>OY992540.1:27237722-32037722 GCA_963921195.1 Pegoplata infirma | reverse complement strand
ATATTTTAAAAACATTATGACAGTTGGTCACCTAAAAAAAAAGAAACGCTAAAAAACCTGATTGTGCGCTACACTAAAAATAATGTGGTATTGGTAATGGGGTTATGATAGATACTTGGTATATTTTGTATTGGATTAAAATTGGACTTTACTTAAGAAGATCATATTAGAGAACAAAATTTGACAGATTAAAATTTATTCTAATTGGTTGAACTCTTCACACACATTACTTTTATTTAAGAGAATTTTAAAAGTTTTTAAAATCGGTCCAACGGTTTTCGAGATTTCTCTATTTGAAATTTTCAATTTCCAATTGTATTTCAGAAATTATCAATTGTATTTCAGAAATTATCAATTGTATTTTGGAAATTCTCAATTGTTTTTCAGAAGTTATCAATTGTATTTCAGAAATTATCAATTGTTTTTTAGAAGTTATCAATTGTATTTCAGAAATTTTCAAATGTATTTCAGAAATTATCAATTGTATTCCAGAAGTTATCAATTGTATTTCAGAATTTATCAATTGTATTTCAGATATTATCAATTGTATTGCAGAAATTATAAATTGTATTTCAGAATTTATCAATTGAATTTTTTTTTTTTTTTTTTTAAAGAAACAAGACTCAGGCAATGCTGCCTATCAATTACTACTGTAACCGTGATGTTTCTTTCGGAAAGGGGATAGAAGAGAGATGAAAGATTTGAAAGATAGAAGGGCTTCATTATGGCAACACTGTAATTGCGCGTGTTGATAATTTTGAGTACAGTTGTTGCATCGCCATCTGTTATTGATCTGGCGAATTATTTTTGAAGCTGTGTTTAATAGCCATTATTTTATTATTTTACTTCGTTGACGTTTTTTAGTGCTATTTATCAACGAAGGAGGGTGCTGCGATAGATGTTAGTTATAAATAGAAATCTGAAAAAAATGTTGTTCTGCCTGAGCCGGGAATCGAACCCAGGCTTGCTGGCTAGTAGTATCTGAAATACAATTCAAATATTATCAATTGTATTTCAGATATTATCAATTGTATTTCAGAAATTATCAATTGTACTTCAGAAATTATTAATTGTAATTTAGAAGTTATCAATTGTATTTCAGATATTATCAATTGTATTTCAGATATTATCAATAGTATTTCAGAAATTATCAGTTGTATTTCAGAAGTTATCAATTGTATTTCAGAATTTATCAATTGTATTTCAGATATTATCACTTGTATTTCAGATATTATCAATTGTATTTCAGAAATTATCAATTGTATTTCAGAATTTATCAATTGTATTTCAGAAATTATCAATTGTATTTCAGAAATTATTAATTGTATTTTAGAAGTTATCAATTGTATTTCAGAATTTTCAATTGTATTTCAGGTATTAAATAAATATGTATAAGGAAATAAATAATTTTGATCCTATGATCAAGTATTTTTATTTAATTTTTTACATTTAATTATAATACATTTTTAATAATTTCAACCTAAACGAGAACTGGGCTCTGGTGGGAATCGAACCCACGACCCCTAGTTTCAAAGGCTTGCACGCTACCAACTAGCCTACAGATATTATCAATAGTATTTCAGAAATTATCAATTGTAACACTGTGAAATATTGTTCTAGGACATAAATTCATTATTCTCGATCGATTTTAAGACGATCTAGCGAAGTCCGTCCGTCTGTCTGTTGAAAACACGCTAACTTTTAAAAGACTTTATGGAGGCTCCTGAAGTTTGGCATATATGTTGATCATTTACCTGGACAGGTCTATATTGTAATTCAGCGAAATTGGTTCAGTGGTTCAAAAGTTATGTGCAAAAGAGTGAATTTCGGCAAGGGTTTTTTTCGAATTTGCGAGATAAACAAGTAAGAAATTTATAGTCGGTCAAGCCCGGCCATATAATACCCTACACCAGAGTTTCCCGGAAAATGGGTCCCGGAATATGGGTCCCATAGACCGATTAGATCTATATTTTGTCAAATCTTTAATAAGTGTAAAAAACACTCACAAATCAAATTTGAGTGAAATATGCTTCTATTTGTTGACAATAAACCGCTTTAACTGAATATCGGGCGAAATTTTCAAAAGGGGCCTAAGTCCAAAAATGGTCCGATGACTATCAGATTTTATAAGGTAATTTAAGTACGCGTTTAAAATATTAATTTTTATTAATTTGAGAGATTTATGTGAAAATCGGGAAGGTGGTTTGTATGGGGACTTAAAAATGGTGATTTGTGAAGACAAAACAAGTTTACTTGCCCAATTTCGAAAATATACCTATTATAAAACGGTTACTACCGCCATTTGACCCAAAACTAAAGAGGACCTTTGTATAGGGGCTAGGTCTAAATATGGACCGATTTTTTCCAATTTCAATAGGCTTCGTCCTTGGCCCAAGAGAAGCTTAAGTTTCAAATTTCAAGTCAATTGATTAAAAATTGCAACCTGTATCGTGCTTACACCGTTTACCTGGACAGACGGACGTACGGACGGACATCGCTAAATCGGCTCAAAAAGTGATTCTGAGTCGATCGGTATACTTAAATGTGGGTCTAGGACCAATATTTCGTGTAGTTACAAACATCAGCACAATCTCATTACAGCCTGTACCACAGTGAGGTGTAGGGTATAAAAACACGATAACTTTCGACAAGACAATTCTGAGGATGCTGAAGCTAAGCATATGTATTTTCCATTCCCCTGGTTGGGTTCGTATTTCAGCCAAATCGGTTTAGTAGTTCAAAATTTATTATCAAAACCTTGAATTTCAGATTGGTTTCACCTCAAAAAAAACCGAGCTTTAAAAACATTAGAAAGCCACAAAATAACTTTATAAAATATTTTTGTCACTTAAAAATCCTTTTACACTAAAAAAAAATTTACACTCGAAAACAATTTTACACTCAAAACAAAAATTGATCATAATTATTAATTTTTTTCACGTTAAAAAATATACGATCCTTTTTTAAAGGGGATTGTGGAGGGTATTCATAGATTCGAAGTCGAATTTAACTATTCTACTTGTTTTAATTTAATTTGAGCCAAATCAGACTTTCGATGCAAGTTTTGAATTTTTAAAAAGTTTTCCAAAAATTCAAATTTCAAATCAAAGTGCACCAGAACCCTTAGTCGTCTTCGCTACAACGAGACGATGATTATTATTTCCAGTTCGAGGAAAGGTTGGAATAAGTATATGATTTTTAATTAAAATAATAAAAGCGCTTGATCATGGGATCTTATTAATATAAACCAAGTCGTGATCAGATAATCAGCCCCTCTGTTTAAAATACCATTTACAAAGAATCTTCGAATTATAATTGATTTTTTTCGAATTAAAATTATTATACAATAGACTTTTTCGTATTACAGTTGATCTTTTTCGTATTACAAATGATCGTTTTCGAATTCCAATTAATCTTTTTCGAATTGCAATTGAAATCTTCGAATTTCGAAAATTGGAATCTTCGTATTAGATATGGAATATTCGAATTTAAAGAAAAATCTTTGAATTACAAGTGGAATTTTCGAATTATAATTATAATCTTCAAATTAAAAAAAAGAAACTTGAAATCACGATTGATCTTATTCGAATAACATCTTATTCGAATAACATGTGTTAATTATGAAGTTTTCAAGCTCTTTCCTAAAGGAAATTCGCTATTTAAAGTTTAAAAAAAATCACAAGATGGGTTTTGATATGATTAGTCACAGTTTAAGTTTGCTTACTGAAATCATTAAAATTAAGCTTGCTAACCAAACTTTTCTTAAATAATTTTTCTCTAAAATCCTCTAAAAAATGTTACCTTTCCATCACATGTTTGAATACATATAAAAAATCTCACCTTCTGCAGCCATAAAAAATCCCACAAAAATATTATAAAAAAATCTATTATAACCCTTCTAATCAACTTTATATGCTCTAATTTACAGGTGTAGTGTTAACTTTATCATTTATTTATTTATTTTTTTATAACTCGCTCCTAATGTTTTTCAACTTACAATCATAGAAAAAAATGTAGATGTAAATGAAATTCACACTTTAGTAAAAAATTATAAAAAAAAATACTAAATAATACTTAATATAAACAGATTTCTATTTCTACCCACGTACGTGCATATTTCTATGTTGTTTAACTTTAAACAACATGTTGTTTGACCTGTCTGTCGGTCTGTCTTACGTACGGATCTCTAATATATAAAACTTTAGTTTTAACCAAAAAACCTTAGAAAATATTGAGTGGGCGTTTAAAACCTAGCTAACATTGACAACACGAATAAAAGAAAATTTAAATGTAGCAATACTAATTTTTTGTGATACTTATGAAACAAAACTTGTATAAAGTTGTTAAATACACTAAAAGAAGTTATTGAATAGTCACGAGTAATTATAATTGTCATTAGAAGAAATAAATTAAATTAGCATATGTTTACCCGAAAGGTTATTTTTGAAGTGGCTGCTAAATCTTAACATTAACACACAAAGACTTTAAGGTCTGTTGTGATATTCCGGAAAGGAGTTAGTCTTTTTGTTTATTTTGAGTTTTATGGACCAAATTGCTAAAGACATTGAAAAATTTCTATAATATCTCAAGGAAAGACGGATATTGTTTGTTCTCCCCAGAGTTTTAAAAGAATTTTGAAACTACAGATAGGAACAACAGGCTCTCAATGTCACGGCCCCATGTTGGGCGCCAAAAAAATAATATAGAAAATCGATTACATTCATCAAACCTGTTGTAATTTTTTCGGTAATTTTTTTTTATATGCCAAAAATAGTCAAAAACTAGAACCATAGAGAAATTAAATCAGATGTCCTAAGCTGGGCGCCAAAATGCTTAGCTTCTAAATGAAGTTTGGTGAAAAATAATTTTAAAACTAAAGAATACAACATCATGCATACGTAAAAATGAGCATAAGTGAGAAAAAAACTTGATTTTGTGGCTCCTCGTTGGGCGCCAAAAAGGAATATAATAAAATCAGTTTTATTTTAATGAAAAGAATACCTAACAACAAATTTGTGTCACGAGGCATACCCATAATTTCTATATAATTGAAGGCTGCTGATTTTAATGGTAAAGTTTTCGTGAAAATCTTCCTGAAAGACTTTCACTTTTTTGTGTGTTTTTTTATTCAAAAAACATCTGTTTTCACAAATTTAAATTTGTTTGAATAATTTTGAGTTTTTTTTTGCAACTCCGCAAAAGACAAATGTGAGTAATTAATTTCTGCAAAAATGCGATCTAATGCTTCATCTTTAAGTATAATATTTTATCATGACTTAAATCCGTATCTTTCCAATGCATAAGGCCGATTTTTGAACGGTATCACTTACAAATAAGAGAGTGGTCGATTTTTAAAGATTTATACTTTGCTCTTCTTCATTACTTACTTTCATTTGTTTATAAGTATGCAAAAAGTGAATTTTAAAACAAAAAAAAAAAAAATAGGTAATAAAAAAAAGCATAATATAAATCTGTGCAATGTTAGCTTTCAAAGTCGACCTCTTTCTTGTTTGTAAGTGATGCCGTTCAAAAGTTACAACCAAATTTACAAGGCCGCCTATGAGTGGCCTAATATGAAGGTAAT
The DNA here is from genome assembly GCA_963921195.1 of Pegoplata infirma. Classification (NCBI taxonomy): domain Eukaryota; kingdom Metazoa; phylum Arthropoda; class Insecta; order Diptera; family Anthomyiidae; genus Pegoplata; species Pegoplata infirma. Next base: position 32,032,138 of record OY992540.1, on the reverse strand, counting down.
ATTAGGCATTAAAATCAGCATGCCATAATTATAAAAAGATTATGGTCAGACCTCCTGACTCAAATTTTTTTTTTTTTTTGGAACGTAGTGGAATTAAACCTTTAGTAAATTTTTGGATAATTTTTAGACAAGTCTAAAACAAAAAAATTGAAAAAAAATTTTGCAACTGGAACCGTAAAGAAATTAAATCAAATGCCCCAAGTTGGGCGCCAAAATGCTTGTCGGAATGTTTTAGTTTTTTGCAACATTCCGCAAATTTAAAATTAAAAATTTTACATACTACACACTACACCATTTCCAATTGTATTTCAGAAATTATCAATTGTATTTCAGAAATTATCAATTGTATTTAAGAAATTATCAATCGTATTTCAGAAGTTATCAATTGTATTTTAGAATTTATCAATTATATTTCAGATATTATCAATTGTATTTCAGAAATTATCAATTGAATTTCAGAAATTATCAATTGAATTTCAGAAGTTATCAATTGTATTTCAGAATTTATCAATTGTATTTCAGAAATTATCTATTGTATTTCAGAAGTTATCAATTGTATTTTAGAAGTTATCTATTGTATTTCAGAATTTCTCAATTGTATTTCATAAATTTTTAATTGGTATTTTAGGAAATATCAATTATATTTCAGCAATTATCAATTGTTTTTCAGAGGTTATCAAGTGTATTTCAGAAATTATCAATTGTATTTCAGAAATTATCAATTGTATTTCAGAAATTTTTTATTGGTATTTTAGGAAATATCAATTGTATTTCAGAAGTTATCAATTGTATTTCAAAAATAATCAATTTTATTTCAGAAATTATCAATTGCATTTCAGAAATTATCAATTGTATTTCAGAAACTAACCTTTGTAAAACAATTGAAAATTCTGAAGTACAAAATTTTTTTATAATTTGGGGAAAAGTTTTTTTTTTTCAAACAACTTAAATGGCGATATCTCGAAAACTAAGCCAGACAAAGAAAAATAGAGGCCATTTTTGATTCTTATCCATAGAAGCGCCGATCCTCTTCATATGTGTGGGTCCAAATGAGTCGTTACTTTTGATCTAAAAAAGTTGGTCTTCCCGAAAATTTTGAAATGGTCATATCTCGGTAAATATTAATGACACAACAAAAAGTCTAAAGGCATTTTTGTAGCTTTCTACAAGAAGAACACGACCGTTTCCAGTTTTTAAAATTCTCAAGACCCTATTGGGCCCCTAAATTCACGTATCTCAAAAACTAAGCAAGGTAGTTCGAAACGGGCAAAAAATGTGGATCAAAAACTTTGAGATCCTTAAGGTAGCCAACTGGGTCTGTGACCGTAGGGTCTTTATCCAATCCGATCCTCAAATGTGTATAAACTAAATTGAATTTGAATTTTCCCATTTTGTTTCAAACTGGCATAACATTAATTATTTTTTTCCTCATTTTTAAGAAAAATACGAACTTAATAGAAGGAAAACATGGCAATTCTCAACTTGAATTTAGTTAATTTTCCCGTTATACCCTCCAACCACAGTATGGGGCTATACTCACTTTGTCATTCCGTTTGTAACGCATAAAACTATCGGTCGTGGACCCCATAAGGTATATATATTATTGAAATATGATTGATTCTAAGTCGTTCTATGAATGTCCGTCCGTCAAAACTAAAAGAGATAGACTCCTGAAAATTGGTACGAATATGTCTAATGTTCATAGGCCAGATAAATTCGAAAATGGGCAAAATCGGGCCATGGGAAAAAAGTTCCCCCCTTAACGAACTAAAAAACCTCTTAAAAAACGCCATTTTTATACCCTCCAACCACAGTATGGGGGTATACTCACTTTGTCATTCCGTTTGTAACTCCTAAAAATATCGGCTGGGGACCCCATAAAGTATACATATTATTGATCTATGATCGATTCTAAGTCATTCTATGAATGTCCGTCCGTCTGTATAAAACACGATTCAGTCCAAAATAAAAGAGCTACCCTCCTGAAAATTGGCACGTATCTCATGGTCATAGGCCGGTTGAGTTCGGAAATGGGTAAAATCGGATCAGAGGCAAAAAAGTTTCCCCTTAAAGAACTAAAAAACCAATTTTTACAGCTTTTTTTGCATTTTTGTTAAAGAAATGAAACATTTTTATGTCAGAAGGAGTTCAAAGTCATGCACTTAGACCCCTGGGGCTACAAACTTTAGTTTTTTTCGGCCCGCCCCCTTTTGTGGGCATGGGTTTAAAAAAATCATAAGAATTATGAGAATTATGAGAAAGTTCAAAAAGCATAATAATTAAATTATTAAACATTTATCGCGATGGGAAAGGTATACCCCACCACCTCCATACAGAGCCCCCCCCCCACAAAAATGCCTCTTAATTTTTTTAACATGTTGGATCAAAGGTTCGAATTTACAGAATGTATATGAAAACGAAATAGAATGGTATATGGAACGACATGGAATGAAATTAGTTTTACTCATATTTCACTTAAATTTTTTTTTCACTCTATATTTTTAAAACTTTAAACTTTTTGACATTCTTAACCACAAATGGTGAACATATTTCTCGAATTCCAGTTACAAACTTTCATACAGAAGTCTACTCCCGGGGACACCCATGCCCTCCGAATTTTGCCCTATCAAAAACCGTTTAGTAAGCACTCATAAGAGCATAATGAAAAAACTGGATGCTTTTGAGCGTAATATTTCTTTGAGTGTAAATGTGGTCCACTTACATATGGGCACTTCCACCAAAAGGTCTACCAAGACCAAAAAACCAAAAGTTCCTGAAACGAATTTGTTTTAACATATTTTCATAGAAAAACAATCAAATTTAACTAATGTGAACACATTTTACATTTATTCATAACCCATTTCGAGATATTCGAATGTAAAGTCGAGCAATCCAATTTTTTCTCATTGAGACATTTCTATTGCACCTTTTGTTTTGTTAAAAGTTCTTAAAGAGAAGCATTAAATATGGACTTTTGATTTTAAAAAATCTTTCTGGAGATACAAAGAGCTAAAAAAAAATGCATAACAAACTATGCAATTCAAAAAATAACGGTTAGTTTTTGCTATGCTTTATCACATATTTCGATGTCCCGTGCGACATAGAAAAACAACATTAGTTATTAGTGCGCCAAGTAGACATGACGAAAATTCATCAAATATTGAGAACAAACACAGATTTTTATTACAATTAAAATAAAAAAAAAATTTTTAAAAATAATAAAATCTGTGATCTTGGTTCTTATATAAAGTTGGTCACGTGCGACATGGTAAGTGTGGATTTTCAAATTTTAAAAAAATATTTTTTTCTTAAATAAATGATTTACTTATTTTAATACATTCTTTTAAAATATTTAAGTATAGATGAGTATAAACGGCGAAAAAAATAAAAAGAGATGCAAACGGCGGAGAGAAAAGTTGAAGGAAGATGAAATGAAATTACAAGACAATAAATTAAACAAGTAGAAAAGTTAAATTCGACTAGGCGAATCAATGAATACCCTCCACAATGCTCTTTTTAAGTGAAATTAAATAATATTTTGAATTAGAAATATTTAATGTTATGTAAAAAAATTTTTTTTAAGTAATTTTTGGAAAAAAAAAAAAATAATTTACTAAATTTTTTTTTGAGTGTAAAATTTTTTTGAGTGTAAAACTTTTTCGAGTGTACTTTTTTGTGACAAAATTTTTGAGTGACAAAAATACGTTGTAAAATAGTTTTGTGACTTACCAATGTTTTAAAAACATGTTTAACGGGTTTTCAACACTTGAATTTAAGGTGAAACTAATCTGAAATTCTCGGTTTTGCTAATAACTTTTGAACCACTGAACCGATTTGGCTGAAATTCAATACGAACCAGACCAGAGGAACGAAAAATATATATGCCAGGTTTTCTAAGCTTATTTATTTATAATTTGTTAAAAAAGAACAATAAAAAAACATAAATATGATGATGGAAAAAACGGTCCCGTGCGACATGTCCCGTGCGACAGTGATTAAAGTGAAATTAAAAAAAAAGTAGAAATAATTTTGAGGTAAAATTTTACAACTTTTAAGAGACATTATAAGTCAACATTTCAAAATTAGTCGAATTGTGATATTGCCTCACGTTTCGCTGAAATCAGAGTTTTGATTGATTGTCGCGAAAACGACTTCTGTTTTTGGTCCCGTGCGAATGGTTGTCTATTTTGCGATTATTTCGAAAGCTTCAAACAATTTTCAAAATCAACCTGAGCAACAATTATAGAGCTAGTTAAGAGCTATAAGTTTTCCCTTTTGTCAAGAAAAAAAATCTTTTTATTTTGACTTTTTTTCCAACTTTAATGTGTGCAACGGTCACGTTCGACATGATGGAATTGCCCATATGTAAAAAGTATGTTAATAATCTAGTTTTTATTAATTTAATCATTTTTTTTTGTAAGGGGAATTTAACTTATACATACGTATTTCATACAGTCAATAAAAAATTTCTGTAGAATCAGAAGAAAAATCAGCTGAGACGGAAAAAATTTATGCTGAAGCGAACGAACTCATCGCAGCCTTAAAGAAGGGAATTGCTATACAAAGACCACATTGGCCCATATTCCGAAAAATATTAGAGATATGTTAAAATATTATTAGACAAGGCAAAACGATGTGATAAAATTATCGATATTTTAAAAATATCCCGAGTTAAAACTTAAAGGATCAGTACTGTTCCGAAAAATGGATTGCTAAGATAAGATTAGTTTTAATCAGATGGATACAATTTTCGGATGAAATTGTCTGATTAAAAATGATCTAATCTTAGCGATCCATTTTTCGGATCAGTACTGATCTTTCAAATCTCGGATCAGTACTGATCTTACTCGGATCAGTATTGATCTTTCAAATCTCGGATCAGATGTGATAGATAAGAATATATATAAAAACTTTTACTCAAATTTGGAAAAAAAATTTATATCAAAGAACAGATACGGGTGCCCTTAAGCGTTATTTAGAATTCTGAGCAACACAGGCCTAAATGGACAACAATATTTTAAGAATCGTAAATGGAAAACAGATTCTTTATTTCGAGTGTATGTAAAAAGAGCTTTTAAAAATTTTAGTTGATTACAAAATTTAGTTTTTGTTATTTTTAATCACAATGTTAAATGCGCAAAAAACATAAAACCTTTTTACGTAATTTAATTTAACAAAAAAATCTCCTCCTCTAGTGGATTTGAATTTTATCAGCACCCTAAACAAATTTTTTAGTAGACTTACAAAAAAAAAGGGGAGCCTTTTTTTTGTAGTTAAGGCTAACTGAAAAGGAAGTTTTATTTTTCGAGTTGTTTTTTTTTTCGTCTTTCAGTTTTGGTTTTCTGTGTAATTTAATACCAGTTTTAAAAGTGTAGACTATAAAATTAACCCTTTTTCGGTACTACCTGTCTTTAATCATCTTTTAGAGTTTTTTTGTTATTGTTGTTTTTTGTGCTTTGGATCCAAACATGTGTGTAGTATTTTACTATATAGATTTTGCTCTTTTTTTATTTTATTTTTTTTTGTGTTAATTTAAGTGGCAATGTACAAGTATTAATTTTATTTTTTTTTGGAATTTAATTTTTTTTCCTTAAATTCATTTTGTTTTCAGGTTCTCCCCAATTTTACAGAAATAATTTAAACGAACATGCATAACACAATTCCACTCTTAAAAAAAAAACACTGTTGTCAAAAAGTATAAGGAATTTTGAAAAAAAAAAATTAAAAGTTTTTTAAAAAATTTTAAGTTTTGCTGCCTTTTTTTACTTTGAGCCAACACTCAGGGGATTCCCCCTACTAATGCAATGCATTGTGTTGGTATTAGGAAAATAGGTTATGAGGAGGAGGAAAGAGGGAGTAGTGTTTGTGGATATTCAATTTGAACTTTTCTAAATCGTAGCCGACTGGAAAGACTACTGCGGGGAGTTTATTCCACATACGGCTTGTTCGACTGAGAAACGAATTTTCTCTGTAATGCGTTGTGCGATAGAAGAGTTCATCTATCTCAGCTAAACACCGTGGTAATATCGATAGAACAATGACACACAACCTACATTCCGACGATGCTCCAATGAGTCAATAGAGCTGGATACCCTACTGTCATTGATGAGCTTCAACGCACTCCTTTGCACCCGGTCCAGAAGCTCCAAGATAGACCTTGAGGCTCCTGCCCAGATATGGGAGTTGTATTCCATTTTCGGTCGGATATAGGAGGTATAAATAGTAAGAAGATCAGACGTAGTGAAGTATTTCTTACACCGTTTAAGAAAACCAAGGCACTTGAATGCTTCTTTCGACACTTGAAAAACATGCTGGTTCCAACGAACATCACAATGGATTTTCATGCCTAGAACATCAAGAGTGTCTGATTCCTCAATAGCTATACCTCCCATGAATATAGATGACGTTGATTCCACAGACCGTCTGTGGGTCAACATACAACATTGGGTCTTACGAGCATTAAAATCCACCCTATTCGCAAGACCCCACTCGGAGATCGTCGAAAGGTCATGATTGAGTGTGTCATTCATGTTCTGTCTTATAGCTTCAACCTCGGTAAGGCTTGGTCTATGATTGAAAGAAAATGAATGACAAATGTTGCTGTCATCTGCGAAAGAATAGATAGGATTGGAAGTTTGTTTTAGAAGGTCATTAAGAAAAATAAGAAAAAGTGTAGGAGAAATAACGGAACCTTGCGGTACTCCCGAATCTATAACAACACGTATAGTGCGATTACAGAGAAAGCTCGATATAAATCGAGAGAAATCACTACCGACACCAAACGCAATAAGCTTCAAAACGAGGGCACCGTGCCACACGCGATCAAACGCCTTGGAAATATCCAGGGCAACCACTTTGCTTTCACCAAATTGGTGGATAGAACGACTCCAACGTTCCGAAAGAAACGCCAACAGGTCTTCCGTAGAACGACTTCTACGAAATCCATACTGCCGATCGCACAAGAATGAGTTAGACTCCAGATTATTTACCAAGTGATAACTAACCATGCTCTCCATCACCTTAGAGAGCGTAGAGCAAATTGCTATTGGGCGGTAGTTATCAGGGTTAGAAGCCTCACCCTTTTTAGGGATTGGCAGAACGTTAGCAACCTTCCAACATGAGGGGAAAACTCCTACTCGGTACGAGTAGCTAAAAAGACTTGTCAATGGACGAGACAGCGTCAAAGCACAATGTTTCAACACTAGTGCCGAAATACCATCTGGCCCCGGAGACATATTAACGTTAAGATCTTCAAGAACCCTTTTAACTGCACGTGCTCGAAAAAATATCTTGGACACAGTAAAGGATACTCTGTTGAGTTCGGGCAGTACAGAAGCTTTTCGCGTCTGAGTACCCTGGCGCATTTGTTTCTCGTCAGTAACTGGATTTTTGTCATTACGCCAATTTCTGAACGTATCCTCTCTGGATCTGACTGCATTTCTGCAAGTCTGATAAAACCAGCACTTATGTGTTGGTTTAGTCGAAATTTGCTTAGATGGAATAAATAATTTTATTCCCAGCATTATTATATTTACCATCATTTCTGCTGCAGCGTCAACATTGTCATCAAGAAAACAGAGTTTCCAGTTGATATGTTGAAATAAATTGTTCAGCTCTGCCCAACGGGCCTTTTCATAGACAAAAATAGAGCGCTTGGGTGCTGGTTGAGAAGCATTGCGAAGGTCCGAAAATGAAAAGGATGTAGAAATGAGGTTGTGATCCGAGTTTCCGAGAGGGGCAAGTAACTCAACATCGTATTTGTCAGGATGCGATTTGAGGAAAAGGTCGAGAGTATTACGAAACTGCCCTTCAACACACGGAATATGTGTTGGTTCATCCACAAGTTGCACAAGGTTTGTGTGCAGCAAAGAGCTCAACGTATAAGCCCTCAGGAGTCGTTTGGCTAGAATGGCTAAGCCAAGAAACATTGTGTACGTTGAAGTCCCCAGCAACAACAATCTCGCCATTCGGACAGTTTCCAAGGATTCCAGTAATGGAGTCTGAAAGCGAGTCAAACCATTGTAAGAGTTTACCGTACTCATATTAGGGCTCCTGTAGGCATACCCGAAGTTTAAAATGTGTGTCCTGATTTGGAATTTAACCCAGAGTTAAATTCCGCATCTCTACTGCACAGATGAGGCAGTAGTTGGTACACAACATTTTCCCTTATATATAACGCAAGGCCCCAATGAGAAATAAAAAGGGATAGGAAGTGATACCCTGGTATTTGAAAATCCTGTGGATCAGCATCTTCTCCTACCAGGGTTTCACATAAGGCGAAAACATCCGGCCGATGAAATCGAATGTGAGCATATACATAGATGAAATTTGCTCTCAGTCCACGTATATTGCAGAAATCTAAGCGAAATCTGCCAGTCATTGTGAGGAACAAATAAAAAATTCAAATTATAAATCCATTATGTTTTTCGAACTTTTTGGCATATTTCTTTTAAAATGGAATTCTTTAATTGGAATTTAATCAATTGAAATCTTCTAATTTTAAATGTTGTTTACTTTTTGGAAAAAAGTTTTTAAGCTTTTTCGAAAATCCTAAACGGTCATTCGGAACAGATCTGAAAAGGTGATTTGATAAGAAAAAGTTGTCTGATCAAAAAGATTCGATAACTGTAAAACAGTGTAGTTTTGTTACCACAGTGTTTCATAAAATATACCTTACAATATATCAATCAGTATTTTTTTTTGAATTTTTTTTTCTTAATGTTACACACTCAGGTGTTCAAAAAACTTGATTTTAGTTTCACTTTAAAGAGATTCTTTTGTATAAATATTATTTTTTTCCTTAAATTTAATTTTAGGTTTTAACCGTTGAAACAAGGGTTCCCCCTTTTTTGTTATTGGTAGTTTTCTTTCCTTATGGCTTTGGTTTAATAAACCAGCATATAAATATACATATAATAATATAAAACATGATAGATACTATCGTCTTCTACCTACCTACGTACCAGTATACTACAGTATGACAGTAGTATATCATTAAAGGATTAATTATTATATGGCTTTTGATGTTTGTTTGTTGCTGTTTTTTTCGTGCACTGAGTTGAGCAGGTCCTTTGTAGTCAAGGATTTTTGTGTTTTTTTTATATTTTTTTGATAAAAAATAAAATTTATTTAATTATTTGTTTTTATTGCCTGGATAGTGGAATGTTTGATTTATTTTTGCCTTCAGTTTTTTTAGTGTCAGAAAACTTGTTTGTCCTTAATGAGTTTTGAAAAAGGATATTTTTTTATGTCATTAATTTGCTGGTTCTTTTGTGATAAAAATTAACGATGAACAAAATCTTTATGTTGTTCTTGGGATTTTTATATTTAAATACTTTTGTTAATTAGGTATTATGTAATTAATTTTACATTAGCGACCGTGAAAGCTACTATATAGTACAGTATAAACATAATTTCGAAACACATCAACGGGAATTAAAAAAAAAAATCAGTTGAAAGTCGAAAACATTAATTAAAAATCGAAAGAGATCAATTGATGTTTTTAATTCGAAAAAATTTCAATTAAAATTCGTAGGTAATCAGTCGATATTTAAATGCTAATATCTCGGTTACTCCCGGCGATATGACAGAAAGTTTCGATGCAATTTTGTAGCTCTTGGGTCGTAGAGCAAGACCACCGAACACTCGGAAGCGATTCGAGAAATAGTTTTTGAGTTATTTACGTTATTTTTGGACCCAATAGGTTCAACACATTTGAAACGAAAATAACTCAAAAACAATTGATCGAATTGCTTTCGGGTGTTCGGTGGTCTTGTTTTACAATACAAAAGCAACAAAATTGCTTTGCAATTTTCTGTCGTATCGGCCGTAGTTACCGAGATATTAGCATTTTAAAATATACCCGGAAATCAAATTTTTTTGATTTAAATTTAGGACCCAAGAAGGTTCACACATGTGTAGATTACAACTTTTACTAAAGGATCGCCATCGATTTTGATCCGAAATTTTGCTCCGAATTTAGAATTAATATTTTTTAAATCAAATATTTTAATGGTATAGTCCTCATAATTAAAGTGTCCTAAAAATTTAAAATTTTTTAAGAAATTAAATCTTAAGTTGTTATAAAAACTTAAATTTATTAAAAAAAATGTTACCATCAATCCCATATCTAATATCTTAAGATTTCCTTTAATAAATTTTGGAAAGTTGAATAATTCAAGTTTTCTTATTTACAAAAAAAAAAAGTAAATTAAACGCTTTAATTTGTGAATTTAAAAAATGAAATTATCATACAAAATTTTTACAATGTTAATTATCTTAACAATCACATAAAATTTGATATTAAAAAAAATACAAAAAAATATATCCTTAACATACCTTTTCACCAAGCCAAGGAAGTTTTTCTTGAAATTAAAAAAAGAAAAACAAGTAAAAAAATTTAATACGGCATTGACGAATGTATTAATACAGTTCACAATGATTAAAGATTTTTGCAAAGAAACATTTTTTGAAAAAAGAGAAATTTTTGAAAAAATTTTTGTTAAAATTGGTAAAAGAAATTAATTTTTTTTAAAAAAAATTTCAGCGGAAAAAAATTTGTTGTTGAAATAAAAATTCCGCGAAAAAACATTTCTTGTGTTAAAAATATGTTTGTTCTTGTTAAAATACCATTCGGTATCCAATTTTGTTCAAATAAGTTCACCAGCAGCCAAATTAAAGCATTTTGTTTAATTAGTTTATGTGGAATGTACCAAAATCGAGGTTTTTACATTGTCGTTCATAACTTTTGAACCGCTAAACCGATATCGCTCAAATGCAATACCAAACTTTTTAAGGAAACAACAAATAAATACTTTTAGCCTCGGTCATAAATGTACAAAACTTTGACCATGATCGCCATTTCAACAGACGGATAACGCTAGAATATCTTTAAATCGATCACTGGTAAATAATATATTTAATCTATGGGGTCCTACACCGATATTTTGATAAGTTGCATACGAAATGACAAACTTATATTTGCCCTCTACCTCTAATTGTCAGTGGAGGGTATAAAAATAAAACCTGAAAAAATACATTTTAAATCAACATGTACCACAAGTAACAAACAGTATTAAATAAATAGATGGATAAATGAATGAATGGATGGATGTTGGAACAAGAAGAAATACAACAAAATAAAAAAAAAACACTCGCTCACCATTATTCAAACGGAAATAACAAATTTTCAGTTAAAAACCCCAGAAACACTTGTTTTTCTAAGATTTTTTTGTAATATAACCCAGCAAAAGTTTTAAAACTTAAAAATAAAAGATTTTTTGAAATGATCCAGCGATGTTAAAAGTCAGTTTACTTCAAAAGGTTAACGATACCTTAGGCCAAATTTCTATAAACATGACGATTTTTTACTATATATTTTAAAAGTTGCCGTCCTTCCATCAACAACACTTTTCGATTATCACACTTAATGTGTATCAACTTCAAATCAACTATTTTAACGAACTTTTGTTAAAAAATCATTTGATTTCCTTGTTGTTTTCAAGCTTTTCTACGATTTTCAGAATTTTCCTGAAAAATTTCCAATTTTTCAAAATTATTCTGCTTTTCGATTATCACACTTAATGTGTATCAGATTCAAATGAGCTATTTAAATGAAATTTTGTGACTAAATCATTTGATTTCCATGTTCTTTCCGAGCTTTTCTGCAATATTCTGAATTTTCCTGAATATTTCCGATTTGTTTAAAATTTATTACTGTTAAAATAATTTTTAAACAAATTTATTCAAAAGTTGTTATACTTTCACCAACAGCGCTTTTCGATTATCACACTTAATGTGATAACAGTTCTTTTTTGTTTCGAGCTTTTTTGCAATTTTCTAAATTTCCCTGAAATTTATGGTTTTTCGAAATTATCTCGGTTAAAATAAATTTCATAAATTTTTTTTTTTCAAAAGTTGTAATCATTCCATAAACAGCGCTTTTCGATTATCACACTTAATGTGTATCAGATTCAAATGAGCTTAGTATTTAAATAAAATTTTGTGAATAAATCATTTGAATTCATTGGTATTTCCGAGCTTTTCTGAATTTTCCTGAAATTTTCGATTTTCCAAAATTATTACTTTAAAAATTATGTTCATAACAAAAATTGTTACTGGTTTATAGCATTTTTTTTTAATTTCTTTAAAATTGTTTCTAATTTTATTTTATTTTTTTCTATTTGTAACTTAAAGAAACGGAAGCCCACTAATAATGTGGCTTTAATCGAGCAAAAGTTGTTGTCGTTGTCTTTGGGTTGCTTGGTACGGTGTTATAGGTAATGCAAAGAGATGGATGAATAGATAGATTGATACATTAGCTAGCTACCTAGCTAGATAGCTATGGTAACTGTGTGGAGTATATATTTGTATCGTCAATTAACGATAGCTTAAGCTTTGGAAAATTTATTGTTGTAAAGGTAACAACAAACAGCGTGTACAGGAATGTGCACTCAACAAAAAAGATTAGTAAACTAAAATTTTAAACAAACATTTTCTTGAAAATAAAACACATGAATTCTACCGGCTTATAGAATTAACTGGATTTCGAGATATGTGTGTATCATACATATTTGATTATGAACCTCGAATAATTTTGAGTGAAAAAAAAAATTGATTAAAAAAAAAATTTTTGAGTAAAAAACAATTAAAAAAAAAATTTTACTGAAAAAAAATTTGAGTAATAAAAATTTAAATAAAAAACAAATTGAAGTAAAAATAATTTGGAGTAAAAATATTTTGAGAAAAAAAATATTCATTCTTATCGTTCGTTCCATTTAGATTCATTAACGTTCTATTCTATTGCGTTCCCAGTTTCGTTTCATTTCGTTCCATGTTGGTTTCATTCCGTTCCGAACATAAGTAAAAGAAATAGAAAAATTCTATACCCGTGTAAAAAATAATTAAATCAAAACATATCTCCTTTGATAAAAACATATAGGGATCATATCTAAATGGATGTAATCAGATATACTCCATATATATTCACATCTGCTTCAGATATGTTTTGATTCGTAAATTGAGTCTATCTGGCATATATATGATCATATATGATCAGACATTTTCAGATATGTTCATATATGTAAAATTGTCAGATAGACTCAATTTACGGATCAAAGCATATCTGAAGCAGATATGAATATATATGGAGTAGATCTGTTTACATCCATTAAGATATGATCCATATATGTTTTTATCAAAAGAGATATGTTTTGATCTAATTATTTTTTTTACACGGGTAGTTTTTATCTCAATAGATAAAAAACTAAAAAAATAAAATTTCTAATTATGACCTTTAATTGAATGAAAAAAGGATCCTACATGTCAAATTTTTAAATTCTGAGGTTCTTTAGTTCAATACTTATAAAAACGTATAAATTTTTTATTTGTACCCCCTTTCTCCCCCTTAGAATCAAAACTTTCGAACACTTTTTTTAAATCTTTTTTTTTTGGACGATCCTAGATAAATCGAAAAAGTACTATAGTACAATTTTATATCCTTTATATTTTACTGGGAAGTGGTTGTTGTCGGACAGTGTAATTATTTAGCTATAACTCCAAAACAGGATCAGCTAGGATTTTCGTGTTAACGATTTTGAAAATTCAAAATAAAGAGGAGTGAAATGCCATTAGCCGATTTTCCCCCATTTTAACACAACCTAAACTTACTTGAAGAGGGGTGTTGCTTTCCTTTTGTTCTTCTGTCAGTAGAAGAAGCGCCCAAAATTAACGAAATAGACTCCTGCAATTTGCCACGAATATTTCTTCTGGTCAGTAAGGCTTGTAAAGTTCGGAGATGGGCCAAATCGGACCGGGGGACAAAGTTCGCCTTGAAAAACTGAACCAACCTCCATAAAACGCCAATATTTTACTGTTTTTCTTTATGTTTTTATTAATGTTTTGAAGCATTTTTATGTCGGAAGAAGTTCAAAGTCCTGAATTTGGACTCTGAGGATTTGAAAATTAAATTTTTTTAGCCCGTCCCCTTTTGTGGGTGTGGAAATAAGAAAATAATTCACATAATAATAAAAATGTATTACTTAAGTGCAAAAATCATAGCATATGAATTTGTTGACATATATCAAGAGGATGAAGGGTTCCCCCACCGATCCGACCCCAAAAAAAAAACGTTCCTGCCGTTTTATTATATTTATACCATCCACTGAGTGATAGAGGGTATATATAAGTTTGTCATTCCGTTTGTAACTCATCGAAATATCGGCCTGGGACCCCATAAAGTATATATATTCATCATCCCCGATCGATTTTAAGACATTCTAGCGATGTCCGTATGTCTGTCTGTCTGTTGAAATGGTGATCACGACCAAAATACTACACGGATATGACCAAAACTTAACATGTTCATTGGAAGTTCTCCCGAGAAGTTTGGTATTGCATTTGAACGATATCGGTTCAGCAGTTCAAAAGTTATGAACGAAAATGCAAGGACACCTCAACAATTTAAGTACATTCAACATAACCTAAAAATACAAAAAGCTTTAATTCGGCTGCTGGTTGACATATGTGAACATAATTGAACACCAAATGGTATTTGTGGGAAAAAGTTCTGCCATTAGGAACTAAACCAACTTCTGTCGTTTTTTTTTTTTTGTAATTTTGTTGAGAAAATAAAAAAATTTTATGTCAGAAGGAGTTCAAAGTCCTGCACTTGGACCCAGGGGATAAGAAATTTTTTTATTGTCTTTGGGCCGCCCCTTTTGTGGGCGTGGATATAAAATATTATTATAAATAATGGTAAATGGGTTTACTTGAGTCAAAAAATCGTACTAAATTTACGAAGGAAATGTTTTCACTGGAGTTCAGAATGTATGAATGTTTTGTCGTCAGAATGTATGAAAATTTTACTACTCGATAAAACTCGATGGGGTGTAATTATTTCAAGTACAGTCGAACCCGGTTATAACGAACTCCGAGGGACTAGTAAAAATAGTTCGTTATAAGCGAAGTTCGATATAAGCGGGGTATATTTTTTATCAACCTAGTTTTATTTCCAAAAAAATAGATCCAATTTTGTTTTATTTGATGTTTTTTTAGAAAATAATCTACTTATTGAGAAGAAATCAATAAAAATATAAATAAATTCTATGAAAATTATTATATGGGCCTGTGTGAAATGGTAGCAAAGTATGCTCGTCAGTAAATTTTTGACACTATTGAGGTGAATAAAATTTCACTAGCCCATTGGGCTAGTAGAAAATTTGACATTGCCATAGAAATTTTTGAAATTTAAAAATTTGAAAAAAAAAACCAAACAATTTTAGAAAAAATATTTCAAAATATTGACCCAAAATAAAATTGAATCTTAAATGTGTGTTTATATGGTTTGGATGATGGAAAATACATAAATATGCCGTGAAGAAAGGAAATAAACATTCATTATTAATTTACAAGCCGATTTGTGGTAATGTGCATGCAGACAATAATCAAAATTCAACGGGAACTCCAAGAGCTGGTATTAGTTTTCAAGAAACAAGAAAATCGGTTAAAAATATTTAGTTTATTGATGTTATCGGCTAGATGGTGAATAGATTGCGGTGTCGGTCTTACTGTTGTGTCCTGGCTCAGATTGGAATTGAACTCATCTGTTTATTATTTCTTTAATGTATTTGTGTGTTTCCAGAATAAAAGATTTTTTTTGGTTTTAAATTTTATGTTTCTTTTTAACTATTGGATAGAAACCTGGGACTTTTTAAAGGAAAAATGTCTTAAAATTTGTTACTTTTTCTATGGAACAGCTTGGTAGAATCGGAGAAAGATTTCCCATAAAAAACGGAAATTTTGGTACAGAAAAAATCAGATTCTTCAATATTTTTCCCAAACCAAGCCTCTGATCCTAAGACATTTTTTTTTAAAACAGATTTTAAAATAGTTTTCCACATTAAAGGGTTTCGATTTAGATCCTGAAAAATTTATCGTATAGGAAAATGGATCAGAATTTGAGACTGCCTGAAAATGTTTCCTAAAAATTTTAAGTATTTAAATTTTTTTTATTTTTTTATTTTCATTTATTTATTTTAACAACTGTCTAAAATTTACTGTTGTCAAAAAAGATATCATTTCACACAGTAGAAATATGAAAATTTCTTACCATACAAAAAATATTATTTACCACAGCACTTTGCTACCGTTTCACACACACTCTATAAACCAAAAAATTCCAACCTTTTGTTAGTTTGATAAACATGGTTGCCACACATTAAAAAATATTTACAGGAGTTCGTTATAAAAAGGTAAATTTATATGAAATTGTATTCGTGGGACCATAATAAGCAGTTCGTTTTAACCGAGGATTCGTTACAACCGAGTTCGTTATAAAAGAAGTATTTTGTATGAAAATTGATGCTAAAACGTCGGGACTTTAGAATTAGTTCGTTATAACCGAGAATTCGTTATAACCGAGTTCGTTATAACCGAGTTTGACTGTATTAATTTTTACGCCTGATTTAACTCAATTTCAATTTTCATTAAGAAAAATTTTTTAAACCCGGAAGATTGCGTTGGAGTTCATTTTATAATGAATTGTCAAAAATTTGGCTCCTTTTGTGGAACGAAAAAATTTGTTGACATTTTTAAAAACAAAAAAGTTAAATTTTCAACATTTCTTTTTTTTTCATTTGCATTATTTTTGAATTCCCTTAACAACCAACATTTTTTTCTTGAGTGTTTTTCAAAGACAGTAAGTAGTGTTCGTATAAAGTATACAATATACAACAACATTATTATTTTCAAATTGTTTAGAAAATGTTTATTGTTTGATTGTTTTGTTTTGTCCGTCCATCAGTATCTACAGTGAGTAAGTGTAGGTCAAAAACTGAAAGAAAGAAAATTCCTTTTTATCCAAAATACCAAAAAAAAAGCTATAAATGTTATGCGTGAGAAAAATATATAAGAAACACCTGTAGATAGATAGAAACTGAAGTAAATACTTAAATAAACTTACGAAAATTTACAAACAATTGTACATACACCCATAATAAATATACAGTGGCGGACAAAAGTTTACGTACGATTACAAAGTAGATGTTATTTTTTGATAACAAAGTTGAAAATAATGGACCTAAATATTATCAAACAAGTATTTTTTTAAAACGTGTTGTGTAGGTAATTTACCAAACTTTAATTTAAGCTTAATGGCGTCCAGATTGAGTTAATATTAAATGTGCTACGTGGCACAGTGCGACATTTGGCCAATCTAGGTGGACAAAAATCGAAAAATAAAAGTTGGCGGATTGTTATAATTTAAATGAATGTGACAGCAAACAATCCATATACTATGGAAATAATCATATTATGAAGAAAAAAGTGCTGTTTCATTTGATACAGGAGTTTAAAGTCACATCTTGTAATAGACTTTTGAGAAATAATATATATTTTTGAGCACCATCCCAACTTCAAACACTTATAACTTTTTTGTTGTTGGAGTTATAAGTCCATTTTTTTGTTGTTAAATAAAGCATTTTTAATCTAGTTTTTAAATCCGTGCTCATTTTTCAATTTAATTGAAAACTTATTGTTGTAATTTATTAAAAACAAAAATTAAAAATAAAAAAAAAATAAATAAAAAAAACTGAAACTTCGTTGGAAGAAAACTATAGTTTCCTCACGCTCCCTCACACGACCTATACATGTGGCAGGTGTTAGAATGTCTCTAGTAAGAGATTAAACCATGTTTGCTGGCGATTTTTTGCGATTTATAGAGAATTTTAAAGTTTAGTGAACGTCTAAAATGAACTTTTTGCTTGATATTTTTTTTAATTCCAGAGACTTTTAGTCTTAAACTATATGAAAAATACACTTATATTGCACATAAAATTAAATGATTATGTGAGAATATATTATAATATAAAATGTAATGTGTTATTACACCAAACCCTTGTTTAACGGCATTACATTCTTTTTAGCGATGTTTAGTTTTTGTATAAAATATGGGAAAATTGAATAATTGTTAAATTCGTAGAATTCGCAATGAAATTAAAATGATGAAAACCAAATAACTTTAATTTTTTGGTTTGAAATTCTAAAATATGAGTGATACAAAGCACACGATTTCAATAAATTACTGTACTGCTATTTCTATTTCTATTGTAAAATCTTTTTGTGTGTAATAAAATTATAAAACTGCAAATAGTGGGTGGACCACGCTCCTTTTTGTTACAGTATGGAGTTAATTTTACAATGTACATAAGTAAAAAATTTAATCTAGCCCAAGGTTGTCCAGCTTAAATATCTGTTATAAAAAAGTGGGCGTATACCGCCCATCAATAATTATCTTCGAGGTTGTTGTGTACAATTTTTTTTACAATATGGTACACTAATAATAATTTTTTTTACAAAATTTCACAAAAATTCTTCAAATTATTTAAGCAATTTCTTAAAAAATAGTTAATTTCCCAAAAATGGGCGTGGCAATTGTTCGATTGTTCCAAATATTGTTGTCAATATTAGTTATGTCCTACATTATTATCAAACCAAATTTCACGCCAGGATCTTTTAAATTAGATTTTTGTCCACCTAGATTGGCCAAATGTCGCACTGTGCGTGGGTTGAAATGGAAATTGAAATTATTAAAAGTCCTTTTTTAGAAAATTTTTTAAAAATATGTTTAACAGATTTTTTCGAATCTTAAACATTAAAAATTTTAAGAAATAGTCAAATGGCTTATATTCCGTTATAAACAAATTTTTCCAACGACTCAAACAAACATGAAATTTTTTAATTGTATTAGAATAAATGTGCATTTTTTTGACCACCAATTTTTTGTAAACAAAGAAAATATTTAATTATTTTCATATCTCATTACTATACACTAGGCTGGGTCGTATTCCAACAAAGTGCTCAGATCAACTATTAATAGTGAAAAAAAGTTGGTACAAGTAAATACAAGAAATTTAAAACCAAAATGAACAAAATCGGTCCATGGCTTCCGTTCTCGCATCGCGGGTCAAAATTGCGGTTTTTGAAAAAATGGACACAATTTAAAAAAAAAAATAAATATTTAAAAAAAAATTATTTAAAAAAAAAAAAACTTTTTTTGTATCGCATTAATTCAAAGATATTTAGAAAAATTTTGTTTGTTTTTTTCGGATATCGATAACCCACCCAAACGTGAGGCCAAAAAAAACTCACATTTTTAACATGGAGCTCAAAACTACTTTTTCACTATTTTAAAAATTTAGTGAAACAAAATTTTTAAATATATTAGTTTATCCACTTGATATCATTGAATACATCTCAGGGATTGTAGAAAAAAATTCTTAGTCAAATTCCTTCTTCCAGTTGGTGTGTGAAGCGATTTGAATTTAGCGGATTTCCAGAACATGTGTTTTTATCGAAATTTTTGACTAATTTGTAGTTGTTAGCAACATTTTACTTAAATTAACCAACTTTTTTTGTTCAAATGGTTGTTTTGGACCATAGTAACTCTGCTTTGAAATAATAGGCTTTTTGGACAACGTTAACCCTTGCCGGCACGGGGTTAAAAAATTCATCCAATGAAATTTTTGAAAATTCCTCACTCTAAAATCGTGTATGTGTTAATCAACAATTACAAATTTATACAAAGTTTTCTTGAAGGACATCGTTAACGATTGTTGAACGAACGCCCAAAAAATTTCAAACAGCTGTTTTTTTGCTCATAGTTAAATGGACTTTTTTAACATATTAAATAATATGTTTTTCACTTTTAGCTTTACACAGTAAAAACGACGAAGACGTAATGAAATTTAGGATGCCATTCTTTTTTATTTTATTTAGTTTGAAGCATTTTCCGCTTAAGTGCGCAATTGTTGATTATTTAAACACATATACGATTTTAGAGTGAGGAATTTTCAAAAATTTCATTGGAGGAATTTTTTAACCCCGTGCCGGCAAGGGTTAACGTTGTCCAAAAAGCCTATTATTTCAAAGCAGAGTTACTATGGTTCAAAACAACCATTTGAACAAAAAAAAGTTGGTTAATTTAAGTAAAATGTTGCTAACAACTACAAATAAGTCAAAAATGTCGATAAAAACACATGTTCTGGAAATCCGCTAAATTCAAATCGCTCCACACACCAACTGGACGAAGGAATTTAACTTAGAATTTTTTTCTACAATCCCTGAGATGTATTCAATGATATCAAGTGGATAAACTAATATATTTAAAAATTTTGTTTCACTAAATTTTTAAAATAGTGAAAAGTAGTTTTGAAGCTCCATGTTAAAAATGTGAGTTTTTTTGGCCTCACGTTTGGGTGGGTTATCGATATCCGAAAAAAACAAACAAAATTTTTCTAAATATCTTTGAATTAATGCAATACAAAAAAAAAATTTTTTTTTTTAATAATTTTTTTTTTAAATATTTAATTTTTTTTTTAAATTATGTCCATTTTTTCAAAAACCGAAATTTTGACCCGCGATGCGAGAACGGAAGCCATGGACCGATTTTGTTCATTTTGGTTTTAAATTGCTTGTATTTACTTGTACCAACTTTTTTTCACTATTAATAGTTGATCTGAGCACTTTGTTGGAATACGACCCAGCCTACTATACACTTCAATGTACTAACACTAATAAACAATAAATTATTTTTTTTTTGTTTACAAAAATTTGTCAAAAAAATTGGAGGTCGAAAAATTCGGACTTCTCTTACTGTATTCAAAAAATCGACTTAAAAATATTTTTAAACATTTTTTTAAAAAAAGTCTTTCAATTTCTATTTCGACCCTGTTAGCACATTTAATTTTTACTCAATCTGGACGCCATTAAGCTTAAATTAAAGCTTGATAAATTTCCTACTCAAAAGATTTTACAAAAATACTTGTTTGATAATATTCCGGTGCATTATTGTTAACTTTGTCATTAAAGAATTTCATCTACTATGTTGTCGTACGTAAACTTTTGTCGGTCACTGTATATATAAGGCAGTAAGTACACGCATTCCATCTCCGGTCTTACGAAAAAAAAATACAATTACTTGTAATTTATAGTAAAAATAAAATGTTTTTTTTTTTGTGTCGAAAATTTTCTTGATTTTCTTTCTTGATTTTTGTTTTTTTACCGCACAATTGTTATAATAACAATTCATTAAAATAATTTGTTTAGTATGTTAGATGTGTTTTTTTTTCAGCGTAAGGTAGGTTGGCAGGTTGTTTAGGTAGAATACACAGATTTATTTAGTGGTTTGCTACTTGGAAAAAGCTATAAAGTTGTGATAAAAATTAGTTTTTTTGGTTAATTTTTTGTTTTTTTGTAAGTTTTTAAACTATGGGAAGTTCAAAAACTAAAGTTAGTTATACGTATGTAAATACATATTTTACTTTTTGTTAAGAAAACAAACAAAACTTAAAAGAACTACCGATTTATTGTCTTAAGATTAGTTAAGTTATAAATTGTAACGGTTTTTTTGTTGTTTAAGTTAGATAAGGGATTAAACTCTTTTGTATAAAATCTTTAAGAAGTTTAATTAAAAGATAAATTCTAGGAAAAGTGCAAGTTAAATCTAAAATATTGTAACATCTTTTGTAAACCTACGGTACTGCACAAAAATAACACTACTGAATGTTTTAAGAAAAACATGATGCGACTAGGACCTAACCTTAACCTGTTAATTGCAATTGTTAATTGCAATTGTTCTAATGATCACAAATTTGGTCACCAAACTTTTCCATCACATCAGGTTTTTGAGAAAATTGAGATCAAAGTTTAAAAACATCACAGTTGTGTGCATTTTAGACAACTCAAAACGGATGAGCCCGATGTGATAGCGACTTTAAAATAAGGCGAGGCTAAAGCTTAAACATTGCTCTTAAAAATGTTGAACTCATTTGGTCAGTCGCCTTAACCCTTAGGGCACCAATTGTCTTTCAATGATGTGTTGTTCCCCAAAATCTAGTTTTTTCGCTACACTCTAAACAAATGAGTCCAGTTTCCTACTATAAATTGGGTAAATTTCAACAAATTCAAATAATATACTACTATAAATGTGTTAATTTCCAATAATTTGTTGGTAAAACTACACATTTTTTGTAAATTTACCCAATTTATAGTAGGAAACTGAAATCATTTTAATTAGAGTGTACTAAACGTATGAAATAAAACTTGAAGAGCATGGAAGGCCACCTTATACACATGATTAAAATTATTCTCTGTTCACTATTTCGGCCTCCAAACTTTTTTCATTACATCAGATTTTTGAGAAATTTTAAATACAAAAAAATCGCGTTTTTGGGCATATGGACACATAGCGGATGAACCCGATGTGCTGAGGACTTAGAAATAAGTCAAGGGTGAAGCTCAAACATTGCTGTTTAAGATCCATAACTCATTTGGACAGTTGCTTTTAGCTTTGGAGCACCAATTGTCTTTAAATAACCCTTTCCCCAAAAAACTTTTTTTTTTTGATACTGGAATATACGTCAGCATTGAAAAACAATTTGTGCCCAAAGGGTTAAGGAGATTGATAGTTAATTTTCTAACGTGAAAAAAATAACATTTTTGATTAAAAATATTTTATTTTGTGTAAAACAACTTTTTAGTAATTTTTGAAAAAAAAAAAAAAAATAATAATTTATAAAATTTTTTTTTTTGAGTGTAAATTTTTTTTTTTGAGTAAAAAATGTTTTTCGAGTGTATTTTTCTTTTTCTTTAGTGTAAAAATATTTTTGAGTGACAAAAATACGTTGTAAAATATTTTTGTGACTTACCAATGTTTCTAAAACATGCTTAACGGGTTTTCACAATGTGAATTTAAAGTGAAACTAATCTGAAATTCACGGGTTTGCAAATAACTTTTGAACCACTGGACCGATTTGGCTAAAATTCAATACGAACTCGTCCACGGGAACGATAAATATATATACCAAGCTACAGCATCCTCAGAATTTTGTTTAGAAAGTTAGCGTGTTTTTGTCTCATAAATTCACGAAAAACACCTGCCGAAATTCAGTCTTTTGCTCATAACTTTTGAACCACTGGACCGATTTCGCTGGATTGCAATACCAACCTGACCAGGTAAATACCCAACATATATGCCAAACTTCAGGAGCCTCTATAAAAGTCTTTCAAAAGTTAGCGTGTTTTCAACAGACAGACGGACTGACGGACAGACGGATGGACAGACATCACTTGATTGTCTTAAAATCGATCGAGGATCATGAATATATACTTATTATGGGGTCCTAGACCAATATTTCGAGGTGTTACAAACGGAATGACAAACTTATATATACCCTCTATCACTAGAGTGGAGGGTATAAAAATGAACCCAAAGACATTGCCTTACAGGTTCAATATTTGTTTTTGTTGATATTGACCCTAAAAGACAACTGTTCTGACCCCTGCGCTAAGTGAAATCTAAAAAAAAAATTGCTCCACTCTAATGAACATGCTGTGTTTTCTACAGACAGACGGACGAACATCGTTAGCTTGACTTTAAATCGATGGAGGACCGTGAGTATGTTCACTTTTGGGGTTCCTAGACCGATATTTCGCGGTGTTACAAACGGAGAGATAAACTTATATACATAAATCCTACTATCACTAAGAGGATTGTATAAAAAGTGACCCTGTTTTTGAGTTGATAAAAAAATCGGCATTTTTGGAGCAAAAATCGGCACTTTCATCGTTTTGAGACAAAAAATCGAAATGCCGATAAATCGGCAAATATGGCAGCCCTGGTTATGCATCTTAAAGAGTAATGTTTAATATTTACCCTCGACTTATTTTTAAGTCGCCATCACATCGAGTTCATCCGCTATTGGTTTCCAAAAATTACCAAAATGGCGATTTTTTTGAACATTGATCCCAATTTTAAAATTCTAGGGTCATTTGTTGAATAGTTATAAAAATGATTTCATGATTTCAGAAGTTAGAAAAAGTACCAAAGTGCACTTAAATCACAATTTTCTAGGACCATTATTTTAGGAAATATAAAAAGTACCAAAATATTCAAGAAACAAGTTTTCCCTTAAGTACCTTAAACCTCTAAAAAACTGTTTCATTAAAGTTTTTTTTATTAAAATATTGTCAAAAAATTTTTCTCATAATTACAAAGACCCATCCGTGTATCAAGTCATGTCGGTTGAGGACCCCATAAATATCGGCTGAGAACTCCATAAAATGTTTCTCAAAACTATGTATAAATATTTTACTCTCAAATACGTTTTATTAACTTATTTCCATTTTCTTCTCTTTTCAGTTATTATTTTTTCTCACAAAATCCTGATTTGAAAACATCTTTATATCACCAATCAGGATATATAATTTTTCTCAAAAATGGCATCACCTGCTTCTCTCTCTACGCAACTCCAGCAATATGTCTTATTCTTCTGCCTGCTCTTATCACACATCTGCAATGGCAAATCCTCCAATGTTTTTACACAATATCAAAATCAACGTTTCGCTATGGAACCACAAGATCAAACTGCTGTAGTGGGTGCCCGAGTAACATTACCCTGTCGAGTTATCAATAAGCAGGGTATGCTGCAATGGACTAAAGATGATTTTGGTTTGGGTACCCATAGAGATTTGGCAGGATTTGAACGTTACTCTATGATTGGCAGTGATGAAGAGGGTGATTATTCCTTAGATATCTATCCGGTAATGTTAGACGACGATGCCCGCTATCAGTGTCAAGTAAGTCCTGGACCAGAGGGACAACCTGCCGTACGTTCAACATTTGCGAAAATAACGGTCCTAGTGCCACCAGAAGCACCAAAAATTTCCCAAGGAGATGTTATATATACCACAGAAGATCGTAAAGTTGATATAGAATGTATATCGGTAGGTGGTAAACCAGCGGCAGAAATTACTTGGATCGATGGTTTTGGTAATGTTATAACGGACAATATAGAATATACCATTATACCACTGCCAGATCTTAGAAGATTTACCGCAAAGTCCGTGTTGAAATTAACGCCCAAAAAAGAACATCATAATACTACATTTACTTGTCAGGCACAAAATACAGCCGATCGTACTTATCGTTCAGCGAAAATTAAATTAGAAGTTAAATATGCACCCAAAGTAATGGTTAACGTTATCGGGGGTGCTGTGGGTAATGGTCGAATTTTAGAACATTCTCAAGTGCGTCTTGAATGTAAAGCAGATGCAAATCCCAGTGATGTTAGATATAAATGGTATATAAATGATGAACCTATAAGTGGGGGCCAGAAAACTGAAATGGTAAGTTAAGAGTCGGGGGAAAAAACACAGAAAAACAAATTTGTATGGTTGGTTCATTATTAATTGAACCGTTGTTGTATTAACAAACAATTTAATTTTATTGACTAAGAAATTAATTGAATTTTTATTCAACAACACATTTTGTCAATACAATTAAAATGTTTGTTAATACAACAACGATTTAACTTAAAATGAAACAACAATAGAATTTACTATTCGAATTTTTTAACTTAAGTACTAATGGGTTGTGTTTTTTTTTATTTATTTTTAGGTTATACGCAATGTTACCCGTAAATTCCATGATGCCATCGTCAAATGTGAAGTACAAAATTCTATAGGAAAAAGTGAAGATAGTGAAACATTGGATATAAGTTGTAAGTATTTGAATGGAACATATTTTATTGAATTACACAGGAAGTCGAAGTGTTTTTCAAGAGAGACTTCTCCAGTTAGTGGCAAATTTTTAATTTCGTTTGTAACATAATATCACGAAAACCTGTAAAGATTTTTATTAAGTACATGTATTTTTTAATTTAAAGACGATCTTCCGATATCCTTTCGGTCTTAAACACTGTAACTTACAAAAAAGAATTTAGACACTTCTGACCCCATAAAGTACATATAATTATGATTGCTGATCGATTTTAATACGATGAAGCTATGTTCGTCCTTCTGTTTATCTGTTAAAAACACTTTAACTTTCGAAAGAAAAGAGAGAAGTTTCTGATACTTGTCATATATATTTCCCATAATCCCGATCAGGTTGGCATTGCACCGGTTGAAAACGTGAGTCATTTTTCATTAAGCTTATGCCATTTTTTATTAATTTCACGAAGATTTTTTTTCAGTACCACTTTAAAAGTACCACTTTTACAATCTTCTGAAATAATGGTTTCAGGATTGTGTTCAGATTGTAAAAACTTGAAATTTGCAATTTAGGGCCATCCAGCAAAAAACATTGTGGAAAATTTACTTTTTAGAATGTTTTGATTCTAAGGGGGAAGAAAGTATACTTTGGTACATTTTTGATTTCTCTTGAAATAGTGATCATAGAACTGGCTTTTTGGAATGTAGGATCCTGCGACGGAAAAAAATTCTGTAGGAAAGTAGGTACTTTGGAAAATTCTGTTTCTAAGGAGGCAAATAGGGGTAAAATAAATTTGGTACATTTTGAATATTCGGAAATAGAGGTCATAGAAATTTAAATTTAAAAAAGTACTTTTTAAAATTTCCGATTTTAATGGGATAAAAAAGTCTGGGATAAAAAAGTCTTTAAATGTTTTCTAAAATAATGGTCCAAGAAACTTGAAATTTAGAATGTAGGATCCTCCGGCATAAAAATTATTCTGAAAAAGGTACATTTTGGAAATTCCTATTCAAAAAGGGCTAACAGGGGTAAAATGGTGTGCTTAAGTACCTTTTAAATCTCTCGAAAAATGGTCATATCTGGAATCTTCTGGAGGTTTACTTGTATTTTTGTTAAGCAAATGAAACAATTTAATGTCAGAAAAAGTTCAAGGTCCTGCACTTAAACCCAGGAAATAAAAAAAATGTTTTTTTGCCCGCCCGCCCTTTTGTGGGCTTGGATATTAAAAATGTATTTAAATAATGATAAAATTGTATTACTTAAGCTTAAAAAGCATAATAAATGAACTTGTAAGCATTCACTGCGCGGGTCAATGTGTCCCCCACTTACCCCTCCCCCTGTATAAAACACTTTTACTTGTTTTTTCCAATTCATTTTCACTCAAATTTTTGTTTCAATCAAAATTTTCTCCCACTCAAACATTTTTTATGCTCAAAATATTTTGAATTCCAACTTTTTTTTCACTCAAAGCCAAAAAATAATTTTACACAATATTTTTGTCACTCAAAAAAATTTTTACTCAAAAATATTTTTTTAAATTACAAAAAAACAAGTGAGAGTGTTAAATTCGGCTGTGTATTTTCTCAGAGGTTGGTTCAGTTATTCAAGGGGGAACTTTTTTCCCCCTTTTTTTACTTCTTTTTGGATACACTAACGGTGCGACCACAACGACCAGTAGTTTAGGTCCGATTTTGCCCATTTCCGAACTTAACCTGCCTAGGACCATAAGACATATTCGAGCCAAAAATTACCCATATTGGATCCGCCATATTGAAATTCAAAAAACGCCACTAGGCATTGAAAAGTAAAAATTTTTAAGTAATTTCGATTTTTTTTTTTAATTTTAAAACCATACCAATTTTGGAGAGATTAATCGATTCTAAGACATTATAGCGATGTCCGTCCGTCTGTAGAAGACACACAAATAAACGAGCTACTGAAGTTTGGTACGAATAAATATAATGGTCATAGGCTGATTAAGTTCGGATATGGGTTAAATCGGACCAGGGGAATAAAAGTCCGCCTTGAAGAACTAATCCAACCTCTGAAATACGGCGTATTTATACCCTATACCACACTGTGGTACAGGGTATAATGAGTTTGTGCTGATGTTTGTAACTACCCGAAATATTGGTCCTAGACCAACCTTTAAGTATACTGATCGACTCAGAATCACTTTTTGAGTCGATTTAGCGATGTTCGTCCGTCTGTCCGTCCGTCTGTCCATGTAAACGGTGTAAACACGATACAGGTCGCAATTTTCAATTGACTTGAAATTTCAAACTTAAGCCTCTTTTGGCTCAAGGACGAAGGCTATTGAAATTGGAAAAAATCGGTCCATATTTAGACCTAGCCCCCATACAAAGGTCCTCTTTAGTTTTGGCTCAAATGACTCTAATAGCCGCATTTTAATAGGTATCTTTTCGAAATTTGGCAGGTAATCATGTTTCATCCACACAAATCACCATTTCGAATTTTAAAGAAATCGGACCAGTTCTTCTTGTAGTCCCCATACAGAACACCTTCCCGATTTTCACATAAATCTCTCAAATTTCATGAAAATAGAAAATATTTAATTAAAATTCTGTTTGTGTATGTTAAACGCGTACTTAAATAACCTTATCAAATCTGATAATTATCGGACCAGTTTTGGACTTAGGCCCTTTGTGAAAATTTGGCCTGATATTCAGTTAAAGCGGTTTATTGCCAACAAATAGAAGCTTTTTTCACTCAAATTTGATTTCTGAGTGTTTTTTACACTAATTAAAGGTTTGACAAAATATAGATCTAATCGGTCCATGGGACCCATTTTTTGGTGTAGGGTATTATATGGTCGGTCTATACCGACTAAAATTTTCTATTTTTATATATTATTTTTTGTATTTTTGTAAAACAAATGAAACAATTTTTTGTCAGAAGAAGTTCAAAGTCCTGGAATTGGACCCAGGGGAATAGTGTTTTTTGATTATTTAAAATGTTTTGGGCATTATAGAGGCTATTCATGGATCTTGTCAAGCTGAATTAAAATTTTACTTTTTACTAATGTTTTCAGAGCAACAATTGAAAAGATGCAAAACTGACTGGATATTATTTTTTTTTTAGATGGTCCTACTTTTAAAGAAAAGCCACGTTCTATGGAGTCTGATATTGGCAGTTTGGTGACATTGAATTGTGAAGTTGATGGCAATCCAACTCCAGATATAGTATGGATACAACATCCCATTGATAGGGTAAGTATTTGATCTAACATATTAAAAATTTGGGACAACCTTTTTTTCAAAGTGCTACCCAATGACCAAAGTACCCCTTCTCTTGAAATGTTTTTACAATTTAACTCAATTCCTGTTTATGTTTCTTTTTTCTTTTCCCTTTCTATAGGTCGTCGGTGCCAGTCCCAATTTAACATTTAGTGTCAGCAATGAAACAGCTGGACGTTATTATTGCAAAGCTAATGTTCCTGGTTATGCAGAAATTTCCGCTGATGCTTATGTCTATCTCAAAGGTTCACCCATAATTTCTTCGGCCCGCACCCAGTATGGTTTAATGGGTGATACAGCACGTATAGAATGTTTTGCTACTTCAGTACCACGGGCACGTCATGTTTCATGGACATTTAATGGTCATGAAATCAGTTCCGAATTGGGTCATGATTATTCGATAATGGTAGATGCTGTACCGGGTGGTGTAAAATCGACCTTAATTATACGTGACAGTCAATCTTACCACTATGGTAAATATAATTGTACTGTGGTGAATGATTATGGTAATGATGTGGCGGAAATTAATTTGCAAGCACAAAGTAAGTAGAATTCTTTAAATTCGGAAAATTTTAATTTAAAACTCAAGTTGAGAAAAAACGACCCATAAGTATCCAGCAGTGCCTTGGAAATGAGTACCACTTACGTGGGGCATTACCATGTAATACCTACCCCATACCATATGCATTACTTTTATTATTTTGTTTGCTTTGTCGAAAGCTAAACCTATTAGAGTTTGAGTAGATTTTTATACACATTCATAAGGTAAGGGGTACTCATTACATGGAAAGGTATTACGTAAGGGAAACTTATTACCAAAATTAAGCTGGTAAAACATGATATCTTTAAAATACTAATATTCTCTTTTTATTTCCTTTTTACTTTTTCTTTGCTATACAGAAAGTGTTCCCTTATTGATGACCATTGTGGGTGGCATTTCAGCCGTTGCTCTATTAATGATCATTACCATCCTCGTTATAGTCTATTTTAAATGTAAGAAACGTTCAAAATTACCGCCAGCTGATGTTATCAGTGAACATCAAATTAGTAAAAACGGTGGTGTAGGTTCATGTAAAATGGAAGCTGGCGATCGTACTTCTAACTATAGTGATCTCAAGGTGGATATTTCTGGTGGTTATGTACCATATGGTGACTATAGCACACATTATAGTCCACCACCACAATATCTCACCACTTGTTCTACAAAATCAAATGGCAGCTCTACAATTATGCAAAATAATCATCAAAATCATTTACAACAACAGCTACAACAACAGCAGCACCATCAACAACAAAGTCTACCCATGACATTTCTATCGGCCAACGGTGGCGGTAGTCTAACTGGCAGCATAATAGGTTCGCGAGAAATACGCCAGGAAAATGGTCTTCCCAGTTTACAGTCTACAACAGCATCAGTGGTGAGTTCTTCACCCAACGGTAGTTGTAGTAATCAAAGTACAGCTACGCATGTGGTAACGGCCACGCCAGCATCAGCTGTAGATCCACGTTTTAGTGCCATTTATGGTAATCCATATTTAAGATCATCGAATTCCTCATTACTGCCACCACCAACAGCTGTGTAAAGTGAGTAAAATGAAAAACACACTATTGAGAATATATTCAAAATCAAAGACTGAAATTGTAAATAAAACTAAAACTGTTTATAAAAAAAGGCATTATATTTACTATTTCACCAAAGTGGTGAGTTTAAAAATTTAGAAAAAAAAAGTCATAAATCATAAAAAAAGAAAATCATCAGTACTGAGACTAAAAGGAGTTCAAAAAAAAAAAAACTTTAAAGGAAAGAAAATATCAATTTAATAACAATTTCTGTGGTGAAAATTGGCTTAAATATTAGAAAATCATGAAGAGTTTTGAAATTTGAAATAAACAAAAATAAAAAAATTAGACATTCATTTTAGTGTGGTAAGATCTTTCACTCGTTAAATCTTGCTCCTTAAAGGATATAATTGTTAATGATATGGTGAGTTATTCAAAATAGAGATGGGTCATAGAGGTGTGTTTTATATGTACCTATGTTTTAGTTATGAACTTTTAATAAATTGTATAAAATGAGCGATGTATAAAAGAGTTGGGTACTGATTTATCATCGCACAACCCAAACCACTTAATGTTGACCTCCCGAAAAATAAATCCACTAAAGCTGGGTAGTAGTAAATTTCGATTCCAAGGGCTTAAAAAGAAGTACAAAAGTGAACTTTTGGTACTTTTTATATTTCCCAAAGTAATAATCCCATAAATGTAGGATCCTCTGGCGGAAATAGCATTTGGGAAAAGTACTTTTTGGAACTTCCGACTCTAAGTGGGGAAAAAAACGTTCAATAATGTACTTTTGTACTTTTTCCTGAAATAATGATATAATGAGTTTCGTATATAGGATATTTTCAGACTCGGAACGTATTTTTTTACCCAACACCACTCTGTAGTACAGGATATAATGAGTTTGTGCTGATGTTTGTAACTACCCTAAATATTGGTCCTAGATCTACCATCAAGTATACCGATCGACTCAGAATTACTTTTTGAGTCGATATAGCAATGTCCGTCCATCTGTCCGTCCGTCCCCCATACAAACGCCCCTTTTAGAATCGGCTTAAATGACTCTAATAACCGTATTATAATAGATATCGCTTTGAAATTTAGCAAGTATTTATTTTGTATGCACGAATCATCACTTCAAATTTCAAAAGAATCGGGTCAGTCCTTCTGGTAGTCCCCATATAAACCACCTTCCCGATATCCACATAATTCCCTCAAAATTCATAAAAATGGAAATATTTGATACAAATTTTATTTTTAGGTAAACGTGTACTTCAGTAACCTAATCAAGTCGAAATATAATTGGACCATTTTTGGACTTAGATCCCCATATAAATATTTCGACCGATATTCAGTTAAATCGGTCTATTGACAAAAAAATAAACCAATTCCACTAAAATTTGATCTGTGTGTGTTTTCTACACTAAATAAATATCTAACAAAAGACAGATCCAATCGGTCCATGTTTGGACTTGGGATCCATTTTCCGGAAAACATTGGTGTAGGGTATCATATGGTCGGTCTTGATCGACTATAACTTTCTTACTTGTTTTAATTTATTTTATTTCAAGAAGTTTTTTAAATTCACCTCATAGTGGTGAATTTCTAAAATTGTATATTTTTAAGCTCTTAAAGTTGTTCTTATCTATTTTAGCATGTAAGAAAATTTTGAGTAGTTTTATTTAATTCACCTCTGTGGTGAGTTTCTAAAATGACATTTTTCCAAACCTTTTAATGTTTTTCTATAATTAAGCTAATAAAAACATAAATTGTTCCTTCTAGAGTTTGCAAATAATCGAGGTATTTCATAATCGCGATTACGATTAAAAAAATTGCCGTTAATCGCGATTATCGATTAATCGAATTTTTTAAATAACACAGGCCAACAAAATTTGAAAAAGGTCGAAATCCCGGAACTAGAATATACTTTCTCAGGGTTTGAGCTGCGCTGATATCTTAGCTTAAAGTTTAAAAAGCCCTGGACTGTAATCACGTAAAACGATAGTTAACTATCTTCGATTTTTGGAGTCTTGTTTCTCCTAAACTAAACAAAATGTTTTCATATTTTCAAATGTTTCTGGATTAGATAGCAATGTTTAATAATATAATAAAGAAAAACTTTCAAATTTCCCTTCAGAACGATATGTATTTTGATGTCGTTTATCTATCGTCAATCGTTTTCGTTTTACGTGATTAGCCCCCTGTTTTTTGTCATATTCGAGATGTCATAACTGCGCTAGTTCACCTTTATTTATAAATCCTGATATGTAGTCTGAAAGTCCTAATTTATACCTTTATATTTCGAAAGCCTGATGTGATAGGCAAATTCTGAGACTAGATTCGGATTCAGCGCAACTCAAACCCTTAGAAAAGTTACCTCTGGTTTGTGGGTTAAAATTTGTTGGCCTGTGTAATTTTTTTAAAATTCACATTTCAGAACGTACGAAAATACAAAAATTGTTTTTAAGCATATTATAGTGAATCCGAAAAGCGCTCTGGATAATGCAGTTAAAGTAAGGCAGAAAAATTAAAAATTGCCTTTTGTTTTTAATACCGTTAACGCTTTTTTAATGATAAATTATAATTTTTGGAGAAAAATGCAAGACTTCACAGATTTTTATTACGCTATAATAAACTCAACAAAGATTACTTGAATCAGCGCTGAAAATATACCTGATTTCACTGCGTAGTTTCTTTTCAAAAGCTGCTTCCAGTCAGCAAAACTTTTTCTGGATGTTGTCGGAATACCTGCCGATGGTCAGGAAAGAGCTGATTTGCAAGGGCATCTTCAATCGGCAACCAGCGGTCAAAGTTTAAAAAAATTAAGTTGTTCTACAAAATTTCATATCCGAATTATGTGACTCATTTAGGGGTAATTAAGATCCACAGTACAGACTAGTATGCAAACAATGGTGCTAATTTCGTACTTTCCAATATGGTGGAGTGGTTATTAGTACCGAATAATCATCGCTGCCTAGTGTATGTGTGCCTGTACGTGTGAGCTTTTGTGTATGTATTTATGGTGTTTGTTTACGTTTTGTATGAAACGTCAAAAGTTACACCGTGTGCTGTCACTAATACTTACACACATCAAATGCAAACCTGTGAACCTACTACTCATGTACTGTGCTAAGATCAGAATATTAATTTTACTTCTAATTGCAATGACTTTTACGAGGAAAAAGTAAAGACAAACTGCAAGCAAGTTGAATAAATTTTGGGCGAAGATTGTATAAATTTTAAATTCGTTGTAAAAACATTGTATTTCATAGAAAATTATAAATCGTAATCGGGCACTTTTTTTGTCGATTACGATTACGATTAATTGGTACGATTAATCGCGATTACGATTACGATTTTAATCGTTTTGCAAACTCTACCTTCCACCATAGATTTTGTTTTTCAGTGTTTCAGCTAGTTCCGTGTAGTTTTAAAAACCACCTCCAAATGGCGAGTTTCTAATATGTTATATTTTAAAATTTTAAATCTCCCATTGTTTTTGGTATAAGAGCTAAATTCAACTAATTTTTTATATTCACCTCTTAGTGGTGAAATACTAAAAATGCATATTTTCGTGCTCTTAAAGTTTTTCTTATATATTTTAGCATGCAAGAAAATTTTGAGTAGTTTTTTTTAATTCACCTCGAAGAGGTGAGTTTCTAAAATAACATTTTTCCTAAACATTTATTGTTTTTCTATAATTTAGTCAATCTTAAACTAAAAAAACATAAATTGTTGGCTTCCCTTCCACCATGGATTTTTTTTTCAGTACACGCAATAAACACTTACACTTATTAGCCAAATTTTTGGTAAATATACAACTCACCAAATGCTTTTGCATAATTTAGCCAATTTTTTAAAACAAAAACTTGGTTAAATAACGCAAAGGTATTGGTGAGTTGTATTTTTACCAATATCTTGGCTAATAAGTGTATGTGCTTTTTGCGTGTATTAAAGCTAATTCCGAGTATATTTTTCAAAATTCACCTCTAAGTTGTGATTTTCTAATATGGGATATATATTAATAGTAAGTTTTTAATATGGGATATTTTTAAACACCCATTGTTTTTGGTATTATTTGAGCTAATTTCATCTACTTTTTTATATTCACCTCTTAATGGTGAAATACTAAAAATGTATATTTTCGTACTTTTATAGTGTTTCTTACATATTTCTGTATGTAAGCAAATTTTGAGCAGTTTTTTTTAAATTCACCTCTAAGTGGTGAGTTAATAAAATGGCATTTTTCGAAAGGTTTTAATGTTTTTCTATAATTTAGCCAATCTTAATCTTAAAAAATATAAATTATTGGCTTCCCTTCCATGGATTATATTTTTTAGTATTTAAGGTAATTCCAAGTATTTTCTAAATTCACCTCCAAGTGGTGAGTTTCTAAAAGGAAATATTTTGAAACCCTGAATGTTTTTTTAATAATTTAAGCCAATTCCAACTAGTTTTTAAATTCACCTCCTAGTGGTGAATTTCTAAAATTGCTTATTTTCAACATCTTTAAAGTTTTTCTTTTTTTTTTCTATAACTCCAAAACGCCTCTGGTTTTTAAAAACACAAAAGCCAATTTCAATAACTAAAAAAGACTAAAATAAAAAAGTATTTAAATTAAAAAACATAATTTACTCCAAATTAATAAAAAAAAAAATAAACAATTAAATTAAACAAAACAGTCTTACAATTCAATACTGCTTTATATTATATATTAAAAGCCCTTAAAAAAGCATCTATTACAATTTTCAAACATAGTTTTAGATTTTGTAAATTTTTGAAAATATTAAATTTATAAATAAAACTCTTAGTATACATAAATATTTAGTAATTTTCAATTAGTGTTTAAAGTAGTAAGTAAAAAAAACACAAAAATTATTATAAGATTTTTTTTTTTAGTTTTATTATATAAAAGCCAAAGTACCTGATAGTTTTTAAGCAAAAAAATTCTTTAAATTGATATATAAAAAAAATTAATGATAATTCAGTTTATTTTATTTTTAAGCCATAAAATTAAATCAATCCAGTCCCAAGTAAAAAAATATTAATCAATTTTTTTTGTATAAATAAATTATTATGTAAAATATTAAATAACTAATCTAAATGTAAATTTATATGCTTTACTTTCTTAATAAAAAAAAAGCATGTATGCAAATTACCTTGAATGTAGTGTCTTAAAAAAAATTAAAGTCATAATTGTACGTTTGTGTACAAAAAATTAAACAAAAAAAAATAATTTTAATAAATCAGTGAAAATTTATAAAAAAAGCTTGCTATTTAATAGTGTTTAATTAAAATTTGAAAAATAAAAAAAAAAATATTTACCAAAAATTAAAGTTCTTTATAAAAAATTTAAAATTTTTGCGAATAATTATTTTTCCAAAAAAAATAAAATCCCTTTTTTTATATACTTTATTATTGCTCTTTTTAAGAATATAATGAAAATGTTTTGCTATTTACACTTTAATATTTTAACAAAAAAATTATATATCTATCTACATCTTTAGATGTTTAAATAATTTTTACTTTTAGTTGTATATTTCTTTTCTTAAACAAATAAGTTTTTGTATTACAAACAAAATAAAAAAAAAATTAATTTATATTGTATATTTTTATAATATTTTGCATGAATTTTGTGAAAAATGAAAATGTAGTTGTATATTAAATAATAATAGTTATATTTGAAATAAAAAAAAAAATATTTTAATTATAAGAAATGTCGAATCCAAATATATATTTGCTTGATTTAAACAAATAAATGCTGGCAATTTTGTTGATAAGTAAATGATTTTTTTATTATTAAATAAAAATATTTAAATGAAAATTATTTAAATTGTTGTTTAATTGCACTCTTAAGAATTTCGGGAAACAGGTAAGAAGGACTCTTAATATAGTATTTCTAAACATTTCACTAAAATCGCCAAAAAGAATCGCAAAAATTTTACCAAATCGCTAATATCTTTTATAAAAATCTGTCTCATAACTAGAGATGGACACATGCGCAGATTATTGCGTGATTCACGTGATTCACGCGTGAGTCGATTTATATGTGTAAGTTTTCGTGATTTATTTTCTCTTCATATTTCCTTTCGTACACTCAGAAGAAAAACTCTGTCAAAAAATCTGTAAAACAACTTTCAATTTGAATTAGCAATCTTTTAAGACCACTTCAGACTATAATACTGAGTCGTTAGAAAATACGTATCTTAAATAATACGAAATTTTCTCCGCTTGTCAAAAAATCTTTTAAAAAATCCTTTGCGTATTCACACCATCACATCTTAAATATTATCAAAACAAATACAACCCTGATCTTATGAAAAGCGTATACGTTTTCTCATTTTTAGAGAAATTTCTAAAAATGAGAATACGTATCCGCTTGTCATTTTTCAATCCGTATTTCTCTTGGTTTTATACCGATTTGTGTTTACACCATACTATTTTATAGATTTTACAAAAAAATTTTGACAGATATTATTACAAATATTATAGTCTGAAGCCACCTTAAAGATTGTTCTGCTGAGAAGGATATTTTTAGTAAAATCTCTGTCATTCAGTTTAAGAAAATAACAGACATTTTACTATGCTTATACTGATTTTGTTTACTGAATTTCATTATTTTTTCAAGAAATTTTTTTATATAAAAAAAAAAGCAGAACAGATTGTCTGCTGAAATCAGCAGATTGTTCTGCTGAAATCAGCAAATTATTCTGCTGAAATCAGCAGATTTTTCTGCTAAAATCAGCAGATTTTTCTGCTAAAATCAGCAGATATTTCTGTTAAAATCAGATTTCTCTGCTGTCGAACAACACACATTTTTAATAACTAAAACGCCAGATAAAAGTATAAGCTTCCGTACACTAAGAAAATTATGTCATTAACTGTTTGTAGGTTATTTTAAAAAGTAATCAGTAAAGTCATTTTAAAAGAAAAATCACTTATTTTATAAAGGATTTAATTTTTTTACTGTTTTTGTAGTTTAAAAAAAATTATTTACTGTATTAAAAACGAATTTTCTGTTACATTTAATTTCGGCAGTAAAATATTTCTTCTATAGTTTTACTGTTTTTCAATACAAAATAACTGAATATTCACTAGTTTTTTAATGTTTTGGTTAGTCATTAAATTAACATTTAAAATTGACTGTAATGTGTTTTTATTTTAAATGAAAAAAACAGTGGAATGGTTTTTAAATAAAATTTCAGTTGTTTTAAGTGAATATTCAGTGGAATTTACCTACATAATTCTTTGAGTGTAGCCTAGTGGTTAAGAAGTGTACTTTCAAATCGGAAGGTGGCGAGTTCGATGCTGGCTGGCGGCGTATGTTTTTTTTTTTTTTTTTTCTTGTTATATTTATTCACCTCTTATGACAGATATTTAGCAAACCGTGTTTCTCATATGGCTCAAATTGGGTGTATTTTCAGCAGATTTTTCTGCTAATTGGACAGAGAATTTATTTTGAGTGTACCAAAAAAAGCAACAAAAAAACTTTAAAATTTGGCTTAACTTCAGATTTCGTCCCTCAAAAAGCAAAAAAAATTTAAAATTTCGCTGAACTTAAAATTTTGCTTAAAATTTTGTAAATTTTTTGAAATTTTTGAAATTTTAGTTTTTGATTTTTTTTTTTGTATAAAAAAGATTTTCGTGAGTGTGAGTCAACGTGAGTGTGAGTGAATCTTGTGTGAGTGCACGTGAGTGTAAGTTGTGTTAAATTTACTCACGTGATTCTGAGTGAGTGTGAGTAAAAACAATATGCTGTCGTGAGCGTGAGTGATAGGGATGCCAAACGGGATTGACATTTACAAACGGGATTGACATTTACAAATTTTTAAAATCCCGAATCCCGGGATTTTTCGGGATTTCGGGATCCCGGGATTTTTCGGGATTTCGGGATTTTTCGGGATTTATTTAAATTAAACTTTTTTACGTTATATTTTTAATACATTTTTTTATAATTAAATATTTAATTAATTCATAACTATTGAATAATTATCGTAGTTTTACATATTTAGCACAGAAAAACCGAAAATTTAGGAACAACTATGACCGATTTGAATAGATTCGAGCAATATCCGTCTGTGAAAGACGCGATGCAGTCGAATTCAAAAGGTTAGAAACTATTTTTTTTTTTCTGTCGGCCTCTTTTGTAGACGTGGAAATAAAATATTTGTTTTAATAATGATAAAATTGTATTTATAAATTTGTTACAACTTATTGCGAGGGAATGTCCTCCGCCGATACATTTGTATTAATTGTCCTGTTGGTAGGCGAATCACATTTTAACAGTTTCCTTCCCTTTACGATAAATGTTTACAAATGCATTTATTACGCTTAAGTAACAGAATTTTATCATTATTTACATAATTTTTTATATCCATGCCCACAAAAAGGGGCGGGACGAGAAAAATGAAATGGCTAGGTGCAACTTAAAAATGTGACATTTGCTTAACAAAAGTACAAATTGGTAAAAGATTTTGGGTTTTCAGAGACTGTTTTGGTTATTTAATGGGGAAATTTTCCCCTCCTCTCTCTTTTACTCATTTACGAACTAAAACTGTTAAATAAAAACTTTACAAATAGATTACTAAATGCTCCCTTATAAATTAAACTCTCGGCAAAATCTAACTGCTTCTTAAAAATTTTGTCATATGCATACATCGGCAGCTAACTTTATATTAGGGTTTAAACAAAATTTCCTTTGTTCGAATTTCAAAATCGTTTGGACCTGTAGGGTTCCTTTTAGACACGAAAATCGAAAAGTTTCAAACAAAGTAAAGAATGTTTCAATTTGTTCGGATTTGTCGATTTTCAAGTCAAAAAAGAAACCCTGACTCCGACGATTTTTAAATTTGAAAAAAAAGGAAAATTTGATTCACCCTTCTGTATATTAAGTAATACGCCCTAAAAATTAAATTATACTACAAAAGAATACGAGAAATTAAGCCCAACTTGCCTTATTTGAAAGATATTTCAAACACCTTTCAAATGATATCCATTTTATCACCACCGGACAATGAGCACTGGAAAAATAATATATTTTGGCTACAAAATTTGACAAAAAATCCCAAAATCCCGGGATTGAAAAAAATAAATCCCGGGATTCGGGATTTACCAATCCCGAAAAATTCCGGGATTTCCCGTTTGGCATCCCTAGTGAGTGAGTTTTAGGCAAAAATCACTCACGCGCCCATCTCTCTACTCATAACCAATTTTTAAATTTCCCCTTTAGAGACAAATCTCTTTATCTGGCAGCACTGCCAGAGAGAATACAAATCCTAATAAACATTAAAAAAGGTAGCATACCTTAAGGCTTTCAGTTATTTCTAAATAAAAACCAACAAATCTTATCTCATAAAGATAACAAGAAAAGCTTTTATGGCAGAGCTGCCAAACACTATTGAATATAATGTATCTAAAAATAAGTTTAATACACACGGTGGTTATTTATGGTGGTTTAGTTATAGATAGGGATGCCAACGGAAAATCACATTATTTTCATCTGGCAGCACTGCCGGGAGAATACAAAATCTTTTAACAACTAAAAACTGTAGCATACCTTACGGCATGTCCTTACTTCTTATTACAAAAGTTTAAAATTAAACAAATTATCTTATTATGATAACAGCAAAAGCTTTTATGGTAGAGTTGCCAAGTTATATTCAAAATAATATTTCTAAATAAGTTCAGTATTTTTTAAACCCTTCACTCTAGTGATATACCCTCTATCACTATATAATTTTGTCATTCCGTTTGTAACACCTCGAAATATTGCTCTAGGACCCCATAAAGGATATATATTCATGATCCTCGATCGATTTTAAGACGATCTAGAGATGTCCATCCGTTCGTCTGTCCGTGTGTCTGTCGAAAACACTTTGAGGCTGCTGTGGCTTTGAGGGTGGCTTAGTGGTTAGCGCGTTGGACTACTAGCCAGCAAGCCTGGGTTCGATTCTCAGCTCAGGCAGAACAACATTTTTTCAGATAATTATTAGTTTCTATATATAACTAATATCTATCGCAACACCCTCCTTCGTTGATAAATAGCACTAAAACGTCAGCGAAGTAAAATAATAAAATAATGGCTATAATAATCAATAACAGATGGCGATGCAACAACTGTACTCAAAACTATCAACAAGTTGTTTTGGGGTCAACTACTTTTTCAGTTAAATCAACTAACAATGTTAGTTATTTTAACTAACAAAAAACAACTGACTTATGTAGCAAAAACAACTTACATTTGTAGTCAAAACAACTAAAATGTAGTAAAAATAAAAAAATCTATAAATAATTTTTTATTTAATTTTTCAGAAAAAAATTTAAGACCAAATTTTTTCAGTTTTTTTTTTTGTTTTTTAAAAAAAGTTGTGAAAAAGAAAAAAAACAAAAATTTATTTTTATTTTTTGGAAAAAAAACTTTGAAAATTTTTCAGAGATAAACAAGTAGAAAAGTTAAATTCGACTTTGCCGAATCTATGAATACCCTCCACAATGCATTTTTTTAAAGGGTATTACATTTTTTAACGTGAAAAAATTAACAATTTTGATTAGAAATATTTTATTTTGAGTAAAAAACTCTTTTTTTGTCATTTAAAAAAAAAAAAAAAATACTAATTTTTTTTTTGAGTGTAAAATTTTTTCGAGTGTAATGTTTTTTTTACTGTAAAAATATTTCTGAGTAAATGCACGTACGTATGTACACAAAATATTCTCATTCTGTAAAAAAAAAAAATTAAATTTTTTTTGTGTAAATTTTTTTTGAGTGTAAAATTTTTTTTGAGTGTAAAATTTTTTTCGAGTGTAAAATTTTTTTCGAGTGTAATTTTTTAGTTACCAATGCTTTTAAAACTAAACAAGTTTAAAAAGTAAACTTATTGTTAGTAGTAAAAACAACTCACATTTGTAGTCAAAACAACTAAAATGTAGCAAAATAAAAAAATCTATA
Source organism: Pegoplata infirma (assembly GCA_963921195.1). Lineage (NCBI taxonomy): Eukaryota > Metazoa > Arthropoda > Insecta > Diptera > Anthomyiidae > Pegoplata > Pegoplata infirma. Next base: position 31,990,827 of record OY992540.1, on the reverse strand, counting down.
AATATTTTTTTTTTTTAATTTTTAAGAAAAAAATTGAAGACCAAATTTTTTCAGTTTTTTTTTTTTTGTTTTTTAAAAAAAGTTGTGAAAAATAAAAAAACACAAAAATTTATTTTTATTTTTTGGAAAAAAACTTTGAAAATTTTTCAGAGATAAACAAGTAGAAAAGTTAAATTCGACTTTGCCGAATCTATGAATACCCTCCACAATGCATTTTTTTTAAAGGGTAGTACATTTTTTAACGTGAAAAAATTAACAATTTTGATTAGAAATATTTTATTTTGAGTAAAAAACTCTTTTTTTGTCATTTAAAAAAAAAAAAAAAATACTAATTTTTTTTTTGAGTGTAAAATTTTTTTCGAGTGTAATGTTTTTTTTACTGTAAAAATATTTCTGAGTAAATGCACGTACGTATGTACACAAAATATTCTCATTTCTGTAAAAAAAAAAAAAAAAAATTTTTTTTTGTGTAAATTTTCTTTTGAGTGTAAAATTTTTTTTGAGTGGAAAATTTTTTTTTGAGTGCAAAATTTTTTGGAGTGTATTTTTTTAGTTACCAATGCTTTTAAAACTAAACAAGTTTAAAAAGCATTGCTTTAAAATTAAACAAGTTTGAAAAGCATTGTTTAGTTACCAGCAATGCTTTTAAAACTTGTTAAAACACGTGGCATTTAAGATGAAACTAATCTGAAATTCAGGGTTTTGCTTATAACTTTGCCAAGCTTCAGTAGTCTCATTATTGTCTTTCGAAAGTTATCGTGTTTTTCATTTCGTAAATTCGCGAAACACCCTTGCCGAAATTTACTCTTTTGCTCATAACTTTTGAACCACTGGACCGATTTGGCTGGATTGCAATACCAACCTGACCAGGTAAATGACAAACATATATGCCAAACTTCAGTAGCCTCTGTAAAGTCTTTCAAAAGTTAGCGTGTTTTCTACGGAAAGACAGACAGACAGACGGACGGACGGACGGACATCGCTAGATCGACTTAAAATCGATCGAGGATCATAAATATATATACTTTATGGGGTCCTAGACCAATATTTCGAGGTGTTACAAACGGAATGACAAACTTATATATACCCTCTATCACTAGAGTGGAGGGTATAAAAAAATAAAATTAACTACTTTAAATAACTGTTCCTACATCACAGTACTTTTTGGTTAGTTATTCCAAAAAAAAGTACTTAAAATAACTAACAGAAATAGTTGTTTGATATTTTTCATACAAAAACAACTGACTTTGTAGTTGAAAATAACTAACTACTGTAAAATATACAAACATCTAACATGTAGTAACTTACATAATTTTCTGAGTGTAGTAAAGTCACGGGAATTCCTTGTAAATTTTATTTATAAACTTTTCTTGACATTTTACAAGGTATTTTTTGTAGAAAAGCTGCCATTTTTTTGCAAATTTCAAATATCGATATTTCAAAAACTGTTTAATCGACTTTAAAATTTTTTCGATTTTCGTGTCTAGTGTCTAGTAGAATTTAAATTTGCCCGGACACTTGGGAAAATTAAAAGTTGATAAAAAACGTAAACTGGGAAAGTTCTTAAATTGTACCAAATGAGTCATTGGTGTACCATTGTACTTTTGAGCTTTGAATTGTACTGAAAAAAGTACAATTGTACCAACTTTTGCAACCCTGTTACAGAGTATTTTTGTCACTCAGAAATATTTTTACACTAAAAAAAAAATTGCACTCGAAAAATTATTTTTCTTTTTACAAAAATGAAAAAAAAAAGTTTTTTTCTCAAACTAAAATATTTCTAATTAAAATTGTTATTTTTTTCACATTAAAAAATTTCATATCCTTTAAAAAGGTCATTGTGGAGGGTATTTATAGATTCGGCCAAGTCGAATTTAAGTTTTATACTTGTTTGCTTTTCCCATTTCTTTAACACTTAGAATTACCTTTAAATAACAATCCTTTTGGATCTTCTAAAAATATTCATTATGCAGATAGCAAGTTTTTAATATTTTGGACCTGACGCCTTTCAAACTTCACAAAACTTATATGATATGTAACAAGATTTTTTGTTGATGCTCAAAATTCATAAATTTTTTTATATTTTTTTTGCCGATTTGTATTGATTAATTTATTAATAACTAGACCGATTCGGAATCAGCATACCAAAATCTATTGAAATCATGTGCGGCATTCTATAAGAATGAAATTTCTTAAATTTTGTTCCTTCGTGTAATCTACAACATTTTTTTTTTTTTCAAAACACAACTGAATAAAAATGATTACGGCTTTAGAAGTTACTTAAAAAAAATAAAAAAAAAAAACAGCTCAGGGGTAAAATTTACCACCAATAGTTAAAGCACAGACTAATACAGACTCGACAAATATGACAGGTGTCAAAAAAGTATTTTTTAACCATATGGTGAATATTTTCAAATTATTCTACAAATTAGGTTAGAAAGAGAAAACTGATATAACGCGCCATAAGGAAAATGGATGCCAGATCGGTTTTTGTTGTTACACGCACTCCTAAGTCGTAGAAAGTGTTGCCATGTTAGCGTAAAATGGACTAAAAACCGCTGTGTTTTCTCGTAAAATCGCTTATTTTTTCCAAATTTTTTTTATAAAACTCTACTGTCGAGTCTGTGGTTAAAGGTTAAATTCCAATATCATTTTGAAATTCCGACTATCCATCTCTGATACAGACTTTTCCAAAATATTGTAGCATATCTTAAGTCATATACTTATTTCTTATATGTAGAAAACAATCCATCAATAAAATTATCACATAAAGATAACAAGAAAAGCTTTAATGACTGGGTTGCCAAATACTTTTATTTTAACATTTCTAAATAAGTTCAATATTTTGCCTATATCTTGTTATACCCGCCACTAAAGGTTGGGTACCGACCCCGGTACTGCTGTGATCTAATGTGATTTACATTGCCTTCAATATTTATCCAATACAAAACAAGTGAGAGTGACGATTTTGACGATCGTCGTTCGTCATACAGAAAATGGTGGCTAGTAATACCATTCAACATTTTTTGAATGATTTTTTAAATCCACGCTCACAAAAAGGGGTAGGCCCACTGGGTCTAAGTGCAGAACTTTGAATTTTTTCTGACATAAAAATGTTTCATTTATTTAACAAAAATGCAAAAAAATGCGTATTTTTGAAGGTTGGTTGGTTTAGTTCGTAAATGGGGAACTTTATTCCCCCTGACAAGCATATGACCATAAGTTATATGCGTGCTTTAGAAGTCTAGCAGTTTTAGTTTGGAGTGAATCGTGCTTTCCACAAACGGACGGACATTCATTGAACGTTTTAGAATCGAGCATGGGTCAATAATTTACAAGTGAGTTTACCACCATTCTGTGGTATAAAAAGCTAGAGTCATAAGTGGTGGGTATCGGTCAGAGCTTCGAAGAATGAAATCCTTTTCGAATGAATTCTCAAAAAAATCCATTCAATTTTTATTGTCAGTGAATGCATTCGATTTCATAAATCAACATTGAATGCAGTCCTTGGAATTCATTCGATTGAATGAACAAAAATGAATGCATTCGATTTCTTGTTCATTCAATTTAGAAAAATCGAATGCATTCGATTTTTATCATTCCACTGCGAATGCAATCGATTTTTTAAAAATATAGACCAAAACGGAGCCAAATTTTGGTCCATAGTACAGCCTACTCTCTTTACATACGATGACCCTAATGGCCTCTAATTTTGAATCCAAAAAAATGGTGTTCCCGAAAATTAAAAAAAACGCACATATTAACTCCCTATACGACAAAAAAACTGTGAAGAGTGTTAGCGATACTATGGACAAAAAATTGTCTCCGTTTTGCTCTATCTTGGTTAGTTTTTTTAAGTTTTTTTATGCAATGAATGAATAAGCCATTCGATTTTTCAAATTGAATGAAAAGAAAATCGATTGCATTCGCAAGTGAATGCATTCGATTTTTAAAAGTCGAATGAAAAAAAATCGAATGCATTCGATTTTTGAAAGTCGAATGAAAAATAAAACGAATGCATTCGATATTTATAAATCGAATGAGTCTAAAGTGAATTCATTCAATTCGCGAAAATGTGATTGGAGAATGCAATCACTAAATTTTCACTCAGAATGACAAATCGAATTAAGGAATGAAATCCTTCGAAGCTCTGGTATCGGTTAAGCGGTTCAAAAGTTATGAACAAGAATGTAGGGACATCTTGAAAATTTTGGTACACTATATATAACCTAAAAAAACAAAAGCTTTATTTCAGCTGCTAGTGAATATAGAAATATGTAATTCTTTTTTTTAATAATGCATAATAGACCGGGTCGAAAAAAAAAAGTTCCCATTGTGCGGGCTTAATTTTAAAGCTTACCTCGAAAAAGTTCCATAGCCAAAATATAAGATTTTTAGGTCGCGATTTGGTACCGCCGAAATCGTTATTTGTTCATAACTTTGTCATTTGATATCCGATCGTTTTAAAAAAAAATTTGTTTGAAAGTCCTCCGCGAGTACTAAATTTGAGTGTCATGAGTGTTAGTTTCTCAGCTTTCTACCCACCTAAATGATTTTTATTTTTCCATTAAATTATAGCATTAAAAAATTCATGAAATTCTTCCCTTAGAAGTACCCTCTTAAATTAATTAACAAAAAAGTTATATTCAATTTTAAATTTCCATAGAAAAAGATTTAAAACACTTGTTCGTATGTATTTAAATACAAACTAAAAAAATTAAATATAGTTTAAAGGCATAATAACAAGTGTTTTTTCTAATTTTCTTTATATTGTATATGAAAATCTTAAATCAAATGTAACTTTTTTGTTAATAATTTTAACTGGATACTTCCAAGGGAAGAATTTCATGAATTTTTTAGTGCTATAATTTAATGGAAAAATAAAAATCATTTAAGTGGGTAGAAAGATGAGAAACTAACAATCATAACAAGAAGATGACCTCTGAGGTTAAAACCAGATATGAGTCAACTATAGTACTCGCTGAGGACTTTCTAACAATTTTTTTTAAAACGATCGGACATCAACTGACAAAGCTATGAACAAAAAACGATTTCGGCGGTACCAAATCGCGACCTAAAAATCTAATATTTTGGCTATGGAACTTTTTCGAGGTAAGCTTTAAAATTAAGCCCGCACAATGGGAACTTTTTTTTCTCCTTTATGGTCGACCCAGTCTAATGCATAATTTATATATATTTAAAAAACAGTTATAATAAAGAGGTTGCAACCCTGTTTACAAATAAAAAAGCTTTTACTCTCTTTAATATTTTTGTTTTTAATTTATTTTTAGTTTCTTAAAAGATCGTTTAGTTGTTCACTTATCTTTATTACGGCAAGTGTTGCGTTAGCATAAATATTTGGTAGATCAGTTAACGTTTTGTTTTTAAACATGGCTAAACAATTATTAGGAAAATTGGCTATTGTTACCGGTAATTATAATAAACAAAAAAAAAAACAAATTAAAGAAATGATTAAAGTTTTATTATGAATTTAGGAGCTGGTTCTGGTATTGGACGCAGCACATGCCGTGTTTTAAGAGATTATGGAGCAAAAGTCATAGCAGCTGATCGTAATTTAAGAGCAGCCGAAGAAACAGCTAAAGAATTGGGTAGTGGTGAGTTTTATACTCTTATGCAGTGTGGCCAGATAAATGGGATTTGACTAATACATTGGGATTTTTAACTTTTGTTTGTGGGCTGGGGGAGGGTTTTGAATTCTTCCCAACTGAAGACAATTCGAATGTTTTAGGGGAGCAACGAGCAAATTTTCAGATTAACTAAAAAAAATATTTTTTTTGTAAAATTAACTACAAAAAATATTTTTTTTTGTAAAATCAACTACAAATATTTAGTTATTCGTTTGAAATTTTTGCTAAAAACTTATATTAAACGCTGATTTTGAAAACCACTAGTAATTTTGAATTAGCAATAAAATTAGAAAAATTTAAAAATTTTTTGGAATGCGGGGGGACACTCAGTGGGGAAAAATGGACTTTTTTTGTCCGATTTTGCCTACAGGTCGCAGTTCTTAACCGATTTTAGTTTTTCTTTTTTTGAAATTTAGCTAATAAAATTCCCCATCGGTCTGTCATGGTGGATTTCTAGAATCGTTTTCGTTTTATTTGAATATATTTATAAAGTTCAGAAAATAATATTTTTTTAGAATTTTTGCTTTAAAAAATGTAATAGGCAGGGGACGAATAAGCCGTATGGACAAAATTAAAGGAATTGGAAACCCTTATAAATGACATTTAAAGCATTTGTTAATTTATTATTATTTTGGTTTTTATAAACATCTGAAAACTTAAAAATGTTCACTTTTAAGTACCTATATCATTTTAAATAATGTACCAATTTCAATGAAATTTTTTTTAAATTAAAGCTTATCATTTTCTTAACCATTATTGGTACATAAAGTATTTTTGCAAAATTGTTTAACTCTTTTTTTCGAATTTACAATGTAACAACTTTTTTTTTTTAAACAGACTAAAAAATAATTTTGAAATTCCAAAAATCATAAGGTAAAATTTATGCAAAAAAATAAAATATTTGTTTCAAAAAAAATTGTGTACCAATTATGACTAAACAAAACATAAGCTTTAATATATAAAAGATTTCATTGAAATTGGTACATTATTTTTGAAGATATAGGCTTTTAAAAGTGAAAATTCTTGAATTTTTTGTCTGGTTATAAAAACCAAAATAATAATATATTTTTAAATACTAATCATGTCGTTGATAAGGGGTTCCAATACCTTTAATTAAGTCCATAAAGCATATTCTTCCCATGCCTTATACATTTTTTATTGCAAAAAAAACTGAAAAAATGAAAATTTTCTGAACTTTAGGAAAATATAAAAAGTAATCCGAAATTTTTTTTCAAAAATTGACCATGACAGATCGATGCGGAATTTTATTAACTAAAATACAAAAAAAGAAAAATCAAAATCGGTTAAGAATTGCGACCTGTAGGCAAAATTGGACAAAAAAGTCCATTTTTCCCCACTGTGGGACATGGCAATGTCCCTTAACTTAAAGGCCCAGTTGGAAAATGTGTCACTGAGGAAATTTCCACAGTGATTCCTTGAGGAAATGTCTTCAGGTTCTGACAAATCATAGGCAGTCCTTGATGACATGTCCTAACATTGTCAGCACTGAATGTTTGCTTTAAGAGTGTGGACAATTCCTCTAAGACGTCTAAAAGGAAATGTCTTCAGAATAGCAGTATATTAAATTAGAATTTCAAATCTGGGCAACTCTTTAATTTCCAAGAATAAGATGGCAATATTATCGACTTTATTAAAATAAAATCAAAATCTAACAAGTAGAATAAAAGTAATAAATAGACAAACAATTTTAAAAATAAAGTTTGGAACAAGTGGTTAGGTGTGGGACTAATAAACTGGAGGTTCCAGGTTCAAATCCAGTTGGGACTAAAAAAGGCGAAAAGTTTTTTCTAAATATGAAAAAGGTAATTTATAAAGGAAAATGGATAAAAGTAAAAACTAAAGGAAATACGAAAATTTTTTGTATTTTCGCATGACCTATGTCAGACATTTCCCCAAAGAAGTCTTAGGTGACATGTCCCCAGAAGGTCAGCCCTGACCACTGCTGACTTTGAGTGAGGACATTTTGAAAATTTGTATGAAACTGTCCTCAACCCAGTACATAGAGATGTCTTGTGGATGTCAGGTGTGACTCTGACATGTCATCGCTCCGTCACTGAGGATGGCTCGAGGACGTTGCCAACTGGGGGGGCTGACCATTCGTACTGATTTGATCAGTACATGTTAGAGACGCGCGCGTGACTGAAATTTATTTTTACTCACGTGAACGTGAGTGCTCGTGATTAGGGAAAATAGTTTTGTGCATGCGAAATTTTTGTTTCGCGAATTTGCATAATTGTTTAATGTTGTATAAAACAGAAAACAAGTAAATAAATGGTCATTATATTGAATTTAGAGGGTAATTGATACAAAATTGTGATTTAAATAAATTTTTACGAAGGTTTTTAGGTTATATAATTTTTGTGCAAAAAATCGAAAAAAAGATTTAAAATTTGGTAATTTTAATTTGGTTAGTCTTTGTGAGCATGATTATTTCGTGAGCGTGAGAAAAACTTCTGCTCAAAAAACTTTCGTTCGTGATAGTGAGCGTGAGTCAAAAATTACTCACGCGCCCATCTCTAGAACATGTACAGATTTTTGATCACTTGTACTGATTAAAAAACTTTGTACTGATTTTTTGAAATACGTACTGATTGTACTAATTTTTGAACATTTCAATATAAAAAATAACACCGCTCAACAAATCGAAGGTTTTTGGTTCCGGTTTGAAGTTTCATATAAAATTTTTAAAGATTTTGCCTCGCTGATTCCAAATCTGTGCTCCAAATTTTTCCATCACGTCTAGAATTTTAATTATTCGCGGTTGAAAACGCGAAAAAATGCGATTTTTGACTTTTTTGAAAGCCTGCACAGCAGCCACTGAGTGGAATAAAAATCTGGTATAAAGCGTTAGAATTGAACCATGATCTCAAATATATGATCAAAAAATTTAAAGTTGTTGAACTAGTATTTTAAAAAAGCACTGTGAAAAAATTAGAAAAAGCACCATTTTTAAAAGACTCTAACACAAAAACCAGATGAACCAATCTTTACTGTGATGAGCTCAAAATTTAGATAAAAGTTCATTCTTTCTTATAGAATTTTAAACCCATTAAAGATATCTTCCGGTGTATACGAAAAATAACACAGAAAACTTAAATTTGTAAAGTATTTATTTTTTTTAGTTTTTCTTTGAAAAATATCAGCTTTTTTTACAAAAATGGTAATTTTAACAGTATCCCTGTTTTCGCATAACCGTATATATGTTAACATTAAACGTTTAACCGAATACTCATCCACGTTTAATAAAATGTACTTGGCATCACTGTGGTTGTTTGTCAAAATTTATTAAGGCAAACAAGAAAAAAAAGGTTTATGGCTTTGCTATAACAAGAATAAAAGGGTTATGCCTATGCAAATTCATTAAAAATGTGAACTTGGCTTCACTTTTAATCGCAAGTGTAACCCAACCAAACGCAATAATTAGAAAAAAATTTTATACCCTCCACTCTAGTGATAGAGGGTATATATAAGTTTGTCATTCCGTTTGTAACACCTCGAAATATTGGTCTAGGACCCCACAAAGTATATATATTTATGATCCTCGATCGATTTTAAGTCGATCTAGCGATGTCCGCCCGTCCGTCCGTCCGTAGAAAACACGCTAACTTTTGAAAGACTTTACAGAGGCTACTGAAGTTTGGCATATATGTTTGTCATTTACCTGGTCAGGTTGGTATTGCAATGCAGGCAAATCGGTCCAGTGGTTCAAAAGTTATGAGCAAAAGAGTAAATTTCGGCAAGGGTGTTTCGCGAATTTACAAGATAAAAAAACACGATAACTTTCGAAAGACAATAATGAGACTACTGAAGCTTGGCATGTATCTTTGCCGTTCCCCGGGTCTGTTTGGTTTTAAATTTCAGCTCAATCGGTCCAGTGGTTCAAAAGTTATAAGCAAAACCCTGAATTTCAAATTAGTTTCATCTAAAATGCCACGTGTTTTAACAAGTTTTAAAAGCATTGGTGGTAACTAAACAATTCTTTTCAAACTTGTTTAAATTTTAAGCAATGCTTTTTAAACTTGTTTAGTTTTAAAACTCAAAAAAAAATTTTACACTCAAAAAAAATGTACACAAAAAAATTTAGTTTTTTTTTTTTTACAAAAATTACAATATTTTGTGTACATACGTACGTGCATTCACTCAGAAATATTTTTACAGTAAAAAAAACATTACACTCGAAAAAAATTTTACACTCAAAAAAAAAATTAGTATTTTTTTTTTTTTTTTAAATGACAAAAAAAGAGTTTTTTACCCAAAATAAAATATTTCTAATCAAAATTGTTAATTTTTTCACGTTAAAAAATGTACTACCCTTTAAAAAAATGCATTGTGGAGGGTATTCATAGATTCGTCAAAGTCGAATTTAACTTTTCTACTTGTTTTTTTCTATGTTGGATACCATAGACAAATTATACTTTTGCGCTTTATACCAGATTTGTATTCCACTAAATGGCTGCTGTACAGGCTTTCAAATAATGCAAAAATCGTAATTTTTCGCATTTTCAACAGTGAATAACTAAAAATCTGGACTTGATGGAAAAATTTGGAGAACAGATTTGGAATCAGGAGATCAAAGTCTACTAAAATTGATCATCAGAATTCAAACCGGAAAATGTGTGTTGGCGGTGTTATTTTTTTTTAAATTAAAAAGTATCAGCTTCTGTCTTTGAGATCTTGTCTGTAGAAAAGCTATAGATTCTGAGACACTTTTTCGATTGAACAGTATTCAGATTCTGAGAAATTTTACACTTCAAAAATGCCACTTTTAGCCATTTTTTTTTTTAAAAAGAAAATTGGAATCTAGGGATTATTTTTAAATAGTCTAAAATATCCGTATTTTTCTTTAGAAAAAGTTCTGTTGCTGAGAAATTCTCTGTATAGCAAAAGTCTCAGATTCTGAGATTGTTTTTGTACAAAACCAGAAATTTATTCTGTAGTAAAAGTCTGAGATTATAAAATATATACTTTCTAAAGAAAAAGTCTTAGATTCAGGGACATATTTTTAATAAAAACTGTTTCAGACTCTGAAACATTTTTTCAATAGAAAATTATACAGACTCTGAGGCATATTTTCTAAAGAAAAAGTTTCAGACTCTGGCCCATATTTTTATAGAAACAGTCTCAGAAATTTATTCTACAAAACTCTGAGTCATTTTTGTAAATAGAAAATTTTCCAAACTCTGAGGCATATTTCCTAAATAAAAGAGTCTCAGACACTGAGGCATATTTTCATAAGAATTTTCAGATTCTTTAATATTTTTTGCAATCGAAAAAGTTTCTTATTCAGTCATTTTTAGCATCCATAAATTTAAAATTTTTTATTATTCTATGTTCCTTCTTTTATTGTTTTTTCCTAAAAAACTCTTTTGTACTACAAATGAGGCGCTCAGCGCCAAAACGGCCTAACCCTCATTTAAAAAAAATCAAACTGACTATGCTGATCTAACCGGAACCTTTTGAAAACAAATTTTAAAAAACTCCCTATTGCATAGTATAACACCTGTATAACACCAGGTTATACCATGCAATAGGGAGTTTTTTTAAGTATTTATTTCAAAAGGTTCCGCTTAGATCAGTTTAGTCAGTTTGATTTTTTTGAAAATGAGGGTTAGGCCGTTTTGGCGCTGAGCGCCTGAAATATTATGTTAATAAAATTACGGTTAATTAGTGCAGTTAACCCCGGTTACGGTTATGATTAAAATCGCATTGCAAATCCTAAGTGAAATCGAGGGAGATCGCGACCGGTCGTGTTCGAAAGTGTGCGATTTGGCATGGAATGCCAAATTTACTTAATGGAAGCCTACACTGCTATTTCGTTGCGTTACAAACGAAATGACAAAGTCATTCCATACTCGGGTTTGAGGGAATAAAAATTGGGGACAAATAAATGGATTTTAAGGAATATTTTTGGGGGTTTTGGGTATTGTAAGGGATTACAACTTTTAAAATGGGGAAATGGCAAAATGTTTTTCTGGCAACACTACTTTTGTGTGATGAAAAAAGACGGCCTAAAAGTATGCCTAACTTTTAATTCTAATTTTTATTTATTATTTTAAGATGTAACGGCACTGGAAATTGATGTTTCTTCATTTGACAGCGTTAAAAAAGCAGTTGACTCCACCTGTGCCCTTTTTAAAAGTGCTCCTTCTGTGGTGGTCAATTCGGCTGGCATAACACGTGATGGCTATTTATTAAAAATGCCTGTTCACGATTATGACGATGTCTATAGTGTGAATTTAAAAGGCACCTTCCTGGTGACACAACAATTTGCCAAAGCCATGATTGAGCACAACATTAAGGATGGCAGTATTGTGAATATCTCAAGTATTGTTGCAAAAATGAATAATATTGGTCAGGCAAATTATGCTGCCACCAAATCTGGTGTTATATCCCTTACAGAGGTGGCCTCCAAAGAATTTGGTAAATTTGGCATACGCGTAAATGCCATTTTGCCGGGTTACATTAATACACCCATGGTGGAGGTGGTGCCAGATAAGATTAAACAACAAGTTGTTGTGCGTTGTCCTTTGGGTCGTTTGGGTGAGCCTAGTGAAATTGCTGAAGTAATAGCATTTTTAGCATCTGATAAATCATCGTATGTTAATGGTGCTTCCATAGAAGTAACAGGTGGACTAAAGTAGAGTAAAGAAGAAAATGATAATGAAGTGTAAATTGTTTCGTTAATATGATAATAAGGTAATTTATGGAAATCATTGCATTTATTAGAATAAAAAATATTGAAAATGTTGAAATAAAAAAGTATTTTTTTTTTAATCACTTGTTTTATTTAACAGAAAAAAAGCAGTGATTTTCAATATTTTAACTAAAATCTTAAAACTATAGCAAAATTGTCTTTGAAAAATTTTCTATAGAAAAATTGTCTTGGAGAAATTTTTATAGAAAAATTGTCTTTGGGAAATTTTTTATAAAAATTTGTCTTTCAGAAATTTTTTATAGAAAAATTGTCTTTGAGAATTTTTTTATAGAAAAATTGTCTTTGAGAAATCTTTTTTGTCTGTAAATTGTCTTTAAAAATTTTCTATAGAAAAATGACCTTTAAGAAATTTTCTATAGAAAAATTGTCTTTAAGAAATTTTCTATAGAAAAATTGTGATTGAGAAATTTTCTATAGTAAAATTGTCATTGAGAAATTGTCTATAGAAAAATTGTATTTAAACAATTTTCTATAGAAAAATTGTCTTTGAACAATTTTCTATAGAAAAATTGTCTTTGAACAATTTTCTATAGAAAAATTGTCTTTGAACAATTTTCTATAGAAAAATTGTCTTTGAACAATTTTCTATAGAAAAATTGTTTTTGAACAATTTTCTATAGAAATATTGTCTTTGAGAAATTTTCTATAGAAAAATCGTCTTTGAACAATTTTCTATAGAAAAATTGGCTTTTAGAAAGTTTCTATCGAAAAATTTTCATTGAGAAATTTTTTATCGAAAAATTGTCTTTGAGAATTTTTTTGTAAAAAAATTGTCTTTGAGAATTTTTTTATAGAAAAATTGTTTTTGAGAACTTTTTTATAGAAAAATTGTCTTTGAAAATTTTTTTTATACTAAAATTGTCTTTGAGAATTTTTTTATAGAAAAATTGTCTTTGAAAAATTTTCTATTGAACAATTGTCATTCACAAATTTTCTATAGAAAAATTGTCTTAGAGAAATTTTTTATAGAAAAATTGTCTTTGAGAAATTTTTATAGAAAAATTGTCTTTAAGAAATTTTTTATAGAAAAATTGCCGTTAAGAAATTTCTATAGAAAAATTGTCTTTGAGAAATTTTCTATAGAAAAATTGTCTTTTAGAAATTTTTTATAGAAAAATTGTCTTTGAGAAATTTTCTATAGAAAAATTGTATTTGTGAAATTTTCTATAGAAAAATTGTTGTTGAAAAATTTTTTATAGAAAAATTTTTTTTGAGAAATTTTTTATAGAAAAATTGTTGTTGAGAAATTTTTTTATAGAAAAATTGTCTTTGAGAAATTTTCTATAGAAAAATTGTCTTTGAACAATTTTCCATAAAAAAATTGTCTTTGAGAAATTTTCTATAGAAATATTGTTTTTGAAAAATTTTCTACAGAAAAATTGTCTTTAAGAAATTTTCTATAGAAAAATTGTATTTGAGAAATTTTCTATAGTAAAATTGTCATTGAGAAATTGTCTATAGAAAAATTGTCTTTGAACAATTTTCTATAAAATAATTGTCCTTGAACAATTTTCTATAGAAAAATTGTGTTTGAAAAATTTTCTATATAAAAATTGTCTTTGAACAATTTTCTATAGAAAAATTGTGTTTGAGAAATTTTCTGTAGTAAAATTGTCATTGGGAAAAATTGTCTATAGAAAAATTGTCTTTGAACAATTTTCTATAGAAAAGTTGTTTTTGAACAATTGTCTTTAGAAAAATTGCTTTTGAACAATTTTCTATAGAAAAATTGTCTTTGAACAATTTTCTATAGAAAAATTGTCTTTGAACAATTTTTTATAGAAAAATTGTCTTTGAACAATTTTCTATAGAAAAATTGTCTTTGAACAATTTTCTATTGAAAAATTGTCTTTGAACAATTTTCTATAGAAAAATTGTCTTTGAACAATTTTCTATAGAAAAAGTGTCTTTGAACAATTTTCTATAGAAAAATTGTCTTTGAACAATTTTCTATAGAAAAATTGTCTTTGAACAATTTTCTATAGAAAAATTGTCTTTGAACAATTTTCTATAGAAAAATTGTCTTTGAACAATTTTCTATAGAAAAATTGTCTTTAAACAATTTTCTATAGAAAAATTGTCTTTGAACAATTTTCTATAGAGAAATTGTCTTTGAACAATTTTCTACAGAAAAATTGTCTTTGAACAATTTTCTACAGAAAAATTGTCTTTGAGAAATTTTTATAGAAAAATTGTAGTTGAGAATTTTTTTTATAGAAAAATTGTCTTTGGGAATTTTTTCATAGAAAAATTGTCTTTGCGAAAATTTCTATATAAAAATTTTCTTTGAGAAATTTTCTATAGAAAAATTGTCTTTGAGAAATTTTCTATAGAAAAATCGTTTTTGAACAATTTTCTATAGAAAAATTGTCTTTGAGAAATTTTCTATAGAAAAATTGTCTTTGAGAAAGTTTCTATAGAAAAATTGTCTTTGAGAAAGTTTCTATAGAAAAATTGTCTTTGAGAAATTGTCTTTGAGAAATTTTCTATAGAAAAATTGTCTTTTAGAAATTTTTTATAGAAAAATTGTTTTTTAAAAATTTTTAATAAAAAATTGTGTTTAAGAAATTTTCTATAGAAAAATTGTCTTTGAGAAATTTTCTATAGAAAAATTGTCTTTGAGAAAGTTTCTATAGAAAAATTGTCTTTGAGAAAGTTTCTATAGAAAAATTGTCTTTGAGAAAGTTTCTATAGAAAAATTGTCTTTGAGAAATTGTCTTTGAGAAATTTTTTATAGAAAAATTGTCTTTGAGAAATTTTCTATAGAAAAATTGTCTTTGAGAAATTTTCTATAGAAAAATTGCCGTTAAGAAATTTCTATAGAAAAATTGCCGTTAAGAAATTTCTATAGAAAAATTGTCTTTGAGAAATTTTCTATAGAAAAATTGTCTTTGAGAAATTTTCTATAGAAAAATTGTCTTTGAGAAATTTTTTATAAAAAAATTGTCTTTAAGAAATATTCTCTAGAAAAATTGTCTTTGAGAAATTTTCTATAGAAAAATTGTCATTGAGAAATGTTCTATAGAAAAACTGTCTTTGAGAAATTTTCTATAAAAAAATTGTCTTTAAACAATTTTCTATAGAAAAATTGTCTTTGAACAATTATCAAAATTTGTTGCACAATGTAGTTGTTTAGATTGTTTATCTGAAATCAGCTGATTTGTCTGCCAAAATCCGCCGGGGCTTTTTTTAATTTGCAGATTTTTGTTTTAAATTAAGCAGATTTTTTCGATTCTTTAACTTAAATCATTCAGACAGAAAGTTAGCAAACTGCGCACAGTGGACCAAATGTTGAATCTGGTGCGCAGTTGGTCGAAAAATGAAGTTTTTACAATATTGAATTAGTATCGCATATATGATTGCACTATTCCTACCTTACTTAACGCTAATAAAATTTCTTTGTTTATTGCAAAAACACCATCGTAGTAGGCAGCCAAACATGAGTAATTAGTTTTTATAAAAAAATTTCTTCAAGTTCTGTGTAGACGTGTTGATTGTTTAAACTGCTATTTTACGACCGTATTAAGGCAATATATCAAATTATTTGTTATATTTTAACCTCAAGGAATGTATATTTGAAGCTAATTTGTGTTGTTGTTCGTAAAAAAACGTAAATTAAAAAGAGAGTACACAATGGAATTATTTTTCAAACAAACTTAAATTTTGTTAATGAATTTAGGTACTAATCCCGCTTACTTCTATAGGGTTTTTACATGATTTCAAAAGAATAGATATTGAGCTCCAAAATAATAAAAAAATTGGCTGCTGGTTTTTGTTTTTCAGTCGATCTAGCGATGTCCGTCCGTCTGTCTGTTTAAAACACGATAACTTTCAAACGGCAACTCTGTTGCTGCTGACGCTAGGCATATATATTTTTAATTTTCCTAGTCAGGTTGGTATTAAATATCAGCCGAATCGGTCCAGTGGTTCAGAAGTTGTAAGCAAAACCGTGAATTTCAGATTGGTGTACCTTAAAGTTACGTTAAAAAAAAAAAAAACCCTAAACGCTTTAAATGACATTGATGAGCCACAAAAATATTTTGCTGAGTATTTTTGACATTCTCAAACATTTTTTAACCCAATGTAAAAATTTTACAACCCGGCTAAAAATAAATGTGTATGTTCTTATATGCTTATATATAGATCTTTATGTGATCATATATGACATATAAGGAAACATATATGTGACCATATATGCAAGAAACGATCCCATATATGTGGTCGTATATAAAATATGTGCCATATATGATATCATATATGGAAACATATATGTTATCATAAATGTTAAATTTTAGTGCACGTGTATGAAAATATCAACCGGAATTACAAAATAAAAGTTTTTTACGATTGAAATTATATTTTATTACCATATTTATACCTTAATACCGATTCGTATCAATAATTTAACAAATATTGTTTCCTAGTTGCAAAATATTCTGATTAAAAAAGTTACTTTTACATAACAAAATGGAAAAGGTAAGTTTTTATTAATATGTATTTAGAATTATAAAATCATATGTATTATTTTTTCCAGTTCAATGTCATAACAAGTATAATCGTGGACATTTTATTCCAAAACAAGATCATATTCAAAATGAGTAAATGTACATACATATTTCGCAAATTCAATAATAGAGTGCTTTGATGTTGAAGAAAATTAAACTACGCAGCTTCGTTTATCTCGTGCAACTTTGTGGAGAGGGCATATGCACCACCATCATGTTTTCACTGCGATTGCAATACTGCAAACTATTTTGAAATCCCTTAATGTCGCCATAACAAAATGGAAATGATAGATCGTATAAGCAGTTTTGAGGCCGAGTAACGTTAAGCTCACACAACTTGGAGAAAAGGACATATGCACCACCAGAAATGTTATCACTACGGTTCCAACGCTATAAATTATTTTGAAATCCCTTACTGGCAAATAGGAAATGGAGAGAACGTATAAGAAGTTTGAATGCCGAGTTACTAAAAAATTCAACCATGCGGAGGTACGTTAAGCTCGCTTAACTTAGAGCAGAGGGCATATGCACGACCATAATGTTATCACTACGGTTCCAAAACTACAAACTATTTTGAAATCGCTTACTGTCGCCAAAGCAAATCGAAATGAAAAGAACGTATCAGTTTTAAGGTTGAGTAACGATTTGGGAAGGACAACGTCCTTATACAATTACAAGAAAGCTGTCTATAAGCGAAAGTGACAACCTGGCACATTGTCACCATGATGTAAGTAGAAATAGTTATTATCCCTGTATTTCAAATATCCTTACAAACATGATGTAAGTAGAAATAGTTTTTATCCCTATCCTTCAAATATTCTTACAAACATAACCCAGCAAGATAAAATACATACTACTAAATATATTGCTTTTAATCGAAGTCTCTTTTGATGCATGCATTTAGTAGTAGCAAGTTCTTTTTTGCTGGAATAAAAAAGAAATGTGTAATAATTTTTAATATTTTTTTCAGATGGATTTCTGAAAGACAATATATCTTTCCTTAAAAAGCATTCCATAGTCTTTAGCATCCAATGAGCTTTAGCATCCCATGGTCTTAACAAAATACACTCCAACATGTATGTATGTAACTAGCAGTATAATGTGCGGTTAAATGTGCCGTCGAATGACTATCGAAAACTTTATTTGCCATTGCCCGGCGCTTTCTGGTCAGAGACTTGCTTCAATGGGATCTAGGGAGCTGTACGATCTTTCTGATTTGTTGGATGTCAAAATTCAATATCTAAGGAGTTTCATAAGAAGCTCAAATTGGTTTAACGACAGGGACTAGTAGGGGAACCTATTACGGTCCCGTGGTATCACAATGGACCTCAGAGTCTACGTGTGTTAACGTAAAACGTCAGCAGCCACTTACAACCAAACCAAACTAGCAGTATCTAGCCAATCTTTAAAGGTACATTGTTGCTTCGTTAAATGACATCCGTGTTATCATTAATCGTTGGTAATACTTAAATACAATACAAATTCTAGAAATATCTTAAATATTAATATTATTTTATATCCCTTTTTAGATTTTGATTATAAATATTGTAAAATAGAGGCTTATACCATAACAAAAACGCTAAGTCTGAAGATAACACAGGCACACAAAAAAAAAAAAGTGGCCAGACCCAGAGGGTAGACCCAGTTTTTTCTAGGTTTTTGGGGTCGCTGAATCCGAATATGCCCATAAAAAATCATTTCAATTGCCAGTTTTTCCCCTACCGCCCCCCATTAACCCCCGGGAGGATTGACTTTTAACTGTCATACAAACTTAAAATTAATGTGCACTTTTATGTTCAATTGCCAGCTAAACCCTAAAATGATAACAAAAAAATTATGTGACCCTTCCCTCAACCCCTAGCACGCCCTTACAACCCCCTGAAGGGGGATGAATTTTGAGTGTTTATACAAAGTTAAGATGTATATGGATTTCTATGTTTTTTGGACCGCTAAAACCGAATATGACTACAAAAAGTGTATAATACCCCTCCCTAACTCCCTAGTACCCCTTGCTACACCCTACAGGTGATTTAATTTTGATTAAATTTGATTAAAGTTTTAATGAAAATTTCAAAATTAAATCAACTATAGGGCGTTGTAAGGGGTGCTAGGGAGTGAGGGAGGGGAAATATACATTTTTTGTAGTCATATTCGGTTTTAGCGGTCCAAAAAACATAGAAATCCATATACATCTTAATTTTGTATAAACACTCAAAATTTATTCCCTTTCAGGGGGTTGTAAGGGCGTGCTGGGGTTGAGGGAAGGGTCACATAATTTTTTTGTTGTCATTTTAGGTTTCAGCTGCCAAAAAAACATAAAAGTACACATTAATTTTATGTTTCTATGAGAATTAAAATTCAATCCTCTGGGGGGTTATAGGGGGGCGGTAGGGGGAAAACTGGCAATTGAAATGATTTTTTAAGGTCATATTCGGATTCAGCGACCTAAAACACCTAGAAATAACTGGGTCTACCCTCTGGGTCTGGCCACTTTTTTTTTTTTGTGTGCCTGTGTAATCGGAATTAACACTAAAACAAGAAAACACAATGGAAATCAACGTTCCTTTAATAAGCTCTTTGCTCGCATCTTTCGTAATTGATATCAATTGAAAAACTTGATATATAAGATCTTTTATGTTCAAATTATTTTGTTGACTATCAAAATGTATTCTCATATCTATAAGTTAAATAATTTATTTTTATATGGTCACCAAAAATGCAAACGATAGTAACTAAAAAATGAAAATCATCAAACTAAAGGGTTTCATTAAAATATATGAAAACACCAAAATTAATAAAAAAATATTTTTAATTTTAAATTATACTTATGTACACCGTTTGCAATTCTGGTGAATATATACATAATAATCTATTACATATAGTTTAAAATGAAAAAAATAAATAAAAAATATGAAAAAGAATGTAAAACAAATTGAAAACGACATCATATATGATCCCATATATGATTCAATATATTATCCAATATATGATTCAATATATGATCTAATATATGATCACATATATTAGATCATATATGATCGTGTCTTATATAAGCGCCAATTTTGGAATATGGTCATATATGAGACCATATTTGATACTATATATGCTACTGTATATGGTCTCATATATGATATCATATATGATAATATACAACATTTTTAGCCGGGAAGCAAAAAAAAAATTTAAACTCAAAAAAAAAAATTTCACTCAAAAAAATTTTTTTTACAGAAATGAGTAAAAAAAAATTTTTTTTTTTACTCAAAATAAAATATTTCTTTTCTAAACTGTTTAAAAATCTTTTTTACGTTAAAAAAAATTACTTTCTCTGCTTATTATTGGCTCTACTTTACCTATATTTTATTATGACAATGTTTCAATAAATGCCACGCCCCTTCAAATGCCGCCCACATTTGGACTATATAGAAGCTCATCTCATTTTCCTTGTGCATTACAAATTTCATGTTTCTAGGTGCTCTCAAAGTCGAATTATACTCTCTTGCACGCTAGATTAAGCATTTGGTCCACTGTGCTGCGTCTGCTAAATTCAGCAGAATTCTCATATGGCTCAAAATGGGTATATTTCAGCAGATTTTTCTGCGGGTGGATAGATTTATTATTTCGAGTGTACTTTATGTTGTCCTAAACTGATATTTCTATGCGTTACCTATGGAGTAACAAAGTGAGTAGGAGGGTAGAAAAAAATTTTAGACGTTTGTTTTTAGTTTAGTTGTATTTATTTCAGCTCGCAAGATTTATTTTGTAATTCTTAAATTAAGCAGCTACAATACGGCGGCGTTTATTCTTATTTTTCCTATTACGATTTTTGTTTACACGTTGTTTTTTGATGATACGACGCTTTCCGGGACGATTATTTTTGTTATTTAATATAACACGTTGACCCTTTTTGAAGTAATTACGATATTTGTTGGGAACGCGTACACTAACAACTTGTCCCTTTTTGGCGCCACGACGTCTTAAATTAACACGACCGGGAGCACGGCTGGCCTTAGCATCGGATGTACCCTTGATTTCTTGTTCGGTAACAACATATTCTTCAGCACCAGCACCTAAGGCAGCAGCTAAAGTCTCCTCATCGACCATACTAGCTTCATAACCGGCTTGGGCACCATCTTCATTATTATTATTGTCTTCACTGTTGTCTTCATAGCCATCACGAGCAATAACTTGTTGCACACGTTTGACTGGGGCAGCAACAGGTTGTTCTGCTTGACGTGTTGGTGTGGTGGTAGTTGGTGAAGTAATTGGTGATGTAGTAACAGTACCAGTACCAGTGGGAACAGTTACCGTTGATGTGACAGTTGAGGTGGGTGATGCAGTTGCTGTACCTCCGGTAATTATAATAGGAATAATTGGTTGTTTTTGGCTAAACATATTTTTAAATAATAAAAACTTTTTCATAAAGAGACGACCACTGGAGGCATCGCCTTTCTTTGCGGTATCATCAGTAGCAGCAGATTCGTCAACAGTTTCTTTAAGTTTAGTGTCAACATTATCTTCATTAGCATCAGCATCATCTTCTATAATTTGGGCAGCACGATATCTGGAAGCTAAAACAGGAATTTTAAGCAAATCATATTCATATTTCTTCATCTTCTTACACTAAAACTTACCCTTTGCTGGTTCTGGTATAGGTTCAGCTAAAGCTACAGCAGCCATGGTTGCCACCAGGATAAATGCAATTGTATAGAATTTCATAGTTGAAACTACTTTTTGTCAATCTCTCTCTCTCAAAACAAAAGAACTTTTCAATTACTGTTAAATTTCTAGTGATTGCTAAGATTGCAAATCACTGATTGATAATAATTGATCAACAATCAATGGTTTTTATACTTTTCAACAAAAATACTATTCCAAATTCAAATAATTTCGAAATAGAAATTAAAAAATAAAGTCAATATCATTTGCAAAAAAAAACTCAAGTACTTCACAACGGTAAATAAGAAAGAAAGTACACACAACCGTCCATAATATGGTCAAGAACTTTAAGGAAAAAGCTAAAAAACGCTTTAAGCTATATTTATTGAAATATCGTACATACATTAAATAAATTGAAATTTCAGTATAGTCATCATTTAATGTAAATCATTATAATTTTATTTTTATTTTAAATATGATAGCAATTCTTTTACAGTACTTACTCTAGCATAAAGTATGTATGTAAACTAGGGTTTCTATTCGGGAAAAATTTCCCGGGAATTCCCGGGAAATATTTTTCTTAAAATCCCGGTATTTTTTCTTCGGGAAATTTCGGGAATTCGTCGCTAATTTTTTAACAAAAATATATTTAATTTACACATTTTTAACACAATCTTAAATGATTTAATAAAAATGACATTAAAACTTTGAAAGAATTAAAATTTTTAAAGAAAAACAAGTGAGGATATGCTTCAGCTTGCATATTATTTAGGCCTAATAATTATTTTTTTTAATCGATTTCGTGACAAAATACGAAATCAAACTAAATTTCACTTTAAATGTTGGTGGCAAATTGGCAAAAGTTTTCTTAATCTAAAATTCCAATGATTTCTTTTTTTACGAAATTTAGTATTTCATATTCAGAACAACAATCTTTATAGTGCTTAAACCAAAATATCGATATTTTAAAAAATATATAACAAACCTGGTTTATATCTTAAAATTTCATACATCAAGTAAAAGCCTGATATCTATTGCCCGTGAAAAAAATATTTTGTAACGAACCTTGGCCGCCGCGAGTTCTATCCCAGCAACCAGTGAAAATACGTCGTTACATTGGTGTTTGCATATTGGCCAGAATGCCTTAAACCAATTAATTTTAATAATTCTAAAGTTTAATTAAATATTTTTTCAAGATATAATTTTCTTACGGTTGGCGTAGTCAAAATTAGAAAAATTTTTCAAAAAGTTATTAAAACCGCATTTGATGCAAAATCGAGTATTTCCGAATTGTAAACAATTTTGCATGGAGTGGAAAAAGGTCAATGGGTCAGTCTTAGTGAAATCAATCAAAAATAGCTAAAAATTTCCGTGACCCCCTCCGATTTTGATGAAATTTGGTTAAGTTGTAACCCTAAGTGATAAACTGACGCACACTTATTTTCAGCCCTCTAAGTAAACAGTGGGCGACAATACGGAGGGTCGAAATTTCCCCCAAAATCTCACAGTCGCGACACTTTGCACCGTAAAAACTTAATATCGTTGGTTTAATTATAGCTAGAAAGTCCATTTTTGGTTTGTTTTGAAGCTCATAATATGCTCTACAAGACCTACCATAACCAAAAAATTTTCGAAAAAAAATAAGGGTTACCTCCCTTATTTTAAGGTCGTGATATACGGAGGAGAAAATGGGGAGGATGGTATCCCCCGATTTTTTTTTTACTTGATAATCTTATAGAGAAAGTCCTAAAAAATATATTCTAAAATTTTTATGTTGGGACAACAATGGGTCGCTCAAAATCAAAATTTTTCATAATTTTCCCCAAAATTTCCTAATCGCAACACTCTTTAACCTTAAAAATTTAATATCACAAGTGCTTTTGTAGCTACAGAGCCCATTTTTGTTTGTTTTAAAGGTTATAATACGCTCTACAAGACATACCAAAACCAAAAAATTTTCCAAGAAAAGGAATTGGTGCCCCCCTTATTTGAAGGTCGTGGCAAAGGGTGAAGGAAATGGGGGGAAAGTATCCCCCGATTTTTTTTTTACTTGGTATTCTCAAAGTGAAAGTCCTAATGAACATAGTCTACAATTTTTATGTTGGGACAACAATGGGATCGACCAACATCAAAAATTTTCAAAATTTTTCCCCAAAATCAACAAATCGCGACATTCTTCCGCCTCCCATTGGAGTCCCAAGATAAAAATTTCAGGATATGCTCTCTAGAACTTACTCTTAAAAAAAAAACAAGGTAAAAAAAAATTGGGGGATACTATCCCCCGATTTCCCCCACCCCTTGTCACGATATTTTAATACAAGAGGCACCCCTCATTTTTTTATTTTTTATTTTTTGTGTTAGTAATATTGTAGGGCATATTAAGAGCTTTAAAACAAGCCAAAAATGGATTCTGTAGCTACAATACAGTTCACGATATTAAATTTGTAATGTGCAAGAGTGTCGCGATTTGGAGATTTTGGGGGAAATTGTGTAAAATTTTGATTTTGGTCGATCTGATTGTTGTCCCAACACAAAAATTTTATGATATGTTCACTAGGACTTGCACTTTGAGAATACCAAGTAAAAAAAAAATCGGGGGATACTTTCCCTCCATTTCCTCCACCCTTTGCCACGACCTTCAAATAAGGGGGGCACCAATTCGTTTTTTTGGAAAATGTATGGTATGTCTTGTAGAGCGTATTATTAGCTTTAAAACAAAAGAAATGGGCTCTGTAGCTACAAAAGCACTTATGATATTACATTTTTAAGGTTAAAGTGTGTTGCGATTAGGAGATTTTGGGGAAAATTATGAAAAATTTTGATTTTGAGCGTTCCCATTATTGTCCCAACATAAAAATTTTAGAATATATTCTTTAGGACTTTCTCTATAAGATTATCAAGTAAAAAAAAAATCGGGGGATACCATTCTCCCCATTTTCTCCTCCGTATATCACGACCTTAAAATAAGGGAGGTAACCCTTATTTTTTTCGAAAATATTTTGGTTATGGTAGGTCTTGTAGAGCATATTATGAGCTTCAAAACAAACCAAAAATGGGCTTTCTAGCTATAATAGAACCAACGATATTAAGTTTTTACGGTGTAAAGTGTCGCGACTGGGAGTTTTTGGGGGAAATTTTGACCCTCCGTATTTTCGGCCCCTGTTGACTTAGAGGGCTGAAAATTTGCATTTGTTAGTTTTTTACTTAGTGTAAGAACTAAACCAAATTTCATCAATATCGGAGGGGGTCAAAAATATTCATGATTGATTTCACTAATAATGACCCCAATGCAAATACTAAAACTATGATAAGGTCAAATATTTCTAAAAAAAATAGATTTTATGAACTTTCTGCGTATATTTTAGAGGTTAGTAAAACTATTTTACAAAAGAATACATATAAATGGTTTTAAATTGGAAAATACGACCATAATTTGTAATATAACAATTTTTATATGGTAAAATTCAAGATTTGTTCTAATTAAAAAATTCCCGGGAATACGATTTTTTTAAAACGGTTTCCCGGGAATTGAAAAAGTCCGGGAATTAAGAAACCCTAATGTAAACAAAAAAAGTCATGCTATAAAATTTATGCCACCCAGGCAGAAAAATTCAAGTAGGCCAATGCTGGTAAAGTACTGGAGGTACTGATCTACACTTAGAAAATTATTGTAGTAACTACATGACGGTCATTTGTGTAGTAAGTAGTAGTTGTTGTTTTCAACTAAAATTTCAGTTGTTTTTGTATGAAAAATTTCTAACGACTATTTTTTGTAGTGGTTTTAAAAAACAAATACATAAAATTACTACATTGTACACTCAAAATAATAACTCTGTAAAATACTCTGTAAAATGACTGTAATCTCAATTCAACAGATATTTGACAGAGTTTTCTGTTAAAATTCAGATTTAAAGAAAATACTTTGTATTTTGTTGTAACAAAAAACATAGTTTCCTCTCTTCTATTACTTTTTACTTTGTAATCTTAATTTTACAGATAACACAGGTTGACAAAATTTGACCTTTTTCAATTTGCCTGACCTTTGACAACTGATTTATATGGATTTTAGTGTGCTGATTCCGAATCTGTTATCCGATTGTTTCCATCAGCTCGCGTTCGCGAGCAAATAGCTGTTAAGGAGTCGAAAAAGTGCGTTTTTTACCAACTTTGCTTGGCTATAATTTCCAAAAAAAATTTTAGTGCCTCAGTTTTAAACACGAACTTAACTATATTGGATGCCAGCATTCCAAAACTGGTATTAGCTTTTTTCTGACAGCTTTAGTTTTCGAGTTATTAAAAAGGGCATAAATATTCGGACAAAATTAAAGAGGTCATAAATTTAAAAATTTTATTTTAGCGATATCTCAAAAACTAAAGATGACTCAACAAAAGTAAGAGCATATTTGGAATCAAAATATCCAACATACCTAAAATCCTCATTCACTTTTTGGATCTTAGACTAGTGTTGGCAAATATAGACTCACAAACATGCCAAAATCAGCCTATTTTCAAAGTTTCCTTAGGCTTTATCTCAAAAACTAGAGCTGACCCAAAAAAAACGGCAGCCAGATTTGAAATCAGCGTACCCCTAATACCAAAAATTAGCTATCAGAACCCAGGCAAAAAAAAAGTGTTGCCCTGTGTAATTAACAGAGTTTTCTGCTAAAATACAGATTTAAGCGAAATACTCTGTATTTTTTATAACCAAAAGACTAATTTTTTTCTGTAATTTTACTTATTTCTGTGTAATCTTAATTTCATTGTTAAAAACAGAGTTTTCTGTAAAAACACCAACATTTTATCTTAATTTTTTTTTTTAAATGTTAAAAAGTACAAAAAAAATCATTTCAAAAATCTTATAAAAATTTTACAAAATAACATGTATTTTACGAAATTCGAAAGTTTACAGAGTTTTTTCTGTGAAAATTTGGTTGCGTCAAACGAATTTTAAATGGTATTTTACTTAACCAATATTTTACTAGAAACTCTGTAAAATAACAGTTTTTTTTTGACAAAATCATTTTACAGAGTTTTTTAGTAAAATTACAAAGAAATGTTGCTAGCTGGAAAAGTATGGTGTACTCTGTTAAATTAGCAGAGTTTTTCTGTAATTTAACAGAGTTATTATTTTGAGTGTAGTAACTGTAGTTTTATATAGTTGTTTTGAGTCTATAAAAAAAACTAGAAAATCGGATGTGTTGAACGATTTGGAAGTGTCAGATGCAGCAGAAATTATTACCAAATAATTTTAACCATTTTTACGTCTAGAAGTTATTTTTTTGTCAATAAAAAAAATTCCGACAATTTGAGTTACAGTAAAAAAACTGTAATTGGAAGTTGTTTTTACCGTTTTTTGTAGTTGGTAATCAATAGTTAAAAACAACAACAATTTTTGGTTGATTTTACCGTTAAATGTAGTGGACGCCTAAACAACAACAAATGTAGCTGTTTTAACTGTCTTTTCTAGTGGAATATACCGTCATAATTTTTTGACGGTATATTCCACTACAAAATTAAAATTACAGTTGTTTTACTGTAACTCAAATTGTCGGAAATTTTTTTTGACAAAAAAATAACTTCTAGACGTAAAAATGGTTAAAATTATTTGGTAATAATTTCTGCTGCATCTGACACTTCCAAATCGTTCAACACATCCGTTTTTATATTTTTTTAGACTAAAAAAAACTACAAAAAACTACATAAAACTACTTTTATTACAATGTAAAAACAGTACAAAAAAATAGTCGTTGGAGATTTTTCATACAAAAAAAAACTGAAATTGCAGTTGAAAACAAAAACTACTACTTACTACGCAAATGACCGTCATGTAGTAACCACAATAATTTTCTAACAAGGGAAGTATCTCAACCCTTATGAACCGATGGCTTATGAAAGAATACGAGTCCCTTTTTTTAATTTATTGAAATTTTCTACTGTAATAACATTTTTGCATTATTCATGTTTCAGTGTAATATTTTTTTGGTTTTTCCAAATTTTAAAACAAAAATATATAAATAGGGATTTCAAAATGGTGTTGAAAATGCAGGCATTTTTAGCATTAATTTAAAACATTTAAGCAAAACACAATATGAAAAATACTTGTCATCTAATTACATTTGAACTTGACGAATTAAAAAATGTTATTACAGAAGAAAATTTCAATGAATTTCAAAAATCGAATTATATTGCTTAATCAAGTGGTCTGCCATACGTTAGATGCCTGGGGAAGTTGTAATAACTTGGCTGATTTTCAACCGATTTTAGTTTTTGGTACCTTATTAGAGAGGCATTTTACTCCGTATTATAATTCTGTAACCACTTAAATTTAAACTTAACTTAAAATACCAAAAAAAAATAGAAAACAGAAAAAATTCATATTTTTCCTTGTAATCCGTTTTCTAAACTTCAAGGCCCATGGGGAACACCTTATCCATGTCCGATCGTTCTTAATTTTTGTGAGGCGTATTTTTTACCTCGAAATATATTTAGGGTAAATTAGGGTCAGTATCTACCAATTTAATTTTTTTTGGAGCACCATATAAAATAAATCAGAGTCAAAAAATAGAAGGTGCAATTTTCAAAATTTGAATTTTGAGTAGAACTTTTAGACGTTTGTAAAAAAAATCGTTTGTAAAAATTTAGAGTAGAACTTTTAGACGTTTGTAAAAAAAACGAAGGTTTCGGACTTTTTCAAAAAGTCGATTTTAATATTTAAATGTTAAAAAATAAGTGATAATTACTTCGAATAATTTGTTTAATATTTTTTCTAAAACTACATTTAAATACCAACAAAACGTTGTCCAACTTTTTTTAAGATATGTATCTATATTTTTAACTGGTCAAAATTAATAGAAAATTTTAATTTTTTTAATTTTTTTGAAAAAATCGCCATTTTGAAAAATTGATTACTCAACACCATCTTAGAATAAAAGGCTGAAAATTGGTGTTCAAGTTGCATTTAATAAGTACTAAATCATATCCAAAAATAAAATAAATCGAAAGGGGTCGGGTCTAAAAGTGAGTGATTTGGCCTGGAATGCCCCATATATTATTGATCTATGATCGATTCTAAGACATTCTGTGAATGTCCGTCTGTCCGTCCGTCCGTCTCTCTGTAGATAACACAATGCAGTCCAAAATAAAACATCTAGACTCCTGAAGTTTAGCACAAATATGCCTCATGTTCATAGGCAGGTTAAGTTCGTGAATGGGCTAACTGAACCAACATCTGAAAAATTCACTTTTTATACCCTCCAACTACAGTATGGGGGTATACTCACTTTGTCATTCCGTGTGTAACGCATCGAAATATCGATCGGGGACCCCATAAAGTATATATATTATTGATCAGTGATCGATTCTAAGACATTCTAGCGATGTCCGTCCGTCCGTCCGTCCGTCTGTCCGTCTGTCTGTCTGTCTGTCCGTCCGTCCGTCTGTAGTTAACACGATGCAGTCCAAAATAAATAAGCTAGACCCCTCAAGTTTGGCATAAATATGTCTTATAGTCCTAGGCGGTTAAGTTCGGAAATGGGCCAAATCGGACCAGGGCGAAAAAAGTTCCCCCTTGAAGAACTTAACCAACCTCTTAAAAATGCTCATTTTTTGGAAGTTTTTTTGTATTTTTGTGAACCAAATGAGACATTTTTATGATCGTAAAAGTTTATAGTCCTGCGCTTGGACCCAGGGGATTAAAAAATTTCGATTTTTTTGCCCCTCCCCTCTTTTAAGGGCGTGGATCAAAATTTAATTTAAATAATTATAAAACTATAATATTTATGTGCACAATAGCAGACAAAATGAACTTGTAAACATATACCGTAAGGGCCAAGGAGTCACCCCAGCTCACCGACCCCTCCCCCTACCTTGCCCCCCCCCCCCTTAAAACAACGCCCCTGTCAAATTTTTTTTTAAATTTTTTTACATGTTGGAGGGTATAATAGATTCGGCACAGCCGAATTTAACACTCTCACTTGTTTACATGTTTTTTTGTATTTTTGTTAAATAAATGAAACATTTGGTATATTTACCGCAATAGGAATATGCTCCCAAAGTACCCCACTAACCCCCATCACCCCCCCCCCCAAAAAAAAAACGCCACTGACAATTTTTTTTTTGATTTTTTTTACATTTTGTAGGGTGTAAAAGATTCGTCACGAATTTAACACTCTCAATTGTTTTTAGTCGTTTTAAAAAACAAATACATAAAATTACTATATTGTAGTAACAGTAGTTTTATGTAGTTGTTTTTAGTCTATAAAAAAAACTAGAAAATCAGATGTGTTGAACGATTTGGAATTGTCAGATGCAGCAGAAAGTATTACCAAATAATTTTAACCATTTTTACGTCTAGAAGTTTTTTTTTTGTCAATAAAAAAATTCCGACAATTTGAGTTACAGCAAAATCAACTGTAATTTGAAGTTGTTTTTACCTTTTGTTGTAGTTGTTAAACAATAGTTAAAAACAACAACAATTTTTGATTGATTTAACCGTAAAATGTAGTGGACTCCTAAACAACAACAACGTCTGTTCCGAGTATATGTTACTAAAAGAATTTCTTGACTGGTGGACATCAAACTTGGACAATATATTAGTTTAGTCTGCACGGTGAGCCTCAGCGATGTTCAGGTTCAACTTTAGTGTCGACGAAAAGTGTAAACGCCGTTCGATTTCTACTTGATTAAATGTCACAAAACTGCTAACAGCAAAATCGTAGCTGCTCGCATTCGCGAGATATCGCGAAATTAGTGTTTTTGTATTTTCTAAAATTTTGACGATGAAGTTATTTAAACATCTTCAAAAACTGAGTATGCAGTTTTAATTGTATTTATTTGCAGATCACAAAACAGTTAACATCGAAATCATATCTTCTCAATTTCGCGAGAAATCACAAAATTAAAAAAAAAATAAAAAATTAAAAAAAATATATTTTTCGCGTAAATTAGCAGTCAAGATATTGATTTAAGCAGTTTTACCACCTTCAACCACATAAAATTTAAACTACATACAATATATTTGTCGTTTCTTGATTTTTATTCCTTTATTTTAGACACTAAAAAAATCAAACTGCATTTCGTGTTTTTCAACAATGTTAAAAAAACTTCTTTTACCAATCAAAACAAGAAATACCTCCAAAAAGCTGTTTTTCGTTATTTCTGGCGAAGGTGAGCAGCTATAATTTTTTTGTGAGCAGTTTTAATTTCTTCCAATATGCTCAATTCAAACTGCATACCACTTTTTTTATTATTTCTAAAGAAATAATATATAAAAAAATTATATAATTAGGCGATATCTCGCGAAATTTACCACCTACAATTTTGATGTCAACAGCTGTGTGACCTTTGATCAAGCACAAGTAAAACTGCATACCATGTTTTTGCAAAATTTTAAAGAAACCTATCTAAAGATAAAAAACAAAAACAGCAAAAAATTAATTTCGCGATTTCTCGCAAACTAAAGAAGATAGGATTTTGATGTTTACTGTTCTGTCACCTTTAAATAAGTTCAATTAAAACTGTATACTCAGTTTTTGAAAATATTTTAAAAACTTCCATGTCAAAATTTTAAAAAATACAAAAACACTAATTTCGCGTTATCTCGCGAATGCGACAGCTACGATTTCGCTGTTAACAGTTTTGTGACAATTAATCTTGTAGAAAACGAACTGCGCTTACACTTTTCGTCGACACTAAAGTTCAACATTCAACATTCGTCGACACTAAAGTTCAACATTCAACATTCGTCGACACTAAAGTTCAACATTAAAATCGCTGTTATCAAGTTTATCAAGTTTAATTTCGATAGGTGGCGCTGTTGTCGTAATGTTTTAATATTTTGTATTTATGGAACCATTTGGCTCAAATTGATAAACACGTATGTATATGGGGCATTCCATGTGAAATCGGACACTTTGAAAAACTTTTTTTTTAGATTTTCCCAATTTGTTTACAGTTTTTAGTACCCTTCGAAAGCTCCTTCGTATTAAATTTTCAGATTTTTTTGATGACCCGTTCAAAAGATATCGAATTTTTAAAAATTGGTAGTTTGTTCCTTTACTCAAACTTCTTTTAATCATAACTTCTTCAATAATGGTCCGAATTTCAAAAATTTTTTTCCAAAATTTTTGTTTTTTACGTACTTTAAAAAAAAAATCCCAAAAAATTCTTAAAAGCGGTCTAGTATGCGATTTTTATGTTTTAAAATTTAAATCTCATTTTTGAAAATGTTGTACTCTTCGATTTTTTTGAAATTTTTTTGTGTAAAACTTCTATCAATTCTACAAATTTTTTGCCCAGGAGGATCGTGGGATAACGATTATTACTATTTTTTAAAATTTTTTAAAAAAATTTTATTGTAATTTTCCTATCTTAAAATCATTTCTACTGCTCCAATGGATCGTCATAGAGGGGTTCTTTATAAGACCGTCCCCCATTAATTTTTACGTCTTAACATTGCTTTGGAACAAACTAATACCCTATCTCCAATTTCTAAGGGGGTCCCACACAAAACGACATTTTTGAAAATTTGCTCCAACCGCTCTAACTGCCCTAATAGTGCCCTTAGAGCAACAAAATGTATGACCGACCCATTTTTTGTAAATTTGTTTTATTTAATCAGCTTCTACCGGTCCAATGGTGCGTCCGAGAGGGGTCATTAGTGAGACCGACCCCCATTTATTTTTACCCTACAACATTTTTTTAAAACATAACTACGCCCTATCTCCCCTTCCTAAGTAGGCTCCCATACAAATAACAGTTGGAGCAAATTTTATAAAAATGTAATTTTGTATGGCAGCCTACTTAGGGAGTGGAGATAGGGCGTAGGTATGTTTTAAAAAAATGTTGTAGGGTAAAAAAAAATGGGGATAGGTATCACTAATGACCCTTCTCGGACGCACCATTGGACCGGTAGAAGCTGATTAAATAAAACAAATTTACAAAAAATAAAAAAAATTGTATGGGGACCTCCTTAACAATTAGAGATAGAGTGTGTTCATATATTATTAATATTGTGAATAATTCGATTATAATTATTGAATTAATTTATATCCAATTAATTCTTTATAAATCATTTAATTTTAAATAAATTCTTAATAATTTAATTTTCCTTTTAGTCAATTTTATTTTAATTAGTTTATTTTTGAAATAAATTTTTAACTTAAATTTGTTTTAAATTCAATTTTACATTAAAATTTAGTTTAATTCTTGTCTTTTAATTATTTTTTTAATTAAAAATTTCTTAATTTAATTTTTTAAATTAAATTTTTATTTATTTAAATACACACGCAGCCAAATGTAACACTATTATCTACGATATAGGGATTCGGCGAAAATAGGATAAAGGTTACAGTATTTGAATAAAATGTAAAATATGCGTTGACTTTTTCCATAATATCTAATTTTTTTTATTTTTTGAAAATTTTTTGTGTTTATCGATTTTTTTCTGCTTTACTCCGTTCAGCAACCTTCATATTTATAAAAGTATTCTTAAAATTTAATTCTGAATACGATGGACTTTATCCTGACAAAATCGAACAAAAATTTACAGAGTTGTGATAATTTTTCTAAAAAAAAAAACTAACGATTTTGCAAGAAATCACTAGAAAAAATAATAATAAAAAAAACGAAAATCATCAGAGGTCGTGCACCATAATTTTAAAGGATTTCGGCTCTCTGAATCCGAATTTGACCTTAAAATTTCTCTATCGCAGTAAGTTTTAGATATAACAAGTTATGTTAAATATCCTGACGCGATAGAACAGTTTTAAGGCAGGATTCGGATTCAGCGCACCAAAAACCTTTAAAAATATTAGACATGACCTCTTATGACGAATTCATTTGCTTTGCCTGGGTAATCCGAACATCGATTTCCAGCAAAATCTGAATTTTCTTTTTTAGAAAAAGTATCACAACTCTGTCAATTGTTTTCCAATTGTTTCAGGATAAAGCTCATCATATTCAGAATAAAATTTTCTTTAAGAATACGTTTATAATAAATATAAATCTTGTTGAACGAACTATATCAGAAAAAATCGATACTCTAGAAAAATATTCAAAAAATAAAAGTTTGTCATTTGAGATTCAAAAAATAACAAAAAAAAAATAGATATTATTGAAAAAATCAATAGATATCTTTTTTATTAGTATTTGTAGACCTATTCACACATATGGAAAGCCCCATCCTTCTTCTATCTAAAACACTTCAAAAATTTAAAATCGATAACAAAAGTTTCGGAATTACACGAGGTTTAGTGAAAAAAGTCCCAAAAATCTAAAATTTGAGGGCATTATTGGGCATTTTTGTGATCTACTCGAGAAAAACACCAACCTATACTGTGTCACATCAGAAGTATTTTCCACTGTAGCACAGTGAAATATTTAAAGGATTAATTTAATAATTCTAATTTAATTATTCACAAAATTAATTAATTGTTTTTTTAATAATAAAGATTAAATTCAAAGAACTGATTAAGACTTTCATTCATTTATCAAAAATTTTATAACAATGCGTTCAATAGTGAATTCCATTTTCGAAGGTCTGGTTACTGCTAATCGATTTAAGTAAGAAACCCTGTAAATATAGAGAAAAAACAGAAATAGTTCTGTTACTGACACCTAAATGGCGCCATTCTTCAACTATATTAATTGTATAATATTTTCCAAGTTTAAGGTTTTAATAAAATTAAAACTGTAATTCCTATTGTTTTTTTTTAATCCTTAGCTTATATAGTCAAACTGAGGTGGCGTTCTGCAACTTTTTTAAAATTAGACCCCAGCCTAAAAACAT
Organism: Pegoplata infirma; assembly: GCA_963921195.1. NCBI lineage: Eukaryota > Metazoa > Arthropoda > Insecta > Diptera > Anthomyiidae > Pegoplata > Pegoplata infirma. The sequence continues at coordinate 31,956,495 of OY992540.1, read as the reverse complement.
TATCATGTTAAAAACCAAAAGAGCTGTACGTAAGTGAGTGCAAAAATCAGTGCAAAAAAGTGTTTTTACATTTTGGAGAGTATAAAAGATTCGACACCAAACACTCTCATTTGTTTTATGTACATTTGATAAACAAATGGAAAATTTTTATGTGAAAAGCTTAGACTTGGTGAGAGTAGTTTTGGTAAAAAAAAATATTTTTTTCACGAAAAACAAAATTATGCTAAAAAAAATTAATGAACCCAAAATTGTTGGTGAAAAAAAATTTTGATGAAAAAAAGTTTTTGATGAATTTTTTTGAAGAAAAGAACAATTTTTTGATGTAAAAAAAAATTGATGAAAAAAAATATGAAAAAAAAAATTTTTTTTGAGAAAAAAATTGATAATTAAAAATTTGATAAAAAAATTTGATAAATAAAATATGATAAAAAAAATTGATGAAAAAAAAAAATTTTAGTGAAAAAAAAAAATGTATGAAAAAAAAAACTGATGAAAAAAAAATGATGAAAAAACCAAAAAATTGATGAAAAAAAAAATTTTGAAAAAAAAAAAATTTTGAAGAAAACAAAATTGATGAAAAAAAAAATTAATGAAAAAAAATTTGATGAAAAAAAAAATTTGATGAAAAAAAATTTTGATGGAAAAAAAATTGATGAAAAAAATTTAGATATGTTTTAAAACAATGTTGAAGGGTAAAAACTGCTGATGAATTAAAAAAGTTTTTCGCCAGCTGTTGAATAAAACGTAACATTATTATAATTCAGATTTTTTTTTGTTTCATAAATAGTTTTTTTCCTCTTACAAGGGAAGTATCTCAACTAGAGATGGGCACATGAGCAGATTAGATCGTGATTCACGTGATTCATGCGTGATCACGCGTGATTGTGACTGAATTCAATTTTACTCACGTGATTGTGAGTGAGTGTGAGTAGAGAAAAAAATTGCTTGAGTGAGTGTGCGTGAGTCGATTTTTTTGCGTGAGTTTACGTGCTTTATTTTCTCTTTATATTTCCTTTCGGACCAAATAAAGCAACAAACAAGTAAAAAAGTTAAATTCGGCCTTGCCGAATGTAGTGATACCCTCCACAATTTCAAAAAGATTATTGCAAACAACTTTATTTAAAAGGAAATTACTTTTGAAAAAAAAAAAATTGAAAAAAATTCCGCGAAAAGAAATTTTGGTAAAAAAAAAAATCCGCGATTTTTTTCTTTTTTTGTCAAAAAATATGTTCGTACTTGTTTAAATACCATTTGGTGTTCAATTATGTTCACATATGTCAACCAGAAGCCGAATTAAAGCATTTTGTATATTTAGGTTATGTTGAATGTACTGAAATTTTTGAGGTGTGCTTACATTTTCGTTCATAACTTTTGAACCGCTGAACCGATATCGCTCAAATGCAATACCAAACTTCTCGGGAGAACTTCCAACATATATGTTAAGTTTCAGTCATCTCTGTGCAATATTTTGTCGGCGAGAGCATTTTCCACAGACAGACGGACAGACGGACAGACGGACAGACGGACATCGCTAGAATGTCTTAAAATCGATCGGGCATCATGAATATATATACTTTATGGGGTCCCAGACCGATATTTCGATGAGTTACAAACGGAATGACAAACTTATATATACCCTCTATCACTAAGTGGAGGGTATAAAAAATTGTAGAATTTGGCTTAACTTAAGATTTCGTCCCGAAAAAAGCAAAAAAAATTGAAAAATTTCGCTGAACTTTAAATTTTGCTGAAAATTTGGAAAGATTTTTGAAATTTTAGTTATTCAAATTTTTTTTTGTATAAAAAAGAGTTTCGTGAGTGTGAGTCAACGTGAATATGAGTGAAGCTTGCGTGAGTGCACGTGAGTGTGAGTTGTATTAAATTTACTCACGTGATTGTAAGTGAGTGTGAGTAGAAAAAATATGTTCGTGAGTGAGTGTGCGTGATTCAAAAATTCCTGTCGTGAGCGTGAGTGTGTGTGAGTCAAAAATCACTCACGCGCCCATCTCTTATCTCAACCCTTATGAACTGATTTGCCTGAAACTTAAAATATATATATAAAAGGGACGATTTTAAGTTTGGGGTGTTTCGGATTTTCGGCCATATCGATATTTCAAAATTTTGATGTCCCCTTATGAAACAATCTGGACCTTCGGGAAAATTTCGATAACTTCCGAACTAACAGTAATATCGTCTAGAGCAAAAATACGTGTCGAATTAAATTTAATAAAGATTATATCGTATTCATATGGATATCGTATGATATCGTCTTCACATAAATACCCCCAAACTTAACAAATTTTCATTAAAAAATGCCTTGTACTCTTGCTTAAAATATTAAATCATGATAATGGTTTGTGGAAGATTTGGGTGTACTTGCCAAAGGAAAGTTTTTTTTTAGAAAAAATAATGTTATATTACTTTGCTATTCCATGCAAAACGAATTGAAATATCAGTCGAGGACCCCATAAAAAACCAAAAGAGCTGTACATTTCGTAAGTGAGTGCAAAAATAAGTGCAAAAAAGTGTTTTTACATTTTGGAGAGTATAAAAGATTCGTTACCAAAGAATATAACCCTCTCACTTGTTTTATGTACATTTGATAAACAAATGGAAAATTTTTATGCGTAAAGCTTAGATTTGGTGAAAAAGTAGTTTTGGTAAAAAAAAATTAGTTTTTTTCACAAAAAACAAAATTATTTTTTTTCACAAAAAACAAAATTATGTTAAAAAAAATTTAATGAACCCATAATTTTTGGGTGAAAAAAAATTTTGATGAAAAAAGTTTTTAATGAAAAGAAAAATTTTTTGATGTAAAAAAAAATTGATGAAAAAAAAATATGAAAAAAATTTAAAAAAAAATTTCTTGGTGAGAAAAAAATTGATAATAAAAAATTTGATAAAAAATTTGATAAAAAAATTTGATGGAAAAAAAAAAATACAAATTTGATGAAAAAAAATTAATGAAAAAAAAAAAAGATTGATGAAAAAAAAAAATTGATTAAAAACAAAAAAATTGATGAAAAAACCATTTTGATGAAAAAAAAAATTTTGATGAAAAAAAAAATTAATGAAAAAAAAAAATTTATGAAAAAAAAAAATTTTATGAAATTTGATTTGATGAAAAAAAAATTGAAGAAAAAAAAAAAAAAATTTGATAAAAAAAAATTGATGAAAAAAAATTGATAATAAAAAAATTTGATGAAAAAAAAATTTATGAAAAAAATTAATGAAAAAAAAAATTTGATGAAAAAAAATTGATGAAAAAAAAAATTTATAAAAAAAAAAAATTTTTTTTGTTGAAAAATAATTATGTTACTTTTTATTTACCAGTTGGTGAAAAACGGTTTTATTCACCACGAGGTGAATTATTATCCAAGTTACAAACCCAAGTTAATAAAATTTTTGGTTTTAAAAAAATGAAAATAGTAATTCTTGTTTTCTTTTTCGTTAATTGTTAGCTTATATAGCCAAACTGAGGTGGCGTTTTAACATTATCATGTTAAAAATATTTAATAAACCAAAACTTTTACAATTTTATGCTACCGTTAGATAGACACTAAAAAAAAACATTTTTTCTTATGTGCAAACATCATATAGTTTCTTAAAAATAAATGGCTGAAAAGTCCAAAAAAAAAAAACGATATTTTCGCCATTTTTTTATCCATTTTTTTAAACCCCAAAATCCCCGATATTTTACCTTTTATTTACATTTTAAGTTTCAGGCAAATCGGTTCATAAGGGTTGAGATAGGTTAGGTTAGGTTGGATGGGCGTTCGCTATTTGGCGAATTCACTCGGAGGCCATAAGGCCCATTGTAGTTCCCTTAATCATATTTCCCTACTCCCCCTCTGATACAAAGTTCTACTTTTTAAAGGGTTGATTTTTTTTTATAAAAATTGTTAATTTTTTTTTATAAAAATTTTTTTTTGTCAATTTTTTTTTCTTTCATGAAAAAAAAAATTTTTTTTATAAATTTTTTTTCTTTCATAAAAAAAATGTTCTTTATCAAATGTTTAAATTTTTCTTTTATCGAAAAATGTTTTTTATATTTTTTTTTTATACAAATTTGTTTTTGTATCAATTTTTTTTTTATAATTTTTTTTTGTATCAAATTTTTTGTTTCTTTTAATTTTTTTATACCCTCCAACCACAGTATGGGGTGAGTATACCCCTTTGTCATTCCGTGTGTAACACATCGAAATATCGGTCAGGGACCCTACAAAGTATATATAATTTTGATCCATGATATAATCTAAGGCATTCTAGCGATGTCCGTCCGTCCGTCTGTAGAAATAACGAGGCAGTCCAAACCTTGACCCCTGAAATTGGGCAAGAACATCTCTTATGTTACTGGTAAGGTTAAGTTCGAAGATGGGCAAAATCGGACCAGGGGGAAAAAGTTCCCCCTTGAAGAACTAAAACGACCCCTGAAAAATACGAAATTTTTACGAGTTTTTTTAATTTTTGCTCAACAAATGTAACATTCGTATGCCATATTATGTTCAAAGATCTGCGCTTGGACCAAGGGGGTTAGAAAATTTGATTTCTTTATTTGGTTAATTAATTTGATTTGGTTAATTTCTATAACCACGCCCCCTTTGGGGGCGTGGTTATAGAAATTAATTAAAAATAACGATAAAAATTTATTATTTAAGCGTAAATATCATAAACAAATAATTTGTAAACATATATAGCGAGTGTACAGGTGTCCCCCACCAACTTCGCCGTCCCCCCTCCTCCCAAAAAAAGACGCCCCTGCGATTTTTTTTTTAATTTTTAACGTGTTGGAGGATATAAGATTCGGCACAGCCGAATTTAACACTCTTACTTGTTTTCCATTAAAAATTATTTTTATACCCTCCACTCTAGTGATAGGGTATAAATGGAAATATTGGTCTAGGACCCCATAAAGTATATGGGGCATTCCATGTCAAATCGGACACTTTGAAAATTTTTTTTTTTAGATTTTCCAATTTGTTTGCAGTTTTTAGTACCCTTCGAAAACTCCTTCGTGGTAAATTTTCAGATTTTTTTGATGACCCGTTCAAAAGATATCGAATTTTTAAAAATTGGTAGTTTGTTCTATTACTCAAACTTCTTTTACTCATAACTTCTTCAATAATGGTCCAAATTTCAATTTTTTTTTTTTCAAAATTTTTGTTTTTTTACGTACTTTAAAAAAAAATCTCAAAAAATTCTTAAAAGCGCTTTAGTATGCGATTTTTAAGTTTTAAAATTTAAATCTCATTTTTGAAAATGTTTGTACTCTTCGATTTTCTTGAATTTTTTTTGTGTAAAACTTCTATCGATTCTACAAACTTTTTGCCTAGGAAGATAGTGGGATAACGATTATTGCAATTTTTTTAAATTTTTTGAAAAAAATTTATTGTAATTTTCCAATCTTAAAATCATTTCTACTGCTCCAATGGGGCGTCATGGAGGGGTAATTTATAAGACCGACCCTCATTAATTTTTACGTCTTAACATTTCTTTGGAACAAACTAATACCCTATCTCTAATTTCAAAGGGGGCTCCCACACAAAACTACATTTTTTAAAATTTGCCCCAACCGCTCTAACTGCCTTAATAAAGCCCTTAGAGCAACAAAATGTATGACCGTCTCACAATATTTTTTTATTCTAAACATTTTGTGTGAACACACCTACCCTCTATCTTTAACTGTTAAGGCGGTCCCCATACAATTTTTTATATTTTTTATAAATTTGTTTTATTTAATCGGCTTCTACCGGTCCAATGGTGCGTCCGAGAGGGGTCATTAGTGAGACTGACCCCCATTTATTTTTACCCTACAACATTTTTTTAAAACATACCTACGCCCTATCTCCACTCCCTAAGTAGGCTCCCATACTAATAACAATTGGAGAAAATTTTATAAAAATGTAATTTTGTATGGGAGCCTACTTAGTGGAACAAATGGGGGTCGGTCTCACTAATGACCCCTCTCGGACGCACCATTGGACCGGTAGAAGCTGATTAAATAAAACAAATTTTCAAAAAATAAAAAAAAATTTATGGGGACCGCCTTAACAATTACAGATAGAGGGTAGGTGTGTTCATAGAAAATGTTTGGACTAAAAAAATATTGTGGGTCGGTCATACATTTTGTTGCTCTAAGGGCACTATTAGGGCAGTTAGAGTGGTTGGAGCAAATTTAAAAAAAATGTCGTTTTGTGTGGGAGCCCCCTCAGAAATTGGAGATAGGGTATTAGTTTGTTTCAAAGAAGAGTACAAACATTTTCAAAAATGAGATTTAAATTTTAAAATTTAAAAATCGCATACTAGAGCGCTTTTAAGAATTTTTTGGGATTTTTTTTTTAAAAGTACGTAAAAAAACTAAAATTTTGAAAAAAAAATTTGAACCATTATTGAAGAAGTTATGAGTAAAAGAAGTTTGAGTAAAGGAACAAACAACCAATTTTTAAAAATGCTATATCTTTTGAACGGGTCATCAAAAAAATCTGAAAATTTATCACGAAGGAGTTTTCGAAGGGTACTAAAAACAGTTAATAAATTGGGAAAATCTAAAAAAAAATTTTTCAAAGTGTCCGATTTGACATGGAATGCCCCATATATATTCATGATCCTCGAACGATTTTAAGTCGATCTAGCGATGTCCGTCCGTCTGTCTGTCTGTCTGTCTGTCCGTCTGTAGAAAACACGCTAACTTTTGAAAGAGTTCACAGAGGCTACTGAAGTTTGGCATATATGCGGGTCATTTACCTGGTCAGGTTGGTATTGCAATCCAGCCAAATCGGTCCAGTGGTTCAAAAGTTATGACCAAAAGAGTAATTTTCGGCAAGGGGTTTTCGCAAATTTATGAGATAAAAAAACACGATAACTTTCGTAAAACAATAATGAGACCACTGAAACGTGGCATGTATCTTTGCCGTTCCTCAGGTCTATTTGGTATTGAATTTCAGCTCAATCGGTCAAGTGGTTCAAAAGTTATAAGCAAAACCCCGAATTTCAGATTTTGTTCATCTTAAATGCCACGTGGTAAACAAGTTTTAAAAGCATTGGTGGTAACTAAGCAATGCTTTTCAAACTTGTTTAGTTTTAAAGCAATGCTTTTTAAACTTGTTTAGTTTTAAAAGCATTGGTAACTTAAAAATTACACTCGAAAAAAATTTTACACTCGAAAAAAATTTTACACTCAAAAAAAAATTTACACTCAAAAAAAAATTTAGTTTTTTTACAAAAATGTCAATATTTTGTGTACATACGTTCGTGCATTCACTCAGAAATATTTTTACAGTAAAAAAAGCATTACACTCGAAAAAAAGTTTTACACAAAAAAAAAAAATTGTTATTTTTCTTTTAAATGACAAAAAAAGAGTTTTTTACTCAAAAAAAATTATTTCTAAACAAAACTGTTAATTTTTTTCACGTTTAAATGTACTATCCTTTAAAAAAGGCATTGTGGAGGGTATTCATAGATTCGGCACAGTCGAATTTAACTTTTCTACTTGTTTTTTCTAGAAAAACTTAGCATTGCAAAGTAATGTCATATCTTCAGCAAAACATTATCATGATTTAATATTTTGGGAAAGAGTACAAACAAAATTCGCAATCATTTTCCTGAATTCCAAATGATATTGTTCGCAATTTAATTGAGCCAATTTCAAATGGAGTTTTCAAATTGGCAACGTACTTTTCATATCACAAATAAATTTTGAAATTTCAGAAGGAGTTTGCCAATATCTGTTCATTACAAATTGAATCCTCAAATTCCTATTGATATTTTATCCCTAATTGGTCTTTGTTTTCCCATATTTTTAAATATTTCTCTACAAATTGAATTTTTTTAAAATAAAATTGCAAATAAAAATCGTTTGTTTTCTAAAATCAAATTCGTAATATTTATTCATGAATTGCTTGTGTTTGTATCAATAATTATTTAAGGTGAACGTCTGATAATCTTGTTACCTGAACGTCTTTTCAAACGACGAATGCGATTTCTATTAGCGATACGAATACGCATGTTGCGTCTGCGAATATCTCTGCGACGCATGGTTTGTGCACGACGTTTTGAAGCTGAAATGCGTTTCATTATACGTTTACGTCTTTGGTTAATACGACGACGTCTTTGTCTGAGATTTTGTTTTTGCAGACGACGACGACGCTGTCTATTGGCACGGCGTTTTTTGGCAATGGCCCGACGACGCTTGCTCAATGCTGAACGTCTGCGTTTGGAAACATGACGACGGGTGGTGCGTAAACGGCGACGGTTGGTATGTTGTTTGCGGACTTTATTTCTGCGTTGACTATTGCGTTGTTTGATTCTATTACGTTTTTGTATCCTTTGCAAACGTCTGCGTACTAACTGCTTTCTACGTCTCTGTGACTGTTGTTGGCGACGACGACGCAATGATTGACGGCGACGGTTAGCTTGACGACGTTGCCATTGAGATGGACGAGCACGTGAAGCACGACCAACTTCATTTGCATTATTAATTTCTACATTTTTATCGGTATTATCCTCCTCCTCATCATTCAATAAGTCATGTTCATCTTGATTTTCATTATCGTTTGCCTCTTCTTCCATTAGTTGACGACCAGACTCGTCGTCCTTGCTATCTTCATAGAAGGCACGTGCAGTTGGTGATGTTGCAGTTGGTGATGTTGCAGTTGGTGATGTTGCAGTTGGTGATGTGGGAGCGGTGGGTGATGTTGGAGATGTTGGTGATGTTGGAGATGTTGGTGATGTTGGAGAGGTTGGGGATGTTGAAGTTGGTGTAGTTGTTGGTGAAGTTGGTGTAGTTGTTGGTGAAGTTGTTGGTGAAGTTGTTGGTGAAGTTGGTGTAGTTGTTGTTGTTGGTGTTGAAGTTGTTGTTGGTGTTGTTGTGGTTGGTGAAGTTGGGGTGGGTGAAGTTGTCGTTGGAGTTGTTGTTGGTGTTGTTGTGGGTGTTGTCGTTGTAGGAGGTGTTACTGTTGGTGTTGTTATTGTTGGTGTTGTAGGAACGGTGGTAGTAGTAGTTGTTGGAGCCACTGTTGTAGTTGTGGTTGTGTATTTGTAAGCAAATTTGTTCATAATACCAGAGGTAAAACGACCCTCATCCGCTGTAGAACGTTGTTGGCCATTATTATTATACAGTCTAAATTGATTTCGATTTCTCTGAAAATTTTGACCATCTGTGTGAGGTGATAAACAAAAGAATGGGAATTATTATAGATTTGAATTTTGAATATTAAGGCTTGACCGCCTCGTCAAACTTACAAGCTGACTGCAATAACAGCGTGGTAAGAACCAACAGAAGAAGGCTCGAACGCATTTTGTTCAATTGTTGATTGCTAAACAATTCGATTAAGTGAAAACTATATTCTGTAAGGAATTCTTCTCGATTCTATAGAAGTCCAAGAGATGAATACCAGCAGATGACTGACTTTTTTTGGCAAATTTGCGAAACTTTTATATGAGTCTTAGAAAAGTAACACTTTCCTCACAAATGCAAATGTTCAAAGAGGAATACAGATTTGGAATTTAATTACGATCACTAAAACCATATTTATGGCCTATATGCTCACCATTCTTTTACATATACAAACTATCAGTAAAATATAAATTATAATAAATTCGCATAAATTTTGCAATAGTATTTCATTTTTTTTTTGCGTTTTTGTGTTTTTTTTGCAAACAACACTCGCAGATGAAAGAACATTGTCAACCTCAAATGAACTTTATTGACCCGTTAAGAAAAGTTGTGTTATGTTTACCAAAAGTAGATTATTATGATAATAATTTACAAGCATACTAATCAGGTTAAAACTTAAAATGAATTTTAAATTTTAAACACAATGATTTAACCAAAATACTAAATCTAGAGTCGATCGAGTGTGTTTCTGTGTTTTTGAAATTGTAAAATTTTATGAAATAAAATGTTTAAAAAAAATGTGTTGCCAAGAGGATAATATTAAACAGTACAGCAACAAAAAAACTTTTTCTCATTACTTACCTTATTATGTGGTCACTGGTTGAGATCCTAGCAAATATGCAAACTTGCAAAACTTAGTATAATAATCTAACTGGCTACTGCAATTACATTTTCTTCCTGATGTAAATAGTAAAAGATCAATTGTAATTTGAAAAACCTACTTGAACTTCGAAGATTCCATCTTTAATTCGAAGATTCTGCTTGTAATTCGAAGATTCTGCTTGTAATTCAAAGATTCCATTTGTAATTCAAAAATTCCATTTGTAATTCCAAAATTACAATTGTAATTCAAAAAAGATCAATTGTTATTTGAATTAGATCAATTGTAATCCGAAAAACATCAATTGTAGTTCGAAAAAGATAAATTGTAATTCGAAAAAAATAAATTTTTATTAAAAAGTTAAATTCGGCTTTCCCGAATGTTGTGCTACCCTCCATAATTTCAAAAAGATTATTGCAAAAAACTTTATTTAAAAGGAAATTACTTTAAAAATTTTTTTTTTTTAAAAAAATCTGCTTTTTTTTGTTCTTTTTTGTCAAAAAATATGTTCGTACTTGCTTAAATACCATTCGGTGTTCAATAATGTTCGCATATGTCAACCAGCAGCCGAATTAAAGCATTTTGTGTTTTTAGGTTATGTTGAATGTACTAAATTTTTTGAGGTGTCCTTACATTTTCGATCATAGCTTTCGAACCGCTGCACTGTGGCCGAAATCACTGATCTAGCGGCGCTTAAGTCAAAATTAAAAAATTAAGATCGATTAATGTTTTTGCACTGCATCGTTTACCTATACTTTACAGAACAAAATTACGTTTTTACTTTTGTTTTGCTTTCAATATTCGCACAGCTGTAAGCTGTCAAATATACATTTTCTGCAGCAATTGTATTAAAGGAATTTGGGGCCCAATTACTCAGTGAGTTTTTCTTGACACTTTTAAGTCAATTGTTTATACATTTTGAGCTAAAAAGTTTTAATTGAAAGTAAAAGGCATGTTTTAACTAAAAAATAAATGTTTGTGGCCTGTGTGTATCTAGTTTAATATAAGTGCATTATAAAAGTTGACATTTGTGATATAAACTATAGTTTCATGGATTGCAACTTTTGAAATTCGATCGTATTCGGTCCAATTCCTATTTTATTTATTATTTTGGGTTATTTTTGTTGTGACGTTTCAGTATGGCGTGCTAGTTCGCGCAAGTTGTTCGGTTTTTTAGGGTCCATCTGCCTGTCCAAATAAACAGTATAAACGCGATACAGACCACAATTTTCAATCGATTTGGCTTAAATTTGAAATTTAAGATTTTTTATCGAGAGAAAAAAACCTATTAAATTTTTGACAAAATCGGTCCATGTTATCCCATAGCCCCGATGTTAATTTCCCCTTCCAGTTTTACTAAAAAGCCCTAACAATGGTATTTTAACAAATATCCTCTTGAAATTCGACTGGTAAATGTTTTTTGTAGCCATAAATAATCACTCTAAATTTTAACGGGATCGGAACATTTTAACTTCTAGTCCTCATACAGACCACCCTCCCGATATTCACATAAATTTCCCAAAATACATAAAAACACTGAAATAAATAAATATGGTTAAAAATTAAATTCTTTATAAGTTTTATAATCACAAATATGCATTGGGCTTTATTATTTCACATTTCCGAATTAAGCGCCGCTAGATTGGATGTTTCGGCCACTGTGCGCTGAACCGATATCGCTCAAATGGAATACCAAACTTCTCGGGAGAATTTCCAAAATATATCTTAAGTTTCAGTCATCTACGTATAATATTTTGGTCGTGATCACCATGGACATCGCTAGAATGTCTTAAATTGATCGGGGATCATGAATATATATACTTTATTGGGTTCCAGACCGATATTTCGATGAGTTACAAACGGAATGACAAGTTTATACACTCAAAATAATGCATTAGTAGATTTACTTATTTTTTTTGCTAATGCTAGTAAGCTAACCTTTAGCAAATTCTTAGTTGAGATTAGCATGTTAGCAAAAATATCTTGTAAACTTTATTTAGTGCATTACTAATTTTAAACAAAATTTTAACTAATTTTTTGTGCTAAATTTCAAATTGAGTTGACCAAATTTTTACAAGCTTTTTTGCTAATATTAGCAAAACTAAATTGTAAATTTTTTTTTTAAGAAAATTTAAAATGGCGCTATCTTGGAAACTAAGTCAGATGGAGCAAAATGGAGGCCATTTTTGGTTCTCGGGCTCCCATAGTATTGCCGGTCCTCTTCACATATGTGGACCCTAATGGGTCCTAACTTTGGATCCAAAAAAATTAGCATTCCCGAAAATTTTAAAATGCTCATATCTCGGTAAATATTGCTTTCAACACGTAGAACAAGAGCGTAAAATAGCTCACCGAGTAATATTTTTGAAGTTATCGAGTTTTTTAATTCTCAAAACCCCAGTGGTCCCCTAAAATTATGTATCTCAGTCAGGGTCTGGACCTATCAGGTCCGAACCCACTGGGGTCCTCAAATGTGTATGAACTAAGTTGAAATAAAAAAAATTCAGCTAACTAATTTTTGGCAAAACATTTTTGCTAACTTTACCAAAAAAAAGTGTAGGCTCAAAATCAGCAAATTTTCTTGTAGGTTTATAAGCTAATTTTGCTAACATTACATTTTCTTTTTTGAGTGTATATACAGCTGCGAAAGAAAAAATAGCACCAGTGGCATTTTCTTCAGTTGTATGATTGGGGTTGTAATGTTATAAATATCCAAAAAAACAGTCCAACGGTTACCACAAAAACAAAAAAATGTTTAGAGAACTATGCCAAGAAAATACACTTTTGCTTCTTGGTATGACGCCCTTCGTTTTTAGTGGGCGTGGTTTTTAGCTTGAATTAGGCAGATTTATCATCTCAGGAAATTAATATCATATCTCAAAAACTACTCACCAGATCGGCATGAAATTCACAAAATTGGAAAGCTTATTCAAATTTGTTATAAAAAACATTCATAGCCCATTTAAATGCTCACCAGATTTTCAGTGAAAGCATCAAATACAAAAACTAAATTTTCGTAATTTTTGATATCGTTAAAATTTTGCTTATTTCCCAAAGTCTAAGTTATAAAAGGGTTCATAAAATACATTAAATTAAAGCTGTATTGGGGATGAATATAAATGGCAATATAGTGCTATGCCTTCCCTTGTGAAACATCGAAGTTATTAAAAAAATTTTATTTTTATTAAAAATGGTGAGATTTAAACTTTTAAGACCTATTAAGACCACTGTGTACAGAGAATAGAAGTCATTTTTACCAGCTTTCGATTGCTTTTTATTTGGTTTAGATCGGATCTGTAACTTTGCAGGTATGCTATGTTGTTTCAGAGGTGCACTCAAAGAAAAATGCTTCATCATATTGATGATACGGTTTCATCACTTGCTGTCATCAATTTTGATGACAAATTTCATCATATTGACGAAGATTTTCTTCTATATGATGAAACATGTCATCCAAATTGAAAAAACAAGTGATGACACATTTCATCATGTCATCAAAAAGTGTCATAATATGCCTTTCAAATGTTTTTTTGTAAATAATTAAATTAATGTTAAAATAAATAAAAATATTAAATAAATATATTAAAAAAATATAAAAAAATAAAAAAAAACAAAAAAAAAAAAAAAATTAAAAAAAAGTCCTGCCCCGGCTGGTACTTGAACCCACGTTCCCCAAGTTGCAGTGTTTATTGTCGACGCCTTAGCTAGTTCAGCCAACTATAGATAAAAATCTCGCACCGCTACTTAGTTAGATAACGTTTTCTAATATGTAATTGTGAAGACTCAACATTTTTCGTTATATACAATGTATAATATGTATATAAACATGTTTTTAAACGTTTGTTTATGGGAATTTGTAAAGACTCAAACATTTTATGAATGTACAATATCCCTCTCTTTCCCTCTCACTGCTTTTAGCAAAGCATAGTTACGCACAAACTTTTAGCGTTATTATTAGCACACAACAAACAAAACGGCTTTTTATTGGTATTATGTATTGTCATGCTGTAGGTCAGTGGCTAGAGGCTAAGCCCAACAAACAAGAGGTACGGCGTTCTAATCTAGGTGGATACGAAAAAAAGATGTAAGTTTTTAAAAATTAGAAAATAACAAACAAATGTAAGCTAATAAAAATAAATTAAATAAAATCAAATAACAAAAAAAAAATTTTTTTATTTTTTTTCTTATTTTTCAAATAAAAAATGTTATTGATGACACCGCTTCATCATATTGATGACAAGTTACATTGGACGAAAAATGATGTAACATTTCATCATATTGATGTTACTTTTCATCAATATGAAGAAGCTTTTTCTTTGAGTGTGGTGGATAAGGCTGATTTTGGCTTTAAGGCCCCACCCACTATAAACAGAATGCTGCATAGAAAAAACAGGCTGGTGTTTTTATTCTGTGTTATTTTTTTAACATATTCTTTTTTTGAAATTACCGTTAGACACTTCTGTAAATGTTATCGGATAAAACTCGAAAGGCATAAAATTTAGAAAATTCCCTCTGGTGCTATTTTTTCTTTCGCAACTGTATATACCAATGGTTCCCAAACGCTGGGTCGCGGAAGAGTTTCAGGAGGGTCGCGAACAAATTTGTTAAAACCTAAAATTTTGGTAAATTTAAATCAAATTTTTTTAAATGGTTGTGTTACAAAAATATACAAATACTTTTATTAAAGAAAAATATTTTTTCCATCACTTAAGGTCCCACCGTAACCACTGTGCAGTTGTTAATTTCTCGGGATGCCCAACACTTATTTGTGAAGTGTTTTGGCTCAGTCTTGGAAAAGGTTTCGAATATCGACCATAGTACAATTCGCGAAGAGGACAAACGCGTTCTATCAGCGTCGCTGAGGAATTATTGTGGTTTCGCTATGGACCATCCGGTCTATATGAGGAGTCTTTAACGCCGCCACCTCTAACCTAACCTAACCTTGGCTCAGTCTGGGATCTGACAGTTCGATCTGAATCCGAATAACGGATCTAGATTCGTGATCGAATAAAATTTCGATCAATACCAAACATTGCTACATAATTTTGAAAAAAGAACTATAATTACTCAAAATTGGACTTTAAATGCTTTTTTTGTAAACATTTCTTCATTTCTGATCAGGTTTAACTTTTATTTTCGGAAATAAAAAATCTATGAATATAGTAACCCAAGCAGAAATTGACGATGGTTCTAAAAAAAAAGCGTTCTGAAAGCACTATAACAAAAAAAAGCATTCTCAAAACGCTATTTTCAGCATTTCTGAAAAGTGTTCTGAAAGCACTATAACAAAAAAAGCAATGTCAAAACGTTTTTTTTTCGAACGCTTTGCGAGCGTATTCGAAAAGCGTTTTAAGAGTTCTTTAGAATTTTGAAAAAAATTTCTAAGTTCCGAAACTATTTTTGAATAACTATTTTTTGTCATTTTTTAAGTAAAAAAAATGTTTTTAGATTTTTTTTTTTAATTTTCTAAGTTTCGAACATTTTTTTGAAGTTTTTTGGAGTTTAAAATTTTTTTTTCGGATTTCACTTTGTATATCAAACAAATTATTATAACCGAACTAAAGCAGAAATTCTTTACTTTGGGGTTTTAAAGCGATTTGATGACATTAAAAAAACGTCCTTAAAGCACTTTTTTACATCGTTTTTAAAACGCTTTAAACCTAGCGTAGATCGATGTTATCATTCGGATCATCTGAAGGCGCTTTGAAGTTGGTATACAGAACGCTCGTACAACCGTCCACAACGCTTTCACAACGCTTTTGCGATTATATTTTTCTAACTGGGAAGTTTCGATATAAAATGCCGTAGTTCGGGACCTGGTTTCCAAATTTTTGAGAAAATTGAAGTCAAAGTTCACAAAAATTGTGTTTTTTAATTTTTTTATTTTTTAGAAGTTTTTTACTTGAAATTTTTGGTATGCGTCTGGGATCTGACCACACGATTTCGATTAATCTTTCAATGCTGCTTCTGAATTTGTTTTTCAAATTTTTCCATTACTAAAGGTTTTTAAAAAAAGTGAGGTCAAAGTTCACGTTAATAATTTTTTATACCCTCCACTCTAGTGATAGAGGGTATATATAAGTTTGTCATTCCGTTTGTAACTCATCGAAATATCGGTCTGGGACCCCATAAAGTATATGGGGCATTCCATGTGAAATCGGACACTTTGAAAAACTTTTTTTTTAGATTTTCCCAATTTGTTTACAGTTTTTAGTACCCTTCGAAAACTCCTTCGTGGTAAATTTTCAGATTTTTTTGATGACCCGTTCAAAAGATATCGAGTTTTTAAAAATTGGTAGTTTGTTCCTTTACTCAAACTTCTTTTAATCATAACTTCTTCAATAATGGTCCAAATTTCAAATTTTTTTTTTACAAATTTTTGTTTTTTACGTACTTTAAAAAAAAAAAATCCCAAAAAATTCTTAAAAGCGCTTTAGTATGCGATTTTTAAGTTTCAAAATTTTAATCTCATTTTTAAAAATGTTTGTACTCTTCGATTTTTTTGAAATTTTTTTGTGTAAAACGTCTATCAATTCTACAAATTTTTTGCCCAGGAGGATCGTGGGATAACGATTATTACTATTTTTTAAAATTTTTTGAAAAAATTATATTGCAATTTTCCAATCTTAAATCATTTCTACTGCTCCAATGGTGCGTCATAGAGGGGTCCTTTATAAGACCGACCCCCATTAATTTTTACGTCTTAGAATTTCTTTGGAACAAAATAATACCCTATCTCCAATTTCTAAGGGGGCTCCCACACAAAACGACATTTTTTAAAATTTGTTCCAACCGCTCTAACTGCCCTAATAGTGCCCTTAGAGCAACAAAATGTACGACCGACCCTCAATATTTTTTTAGTCCAAACATTTTTTCTGAACACACCTACCCTCTATCTTTAACTGTTAAGGTGGTCCCCATACAATTTTTTTTATTTTTTGTAAATTTGTTTTATTTCATCAGCTTCTACCGGCCCAATGGTGCGTCCAAGAGGGGTCATTAGTGAGACCGACCCCCACTTATTTTTACCCTACAACATTTTTTCAAAACATACCTACGCCCTATCTCCACTTCCTAAGTAGGTTCCCATACAAAATTACATTTTTATAAAATTTGCTCCAACTGTTATTTGTGTGGGAGCCTACTTAGGGAGTGGAGATAGGGCGTAGTTATGTTTTGAAAAAATGTTGTACGGTAAAAATGGGGGTCGGTCTCACTAATGACCCCTCTTGGACGCACCATTGGGCCGGTAGAAGCTGATGAAATAAAACAAATTTACAAAAAATAAAAAAAATTGTATGGGGACCACCTTAACAGTTAAAGATAGAGGGTAGGTGTGTTCAGAAAAAATGTTTGGACTAAAAAAATATTGTGGGTAGGTCATACATTTTGTTGCTCTAAGGGCACTATTAGGGCAGTTAGAGCGGTTGGAACAAATTTTAAAAAATGTCGTTTTGTGTGGGAGCCCCCTTCGAAATTGGAGATAGGGTATTAGTTTGTTCCAGAGAAATGTTAAGACGTAAAAATTAATGGGGGTCGGTCTTATAAAGGACCCCTCTATGACGCACCATTGGAGCAGTAGAAATGATTTTAAGATTGGAAAATTGCAATAAAATTTTTTTCAAAAAATTTTAAAAAATAGTAATAATCGTTATCCCACGATCCTCCTGGGCAAAAAATTTGTAGAATTGATAGAAGTTTTACACAAAAAAATTTCAAAAAAATCGAAGAGTACAAACATTTTCAAAAATGAGATTTAAATTTTGGAACTTAAAAATCGCATACTAGAGCGCTTTTATGAATTTTTTGGGGTTTTTTTTTTAAAAGAACGTAAAAAAAACAAAAATTTTTAAAAAAAAAAAATTGAAATTTGGACCATTATTGAAGAAGTTATGATTAAAAGAAGTTTGAGTAAAGGAACAAATTACCAATTTTTAAAAATTCGATATCTTTTGAACGGGTCATCAAAAAAATCTGAAAATTTACCACGAAGGAGTTTTCGAAGGGTACTAAAAACTGTAAAGAAATTGGGAAAATCTAAAAAAAAAGTTTTTCAAAGTGTCCGATTTCACATGGAATGCCCCATATATATTCATGATGCCCGATCGATTCTAAGACATTCTAGCGATGTCCGTCTGTCCGTCTGTCCGTCTGTCCGTCTGTCCGTCTGTCTGTCTGTGGAAAATGCTGTCGCGGACAAAATATTGCACAGAGATGACTGAAGCTTAACATATTTATTGGAAGTTCTCCCGAGAAGTTTGGTATTGCATTTGAGCGATATCGGTTCAGCGGTTCAAAAGTTATGAACAAAAATGTAAGCACACCTCAAAAATTTCAGTACATTCAACATAACCTAAAAAAACAAAATGCTTTAATTCGGCTTCTGGTTGACATGTGTGAACAAAATTGAACACCAAATGGTATTTAAACAAGTACGAACATATTTTTTGACAAAAAAAAATCGCGGATTTTTTTTACCAAAATTTTTTTCGCGGAAATTTTTTTTTTTTTCAAATGTAATTTCCTTTTAAATAAAGTTTTTTGCAATAATCTTTTTGAAATCGTGGAGGGTATCAACACATTCGGCAAGGCCGAATTTAACTTTTTTACTTGTTTTTTTTTATATTGGGGGTCTCGAAAAATTTTAAATATTGAAAAGGGGTCGCAAAGCAAAAGTTAGTGAGAAGCTCTGGTGAGCGTATAAAAAAATCGATAGCAATTCAAAATAGATCAATTAAAATTTGAAAAAGATTAATTGGAATTCAATAAGATCAATTGTTATTTGAAAGAGGTCAGTTGTACTTCAAAAAAGATCAATCGGAATTCAAAGTTTCGAATTGCAATTCGAAAAATATAAATTTTGAATGTTGGGAACAAATATTTCTAGGGATGAGTTCACTTATCTCAGCAGAACACCTTCCATGGTAATATCGATAGAACAGAGATTCCCACAACCCACATCCCGACGATGCTCCAATGTGTCAATAGAGCTGGAAGCCCTATTGTCATTGATAAGCACAAATTCCCTGCTTTGCACACGGTCCAAAAGCTCCAAAATAGACTTTGAAGCCCCTGCCCAGTCATCTTCGAAGGAGGAAAGAGGGAGTAGTGTTTGTGGAAATTTGACTTTAATTTATTTACATTGAAAGAGACTGGGAAGAGCTCTGCGGGAAGATTATTCCACATACGGCTAGTTCGACTGATATAAGAACTGTCTCTGTAATGCGCTTTGCGATTAACTGCACAATCGACAGCAAACGGATGTGATCTACTAGACAACTGATTGTGAGTGTTGCGAACAAAAATTGTGCTCTAGGGATAAGCTCACTTATCTCAGCAGAACAGTTTCCAGGGTAATATTGATAGAACAGAGTCACACAACTCCCCAGGCAGAAAAATACAATCATCAAAGCATTTTAAAAGTACTATAGATGGTGGTACAAGCGTTTCCAGAACGTCATGGTTTTTATGTTAAGAGTGCTTTTAAAACGTCCGAATGATAACGTCGTTAAACGGTCATATGATTGTTTTTCAAAACGCTCGAAAAGCATTCGGAGGACTAAAAATAAAATGGTTTAAGGACGCTTTATCTGGATTTTTTTCGAATTTGTAAATTTTTATAATTGATATTTTTGATATATTTTCCCACAATCGACTAAAAATAATTAAGTTTTAGCAAGAGGTTTTTTTAATATTTTCCAGCAAATTCCGTGTTTTCATTTTTAAAAGAGATGATGTGTGCCACATTTCCCACAAGTATCATGCCCTACTTTATTTGTGGAAGATATAAAACATTTTTTTAATTCGTAAAAATGTTGCTGTAAAAGCACTTTTGAGTTGGTAAAACAAACCGTCTTCAGAGCGTTTAGAAAATAGTACTTTTAAAGTGCTTAAGTTTTTGTACCATCATCAATTTCTGCCTGGGTCACATTCCGACGATGCTCCAATGAGTCAATAGAGTTGGACATCATATTGCCATTGATAAGTAGGGATGAGATTTTCATGCACTAAAAAAATCGAAAATATGCGCTTAAAATATGCGCTAAAAAATTCAAAATATGCACTAAAAAACCTTCAAATATGCACTAAAAAATAAAATGTGCACAAAAAAACCTTATTTTCATAGGAAAAACTTCTTAAAAAGCAAAAAATAACTCCGGGTTTAAAATAGCAACATTGAAAACTTTATACGAACAAGATTTTTTTTAGAAATTAAGAAAATCTTAAAAAAAATAAAAAGAAAAAAAATTTTTTTCTTATTTTCAAAATAAATTTTTAAAATTTTAATAGTTTTTGGAAAAACTAAATTTTAATTTGTGTTTTTGCTAATTTATGCCAAAATATGCACTTAAAAGTTTGAAATATGCACAAAATATGCATTTAAAATCAAAATATGCAAAAATATGCATTTTCACCAAATTAAGCAAAAATATGCAAAAACAAATCGATGCCATTTTAAAGCAAATTTCTTGATTCGGAAAGATAATTGGTCGATATCGTTTTTAGACTATCGACAAAAAACATGCATTTGCATGGAAATCTCATCCCTATTGATAAGTATCAACACCCTCCTTTGCACACGGTCCAAGAGCTTCAAAAGAGACTTCGAAGCAATTGCCCTACCTGGGAGTTGTATTCCATCTTCGGTCGTATGTAGGTGGTTTAAATAGTGAGGACATCTAATGAGGTGACCGGTTTAAAAAACCGAGACACTTGAATGCTTCTTTTGACAATTGAAAAACGTGCTCATTCCAACGGAAATAACACTGAATTTTCATGCCCAGAACATCAAGAGTGTCAGATTTTCTCGATTTCTATACCCATATGTACAGATGACGCTGTTGATTCCATATACCTGTGGGTCAACATCCAACATTGAGCCTTGAGTACATTAAACTTGACCCTATTCGCAAGACCCCACTCAAAGATTGTCAACAGGTCTTGATTAAGTGTGTCATTCATAATCTGCCATTTGCCTTCAACCTTAAGAAAGCTTGGCCTACGATCAAAGCAAAGTTAATGACAAATTTTGCTTTCATCTGCAAAAGAGTAGATAGGATTTGAAGTTTGACTTAGAGGGTCGTTAAAAAAATAAGAAAAAGGAGAGGAGAAAGAACAGAACTTCTATAACAACATGTATAGAAAGATCTCTGAAGAATCTCGAAATAAATCGAAAGAAGTCGTTATGGACACCAAAACTATTAAGCTTGTATATGAGCGCACGGTGCCATACACAATTAAATGCCTTGGAAATATCCAGAGCAACCACCTTACTCTCACCAAAATGGTGGATCGAACTACTCCAATGTCTGGAACGCCAACAGATCTGCAGTAGAACGAGTTCTCCGAAAACCATACTGTCGATCGTTTAAAAGTAAGCTAGAATCCAGATGCTCAACAAGATGGTAATTTACCATGCGCTCCACCACCTTCGAGAGCGCTGAGCATACTGCTATTGTGCGGTAATTTTTAGGAAAATTAGCCGCATCCTTTTTAGCCATTGGCTGCACATTGCCAACCTTTCAACATGATGGAAAGATTCTCGCACGGAAAGACAACATAAATAGGCTTGTCTGTGGCTAACGTCGAAGAACACTGTTACTGTGTCAGTACAAGTGTATACCATCCGGCCCCGGTGACTTATTTACATTAAGATCCACAAGAACCCTTTTAACTGCACGAGCTCTGAAAAATATCTTCAGCATACTTTCAGATTACTTTCCGGCAAAAATACCTGCCAACAGATTAGCATTATCAACCGGTTCGGTGAACACTTGGTCGTCTTTTAAAGTAGTCGCGTTAGAAGAACTAGTAATTTCCATTACTCTTTTAACAAACAATCAAAAGATCTTACTGCCCCGAGGAGCCGAAACAACTTTAGCACAAGGTCGGTGTTCGTAAAGAAGCTTTTCAAGACTACTCTTGCACACTCAGATTAGTATTAGCGTTTTTATTATCACGCCAATTCCTGAATGCTGGATCTGACTGCATTCCTGCAAGTCTGGTTACACCAACATTTATCCTTTGGTTTAGCCGAAATGAGTTTCGATGGAATGAATGATTTCATTTCAAGTACAATAACGTTTTCAACCATTTTCGCCTCGGCGTCGACGTTGCCGTTGAGGAAACAAAGTTTCCAATTGAATTCCAATTAATCTATTTCGAATTTGAATTGATCTTTTTCCAATTACAGTTGATCTTTTCGAATTACAATTGGAGTTTTCGAACTGCAAATGGAATTTTCGAATTACAGAAGAAATCTTCAAGTTAAAATTGTGTTTTTTTTTTGAATTAGATCTGGAAAAGATCTAACCCTTACCCTTACATAAAAGTTTCTTCTACTTACTTTAAGACCTTTCATAATTTTCTGTCACTTCAGGTTCATTAAAACGGCTCCTTCGAAATGGTTATAAAAAATGTAGGGGAACTTTGACAGCAATTTCCTAAAAAACAAAATTGAAAAGATATATAATAAAAATCATGACAAAAAAAAATAGAAAATAAATATTTACCTTCATGGAGGATCAATAGAATTACAGCTACATTATTTACAGGTGTACCTTGAAAAAGATCAAATGCGATCAATGGAAATTCAGTTGATATTATTCAAACTACAATTGGAATATTCGAATTACAAATGGAATATTCGAATATGAAGTAGAATCTTCGAATTACAAATGATATCTTCAAATTACAAGCAGAATCTTCGAATTACAAATGAAATCTTCGAATTAAAAATGGAATCATCGAATAACAAGTATTTGAATTACAATCGATATTTTTCAAATTACATCTGTAAATGGTGGAGTTTTGTAAGAAAAACCAAAAATAAAAGCAAAAGCTTTCCTTTACGGAAATAATCAGTTAGTGTTATCTGTTCAGTCCCTATTAATGCATTTTTTTCAGTCCCTATTAATACGTTTTTTTTAGTATTACAAATGATAAAAGTCCAAAAATTTAAATTCAAAACATTTATTTTTCGTTTTAGGCATTTACAATTTGATCGTTTTACAATTGGCGGCGACGTTGACGTCTTCTTACAACAACATGGGCACGGCGATGGCCACGACGATGACCACGACGTGAACGTCTGATACGGATCTTCAATGGTTTTCTGCTCTTTTTACTTTTCTTGATCTTCTTTTGTTTCTTGATTTGTTTGCGACGATTTTGACGGATTTTCTTGAAAACACGTTTGGTGAATTGATTACGACGCTTGCGTAAAGCACGACGTCTCTTGACTTTGTTCAACTGGCGACGACGTTGTTGGCGGCGTTTCTTCAACAAATTTTGACGACGACGGCGGCGTCTCAATTTTTGTTGTCTACGTTGTTTACGACTTAGAGTCTTACGTTTTTTGTGGGTTTTACGCTTACGGTTTTTCAATTGTTTACGTTGTTGCTTGCGACGTCTCAATTTTTGTTGCTTGCGTGTACGTTTTTGTAATTTGGTGATTTTACGTTTTTGCTTGCGTAAACGACGATTAAGCTTCTTACGTTGGGCCCTCAAACGATTTTGTTTTCTCTTCCATTGTGTGGGTTGGGCACGATAGGCTCGACCGACTGATACATTTTTCGATTCTGCACCATTAATTATTTCATTTTCTTTGTCTTTTGCGGCACCATCATGAGCCAATAGGGCTGAATTATCATCATCATCATTGGCATCATCATCACCATCACCTTCTTCATTGTTATCATTAGCAGGTTTAGCCTTATTGTCATTAACATTACGTGCTCTAGCAGCAGTTGTTGGTGGTGTAGCAGTTGTTGGTGGTGTGGCAGTTGTTGGTGGTGTGGCAGTTGTTGGTGGTGTGGCAGTTGTTGGTGGTGTAGCAGTTGTTGGTGGTGTAGCAGTTGTTGGTGGTGTAGCAGTTGTTGGTGGTGTTGCAGTTGTCGGTGGTGTTGCAGTTGTTGGTGGTGTTGCAGTTGTTGGTGAAGTTGTGGGTGAAGTTGTTGGTGAAGTTGTGGGTGAAGTTGTTGGTGAAGTTGTTGGTGAAGTTGTTGGTGAAGTCGTTGGTGAAGTTGTTGGTGAAGTTGTTGGTGAAGTTGTTGGTGAAGTTGTTGGTGAAGTCGGTGTTGTTGGTGTGGTAGGTGTTGTTGGTGTGGTAGGTGTTGTTGGTGTAGTAGGTGTTGTTGGTGTGGTAGGTGTTGTTGGTGTGGTAGGAGTTGTTGGTGTAGTAGGAGTTGTTGGTGTAGTAGGAGTTGTTGGTGTAGTAGGAGTTGTTGGTGTGGTTGGCTCAGTGGGTACAGTTACTGTCGTGGTAGGGGTAGTTGGTACAGTTGTTGGTGGCAACGTTGTCGTTGTAGGCTTTCCAAATTTGACAAATTTATCAAACAATGGATGACTTCCCGCGATAGTACCTTTAAATATTATAATTATTTTATCAAATTTTTCTGTAACACTTTAACATTATCCTATATCGTTATATATTACCTGAAGTTTGCAACAATATAGCTGCTAAACAAACTAGGATAAATGTGGCTTTAAGTCCAGCCATTTTACTTGTTCAGTGTTGAGTTGACAATCGAATTGTTTTTTAGACTCCACCAAGTTGTAAGGCTTGGTAGAACACTGATTTGTTATGGTCCACCCAACCATATTTATATGTTGTAAAATTTTGTAAAATTTTGTAAATTCTAAAACATTTCTCCAAAGAAATTCTCTAAAAACAACAATTTTACCACAAATATTTTGCATTTTACCATAAATTAGGCGTTGTAAGTCAACATTTTTACATAAACATTACATAAAATATATAAAAATTTGAACTTTATTTTGAATAATTATTGATAATTATTCCGAGTTAGTAACACTGTTACAAATCCCATCATATGTTGCCGCCGATTATAAAATTATAAAATTCAATAAAGTTATTTGCATTGTTAATTTTTTTTCTTTAACAAAGTAGTGTAACTACAGTTCAAAAGGGCAGGGCAGACAAAATTAGCCAAATTTAGGCTTAAACAAAGCCATAAAACTATATTACAACAAATAGATAAATAAACTTTAACATAATTATTAAAACATAAAAAAAATATTTATAAATATTTATGAATATTTATGAAAATATATAAAATTTCTTATGAATAACTTTCTTTACCCAAAATAGGTTAAGAATAAGAAAAAAATGTGTAAGATCATCAATGAAAACAGGTTGGCTACTGTAATTTTTATTTGGTTATATTATTTACAAAAAAATTAGTTGCATTCATAAGGAAACTGAAGCAAGAGTATGCATTTTTTAATTCTTTGTTCCTCAAAGTCAAACCACACAGCAAAAATATTTATAAAATAGTTGCAGCTTAATCAAATAGATCGCTTGCTAAACTTAAAATCTTAAAATATGCCCTATAATTGTATTTTAAAATTTTTCAAATAAATTCTAAAATTTTTCAAATGAATTTATTTAAAAATATTTTAAATGTACACTCAAAATTTCAATTTGAATTAGCAAACTTTTAGCAGATTTTTCTACTGAAATAAATATCGTAAGTAAATTATCTGTCATTCAGTTTTCGAAAATAACAAAATTATTTCTGCAATTTTACTGATTCTGTTTCCTGAATTTCAAAATATTTTTGTACAGATTATATTTTTGTTTTACAGAAAGTCTGTTAACATTTTTTTTCAAAAAATGTTCTAAATTTTTTAAATTTTTGTAAAATTTAAAATCTAAAATTCAAAATTATTAAAATTAAAATTAAAAAAAAAAAAAAATAGCAGATTGTTTTGTTAATTTTACACAAATATTTAGTTATTTATTTTTGAACAAAAAATTATAAGTTTTTTTGATTGATCTTAGAAAAAAAAAATGCCTCCGAATTATGTACAGTAGAGTGACTCAAAAAAAAAAGTTGATGATGTACCCCCCTCAAAATGAACTTTGACATGTTTTATGAAGATTCCCAAAATATTTGGCCTCTAGCGATAATCTCCCGTGAGCTAAACCGCGTCAAAAAAGGGTCCAAAAATGGTATTTTTCATGAATATAAAATTCAGTAAATTTATTTTTGTTTAATGAATGAGCAAATATAATAGATATTTTGGAATTCTTTGATTCTGCATTAAAACATTTTAAAAATCTAACCACAGACTCTAGATAACGAGATGTTTATGTCAGTTTTTTGATGCTTTTCAATTCGATTTTACTGAAAACTTTAATAACTTTGGTATTTTTTGTCCGATTTTCACTTATAATACATCGTTAGAAAGGTGTTGACCACCGCTTGGGATTTTAGTCAAAAATTAACCCTTAACTGCACTGTCTTACTTTTTTATAACATTTACTTCGACATCATTAAAAACCCATTTTATAACCACAAAAATCGTATCTTTGTGCAGGAAACACGTTTAATTAATATATTTGGCATCAATTAATTTAACCCATGCATGATCAAAATATTTTGGCAAACATTTTTAAAAAAGTTTTTGCGGAAATTATTGAAAGTTAGTTGAAATAATTTAAAAAAATAAAATAAAAAAAGTTTTTGTTAATCTAGACGTGCATATTTATATCAAATAACACTGTGCTACACCAAAAATATGCAGGGGTTCTCATATGAAAATTCGGGTTGGTTGGAGTCCATAGAGTACTGATATACTCATAGTTTTTCTGGATCACTTCGTTAAGTACGTTTTTTATTGGCAAATGTGTTGAAAAACGGCAATTATTAAATTACAACTTTAAAAAATTATTACTTTGTTAGTTTGCAACCGATTTTCGATTTTATGGACTTTTTTGAAAGGTATAAGTCTTACCTTTTAAACAAAACAAAAATATTAAAAATCGATCAAGAATTGGCTGAGCTACGATCGTTTAGTTAAAAAAAATCCAATTTTTTGAAAAATTTGTCATGTTCTTTATACTGTAAGTTGAAAGTGCATCATTAAACAATTTTTATTTTATTTTTGTATAAAAGTATAGTAAAGTAGCTTTCCAAAACACCAAAAAACATAACAATCGGTTCAAAAATGAATGAGTTATGCTAAGTTTTGTGATAGGACATTTTTAATTTTTTTCAGAAATGCTTGTAATTCAGGTATTATTCATAAATCTTATTGCTAGTAGTAATTTTATGTGCCTATGCATATAAACAAGAGATGGTAACATAATTAGATTTGTGCGTGATTGACACATGATCACAAGTGAGCGTGATTGAAAATCAATTTTACTCACGTCGTTGTGAGTGAGTGTCAGTGGAATAAAAAAGTGTGAGTGAAATAAAAAAAAAAATCAGAACCCGTTCTGAAATTTTCCATTTTTTAAAAAAGTCAATTTATAAAAAATCCGGCCACATTTGTTTTTTTTTAAATTTTTTTTAAAGATTAGATGTTTGTCTAAGAGATGGTCACGTGAGTGAATTTTAACTTTCACTCAATCACGAGCATAATTTTTCTTCTAACACTCACTCACAATCACGTGTGTAAATTTAATACAACTCACACTCACGTACGCCGATGCAAGAGTCACTCACGCTAACGTTGACTCGCACTCACGATATTCTTATTTATACTAAAAATTGATTTTTTCGGGACGAAATCTGAAGTTAAGCAAAATTTTACATTTTTTTTGTTGCTTTTTTTGGAATGAAAGGAAATATGAAGAGAAAATAAATCACTCAAACTCACGCAAAAAATCAACTCACGCTCACTCTTTCACGCAATAATCTTTCTCACACTCACTCACAATCACGTGAGTAAAATTGAATTCAGTCACACACACTCTCTTATCTGCACATGTTCTAGTTTGTCTATCCACACAAAAAAATTGTAATGTGTTTTTTCGTTATTTTCGAGAAATCGCATTTGAATTTTGAATTTCATGACAATTTGGTAATTTGCTTGGTTCAACGTAGCGTATGACTAATGCAAATATTTAATAGTCATTCCAGTGTTGCCACCAATGGAATTGGAAATTACACAAAAAATTATCCAAAATCTAGCAAATTACACAAAATTTTGTATAACCTTCGACCAGAGTATGGGGGTATACTCACTTTGTCATTACATTTGTAGCGCATCGAAATATCGGTCGGGGATTTATGTTATTGATCCTTGATCGATTCGTGGGGGAAAGTGTCCTCCAATATTAAAAGATATGGAATAACAATTTCCAGATTTGGAAATAAGGATCGTAAAGTTCAGTTTTTAATTTGAAAAATTCTAGACCATTATTTTTCGACATCTAAGTTATGAACAAAATTTAGATTTTAATGGTAAAAAAGTACATCGTCTTGTATTTGGTAATTAAAATTTCTAAAGTCGATGTTGTCAATGATTTATTAAAGCTAAAATGCGATAAAATGATAAAAAAAAATAGTTGGAACTTTATTAAGGTAAAATTACACAAACATTACACAAACATTTTCATTATCCAAAAATTATCCAAGGATTTTGAAATTGTCCTACTTTTGGATAATTATCCAGAAAGTGGCAACACTGAGTCATTCGCTACGTTGAAACAAGAAAATACAAGCAAATTACAAAATTGTTATGAAAATTAATATTCAAATGCGATTTTCTCAAAAAAACATATGTCTGAATTTATTTGTGTGGATAGACAAACATCTAAGATTAAAAAAAAGTGGCCGGGTTTTTGATTAATTGACTTTTTTAAAAATGCAAAAATTTCAGAACTAATTCTGAAAATTTTCCAAAAAAAAAAAAAAAATTTAATCGATGTTTGAGATTGTGGTGCATTCCGTTTTAATTTAATAAATATTTAAACAAGGTAACTCAACACAAATTTTACCATTTTTCCAATATTTGACCTCCTAAGTCAAGTTTTTGAAAAATTTTAAAACCAAAAACGCAATTTTCTTAGCTCCATATAGGGCTATTCATACAACCTGTTCAGAAATTTACGGTACACATGTTTTTTTTTGCTGGATATTTGGTGTGGAATGCCTCATACGTTTATTTATAAATAGGTAAAATTTCCATCAAATGATCCTACGATTTTACCAATTTCGTTTCAAAAACGTTTGCGAACGTACAACTTCTTCTGTCATAAAAATGTTCCAGGTATTACTTTTCAAAAAGATTTTTTACTTAAACGAGCCTATTTTAAATCTATTCTCAATATTTTTGTTTTTAAGAAGTAACACTCATATTTTTCAAACAAAACCAAAAAATTATAATTTAGAAGCAACTGACACGCCCATTTTTTTTATTCCACTCACTCACAACCACGTGAGTAAAATTGATTTTCAATCACGCTCACTTGTGATCATATGTCAATCACGCACAAATCTAATTATGTTACCATCTCTTGTTTATATGTATAGGCACATAAAATTACTACTAGCAACAAGATTTATGAATAATACCTGAATTACAAGCATTTCTGAAAAAAATTAAAAATGTCCTATCACAAAACTTAGCATAACTCATTAATTTTTTAACCGATTGTTATGTTTTTTGGTGTTTTGGAAAGCTACTTTACTATACTTTTATACAAAAATAAAAAAAAAAATTGTTTAATGATGCACTTTCAACTTAGAGTATAAAGAATATGACAAATTTTTCAAAAAATTGGATTTTTTTTAACTTAAACGATCGTAGCTCAGCCAATTCTTGATCGATTTTTAATATTTTTGTTTTGTTTAAAAGGTAAGACTTATACCTTTGAAAAAAATCCATAAAATCGAAAATCGGTTGCAAACTAACAAAGTAATAATTTTTTAAAGTTGTAATTTAAGAATTGCCGTTTTTCAACACATTTGCCAATAAAAAACGTACTTAACGAAGTGATCCAGAAAAACTATAAGTATATCAGTACTCTATGGACTCCAACCAACCCGAATTTTCATATGAGAACCCCTGCATATTTTATTTTTGGTCATTTGTAGCACAGTGTAATTATTACGTGTAACGCTTTCCCGGTGAAATTTTTTTTTTCTGAATTTGTATGTGCAAATAAATTTTAAAAATAAAATATAAACCAATTTTCTCTTAATCACATATATTCGTGCAAAAAACGCATCTAATAAATAAATCTTAATTTTTTTAATTTAACCCATTCATTACCAATTAAAAAAAAAATGTGGAAAAAATTTAAGTCCAGTTGTTATACTTAAAAAAAAAATAATATAATTGATATTTCAATTTATTGGATGCGTCTTTTGCACGAATATATGCGATTAAGACAAAATTTGTTTATATTTTATTTTTAAATTAATTTGCACATACAAATTTCGAAAAAAATTTGACTGGGAATGTGGTGCACGTAATAATTATTTGATATTAATAAGCACGTCTAGATAAACAAAAACCTAATTTAATTATAATTTTTTAAAGTATTACAACTAGCTTTCAATAATTTCCGCAAAAACTTTTTTAAAAATATTTGCCAAAATATTTTGATCATGCATGGGTTAAATTAATTGTGGCCAAATATAATAATTAAACGTGTTAACTGCACAAATATATGCTTTTTGTGGTTATAAAATTTGTTTTTAATGATGTCGAAGTAAATGTTGTAAAAAAGTAAGACAGTGCAGTTAAGGGTTAATTTTTGACTAAAATAAACAAAACCTTATTTAATTTTATTTTTTTAAAGTATTACAACTAGCTTTCAATAATTTCCGCAAAAACTATTTTAAAAATGTTTGCCAAAATATTTTGATCATGCATGGGTTAAATTAATTGTGGACAAATATATTAATTAAACGTGTTTCCTGCACAAAGATATGCCTTTTGTGGTTATAAAACGGTTTTTAATGATGTCGAAGTGAATGTTATAAAAAAGTTAGACAGTGCAGTTAAGGGTTAATTTTTGACTAAAATCCGAAGCGGTGGTCAACACCATTCTAACGATGTATTATAAGTGAAAATCGGACAAAAAATACCAAAGTTATTTAAGTTTTCATTAAAATTGAATTGAAAAGCATCAAAAAACTGACGTAAACAACTCGTTATCTCGAGTCTGTGGTTAGATTTTTAAAATGTTTTAATGCAGAATCAAAGAATTCCTAAATATCTATTATATTTGGTCATTCATTGGACAAAAAAAAATTTACTGATTTTTTTATTCATGAAAAATACCATTTTTGGACCCTTTTTTGACGCGGTTTAGCTCACGGGAGATTATCACTAGAGCCCAAATATTATGGGAATCTTCATAAAACATGTCAAAGTTAATTTTGAGGGGGGTACAACTTTAACTTTTTTTTTGCCCATATAAGGTGAGTCGGTCTAATGTACAGTGTACACTAGGGTGGCTCGTTTTTGGGCTTTTCTCTTTGATCAAATTCTAATACCCGCCAAAAGTGTCGGTCCCCTAAGGGTAACTCACATGCAAAATATCACTCCGATCAGAGTTTATCTTCTGTCTCCACTTTGAGCCTCAAAATTGGGGTTTTCGCAAAAATACTTTAAAAAAAAAAAAAAAAAAAAATTTAATTTTTTTATTTAAATAATTAAAAAATTATTTTTGTATAATATTTGATCGTATATACTTAAATATGAAATTTAAAGATTTTACGGTATCATTAACCCGTTCAAACTTGATACCAAAAAAATTGCATGATTTTGGGGGCGTTCTCAAAACACCTTTTTTCAAAATTTGAAAATTTTATTAAAAAAAAATTTTAAATATACCATTTTTTCTTTCTGAATTCATTAAAAACACCTTGGAGAAGAAAAATGTGAAATATGGCGGATATCCGTCGAGCCACTTTTTGGGAATCGCGGGGGGAAGTTAGCGGATTTCAAGGAAATGTTGGTTTTATCAACAATTTGGATTAATAAAATGTTATAAATTTCATTTTTGTGCAAATTAACGGTTTTTTGATGTCGTGGCATTCTATTAGATAACTTTAAGTCTGTCATGAAATCTTACAGATCTAGGACGTCTTAAACCTACATTGGCTGGGGGTCAAAAATGACCCCCGCGGAAAATTTGAAGTTTAGAGCTTAAATTTTGTGCTAAAAACAAGTATAAAACGGCTTTTATGTTTTTTACCCCAACCATTATTTCGTATTAATATATTATCTTTAAAAAAATCGTTAACCCTTCTTAGTAGGGGGTCAAAAATGACCCATTCAATAAAAAGTATATATTTTTTTATATAAAATTAATTTGTGGCAATCTATTAGATAACTTTAAATCAGCCCTTAAATCTCACATATTTAAGATATCTTTAACCCACATTGGCCAGGGGTCAAAAATGACCCCGGCAAAAACTTTTAGGCATAGAGCTTGAATTTTTTGATATCAACAAAATATATATTTTTTTTTTGAATGGGTCATTTTTGACCCCCTACCAAGAAGGGTTAATGATTTTTTTAAAGATAATATAATAATACGAAATGATAGTTGGGTTAAAAAACACAAAAGCCGTTTTATACTTGTTTATAGCACAAAATTTAAGCTCTAAACTTCAAATTTTATTCGGGGGTCATTTTTGACCCCCAGCCAATGTGGGTTAAAGACGTCCTAGATCGGTAAGATTTCATGACAGACTTAAAGTTATATAATAGAATGCCACGACACCAAAAAACCGTTAATTTGCACAAAAATGAAATTTATAAGATATTATTAATCCAAATTATTGATAAAACCAACATTTCCTTGAAATCCGCTAACTTCCCTCCGCGATTCCCAAAAAGTGGCTCGACGGATATCCGCCATATTTCACATTTTTCTTCTCCAAGGTGTTTTTAATGAATTCAGAAAGAAAAAATGGTATATTTTAATTTTTTTTTTAATAATATTTTCAAATTTTGAAAAAAGGTGTTTTGAGAACGCCCCCAAAATCATGCCATTTTTTGGTTTCAAGTTTGAACGGGTTAATGATACCGTAAAATCTTTAAATTTCATATTTAAGTATTTACGATCAAATATAATACAAAAATAATTTTTTAATTATTTTAATAAAAAAACTTAAACTTTTTTTTTTTTTTTTTTAAAAAGTCCTTTTTTGCGAAAACCCCAATTTTGAGGCTCAAAGTGGAGACAGAAGATAAACCCCGTTCGAGGTGATATTTTGCATGTGAGTTACCCTTAGGGGACCGACACTTTTGGCGGGTATTAGAATTTGATCAGAGAGAAAAGCCCAAAAACGAGCCATCCTAGTGTACACGTGCCCAAAACATTAAATCATGATAGTGTTTTGTGGAAGATTTGGGTGTACTTGCCAAAGCAAAGTTTTTTTTAGAAAAAATAATGTTATATTACTTTGCTATTTCATGCAAAACGAATTGAAATATCAGTCGAGGACCCCATTAAAAAACCAAAATAGCTGTAAATTTCGTAAGTGAGTGCAAAAATAAGTGCAAAAAAGTGTTTTTACATTTTGGAGAGTATAAAAGATTCGGCACCAAAGTATCTAACACTCTTACTTGTTTTATGTACATTTGATAAACAAATGGAAAATTTTTATGCGAAAAGCTTAGACTTGGTGAAAAAGTAGTTTTGGTAAAAAAAAAATGATTTTTTTTTACGAAAAACAAAATTATGTTAAAAAAAATTTAATGAACCCAAAATTTTTGGTGAAAAAAATATGTGATGCAAGAAAGTTTTTGAAGAATTTTTTTGATGAAAAGAAAAATTTTTTGATGTAAAAAAAAAATGATGAAAAAAAAATTTTTTTGGTGAGAAAAAAAATTGATAATAAATAATTTGATAAAAAAAAATTATGAAATAAAATATGATAAAAAAAATTGATGAAAAAAAAATTTTGATGAAAAAAAAAATTGATGAAAAATCAAGTGAGTGTTAAATTCGGCTGTGCCGAATCTATGATACCCTCCAACATATAAAAAAAAATTAAAAAAAAATTGCAGAAGCGTTTTTTTTTGGGGGTGGAGGGGTCAGAAGGGGTCATTAGGGGACACAAAAACCTTCGCGGTAAAAGTTTAAAAATTCAATTATTATGGTTTTTGAGTTTAAATAATACAATTTTATCATTATTTAAAGACATTTTCAATATCCACGCCCACAAAAGGGGGGCGGGCAATTTTTTATTTTTTTATTTTTTAAGTCCGAATGCAGTACCTTGAACTTTTTCTGACATCAAATTGTTTTATTTGCTTAACAAAAATACAAAAAAAAATCTGTGAAAATGGGCTATTAGTTTAGTTCTTCAAGGGGGAACTTTTTCCCCCTGGTCCGATTTTGGCCATTTATGAACTTAAACTACCTAGGACCAAAAGACATATTCCTGCCAAACTTAACGAATCTATCTCTTTTATTTTGGACTGCATCGTGTCTTATACAGACGGACGGACGGACATTCTAGAAAAGTCTTAGAATCGATCATAGATCAATAATATATATACTTTATGGGGTCCCCGACCGATATTTCGATGCGTTACAAACGGAATGACAAATTGAGTATACCCCCATACTGTAGTTGGAGGGTATAAAAAATGATAAAAAAAAAATTTGATGAAAAAAAAAAATTTGATGAAAAAAAAATTTGATAAAAAAAAAAAAAAATTGATGAAAAAAAAATTGATAAAAAAAAAAAATTTGATAAAAAAAAAGTTTGATGAAAAAAAAAATTTAATGAAAACAAAAAAAAAATTTGATAAAAAAAAGTTTGATGAAAAAGAAAACTTGATGAAAAAAAAAATTTGATGAAAAAAAAAAAAAAATTTAATGAAACAAAAAAAAAAGAAAATTAATGAAAAAAAAAAAATTGATGAAAAAGAAAATTTGATAAAAAAAAAAAATGTGATGAAAAAAAAATTGATGAAAAAAAAATTAATAAAAAAAGAAAAAAAATAAAAAAGAAAAATGATGAAAAAAGAAAAAAATTGATAGAAAAAAAAAAAAAAATTACGAAAAAAAAAAATTTTATGGGGAAAAAAAATAGATGAAAAAAAAAAAAAATTTTATGAAAAAAAAAATTTGATGAAAAAAAATAAATTAATAAAATTTTTTTTTTTTTGTTGAAAAACAATTATGTTACTTTTAATTCACCAGCTGGTGAAAAACGGGTTTATTCACTACGAGGTGAAGTATTATCCTAGTTACAAACCCAAGTTATTAAAATTTTTGATTTTAAGAAAATGAAAATAGTAATTCTTGTTTTCTTTTTCGTTAAATGTTAGCTTATATAGTCAAACTGAGGTGGCGTCCTGCAACTTTTTTAAAATTAGACACCGGCCTAAAAACATTATCATGTTAAAAACGTTGGAAATTTTATTCTTGGAAAACAGTATAACTTAAAAAATTTAACAATTAAAAAAAAAAATAGAGAAAAACTAAAATATTTTCTTGTATTTGTTTGTGATCAGCAAATTTGTGTGCTGTCTCGACAGATTTCTCTGCTGATTACACCTTGATAATCAATACAGATATTTAGCAAACCGAGCCAGCTAAAATCTGCAGGTTTCTCATATGGCTCAAAAAAGGGTATATTTTTAGCAGGGTTTTTTGCTGATTGGACAGAATATTTATTTGAGTGTATTTATAAATTGTCCAAATGTATTTAGAATTTGTCTAAATATATTTTTAAATTGTTCAAATGTATAACTGAGGTTTTATTTATTTCGGTTTGAGTCCATATTAATTATTTCTGAGAAATAATTATTTTTTGTTGTACAATGAGAAAATCTGAAAAAAATATTAATTGACAACACAGGCTAAGTGGAGATGTCGACCTTAATGTACGTTTAAATAGCTGATTTTAATCTTACACACCTACAGTGACAATCGAAGAGTGCTGATGACGGAAGGGTTGCTTCTTCCGAAAGCTGTCTCAAATTTTGAGACATTTTTCGTACAGAAAAACTCTAATTCTGAGAAATTTTTCATGTTGTGAAAGTTCTTGGAATATTTAGAAAAACTCTCAGATTCTAAGTTACATATTTGTGGTACAGAAAAGTTCTTAGTTTTTGATTTTTTATGGGCTGTCGATTAAAAATTTTTAAAAAAGTCAATTTATTAAAAATCCGGCCACTTGTTTTTAAAAGGTTTAGATGTTTGTCCATCCACACAAAAAAAATCATACGCTCCTTTTTTCGTTTTTTCAGACAATAAAATCGCATTTGAATACTGAATTTCATAACGTATGAGTAATATTTTTGAAATTTTTTGATACTTATGCGCTATGTTGACGCAACAAAACACATGCAAATTACAAATTGCTATGAAATTAAATATTCAAATGCGATTTTCTCGAAAAAAATTAAAAACGTGCTCATGGAATTTTTTTGTGTCAAACATCAAAACTTAAAAAAAAAATAAAAAAGAAAATAAAAAATGACCGGACTTTTTTTAAAAAATGGGAAATTTCAGAACGGGTTCCCAAAATTTTTCAAAATGAAAATTTTTAATCAATTGCACATAAAAAAATATACTCGAAGGCAAATTTTTGAGATAGTGGTTTTAATTTGATAAATTTTTAATCAAAGAGTAACTCGACACAAATTTGATATAATGAAGTCTTATGAAAAAAAATCTATGAAGTTCATTTATAAAATTTCATGATTTCATAAAAAACAATTCAGAAAATTATAGTCGGTCAAGACCGGCCATATAATACCCTACACCAGTGTTTCCCGGAAAATGGGTAAAAAATTTTAACATGCACCAATTGGATCTATCTTTTGTCAAATCTTTAATATGTGTAAAAAACACTCACAAACCAGATTTGAGTGAAATAGGCTTCTATTTGTTGCAAATAGACCGCTTTAACTGAATATCGGGCGAAGTTTTCATAAGTCCAAAAATGGTCCGATTATAATCAGATTTGTTTAGGTTATTAAAGTAAGCGTTAAACACACACAAACAAAATATTAATATAATATTTTCTATTTCCATAAAATTTAAGAGATTTGTGTCGGGAAGGTGGGGCTGTATGGGTGCTACAAGAAGAACTGGTCCGATTCCTTTAAAATTTTGAATGGTGAATATTAAATACAAAACACGTTTACCTGCCAAATTTCGAAAGGATATCTATTATAATACCGTTATTAGAGTCATTTGTCTCAAAATAAAGCGGGAATTTGTATGGGGGCTAGGTCTAAACATGGACCGATTTTTTTCAATTTCAATAGGCTTCGTCCTCGTCAAATGAAGCTTAAGTTTCAAATTTCAGCAAAATTCATTGACAATTGCGACATGTATCGTGTTTACAAAGTTTACATGGACGGACGGACATCGCTAGAATGACTTAAAACGTTATTCTGAGTCGATCGGTATACTTGAAAGTGGGTCTAGGACCAATATTTCGGGTAGTTACAAACATCAGCACAAAGTCATTATACCCTGTACCACAGAGTGGTGTAGGGTATAAAAAAATTGCATTTTCTTATACATATGAGGCATTCCACACCAAATGTTCAGCGAAAAAAAACATGTGTACTGTAAACTTCTGAATAGGTTGTATGGATAGCCCTATATGAACTTAGAAAATTGCGTTTTTGGTTTTTCAATTTTTCAAAAACTGGGCTTAGGAGGCGTGGTCAAATATTGGGAAAATGTTCAAATTTGTGGCGAGTTGCCTTGATTAAATATTTATTAACTTAAAACGGAATGCACCACAATCTCAAAATTCAATTCTTAAATAGTTTTGTATGGGCTATCGACTAAAATTTTTTTTTGAAAATTTTCAGAACCTGTCCTGAAATTTTCCATTTTTTAAAAAAGTCAATTTATCAAAAATCCGGCCACTTTTTTTTTTTTTTAATTTTTTTTTTTAAAGTTCAGATGTTTGTCCATCCACACAAAGAAATTCAGAAACACGTTCTTTCTTTTTTTCGAGAAAATCGCATTTGAATTTTAAATTTCATAACAATTTTGTAATTGGCTTGTATTTTCTTGTTGTAACAGAGCGTATGAGAAATATTTATGCAATTAATATTACTTATTCTCAACGTTAAAACAAGAAAATACAAGCAAATTACAAAATTGTTATGAAATTTAAAATTCAAATGCGATTTTCTCGAAAAAAAGGAAGAATGTGTTCCTGAATTTCTTTGTGTGAATGCACAAACTTCTAAACTTTAAAAACAAATAAAAAAAGTGGCCGGATTTTTGATAAATTGACTTTTTTTAAAAAATGGAAAATTTCAAAAAATTTTCCAAAAAAAAAAAAAAAAATTTTTATCGATAGCCCATACAAAACTATATAAGAATGTAAATTTTTGAGATTGTGGTGCATTCCGTTTTAGTGTGATAAATATTTAATCAAGGCAACTCTCCACAAATTTGACCATTTTTCCAATATTTGACCACGCCTCCTAAGCCCAGTTTTTGAAAAATTGAAAAACCAAAAACGCAATTTTCTAAGTTCCATATAGGGCTATCCAAACAACCTATTCAGAAATTTACAGGACACATGTTTTTCTGTAGCGGGGTATTTGGTATGGAATGCCTCATATTAATGAAACATTTTACAAATACCATGAAACCTTTTTATAAATTTAATGAAACTTGTCATTAAAGTTCATCAAATGTAACTGTTTCATTAATAGTATGAAATGTTTCATAAATACTGTGAACATTTCAAAGAAATATTATTTTTTTTAAGTATTTCATTATATTTATGAAACTATTTTATAGATTCAATGAAGTGTTTCATAAATACTATGAAATTTTTCATTTATATAAGGAAAGATTTTTAAAAATGCAATGAATCAATTCAATAATTTCATAAATTTTTTGAAACGTTTTATAGTATTTATGAAAGATTTCAGATAAATTAAGTTCATAAAATGTTTCATAGTATTTATTAAATATTTCCTATTATTTATGAAAAGTTCTAAAGAGTTTATGAAATCTTATTTATTATATTTATTAAACCTTTAATAAATATAGGCCGCTGTTCCAAAAAAAGTAATTCACAAATGTGAAAATGAAAATTTCCGAATTTTTTTGGTGTTCTAGATTTCACATCCGAATTTCTTTTTCGTTTTGTTTCACATAAATAAAATTTGGTGAAAATAAAACGAATGCACTTTTTTCCTTACAGTTTTTTAAATTTTAATTATTGGA
Organism: Pegoplata infirma; assembly: GCA_963921195.1. NCBI lineage: Eukaryota > Metazoa > Arthropoda > Insecta > Diptera > Anthomyiidae > Pegoplata > Pegoplata infirma. The sequence continues at coordinate 31,917,548 of OY992540.1, read as the reverse complement.
TTTCAACTTCGAATGAAAACTTGATCAATGAAACACTTAACTTGATTTCATGTGATTCCGAAATTTTCATGTGAATTGAAAAGTTGTGCAAGACAGAACAGAGGCCATAATGAAATATTTCATTAAAATTGACCCCGTAAACAATTATGAAACTGCTTCATTCGAATTATGAAACTGTTACATTAGACAAACTTAATGAACATTTTTATTATATTTATGACAGTTTTCATAAAAAATTAAGGTTTTTTTCTTGAGTGTACTTTTGCACCGGTGGTAATTGTTTTTTTACGTAAAATTATTAAAATTAGTAAAAAAAAAAATTGTTTTCATACCCGTTATAAGGTCCAATTTATGCTACAACTTCCCAGCAACTAAGTAAATCAAAGTTTTTCTCATGTCTGGCACACACGCATAAAAAGAAGACAAATATTTTTTTTTAATTTTAAAGTTTTCCATTTATTTTCATACATGTTTCGTTTACATTGTGTTTTCATCATTATCTAGACATTTATTCTGACAACACGTTTAGGATTTCCGCGACGGTTTCTGAATAGGCGCAAGCGACGTCTATTATTCAATTTGCTGCGTCTGCGATTTTGACGTTTCTTGACACGACGTCTACGTTGTTGTTGTTTGCGTTGACGCCTTCTGCGTTGTCTGTTCTTCTTGCGCATAATGCGACGACGACGGGCAGCTAAACGACGACGCCTTTGTTGTAGTTGTTTAGATCTGGATAAGGTCTTACGTTTGGATGAGCTTTGCTTGCGTCTGCGGGCTTTCATTTGCTGACGTTGGCGTTGGGTACGTCTAATAGCACGTCTCTTTGATTGAAGTCTTTGGCGTTTCGTTTGACGTCTTTGTTTGGTAATTCGCTTGTTTTTGCGATTTTTTTGTAGTCTACGTTTTTGTTGGGCGCGACGACGTCTTGCTTTTTGCATTTGACGACGACGTTGAGTTTGCTTGCGGCGTTGTTGCATTTGCCGACGTCTCCACTGTGTGGGACGAGCACGAGCAGCACGTCCTTGCTCTTCCATATCATTATGGTCAGCATTTTCTAAAGCACCTTTATTATCCGCTAAGTTTTCCTTATTCATTAGTAAATTGTCTTCTTCCTCTTCGTTGTCGTCATCATTTTCATCATCATCATCCTCATCGTCATCACCATTGTAACGATCGAAATGATTGTGTCTAAATGGCAAGTTATTATCTTCATAACCTCTTGATGCTGGTGGTGCTGGTGCAGCAGGTGGTGAGGCTGGTGGTGGTGCTGGTGGTGATGCTGCTGGTGGTGATGCTGGAGGAGAGGCTGGAGGAGAGGCTGGCGGAGAGGCTGGCGGAGAGGCTGGCGGAGAGGCTGTTGGTGATGTTGCTGGTGGTGTTGCTGGTGGTGTTGCAGGTGGTGTTGCTGGTGGTGTCGGAGCTGTTGCTGTCGGTGTTGTTGCTGGTGGTGTTACTGGTGGTGTTGCAGTTGCTGTCGGTGCTGTTGGGGTAACAGCAGTTGGTGTAGTGGGAGCAGTTACTGTTGGAGTAGTTACTGTAGGAGTTGTTGTTGTGGGTGTTGTTATCGTGGGAGTTGTCACAGTAGTAGTCGTTGCTGCCACAGTCGTTGTAGTAGTTGTACCCTTTAACGAATTGAATTTATTCATAATGCCAGAGGTAAAACGACCCTCAGCTGCAACATTTTCATGGCGGCCAACAGAACGTTGTTGGTTACCAAACAACTTGTAACGATTGCGCATTTGTTTGCCATCTTTGGCATCTACAAAGAAAATTGATAAGTAAATTTGACATAAGTTCGTTGGGTAAAAGATATTGCTGCTTGTTAATTTTTTTGGTTCGTTTTCTTACCTGCAATCTGCAGTGCTACAGCTGAGCAAAGCAGCAGCACAAAAGTAATACTTTTGAAATTCATATTCCTTTCTTTCGCTATACGAACGATCTAAGAAGAATTTTTCTATGTACTTTTCCCGTATGAATAGTTTAGTTTTGCATATTCCACAACAGGATTGAATGTTGGGAACTGACTGATGATAGAATGATTCTATTTCGATTTTATATACCTTCAAATCACTATTCAAAATAACCCACCAACTGAAACATCTAACTAACTATCTATCTATCTACTCTCTCCCAATGATTGATTTTCCTTAACAAAAAATGCCCTCCGGCATGTCAAAGTTCCACGCAGCGTAACATATTAAATCACTAAAAAATCACTAATGAATCAAAAAAAAAAAAAAATATCGCAAAAACTCAAATCTTCCAAACAACATACAACAACACTCCAAATCTTTTACCGATATTTTTCAGCCATTTAGCCAACCAATATGAAAAATAAGTTATGAGATCCATCAATTATTGTGTTAGTTTGTATTTTTTGATTTTGCAAACGAAAAGAAAGAAGCAACAAAAAAAGCCCACGGTTATACTGTCACTATTACTATCTACTGTCTGACCCCAACTTACTTTGAACTATCATCACAAAAAAAAAAAAGATAGATAGATTGATTGATGATTTTTTAACGTCGGCTTAAAATTTAGTATGCAAATTTAGAATATGTATCAAACTATTTTTTTTTTGTGTGTGAAAAGAGTAGATATAATGAGTGAAAAGAAACAAAAACAAAATACGATAGTATAGCAATTGGCCAACATTGAAATAAGATCACTGATAAAGGGATTTACTATTTGGCATAATGAAATTTTGTAAATTTAAATTAGGTTAATTAATCAATGTAAAATTATCTATTACATTAAGGTTATACTATTCACTGTGTTGCCAATCATGTAAACGATAGAAAATTTTGTAACACGAGATCTTTAAATAATAATTATATTTCTTATATTATTTTTTAGCAAAATTGGACAATCCTATCTTAACACAATCCTATCTTAACACAAATCATGAATTTGCCTGGATTTTTTGGTTTGTGTTAAGTTTTGGAATTTGTGGTGGTCTGACATACTTATTAGGGTTCGTTTGGTGACTACACTCAAAAAAATAACTTAGTCAAAATATTAGTAAAAGGTGTTGTAATTTACGCGCCTTTCCATTTGTTTTGCATGGAAAAGCAAAGTAATATAAAATTATTTTTTCTCAAAAAACTTCCAATTTTTTTCCTATAAAATTTTTTTTTTTCAATTTTTCATCAAATTTTTTTTTTGTGTTCATAATTTTTTTTTTTCATCAAACTTTTTTTTTTCATCATTTTCTTTTTTATGATTTTTTTTTATCAAGCTTTTTTTCATCAATTTTTTTTCATCAAATTTTTCTTTCATAAAATTTTTTTTTTCATTATATTTTTTTTTCATTAATTTTTTTTTTCATCAATTTTTTTTTTTCATCAAAAAATTTTTTTTTTCATAAATTTTTTTGATAAAATTTTTTTATCAAATTTATTATTATCAATTTTTTTCTCACCAAAAAATTTTTTTTTTCGTAATTTTTTATTACATCAAAAAATTTTTCTTTTCATCAAAAAAATTCATCAAAAACATTTTTTCATCAAATTTTTTTTTAACATAATTTTCCTGAAAAAAATCATTTTTTTATTAAAACTACTTTTTTACCAAGTCTAAGCTTTTCGCATAAAAATTTTGTAATTGTAAAATTTTGTGTAAAAACACTCTTTTGCACTTATTTTTGAACTCACTTATCAAATATACAGCCCCTTCGGTTTTTAACATGATAATGTTTTTAGGCTGGTGTCTAATTTTAAAAAAGTTGCAGGACGCCACCTCATTTTGACTATATCAGCGAACAATTACCGAAAAAAAAATTAGAATTACTATTATCATTTTCTTAAAACCAAAAATTTTACTAACTTGGATAACAATTCACCTCGTGGTGAATAAACCCGTTTTTCACCAGCTGGTGAACAAAAAGTAACATAATTATTTTGCAACAAAAATTTTTTTTTTAATAAATTTTTTTTTTTTCATCAAATTTTTTTTTTTTCATTAAATTTTTTTTTTCATCAAATTTTTATTTTTCATCAATTTTTTTTTTCTATCAAATTTTTTTTTTCATTTATTTTTTTTTCATTTTTTTTTTTTCATATTTTTTTTTTTTTCATCAATTTTTTTTTAAATAAATTTTTTATTACATCAAAAATTTTTTTTATCAATTTTTTTTTCTCACCAAAAAAATTTTTTTTCATAAATTTTTTTTACATCAAAAAATGTTTCATTTGATCAAAAAAAAAATTTTTTATTCAAATTTTTTTTGCATCAAATTTGTTTTTTTTCAAAATTTTTTTTTATTTATCAAAAATTTTTTTTCACCAAAAATAATTTTTCCCCTTTTTTACCAAAACTACTTTTTCATCAAGTCTAAACATTTTACATAAAAATGTTCCATTTGTTTATAAAATGTACATAAAACCAGTGAGAGTGTTAAATTCTTCGGTGCCGAATCTTTTATACTCTTCAAAATGTAAAAACACTTTGTTATACCCTCCAACCACAGTATGGGGGTATAATCACTTTGTCATTCCGTGTGTAACATATCGAAATATCGGTCGGGGACCCCACAAAGTATATATAATATTGATCCATGATAGAATCTAAGACATTCCGTCCGTCCGTCTGTAGAAATAACGTTGCAGTACAAACCAAAAGAGCTAGACCCCTAAAATTGGGCAAGAATATCTCTTATGTTACTGGTAAGGTTAAGTTCGAAGATGGGCAAAATCGTTCAAAAAGTTCCCCCTTGAAGAATTAAAACGACCCTTGAAAAATACGATATTTTTACTAGTTTTTTTAATTTTTGCTCAACAAATGTAACATTTGTATGCCAAATTATGTTCATAGACCTGCGCTTGGACCAACGGGGTAAAGAAATTAGATTTTTTTTAGGCCGCCCCCCCTTTGGGGGCGTGGTTATAGAAATTAATTAAAAATAACGATACAAATTTATTATTTAAGCGTAAATATCATAAACAAATAATTTGTAAACATATCAAGCGGGGATACATGTGTCCATCACCAACTCCACCGACCCCCCCACCAAAAAAAAGACGCCCCTGCGATTTTTTTTTAATTTTAAACGTGTTGGAGGGTATAAAAGATTCGGCACAGCCGAATTTAACACTCTTACTTGTTGCACTTATTTTTGCACTCATTTACCAAATGTTACGCTTTTTTGGTTTGGACTGCATATTGCTTTCCAAAGACAGATGGACGGATGTATATTAGACCGGGTCGAAAAAAAGTTTCCATTAGCTAAGTAATATAACATTATTTTTTCTAAAAAAAATTTGCTTTGGCAAGTACACCCAAATCTTCCGAAAAACATTATCATGATTTAATGTTTTGGGCCAGAGTACAAAATTCGCAGGCATTTTTTTCAAAGCGTTGGAATAAGTAAAACAAAAGAAATTAAACAAACTTCTAAGCTAAATAAAGTTCCCACATGTCTTCAGTGAAATTTGATGGCGGTTCTTTTCTTTAAACATATTAACCATCTATCTTCTATTTTTGGGGGTCATTTTAAAATATCGTCATAGAACGTCGCTCTTTCCATTTAGCACATGTAGCGATTTCAAGAAAATGCGTTTTTCCCAACCATTATTGTTTATTTTTTTGCTTTGACCAACACTTTGAGTAAAACTATCTAAAGTTCGATTGAATATTGTTTCATTTGATCTCTATTACATGGTTTTCAAATATTATTAGTCCGGGGCGTTTTTAACCCATGTTGACCGAAGTCCAAGTGGCCAAAACCGAAATTGAACTTTATTACAAAAAAATTTTAAAAGTATTTAATACAAAGTTTTATTTAATCATTAAAGCTGAGTAATGAATTATTTTTACTCATAAAATCATTAATCCGTGTTTACCAATGGGTAATTCCAAAAATTTTCGCCCCACTGTTCGGAAACATGCCTTTGGACGTCACTGAGAATTTGGCTCATAGATATCCACGTTTATATGAGATATGTTACATTTTTGGATTTTCAAAATTTGCTGTAGTTTTCAAATTATTGCGGGTCAAAGTTCGACTTTTTTAGCAAAAGTCAGAAAAATACATGACGTTTAACGTGCTCTAACTTTTTAACTAGTAATCCGATTATCACAAGTAATGGCTCATATGAAAGCTTAATTTCTCTTCTTTTAGGAAATATTTTCAAAAGCATACGGTTTTTTTTTCAGAAGTGTTGCAAAAATTCAAAAACATTTTTTTTTGCGAATATTTAAAAAAACACATCTTCGATTTTTTTAAAAAAAAGTTTGGTGATAAACAATACTGTTTTGTACAACATATCCAAAATTCAGAGTGGGATCCCAATGGGATCAAAAAATATTCTGGTTTTAGTACGAAGTTCTTAAATTTTACCTTAGAAAATTAAAATTTTATGTTTCTTCAATATAAAACTTTAAATTTTCAAAGAAAATTATACTACTAAAATTTTGAAAAAAATTCAAAACATTAGAAATTTAAATTTTCTAAGGGAAAAATATGAGAACCTCGTACTTAAAACAGAATAGTTTTTGATCCCATGGAGATCCCACTCTGAATTTTGAATATGTTATACAAAACATTGTTATTTTTCACCAGAATTTTTTTTTTAAAAATCGAAGATGTGTTTTTTTAAATATTCGAAAAGAAAAAATGTTTTTGCATTTTTGCATCATTTCTGTAAAAAAAACTGTGTTATTTTAAAAATATTTTCTAAAAGAAGAACCCCAGCTTTCACATGAGCCTAAATTTGTGAAAATCGGGTCATTGGTTAAGAAGTTACAGCTCTTTAAACGTGATGTATTTTTCTTACTTTTGCTTAAAAAGTCAATCTTTGACCCGCCATAATTCGTTAAATACACCAAATGTAAAAAAACGATATATGGTACATATATCATATTTATGAGGGCTATCTATGTGTCAAGGCTCAAATTAATCTGAGACACCATTTCCAAAAATGACTAAAATTTGAGCTAAATTTTCTGGAATGGCCCCAATATTAAATTTTATGATTGTAATTTGCTTGTATATTCTTGTTTCAACATATCGTATGCGTATTATTTATGCAAATATTTGTTACTCATCTGCTATGATTCTGAATTTTTTGGGTATATAAACAAACATCTTAACTTAAAAAAAAAAAAAAATCAAAAGGAAAAAATGGCAATGCCTCTTAAACCCAGGTTTTGGAAAATTTAAAAACCAACAACTAAATTTTCTTACACTCAAAAAAAAAAAACCTTGTAAAGTTACCAAAAAATGTCGTGATTTTACAAGGCTATTCTCGTAAAATATGAAGTAGGTAAAATTCTCGTAAAATTACGAGGATTTCCTCGTAATTTTGAATGCGCCATAAATTGGTAAAATAACCAATTTTATTGGTAAAAATATTGTTATAAAACCGGAAAAATAAAAAAACCAAAATGGTAAATTTACAATTTTTTTTTTTGTTAAACAACATAAATCCTCGTAATAAAATCATTTTTGTAAAATAACTGTTTTTTGTAAATTAACTAGAATCCTCGTAATCAATTTTTCAAAATTTTGTCAACTTTTTTAAAAATATTTTTCAATAAAAAAAAAATTTTTTTGTAATTCAACTAGAATCCTCGTAATAAAAACCTTGTTGTAAAATTAAAGTTTTTTTTGTAAAATAACCTTTCAAAATTGTAGAATACAATTACAAAAATAAACTTGTAAAATTACCAAAAAAACTGTAGTTATCGTTTGAGCAAAGTACAAGATTTTTTGTGAAAAAAACAAGGAAAATTGTTAAATATTGGTAGAACGGGATTACAAGGCATTTTACCAGGCGTTTTACCAGGTTAATTTTTTGAGTGTAGTTCCATATGGGGCTATCAATAAAACCTATTCAGAAATTCATGGGACACATATTTATTTTCGCTGGACATTTGGTGTGGAATGCCTAATATATTCCAACCTAACCTTTATTTGAGAAGTTTTTAAGACTTTGGTGGTTATTTATAAAAGCTAAAATATAACTAAAGTAGGTTTATTTGACAGATATTGCAGGAATATTTGTCATATAAAAATACAATAAGTCTATTATAAGTATTATGAATAGGGATAAGATTTTTATGCACTAAAAAATCAAAAATATGCGCTTTAAATATGTGCAAAAAATTCAAAATATGAAAAAAAATATGTGCAATAAAATTTTTTTTTTATTTATGCCAAACAAAATATGCAAAATATGCACTTAAAAGTTGGAAATATGCACAAAATATGAATTTAAATCAAAATATACAAAAATATCCATTTTTACCAATTAAAATATTAAAAAATAAATCGATGCAATTTTAACGCAAATTTGTTGATTCGGAAAGATAATTGTTCGATATCGTTTTTAGACTATTGACAAAAAACATGCATTTGCATGGAAATCACATCCCTACACACAGATTTTTTTTTTTCTAATTTCCAACTGAAATTCAGTTGTTGCAACAAAAAATCGGTGGATGCATTTGTACACAGAAAAAAATAAAAAAAAATATTTTAGTAAATTTTTAATACTATTGAGTAAAAAATTACTTAATTTTGCACCAGTAAACGATTTATTAGTATTGAGTAAATTTTTAATAAAAATTTATTAAATGTTTAAAAAAAATTTGAGTAAATTTTTAATTGACACAATTAAAAATTTACTCAAAATTTATCTATATATATTTTTTTTAAAGTTTAAAAAAGTTTTAAATTTTTTTACAAAAAAAAACAAGAAACTTGTTTTTTCAAACTTTACCAAACATATTTATGTCTCAACAACATAGGAAAATTTTATAAAGACGATTACAAACTTTCACATACATACACAAAAAACGAGAATTCAAAAAACTATGAGAGTTTAAAAAAAAATTAAAAAACTATTGAATTTTTATTAAATTATTTACTTAAATTGTTTTTAAAATTTTTAAGTAAATTTTTAATTGCGTCAATTAAAAAATTACTCAATTTTTGTTTTTAATTTTAAACAAGTGATTACTCAAATTTGTTTCCTCCATATTTTTTTCTGTGTATAAAGGTTGTAACAATCAAATATCGGTAGTTAAAACTAAATTTTGTTAATACAACTGTCTTTTAATTGAAACAACTACAAAATTCGTTAGCCACATCATAATGTAGTAGCAGCAGCCGAATTTTAAGTTGATATTACGGAAATATTCAGTTGGAAATTAATTTTTCTCTGTGTAATTATGAATAATAAATAGCACTTCTATTTAATATCATTTTTTAATCATTATTTTATTCAATAAATAAATAAATTAAACTTAAATTTAAATCTCGCTATAAAATTTTTATTATTCTAATACTTCTAGAGCTTCGGCAACTTCCTTATCATGTTGGGCAATCATTTCTTGTTCATGTTCAGATGGTTTATTTTTATTATCTCCAGCCTCTTCCACCATCATTTCTTCATTTTCAGTTTTGCGTGGCTTATTTTCGCCATTCTTTTTGTTATTTTTATTATTACCGTTTCTCTTTTTATTGGAAGATTTACGTTTTGAGTTTCCCGATTTGAAGTTAACGCCACGTTTGTTATTACGATTACCACCACCACCACCACCATTACCCTTGCGAGTATTACGTCTAACACCAGTACGACGACGTGAACCACCGGTACGACGACGTTGTTTCTTAGTTTTTTTAGCTTTAGATTTGTTGCTATTCTTGCGACGAACGGTATTTTTATTGCTGGCCTTGCGGCGAGAGGATTTCTTGCGATTGGCTACATGTTTATTACGATTGACACGTTTAACCTTATTTTTGGTCTTACGCCTGCGTACACGTTGACGTTTACGTACAGCACGTTCTTCGGCTAAAGCTTCCTCGTCTTCTTCGTCTTTTTCGGGGAGATTGTTGGCTTGGCGTAAAACATGATTTCTAGCTTGTACATTATAGTTGTGGAAAGATTTTAATTGACGGGCCAAACGTTCCTATAAATTTGAAACAGGAAAAATAAGGTTTTTTTGTATATTGTATAGAAAAGAGAATTAAACAGATTTGTGGTGACAAAAGAATTTCCTGACAATCAAATAAATTTTTCCGTTATGACAACGAAATTTAGTTGAGACAAAAGAAATTTAATTGCACCCTCACAACAAATTTCCAAACGAACTTCAGTTAATACAAATAAAAATCGATTGATACATTTGCATATAGGTCTTCAAAATTGAATATCGGTAGTCTCAACTAAATTCAGTTGATACGATAGACATTTAATTAAAACAACAAAAAAATTAGGTTGTCACTCTCAAAAATAGTAGCGACAACCAAATTATGAGTTGGCACAACAAAAAAAAAATTAAAATTTATTTTTCTATGTATAGGTTTTTAAGTGACACTACGATTTAACCCAACTTTTGTTTTGAGGTTGTCTTAACGATCATTCGCAGTTTAAAGTAGGTGAGGTTGTGACAACTATTTATTTTTGTATGTGCAAGATTTGAGTTCCTTTAATACTCGAAAAAAATTATCGCTGATTTATAAAACTGATCTATTTGCATGGTTGCCGATTCGATTGTCTTAATTAAAAGTTAATTTACGCTATCCCGGCTAAAAATTATCATATATGTATGTGTTGTTAGAGTGGCATATCCGGGCAAATTTTTATTCTACTAGACCAACAAGTTTGAGGTCAATCGGATTAAATTAACCCGTGACGTCTACCGATTAAAGTGTTTAATATCAAATATTAAAAAAAAAAAAACAAATACAAAATCAGTCGGACGATTTTCGAGATATCGCTATTTAAAAATTGGAAAAAATGTCAGAAATTAAAAAAAAAAACTTAACATTTTTTCCTTGGTCTTTTTAAAAACTTGAAGCAAACTTTCAAATCAGATCCTGGCGCCCTTCGATCAAAATTTTTATTTTTTTATAATTTCACCAAAAACTCTAAACTGGATCAAAGGAGAAAATGGGAAAGAATGGTGTGATTTGGCTTAAATTTGTTAAAATGAAAGTTTGTCTCAAGCTCTATGAAATAGTCAATGAAAACAAATTTGGAGAAATTATGGTATATTTTGGATAATTTTTTGACAAATGGCGATATTTCGAAAACCGCTCTATATAAGAGTAATTTTGAGATTTTTAAAAGTTTTTTGAATGTAGGAAAAAACCGCCATTTTTTAAAAATTTCAAATAGTGATATCTCGAAAACCGTTCTACTGATTTTAAATTTTTTTTTATGTTAGCGTTCAGCTCATCATAATTAATAAAGACATATTTTGCCATACAAAAAAATTACATTTTTTTTATCATGCTAAAAAACAAAGATTTTATAGATTCAAGACAAAACGTGTCTGCAAACCTCACACTTAATTAGTCTTGTTATTAAGATCAAGGACCGTACAGTGCACCCTTAGAGAATTTATAAACTATTGCGGCCAAAATATTTTTGGCTTTTTCGTGACTTGTAGGATTTCACTATCAAAAATTTGCACGCACAAGTTTGAAGATTCTCTAAAGGAATAACATTAAGAGTTCATGAAATATATATAAACATTTTTCACCGGGAAACCATTTTTCTGAATATTATAACCCAGCAAAAATATACTTGACATATTAATTGAAGAGCTTCAAAACTTCGACAATGGTAAACAAAAAGGAAAATTATAATCACTGTGCAACACGAGTTTTTAACATAATAAGAGTAAAAACATGAAAGTATACTACACCATTTACAGATTTAATTCGAAAAAGATCGATTGTAATTCGATTCTACCTGTAATTCGAAAATTACATTTTTAATTGCAATAGATTCTACTTCCAGTTCGAAAATTCAATTACTAAGTAAATCAAAAATTTAATTTTTAATTCCAAAAAGATCAATTGTAATTCGTAAAATATTTGTGGCATTTCGAAGATTCCAATTGAAATTCGTAAAAGATCATTGTAAATCGAAAAAGATCAATTTTAATTCGAAAAAGATCAATATTAATTCGTAAAAAATCAATTGTAAATCGAAAAAGATCAATTTTCATTCGAAAAAAAATAAATTGTAATTCGAAATAGATCAATTGTAATTCCAAAAAGGTCAATCGTTTTTCGAAATAATTGTAGTAGTTCAAAACTGTAACTGTAGTTCGAAAAATATTTACAGTTATTTGAAGACGTCAACTGTGATTCGTAAAAGATCCAATGAAATTCAAAAACGATCCATTGCAATTTGAAAAAAATCAATTGTAAGTCAAGGTCATTTGCAATTGAAAAAGATCGATTGACATATTTTGAGTTACAATTCATCGTTTTCGAATTACAATTGATATTTTTCGAATTGTAGTTTATCTTATTTGAATAACAATTGATCTTTTTTGAAATGCAATGGATCTTTTTCGATTAGAATTGATATTTTTCATCTTTTTGACATTCAATATTTTTAGAATTACAATTGATCTTATTCGAATTTTCTAATTACGATTGATCATTATCGAATTACAATTGTTATTTTTTAAATTACAATTGATCATTTTGAATTACAATGTTTCAATTGTGGTTCGAAAATTCTATTTTTAGTTTAATAATTCTACTTTCCAAAATTCCATTTGTACTAAGAAGATTCCAATTTTAATCCAAAAAGATCAATTGCAATTTGTAAAACATCAATTGATATTCAAAAAATATCAACTGTAATTTCAAAAGAAACAATTGTAATTTAAAAAATATCGGTTGTAATTCGAAGACTGTAATTTACATTAAATCAATTGAAATCGGAAAACGATCAATTATAAGCAAACAAGTACATAAAGTTGAATTCGACTTGGCCAAATCTATGAAGACCCTCCCCACAATGCCCTTTTTAAATGATAATAAATTTTTTAACGTGGAAAAAAATAACAATTTTGATTAGAAAAATTATGAAACTTTTTTGCCGTTTTTGTAAAAAAAGAAAAATTACAAACTTTTTTTTTGATTGTAAAATTTTTTCCGAGTGTAATTTTTTTTTTAGTGTAAAAATATTTCTGAGTTGCAAAAATATTTTGTAAAGTAATTTTGTGGCTTACCAATGTTTTTAAAGCTTGTTTTTTTAAATCTCGGTTTTTCAACACATTAATTTAAGGGGAAACCAATCTGAAATTCACGGTTTTGCTAATAACTGGACCGATTTGGCTGAAATTTAACACAAACTATAACAGGGGAACGACAAATATATATTCTAAGCTTCAGCGCCCTCAGAATTGACGTCAGAAGGTTACCGTGTTTTTTAACTCGTAAATTCGCGAAAAACTCTTGCCGAAATTTACTCTTTTGCTTATAACTTTTGAACCACTAGACCGATTTCGCTGGATTGCAATACCAACCTGACCAGGTAAATACCCAACATATATGCCAAACTACAGGAATCTCTGTAAAGTCTTTTAAATAATTCTATATATCGTTTAAAAGTCGATCAAGGATCATAAATATATATACTTTATGTGGTCCTAGACCAATATTTCGAGGTGCTACAAACGGAATGACAACCTTATATACCCTTTATCACTAGAGTGGAGGGTATAAAAAGATCAGTTGTAATTGAAAAACGATAAATTGATATTTTTCGAATTACTATTCATCGTTTGCAAATTACATTTGATCTTTCTCGAATTATAATTGACCTTTTTTACAATTGCTCTTTCACGACTAATAATTGGAATCCTAATTCGAAAATTAGATTAGTTGTTTGAAAAAGATCATTCGAAGTCTTTTGCGTATTTCTAAATAGATCAATTGATTCGTAATAGATCAATTGTTGATTCGGAAAAGATCAATTGTAATTCAAATGTAATTTAGAATAGATCAATTGAAATTCGAAAGCGACCAATCGTATAATTCAAGATCAATTGCAATTTGAAAACGATAAATTTTTCGAATTACAATTCATCGTTTTCGAATTAAGTTTGATCTTTTTCGAATTATATATCATCTTTTTCGAATTAAAATTACTCGCTCACGAATTATAATTAGAATCTGAAATTTAAAAAATTCCATTTTTAATTCGAAGATTCCAGTTGTAATTCGAAAAGGTCAATCGAAGACTTCAAGCGTAAGTCGTAAAATTCGAAAACGATCCATTGCGATTTAAGAATATGAATAACACACTTAATCATGACCTGTCTACAATCTCCGAGTGGGGTAAAGCGAACAAGGTCGATTTTAATGCTCGCAAGACCCAATGTTGTATGTTGACCCACAGACGATCTGTGGAATCAATGTCATCTGTATCCATGGGTGGTATAGATATTGAAGAATCAGATACTCTTGATGTTCTGGGTATGAAAATACAATGTGATGTTCGTTGGAATCAACATGTTTTTCAAGTGTCGAAAGAAGCATTCAAGTGCCTCGGTTTCTTAAAACGGTGCAAGAACTACTTGACTCCGTCTGATCTTCTTACTATCTATACCGCCTATATCCGACCGAAGTTGGAATACAACTCCCATATCTGGGCAGGGGCTTCAAGGTCTATTTTGAAGCTTCTGGACCGGGTGCAAAGGAGTGCGTTGAAGCTTATCAATGACAGTAGGGTATCCAACTCTATTGATTCGTTGGAGCATCGACGAAACGTGGGTTGTGCGTCATTGTTCTATCGATATTACCACGGTAAGTGCTCAGCTGAGATGGGTGAACTCATCCCTGAGACGCGGGTGCATACCCGTAGTACTCGCCTTTCCAGCAACTCACATCCGTTTGTTGTCGACTGTCCAATGTATCGCACAACGCATTACAGAGAAAATTCGTTTTTCGGTCGAACTAGCCGTATGTGGAATAAACTCCCCGCAGAAATCTTTCCAGTAGGCTATAATTTAGAAAAGTTCAAATTAAATGTCCACAAACACTACTCCCTCTTTCCTTCTCCTCATAACCTATTTTCCTAATACCAACACAATGCATTGCATTAGTAGGGGGCATCCCCTGAGTGTTGGCTCAAAGTAAAAAAAAAAATTTAAAAAATATCGGTTGTAATTCGAAAACTGTAATTTACATTAGATCAATTGAAATCGGAAAACGATCAATTGTAAGCAAACAAGTAGAAAAAGTTGAATTCGACTTGGCCAAATCTATGAAGACCCTCCACAATGCCCTTTTTAAAGGATAGTAAATTTTTTAACGTGAAAAAGTTAGCAATTTTGATTAGAAATATTATAAAACTGTTTTGCCATTTTTGTAAAAAAAGAAAAATTACTATTTTTTTTGAGTGTAAAATTTTTTTCGAGTGTAAATTTTTTTTAGTGTAAAAATATTTTTGAGTGGCAAAAATATTTTGTAAAGTAATTTTGTGGCTTACCAATGTTTTTAAAGCTTGTTTTTTTAAATCTCGGTTTTTTCAACACGTGAATTTAAGGTGAAACTAATCTGAAATTCACGGTTTTGCTAATAACTGGACCGATTTGGCTGAAATTTAACACAAACTATAACAGGGGAACGACAAATATATATTATAAGCTTCAGCGCCCTCAGATTTGACGTCAGAAAGTTACCGTGTTTTTTATCTCGTAAATTCGCGAAAAACCCTTGCCGAAATTCACTCTTTTGCTTATAACTTTTGAACTGCTGGGCCGATTTGCAATACCAACCTAACCAGATAAATACCCAACATATATGCCAAACTTCAGGAATCTCTGTAAAGTCTTTTAAAAGTTAGTGTGTTTTCAACAGACTGACGGACGGACAGACAGACGGACATCGCTATATCGTCTTAAAATCGATCAAGGATCATGAATATATATACTTTATGGGGTCCTAGACCAATATTTCGAGGTGTTACAAACGGAATGACAACCTTATATACCCTTTATCACTAGAGTGGAGGGTATAAAAAGATCAGTTGTAATTGAAAAACGATAAATTGATATTTTTCGAATTACTATTCATCGTTTGCAAATTACATTTGATCTTTCTCGAAATATAATTGACCTTTTTTACAATTGCTCTTTCACGACTAATAATTGGAATCCTAATTCGAAAATTAAATTAGTTGTTTGAAAAAGATCATTCGAAGTCTTTTGCGTATTTCTAAATAGATCAATTGATTCGTAATAGATCAATTGTGATTCGGAAAAGATCAATTGTAATTCAAATGTAATTTAGAATAGATCAATTGAAATTCGAAAGCGACCAATCGTATAATTCAAGATCAATTGCAATTTGAAAATGATAAATTTTTCGAATTACAATTCATCGTTTTCGAATTACGTTTGATCTTTTTCGAATTATATATCATCTTTTTCGAATTAAAATTACTCGCTCACGAATTATAATTCGAATCTGAAATTTAAAAAATTCCATTTTTAATTCGAAGATTCCAGTTGTAATTCGAAAAGGTCAATCGAAGACTTCAAGCGTAAGTCGTAAAATTCGAAAACGATCCATTGCGATTTAAAAAAAGACAAATTGTAGTTCAAAAAAAAAATATTGGAAAACGATCAATTGATCTTTTTCGAATTACAGTTCATCATTTTCGAATTGCAGTTGATCGCTCTTTTACGAACTATAATTGAAATATTCGAATTACAATTGATGTTTTCAAATTACAATTGATTGTCTACTGATTACAATTGATCTTTTTCGAACTACAATTGATATTTTTCGAACAAAATTTGATTTGTTTTGAATTACAATGGGATACTTTGAATCCCAATTGATATTTTTCAAATAAAATTTTAATTATATTGATAGTTTTTGAATTACAATTGATATTTTTCGAATTGCAATTGCTCTTTTACGAACTACAATTGAAATCTTCGAATTTCAATAGATTTTTTAAAAATACAATTGATCGTTTTCAAATTACAATTGAGGCTTTTCGAATAAAAATTTATCAATTTCGAATTAAATTTGATCTCTTTCGAATAAGGATTGATCTTTTTTAAAAAACAATTGATATTTTTCGAATTACGATTGATCTTTTTTAAATAACAATAGATCTTTTGTCAAATTGCAATTGATCTCTTAAAAATTACGGGATTTTTAAATTACAATAGAAATATTTGAATTACTATAGAAATTTTCGAATTTCAAACAGAATATTCGAATTTCAAGAAGAATCTTTAAACAACATTTGTAAAGTTTTAAAAGGTGTTTGGGGATTTAGTCCACTAGTAGTCTACTGTCATTTACTTTTTTTCTGTCCCTTTCAAGATGTGTGACCTCAAATTTCTTGCACAGTATAACAGATATCGTCGTTGGGCAAAGTTCTAGAGTTTTTTGTTGCATTTGTTTACTTTTGTTAACGTTTTCAAACACTTTACTTCAAGTTTCAGTTTAACAACCCAATCATCACCATTATATGTTAGAAATTTACCATTTTTGGTTTATTTTTAAATTGACTAATATCTTTTTCGTCTAACATATCTTGAGACAAATTATCTTCCTCCTTGTCATTATTTGCATCATCATCATCGTCATCATTAGCTTCATCATCATTATCTTCATCGGCTTCATTTAATAATTTATTTTCGATAATCTTATCTTCCGAATTTTGTACTTCAGCCTTAATTTCTGTTTCTAATTAAAAAGAAAAATTGCGGTTTTTCGGATTTAGAGAAAAGTTTTCTCAAAGACTTTGACATTATTTACCTGCTTTTGATGTTTGTATCAATAACAAGGCACTTAAGGCCAACAGTAACAACCATAAAAATTTCATTTTGAAAATGAAATTGGAAATTTTTAAAAACCGCTGCCAAGTTTTTTGCTATGCTCTTCTTTGGTGTATATAAACTCGTTAACAGCAAATACGTTATGCGTTAAAATTTTATACTGACAGCGTTTATATCGCCATTTGTAATCTATCTTTTAGCCATAAGCAACAATAAAAATAAATAAAAAATAACCGCCATTAACATATTAGTAGCGATTCTTTAAGTCAAAGAGAAAATGATTAGTTACATTTGCTAAAAACAAAACAACAGTTCATAAGAATTGGCGATACAAAGAAAGTTTTATTAAACCAACAATTTATTGATCATCATTTGATAACCTTTGGCTGGGGTTTTTATGGTAATGACCTAATGAACTTTCTCTTGAAATATGTAACCGTAGTTTATGTTTAAAAGAGATTTGATTAAACGGACCTTAGAGTCTATGTAAGCTGAAGTGAGGAGTTAAGAGCCAATTTTTGATCTAACCTAAGAGGTCAAAATGGAACTGAAGAGGGGTTTTTCATTCCTGGGTCACTAATTTGTATGTATTTTGACGAATTACGTTTGACAACAACAGAGTAAAATAAATAATTTTTTATCTTTCACCGTGTCGTGCTTAAAAAGATTTAACATTATTCCAAAAGCCAACAAAAGATCTGATATTAATGTCTGATATGAATCTGAAAACGTGAAACTGAAAATGTGAAACTGAAAAATATCAGAGTATTCAATTCATACGACTGAAGAAATTTAACTCAGAAGTCGAGTAGAATGTTTCATCTAAAAACTTACTAGAAAGTGGTTTTATTTCCAAAAACTGTTTCAATCTTCATAGATCTAAAACTTCCATTTCACTTTTGAAATTGAATAAACTTTGTGATTTGATCTGTTTAGCTTCTTAATTCCTTTCTTCATAGGTTTTGCATCTTTAATCATCTGTTTAGCAGCTTTTTGTGACACTTTCAGTAATTAAGAGGATCGGTTGAAAGTGCTTTCTTTCCAAAAAAAATGATTTGTTCTTCTCAAAATTCCATTCCACTTTTAAAATGAAATGAACTTTGTGACTTGATTCTGTTTGTATTCTTTCAAGGGCACTTAATTTTTTTATTGATCTGTTAAGCTTCTTTCAAGGGCACTTAATTAATACCACGATCTGTCTAGCTTCTTTAAAAGGGCACCTAATTTCTTCCTTGATCTGTTTATCATCTTTCAAGGGCACTTAAATCCTTCCTTGAACTGTTTAGCTCCTTTTGAAGGAAGTGCTTTTTTGTAACACATTTAATAATTAAGAGGCTCGGTTTAAAGTAATTTCTTTTCCAAAAAATGGTTCGTTCTTCATTGATCTAAAAATTACATTCCACTTCTTAAATGGAATTTGTGACTTGATCTGTTCAGCATCTTTCAACGGCACTTACTCCTTTTCTTGAATTGTTCAGCTTCTTTCAAGGGTACTTTATTCCTTTTCTTGTTTTGTTTAGCTTCTTTTAAGGGCACTTAACTCCTTCCTTGATCTGTTTAGCTTCTTTTAAGGGCACTTAACTCCTTTTCTTGATCTGTTCAGCTTTTATGAAGGGCACTTAACAAAGATACTCAATTCCGTGTTAGTCTTCCGGTATTAACTCGAAAGAACTGTTAGATTTTGCTAGAATTCCTGAAATCTTCGTTACTTAACATAGAAAATAGAGGTTTTTTTTTATCACAAATTTTTATTTTATAATTTTGTTTGTTTTTCTTAATAATTATTAATCATAATTTTTAAGGGGATAGGCTAAAAACTAGATAATACTACAGGAAATTAAGTCAGGTAAGTCAGGTTAAGGTTCAAAAGAAAAATAAAGAACTCTAACCTTGTAAGACAACACGACGACGATTGTTCTTACGTTTATTACCACCACGATTTCCACCACGACGACGTTTATTCTTGTTGCCACCACGTTTGTTAACACGACGACGTTTATTTTTGTTGCCACCACGTTTGTTGACACGACGACGTTTATTGTTGCTGCCACCACGACGACGCTTAACATTACGACGGGCACCCTTGCGGCGACGTCTTACCATAACACGGTTAGCACGTTCTTCTGCAGTTGGTTCTACAGAACGTTCCATTAAGGCTACTACACTGCCATCGGGTATAGAGTCTAGTATAGCACGTGGCAGTAATAGAGCTGGTTTGCCAGTCTTTTCATCGATTACGCTTTGTCCCTCGATTTCGATAATTTGATCGGGTACCATAATGGCTCCGGCATGTTCTCGGGAAACCATCATTTGTGTAGGTTTGCCAGATTTAATTTGAAGGTTAGGTTTTTTCATTTTCATATTCATATTCATAACATCAAGAATTTCTTCTTCATCATCATCGTCATTATTTTCAGCACCATGTTTAGGCAAGACATCTTCATCTTCTTCATCATCATCTTGTTGATTATCGTCATCATCATCATCGTTATTATCATCTTCATCATCATCATCATTTATATCATTAGTAGCATGTTTATGTCTATCATTATCTTCTTCTTCATCATCATCATCTTCAGCCTCATTTTCAATTACCTCAAAACCTTGTACCAAAGATTGGGAACGTCCTCTGGGTACTGTTAAGAATATATAGGGATTTGGGCCAGCCACACCCCGTTGTATTTGATGTACCAGACCTCGCTGGGGAATTTTGGGTTCTTTATAATGAAAACGGAAAAAATTTAGAAAAAATCAATTAATTTCAATGTCATAATTAAAAAAAAAAAATTTACTACCCACCTGTCTTTGCTAAAGCCAGACAAGCCAGCAACACTATGAAACTTAATTTCATCATTCTTTTGATATTTTTTTGTCAGCTCTAATCCTTTTATTGCTCTAATTTCAAATTTTTAGATCGTTTATTTTATATTCGTTTTTATTGTAAGTAAGCAAGTAAAAGTTCTTTATAGAACTGTACAACTTTTCGCTGTTCTTAACGTTTTTATAAGAATTTTATTTACAAAAAAAAAATTGTATAAATAAAAACTAACATCCAGAATTAAGAAAAGAACTTTGTTTGAATTGATCAAAATACAAACGAATGAAAGCAGCAACGAGCGTAGCTTAGAACATGCTAACGGGTGATTATCCAATGAACATCAAATTTAATGCTACGCTTTCTTTTCAAGTGGCTTCTTTCTTTCTTAAATATTTATTAATTTCGCTAAAAACAAACAAAAAATCAGCAATCAAATGTTTTGATTCTATATCTTTAATCACATGCAGAACTTTAAAAGAATGAATTTTAATCAAAGAGAATAAAATTAAATGGTTTAGAAATAAGCAAAAACAAGTAAGGAAGATTTGGCGGTCATCTCTCCCTCGCGATAATTGAAACCAAACCATGCAATTTAATTTTTTTTCTTGTAATGATTTAGCGCTAAAGATTTTTTTCGTTTTAGTTCATATATTTCTTAAAAATGCGGAAAACGAAACAAGTAGAACAGTTAAATTCGACCTTGCTGAATCTACGAATACCCTTCCGCAATGCCTTCTTTTAAAGGATAGTACATTTTTTAACGTGAAAAAAATGAACAATTTTGATTAGAAATATTTGATTTTGAGTAAAAACTCTTTTTTTGTCATTAAAAAAAAAAAAAAAATACTATTTTTTTTTGAGTGTAAAACTTTTTTCGAGTGTAATGTACCATTATGTTTTACATAATGGTACAAGGTCAACGTATAAGTTATGTTAAATCATTCTGCTATCTAGGATGTATGATGTCGATAGATGGAGGAATAGAAGAAGACGTGTCACTAAGGCTGAACAATGCAATGTCGGCTTTCGGACGCCTAAATAAAACATGGCGATCACCACAGATTTCGCTAAATACGAAGATTCGTATATTTAATGCTTGCGTAAAATCTACACTACTCTATGGAAGCGGGACCTGGCTAATGACAAATGTTATAGCGAGGAGGTTAAAAGTTTTTATAAACAAATGATTGCGTATACTATGCAGAATCTTTTGGCCAAATACAATCAGCAACGTTGAACTGTGGAACTTAACAACTGAAGAGCCCATAATATGCCAAATAGCACGACGCAAATGGAAATGGATAGGCCACACTGCGCAGACCAAGTAGCAGCATCACACGAACTGCGCTGGAGTGGAACCCCCAAGGTAGCCGACGATCCGGTCGTCCAAAAAACACCTGGCGTAGAACAGTATTGCAAGAACTAAATATGCAAGACAAATCGTTTGATGAAATAAAAGAAATATGTAATGATAGAAATAGTTGGAATTTTTTGGAACAAGCCCTATGTTCCCAAGTGGAATGAATAAAGGAAAAAAAAAATGTTTTTTTACTGTAAAAATATTTCTGAGTGAATGCACGTACGTATGTAAACAAAATATTGTAATTTTTGTAAAAAAAACTAAATTTTTTTGAGGGCAAAATTTTTTCGAGACTAATTTTTAACTTACCTATGCTATTAAAATTAAACATGTTTAAAAAGCATTGCTTTAAAACTAAAAAAGTTTGAAAAGCATTGTTAAGTTACCACCAATGCTTTTAAAACTTGTTTAACATGTGGCATTTAAGATGAAACCAATCTGAAATTCACGGTTTTGCAAATAACTTTTGAACCACTAAACCGATTTGGCTGAAATTCAATACGAATCAGGCCAGGAGAACGACAAATATATATGCCGAGCTTCAGCATCCCCAGAATTGTCTTTTGAAAGTTAGCGTGTTTTTTATCTCGTTAATTCATGAAAAACCCTTGTCTTTTGCTCATAACTTTTGAATCACTGGAGCGATTTCGCAGGATTGCAATACCAACCTGACCAGGTTAATGCCCAACATATATGCCAAACTTCAGGAGCCTCCGTAAAGTCTATCAAAAGTTAGTGTGTTTTCAACAGACAGACAGACGGACAGACAGACGGACGGACATCGCTAGATTGTCTTAAAATCGATCAAAGATCATGAACATATATACTTTATGGGGTCCTAAACCAATATTTTGAGGTGTTACAAACGGAATGACAAACTTATATATACCCTCTATCACTAGAGTGGAAAAAACAATTTGAGTAATCACTTGTTTAAATATTTATAAAAAATTTGAGTACTTTTTTAATTGACGCAATTAAAAATTTACTTAAAAATTAAAAAAAAAAGTTTGAGTAAATAATTTAATACAAGTTTAATAATTTTTATACCCCCCATCCACAGTATGGGGGTATACTCACTTTGTCATTCCGGGTGTAAGGCATCGAAATATTGGTCTAGCACCCCATAAAGTAAATATTTTATTGATCAGTGATCGATTTTAAGACATTCTAGCGATGTCCGTCCGTCCGTCTGTAGAAGACACGATACAGTCCAAAATAAAAGAGCTAGACTTCCGAAGTTAGGCATGAATATGTCTTATATTCCTAGGCAGGTTAAATTCGGAAATGGGCAAAATCTGACCAAGGCACTGTGGGCCAGCATCCCTGAATTTTGGCCATAAATAGACCGCTTAACCTATATGCCAAAAAAGTATTGCATATGGGTGTTAAAGGATCGATGATTACGATTCTGGAAAAAAAATTTCAATATTCAAAATGGCGGATCCAAAATGGCGCACATGATTTTTTAATTCTTTGTTTATTGTGTTTAATATAATCATTATCGATGTATTTGGGGTCGTTAATAACGAATATGAGCTCAGAATTATAATTCAAAATGGCGGATCCAATATGGCGACAAATTTAAATTTAAGATTTTTTATATGTTGACTCTTTTGGCCAAAAACTTCGATTTTAATGGTTTTTCGGATGTTAGAACTGATTTTGGAATTAAAGATTTGAAATTCGAAATGGCGGATTCAATATGGCAAATATGCTTTTGTAATTCTTAGCTAATTGTACTTAAATTAGTCATTTTTGATGTATTTACGGTCGGTAATTACGAATATGAGCAACGATTTTTTAAATTCAAAATGGCGGATCCAATATGGAGTCAAATAAAATATTACGTATTTTTTATGTTGTCTGATTTTGATGGTTTTTGGAATGCAAAATATGATTTTAGAATCAAATATTCAAAATAGCGGATTCAATATGGCGGACAAGATATTTAAATTATTGATTAATGTTTCAAAATATCACTAGGAAATGATTGCGCAACACGATTATGAACTCAGATTTTTTGAAATCAAAATGGCGGATCCAAAATTTAGGACATAGCTTTTCAATAAAATGTTCAATGTTTGCATTTCTAAGTTTTTATAAATCCCTCTTTTTGCTTTTATCAGAAGATTTTAATAAAATATTTCTCTTTTAAATGCGTCAAAAAGTTCATATATTCAGTGGCTCATTTAATGGAGAACTTTTTTATTTCCAATTAGCATTTGCCATCCTAAATGTACAAATAATGCTACGAGCATTTACAATTTCGTAAAAAATATTAAAAATTCTATAAAATTTATAAAAAAAATATATAAAAACTCGTTACCAGCTTTAATGTTTAGCACTAGAGATGGACGCTGGTCACGTAAATTACGCGTGATCGAAAGTGAGCGTGATTAAAATTTTTGTTCGTGAGTGATAAGTGAGTGAGACAATTTTTTTCGCGAGTGATTCGTAGTGAGTGCAATTATTTGCGTGAGTCTAAATTATTTAATTGTATTGATTCAGTTTTTTAAAATTTTTTTCGTGTTTTAAATGTTTAGCGTGAGTTACGAGTGAGCGTGAGTCACATGTGAGTGGTGTTTTGTTTACTCACGTAAAGAGTGAGTAAGTGTGAGAAAAAAAAACTATTCAGTAAATTATGTTTGTTTTGCGTGAGCCAAAATTCACTCACGTGCCCATCACCACTTATCACGCCAATGTTGTCAAAGTGAGATATTTTTTATTAGAAATCAATAAAAATAAAAATATCAAAAAAAAAGTTGAAGTTCCATTTTAGGGCATTTCTAAAAGTCATATTTTGGTGTATTGCCTCTAGATCAAAAGTTTATGAACGGCCGCACAGGGTCGCAAAAATGTGAATAGAATACATTGTCAGAGACAGATCGTAATTCGAGGTTTGTCAATATCGCTTGGACTTTTTTGGACTTTGGTGTTGAAAAAAGGCGGATTTCAACAAAAGTATTAATTTCCATAATTTATTTAAAAAAATATATACTTTTAGCTTACTATTTGGCAGTTTATCTCATGTGTTGGACAAACAGGTATGTCTTTAGGAGAACTTCACCGAAAATTTGAAAAAATATTGTGTCGAAGTACAAAAAAAAATTATGTATTTGTTTCATATATATTTAAGCCTTTATTCATAATAAATATTAAACACTACAAAGAAATAAAAAAGTAATGATAAAATAAATATACGAAAGTTCATTTTGTTGAACATAGGGCGTCAAAATTTGTTTCATAAATAAAAAATATAAAAATCTCAAACTTTGACTTTAACCTCATGCAAAAAAAAAACTTTGAGCTATAATAAAAAGACAGACCTTATTGGCCAAAAAATGGAAATCCTGGCCCACAGTGCAAGGGGAAAAAAGTTCCCCCTTGGAGAACTAAACCAACCTAAGAAAAACCGCATTTTTTTGCATGGTTTTTGTACTTTTGCTAAGCAAATGCAACATTTTTATCTCAGAAGTTCAAAATTGCAAGGGGAAGGTGCCCCCTAACGTCTCCCACCCACCCCCCCCCCCCCCCCCCAAAAAAAAGAAGATGCCCCTGGATTTTTTTATATTGTTTTTTACATTTTGGAGGGTATACAAGATTCGGCACAGCCGAATGTAACACTCTCACTTGTTTTTATTTCTTTTATTCTTTTGTTGTTTTGAATTCTCATTTAGTAAATAGTTTTTGTACATGTATATGAAAGTTTGAAATCATTTAAATTAAATTTTTATGTGTTTTTAAGATATAATTATATTTGGTAAAGTTTGAAAAAACATTTTTTAAATTTTTTATAAAATTAAGTTGATAAATTTTTGAGTAAATTTTTACTTGTCGCAATTAAAAATTTACTTAAAAAATTTTAAATTTTAGTTTTGTCAATTAAGAAAATTATTCAAATTTTTTAGTAAGCATTTAAGAATTTGTTATTAAATGTTTACTCAATACAATTAAATCGTTTAGTGGGGCAAAATTTAGTAATTTTTTTACTCAATAGTATTTAAAATTTACTCAAAATTGTTTTATATTTTTTTCTGTGTGTGCGAGCTGTGCTCCTCGTCATTTAAGCTCATCGGTTTTCTCGTTTCCCAGAATATCTTTGTGTCAAGGTACCACAGTACAGACTAGTATGCAAACAATGGTGCTAATTGCGTACTTTCCAATATGGTGGCATGGTTTTTAGTACAGAATTATCATCGCTGCCTATTGTATGTGTGCCTGTACGTGTGAGCCTTTGTGTATGTATTTTTTTTTTGTTTGTTTACGTTTTGTATGAAACGTCAAAAGTTAATGCAACTCTGTGAACCTACTACTCATGTACTGTGCAAGGTACCCAGCACAGAGTAATTTCGGAATTTGTCAGATTCCATTGTCAAGATTATTTAGAAAATATTTTAATCACAAATCGTTAATGATCAAACTAAAAAACGTGTCGATTAAGTCTAGCAAAAATGACAAAAAAAAAATAAATTTAAAATAGAAAAATAATTTTTTTGAAAATTATTCTATGTAAATAACATAGTTTTAATTAGTAAAGAAAATAATGACCTCGAGCTAGAGCTAGCATAATTAAAATGTAACATTTAAAAAATGTAAACCCTAAAAAGGCAAACATTTTGTTTAGAAAAGAAAACACCATAACTCATATTTTTTATTTTTCTTTGGAAGTTCAAAATCCTGCACTTGAACCCAAGGGAGTAAAAAATTAAATTTTTTCGGATATAAAAAATAAATTTATATAATGATAAAATTGTATTACTTAAAATTACAAAAATCAAAGTACATAAATTAATATGTAAATATTTATTGCAAAGGGAAAGGTGTCAGCAAACGTCTTCCGCCAACCTCCTCCTTTATCCCTAAAAACACGTCTGTAATGTCCTTATTTTTTTACCCTCCTCTACCCCCCTCCCTCATCTACCCCCCTCCCCCATCTAAAAAAGTCCTTGGCTTTATAAAAGATTTGGCACAACCAAATTTAACACAAAATTTTTTTTTCATGGATTTAAATAGTGTTGATAATTTCATTTAAGTTAAGAACTTCTTAAAAAAAAGTTTCAACTCTTTCATAATCTGCTTCCAAAGACAAGAAGTCATATTGGGATTGTCAATTTGTTAGCGAAAATACACATACATATGTGCGTTTGTTCTACTTGACATAATTGCCATATGGCTAGCAGCATCTCTCGGATGGCCGGTCAACAATATTATATATTATTCTAACTACTATTCTTAGCCATAATGAGTGAGTGAGTATACATTCATTCATTCATACATGCAGAAAGAATGTGTACCTATACAAGGTCTTTAACCTTATTTTGATTTCTATGGGCCTAGTTATTATTATTTGGCTTTGTGTTTAATATCATTCCGCCAAAGTGTTGAAAGGTGTTTCTTGACTTGAATGTTATACTAACCTATGTATTGACATTAGAGTGGGTTAAATGACAAACAATTCATGATTATCAATTTTATGATTTTCTACTTGGAATGAGAAATACGAAGAAATTAATACACGGCTGTGACCGATCTTAAAATTCATTCCTTAGTCTTAAACAGAATAAGCCATATAAATTTTATTACATTTTATATCGATTAATGTCAGTCTGTCTGTGTCAATCATTATAGCTTTTGAAGTAGGACGAAAAGAAGACTCCGATTCAACATATGTGTTTGATGTCATTCTAAACAGATTGTATAGAATTCTCAGCGAAATCGGTTCAGTAGATCAAATGTTATGAGCGTAATTGCAAAAAATCACAACAAAATTGCTTGCCTTTTGTAGCTTTACCTAAATATATTCATAGTTGGGCAATGACTGAAATTTTTATGGAATAATGATTCAATGAAATCCATTTCATTGAGCATTTTATATGAACAAATCAAGGACTCAATGATTCAGGCTCAACTCTGAATATATTTTCGTTAAATGTTCAACAGTTTTGTTGAATTTTCCAACCACTCTATTATAAATTATTTTCTATTTTATGTTAGTATTGTGTGTAATTGTTTATACTTTTAGGTATAAATGAATTTTGATTATCATTTCAAGTACTTTTGATGATGGAGATTATTTTATTATCTTTATTTTTTTCAAAGTAGGAATTTCATAGATACTCGTGCAAATACATATTTTGAATAAATTTTTCAGGCAAAAAAGAGCTGTTAATGATAATTGATAAAATTTTGGTGTCATTAAAAAATTTCTCCAGGCAATTGTATAAAATTAATTTTTAAATAACACGTCAAGTAAACATAAAACATCTTAATGAAGGATCATATTTTTAAATTTAATATGCTTTAAGCTGTTTGTTTTTCCAGTAAAAAAATAGGGGAAATGGAAAAACCGATCGTTTAGACACTTTTCGTAAAATCTGTAAGTCTACTAATCTGATCTGATAAAAAAAGTGTCTTATCGTAGAATTGGAATTTGAGAATTTGTGTACACTAGGGTGTCACAAATAAAGGCGTTTTTTCGAATTTCGTCGATCGCCGAGCAAATTATGGTCCCTTTTGATCTAAAAACTCTATGTATACATTTTTAGCCAAATCGGACAAAATTAACCGTACCTTTGGGGGCACAAATTTTTTTTTAGATTTTTTATTTTTTAATTATTATTTTACTTCAATTGGTTATTAACGACTAAAAATTTCATTTTGGTGGGATAAGTTCTTCCACGTCAAAATTGGTTTCGAAAAAAAATTTTAGGCCGTTCGGGTCGTACTCTAAAATTTTTTTAAAAATTTTGTATACCCTCCAACCACAGTATGGGGGTATACTACATTTGTCATTCCATGTGGAACGCATCGAAATATTGGTCTAGGACCCCATAAAGTATATATGAGGCATTCCACACCAAATGTCCGGCGAAAAAAAAACACGTGTACCGTAAACTTCTGAATATGTTGTATGGATAGCCCTATATGGAACTTAGAAAATTGCGTTTTTGTTTTTTAAATTTTTCAAAAACTGGTCTTAGGAGGCGTGGTCAAATATTGGAAAAATGGTAAAATTTGTGGGGAGTTGCCTTGATTAATTTGTGGTGAGTTGCCACAATCGTAAAAATTTACGTTTTTATATAGTCTTGTATGGGCTATCGATTAAAATTTTTTTTTTGGAAAATTTTCAGAACCCGCTCTGAAATTTTCCATTTTTTTAAAAAGTCAATTTATCAAAATTTCGGCCACTTTTTATACCCTCCACTTAGTGATAGAGGGTATATATAAGTTTGTCATTCCGTTTGTAACTCATCGAAATATCGGTCTGGGACCCCATAAAGTATATATATTCATGATGCCCGATCGATTTTAAGACATTCTAGCGATGTCCGTCTGTCCGTCTGTCCGTCTGTCCGTCTGTCTGTGGAAAATGCTCTCGCGGACAAAATATTGCACAGAGATGACTGAAACTCAAAATATATATTGGAAGTTCTCCCGAGAAGTTTGGTATTGCATTTGAGCGATATCGGTTCAGCGGTTCAAAAGTTATGAACGAAAATGTAAGCACACCTGAAAAATTTCAGTACATTCAACATAACCTAAAAATACAAAATGCTCTAATTCGGCTTCTGGTTGACATATGTGAACATAATTGAACACGAAATGGTATTTAAACAAGTACGAACATATTTTTTGACAAAAAAAGAAAAAAATCGCGGATTTTTTTTTTTACCAAAATTTTTTTTCGCGGAAATTTTTTTTCGAAATTTTTTTTTTTAAAGTAATTTCCTTTTAAATAAAGTTTTTTGCAATAATCTTTTTGAAATTGTGGAGGGTATCACTACATTCGGCAAGGCCGAATTTAACTTTTTTACTTGTTTTTTTTTTAATTTTTTTTTAAAAGTTTAGATGTTTGTCCATCCTCACAAAAAAAATTCGGACACACGTTTTTCGTTTTTTTCGAGAAAATCGCATTTGAATTTAAAATTTCATAACAATTTATTAATTTGCTTTATTTTCTTGTTTCACCAGAGCGTATGAATAATATTTATGCAATTAATATTACTCATTCGCAACATTAAAACAAGAAAATACAAGCAAATTACTAAATTGTTATGAATTTTAAATTCAAATGCGATTTTCTCGAAAAAAACGGAAAACGTGTGTCTGAATTTTTTTGTGTGGATGGACAAACATCTAAACTCTAAAAAAAAAGAATTAAAAAAAAAGTGGCCGGAATTTTGATAAATTGACTTTTTTTAAAAATGCAAAATTTCATAACGGGTTCTGAAAATTTTCCAAAAAAAAAATTTAATCGATAGCCCATACTATATAAAAATGTACATTTTTAAGATTGTCGTGCATTCCGTTTTAATGTAATAAATATTTAATCAAGGCAACTCGCCACAAATTTGAGCATTTTTCTATTTGACCACGCCTTCTAAGCCCAGTTTTTGAAAATTAGAAAAACCAAAAACGCAATTTTCTTAGTACCATATAGGGCTTTCCAAGCAACCTATTTAGAAATTTGCGGGACACATGTTTTTCTGTAGCGGGCCATTTGGTGTGGAATGCCTCATATATGTATCATCAGTGATCGATTCTAAGACATTCTAGCGATGTCCGTCCGTCTATCCGTCAGTAGAGGACACAACACAGTCCAAAATAAAAGAGATAGACTTCCGAAGTTTGGCACGAATATGTCTTATATTCCTAGGCAGCTTAAATTCCGAAATGGGCAAAATCGGACCAGGGGAAAAAAAGTTCCCCCTTGGAGAACTAAACCAACCTAAGAAAAACCGCATTTTTTACAGGTTTTTATTTTTACTTTTGCTAAGCACATGCAACATTATTATCTCAGAAGAAGTTCAAAATCGCAGGGAAAGGTGCCTCCTCACGTCTTCCATCAAACCCCCCCCCCAAAAAAAAAGACGCCCCTGGATTTTTTTTATATTGTTTTTTATTTTACATTTTGGAGGGTATAAAAGATTCGGCCCAGCCGAATGTAACATTCTCACTTGTTATACCCTTCACTTAGTGATAGACGGTATATATAAGTTTGTCATTCCGTTTGTAACTCATCGAAGTATCGGTCTGGGTCCTCATAAAGTATATATATTCATGATGCCCGATCGATTTTAAGACATTCTAGCGATGTCCATCTGTCCGTCTGTCTGTGGAAAATGTGATCACGTCCAAAATACAAAACAGAGGTGACTGTTATTAAACATATATTGGAAGTTCTCCCGAGAAGTTTGGTATTGCATTTCAGCGATATCGGTTCAGAGGTTCACAAGTTATGAACGAAAATGTAAGGACACCTCAAAAAATTTAGTACATTCAACATAACCTAAAAATGCTTTAATTCGGCTGCTGGTTGACTTATGTGAACATAATTAAACACCAAATGGTATTTAAACAAGTACAAACATATTTTTGGACAAAAAAAGAAAAAAATCGAGGATTTTTTTACCAATTTTTTTTTTCGCGGAAATTTTTTTTAAATTTTTTTTTTTTTTTCAAAAGCAATTTCCTTTTTAATTAAGTTTTTGCAATAATCTTTTAGAAATTGTGGAGGCTATCACTACCTTCGGCAAGGCCGAATTTAACTTTTTTACTTGTTTTTTTTTTTTTAGTTTTGAGTCAATGGCCGCCACGGGAATTCTCGTGAATCCACGTCTATTAGTGTATTCGAGAAAATCTCATTTAAAAATTTAATTTCATAACAATTTTGTAATATTGCTTGTATTTTCTTGTTTCAACATAGCGCATGAGTAACAAAATTTCCGAAAATTTTACTTATACGCTATATTGAAACAAGAAAGTGTTGAGATGAGATTGGCATTCACAATTTGTGAGTGCTTTTTCAATCATGCTCATGCATGCTCACGAAATAAAAATTTGTATTTTTATTAAAAAGATGTCTCAGAATCTTAGTCTTTTTAATAGGAAAAGCTGAGAGCTTTTCTATAGGAAAAAAGTCCTAGAAAAAAAAATTCAGATTTCAGAAGGAAACTTATCTCAGAACTTATTAAAAATTCTAAAATCTATGAATTTTTCGATAGGAAAAATAACTCAGAATCCAAGTATTTTTCTATAAAAAATGTCTTAGATTCTGAAAATTTTTGAAAAAATATTCTGAGAATTTTAGAAATATATCACAGAATCTAAAAAAGGTTTTAGATTCCGAATTTGTTTTTAATTTGAAAAATGTCTCAGAATCCAAGACTTTTTTTGTAGGTGACTACAGACTCTGCAACTTTTTCTATGGGAAAAATGACTCAGAAACTAAAACATTTCTCAGACTCTCTTATCAAAATATGTCTCAGAAAATGCTTGACTATCTTAGACTTTTTCTAGGGAAAAGTTTCTCAGAAAACAAAACTTTTTTAATAGTAAAATGTCACAGAATCTAGAAAATTGCCTCCAAAAACTTTAAAAAGCATTAAAGTCTTAAATTTTTCTAATCTTACACAGAAAAAAATAAAAAATAAATTTGAGTAAATTTTTAATACTATTGAGTAAAAAATTACTCAATTTTGCACCAGTAAACGATTTAATAGTATTGAGTAAATTTTTAATAAAAAATTATTAAATGCTTACTAAAAAATTTTTAATGGATACTATTAAAAATTTAATTAAAAATTTTTCAATTTTTTAAGTAACTTTTTAATTGTGTCAAGTAAAAATTTACTCAAAATTTATCAATTTATTTTTTTAAAAAGTTTAAAAAAGTTTCACCGTCCAACCTGAATCAAATTACGTCGCGTAAGGCGTAACGCCCAATAAAATTTTCGTTTCTAATATTTAAATGTGAGTTACCTAAATCAAACGGACGTAAAAATTTCAAATTTGATGTGTTTGTTTTTGTTTTTTTTTACGTCTTGCGCTACGCATTTGATTCTGGTTCGACCCTCACATTTTTTTCGAAAAAAATGTTTTTTCAAACTTTACCAAATATATTTATGTCTTGAAGACATTGGAAAACTTCGTAAAGATGATTTCAAACTTTCATATACATACACAAAAAACTATAAACTAAACGAGAATTCAAATCACGAAGAGAATAAAAAAAAAATAAAAAAAATTATTAAATTTTGTATTAAATTATTTACTCAATTTTTTTTTTTAGTTTTTGAGTAAATTTTTAATTGCGTCAATTAAATAATTACTCAAATCTTATTTAAAAATTTAAACAAGTGATTACTCAAATTGTTTTTCTCAATATTTTTTTCTGTGCAGGTACTTTCTATGGAATATTTTTTCAAACCTTAAAAATGTAGGTGTAGAAAGATCGTTTCGGCATCTTAAACCTTTTTTGTAGAAAAATAGAATAGAAAAAAATATTTCAGAATCTAAGAAAATTTTAATGGGAAAATAATCACCAAATCTGAGAATTTTCTTTACGAAATTTTTTTCTGAATATAGAAATTTTTTGGTGTGAGAATTGCATAAATATCTGAGAATTTTCTATATGAAGGTGTATCAGAATTTAAATTTTTTTGTATAAATTCTGATTAATTTTTATTAAAAAAAAAATTGTTACATTTGACCTTTAAAATATTATATTTTTAGTAGGTTTATTCTAGCTCGAGGTCATTATTTCCATTACTTATTTAGACTATGCTATTCTCATAGAATAATTTTTTGAAAATTATTCTATAAGAATATGACAGTTTTAATAAGTAA
Organism: Pegoplata infirma; assembly: GCA_963921195.1. Classification (NCBI taxonomy): domain Eukaryota; kingdom Metazoa; phylum Arthropoda; class Insecta; order Diptera; family Anthomyiidae; genus Pegoplata; species Pegoplata infirma. Next base: position 31,884,183 of record OY992540.1, on the reverse strand, counting down.
TAAAAATAATGACCTCGAGCTAGAATTAACCTACGCAAAATATTTTTAATAGCTTTTCTGTATCAAAATGCCTCAGAACCGCAGAATTTTTCTATTGGGATAACATCTCAGAGTCATAAACTTTCTCTTTAAGAAAATAATTCGGAAAAATTTCCAAATCAGAAAACTTTTTGTGAATAAACATACCTCCAAGCTGACTTACTTTCTATTAGAAAATTATGTCAGAATCTGGGTCTTTTGCTACCAGAAAAATGCTTTAGAACCCGAAAATTTCTTGAAGAGACATTTTTCAAAATATCAAACACTTAAGTTTTTGTTATATAGGAATAACTTTTTAAAATTTTAAAATGTTTCTATAGAAAAAATCATAATTAACAATAGTTGAACACTAAAAAACCTAAACCAGTGATTCAACTACGACCTGAAATTCCCGGCTAAAAAAAATTTTTGAGCACAAAAAATTTTCCCCCCCCCAAACCCAAGAGCTGGATCCGCACCTGTTCCGAATTATAATTTTACGATTACTTAGGATCATAACATGATTGCTATAAAAATGTTATGATTGCTACAAACAAATTATGATAAAATTTTCAATCATTATATGACGCTTTTAAATTATGGTTGCCACAATCATATCTCTTCTCTGAGTGCAGTTCTCGGTTATGTAAAAATTAGTATATCGAGGACTCTTTTTTTTTTGTAATTGCCCTAAACAAAATTTTAGGAAAATTCATTAACTATTTTTAAAGAAACTTTTCCCAAAATTTAGCTATGTTTTTTGAGTGCACCTTAAATTATTCATTCTTATTAGCAACATTTTTGATCAAAATTTATTCTTTTATAACTCCAATTTCCGTCTTGGGAATAATATGGGGAAAATGGCTAATGTATTATATTGCGTTTGCCATATTTAAATTTAAGTAATATTCAAATTAAAAAAAATCATATTCTGCAAAATTTATTGCGGATGTTACCAAAGAAAGGCCTATTGAAAACGAACCTAAAAAAACTTTCCAGCCTACAAAGAAAAATAATTTATTACCCCTATACTTTCAAGTTAAATGTTGTAAATTACAAAGAAATTTTAACAAAAGATTTACAATGATTAATGAAAGAAAGTTCAAGATAGCCAAAAAAAATAAAATAAAGATCAAAATACTGAAAAATAAATTTATGCGAAAGTTGCAAATGTTTTCTTAAAACAAAACATTGATCACAAAATTAGATGTAATTCCAAAAAATTAACCGCAAACAAATATTAAAAATGTATTGTTTAATAAAACAAATGTTGATTCAAACTAATTTCTATCGAAAACCAAAAAAAAAAAAACTATGAATAGTATCTAATCTTAAGTTTGTTTAAACAAGATTTAAATAGATTTCTTTCGAAAAATGAGAAAAAAAAAGATGTATTTAATATTTTACATTTTTATTCCTAAACTAATAATAATATCTATTGTAAATTATGAATTCAAAAATTGTATAAAAACTATAGAATTCCTTTTTGTCTTCCGTTACAAACTCTGCTATTATTTTTAAAAATTCTCGTGCAATGTGCTGTTATTTTTATGTGACTTATTAAATTTTGTTAATAAAAGGTAAACTCTTTTAACCTGACCATTGCTAAACACATTTTACATAGATATTCTGTTTTCATTAGTTTATATATTTATGCAAAAATTATCATAAAATTTCTAAAGAAATTTACCGCTTCTTTCTATTAATTTTTTTTTTCACCTTACAATTTTTTGGGAATTTCTAGTGTCAATAGGGTCAACATTCTTTATTTCGTTTATGGTATTAGATTTCTTCACAAACAGTAGAGTTTAAAATTATAGGAAAATATAAACTTTATTTATTTATTTTGTATAAACTATTAATATGTAAACACAGTAGTAATAGACAAGAAACGACTATTTACCAAAGCATACCACATCAAAATGGTGGCTGTTTCGTCCAAGGTGCCGGGAAAATATCTGTTGTTCCAATCTCTTCTGGGTACACAAGAGTCCCACTTTTTGGTATAGCAAAAGAGTTTTTCTTCCGATTTTAAATGCCTGGACCTAAAACGTATGTGGTACGAATTTGAGGCCAACACTAAAAAAATTACGTCATTAACTGTTTGTAGTTTATTTAAAATGTTTTACGTTTTGTTGTTTTTAAAAGAAAAAACATTTGTTCTATGTTCAGTTTTTTTAATTGACTATTTCTGTTCTTTGTTTCAAAAATAAGAACATAAAAAATAAAGACTTTCATTAACTTTCAATTTTCGAAGGCATTTATTTTTGTTCTGTAAGTAAAAATAAGTGATTATCATATTTTGTGAGGATGTTTATTCTGGCTCGAGGTCATTATTTTCTTTACTAATTAAAACCATGATATTCTCATAGCATAATTTTCAAGAAAATTATTTTTTGTTTTAAATTTATTTATGTTGGTCATTTTTGCAAGACTTAATCGACACGTGTTTCGGAATTTGTCAAGATGGGGGGGTGAAATAAAGCCATAGGCAATAAGGCCATATGGCCTTATTTCTCAATTCAATGGGAAATAAGGCCATATGGCTTTATTACCAACACGATTGAGCAATAAAGTCATATTGATTTTGCAACCAAAGTGGAAATAAAGCCATATCAGTTGAAAATGTGGAAATATATTTCCCCGTAAATCCTGCTACCAAAAAAAAAAAATTATTTAGCGAAGCCGCTAAATTAATTTATGGAGTTTGTAATCCCTAAGACCGGCCGAAGGCCGGCTACGCAGAAAATCTTTTTTTGTTTAACTATTTTAGGGATTACAAACTCCATTCCTTAGATGCCTGGGGACAGGATTCCCCACCCTCTCCGCAAAATATTTTTTTAATTTAAAGATTATTTAACAAAAACAAGTTTGCTGTGTAGCCGGCCTTCGGCCGGGCTTAGGGATTACAAACTCCATGCATTAAACCCACCCTCTCCGCAAAGTAAAGTTTTCTAGGGTAGCAGGCCTTTGCGCTATCAAATTTGTTATGCCTCAAAAAGGCCTGATAACCAAAATAGCTTTGGATTGTTAGAGAGGGTGGGTTTAAAGCATGAAGTATGTAATCCCTAAGCCCGGCCAAAGGCCGGCTACGCAGAAAACCTTTATTCAAAAAAAAAAAACAACAAATCATAGAAGTCGTAATTTCGACATTTCGTCCAAAAAAAAATATTTTGGATTTTTTGACAATTTGGTTTTGGGAGTAATGACATTTTTAGACCTATCATTTTGGGCTATATGTCGCAGCTTGAGCGATATGACATTTACGGTTTTGGGCGATAAGACCTTGGGCGCTATGTCCGTAGGCCATTTCAAACTCCATAAATTAATTTAGCGGCTTCGCTAAATATTTTTTTTTTTGGGTAGCAGGATTTACGTGCAAATATATTTCCACACTCTCCGCAATATAATGATAAAAATTTTTAAAAAATATTCAAATGAGTAACAAAGCCATATATGGCTTTATTTCCAACAGTGGTTGGTAATAACGCCATATGGCCTTATTTCTCAACTCTTTGGGAAATAAGGCCATATGGCCTTATTGCCTATGGCTTTATTTCACCCCCCCGTCAAGATTCCATTGTCAAGATTATTTAGCAAAAATAGAAACGATATACTACAAAGTAGCAAACGAGTCTAATGACAAATCGTTTGTGCACAAACTAAAGCATTAATACATATTCGACTCTATCCACAATGTGAATTAGAAAGACGAAGAAATTGTACTATACTAGTAAGTAACGATTGTCAATAACCAACAAAAATATTTAAAACATTTTACTTTGTAGTATATCGTTTCTATTTTTGCTAAATAATCTTGACAATGGAATCTTGACAAATTCCGAAACACGTGTCGATTAAGTCTTGCAAAAATGACCAACATAAATAAATTTAAAACAAAAAATTATTTTCTTGAAAATTATGCTATGAGAATATCATGGTTTTAATTAGTAAAGAAAATAATGACCTCGAGCCAGAATAAACATCCTCACAAATTATAATATTTTAAAGGTCGAATAAAACAATTTTTATTTATTAATAAAAATTAATCAGAATTTGAACATAATGGTTGGCACGCCATAGTGATGAATAGCCCTAATAATGGTATAATTTCATTCACAACAACAAAAAACATATTGTTGTAGTCCAATGGACTATCGTATGTAAAATGTTTTAAATATTTTTGTTGGTTATTGACAATCGTTACTTACTAGTATAGTACAATTTCTTCGTCTTTCTAATTCACATTGTGGATAGAGTCGAATATGTATTAATGCTTTAGTTTGTGCACAAACGATTTGTCATTAGACTCGTTTGCTACTTTGTAGTATATCGTTTCTATTTTTGCTAAATAATCTTGACAATGGAATCTTGACAAATTCCGAAACACGTGTCGATTAAGTCTTGCAAAAATGACCAACATAAATAAATTTAAAACAAAAAATAATTTTCTTGAAAATTATGCTATGAGAATATCATGGTTTTAATTAGTAAAGAAAATAATGACCTCGATCTAGGACCCCATAAAGTATATGAGGCATTCCATGTCAAATCGGACACATTGAAATTTTTTTTTAGGTTTTCCCAATTTGTTTACAGTTTTTAGCACCCTTCGAAAACTTATTCGTGGTAAATTTTCAGATTTTTTTGATGTGTCGTTCAAAAGATATCGAATTTTAAAAATTGGGAGTTTGTTCCTTTACTTAAACTTCTTTTACTCATAACTTCTTCAATAATGGTCCAAATTTCAATTTTTGTTTACGTACTTTTTAAAAAAAACCCAAAAAATTCTTAAAAGCGCTCTAGTATTAGACTTTTAAGTTTTAAAATTTAAATCTCATTTTTGAAAATGTTTGTACTCTTCGATTTTTTTTTAAATTTTTGGTGTAAAACTTCTATCGATTCTACAAATTTTTTGCCTAGGAGGATCGTGGGATAACGATTATTACTATTTTTTAAAATTTTTTGAACAAATTTTATTTTAATTTTCCAATCTTAAATCATTTCTACTGCTCCAATGGTGCGTCATAGATGGGTCATTTGTAATACCGACCCCCATTAATTTTTACGTCTTAACATTTCTTTGGAACATACTAATACCCTATCTCCAATTTCTAAGGGGGGTCCCACACAAAACGACATTTTTTAAAATTTGCTCCTACTGCTCTAACTGCCCTAATGGTGCCCTTAGAGCAACAAAATGTATGACCGACCCACAATATTTTTTTAGTCCAAACATTTTCTCCAAACACACCTACCCTCTATCTCTAATTGTTAAGGCGGTCACCATACAATATTTTTTATTTTTTGTAAATTTGTTTTATTTAATCAGCTTCTACCGGTCCAATGGTGCGCCCGAGAGGGGTCATTAGTGAGACCGACCCCTATTTATTTTTACCCTCCAACATTTTTGTAAAACATACCACAGCCCTATCTCCACTCCCTAAGTAGGCTTCCATTCAAAATTACATTTTTATAAAATTTGCTCCAACTGTTATTTGTATGGGAGCCTACTTAGGGAGTGGAGATAGGGCGTAGGAATGTTTTAAAAAAATGTTGTCGGGTAAAAATAAATGGGGGTCGGTCTCACTAATGACCCCTCTCGGTCGCACCATTGGACCGGTAGAAGCTGATTAAATAAAACAAATTTACAAAAATTAAAAAAAATTGTATGAGGGCCGCCTTAACAATTAGAGATAGAGGGTAGGTGTGTTCAGAGAAAATTTTTGGACTAAAAAAATATTGTGAGTCGGTCATACATTTTGTTGCTCTAAGGGCACTATTAGGGCAGTTAGAGCGGTTGGAGCAAATTTTAAAAAATGTCGTTTTGTGTGGGAGCCCCCCCTAGAAATTGGAGGTAGGATATTAGTTTGTTCCAAAGAAATGTTAAGACGTAGAAATTAATGGGGGTCGGTCTTATAAATGAGCCCTCTATGACGCACCATTGGAGCAGTAGAAATGATTTTAAGATTGGAAATTTACAATAATTTTTTTTCAAAACATTTAAAAAAAATAGTAATAATCGTTATCCCACGATATTCCTGAGCAAAAAAATTGTAGAATCGATAAAAGTTTTACACAAAAAAATTTAAAAAAAAATCGAAGAGTACAAACATTTTCAAAAATGAGATTTAAATTTTAAAACTTAAGAATCGCATACTAGAGCGCTTTTAAGAATTTTTTGGGATTTTTTTTTTAAAGTACGTAAAAAAAAATTAAATTTGGACTATTAGTGAAGAAGTTATGAGTAAAGGAACAAACTACCAATTTTTAAAAAATTGATATCTTTTGAACGGGTCCTCAAAAAAATCTGAAAATTTACCACGAAAGAGTTGTCGAAGGGTATTAAAAACTGTAAACAAATTGGGAAAACCTAAAAAAAAATTTTCATTGTGTCCGATTTGACATGGAATTCCCCATATATACTACTGATCAGTGATCGATTCTAAGACATTCTAGCGATGTCCGTCTGTCCGTCTGTGAAGTTTACCACGAATATGTCTTATGGTATTGGGCTGGTTAAGTTCGAACATGGGCAAAATCGGATCAGGGGGAAAAAGTTTGCCCTTTAAGAACTAAACCAACCACTGAAAAACGCCATGTTTAATAGGTTTTTTGTACTTTTGCTTAACATACCAAACATTTTTTTGGCAGAAGAAGTTCAAAGTCCTGCAGTTGGATCCAGAAATGTTGTCTCCCACCGCCGAACCCCCCTAAAAAAAGGAAGATGACTCTGTTTTTTGTAACGTGTTGCGGGATCGATTCCCCAAAAATTTTATTAAAATTTTTTAAAATATAAATCAATAGAAACATTTTAAAAATAACCTCGAAATCATTCAGCCTTACTACAAGAAAATAATATAAATTTAAAATGAGCTTTTAATTTTATTTCCATACAAATTGTTTTTGTTTTTAAAATCGACTTTCAAAAAATGTATTGAAAATTTGAAATTTAAAATAAAACTTGTGTTAAAATAGACTTTTTGTTTTCTTGTGGTAAGGGCCATTAATTTTTAATGTTTTTTTAGGTATTTTTTTTTTAATTTGTTGGTAAAAGTAACACACTAATCATTAATTTTAAATGTTTCGTAGGTTATTTTTTTTCAAATTTGTTGGTAAAAAAAATTAAAGTGACGTTAATTTTTAATGTTATTTATTTTAAAAAATTTTATTAACAGTAAAAAATAAATGTTGATGTCTATTATAACAAATGAATAATTACTGGGATGGTTTTCAAATGTTTTATCACTTGTTTTAAATATGTTTTTCATTTGTTTTTGCCTACAAAATATTTTGAGTGTATTTCGGTTCTTTGTTTAAAAAATAACAACATTAAAAATAAAGACTTTCATTAACATTAAATTTCTAAAGTCATTTATTTTTGTTCTGTAAGGGGTTCTTCTTTAATTTTTAATCATTTGTGTACCTTATTTTTTTCTTTAGTTGTTGGCATTTTTTAAAGAAAAGTCATTAGTTTTTACCCACTTGTGTTAGTTATTTTTTTGTGGAAAAGAAATGAAAAAAATATTTATAGAAATATAAAAACTTGTTTGTATCAAGTGACTTTGGCACGATGGGTGAGTGTCTGGCCAGAATGGAGTTGATTGCGGGATCGATTCCCCAAAATTTTATTAATTTTTTTATACCCTCCAACCACAGTATGGGGGTATACTCACTTTGTCATTCCGTGTGTAACATATCGAACTATCAGTCGGGGACCCCACATAGTATATATAATATTGATCCATGATAGAATCTTAGACATTCTAGCGATGTCCGTCCTTCCGTCCATCCGTCTGTAGAAATAACGATGCAGTACAAACTAAACTTAGACATTCTAGCGATGTCCGTCCTTCCGTCCATCCGTCTGTAGAAATAACGATGCAGTACAAACTAAAAGAGCTAGACCCATAAAATTGGGCAAGAATATCTCTTATGTTACTGGTAAGGTTAAGTTCGAAGATGGGAAAAATCCTACCGGGGGGAAAAAAGTTCCCCCTTGAAGAACTAAAACGACCCCTAAAAAATACGATATTTTTACGATATTTTTACGAGTTTTTTTTTTTTAATTTTTGCTCAACAAATGTAGCATTTGAATGCCATATTATGTTCATACACTCAAAAAAAAAAGTTTGTAAAATGACATAAAATCCCCGTGATTTTACGGAGCAGGTTTTGTAAAATATGTACTAGCAAGAATTCCCGTAATGTTACGGGGATAATTTGTAAATTGATTTAACAAAAGAAAATGTAAATTTACTATTTTTTTTGTAAAATATTAACTTCGAGGTGAACATTATTTTTTGGAAATTTACAAAAAAAATTGGTAAATTTACAAAACAAAATTGTAAATTTACAGAAAAAGGTTGTTATTTTACAAAGAAAAAATAGAAAATGAAAAAAATAAATTGTATATTAAAATTTATTTGGTTAAACTACTGTTTTTACCGCAAACAAATATTGAAAAACACGTATATTTACAATAAAAATTGTAAATTTGCAAAAAAATATTAAAATTCACAAAACAAATTGTAAACTTACAAAAAAAGTTGTAAATTTACAAAACAAAGTAGAAAACCAAAATCCAAAATTGTAAATTTACAAATTGTTTGGTTAAACTACTATTTTTTATGGCAAAAAACTTGTATATTTACAATAAAAAGTGGTAAATTTACAATTTTTATTGTAAATATACCATTTATTCTATTTTTTGCCGTAAAAACAGAAGTTCAAATAATTTGAAAATTTACAATATTGTTTTTGTATTTTCTACTTCATTTTTGTAAAATTACAACTTTTTTCGTAAGTATACAATTTTGTTTTTAAAATTTTCATATTTTTTTTGGAAATTTACAAAAAATTTGGTTTATTTACATATTTGTTTTGTAAATTTAAAGGTTTTTTTCCATTGGTGCATTTTATTATTCCTTCTTCGGCAGCTGGACTTTTTTATTTTTTTTTGACATTTCGTTTTTCTTAAGTAGAACATATGAGAATTGCGAAGGAGGCTACACAAGAAATTTCTTATATTTTCAGGAAAAATTAGTCAAAAAATAACAATTTGTTTTTGAATTTTTAATTATTTTCACAAGTATTTTTAAAAAATCGGGGAAAAAAATTGTGGATATTGTAGATTGGATGTTTAAGTACCTGCTAAAATAAGAAAAACTTAATTTTTCATAATCGGCAGCTTTTAATTGACATTTTAGGTGCCAAATTAAAAAAAAAAAAAATTACCAAAAAATGTGGTAAAAATACCAAAAAAAAATTGTAAAAATACAAAAAAAAACCTAGAACAATTATATAGTAGAAACATATAAAATTTGTGGTATTTTACTTACTTAACGCAAATTACCAAAAAATGGTGTAAAAATTCAATATTTTTTTGCTAAAGCTTACAATTAGTTGAAAAAAATACTTAAAAAATTTCAAAAATTTTTTTCATGAAAATTTTTTTTTATAAAAAATTATTTTTAACTAAATTTTTTACCCCAAAACGCAAAAAAAAAATCTGAACTTAGAAAATTTTTGCGTGTCCTATTTTTGAATAATTAAATTTTTTTGTAAAACAACATTAATTTTAGTAATAAAATAAGTTTTGTAAAATTACATTAGAATTTTGTACTTTTCAATACATACATTTCAAACTGAAAACCTTGTAAACCACTTTAAAAAGAAAAATGTTTGTAATAAAATATTTTTTTGTTAGAAAGATTTAATAACATCAAGTAAAATTTTGTTGTACAATTACAGTTTTCTTGTGTAAAAAAACTAAACACCTTGTAATATTTTTTTAATTTGTAAAATAATTCACTTTTTTGTAAATTTACCTAAAAAATTTGTAAAAAAAATTTACCAACATATAATAGTAAAATTACAAAGCAAACTGTACTTCTCGTTTTATTAAATATACAACTATTTTTGTAAAAAGACAAAAATATTAGTAAAATAGAATTACAAGACCTTTTACTTGTAATTTTACAAACTTTTTTTTTTTAGTGTAGACCTGCGCTTGGACCAAGGGGGTTGGTGTTTGGTTATAAAAATTAATTAAAAATAAATATAAAAATTTATTATTTAAGCGTAAATATTACAAACAAATAATTTGTAAACATATAAATCGGGGGTACAGGTGTCCCCATCCAACTCCACCAACCCCCAAAAAAGACACCCTGCGATTTTTTTTAATTTTAAACGTGTTGGAGGGAGTAAAAGATTCGGCACAGCCGAATTTAACACTCTTACTTGTTTTTATACCCTCCACTTAGTGATAGAGGGTATATATAAGTTTGTCATTCCGTTTGTAACTCATCGAAATATCGATCTGGGACCCCATAAAGTATATATATTCATGATGCCCGATCGATTTTAAGACATTCTAGCGATGTCCGTCTGTCCGTCTGTCTGTGGAAAATGCTCTCGCCGACAAAATATTGCACAGAGATGACTGAAACTTAAAATATATATTGGAAGTTCTCCCGAGAAATTTGGTATTGCATTTGAGCGATATCGGTTCAGCGGTTCAAAAGTTATGAGCAAAAATGTAAGCACACCTCAAAAATTTCAGTATGTGAACATAATTGAACACCAAATGGTATTTAAACAAGTACGAACATATTTTTTGACAAAAAAGAAAAAAATCGCGGATTTTTTTTTTTTATCAAAATTTTGTTTCGCGGAAATTTTTTTTCAAATTTTTTTTTTTTTCAAAAGTAATTTCCTTTTAAATAAAGTTTTTTGCAATAATCTGTTTGAAATTGTGGAGGGTATCACTACATTCGGCAAGGCCGAATTTAACTTTTTACTTGTTAAATATAATTCAGTAGAAAAATCGTAAAAATAAGCTACGAAATCATTAATTTTTAATGTTTTCGAAGGTAATTTTTTTTAATTTGTTGGTAAAAATAACACACTTATCATTAATTTTTAATATTTCGTAGGTTATTTTTTTCAAATTTGTTGGTAATGTTGCGAATATCTCAAAAACGTTACGGGCTAGAGAAATTTGGATAGCATATGTGGAATCAGGAGGGAAAAATCTGTCGGAATCATTTGAATACTTCACTGGGAGATTTATGTTGTCAAACAGTGTAATTATTTACAAATATCTCGAAAACAAGATCATCTAAAATTTTCATGTTAACGATTTTTAAAGATCTAAATAAAGAGGAATTTTGTCACCATTTTAACTAAACGTACACTCAAAAAAACCTTGTAAATTTACAAGAAAAGTTTGTAACTTTTTTTCTACCTCCTATTTGACAAAAATTCCTTGTTATTTTACAAGCTTTTTACCAATAATTTTGTAATTTTAGAAAATTTTAAACAAATTTTTTGGTGCAATAAAATTTACAAGGAATTCTCGTAAATTTACTAGACCTTTTTTTATAAAAAAAAACTTTTGTAAAAAAATTGTAAAATTAAAAAAAAAAAAAAAATGGAAATTTCGATCGATTTCGGGATGATTTGGGTGTCAAACGTCAATTACAATATTGTAATGCCCTCTTATTTTTACCTCAACTGTAATAAATATTTATGTGTTAAATTCACATTAGAAATCATTAATCACCTTATGTTTTAACCTAATTTATATAATTAAAATAAAAAAAAAAAACAACAAAAAATAATAAACATACACAAAAAAAAACCAAAACTATGAAATTATAGTCAACGACCGCGGTCAACTGACCAACAACCACTATCAAACACCGGTAATAAGTTAACGGGATTTCTTCTTAACTTGGTAGTCAATTTTAGTCATTTAGCTAAAACTAACTGGCCATATACAACTACTATTAGTTGTAACAAAAAACTGGTGTGAGTGTTGAATATTTTGACAGTGTATTGTTTTTGTAACTCGCGGTTGAACTTTATGCTGTTTCTTTTTTAAAAATTGATTCACAAATTTTTTTTTGAATCAAAAAAAAAAAAAAATGAATTTTTTTTTAATACCTATCATCTTAAAATCAACTGAATATATTAACTAAATACATGTTGGGTTAGAGAAATATTCATTTCAATATTTTATATTTTTGATTTTTATGATGGCACGAGAGATAGTTGTCATTTCATTTGTAAGTTATCGAAGTATCGGACTGGGATCCCGAAAATTATATCGTTGATCACCTGTTTGTTGGAATATAACTTACATATGAACTTGCTGCTTTATTTCGCATTTCAGTGAAATTGGTTCAGCAGTTCAAAAGTTTTCATAACGAAAATGTAGGGCTACCTCAAAACTGTTGGTACATTCTACATAACCTAAGAATGCAAAACGCTTTAAATCAGCAGCAGGTCTAATCATATGCACGGAATTTGATAAAAAAAATTATTTTTTTTTCCCCAAAAATTTTATTTTGCCAAAAAAAAAAAAACTCATTGTTGCTTTATTTCGTTAGTTATCTTACACGAAATTACATTTTCGCTTACCTCTACTATATCTATAATAAGATTTACTAACTAATTTATAAATCTGATACTAAAACCAATCTAATGCTTTATGTTGTGTTTCTTTAGGCTAATTTTTATAGAGGTTTTTTTTTTTTGTTTTGATTTTAGGAAAGTTCATTAGCAGGTCAAATATGCTTGGAGAGAGTTAAAGGTAATGGGTTAAAAATTTATTTGCAAAAACAGATGAATCGAAAAATATGAATGAGGTGAACGTGCGCTGCTTTGAAAGTTTATTGACTGTTGTTGATAAAATTTGACAGATATTTTATGACTTGTGCAAAATTAATTAATGAGAGAAAATATATCCTGATACATTGTATTTCATAACCTCTTGCTGATTTGTCATGGATGGATTTTGGAAACAACATAAACTTTGCAACAACAATTAGTAAAACATTAATTCAATCCATATTTTTTTATCATGCTCCGTTTTCGAAATATTCGCGTTAGAGTTTTTGCGTGAAAAAACTTCAAACGTGAATATATCGATAACGGAACATGCTAGATAAATTTGGATTGCAGTTTTGGAATCAGTAGGTCCATTTTATATGTAATCAAGTCCTATTTTTGGGGAAAAAATATTAACAGTGGACCAACAAAAGTTTCAAATTATTGGTTTTTTGAAAAATTTGGATGACAGATTTGGATTCAGGTATGCAAAATCTATAAAAATTAGTTGGATATTTCACTGGGAGGTTTTTGTTGTTGAACAGTGTAGTTATTTAGCAATCACTCGAAAACAGGACCATTTAGGATTTTAGTGTTAACGATTTTTAAAGTTCAAAATAAAGAGGAGTGAAATGCCATTACCCGATTTTGTTACCATTTTAACAAAACTTAAACTTGCTTGAAAAAGGGTGTGCACTAATTGAAATTGAAAAAATAATAATCAGAATTAGGAAAAATATCTATTGAAATTCGATAAATAACAATTAAAATTAGAAGATTAAAAAAAAAAAAAACGTAAAAAAAATCAATTGAAATTTAAAAAATTACACTGCGGAACACTAAAAAATAAACAAGAGTTACGACCATCATTTCTATATATTTTGGACGTGCTTATTCGAATGGCGTTCTCCGTTTTTCGATGTATGGTACAGTTTTCTTGCAAAATGTCGTTAAAGATTTGCTGATTTCGAGCCAGTTTTTTAACAAAAAAATTTCCAAAGTTAATGATTTATAAATTTTATGGCATGGAAAACAAAGATATGACTTGTGGCAATATTTCATATGCAAATTTGGTTTAAAGCTTGTTATCTTTAGCCCTTAAATTCGCGAATTTCTTCATTTTTTAGGGTTTTCGCGAAATTAAGAGTCAAATTGGTCTTTGATAAAAAACTTGCTTTTGGTGAATCAAAAAGGCATCCCTAACAATACGAATAGTGGACAAAAAACAGCTATGTTATATGGACCATCATGATGAAAATCGCGAAAAACCGTTTTTTTGTATATGCCAGCATCACTTTACGAGATGATTTAAGACTCCATCTTTTAGTATATAATGTGGGATTCTTAAACAATTAACTGACCAAAAATTTGGCCAAAAAAGTTTTCATTTGCAAAAGTTATCTTAACAAAAACTATAATTATTGTAGGGTTAACACTGAAATAATAGTTTTTGTTAAGATAACTTTTGCAAATGAAAACTTTTTTGGCCAAATTTTTGGTCAGTTAAACAATTAAGAATCCCACATTACATACTAAAAGATGGAGTCTTAAATCATCTCGTAAAGTGATGCTGGCATATACAAAAAAACGTTTTTTCGTGATTTTCATAATGATGGTCCATATAACATAGCTGTTTTTTGTCCACTATTCGTATTGTTAGGGATGCCTTTTTGATTCACAAAAATCAAGTTTTTAATCAAAGACCAACTTGGCGGTTAATTTCGCGAAAACCTCAAAAAATTAATAAATTCGCGAATTTAAAGGCTTAAGATGAAAAGCTTTAAACCAAATTGGCATAAGAAATATTGCTACAAGTCATATCTTTATTTTTAATGCCATACAATTTAAAAATCATTAACTTTGCAAATTTTTTTGTTGAAAAACTGGCTTGAAATCAGCAAATCTTTAACTACATTTTGCAAGAAAACTGTACCATACATCGAAAAACGGAGTACGCCATTCGATTCAGTATGCCCGAAATATATAGAAATAATGGTCGTACCTCTTGTTTTCTAAAATAGTGGTCACTTTTGTCACGCAGTGTTATCATTAGAAGTTAACTTTAAATCCAAAGAAAAGCAATTACAATTCAAACAAATGAAAGTGTTGAATTCAGCAGTTGGGTAGAGACGGGCACATTCGCCACTTTTTTTTTTTGAAGTGCTGTAAAACTTAAACCAGTAGACGTTTTATTTAAATTCTTGTCGATTTAAGAAGCTATATATTTTAGCTTTAAAATGTATACTCAAAATGGAATTTATTTGTTTGGCTTCTATAATATTTTTTTACATTTTTGAAGCAACCCACGTGGCACGTGCGCCAAGCTCGTGGGGCACAATCGCAACACTCAAAATAATAAACTGGTAAAACGCCTGGTAAAATGCCTTGTAATCCCGTTCTACCAATATTTAAAAATTTTTCTTGTTTTTTAACAAAAAATCTTGTACTTTACAGTTTTATTGGTAATTTTACAAGTTTATTTTTGTAATTGTATTCTACCATTTTGAAAGGTTTTTTTTTAGAAAAAAATCTGTAATTTTACGAGGATTTTAGTTTAATTACAAAAAAACTGTTATTTTACAAAAATTATGTTATACGAGGATTTATGTTGTTTAACAACAAAAACAACTTTTTTTTTAATTTTTATACCCTCCAACCACAGTATGGAGGTATACTCACTTTGTCATTCCGTGTGTAACGCATCGAAATATCGGTCTAGGACCCCATAAAGTATATATTTTATTGATCAGTGATCGATTCTAAGACATTCTAGCTATGTCCGTCCGTCCGTCCGTCTGTCCGTCTGTAGAAGACACGATACAGTCCAGAATAAAAGAGCTAGACTTCCGAAGGTTGGCACGAATATGTCCTATATTCCTAGGCAGGTTAAGTTCGTAAATGGGCAAAATCGGACCAGGGGGAAAAAAGTTCCCCCTTGGAGAACTAAACCAACTTAAGAAAAACGGCATTTTTTAAAGGTTTTTTTGTACTTTTGCTAAGCAAATGCGACATTCTTATCTCAGAAGAAGTTCAAAATCGCAAGGGGAAGGTGCCGCCTAATGTCTCCCAACAACCCCTCCCCCAAAAAAAAGACGCCCCTGGATTTTTTTTATATTGTTTTTTTTACATATTGGAGGGTATTTAAGATTCGGCACAGCCGAATGTAACACTCTCACTTGTTTTTTATTGAAAATATTTAAAAAAAAAAGTTGACAAAATTTTCAAAAAATTTATTACAAGGATTCTAGTTAATTTACAAAAAAAACAGTTATTTTACAAAAATGATTTCATTATGAGGATTTATGTTGTTTAACAAATTTTTTTTTTTGTAAATTTACCATTTTTTCTTGTAAGTTTACCATTTTTTTTTCCGGTTTTAAAACAATATTTTTACCAATAAAATTGGTTATTTTATCAATTTTTGGCGCATTCAAAATTACGAGGAAATCCTCGTAATTTTACGAGAATTTTACCTACCTCCTATTTTACGAGAATAGCCTCGTAAAATCACGAGATTTTTTGATAACTTTACAAGGTTTTTTTTTTGAGTGCAAGAAATAAAATTTCGAGAAATTCGTTAACAATATCATTTTTCGGAAGAATTGTTATTAAAACCAAAATTTTATTTAAAAAACATAATTTTATTGAAACAAACCAAAAACATATATCACCAAATCTTTTTTAAATTTCAACTCAGTGAAACTGAAATAAATGTTAAAAAAAACCGGCAGTTTTTGGAATTTAGAAAAACTGTAAATGCAGTTGTATAAACAAGACCTTGAACCATCACTGAGCAATGTTTAAGGATTACCACACTTTATTCGTAAAAGTTACAGAGGGTTAAATTTGAAAAATCGATAAAAATGGCTTGATATAATCCATAGTTTTTACCATTTTCTTTAAGTTCTCCTTATATTTCAATCTTTTCCGGCATAACACAAAGTCAGTGCATATAAGAGATTATTTTAATGTTGGTTTGATAGATGCTTCATCGCTTGGTAAGAAGTTATAAGACGGTAAGGTTTTGAAACCAAAAATTAAGAGTTTTTAAATTTTCGAAGTTTTTTGATCAGGGATTTCGGCCCCCTCTATAAAATTAAAAAAGTTGAACTAGAGTTGGTAGCTGTTATAATTCTTAACATTTTGGAATTGATACCGTTAATTTGCCACGAATAGTTAAGAAGTTTCAGCAGATCAAATTTCGAAAGAAAAAAACGTAATTTTTTTAAAATACCAGTTTTTTGCGAGGCACATTCGCGGTTTCATTCGAAATTTGGTGGACTCTTGCGTAAACCGAGTTTTTTGTGAGTTTACATAAAAAGATCACTGGCGGGTTTATAAAAAATTAATTGCAAACATTTTATTGCATTTTTGGAAATTGTGCGAAATTTGCAAATCTGTTTCCTATTTCTTTTTACTTAGTAGCAATTAATGCATCATGTTCATTTTAATACACCAAAAGACGTGCCTTAACGAGTAGAACTGATTTGCTTTTTGGGTTTTTGCTTTAAGCCATTCTGAGCGGAAAGCGCGATGATTTTATCTAAACCTGTTTTGATCTGGCACAGCCAAGGCTTTACACGAAACCGGATGAAATTTTTTTTAAATGAAAGCCCACTTGATGTGTCATCATAAAATCAGAGGCGGGTAAAAAAGTTTTGATGATTATAGATTTTTTGGACCATATTAAATTTTCTTATTATAAAAAAGCATCACCGATTTTTTTTTTAACTTCTGGTACAATGATATGATTTTCCGTGATTTTTTTTCAGTAATACCAACGCGCATTGCCTAAATATGTTATAAAAATTGTGAAACTTTTCTTTTACCGCTAAATCTTAAAACCGCTAAATCTTTTAAAACCGCTAAATCTTAAAACCGCCATAACTTTTGACCCCCTTGCGCGATTTAATTGACGCGAACGAATTTCTTATTCTTAAATAGCTTCTAATATCTATGCCAACTTTCATCGATGTTCCTTCAAAACAAAAATCACATCTTTTTTACCTCAAAATTTAATTCTTAGACGGAACTCCTCATATGTACTACCCATGGGGCACATTAGACCGGGTCGAATAAACAGAAACAGTTAAATAGCCAAAATATTATATTTTAAGGTCGCGATTTGGTATAATTTGGTATAATTCGAATTCGGTTATAACGAACTCGGTTATAACGAGTTCTCGGTTATAACGAACTAATTCTCAAGTCCCGACGTTTTGGCAACAATTTTCACACAAAATACTTCTTTTATAACGAACTCGGTTATAACAAATCCTCGGTTAAAATGAACTACTTATTATGGTCCCAAGAACACAATTTCATTTATATTTACATTTTTATAACGAACTCCCATAAATATTTTGAAAATTGCGTCAATTATGTTTACCAAACTCACAAATAGTTAGACATTTTTGGTTAATATTACAATTTTGATAAAATTTATTTATATTTTTAATGTTTTCTTCTCAATAAGTAGTTTACTTTCAAAAAAACGTCAAATAAAACAAAATTGGAACTTTTTTTTTGGAAATAAAACTGGGTTGATATAAAAAATAACCAGGTTATAGCGAACTTCGCTTATAACGAACTATTTTTACTGGTCCCTCGGAGTTTGTTATAACCGGGTTTGACTGTAGTTTAAAGGCATACTAACAAGTGTTTTTTTTCTAATTTTCTTTATACTATATTTGAAAATCTTAAATCAAATGTAACTTTTTTGTTAATAATTTAACTGGATACTTCCAAGGGAAGGATTTCATGATTTTCTTAGTGCTATAGTTAAATGGAAAAATAAAAATCATTTAAGTGGATAGAAAGATGAGAAACTAACAATCATAACAAGAAGATGAAATCTGAGGTTAAAACCAGATATAGGTCAAATTTAGTACTCTCTGAGGACTTTCTAACAATTTTTTTTTTACAACGATCGGACATCAAATGACAAAGCTATGAACAAATAACGATTTCGGCGTTACCAAATCGCGACCTAAAAATCTAATATTTTGGATATGGAACTTTTTCGAGGTAAGCTTTAAAATTAAGCGCGCCCAATATGAACATTTTTTGTCTCCTTTATGGCCGACCCAGTCTAGGGTACATCCGTCATAGGCGAATCAACCCCATGGGGCATTTTTGCCAGTGCAACTAACGTCATTTTACGTGGCATATGTACCCCATGGGGTACATCCACCGTCGGCTAATGTGCCCCATGGGGTACATTCGCAGAAAAAGCTGCCCATACTCTATCTGGCGAATGTACCCCGTGAGAGTGCGCTCACAAAAAAAATAAAAATTTGTTTACTTAATTATTAAAACAAACTCATTGCAGTTTTGTTTAATGGATAGTGATGGTTTTCCACAATGAGCAATATATTTGTAACTCACAAAATCAAAAAGTTATTACAAAATATACTGACTAGGTAATATTTTTTCAGCAACCTAAAAAATACAAAAAAACATCGGTCCACTTTTTCGTGTAAAGTAGAACGGTTAAAGTTAATTTTTTTTTGATGAAAGATCATTGATAAATAATCATTTGACTCATTTGTCACAATCTGATTCCCCTTTTAGTTAAAGAGATAAGTGGGGGTGGCGATTGTGCCACACTGGCGAATGTGCCCCTCTGTACCCTACATATTGTTAGTAGTTTACATTCTCCAAAATGTAAAAAACAAACAATAAAAATTTGTTGACGAGTACATTTCGACAGAATTGTAGCCGGTGGACGTTAAGAAACATCTCCCCCTTGCTGAAATGTTAACAAATTCATTGTTATGGCTCCTGCACTACATTCCGACGATGCTCCAATGAACTATATTGGTTCATGTTTATAGGGTACCCAACTATATTGGTTGGATACCCTATAAACATTGAAAAGCATCAACCACCTCCTTTGCACACGGTATAAATGGTATAAATAGATTAGACTAGACTTGTGCTTAATCTTTCAATTGAGTGAGCGCTCATTTTCGTTCATTTTCGTTCATTTCAGATAAAAAACCTAGTTCGTTCATCTAGTTCAATCGCTCTTTTGTAATCTTCGTTCAACAGTTCGTGAACGAACTATTTTGATCATGTCTGTTGGTCGTTCATCTAGTTCAAATCGGTCAGTTTTTGTTTTCGTTCAATAGTTCGTGAACGAATCATTTTGATCATGTCTGTTGTTTTGGCTTTCGTTCAAAAAATACAAAAATGTTGAATAAAAACATGAATTAAACAAAAAAACATATACAATTTTTGTAAAAAAACGTAAATGCTGAGAAAGCGTGCCGAAAGAGAAGAGAAAATTAATGTGACAAAATTAACAAAAAAAAAAGATTGAACGACCGAACTGAAAGATCAAAATGAAATAATGACCAATTGAGCTGAATGAACGAAAAGACCTAAAAGAGCGGAAATGAACGAACTAGATAAACTGCTCAGTTAAGTGAATAGTTCAATTGAACTAGTTCGTTCGTGAACGACACAACTCTAGATTAGACGAGGAGAAGTACTTCTTACCCCGTTAATTTTCAATTAGAAGAATGTGTGAGCTTTTAACATTTTTGTTGAATAAATGACGGTTAAGTTCGAATTAGTGAAATTAGTTCTAACTGTCACCTTAACGGAGCTTTGTGTCAAAATTTATATGCAAAAGTTAAATCTAACAAGAGTTATTTTATAATGAAGCTTTGAGTAATCCAGCCTAAGACTTTTAACAAAAAATTTGTGGATAAGGAGAAAAGTCTTTCCATAGAGATTTTTTTTGAAATTTTAAGGAATGACCGGAAAAACATGTGATATATTATTATGACATGTGATTCACTCAAGAAAAAATTTCAAAATTCGAATTGAAGAAACAGCAAGGGATTTTTTATATGGAAACATGCAACAGACCCACAAAAAAAATTTTGACCCAGAAACCAGGGCGCAAATCACGTAAATCGAAAACGATTGATGATGCATAAGCGACATCAAAATACCTACAGTTTTGAAGGGAAATTTGAAAGTTTTTCTTTATTAAATTATTAAAGAGTGTTGTCTAATCCAGAAACATTAAAAAAATTGGGAATATCTTGATTAGTTTAGGAGCAACAAGGCTCCAAAAATCGACGATAGTTAACTATCGTTTTACGTGATCACAGTCCTGACCAAGAAATTGTCATGTATTTTGACCCCCTAAACTCGAATGCGTCATCCAATATAATCTGTCGTTGGGTTTTCCGTAATCTTACAAGAAAGATTCCCAAAGTTACCATTCCAGATTTCTTTCAAATTGATCAAGGCTTGCAATTGATACCCACCTAGAATAACGGCATTTAGCTGTTGTGCTGCAACCAATAAATTTATACATATTTTAAAAAGCGATTATGAAAGTCGATGAAATTTCTAGCATTTTTGATGTGTCACTTCGTGTTTGTTCCGGTTGATTTTCTTATTAACTTTATAATACCGTTTGAAACGGTATTTTAAAGGTATTGACCTATATTTCAAAAACCAACCGGTACAAATACGAAGCGACACATTAGATATATTAGAAATTTTATCGACTTTCATAAACGCTTTTGAAAATATTCATATCTTTGTTGGTTGCGGTGCAATAGCCAAATACCGTTATTCTAGGTGGTAATCGATTGTTAACCTTGAAATTTATACACAAAATCAAGAAAAAAAAATCTAAATCGAATCTTTATTTATTTTAACTAGTGCCTGCGGTCAGTACCGTAGTACCGGGAATACCGGTATTCCCGGTTCTCGGTATTACCGGGAAATGGTACCGGTTTCCCGGTTCTTGAATTATTCCCGGTATTCCCGGGAATACCGGTATTCCCGGTTCCGGTTCTGACGGTATTCCCGGGAATACCGGTATGCATATTTTGTAAAATTTTGTTTAATTAAAATTTTTTCTTCGCTTTTACCAAAAAAAATACAAAACATGTGAAAAACACCATTTCCATTTTTTTTTTTATGAATTTAAGAAGAAAATAGTTACATGATTTTTAAATAATTGTACAAACTCAATTAAATATTTTTGAAATACAGATTAAATGGTGTAATTTAAATATTTTATGGTATAGTATTTTTTTGTCTTTTGAGAACCGGTACCAGGATCAGAACCGGGAATACCGGTATTCCCGGGAATATATCTAGAACCGGGAAACCGGTTCCAGAACCGGGAATACCGGTATTCCCGGGAATACCGAGAACCGGGAAATGGGGGGCACTAATTTTAACCTTCTGAGCTTGATTCCGCACAGAAAGGTTAATCTTTTATTATTTTCTCTATCTTGTGTATAAGTTTTAAAGAAATCAGGTAGTTTCACTTTGAGAACTCTCCATGTAAGATTCTAAGAAAACATAACGATAGATGTTTTTGTGTCTGGTTTCTTGGTAAGAACCAGAAATTGCTCCGAGCTATAGAATTTTAAATAAAATCTAGTCACTTTTGTGAGGAAGTTGTTACCCTTATTAATAAAAATGTATTTCGTCGGTGCTCTGACCAGAAGACCTATGTGTATTTCAAAGTTTTTTTTTAATTTTGGTAATTTTGCGATGTTTTTTAAATGTAAAATTTAAGGAAGTAGAACAATTTTAATATTATTTTAAGATTGATGAAAGAAATATGATTTTAAAGCACCGCTCAAGGACCAAATAAAGCTAATTTAGAGGCATCTTCAAAAAATTTTGAAGACACATAGGTGTTCTGGTCAGAGCACCGACGATATAAATTTTCTTACATGTTTTTTTTTAATAAATAAAAAATCACTATCAAAGAACACACAAAATTTGTTGGTTTTTATTTAAATTTTTTTTTAATACTTTTTAATTATCGAAATTTTTTTATGGGATCGAATACCCTTAACAAAAGTGTAATAGATTGTTCACTTTGGGGATTAAGTCTCTTTTTTTGAGTTTGGTAACAAAGCAAATTCTACTTAAGCTTTCACAGGAGATTCAACTTTGGCTTCAACTGGGGATTCTACTTTAACTTCCACTGGAGATTCTACTTTAACTTCCACTGGAGATTCTTCTTTAACTTCCGCGGGAGATTCTACTTTAACTTCCTCTGGAGATTCTACTTTAATTTCTTCTGGGTTTTCTTCTTTAGTTTCCACTTTAGTGTTTTCGTTTGCTTCGACAATAGCCTCTACTTTAGCTTCTTCATCGGCTATTACTTGTACGGGTATTTGCTGTTCACCAGTAAGTTGACGTCCACCTCTATAAGCCAATTGACCATTATGTAAATAATCCAAATAAGAATTGAAATAAGGATAGGCATTACGTCCCAAACCAGGTTCACCATCATCACCAACAACTAAAAATTGTTCAGAGCTATCAGTCATAGAATCAGAAGAGTCTTTTTCTTCTTCCATTTTATCATCAGCGGGAGCCTTTTCTACAATTGTACCAGGACGAATACGTTGAGGACCGGGTTTTGGTTTTGAAGCAATTACCACGGGGGAACTGGAAAGTCCATTCTTCTTGGTGGGTTTAGCATTGGTAGGAGTACGTGCTGGTGGTATACGTGGTGGTTTAAAGATGTCCATAAGAGAAGCTTCCGCTAATAAGGGCACAGCTTCGGTGGTAATAACTTGCTTCCGCTTATTGGGTCTTTGGTTTTGCATGGCATTTATGGCACTTTGAGGAATGTTCAAAATTAAAGGTTGAGATTGGATACCTTCGGTTATGGAAACGAGTTGATCTGGTGGAGAGATACCTAATTGAGTCCAAGGAATGGTTATGTATTGTGTAGGTTGACCTTTTCTTTTTAAGGGAACAGTCAAGGGAGGTTGAGGATAAGGTGAAACGGGACGTTTATTTTGATTGGTTGACGATGAGGCCGGTTGATAGTATTGATATTGTTGGGTAGAGGGTTTAACCTTAGTGTTAGAAGATTCTACAGCTTGTAAAAGTTCAGGAGCTACATAAATGGTCTGACCATTACGATTTATAATCAAAGTAGCCTGTTGACGACGTTTTTTATTTGTACCAGCCTTTTGGGACTTACGTATGGCATTACCAACTTCTGCAGGACTTTGGCCACGGGTAAACTGTCTAATTTGATTCATTAAAGATTGTTGGCCACGTTGGATAAAATTCTGTTGATTTTGAGAACGTTTTTGATTGTTATTATAATAGAATCCTTGATCATAATCATTATCATCATCATCGTTCTGTTCTACTTCATCACTGTCCTGGGGTCTTCTACGTTTTTGATTTCTATTACGTTGATTATTATTTTGAGCACGTCTTCTTTGGTTATTATTGTTGTTGTTGTTATTTCTTCTCTTATTGTTGTTATTGCCATTATTGTTGTTGCCTTGAGGACGACGTCTACGATTATTATTTTGTTGTTTAACAGGTTCATCATCTTCTTCCTCTTCATCATCCTCATCATGATCGGCATCATTGTCATCGTATTCATCGTCATCATCATCTTCATTACTAGCGTCATCATCATTATTATTTTGATTTCTATGATTATCTTCGAAATCATCATCATCATCAAAATCATCATCAAAATCTTCATCACTATATTCTTCGGAATCATCAATGTTATTGTTACTACCACGATTAGGATTTTTCTTTCTACGATTATTATTGGGACGATTATCATTATTAATAGAAATCAAAGGTTTACGTGTCGACTGACGTTGTTGTACTCTTACTACAACATCAGGTCTAGGTGTTGTTGTTCTAGGAGTTGTAGTAGTGGAAGTTGATGATTCACGAACGGGAGTATCTAAACTGGGTAAACCGGGTAATTGAATACGATTACCCAACCATCCTGTTACCGAACCGGCTAAGGAAGATACTTGTGATCCCAAACCTTGACCAGCATTAAAACCAAACAATTGCCAGGGTGAGGGTGTAGTAGAACTAGTATCTGCCTGTTTGCCCTCAGCATTTGGTTCGATTTCTTGTTGTCTAGGTTTTAAGGCAATAAGAGGATGTATAATAAAATCGGCTATGGTATGAGGTTGTGCTTCAATTTGAAGTTTTTGATTCATTCCCATATCAACCGCCATATCATCTTGGGAATCTGTAATGTTAAGCATTAAAAAAACATAAAGATCCTGTTTCCACAGAAAGAGAATTCAAAAATTTCTCTTCACCTCCACCCTCCTGTACTTACCCACTAAAGCCATATCAGCTATAGGTGATTCAGTAGTTTGTTCCACTTTAGCATCTTGCATATCCTCAGCGCTGACTGAGCTGGCGCTGAATAAAAGTGCACATACAGCACATGTTAAAAATATTAATTTCATTTTCGTTTAATTTTCGTATTATTTTTCCTTTTACAAATTAAGCATTATTTTTTAAGTAAATCACTGGTTATTAAAATTTTTCACTTTTATTTTAAAAATTTTTTCGTTTTCGATTTTTTTTTAATTTTTAAAAATTTTTTTTGCAAAATTTTTTATTTTAAAATTATTAATTTTTTTACAATGTTATTGTGATTTTGTGACTGACACTTGTTTTGACATGCGAAACACTTTTTGAACTGTTCCAGCGTATCGGTTAACTGGTGCTTTTTATTTTGCGGTTAGTTTTGTTGGTAGTTTTAATGGTGTTATGATTATGGCCAAAACAAAATTTTTATGTGTTTTCTTATCCCCCAAACTGAGCGTTGATGTGCGTGTTACATACAGGTCAACAGTAATAATGCTAATAGCTAATGATTTCTATATTCATCTTGGTAATATATTCTAGTTGTTATTTTGATTTTTTTTTTTTTTATAAAAAAATAAACAATTTGCAAAGAGAGAAAGAGATTGAACTTAACATAGAAGATTGTTTTGGTTACACTATGTAACAAATTTACAAAAAAATCTGTCTGTTTAATTCAAAGAAAGTATTAAGAAAAATGCAGTCACACCTCTGTCAAGCTGGCAACGTCCATTAGCCATTCTTAATAACGGCCCGCTGACATGTCAGAGTCACACTTGATATCCCCAAGAGAATGAGTTGAGCATAGATTCATATAAGTTTTCAAAATGTCGTTAATCATAATCAACAGTTATCAGGGGAAGCTGACATTCCCATAACATTTCCATTAAGCAGCCTTTGGGACAATGTCTGATATAAGTCATTCAAAAATATAAAAACCCTTCGTATTTCTTTGAGCATTTACTTTTATTCATTTTCCTTTATAAATTATCTTTATCATATTAAGAAATAACTTTTCACCGTTTTTAGGCCCAACAGGATTTGAACCTGGAACCTCCAGTTTATTAGTTTAACATCTAACTTTTTGATACAAACTTTATTTTCAGAACTATATGTCTATTTTGTACTTGAATACACTTTTAACAGTTGGATTTTATTTTAAATAAATCAATAATGTTGCCACACAGAAAGAATCTGAAGCGACTTTCAATCAACAAAAACGCGGATTCAATAAATTTTTTGATAGAAATTCCTCCAATTAAGAAAATTGTTATACCAATCATCAAATTGTAGTTGATTATTTGAATATTTTTTCAATCAAACATATTTTCGATTTTGATCATAAATTTGATAAAATTTTTATTTATAGTCAATCAAAACAATGATTGATTTAACGAATCAAAAGTAATTTGAAGGTACATTTAACCACTCTGGGTTCTTTTCTATGAGACAGTGTCCGGCAAGGACGCCTTATATGAAGCATTCCACACCAAATGTCCAGCAAAAAAAAAACATTTGTACCGTAAATTTCTGAATAGGTTGTATGGATAGCCCTTTATGAAACTAAAAAAATTGCGTTAAATTTTTTAAAAACTGGGCTTAGGAGGCGTGGTCAAATATTAAAAAAATTTTAAAATTTCTGTCGAGTTACCGTGATTAAATATTTATCAAATCGAATCGGAATGTACCACAATCTCAAAAATTTACATTAAATTATTGTTTTGTATGAGCTATAGCTCAAAAAAAAAAGTGAACTAAAATCTGGGAAAATTAACTTAATTTTAAGAAAAAGAGGGAATGATTTGGCTCCAAAGATTTTTTTTCTTGGTTTTAGTTCATAATTTTCCCAAAACTAAGGAAAACAAAGTTAATTAATTTTAAGCCAATTTTAACTAGAAAATGGGAAAAATAATATTACACTTTAGTTCATTCACATTTTAAAACTGGATTGGGTCTAGACCCTGGACCCATGGGTTCGGACCCCATGGGTCCAGCCCCTTGTTAACTCAAGACCCCGGTCCTTTAAGGGTCCCCATAGATTTTGACCCAAAATTTGTGTCCGTTTCGCTCTAACTTGCTTAGTTTTTGAGATACGGTAATAAGGGGTCTGATAGGGTCTTGAGAATCTTAAAAACTGGATATCTCAAAAACTTTTAATCTGAGGGCTTTCGGGTATTTTGCGGAAGTGTTCTACGAGTCAAGAGCTACAAAAATGCCGTTGGACCTATTCTCGTGTTGACAGTATTTACCGAGATATGTGCATATATAAAATCTCGGGAATTTCAAATTTTAGATCTAAAATTAGGGTCTTGAGACCCCGACAGATATGCAGAGCTAGGCTATTCCATATTTTTCTTTATGGTCTTTCTTTTGAAATTTTCGTCCTTTTCGCTCTATCTCGATTAGTTTTCGAGATATCGCCATTTTGAATTTTTAACTAAATTCTAAGAAGTTATTTACTAAATTCTCAGAAGTTATTAACTAAATTCTAAGAAGATACAACATAGTAGCGCCAAGGACTATAGGCCAATCAGTCTATCATCTTTCCTACTTAAGACACTAGAGAGAATTCTGTAAGACCACTTGAGGAAGAGTATGTGTGCAATGGAACTCTCGGGAAACCAGCACGCCTTCACAAAGGGTAAATCAGTGGAAACAGCCCTCCATGAGTTGACGATGAATATTGAGGAAACCATTAATTATAGCGAATATACTCTGGCATGCTTTCTTGATATTGAAGGTGCATTTAGTAATATAAAATCTGGGGCAATAGAGAAAGCTCTAGCCAATTCAGGTAATGACCCAATGGTGAATTACTGGATAATGAAAGTCCTCACAAACCGTATAATTGAAGCCGAAATAGGAGGGGAATCAATAAAGGCAATGGCGACTAGAGGTACTCCCCAAGGGGGTGTCATCTCACCGACACTGTGGATTCTGGTATTAAATGAGGCTTTATTGAAGCTGAAAAAATACGGAGTGAAGGTAGTAGCTTATGCCGACGACTTACAATTAGTAATTTTGGCAAGAGGGATATCCCTGGACACAATATCCGACATTATGGAGCATGCTCTCTCATCGCTTTATAAGTGGGCCTCGGCCTGTGGACTAGGAATAAATCCTCAGAAAACGGAAACGGTTCTCTTCACAAGGAGGAGAAAAATACCTGAATTTCGATTACCACATATTGGGGGAACGTATGGCGTATGCAGCCTAGACTGCCCAGAAAAAAACAAAGTTGTTATTTTCTTGGGGGATACATGCGAATTTTGTTCCTTTTTGTGCAAAAAAATTTCGGTTTTTTTTTGGGATTTTTAAAATAATATCTAGAGGTCGCGATCTCGCGTTTTATAACGATTTATTTTTTTTGAGTTTTTTATTATTTTAAATTGTTAAATATGATTAATATGATAAAATATTAATAATTTCAGACAAAAAAAAAATTAAATTAAAAATTAAATATCGCTCATTCCATGAGATGTCTCCCAGCATCTAATTAAATGTTCTTTAATTTATTTGAAATTTCGCACACAGGTACACTATGGAGCAATTAAAATAAATTCGTTTTTAGTTTCGCGAAAATCCACGAATTCGCGAACGCGAATATATTCGCGAATTCACGGATTTTCTCGGAACTAACAACTGATTTATTTTAATAGCATCATAGTGTTCATGTGTGCAAAATTTCAAATAAATTAAGGAACATTTGATTAGATGCTGGGAGACATCTCATGGAATGAGCGATATTTAATTTTTAATTTCATTTTTTTTTTTGTCTGAAATTATTAATATTTTATCATATTAATCATATTTAACAATTTAAAATAATAAAAAACTCAAAAAAAATAAATCGTTATAAAACGCGAGATCGCGACCTCTAGATATTATTTTAAAAATCCCAAAAAAAAACCGAAATTTTTTTGCACAAAAAGGAACAAAATTTGCAGGTATCCCCCAAGAAAATAAAAACTTCGCTTTTTTTCTGGGCAGTCTAATGCAGCCATGTATACTTGTCAGAGAATTATTGGAAACACATGGGGTCTTAAACCAAGACTTATACACTGGATATTCACGGCAATTGTTAGACCAACACTGGCACATGGTGCAGTAGTGTGGTGGCATATTGTAGGAAAGACCACGCACGCCACGTACCTGAACAGGGTTAATAGAGTGGCCGCCTTAAGTATCACTGGAGCACGAAGGACAACATCCACACATGGTCTAAGTAGGATTCTGGACTTGCCATCTTTGGATCTTTACATCCAGGAATACGCACTTAGGACACAGCTGAGACTAAGTCAAAACTGCGCGCTGAAAGTTCGAGACTATGGACACACAAAACTCATACTAGACCATCGATATGATGACTGTGTGACTGATTATATGACTCCACATATCGTGTGGGATGCAGGTATAACAATTGAAATACCATCACATTGCAGTCTACACGGATGGATCAAAGATGCCACAGGGAACAGGTAGCGGTGTCTACTGTGAGAAACTGGGAATTGAACACAGTTCAAGGATACAGGACAGCTGTAATATTTTTCAGGCGGAACTGCATGCAGTGTCAGAGGCAGCCAGGCTTATTTTAATGAGGCCGATCTACTCTAGTGAGATCATTATTTACATTGATAGTCAGGCGGCTTTAAAGGCACTATATAACAGGAATATTCGATCAAAGGTTGTCAGCCGTTGTCGCCAAGAGCTTATGGCTCTCATCGAACAACACTCTTTAAGACTGTGCTGGGTTCCAGGTCATCAGAATATTCCAGGAAACGAGAAAGCTGACGAGTTAGCTCGTATGTGAGCAGTTTTACCATTAAGTTCAATCACGATCGACGTGCATCCGGGCCTGGATGCGATTTATTTCGAAATACGGAGAACATTTGAACGACAGGAAGATTTGAAATGGGAAAGCAGCCAGGACTGTATCCAAACGAAGGCCTTGTGGACTCGCGGTGGAAAAAGTATCCAGAAAACACTACTTTATATGGAAAAATCAGACCTAAGGAAGTACGTAGGTTTAATTACAGGCCATACTGGCTTGAAAGCTTATTTGAAAAAGTTAAAATTGATAAGAGATGACTTGTGCAGATGGTGTGGGGACGAAGAGATAGTGGAAGATTCATTCCATTATCTTTGTCAGTGCCCTGCACTATCTCGCACTCGATTTAATTATTTTGGCTTTTATTTCTATCAGGAACTAGAGGAACTTAGAGATGTCAACCCATGGAAGATGCTTAAATATATTAGGCTAAGTAAACTCGATGAGACATATGTGGAGACATAAATCATCATTTATCAGCAAGGCAGTAGTGAATTATGATTAATATGTAAAGCAGCCAACAACAAAAACCAACCCCCCCCCCCCCTTTCGAGGTATCACTTTGGATCAGGAACTGGTCTTGTGGACATTACGTCAACCTCTTAACCTAACCTAACCTAAATTCTAAGAAGTACACTTCCTCAATTCAAAGAAGAGAAATATGATTAAGTTTTTTTTAGTAAATTTTATCTAAACTTGAACTTAATTGTTTTTTAAGAAATATGTCTTAAAAATAAATATACGTTTCTTAGATTTGTGGAAAATTTCTTTGGCAGTAAGAATTTTTTTC
Organism: Pegoplata infirma; assembly: GCA_963921195.1. Classification (NCBI taxonomy): domain Eukaryota; kingdom Metazoa; phylum Arthropoda; class Insecta; order Diptera; family Anthomyiidae; genus Pegoplata; species Pegoplata infirma. The sequence continues at coordinate 31,853,776 of OY992540.1, read as the reverse complement.
CTAATATTTAAAAATTCCATTTAAAGAAAACTATGAACTACTTATAAGTAAATGAACTAAATTTTTTTCCTTATAGTTAAGAAAATTTCTCATTTTTTAGTTAAATTTTACTAAATTTAAGAAAAATTCATGATAAATTTTCAAAGACATTTTTTACTTAATTTTAGTTATGTCTTTTTTTCAGTGTATCGATTAAATTTTTTTTTTGTTGAAAAATTTTCAGAACCCGTTCTGAAATTTTCCATTTTTTAAAAAAGTCGATTTATCAAAAATCCGGCCACTTTTTTTTTAAGTTTAGAAGTTTGTTTATCCAACCAAAACATTCAGAAATGTGTTTTTCGTTTTTTTTTTCGAGAAAATTGCATTTGAATACTAAATTTTATAAGAAAAAATACGATTTTCGCTCCTTAAAAGTCTAATTAATGAAAAATGGTTTAAAAAAATTCGAAAAAAATTACGAAAAATTAAAGAATTTTGAATATAATTCCAAAAAATTTAATGCTTTTACGCCAAATTGTGGGCGCATAGTGCCATTACAAAGTTCTTCCATTCTTGTCGGTTGTGTGCCATTGATTTTAGTTGTTGCCATGAGAGCTGTTGGTTATAGGACCGTAATTCATCTAGCATGCTGCGTCTCCAACTTCCCCTTGGCCTGCCACGCCTTCTATGGCCTTGGAGGTTCCATTCGAGGGCCTCTTGGCCGATATCGTCAGCAGGTTTTCGTATTGTGTGGCCTATCCACCTCCACCTACGTTCTCGGATTTCACGATCTACTCGCTTTTGTATGCATTTGAAAAAAAATATAGAAATTTGAAAAAATAATTACAAAAAAATGTCTAAAAATTGCAAAATTAATGAAAAATTTAATTTAAAAAAAAAAAAAAAATTAGGAGAAATTTAAGAATTAAAAAAAAAATAAAAAATTACAAATATTATTCCTTAAAAGTTTAAAGTTTAAAAAAAAAAAAAATCCAAAAAAATTAGGAAAAATTAAAGAATTTTGAAATAAATCAAAATTAAAGAATTTTGAAAAAAATAATTCCCAAAAAGTTAGATTAAAAAAATGGGTTAAAAAAATACCTAAAAAAATAAGTAAAATTTAAAGAATTTTGAAAAAAAAGAATCCTAAAAAATTAAAGAATTTTGAAGAAAAAAAAAATGCGGATATACCAAAGAAGTAAAAATAATGAAAAATGTTTAAAAAGAAAAGAATTTTGAAAAAAAAATTTAATAATTAAAGAATTTTAAAAGAAAAAAAAATACAAAAAGTAGTTACTGAAAAGTTAAATTAATATAAAATGGCTTAAAAAATTAGGAAAAAAATTATAGAAAATTTTTTTATTATTAATTTTGATGTGATGAACACATCATCGCCGTTTAAAATTTGCTTGCGCTTCCATAGTGCTTGAGAAAAACTTGCATTTAAAATAATTTTAGAATTAAAGTTTTGGGTTTTTTGAAATTCTCACCAAAAACTCTAAACATTGATCGAAAAGTGTCTTGAGATTTTTTTAAATTCCTTAAGCGTTGGAAAAAAATCGTTACCTTAATGTCATTAAGCAAGATTCAACTTTTTGTTGTCCTGATCACAAAAAACAAAGTTTTTGCAGAAAACGGTTTTTCTATAAAATCAATTGAAAATTTATATTTATTAACCAGAAAAAAAATCGTGTTACATAGTGTTAATAAAACTTAAATAGGATTGAAACAACAGACGATGACAAGTTTAAATTGTCAGAAAATTAAACAATCTTTGCCAGCTTAAATTTAAGTTTTTTGTTTAAAATTGAGAGTAATTGTTAAACATAGTAAAGATTATATAACTACCCCCGGGAATAAAAACCTGTCAAGGACCGACATGACAAATTCCTTAAGGGTTTAATATATATCGCCCATACTTAATAGTACCCCCGAGCTAAGGGGGCCTAGAAATGCCAATAAGCTCGCTTATACGAAAAACGAGCCATTTTTTTTTTAATTTGTTTTTAAAGAAAATTTCACATTTTCTTTCAGAAAAAATCACAGAATCTAACAGAGTTTTCGTATACATCTGAGACTTTTTCTATAGAAGAAATTTTTCCTTTTTAAGTATAAAACAGAATTAAAAAGTTTAAATGAAAGTTTGTCTCAAACTCTATGAAATAGTCGTTGAAAAACAATTTTGAGATTTCTTAAAAAAAAAGTCTTAAACGTAGGAAAAACCGTAATTTTTAAAACGACGATATCCCGAAAACTGCTCGATAGATTTCAGAAATTTTTTGATATTCATATTAAGCATGCCAAAATTAAAAAAAAAGTTTGCATCCCAAGATTGAAGTGTGACATGGGTTAAAATGATCCGATTTGGCTTTAAAAGTAAATTTAAATAAAATACTGCCTTAATTAAGATCTATAAAAGGGGGAAGGGGGAGAAATTTGTAGATATTTTTTTAAAAAAATTCTTAAACGAAGGAAGAACCCCCATTTTTTTTACCAATTTCAAATAGCAATATCTGGAAAAATTTAATTAAATTTTATCCGATTTGGCTAAAGATCTGAACACAGAGTTTTTAGACCAAAACGAACCATAATTTGCCCGGCAATCGACGAAATATGAAAAAAGTAATTTTTCGTGCCACCCTACTGGGTATATTTGTAAAATCAAACTACATAGACAAAATGGCATTAGAAACAAATGTTAACACATGCATACATATGTTAACACTTGATAACTTAAAAAAATATTTGCAAAAATAAAAATTCCTTGCACCATTTATCAACATTGAATCTAATGAATATCCATGCCCAAATCGTTCCGACAAATTTAAATGTCTGCCCAATTTAACATGGAAAAAAAGTGAAAGTTCATTAATCCAAAATATTTTTCTTTTTTTGCAAACTTCCGTGGTGGTGGTCTTTTCATCGTAAATTATTATTTGACCCCATAACTTTAAGGTAGCGGTTGATTTTGTTAGAAAGCGTGTCAATGCGTAAGGTTATATGTGGTATCAAGAAGATTAGTATTTTTCTTTCCAGCTTTCTAATTGTGTTTTTGCGTTTTATCTGCTCCAGCTGTTGCTGTGATTGATTTAAGGTTTATACAAACAAATTTTGTTATGCAAAAATTATTCATTCATAATTGATAAAATCATAAAATTAAATGTTGGTTTTTGCAAAATACAGTGCAAATGATGATAATTTTCTCTGAAATGTTTGCCAAAATAATTAATGGGTTGTTTAATTAATTATTTAAATTAATCTAAAAAATTCATCGGTATAATTGAAAAGAAATGTAGACATGACAAATGTTGAAATTTGTGTTGCTATTAAATGGCTACTAAATGTTTCGGATTGGAAATTTTTTGGCAAAAAAAACCATTCATTTCCATTTTTTTGTCTTTATGATACTATACGGATCATGAAACCCCAAAAGTTTAATATTTATTTTATATATTCTGAAACATTTTAGCGATTTAGTAATAGGGATCGCTATAAAAAGAGATGATGTAAAAAAAACGTTTAAAAATAAAAAAATGCATGGGGACCATCTTAAGAGCAGGTTTGTAGAACGAAAAAGTTGGTTTTAAAAAAAATATTGGAGGTCGGCCATAAGTTTTACTCTTTTAGGGGCAACCCTGAGGCAGTTAGAGCGGTGGAAAAAAATTTCTAAAATATGAAAATTTGTAGAGGAGCTCATTTAGTGAGTGGGGATAGGTGGTAGGAATGTTCCGAAAAAATTGTTGGCGGGAAAAGTTAATGGGGGTCGGTTTTACATTTTATACTTTTAAAAGGCACCATTGGAGCGGTAGAAGATGACTTAAAAACACAAGTTAATTTAAAAAAAATTAAAGGGACTGCCTTTAGGGTTAATATATTTTAGGAAAATGTTGGTTACATTTAACTCCTATAGGTGCATCCTTGGGCCAGTTAGAGCGGTGGAAGAAAATTTTATAAAAATGGAATTTTATATGGGAACCCCTTTGGGGAGTTGTGATATGATTTAGATTTGTTTCGAGTAAATGTTGGGTTGTAAAAATTAATGGGGTTTGGTTCTACATTGCAGCTCTGCACTCCCTTAAGGGGTTTTCATACAAAATTCCATTTTTATAAAATTTGGTTCTTTTACTATTTTCAGTTTCTTAAAACCAAAAATTTGAATAACTTGGGCTTGTAACTTGGATAACACTGTGCAACAAATTTTGGGTCATCGCGTTGAGCCTCAATGTCTTCAACGCCATATGAAAGTAGACCATCAAGTGGACAAAATCACCAAAGGGTTTTGCAAAGTCAGTTCGGATTTCTTTTTTATAGCCCACTGAAGTTTTTATTTTTTTATCAAAGGCGCTTGGAAAACGTCAAAAATACTATAATAACGACACATCTGAGCTTCAAAATATGATTTGATGCCTGTAGTGAAATTTTATGGCGGTTCTTTTCTTAGAACATTTTAACCCTCTAACTGCCATTTTAAGGGGTCATTTTAGTCCTTTTTCAAAAACTAAACACAGAAGTCTAATAAAACGTCCATTTAGAGGGTTAAAATGTTCTTTAACCCTGAACTAAAAATGATGTTCTGATGTGTTTTATAAATTTTTATGATGATTCTTTTCTTTGACCAAATTAACCCTCTAGCTCCCGTTTTAAAGGGCCATTTTTGTCCTTTTTTAAGAGAAATACAAAAAAATCTATAAAAAACCGCAGTTAGAGGGTTAAAATGTTTTACAAATATTTTCTGCACGAAATTTTACTAGGGCACGTCTAAGACAGAAAGTTCGTCCAGCATATACAAAAATGCTGAAACATTTTAAAGTATTCAAATATTTTTTTTTTATTTTTTTGGGCCGAAATATAAAAAAAAAACAAGTAAAAAAGTTTAATTCGGTTTGTCGAATGTATTGATACCTTCCACAATGTAAAAAATTTTATTTGCAAAAAAAAAAACAAAAAAAAAATTAAAAACAAAAATCCGCTAAAAAGATTTTTTGTTAAAAAAAAGAATTTCGACGAAAATGTTTTTTTTTGTAAAAAAATATTTTTGTACTTGTTTAAATACTATTCGGTGATCAATTCTGTTCACATGTGTCAACCAGCCGAATTAAAGCATTTTGTGTTTTTAGGTTATGTTGAATGAACCACAATTTTCGAGGTGTTCTTACATTTTCGTTCATAACTTTTTAACCGCAAAACCGATTTCGCTCAAATGCAATACCAAACTGCTTAGGGCAACAAAAAAAAAAAATTTTTTGTTTTTTTTTTGCAAATAAATTTTTGAATTATAGTTTTTGAGTTTTTTTTTGTATAAATAAGATTTTCGCGAGTGTGACTCAACGTGAGTGTGAGTGAAGCTTCCGGGAGTGTGAGTTGTTTTAAATTTACTCACGTGATTGTGAGTGAGTGTGAGTAGAAAAAATATGCTCGTGAGTGAGTGTGCGTGATTCAAAAATTTCTGTCGTGAGCGTAAGTGAGTGTGAGTCAAAAATCACTCACGCGCCAACTCTACATTCAACAAAGTAGAATTTAACTTTTTTACTTGTTTTTTTTTTATATTTCGGCCAAAAAAAATGTAAAAAAAAAATTGAATATATTATACTTTAAAATGTTTAAGCATTTTCCATATGCTGGACGACCTTTCTGTCTTAGACGTGCCCTAGTAAAATTTGATGCAGAAAATATTTGTAAAACATTTTAGCCCTCTAACTGCCTTTTTTTATAGACTTTTTTGTATTTCTTTTAAAAAAGGACAAAAATGGCCCTTTAAAACGGGAGCTAGAGGGTTAATTTGGTCAAAGAAAAGAATCATCATAAAAATTTATAAAACACATCAGAACATCATTTTTAGTTCAAAAGTATATTTGCACTGTTTTTTGTCGATATTTTGTAACACTGCTTTGGTAAAAAAAAAATAACAAACATTGATTATTTATACTTGAGCCTTTTTAAGCATTTTGCGCATGTCGCACAAACTTCGAACATTTGACAACCCCTAGTGAAATTTTATGAGGAAAATATTTGTAGAACATTTTAACCCTCTAAATGGACGTTTTATTAGACTTCTGTGTTTAGTTTTTGAAAAAGGACTAAAATGACCCCATAAAATGGCAGTTAGAGGGTTAAAATATTCTAAGAAAAGAACCGCCACAAAATTTCACTGAAGACATCACATCATATTTTGAATCTCAGATGTGTTCTTATTATAGTATTTTTGACGTTTTCCAAGCGCCTTTGATAAAAAAATAAAAACTTCAGTGGGCTATAAAAAAGAAATCCAAACTGACTTTGCAAAACCCTTTGGTGATTTTGTCCATTTGATGGTCAACTTTCATGTGGCGTTGAAGCCATTGAGGCTCATTTTTCTTGTTGCACAGTGTAATAATTCCAGCTGGTGAATAAAAAGTAACAGAATTATTTTTCAACAAATTTTTTTTTTTTTTTCATAAAATTTTTTTTTTTTTCATCAATTTTTTTTTCATTAAATTTTTTTTTCATGAATTTGTTTTTCCAAAAAATTTTTTTTCCATCAATTTTTTTAATTTTTCATCAAATTTTTTTTTCATAAATTTTTTTTTTTTCATCAAATTTTTTTTGTCCATCATTTTTTTTATAATTTTTTTTTTAATCAAATTTTGTTTTTCATCCATTTTTTTTTCATCAAATTTTTGTTTTTTCATCAAATTTTTTTTTTCATAAATAATTTTTCCTAAATTTTTTTTATCATATTTTTTTTCATCAATTTTTTTTATCAAATTCTTTATTATCAATTTTTTTCTCACCAAAAAAAAAAAAAAATTTTCATATTTTCTTTTCATCAAAACTTTTTTTTCACCAACAATTTTGGGTTTATGAAATTCTTTTTAACATAATTTTGTTTTACGTGAAAATAAATATTTTTTTTTACAAAACTACTTTTTCACCAAGTCTAAGCTTTTCGCATAAAAATTTTCCATTTGTTTATCAAATGTACATAAAACAAGTGAGAGTGTTATATTTTTTGGGGCCGAATCTTTTGTACTCTCCAAAATGTTAAAACACTCTTTTGCACTTATTTTTGCACTCACTTACGAAATGTACTGCCCTTTTGGTTTTTTAATGGGGTCCTCGACTGATGTTTCAATTCGTTTTGCATGGACCCAGCAAAAACATGGTAATGAGATGTGAAAAGTAATCATTACCAAGTGCATTATTTATAATGAGTACCCATTACTATTAACATTATTTTAAGCCCAAAAGTAACTACTTTTAAATAATATGTTGTTGAAATAGTTTTAAGTAATATAAAATTAAAAAGTATATATATTCGATTAGAGTTTTATTCTAGTTCGAGGCCCAAAAATATTTCTATTTATGATATTGTCATAATAGAGTATTTTTAATTTATTGCTTTAAAAAAGTTACTATCTCATAGTATGTCTGTACTGATCAGTTTCATCCCCACTAAAGGAATCTTCAGCAGACTTTAGAGAATCATCGTTGGTCAATCAAACATCAAACCAGACATAATATTTGATATATTTCCCAAGTTATATGAGAAGTACTATTATGAAGGTCCGAAATCTGTTTTCCAACAAAAATAACTCTTTTAAAGCAAAAATTGTATATATTAAATCACCGTCGGTAACTATTAATATATGTGTTGCTGTTATTTTACAATAACAACAGTGCCTAACCAAACAATAGTGTTGGTAGGATAAGTCGTACTAAACTTTGTGTTAAATGTTGTTTTTTTATTTTTAGTACCAAAAGGTACATAAAAATATATATATACATATATAAAGGCCGAATAAATACATTTTATTTTTATGTACCTTTTGGTACTAAAAATAAAAAAACAACATTTAAAATTAAAAAGTTTACAGTAATATGTAATTAAAGTACTTCTAAGTAATAAAATCCCCTTGTCCTTGCATTTTTCAACCTTTACAATTCAATTTACTCAAAAATTTCTTTAAAATTTAATAAAACTTAGGCAGTTTTTAATTTTGATTAAAAACAAGTTAAATTTTAAATGTTTTATTACTCCCATTTGATAGCTAATTATTAAACTTCTAATTGGTAATGGGTTTTTACTCCTTATTAGTAATCCGAGGCAGTAACTACTTATTTATCTCCATACTCTTCACTAGTTATTTTTGTCTCACGCCCTTGTTAAAACAATTAGTGTTTCATTCAATAAGTAACTACTTATTAACATCTGTTTCGGATTACAAAACCCATTACTAGTAATGCCAATTTTTGCTGGGTCGGAAGCAAAATCGGAAGCAAAAACATGTATTTTTAAAAATCTAAAAAAAAAATAAAAATTTAGCTTGGGGTGCCCCTTAAGGGTTCAGAATAAAGGGCAGGTACATTATTAGAAAATATTAGGGTGAAAACAAATTTGGGTTTGGTCAGCCATTTAACTCCTCTAGGGGCACATTTTGAGCAGTTAGAGTGGTAAGAGTAAAATATAAAAAAAAATTGTCGGTCTTATTTTTACTTCTCTAGAAGGCACCATAGAGGCGGTAGGAGCTGGTTTAACAAAAAAAATTATAAAAAAAAACAAGTGAGAGTGTTTAATTCTTAAAAAAAAAAACAAATTACAGGGACGTTTTTTTGGGACGGAGAGGGCCATCGGTGGAGGCTGGGGGGACATCTCCCCTCTCGAAAAATGTTCACTAGTTTATTTATTATGCTTTTAACATTAAAGTTATACAATTTTATCATTATTTAAAATATTTTTTTTCCCGGTCCTAGTGCAGGACTCTCAACTTTTTCTTGCATAAACATGCTTCATTTGTTTAAAAAAAATATACAAAACACGTAAACAATATCGTGTTTTTCAGGGGTTGGTTTAGTTTTTGAAGGGGGAACTTTTTTCCCCCTATTCCGATTTTATGCATTTCCGAACATAACTTGCCTAGGACCATAAGACATATTCGTGCCAAATTTCAGGAGGCTAGCTCTTTTATTTTGGACTGCATCGTGCCATCTACAGACAGACGGACGGACGGACAGACGGACTGACAGACGGATATTCACAGAATGTCTTAGAATGGGCTTTATGGGCTTTATGGGCTCCCCGACCGATATTTCGATGCGTTACAAACGGAATGACAAAGTGAGTATACCCCCATACTGTGGTTGGAGGGTATAAAAATTGAAAACTACAGTGGGCCATAATTTTTTTTTTTTAAATTTGAGGGAAAAGGAATCGCACGAAAAAAATTAATCGTTTTTTTTATAAAAGTGTCCCGCCATAATAGCCATAACTGAAAATATTTTTTTCTTATAGAATGAATGAAAAATATGCAACGTTTCTTTTAATGATCAGAAAGATATAGCTTTGAACTACACAAAAAAAATTTTTGGGCCAAATTAAAGATGACGGATTTTAGATTTATTCCATCAAAACTGGCGGTCTATGGGACAACGCACTGTGCATAGAGGCGGTAGGAGCTGATTTAATAAAACAAATTTATAAAAAAATTAAAAAAAATTATGGGCATCCATAAAGGGTAAGTCCTGATAAAATGTTTGAATTGAAAAAATATTTGGGCGAAGTCATTCGACTCCTCTAGGGGCACTTTAGAGATAGTGTGAGCTGTACGAGCATTTTTTTAAATTTAACTTTTGTATTTGAGCCTTCTTAGGTAGAATGAGTAAGGTATTTTCAGAAAAAAATTTTTGGGGGGGGCGGGGTTGTGTTTAGTCTCATATTTTATCACTTTATAGAAGAATCTAGGTCAGTTGTAGTATTTTTTATAGATTTTTACACTTACGCCCAACTTTAGTCTTGATGATTGGCCATTTGTCCCCATTCCACCTCCCTCATTTTTTGGATCATGCTGAAAACATATGTGCTGTCCCACCCCTAATAAATATGTGTTACATACGGAATGACAGGCTCTATTACTCAGAGGCAGTGCTGCCAGAAGTGGCGGTTTTTCTTCATTTTGACGTTTTTTCATGAAATTTTGCAAAATGACCACTAACGATTTTCTGATTTGATTCCCATACATTTTGACGATTTTTTGTAACTCCACTTTTATTTACAAAAATCAAAATTTTGCAACTTTTTTAATTTTACAATGGTTTGAAAACAACACCTAGAAAAGTTTTACAGTAACTATTTACAGTTATTGAAAAAGTTTTTGGTTAAAGTTGTTTTAAACGTTTTATCGTTTGTTTTTCAAAAAAACTAAAATATTGAAAGATTTATACAGTTATTAAAACAATGAACTTCAAAATTTACGGAAAAATATTTTTATCAGTTAAATTATTTGTGACTGATTATACCGTATTATTTTACAGAAGTAAGGTTTTTGTAGTTTGTTATTAAAAAAAAAAAATTCTACTCCACAAAATAAAAAATTGTGAACAGTTAAAATAACTGAAATATCATTTGTTTTTACGGAATATATAGTCATTTATTAACGTTAAAATAAAAATAACTGAAAAAGTATGTTGTTTTAAATTAAATATAAGTAGTCCGTTTTTTAAAACGATTGTTTTAAACGTTTTTTCAGTTGAATTTACTTACAAAATATTTTGAGTGAAAAATTAAATGAAATTCGATTAAAATAAAATACAGAAGAAAGACACAAATTTACAACATTTCATTCTCTTTTGGAAATAAAACTGCACTTAAAAATTTATGTCGTTTTAAAGTCATTAATTGTTTGCTCTGTATGAAAAAATAAATGATTATTCTTTTAATTTAATTTTAATTGTCGCTATTTTTACATGAGAAATTTTTTTTTTTATTTTTGAATTCCAAGTGAACAAACATACTCCAAAAATGTGACTACAAAATTGGAGCAACTTTTTAAAATTTTTGTATGAAAACGATTCATTCAAAAGAGCCCTCTTTTTAGACTCAAAAACTAAAACTCAGAGAATAGTTGGAGTCTTTATCGACAAATTTCAAACAAAATACTTGAAACGATCATTTTAATCTCTTTTGAGTCAGTTTTTGAAGGCTCATTTTTTTCCACATTTTGACGATTTGCCACAAAAAAAGCCTGGCAGCACTGCTCAGAGGATAAGTATTAAAGGGTGGGAAAAGGTATAAAAGTTTCTATAGGACAATAAGTAGTATACATCTACAATAAATAACAAAAAAAATTTATAATTATATTTTATGATTTAATAAACATGACAATAATTTAATAACACTTTATTTGATTTTTAATTTATAATTGGACTACTCGTTTTTTTTTAGATTTAACTTATTTGCATAACAATGATTGAACAATATTTACCATATTAAATTATGCATAATCTAATTTGATAGACACACCCTGTAACAGTGACCGGAAGGGTCATTTACATCAATTTGTAGAAAACATTAATATGTTATTATTGGTCATTATTAAGCATTAATTTATAAACAGCAATAAAAATTTAAGTTTATAGCAAATAATCAAAGAAATTTGCAAAATTTACAAGTTATTGAATGATTTTATAAACGCTCTAATGATTTTATATTATTTTAAATTATATAAATAATATTTAAATATTCATTAAGTTGAGCGACTAATGAATGAATATGGTTTTAAACATGTTCACACTGCTTACACACATGTTCACACACTGTATAAAGTATACATTGAGCTTTTCGGAAGCCAATGTGGTCAAATCCCGACTACACAATATTTCGAGTAAATCATTGTTAAAGTTTCAGGGTTTTCCATAATTTCATGTTAAATACTTATTGAAAATCTAATGAAAAATATACTTAACAATCATACTTATCTCTTATCATATCAAATTTTTAATCAGAGACCAAATTTAACAGTTATACATATATGGGGCATTCCAGGCCAAATTACTCACTTTTAGACCTGACCCCTTTCGATTTATTTCTGGATATGTTTTAGTACTTATTAAATGCAACTCGGACACCAATTTTCAGCCTTTTACTCCAAGATGGTGTTGAGTAATCGATTTTTCAAAATGGCAATTTTTTCAAAAAAATTAAAAAATTAAAATTTTCAATTAATTTTGACCAGTAAAAAATATAGATATCTTAAAAAACGTTGGACAACGTTTTGTTGGTATTTAAATATAGTTTTAGAAAAAAATATTAAAAAAATTATTCGAAGTAATTGTCACTTATTTTTTAACGTTTAAAAATTAAAATCGACTTTTTGAAAAAGTCCGAAACCTTCGATTTTTTTTTAAAACGTCTAAAAGTTCTACTCTAAATTACGCAACTTTTAAGCCATAATTCGAGATGTGATCGCAATTTGTTCTATTTTTTTTTTTAAATTTTGGAAATTGCACCTTTTATTGTTTGACTCTGATGCATTTTATATGGTGCTCCAAAAAAAATTAAATTGGTAGATACTGACCCTAACTTACCCTAGCTATATTCATTTCGAGGTAAAAATACGCCTTACAAAAATTAAGAACGATCGGACATGGATAAGGTGTTCCGCATTGGCCTTGAACGGATTACAAGGAAAAATATGAATTTTTTTCAGTTTTCTATTTTTTTTTGGTATTTTAAGTTAAGTTTAAATTCAAGTGGTTACAGAATTATAATACGGAGTAAAATGCCTCTCTATTAAGGTACCAAAAACTGAAATCGGTTGAAAATCAGCCAAGTTATTACAATTTCCCCAGGCATATAACGTATGGCAGACCACTTGATTAAGCAATACAATCCGATTTTTGAAATTCATTGAAATTTTCTACTGTAATAACATTTTTTTTTCTTCAAGTTCAAATGTAATTAGGTGACAAGTATTTTTCATATTGTGTTTTGCTAACATTTTTTAAATTAATGCTAAAAATGCCTGCATTTTCAACACCCTTTTGAAATCTCTATTCAAAAAAAAAAAAAATTGTTTTTGTTTTAAAATTTGGAAAAACCAAAACAATATTACACTGAAACATGAATAATGAAAAAATGTTATTACAGTAGAAAATTTCAATAAATTAAAAAAAAGAGACTCGTATTCTTTAGTCAAGTGGTATGACACACGCTAGATGCCTGGGGAAGTTGTAATAGCTTGGCTGATTTTCAACCGATTTTAGTTTTTAGTATCTTATTAGAAAGGCAGTTTACTCCACATCATAATTCTGTAATCACTTGAATTAAAACTTAACTTAAAGTACCAAAAAAATTGAGAAAACAGAAAAAAATCATATTTTTCCTTGTAATCCGTTTTTTAAACTTCAAGGACCATGCTACACGCCTTACCCATTTCCGATCGTTCTAAATTTTTGTGAGACGTATTTTTACCTCGAAATGAATATAGCTAGGGTAAGTTAGGGTCAATATCTACCAATTCATTTTTTTTGGATCGCCATATAAAATAAATCAGAGCCAAAAAATAAAAGGTGCAATTTTAAAAATTAAAAAAAAAAAATAGAAAGAATTGTGATCACATCTCGAATTATTGCTTAAAAGTTGCGTAATTTAGAGTAGAATTTTTATAGTTTTTTACAAAAAATCGAAGGTTTCGAACTTTTTCAAAAAGTCGATTATAATTTTTAAACATCAAAAAATAAGTGATAATTACTTCGAATAATTTTTTCATATTTTTTTTCTAAAACTACTTTTAAGTACCAACAAAACGTTGTCCAACTTTTTTTTAAATAACTATATTTTTTAATGGCCAAAATTAATTAAAAATTTCAATTTTTAAATTTTTTTGAGAAAATCGCCATTTTGGAAAAATGATTTTTTTTTGATTACTCAACACCATCTTGAAATAAAAAGCTGAAAATTGGTGTCCGAGTTGCATTTAATAAATACTAAAACATATTCAAAAATAAAATAAATCGAAAGGGGTCGGGTCTAAAAGTGAGTGATTTGGCTTGGAATGCCCCATATACTTTATGGGGTCCCCACCGATATTTCGATGTGTTACACACGAAATGACAAAGTCAGTATTCCCCCCATACTGTAGTTGGAGGTATACAATTTTTAAAACCCACACAAAATATTTTATTGACTCACGCTCACGCATGTACGTAGATTTTTTTTCGAATTATATTTACACACTCTCACGTGTGTAAATTTTTGCACTGTAAATGTAACTGTTGATTCGGTCATATTACTACAGAAGCTCTGTAAACAAGGTAAAATTATAGACGTATCTCTCATTTACTTGTATAGTGCCATAACTCAAAATATGTCGTTTTTGGGTAAACAATACAGAATTATTTGTTATATCCTGCTTTATATTGTGTCAAGAATTCGTATTAATATCTTTTAAACTCACCGTTTGAGAAGAGAGCACGCCATTATAACATTTTCTACTCACGGGCCTTATACAACGTAAACCAAGTTTCAATTGTAAACTTTTAACAGGTTTTCTGTAAAATCAAACATTTTGAGTTATGACACTATACAAGTAAATGAGCGATTTGTATGTATTAAAAAATTTCCGTAGTCTATATTTGAAATTAAACAATAGTAAATATTCCATAATTTTAACATAAATTAAAAATTCGCAATTTTTCAAATTAGAATCCCAGTCTTGTTATTTTTTTTGCCAACGTTTGACCTAAATACATAACTGAAACATGTTATTAATAAGAAGAGAGAGAAAAAAAAAACAGTTCAGAACACAAAAATGTGAAACATTAGGGTAGACTGAGAAAAGGAAATTGTGGAATGCAAACGTTTGAGAATATAAATCTATTTACCGCCTAAACTACACCGAAAATAATATCGTATATTTTATTTTAATTAAAATTTTAATTGTTTTTTTAATTTAATATTATTTTTTTTTTTAATATAATTAACTGTTTAATTAAATTTTTAACTTTATTTTAATTAACATTTTAGTTGTTTTTAAATTTAAAATTAATTAAATATTTAGTTAATTTAATTAATTGTGTAATTAAATTTTTAGCTACTTTGTTTCTTTTGTGTTTTGTTTTCCGTGTGTGCGCGAATGTGTGTTTTTGTCTCTCATTGTTTTACATAAAAAACAAGTAAGAAAGTTATAGTCGGTCAAGACCCACCATATGATACCCTACACCAGTGTTTTCCGGAATAGGGTCCCAAGTCCAAACATGTACCGATTGTATCTGTCTTTTGTTAGATCTTTATTTAGTGTAGAAAACACACACAGATCAAATTTAAGAGTAATTGGTTTTTTTTTTGTCAATAGACCATTTTAACTAAATATCGGTCGAAATTTGTATATGGGGGACTAAGTCCAAAAATGGTCCAATTATATTCCGATTTGATTAGGTTACTAAAGTACACATTTAACACCTAAAAATAAATTGTTTATCAAATTTGGTGTGTATGGGGACTACCAGAAGGACTGCCCGATTCCTTTGAAATTTGGAATGGTGATTCGTGCATACAAAATTTGATTACTTGCTAAATTTCAATCGATATCTATTTTAATACGGTTATTAGAGTCATTAAGGCCCAATCCAAAGGGGGCGTTTGTATGGGGGCTAGGTCTTAACATAGACCGATTTTCTTCGTCCTTGGGCCAAAAGATGCTTAAGTTTTAAATTTCAAGTCAATTGATTGAAAATTGCGACCTGTATCGTACTTAATCCGATAGATGGACGGACGGACATCGCTTAATCGACTCAAAAAGTAATTCTGAGTCGATCGGTATGCTTGAAGGTAGGTCTAGGACCAATATTTTGGGTAGTTACAAACATCAGCACAAACTCATTATACCCTGTACCACAGAGGGGTGTAGGGTATAAAAATCTAAAGACCCACGTCCAGATTTGTGGTTTTGTATCGTAATTTTTACTGATATACGTATATTATTAATCCATGATAAATTCTAAGACATTCTAGCTATGTCCGTGTGTCCGTCCCACAGTGGTCAATTTCGCGAGATAGCGGTCAAAACTCTATAACTTTTGACCGGATTGGTATTTTTTTACGCAATTTGTTTTGTTCAATAGGAGGGACTTTAAGCTTCAATTTGCGTGTTCAAACGTAAAAATCGACTGATAGGAACGTAAGTAATGTGGAGTTAAAAATGCATTTTAATTTTTTGTTGAGTTTCCATGTAAAAGTTGAATATTTTGACATTTTAAATAGGTATTTTTTTTATAATATCTTATTTTCTTTAATCGTATTTTACAACCAATACTTATTTATTATTCCTAAACTTAATTTTGGTCAGAAAATGCCAACATTTGGCCCCTGACATTTATTTAGTCTCAATATTCACAGGGGCCAAAGGTTGGTTTTTTTGGAAGAAAGCTAATTCTTGTGAGGATTAAACTGAAAAATAACACTGAAATTCCCAACAATATCAATACCATTTGGATATATTATATACAGAACACAACATCGATAAAATTTTAAGTAAACTTTTACTATTGATTTAAAGTGCACATATATTTTATTTAAATGTATTAATAAAAATTTATACTAAAATTAGAAACAAATTATAATCTTTAAACTAGTATTAATTAAACAATATTATGGCCTAATTTTGTAAAACGCAACGCGCCGCGTTGTCAAAATTTCAATACAATTTGTTGTTGTAACAAAAACAAATTACACAGAAATTTTGACAACGCGGCGCGTTGCGTTTTACAAAATTAGGGGGTTAGTAAAAATTTCTTTCAAATAGCTTTGATTTTCATTTTGCAGTAGTTGTTTAGCTTCTTCATCTAACTCTAATGAGGTTGATTTCCATTTTTGTCGAATACTGGACATATATGGGTCTGATGTGCACAACAAAATATTAATAAGATTTTCATTAGTACAATATCTGGAAATTTTTCTTGTATTGTGCTCGCGAAAGAATCTGTAGTCTTTGTTCCTTTTTTCTTGCGCTTCTTCTGAGAGATCTCCAATTGGAAGCATATTGTGCTGAATTATTTGTTCCCCATGGAACAAAATTTTGTGAACTGTGGTTGGCATATGTCTCCAAGAATATTTTTGGTTATAAAGGGTTGCTGTCTCATTAGCATACTGACCAAATTTTTTTGCATCTATCTTTTTGCTACATGCTATAACTTCTAATATGATTTGGAATCGTCGTATTAAATCATAATCTACTCCAGTTATAGAAGCTGCAGTTTCTGGATCGAAAAAAAATCTCCTTGCTGTGTTTCCATCATTAGAATTTCCTTTTCCTTGCTTTGGCTGGTCAATTATAAGGCCTATCTCACGGTATTTTTCTTGAATATCTTTTTTTTTTTTTGCTTTCTTTTTTCCAAATTTTTCGCCTAACGGGCCAAATTCCAAATCGTATCCCAATTTAAGAGTATGCTCCATAAAATGAATTCTAGCATGAAGAGGTGACATTCCAAATTCATATGCTTCATTAAAACTATCGTCTTGTGTTGGTGGTTGGCTCAATTGACTTGATGTTTTTTGGCATATGGTGCAGCTTGACGAAGACTTTGTTTCGGTTAAAGCTTGTGTAACTTTTCCATCGATCATTGTAAGTGACATTTTAAAGTTAACTTCGATGCATTGGTCATTAAATTCAAATATCACTGGTTGAAGTTCTTTAATTTCATCTCTTATTTTGCCAACTTCTTCAGTTATGACATCTTTAGTTTCTTTTTTGTAAGCAAACTTTATTGGTCTACAAAATTTTGTTGACGAGGGAATTTCATTCTTCCATACATCTATCTCTGCAGCTCTACTAGTTGAGGGCTCTGAACCAATATAAGTTTTTGTTAAACGTAATGGAACGAAAAAAATCATGAATAAATTGGCATCTGATGAATTTTCCGCATTACATTGTTTGTATTGTTTCTGGCCAGAGGACCCATCACATCCCCATTTAGAAATTAAAGTCATGCTGCAATTTTTAAACTTCTTTAAATAGTCAGCATCAAATGCCTTTAATAATCGTTCTGCAGTGTGTTCAAGAAGATCCTGCAATTTTATTTCTGCTGAACTTGAAGTTACACTAATAGCAGTTGGTGAAGGTAAGCAATCTTTTTTGGCAGAAACTATATCTCGATATGATGGAAAAATGATCGAAATGATGAAAATTTGAAAGTTCTATTGTCATTTTTGTCAAAATTTTGATACACCCTTCTATGTGACTACGTCCAAATATGGGCCAACTTCTCCTAATTTCAACAGAATTATTTTTTGGGTCAATAAGAACTCTTGTACAAAATTTCATCAAAATATATGCATAATAGCCACTTTCATATACAAATAACATCTCAAAAAATATGACGTGCATTTGTACCGAATATCTTACCTTGGGTCAGAAAAATTGCTGTAGCTCAAAAAGTGCAGTCCCGATGCATGGACCTGTATATATAGGAATGTAGGGGAGAGTTAGGACTACAAAATTGTAAATTTGTGTTTTGACTCAGCTTGACTCACAGGAGTTGTGCTCTATGAAGTAGGAATATTCCGAGAAAATTGACCTTTTTTAAAAAAAATATTTAAATTGTTCTGATAACAGTAGAGCTATAAGTTTTTTACCAGTAATAGGAAATAAGTTAAGTTACAACACAAAATTTATTTTGTATAAAAATCTTGAAAAACAAAAAAGTTATGATCATTTAAACTTTAAAAATTAACTAAAAATATCATAAATTTACTAAATTCTGAAAAAGCCCATTTTGGACCACCCTGTTCTCAGTGAAATAGTTGAAATAGAGTTCTAATTTTTTGGCTCCCGAGGTTTACTACTGTCTACTTTCATATGAGTCTAATAACTTTAAAATCGGAGAACAAAAACCAAAAGGAGTTTTGGCCGCTATCTCAAAATATTGACCACAGTGCGTCCGTCTGTCTGTGGAAAGCACAATGAAGTCCAAACTAAAAGCACTAGACACCTGGAGTTTGGCACGAATATGTGTTATGTTCATAGGCTGGTTAAGTTCGGAAATGGGCAAAATCGGACCTGGGAAAAAGTTTCCGCTTGAAGAACTAAACCTACCTGTAAAAAAATATTTTTTTTACGGATTTTTTTTAGTATATGTGTCAGAAGTAGTTCAAATGTGCCCAAAATGTCTCTAGCCGACCTCCCCCTTCCAAAAACGCCCTGAAAATGTGTATACCCTCCACTCTAGTGATAGAGGGTAAATATAAATTTGTCATTCCGTTTGTAACAACTCGAAATATTGGTATCGGACCCCATAACGTGTATATTAGGGTGGTTTTTTATTTTATTTTTTTTGGAATTTCGAGGAGCGCGCAGCGGATTTTAGTGACATTTGATGTTAAAAAAATAATTGTGTAAAAATTTGAGCTAAATCGGATAAAATTAACCCGAGGCGCAAGAAGGTCAAAGTTTCGAGAAAAAGCCAAAATGGCCAAATTTTTAAAAAACTTAAAAAAATGTAAATTTTGTAGAAATAAAAAAATAAAATATTTTTTATTTAACTTTCTTGCAATAATACTCAGAAAAAATTATCTTAACTTTTTATGACGGCAGTAACACTTCCAAACATGAAATACAAAAATTACCATGCATTTTGAGGGGTACCTGATATGAGTGTTTTCAATTTTTTGAAAATTTTATTAAACAAAAAAATTAAATCTTACTATTCTATAGCAATGGATTATTAAATACATCCTAAGGCTTTAATATTTAAAAAATTGGGGATATCCATCGACTCAATTTTTTTTTGGAGTCATTTGACTCCTTGAAATCCGCAAAACTCAAATGACTCCAAAAAAAAAATTGAGTCGATGGATATCCCCAATTTTTTAAATATTTAAGCTTTAGTATGTATTTAATAATCCATTGCTATAGAATAGTAAGATTTAATTTTTTTGTTTAATAAAATTTTCAAAAAATCGAAAACACTCATATCAGGTACCCCCCAAAATGCATGGTAATTTTTGTATTTCATGTTTGGAAGTGTTACTGCCGTCATAAAAAGTTAAGATAATTTTTTCTGAGTATTATTGCAAGAAAGTTAAATAAAAAATATTTAATTTTTTTTATTTCTACAAAATTTTAATTTTTTTAAGTTTTTTCAAAATTTGGCCATTTTGGCTTTTTCTCGAAACTTTGACCTTCTTGCGCCTCGGGTTAATTTTATCCGATTTAGCTCAAATTTTTACACAATTATTTTAACATCAAATGTCACAAAAATCCGCTGCGCGCTCCTCGAAATTCCAAAAAAAATAAAATAAAAAACCACCCTAGTGTATATATTCATGATCCTCGATCGATTTATCGTCTTAGATCTATCGATATTCGTCCGTCTGTCTGTCTGTTGAAAACACGCTAACGTTTGAAAGACTTTACGGATGCTCCTGAAGTTTGGCATATAAGGCATTCCACACCAAATGTCCCGCTACAGAAAAACATGTGTCCCGTAAATTTCTGAATAGGTTGTTTGGATAGCCCTATATGGAACTAAGAAAATTGCGTTTTTGGTTTTTCTAATTTTCAAAAGCTGGGCTTAGAAGGCGTGGTCAAATATTGAAAAAATGGTCAATTGTGGCGAGTTGCCTTGATTAAATATTTATCACATTAAAACGGAATGCACCACAATCTCAAAAATTTACATTCTTATATAGTTTTGTATGGGCTATCGATTAAAATTTTTTTTTTGAAAATTTTCTGAACCCGTTCTGAAATTTTCCATTGTTTAAAAATGTCAATTTATTAAAAAACATGCCACATTTATTTTTCTTTTTAAATTTTTTTTAAAAGTTTAGATGTTTGTCCATCCACATAAAAAAATTCAGAAACACGTTCTTCGTTTTTTTCGAGAAAATCGCATTTGAACTTTAAATTTCATAACAATTTTGTCATTTGCTTGTATTTTCTTAATTTAACGTTGCGAATGAGTATTATTAATTGCATAAATATTACTCATTCGCAACGTTAAAATTTAAAGTTCAAATGCGATTTTCTCGAAAAAAACGAAGAACGTGTTTCTGAATTTTTTTGTGTTCTTGATATATGAAAATTTTCTTTAAGTTTCAGCCCACTCTACTAAACACCAACATTGAAACAAAAAAAATCTTATTAAACTTCTTGATCTACTTGTTAAGGCCAAGTTAAAACCAGCCACAAAAAAAAAGGTAAAAGTGTACTTAAGGGCATATTACAAAAAAGTTTAATAAACTTTTCATTTTTTTTTTGCTTTTGATTTATCTCTCTTAATTCTAAATAGACACAAATTAACGAACGTATGGATGTTATCTTTAGTTTTTAATGGAAATAATTTAATTTGTAACTTTCAACACTATAAATGGCCAACATTCATCATTATTAACGTTTGATGTTGTGGTTGAAGATGATGGTGATGCTGCTGTTGTTGCCGTCTGTTGATAGGGGTACTTTACATAGAGATGCGAAGAAAATGTAGATTAGATTTTATTTTTTTTTTTATAGCTGGATGACAAAGATGAAGAACGTAAATTAATTAGTAATTTAGGTTTCTTTTGCGGAAAATTTGCATATTCTTTTTGTGATACATTTTTCATAAATTTAGAGCTTTGCGATTTTTTGGCCAATAAAAAAAAAAATTATGCATTTTGCAATTTAGAAATTTTTTATTCGTTGAGGCCAGACCAGACTGAACTGAAAGATAATAATATAAAAAGAAAATGTCTTCATTGTGATTAAGTCACTTGAGATTTTAACTTAAGACGGAACACAGTTATTATTTCCAAAAAAAAAAAATATAAAAAAATCTTAGACTGTTCTATTGTCTATTGTTAAGTTAATTTAAAACTAAAAAAAGCAAAAAAAAAATTTATAATACAATATGAAATATTTCTGGTGTTTGGCTATTGTTATTTTGGCTACAGCCTATGTTGCTAATGGTAAGTTTAAATTAGAAAACATTTCTCCCAACTTCTTAAGAAATCTTACTAACTTTCTTTCTCTTTGTTTCTTTTTGAATTCTTTCATTAGCTCGTCATGCTAGTTATAAGGGATCTTCCTCATCCTTGAGACGTATTCCTAGCCAAACCAGTCATAAACAAGCTCGTGTTTTCCCTGGTGCTATTGCTATTAAAAAATTGGTTTTATTGAAATTCAAGAAAATTGTTCCAATTTCTTTGATTTTACTTAAATCTGGTAATGAAAATGAAGCTGAATTAGTTCCTGTCTATCCTACTTCGGAAATTCCCGCTGATGTACAATTTATTCCTACTCCAAATGGTATTTCTGGTCACAAGGATGTTCAAGCTATTGCTGTACCCAATGAATTCCATCAACAATTGGAATTACATGGTTTAACCAATGTTGAAGGTATTGAATCTTTATTGAATCAAGCCGAAGAAAATGATGATGGTGATAGTACTTTGGCCGTTGCTGAATCTGGCGATAAGGAAGATGAACTTTTGAATCTTAAGGAAGATGATGAAGATCAATTATTAGATGGTGTTGCTCCTGAAAAAATCTCTAAAAAGACTGTTAGCTCGACCAGACGTTTGCCTGCTGAAAATTTCAGATCTGGCTTGAATCCTCAAACCGCTGTGTCAGAAATTCCAATTTATTTATACTCTACCAATGATAATGCTCATGTTGTAAAGCATCAAATCGGTGCTCGTCGTTATCGTCAAAAGGCTTAAGGTAGTTGAAACAATCAACAACAAGAAAGTGACTGATTTTATGGAAAAATGATAAAAAACTTAATAATAAAAAAAACTAATTGATTTATAAAAAAAATGTGTTTTTGTATAGTTTTTAAAACAGGGATTCTCAAACTTTAAATTTTAAATTTTGGTACACTGTGCAACTGTGCACTAGGGGTTGGATTCGATTTCGATTTCGACACGATAGAACCGCTAATTTTGTGAGGTTCGTAAAAAAAAATGCCTGCGAATTTTGTACTCTAGCCCAAAACATTAAATCATGATAACATTCAAAAAATTATGTCATTAACTGTTTGTAGTTTATTTAAAAAGTTTAACGTTTTTAAAAGAAAAACCATTTGTTTAACCAGAGTTATAGAGTAAGTAATCGACCGTTTTGTAGATCTGGCATCGCCTAAAATAATGGCCAAAATCTGGTAATTCCCTACTAAAGTTTAAACGCAAAACAAAGAGAGACAAAAAACATCTCGCTCAGACTTCGGTTTGTGATACAATTTCGTAAACAATACCATATGGTTTTTGTTTACTACGTTTTCAAACGCCATTTGTTTCCTTACTCTATAACTCTGTGTTTGACGTTCAGTTTTTTTAAATGACTATTTCTGTTCTTTGTTTCAAAAATAACAACATAAAAAATAAAGTCTTTCATTAGCAGTTAATTTTTAAAATCATTTATATTTTTTTTGTAAGTAAAAATAAGTGCATTTTCTTTAATTTTCAATGATTTGTCTACGTTATTTTTTTAAATTGTTGGCATTTTTTAACGAGAAATCATTAGTTTTTACATAAAAAAAAATCAAAAAATTATTTATTGAAATATAAAAACATGTTTGTAGCAAGTGACTTTGGTACGATGCACAGTGGGTTCGATGGTACCCAAAATGGCGATTAATTCAGATAAGCAGTAGTTTTAGAACATTATATTTCTTTATTGATGAACTAATATAAACACGTAAAAAAACACATTTTGGAAAAAAAAATGGGAAACATTTTTTTTTAACCTGTTAGGCGTTCTTTTGTTTTTCGGAAAAAAGGGTTATAGTTCACAATTTTTGCTGTAACTTTGGAATGAAAAGCGATAACTTAATAAAATAAAATGAAAATTAAAGTATACATAATGTGCTATCAAAATAATTAAAGATAGAACGCATAATATGAATTTATATTATTATAAATTTTATTTAAAATCCAATTTTTGTTTTTCACAAAATCTCATAAATGTACAAATTTATTTGAAAAAAGTGATTTAAGGGAATATTATGGTTTTTTATTAACGAATTATCATAAATACATAAAAACACAGAATTTTAGAAAAAAAAAAATATTTTTTTTTTTGTTTAATCTCTTAGTCTCTTTTTTTTGTTTTTCGAAAAAAACATGAAACCATTGAACATGTAATAAAGTTTTTGTAGTAAATGGAGGGGACGTTTTTTTGGCGTAGGGGGGAGGGTTTGCCGGAAGACTATGGGGGACACCTTCCCCTCGCCATAAACGGTGCCAAATAAATAAATGTCAGTTTTCTCACCTAATTAATAAAAATTTATCATTATTTCAATTATTTTTTTCTACACACGCCCCCAAAAAGGGGCGGACCGATAAAATTGGCTTTCCTGATCCCCCTTGATTTAAATTCAGTTCGATGAACTTCATATGGCATTAAAATGTTTCATTTATTGAACAAATATACAAATAAAACCTTTAAAATAAAATATTTTTCTGGGGTAGTTTTAGTTCTTCAAGGGGGAACTTTTCCCGCCTGGTCCGATTTTGCTCGTTCAAGAACTTAACTAGTCTATGACCATTATACATATTTGTGACAAACTTCAGGATTCTATCTCTGTTTTTTTTTTGTACTTTATGGTGTGCTCCACAACAGACGGACGGACGGACACACAGTCAGTCACAGAATGTCCTAGAATCGATCAGTGATCAATAATATACACTTTATGGGATCCTAGACCCATATTTCGATGCGTTACATATGGAATAGCAAAGTGAGTATACGCCCATACTTTAGTTAGAGGGCTTAAACACACATATAAAATGGTCTTGTTTAATAAATTACACCCAGACTTTCTACACAAAAATGGGAATAACAAAAAGGGCCGGGAATTGTCTGGAACTTTTTTTCCTTTAAATGAAAGTTCAAATCCACAAAACTAAATCCAACTCTTACTAACTTAATATTTGTTACCCAGTAAATGTGGAAAATATCCTAACTTTGGACCCTTTTTAAAATTTTTTTAAAAATGTTAAGACACAATTTTAATAAACAAAGGAAATTTTGCAATTTAGTTTAATACCTGATGTTAAAGGTTCCATTATAAAAGATTTTCTTTTAAAAGATTTAATACTACTAATAATCGCCTGAATTGTAAAAAATTCCAATTTTTTCACTTTTTTCAAAGACTGCAATAATTTGCTAACTTTGACAGCTCACCGAAAAAAAAGTAAACAACTTAGTTGATTGATTTTGATAACTAGTGTTGCAGAATATTAACTACTTTTATCTCATACCAAATTTTATAACAAAAACTTCATTTATAAATTTCAATTAATCGCCACTTTGGTACCATTTGAACCCAATGTGCAGTGGTTTAAAAGTTATAAGCAAAAGAATGAATTTATTAAAAAATACGCTAACTTTCGAAAGAAAATTCTGAGGCTACCGAAGCTTGGCATTTATATTTATCGTTGTCCTGGCCGTGTTGGTATTGAATGTCAGCAAAATCGGTCCAGTCGTTCAAAAGTTATTAGCGAAACCGTGAGTTTCAGATTGGTTTCACCTTAAATTCACGTGTTGAAAAGCCGTTAAACAAGTTTAAAAAACATTGATAAGTCCCAAAAAATATTTTGCAACGTGTTTTTGTTACTTAAAAATATTTTTTTACACTAAAAAAAATTACACTCGAAAAAAATTTTACACTCAAAAATTTTTTTTTCTTTTTCACAAAAATTACTTAAAAAAAGTTTTTATTCGAAATAAAATATTTCTAATCAAATAGTTAAATTTTTTCACTTAAGAAAATTTACTATCACTTAAAAAGGGCATTGTGTAGGGTATTCATGATTTCGGCCAAGTCGAATTTAACTTTTCTACTTGTTTTTTTTGCTTTTTCGAGACAAATTTTAAAAATTTTTGTTTAGCTTTTTTCGAGACGAAAGGAAATATGTAGAGAAAATAAATCACGCATACTCACCCAAAAATATCGCCTCACGATAACTCACGAAAAAATCTTACTCACGCACACTCACTCACGTAATTTTGTTTTACCCTCTTAATCACGTGAGTAAAATAGAGATTCAGTCACACGCTCTAATCTGCTCATGCTCCTCGGAGTCGCTCCTAGAGAAGTGCAATGTAAGACCGACGCCCATTTATAGTTACACCCCAACATTTTTTTCTTAACAAACCTACTCCTTATCTCCACTCCTTAAGGGGCCTAGTTGGCAAAATAAAATCATAACATACTGCTGACTCTCCCTTTATGAATTCGCTGACATTTTCATAAAATTTGTCATAATGGTGGACACAGTTGGTCAGCAGTGTCCACCAGTATCGGTGGCCACTAACAATTCGTTTTAACAACAGCTGACCAACTGCTGACATGTCATTGGGGACATTTTGTATGAAGATGTCAGCAATTTTATAAAGGGAAAGTCAGCAGTATGTCAGGGGTGTTTTTTTGCCGACTGGGGGGCTCCCTTACAAAATGACATTTTTATGAAAATATATCCCATCGCTCTAACTGTCGCAAGGACGTCCCTAGAATAGTCAATTTTATGACCGACCCCCAATATTTTTTAACTCCAACATTTTCTCAAAACATATCTACACTCTATCTTCAATCCTTAAGGTGGTCCCAAATTTTTTTTTTTAACTTTTTTTTAAATCAGCTCATACCGCTTCCACGATGCCTTCTAGAGGGGTAGAATTTAAGACCGACCTTTATAAATCTTTGCTTCCCAACATTTTTCTAGAACAAACCTACCTCCTAAGATTTGGAAGCTATCAAAAATTCCATTTTTAAAAAATCGGGAAACATTTTAAAAGTTCAAATTTTCATTATTCAACAAAATTTTTGTTTTTAAGCACATCATCATTAAATTTTGTTTTTAAATAGTTTCTACTAAAAGAAATATACCCAATGACAAGTCAGCAGTTACTCAGCGGTTGTTTTGAAGAATTGGTGGTGGCCACCAATATTGGTGGGTACTGCTGACCTACTGCTGAAATGTCCTTGGGGACGTTTGGAAAAACGTCCCTGTTTTGCCGACTGGGTAGTTTTTCTGAGTTTTTCCGAATTTTATTTCTGATTTTCATTTAGCCCACATAAGAATTTTTCCAAACCAGAATACAAAAGGCGTTTAAAGTAATAACAATTTTTTTTGTTAAACGGCGATTATATTTAATAAATATTTTTAACCTAAAATTGGAGGTATTGCAGGTATTGGAGGTATATACAATGTAACACTTCCGGGGCCACGTCCGGGATAAGGATAACGTATACAAGGTGTTGGACCATAGTAACCATACGATGGACATGTTGTACAACACTGTGTTGGTATTAATGGAAATGATGGTATTGGAGGTATCACAACCACAGGACGTTGCGGAGGTGGTGGTGGTGGAGGAGGAGGCATATAAACTGGCGGCAATGGCCGGATTGGTGGTGGCGGTGGAGGTACTGGATACGGTTGTTGTTGACAACATACATTTGGCGGTGGCTGCGGTACAACATAAACTGATTCACAACAACGACCCTGTTGGTAGGCCTCCATGGTACAGGGATAAACGCAAATGGGCTGTGTTAAACTGTTTATAAAATCAGTAATTAGACTGAACGTACGTCCATGTCGCTCATTTTCATCAATCACATCAAATTGTTCGGTGGAAGTGTTGGGACTAATTGCAGAATGTTGTTGTGTTGGATAATGATTACGATTATTTTTGCGATTTTTAGACCAAATTATTTCCGTTGAATCATTTAGTATTTCCATACCAGCATGTGTTTGATTTTGTTGACGTTGTGAATTGAATGATGATTTTAGTTTACTGCTTTGCAATGCTGTAAAATTTTTATAAAACATATTTTATTGGATTAGTGAATATAATTTACGATATCAGCCTAAAGGTATGCTTACAAATGTGTGATTTTATTTGAAATACATTTATTATGTTACCCATCAAACAATTTGTGAACAATACACATTTTGGATGTGAATTTAGAAATTAATAAAATGTGTTATTTTCACTTGATACATTCAAGGTTTCTTATAATGTTACTATTAAAAGAGTGTCATTTTTTATTTAACTTTAAATTTTCCCAAGTGAACTGGTAAATTTTTATACTACTAGACCTAAAAATCATGTGGTATAAATATGAGGCCAATCGAATAAAATTGATACGTGGCGCCCGGCGATCAAATTTGTGGGTTTTTGAATTTTTGTATAAAAAATATATCTAGGGTGACCATTATTTTCTGAACTCAAATCAGAACCCCCAAGTTTTTACGTTTTTTATACCCTCCAACTACATAATGGGGGTATACTCACTTTGTCACTCCGTGAGTAACGCATCAAAATATCGATTCAAATCTCATTTTTGAAAATGTTTGTACTCTTCGACTTTTTTGAAATTTTTTGTGTAAAACTTCTATCGGTTCTACAAATTTTTTGCCCAGGAGGATCGTGGGATAACGATTATTACTATTTTTTAAAATTTTTTGAAAAAATTTTATTGTAATTTTCCAATCATAAATCATTTTTCCTGCTCCAATGGTTCATTTATAAGACCGACCCCCATTAATTTTTACGTCTTAACATTTCTTTGGAACAAACTAATACCTTATCTCCAATTTCTAAGGGGGCTCCCACACAAAACGACATTTTTTAAAATTTGCTGCAACCGCTCTAACTGCCCTAATAGTGCCCTTAGAGAAACTAAATGTATGACCGCCCACAATATTTTTTTAGTCCAAACATTTTCTCTGAACACACCTACCCTCTATCTCTAATTGTTAAGGCGGTCCCCATACATTTTTTTTTTATACCCTCCAACCACAGTATGGGGGTATACTCACTTTGTCATTCCGTGTGTAACACATCGAAATATCAGTCGGGGACCCCACAAAGTATATATAATATTGATCCATGATAGAATCTAAGACATTCTAGCGATGTCCGTCCGTCTGTAGAAATAACGATGCAGTCCAAACCAAAAGAGCTAGACCCCTGAAATTGAGCAGGAATATCTCTTATGTTACTGGTAAGGTTAGGTTCGAAGATGGGCAAAATCGGACCAGGGGAAAAAAAGTTCCCCCTTGAAGAACTAAAACGACCCCTGAAAAATACGATATTTTTACGAGTTTTTTTTTAATTTTTGCTCAACAAATGTAACATTTGTATGCCATATTATGTTCATAGACCTGCACTTGGACCAAGGGGGTTAGCAAATTCGATTTTATTCAGGCCGCCCCCCTTCGGGGGCGTGGTTATAGAAATTACTTAACAATAACGATAAAAATTTATTATTTAAGCGTAAATATCATAAACAAATAATTTGTAAACATATATAGGGGGCTACAGGTGCCCCCCAGCAACTTCGCCGACCCACCCCCCCATACCAAAAAAAAAACGCCCCTGCGATTTTTTTTTTTTTTTAATTTTAAACGTGTTGGAGGGTATAAAAGATTCGGCACAGCCGAATATATACTCTTACTTGTTTTTTTTAAATTTGTTTGATTTAATCAGCTTCTACCGGTCCAATGGTGCGTCCGAGAGGGGTCATTATAGAGACCGACCCCCATTTATTTTTACCCTTCAATATTATATTACTTTGCTACTTCATGCAAAACGAATTGAAATTTCAGTCGAGGACCCCATTAAAAACCCAAAATAGCTGTACATTTCGTAAGTGAGTGCAAAAATAAGTGCAAAAAAGTGATTTTACATTTTGGAGAGTATAAAAGATTCGGCACCAAAAACTATAACACTCTTGTTAATGTACATTTGATAAACAAATGGAACATTTTTATACAAAAAGCTTAGACTTGGTGAAAAAAAATGTTTTTTTTTCACGAAAAACAAAATTATGTTAAAAAAATTTTTGATGAATTTTTTGATGAAAAGAAAAGTTTTCTGATATAAAAAAAAAATGATGAAAAAAAAATATGAAAAAATTTTTTTTTTGGTGAGAAAAAAATTGATAATAAAAAATTTGATAAAAAAATTTGATGAAAAAAATTGATGAAAAAACAATATGATAACAAAAACTTATGAAAAAAAAAATTTTGATGAAAAAAAAAAATTGATGAAAAAAAAATTTTTGATAAAAAAAAAAAAATAATGAAAAAAAAAAAATGATGAAAAACAAAAAAAATTAATGAAAAAAAAAATTTTGATGAAAAAAAATTTTTTGATGAAAAAAAAAATTTTTTCATGAAAAAAAAAAATTGATAAAAAAAAAAAAAAATTAATGAAAAAAAAAAATTGTTGAAAAAATAAATTTCAGGAAAAAAAAATTTGATGAAAACAAAAAAATTTGATAAAAAAAAACATTCGATAAACAAAAAAATTATGAAAAAAAAAAGTTTGATGAAAACAATAAAAATTATAACAAAAAAAAAATTTTTGACAAAAATAAAAATTTGATGAAAAAAAAAAAAATTTATGGAAAAAAATTGATGAAAAAAAAAAAATTATGAAAAAAAAATTGATGAAAAAAAATTTTTTTTTTTTGAAAATTAATTATGTTACTTTTTATTCACCAGTTGGTGAAAAACACTTTTATTCACCACGAGGTGAATTATTGTCCTAGTTACAAGCCCAAGTTATTAAAATTTTTGGTTTTAAGAAAATGAAAATAGTAATTCTTGTTTTCTTTTTCGTTAATTTTCAGCTTATATAGTCAAACTGAGGTGGCGTCCTGCAACTTTTTTATAATAAGACACCAGTCTAAAAACATTATCATGTTAAAAAAAATCTTTGTCGGCAAATCATTCCCGCTTTTCTCAACATTTATTTAATTCACCCAATTGTTTGTTCACTATTTTTTTATTGTACAGATAATAAAAATCATTTTTATACCCTCCAACCACAGTATGGGGGTATACACACCTTGTCATTCCGTGTGTAACGCATCGAAATATCGGTCTAGGACCCCATAAAGTATATATTTTTATCAGTCATCGATTCTAAGACATTCTAGCGATATCCGTCTGTCCGTCCGTCCATCTGTCCGTCTGTGGAAGACACAATGCAGTCCAAAATAAAAGAGATACACTCTTGAAGTTTGTCACGAATATGTCTTATGGTATTGTGCTAGTTAAGTTCGAACATTTTTTTTTTTTACTTTAAGCCAACATTCAGGGGATGCCCCCTACTAATGCAGTGCATTGTGTTGGTATTAGGAAAATAGGTTATGAGGAGGAGGAAAGAGGGAGTAGTGTTTGTGGACGTTTAGTTTAAACTTTTCCAAATCGTAGTTGATTGGGAAGATTTCTGCGGGGAGTGAATTCCACATACGACTAGTTCGACTGAGAAACGAATTCTCTCTGTAATGCGTTGTATGATTCATTGGACTATCGACAACAAACGGATGTGATCTACTGGATTGAAGGGTATTGCGAACGTACACCCGAGTCTCGGGGATAAGTTCACTTATCTCAGCAGAGCATGGTAATATCGCTAGAACAATGACGCACAACCCACGTTCCGACGATGCTCCAATGAATCAATAGAGTTGGATACCCTACTGTCATTGATGAGCTTCAACGCACTCCTTTGCACCCTGTCCAAGAACTTCAAAACAGACTTTGAAGCCCCTGCATAGATATGGGAGTTGTATTCCAACTTCGGCCGGATATAGGCGGTATAATTAGTAAGGAGGTCAGACGGAGTGAAGTAATTTTTGCACCGTTTTAAGAAATACTTCTTTCGACACTTGAAAAACATGTTGATTCCAGCGAACGTCACATTGTATTTTCATGCCCAGAACATCAAGAGTGTCTGATTCCTCAATATTTATACCACCCATAGATACAGATGACGTTGATTCCACAGATTGTCTGTGGGTCAACATACAACATTGGGTCTTGCGAGCATTAAAATCGACCCTATTCGCTAGACCCCACTCGGAGATTGTAGAAAGGTCATGATTAAGTGTGTCATTCATATTCTGTCTCATGGCCTGAACCTCTACAAGGCTAGGCCTATGATCAAAAGAAAATGAATGACAAATATTGCTGTCATCTGCATAAGAGTATATAGGATTGAAAGTTTGACTAAGAAGGTCGTTTAGAAAAATTAGGAAAAGGATAGGAGAAAGAACGGAACCTTGTGGTACCCCTGAATTAAGCTGAAACTCGTTGGATGAAACCCCATCCAAAACAACACGTATAGTGCGGTTCCCGAGAAAACTCGATATAAATCGAGAGAAATCATCACCGACACCAAATGCAATAAGTTTTGATACGAGTGCGTCATGCCAGACACGATCAAATGCCTTGGAAATATCCAGAGCCACCACTTTACTCTCACCAAATTGGTGTATGGATCGACTCCAACGCTCCGTAAGGCACGCTAACAGGTCTCCCGTAGAACGACTTCTACGAAAGCCATACTGTCGATCACATAGAAGTGAATTAGACTCTAGATAGTTCACAAGATGGAAATTAACCATTAACCATTGGCCACCTTCCAGCAAGAGGGGAAGATCCCTCCACGGTAGGAAAAGCTAAAAAGTTTAGCCAATGGGCGAGCGAGCGTCGAAGAGCACTGTTTCAGCACAAGTGCAGTAATTCCATCCGGCCCCGGAGACTTGTTTACATTGAGATCATCAAGAACCCTTTTACTGCACGAGCCCGAAAAAATATCTTGGGCATAGTATAGGATACTCTTTCGAGCTCGGGCAGTGATTGATTGCTAACCGGCAAGTTCGAGTTGCTTGCAAAAATCTCAGCGAAGAGATTAGCTTTATCAACCGGGTCTGTGAATATTTGGTCATTCCTTATAAGAGTTGGAATAGACGAACTAGCATTATTCTTTACTCTTTTAACAAATGACCAAAAGGTCTTGCTACCCCGTGGAGCAGCAAGGACCTTAGTACGCAGACGCTGTTCGTATAGAAGCTTTTCACGTCTGAGGAAAAAGTTTCCCCTTTAAGAACTAAACCAACCTCTGAAAAAATGCCATTTTTTATGGGTTTTTTGTACTTTTGCTTAGCAAACGAAACATTTTTATGGCGGAAGAAGTTCAAAGTCCTGGATCCAGGAAGGTTGTCTCCCACCTCCGAATCCCCCCAAACCCAAAGAAAAAAGACGCGCCTGTTTTTTTTACGTGTTGAAGGGTATATAAGATTCGGCACAGCCGAATTTAAAACTCTCACTTGTTTTAGGTCATTTTGGTGAAAAAAGTTCACGCAACAAATGCAATTTGTAAAACTACCCAAAGAATTTTTTATTTTTTTTTTTTTAATTTTATATTATGCTCCCAAATCCTAATAAATTGAAAATTATCACTAACTCATGACTTACTGTCATCAGGAACCAACGTTTAACTTAATTATTAAATCCTCGAAATAGCACCAAAATACCGCGATTTTAATCTTTGGTTGCTAAAAAGAACTGTTGTCTCATAGCAGCTATAACTTGACACAAAAATGTAGCAACAAATACATTCTAACGATGTCCGTCAGTCTAAAAAAAGAGCTAGACTCCTTAAGTTTGGCACAAACTTGAGGTTAAGTTCGGAAATGGGAAAATCGGATCAGGGGGTAAAAAGTTCTCCCTTGAAAAATAAAGCCAATATCTGAAAAATGACAAATTTTAAGTTTTGTATTTTTGTTAAACAACTGAAACATTTTTATGTTCACAGAAGTTCATAGTCCTGCGCTTGTACTCAGGGTATTAAAAAATGTCTATTTTTTCTGCCCGCCCCTTTTTTAGGGCGTGGATAAAAAAATTATTTAAATAATAATAAAATTATAATACTTTGGTGCACAAAGCAAAATAAAATTAACTTGTTAACATATACCCCGACGGGCAAGGAGTCCCCAAACTCACCAAGACCCCCTCTTCCAAAAAAAGTCCCTGTAAATTATTTTTTTTTACATATTAGAGCAGCGGTTACCAACCTTTTTGACTCGCGTACCCCTAATTTTAAATTTTATCAGCCGCGTACCCCCAAAAGAGTTTTTTTTTTTTCGTTAAAAAACTTTACATATAAATATTAGAGTTAATTTTGAAATTTTTGATCATTGATCAGCGGGTATTGAAATTTTTTTGAAGGATTAAGGGAGATCAAAACAAAAGTGGTAATGGAAAAATCTTCGCTCCTTGGAGTGGTTCAATGCATCTGAAAACGCGGATTTTGAGCAGATTTTTCTGCAAAACAAAAACGGCTGAAACTATTGCAAATCTGATTTCACGAGTCGAAAACTTGAAACAACGGACGTTTTTTGAAAAAACCATATAATGTTTTTAATTTTTTTAAAATGTTTTTTTTAATACAAGGGCAGATCAATAATTCCGTAACTTTTCGAATGAAACACCCTCGTATATACAATGAAAGAGCACTTTAAGCTTAACAAAATGGTACCAAAATTTCCACTCTATTATCGCAACCCGTCTCAAAAATGCCCAAAAAAAACACGTTTTTTCAGAACTTTTACATAAATTTTCTCAAAAACCTGACATCATAGAAAAATTTTGGAATCATATTCGGAATCAGCCTCGAAAGGTAAATCGAAAAAAAGTGGTCAGATCTCAAAATATCATCCAAAAATATTGCAAAAAATCCTCTCTAAATTGCATAAAAATACGTTTTTTGTGAACTTTGACCTCCACTTTCTTAAAAACCTGACGTTATGGAAAAATTTTAAAGCCAGATGCAGAACCAGCATTTAAAAGTTAATCTAAAACGAATGTCCAAATTACTAAAATTTTGCGTACCCCCGCGGACAGTTTCGAATACCCCCTAGTGGTACGCGTACCATAGGTTGGTAACCGCTGTATTAGAGGGTATAAAAGATTTGGCACAGCCGAATTTATGATTCTCACATGTTTTTTTTTTTAACATTGGAATTTATCAGAAAACTCGATTTGAAACTTTACTCGATTGTTCGATTAAGTCTTATGTCATTTTTAAGTTATTCTAATTTCGATCAATAACGGTGCAATCGTAAAAAAATACATTAAAAAAACATACAATAGAAACATAGAAAAAATAGTGAAACATTTTATTGTGCAATAGTTTAAACATAATATAATTGTGCTACACAGTGCATAAAAATACATCAAATTAGATTTATGAAATATCAAAAATCTAACCTCTTCGGTTACCAGATTGACCATTAGCAAAACCTTGAGCTCCACCAAAATTACCAAAAGCACCACTGTTGGCTTGAGCACCACCAAATCCACCAAAACCTCCGTTAACATTGCTATTGGCATTTGTAAAGGCATTACCGCCATTTTGATTTGAACTCGAAGAAGCTGAGGCCACCGCATTAGCACTTTGGCCACCCTGACTAACAGCTGAGGCATTACTTGAGGCTGAATTGCTGACAGAACCATTAGGTCCACGTACCGAGCTTACATTAGAGCCAGTTGTGGCAGCAGCATTTTGACCATTATTACCTTGAAACAGAGATTGACTGCTCGAATCAGCTTTGGAACCTTGAGTGTCACCTTCTTGATAGACCACTGAATTGGTATTGGCAATATTACTTGAGGTACCATATTCATTGTTATTGGTAGCCTGAGAACCACCAATGGCTTCAATACGTTGGCCATTCTCGTTTGTAACCTCGCTGGTACCAGCATTGGCCGTAGCAGCCTGTTGTTGATTTTGTTCGAAATTCAATGCTTGACTTTGAGCATTATTTGAACTTTGAGAACCTTCATTTGTAACCGAATTTAATTGATTAACATTAGCCGAACTTACTTGACCACTGGTGCCATCTGTAGCTAAATTGGAGCCAATGCTAGAGGCACCATTATCTTGGAATAAACCACTTTCATTAACTTCTTGATTAGTTTGAGTATTTACACCAGCTTGTTGGTTGAAAAGATCATTTTGATTATTGGCTAAACCTTCAGCATTGGCATTTTGTTTTTGTGGTGCACCAAAACCATTTTGTTGACCAAATCCAGGCTGTTGACCAAATCCAGGCTGTTGACCAAATCCAAAACCAGGTTGTTGGTAACCAAAATTAGGTTGTTGTTGTTGTTTTCTATTAAATTGACGTCTAGGACGTTCCCAATCACTGCCTGGATAAGCAAAAGGTATAAATTGAGCCCTGCGTTTAGGTCTTACATAACTTTGTTGAGGATTAGTATAGATGGGATTACTTTGAGGTGCATAAGAAACAGGTGCTCTACGTACTAGAGTGTGTGCTGGATTAACATACACAGGATTTATAATTCTACGTCGTGTAGGTGGTGCTGGAGCTCGAGCTGGTGGCGCTCTACGTACGATATTGTGTGCGGGATTAACATAAACCGGATTCCTAATTGGTTGTGGTACTGGAGCTTGAGCCGGGGGTGCTCTACGTACAATATTGTGTGCGGGATTAACATACACCGGATTCCTAATTGGTTGTGGTGCTGGAGCTTGAGCTGGTGGTGCTCTACGTACAACATTATGACCATAAGTAAAACCATTTGTTGCAGCACCACCACCTAAACCGGCAGTTCCAGCTGAAGTTTGCCCCTGTTTGGTGCGACTTACAGCATTGGATTGTGAGTAGGTATTGGTTACACCAACATTACCATATTGTTGTGTCTGGGTCTTAGCATTACTATTAGCTCTAGCACGTGCATTAACACCCTGTGCCTGAGCTTGTGCTTGTGTATAGGCATTAGCATCTTGTTGTTGTTGGTTACGCGACAAATCAAAACTTAAAGCTCCCAATCCAAATTGTACACCACCATCGGCTGAACGCTGTAAGCCAAAACCCTGATTATTTTTATCGTATGTGGTACCAAAACCCAAACCGCCAATATTTAAATCATGTGAAACTGCATTGGAAACAGCTCCATTGGTTCTAGTTTGAGAACGTGTCACGGTACTGCCCAGATCCAGGCCACCTAAACTTACTTCTCGTGATTGAGCATTACTTTTGGAAATGGAAGTAACACCACCATTGCGAAAACCGCCATTACTTTTTGTAACAGTTCTAGAATTGGCTACACCTCTGGAAACTTCAACATTTCCATAATCAACTTCACGTTCATAGGCATTGCTAGTGGCTTTGGAAACCGATCCTTGTCTCGGAACGTTACGTATACCAGCGTTTTGTTGGAAAAATTGTGTGAAGGAGACTAAAATAAATATATATAAAAAAAAGATTTGTTTAAAAAAATTATTTTTCAAATAAAAAAAAATGTTTTATTGAATCATTATAAAAAAATGGGTTTATTTATGCTGTGCAAGAATTTGAAAGTGGGTAGTATATAGCTGCAAAAATTTAAAATTTGGTAAATTTTTTAAAAATTTGTTCCCTCGACCCCTCACTCAAAGAATCCTTCACCGATCTCGTTGGAAAATTAATTCTAAACTACTATTCAATAGGACTTCAATCAGAACAAATAATTTTTTGATAATGATTACTCGTTGAACAAGTTTATAAAAATTCGCACTTCTATGAATCAGAAGGTTGCTCTTACGAAAATAGGACTTGTGTTACACACAAAAAAAACTTTGACAAATTACTAGGAAAAGTCTCGTACCAATATTTGACAGTTTACCTGGGGTTTTAACAAACAAACTTGGATCTTAATTTAAGTTTTTTTTTTTTTGTAA
Source organism: Pegoplata infirma (assembly GCA_963921195.1). Taxonomy (NCBI): domain Eukaryota; kingdom Metazoa; phylum Arthropoda; class Insecta; order Diptera; family Anthomyiidae; genus Pegoplata; species Pegoplata infirma. The sequence continues at coordinate 31,816,517 of OY992540.1, read as the reverse complement.
TTTTACAATTTTCCAAGATAATTTTACAAAAAAAATTTGTAAATTCACGAAAATTCCTTGTAATTTTAATTGCGCCAAAAAAAGGAATTCTCGTAAAATAGGAGGTAGCAAAAAATCTAGTAAAGTTACGAAACCTCCTTGTAAATTTTATCGTGTCAAAAATTTTTAAAATTTACAATTTTATTGGTAAAAACTAGAGATGGGCACATGAGCAGATTAGAGAGTGATTCACATGATTCACTCGTGATCACGCTTGAGTGTGACTGAATTCAATTTTACTCACCTGATTGTGAGTGTAGAAAAAAAAATGGCGTGAGTGAGTGTTCGTGATTAAGATTTTTGCGTGCGTGAGTGTGCGTTAGTTTGCGTGATTTATTTTCTCTTCATATTTCCTTTCGTACCAAAAAATCAACAAAAAAAATTGGTTTCGTCCCGAAAAAAACAGAAAAATATATAAAATTTCGCTGAACTCTAAATTTTGCTGAAAATTTTGAAAGATTTTTTAAATTTTAGTTTTTGAATATTTTTTTGTATAAAAAAGAGTTTCGTGAATTTGAATCAACATGAGTGTGAGTGAAGCTTACGTGAGTGTGAGTTGTATTAAATTTACTCACGTGATTGTGAGTGAGTAGAAAAAATATACTTGTGAGTGAGTGTGCGTGATTCAAAAATTCCTGTCGTGATCGTGAGTCAGTGTGAGTCAAAAATCACTCATGCGCCCATCTCTAGTAAAAACTTTGTAAAATTACAAAATTATTGGTAAAAAGCTTGTAAAATTACTTGGAAATTTTGTTAAATAGAAGGTAGCAAAAAAAAGTTACAAGTTTTCCTTGTAATTTTAGAAAGTTCTTTTTGAGTGCATAAAAACTGTACCTCTCAAATCAGTCATGAAAAATTTTTCTAGTACCTAACATTTTTTTTCTAGCACCTAACATATAATTTTTTTTAGCACCTAACATTTAATCTACAGATTTCTTAAAGAATTATAAAAGTACCAACACACATTTCGTCGGCTTATTACTGTTTTGCTCCATACGCCAACAACTCGGTTTCGAGAAAAACTATAAAATAGGTTTACCACAAATTTTCTCGGAAAGTAATCGATGGATTTTGTTTTAATATAGAGAAACATAGAGGCGAAGGTGAAAGAAAAAATAATATCACTATCTTCTTCTAATTTCTCACACGTACGTTGTCGATGTGAATTCAAAACACAATACATGTTTACAAGTCGTACTTTGTCAACAAATACATGTATACAAGTTATACTTTGACAACTCAATTTTTGACGCCTTCGCCTCTATGTATACTCCATGGTTTTAATGTTTACCATTTGTTGCTACATATATTGTAAACAAATTTTTTAGTTTTCAGACTTTTACATACAATCCCAGCAAAAATTGTCATTAATAGTAATGGGTTTTGTAATCCGAAACAGATGTTAATAAGTAGTTACTTATTGAATGAAACACTAATAAGTAGTGAAGAGTATGGAGATAAATAAGTAGTTACTGACTCGGATTACTAATAAGGAGTAAAAACCCATTACCAATAAGCAGTAAAATAATTAGTTAATTGAAACATTTAAAATTTAACTTGTTTTTACTAGAACTTAAAAATTTCGTAATTTTTATTAAGTTTTTATGTACTTTTTAAGTTAATTGAATTGTAAAGATTAAAAACTGCAAGTGCAAGGAGATATTATTACTTAGAAGTGCTTTTATAACATATTATTGAAAAGTAGTTACTTTTGGGCTTAAAATAATGTTAATGGCAATGGGTACTCATTATGAATAATGTACTTTGTAATGATTACTTTTCACAACTCATTACCATGTTTTTGCTGGGATAGATCAAAAGATTTTAAGCTTTTAAGAAATTTTGCTTACACATTTGGAACTTTTGTGTGACATCCCAGCAAATTTTTGCATTACTAGTAATGAGTATAGTAATTAGTAATAATTATTGGTATGTACTTACTCATTGCATGAAACACTACTTATTCTTTAAATGCCGTGAGACAAAAATAATTAGTGCCTACAAGCTTACGAGTAGGGAGATACATAACTACTTACCTATAACGAGTAAAATAAGTTGTTATTTATAAGGAATAAAATAAATAGTTGCAAACAGAGTTTGAAGTAACTATTTATCATTAGATTATTCGTTTTCGCGAAACTTTAAGCTAAAAAGGTAAAACAAATATTGTTTTTTTCTGATTGGACTTAATTTCCCAAGTGAACTTGCAAATAAGTATTTATTTTTAACATTCTCAATAACTTATTATTTATATTATTGCAAATAAGTACTGACATATTACAATATAAACCACTAGTTGCTTTTTGGACTAAAGTAATGCAGTGGGTAATGAGTAGTTGTTATAAGTAATGTAATTGGCAGTCATTACTTTTTACAACACACTACCTAGTTTTTGCTGGGATGGAGCAAATGAGTTCTCAGTGCCAAAAAAATAGCAATGAAACAAAAAGTGCTAGATCGATAAAACTGGGTATTAAGAACACTTATATAGTCAGGTTGCATGGTATTAAAAATGGGGATGATCGGTCAATGGACACGCCTACCCCCCACACAACCTAAATGGCAAATGTGACATTAGTTGAAATGTTTAGAATTACGGTATTAAAATTTGGTACGTAGAATAGTACCAACATAATTAATATTCATTCCAAAAATATGCAAGATCCGTTAATTTTAAAATAATCTAGATCCTTTTCTATAACGCAAATTTTAAAAAAACTTTAAAATGGTGTGTTTTTTAGGAAATGCTGGACATCTCAAACTTCCCAGCAAAACTTAGATTACCAAATAAGGTATAAAATAAGGTATTGGATCTCTTATTTTATACATTGCAGCATTGATGATTTTAACAAGCGATGAGACTCAAAGTAATGCATCCACATTATCACAAAGAATACCAGTAAGGTATAAAATAAGTCATAAATTTATAACGAAGAATACGAGTAAGGTGTAAAATATATGATATTTTATAGGTTACGAGAAATGAAATAATATAGCATACCAGAAGATAATATATAAGGTGTTACGAGTAGTGAAAAAGTAATTTTGTATTAAATTTACTCACGTGATTGTAAGTGAGTGTAAGTAGATAAAATATGCTCGTGAGTGTGTGTCGTTAGAAATTTGCTGTCGTTAGCCCATCTCTAGTTTAAACTTATGCATTTTTTTATAAAATAATTATTTTTTATGTTATTGTAATGCATTATGCATCCAATTATAAATAATGCATTATTTCAAACTTTCAAAAAATACATAACGTAACCAAATATAAGTCATCCATGATTTAATGTTTAGAAATAATAAATATGAAATACATTTTTTCCAATTATCATGCATTACGTAGCAAATTATTAGTAATGCATTATTTTTAACTTTAAAATAATTCGTTGTTGAACAAATGTTTGGTAAGACATCCTAAAATAATGCTACAAATAAGGTATATACATTACCTGGTAATGTGTTATATAATCACTATCCATTACCAAAGTTTTGCTGGGTTGGAGCAAAACAATAATAAGGCGACAATTTGTCTTTAGAGAAAAAGTTCTGACCAGAACATGTTTATTATTTTTACTAGTTTGAAAGATAACATCAAGTAAATGAGTTTAAACAAGTAAAAAAGTTAAATTCGGCCTTGCCGAATGTATTGATACCTTCCACAATTTCTTAAAGATTATTGCAAAAAACTTTATTTAAAAAGAAATTACTTTTGAAAAAAAAATAAAAAATTTTAAAAAAAAATTCCGCAAAAAAAAATTTGTTAAAAAAAAATCGCGAATTTTTTCTTTTTTTGTCACAAAATATGTTCGCACTTGTTTAAATACTATTTGGTGTTCAATTATGTTCACATATGTCAACCAGCAGCCGAATTAAAGCATTTTGTATTTTTAGGTTATGTTGAACGTACTAAAATTTTTGAGGTGTCCTTACATTTTCGTTCATAACTTTTGAACCGCTGAACCGATATCGCTCAAATACCAAACTTCTCGGGAGAACTTCCAATAAATATGTTAAGTTTCAGTCATCTCCGTGTAATACTTTGGCCTTGATCACCATTTCCACAGACAGACGGACAGACGGAAAGACGGACAGACGGACATAGCTAGAATGTCTTAAAATCGATCGGGGATCATGAATATATATACTTAGTGGGGTCCCAGACCGATATTTCGATGAGTTACAAACGGAATGACAAACTTATATATACCATCTATCACTAGAGTGGAGGGTATAAAAATAAGGAGGCCGAGGTGAAAATATTGCGCCCGCCATCCCCGTCCAAAATTGACCCATTTTTGGCAAGAAAATCGACTTTAACTCACTGTGAGAAAGAGCGCATTGTGGACGTGTGAGAAAAAAATGGAAAAACTCATAATTTGGAAAGGAAATTTGGAATTGAGGGATTAAATGCATCAAATCTTAAAATTTCTAAAAACAATTTTGTTGAATTGTAATACAAATATGAACTTTTTAAAAATGTTACTTTTGTGTAGAAGATGTCTTAGGGAATTTAGATTGGGGATAGGTTTGTTCCAGAAAAATCTAGTTTCAAAAACTAATATAGGTCGGTCTTGCTTTTTATCTCTCTAGAAGGCACCATTCGAGCGGTAGGAGGTGATTAAATAAAAAAATATAAAAAAAAAATTGTATGGGGACTAGAGATAGGCACGTGAATGAATTTTGAGTCACGCACGCTAACAAAATAAAATCCTTGATCACGCACGCACACGTGAGTAAATAAAGTTTTTCTCACGCTCACGAAGACTCACGAAATTTCAATAAATAAATTATTTTTTTATTTTTTTGATTTCTTGCACAAAATTTCCTAAAAACAATGATAAATAGTTATTTTAATCACAACTTTGTGTCAATTATCCTCCGAATTTAATGTGATGATGCTTTTATTACTTGATTTCTGTTTCAGACAGCACAAAAAATCACGCAAACTCACGAAAAATAAAATTACTAACCTACTGAGCAGGTTTGTTTTAGGCCCCTACTACACATTGTACACATATAATTTTTTAAGAAATCAAATAACAAATTAAAAAAAGGGAAAACGTCCCCCGTTCAACCGCTGAGCTCCAACTTAAACTCCCACCGTTGTGTTGGAGGGTTTAAAAAAAAAAATGCATACCCGAATTTAACAATCTCACTTGTTTTAATTTAAATTATTTTTTTCTGTGTACAAGACTATATCCTTTAAAATATGTCTTAGATCTACCACCAATTTAAATATCAGTGAACCAGAAAGAAAATTTACGACATAATAACACGTCAGTGATGACTTTCTAATGGCTTGAACTACATAATAAAGCATTGTTTTGGTTCAGAGACATCTATTTTATACTGCCTCCGCGATATGTCTCTCTTTTCTCTTTTCTCTCTTCACTCGTCACGAGATCAGTTCTTTCGGGTTAATTGACACTATTTTTACCGCCTTTTACCAGTTTTGAGACCAGTCATTTTCAAACCGGTCATAGTATAGTTGCTTTTATATCAATTGATCTATAATTTTTCGCAGTGCGCAATTCGCCGTAGTTTTTAATTTGTGATTTTTAATCCTTTTAACTTAATTTTGCACAATTTTGGATTGAAGTTACTGTATTATACGATTTTTTTTTTTTTACCTTGAGGCTGACATATAGCAAAGACGGCCAAAACTGCACAGATTTTAAAATGTTTTGAAAACATTTTCACCCGTTACTTTTTTTTTTAACAACGAAAATTTTCAATATTTTTTTTTTTTTAATTTTACTGTTAAATAAAAAAATTTATATTTTATTCAAATCTGTGACTTTTTTCTGTACCGTACCGTTTAACGTTTATCGACAATCTGAGCTTTAAAATTTGTCTGAAATCACTCTATAAACTTTTATAATGTTTTAAAATTTAAATCATTAACAGTCATTTGTTTAAGAGTGTATTAGTTTCAATAAACATTTAAAAATGAGATGTCAATGTATGACATAGTGGATGGGTTCTGGTCAAACAAGTTATACAGATTCTTAGAGTGTTTAACCAAAATTTTATTTTAAAAAAACAATAAAAAAAATGTGTTAAATAATTCAAAACAAATAAAAATCCACTTTATAATTGCTGTGTGTATTTTTCATTAATGTCTTGTTTACATGTGTTTTTTTTTTTTTTTTTTGGGGAACCAACCCAGACCATGACTTGCCATGACATCTGTATATGCAAACTCTTCTCTATCAAAAATCTCGTGAGTTGTATTAAGATTTGTTATTTTTTTTCTATTCAAACCAAAAGGGGAATTTCTGGTTTATATTTTATTTATATATGGCTGCGGTTGGTTAGAGTATGAATTTTGTTTTGTTTATTAATTATTATATTTTTGTTTAAATAATTTAATGACATTAAGTGACGCGTTTGAATTTTAAATTTACAAAAATATTTAACCCTCTTATAACAATTATTTTCGAATTAACGCTCGATACAATTTCACCCTACACCAGGACTTCTTAATTTTCCTTTACGAACCTTTTCAATATTTCAAATTTCTTGCGACCCCCACCATAACAAAAAAAAAAAAAAAACAAGATGATAATCTTACAAAACAAAATTATTATACAATAAACCAGTGTTTTCCGGAAAATGGGTCCCAAGTCCAAACATGAATCGATTGGATCCATCTTTTGTTAGATTTTTATTTACACTGTTTAACAAATGCAGGTTAGCAAAAGTTAGGTCGGTTCTGAGAGTGAGGGGTGAAAATAAAGGCTAAATTAGAAGACCCGTATCGCGGCGTTTTTTTAAGATAGTTCGAATTTTTTTTTAATCGACCTTCGAACTATATGCCGATTTTAAGTATATCGTTTATATGATTTTTTGGCTATAACTCGTCGACTTATTGATATTTTTCAATCTGTAAAAGCCAAATTATTGCTAGAGACCTGTCCGAAGTAAACCAACCTCTAAAAAAGCTAATTTTTTTATAGGTTTTTTGTATTTTTGTTAAACAAATGAAACATTTTTATGCTTAAAAAAGTTAAAAGTCCTGGACTTGGACCCAGGGGATTTGAAAATGACTTTTTTTTTTGGACCGCCCCCTTTTGTGGGCGTAGGTTAGGTTAGGTTAGGTTGTAAGTGGCTGCTGACGTCTTACGTCAACACACGTAGACTCTGAGGTCCATTGTGATACCACGGGATCGTAATAGGTTTCCCTACTAGTCCCTGTCGTTAAACCAGTTTGAGCTTCTTATGAAACTCCTTAGATGTTGAATTTTGACATCCGACAAATCAGAAAGATCGTACAGCTCCCTAGATCCCAGTGAAGCAAGTCGCTGACCAGAAAGTGCTGGGCAATGGCAAATAAAGTGTTCGATAGTTTCCAACTCCTCTTCATCCATGCAACTTCGGCAAAAGTCATTCGACGGCACATTTAACCGCTCTGCGTGCTTCCCTATAAGACAGTGTCCGGTAATTATAGAAACCACCGTCGAAATATCTCCTCTTGGAAGCGATATCAGCTCACTTGTGCGCCCCTGATTAAGAGAAGGCCAAATCAGTCGTGTTGTCTCCTTCTCGTTGTCGTCTACTCCCTTATGTCCTGGAACCCATATTAGAGAGACGAGGTTATTGCAGGATAGTTTCTGAAGATTCTCGTAGCACTCAAAGACGACTTTTAATTTTATACAAAAGCCTCTTACAATTAGAGCTTTTAGTGCAGCTTGGCTATCGACGTAAAAGTTTATTATTCTCCCTGATTCTCCAAGAAACTGTAAGGCTGCCTTATTTACAGCAACTATTTCAGCCTGGAACATGCTACAGCTCAAAGGTAAAGTAAAAGATTTTTGTATATCATAGACTTTAGTAGTAACTCCCACTCCCACTCCCGTCGATTATTTGGAGCCATCCGTGAAGATATTTAAAGATATTTATTGGCGAAGACGTCAATTGGCAGCAGATGCAATATTGTGTCGATGAATGCAGCTTATGTTGTTTTTAGGGTGCCAGTGATACTCAGACCCATTAGCCGTTGGGCTTTTTGGAACTTGCTACGAGTCACTTCCCTCTCAAGCGCTCTGTGCCAGACCATAACTCCGTAAAGTATGATAGGTCTTACGATGGAAGTATAGATCCAGTTCGTGATCCTTGATCTTGACTTTTCTAAAATTTTCGATCTTATAGTTTCGTGTAAACAATACCATCTCAGTTTTCTGCGGATTAACGTTAAGACCGTTTTCATTAGCCCAAATCCATAACTGTTTCTATTATCGCTCTAGCAGCTCGGATATCGTGGTCAAAAATCTTCCAGGTGATATTTTTACCACGTCATCAGCATAAGCAACCACTGCCACGACCAAGAGCCAGAGTAATGGTGATAAAACTCCTCCCTGTGGCATTGTCCTCGATGTATATCTTATGACTCTTTCAAGACCCCATTCGGCTATAACTTCTCTAAAAACAGCAGACAACCAATCTAGTCATGTTACATACCAAATAAAAGGTCTTTGGAAAACCTATAGACGTGTGCTAAGAACGTGTCCAAACATACACAACTTTTTGTCATATTGAGTAAAATACCAACATTTTTGGACATTTTTGTTAATAAGTCGAAAAATATGAACTTCTTTGGCCCGTTGTTAGTACCACGAGATAGGTATTTTTAATACCTTTAATCTGATACCGAACATGCCTATATTAATTTGGTTTAAATAGGCGTAAATCGTAAAAAACTGAAAAAGGTAAATTTCCCCCCATACAAATCGCCGGAAAAATGCCATCAGGACCTGGCGATTTTTAAGGCTCGAGCGATTCGAATGCCCACCTTATCCGCTCATCAGATAATATATACTTTACTTTTACTTTGTTGGCCATGTCAACCGGATGTAGACCTGATTTAAAATGGAATGCCAGTCATCTCTCTTCATGCTTGCTGGCGCCAGTTGGATGTGTTAACTCCAAGATCAACTAAGTTTTTCATAACTTGATCTCTCCAACGGGTTTTCTGGGCCCCAGGTTTACGTTTTTCTCCGAGGGGTTCCGAAAACAATGCTCTTTTTGCTGGGGGTTGTTTTCCATACGGTCGACGTGTCCAAGCCAGCGCAATCGCTGTAGCTTAATGCGTCTGACTACGTCCATCGTCATATCTACGTGCAGCGTATACAGCTCGTGGTTTATTCTAAACGGTACCCATCATCAACGCGTATTGGACCAAAAATTTTACGGAGAATCTTCCTCTCAAATACTGCTTATATCGATTCATCCTTTTTTGTCATCGTCCATGATTCTGCACCATATAAAAGTACGGGTAGGATGAGAGATTTATACAGCGTGATCTTCGTTCGTCGAGAGAGGGCTCTACTTCTCATTTGTTTACCCATCCCATAGTAGTACCTATTTGCAAGGGTAATTCTCCGTTTAATTTCCCAGCTGATATCGTTGTTTTTGTTCACGCTGGTACCCAAATAGACGAAATCTTCGAAAGTTCGAAGTTGTGGTTGTTGATCGGTACGTGTCGACTGAGACGTTGGGAATCTCTACTAGTCGATAAAAAATACTTCGTCTTTGACTCATTAACTTGGAGACCCATGATATTTGACTGCTTTTCGATTGCTGCAAACGCAGCGCTAACTGCAGATAATATATTGTGGGGAATAATAGTTTGCCCTTTATGTTGAATCCCTGATAAAGGTTGTTCACTGCATCCTGGAAAATGTGTTCTTAGAAGAACATTCAATGTTTCACTAATTAAATATCTAAAAAAAAATAGATCCAATCGGTCCATGTTTGTACTTGCACACATGACCAACTATAATTTTCTTGTTTTTTTTCATGTTGGGGGGTCGCGAGAAATTTGAAGTATTGAAAAGGGGTTGCGAAGCAAAAGTTTATGCCCTGTTCTAAACGAAAATTTTAAACTGGAAGCAAAAAAGTGTTGATACTTTTTATGCATTTTTTTTTTTTTAATTTCAAGTTTAAATAGTGTAACTTTTTAACAAAATAAGATATTTCATTGGTTATGGTTTAAAAATCAATCAACTTTCTCGTTAACTAAAAATTTATGTTTCAACCAAATCGGACGTTATGTGACCACGTTATTCCCTGAAAACTGGAATCAGAATCGTATTTAGTGATAAAATAAACACCCGGGCAATGAGTTTTATTTGTATGCGATGAATTTAAAGATATAATTCACCATATTGAATCCACAACTTTTAATTTTTAAAGTCTGGATGAAAATTCGAAATTAGCGTCATAATGAAAATGTTCTCGAAAAAAACTTTTTCCGAAGTTGAAAAAATGTAATTCACGGCCGCTGTTCCAAAAAAAAGTAATTCACATAAAAAATGTGAAAATTAAAGTTTCCTATTTTTTTTGGTGTTCTAGATTTCATATCCGAATTTCTTTTTCGTTTTGTTTTATATAAATAAAATTTGGTGAAAGTAAAACGAATGCACTTTTTTCCTTATAATTTTTTTTAAATTTTAATTATTTGATCTCATCTTCGAATGAAAACGTGATCAACAAAACACTAAACTTGATTTCATGTGATTCGGAAATTTCGATGTGAGTTGAAAAGATGTGAAAGACAGAACATAGGCCTTAAATTTGATATCGACTTTTTGTTTAACACCAAATATAAACCATGCCAATTCTGCAATTGTTAAGTTGGCAACCCTGTTAAGATAACCTTTAATGGATGTTCTTAATGACAAATGTCTGTGACAATTTCAAACTGTCACATTTAAAATTGAGATATGGATGACTGGATTAATGTTATGGTTACAAAAATTCTTGTCTCGACCAAAATATGTATATAAATTAAAATAATGAAATGATTTAGTATTGGCAATAAAATAACTAACGGCTTTAAAATGCATATTTTTGTGGTCCGTTCAGTGATTTGTCTGCTAGCTGTCAAATCGTTTGTGGTAACAAATTTACATTAGCGATTCGAAAAACAAAGAAAAGATAATCCTTATAATGAAAACACAAAATATCAATTGGCTTAATATCAGCAGGGTAGATAAAAATTAATTAATGCTAATTTATATAGATGATTCAAATGAATAAGTACTAAAAGACTGCATATGAACTCCCGTGCGTCCTTGGCAAGAGTTACCAACCACCATTTCAAGTGTGCATTTGAAGGTTAACATTTTTAGATTTAAAATTTTAAAGAAAGTTTAATTATATATTTCTTTAATATCATGTTAGTGTGTATTTCCCCTTCTTTTGTTTAAATTTAAAGAAGATTTTATTTATTTATTTCTTTGTGAATGTTTTGATTTTGATTAGTTTAATTAACATAATATCATATAGAAAATACTACACCTGTCTAAATATTTGTTAGTGTTGAATATTTTAAATCAAAACTTTCGCCATTAACAATTTGTTTAAATGTTAAATATACGTTTTTTTTGTATTTTTATTATTTTTAAATAATCTCTAATAATCTTTACGCTTAGCCATACATTTAAATGATTTAAACATTTATAGTTCAACACTCAAATTGTCAACGAATTTTATTTAAATATTATTTTTTAATAACCTTCATTGTTCGAAATGGACCGGAAAAACAATAACATTAAAATCAACACTCAACACTATTGAAAAATTTAATATTAAAAATTTCACTGTTATATAAAATAACTAGCATTTTTAGCATATTTAGGGTGATCACAGATTAAGAGATATGTTTGAATTGGAAGTTATTGTTAGCTAATTTGACACAGAAAAAAAAAAAAAAATTAAGTAAATTTTTAATGCTATTATGTAAAAAATTACTCAATTTTGCAGCAGTAAACGATTAAATAGTATTCAGTAAACTTTTAATAAAAAAATTATTAAAAAAGTTTGAGTAAATTATTAATTGACACAATTAAAACTTTACTTAAAATTTTTTGATTTTTATACCATCCACTCTAGTGATAGAGGGTATATATAAGTTTGTCATTCCGTTTATAACACCTCGAAATATTGGTCCTAGACCCCATAAAGTATATGTATTCACGATCCTCGATCGATTTTAAGACGATCTAGCGATGTCCGATTGTCCGTTTGTCTGTCTGTTGAAAACACGCAAACTTTTGAAAGACTTTACGGAGGGTCCTGAAGTTTGACACATATGTCTAGATTTGTCTATCTCGGATGTGTGCTTCATGAGGATTGGGACTCTGACGCAGAAATAAAAAAACGTGTAGAAATGGCAAGAAAGACTTACATTAAATATAAGAATATTCTTTCAAGCCGGGAAATCCACATTGACCTCCGGATCCGTTTTATGAAATGCTACGTCTGGTCGGTACTAATGTATGGCGTAGAAGCATGGACTTTGAAAATCAATACTATGAATAGAATAGAAGCGTTTGAAATGTGGTATTATCGAAGGTTACTTAAAATATCGTGGGTTGATAGAGTATATAATTTGGAAGTTTTTAGAAGAATAAGATGCGAACGTGAGCTACTTCCCACAATTAAACGAAGGAAAACTTCATACTTTGGTCATATAATACGTGAAAGCAAATACGAACTATTGCAACTAATATTAGAAGGTAGAATAGAGGGCAGACGAGGAATGGGACGAAAACAAATGTCGTGGCTCCGTAATATTAGAAATTGGACTGGCTTGAGAACTATTGGAGAATTAATTAGTACAGCACGACAGCGAGAAGAATTTTTTAATATTGTTAATAATTTAAAATTCTGATTAATCTTTATTAAAAAATAAAAATTGTTTTATTCGACCTTTAAAATATTATATTTTGAGGATGTTTATTCTGGCTCGAGGTCATTATTTTCTTTACTAATTAAAACCATGATATTCTCATAGCATAATTTTCAAGAAAATCTTTCTAATTCTCATTGTGAATAGAGGCGAATATGTATTATTATTCTAGTTTGTGCACAAACGATTTGTCATTAGACTCGTTTGCTACTTTGTAGTAAATCATTTCTATTTTTGCTAAATAATCTTGACAATGGAATCTTGACAAATTCCGAAAGACGTGTCGATTAAGTCTTGCAAAAATGACCAACATAAATAAATTTAAAACAAAAAAAAATAATTTTCTTGAAAATTATGCTATGAGAATATCATGGTTTTAATTAGTAAAGAAAATAATGACCTCGAGCCAGAATAAACATCCTCAAAAAAAAAAAAGTTAATAATTTAAATTAGATTAAAGAATATGTTATAATCAATTTATTGTAATATATGTATGTAAATGTGCATGTGATCACTTATATCCAATCCAGCAAAATCGGTCTAGTGGTTCAAAAGTTATGAGCAAAAGACTGAATTTCGGCAAGGATTTTTCGTGAATTTATGAGATAAAAAACACTCTAACTTTCGAAACACAATTCTGAGGATGCTGAAGCTTGGCATATATATTTGTCGTTCCCCTGGCCTTGTTCGTATTGAATTTCAAATCGGCCACGTGGTTTAAAAGTTATGAATTTCAGATTAGTTTCACCTTAAATACACGTGTTGAAAACCCATTAAACATGTTTTAAAAACATTGTAAGTCACAAAAAAATTTTACAACGTATTTTTGTCACTCAAAAATATTTTTACACTAAACAAAAATACACTCAAAAATAATTCTACACTCAAAAAAAAATTTACACTCAAAAAAAAAATTTTGTAATTTATTTTTATTTTTTGTTCAAAAATTACAAAAAAAAAAAATTGTTTTACACAAAATAAAATATTTCTAATCAAAAATTTTATTTTTTCACGTTAGAAAATTTACTATCACTTAAAAAAGGCATTGTGGAGGGTATTCATAGATTCGGCCAAGTCGAATTTAACGTCTCTACTTGTTTTTCGAATAATTTAAACAATTATATTAAAATAATTTCGGTGGCACGTCATCATGTCCGTTGTGGTAAAAAATTATGTTGATAATTTTCGATCCCTTGTAACGGGAATAACAAGGAAATTGAGTGGAAAATATTTTGAGTGAAACAAATTTTCAGTAAAAAAAGAAATTGGAATAAAAACTAGTTTGAGTGAAAAGAAATATAGAGAGCAAAAATATTGAGTTATTATATTTTGAGTAGTTTTGATCTAGCTCAAGGTCATTATTTTCTTTACTATTTAAAACTATGAAATTCTCATAGAATAATTTTCAAGAAAATTATTTTTCTGTTTTAAATTTATTTATATTGATCGAAACTTACAAGGAAGGTCTTTAAGAGGGCACCCACCGATTGTACTGAAATTTGCATATTTTTTTTACGGGTTAGTTTAATTTTGATGGAGATTATTGTATGTAATTTTGGTGGTCGTACGTATGTACCTCTCCAGGAAGCCAAATAGTGACACGACCGCTATACCATTGGATAAGCCTTAAAAAACCTTTTGATCTGTATAAAATGTTCATATAGTTTCTTTTGATGAAATGTGAAAAATACTCAAAAAAGGAAAAAAAATGTTTTTTCCCCCTCTCTTTGACTCGCTAAATTTGAGATTGGGCAGCTAAAAAAAGCAGGTAGCTCTTATTTTCCTCCCTTCTTTCCCATATTTAAGTTTCAGGACAATCAGTGGGTGCTCCGTGAAAGACCTTCCGTGTTAATCGACATTGAAAATTCGGAATTTGTCACATTCCATTGTCAACACTTTTTAGCAAATATAGAAATCTTTACAGCAAGCAGCAAAGGGAATTAAGAATTAGAAGAAGAAAACTGTACTTATTACGATCGTCAAATAAACAACAGAAAAAAACATGAAAAGAGGTTTACATATGCTTACGCATTAAATAATACGATATATTAGTTGTTGCTGCAAATGCTTTCCAGAAGGGCTTTTTCACCGAAGGATCCTGCATTTAAAATTTCAAGTGTCAAGAATCATTAAATCAGAAAATATAAAAAATATCCAAAATACACTTCTTTACACCTTTTACGACCCTAAAAAACAGAATTTACTTTTTTCAGAAGGGATTTTTTCACAGAGGGATACTACATTTACAATTTTAGTTTAGGTTAGGTTATGAAAGATAACGTTGTTCCAATTTTAAGTTTCTAGAACCATTTTTTCGGGATCCATTAACCATTGGAACCAAAAAAGTATGAAAAGTACACTTTTTTACCTGTACCATTTTTACATTTTTTCCTCACTTTATGTCCCTTAGAAAGGGAATTTTCAAAAAGTACTTATTCTTGCAGAATGTTTTTCAAGAAGTATTATACACTGCAATTTTTTCAGATATTCTGAAAATTTTTCTATAGGAAAAATGTCTCAGAATCTGAGACTTTTTCATAGGAAAAACTTCTCAGAATCTGAGACTTTTTCTATAGGAAGAACGTCTCAGAATCTGAGACTTTTTCTAATTGAAAATGTTTTGTAGAATCTGAAACTTTTACAAAAGGAGAAAGGTCTAAGAATCTAAGACTTTTTCTATATGAAAAAGGTCTCAGAGTCTGAGACTTTTTCATAGGAGAATGTCTCAGAATCTGAGACTTTTTTTAATTTGTTTTTAATAATCATTTGATCCTATGATCATCTGAATCTGAAACTTTTACAAAAGGAGAAAGGTCTAAGAATCTAAGATTTTTCTATATGAAAAAGGTCTCAGAATCTGAGACTTTTTCTATAGGAAAATTGTCTAAGAATCTGAGAATTTTTCTATGTGCTATAGGAATTTTTCTATAACAAAATGTCTCAGGATATGAAAATTTTTCTATAGGAAAAATGTCTTAAAACCTAAGGCTTTTTCTATAGGACAAATGTCTTAGAATCTGAGACTTTTTCTGTCTCAGAATCTGACACTTTCTATAGAAAAAATGTCTCAGAATCTGACACAGAATATGAGACTTTCTATAGGTAAAATGTCTCAGAATCTGAGAATTGTTTATAGTTAAGAAAAAACCTTTACATGATCTATTTATTAGAGTTAATTTTGAAAATTTGATCTGCGGATATCATAATTTTTTTTAAGGATTTAGGGGAACTAAAAAGAATGGCGGTATTTTTTTGGAAAAAAAAAATCGCTCCTTGGGGTGGATCAACGCATCTGAAAACGCGAATTTTGAGCTGATTTTTCTGCAGAACAAAAACGGCTGAATATATCGCAGTCGATTCTACAGCAAAAAATAATACAATGGTCGTTTTTCAAACTTTAAAAAATGTTCCAAAAACCCACCACAGAGGGCGGAAATAATGGTTTTTCCATTTTATTTTTAAATTAATTTTTTAAATATGTACAATTATAGAGCATTTTCAGCTTAACATAATGGTACCAAATTTTCCGTTCTATTACAACCCGTTAAAAAGTTATAAGCTCTCAAAAATGGACAAAAACACGTTTTTTGAGAACTTTGACCTCAGTTTTCTCGAAAACATGACGTGATAGAAAAAATTTAAAACTAGATTCAGAATCAGTATCGAAATGTTAATGGAAAACAAGTTTTATGATCCCAGAACATAGATGGGAATTTTTCATTACCATTGAAATTTAATTACCATTGGTTGATATCAATGGTAATGAAAAAATTTTCATTACCATTTAATGGTAATTAAATTTTTTTAATTGAAAAAATAATTACTAATGGTAATGAAATGCACCAATTGTTGAAAAACACCAATTATAATTGGTTTCAAAACCATTGGTTTGCACATTTTTGTTTTTTTGAAAAGTCAAAAATTTAAACATCAAAGTATGTTTTTACAAAAAAAAATATGAAATTGTTAAAGACAAAAAACAAAACGCAAATAAAAATTTCAAATATTGTGTTATACAAAGGTAATCAACGTGTGTTTGGTTTATAAAATGTGAAAAACTAAAACACTATATAACAAAAACCAACAGATTTTTCCAAATATTAACGATTTTGACAATATTGTGACGACTTTTACTAATGGTAATTATTTTTTTTAAGTGATGCCATACCAATGGTAATTATTATTTTTTAATTTTCATTAGTAATTAAATTGATAAGTAATTTAATTGGTACAATTGATACAACCAATGGTAATGAAAAAAATTTTATTACCATTGACATCAATTAAATGGTAATTAAACCATCAATTAATTGGTCCCTTTAATTAATTAGTCCCATCTATGTCTCAGAATATCATCCAAAAACATCATAAAAAAATGCTCTCAATAATGCACAAAAATGCACTTTTTGTGAACTTTGACCAATTATCTCAAAAACCTGACGTTACGGAACATTTGGGAAACCAGATTTGGAATCAGCATTGAGATGAAAATCGAAAACGAGTGTTCAGACAGCTGACCCATCCAAAAATTTTTCAAATTTCGGTCAGTGTTTTATAATTTTGCCATTAGAATAAAAACGTTGAAGCCTTATAACTATTTAATGGGTAGTAATAGATAGGTGCTTTTTATACCAATTTTCTTACCAAAAACTGCATCTTCATCGTGCATGATTAAAAAAATAATTTAAATTTAAAAAAAAAATCGATTTTTCCGCCCCCTGCTGTGGGTTATTGGAACTTTTTTAAGAGTTCAAAAAACTGCTATTGTGTTAATTTTTGCTGTAGAATCGACTGGTGAAATCAGATTTGCAATATATTTATCCGATTTTTTCCTGAAGAAAAATCAGCTCAAAATCCGCGTTTTTAGATGCTTTGAACCACCCCAAGGAGTGAAAATTTTTCCAAAAAAATACCGGCATTCTTTTTAGCTCCCCTAAATCCTTCAAAAAAATGATGATATCCGATAAACAAATGAAGTGACATAGTCACCATGGAGGTACATAGGGCCACAACAAACTTATTCCATTCTGATCTGTCTTCTGCCAAATTTTTTATTTCACGCCAGCTTTTTCGAGTTGATTGTATTTCACTTTCAAGCATCCTTCTCCAAGTATGAGATGGCCTTCCTGGTCGCCTACTGCCTTGTTGATTCCAGTCAATTGCCATTCGTGCAATATCTTCTTGTGGTCTCCTTAAGATATTACCCAACCAATTCTATGTTCTCTTAAGGACTTTGAACAGGTATCTGGTTTGTCCTTCTCCACAGCTCAGTGTTTGATATTGTTCCGGCCAAAAAATGTGAAGGATTCTTTTTAGGGACTTAATCATTTTGGTTTTAATTTTCTGTGGTTTCAGTTATCAGTTTAAGTTTAGATTGTATCGGTAATTAGCCGATAGCAACCGAGTCTGGTACCGGGGCTGATGGTTGGAGCCTCTAAACATGCTTTTGGGATTGGATATTTAATAGCGCCAATTACTCGCCATGACATCACAAGGATCATTGGAAACTCGGTATTTGCTGGGAACTCGAAAGTTCCACCGAGACTCTCCACTTGTAACCGCTGACTATCCGCGACTGCTAATAGCAGCTACCCCGCATATCTACGGGCCGTACCACTATCCGCAACCTGTGACGCGTCCGGTAGCACTCAGCTATGCTTCCCAAAAGAGGATAATATTTCACGCAGCATCATAAAGATGATATTGATTGACTTATTATCCACAAGGGCGGAATATATTGGTAACAATAAACAATTGAGATCCCTTAATGTTAAATTGTTCTTTGTCATTCAAAATATTTTTGTTAATTTTAATTTCACTATTCACAAAATAATCATGTTTAAAATATTGATATGCGTCATTTATGTTTCATTTAGTTATTTTCTAAAAATTCGTGTTTACAAATCAATAAATTGTTTCTAAATATTTATAAGACACTCCACACTAAATGTTCAAAAATAAATAGGTAAATCGAACCCTTACAAAATTTATTGCAAAATGTAGCGCTCATTTTTTTAAAAGTTTCCAAATTTTTTCTGTTTTAATTTTTTTATAATATGACTTTTCTTGTTTTTGAGCAGATAATCGCTGAATATGATACAAGGCTAATTATCTGGTAAATTTTTAAATAGAATGTATTTTAAAATAGGAAATTTTAAAATAGAAAGTCAATGTAGTTATTCGCAAAACTTTACAACAGTTTTTTTCATTTTTACCTGTAGACAGCTGTTTTTCGTGAAATGCCTCTTATAAAAATTACTAAAAATAAAAAAAAAAAATTATAAAATGATTTTGAAATAACCCAGCAAAAAAAGAGCTTACCATTCACTACAAAATTCACCACAACTTATGAACCAGATGTACTTCTTCTTCAACTGAAACATTGATGAATTTAATATGGGCGTGACACACAAAGTATGTTCTTTTTATCGCCACTTTTCAGTGACGAAAGATTGACACTTAAGTAAAACATATATCACTAGTGTTTTTATCACAACTTCTGAAGTAGTGATCCGGATGTTAATATAACTTGACCCTTTGGAAGCACTTTTTTCATCACTTCTTTAGAAGTACATATTTCTTGGCATTTTGGGTGTGATTATGTAATTTTTATTTAGTGATTAAGAACTTCTAAATTAGAAGTTCTTTTTATACCCTCCACTCTAGTGATAGAGGGTATATATAAGTTTGTCATTCCGTTTGTAACACCTCGAAATATTGGTCTAGGACCCCATAAAGTATATATATTTATGATCCTCGATCGATTTTAAGTCGATCTAGCGATGTCCGTTCGTCCGTCCGTCCGTCCGTCCGTCCGTCCGTCCGTCTGTCTGTCTGTCTGTCCGTAGAAAACACGCTAACTTTTGAAAGACTTTACAGAGGCTACTGAAGTTTGGCATATATGTTTGCCATTTACCTGGTCAGGTTGGTATTGCAATCCAGCCAAATCGGTCCAGTGGTTCAAAAGTTATAAGCAAAAGAGTAAATTTCGGCAAGGGTGTTTCGCGAATTCACGAGATAAAAAACACGATAACTTTCGAAAGACAATAATGAGACTACTGAAGCTTGGCACGTATCTTTGCCGTTCCCCGGGTCTGTTTGGTTTTAAATTTCAGCTCAATCGGTTCAGTGGTTCAAAAGTTATAAGTAAAACCCTGAATTTCATATTAGTTTCATCTAAAATGACACGTGTTTTAACAAGTTTTAAAAGCATTGTGGTAACTAAACAATGCTTTTCAAACTTGTTTAATTTTAAAGCAATGCTTTTTAAACTTGTTTAGCTTCAAAAGCATTGGTAACTTAAAAACAACAACACTCGAAAAAAATTTTACACTCAAAAAAAATTTTACACTCAAAAAAAAATGTACACAAAAAAAATTTAGTTTTTTTTTACAAAAATGACTATATTTTGTGTACATGCGTACGTGCATTCACTCAGAAATATTTTTACAGTAAAAACATATTACACTCGAAAAAAAATTTTGCACTCAAAAAAAAAAAAAATAGTATTTTTTTTTTTTTTTTTAAATGACAAAAAAAGAGTTTTTCTCAAAATAAAATATTTCTAACCAAAATTGTTTATATTTTCACGTTAAAAATGTACTACCCTTTAAAAAAAAATGCATTGTGGAGGGTATTCATAGATTCGGCAAAGTCGAATTTAACTTTTCTACTTGTTTTACTTATTTTTGTAAGATTGATTGAAAGAGTATTTTTTTGTAATATTTACACTAAAACACTGTTCGACAGCAAAAACCTCCCAGTGAAATTTCTAACTGGTCCTTATAGATTTTGGTCTCCTGCTTCCAAATCTACCGTCCAAATTTTTCTAGCACGTACCGTTTTTGAGATATTTGCTGTTAAAAAGTAAAAAAACACTTTTAGGGGTCCACTGTCACGTATTCTTACGTTGCTTCCACGAAATAGGACTTGATTTCATATAAAATGGACCTCCTGATTCCAAAACTGCAATCCACAATTTTCAAGCATGTTCTGTTTTTGAGATATTCGCGTTTGAAAATTTTAGTGTGATTTATAAAGAATATAAGTGCGTAACAGTAGAATTTGAGTTTTTCAAACGCCAATATTTCAAAAACAGTACGCGATAGAAAAATTTGGATTCCAGATTTGGAATAAAGATGCCTTATTTTTACTAAATCGAGTTCTTTTGTGTTTGAGCAACTTAAGAATACGTTACAGAGGAGACCGAAATATTTCAATATTAAAACGCGAATATCTTAAAAACCTTACACTCAAAAAAAAAAAACTGTAAAGTTGGCAAAAAATTTAGTTAAATTTAACTAAAAAAACACCTGATTTTGAACCTACTAAATTTCTAGTTAATTTAACAAAAAATATTTAGTTAACTTTTCGTAGAATGAATGTAGCAAAAAAACAGTAATTTTAACTAAAAATTCAGCTGAAAATTTCGTAACATTTTTTATTAGGTGAATTCAGCTAACCTTTTTTTTTAAATAAAAAAAAATATATATTTTTCACAGCGATAAGTTCAGCTTAAGTAGGACTAATGAGATTTGCATAGGAGGCTACACAAGAAATGTTTAAAATTTTCGACTTGACAAAAATGTTACAAAAAATCAGCAAATTAATTAGTAAAAATTCGTAAACTCAGTTTTAAAGTCAACAAAAAAAATTAATTCCAAATTTGTACAAAACTAGTATTTTCGTAAATCGAACTTAACTTAAAAAAGTAGTTAAAACGCTGATTTTAACTAAAAATTTGCTAAAAAGCCAGTAAACTCGAGTTAACAAAAAAAAGTTTGTTAACTTTACAGTTTTATTTTTTTGAGTGTACGTAATAGAAAAATTAATTTCATTGATAATCTAACATACATATATACTTCTAATTAAAAAAAGGAGTAATTATAGAGATCACAAAACTATAAACAGTTTTCACAAGTTTGTTTTGACCACAAGCCTATACCTCAATTTCCTAAAAAGCTTAAACAATCTTTAATAATGTGAAGCAGCAACATCCGCTTTAGTTCGTAAATGTATTTATTTAATTTAGGACCAACTTTTTTTGATATAAGATATGAAATTTGAAAAATTTATCAATAATCGATTTTCGTCTTTTCGATTTTTTAAGCTCTAAATAAAGAGAAATGAAATGCCATTACCAAATTTTGTCACCATTTTTGCAAAACCTAAATCTATTTGAAGCTGGACGTAGAAAAAATTGCATACTTCGTGTATCACCCTCATTCTAATTGTTTCAGTTGAAAAAGAAGTTCATATGTTGTTCTGATTTGATTCCTAAGAACATATGAAACAGGTACTTCAAAATCATTAAGCAAAGAACTGGTGAAAGATGTTTTTATTGTTATTTTGTAGCATTTTTGGAAGTGATTTTAAAAGTACTTCCTACGGAATATGAAGTTCGGCACCTATCGCTACTTTGTATGTAGTGAAACTACTAATTCTTTTTGAACCACTTCGTTTATTTTTTGCTGGGAATTGTCATAAATTTTCCAATTTGTTTGCAATTTGGCTTTTATTATGCTTTGGATATGTGTTTGTGTAATTTTGTTATAATTATTTTTATTGTTTTATGTAGAACAATCAAATCACACAGATATGCAAATTTAGAACACTCGTGAATTTATAATTTATTAAATTTTATTAACATATGCGCAAAAAAATAGAACACTTGTTAAGTATCAAATTAAATATTGCCTAAACTTAGGGTGGTTTTTACAGTTGGCACTTGAGATTAAGTGTATGTACTTAAGGGAGAGCTATTTTCACAATACTTACCTTACTCCTAAAACAATTTTTTCCACTAAAAAAAAATTTAAAACCATTTCTTATAATTTATAAATTCAGCACAGGCGAACATATTATTTTACTTGTTTTAATGTAAGATTTTTAAATTTAAATTATAACATATTGATTAATGTTCGTCTACCATATTTGTTGCCAAATAATTATAATAATGACAAATATTAATTTCTTAATGTACTGCTAAGCGAAATTGCCTACCAAAATAATAAGGATATTCAGATTATTTTTTAAAAAATTAAAAAAATATATAAACAAACGATGTTTAAGTCGACATTGAATTGATATATAAATTCACATGAAAGTTTTCCGAAAATTGTGTAACAAAAAAAACTGAACATAGCTTAAATTACCAACCACTGTTGAATACCCTTACACATCAGTAAACAACCATTATTTGAAAATAAAAAAAAACTTTTTGTTTTCTTTTTTACATAAAAATGGGAATGAAAATATTACCCACTAACCATTAATTATAATGATTTGGCTATGGGTGTATGCAAAAGTAAGGTACTTTCAAGGAAGGTAACCTCTTAGCATAATATGTCGTGACATAAGAAAATTTTCTTAAGAAGAATGTAATTATGTAAAAATATTTTTGCATATTAAAATTTTTGCTTACTAGTTTTGAAAGCAAATGTATTGATGCAAATCTTCATACCGGAAAGAAGTCAATATACTCTTAACCATTTTTAATTTTCGGCGCCCACAGTGGGTTGAAACATATGTAATGCAGAAAAGTGCTTTACAAGTATTATTGATAGTTTTATTTCTTGGACTAACTATAAATTGGCTGTAGGCAAAATCGCCCAAAAAATTTAATGAAAAATCGCCCAAATGCAAAATCGCCCAAAAAATATAAAAAATTACCCAAAAAGAAAAATACGAAATTCCGCCCAAAATTAACGAAAAAAGCCCAACAAGAAATGAAAAATGACCCAAAAATAAAAGATTCCGAAAACACGTTTTCCCTAAAACACATATTACCCAAAAAAGTTTTATTTTGCGGTGGAAGGTGCTTTTAAGGCATGGAGTTTTTAATCACTAAGCGCGGCCCAAAATCGGCTATGCAGAAAAACTTTTTTAAAAAAAGAACAAATTTTAAGACAAGACTTTTTGTAACGAATCCTTATTAATAATTTTGACATATCGTCTTCTTGATAATATGGTCTGAAAAAGCTATAGTTGATTGAAAAAATATTATGTGTGTAACATAAATTATGAAGAAATTGAAAAAATTGCATGGAGGTGCAATGAAAGCGCCACAGGCGAAAAATTTTAATAACAAATTTTAACAAAAAATCAGGCAATTTTTTGTCAAAATTTGCTGTTAAAATTTTTCGCCAGCGGCGCTTTCATCACACCTCCATGCAGTTTTTTAATTCATTTCTTTTGAATTTCTACTGGCATCGGTATATTAGTATGAAGTGTGATAATCTGGAAGTAAGTGCAGGGGTTGTCAGTTCATTCCCACCAAAACCAATGTCAGTTACTCCGCAACAGGAAGGATGTTCACCAGCTTTTTCTTAGTTAGTTAAGTAAATAATTACATATAATTTCCTCAACGGGAAGGATGTTCACCAGCTTCTTCTTAGTTAGTTAATTATATAATTATTGTTTCTAAAAAATTAATAAACTATTTGCTTTAGGTTGTTCCACTATGTAGGGTATTTAATTTTTCTATTTGCTGTTTTTATTGCAACTTATTTCGGTTTTGACATTTGAAGATTTTGACAAAAATTCAAACCAAACTAAAAAGGGCAATTTTTCATATTTTATTTTTGGACAATTTTTCGTAATGAAAAATCACCCAAATTTTTATTTGTAATTTTGTCCAAAAACTAAGAAAATGTGCCCAAAAATTTTGGGTAACTATTCATATGAAATATGGCCCAAATTTGTATGAAAACTTTTTGGGCGAAATTTCATTTTCTTTTTTGGGCGATTTTTCTGTGGCAGATTTTGCCTACAGCCCTATAAGTTATTTAGTGAAAAAAATGTTTTAAAAAGAAATTTATAAAAAATATTTTTTATTAAAAAAGAAGAGATAACCTTTTTATCGAAATTGGCTCCAACCGCTCTAACTGCTCCAAGGGTGCCCCAAGAGATGTCAAATGTGTGACCGATCCCAAATATTTTTTCAACCCTATAATTTTCATAGAATATACACACTCTCTATATTTAGCAACTGGTATTTTTTTTTTTATTTTTTTATAAATTTGTTTTATGAAATCAGCTCCTACCACTCCCGTGGTTCCTCTTAGTGTGGTGAAAAGTACGACCGACCTCTTTATGTTTCACCCTCCAATTTTTTTCATAACAAGATTATACCGAATATCAAGTCAATAATGGGGCTCCCATTCAAAATAACATTTTTAACAAATCTGCTCCTACCGCTCTAACTGCCCCAAAGGTTCCCATATATATGTCATATGTATGACCAATCGGGTGGCACGAATAATGACTTTTTTCGAATTTCGTTGATCACCGGGCAAATTATGGTTCGTTTTCGGCTAAAAACTCTATGTTTTAAATTTTTAGCCAAATCGGACAAAAATAACCCGTGCCTTTGGTGGGTTAAAATTTTGCCCCAAAAAAATGTTTCCCATCAAACCAAATTTGTATACCTCCAACTACAGTATGGGGTTATACTCACTTTGTCATTCCATTTGTAACGCATCAAAATATCGGTCGGGGACCCCATAAAGTAAATATATTTATGATCAGTGATCGATTCTAAGACATTCTAGCGATGTCCGCCCGTCCGTCTCTTCGTCTGTAGTTAACACGATGCAGTCCAAAATAAAAGAACTAGACTCCCGACATTTTGCACAAACATGTCCTATATTCCAAGTCAGCTTAAGTTCGTAAATGAGCAAAATCGGACCAAGGGGAAAAAAGTTCCCCTCTGGAGAGCTTAACCAATCACTGAAAAAGGGTATTTTTTTGCAGGGTTTTTTTTTGTACTTTTTTTAAGCAAATGCAACATTTTTATGTCAGAGGAAGCTAAAAACCCTGCATGTGGACCCAGCGGATAAAAAAAAAAATAAAAATTGGCCCGCCCCTTTTGTGAGCGTGGATATAAAAAAAAGTATTTTAATAATGATTTATTGGATTAAATAATTGGAAGAGTCATAATAAATCCATTTGATAACATCTATCGCAAGGGTAAGGTGTCCCCTAATGCCTTACCCCAAACCCCCAAAACAACCCCACCAAAAACAGACGCCCCTGAACATTTTTTAAAATTTTTTTTTTTCCTTTTGGAGGGTATTAAAGATTCGGCACAGCCGAATTTAACATTCTCACTTGTTTTTTTTTCAATTTTTTTTTAATTATTATTTTACTTGATTAGCTTATTAAAAATTTTATTTTGGTGGGATAACCCTTCCGCTTCAAAATTTTTTTTTTAGTTGTGACTTGAAAGGATTTTCGCTGAGATGTTGTTTTTAATGATACATATCCACAAAAAATATTATTCCTATCCGTGATATCTTTATCGTGTAATAAAATGTATAAGAAAAAAATTAACTTTTTACCCTTTTTCACATTTTATGTATTATTACAAAAAATTACCCTTCCACTTCAAAAATATTTTTTTAAACCCAAAACTTTTTTTTAGAATATACCTAACCTCTATCTTTAACCCTAAAGGTGGTCCCATACATTTTATTTTTTATAAATTGGTTTTATGAAATCAGTTCCCGTGTAGCCGCTCAGAGTAGTTAAACGTAAGACCGACCCCTATCAATTTTTACCCTCCAACCTTTTTTCATAACATACTAATACCGAATCTCCACTTGGTAATGGGGCTTATATACAAAATGGAATTTTTTTTAAATCTGCTCCTACTACTGTAACTGCCCCAAGGGTGCCCTACACTCAAAAATTATGTCATTAACTGTTTGTAGTTTATTTAAAAAGTTTTACGTTTTGTCGTTTTTAAAAGAAAAACCATTTGTTTAACTATTTCATTTCTTTGTTTTAAAAGTAACAACATAAAAAATAAAGACTTTCATTAGCATTCAATTTTTAAAGTCATTTATTTTTGTTCTGTAGGTAAAAATAAGTGATAATTCTTTAATTTTTAATGATTTGTGTACTTTATATTTTTTTAAATTGTTGGCATTTTTTAAGGAGAAATAATTAGTTTTTACCTACTTGTGTGGGTTATTTTTTTGTAGAAAAAAAAATTAAAAAATTATTTATAGAAATGTTTGTATCAAGTGACTTTGGCACGATTCCCGTATCTCAAAAACTAAGCAAGGTAGAGCAAAACGGGCAAAAGTTTTGGATGAAATGAAAAAATCTTTGGCGCTAAATTATTACCATTTTTATTTTCAAAATTTAGTTAACTTTCCCATTTTTTAGTTCCCTTTTTTTAATGATGCACCCCGCGATTTTCATACGATTTTAAATCTGTGCTTCAAAAATGTCTACTCCTGCAAAGCCGTAACTATTCACTTATTTTGGCAAACCTTCCCTTTTTGTAATTTCACTTTTAAATCACTGACATAAAACAATATGCAGTAGTAGTTTTTCTAAACCTTTCTTTTTAGGGTTAAGCACCTTAAAGTAGTGAATTTTACTGTTGGCTAGAAAATTATGCCCAAGTTAATGCACATGTTCAATATGTTGTGGTTTGATGGTGTGGTGTATAGTAATTATGGAAATTGTTTTGAATTTTTTTTAATGTTTTGTTTTTCTTGCAATTTTTACGATAAAAATCCATTGTTTAAAAATTAATTAAGAATATTTTTGCATGACAAAATATCAGGCAGGTAAACTAAAGTGTTGCAATTATTTATATAAAAAAAATTGAATTTTTTTGATGGAAAAGTTTGAATAATTTTAAATATTAATTAAAAGTTATAAAGATTGTGTTGATTAAATTAATGAAATCAGTGGCGGATACAACAAGGGCTTAAAGTCTCGGAATTTTTCAACAAAGTTGGTTTAATTTATGGACTGTTTTTTTTTTTTATTTCAAAAAATATTGCTGGTATTTTTTTATGATGTTTAAAATTTACGTTATTCAATATCACAGTCTGATTTTTTTGTAAAACAGTGATAAAAAATGCCATCTTTTAACGCCATTTTGGGGAAAACAATTTTTTTTGATTACTCTGTATAATTGATAATATTTAAGCAATAATTGTTTCTGTAGTGAATTATAAATTCAAAAAAAAAAAGTTTACATATGCATTGTAAATATTTAAATCTTTTGTTTATTACATTTCATTGTTTAGGTGTATAACAAATTTATAACAATTTCTTTTTAAAGTTTTTGTGTTATTTACATTGACAACATATATGTATGTATACTTCGTACATGCATACATTCAAACAACATACTGACACATAACCCTACATATCCATGTAGACAAATACATTCATACTAATTTAGTGCACATACATTCATTTATACTAAATTACTTATGTGTTTGTTAAAAAAAAGTTACAAAAAGAAAAAACAAAATAAAGAATCTCTAAGGGAAAAACATTTTTAAACATACAGAATACAAAAACAATAGTCAAAGTACTGACAATGGGTATGTAACAATACAACAGGGTGGTATTCTCGAAGGTGATATTATTAATTACACAAAGCAACTACAAAAAACTGTTAAAACTACTTCAAATTACAGTTGTTTTTACTGTAACTCAAATTGCCCCCATTTTTTTTATTAACAAAAAAAAATTCTAAACGTAAAAAAAACGGTTAAAATTATTTGGAAATAATTCCTGCACATCCGTTTTTCTAAAAATTTCTTGAAAATTTTAAGTTTTTTTATAGACTAACAACAACTACATAAAACAACTGTCACTACAATGTAGTAATTTTTTGTATTTGTTTTTTAAAACGACTACAAAAAACAGTTGTTTGAGATTTTTTATACAAAAACAACAGAAATTGTAGTTGAGAACAACAACTACTACTTACTGCACCAGTCGCGGATCCACGGGGGGGGGGGGAAAGAAAATTCCCCCCAAACAGAATTCGAAAGAAAAAAAGGGGGAAAAAAGGAAACTTACCCTCCCCCCCCCCCCCCCCCCCCCTCCAAAAACCTAATTCAAAAGAAAAAAAGGTCAAAAGAAAAGAGAAAGAGAAAAGAAAAACAGAAAAGGAAAGATGAGGAAATTGATAGGAGAGAGAAAAAAGAAAAATCTAAAAATGTTTTTTATGAAAAATGTCTAAGAATCATAAAATTTTTCTAAAGGAAAAATGTTTCGGAATGTTAGAATTTTTCTATATGATTAAAGTCCCGGAATATTAAAATTTTTTTTTACATTAGAAAAAACACAAGAATTTTTATATACGAAATTTTGTAAATTTTTCTGGACGAAAAATTTGGGAATTTTCAAGACAAAAACTGTGGAAATTTTTCTATACGAAAAATTTGATAATTTATCTATAGGAAAAATGTAAAGACTTTTCATAGGAATAATTTAAAAATTATTCTTTAAATTTTTAAGGAAAAAATCTAATAATTTTTCAATAAAAAAAATCTGACAATTTTTATAAGAAAAATCTCACATTTTTTTTATAGAAAAGTCTGAGAATTCTTTTTTTAATAAAAAATCGTAGAATTTTTTTATTATGAAAAATCTGATAATTCATCTTTGGATAAAGAAGAATAATTATCAGATGTGTAAAAAGGAAAGAGGAAAAGCAAATTACGTGAGAATTTTTTTATTAAAAAATGTCAAAAAATCTCAAAATTTTTCTTTAGGAAAAATGATTTTGAATCTTCGAATTAATTACAGGAAAAAAGTTTTGGAATCTTAAAATTTTTCTGCAGGATATATAAAAAAATTTTCTTCAGGGAAAATTTAAAATTTTTCAATCAAAACAAGTGAGAGCATTACATTCGGCTGTGCCGAATCTTTTATACCCTCCAAAATGTAAAGAAAAAAATATAAAAAAAATCCAGGGGCGTCTTCTTTTTTTGGGGGGGGGGGGAGTTGGTGGGAGACGTTAGGGGGCACCTTCCCCTTGCGATTTTGGACTTCTTCTGAGATAAGAATGTTGCTTTTGCTTACCAAAAGTCCAAAAAACTTTTCCAAAAATGCGGTTTTCTTGGGTTGGTTTAGTTCTCCAAGGGGGAACTTTTTTCCCCTTGGTCCGATTTTGTCCATTTCCGAACTTAACCTGCCTAGAAATATAAGACATATTCGTGCCAAACTCCTGAAGTCTAGCTTTTTTATCTTGGACTGTATCGTGTCCTCTACAGACGGACAGACGGACTGACGGACAGACGGACAGACGGACAGACGGACAGACGGACAGACGGACAGACGGACAGACGGACAGACGGACAGACGGACAGACGGACAGACGGACAGACGGACAGACGGACAGACGGACAGACGGACAGACGGACAGACGGACAGACGGACAGACGGACAGACGGACAGACGGACAGACGGACAGACGGACAGACGGACAGACGGACAGACGGACAGACGGACAGACGGACAGACGGACAGACGGACAGACGGACAGACGGACAGACGGACAGACGGACAGACGGACAGACGGACAGACGGACAGACGGACAGACGGACAGACGGACAGACGGACAGACGGACAGACGGACAGACGGACAGACGGACAGACGGACAGACGGACAGACGGACAGACGGACAGACGGACAGACGGACAGACGTACAGACGGACAGACGGACGGACGGACGGACATCGCTAGAATGTCTTAGAATCGATCACTGATCAATAAAATATATACTTTATGGGGTCCTAGACCGATATTTCGATGCGTTACACACGGAATGACAAAGTGAGTACACCCCCATACTGTGGTTGGAGGGTATAAAAATTTGTTAGAATCTGAGACTGTCACATTTTTATAACAAAAGTGTTTGAAATCTAAAATTTTTTCTATTTAAAAATGTCTTAGAATCTAAGACTTTTTCTTTAGGAAAAATATCTCAGATTCTAAGATAATGTCTCAGAATCTGAGATTATTTCTGTTTGAAAAATGTCTCAGATTCTAGGACTGTGTAACAAGAAAATTTTTCTATAGGAAAAAAATCTTAGAATCCTAGAAAAAAAATTTCAGACTTTTTTGATAGGATAAATGTCTCAGAATTTGAGTTTTTATTTAGAAAAAATGTTCCAGAATCTAAAACTTTTCTATAGGAAAAATGTCTTAGAATCTGTGAAAAATATCCCAGACTTTTTCTGTAGGAAAATGTCTGACAATGAGACTCAGAATCTGAGAGAAAATGTCTCAGAAGCTAGGACATTTTCTGTAGGAGAAATGTCTCAGAATCTAGGAATTCTTTGTAGGGAAAATTTCTTAGATTCTCAGAATTTTCAGTAAGAAATATATTTCAGAAAATGTTTGAGAATCTTAGACCTTTTCTAAGAAAAATTGTCATAGATAACAATACGTTTTCTATAGAAAAATTTCCAAAAATCTATTAAATTAAAGTCCTTGATTTTTCTAATCTCAGGTAATTTCTAAAGAATAGTTTTGTAAAACCTGGAAATGTTGGCGTTAGACTTTTTCTGTAGAAAAATGGAATAGAAAAAATTATTTCAGAACCAATAAAGTTTTCGATGGAAAAAAAAATCACTAAATTTGAGAATTCTTCTGTATGAGGAATTTTTCTGAATATATAAATTTTTTGGTGAAAAATTTCTTTATAAAAGCATATCGAGGGCCTATATTAAAAACCCTCTATCTTCCATTTTCACGAAAATGACTTTTTGATGGCAAAATATTTAGTAAAACGGCCCTCATCTATGGTGTAAAATTCAGAACAAAAATATTTTTTTTTGCTATTTTATTTGCATTTTTGGTTTACTCTATCTCTTACACAATTAATTTTTCTGAATGCAAAACCCTCTATCTTTTCAAATAATTAATTCATAAAGATTTTTTTTGAATAATTTCATCATGCATTACATGTTTTCATACTAATTTTTGCATGCTGCACATGAATTTGTCAACAAAATTCCAGAACCACGATTTTGGTCCACTGATGCTAATTTTTTCTGAAAATTCTTGTTTGACTTTTTTTAAAAATATGGCTCAAAATTTGGATGTCTTGTGTACATTATCAAACAAAAATTTTAATCTTAAAAATCCCGATGCTGATCAGCATCTGTGGACCAAAATCGCGTTTTTATTTTTTTTACTATTTTTTACATAACATACTCAACAGTTTGTCAACTTTTGAGACGAATTCGGTAAAAAAATAATTTTTTTCTTAAAAATCCGCATTTGTGGACCAAAACCGCGATTTCGGAATTTTTTATAAGCCGTTATCATTAATAAATTACGTTAAAAATTTAACGATGTCGTAAATGAAATCATAATAATCAATTTTTATTAAAATGCAAAACCCTCTATCTGATCATTTTCATTCATGTACTTAATATTTTTGAGAAACAAAACCCTCTATCTATCCTCTAAAACCCCCATAGTGCAAAATTTTAAAAACGAATCATATGTGAGATTCAGTAGTTGATTTAAAAAAATATTGTAGAATATCGAATTTTAATTACTCTAATAATACGCGAAATAAACAGCTTTTTGGCTCTCCTGAAAAGTTGTGTTTTTTAGATAGAGGGTTTTGAATATAGGCCCTCGATATCTGAATCTAAAAAATTTTTCTACAGCAAGAATATTACAAATTCTATAAGCTTTTCTGTAACAAAATGCCTCAGAACCACCACTTTCTTCTTAAGCAATGCCTCAGAAAAATTTAAAAAGCAGGAAACTTTTTTTTGGAATAAATAGTTCTGAAATCTGATATATTTTCTATTAAAAAATTGTTTCAGAATATGGGTCTTTTGCTTTCAGAAAAATTCTTTAGAACCTGCTAATTTCTTGAGGAGACATTTTTCAAAATATCAAAATATATAAGCTTAAGTTCAAAGACTTTTTTTATAGAAATAAATTTTTAAAATTAGGAAATTTTGCTTTAGAAAAAATGAAAATAAACAATAGGTAAGCAAAAAAAACCTTTAGTAATGATTTAAATTAGTGCCCCCCATTTCCCGGTTCTTGGTATTCCCGGGAATACCGGTATTCCCGGTTCTGGAACCGGTTTCCCGGTTCTAGATATATTCCCGGGAATACCGGTATTCCCGGTTCTGATCCTGGTACCGGTTCTCAAAAACCAACAAAATACTGTACCATAAAATATTTAAATTACACCATTTAATCAGTATTTTAGTAATATTTAGTTGTGTTTGTAAAATTATTTAAAAATTATGCAATTATTTTTTCTAAAATTAAAAAAATAAATTGAAAATGGTGTTCTTCACATGTTTTGTATTTTTTTTGGTAAAAGCAAAGAAAATTTTAATTCTACAAAACTTTACAAAATATACATACCGGTAATCCCGGGAATACCGTCAGAACCGGAACCGGGAATACCGGTATTCCCGGGAATACCGGGAATGAATTAAGAACCGGGAAACCGGTACCATTTCCCGGTAATACCGAGAACCGGGAATCCCGGTATTCCCGGTACTACGGTACTGACCGTAGGCACTAATTTAAATCCAACCTGTAAAAAAAGTTTTTTAGTAAAAAAAAAAATTTTCCCCCCAAACCCAAGAGCTGGATCCGCGCCTGTACAAATGACCGTCATGTAGTAACTGCAATAATTTTCTAAGTGTGGCTTCAACGCCATATAAAAGTAGACCATCAACTAGACAAAATCACCACAGGGTTTTGCAAAGTCAGTTCGGGCTTTCTTTTTTATGGCCCACTCAAGTTTTTAATTTTTTATCAAAGGCACTTGGAAAACTTTAAAAAAAACTATAATAAAGACACATTACAGCTTCAAAATATGGCTTACAAGGGAAGTCTCCCTAGTATCACCCGCAGATCTTTATGGAATTGGTTTTATTTCATATTTAGTGGGTAAAAAGGAGGGGGGAAGGGCCATTTTTCAGTTTTTTTCGTTTATCTCCTATATTATGCAAAGAAACCTAGTCATGTTACATACCAAATGAAAGGTCTTTGGAAAACTTATCTACGTGTGCTAAGAAAGTTTTTAAACATGCACAACTTTTCGTCATATTGAGTAAAATACCAAAATTTTAGGACATTTTTGTTAATAAGTCGAAAAATATTAACTTCTTTGGCCCGCTGTTAGCACCACGATATAAGTATTTTAGATACCTTTAATATTATACCACACATGCCTATATTTATTTTGTTAAAATAGGCGTAAACCGTAAAAAACTGAAAAAGGTCAATTTCCCCCATACAAATCGCCCCCCCTAAAAATGAGTTTGGGCCGCTAAAAAAATACGTGTCGAATTAATTTTCGTTCTTAACAACATATCCAAATTTAATGAAGATCGGAGGGTGACACCAGGGAGACTTCCCTTGTTAGTGTCTTCAGTGAAATTGTATGTCGGTTCTTTTCTTAGAACATATTAACCCTCTTACTGACATTTTAAGAGGTTATTTTAGTCCTTTTTTCAATATGAAGCCATAGACCAATATTTCGATGTGATAATCTGAGTATGCCACTATCATTTCTTAATGGAAAGTTTTAAAAATAATTAAACTTATTTTACCACACCCTGTTCTTACATTTTTGCATCAGTAAAAAAATAATATAAGAAACAAACTTTTTCACCAGAAGTAATACCCTTCTTGATAAAAGGAGAGATGAAAAACAGAAATAAAATATATTTATAAGACAATTGCAAATTCCTGAAAGAATTGAGCAGTGTTGTTAGCTATTTCGAATTAAAAAAAAGTGCAGTATGGCACTAAAACTTATATTTCAATTGTCATCTCAAGCTTTGGATATAAAAAATTTTTTAGATGCTGAGAAAAATTTTAATACACACAGCAAAATGCAATTCCAAGTGAATTTTTTAGTTGCAACAAAACATAATTCAGTTGCAACTACTAAATTCTGCATAGACAAGCAAATTTTGATTCAATTAAAAGTCTGTTTTATCAACATAAAGAGGGCGAATATTCAAAACTTGTTATCTGATATGTTATTACACTGCAGATAGCAAGTTTTGAATACTCGCCCTCGATAATTACTTTTTTTTATATTTTCATATCTTTTTTTTTTTTTTTTTTTAATTTTTGCTAAAAAAATGTGTCATTTTATAAACTTTTTACTGAATTTACAATACGTTAAAACACAAAATCGCCATATAATATAGCTAAATTAGCCACACAGGAAGTAACAACAAACAAAACAGGCATATGCTTCATTATTATTATTGTTGGTTTTGTCTATGTTGAATTGTGTTTTGTTAAGATTCTCTTTTCAAACAAATTACAAATTTAGTTTTGCTAAAGTTTGCAAAAACAGAATTAAAATGTCTTATTTATAAATATGTACAAAAATGTAAGTTTCTGTTTTTTTTTTTATTATTTTTACGTAGAAAATGTTTAAAGATGAACAACAAAAAATATGCTCACATGTACTTGTAAAAATAAACAAAAGAATTACGTGTGAGTCTATTATAATTTTGAAAATATAATTTATGGGAATACACTCGAAAGTAAATTTTTAAAGTTAAGATTTTAAAGTGATGTAGAAAAAAAATAAAATTTTCGATAGTAAATTTTTCTATAGAAAATTTTCGATAGTAAATTTTTCTATAGAAAATTTTCGATAGTAAATTTTTCTATAGAAAATTTTCGATAGTAAATTTTTCTATAGAAAATTTTCGATAGTAAATTTTTCTATAGAAAATTTTCGATAGTAAATTTTTCTATAGAAAATTTTTGATAATAAATTTTTCTATAGAAAATTTTTGATAGTAAATTTTTTTATAGAAAATTTTCGATACTAAATTTTTCTATAGAAAATTTTCGATAGTAAATTTTTCTATAGAAAATTTTCGATAGTAAATTTTTTTATAGAAAATTTTCGATAATAAATTTTTCTATCGAAAATTTTCGATAATAAATTTTTCTACCGTAAATTTTTGATAGTAAATTTTTCTATAGAAAATTTTCGATAGTAAATTTTTCTATAGAAAATTTTCGATAGTAAATTTTTCTATAGAAAATTTTCGATAGTAAATTTTTCTATAGAAAATTTTCGATAGTAAATTTTTCTATAGAAAATTTTCGATAGTAAATTTTTCTATAGAAAATTTTCGATAGTAAATTTTTCTATAGAAAATTTTCGATAATAAATTTTTCTATAGAAAATTTTCGATAGTAAATTTTTCTATAGAAAATTTTCGATAGTAAATTTTTCTATAGAAAATTTTCGATAGTAAATTTTTCTATAGAAAATTTTCGATAGTAAATTTTTCTATAGAAAATTTTCGATAGTAAATTTTTCTATAGAAAATTTTCGATAGTAAATTTTTCTATAAAAAATTTTCGATAGTAAATTTTTCTGTAGAAAATTTTTGATAATAAATTTTTCTATAGAAAATTTTTCTATAGAAAATTTTCGATAGTAAATTTTTCTATCGAAAATTTTCGATAGAAAATTTTTCTATAGAAAATTTTTGATAGTAAATTTTTCTATACAAAATTTTCGATTGTAAATTTTTCTATAGAAAATTTTCGATAGTAAATTTTTCTATAGAAAATTTTCGATAGTAAATTTTTCTATAGAAAATTTTCGATAGTAAATTTTTCTATAGAAAATTTTCGATAGTAAATTTTTCTATAGAAAATTTTCGATAGTAAATTTTTTATAGAAAATTTTCGATAGTAAATTTTTTTATAGAAAATTTTCGATAGTAAATTTTTTTATAGAAAATTTTTGATAGTAAATTTTTCTATAGAAAATTGTCAATAGTAAATTTTTCTATAGAAAATTTTCGATAGTAAATTTAAGTTTAGAAAATTTTCGATAATAAATTTTTCTATAGAAAATTTTTGATAGTAAATTTTTCAATAGAAAATTGTCAATAGTAAATTTTTCTATAGAAAATTTTCGATAGTAAATTTTTCCGTAGAACATTTTCGATAGTAAATTTTTCTATAGAATATTATCGATAGTAAATTTTTCTATAGAAAATTTTGGATAATAAACTTTTCTATAGAAAATTTTCGATAGTAAATTTTTCTATAGAAAATTTTCGATAGTAAATTTTTCTATAGAAAATTTTCGATAGTAAATTTTTCTATAGAAAATTTTCGATAGTAAATTTTTCTATAGAAAATTTTCGATAGTAAATTTTTCTATAGAAAATTTTCGATAGTAAATTTTTCTATAGAAAATTTTCGATAGTAAATTTTTCTATAGTAAATTTTTCTATAGAAAATTTTCGATAGCAAATTTTTCTATAGAAAATTTTCGATAGTAAGTTTTTCTATAGAAAATTTTCGAAAGTAAATTTTTCTATAGAAAATTTTCGATAGTAAATTTTTCTATAGAAAATTTTCAATAGTAAATTTTTCTATAGAAAATTTTCAGTAGTAAATTTTTCTATGGAAAGTTTTCGATAGTTTGTTTTTTTATAGAAAATTTTCGATAGTAAATTTTTGTATAGAAGATTTTTGATAATAAATTTTTGTATAGAAAATTTTCGATAATAAATTTTTGTATAGAAAATTTTCGATAATAAATTTTTCTATAGAAAATTTTCGATTGTAAATTTTTCTATAGAAAATTTTCGATAATAAATTTTTCTATAGAAAATTTTCGATAGTAAATTTTTCTATAGAAGATTTTCGATAGTAAATTTTTCTATAGAAAATTTTCGATAGTAAATTTTTTTATAAAAAATGTATACAAAATTTTCGATAGTAAATTTTTGTATAGAATATTTTCGATAGTAAATTTTTGTATAGAATATTTTCGATAGTAAATTTTTGTATAAAAAATTTTCGATAGTAAATTTTTATATTGAAAATTTTCGATAGTAAATTTTTATATAGAAAATTTTCGATAGAAAATTTTTATATACAAAATTTTCGATAATAAATTTTTCTATAGAAAATTTTCGATAGTAAATTTTTCTATAAAAAATTTTCGATAGTAAATTTTTCTATAAGTAGAAAATTTTCGGTAGTAAATTTTTCTATAGAAAATTTTCGATAGTAAATTTTTTTATAGAAAATTTTTGATAGTAAATTTTTCTATAGAAAATTTTCGATAATAAATTTTTCTATAGAAAATTTTCGATAGTAAATTTTTCTATAGAAAATTTTCGATAGTAAATTTTTTTTATAAAAAATTTTTGATAGCAAATTTTTCTATAGAAAATTTTCAATAGTAAATTTTTCTATAGAAAATTTTCAATAGAAAATTTTCGATAGTAAATTTTTCTATAGAAAATTTTCGATAGTAAATTTTTCTATAGAAAATTTTCGATAGTAAATTTTTCTATAGAAAATTTTCGATAGTAAATTTTTCTATAGAAGATTTTTCTTTAGAAAATTTTCGATACTGAATTTTTCTATAGAAAATTTTCAATAGTAAATTTTTCTATAGAAAATTTTCAATAGAAAATTTTTCTATAGAAAATTTTCGATAGTAAATTTTTCTATAGAAAATTTTCGATAGTAAATTTTTCTATAGAACATTTTCGATAGTAAATTTTTCTATAGAAAATTTTCGATAGTAAATTTTTCTATAGAAAATTTTCGATAGTAAATTTTTCTATAGAAAATTTTCGATAGTAAATTTTTCTATAGAAAATTTCCGATAGTAAATTTTTCTATAGAAAATTTTCGATAGTAAATTTTTCTATAGAAAATTTTCGATAGTAAATTTTTCTATAGAAAATTTTCGATAGCAAATTTTTCTATTGAAAATTTCCGATAGTAAATTTTTCTATAGAAAATTTTCGATGGTAAATTTATTTTTATAGAAAATTTTCGATAGTAAATTTTTCTATAGAAAATTTCCGATAGAAAATTTTCGATGGTAAATTTATTTTTATAGAAAATTTTCGATAGTAAATTTTTCTATAGAAAATTTTCGATAGTAAATTTTTCTATAGAAAATTTTCGATAGTAAATTTTTCTAAAGAAAATTTTCGATAGTAAATTTTTCTATAGAAAATTTTCGATAAAAAATTTTTCTATAGAAAATTTTCGATAGTAAATATTTCTAAAGAAAATTATCTATAGTAAATATTTCTATAGAAAATTTTCGATAATAAATTTTTCTATAGAAAATTTTCGATAGTAAATTTTTCTATAGAAAATTTTCGATAGTAAATTTTTCTATAAAAAAATTTTCGATAGTAAATTTTTCTACAGAAAATTTTTGATAGTAAATTTTTCTATAAAAAATTTTCGATTGTAAATTTTTCTATAAAAAATTTTCGATAGTAAATTTTTCTATAGAAAATTTTATATGGTAAATTTTTCTATAGAAAATTTTCGATTGTAAATTTTTCTATAGAAAATTTTCGATAGTAAATTTTTCTATAGAAAATTTTGGATAGTAAATTTTTCTATAGAAAATTTTCGATAGTAAATTTTTCTATAGAAAATTTTCGATAGTAAATTTTTGTATTGAAAATTTTCGATAGTAAATTTTTCTATAGGAAATTTTCGATAATAAATTTTTTTTATAGAAAATTTTCGATAGTAAATTTTTCTATGGAAAATTTTCGATAATAAATTTTTCTATAGAAAATTTTCGATAATAAATTTTTCTATCGAAAATATTCGATAGTAAATTTTTCTATAGAAAATTTTCGTAAATAAATTTTTCTATAGAAAATTTTCGATAGTAATTTTTCTATCGAAAATATTCGATAGTAAATTTTTCTATAGAAAATTTTCGTAAAAAATTTTTCTATAGAAAATTTTCGATAGTAAATTTTCTATAGAAAATTTTCGATAGTAAATTTTTCTATAGGAAATTTTCGATTGTAAATTTATCAATAGAAAATTTTCGATAGTAAATTTTTCTATAGAAAATTTTCGATAGTAAATTTTTCTATAGAAAATTTTCGATAGTAAATTTTTCTATAGAAAATTTTCGATAGTAAATTTTTATATCGAAAATTTTCGATAGTAAATTTTTATATCGAAAATTTTCGGTAGTAAATTTTTCTATAGAAAATTTTCGATATAAATTTTTCTATAGAAAATGTTCGATAAGTAAATTTTTCTATAGAAAATTTTCGATAGTAAATTTTTCTATACAAAATTTTCGATAGTAAATTTTTCTATAGAAAATTTTCGATAGTAAATTTTTCTATAGAAAATTTTTCTATAAAAAATTTTCGATAGTAAATTTTTCGGTCGGGGGAGGTCGCGAGCCCCAATATTTTTTTAAACCAAAACATTTTCTCAAAACGTATCTACCCTTTATTTTCAGTCCTTACCCTCTACTACTAAGTAGAGGGTATGAAAAATAAATACTATATTTTCAACTTTGTCTTAATGTTAGTTTTATTTTTTTGATAAATATCTTTGAGTGTATTTAATTATTTTTTTAAGACCAAGAAAAGGAAACCAAAATTAAAAAATATTCCATAAATTTATTATGCTGCACTATAAAATATTTGAAAATTAACTAACACATACATAAGTGCATATTCTGACAAAGCCTGTTGGGGTTTTTCATAACATATTTGAGACAAATGAAAATATTCTGACAAATAACAAAGGATGCTCCAAAAATTAAAAAAAAGAAATGTATGTAAAAATATTTAATAGAGTTGTTGGAAATGTATGCACGAATAAATGCATACAAAACGAGACTCTGGAGTATATTTAATATACACAAATTTATATTAGAAAATACAAAATGTCTATATTAGGGTGACATTGAATTTTAGGGAATCCCAAAAATGATTTTTTAATTAATGTATGAGACACTCCACCACAAAAATTTTACTAAAGAAAACTTTTTTGTGGCCATTATGTTTAATTCAGTAATTTTACAATTAATATGTTTAGTTTTATTGCATATTTATCAAATTATTTAAAATTTGTTTTATCCCACTCTAATATAGACATTGCATTGTTAGCCGGCATATGTTTGCAAATGCATATTTGTTTGAAAGACGAAATTTTGTTTTGTTGATAGTGCTTAGTTTTTATAAGTATTTTTTATGTATTTGTGTTGTCTTCATAACTGCCTAGATGCATACTAGAGTTGCCAGGTACAAATCCAAAATGTTATTGTTTTTTCTAAATTGTTGGGAATTTTTCTTAAGAATTTTCTGAATTTTTTAATAGTTTATAGTAGGGATGTCGCGAATATTCGTCACTATTCGGTATTCGGCATATTCTGCATGTTTTTTGAATATTCGGTTAAATAAATATTCGTTAACAGTTTGCCGAATATTCGGCAAAATTTAAATTAGTTACAAAAAAAAACTCTATTTATTAACGTTTGACTCCCCGTGTAAAAAAATTATTATATCAAAACTTATCTCCTTTGATAAAAACATATATGGATCATATCTAAATGGATATAATCAGATCTACTCCATATATATTCATATCTGCTTCAGATATGTTTTGATCCGTATATTCAGTCTATCTGGCATATATGGCATATATGATCAGACATTTTCAGATATGTTCATATATGTAAAATTGTCAGTTAGACTCAATTTATGGATCAAAACATATCTGAAGCAGATATGAATATATATGGAGTAGATCTGATTACATCTATTTATATGTTTTTATCAAAGGAGATACGTTTTGATATAATTATTTTTTACACGGGTTCTTTTCGTAGTAATTTCAGTTTGTTTTTTATACAAAAAAACTTGAGCACTTAATTAAAATTCGAATTGTTAAGGTACCAGAAAAAATTGTGTCAACAATAGCGTTGTTGTCTTTTTATCTGGTACTTTTTTTTTAATATTTTACATCGGCAAAATACAGGCGTATGAATAATTAAATTATTCGGCAAATATTCGTATTCGGTTCCAACCGAATACCGAATAGTAAATATTCGGTAAAATGCCGAATACACTATTCGCGACATCCCTAATTAATACCCTCAACGATGTAAAAAAGTTTATTTGCAAAAAAAAACAAAAAAAAAAAACAAGTAGAAAAGTTAAATTCGACTTTCCCGAATCTATGAATACCCTCCACAATGCATATTTTTAAAGGGTAGTACATTTTTTAACGTGAAAAATTAACAATTTTGATTAGAAATATTTTATTTTGAGTAAAAAACTCTTTTTTTGTCATTTAAAAAAAAAAAAAAAAAAGAAAAATTACTAATTTTTTTTTGAGTGTAAAATTTTTTTCGAGTGTAATATTTTTTTACTGTAAAAATATTTCTGAGTGAATGCAAGTAAGTATGTACACAAAATATTGTAATTTTTGTAAAAAAAAAAACTATACTTTTTTTTGTATAATTTTTTTTTTGAGTGTATAATTTTTTTTTTGAGTGTAAAATTTTTATTGAGTGTAAAATTTTTTTCGAGAGTAATTTTTAAGTTACCAATGCTTTTTAAACTAAACAAGTTTAAAAGGCATTGCTTTAAAATTAAACAAGTTTGAAAAGCATTGTTTAGTTACCACCAATGCTTTTAAAACTTGTTAAAGCATGTGGCATTTTAGATGAAACTAATCTGAAATTCAGGGTTTCGCTTATAACTTTTGAACCACTGGACCGATTGAGCTGAAATTTAAAACCAAACAGACCCGGGGAACGGCAAAGATACATGCCAAGCTTCAGTAGTCTCATTATTGTCTTTCGAAAGTTATCGTGTTTTTTATCTCGTAAATTCGTGAAACACCCTTGCCGAAATTTACTCTTTTGCTCACAACTTTTGAACCACTGGACCGATTTGGCTGGCTTGCAATACCAACCTGACCAGGTAAATGACAAACATATATGCCAAACTTCAGTAGCTTTTGTAAAGTCTTTCAAAAGTTAGCGTGTTTTCTACGGACAGACAGACAGACAGACGGACGGACGGACGGACATCGCTAGATCGAATTAAAATCGATCGAGGATCATAAATATATATACTTTATTGGGTCCTAGACCAATATTTCGATGTGTTACAAACGGAATGACAAACTTATATATACCCTCTATCAGGCACGTACGCAGGGGGGGTGCCCTGGGGGCCCGGGCCCCCCCCAAAATGATTTGGCCATATAAAAATTTTAAGACCTTGCACTACAAAATATACTTTTGTTAACAAAAAAGGCTCAGTATTATTTTTTTCTTTTTGTCTCTAATCTAACGAATATTTAAAAATTTTTAAAAATATTGAAAAAATACAAAAAAACAAAACTTTAATTGAAAAAATGTTGAGTTGAATTAAATTCCTAAATTTTCACGGTGGCGAATAAGACACCTTTGAAAGGTAATTGTGATTGATCAAGTAAGCTATGCACCATGAATATTAATCCATTAGCCTTTCTATCGACTTTATTTAAAGCCGCCGCCACATTTGACTAGATTTGTGATTCGCGGAAAAATTTTGATGATTAAAAATATATTTTATATCCAAAATATAATTTTAAATTGTATAGTTTTGGTGAAATCGCAGATTTTTTTTTACAGAATTTGTCAAAGAGTTTGAGAATTGTTTTGCCAAACAATGTTTCAGAACATATGCATTGGAAATTGTGTCATCCATCTACACCAATTTTAATATACTTTGCAATTTCAAGTTAAACCAATTTTTTTTTCAAAATATCGATATCAAACTGGAACATTTTTATCTACAATAAATATTTTGAGTTCAAAAACTTTTCTTTACAAAAATGTCTCAGAATCTGATTATTTATTTAAATAAAAAACGTCTCATAATCTAAGTATTTTCTTTAGGGAAGGTTCTTTACAAAAAATGACTCAGAATCAGAATATTTACACAAAAAAAAACCTTGTCAAATCTCGTAATCCCCTTTTACCAATATTTGACAGTTTACATGTTTTTTTGAAATTTGACAAATTTCAATGGTTTTTTTACAAAAAAGTCTAGTAAATTCACGAGAATTCCTTGTAAGTTTTATTGCGTCAAAAATGTTGTAAATTTACAATTTTATTGGTTAGAAGCTTGTAAAACTACAAAAAATCTCGTAATTTTTACTAGGAATTCTCGTAAAATAGGAGGTAGCAAAAAATTTAGTAAAGTCACGAAACCTCCTTGTAAGTTTCATCGCGTCAAAAAAAGGTAAATTTACAATTTTATTGGTTAAAAGCTTATAAAATTACAAAATTATTGGTAAAAAGCTTGTAAAGTTACAAGGATTTCTTGACCAAAAGGAGGTAACAAAAAAAAGTTACAAAATTTTCTTGTCATTTTACAAGTTTTTTTTTAATGTATACAAAAATTGTATCAGAATCTGCGATTTTTTCTATACGGAGAAATTTTTTGGTACAAGAAATTTTTCTGTACAAAAATGTGTTAGAAACTAAGAATTTCTCTGTACGCAAAATGTTTCATGATGTCAGAATTTTTCTATAAA
Organism: Pegoplata infirma; assembly: GCA_963921195.1. Classification (NCBI taxonomy): domain Eukaryota; kingdom Metazoa; phylum Arthropoda; class Insecta; order Diptera; family Anthomyiidae; genus Pegoplata; species Pegoplata infirma. The sequence continues at coordinate 31,772,630 of OY992540.1, read as the reverse complement.
AATCTGAGACATTTTTATTATACTACGAAAAATGTCTCAGATTCTTGGAATTTTTTAATACGAAAAATACCACAGAGAATCTTAGAATTTTTCAAAACGAAAAATGTTTTATTTTTAAACGAAAAGTATCTCAAAAACTGAGAACTTTTTCTATACGATAAATATCTTTGAATCTGAGAGTTTTTCTGTACGAAAAATGTCTCTGGATTTAAGAATTTTTCTGTACAAAAATTTTTTAAAAATTAAGAATTTTTCTAAAAGCAAAATGTCTCATTATTTAATTCGTTTTTGCGTTTTATAAGGAAATTAACATTTTTATATATCTAAGTTTCAACCACTTGGGGAAAATAGGATTACGCCCGCAACAGTTAATCGTGATGGCTTAAATTTTGCTCAAACACTTGCACATAGTGTCAGATAAAATGTGCGAAACATGAGGAAAATCGGTTTACGGGTTTAAAAGTTATATAGAAATTTCTCAACATTGGATGTTTTTCGCATTTCTTTATACCCTCTATTTAGTGATTGATGGTTAAAAATACGCTAACTTTTGAAAGACAATTTATATTCACCTAAAGTTCGTCGTATTTATTTGTTATCTCTCGGGTCCAGTTGGAATGAAATCGGGCATAATCGTTATTTCCACAAGTACTTTTAGAATTTTTTGGTCCCGATCATGGGTGCAAAATCGTGTCGTACAGTGTAATCCAAAAACCTTGGAAAAGTATACAAACAAATCATAAAGGTGTCCAGAATTTTGAGTTTTTGCACGTAAAGTATATTTGAGAATTTTTAAAAAAATGTTGCATACATTTTCAAATTCTTTTTAAAAAAAAAATGTCTTTTTTATATTAAATTTAAAATAAATGTTTTGTTTTATAAAAATGTAAAAAAATTAGGCTCAAAAACATTTAGGTAAAAAACGAAATTTAAAAAAAAAATATTTTGGGCCCCCCCCAAAATAAATTCCTGCGTACGTGCCTGCCCTCTATCACTAGAGTGGAGGGTATAAAAAATTAAAAAAAAAAATCCGTGAAAAAAATTTTTTGGTAAAAAAAAATTCGACGAAAATGTTTATTTTTTTTTTTAATATGTTTGGAATTGTTTAAATACCATTCGGTGATCGATTCTGTTCACATGTGTCAACCAGCCGCCGAATTAAAGCATTTTGTATTTTTAGGTTCTGTCGAATGTACCACAATTTTCGAGGTGTTCTTACATTTTCGTTCATAACTTTTGAACCGCTGAACCGATCATAAAATTTTAGAAAACACATCAGAACATAATTTTTAGCTAAAAAGCATATTTGCACTGTTTTTTGTCGATATTTTTTAAAAATGCTGTGGAAAAAAAATAACAAACATTGATTATTTATGCTTGCCCTTTTTAAGCACTTTGCGCATGTCACACAAACTTTGAACATTTGACTACCCCTAGTTAAATTTTATGAGGAAAATATTTGTAAAACATTTTAACCCTCTAAATGGACGTTTTATTAGACTTCTGTGTTTAGTTTTTGAAAAGGGGCTGAAATGACCCCTTAAAATGGCAGTTAGAGGGTTAAAATGTTCTAAGAAAAGAACCGCCATAAAATTTCACTGCAGACATTAAATCATATTTTGAAGCTCAGATGTGTTCTTATTATAGTATTTTTGACGTTTTCCAAACGCCTTTGATAAAAAAATAAAAATTTCAGTGGGCTATAAAAAAGAAATCCGAACTGACTTTGCAAAACCCTTTGGTGATTTTGTCCATTTGATGGTCTACTTTCATATGGCGTTGAAGCCATTGAGGCTCATTTTTCTTGTTGCACAGTGTATTAACAACATTAAAAAAAACAAAATTCAAAAAAGACATTATTCGTGCCACCCTAGTGTAGGACACCCTAGTGTAGAAAACACCTATTGTATTTCACAATTTTTTCGTAAATGTCCAAATTTCCATGATAATTTTACAAAAAAAAAAATTTCGTCAAATAAAATAATTTTTTTTAAATTGTAAATTTTAAATTTTATTGGTAAAAAGCTTGTAAAATTACAAAAAACTAGTTATTTTTACTAGGAATTCTTGTTAAATAATAGGAAGCACCAAAAAACTTTACAAAATTTACAAAACAAAAGATGTAAATTTACAATTTTATTAGTAAAAAACTTGAGAAATTACAAAAAATTTCGTAATATTTACTAGGAATTGTCGTAAATAGGATTTAGCACAATAACTAGTAAAGTCACGAGAATTCCTTGAAAGCCAAAAAAGTTGTTCATTTACAAAACAAAAGTTGAAAATTTTAAATTTTTTTGGTAATAAGCTTGTAAAATTACAAAAAATATCGTAATTTTTACTAGGAATTCTCGTAAAATAGGAGGTAAAAAAAAAATATAACAAGATTTTCTTGTAATTTTGCAGGGTTTCTTTTGAGTGCATTTATAATGTAAATGTATGCATAATAATTCCCAAAATCTATTAAAAAATCCCAAAAACTGGCAACACTGATGTATTTATTTGTACATTTTTTTACTACATACATTCACATATTTATGCAATATACATACATAAATTTGAATGTAGTTGAATATTTTGTCTGTACTGTGTGAATAGGTTTATGTGTAAGTATTCTTTTCTCATACTTTAACAATAATTTACAATTCAAAAAATTTGTCAAAACAAATTATCAGTAAAAATTTTTTTCAACAAGTACATAATACAATTGTCATTGTAATCATATTTATAATGGGTGCAACATGTTATATGTATGAATATGTTATTTATATGCCCAGGCAGAAAAATGCAAATGAGTCAGTTTTGGCTAACATTGGGATTTTCTGAAACTGAAAGACGGACAATTTATACTCAAAACAATACATTAGTAGATTTACTAATTTTTTTTTGCTAATGCTGGTTAGCTAACTTTTAGCAAATTTTTAGTTGAGATTAGCATGTTAGCAAAAATATCTTGTAAACTTCACTTAGCGCATTAGAAATTTTAAACAAAATTTGAACTATTTTTTTTTGCTAAATCTAAAATTGAGTTGACAAAATTTTTACAAGCTTTTTTGCTAATATTAGCAAAAATAAATGGTAATTTTTTTTTTATTTTCAGAAAACTTAAAATGGCGCTATCTCGGAAACTAAGCCAGATAGAGCAAAATGGAGGCCATAGAACAAGACCGCAAAATAATCAAAAGCTCTCCGAGTAATATTTTTGAAGTTATCGAGTTTTGTAATTCTCAAAACCCCGGTGGTCCCCTAAAATCACGTATCTCAAAAACTAAGCAAGGTAGAGCGAAGCGGACACAAATTTTGGATAAAAAACTATGACGATTTTAAAGGAACCTAACTAGGTCTAGGCCCATCGGGGTCTGGACCTATCGGGTCCGAACCCAATGGGGTCCTCAAATGTGTATGAACTAAGTTAAAATAATAATAAAATTTCAGTTAACCAATTTTTGGCAAAACATTTTTGCTAACTTTTCCAAAAAAATTGTGGGTGCAAAATCAGCAAATTTTCTTGTACTTAGGTGTAGTTAAAAAAAATAATTTTTGCAGAGAACTCTGTACAAAACTTGATATAATAAATTTTGTACAATTAATTGACAGAGTTTTTTTAAGGCATGTCAACGCTTTAACGTTGGCAAAGTAGTGGATTTACAAATTTTACAACAATCTACCAACGTCAAAATAGGAAGAGAATGGTATTATTTAGTTATAATTTTCTTTAATTTATTTTTTTTTATGTTTCCATTTTGTTAAAAAAATCTTTCAATTTTGTTTTCTTTAGATTTTTTGTGGGTAAAAAAATGAAGTTTATGTTGGAAACCGCAAAAAAAATCAACCCGTTTAAGAATTAAAAAAAACCTAATTAGCATTTTTTACATACAGTGAAATTTACCGCAACATTTAAATTCTTTTTTAATTTTTTTTTTTTTAAGTTTGAAAATTTTGTAAACCCAGTGCTACCGAAGCACTGACAAAGTACTTGTGTTACAAAAAATGTCAGTTTGGAGGCAGTGCTATACTTTTTGGAGCAATCGGAAATTTCGGCCAGGGTTGATACACACACATGTATTGGTGTTACATCTTTTGCATCCCCCTATAATACATTTATGTATTTGCATTTATTTTCATATGTTTTAAACAAGAACAATGCAACTAATTGTATTTGTATGAGTTCATTAGAATAGATTAAAATTAATTTCAACCATGTTGTAGTAGTAATATTAAATCAGTTTTCTTTTATTTACAATTTTTCTGTTTAGTAAGATTAAGTTGCTCAGATTTCGTTTTGAAATTTGTTAAACTCCATATAATGAAGAATCCATAAAACTCAATCTTCCTGAAAAATTTCGATGTACCAGGCATCGCTAATTTACATTATATTTATAATCTAGTTGAGATAAGATTAAATCTACTTTGCAATCTGCACCGTTTACATTGCAAAAACAATCAAGTTTTGGCAGTTTAAAAGATTTAGTTTGACGTTTAAAAGATGGTTATAATTTTTTTGACTGCGTTATTATTTAGCGACGGCGATTTTCATGCAAATGTATGTTTTTTGTTGATGGTCTAAAAACGATGTCGACCAATTATCTTTCCGAATCAAGAAATTTTTGTTAAAATGGCATCGATTTGCTTTTGCATATTTTGATGAAAATGCATATTTTTGTTTTAAATTCATATTTTGTGCATATTTGCATACTTTTGCATATTTTGGCATAAATTAGCAAAAACACGAATTGAAATTTATTTGTTTCAAAAACTATTTTAAATTTTAAAAAATTATTTTGAAAATAAGAAAAAAAATTTTTTTCTTTTTTTTAAGATTGTATTAATTTCTTTAAAAAATGCTTTGTTTTACATGTTACTATTTAAATTTAAACCACCGAACTAAAAGTTCAAAAGAAAGTAATGACCAAATGTTCTGAATGAACGAAAAGACCTAAAAGAGCTGATATAAACGAACTGGATAAACCGCTCTGTGAAGTCAATAGTTCAATTGAACTAGTTCTTTCGTGAACGACACAACTCTAGTTGTCATCAGGGTTGGAAAATAAAAAAATAGAAATACAGAGTTGTTTATGAGATCACTATTTCCCATTAAAGCTCAAACTGCTAAAATTAAAATTTTAATTTTGTATAAAAATCTATAAGATTTAAAATACATTAGACTTGAAATCTTGCTAAAACTTGATTAGAAAGCTAGTGTAAATGGGTTATTAGAAAAAAATTTAAAAATACCAATAGATTTGTAAATGGTTTTTAGCAATATTTGCAAGTGTATGGTTGCTTTAAGGCAAAATTATTAGATTAGTTCTATATTTATGATAACAAAAGAAGTTTAAATTAACAAAGATATAATAATTAAATCTCTTCTTATTATATAAAATAGAATTGACATAACTAGATTAAAAATGCAGAGCTATAGATAATAAATGTGATAAAACTAAAACTTTAATTTAAACTAAGCAAAAAAATTTCACTAGGGGTTAAAATGATCCGTTGTGTCTAAAATTAATTTTTAATGAAAGTTTATCTCAAGCTATATGAAACGGACAAGAAATGAAATTTTGAGATTTGTTCTTAAGTTCCTTGACCGTTGGAAAAAGTACTTTATTTTGCAAATTTCAAATTGCAATATCTCGGGAACCGATTATAAAAATCTTTTGATTTCCGTGTTCAACGCATCAAAATTAGTAAGTACCTCACTCAAAAAATTATGTTAGTAAAATCAACTGAAAATGTCAGTTAAAATAACTACTTTGTAAGTTATTTTGGGGTCAACTACTTTTTCAGTTAAATCAACTAACAATGTTAGTTATTTTAACTGAAAAAAAATTACTAATATTTGTAAAATTAAAATAAACAATATATAATTTCTTTTGTTTTTAATTTTTCAGAAAAAAAAAAATTTAAGACCAAATTTTTTCCAAGTTTTTTTTTTTTAAAAAAAAGTTGTGAAAAATAAAAAAAATATTTTTTTTTTTTTGAAAAAACTTTGAAAATTTTTCAGAGATAAAGAAATAAAATTAACTACTTTAAATAGCTGTTACTTTTTTGTTAGTTATTCAAAAAAACTACTTTAAATAACTAACAGAAATAGTTGTTTGATATTTTTCATACAAAAATAACTGACTTTGTAGTTGAAAACAACTAACTACTGTAAAATATAAAAACAACTAACATGTAGTAACTTACATAATTTTCTGAGTGCTTAAAAAACTTATCAAATAGATATTTTTTTAACTTTGTAGATTTTTTTAACTTTGAAGAAGAATTCACATAGTTTAAAAAAATTGGAATCCGATTACAGTTCTTCAAGATATTATGTTTTCAAACTTTCTAAGCAAGACTTATCCTCTTAAATGGTTAAGGAAATACAAACTTAAATAATTTTAAATTATTGTCTCTTAGTCCGTTTATATTTTAATACTTTAATAAAATCCCCTAATTATTTAAAGTAGTTTTTTTTTTCAGACTGAACATTGTTAATTCTTTTTGCTTCTTTTATTGTAATTCTACTTCCTGTTTTGTTTCATTTCTGTTTTATGTTTTATTTCCCTTTCCTGTTATTGCTTGTGTTTATTCCTGTATGCCATTATTTTCATCATAACAATACTTACCTCAAAATCACAATATTTTTTTTTTTAAGTATTTTCCTTATTTTTTCTGCTGCGGCTTGTTTATTTTTAATGACTTCTCTTCAACTAATGAGGATGTGTAGTAGAAGCAGTCGTCGAAATAGCATCAGTTTGACTTAAATCTTAAATCCTTTTTATGGTCTTAAAAACAGACATCTTCATCACTAGTAGTACCAACACCAACGCCATCGCCATCACCACCTGCAGCTTTTTTGCTTTTTCAAAACTTTTGTTGACTATTAGACATACTAACAATCAACTTTGTGCTGTTCGGATTTCTTATGCCATCTCTTCAATTGAAAAAATAAAAAAAAAATAAACTTAAATCTTTAACATTTAAATGTCCTGATTATACTTATGGAGAAAACTTAATACAGTAGAGAGACAAAAAAAAAATACACACCAAATGAAACTAAACAGAAAATTTTGCTTTAGGGTACAAAGATTACCAAGAATCATTAAAATATATAGAAACAAGTAAGAAAATTATAGTTGATCGAAAAAATCTATATAATACCCTACACTAAACTATTAAAAGATGTTATTGGAAAAAGATCAATTGTTATTGGAAGATTCTTCTCGTAATTTGAAAAAGATCAATTGTAATTCGAATAAGAGAGAATAGTAAGCCGAATCTGAGATTTTTTCTATACGAAAAAAAGTAGTAAAAAAGTAAATTTTTTACTTTGTTAAAAAAAAAAGTACTTTGTTCTAAAAAAAAGTACTTTGTTCTAAAAAAAAGTATTTTTTTTTTAAAAAAGTATTTTTTCTAAAATAAGTACTTTTTTCTAAAAAACGTTTTTATTATAAAATAAGTACTTTTTTCTAAAAAAGTACTTTTTTTCTAAAAAAAGGTACTTTTTCCAAAAAAAGTACTTTTTCTAAAAAAGGTAACTTTTCTAAAAAATTTACGTTTTCTAAAAAAAGTACATTTTTTCTAAAAAAACACATATTCTAAAACAAATACTTTTTTACTACTTTTTTAAAAAAAAATTCTAAAAAAGTACTTTATGACTACCTTTTTAGAAAATAGTATTTTTTTAGTAAAAAGTAAAAAAGTATTTTTTTAAAAAAGTAGTAAAAAGTACTTCTTTTTTAAAATGCGTTTTTTTTTAGAAAAAAAGTACTTTTTTAAAAAAAAAGTACTTGTTTTTTATTTACTAAATAGAAAATAGTACTTTTTTCCTAAAAAAAATACTTTTTTATTTAAAAAGTAAATTTTTTTCTAAAAAAGTACTATATTTTCTTTAATACTTTTTAGGAAAAAAGTACCATCCCGTGTAAAAAAATAATTATATCAAAACATATCTCCTTTGATAAAAACATATATGGATCATATCAAAATGGATGTTATTGGATCTAGGCCATATATACTCATATCTGCTTCAGATATGTTTGGATCCGTAAATTGAGTCTATCTGACAATTTTACATATATGAACATATCTGAAAATGGCTGATCATATATGCCAGATAGACTCAATTTACGGATCAAAACATATCTGAAGCAGATATGAGTATATATAGACTAGATCCAATTACATCCATTTTGATATGATCCATACATGTTTTTATCAAAGGAGATATGTTTTGATATAATTATTTTTTTACACGGGATTTTTTTCTAAATTAGTACACTCAAAAAAATACGTTAGTAGATTTACTAATTTTTTTTTGCTAACGGTAGTTAGCTAACTTTTAGAAAATTTTTAGTTGAGATTAGCATGTTAGCAAAAAATTCTTGTAAACTTTAGCACATTAGCAATTTTAAACAAACTTTGAACTAATTTCTTTTGCTAAATTTGAAATTGAGTTGACAACATTTTTACAAGATTTTTTGCTAATATTAGCAAAATAAATGGTAATTTTTTTTTTATTTTCAGAAAACTTAAAATGGCGCTATCTCGGAAACTAAACCAGATAGAGCAAAATTTTGGTTCTCGGGCTCTCCATAGTATCGCCGGTCCTCTTCACATGTGTGGACCCAAATGGGCCCTAACTTTGGATCCAAAAAAGTTAGCATTCCCGAAAATTTTAAAATGCTCATATCTCTGTAAATATTGCCGACACAACAAAAAGTCCAAAAGCATTTTTGTAGCTCTCAACGCGTAAAATAAGACCGAAAAATAGTAAAAAGCTCTCCGAGTTATATTATTGAAGTTATCGAGTTTTTTAATTCTCAAGACCCCAGTGGTCCCCTATAATCATGTATCTCAAAAACTAAGCAAGGTAGAGCGAAACGGACACAAATTTTGGATCAAAAACTATGACGATTTTAAAGGAACCCAACTAGGTCTAGGCCCATCGGGGTCTGGACCTATCGGGTCCGAACCCTATGGGGTTCTCAGATGTGTATGAACTAAGTTCAAAAAAAAAAAAAAAATTTGTTAACTAATTACTGGCAAAACATTTTTGCTAACTTTAGCAAAAAAAATTGTGGGTTCAAAATCAGCAAATTTTCTTGTAGGTTTACAAGCTTTTTTTTTGCTAACATTACAGTTTTTTTTTTGAGTGTACATACTTTTTTTCTGGAAAAGTACGTTTTTCACTTAAAGGTGCCGATTTAAGTGTCCGATTTGACGTGGAATGCCCCATATACATACATATTCATTTTTGGAAAAAATAAAACAAATAACTCATTTAAAATGAAGATTCTGCTTATTGACAACCAGAGCGTGTTAAATGTTTGATTTCAAATGCTTTTTATGAGTACCCAAATAAATTCCCTAAAAAGGTATTTATCTTTTATTTACCAGGTATTTACCCATGCATCGGGTACATACCGGGTAGAATTCCATCACTAGTCATTAACTTTTTGTAGTTTATTTAAAAAGTTTTACGTTTTGTCGTTTTTAAAAGAAAAAATATTTGTTTAATGTTCAGTTTTTTAAATGACTATTTCTGTTATTTGTTTCATAAATTACAACATAAAAAATAAAGACTTTCAATAGCATTAAATTTTGTAAGTCATTTAGTTTTGGTCTGTAAGTAAAAATAAGTAATTCTTCTTTGATTTTTAATGATTTGTATACGCTATTTTTTTTTTTAATTGTTGGCATTTTTAGGGAAATATCTCTAGTTTTTACCTACTTGTGTTGGTTATTTTTTTGTAGACATAAAATTCCAAAAATTATTTATATAAATATAAAAACATGTTTGTATCAAGTGACTTTGGCACGATGGGTAGAGTGTCTGGCTAGAATGTAGTTGATTGCGGGATCGATTCCCCAAAAATTTTATTACAATTTTTTTTAAATATAATTCAATAGGTATTTTTTTTTTTTGAATTTGTTGGTAAAAATAACTCAACAATCATTAATTTTTAATGTTTTTGAAGGTTATTTTTTTTCGATTTTGTTGGTAAAAAAGAATGAAAAAAACGATTCCTAAACTTAAGTTGGAAAAGGTGTAACTAATTTTTGTCTACTTTATTTCAGTGTAGGGTACAAAGAAAAGTAGCATTATTAGTTTGTAGCTATTAACAGTAGCAAACGTATTTTTTTTGAAAATGTGACGAAATTAAAGTGGCTTAACTCACATTTCAAAACTTAATGATTTCCATCAAATCTATTTTAGCAACTGTATACATATAGTAGCAACAAACGAACCTCTCATCTTTCTATCCATACCTCTATCTATGACAGTCATTTACAGACAAACTTTAATTTAGGTTATTGTAGCAAAAGTTCTTTTGGCAAAAAAAAATTTCGAAATAGGAAAATTAGTTAAAGAATCTTTTTCGTTCAACTTAAGGAGATTTTATTTATTTTTTTTTTGTAAAGGAAGATTAGTTGCTTTGCGAAAAATATAAAAACAAAGTAAGAATCACTAATTAAAATTTTAAGAAAAATATAATTTATGAGATTTAAATTTTAATGATGACATTTAGTTAGAGCAAAATTTTAAGAGGATTTAAACATTTTGGTAAAGAGAAATTAGTTAATAATACTTTTTTTTAATTCTAATAAAATGGTGATTAAAACAACTATTTTGTAGTAAATGTCAAAGAATTTTTTTCCTTTTTAAGAAAATGGAATTTTTTTGTTTCTATAAAATTTTCTAAGATTAGCTTAACTTACAAGGGAAGTAACTCAACCCTTATGAACCGATTTGCCTGAAACTTAAAATATATAAAAATGAGACGATTTTAAGGTTGGGGTGTCTCGGCTTTTCGGCCATATCAGTGTTTCAAAATTTCGTTGTCCCCTTATGAAACCATATGGACCTCCGGGAAAATTTCGATAACTCACGAACTAACAGGAATATCGACACGTATTTTTGCTCTAGAGGCAAAAATACGTGTCGACTTAAATTTAATAAAGATTATTTCGTATTCATATGGACATCGTAGCTCTATGTCTTCATTTAAATACCCCCCAAAATTTTTACATTTTCATGAAAAAAGTATTTAACGAAGTCAAACTTTTACAAGGTTATGCCACCGTTGGATAGGCATTACAAAAATCTTTCTTTTCATATGTAAACATCATATAGTTTCTTAGAAAGAAATGGCTGAAAAATCCAAAAAACGATTTTTTCGCCATTTTTTGACCCATGTTTTGAACCTCTAAATCCCTGATATGGCCGATAAGCCGAGACACCCCAACCTTAGAATTGTCTCTTTTATATAAATTTTACGTTTCATGCAAATCGGTTCATAAGGGTTGAGATACTTCCCTTGTTAGAGAAAAATTTTAATATAGCAAAATTTTTAGTTCTGATGATTTGTTTTAAGGAAAAATTTTTCAGATTCCTCGAAGTATTTTTATAGAAAAATTCTCAGATTGTAAGAGTTTTATTTTAAAAATAAAAATTTTCGGATTCAGAATATTTGTCGTATAAATGGAAAAATATCTCTTTCTGAAATAATTATCGTACAAAAAAATGTTCAGAAGCTGGGATTTTTTTAAAAAAAAGTTTATAAGGTTTTAAAATTTCCCAAGCAAAATGCAAGATGCTTTATTTCGCAACTGGTGAATATTTGTGAACAGAATTTGATAGCGAATAGTATTAAAACAAATTAAGCTATTTTTTCCGTGTAATTCGTGCACCATAAGTAAAATGGTTAAAAAGTAAAATTTAAAATATTAAAATGTTTGTAAAAAACTAAAAAAATTGTGTTCGAATTAGAAAACTTCAACTTTACATCGGATGCATTTTGTGCCTACAGCGATCCCCAATAAAATTTGATGCATAAAATATGTGTACGCTCAAAAAAAACCTTGTCAAATTACTAGAAAAAGTCTCGTAATCCCATTTTACCAATATTTAACAGTTTTCCTTGCTTTTTAACAAATAATTTTCGATCGAAATTTACATTTTTTTTTTAATTTTAAAGTTTTTCTTGTAATTTCACAACTTTCCAAGCTTTTTTTAACGATAATTCCTTGTAAAAATTATTTCCCCAAAAAAGTTATAAATTTACAATTTTATTGGTAAAAATCTTGTAAAATTACACAAAATCTCGTAATTTTTACTAGGAATTCTCGTGAATTAGGAGGTAGCAATAAATCTAGTAAAGTAATGAAACCTCCTTATAAGTTTTATCGCGTCAAAAAAATGGTAAATTTACAATTTTATTGGTAACAATCTTGCAAAATTACTAAATTATGGGTAAAAAGATTGTAAAATAACAAAGAATTCTTGTCAAATAGTAGGTAGCAAAAAAAAGTTACAAACTTTTCTTGTAATTTTACCAGGTTTTTTTTGAGTGTAGAACATTTTAAACCTACACTGAGAAAAAACTCTGTGAAATTAATGAACATTTATATAAGCTTAATGAAAAATGACTAATGTTTTCAACCGAACGTACATGAAAATAATGAAAATATCCGCATAACCTGTTTGAAACGATTTAGTAAAGTTCTTCATGAATAAAAGTACTCGATTTGCAAATTCGCGATTAAAATTTTTATTTTTAAATAAAAAAAGAAACAAATTTTTATATTATTTAGACAATTGCTGAATTCCTATCATCTATACAAATTCTCAATTGTATACAGATTCTCAATTGTATACAGAAATTCTCAATTGTATTTCAGAAATTATCAATTGTATTTCAGAATTTATCAGTTGTATTGCAGAAATTATCAATTGTATTTCAGAAGTTATCAATTGTATTTCAGAACTTATCAAATGTATTTCAAAAGTTATCAATTGTATTTAACACTCAAAATATTTTGTAGGCAAAAACAAATGAAAAACACACTTAAAACAAGTGAATAAACAATTGAAAACCATCCCAGTAATTATTTATTTATTTTAACAAACATCAACATTTATTTTTTACTGTTGACAAAATTTTCTAAAATAAATAACATTAAACATTAAAAAATTACGGTTTTTTCACTCTTTTTTACTAACATATTCGAAAAAAATAACCTACGAAAATATTAAAAATTAATGATAGTTCTGTTATTTTTACCAACAAATTCCAAAAAAATAACCTACCATAATAACCTACTAAACATTAAAAATTATTGATTTTGTAGGTTATTTTTACACTTTTTCTATTGAATTTTATTTTAAAACATTTTTAATAAGATTTTTGGGGATTCGATTTCGCAATCAACTACATTCTGGCCAGACACTCTACCCATCGTGCCAAAGTCACTTGATACAAACATATTTTTATATTTCTATAATTATTTTTTTGAATTGTTTGTTTATTAAAAAAGAACCAACACAAGTAGGTAAAAACTACCCAAGCAGAAACTGTCAACCGTTCCAAAGAAAAAGTCTCGGCAAAGCACTTTATTTTTTGTGTAGAAGGTAGTATGAATTCAAAAAAGTGCTTTGCAAGCGCTTTGCCAGTGTTTTTATATTTAAGTCCGTTCAAAGTATAAATTTTGTATTTAAGGCCTCTGTTCTGTCTTTCACAACTTTTCAATTCACATGAAAATTTCCGAATCATCAAGTTTAGTGTTTTGTTGCTCACGTTTTCCTTCGAAGTTGAAATTGAATAATTAAAATTTAATAAATTATAAGCAAAAAAGTACATTCGTTTTACTTTCACCAAATTTTATTTATGCAAAACAAAACGAAAAAGAGATTCGGATGTGAAATCTAGAACACCAAAAAAATTCGGAAATTTTCATTTTCACATTTTTTATGTGAATTACTTTTTTTGGAACAGCGGCCTAAATTTATTAATTTTCGTAGCAATTGGAATATTTTTTATTTCCCTGCAGGATAAGTGGCCGGTCCTTGATAGTTCTCGTGATGTGTCACTTACAAGGGAAGTCTCCCTGGTGTCACCCTCCGATCTTCATGAAATTTGGATATGTTGTTAGGAACGAAAATTAATTCGACACGTATTTTTTTTTAGCGGCCCAAACTCATTTTTAGGGGGGGTCGATTTGTATGGGGGGAAATTGACCTTTTTCAGTTTTTTACGATTTACGCCTATTTAAACAAAATTAATATAGGCATGTGTGGTATCAGATTAAAGGTATTAAAAATACCTATCTCGTGGTGCTAACAACGGGCCAAAGAAGTTAATATTTTTCGACTTATTAACAAAAATGTCCTAAAATTATAGTATTTTACTCAATATTACGAAAAGTTGTGCATGTTTGGACACGTTCTTAGCACACGTAGATAGGTTTTCCAAAGACCTTTCATTTGGTATGTAACATGACTAGGTTTCTTTGCACAGTATAGAAGATAAACGAAAAAAACTGAAAAATGGACTTGTCTTCCCCCCTCCTTTTTACCCCCTAAATATGAATTTGGGCCGCTAAAAAAAAATACGTGTCCCTTTATTTTTTCTGCTCTACAAAATAAAACCAATTCCATAAAGATCCGCGGGTGACACTAGGGAGACTTCCCTTGTTAGACACAATGACCTACATATTACAAACTTGACACCTTTTATATAAAAACACCTGTTTCTTTTGTGAGGAAGTGTCTTAAACTCCGGATACATCACATGTGAAATGTCACTGGGCCTATCCCTTTGAAACACTACCCGATTCGGTTCAATACACCACTTTTTTTCGGGACTTTTCCAAAATTTTTCCTAGAAGCATTTTTAATAAATTTTTTATTCCAAAACGCAAAGAAAACTGCAAACAAATTTTTTCCGGGACTTAGAAAATATTTTAAAGTTTGTCCAAAATTTTGTTATCCTAATAAATTAGTCAATAAATTTTTATACCCTCCAACCACAGTATGGGGGTATACTCACTTTGTCATTCCGTGTGTAACGCATCGAAATATCGGTCTAGGACCCCATAAAGTATATATATTATTGATCAGTGATCCATTCTAAGACATTCTAGCGATGTCCGTCTGTCCGTCCGTCCGTCCGTCCGTCCGTCCGTCCGTCTGTGGAAGACACGATACAGTCCAAAGTAAAAGAGCTAGACTCCTGAAATTTGGCACGAATATGTCTTATGGTATTGGGCTGGTTAAGTTCGAACATGAGCAAAATCGGATCAGGGGGAAAAAAGTTCCCCTCTTAAGAACTAAACAAACCTCTAAAAAAAGCCATTTTTTATAGGTTTTTTGAACTTTTGCTTAGCAAACGAAACATTTTTATGTCTAAAGAAGTTCAAAGTCTTGCAGTTGGTTCCAGGAAGATTATCTCCCACCGAAGTTACGCCCCCCCCCCCCAAAAAAAAAAAGACGCCCCTGTTTTTTTTTTAACGTGTTGGAGGGTATAAAAGATTCGGCACAGCCGAATTTAACACTCTCACTTGTTTATCCTAATTTAATAAATTTCTTTATTCAAATAAACACCAAAAAAAGTTGTGTCTTTTGGACTTTTACAATTTTGATACGTCCCATTTTTTTGTTCTGAAAGTGCTATAATAGTACCATATTTTTAGTTTTTAAAGTGCTTTCAAAGAGCTTTAAAATGCAACGGCATACCGTTTACCGTGGTTATCATTTTGGACGCTGGGGGAGTACCAAACTGTGATGCTTTCCCAGCACACAAGCGACCATAAAAGGTACTTTGCCAGCGCTTTCCCGTTCGTATTTTTCTGCCTGGGTAATGACTTCTCTTTAAAAAATGCCAACAATTTAAAAAACAAATAACGTACACAAATCATTAAAAATTAAAAAATGAATCACTTATTTTTACTTACAGAACAAAAATAATGACTTTAAACATTTAATGCTAATAAAAGTCTTTATTTTTTATGTTGTTATTTTTGAAACAAAGAACAGAAATAGTCATTTAAAAAAAGTGAACAATGAACAAATGTTTTTTCTTTTAAAAACGACAAAACGTAAAACTTTTTAAATAAACTACAAACAGTTAATGACATAATTTTTTGAGTGTAGTAGTAGCTTAACAATTTTAAATCGCGAATTTGAGCGCTAACTTCGAAAAACGTTTAGCACCATTGTTACAATTTTTGGTAAGTGACGTGTAACCGTCAATGAAATTTAATTTACTTTACTTAATTTACTTGATTATACATGGTAGAAATAATACACTTTCATATTTTTCATGGTTTTCACTTTCTTACACAAAATTTTATTCCAACCATAAATTGTAAAACTACGAAAAAATAAAAAAAAACTTTCTCAATTTTTTTTCATGATATTTTTTTTTTATTCATATTTTTTTTTTGTTTTTATCGAATTTTTATTTTTTTAAATTTTTTTTCATAAATTTGTTATCGAAATATTTTTTTTTTCATAAACTACGAAATAATACAAAAAACTTTTTAAATTTTTTTTCACGATTTTTTTTTTTTTTTTTTCATAATTTTTTTTTTTTTTCAAATATTTTTTTTTGTTTTTATCGAATTATTATTTTTTTTTTCCATAAATTTGCTATCGAAATATTTTTTCATAATTTTTCAAATCAAAAAAAAAAAAATTAAATCAAAAAATGTATTTTTTCATCGTTGTTTTTTGATCAAAATATTGTTTTTTCATTAAATATTTTTTATTACATTTTTTTAAATTTTTTTTCATCAAAAGTTTTTTTTTTCATAATTTTATTTTTCATCAAAAAATTTTTTTTTTGTTAAACCTTTTTTCATCATATTTTTTTCCACCAAAAATTTTGTTTTTTTCCAAAAAAAATTAGTTTCTTCAAAAAAAAAAAAATTTTTTGTCATAATTTAGCTTCTCAAGAATTTTTTTTTCCATTTTTTTCCAAAACTACTTTTTCATCAACTCTAAACTTGTGACATAAAATTGTACCATTTGTTTAACAAATGTACAAAAAACAAATGAGAGTGTTAAATTCTTTGGTTCTGTATCTTTTATACCCTCCAAAATGTAAAAAAAGCTTTTTGCCACTTGAGTAAAACACTCATGTACCAAATTTACAGCTCTTTTGGTTTGGACTGCATCTTGCTTTCCACAGACAAGTGGATGGATGTCCTAGAAATGGATCAATAATATACATATAAAATTAATGGGGCCCTCGACCGATATTTCAATTCGTTTTATATAGAAGGGAAAATGAATATAACATTATTTTTTCTAAAAAAAAAACTTTGCTTTGGCAAGTACACCCAAATCTTCAGCAGAACATTATCATGATTTAATGTTTTGGGCAAGAGTACAAAATTCGCAGGCATTTTCATTCATAGATTTTACTCACAAGTGAAGTATCCAAACCCTTATGAACCGATTTGCATTAACCTTAATATACATATAAATATTATACAGTTTCTTTAGAAAAAAATGGCTGAAAATCCAAAAAACTATTTTTTGAGCCCTGTTTTGAACCCCTAAATATCCGATATATGTCCGATAAGCCAATAATTTCGTTTAAAAAATCATCTTAAAAAGTCATTAAATAAATTCGTGCTGCTCTGATCAACTGTATTTCGTTTCTTTACATTTTGCGCGTTAACTACAGACTAAACAGATGCGACTCGATAAAAAATAACAAGTTTTATAAACAAAATTTGTTTTTTTAATAAAACTACAAAATTTAATGAAGCAAATTTTATGAAATTTGTCCCCAATTTTAATAAGCTTATGAATTCCTTCATGGGTTAAATTACAACAAAATAATGAATTCGTTTCATTTATATAACGAAGGATTTTCAGTGTATAAATTTGGTCTAGGAAAACAATCATCTAAATTCGAAGATTCCAATTTATCTTTTCTGAATTGTAAATTATCTTTTTTGAATTATAATTGATCTATTTCTAATTACAATTGATCGTTTTGAAATTCCAATTGATTTTTTTCGAATTCAAATAATTAAATCTAAACTTTTTTCAAATAACAAGTCATTTTTCAAACTACAGTTGATCTTTTTCGAATTATAATTAATCTTTTTCGAACAACAATTGATTTATTTCGTATTAACAATTTTTTTCGAATTACAATTAATCTTTTTCGAATTACAATTGATATTTTTTAAATAACAAATGATTTTTTTCGAATTACAAATGATTTTTTCGAATTATAATTAATCTTTTTCGAATTACAATTACAAAAAGTTGAAAGAAAGTATGAAGTGAGGTTGAGATTGCTAGAAATAGAATTGTAGTGTTGGAAACTGTCAAAATTTATTCTGTAGAAACTATAAATATTCACATATATAAAATACAGTTTTCATTAACAAGACAAACCGACATTAAAAATCCTACTGATGATGACACTAACTGGGGTGTTTGAAACCGGTATAGGAAATACCAGAAAAGTCTATAATTTTTAGAAATTCAATTTTTCTTCTGCATTTTTTCAACTTGAACCCTTATAACAAATATAATTAGAGCCCGTGCTCGATCTGTACTTACAGAAAAAAATCAAATACAATTGTTCTATTTCAAATTACAATTAATCTTTTTCGAATTACAATTAAATTTTTTAAATTACAAATCTTCGAATTACAAATGGAATCTTTGAATTCTTCGAATTACAAACGGAAATCGAATTACAATTTATATTTTTCGAATTATCTCTACAAATAGTGTACTTGTGCCCGTGTTAGCCGACTAGTTTTTTGCTTAAAAATTAAGAACATTTTAAAAATTTTTTTGTTTAAAAAAGTGATTTTTCCTTAACAAAATAATTGGCAAATTAAAATATGAAAAAACTGGTTCACTGACATTTAAAAAGTTTGCATGCTTTCATTTCAAAATTCATTAACATGTTAATAAATTTAGAAAATTGGGGTCTACTTTAATGTGGCAATCTTTTAGCAATATATTCTAAATTCTTTTTAACGACACAACAATGAAATTCAGATGATCAATATCGATGAAAATTCTAAAAAAAAAGAATAAATAAATTTATAGGCATGTGCTTTACAAATTCAAGCAGCATATACGGTTAACACTATACAATCGAAACGAGTAAATAAGATGGATGTTGAAAAGGGTGACATTTAAATTTTTTACTTTTGTTTAAACTTATTAAAATCTAATATATGTAAGGAAATATTAAACTAAAATTAATGACGTAGTTTCTCCAAACAATTAATAAATAATCTATTGTGAAAATATCTTATATAGAACTTTTTGGGCCTCGAGCTATTATATATAAAAGGCCGAATAAGTATATATGTATTTAGATTTTGTATCTTTTAGTACAAAAAAAAAAAAACAATATTTTCCAGTCTTTTACCTGAAAAGCTTTTGTCATAAGTTTATTTAGTTCAGTGTGCTTATAACTTTAAGCTTTCAAAAATTTCAAATATAAATTCTTCCCTAATATAAATAGGTAAAAAAATTTTTTTTTTTGGTTTTGTATATTTGTAGATATGAATGCAGACGGTTGCAGTAAAAGAAATAGCAAGTAGCAGCAGCGGCAGCAATAGTAGTCGATGTAGTGGCTCTAATAATAGTAACATACACACAGCCATATGCACAAAATGCCAACGGCAAATATGTCAGCTATAATTCAACACGGTCACCATGCACAGGAGTTTTGTGTAAACGTTAAAAAGATGGTAAAAATATAATATGAATGTATTAGTGTTCATTAGGGAGGATCGTTTTCAAAACACTCGTAATTAGAATACGAGTTTGGTAAATTATTTTGACAATGGAATCTGACAAATTCCGAAACACTTGTCGATTAAGTCTTGCAAAAATGACCAACACAAATAAATTTAAAACAGAAAAATAATGTTCTAGAAAATTACTTTATGAGAATATCATAGTTTTAATTAGTAAAGAAAAAAATGACCTCGAGCTAAAATAAACCAACTCAAAATATTAAATTTACAACTTTTTTTTGCATAATTATAACTTTTCTCTGTTAAATTAAATTTTTTCTTGTAAATTTACAACTTTTCATGAACTTTTTGTGGCTGATAACACCGTCCGACAAAAATGAGAAAAAGTCGTCAAACACGAACTGGATATTATACGTTTGAAACTAGAGACTAAATGTAGAATAACTGCATTTAAAGTTTTTCTTTTCGTGATCCTCTTTCCTTTTAAAAGGACTTCAAACTTTTAGAGGATTAAATTTTATAAAATATTTTTTAAATATTTGTACTTGTCCTAGGACGTCAGTAGTGATAGCAAATGAGAGAGGAGGATATCCCCTAATTTCCCTTTTTTTACTATTTTTACATATCGGGAAAAAGGAGGTGAGTTACGTCCGTTTAAAAATGTATTCTTCAATATCATTCAAAATGTTCAACACGATAAAATTTTTAAATGGCTATTCACATCCTTTCATCCTGATATGGCAAAATAAAAATAAATGGGAAAAAATAGGGGAGATCCTCTTCTTTCATTTGCCATCACCAATGTCATCCTAGGACATGTACAAATATTTCAAAAATATTTAACAATATGTATCCTTTAAAATTTTAAAGTCTTTTAAAAGGAAGTAGGATTACGAAATGAAAAACTCTAAATGCCGTTTTACTCCATTTATCCTCCGGTTCATGTTTAATAGTGGCTGTTGGACGGTGTAACAAACATTTTTCAATAAAATTGTAAATTAACAACTTTTTGAAAATTCTAGTGATCTAAAGAGATTTTTTTTTTTTGCTACCTCCTACTTTACGAGAATCCCAAGTAAATTTGTTTGTTATTTAACATTTTTTTTTGTTGTATATATATGGGGGTTTTCGTGTCAACTGACACAACTTTTGAAACCGATGTCTTCCTATCGGGATGAAATTTGCACAAAGGTTAGTCCTATTGGATAGTAGTTCAGACACAATTTTTCAACGAGATCGGTCAAGAACTCTCTGAGTTAGAGGGGGTCGAAATTTGACATTTTGGCCAAAGAGGTGTTGATTCTCATCCATGTAACTTCTTACCTATTGTTTTTAGCAAAATGTGTCCCAAAGAGTTTAGATAGCTATTTCTTCAGTCTTTCGAAAAAAAAATATAAAAAAAATAAAAAAAAATTTTTTTATTTTTTCTTTTAAAAATCCAAAACTTTTTTGACTTTTTCCTCAAATTGGGCCCCTTTTTTTTTTTTTTTTTTTGATTCAAAAGAAAGCTTAGGTGATTTCCTTTAAGAGCTGTGGGGTCGCTTAGTGGGATGCGAGTGGGATATCTATGAAAAAATTTTTTTTTTAACTTTGGAACACAAAAAACCGTTCTTTAATTTGCACCATTAGGCGTGAGATAGTTAACCAGTTTTCGATTTCGATCCGCGATACCCTCTAATTTTTTTAGGTTCGAAAAAGAAAGCAAGAGCCAAAAAATGGGGGCGGTGGGGAGGGTCCATATGGCCCCTCATTGGGGTCAAAGTTGGGCGTAAAGAGATAAAAATCCTCAAAAAGCCCCAAAACTCCCCTAGAAACGCCCCTGGAGGGGTGCAATATGAGACCGACCTCCAATAATTTTCTGCCCCCAACATTTTTCTTGAACATACCTTACCCCTATCTCCACTTCCTAAGGGGGCTCCCATACAAAATGACATTTTTATAAAATTTGCTCCTACCGCTCTAACTGTCCATAGGGTGCCCCTAGAGAAGTAAAATGTATGACCGACCCCCAATATTTTTTCAACTCCAACATTTTCTCAGAATATACCTACCCTTTATTTTAAACTCTTAAGGGGGTCCCCATACATTTATTTTTTATTTTTTTATTAGTTTTTAAAAATACATGTTTTTATAATGTATGGGAGACCCTTAGGGAGTGGAGATAGGGTATTATGATGTTCGGACAAAATGTTGGTAACTAAAAAATAATGGGGGTTGGTCGTAATTTTTGCCTCTCTAGGAGGCACGGTAGGGGCGGTAGGAGCTGGTTTAATAAAACAAATTTATAAAAAATAAAAGAAATGTATGGGGACCACCTTAAGGGTTAAAGATACATTGTAGGTATGTTTGCAAAAAATGTTGGAAATTATAAAATAATGGAGGTCGGTCATACATTTGGCCCCGCTAGGGGCACTTTAGGGT
Source organism: Pegoplata infirma (assembly GCA_963921195.1). Lineage (NCBI taxonomy): Eukaryota > Metazoa > Arthropoda > Insecta > Diptera > Anthomyiidae > Pegoplata > Pegoplata infirma. Next base: position 31,750,688 of record OY992540.1, on the reverse strand, counting down.
AAGTTAGAATGGTAGGATCAAATTTTTTAAAAATGGTTTGTATGGGAGCCCCCTTAGGAAGTGGAGATAGGGGTAAGGTATGTTCAAAAAAAATGTTGGGGGCAGAAAATTATTGGAGGTCGGTCTCACATTGCACCCCTCCAGGGGCGTTTCTAGGGGAGTTTTGGGGCTTTTTGAGGATTTTACCTCTTTACGCCCAACTTTGACCCCGATGAGGGGCCATATGGCCCCACCCCACCGCCCTTATTTTTTGGCTCGTGCTTTCTTTTTCGAACCTATAAAAATTAGAGGGTATCACGGATCGAAATCGAAAACTGGTTAGCTATCCCACGCCTAATAGTGCAAATTGAAGAACCGTTTTTTGTGTTCCAAAGTTAAAAAAATAATTTTTTCATAGATATCCCACTCGCATCCCACTAAGCGACCCCACAGCTCTTAAAGGAAATCACCTAAGCTTTGTTTTGAATCAAAAAAAAAAAAAAAAAAAAGGGCCCAATTTGAGGAAAAAGTCAAAAAAGTTTTAGATTTTTAAGAAAAAAAATCAAAAATTTTTTTTTTATTTTTTTTATAATTTTTTTTCGAAAGACTGAAGAAATAGCTATCTAAACTCTTTGGGACACATTTTGCTAAAAACAATAGGTAAGAAGTTACATGGATGAGAATAAACACCTCTTTGGCCAAAATGTCAAATTTCGACCCCCCCTAACTCAGAGAGTCCATGACCGATCTTGCTGAAAAATTGTGTCTGAACTACTATCCAATAGGACTAACCTTGGTGCAAATTTCATCCCGATCGGAAGACATCGGTTTCAAAAGTTGTGTCAGTTGACACGAAAACCCCCATATATTTGAAAATTAATTTGATGAGCCGCCCTAATACACATATGTGTTTAGTTGTATGGGTATGTGAATGTGTTCTATATTGTTTGGCGGCATATTGCCTAAAGGTTTTTTGGTACAAAAAAAGAAAAAAAAAACAGAACTTCACCAAAACAATGTCTGTCATAAATAAAAAATTCAACTGAGAAAACTACTACATGTGAACAAATGCACTAATACATACAAAATGCACAATGGGAATACGGCAATTTTTAATAGAACGAAAGATCTGTATGTCTGTGAAAACCCAGGTTGAGATCTGTTTATATGGCCTACTGTAAGTTTAAATTTTTTTCCGCAGGCGTTTGGAATATGTCAAAAAAATATGTATTAAATCAATTTGAGAGCTTAAAAATTGTAATCCCTCAGCTACACCTTCCATAATTATGTTAACATAAAGCAACAAACACACAAATAAACAATAATAACAAACAAAAGTTTGTTATTGTTATACCCTACACCACTGATGTACAAGTTATTGATCCTAGACCCACATTTAAGTGTACCGATCGACTCAGAATCACTTTTTGAGTCTATCTATGTAAACGGTGTTAACTGTACATGTAAACGGTGTAAGCACGATACAGGTCGCAATTATCAATCGAATTGGCTAAAAATTAAAACTTAAGGTTATCTTGGCTCAAGGGCAAAGCCTATAGAAATTGCATAAAATCGGTTCATGTTTTGACCTATTCCTCATACAAACGTACCCTCTAAATTTGGCTTAAATGCCTCTAACAACCGTTATATAAAAGGTATCCTTCCGAAATTTAGCAACTGAACGTATTTTATATTCATAAATCATCGTTCCAAATTTTACAAGTATCGGATCAGTCCTACTTGTAGTCCCCATACATACCACCTTCCCGATATTTATATAATTCTTCTAACTCTAAATTGGAAATGTTGTGGTAATATTTTGTTTGTGGGTGTTAAACGAATACTTTGGTAACCTTAGAAAATTTGATTTTAGTTGAACCATTTCTGGACTTGTGCCCATATAAAAATTTCATCCGATATTCAAATAAATCGTTCTATTGGCAAAAAACGGAAGCCTATTTCACTTTAATTTCCTTTGTGTGTGTTTTTACACTTATTTAAGATCTAAAAAGATTTAGATCTAATCCGATCCATGTTTGAACTTGATACCCATTTTCCGGGAAACACTGGTGTAGGGCATTATATGGTCGGTCTTGACCGACTAGAATTTTCTCACTTGTTTTGTGTTCTTGTGTGTGTTTGTTTCACTATATCTACGTTATTATGGAAGGTGTAGCCGAAGGGTCATATATATCATGTCTTACATGAGTGATATTTGATGGTGGTTCTTTTTTTTACAAAATATTAACCCTCTGTCCTCCAATTTTAAGGGGCATTTTAGTTAATTTTATAAATCAACTTTTTAACACAAATTGTGCGTTTAAAGGACTTAAATGTTCTACAAAAATTTAAATGTTTCTACATCGAATTTCCCTACAATCAAATAATTATGTCATTAACTGTTTGTAGTTTATTTAAAAAGTTTTACGTTTAGTCGTTTTTAAAAGAAAAAACATTTGTTCAATGTTCAGTTTTATTAAATGACTATTTCTGTTCTTTGTTTCAAAAATAAAACCATGAAAAATAAAGACTTTCATTAGCATTCAATTTTAAAGTCATTTATTTTTGTTCTGTTAGTAAAAATAAGTGATCTTCTTTAATTTTTAATGACTTGTGTACGTTATTTTTTTTTAAATTGTTGGCATTTTTTAAAGAAAAGTCATTAGTTTTTACCTACTAGTGTTGGTTATTTTTTTGTGGACAAAAAACTCAAAATTTTTTATAGAAATATAAAAGCATGTTTGTATTTAGTGACTTTGGCACAATAAGTAGAGTGTCTGGCCAGAATGTAGTTGATTGCAGGATCGATTCCCCAAAAATTTTGTTAATTATTTTTTAAAATAAAATTCAATAGAAAAATTGTAAAAATAACCTACGAAATCATTAATTTTTAATGTTTTCGTAGGTATTTTTTTTTTCGAATTTGTAGGTAAAAAAAATTAAAGTGAAGTTATTTTGTAATGTTCAATGTTATTTATTATAGAATATATCATTAACAGTAAAAAATAAATGTTAATGTTTGTTAAAACCAATGAATATTTACTAGGATGGTTTTCAAATGTTTTATCTTTTGTTTTAAATATATTTTTCATTTGTTTTTGCCTACAAAATATTTTGAGTGTATGTGTTTTAAAAGGCCAAATTCGTGTGATTCTTAAAAAATTTAAATTTGTTTGAAATAAGGACTAAAATGGCCCCTGAACATGACAGACAGAAGGTTAGCGGTTCTAAAAAAAGAACCACCAAAAAAATTTCACTTTATTTCTTTAGTAGATTTATTTTATTTTCATATAAATTAAAATAAAAAATTTTTCATTGAATTGGGTAAATCTTATTTTGCTAAAGGAATTTCGTTTATATATTGGAGAGTTTCAATTTAAGAAAAATTTTCCATATTTTAGTAAAATTTAACTAAAATTTTTTTTTCAAAATTTTCATCCCATAGTAAATTGCTTGCATTCAAAAAAAAAAAAACCAAAAAGAACCAACGTACCATCATGTACATTTAATGTATTCACATGTATGAGTAGCAAGCATGTGAAAAATAGGAACAAAAATGCAATTCCTTTTGCAGTTTTCAAAAACACAATTTTTATGCTTCTTGTGTACGGTAATTTTTGTTTGAGAGTGTGTGTGTGTGTATGTTGAAATGAAAATGATGATGGAGTTCCATATGAAGGCACGTTGACAACGTGTTCTCCTTTTCGTACGTTCGCTTTTTGGTTTGTTTTTTGTTTTTTAGTATTTGTGTTATTTTTTGTTGTCCTACCAAAACAATACAGTGACATTTCCCTACAGAGGAAATTTCATTAAATGGACATTGTTAAATAAGGGGATATACATATTTGGGATTACATGAGGCGTTAGGTTTTGGGACAGCCCTACACTACAGACTGAGAGGAGACGATATTTGTAATGATTCAATTAATTTTTACATGAAAAAATCAATGACTCAATGATGTGGGCCCAACTCCGCTTTGAAAACCCACTGATCTGAAAAAGAAATAGAATCGGATCTACACTAAAAAAATTATGTCATTAACTGTTTGTAGTTTATTTAAAAAGTTTTACGTTTTGTCATTTTTAATAGAAAAAAACATTTGTTCAATGTTCAGTTTTTTTAAAAGACTATTTCTGTTCTTTGTTTCAAAAATAACAACATAAAAAATAAAGACTTTTATTAGCATTAAATTTTTAAAGTCATTTATTTTTGTTTTGTAAGAAAAAATAAGTGATTCTTCTTTAATTTTGAATGATTTGTGTACGTTATTTTTCTTAAAATTGTTGGAATTTTTTAACGAAAAGTCATTAGTTTTTACCTACTTCTATTGGTTATTTTTTTTTTGTAACCAAAAAATTCAAAAAATTAGTTATAGAAATATAAAAACATATTTGTATCAAGTGAATTTAGCACGATGGGTAGAGTGTCTGGCCAGAATGTAGTTGATTGCGGGATCAATTCCCCAAAAATTTTATTAAAAATTTTTTAAAATAAAATTCAGTAAAAAAATTGTAAAAATAACCTACAAAATCATTCATTTTTAATGTTTTCGTAGGTATTTTTTTTTTGAATTTGTTGGTAAAAATAACACAGCAATCATGATTTTTTTTTCAAATTTTTTGGTAAAAGAATGAAAGTGCCGTTATTTTATAATGTTCTTTGTTATTTATTTTAGAAAATTTTATTAACAGTAAAAAATAAATGTTGATGTTTCTTAAAACAAATGAATAATTAGTGGGATGGTTTTTAAATGTTTTATCACTTGTTTTAAATATGTTTTTCATTTGTTTTTGCCTACAAAATAATTTGAGAGTAGCGAATAGCTTTTGGAAAATATTTTTCTTGAGAAAACATAAACCAATTTCCAAAAATATTCTTCTGGTATAAAACGGAAAAAAGAAACTTGCTCTGAAAATCTAATAGAATCGACTCTAAATTTTAATAACCTGTTCTGCAACAGATTTTTGAAATCCAAATATTTATCAGAAAAATGGAACAAATTGCCAAATTTCTACTACACTGTGCTGCAAAAAACACGAAATCGAATATACTTTTGAAATGAGGTAGTTAAGGTTGTAGGTCTCATTGAAAAGATAACAAAAATGCCCATCAAACTTGCCAGACACCCTCAAATTTTAAAGTTATTGTCAAAAAACGATTTTTTGGGACTTTTTTCACTAAACCACGTGTAACTTAAACATTTTTCAACCGATTTTCAATTTTTCAACTGTTTTGGATAGAGGAAGGATAGGGCTTTTTATGTGTGAGAATTGGTCTATACATATAAGAAAGATATGTATTGATTTTTTCAACAATATCTAATTTTTTTGTTATTTTTTGAAAATTTTTTGAGTTTATCGATTTTTTTCTGCTATAGTTCGTTCAACAACATTTATTTTTATAAACGCATTCTTAAAGAAAAATTAATTGTGAATACGATGAGTTTTATGCCGAAAAAATCGGATAATAATTGACAGAGTTGTGATAATTTTTCTAAAAAAGAAAATTAAGATTTTGCTAGAAATTGCCGTTCGGATAACCCAGGCAAAATAAATAAAATAAATAAACGAACATACTAAGAGGTCGCGTATCATTATTTTAAAGGTTTTTGGCCTCCTGAATTCGAATTTGACCTTGAAATTGCGCTATCTTATTTAGTTTTTGATATATCAGTTTATGTTAAATATCTCAAAAACCTGACGAGATAGAGCAATTTGAAGGCCAGATTTGGATTCAGAGCGCCAAAAACCATTAAAAATATTGTACATGACCTCTTATGATAAAATTATTTTTTTTTGCCTGGGATATCTGAACGGCGATTTCCTGCTAAATCTTAATTTTATTTTTTAGAAAAATTATCACAACTCTGTCAATTGTTATCCCATTTCTTCAGGATAAAGCTTATCGTATTCAGAATCAAATTTTCTTTAAAAATACTTTTTTAAATATAGAGGTTGTTAAATGAACTATAGCAGAAAAAAATCGATAAACTCGAAAAATTTTCAAAAAATAACAAAAAAAATAGATTTTATAGAAAAAATCAATAAATATCTTTCTTATATGTATAGACCAATTCACACACATGGAAAGCCCTATCCTTCTTCTATCAAAAACAGTTAAAAAATTTAAAATCGGTTGAAAATTTTCTGAATTACAAAAGGTTTAGTGAGAAAAGTCCCAAAAAAAGTTTTTTGACCATAACTTTAAAATTTGAGGGTGTCTGGCAAGTTTAATGGGCATTTTTGTGATCTACTCGACAAGACCAACAACCTATACTATGTCACATCAGAAGTATTTTTTCACTGTAGTACAGTGCTATCAATTTACACGAAACTTTCGAAGGTTAACTGGAACATCAGATTTATATGTCAGCATTTCGCCATACGGTTGCTTAAAAATTAGGCAAACCGTTCTTCAAATACCATTTTTCATTTCCTAAAGATTTCACTGTTTATGATACCAATATATAGTTTTATATAGTGTGTTCTTCCTTACATGTGTGTTTGTGTTTTATGTTTTAACAGATTAAAGGATAATCAATAGTGACATTATGAGAGAAGTAAGAAAAAGTAAACTAAAAAATAAATAAAAAAATTTAAATATGCATTACGTGTTCTTGTTAGAAATTTTGAATTTTGATTAAAATTTTAAAAGAAAAATTTAAGGATTTTATACACAAAAAATATTTTTATTCATAACTTAGCGTATGAGTAATATTTTATATTCACAAAAAATATATTGTGGATAACTGGGCGTATGAGTAATATTTTATATGCATATGATAATAAATAAATCATACGCCACAATAAACCATAGAGGATTTTATTTGCACTCAAAAAAATATAAAACATTTTTAAATGTTTTTTGTTTTTGTCTAATAAAATTTAATTTATTTTTGCTTAAAAATATTTTTAATAAAGTCGTCATCAAACCAAAAGATATTGCTTATATATCATAATAATATAATATCAGCTGGTACCCTCAAAATAACAAATGAAAAACACATTCAAAACAAGTGATAAAACAATTGAAAACCATCCCAGTAATTATTCATTTGTTTTAACAAACATCAACATTCATTTTTTTACTGTTAATAAAATTTTCTAGAATAAATTACATTGGATATTAAAAATAACGTCACTTTTTTTTCCAACAAATTCGAAAAAAATAACCTACGAAAACATTAAAATTGGTGATTGTTGTGTTTCTTTACCAGCAAATTCAATAAAAAAAATACCTACGAAAACATTAAATAATTCGTAGGTTATTTTTAAAATTTTTCTATTGAATTATTTAAAAAAAAAATTTAATTAAAATTTTGGGGAATCGATTTTGCAATCAACTACATTCTGGCCAGACACTCTACCCATCGTGCCAAAGTCACTTGATATAAACTTTGTTTTTATATTTCTATAAATAATTTTTGGATTTTTTTTTGTACAAACAAATACCCCACACAGGTAGGTAAAAGCTAATGATTTCACTTTAAAAAAAATGCCAACAATTAAAAAAAAAAAAATAACGTACACAAATCATTAAAATTAAAGAAGAATCGCTTATTGTTACTTACAGGCAAAAATAAATGACTTTAAAAATTGAATGCTAAAGAAAGTCTTTATTTTTTATGTTGTTATTTTTGAAACGAAGAACAGAAATAGTAATTTAAAAAAACTGAAAGTAAAACAAATGGGTTTTCCTTTTAAATCGACAAAACGTAAAACTTTTTAAATAAACTTCAAACAGTTAATGACATATTTTTTTAGTGTAGTATCGGATTCTGATTGTGAGATATTTTTCATATAGAAAAGTAATTTTTTCATAGAGAAAGTCCCACATTCCGCGACGTTTTGTTCTTTAAAAAAAAAGACTCAGATTGAGACATTTAGATAAATATCAGATTTTAATGCGACTTTTTGTGTACATTAAACCTTATGTTCTGAGTAGGGATGCCAAACGGGAAATCCCGAAATCCCGGGATTTTTCGGAATTGACAAATCCCGAATCCCGGGATTTATTTTTTGTAATCCCGGGATTTTTCGGGACTTTCCGGGATTGATAAATCCCGAAAAATCCCGGGATTTCGGGATTTTTTTTGTCAAATTTTGTAATAAAAATTAACTATTTCTTCAGTGTTTGTTGTCTGATGGTAAAAAAATGGATATCGTTTGAAAGGTGTTTAAAATATCTTTTAAATGAGGCATGTTGGGCTTAAATTCTCTTACTCCTTTGGAGTACAATTTAATTTTTAGGGTGTATTACTTAATATAAGAAGGGTGGAGCAAATTTTCCTTTTTTGAATTTAAAAATCGTCGGAGTCAGAATTGATTAATTTTAGGGTCAATATTGGACCTGCAGGGCAATGTCTTTGGGTTCCTTTTTTACTTGAAAATCGGAAAACTCCGAACAAAGTGAAACAATTTTTTACTCTGTTTAAAACTTTCAGATTTTCATGTCTAAAAAGGAATCCTACAGGTCCAATATTTTTTTGTATAAATATTGACCCTAAAAGGCAACTATTCCGACCACAAAATTCGAACAAAGGAAAATTTGCTTCACCATAATATGCAGTTAGCTGCCGATTTATGCATATGTCAACAATTTTAAGAAGCAGTTAAATTTTGCCGACTTATAAGGGAGCATTAAGTAATCCATCTGTAAAGTTCCTTTTTAACAGTTTTAGTTCGTAAAAGGGTAAAAGCGGATGAGGGGAAAATTTCCCCCTTTAAGAACCAAAACAGCCTCCGAAAACTTAAAATTTTTTACCAATTTGTACTTTTGTTAATAAATGACACATTTTTAAGTTGCACCTAGCCAGAATATGCAATTTTTCTCGTCCCGGTTATGAATTAATTGAATATTTATTTATGAAAAAAAAATTATAAAAAATATAACGTAAAAAAAGCTTAATTTTAATAAATCCCGAAATCCCGAAAAATCCCCAAATCCCGAAAATTCCCGGGATCCCGAAAAATCGCGAAATCCCGAAAAATCCCAGGATCCCGGGATTAGGAATTTAAAATCCCGAATCCCGGGATTCGTAAATGTCAATCCCGTTTGGCATCCCTAGTTCTGAGTAAATTTTTCTATAGAATTTTGTTTCATAGAAATTTTTTTTTAGTTTTTGACCCATTTTCTGGCATTTTTTTTTTATATTCGGAAACATTATGCTTAAGAAAAACTTGTCAGCATCTAAATGTTTTTCTATTTTTTTTACAAATTCTTTTATAATTTGACTTGTTATATATTTTACTAAATCCTGAAATTTGTGAAATTCGATTTTCGGATTCAAAGCGAGATTTTATGTAAAACAGTGTTATTATATAATGATATTTAATTCATTATATAATTTAATTTCTTTAAAAAAAATATTTAATGCAAAATCTGAATTAAAAAAAAAAAAAACACATTTAATACATTAAACTTAATCCAGAAATAGTGAAAATAATTTGTTTTGACAATAAAACAAAATCGATTTAAATCCAATACATACAAAAAATGTGCTGTAACTAATTATTTATAATTTAAATTAACTTCAATACATACATGCATACTAGAGCACCCACAAAATGTATGGGATGTGCAAAAGTGTATTTTTTATCGCTCCCCGCTCATTTTCGGTTGAGTTGGGAGTAAAAAATAATATCTATCCAGAAATTGGACTTCTAGGTTGCAAACAGACCAAGCAGTTTGAACTTTTGACCTATAAAATGGGCTAAAAAACCTTTATAGATTAATTTGGCTGTAACTCTTAAAATAAAAGTTTTTCGCAATTAACTTTCATAACAATTTTTATGTAGAATTTAAATGCAAAGATTTTTCTCTCATACTGTTTAGACCTAAATGTGTCCGATCGCGGTGTTTTAAGCGGTTAAAGTCAAAATTTGGGTCAGAACTTTTTTTTAAAAAATTCTCGTAAATTTTTAAATTGGGGAAAATTTGAGCTCTTTGCACAATTCACTAGGGTATTGAATGTACTTTTCCAAAAAAAATTTTTTTGCAAAAATATATCGACCATTCCATGAAAAAATCCCAAAGTTCTGCTCTGAATCTCTTTTTTTTTACCATTGAACCTCAATATAGGCGAATACTCACTTTGTAATTCCGTGAGTTTCGCACCGAAACATCTGTCTAGGATTTCCCTAAATATATATGGGGTATTCAGAGCCAAATTGGACACTTTGAAAATTTTTATTTTAGATTTTTTAATTATTGTTAAATTTTTTTTAAAACCCATTAAAACCCCCATCCAAGTTAGTTTTCAAAATTTTTAAATTACCCGTTCCAAAGATATCGAATTTTCAAAAAAAAAACAACTATCGTTTTCCGTATTTCTATTAAAACAAATTTAAAAATGGTCAACATTTTTTTTTAATTTTTGTTTTTTTATTAAAAATTTCTCAGTGTTCTAATATGCGATTTTTAAATGATTGCACTCTTTGTTTTTTTTCAATCTTTTCTTAAAATTTTTTATTTGATTTTTTTTTAATTTTTTGTGGTAAACTTAACATTTTCTTAAAGTTATAAGCTTAAGTTGATCGTGGGATTATGGTTATATATAAAAAAGAATTAAAAATGAAAAGGTCATTAATATATTCAGCGGTTTTTGAGTTTTTTTGTTGTCATCCAATCTTTATTAAAACACTTTGACGAAAAAAAGATAAAATTTTAACAAATTATTTCGAATTTGGACCATTTTTAAAGAAGTGATAAGTAAAAAACAGAAAAAATCGTGTTTTTTTTATAATTCCATATTTTTTGAACGGATTATCAAAAAAGATATCAAAATTTACTTGGAATGGGTTTTTGAAGGGTACTACAAAATTGAAAAAATTAAAAATTTTCCAAGTGTCCGATTTGGCATGGAATACCCCATATATACTATGTGGAATCATAGACTTATCTTTCGTTGCGTAAAACACGCACTTACAAAGTGAATATACCCCCATAACGTGGTTGGAGGTCAAAAAAAATTGTGGTTCAGAGTAGGATTTTGGCAATTTTTTATGGAAGGGTCGATATATTTTTGCAAAAAAAAATTTTGGAAAACTACATTCAATACTCTATTAAATTATGCAAAGAGCTAAAATTTTTCCCAATTTAAAAATTTATGACAATTTTTTAAAAAAAGTTCTCACCCAAATTTCGACTTTAATCGATAAAAACACCGCTATCGGACATATTTAGATCAAAACTGTATGAGAGAAAAATCTTTGCATTTTGAATCTACAAAAAAATTGTTATGAAAGTAATTTGCGACAAACTTTTATTTTAAGAGTTACAGCCAAATTAATCTATAAAGGTTTTTTAGCCCATTTTTGAGGTCAAAAGTTCAAACTGCTTGGTCTGTTTGCAACCTAGAAGTCCAATTTCTGGATAGATATTATTTTTTACTCCCAACTCAACCAAAAATGAGCGGGGAGCGATAAAAAAACAATTATGCATATATGGGTGCTCTAATGCATACACATGTGTGTGTGCTTAAAAATTATAAAATTATAATATATTTACACAACTAAAATGAACCGAAAAAATGACACGAAATTATTTTAAATTAATTTAAATATAAAATTTACATTATCAATTACTGAAAAAACAACAAATATCCTAGTAAAAACATTTATTACTAGGTAATGAGCTTTAAGACATAAAACCAAAGCAGAATGTTTTGAAAACCTGATTATTTTCAAATGGCGATGTGATGGAGTAAAAAATACATACCCTCTCGCTTGCGGTATGCCCATTGGTAATGAGGTAATTTTGAAAATGCACATCTTATTGTTAGTATAAACCAGATTTTTTTAGTCATTTAATATGTACCTGAGGTAATAATGCGGACAGGAAAAACTCATTATGTACCTGGTAATCCGACAAGTAATGACGACTCATTACCAGTTATGATATCAAGTAATGAGGCAATTTTAAAAACACATATTTCAGTATAGATCAAATTTTTTACTCGTTAAATATGAACCTAAGGTAATAATGCGGTCAGGAAGGACTCATAATCAGTTTTTCCGAAAAGTAATGACGACTCATTACCAGTTAAGATATCAAGTAAGGAGTTTTCATTATTAAGTTTTTACTGGGACATTTGCAAAATAACTGACAACAAATAATATTTTCATTAGTATTTTAAAACAAAATAAATAATTACAAATAATAATTACCCGACATCATATTGCGATATATTTAAAAAAATATATTCCGAGAAAAATAACTAACACCTTTTGTTAAATTTTTCAATTTATTAAATTTGTTTTTTTTTTTTTTTCAAAATAAACTAACAACCTAAATACCTGGTGTATATCAATTATTTATTTACCTGATTTATACGTTTTCATTTGAAGTTGTTCATTTAACTTGTAGTAACTTGAAAGTTTTGTTACAATTATTTTTACAACGAATAAATTTATTACATTTCATATTACAGCAACTCGTAACTAGAATTTTTTTATTTTTCTAACAAAGTTTTGGAATGTGTATATTTCCAAGTAAGTCTTTTGTCAAAAACGAAAACAGGTCTCATTAATTAACTACAAAGTAAAAAAAAACTTTGACTGTTACTTCTTAAACTTTGATGCACTTTGTTAACAAAAGAATAAATAAACATATACAAAATGAGCTTAAGTTACAAAAACTTGTTTTTGGGCTGAAACTAAAGGTGTAGGGAGCACAACATTTGGCCTATGGTGAATATTTTACAACTCTCATTTAGTCATAAATTGTTTTAGTTTTTAAATGTTTGGGCCACGTTAAAAACCGTGGATGTAATATTTAAGACTATCCACAGTATTGGATCATATTCACTTTGCTATTCCGTATGTAACGCATCGAAATATAGGTCGGGGATCTCATAAAGAATATATTTTTTTGATCAGTAATCTGTCATAACCAAGGAGAGGACTTTCATGCAAATGCATGTTTTTTCCCTTTGGTCATCGAACAGCATAAACAAAATATCTTTGCGAAGCAAAGAATTTGCTTTAAAATGGCATCGATTCGTTAGTGCATATTTTTGCATATTTTGCTTAAAATGCATATTTTTGCATATTTTGCTATTATTTCGCTATAAATGCATATTTTAAGGTCATATTTTGTATAAATTTTAGTCTGTTAGCTATTTTTTAGTATTTTAAGCATTTTTTAAATTTTTTAATGATATTTTTTTTTATTATTTTAAAGCAATTACTAAATTTTTTTTTATTTTTTTTTTTATTTTTTTATTTTTATTGATTTTTTAAAACATTTTATACACCTGTATACACGGTAAGCCTCAGAGATGTTTAGGTTCAACTTTAGTGTCAACGAAAAGTGAAAACGCAGTTCGATTTCTACTTGATTAAATGTCACAAAACTGTTAACAGCGAAATCGTAGCTGCTCGCATTCGCGAGATATCGCGAAATTAGTGTTTTTGTATTTTCTAAAATTTTGACAATAAAGTTTTTTAAATATCTTCAAAACTGAGAATGCAGATTTAATTGTATTTACTTACAGGTCACAAAACAGTCAACATCGAAATCATATCTTCTCAATTTCGCGAAAAATCGCAAAATTAAAAAAAAAATAAAAAATTGGAAAAAATTTTATTTTTCGCGTAAATTAGCAGTCAAGATTTTGATTTGAGCAGTGTTACCACCTTTAACCACATAAAATTTAAACTACAAACAATATATTTTTCGTTTCTTGATTATTTTTCCTTTATTTTAGACACTAAAGAAAAAAAAAAATAATTAATATAAAAGCTTGAACAGTAATTTTGCAATTTCTCGGGTAATTCACCATCTATAATTTTTATGCTTGCAGTTTTGTCAACTTAAATAACCTCGCATTCAAACTGCATACCACATTTTTGTCGTTAATTGAAATAAATGTTTTTACAGACCAAAAATAACACAAAGTAATGAATAAATAGTAGTTTAGCGAGTTTTTTTTAGCGATATCTCAAAGAATTGGGCAGCTAGAATTTAAATGTTAACAGCCTTATCACCTTTAATCAGTAGCAAATCAAACTGCATTTCGTGTTTTTCAACAAGGCTAAAGAAACTTCTTTTATTAATCAAAACCAAAAATACCCCCAGAAAGCTGTTTTTCGCTATTTCTCGCGAAAGTGAACAGCTATAATTTTTTTGTGGGCAGTTTTAATTTCTTCCAACTAGCTCAAATCAAACTGCATACCACTTTTTTTATTATTTCTAAAGAACCGGTTTTAAAATATAAATAAATAGTAAAAAAAATATATATAATTACGCGATATCTCGTGAAATTTAACACCTAAAATTTCGATGTCAACAGCTGTGTGACCTTTGATCAAGCACAAGTAAAACTGCATACCATGTTTTTACGAAATTTTAAAGAAATTTATCTAAAGATAAAAAACGAAAACAAAAACAGCAAAAAATTATTTTCGCGATTTCTCGCGAACTAAAGAAAATAGGATTTTGATGTGTACTGTTTTGTGACCTTTAAATAAGTACAATTAAAACTGTATACTCAGTTTTTAAAAAACTACAATGTCAAAATTTTAAAAAATACAAAAACACTAATTTCGCGTTATCTCGCGAATTCGAGCTGCTACACATTTCGCTGTTAACAGCTTTTTGACATTTAATCTTGTAGAAATCGAACTGCGCTTACACTTTTCGTCGACACTAAAGTTCAACCTGAACATCGTTGAGGCTCACCGTGTATGGGCTATCGACCAAAATTCAAAATTCCGTTCTAAACTTTTTCATTTTTTAAAAAAGTCAATTTTTCAAAATACCAGCCACATTTATTTTTTTTTAGGTGAGATGTTTGTCTTTACATACAAATAAGTTCAAGGGGGCATTTTTCGTATTTTTCGAGAAAATATCATTTGAATATTGGATTTCATAAAAATTCTGAAATTATCTTGTATATAATTTGGTCAACACCGCGTATGAGTAACGAAAATTCGTTTGTTTCTCAAATAGTTGTTACTCATACGCGGAGTAGATACAATAAAATACAAAAGAACTACAGAAATTTTCTGAAATCCAGTATTCAAATGAGATTTTCTCGAAAAATACGAAAAACGCCCTCCTGAATTTTTTACGTGGATAGACAAACATCTAAACCAGTGGGGGCACACACATACTAAAACATTTATGCTTGTGTGGTTGTATCAAGCGAATAGTCAAGCAAGCAACAGAATTTTATTGTGTACGTGTGTCGACCAGACATGAGCTCAAATGTATTCCCTTCTTCGCTTACACCAAATCATTCGCTTCAGAGTACACTATTTTTAGAGTACAGTGTTTGCGAATGAGAATGTTTACTATGATGCTAAACAACAAATTAAAAAATTTGCTGTGCTTGTTTAAACGAACACGAAAAATGTCGTGTTTGAACGATTAGAATGAAACAAACGTTCGTTTTTAGAATAACAAACATAGTAGAGATTATAAAAATAACACCGTGTTATAGAATATTTTTAACATACACTGATCGCTTAGAATGTTTTTGTAAAAAAATGTTTTAAAAAAATTGTTGGAAAACTTATTATAAATATGGGGGTAGTAAAAAAAACGTTTTGATGAAAAAGTAAATTATGCTTTGTGAAAAAATGTATTAGGATGTACATATGTATGTATAAGAAAAATATGCAAAATACTGCTGTTAGTTTTTTGTTTGTCTTTTTACACTTGCTCGTACACGCACAATCTTATTGTGTCGTTGAAACAAATCATAAACATTGTGTTTTTTTTTAACTAAAAGTATTCCCAACAACAATAAGTACCGCTTTAAAGTTTTTTACAATAGGGTGGAGCTAATTAGATCTATTTCGAAAACGTCGGGTCGGTATAGTTGATTTTTAGGGTTGACATTAACACATTAAAATATTGATCCTGTGAGACAATGGCCTTGGCTTCAAAATCGGAGAGTTCCGAACAAAGTAAAAAAATATATTTTTTTTCTTAAATTATTTAATATTCGGACATTACTTAAAAAGTGTTTTTATGGTAGGGTTGCCATTTCCATTTTGAGAAAAAGAGGACGCCAACCTCAAAAAAGGAGGACATTTGACCCAAAAAAGAGGACAATTTTTTTTTAATAAATTAATTTAAAAAATGTAAATTGTTGTACTCGACCTTAAAAATATTATATTTTGAGTAGGTTTTTTTCTAGCTCGAAGTCATTATTTCCTTTACTAATTAAAACTATGATATTCTCATTTAATTATTTTCAAGAAAATTATTTTTCTGTTTTAAATTTATTATGTTGGTAATTTTTTGCAAGACTTTGTCGACACGTGTTTCGGGATGATGATCGTGATCTTACTACGATGGTACAATTTTCGTCTTCTAATTCCCAATGGAAATGGAGTCGAATATGCATTTTTATTTTAGTTTGATCATTAACGATTGTCATTAAAGACCCTTTGCTACTTGTAGTACAGGGTTTTTATTTTTTGCTAAATAATCTTCAAAATGGGATTAGACAAATCCCGAAACACGTGTCGATTAAGTCTTGCAAAAAATGACCAACATAAATAAATTTAAAAAAGAAAAATTTTTTCTTGAAAATTATTATATGAGATTATCATAGTTTTAATGACCCGAGCTAGAAAAAAACCTACTCAAAATAAAATTATCTAAATGCTTTTAAAAATTTTTATTTGTATATCAAAATTTTCTGCAAAGCATTTGAAAAATTTTGAATAGAAATAGAAATTTTTGAAATATATTTAATTGGAATTTTCTGAAAAGCATTTAGACATTTTTAAAATATAAATGGACATTTTTTAAATTTAATTAGAAATTTCTGAAACAGATTTTTCTGAAAAGCATTTAGAAATTTTTAAAATACAAATGGAAACTTTTGAAATACAATTGGAAATTTCTGAAATACAAATGGAATTTTTGGAAATTCAAAGGAATTTTCTTAAAATTATTATTTTTTTTTAAATTTGTAATGGAAATTTTTGATATACAAATCTTTTTTCGGAGAGCAAACTTTAAGACACACAACAGCTGATAAGAATTGATGCTAACGTAGTTATTTTCGCACTACCCAGAGTGAATTTTTACTCGAAATATAATTAATTTGAAGCTTTTTTTTTTTTTTTTAATTTTTGAGCGTTTTGTTCTCAAAAAGTTGACATTACTGCTGATAAGCGAAAATATGGCGATGGAAATAATTCAAAAGTTAAAAGTAATAAAAAAAAAATGTTATCGAGTGCAAAAAGTAGGACAACCCCGGACACTTTCTAAAAAAGAAGTAGGACTGCCCCGGACGCCCTAAAAAAGAGGACGGTGTCCGGGGAAAAGAGGACGGATGGCAACCCTATTTTATGGTAATTTTTTTTTGTCTGTAAAAATTTGTTTTTGTCTGTAAATTTTTTTTCTTGTTTTGCAAAAAATTATTATATTATTTCTTGTTTTGCAAAAAATATTTTTTGCTGAAAATATAACGTCATGTTGACTCAGTTTTGAGAAGATGTTTATTTTTATTTGTCGTTTTGTTTAATTTGGCCTTTAATGCAATTTGAAATTAATTTTAAGAAAATAAGTTGTTTTTGAAGAACATTTTTTTAATTTCTTAACAGAAAAAAAAATTTTACCATAAAAACACATTTCAGTAATGTCCAAATATAAACTAAAGGCTGGGTTAGCTACCCGTAACTGTCCCCCTACGTAGCGTAGTGATCAAAATCAAATAGAAAATCACAGTCTGCAAAGAAGAATAATTGCACTCATTTGTTCTTATATAACGAAAATCTCTCTACGCTAGTTTACGGTTGAGGGTGCATAATATTTTATTAGCCTAAATATTTAAAAAAAAAATTAAACAATTTTTTTTCACCGACGTTTTCGAAATTCGAAAAAAGCATAATTTGCTCCACCCTAATGCACATACAAAAAAATAGACAAACTTTCGGTATTAGCAGAACAGTTGAAAATTTTGTAAAAAAATGTATTTGGTCACACACTACATATTTCATCATTATAGGTACTAACATTTTCTGCCATAAAGCAAAACATTTTTTTCCCACAATGAACATTATTTTTCGAAATAGAAAAAGAATTTTTCAATCCACCCTAATATTTATTTTTATGTATTAAATTTTTTTTTATCCACTCTTATTTATAAATTAATTTTCCCCTTACTTATTTTTTATTTACCTCTTCATTTATGCTACATAACAAAATGTTTATTTTAATTCGCACTTGCATACATACATATGTATATTTTTTTTATAAAATAATTTCCCCAAATAGCCAAACAATATTTTTTTATTATATATTATATTTTTTTATAAAAATCATTCTATTTACACGCTTCAGAGTACAGTATTTTCAAATCATTGGCTGTCTATGTACTCCCTAATTGGTTCATTCGTGTTACGAATGTCGTTACACTAGTGTGTGTAGCTTTTTCTTGCACTGTGAGCATAGAATGAAAAACTCATTCGTGTTGAACGATAAGAATAGAATATTGTCCACATTCTAAATTTTTTAGAATGTCTCTAAACGCATTTTAACACCATCCGTGCACATATCTGGTGTCGACTGCACACAATCAGCATTTTTTTGCCTATTCCCGCGGGAATAGGAATTACAAAAATATCCGACACTGATCTAAACTTAAAACAATAAAAAAATGTGGCCAGATTTTTGATAAAGTGTTATGGGGACAAAAAGGGGTAAAATAATTCGCTTTGGTACTTTTTTATATTTCCATTTCTAAGGGTCGTAAAATTTAAAAAAAGTGTATATTTTGTTCTTTTCATATTTTATGAAATAATGATTCTAGACTCTTGAAATTTTTAAAAATCGGTAAAAAAAAACATTCCGCAAAAAGAACTTATTTGTGTATATATTTGGGCGTCCCGAAAATTATAAACTTTTAAATTTCGTGTCAGAATACCTGCCGATGGCCACTGAAGAGCTGATTGTGTGAAAATGTATAAGAAAATTTAAAAAGGGCGTCTTAAGTCTGCAATTAGATGTCAACGTTTGAAAAAATTACGTTTTTTTAATAAAACTTCATGCCCAAATTAATTGACCAAATCCAGCCAAATCATTTTGGATTATTATAAGGGTTCAAGTTGAAAAAATGCAGAAGAAAAATTGAATTTATAAAAATTATAGACATTTCTGGTGTTTCCTATACCGGTTTCAAACACCCCAGTTAGTGTCATCTTCAGTAGGATTTTAAATGTCGGTTTGTCTTGTTAATGAAAACTGTTTTTTATATATGTGAATATTTATAGTTTCTACAGAATAAATTTTGACAGTTTCCAACACTACAATTCTATTTCTAGCAATCTCAACCTCACTTCATACTTTCTTTCAACTTTTTTGTCTCTTACATTATTTCGCAAGGGTTACCAACATGATCTGGAATTGCAGACACAAATGAAGGAATTTGCATTTTCTGTTTCGGAGACGTGCCTAATGGCGACATATTTTGTCAGTAATTTTATTTGATTTTTTCTGTAAGTACAGATCGAGCACGGGCTCTAATTATATTTGTTATAAGGGTTCAAGTTGAAAAAGTGCAGAAGAAAAATTGAATTTATAAAAATTATAGACATTTCTGGTATTTCCTATACCGGTTTGGATTATTTTTAAAACAAAATTGTGGGGTTACTGATATGAAAATTTAAATTTTACTTTAAATTTTAATTACTTTCACAAGAAAAAAAGGAAGGAGAAATTGCAAATAAGTTAAATGAATCGTATAGGCCAATATTATATATTTTAAAATCGTTATAAAAACGGGATATTTCATAGAAAATTAATAATCGTAATCGCACGATTTTTTGTTGTCGATTGTGATCACGATTAATTAGTGCGATTAATCGCGATTCTGATTACGATTTTATAAACTCATGTTTAAGCGAAATATCAAAAATTCGCCTTAAGTAAGATGAGAAAAAAGAACTTGACCCCGATTTCCAATAACAAGTCCGTTATCCCACCTACCATACTCTTTTTGCAGTATAGTAAAACATAATGAATGTTTTACAAAAACCTAACAACTTTTATTACACATTAAAATTAAAAATAAAAGAAAAGTTTTTTTTTTCTCGCGCATAATTTGTGGTAAACATTTTCATTTAATAGTCAAGAGTTTCAACTTGTTTCAACTAGAAAATTTTGTTATTTGTTTACTTTGGAAACTAAAAAAAGCATAAAAACTCCAACAACTATCTCTAGCGATGATTAAAGTAAGTTAAGAAACAAAAACTGTGGAGAATTTTTTTTTTTTGCAATAAAAAACAAACAAGACAAGACAGGAAAGTTTTTATATTTGAACCAACACATATAAATTTAAACAATGTATTGGTGAATGTTGAAGAGTTTGTTAGACAATGCAGCTGACTATGATGATGAAGATAACGCAGACATACCGGAAGTGAAAAGACAAATAAGTAAAAAAGTTTACGTCGGCTTAGTCGAATCCATGAATACCCTACACAATGTCCAGAACATGTTGAATACTAACGAATTTGAGTAAAAAACAGATTTTAAGAGAATTTAATTTTTTTTAACGAAAAAAAAATTGTTCAACCATTATCACCAGAATATTTTTATTTAAGCAAAAATTTTTTTTATTAATTTTTGTAATAAAAAAAAAATTTTTTGAGTGACCAAAACACTATGTTAAATATTTTAGTGACTTACCAATGTTATTAAAGAAGTATTTATTGTGTTTTTAAACAAGTGAATTAAATGTTAAACCAATCTGAGTTTGCTCATAAAATCTGAATCACTGGACAGATTTCTTTGAAATACAATACACACAGAAAACAAATTTACTACTTTCCAACTGAAATTCAGTTGTTGCAACAAAAATTCGGTTGATACATTTGTATTACGGTTGTAACAACTTAATATCGATAGTTACAACTGAATTTTGTTGACACAACTGTATTTTAATTGAAACAACTACAGAATTCGACATGTCGTAGCAGTGATCGAATTTTGAGTTGATACAACTGAAAAATTCAGTTGGAAATTTATTTTTCTCTGTGTACCAACTTGACCAGAAAAATTTTGATATCTACATCAGTGTTGTCTTTCGAAAGTTAAAGTGTCTTTCGAAAGTAAGCGGGTTTTTAACGGGTCGATGGACATTGCTAAATCGTCTTAAAGTCGATCGTGTATCATGAATAAACATACTTCATGTGATCCTATACCTATTTTTCGAGGTGTTACAAACGAAACGACAAACTTTTTTTTATAATACCCTCTATCACTATAGTGGAGGGTTCAGAAAACTAAAAGAAATGAAAAGACAAAACAAAAGTGAGTACATATTTTTATTATTTATCTTTTTAAAGTCATATTTTAGTGTGTCAGTAAACTATGTAAGTAGTATAAAAATAATAGGGAGTGTCTTTTAGATGTTGATTATGTTACTTTTTGGTTAAAGTGGAATTTAAACTGCTTTATTTTGTTTAAATCTATAGAAGTAAGAATTTTCGCAACTATCTAACTGGGGAATATTTTCGGTGTAGCATTCGCGTCCGGTACTTTGTTACGAGAAAATAAAAGATTCGGTATTAAAGTCCCCATTTTTAAACATTTTCACTGAAGAATCTCTATTTTATCTAATTACGGACGTTTTTTTATAGAAAAAATGTCTCAGAATTTGAGACTTTTTCTATACGAAAAATGTCCCAGAATCTGGGACATTTTTTATATAGAATGTGTCTTCATGAAAATTGTCTTAGAGCCTGTGACTTTTTCTACGGGAAAAAAGGAAATATATCTCAGCATTTGAAACCTTTTCTCAAGAAAAATTGTCACAGAGCCTGAGCCTGTTGTTACGGTAAATATCTAAGAATCTTAAACATTTTCGTAGAAAATTAAACTTCTTCTATACGATAAATGTGTCAGAAACTGAAACCTTTTCAGAGCGAAAAATGTCTCAGCATCTACTACTTTTTCTGTACTGTTTCTTAATAAAAAAAGTTCTCAGAATCTGAAACTTTTTCTTTACAAAAAATGTTTTAGAATCTGAAACTTTTAATGTTGGAACAATTTCTACATGGAAAAAACCTTCTAAAATTACAAAAAAAAAAACATGTAAAATTATTTTTTGCTACCTCCTATTTTATGTGAATTCCTAGTAAAAATTACGAGCTTTTTTGTAACTTTTTGATGTGATAAGTATAACAAGAAATTCTCGTGACTATAGTAGATTTGTGCTACCTCCTATTTTAAGAGATTTGTTAATTTACAAGCTTTTTACCAATAAAATTGTAAATTTACAATTTTTTTGATTCAATAAATCATACGAGAAATTCCGTAACTTTGCTTGTTCTGAGACTTTTTCTAAATGAAAAATGTATCAGAATCTGAACCTCTTTCTATACGAAAAATGTCTTTGAATTTGAGACCTTTTCTGTACGAAAAATATTTCGTAATCTGAAATCTTTTCTTACGAAGAAGGTCTCAGAATCTGAGATCTCTTCTATACGAAAAAGGTCTCAGAATCTGAGACATTTTCTATACGAAAATTGTCTCAGAATCAAATAATTTTTCTATACGATAAATGTCTCAGAACCTGAATCTTTTTCTATACGAAAAATATCTGAGAATCTGAGACTTTCTATACGAAAAATGTTTCAGAATCTAAAATCTTACGAAAAATGTCTCATAATCTGAAAAATGTCTCATAATCTGAAATATTTTCTTTTGCTTTACGAAAAATGTCTCAAAATCTGGGCCTTTTTTATAGGAAAATGTCTCAGTATCCGATACTTGTTCTATACAAAAAAATGTCTCAGAAGCTGAGGCTTCTTTTATACAAAAAATGTTTCAGAATCTGGGAAAAATATCTGAGGATCTGAGACTTTTTCCATACCAAAAATGTCTCAGAATTTAAAAATTTTTTCTACACTCAAAAAAAACTTGTAAAATTACAAGAAAAACTTGTAACGTTTTTTTGTTTGCTACATCCTATTTGACAAAAATTCCTAGTAATTTTACATCTTTTTAACAATAATTTTGTAATTTTACAAGGTTTTTGCTAGAGATGGGCACATGAGCTGATTAGAGCGTGATTCACGTGATTCACGCGTGATCAAGCGTGAGTGTGACTAAATTCAATTTTACTCACGTGATTGTGAGTGAGTGAGTGTGAGTGGAGAAAAAAACTGCGTGAGTGATTGTGCGTGAGTAAGATTTTTGCTTGAGTGAGTGTGCGTGAGTCGATTATTTTGCGTGAGTTTGCGTGATTTATTTTCTCTTCAGAATTCTTTTCGTACCAAAAAAAAAACAATAACAAATTGTAAAATATGGCTTAACTTAAGATTTCATCTCGAAAATAATGTAAAAC
Organism: Pegoplata infirma; assembly: GCA_963921195.1. Classification (NCBI taxonomy): domain Eukaryota; kingdom Metazoa; phylum Arthropoda; class Insecta; order Diptera; family Anthomyiidae; genus Pegoplata; species Pegoplata infirma. Next base: position 31,727,394 of record OY992540.1, on the reverse strand, counting down.
TTCGCTGGACTTTAAATTTTGCTGAAAATTTTTAAAAATTTTTGAAATTTTAGTTTTTAAATTTCGTTTTTCGTCAACGTGAGTGTGAGTGAAGCTAGCGTGAGTGCACGTGAGTGCACATGAGTGTGAGTTGTATTAAATTTACTCACGTGATTGTGAGTGATTGTGCGGGATTCAAAAATTCCTGTCGTGAGCGTGAGTGAGTGTGAGTCAAAAATCACTCACGCGCCCATCTCGAGTTTTTACCAATAAAATTGTAAATTTACAAATTTTTTGACACAATAAAGTTTACAAGTATGTTTCGTAATTTTACTAAATTTTTTGCTACCTCCTATTTTACGAGAATTCCTAGAAATTTTACAAGCTTTTTACCAATAATTTTGTAATTTTACAAGCTTTTTACTAATAAAATTAAAATTGCAAGGAATTCTCGTGAATTTACAAAATTTTTTTTGGAAAATTAACTTGGAAATTTGTAAAATTACAAAAAAATTTGTTAAATTACAAAAAAATGTAAATTTCAATCCAAATTTGTTTGTTAAAAAACAAGGAAAAACTGTCAAATATTGGTAAAATGGGATTACGAGACTTTTCCTAGTAGTTTGACAAAGTTTTTTTTTTTTGTGTGTATATTAGGGTGCGCCAAAGTTGTATGGGTAAAAAAAAAAATTATGCTAGAGATCGGCACTCCCCCCAAAAATATTCGTTTTTATATCAAAATACACTATGCAAAAAATTATGGCGATCGCTTGAGGGGAAAGGGTGCCTCAAACGCCTTGAAAATGGAGAAATATGTCAAATTTGACCATTAGATAAAAAATTTTTTTTTTTTTTTTGTTGTTATTCAATTTCGCCAAAAAAAAATTTTTTGTATTAGGTTTAATAAGAACTACTTACAAAAAATATATAAGCTTTCCACTACATCGCTGACCCATTTTAACTTGCGATACAAAAAAGGGCAGTAATTTTTAGGGGTACCCAAAAGTAACATTTTTACATATTTGAACATTTTATTAAAAAAAAATTTTAAAAATTAAAATCGCTCCCCACCAATTTTTTATATATATTATAAAGATAAAAAATGTGAAATATTATAAATATCCGTTCGGCAGTTTTTCTTTTATAGCGACTTGAAGTTAGCGGATTTCAAGGAAAATTGATTTTTTGCTGTATTTTCTTTAATTTTGAACTTATTACTACGTTTTAAACGAAATTGACGATATTGGCTTTGCAAGTAATTAAATTGGATCATAAATTTTAGTTAGTTAGTAATTTTTACAGTTTAGCTTTAACCCATGTAAACCCGGGTCAATTATGTCCCACTTTGGAAATATTATTCTTTAAGCTATTTTTTTTTATCATGAAATTAGTAAATGGAAATAGTTTTAGCTATTCATCGTGTATGCACTTAAAGAATTTAACCCTTTTTATGAAGTTTTTGTATATTTAATGAAGCTTTTCATAAATATGATGAAATATTTTTTTATTGTATCAAACACATTAAGCATTCATGATTTCTTCTACTTTATTTAAAAAAATTAATTTTTTGTTTGGGTTGTTGAAAAAATTAGTTGATGACTAAAGAAAAGCTAATGGACAATTGTTTCTTTTTTCTTTGAATTTAGAAAAATTTGACTTCAAAATATTCTTAAATAATTTTCTAAAAAAAATGTGTATAAATAATTTCATTTTCCAGCGCGACACGCGTATTTCATTTAATATTTGCTCAATCTGCACGCTATTTAACTTAAATTAAAGCTTTATAAATTACATTAATAACATTTTTAAAAATAATACTCACTTTAAAATAATAACGTTTAATTTTTTTTTTAACAAATTGGATCTACTTTAGAAAAGTTTCATTGTATTGTCACCCACCGTATATAAAAAATGCGCTGTATTTTAAAAACATTGTTTTTTCACATGTAGATTTAAATAAACTTGGACTAAAACATTTATTTTTACAGATTAATTTTATTATATTTAATAAAAATATAAAAGCCGGCATACGGCATACAATGGGAAATATTTGCCCTGTGGGTCATCTTCGACCCGGGTTTACAAGGGTTAATGCTGTCCTGCAAAAATTATTTTCTTACTAAAATTTATGATCCAATTAAATCAGTTGCAAAGCCAATTTCGTCAATTTTGTTTAAAACGTAATAATAAGTTCAAAATTAAAGAAAATACAGCAAAAAATCAATTTTCCTTGAAATCCGCTAACTTCAAGTCGCTATAAAAGAAAAACTGCCGAACGGATATTTATAATATTTCACATTTTTTATCTTTATAATATATATAAAAAACTGGTGGAGAGCGATTTTAATTTTTAGAATTTTTTTTTAATAAAATTTTCAAAAATGTAAAAATGTTACTTTTGGGTACCCTTAAAAATAACTGCTCTTTTTTGTATCGCAAGTTAAAATGGGTAAGCGATGTAGTGGAGAGCTTATATTTTTTTTGTAAGTAGTTCTTATTAAACCTAATACAAAATTTTTTTTTTTTGCAAAATTGAATAACAACAAAAAAATTTTTTTTTTTATCTAATGGTCAAATTTGACATATTTCTCCATTTTCAAGGCGTTTGAGGCACCCTTTCCCCTCAAGCGATCGCCATAATTTTTTGCATAGTGTGTTTTGATACCAAAACGAATATTTCTAGGGGGAGTGACGGTATAAAATCGAAAGTTGACATTTTTGGCACACCCTAGTGTATATTGTTGGACAGTATATTTTATAACTGAATTTAGTTCGGTTAATTATTTCTGAATAATAACAATTGTTGTACAATGAGAAAATCTTATAAAATTAAGTGACAACACAGGCTTAATGGAGGTGTCAACAGCTTTCGGGAGATGCCACCCTTCCATCATCAGCTCTCCTTCGATTGCCACACAATTGATGTCTGTCACATTAAAATTAGACATTTAGGTATTTTTAAACAATTGTTTTTAATTTATACAATTAAAATTTTAACTCGTTTTCGTTTTTTTTAATTAAATTTTTAATTAATATAAATAACGTTTTTATATATATTTTTTTTAATTTTAATAAAATTTTTAATTAATAGTATTAAGTTTATAATTAACTAAATTTCCATTTATTTTTAATTAACGTCATACAAACATTTATAATTTATATGAGCATTTTGGCTATTTGTCCGGATTAAATTAATTTTTTTATTAAATCTACGAATTTATTAATTATTTTTTTTTTCTGTGTACTTTTAAGATGATGATATGTATCCTCATTAAACCTAAATTATTCCATTTAACTTAAAAAAAAAAACTAATAACTTTGAATTATCAATAAATTTACTACTGTTTCATATATACTTTTGTTTTTCTTTTTTTTTATTAATCCTTAACATGCCATTTGTTAATAAAATCAGCTAAAGGGAAAGGACAGCATAATGTCCTGTTTAATTTAACAAAGAGTTGAAATACTTTCGTTATTATAAAAAAGAAGATGATTGTCATCATTCATCAACAAGTTCATTTCATGGTCAATTCATTAGAATACCTACTCGAACAACAACAGTAGTAGTAGCAGCAACAACAGCAACAGAAACAGCAATAACATAAAAACGAAAAATAAAAGGCCATTTGACTTTTTTACGATTGCTTTAAATTATGTGACAAAATACACTCGTATAGAAACTCAAATGTTTTCAAGGGTCATTTTGTTAATACCTACTACACATACTCGTACATACAATACGTATACAACAATACTTGTTTATTGTTGTTGTTGATGGTATTATTGTTGAGCATGTATAGGTATCATTAAGGATAAGTAGAGTATTTGTAAGGATATGTGTGTTTATGTGCGAGAGTGAGTGACCCTTTTACTGAAAAAAATAGTCTTTTATAAATTTCAAAGGATCAGTATAAACAAACAAACATTTTTTTTTGCTACTGACAATAGCCTATTGTCAATGTATATGCATAAGACAGAGTTGATAAAATATATATTAAAAGTACTTTATATAAGTACCAATACTACTTGCTAATTCATTAGTCCACAGTCGAAAATACTGAAGCTAGAAACTTGAAATGTAGCTTCACCTCTTGGAAAATAGATCCCCTAGGGCAGTGTTGTTTGAAATTCCGATTCCAAGGAGCTAAAAATAGGTTAAAAATTTTACTTTTGGGACTTTTTATGTTTCCTAAAATAATTGTCCTAGAATCTTTAAATTTGGCAAATTAAATTTTTTATGGCAATAGGTAAAATAGAGTGAAATAGAATAGGAAATCAAATTAATCGGGGAATGGAATGAAACAGGGAACGAAATGAAATAATTTTTTTTTGTTCAAAGTATTATTTTAACTCAAAAATTGTTTACTTAACCCTAGGATAGTTGAATTTGTTTAGTCAGACCTAATTTGACTTTATTGTCTATTATCTTATTCTTAGGGCAGAAAAATCCAAATCAGGACCATGAATACTATAACTGACATTATCTGAATCGAATAAAACTATTTTCGAGTCGATTGGAGTATTTCAACACTTGGTCTAGGTGGACCACCAGTGGCTTTTCAGTCTATAAACACGATTCATTGACTGGGGGCCCCGTAGGCTAGTGGGTAGCGTGCTAGCTTTTGAACGTGGGGGTCGTGGGTTCGATTCCTTGGTTTTTTTCGCTACAACGAGACGACGGTCATTGTTACCAGTTCTCGGTTAGGTTGAATTTATTAAAAATGAGTTGTAAATAGAAAAAAAAATAAACACGATTTTGTTTATTTGAGCATGCACGATCATTAGGGTGGGTCGATGATTTGCATATTAGCGAATCTCGTTAAATAATAGCAAAAAGTCGGTGCTCATTTTCAAGCTGATAACGGAAAAAATTAGAAAAAAAAATTTTAGGGCGGTACTTTTAGTACTCTACACGCGGTTTTAGTTCACGGTTTTTTGAAAAAAATGCCTACGAATTTTGTACTCTTGCCCAAAACATTAAATCACGATAATGTTTTGCGGAAGATTTGGGTGTACTTGCCAAAGCAAATTTTTTTTAGAAAAAATAATGTTATATTACTTTGCTATTCAATGCAAAACGAATTAAAATATTAGTCGGGGACCCCATTAAAAAAACCAAAAGAGCTGTACATTTCGTAAGTAAGTGCAAAAAAGTGTTTTTACATTTTGAAGAGTATAAAAGATTCGGCACCAACGAATTTGATAAACAAATGGAAAATTTTTCTGTGAAAAGCTTAGACTTGGTGAAAAAGTAGTTTTGGTAAAAAAAATTATATTTTTTTCACGAAAAACAAAATTATGTTAAAAAAAAATTAAATGAACCCAAAATTTTTGGTGAAAAAAAATTTTGATGAAAAAAAGGTTTTGATGAATTTTTTTGATGAAAAGAAAAATTTTTTGATGTAAAAAAAAAAATTAATGAAAAAAAAATGAATTTGGTGAGAAAAAAATTGATAATAAAAAATTTGATGAAAAAAAATTGATGAAAAAAAAAATATGATAAAAAAATTTATGAAAAAAAATGTTGTTTAAAAAAAAATTTGATGAAATAATTAATGAAAAAAAATTGATGAACAAAAAAAATTATAAAAAAAAATTGATGAAAAAAAAAAATTGATAAAAAAAATGATGAAAAAAAAGTTTGATGAAAAAAAAATTTTGTGAAAAAAAAAATTTTGTTGAAAAAAAAGTTTGATGAAAAAAAAAAAAAAAATTATGGAAAAAAAACGATTAAAAAAATTTTTTGATGAAAAAAAAAGTTTATGAAAAGTTTGATGAAAAAAAAAAATTTTTTTGTTGAAAAATAATGTTACTTTTTATTCACCAGCTGGTGAAAAACGGTTTTATTCACCACGAGGTGAATTATTATCCAAGTTTCAAACCCAAATTATTAAAATTTTTGGTTTTAAGAAAATAAAAATTGTAATTCTTGTTGTCTTTTTCGTTAATTGTTAGCTTATATAGAGCTAAAACACCTCAATTCAACCGACAAGTTGACCGCACCCCTCCAAATTTAACGAAATTAAGAACTGGGGTTTATTTTAATTAAAAAGAGATTTTACCAATTTTTCAGGCTTAGGGTCATTGCAGTATTCGAGATATGCGATCTTGAAAATTAACAAAATCGTATATATTTGACAAAAGTGTTCTGACATATCGCTCCTTTACTTGTATAGTGTCATAACTCAAAAAATGCGTTTTTTGAGTTAATGATGCAGAATTATTCGTTATATCATGCTTTATATTGTGTCAAAAATTCGTATTAATATCTTTTAAACTCAGCGTTTGAGAAGAGTACACGCAATTATTAAATTTTCTATGTACCGGCCTTTTTCAATTAAAAACTAATTTCAATAGTAAACTTTAAACGTGCTTTCTGCAAAATCAAATATTTTGAGTTATGACACTATACAAGTAAAGGAGCGATATGTAAATAAAGATATATCGAAAAGTAATAATAATACAGGTCTCATTTAGGTTTCAAATAATAGGTAATGAGACAGCCTTCAAAATGGTTTTCACCAAGATTTTTTTTTGAAAAAGGTCAAAGGTCATTGGTTTTAACCTAAAATTTTGGAGAGCTATATCTCAAAAAACGATATTTTTAAAATTTTGGAAAACATATATGTTGTTAAGAACCACCTATGCTACTTAAGTTTAAATTTTCAGGATGGAGACTTCATTGGAACTTTTAATATTAATAGAAACATTGTGACAGGAAAGAAAAAGTGGTGTAATTTCCCTTAGAAAAAAAATATTTTTTTTGTCTTTGAAATTCTGGTACCAAGATTATTTTTTCGGAATGTTTTTGACGTGCCGAGTCCAAATATGACCTTTTAACTGGCCTATCGCTATTACTTTTCAAGATATATGCACCTAAATGTTAAAAAAAAAAACACAGCAATAGCATTTTAGCAATGTTCACACATTTATGTGCAGATATCTCGAAAACTAATAGCAATAGGCCAGTTCAAAAGTCATATACGGACTCAACACGTCAAAAACATTCAGAAAAGTGAACTTTGGTACCAGAATGTCAAAGACAAAAAAATATTTTTTTTTTCTAAGGGAAAATACACCGCTTTTTCTTTCCTGTCACTAGGTTTCTGTTAATATTAAAAGTTCTAATGAAGTCTCCATCCTAAAAATTTAAACTTAAGCACTATATGTGACCCTTAATAACATATATTTTTTCCAAAATTTTAAAAATATCGTTTTTCGAGACATAGCTCTCCAAAAATTAAGGTTAAAACCAATGACCTTTGACCTTTTTCAAAAAAAAATATTGTGAAATGCCATTTTAAAGGCTGTCTCATTACCAATTATTTGCGACCTGACTGACCCCTGTATTATTATTAGTTTTCGAGTTATCTTTATTTGCCTCAGAGCACTTTTGTCAAGTATATAGGATTTTGCCAATTTTCAAGACCCCATATGTCGGGAAGAAAAACTACCAGAAGTCCAAAATGTTGGGACTATGATTTTTTTGTAAGAGCCCAACTATATTCCAAGTTTCATCAAATTCGAAAGGGGTAAGGTCAAAAATGCTACTTTTTTCGGTTGAATTGTGGTGTTTTATCTCTATAGTCAAACTGAGGTGGCGTCCTGCAATTTTTTTAAAATTAGACACCAGCCTACAAACATTATCATGTTAAAAAAAAAATATTTAAAAAAAAAAATATTTTTAAAATTGTGTAGAATTAGCTCGCGAGAGCAAAAAAAAAATTTTGTGCGAGATCATGCATGACTGAAATTTTTTAGTAAAATTTTTAATGATTTTAAAATACTGGTTTTAACCTCAATCACTATTTAAAAAAATATTCGATCAACATTATCGCAATAATATCTCGTTAAATAAACTAATAAACTAAATGCTAAGTCGAAGTCTTTAACTTTCAAATTGGAAAATGTGTCATTGAAGAAATTTATATAGTGATACCATGAGGAAATGACTTCCAGTTCTGATATCATGACAAATCATAGGTAATCCTTGATGACATGTCCTGACATTGTCAACAATCAGGCGCGGATCCACGTGGGGAAAATATTAAATTCCCCCACCCCCTAACCGAATTTGAAAGAAAAAATAACGAAAAAAATAAAAGAAAGTAAATTTTTTCTATGAAAAATGTTCGAAAATCTTAAAATTTTTCTAAAGGAAAATGTCTTGGTGTATTAGAATTTTTCTATATGAAAAAATTTAAAAAGATTTTCTTAAAAAATTTTCTATAGAAAAAATTTGAGAATTTTTCTTTATGAAACAATAAAGGAATAATTTGAAAATTTAACTTTAGAAATTTTCTATAGGAGAATTTTTTTTTATAGACATTCTTCTATGAAAACTGCCCAAAAATCTTAAAATATTTCTTACAAATGTTTTGGAATTTTAGAATTTTTCTATAATTAAAAAGTCTTTGAATATTAAATTTTTTTTTAGAAAAAATGGAAAAATTTTTCTAGACAAAAAAATTTGGAATTTTTCTATAGGAATAATTTGGAAATTTTTTCTTTTGGAAAAATCTGAGAATTTTTTATAGGAAAAATCTGAAATGTTTTATAAGAAAAGCTGAAATTTTTTATAGGAAAAATCGGATAACTTCACTCAAAATAATTACTCTGTTAAAAACTCTGTAAAATGACTGTAATCTCAATTCGACAGATATTTGACAAAGCTATCTGTCGAAATACAGATTTTAAGAATAAACTTTGTATTTTCTTGTAACCGAATAACAAAATTTTATCTGTAATTTTACTTTTTACTTTGTAATCTCTATTTTACAGCTAATAGAGTTTTTTTGTTAAAATACAGATTTTATAAAAATACTTGTGTTTTTTTCTCGTAACCAAAATACAAAATTTCAACTATAATTTTACTTATTGCTCTGTAATAATAAAACCTGGCACATTTTACGAGGATGTCGTGTAAAATTGCAGGTACTCGTAAAAAAACTTTCACAAAAATAAAAATAAATAAATTTACAATTTGGAAGCATTAAAGCGGGCAAATTTACTCGATGGCATTTTCCAATTGTCAACACTACTTGCACATTAAGGAAAGATAAATTGATCAAAAATCAAATAGTAAAAAAAATAGTCAAATTCTGGCCGCTTTTATCAAAATTTTACAGATAATTCTGAAAATTTACTGTTTTTTTATCGAAATCATTTTACAGAGTTTTCTTCGTAAAATAACAAAAAATCTTGCTGGTTGGAAATCTATGGTATTTTCTGTTGGCTCAGCAGAGTATCTCTGTATTTTAACAGAGTGATTATTTTGAGTGTTCTTATAATAAAAATATGAGAGTTTTTTTATATGAAAAATCTAAGAATTTCCTGAAATCTGATATTTTTTTTTTGAGAAAATCTGAGAAGAAGGTGGGCAAAAAGGAAAGAAAATAAATTTTTTTTTCAAAGAAAAATTAAATTTTTTTTTTGTTTTCAAAGAAAAATGTCAAATTTTTTTTAATTTTAAAATTTTTTTTGTAGGAAAATTATCTCGAAATCTTAAAATTTTTCTATAGGAAAAATAAGAAAAATTTTAGAACTTTTCTACAAAAAAAATGTGACGTTTTCTATAGAAAAAATTACACAAAATTTTTAACTTTTTATCTAAAGAAAAATGTCTCTGATTCTAAGATTTTTTTCTATTCAAAAAATAGTCAGAATCTTAGATTTTTCTTTAGGCAAAATGTCTCAGATTCTAAGATGATGATCTTTTCTATAGGAAAAAAGTCTTAGAATCCAAGAAAAAAAATCGTAGAAAACTGTCTCAGAATCTGTGAGCTTTTATATAGAAAAAATGTTCTAGAATCTGAGACTTTTCCATAAAAAAATGACTCAGATTATGAGACTTTCAGGAAGAATGTCCAAGAAGCTGAGAAAATGTTTTAGATTCAAATATTTTTTTCTATTTAAAAAATGTCTCAGAATCTAAGACTTTCTCTGTAGGAAAAATATCTCAGAAGCTGAGACATTTTCTATAAGAAAAATGTTTCAGAATCTAAAACTTATTTTAGGAAAAATTTCTAAGATTTTCAGACTTTTCTTTTTCTAAGGAAAAGTGTCTCTGAAAAATATACTTTTTCTATAAAAAATGTCTCAGAATCTAGGAAATTGCCTCAAAAATTTTAAAAAGAATTAAATGAAGTCTTTAATTTTTCTAATCTCAGGTTCTCTTTATAGAATAGATTTTCAAAGAATGAATATATTGGTGTAAAAATAACGTTTCAGTATCTAACAAGGGAAGTATTTCAACCCGTATGAACCAATTTGCATGAAACGTAAAATATATATAAAAGGGACAATTCTAAGGTTGGGGTGTCTCGGCTTATCGTCCATATCGGGGATTTAAGGGTTCAAAACATGGGTCAAAAATTGGCGAAAAAAACGTTTTTTGGATTTTTCAGCCATTTTTTTCTAAGAAACTATATGATGTTTACATATGAGAAGAAAGCTTTTTTTATGCCTATCCAACGGAGGCATAACCTTGTAAAAGTTCAGCTTTCTTAAATACTTTTTTCACGGAAATGTGTAAATTTTGGGGGGTATTTATATGAAGACATAGATCTACGATGTCCATATGAATACGAAATAAGCTTTATTAAATTTAAGTCGACACGTATTTTTGCCCTAGAGGATATTCCTATTAGTTCGGGAGTTATCGAAATTTTCCCGAAGGTCCACTTTGCTTCATAAGGGGACAACGAAATTTTAAAACTCTGATATGGCCGATAAGCCGAGACACCCCAACCTTAAAATCGTCTCTTTTATATATATTTTAAGGTTCAGGCAAATCGGTTCATAAGGGTTGAGATACTTCCCTTGTAAGTGCTAGTTTACAGAAGGCGAACGATGCCTTCTGTAAACTGGCATTTATACTTTTTCTGTAGAAAAATAGAAGAGAAAAAATATTTATGAACTCAAGAAGTTTTCTGTGGAAAAAACTCACTAAATCTGAGAATATTTCTATTAGGGCTGTCAAACGGGATCGGTTTTTTAAAATCCCGGGATTCGGGATTTGAAAATCGAAATCCCGGGATCCCGGGATTTTTCGGGATTACGGGATTTTTCGGGATCCCGGGATTTCGGGATTAAATTTCTTTGATTACAAAAGTAAAAAAATAATAGAATCTTTATGTTTCAATTTTATTGTGCATATTAAGGGGCTATTGTGTGTTAGTTGGTAGCGTGCTAGCCTATTAAGCAGGGAGTCGTGAGTTTGATTCCCAAGAAAACCCTTGGGTCGATTTCACTACAACGAAATTATTAAAAAAAATGATTTCTAATTATTCTTATTTTATTTAAAGGCAATTAAAAAATTAAGTATACGAAAAATTTTTATTCTCCTAGACCTAAAACTTATGTGGTACACATTTGAGGCCAATTAGACTAAATTTACCCGTGGCGCCCTTCGTTCAAAGTTTTGGTTTTTTAGAAAATGTTCGCCAAAACCTGCAAACTTAGGTCAAAGGGCTTCTTGACTGTGGCTTAATGGTTAGTGCGATGGACTCTTAATCAGCAAGCCTGGGTAGAATTCTCAGCTTAGCAAAATTCGTGGCCAGCTACGTTGAAAATTCAAAAAAAGTTTTAGTTTTAATTTGTTGATGTAAATGTAACAATAATTGAACAAAGTTGTATTTTTAAAAATAAATTCTCATACATTTTTAATATTTAAAAAATCCTGGGATTTGAGCTTAAAAATCCCGGGATTCGGGATTAATTTTATGATAAAAATCCCGGGATTTCGGGATTCGGGATTTCGGGATTGACAGCCCTAATTTCTATACAAAGAATTTTTTTAAATACAGAATTTTTTGGTGGAAAAATTGTCTATCTAAGATTTTTCTTATAAAAATTGGAGCAGAATCTAAAAATTGTTCCATAGCAAGAGTTTTATAAATTCTTAAAGCTTTTAAGTAACAAACTCCCTTAAAAACTCAGAATTTCTATTGGTATAATGTCTCAGAATCTTATATTCTTTCTTAAAGCAAATGACCCAGAAAAGTCAGAAAACTTTTTTGGAATAAACATAGCAGTTTTTCGCTTTCCACAAGATGGCTTTATTAGCGATTTATTTAAAATCAAATCAAAATCTTACAAGTAGTAAAAACTAAAGGAAATACGAAAAATAGCGAAAATCTACGGGGCGAAAAAAGCAAACCCCCCTCCCCAAACCGAATTCAAAATAAAACAAAAGGAAAAAGGAAAAAAGAAAGAATGAAAAGATGAGGAAAGAGAGGGAAAAAAGGAAAGTGAACAAGAATCCGAGATTTTTTTCTATGAAAAATTTCTAAGAATCTAATAATTTCTCTAAAGGAAAAATGTCTCGGAATAACATTCTATTTTGAAAATAATAGAATAATTATTTTGAATTATTTTGAATAGAATAAATAATTTTGATAAAAAAATTAAAGAATTTTTTTATAAGAAAAATTATTTTTTTTTGAGTAAAAAAAAAATTGTTTTGCCTACATCAGACATTCCCCTAAAGAAGTCTTAGGTGACATGTCCCCAGTAAGTCAGCATGCCCTGACTACTGCTGACCTTGAGTGAGGACATTTTGAAAACTGTCCTTAACTCAGTACGTAGGGATGTTTTGTGTATGTCAGCAGTAAGGGTGGGATAGTGTTGTGTGAGATTTTAAGCAGCAATATTTGGAAGCGCTAGAACCGCTCATTTTGTGAGGTTGGTAAAAAAAGTGTATGAGCCAAAAAATGGGGGTGGTCGGATGGGATCTAGGGGTCGCTCATCGGGGTCAAAGTTGGGCGTAGAGGGGAAAAAATCCACAAAAAGCCCCAAAACTCCCCTAATTTTGCTCCTAGAGGGGTCAAATGTGAGACCGGCCCCCATTATTTTTTCCCCCTGAACACTTTTGCCGAACATACCTAAGCCCTATCTCCAATCTCTAAGGGGGGTCCCATACAAAGTTTCAATTTTTAAAAAATCTTCCTTCTACCGCTCTAGCTGTCCTAGAAGTCACCCTAGAGGAATCAAATGTATGACCGACCCCCAATATTTTTTCAACCCCAACATTTTCTTAGAACATACCTACCCCCTATCTTCAATCCTTAGGGTGGTCCCCATACATTTTTTTTTATTTTTTCTTAAATTGTCATATTAAATAAGCTCCTACCGGTCCAATGGTGCCTCCTAGAGGGGTCATTATAAAGACCAACCCCCATTAATTTTTTGCCCCCAACACTTCTTCTGAACATACCAATTCCATATCTCCAATTCCTAAGGGGTCTCCCACACAAAACAACATTTTTGTAAATCTTGCTCCCACCGCTCTAACTATCGCAGGGGTGACCCTAGAGAAGTTGAATGTGTGACCGACCCCCAATATTTTTTCAGCCCCAACATTTTCCCCAAACAAACCTACCCTCTATTTTTAAGCCTTAAGGGTGTCCCCACACATTTTTTTTTTTTTAAATTTTTTTTTTTATAAAATTTGCGCCTGCCGCTCCCACTGTGCCTTTTAGAGACGGGAAATGCAGACTGACCCCCATTAATTTTTGCCCCCTACATTTTTTCTGAACATACCTACGCCGTATTTCCACTTTGTAGGGGTGCTCCCCTGGGGAAAACTAAGTGTTTGAAACCAAATTCGGCAAAACGTCTGGACCAGGAGTGCTAATGTTTGCGCGTTTTAAAGAGCAGTGGGAAAATGTAAAAGACAAACCGTACAGTCTTGGCATATAAGATGAGGAAGTGGCAGGCAACATACCAGCTCAAGTCCAAACTGACATCAAGTTGTTTTGTTGGGCTCAAATAAAAGAAAAGCAACCCAGAGACGACTACAAGGAGTTTCTTGAAATTGTTTTATTATACCTTGGCGAAAATATTCCTAATAAGCATTTTAGCCCACCAGGACCCATCAGTCATGCTCGATGGATGGCAATAGGCATATATTGCCTAAAAATGTTTTTGTTCCGAAAATATATCGGTTTGGCCAAAAAAGAATTAAATGCACTTCTTGATGTGTTTAGCTTGGTTTAGCGCTACCAAAGCAATAGAAGCTCCAAATAATGATTTGAATTTTTTGAAAGCGATTGCCAATTATGCTTCAATTGATAAGATTCTGTCGCAACGATTGGTCAAGAGATTCTGTGGACATCTCTGGTATCTCAGTGGCGAAGCTGTTGCGCTCGCACTATTTGATCCGAATATCTCTTGTGAAATAAAACGAAAAGTGTCGAATGCAATTCGTATATTTGAAGAAAAGAAAGAGGAATTGGAGGAAGAGTTATCTGACGATGAGATGGACGAATCGTCTAACGAAGACAGCGAGGAAGAAGAAGACGATGATATCGGGGAAGAAGATGCCTCAGAGGATAGCGGCGACAGTGGCAACAAGGATTATAATCCTCGAGTACATGTTGTTGGATTCGAAGGTGTGAAAAGAATTAACATGGCATCGAAACAAGTGAATCAAGAAATCATGAAAACTGATTTAAGCCACTACGTCACACCTGAGACTCCAACATTTTTTGCACGCTTCGGAATAACAACAAATTTCATTGCTTCCGATCCAAATACTTGGGAAAATCGTCAGGACTACCAGCGAGCGCTGCAAATATTACGTAAATTACATATTGTCAACGACGCTGCCGAAAGAGGCGTTAAATTAATAGAAGACTATAACAACGTGTTGTGCCGTAACGAGGAGGAAAAAATAGTTTTGCTTCAGGTCGTGGCCGGAAATCGGAAACAATATCCATCACACGATAAAAATAAATTAATTTGATTTATAGTTATATTATTTATCATTTTTTATTATTTTCAAGTTAAAAAAAATATTTTTTACGCTTAACAAAAGTTACTATTAAATTACAAATTAAAGACCTCGGATTTCTCGATAAAATAAATAAAAAAATTGTGGGGTAACACCTTGAAGATAGAGGGTAGGTATGTTTGAAGAACATGTTTTGGCTACAAAAATAAATGGGCAGGTCATACATTTGACTTCTCTACATACATTACTAATTTAGTTTTCCCCAGGGGAGCACCCCTACAAAGTGGAAACACGGCGTAGGTATGTTCAGAAAAAATGTAGGGGGCAAAAATAAATGGGGGTCAGTCTGCATTTACCGTTCCTACAAGGCAGAATGGGAGCGGTAGGCGCAGATTTAAAAAAAAATAATAAAAAATAAAAAAAATGTGTGGGGATACCCTTAAGGCTTTAAAATAGAGGGTAGGTTTGTTTGGGGAAAATGTTGGGGCTGAAAAAATATTGGGGATCGGTCACACATTTAACTTCTCTAGGGTCACCCCTGCGATAGTTAGAGCACTGAGAGCAAGTTTTACAAAAATGACATTTTGTGTGGGAGACCCCTTAGGAATTGGAGATATGGAATTGGTATGTTCAGAAGAAGTGTTGGGGGCTAAAAATTAATGGGGGATGGTCTTGATAATGACCCCTCTAGGAGGCACCATTGGACCGGTAGGAGCTGATTTAATATGACAATTTAAGAAAAAAAAAAAAAAAATGTGTGGGGACCACCCTAAGGATTGAAGATAAGGGGTAGGTATATTCTAAGAAAATGTTGGGGTTGAAAAAATATTGGGGGTTGGTCATACATTTGATTCCTCTAGGGTGACTTCATGGACAGCTAGAGCGGTAGGAGCAAGATTTTTTAAAAATTGAACCTTTGTATGGGACCCCCCTTAGGAATTGGAGATAGGGCTTAGGTATGTTTGGCAAAAGTGTTCAGGGGGAAAAAATAATGGGGGCCGGTCTCGCATTTGACCCCTCTAGGAGCAAAACCAGAGGAGTTTTGGGGCTTTTTGTGGATTTTTTCCCCTCTACACCCAACTTTGACCCCGATGAGCGACCCCTAGATCCTATCCGATCTGCCCCATTTTTTGGCCCATGCTTTTTTTTTACGAACCTCACAAAATAAGCGGTTCTAGCGTGTCGAAATCGAAAACTCGTGCACTATCCCACCCCTAGTCAGCAGTGATGTTGTCAACTGGGGCGTATTTTTAATAAGAAGATATAAAATTTAAATGTGTTTCCTTTTCATTTTCTCCGAGCTGTACTTTTAAAAGTACATTTTGTCCTAAATCCCCACCATCTCTACTGGAAAACAATATGTGTGTGTTTGTATGTTCAAAAAGTAAGTGAGAGTGTAGTTATAAACAACAACTAGAAGCAAACTAAAAGAAAAAAATGGTCAAAAGTCATGCAAACTTGTTGGTAGGCCAGATATGGGTTAACTAACAAAAAAAAAAAAAAAACTAAATCTATTTACCAACCTTAAAACTAGATTAATCTTTTTTTATTTTTGTATACTCCCTTGATGCCCCTTCTACCCTTAAACCACCAATTGTAGTTCTTGTACAAAAAGTGGCTACTGTTCTCTACTCAAAACAAATTTAAATTGCCCTTGTTTGGCTTTATTCAATCCTCCTATTTTTTTTTTTGTCTAGGTCGAGAAAATAAATCCATACAATAAAAGTACAATAACTGTTAAATGGGAAAGTTTCATCTATTTGTTTTTTTTATTTTTTGTTTCATTCTTCCTGTTTTATTGTGCTTTTTATTACGTTTCAAACTAAACGATTTTCTGTTTAATTTAACTTTTAAATTTTTTTCTTTCCGAATGAGCCATTTTGATGATTGTTGTCTTATTGGAAAAATGTGTCTTCGGCTTCTGCTGCTACTTCAATTTAAATTACAATTACAATGGCATGAGTTCATACTACATACAAAAGATATATTTACAAACATATAAACACATATTTGACATCAATATTTATTTTTTTTACTTTAGATCTTTCGTAGTTTTTTTTTTTTTGGAAATTTTTCAATTCATCATGTGTTTTCAATTTCAACTATACTTTTTTTTTGTAAATTGTTAAAGATTAAATACAGAAAAAATTAAATTGAAAAACTGAATTGAAAAATTGAATGCACAGAAAATAATATCGTAAATTTTATTTTCATTAAAATTTTAATTTTTTATTAGTTTTTTAGAAAATTCTAAAACGGGCTTTTAAGGTCCTACACAAAGAAAACAGTTTAATTGTGCCAGCCGAATTTAGATCCAACTGCATGGTTTAATAATAAAAACCGAAATTTTCGGTTACGATTACCAAAATTTATTTGAACCGACAACACTAAAAAACACCTCCCTTAAATTTTAACAGCGTTCAAAGGACATTTACGACTTTAATAAAAAATTTTGGTTTTGGAAATCCATGGTGCCCTTGACAACAGACAAGGACATTCCAATATTGTTTTAAAAATTTTTTGTTGAATTTTTTTTTTTATTTATTTTTTTGTTTCTAAATTTTAAATCTCAATAATTTTATCAACGATACTGTCACACAAAGTTTTACCGAGTAAAAAAACACAAAAAAACTTTCTAAAGCCAACTATTTTATTTTTTTGCAAAATATTGAAAAAAATGAAATATTTGGGTATATAACAAACTTTGAAAATTGATTGCTTAACAATACGAAAAAACACCTATCTGAAATTTTAATCGCGTTAAAAGGACATTCTAAGCTTTAATAAAAAATTTTATTTTTGGAAATCCATGGTGTCCTTGCCAGGAGAAAAGGACATTCAAATATGGTTTTCAAAATTTTTTGTTGAAATTTCAAAAAAAAATTTATTTCTAAATTTTAAATCTTTATAATTTTATAAACATTATTGTTCTTATAAGTTTTTTTCGTACGCCTTATGGTTTCGGAGCACAAAAATTTTAAAAACCTGTCTAAACGCCCAAATCGTCCAAAGTATTGATCCAAAAAAAATAAAAGACAAGTAAGAAAGTTATGTTGGTGTTGAACTTGAAAATGTCCGATGTTTCTGTTATCTGGGAAGTATTCTAACTAACACCGGCGGCGCAGACGCAGATGTTTTAAATCGTATTAAAAAGGCTAAACAAGTTTTTGGAGTACTACAAAAAGTATGGAGGTCTCCACAAAATCAAATCAATACAAAGCTACGTCTCTTTTCCACAAATGTTAAATCCATCTTATTATGTGGGTGCGAATCCTGGAACACTTCCGCATATGAACTCCGATCCATCCAAACATTTATTAATCGTTCCTTGCGCAAAATATTGCGGATTTTCTGGCCAAATGTTATTTAGAATGATGAGCTCTGGCACAGAACTGGTGAAACCCCAATTCGGCTAGAAATTGCGAAACGTAAATGGAACTGGATAGGTCATGTTCTTAGAAGATCCAATGGAGATATTGCTAGAATGGCAATCGAATGGAACCCACAAGGCAATAGAAGAGTTGGTAGGCCATCTAATACGTGGAGACGGACGGTGCAACACGAAGCTCGCTTGATGGAAAAATCTTGGTCCGAAATTAAAACGCTGGCACAAGACAGATCTGAATGGAGACATTTTGTTGTGGCCCTTTGTTCCAGTCTGGAACTATAGGAATTAATATATAAGAAAGTTATAGTCGGTCAAAACCGACCATATGATACCTTACACCAGTGTTTTCCAGAAAATGGGTCCTAAGTACAAACATGGACCGTTTGGATCTGTTTTCTGTTAGATCTTTATTTAGTGTATAAAACACACACAAATCAAATTTTAGTGGAATTGGTTTATTTTTTTTTTGTCAATAGAACGATTTAACTGAATATCGGTCGACATTCTTTTTATGGGGGACTAAGTCCAAAAATGGTACAATTATATTTCGATTTGATTAGGTTACTAAAGTACACGTTAAACACCTAAAAATAAAATTTTTATAAAATATTTCCATTTTTATGAATTTTGATGGAATTATGTGAATATCGAAAGGGTGGTTTGTATGGGGACTACCAGAAGGACTGACCCGATTCCTTTGAAATTTGTGATATGTGCATACAAAATTTGATTACCTGCTTCATTTCAAAGTGATATCTATTATAATACGGTTATTAGAGCTGAATTCAAAGGAGGCGTTTAAGCTGAATTCAAAGGGGGCGTTTAAGCTGAATTCAAAGGGGGCGTTTGTATAAGGGCTAGGTCTTAACATGGACCGACTCAAAAAGTAAATCTGAGTCGATCGGTATGCTTGAAGGTAGGTCTAGGACCAATATTTCGGGTAGTTACAAACATCAGCACAAACTCACTATACCCTGTACCACAGAGTCAGGGCCGTCTTAAGGTATGGCGGGGCCCTGGGCACACAAGAATTTGGGGGCCCCCTGGAAAGTTAAAAGTTGCAACACAAGAAAAAAAGATTGTTCTGTTTTTGTTTTAAGAATTGGGACCTACAAAAAATTAAAAAATATATATATTTTGTGAATAGGGTTATTCTAGCTCGAGGTATTTTTTCTTTTCTACAAGAAAAGTGTCCCAGAAGCAGATACTTTTTCTATCAAAAAAAGGAATCAAATATGAGACTTTTTCTTTTGGGAAAAGTTCTCAGGATCGGATACTATAGGAAACCTTTTTTTATAAGAAAAATGTCATAGAATCTGAGGGTTTTTCTACAAAACAAAGGTCTCAGAATCTGAGACTTTTTCTAGAGTAAAAAGGTTTTAGAATCTGAGACTTTTTTATAGGAAAAATCTGAGATTTCTGAGACTTATTCAATAAGAAAACGATCTCATAGGCCGCTGTTCCAAAAAAAGGAATTCATATAAAAAATGTGAAAATGAAAATTTCCGAATTTTTTTGGTGTTCTAAATTTCACATCCGAATTTCTTTTTCGTTTTGTTTCACATAAATAAAATTTGGTGAAAGTAAAACGAATGCACTTTTTTCCTTAGAATTTTTTAAATTTTAATTATTCGATTTCAACTTCGAATGAAACCGTGATCAGCAAAACACTACTTGATATCATGTGATTCGGAAATTTTCATATGAATTGAAAAGTTGTGAAAGACAGAACAGAGACCATAATCTAATACTCTTTCTATTGGAAATAAGTATCAGAATCAAAGACTCTTTCTATTTGAAAAAGGTCTCGGAATCTGAGACTTTTTCTTCTAAATTAAGACTTTTTCTATAGTAAAAAGGTTTCAAACTCAGAGACTTTTTCTTAAGAAAAAAGATCTCAGACTCAAAGACTCTATTTATAGATAAATGGTCTCAGAATCTGAGATTTTTTATAAAGGAAAAATGTCTTAGAATCTGCGACTTTTTCTATAGGAAAATAGTATTCTTCTATGAGAAAAGGTTCTTAGATTCTAAAAATTTGATTTTTTTTTTTCTATAAGAAAAAGATCTAAATCTGAGACTTTTTCTATACGACAAATGTCTCAGACCATTAATGCAGGAAAATGAGTTTAAGAACTTTTGCCATAGAAAAACTCTCAGATTTTCTGATTCTGAAATTCTATACGAAAATTTGTAATTAAGTCTTAAAAACAACTCGTTTATTCTCTTAAAAACAGCAGTATAAAGGAAAAAGTTATCATGAAAAATTAACATATGTTTTTCGCCTTTCGGGGCCCCCGTAGGGTCGGGGCCCTGGGCACGTGCCCAGTGTGCCCTAATGGTTAAACCGGTACTGCACAGAGTGGTGTAGGGTATGAAAATATAATTTTTAATCATTTACGAAGGTCTATCAAATAACCAAAAATAAACAAAATCCTTTATCAGTCAGTTAAATTTTTATGGATTTGCTCATACATATATATTTAAAGTTTCAGTCAAATCGGTTCATAAGGTTTGGAATACTTCCCTTGTCAGAGAAAAAGCTTCAATATATTTATTAAAGTGTCATAAATATAATGAAACTTTTCATTAAAGTAAGATATTCATAAATACAATAAATAAATACAAATTTAAAATTGTTTATAGGTGCAATGTTAATGATATATTTCATTATATATATAAAAAGATTATATTAAACGAATAAAATTTCATTTAATTATATGAAACTCTTCATTGTGAAATGTTTCATTAATATTATGAAATGTTTCATAGCAAGTCATAGATTTTAATTTACATTTTTCTTAAATATTTTGCCATAATAAAAATATTTTATTTTTTTACGAAATTGTTTTATGAATTTTACTTTGCACAAAGTACAATGAGAAATTTGAAAACAACTACAAGAGTTTTTTTTTTAATCCCGAGACAATAATTGTTTAGCATTTTGGAGTAACAAAATTTCTTTATAAATTCTGGAAATTTTTTATTTCTCAAAAAAGTTTTGAAAATTTTATAAGAAGCGGACACAAAACTTGTTTGGCATTTTTTCTGATAGGTTTTTTTTTTAATTTAAAAGGTGTCAAGTTTGTGATTGGTCATCTGGGTCCATGTGACATATCACGTGACCTACTACTTTTCCTGCAAGACGATTAAAAACAATGTGCTCGATTCTTAAATACGACTTCACCATTCACCCAATTTTTAAAAATTTGACATTCTTTCGAATTTTAAGACTTTTTTTTTTTCTTGTAACAATTAAAGATCTGGGTAAAATTTTTAATAAGTACAAGAACAAATTTAAAACTCTTAAAGCTCGAAGGAATATCAAATTTAAAAATTATGTGAATGGTGAAATCGTATTCCAGAATCGAGCACAATATTTACTTTAATCAATGGCTATTTTTCGCAGCTATTTTTCAAACAAACAAACAAACAAACTAAAAAAGATTGTGATTTTTTTATGAAATCTTGAAGTTTCATGAAATGCATTTCATAAATTTTTGTCACAAAACTTCATTATATAATTTGGACTAATTTGATGAAAATTTTCTAAAAAAAAACAAAAACTTTGATCGAATGGCTTCACTAATTAAAATGATCGGATTAGGCTCAAATTAATTTTAAATAAAATTCTGTCTTAAGCTCCTTTAAAGGGTAAAGGAAAAGAAATTTTGGGATTTTTTTAAAAAACGTTCTTGAACGATGAAAACGCCATTTTTTCAAATTTTTATTTTTTTTTGTGATATTCGTGTTCACTAGGGTGGCTCGTTTTTGGGCTTTTCTCTCTAATCAAATTCTAATACCCGCCAAAAGTGTCGGTCCCCTAAGGGTAACTCACATGCAAAATATCACTCCGATCGGAGTTTATCTTCTGTCTCCACTTTGAGCCTCAAAATTGGGGTTTTTGGAAAAAAGGACTTTTTAAAAAAAAAAAAAATAAGTTTTTTTATTAAAATAATGAAAAAATTTTTTTGTATAATATTTGATCATAAATACTTAAATATGAAATTTAAAGATTTTACGGTATCATTAACCCATTCAAACTTGATACCAAAAAAATGGCATGATTTTGGGGGCTTTCTTAAAACACCTTTTTTCAAAATTTGAAAATTTTATTAAAAAAAAAAAATTAAATATACCATTTTTTCTTTCTGAATTCATAAAAAACACCTTGGAGAAGAAAAATGTGAAATATGGCGGATATCCGTCGAGCCACTTTTTGGGAATCGCGGGCGGAAGTTAGCGGATTTCAAGGAAATGTTGGTTTTATCAATAATTTGGATTAATAAAATCTTATAAATTTCATTTTTGATCAAATTAACTGTTTTTTGGTGTCGTGGCATTCTATTAGATAACTTTAACTCTGTCATGAATTCTTACCGATCTAGGACGTCTTTAACCCACATTGGCTGGGGGTCAAAAATGACCCCCGCAAGAAATTTGAAGTTTAGAGCTTAAATTTTGTGCTATAAACAAGTATAAAACGGCTTTTGTGTTTTCTACCCTAACTATTATTTCGTTTTAATATATTATCTTTAAAAAAATCGTTAACCCTTCTTGGTAGGGGTCAAAAATTACCCATTCAATAAAAAATATAAATTTTGTTGATATCAAAAAATTCAAGCACTATGCCGAAAAGTTTTTGCCGGGGTCATTTTTGACCCCTGGCCAATGTGGGTTAAAGATATCTTAAATATGTGAGATTTAAGGGCTGATTTAAAGTTATCTAATAGATTGCCACAAATTAATTTTATATGAAAAAATATATACTTTTTATTGACTGAGTCATTTTTGACCCCCTACCAAGAAGGGTTAACGATTTTTTTAAAGATAACATATTAATACGAAATAATAGTTGGGGTAAAAAAACATAAAAGCAGTTTTATACTTGTTTATAGCACAAAATTTAAGCTCTAAACTTCAAATTTTCCGCGGGGGTCATTTTTGACCCCCAGCCAATGTGGGTTAAAGACGTCCTAGATCTGTAAGATTTCATGACATACTTAAAGTTATATAATAGAATGCCACGACACCAAAAACCCGTTAATTTGCACAAAAATTAAATTTATAAGATTTTATTAATCCTAATTATTGATAAACCAACATTTCCTTGAAATCCGCTAACTTCCCCCCGCGATTCCCGAAAAGTGGCTCGACGGATATCCGCCATATTTCACCTTTTTCTTCTCCAAGGAGTTCTTAACGAATTCAAAAAGAAAAAATGTAATATTTAAAATTTTTTTTTAATAAAATTTTCAAATTTTGAAAGAAGGTGTTTTGAGAGCGCCCCCAAAATCATGCCATTTTTTTGGTATCAAGTTTGAACGGGTTAATGATACCGTAAAATCTTTAAATTTCATATTTAAGTATTTACGATCAAATATTATACAAAAATATTTTTTTAATTATTTTAATAAAAAAACTTAATTTTTTTTTTTTTTTTTAAAGTCCTTTTTTGCGAAAACCCCAATTTTGAGGCTCAAAGTGGAGACAGAAGATAAACTCCGATCGGAGTGATATTTTGCATGTGAGTTACCCTTAGGGGACCGACACTTTTGGCGGGTATTAGAATTTGATCAGAGAGAAAAGCCCAAAAACGAGCCACCCTAGTGTTCACCACATCAATAGTAATAAATTAGATTTTTAATTACATTTTTTTTTTTTTAATTTAAAAATTTATCCGATTTGCCTTAAATTTGTTACACAACCTTTAAGGTATTGTAGATAAAAATTTGCCGGGACACTTGGGAAAATCTAATTTTGAAGAAAAAATGTCACTCTCATGTTACTGGTATAGGTAGGCTACTTTTCCCGGTTAGCCATCTCCGATAAGAGAAAAAAGTGTAAAAACCGCCAAATTTTTTATTTTCAAATAATGTTTCTTGTCAGCAACGCTTTGTAAAGTTGCTGCGGCTTTTGTTGTTTTCAATTTTTTTAAGCTTTTATTGTTATTGTAATTGCTGTCGTCGTCGTTTTGCTCAATGAACTGTGAACAATAAATAAAAAATTACACGTTCCATTTTTTATATCCTAAACTCTCCTATATTTTATTATTATTTATTTTTTTTTTCAGCTTAGAACGTACAATGCATTACAACCATTTTGTAATGTTGGGTGTCATATAGTCAAAAGGAAAAAAAAACGCACGATCCACGATAATAATAGCAATGAATTTTTTTTTTTAATACTGAGCAACAATTTGATAAGGAAGCAGAAAAGGGTGAGAGAAAATAAGCCCATGGACATAATCCCTATTTCCCTTATAGGAAATGGGGACATACAATTCAAGTTTTTTTTTATCAAGATGCAATAAAAAACAGATGTTTTCTTTGGGACAGTAAGGCAAACTGGGTCCAGCTAAGTATGATCCGCCATGAAATTTTGCTTAAAAGTTTATTTATTGTAGTTTTTTTCACGTATTCTAAATGGCTTAAAAAATGTACCTATGGTTTAAAAACCCATAGGGGGGTTTGGTCCACCTGCCATTTTTAAGATCTTATTCCAAATACACAAAGAAAAATAAATTTCCAACTAGATTTTTCAGTAGCGTCAAATTCGAAATTCGGTTGCTGTTACTATACGTGGCTGTGACAACCGAATTTTGTGGTTGTTTCAACCAAAATCAGTCGTTACTACTGATATTCAATTGTGACAAACTATATTTAAATGCTTCAAACGAATAATGGTTGCATCTAGAGTTTGCAAAACGATTAAAATCGTAATCGTAATCGCGATTAATCGGACCAATTAATCGTAATCGTAATCAACAAAAAAAATCATTCGATTACGATTAATCATTATTTATAAAATACACTGCTTTTATAACGAATTTAAAATATATAAAATCTTGGTTCAAGATTCATTTAACTTGTTTGCAATTTTTCTTTCCTCTTTTCTCTTAAATTTCATTTAAATTTAAAGTAAAATTTAAAATCTGAAATTAGTAACCCTCAATTTTTTTGTAAAAATATGTTCAAAAGGCATTGACCGGATTTGGTCAAAAAATTCGAACGTTGTATGATTTTGTCGAAATTTTTTTTTCTTTTCGAAATTTGACGGCTGATTTCCGACTGAAGATGCTGTTGTAAAATTTTTTAATAAATATTTTCACAGTTAGTTCTTCACTTGCCAGCGGCTGGTATTCTGACACGACCCGACAGAAATTTTGCTGAACTAGAAGCAGCTTTGGGAATTAGACTGCATTATCAAAGCGCTCTTTGGATGTGCTATGATATGCTATAAAAAGAAGCTGTGCTGTCAAATCTCGATTTATTTTTGCTGAGAAAATTTAAAAGTTTATAATTTTATTTCTTAAAAATAATATTTTTTGTAAATTTGTACGTTCTGAAATGTAAATTTGTAAAGAGTTTTGCAATAAATCTATTGCAGTTCAAATTAGAAAGAAAATTACAGTTTTCTCGGTCCGCCCCCTTCTGTAAGTGTGGTCCGGCAACGTCCCCGCCGACCCCCTAAGAAAACGCTATTTAATTTTTTTCACATTTTTAAGGGCATTTTAGCAAAAATGCTAAAAATAAATACGCAAATACGTGTTTTAGTATTAAAACTGAAAAAAAATATATTTTTTTTAAGTTTTTATGCGTTTTTTTTATTTTTAGCATTTTTTTCGATTGTACCGGTACGTACCGGTATCGACGTTTCGGTATCGGTAATACCGTAACCGATTCAACTCAAATACCGTAACCGATACCGAAATAAATGAAAAACGATACCAATACCGATACCGTTATTCGTTTCGATTGCCTACCTTGGTATTTAAGAAATTTTCAATTGTATTTCGGAAATTATCAATAGTATTTCAGAATTTATCAATTGTATTTCAGAAATTATCAATTGTTTTTCAGAAGTTATCAATTGTACTTCAGAACTTATCAAATGTATTTCTGAAATTTCAATTTCAAAAGGTATTAATTCTATTTTAGAATTTATCAATTGTATTTTAGAAATTATCAATTGTTTTTCAGAAGTTATCAATTGTATTTCAGAGCTTATCAAATGTATTTCAGAAATTATCAATTGTATTTCAGAAATTATCATTTGTATTTTAGAAATTATAAACTGAATTTCAGAAATTATCAATTGTATTTCCGAAGCTATCAGTTGTATTTCAAAAGTTATTAATTGTATTTCAGAATTTATCAATTGTATTTCAGAAATTTTTAATTGTTTTTCAGAAGTTATTAATTGTATTTCAGATATTATCAATTGTATTTCAGAAGTTGTCAATTGTTTATCAGAAATAGTCAATTGTATTACAGAATTAATCAATTGTGTTTCAGAATTTATCAGTTGTATTTCAGAATGTATCAATTGTATTTCAGAAATTATCAATTGTAATTCAGAAATTTGCAATTGTTTTACAAAGGTAAGTGTCTGAAATACAATTGATATATTCTGAAATACATTTAATAATTTCTGAAATATAATTGATAACATCTGAAATACAACTGATATTTCCTGAAATACAAATTAAAAATT
This sequence comes from Pegoplata infirma, assembly GCA_963921195.1. Taxonomy (NCBI): domain Eukaryota; kingdom Metazoa; phylum Arthropoda; class Insecta; order Diptera; family Anthomyiidae; genus Pegoplata; species Pegoplata infirma. Next base: position 31,700,797 of record OY992540.1, on the reverse strand, counting down.
TCTCAAATACAATTGGTAATTTCTGAAACACAATTGATAAACTCTGAAATACAATTGATAATTTCTGAAATACAATTAATAATATCTGAAAAACAATTGATAGTTTTTGCAATACATTTGATAAGTTCTGAAATACAATTGATAAATTCTGAAAAACAATTGATAATTTCTGAAATACAATTGATAAATTCTGAAATACAATTGATAACTTCTAAAATACATTTAATAAGTTCAGAAATACAATTATGAACAATAAATTCTGAAATACAATTAATAACTTCTGAAATACAATTGATAATTTCTGAAATTCAATTGATAATTTCTGAAATCCAATTGATGATTTCTAAAATACAATTGCAAATGGTGTAGAATCTCTAGTCACTCAATTTTTAAGTGAACAAGATTTTATTGGGGAAAATAGCAAAAACTGGGCATCTAGTAGAAAAAGCCAACTAGATTTTTATTTAACTTTCCTTATTTCGTTTTTTCTCCTTAGCCAATTTTCTCGGAGTGTTTTGCATGTACATAGGCTACCAAATATTTATGTTTTGTTCTTTGTATTTAGGGTTAAACTGAAAGCATTATTTTTTTTTTCGTTGTTGCTACATTTTGAACGTGATGCTTATTGTTGAAGGATTACTGCTCACAGTTTACTGGTGTGAGCGCACCATAGTGATTGAGCCGTAGCAGGTATTTATTGAATGTTGTTAACCCTTTTTTGTTATTTGTAAATTTTAACATTGAAAGGAATGATTATTTTTAATCTTTCAATTGAACTTTAATTGGGTACATCCCAAAAAAAAAAAACCCAAATTTATTAGAGTGTGGTGATAAAGCCCTGTGGCAAATAAAGGGTGATCCTTTTAGACTTTTTTAAATATTAAAAAAAATCACATAAAATAGAAGTGGATGTTGAAATCTTTATTATAACCCGAAAGAACAATCTCTGGTATTTACTTTAAAAAAAAATTAATTTCAATTTCTATTGTTCATTTACTCTATTCAGCATTTCCACAGTTATCTCGTAAATTACAGTCTTCAATCATGGCTTTTGACTTTACATAACCTCAAAAAAAAAAAAAAAAATCCATATATGTATGTGATATCGCTTGATCTAGGCAGTCCGAAAAGTAAAATTAGCTGCTCACCAAAATGTATTCACAATAAATCTATTTTTTCGCCCGCTGTGTGTACTGAAGTACCGTCTTGATGAAACCAAATGTTGCTGCATCACATGCTTTAATTTCAGGCAACAAAAAGTCCGTTATCGCACAGCTTTAACGCAGATGCGGTACTACCGCATCGGTAGCGCTCGCCATTGACGGCTATTTCTGTCCGGCTTCATTCTCGACCCCATATACCACAGATCAGCTTTGTGTATGTTACGGTAGTTCGAGAATTTATTCGTTTCATTTCGCCAGAACTTTTTAAAATTTGAATGAAAATATCTTTAAAAAGTTAATGTTAAAGACATTTCCTTCGGGTCATAAAAAAGATTTCGACATCGAGTTCTGTTTTATGTTTGTTTTATTAAAAATTTTAAAAATAAGGGTCTAAATGGATTACCCTTTACATGGTATTTTGAGTGAAGATTTGAAAGGTAAGCAAATTATATACATAAATTCCTTTACACAATTCCTAGTCACCAAACATAATAGGTTGTCATACAGAAAAAAAATGGTGCTCCTCATTTGATCGACTGTATGGCTTTAGTCAGAATTTTTCAACGGGGGACGTAATGACTCTTTTGTAATTTGAGCCAACACTTAGGGGCTGCCCTTCTGATGCAATATATTGTGTTTGTATTAGGAAAATAGGTTCTTAGGAGGGGAAAAGTGGAAGAACTGTTTGTAAACATTTAATTTGAACTTTTCTAAATAATAGCTGACTGGAAAGACTTCTGCGTGGAGTGTATTCCACATACAGCTAGTTCGACTGAGAACTGAATTTTCTCTGTAATGCTTTGTGCGATACATAGACAACAGTCGACTACAAACGGATGTGATCTACTGGATGAACGAGTACTACGAGGATTGATTCTAACTCAGCTGAACACTTACCGTGGTAATATCTATAGAACAAGGTCACACAACCCACATTCCGACGATGCTCCAATGAGTCAATACAGCTGTATAACCAACTGACAGTCACGAGCTTGAAGGCACTCTTTTCTTAGCACCCGGTCCAGAAACTCCAAGGTATACCTTGAGCCTCCTACCCAGAGATGGGAGTTTTGTTCCATTTTCGGTCAGATATAGGAGGTATAAAAAGTATGGAGATCAGACAAAGTGAAATAATTCTTGAACCGTTGGAAAAAAAACCAAGACACTTGAATGTTTCTTTTAATTCTTGCCAGCTGGTTCCAGCGAACATCACATGGAATTTTCATTAAAAGTGTCTGTTTCCTCAATATCCATACCCCCATGCATACAGATGACGTTGATTCCACAAACCATCTGATGTTCAACATACAACATTAACAACAACCCTAGTTGAAGGACCTTACTCGGAGATTGTCGAAAGGTAACGATTGAGTGAGTTCTTCATGTTCTGCCTCATAGCTTTTACCTAGGTATGGCTTTACCTTGGATTGAAGGAAAATGAATAACAAATGTGGCTTTTATCTGAATTCAAATGAAACTCATCCGATGAGAACCCATCTATAACAACACGTATAGAGCGGTATTTGTGAAAGTTCGATATACATCAAAAGTTCGATATACACGATCATACGTCTTGCAATTATCCAGAGAAACCATCTTGCTTTCACCAAACTACAGCATTCCTAAAGAAACTCTAAAAGGTCTCCCGTAGAAAGACTTCTACGAAAGCCCTACTGCCGATCGCACAAAAGTTATTTTGACTCCAGATAGTTAACTAAGTGATAGTTAACCATACTTTCCGGAAAGAATTATTTTTTTTGTAAATTTTTCAGCAAAAAGGTTGGCTTTATCTACTGAGTCGTTGATCCAACCTCTATTCTATAAGGATAGGGGTAAGAATGGATGAACTAGAATTATTCTTTACTTTAATCAAATGACCAAAAGGTCTTGCTGCTCCACGGACCTTAGACTGAGCACTCATGCACATCCGTTTCCGGTGTGTCATTACGATAAATTACTGAACGTATACTCTCCGGATCTCAACGTTATCGCATTAAATATTTCGCATTCATTCGATCGAGTGTTACATTGCAAACTTGCGTCAAAGATTTTTTTCTTTAGTGTAGGAGATCATTTCGCTCAATTTATGTTGAGCTTCCTCAGTAAACGCACTATTCGAGTTGTAAGAGATGGGTTCTCCTTCATGGACTATACAATAAATGCAGTGGTTCCTTTATGAGCCTTTTTGAGCGCCAATTTACCATGTGTACAAATTTATGGTGCCTCCATAAATTTGTACACGGATGGATCGAGGCTGCACGAACAAGTGGGCTTTGGATTCTATTCGGAGGAGCTTGGGTTAAGCTTGACTCGAAGATTACCGGATCATTGCAGTGCTTACCAAGCAGAGATGCTGACAGTAAAGGAAGTGGCTGACTGGTTGAGCTGCAATATATTTTCTACAACTGCAGTCAACATCTATTCTGACAGTCAAGTCGCTGTCAAGTCCCTGGAGTTAATGTTTCTGAAACCAAGATCTGCCCTTAACTTCCGCTCATCATTAAATGAGATGGCCAAGCAGTTTGACATACGACTCATATGGGTCCCAGGGCACAGAGACATTCCAAGAAATTGCAAAGCCGATGAACTTGTAAGACTGGGAACTACCTAACAAGTTCCAACAAAATTGAAATGTGTTGGTATGCTTGTAGAATCTTGCAAACAAAACCTACAGCTTTGTTCCGCGACCTAGACTAATCAAAAATGGGAAAATGGATGGACGTGTGAGACAACACGACTGATTTAGTCTTCTCCTAATCAGAGGCGCACAAGTGAGCTGATATCGCTTCCAAGAGGAGAGATTTCGATGGTGGTTGCTAAAGTGTTAATCCCTGCCATCTCTAAATATTGGAAGTGTAAATATTGAAGAATAAGGTACTCTTCATGTTCTAGGTATGAAAATACAGTGTGACGTACATTGCAATAAAAAAGTTTTTGAATTATCGAAAGAAGCATTAAATTGGGAAGGCTTCCTTAAACGAAGCAAGAAGTACTTCATTACATCTGATCTTCTTCGACTCTTCTACACGACTTATATTCGAACTATGGGTGGGTACAGCAAAGTCTTCTTAGGATCTCCTTGATTGAGTTGAGAATAGGACGAAAATGCTTATTGGGGTCGACTACGTTTCAACCTCTATTAATGCGATGGAACATCGAAGAAATGTGGATTGTATATTTCTCTTCTAGGGGCGCCCCGTAGGCTAGTTGGTAGCGTGCTAGCCTTTCAACGTGGGGGTCGTGGTTTCGATTCCCGCCAGAACCCTTGGTTTTTTTCGCTACAACGAGACGACGGTCATTGTTATCAGTTCTCGGTTAGGTTGAATTTATTAAAAATGAGTTGTAAATAAAAAAGAGAGAATAAATAAAAAAAAATAATTGATCATGTGATCGAAAATTATTATTATTATTATATTTCTCTTCTAACGGTACTTTCATGGAAAATGTTCTGTGGAAACTAGCTATCCGGAGTACATTTATTCACTTGAAGTATTAGCTTATCAACCTTCTGTTGTCCACTGGTCGTTGGATCGCACTACACATTTCAGAATAAAATCGTTTTTCGTCCGAACAATTGGTAAGTGGAATAAATTTCTAGCTAAGGTCTTTGCTGCCTTATTCGATATTTAAAAATTAAAGACAATAGTTCATAGACACTACATACTCTTTCCCCTCTCCTATCAAAATGGTCCTTCCACCAACACAATGAATTACATTTATAGGCGATATCCGCTGAGAGTTGGTCAAAACAAAATGCGCTAAAGTGTAAATTGTTAATCCTCCATTTACAATGCCGGTTCTTTCTAAAGGGTTAACTGAAATATTTTCTTTGGAAAAATTCATTGCGGATTAAGAAAAATATTCAATTTTTAAGTTAAAAGTGTTATCTTTCCAATCTGCTCCAACTCATACACATGTACAAACCTCGCATACATAAATACAACAATAAAAAAAAACATACAAAAGCAATAATGATCCTAACACCGTTTTTGACATCTCCATAATGTCTACATATTACCTTATGGCACCATAAACAGGCTCAGAAGATTTAAAAAAAAAAAACACCAATGAATGTTAAAGAATTTTTGGGGTTAGTGGTGGATTGGACATGTGTTATACTGTAGTTCGTTAGTTTAGTTGGTTGAATGGATGAATAAATGAAAATTTAGATAGATGGCTTACAATAGATGTCATTGTTGTTTTTCTAATTGGATACGTTTTTGTACAACAAGCAAAGAGTAAAAAGACATCAACAACCTTTAAAAAAATTCGACAAAAATTGAACAAGTGAATGGTGAAAAAACAAACTTATGTTTTAGTGTAGGTACCAAAGATGAGAAGACTTTTTAGACAGTCAATTTGCAGTTCGTGTTGGCATCTTGGCCAACTTAACGAGATTTCAAAAATTTACATGTATTTTGTTTTCGCTCCAATAACAAAATACATGCAAATTCGTGACGTTCGTCGTTCGTTCGTCATACATAAACTGGGCATTAATTTGAGCTATTCCTAATTGTAGAGTTGGTTAGAGTGGTTGTGAGTCCTCGAAATATTCATTCAATGCACTTCTGCATACAATGAATTAGGTATAATATGAAAGTGCCATTAATGCGGCCCGACGAAGGTGCTATTATTGCGGCCAAACTATCCGAGAAAATGTTTAGGGCTTTTCCTCTACTTTTAGGCGCATCATTTGACGATATTATTAAGAAGACTTCCGTAGAGATGGACTGTCCCTACCCCATGCTTCTCTACTAGGTATATAGTTTTCAAAAGCTTATAAGTAAAATCCCATCCTTGGAGTTGTATAATAACTCTATTTAGGTTATTCACCAAGTGGAAAAGTATCCAGAATGTTACTTGATTTACTGCAGATGCTGACTCTGTTGAACTGTTTCTTCAAACTTACCATCATTGTCACTGGAGCCCTAAGAAGGACATCAGCTACATCCATTGACGCATCACTGCATCTGCTGCCAATTGACGCCTTTGCTAAAGGTGAGGCATGCCTCAGACTCAAGGAGTCAAATTGGCTCAAACGTCGAAACTTTGTACACGGAAGCATGTAATTGGAAAATGAGAGAGAAGTCTTTTAAATAATCTTTGAACTGTAGTATTTTCCAGGCTGAAATAGTTAAGGCAGCCTCACAGTTTCTTGGGGAAACGGGAAAAATACTAAAATACTAAACAGTCAAGGTGCACATAAGGCTCTAAGGAGCTTTTGTATTAAATCAAATGTCGTTTTTAATTGTTGCGAGAATCCTAAGAAACTATCCGGAATAATACCGTATCTCATATATGGGTACCTGGATATAAAGAAGTTGATGGGAATGAGGAAGCTTATGAGCTCGCAAAGCTTGGAACAGATGGGGTAGGAACTTTTTTTCATCATATTGAGCCCCCGATTTAGTACTATAGAACGAGACGTGACTGCTGTTGTATTTCTATTGCACAAGAAGAATCACTAGAACAATCTGGCCGCATTATGACCTCGGGAAAACTCGCTATCTACTCTCTCTTAACAGATGGGATTGTCAATTATTCACGGGGGTGTTCACAGGACACTGCCAAATTGTATTTTACACGAAAACGGTGGGACTTATCTCGGATGCCAATTGTGGAAGATGTGATGAACCTGATACAGATGAAACAGTTGAACATATTCTGTGCAAATGCCCTGCATTGTCCAGACACCGCGGGCGAAGGACCTTACGCTATTGAAACTGTTCGCAACATGGACTAACGCGTTTTGTCCTCGTCGCTTTGGACCAGCCGGTCTATGCGAGGAGTCTAAACTTTAGGATCCACCACCCCTAACCTACCGTCATTTTATTTTTTAAAGTCTTACATTTATATTCCAAACCTTTTCTACCTTTCTGTGTATAGGTTGTTTTCAAAGACTTTTCCATTTCGATTTACCGACAGTTCAAGTGGGTCTTGATTCGATATTGTGTTTTGCCATATAAGTCTTCTTCGATTGTGTGGTTCAAAATTCAGGTATTCAATTCGGTTATCCTTAATGCATTCTGGCTACGTATCCTTTCGGCGATTTTTTTTTTTTTTTTTGTCGCCAAGTCGAAAGTGGCAAATACTTCAGTATGATTAACTGTTTCCGATTCGCCAATATGATATAATTTGGTTTTATCGTCCAAATACAACGGCATTTAAGTTAAGTAATTCGTCTGTTAAGAACGTACAACAGTAATCGGTCTTTCCTTCACGGATACATCAATTGTAAGTATCTGAAAATAATGTTCATCAATGTTCTTTTCCACCATATTAACAGACACATCCCTGTAGTTTAAGTCTTGGATCCTGTCTAAAACTTTTTCTACACTGAAAAAAATTATCCAGAAAGCCCAATTTATCTTTAGTACAACAGGTATTGTCAATATTGGTTTACTTTCCTGTGGGACTTCCGAAAAGGTGGTTCGTCATTCGGGGTCTTGCTCAGGCGCCATTTCCTTGGAAATTCTTTTAATTGACTTTGCTGAATTTTTATTTTCTAAGTGGATAAAGCCGCATAAAAACCAAAACAGATCGGGGGTCGGGGATCGTGGGTTCGATCTGTCATCTCAGCTCCTCAGTATTGAGATTAGCTTAAAGACGCTGCATCCAAAGGAAGTGTGGCAATTAAGGGCAGTTCTAATTGTTAAAAATTTCTGTCTTTGTGGAATCTGGGACCGAAACTATAAACTCTAAATGTTACTGCTACCAATTTTCTTTTCCTTATTTTCAATATTGTTGCTGCTATTGTTGTATTCCTCAATTAAGGTGAACACGACAGTTTTTGCGATCCAATGAATTAGAAACAAGATAAAGGCTAACGCCAATAACAAAAACACACAAACAAAAAAAAAAACCCCCAACAACTTTTTAAAAATCCAAAATTGACTCAGGCATGTGAATGAATAAAATTGAACATGCTCTAGCACACAACCGCATGTCGAATCATGTTTCTTACATACACTTTACCGAGCGATAGGCGGATGGAATGATGCCTTGAGTGTGAGATGGCAAATTCTAATATACCAATATGTATGCTCATGTATAGTTTACGCTTTTGAATGTTATTATTGTCTTTATATATTAGACAAAAACATTGCGGCCATATTTGTTAATGGCTTTTGATTTGAACCCACACTTGATGTTCTACAAAAACAGTGATGTGGAAGAAGAGATTTTTGAATTAGAAAAACATTTTGCAATAAGAAAAAATTAAATCCACTAATATCACAGTGATATAAATTCGAACTGGGATGAAACCAAAAGCCAATGAAAGTTGAAATTTTATATAACAAAACTCATAATGGAGTTTTTTTAATTTAGTGCTAAATTTTTATTACACGCATTTGAAGTTGATAATTTAAAAGCATTAAAAATTTGTCTTTGCTAAACATGTCCTAATTTAGGGGCCCCTGGTGGTGCCCTTATTGGACATGTGGGTTCCAGCGTCCAAACTAAAGTTCGACATTGCGTTAGCTATATCCGGTATGAATTTCGCTGCAATCGGTCTAGTGCCTACTTACTGAATAACCAAATTATTAAAAATAAACCACTGTACACCGTTGCGTATGATTGTTTTTTTTTATACTTTGAGCCAACAGTAGGGATGCCCCCTACTGATGCAATGAGGAGAAGGAAAGAAGGAGTAGTGTTTGTGGACGTTTAATTTGAATTTTTCCAAATTGTAGCTGGTTGGGAAGACGTCCGCGGGGAGTATATTCCACATACGACTAGTTCGACCGAGAAACGAATTTTCTCTGTAATGCGTTGTGCGATACATTGGACAGTCGACAACGAACGGATGTGATCTGCTGGAAAGGCGAGTACTTCGGTATGCACCAGAGTCTCAAGGATGAGTTCGCCTATCTCAGCTGAACACTTACCGTGATAATATCGATAAAACAATGACGCACAATCCACATTCCGACGATGCTCCAATGAGTCAATAGAGTTGGATACCCTTCTGTCATTAATTAGCTTCAACGCACTCCTTTGCACCCGATCTAGAAGCTTCAAGATAGACCTTGAAGCACCTGCCCAGATATGGGAGTTGTATTCCATCTTCGGCCGGATATAGGCGGTATAAATAGTGAGGATCATACAACATTGGGTCTTACGAGCATTAAAATCCACCCTGTTCGCAAGACTCCACTCGGATATCGCTGAGAGGTCACGATTGAGTGTCTCATTGATGTTCTGTCTCATAGATTCAACCTCAGTAAGGCTTGGTCTACGATTAAAGGAATATGAATGACAAATGTTGCTGTCATCTGCGAAAGAATAGATAGGATTGGAAGTTTGACAAAGAAGGTCATTAAGAAAAATAAGAAAAAGGGTAGGAGAAAGAACAGAACCTTGCGGTACCCCTGAATTAAGCCGGAACTCATCTGATGAGAACCCATCTATGACAACACGCATAGTACGGTCTCTGAGAAAGCTCGATATAAATCGAGAGAAATCACTACCGACACCAAACGCAATAAGCTTCGAAACGAGTGCACCGTGCCACACACGATCAAACGCCTTGGAAATATCTAGAGCAACCACCTTGCTTTCACCAAATTGGTGAATAGAAAGACTCCAACGTTCCATAAGGAACGCTAACAGGTCTCCCGTAGTTGTGGTTGCTACACTGTGGTGGTTGTTGCACTGTGTATTTTATTTACAATATTCAAAACTGCATGTTTTTTTATAAACATTTCAATCTGTCGATGGTTGTTGTCTTTGCTTAAACACTGCTTTATCGACTTAAGTCTAATTAATGAGATACATACGAAAGTCATAATTCTAATATTAAATAACTTTAACAAACCACTGTCACTTTATCCCATTTTGTAAATCTAAGGATATTGATGTTATTGTTACATTATTTTTTGTTGCTGTTGTTTTTCTTGTCCTATTGTAAATTTAACTACAAAATAACAAGAGCATACCTCTTCTACTTATAAACAACATTACATGTTGTTGTAACGTGTTCTATCACATCAATCGGTTATTTTCTTTATAGACATTATTATCCCTTTTTCAATAGCAAATACCATCTTAATTGTCTATTGGAGTCTATTGTTTTTTCGACAAACTCATTTCATATTCTCTTTTACTACTTCTTGGTACCACTAACAATAAGACAATAGAAGGGAAAACTAAACATTTTAAAAGCTATTTGAGTTTAAGTACATCAGGCAGCTTTTCAAAAAAAAAAAATACAAAAACTTTTACAATTACATGCACCCTGATGTAAAAGTATTGTGCTTTTTAAAATGATTTCATAAATTTCTTAAATTTTTTACAACGAAATCATAAAAATTCGGAAATTTTTTAAATTATCCTTTGAAAAATCTCATCGATTTTATTGCCTGATAAGGATTTTTGCTGCTGACTTTTAAAGATTTGTATCAGCATACTTCCGTGTGAAGAATATTGAATATGGGCCAGACTATCTTGCTAGTCTGGCCCATGGTTATGCAAACAGCTCTTCATGACCTCGTTGGTAACATCGAGAGATCGCTTTCGGTAAAGGAGTACACTATTGTGGCCTTTCTTGATATAGAGTGTGATTTAAATAATGTCATTCCAGGCACGATAATTTTGTCATTGTCTAGAAGTGAAGCCTGGGCCCGTTTTAACGGTGGAAAACCTACTTGCCAGTAGACGTATAATGTCTGAATTGGCAGCGTCTGTCATATCTCGATTTGTCAATAGGGGCACACCACAGCGAGGTGTTTTTTTTTGCCGCTTCTTTTTAACCTGGTACTGAATTCAATGCTGTTCTCTCTAGGATCTCGTGGTTGTCATGTTTTTGCATATTCTGACGATGGCGCAATATCGGCAAAGGGAAAGCATCTGCCCACATTGAGGGGCATTCTACAGGGTTTTCTGAAAGATCTGTCTGAATGGGCAAGAGGCTGTGGTTTGGGAGTTAATAAAATAGAGCTTGTTTTGTTAACAAGGAAAAATAAGACTCCTGATTTTGAACCTATTTCGCTGAACAGCACTGAAACTCCGTTCTCAGATGGAGCCAAGTTTCTTGGAATATTTTTAGATAAAAAGTTGAGTTTCAGGCGCAAAATTAAAACGGGTAATAAAAGCAAGTTGTGGTCCAGCGTTCTCAAGGGCTAGACTGCGGAGTTTTGATATTCTTTCCTTGTCCGACTTTCTCAGATTTGTGAAAGCAACTGAAAAAATCTGAGCCAGCACTTTTCACTTTCCTTAAACTTTCACTCATCCTTAACTAATTTCCTTTCTGGTTTACGGTACAATGAACTATTTTAAGTCTGAGAGTCATGGACTTGCCGAGATTTCTTTTAGGATTGTACAATCCATCCTCAACTCAATCAGCATACGATGGAATAAGTCGACGGGAGCCTTCCAATAGGCGAGTTCCATATGTTTTCCTTTTCGCTCTACCTTGATTAGCTTCTGAGATACTGTACACGATGTACATCGCTTATGTCTAAGCTTATTGCTTTTGGTGTGGGTAATGATTCCTCTCGTTTTCTTTCGAGCTTTCTCAGGGATCGTACTATACGTGTTGTCATTGATCGGGTCTCTTCAAGAGAATTTCAGCTTAATTCAGCCGTACCCCAAGGCTCTGTTTTTTCTCATTTCCTATTTCTTATCTTCCTAAAACTCTTTTGCTGATGACAGCAACTTTTGTCATTCATTTCCCTTTAGTCATAAGCCAAGCCTTTCGAAGGTTGGGTTTATGAGACAGAAAATGAATCACACACTCAACCAAGATCTTTCTACTATCTCAGAGTGGGGTCGAGCGAATAGGGTGGACTTTAATGCGCGCAAAACCCAGTGTTGTGTGTTGACCCACAGACGGGCTGTGAAATTAACACCGTCATCTGTATCAATGGGTGGTATAGGGCATGAAAATATAGTGTGATGTCCGATGAAATAAGCATACTTTTCAAGTGTCGAAAGAAGCATTCAAGTGTCTTGGCTTTCTGAAAAGGTGTAAGAACTTCTTTACCTCGTCCAATTTCCGCACTATCTATACCACCTACATTTGGCCGAAAATGGAATACAACTCCCATATATGGGTAGGAGCTTCAGTGTCTATTCTGAATCTTCTAGGCCGTGTGCGAAGGAGAGCGGTCAAGCTTATTAATGACAATATCGTATATAACTCTATTGATTCATTAGAGTATCGTCGGAATGTGGGTTGTGTGACACTGTTCTATCAATTTTACCATGGGAAATGTTCTGCTGAGATAAGCGAACTCATACCCCTTACCCGTGTTATTGTTCGTAAGACTCGCTTATCAAGTAGAGCTCATACGTTTGTAATCGACTGTCCAGTCTATCGCACAACAGAGAGAATCTGTTTCTCAGTCGATCTATTCGTATGTGGAATAACCTCCCCCCAGAAGTCTTTCCTAACACATTTAATCTAGAAAGGTTCAAGTCAAATATGCATAAACACTACTCCCTCTTTCCTCCCTCCCATACCTGTTTTTCTTGATATCAACACAATGCACTGCATTCACAGGGTGCATCCCCTGAACGTTGGTTAAAAAAAAAAAACAGTTTACTGTTTTTTTGGAATACATTTTTTTTTAGATTTTTCTAACTGTTTTTTTATCTTTTAAAATTTTCCAGCATTTTGTTAAATTTTATTAATTTCCTGAATATTTTTAATTGTTCTAAATTTTCCCTGGACTTTAGAATTTTTATGTGTATTATTTCTGATTAGATCTTTCCAGAAGCATTTTCTAAATTTGTCTGAATTTATCAGAATTTTTCAATTAATTTCCCCTTATTTTTTAATAAACTCTATCAAAATCTATTAACTTTTCTACCATGGTATATAATTTGTTTTCTCGGTTTAATAAAAGGTGTACCCTATTTTGATATCCTCTTTATATGTATCTGTCTACAACGATGACTTGATTGTCTATCCGTAAGTTTGTATAATGCAGATAATATGACTGTACTATCTTTCTTATTCAATATTTTCCAATTAACATCATGGCTATTCAGAATATGATTAGTTTTCATTATTATCTATCTATGTATGGGCAAATAATAACATTCATAATAATGATGATGATGAGGACGATGATGTTGCCGAGGATAATGATGGCAGTACAATGTTTATAAAATTATCGGAAAATCTCTATTGTTTAGTTAGATATATCGCAGGCTCCTTGAAATGTAGCAACTTTATGAAACAAAAGAAGAGACTTCTTATTCCACATACATAGGTATTTGTGTCTTCTATGTATAATATAAAAAAATAAAAAGTTTTTAAAAAATTGCCTCCCTTCAAAAGCAACGAACAGTGTTGATTAACAGGAACTGTAAATACCACAGTAATACAAAATCGAACTTTCCGAATCGAAATGGGATGAAACCAAAAGCAAATAATAGTTGACATTTTCCTAACTAAACCCTCAAGGTTTTTTTTTTTGAGTTTAGTGCGAGATTTTTTTCTACACGCATTTGAAGTTTGTGATTTTAAAGCAGTAATTATAATTTTTATTTATTAAGTTCTCTCCAAAACTCCATCGTTTTTTCTTTAAAACTTTATATTTTACTTTTTCTAAAAATTTCTTTTCATAACACCACCTTGTATCAATTTTGTGCCTTCCTAGCTTCTTTCCTGTCCTCCTAGGTTACCCTATCGTTCCTATCCTTCCCTTATCTTAAATTCTTGGCCTCACGCATACTAGGCTTTCAGCAATTTTAGTTGGCTGCTATCTTCATTCAAGTTCAAACAAATTTTACTTCATACAACTTACTACTATTTCCTCATTTACTTTTCAGCAAAATTATGAATGAAAATCTATGTTCCCATACTATCAAGTACGATTTTCCTTTCTTCTGGCATCACTGTTTTCCTTCTTTTTACATGTCATTCACTGAACATCCTCTTTTTACACTTCATTAACATTTTATTTTTTCTTGCAATTCTCTTGCTGCCATGCCACAATAATTAATAATTAAAATTAATTTGTTTATAATAATAAACATTAGAAAACAAATCCATAAAAAAAACGTAAGGCAAAACAAAACAACCAACCAAAAAAATACAACACAGGTAAAAGGACATAAAATAACAAAACTTCCACCTGCTCCGCAACAGGAACAAAAACGAGCACCAGCCAGCAGCGTAATGATGCTGCTATTCCTAATAGTCATCCCTATGGAACACTTGGGGTGATACTGAGCGTGGCTGGGGTTAGTTTCCCCATTGTTTACATCCGGGCGATCATCATGGTTTCACCGAGGTTCGCCCTCCTCACATTGCATGGTGGACCATTCAAAATTGTCAACCCGTTTGAACACTTGGGGTGAGACCGAGTGTGGCTGGGGTTAGTTTCCCCATTGTTTACATCCGGGCGATCATCATGGTTTCACCGAGGTTCGACCTCCTCATATTGCATGGTGAACCATTCAACCATCTTACCAAATCGGACACTTATGGTCCATTAATAACAAAATAAAATGTATAAAATCAACCCCTTTGAAGGGGTTCTTGTGCCCCGGAAGACCGTGCTCGATCCTTGGGTGTTATAGACGGTTTTCCCTCCCGGGTGAAAACAGGGTCCTCGGTGGGTTGTTAATTCAACCGCCCTCCCCGTGGATACGGACTCGCCTCAGTTATCCGCAACGAAACATTTTTTTTGATCATGGTGATTGGCGGAAATCTGAGGCGGGCGGGCTATGTAAACCCTATTTAAATTCTCCTTTCAGGAGATCCAGCTGCAACAATTTCTTTGGCGGTAGGAATTTCTTCCATGTATTTGGGAATTCCATTTAAGGAAAATAATGGACTATTTAATAATAGGTACATGAACTTTAATTTTTTCCTAACACTAACCAACTTTTAGTTAAATTTAACTAAATAATAATTTATAAAATAATTTATAAAATTGAAATTATTTAAATTTATAAATTTAAATTAAACACAAGCAAAAAAGTTAAATTCGGCTTTACCGAATGTATTGATACCCTCCACAATGTAATAAAAGATTACACTGCGGAACACTAAAAAATAAACAAGAGTTACGACCATCATTTCTATATATCTCGGACATGCTGATTCGAATGGCGTACTCCGTTTTTCGATGTATGGTACAGTTTTCTTGCAAAATGTCGTTAAAGATTTGCTGAATTAGAGCCAGTTTTTTAACAAAAAAATTTGCAAAGTTAATGATTTATAATTTTTATGGCATGGAAAACAAAGATATGACTTGTAGCAATATTTCTTATGCAAATTTGGTTTAAAGCTTTTCGTCTTAAGTCCTTAAATTCGCGAATTTCTTCATTTTTTAAGGTTTTCGCGAAATTAACAACCAAATTGGTCTTTGATAAAAACTTGCTTTTAGTGAATAAAAAAGGCATCCATTACAATACAAATAGTGGACAAAAAACAATGAACTGACCAAAAATTTGGCCAAAAAAGTTTTCATTTGCAAAAGTTATCTTAACAAAAACTATTATTTCAGTGTTTGCCATGCAATTATTATAGTTTTTGTTAAGATAACTTTTGCAAATGAAAACTTTTTTGGACAAATTTTGGGTCAGTTCATCGTTTAAGGTTCCCACATTATATACTAAAATATGGAGCCTTAAATCATCTCGTAATGTGATGCTGCCATATACAAAAAAACGATTTTTCGCGATTTTCATCATGATGGTCCATATAACATAGATGTTTTTTGTCCACTATTCGTAGTGCCAAGGATACCTTTTTGATCCACAAAATGCAAGTTTTTTTATCAGAGACCAATTTAGGGGTTAATTTCGCGAAAACATAAAAAAACGAAGAAATTCGCGATTTAAGAGCTTAAGATGAAAAGCTTTAAACCAAATTTACATTAGAAATATTGCTACAAGTTATATCTTTGTTTTCCATGCCATACAATTTAAAAATCATTAGCTTTGGATTTTTTTTTTTGTTAAAAAAGCAGCTGAAAATCAGCTAGTCTTTAATGACATTTTGCAAGAAAACTGTACCATACATCGAAAAAAGGTGTACGCCATTCGATTCAGCATGTCCGAAATATACAGAAATGTTGGTCGTACCTCTTGTTTTCTAAAATAGTGGCTAATTTTGTCACGCAGTGTTATTTGCAAAAAAAAACAAGTAAGAGTGTTAAATTCGGAATCTTTTATACCCTCCAACACGTTTAAAATTAAAAAAAAACGCAGGGGCGTATTTTTTTTGGGGGGGCCGGCGAAGTTTGTGGGGGACACAATTACCGCCGCTATATATGTTTACAAATTATTTGGTTATGATATTTACGCTTAAATAATAAATTTTTATCGCTATTTTTAATTAATTTCTATTACCATGCCCCGAAAGGGGGGCGGCCTAAAAAAAATTGAATTTTTTAACCCCCTTGGACCAAGCGGAGGTCTATGAACATAATATGGCTTACAAATGTTACATTTGTTCAGCAAAATTTAAAAAATGCTCGTAAAAATATCGTATTTTTCAGGGGTCATTTTAGTTCTTCAAGGGGAACTTTTTTCCCTCTGGTCCGATTTTGCCTATCTTCGAAGTTAACCTTACCAGTAAAAAAAGAGATATGCCTGCCCAATTTCAGGGGTCTACCTCTTTTGGTTTGGACTGCATCGTTAATTCTACAGACGGACGGACGGATGGACGGACGGACATCGCTAGAATGTCTTAGATTCTATCATGGATCAATATTATATATACTTTGTGGGGTCCCCGACCGATATTTCGACGTGTTACACACGGAATGACAAAGTGAGTATACCCCCATACTTAAAATATTTTTCTTATAAAAAATAACACTTTCAGAAAAATGTCAGATTCTGAAACCCTTTCTTATAGAAAATGACTCAGATTTTAAAAATTTTCTATAGAAATAATCTGAGATTTTGAGATATTCTTTCTATAAAAAAAATTACAAATTCTGATATATTTTTCGGTGACAGGACATAATCCCCACGGACATTACCCCCATAACGGAAATGGGGATTATGTCCGAATTCATTACGGTCATAATCCCTATAATAGTTGTGCGGAACATGACCGTTTCCAAAACGGTCACAATCCCAATAGGGATTATGTCCGTTCATTGTTGGGATTATGACCGAACTTTTTTCGGTCATAACCCCCATTTTCATTATAGGGAGTAAGTCCAAAACAATTTTGGTCATAATACCCTTTTTCTGCAGAGAGGGTGGGTTTAATGCATGGAGTTTGTAATCACTAAGCCCGGCCAAAGGCCGGCTACGCTGAAAACTTTTAAGTAAAAAAAATATATTTTAATTGTGGGGATTATGACCATCTAGAATAGAAGACATAATCCCCATAATGGGGATTATGGCCATTTGTTACGTGGTCATTATCCCCATAAATCTGGGAATTATGTCCGTGTTTTATTGGGATTATGTCCTAATAATTTTCGGTCATAATCCTCACCAAAGTCATAGAGTAGTCCAACAAATGGCGTTTGAAAAAGTAGTAAACAAAACCCATATGGTACACAGAAAAAAAAAATTTGTCAATACAATTAATTTCATTGTTAATACAATTAAACATTTAATTGAAACTGAGCCTACATTGGATTTTGTCAATACAACAATGACATTTGTTACTTTTAAAAAAAATCAACTTCATTCATTGTTACATTACACTAAGAAAATTATGTCATTAACTGTTTGTTGGTTATTTTAAAAAGTAATCAGTAAAGTTATTTTAAAAGAAAAATCATTAATTTTATTATGGATTTCTTGTTTTTTACTGTTTCTGTAGTTTAAAAAAAATAATTTACTGTCTTAAAACTGAATTTTCTGTTACATTCAATTTCGGCAGTAAAAAATTTCTTCTATAGTTTTACTGTTTTTCAATACAAAATAACTGAATATTCACTAGTTTTTTAATGTTTTGGTTAGTCATTAAATTAACATTTAAAATTGACTGTCATATGTTTTTATTTTAAAAGAAAAAACTGTGGAATGGTTTTTAAATGAAATTTCATTTGTTTTAAGTGAATATTCACTGGAATTTACCTACATAATTTTTTGAGTGTAACAATGAAATTAATTGAAAAATTTGTAAAATCTAAAAATAGAATAAAAAATACTTTGAAATCTAAAAATAGAATAAAAAATAATCTAAAAATATAAAAAAAAAAATAAAATAAAAAAAAAAAGTCTACCGCCATCTGGCATCGAACCCGCAACCTTCGTGCTACGCGTCTAGCACACTACCACTGTGCTATCCTTATACATATTTGTATTTGACTAAACGTCATATTTAAAACAGTCTACAACTGGAATGATAAAAAAAAAACTAAAATTGGAAATTAAAAAAAAAAAAAAAGTTCCGCCAACTACTGGCGGCGAACCCGCAATCTTCATGATTCGAAGCTAGCACACTACCACCGTGCTATTCCTCATGTATATTTAAAGTTGACTAAATGCGTACATAAGGTGTCTGTGATTTCAATATACACTAATGAAAAATGTGGCATTATACATATTTAAAAATAAATAATAATGTTGCATCACACAAATTTAAAAAAATCTAAAAATAGGATAACAAAAAATAATCTCAAATAAAAAAAAAAACAAAAATAAAAAACTGTTCTGCCAACTGGCAGCGAACCCGAAACCTTCATGATTCGAGTTTAGCACACTACCAACGTGCTATCGTCGCATATATTTGTGCTTGATTAAATGAGTTTATGAATTGTTTGTGTTATTAATGTGAATTTTGTGGAATCTTTAACAATGATTTTAATTCATGCGTTTAATTGGAAATAAAACCGCATTTTTGTCACATTAACAATACACATTGTTGATACAATTAAAAACGTTGTTGAACTAGTATTTCGTTGGTAACAATTTGTTTTGTTACTCTTGATTTCACGATATTTTTTTCTGTGTATTGTTTACGAAATTTTATCACAAACAGAAATGTGAGCGAGATGGAAGATACCAGTTTTACAGTGAGAATGCAGATTGTTTTTTGTCTCTCTTTGCTTTACGTTTGAACTTTAGTTTGGCATTGCCAGAATTTTCCAATTATCTTTGGTGATGCCAGATCTACAAAACGGTCGATGGATTACTTTATACAGAGTCATAGAGTAGTCCAACAAATGGCGTTTGAAAAAGTAATAAACAAAAACCATATGGTTTTGTTTACGAAATTTTATCACAAATCGAAATGTGAGCGAGATGGAAGATACCAGTTTTACAGTGAGAATGCAGATTGTTTTTTGTCTCTCTTTGCTTTGCGTTTGAACTTTAGTTTGGCATTGCCAGAATTTTCCAATTATCTTTGGTGATGCCACATCTACAAAACGGTCGATGGATTACTATATCACTATGACTTTATAACTTTGGTCCCCACTACCATTATGGGGATTATGACCAAAATGAATTAGGTCATAATCCCCATAACGGAAATGGGGATTATGTCCGTGGCGATTATGTCATGTCACCATATTTTTCTTATGAAAAACCTCTGAAATAATTCTCATATTTCAAAGTTATTCTCAGATTCTAAGAACTTTTTCGTATACAAAAATTCTCAGATCCTGAAACATAATTCGTAAAAAAAATTATCAGAATTTTGAAACAATTATCTAAAAATACGAAAAATGTTACGGTTTTATTACCATCTAAATTTTAAAACATTTTCAAATAGAAAAAAAAATATTTTTAGACACATTTCTAAAGAAAAATTTACACATTCGGAGCCACATATCTTATCGAAATATTCTTAGAATCTTACAACAGACAAATTTTCAGATTTTGAGAGACTTTTTATAAAAAAAAATATTTTAAGCTCTAATATAGTTTTCTATCGAAAAATTCTAAAAAGTCTTATAAAAAAATCATAGATTTCGATAAACTTGTCCTATAGAAAAATTCGCAGACGCTAAAAAATTTTTCAAACAGTGAAATTGTCATATTCTTAAAAATTTTTCCATTAAAAAATCTAAGATTTGGAAATATATTTCCTCATAGAAAAACTCAGAATCTACGGCGTTTTTCCCTTAGAAATTTTTTTCGATTCTGAGAAATTTTTTGCAGAAAAAATCTTGGTATATTCTGAAACATTCTTTTACAGGAAAAATTCTCAGTTTCTAAAAATAAATAAATTTCGAAACATTTTTCTATAAAAATATTTGAGAATGATAAGAAAAGTTATTCGGTTAGAAAATGCTACGACTCTATTGCCATTTAAGTTTTTCACATGCAATTTCTTTTATTCTGAAACATTTTAAGGATATAAAAAAAATTACGTCAGTACAACTAGCCTTTGTTTACATTCTGGTCATTTGCTTTCTATCTTTGTCCTCTCCCTTTTTCCTTTTTCTTTTCTTTTCCTTTCTTTTTTTTCTTTTTTTCCTTTCCTTTCCTTTCTTTTTTTGAACTCATTTTGGGGGGGGGGGGGGGGAGAAATCACATTCTCCCCCCCCCCTGGATCCGCGCCTGGGTTGGAGGGTATAAAAAATTTTTTTTAAAAAAAATTACGCGGAAAAAATTTTTTGGTGAAAAAAAAAAAAATTCCTCGATTTATTTTTTTTTTGTAAAAAAATTGGTTTGTACTTGCAAAAATTCCATTCTGTGTCCAATTGTGTTCACATATGCCAACCAACAGCCAATTTAAAGCATTTTGTATTTTTAGATTATGTAGAATATACCAAGAGGTTCTAGGTGTTCTTACATTTTAGTTCATAAATTTTGAACCGCTGAACCGATTTCGCTCAAATTAGGACAACAACTTGTAAATTTGCTAAGTCATACATGAGGCATTCCACACCAAATGTCTAACGAAAAAAAAACATGTGTACCGTAAACGTCTGAATAGGTTGTATGGATAGCCCTATATGGAACTTAGAAAATTGCATTTTTGGTTTTTCAATTTTTCAAAAACTGTGCTTAGGAGGCGTGGTCAAATATTGGAAAAATTGTCAAGTTTGTGGCGAGTTGCCTTGATCAAATATATATCACATTAAAACGGAATGCACTACAATCTCAAAAGTTTACATTCTTATATAGTTTTGTATGGACTATCGATTAATTTTTTTTTTTGGAAAATTTTCAGAACCCGTTCTGAAATTTTCCATTTTTTTAAAAAAGCAAGGTTGGCAATCGAAACGAATAACGGTATCGATATCGGTATTGGTATCGTTTTTTTATTTATTTCGGTATCGGAATCGGTTACGGTATTTGAGTTGAATGGGTTACGGTATTACCGATACCAAAACGTCAATACCGGTACGTACCGGTATTATCCAAAAAATGCTAAAAGTATAAAAAAATGTATAAAAACTTTAAAAAAATTTGTAAAAACAAGTAGAAAAGTTAAATTCGACTTGGACGAATCCATCAATAACCTCCGCAATGCCCTTCTAAAGTCATGGTTAATTTTCTAACGTGAATCAAATTAACAATTTTGATTAGAAATATTTTATTTTAAGTAAAAAACTTTTTAGTCATTTTTGAAAAAAAAACAAAAAAATTGATAACATTTTTTTTGAGTGTAAATTTTTTTTCGAGTGTAAGTTTTTTTTGTTTTAGTATAAAAATTTTTGTGAGTGACTAGAATACTTTGTAAAATATTTTCGTGACTCATCAATTTTTTTAACGGTTTTTTCAACAAGTAAATTTAAGGCGAAACCAATCTGAAATTCACGGTTTTCTTAATAACTTTTGAACCACTGGACCGATTTGGCTGAAATTCAATACGAACCAGGCCAGGGGAACAGCAAATATATATGCCAAGCTTCAGCATCCTCAGGATTGCCTTTCGAAAGTTAGCGTGTTTTTTTATCTTGAAAATTCACGAAAAACCGTTGCCGAAATTCAGTCTGGACCGGTTTTGCTGGACATTTTCATATGTCTTTAGTACATAAATATAAGGCCGTATCGGTTTTTACCTTTCTTTTTTGTTTGAGCTGAAAAGCGTCCAATAAGTTTCTATCGGGTGTCAAAATGACTCCGTAAAATTTATTTTACGGTTAAAGTAAAAACCCCAACAAATTACATATTTCATCTTATTTCTAGGCAACCAAGTTTTTTTGGAAAAATAGGTATTCCCTGTCTAGACAAGATCACATTCAAAAATATTGCAAACAATTTTTTTCACGAATTATGGGACTTTTATGGACGATTTCTACGAGTTAAGCAACTTCAAAAAATTATACTATGGTGGAAAACCTCCTGCTAGTATTCCAAATGCCTTCCCCGAAGTCCTGTATATATCAAAAAAATCCTTGGGCACCCACATATCGGATTAAATAAAAATCCCCAAAAAACGATACTATACAAAAGGGGTCCAGAAAGTTTCTATTGGGATTCAAAATGAATCCATAAAAATTTCGTGAAAATCAATAATTTCCTTTTGCTCTCGCATCGCGAGTGAAGTGGCTTTTTTAAATTTTTATTTAATTCGCGATGTGGGTGCCAAAAGATATTTTTGATTTTTATGTGACTTTCTGTCAAGAAAATTACAAAATTGTTATGAAATTTAAAATTCAAATGCGATTTTCTCGAAAAAAACGAAGAACGTGTTTCTGAATTTTTTTGTGTGGATGGACAAACATCTAAACTTAAAAAAAAAATTTAAAAAAAGTGGCCGGATTTTTGATAAATTGACTTTTTTAAAAAATGAAAAATTTCAGAATGGGTTCTGAAAATTAAAAAAAAAAAAAAAAAAATTTTAATCGATAGCCCATACATATAAGAATTTAAATTTTTGAGATTGTGGTGCATTCCGTTTTAATGTGATAAATATTTAATCAAGGCAACTCGCCACAAATTTTACCATTTTTCCAATATTTGACCACGCCTCCTAAGCCCAGTTTTTGAAAAATTGAAAAACCAAAAACGCAATTTTCTTATTTCCAAATAGGGCTGACCAAGCAACCTATTTAGAAATTTACGGGACACATGTTTTCCTGTAGCGGGACATTTGGTGTGGAATGTCCCAGACAGATATTTTGATGAGTTACAAACGGAATGACAAACTTATATATACCCTCTATCCCTAAGTGGTGGTTATAAAAAATTGTATGGGGTCTATTGTAAAGATTAAAAATAAAAGGTAGATATGTTTTGAGAAAATGTTTGGGTTAAAAAAATATTGGGGGTCAGTCATAAATTTGACTCTTATAGGAACATCCTTGGTTCCGTTACAACGGTGGGAGATAATTTCATAAAAATTTCATTTTGTATGGGA
This sequence comes from Pegoplata infirma, assembly GCA_963921195.1. Classification (NCBI taxonomy): domain Eukaryota; kingdom Metazoa; phylum Arthropoda; class Insecta; order Diptera; family Anthomyiidae; genus Pegoplata; species Pegoplata infirma. The sequence goes on along the minus strand of OY992540.1, from coordinate 31,677,442 downwards.
GCCCCTTAAGGGGTGAAGATAGGGAGTATGTTTGTTGGGGGGTCGGTCTTACATTACACCCCTCTAGAAATCGCCAGGGGATATTTTTGTTTTTGTTTAACCGCCACCTTTGCTCCAATGAGAAACCATTTGCTCCACAATTGCCTCGTACTCACTCCTAGAACACAGAGAAACAGTTTAATTGTGCCAGCCGAATTTATAGCCAACTGCATAGTTTAATTACAACAACCGAAATTTTCGGTTGCGATTACCGAAATTTATTTGAACCAACAGAAGTTAAACACAACTCATAAGGTACATTGCAATTTAATAATATTTCTAAGAATTATAAATATGATACAAAAATTCAAACCTTTCGGACTTTTTTCAAGACTTGAAAAGTCCTACTAAGGGTTAACAATGGAAAAAATACAACTCTGTTAAAAGTTAAGATTGATTAATGGCCTAATTTTGTAAAACGCAACGCGCCGCATTGTCAAAATATTCATGCAATTTATTGTTGTATTTAACAAAAACAAATTACACAGAAATTTTGACAACGCGGTGCGTTGCGTTTTACAAAATAAGGGGGTAAGTTTCTGCCAAATGAATACAACACGAATGATGGTGAATACGGGTTATTCAACACAAGGAAAAGTAATTCCGATATTTAAATTGTTCAAAAGTTTCATTTAAATGGCCAATTTTAATCTGACACACACTTAGTGTGTGGCAATCGAAGGAGTGCTGATGTTGGAAGGGTAGCATGTTCCGAAAGCTGTTGACATCTCCACTTAGCCTGTGTTATCACTTGTTTTTTTTTTTGCTGATTTTCTCATTGTACAACAATTATTATTTCTCAGAAATAATTAATATGGACTCAATCCGAACTAAATAAAAATTCAGTTAAAAAATTTAATTATTAAATTCTATTTTTTTTATTTAAATTTTATTTATTTTTTTTATTATTTCATTTATTTACATCTTTGTATTTTAAAAAATTTTTATGCTTTTGTAAGTTTTCCCCATCGAGATTCGAACACGGAACCAGTTGTTCGTGAAGTTTAGTCTCTAACCATTAGCTAAAGTATGTAAACAAATAATAATACTTAAAATCCATTTTATTAAATATTCTGCTTTAACATATTGAGTTTTTATCTATCCTCTGTCACAATGCTTTGCCAAAAGCTGAGTATGTTTGTAAAAAACAATTTTTGTGTATTTACTAACAAAAAATTAGCGAATGTTATAAAACTATCTTTCAGTGTAGCTTGTTTCTAATCAATCTATACTGCCGACTTGAGTCAACACATTTTCTGATTTGTATTACATACTCTGTCGTGAATAACCTCATTTTTCATGTCATCTCTTTGGCATCAAATTATGTTTTCCGCAGCATTACAGTTAAGAACCCCTGCCATTAAACCATTTTTATTGATGAGTAAGGAAAACAAAAATTAACAATGTAATAAAAAAATTCGTATCATAACAAATCCTGACCCATCACACAGAAATAGAATTTATTTCTTGTTTTTTTTTAGCTACAAATAAAGTTTATAATCCATATTTGAAACCTTTTTTTTCATTTCGCTTTCCAACTCGCAACTGTCACCAACAATAAATATTTCCTCAATTATTGAAGCAAATCAATTATAAAACAATTTTTAAGTATTTTTTTGTTCCTCCTTCATTTAATGGCTACCAAAATGATAAACTAAATAGGCTTCTTATGATTTTTCGGATACAATTTTTTTTTTGTAAATTTTTTTTTTTGGCATTAAGAAAATAAAAATGATGATAACAACAAGATTTTACAAATGAACAAATATAAAATTCTGAGGATGAGGAAGAAGATGAAAACGTCGACGTAGATGAAGAGTTACTAAACGGAAAACTTAAATAAGCAAAGATTAAGACCAAGGCCAACAACCATTATAAACCATCACCACAACAAAAAGCATCAGCCAGCAGTGACAGCACTTGAAAAAAACGATAAATGTCAAAATCTAAATATCTAACTTAACAAAAAAAACGAAATTTTAAAATGAAACCTACAATTCTTATACTGTACTACACTCAAAAAAAAAAAAAAAACCTTGTCAAATTACTTAAAAAAGTCTCGTAATGTCATTTTACCAATATTTGACAGTTTTCCTTGTTTTATAACAAAAAAATTTTCGATCGAAATTTAAATTTTTTTTTGTAAATTTACAATTTTTTTGTGGTAATTTTACAAATTTCCAAGAGTGTTTTACAAAAAAAAATCAAGTAAATTCACGAGAATCCCTTGTAAGTTTTATTGCGCCAAAAAGTTGTAAATCTACAATTTTATTGGCAAAAAGCTTGTAAAATTACAAAAAAGCTCGTAATTTTTACTAAGAATTCTCGTAAAATAGGAGGTAGCAAAAAATCTAGTAAAGTTACGAAACCTTCTTTTAAGTTTTATGGCGTCAAAAAATGTAAATTTCCAATTTTATTGGTAAAAGGCTTGTGAAATTGTTGATAAAAAGCTTGTAAAATTACAAAGAATTCTTGTCAAATAGGAGGTAGCAAAAAATATAATTAACAAGTTTTTCTTGCAATTTCACAAGATTTTTTTTTTTGAGTGTATATATGTGACATCATCAATAAACAAAACAAATGGTAGAAAATTAAATACCCTACTTAAGGTTAAGAAAGTTATGTGTTGGGAATGGTTTGATAAAATTTTCAATATCATAGGCCATAAAATTTTTAACCCTGAGACGAGAGAATATTTTTCACATCAAGTTTTTGACATAACATTTTAAAGACGTTATAACAGCGCAAACTCATTTTTATTTATAACATTAGTTAAGTCATTTTCGTAATATATATATATGGGTTCCTGTTGATCCTAGGGCCTCAATAAATGTATTCCAATTAGATTTATTTAATGCTAAGTGCTTAAGCTCGTTCCAAGATTTATTAGCTCTGATGGCTTCACTTTCCAGCTGCCGACGCCATGTATGGGATGGACGTAATAGTGGAAAATATTAGATTTTTCGCTACATTTCACATTTATTTTATGACATACTTTAGGAGTCTTCAATAAATTTTGCATTCATTACAAAAATACCACGAATATAGAAAAAATCCGAGTTTTCTTAAAAAAAAAGTTTTTATGCGTTTTTAGAGCAAACTACTAAGAGTCTTAAAAATGTTTTGGCATTCATAGCGAAAATGCCATAAATATTGCGAAACTTCTGGTTTTTAAAATTTAAGGTTAAGATGTCTCAAAAAAAAATTGTCAAGTTAAACGAGTTAAATGATTTGTTTGGACTTAGGTAACTTTTCAAAAAAAAAAATAAAAAAATTTAATTTACATTTTTACTCCAAAACACAAAAAAAAAACGTTGTGCATGTTTTCGGAACCTTTTTCTAAAAATATTTTTAATGATTTTTTTTAACTTGAAAACCCTAAAAAAATGGCAATTTTTTTTTTGTGTTCTGGACTTTCTTAAAAAATGTTTCGGGAATTTTTTTTTTAAATTGATGAAACAATTTTTTTTTTCTAAAATCATTTTTTATTAATATTCTTTACTTCAAAACGTAAAAAAACAAACTTTGTGTGAGAAAATTTGTTTTGGGACTTAGAAAATTTTGTGTATTATAAACTGTCATTTTTTGTATGGTAAAAAAGTTTCAGAATCAGAATTGATGAAGGAGAGGAAGAAGAATAATGATTACTAAAAATAGGATTTATTCACACAAATTACAAGAACACTTCTGTTAGAAAAACAACAGCAACAACCAACCACGAATTGAAAAATCATGATTTAGTTGATACTTGCTTAAGGTGGCTTCAGACTATAATATTTGTAATAATATCTGTCAAAATTTTGTGTAAAACCTATAAAATAGTATGGTGTAAACACAAATCGGTATAAAACCAAGAGAAATACGGATTGAAAAATGACAAGCGGATACGTATTCTCATTTTTACAAATTTCTCTAAAAATGAGAAAACGTATACGCTTTTCCTAAGATCAGGGTTGTATTTGTTTTGATAATATTTAAGATGTGATGGTGTAAATACGCAAAGGATTTTTTAAAAGATTTTTTGACAAGCAGAGAAAATTTTGTATTATTTCAGATACGTATTTTTTTACGACTCAGTATTATAGTCTGAAGTGGGCTTTAACAGCCAACTTAGACGGCCTGGAGTGGCATGGATTTTCCAGTTATTTTGGGTTTGGCCCAGTTTAAATATTATTTTTCCATTCAAAAAATAATTTCTTTAATTTTAAAAATAATTTTTTTTTATTAAAAAAATTTTACAATTTTTTTTTTGACTACTTTCTGAATAAAACATAAATCAAAAATCTGCCCCCTTTGCTTCTTTTGCTGCATTTTCACTACTTTTGTTCATTACTTTTTCGAGCATATCGGCAGTCCAGTTCATGCCGAATGTTTTCCTTAACCTAGTCGATGATCGGAGGATTGTTGTCGTACATTTTGCTTTTCAAATAACCCAACAAAAATGAGCCTGGAGGGGTCAAATCTGTAGATGAAGCCCAGTTATTGTCGCCTTTTTTTGACATCGCACATGCAGGGAATTTTAACTAACCACCACGATTTCTAGATTTAACCACTCCGGACTTATTTCTTTGGGGTTATTTAAATAGAAAAATATGCGCCAACAATCGAGCTCAACATCAACAATCCGAAATGCTCAAAAGTAATGAATATGTTTAAAAAAGGGCACATTTTGCCACGGCCAATAGAGGCATCCATTTAATTGATGTTATATGCGAAAAGTAGTCAAAAATAAAAATATCTCACATATGAAAATCGGATGATTTTTTTTAAGTTATTTAAAAATGTATGTGTCCAGTTATTTTACGAAAAACCAATTGAATTTTTTCCATTTTCCAGTTATTTGAATTCTAGTATCTGGCAAACCTGGTCTAGAGTGATCGTATCTAAGAGGCAGTTAATAGCAAAACATTACAGATCATGGGTTCAATCCTTGGCTGCTGCGATCTGTTAATAATTTTCACATATAGAGTTCGATTGACAATTAACTAAATAAATTTGGCATTAAAAGTTTTTCACCACCTGGTGAAAAAACGTAACATAATATTTTATATTAAATTTTTTTCATTAATTTTTTTTTTCATCAATTTCGTTTTCATCAATTTTTTTAAAAATTTTTTTTATCAATTTTTTTTTTTAATTTTTATTTTATCAATTTTTTTTCATCAAAAACTTATTTTTCATAATTTCTTTTTTTTTTCAATTTTCGCAATGAAGTAATACAATTTTATAACTTTTTATACCAAAGACCTTAAAAGTGGCGGACTGAAAAAGTCAGGGGTTGGTTTAATTCTTTAAGGAGAAGCTTTTTCGTCCTGACCGATTTCGTACATTTATGTATATAATAATAGTTTTGATCACATGATCAATTATTATACCCTCCACTTAGTGATAGAGGGTATACACTCAAAAAATTATGTAGGTAAATTCCAGTGAATGTTTACTTAAAACAAAAGAAATTTTATTTAAAAACCATTCCACTGTTTTTTCATTTAAAATAAAACACATTACAGTCAATTTTAAATGTTAATTTATTGACTAACCAAAACATTAAGAAACTACTGAATATTCACTAATTTTGTATCGAAAAACAGTAAAACTATAGAAACAATTTTTCACTGCCGAAAATAAACTACAGAAATAGTAAAAAAATTAAATCCTTTATAAAATAAGTGATTTTTCTTTTAAAATAACTTTACTGATTACTTTTTAAAATAACCTAAACAGTTAATGACATAATTTTCTTAGTGTATATAAGTTTGTCATTCCGTTTGTAACTCATCGAAATATCGATCTGGGACCCCATAAAGTATATATATTCATGATGCCCGATCGATTTTAAGACATTCTACCGATGTCCGTCTGTTCGTCTGTCCGTCTGTCTGTCTGTCTGTGGAAAATGCTGTCGCGGACAAAATATTGCACAGGGATGACTGAAACTTAACATATTTATTGGAAGATCTCCCGAGAAGTTTGGTATTGCATTTGAGCGATATCGGTTCAGCGGTTCAAGAGTTACCTCAAAAATTTCAGTACATTCAACATAACCTAAAAATACAAAATGCTTTAATTCGGCTTCTGGTTGACATATGTGAACATAATTGAACACCAAATGGTATTTAAACAGGTACGAACATATTTTTTGACAAAAAAAAGAAAAAAATCGCGGACTTTTTTTTACCAACATTTTTTTTCGCGGAAATTTTTTTTGTCAAAAAAAAAAATTTCAAAAGTAATTTCCTTTTAAATAAAGTTTTTTGCAATAATCTTTTTGAAATTGTGGAGGGTATCGCTACATTCGGCAAGGCCGAATTTAACTTTTTTACTTGATTTTATTTATTCTTTCTATTTATTTACAACTCATTTTTATTAAATTTAACCTAACCGAGAACTGGTAACAATGACCGCCGTCTCGTTGTAGCGAAAAAAACCAAGGGTTCTGGTGGGAATCGAACCCACGACCTCCACGTTGAAAGGCTAGCACGCTACCAACTAGCCTACGGGGGCTCCCTCCTCTTTTTCACCTTAATGTATGTTTAAATAGCTGATTTTTATCTTACACACCTACAGTGACAATCGAAGAGTGCTGACGAAGGAAGGGTGGCTTCTTCCGAAAGCTGTCGACATCTCCACTTAGCCTGTGTTGTCAATTAATTTTTTCAGATTTTCTCATTGTACAACAAAAATAATTATTTCTTAGAAATAATTAATATGGACTCAAACCGAAATTAATAAAAACTTCAGTTATAAAATATAAAGTCCAACAATAAAAAAATCAGAATTAATACTCAACTCATAAGGTACCATTTATGTGTATATATTCGTGACGAGTTTCTGGAGTCTAGCTCTTTAAATTTGACGAACATCCCTAGACAAAAATTAAATTCAATTTTGCTCATTTATAAAATGAACAGGTCTTTTGGTTTGGACTTCATATTCCTATTCACAGACAGACGGATCCGATTTTGCTCATTTGAAAAATTTTATTTTTTTTTGTATGGACCGCATCTTGCTTTCCACAGAAAGACAGACGGATGGATACATATGTCGCTAAAATGTTATCATTAATATGTGAACTTAAATGACAAAGGAAAACAACATCATATATTCAGCAAAAAAAGAAATCCGCAAGCATTTTAAAAATTGAAAAAACCGCCATCAGCAGCATTTCAAATGGTGATATCTCAAAAGCCGTTAGACCGATTTCCATTTTTTAAAGAAAAATTTCAGTTATTGGCTTCAACTCAGAGAATTTAGTTAAAATATCCATTTTAGCCGAAAAATTGTGCTAATATAAAGTAGATTTTTTGACAGGGCTTTTTTTTGAGGAAAGACATTGGAAAGAAAAAAAAAATGCACAAACAATTTCGATTCCGCTTTCGGAATTTTAAAACCAAAAACCTATCAGTTGGCTGTTTTATAGGAGAGTTAAGATGTTTAAAAGTGTAGTTTAACTCTGTTAAAAAAAATCAATAAACCGTGTCTATATTAGCAACTACCATTACCATTATGTCAAAATCGATTGCGAATGTTTATATTGTTTATATAGACGGTTTTTTTTATAATTGTATACAATGATGATTTACAATTTATGGTATAGCACCAACTATAATATATGTAGATTGCTCGGAATTGAGTGCCAAAATTAAATTGCCTTCAGTCAAATTTTGTGTTTCTAAACGTCAAATGTGACATTAAATTGCCATTGTGGTGGTAATGGTAGTTGCTAATATAGCCACGGTGTTAGTGGAATTAAAAGTCGTTTTATATATTTTTTTATCATTTTGAGTTTTAGACCCGCTTTTTTTGCTTGTATAGCAAAAACCTGCATTACACATTCTTTATAAGTAGTATTGTTGACCGAATAAAGGGTATCAGTACAGGTCATTATTGACCACTTATATTCATTTTTTTGTATGAAAAAGCTAAACAAGTTAAAAGAAAAACTAAAATGAAATCCAAAAAAAAGAAAAACAGATTAGATTGGATGTAATAAAATATAACAAAAGAAACGGATACAAATTTGCTGACTTATAAGGAAACAATGACAAAAGACAACAGCAGCAGCAACAACAAAAAGAAAATTTTAAATGACCCTAAAATTGGATAAAAAAAAGGCAAAAATATGTCAAAGCTTATACGCAAAAAGGATAAAAAGCTAAAATACAAATGCTCAAGAACTGGAATATAAAAGTGGGCTAATAGTAGACAACAACTGACAGTTGGACGAATCGACAAAAGGACCCAGCAAAGAACATAAGAAAGGACACAACATAAAACTGACAAATGTAACAACACACGGACTTGGCAAAACAATTTTCAATTTCAAGAGTAACACAAAAAAATCGTTTTTAAAAAAAAAACTGACTTAAAGAACTTTGATAAAAAAAAATCTACTAAATAAAAAATTAATGCTGAAAGGAGGAAAAAAACGGATTGTGATTAAATACAATTTAACAAAATTGTTTTTAAAAAGGTTTTCTTCAGTTTAACTCTGTATTTAAGTTGTATTATTTTTTTTATATATATGATACCATCATCATCATCCTTTTTATAACAGTTTTTTGTTATATTTTTAAGGACAATATGCTGTTAAAAGAAAAATCCTCCATACAATACGCATTTGCAATGTCAAATTGAAAGAGCGTACGATAAAAAAAAATAATGTAAAATCCAAATGAAACTAAAGAACATCTCTCTATACGAAAGTAACCGTGCACATGAAAAAAAGCAACGATGCACAAAGTTACGTATGCCGGATACGAAAAATCTTATATCCTTAGGATTATATCTTTTTATGCTGGGTGAGTGTGTGTGAGTGTGGATGTGATTGTGGTGGCGGTAATATTGCACTATGGGTTAGAATGAATCTTTCATTTTATCATCGAAACTATATGATATCATATACTGTATTATAATGCGCGGATCCAGCTCTTTGGTTTGTGGGGGGGGGGGGTTATTTTTTTTTTTGACTAAATATTTTTTTCAGGGCCCTCAGGTCGAATTTGAATTGTTAATTAAGGGGTTTTATTGCTAACCTCTCCTTGTTATGCCCTCCACTCTACACCTTTTCCAATTGAAATTCAGAAAAGATCAATTGTAATTCAGAAATCTCAATTGAAATTCAGAAAAGCACAATTGAAATTCAGAAATCGTAATTGAAATTCAGAAAAGCCCAATTGAAATTCAGAAATCATAATTGAAATTCAGAAAAGCCCAATTGAAATTCAGAAATCACAATTGAAAATCAGAAAAACCCAATTGAAATTCAGAAATCACAATTGAAATTCAGAAAAGCCCAATTGAAATTCAGAAAAGACCAATTGAAATTCAGAAAATCACAATTGAAATTCAGAAAATCACAATTGAAATTCAGAAAAGCCCAATTGAAATTCAGAAATCATAATTGAAATTCAGAAAAGCACAATTGAAATTCAGAAAATCACAATTGAAATTCAGAATAGAACAATTGAAATTCAGAAAATCACAATTGAAATTCAGAAAAGCCCAATTGAAATTCAGAAAATCACAATTGAAATTCAGAAAAGCACAATTGAAATTCAGAAATCGTAATTGAAATTCAGAAAAGCCCAATTGAAATTCAGAAAAGCACAATTGAAATTCAGAAAAGCACAATTGAAATTCAGAAAAGCCCAATTGAAATTCAGAAAATCACAATTGAAATTCAGAAAAGCCCAATTGAAATTCAGAAAAACACAATTGAAATTCAGAAAAGCACAATTGAAATTCAGAAAATCACAATTGAAATTCAGAAAATCACAATTGAAATTCAGAAAAGCCCAATTGAAATTCAGAAATCGTAATTGAAATTCAGAAAAGCACAATTGAAATTCAGAAAATCACAATTGAAATTCAGAATAGCCCAATTGAAATTCAGAAAATCACAATTGAAATTCAGAAAAGCCCAATTGAAATTCAGAAAATCACAATTGAAATTCAGAAAAGCCCAATTGAAATTCAGAAATCGTAATTGAAATTCAGAAAAGCCCAATTGAAATTCAGAAAAGCACAATTGAAATTCAGAAAAGCACAATTGAAATTCAGAAAAGCCCAATTGAAATTCAGAAAATCACAATTGAAATTCAGAAAAGACCAATTGAAATTCAGAAAATCACAATTGAAATTCAGAAAAGCCCAATTGAAATTCAGAAATCACAATTGAAATTCAGAAAATGTAAACAAACCAAATGTAAACAACCCAATTATTAGTCACCACTACATAGACAGATTAAACAAATGATGTACAATTAATATGTATATGAGAGTATTCAACTTTATTCTCTACGTATTGCAGAGATCAGACAGAAAATACACTAATAAAATGTTGTTGGTAAAATCAAGTGAAACTGACTTTATTTTTTTTTTTATCTACATAATTTTTTATTAGTATTGTGAACAAAAATATTTACTCTACCACGTAACATAAATATTGCTATATACATATTTATATTTTATATTTTTCGTGTGGCATGCTCAATTTTTTAAACATATTTATGTTAGAAATATATATTAACATGGTACTATTTGAAAATTAAAATATAATAAATAAAGTTAATACCAGGGTTCAAAAAAGCTGCTAATATTATCCAAAAACAGACATATATTTCATAATTTTCATTAATGATATCTAAAAATAGTTATCACACTTTAATATTTAACAACAAGCTTTCTAACAGCAGCCGGCTGTACACATTATCTTGTCCAATAGTAGCTCTGATGCATGTTTGGACAACAAAAGGCTTTTTTTTATTTTATGTATATCCAAAAAAAGCAAAACAAAGTCTATTTTTTTTATGTCTAAATATATATAGCTTGTGTGTTTATTAAGGGTGGGATAGTGTTGTGTGAGATTTTAATCAGCAATATTTGGAAGCGCTAGAACAGCTCATTTTGTGAGGTTGGTAAAAAAAGTGTATGAGCCAAAAAATGGGGGAGGTCGGATAGGATCTAGGGGTCGCTCATCGGGGTCAAAGTTGGGCGTAGAGTGGAAAAAATCCACAAAAAGCCCCAAAACTCCCCTGGTTTTGCTCCTCGAGGGGTCAAATGTGAGACCGGCCCCCATTATTTTTTCCCCCTGAACACTTTTGCAAAACATACCTAAGCCCTATTTCCAATCCCTAAGGGGGGTCCCATACAAAGGTTCAATTTTTAAAAAATCTTGCTCCTACCGCTCTAGCTGTCATAGAAATCACCCTAGAGGAATCAAATGTATGACCGACCCCAATATTTTTTCAACCCCAACATTTTCTTAGAACATACCTACCCCCTATCTTCAATTCTTAGGGTGGTCCCCATACATTTTTTTTTATTTTTTCTTAAATTGTCATATTAAATCAGCTCCTACAGGTCCAATGGTGCCTCCTAGAGGGGTCATTATCAAGACCAACCCCCATTAATTTTTAGCCCCCAACACTTCTTCTGAACATACCAATTCCATATCTCCAAGTCCTAAGGGGTCTCCCACACAAAATGACATTTTTGTAAAACTTGCTCTCACCGCTCTAACTATCGCAGGGGTGACCCTAGAGAAGTTAAATGTGTGACCGACCCCCTATATTTTTTCAGCCCCAACATTTTCCCCAAACAACCCTACCCTCTATTTCAAAGCCTTAAGGGTGTCCCCACACATTTTTTTTATTTTTTAATTTTTTTTTATAAAATCTGCGCCTACCGCTCCCATTCTGCCTTTTAGGAACGGTAAATGCAGACTGACCCCCATTAATTTTTGCCCCCTACATTTTTTCTGAACATACCTACGCCGTATTTCCACTTTGTAGGGGTGCTCCCCTGGGGAAAACTAAGTGTTTGAAACCAAATTCGGCAAAACGTCTGGACCAGGATTGCTAATGTTTGCGCGTTTTAAAGAGCAGTGGAAAAATATAAAAGACAAACCGTACAGTCTTGGCATATAAGATGAGGAAGTGGCAGGCAACATACCAGCTCAAGTCCAAACTGACATCAAGTTGTTTTGTTGGGCTCAAATAAAAGAAAAGCAACCCAGAGACGACTACAAGGAGTTTCTTGAATTTGTTTTATTATACCTTGGCGAAAATATTACTAATAAGCATTTTAGCCCACCAGGACCCATCAGTCATGCTCGATGGATGGCAAAAGGCATATATTGCCTAAAAATGTTTTTGTTCCGAAAATATATCGGTTTGGCCAAAAAAGAATTAAATGCACTTCTTGATGTGACCGTTTTCATCATAACAATTTACGTAAAAGCTTGGTTTAGCGCTACCAAAGCAATAGAAGCTCCAAATAATGATTTGAATTTTTTGAAAGCGATTGCCAATTATGCTTCAATTGATAATATTCTGTCGCAACGATTGGTCAAGAGATTCTGTGGACATCTCTGGTATCTCAGTGGCGAAGCTGTTGCTCTCGCACTATTTGATCCGAATATCTCTTGTGAAATAAAACGAAAAATGTCGAATGCAATTCGTATATTTGAAGAAGAGAAAGAGGAATTGGAGGAAGAGTTATCTGACGATGAGATGGACGAATCGTCTAACGAAGACAGCGAGGAAGAAGAAGACGATGATATCGGGGAAGAAGATGCCTCAGAGGATAGCGGCGACAGTGGCAACAAGGATTGTAATCCTCCAGTACATGTTGTTGGATTCGAAGGTGTGAAAAGAATTAACATGGCATCGAAACAAGTGAATCAAGAACTCATGAAAACTGATTTAAGCCACTACGTCACACCTGAGACTGCAAATTTTTTTGCACGCTTCGGAATAACAACAAATTTCATTGCTTCCGATCCAAATACTTGGGAAAATCGTCAGGACTACCAGCGAGCGCTGCAAATATTACGTAAATTACATGTTGTCAACGACGCTGCCGAAGAGGCGTAAAATTAATAGAAGACTTTAACAACGTGTTGTGCCGTAACGAGGAGGAAAAAATAGGTCGTGGCCGAAAATCGGAAACAATATCCATCACACTATAAAAATAAATTAATTTGATTTATAGTTATGTATATTATTTATCATTTTTTATTATTTTCAAGTTAAAAAAATATTTTTTTACGCTTAACAAAAGTTACTATTAAATTACAAATTAAAGACCGCGGATTTCTCGATAAAATAAATAAAAAAATTGTGGGGTAACACCTTGAAGATAGAGGGTAGGTATGTTTGAAGAAAATGTTTTGGCTGAAAAAATATATGGGCAGGTCATACATTTGACTTCTCTACATACATTACTAATTTAGTTTTCCCCAGGGGAGCACCCCTACAAAGTGGAAATACGGCGTAGGTATGTTCAGAAAAAATGTAGGGGGCAAAAATTAATGGGGGTCAGTCTGCATTTACCGTTCCTAAAAGGCAAAATGGGAGCGGTAGGCGCAGATTTTATAAAAAAAATAAAAAAATAAAAAAAATGTGTGGGGACACCCTTAAGGCATTAAAATAGAGGGTAGGGTTGTTTGGGGAAAATGTTGGGGCTAAAAAAATATTGGGGGTCGGTCACACATTTAACTTCTCTAGGGTCACCCCTGCGATAGTTAGAGCGGTGAGAGCAAGTTTTACAAAAATGTCATTTTGTGTGGGAGACCCCTTAGGAATTGGAGATATGGAATTGGTATGTTCAGAAGAAGTGTTGGGGGCTAAAAATTAATGGGTGTTGGTCTTGATAATGACCCCTCTAGGAGGCACCATTGGACCAGTAGGATTTAATATGACAATTTAAGAAAAAATAAAAAAAAAATGTATGGGGACCACCCTAAGGATTGAAGATAGGGGGTAGGTATATTCTAAGAAAATGTTGGGGTTGAAAAAATATTGGGGGTCGGTCATACATATGATTCCTCTAGGGTGATTTCTAGGACAGCTAGAGCGGTAGGAGCAAGATTTTTTAAAAATTGAACCTTTGTATGGGACCCCCCTTAGGGATTGGAGATAGGGCTTAGGTATGTTTGGCAAAAGTGTTCAGGGGGAAAAAATAATGGGGGCCGGTCTCACATTTGACCCCTCTAGGAGCAAAACCAGGGGAGTTTTGGGCCTTTTTGTGGATTTTTCCCCCTCTACGCCCAACTTTGACCCCGATGAGCGACCCCTAGATCCTATCCGATTTGCCCCATTTTTTGGCTCATGCATTTTTTTTACGAACCTCACAAAATAAGCGGTTCTAGCGTGTCGAAATCGAAAACTCGTGCACTATCCCACCCCTAGTGTTTATTCTGCTTTGGACGCTGCTTTTGGATTCTGCTTTTGGACGATATTTTTGGATTCTACTATTGGACGATATTTTTGGATGCTGCTGGTAGACAAATATTTAGCTTATTTTATATAAAATGGAATGAAGAATAAATAACTCAACACTGAAAATCTTTTTGAATGATTTGTATATTTTTAAGTGTAAATGAATTTGGTAATACAAATGTATTGAAATTTGTAAATATTATTAGAAGTTATGATTTGTTTTGTATTTAATTTAATACAAAATTAAAGTTAATTAAAATAAGACAATTAATTTTGAAAATTTAAGTATGTCCAGTTTTGTTTTGGTGGTAGTGGCGAGGGTGGTTTTACTAAACTGTATAATATTTCGTTAAATACTTTAAACGTAATTGGTGTTAAGAAAGAAAATTCACAGTTAAAATTGAAATATATTTATGATTTACACCAAAACCTCAATATGCGACCTTTTGTTTTAATTAGAACACTATGGTTCGTTTAAGTAAAACTGAAGTTATGCGAATATTGTATTTACGTTTTATTTTATTTAAACTTTTTTATGCGCTAACGAAAAATCGAAAAAAATAAAATCAATTTATTATTGTGGTTTAAACTTTAAAGCGAATCTATGGCATTTTGCTATCTAAAACATTTTTAAATAACCAAATTTCTATAGATAAAATTTCTAAGAATCTCAGATTTTTTTGCTAATAAAAGAATGCCCCATATTTCTTAGACACTTTTACTACAGCGAAAAAAAAAAAAACAAATTTTATCGCACATTTAAATCATTTTTTAAAAAAAAAAATCACTCTTTTTCTTTAAAATAGCAAAAAACCCTATTAATAAATAAAAAAAAAAACACGGAAATTTTGAGAATTCTTTGTCTAGCGGTAAATACAAAACTAATTTTAAACGCAATAGTTTTAGGCATCAGTAACATTAAACAGCAATTTCAGTGGTTCAAAAGTTGTGAGCAAAACTGTGAATTTCTCATTGGTTTCATTTTAAATTTAATGGTAAAAACACGCTTAATACTCTTTGATAAACATTAGTATGTAACAAAAATATTTAACAAAGTACGTTCCTCACTTTTACTTTTTATCAATTGATTTTTTTAATTAATTAATAAATTTTATCAATTGATAATACTTTCTCTAAAGAAAAAAAAAATACCTTAGAATCTGAGACATTTTCTGTAGTAAAAGTGTCTAAGAAATATGGGGCATTCTTTTATTAGCAAAAAAATCTGAGATTCTTAGAAATTTTATCTATAGAAATTTGGTTATTTAAAAATGTTTTAGATAGCAAAATGCCATAGATTCGCTTTAAAGTTTAAACCACAATAATAAATTGATTTTATTTTTTTTCGATTTTTCGTTAGCGCATAAAAAAGTTTAAATAAAATAAAACGTAAATACAATATTCGCATAACTTCAGTTTTACTTAAACGAACCATAGTGTTCTAATTAAAACAAAAGGTCGCATATTGAGGTTTTGGTGTAAATCATAAATATATTTCAATTTTAACTGTGAATTTTCTTTCTTAACACCAATTACGTTTAAAGTATTTAACGAAATATTATACAGTTTAGTAAAACCACCCTCGCCACTACCACCAAAACAAAACTGGACATACTTAAATTTTCAAAATTAATTGTCTTATTTTAATTAACTTTAATTTTGTATTAAATTAAATACAAAACAAATCATAACTTCTAATAATATTTACAAATTTCAATACATTTGTATTACCAAATTCATTTACACTTAAAAATATACAAATCATTCAAAAAGATTTTCAGTGTTGAGTTATTTATTCTTCATTCCATTTTATATAAAATAAGCTAAATATTTGTCTACCAGCAGCATCCAAAAATATCGTCCAATAGTAGAATCCAAAAATATCGTCCAAAAGCAGAATCCAAAAGCAGCGTCCAAAGCAGAATAAACACACAAGCTATATATATTTAGACATAAAAAAAATAGACTTTGTTTTGCTTTTTTTGGATATACATAAAATAAAAAAAGCCTTTTGTTGTCCAAACATGTATCAGAGCTACTATTGGACAAGATAATGTGTACAGTAAGGGTGTTCTTAACAATAAGGGAAAAATTTAAAACGTTTTAATTGCTTGGCACTGGGCAGAATTTTGTTCCTTTGTGCTAAAAACTTAATAATAACAAATTTGGAGTTAATCCGATTACTTTAAGTGGACGCGGAAACGACCTGAAGTTTGAATAACGGATTACAAGGGGAAAAAATTACTTTTTACTCATTTTCTCAATTTTTTCGATATTTTAAGTTAAGTTTGAATTCAAATGGTTACAGAATTGTGATGTGGAGTACATTACCTTTGTAATAAGGCAATAAAAACTAATATCGGTTAAAAATCAGCCAAGTTATTACAACTGCCCCAGGCAACTAGCGTGTGGCAGACCACTTGATCAAAGATTTCGAGTTCAATTTTTGAAATTGCTTGAAATTATCTACTATAGCAACATTATTTTATTCTTTACTTGCCAATGTACTAAGGTAATAGGTATTTTTCATATTGTGTTATGCTAACTTGTTTTTAATTAATGGTAAAAAGGTCAAAATTTTTCAACCCTGTTTTCAAATCTCCAATTTTAAATTTTATTTTTTTTTGGCAAATAAAATTTAAAAAATCGACCATTGGACCATAGGATTTCGTTAAGCACATATAAGGGAATAAAAATTACAAAAATTGTAGACATTCCATTTTTCATTCGGCGGATTTCGAGATAATAGTGATTTTGGTAACTTTTTTAGCTTTTAGTTAATTTTTTTATTTTTTTTTTAACAAACTTCATATGTTTTCTACCGAATTACTACAGAATAATATAGAATACTTCAATTCCTTTAATCAGGGCAAAATTGAGTTATGAAAAATTGACCCAGTTAATGGTCAAATGTCAAATTTGAGAACAATTTGAATTTTTAAAGATTAACAATTTTTTTGAGCGGATATTTATGAAACTCCTCGATGTTATTTTAATATGACTAAACGTAAATGGTTTATTATTAAAATTCGGAAAATTAACCCATAAGTGCTATTGGGGTCTATATTTTTTTTATTTAATAGAGAAAATATAAGTATATTATTTCATAGGGTCATATAGACCCCAACAACACTTAAGGGTTAATGTTCTGAATTTTTATAAGCCATTAATTTTTAAATGTTATTAAAATAACATTTAAGATTTTGATTAATATCCGCTCGAAAAATCTGTAAATCTTTAAAAATTCAAATTCTTCTAAAATTTGACCTTTGACCTTTAACTGGGTCAATTTTTCATATCTCAATTTTGCCCTGATTAAAGGAATTGAAGTATTCTATATTATTCTGTAGTAATTCGGTAGAAAACATGTGAAGTTTGTTGAAAAAAATAAAAAAATTAACTAAAAGCTAAAAAAGTTACCAAAATCACTATTATCTCGAAATCCGCCGAATTAAAATCGCTAAACTAGACGAATGAAAAAAGGAATGTCTACAATTTTTGTAATTTTTATTCCCTTATATGTGCTTAACAAGATCCTATGGTCCAAAGGTCAATTTTTTTAATTTTATATGCCTAAAAAAATTTAAACTTAAAATTGGAGATTTGAAAACAGGTCTGAAAAATTTAGACCATTTTACCATTAATTATAAACAAGTTAGCATAACACAATATGAAAAATACTTATCACCTTAGCACATTGGCAAGTAAAGAATAAAAAAATGTTGCTATAGTAGATAATTTCAATCAATTTTAAAAATTGAACTCGAAATCTTTGATCAAGTGGTCTGCCACATGTTAGTCGCCTGGGGCAGTTGTAATAACTTGGCTGATTTTTAACCGATTTTAGTTTTTATTGCCTTATTACAAAGGTAATGTACTCCACATCACAATTCTGTAACCATTTGAATTCAAACTTAACTTTAAATATCGAAAAAATTGAGAAAATGAGTAAAAAGTCATTTTTTCCCCTTGTAATTCGTTATTCAAACTTCAGGTCGTTTCCGCGTCCACTTAAAGTTATCGGATTAACTCCAAATTTATTATTATTAAGTTTTTACTACAAAGGAACAAAATTCTGCCCAGTGCAACACAAAAATCCGAAATAAAAAAATAAGAACACCCTTAGTGTACAGCCGGCTGCTGTTAGAAAGCTTGTTGTTAAATATTAAAGTGTGATAACTATTTTTAGATATCATTAATGAAAATTATGAAATATATGTCTGTTTTTGGATAATATTAGCAGCTTTTTTGAACCCTGGTATTAACTTTATTTATTATATTTTAATTTTCAAATAGTACCATGTTAATATATATTTCTAACATAAATATGTTTAAAAAATTGAGCATGCCACACGAAAAATATAAAATATAAATATGTATATAGCAATATTTATGTTACGTGGTAGAGTAAATATTTTTGTTCACAATACTAATAAAAAATTATGTAGATAAAAAAAAAATAAAGTCAGTTTCACTTGATTTTACCAACAACATTTTATTACTGTATTTTCTGTCTGATCTCTGCAATACGTAGAGAATAAAGTTGAATACTCTCATATACATATTAATTGTACATCATTTGTTTAATCTGTCTATGTAGTGGTGACTAATAATTGGGTTGTTTACATTTGGTTTGTTTACATTTTCTGAATTTCAATTGTGATTTCTGAATTTCAATTGGGCTTTTCTGAATTTCAATTGTGATTTTCTGAATTTCAATTGGTCTTTTCTGAATTTCAATTGTGATTTTCTGAATTTCAATTGGGCTTTTCTGAATTTCAATTGTGCATTTCTGAATTTCAATTGTGCTTTTCTGAATTTCAATTGGGCTTTTCTGAATTTCAATTACGATTTCTGAATTTCAATTGGGCTTTTCTGAATTTCAATTGTGATTTTCTGAATTTCAATTGGGCTTTTCTGAATTTCAATTGTGATTTTCTGAATTTCAATTGGGCTATTCTGAATTTCAATTGTGATTTTCTGAATTTCAATTGTGCTTTTCTGAATTTCAATTACGATTTCTGAATTTCAATTGGGCTTTTCTGAATTTCAATTGTGATTTTCTGAATTTCAATTGTGATTTTCTGAATTTCAATTGGGCTTTTCTGAATTTCAATTGTAATTTTCTGAATTTCAATTGGGCTTTTCTGAATTTCAATTGTAATTTTCTGAATTTCAATTGTGATTTTCTGAATTTCAATTGGGCTTTTCTGAATTTCAATTACGATTTCTGAATTTCAATTGGGCTTTTCTGAATTTCAATTGTGCTTTTCTGAATTTCAATTGTGCTTTTCTGAATTTCAATTGTGTTTTTCTGAATTTCAATTGTGATTTTCTGAATTTCAATTGTGCTTTCCTGAATTTCAATTGTGCTTTTCTGAATTTCAATTGGGCTTTTCTGAATTTCAATTGTGATTTTCTGAATTTCAATTGGGCTTTTCTGAATTTCAATTGTGCTTTTCTGAATTTCAATTGTGCTTTTCTGAATTTCAATTGTGCTTTTCTGAATTTCAATTACGATTTCTGAATTTCAATTGGGCTTTTCTGAATTTCAATTGTGATTTCTGAATTTCAATTGTGCTTTTCTGAATTTCAATTATGATTTCTGAATTTCAATTGGGCTTTTCTGAATTTCAATTATGATTTCTGAATTTCAATTGGGCTATTCTGAATTTCAATTGGGATTTCTGAATTTCAATTGTGATTTCTGAATTACAATTGATCTTTTCTGAATTTCAATTGGAAAAGGTGTAGTGATAGAGTTTTCCATTCCGTTTGTAAAACCTCGAAATATTGGTCTAGGACCCCATAAGGTATATATATTCGTGAACTTCGATCGATTCTTAGACGATCTAGCGATGTCCGTCCGTCCGTCTGTCCATCTCTCTGTTAAAAAAACACGTTAACTTTTGAAAGACTTTCCAGAGGCTCCTGAAGTTTGGAATATATGTTGGGCATTTATCTGGTCACACGCTAACTTTCGAAAGGCAATTCTAAGGATGCTGAAGCTTGGCATATACATATGTTTGACGTTTTCCGGGCCTGGTCTGTTTTGAATTTCAGCCAAATCGGTTCAGTGATTCAAAAGTTATTAGTAAAACCGTGAATTTCAGATTAGTTTCACCTTAAATTCATGAGTTGTAAACCCGTTAAACATGTTTTAAAAACATTGGTAAGTCCAAAAAATATTTTTCAACGTATTTTTGTCACTTAAAAATATATTTACACTAAAAAAAATACACTCGGAAAAAAAATTTACACTCGAAAAAAATTGTACACTCAAAAAAAATTTTACACTCAAAAAAAAATTCTGTAAATTATTTTTTTTTTTTTCAAAAATTACTTAAAAAAAACGTTTTTTTACACAAAATAAAAACTACCCAGCAAAACTTTGGTAATAGGTAGTGATTATATAACACATTACCAGGTAATGTATATAACTTATTTGTAGCATTATTTTATGATGTTTTACCAAACATTTGTTCCACAACGTATTTTTTTCAAGTGTAAAATAATGCATTACTGTTGTAGGGGTTTGTTTGGCTTAAGGTCATAAAAAATTATAAATAAAAAAAATCTGCACAATTTTTATATTTTTAATTTTGTTTCTTTATTTTTCCTTCCGATATTTCGACCGATCATCGATGGTCATCATCAGGGTCTACAAAATAAACAAAAACGGTTATCCAACATACATCATTAACAATTTAATTAACAAGGTAACAAATAACACATCCGGGGAAACTAAGAATAACACATCTGGTAACACCAAATACTTTAGTTTGAGTTTTATACCAAAGCTCACAGAAAACATACAACTTAAAGAAATAATAAAAAACGAAGATATAACAATAGCACACAGATCAAATAAAACAATAAATTCATTATTCACAAGAACAAAAACAAAAATCGAAAAGACACAACAGAGTAATGTTGTTTATGAAATAACATGTAATGGTAAAACGAATGAAGAGTGCGGAAAAATTTATATAGAAACAACAAAAAGAAGTGCGGGTACGAGGATGACTGAGCATGCAGCTGATATTAGAAACAACAAAATAACAACAGGCCTATCGCAACACTGCATTGAAATGGGACATAAACCGAATTTAGACGAATTTAAAATACTAAACAAAGAACGAAACCAAAACAAACGATTAACTATTGAAAGCTTGAGGATCCAGCAGAAAATGAAACATGCGATCAACATAAAAGAAGACAAAGACAACACCAACGCAAATTATACACTAGCAATAATTTAGTATAGAATCAAGAACTGTGATACAAAGTGTTAGAAATTTTTTAAACTGTGATATTTTATTTATTTATTTTTGCAATTATATATTTTTTAAATTAATTATGTGTTTTATGTCGTGTTATATGTACGTTGTAAAACAAATATTGTGTTTAAAAATTAAATGTGAAAGTTAACTAAAGATAATTTGTAAGTTAAAAATATTATAATACTGAGTATTTTGTTGTTGTTTTTATTTAAAGAAATTGTTTTTCTCTTATGTTCTTCTTTTTTGTTTATGGTGTGGTTGCCAGATTAATAAATAAATCAATCCCTGAAGATGCTGGAAATATCCCAGTGAAACGTTGGAGAAAGAAAAAATTAAATAAATTGTCTTTTATTTAAATAAAAAAACAGACCTTAAAAGCCTGATTAGAAAATTCTAAAACATAAAACTGTTACACATATATTTAACATTTAAATTTTATAACATAAAACACAAAATAACATTTATGAATACATACATTTAAAACACTGTAATATTATAAATTACAAAAAAGTCGAAACGTCCTCACTGCTTAACATATTTTCATCAACTGATTTTGTTTTATTGATTGCGCTTTATTTTTGTTTTATATGTCGGTGTTTGTTTATTGTGTATTTGTATATTTGCGAAATCTTATCGGTATCTGTCTTGTAGTTCAGTCGTAAGTTTGTTGGTGTATTTACTATGTGTAACATTTCTAGTGTGTATCGTTTTGTATAGTTGCTCTCTTCTTGCAAAATGCTCACATTGTTAAAGTTGGGCTTGTGGCCAGTTAATGTACAGTGTGCTGCTAGGGCTGTTTTTTGCTCAATTGGTTTTGTTACAGCTTTTTGATCAGATTTGTGTCCTGATAATCTCGTCTTTAGTTTTGATTTTGTTGTCCCCACATATACTTTTGGGCATATGTTGGACCCGTCCCCCTCACAGCTTATTTTGTAGATTAAGTTAGATTTTTCTTCCTTTTCAAGTTTTGTTTTTGGTTTGCTGAATAATTGGTACACAGAGTTGTTGGTCTTGAGCGCTATTTCGTATTTTTCTTTGTTGTATATGTCCGAATTCTTAAGTCTTTCGGAAAATCCGGGGATGTACGTTACCGATTTGTATATTTTATCTGATTTTTCTTCTTCTTTCCTAACAAGTTTTTTTGTTTTTGCCTGTTTAATTAAATCTTTTATAGTTTTTATAGGAAATTCGTTTTTCTTTAGCGTGTCTGTAATTCTTTGGAGATTATTTTTGTGAAAGGCTTCATCACTTATCTCTAAAACTCGTCTTATAAAATTTGTTGCGGTGTTTATTATTATTCGCCTAGGATGTTTTGAGTGAAAGTTTATGAGTCTTCCAGACGATGTAGGTTTTTGATACCAGTCTATTCTAAGTACGTTTTCTTGTCTAAGAACCACAGAATCTAAATACGGTATTTTATTATCATTCTCTTCTTTACTAATAATGCATTACTAATAATTATTGGAAAAATTGTATTTCATATTTATTATTTCTAAACATTAAATCATGGATGACTTTGGATATTTGGTTAAAATATGTATTATTTGAAAGTTTGAAATAATGCATTATTTATAATTGGATGCATAATGCATTACAATAACATAAAAAATAATTATTTTATAAAAAATGCATAAGTTTGAACTAGAGATAGGCTCACGACACACACTCACGAGCATATTTTATCTACTTTCACTCACTTACAATCACGTGAGTAAATTTAATACAAAATAACTTTTTCACTACTCGTAACACCTTATATATTATGTTCTGGTATGCTATATTATTTCATTTCTCGTAACCTATAAAATATCATATATTTTACACCTTACTCGTATTCTTCGTTATAAATGTATGACTTATTTTATACCTTACTGGTATTCTTTGTGATAATGTGGATGCATTACTTTGAGTCTCATCGCCTGTTAAAATCATCAATGCTGCAATGTATAAAATAAGAGATCCTATACCATATTTTATACCTTATTTGGTAATCTAAGTTTTGCTGGGTAATCAAAAATTTTATTTTTTCACGTTACAAAATTTACTATCACTTAAAAGGGCATTGTGGAGGGTATTCATAGATTCGGCCAAGTCGAATTTAACTTTTCTACTTGTTTGTTTTTTTTAATTTTTTTTTAAGTTTAGATGTTTGTCCATCCACATAAAAAAAATTCAGAAACGCGTTATCCGTTTTTTTTTTCGAGAAAATCGCATTTGAATTTTAAATTCCATAACAATTTTGTAATTTGCTTGTATTTTCTTGTTTTAACGTTGCGAATAAGTATTATTAATTGCATAAATATTACTCATACGATCTGCTGAAACAAGAAAATAAAGAAAATTACTAAATTGTTATGAAAATTAGAATTCAAATGTTAATAACTTCAGGAGATAGAAAAAGTAACAAAGTACGTTTTTATCCTTTTTACTTCATTAAAACATGAAGGTACTTTACTCACATTTAACTCCCAGTTTCTGTATGACGAACGAATGACGAACGTCAAAAATTTGCATGCATTTTGTTATAGTAACAAAAACAAAATACATGCTAATTTTTTAATTTTGTCATTCGTTTGTCATACAGAAACTGGGGGTTAAAGTTTCTAATGCCTTTTCTTCAGCAAATGCGAAAAGTACAAACCCGTGTAAAAAAGGATTAGATCTTATCTGATCTGGTTATATCTATTCATATATGATCATGTCAGATAAGATATAATTATATCTGAAATGCCCAAAATCCAGATCTAATTCTTTCTCGGATTTTGTCAACATTGGCACAAATTTGACATTTTCTTATATCTGATCAGATACAATTATATACAATCAGATGCATTTATACATTATGAGATCAAAGATCTTGTAAGATCAAATCGATTTTTAAACGAAAAAGTACTATATTGGTATTTCCGAAAAAAAAAAATTTCAGAATTTAAAAATTTTCACCAGTATTCTTTAGGAAATATAAAAAGTATTAAATTACAATTTTTAACACCCTTTCACCCAATTAGAATCAACTTCCAATGGTCGAGCATAAATTTCAAAAATCAAGTCTTTATGATCATTATTTCAGAAGATCGACAAAGTACGAAAGTACACATTTTTGTACTTTTAAAATCGAAACATTCTAAAAAGTTGACTTGTAAGAATTTTTTTTTCACGAGAATGGGGTGCAGGTGAGTCGGGTTAATACGAACGATAGGTGGCGTTCGGGTTTAGTGGGCGATCGGGTGCTAACTACGATAAGTAAAGATACTAAGTAACTCACGAGAATGGGGTGCAGGTGAGTCGTGTTAATACGAACGATAGGTGGCGTTCGGATTTAGTGGGCGATCGGGTGCTAACTACGATAAGTAAAAATACTAAGTAACTCACGAGAATGGGGTGCAGGTGAGTCGTGTTAATACGAACGATAGGTGGCGTTCGGGTTTAGTGGGCGATCGGGTGCTAACTACGATAAGTAAAAATACTAAGTAACTCACGACAATGGGGTGCAGGTGAGTCGTGTTAATACGAACGATAGGTGGCGTTCGGATTTAGTGGGCGATCGGGTGCTAACTACGATAAGTAAAAATACTAAGTAACTCACGAGAATTGGGTGCAGGTGAGTCGTGTTAATACGAACGATAGGTGGCGCTCGGGTTTAGTGGGCGATCGGGTGCTAGCTACAATAAGTAAAAATACTAAGTAACTCACGAGAATGGGGTGCAGGTGAGTCGTGTTAATACGAACGATAGGTGGCGTTCGGGTTTAGTCGGATTTCTAACTACAGGGTTTTAACTACGGACCAACTACGGCTAAAGACGGAGTTGGGAACAGGAATCTGGTCGGCTTACGGTATACATCGTATATTCTACGAGGTATATCACGAACTCCAACTGGTTTCTCGTTCTTCTGGTCAGCCAAACTTTGTCATTATAAATAACAATTTGACCAACTCAACGAGAATTGCGAGATAGTATTAACTGTTTGCTAGTAATAACTGTCAAACAAACAACTCTATATTGGGTATGGGTACAAGTAGAGTGATAAGGTATATGAAAAAGTTTTTTCCTTGTAACGGCACGTTACAATTTTCAAAATAGTACCAAAGTACGCATTTTTTTTGAAGAATCCGCTCAAAACTTTCTAAAACGTACATTTGTAAGAGTTTTTTCAAAACCTTTTTTTTCAGGAGAGGGAAAAGGTAACAAAGTACAATTTTTTACCCCTTAAATTTCTAAAATGTACTTTTTCAGAAAGTTTTTTTTGGCCGGAGGATCCTACATTCAAAAATTCCAAGTTTCTACGAGCATTATTTCAGGATGTATAAAAAGTACCAAAGAAATGTTTTTGGAACGGGAAATTCCAAGTCATTAGCTCATTTGTAGGGCTACCAAGTAGAGATACCGAGTTATAAATTTTAGGTCTGTTTGTTTACCCAAATTATTTACTATTTTTACTACAATTGGAAAGTTTTGTTTACTTTTTGTATTACAATTTTCGAGCTGCAGTAAAATTAGTAAAACTGGGTAGATTGTAGTAAGTTAAACGAACAGACATTTTACTAATTCTTAAAATAATATTTTTATACTATCCAACCCACCACAGTATGGGGGTATACTCACTTTGTCATTCCGTTTGTAACGCATCGAAATATCGGTCTAGGACCCCATAAAGTTTATATATTATTGATCAGTGATCAAGTCTCGGGCATTCTAGCGATCTCCGTATGTTCGTCCGTTTGCTGAAGACACGATACAGCTCAAAATAAATGAGATATCCTTCTGAAGGTTGGTACGAATACGTTTCATGGTCATTAGCAGGTTAAGTTCGGAGATGATCAAAATCAGATTAGTGAGAAAAAAATTTCCCCCTTAAAAAAATAAGCCAACCTCTGCAAAACGTTTTTTTGTGTTTGAACAATTTTTAAATTCAATGTCCTATACTTGGAGCCAGGGGATTAGAAATGTGTTCTGTTTGTCCGCCCCCTTTTGGGTCGTGTATGTTAAAAATTTATTTAAATAATGATAAAATTATATTACTTAATAAAATATTTTTTTATATTTTTTAAATTTTTTTTTATGTTGGAGGGTATGAAAACACACAAAAAATTATTGGCTTAAAAATTTCAATTAAATCTATTGATCAACAAAATTTTAATGAGTCAATTATTGTTTTGATCAACGTTTTTGTTATATTCTTTAACTATCAAATTACAAATTTTCAACATACCAGATTTTTTTCACTTCAATTTATTTGAATACATTAATTCAAAAATATACTTTATACTAGGGCTTTACTTTTTTTATTGTCGGCAACATATTGGAAAGCAAAAAATATGAATTTATTCATAATTTTTCCATAAGCTTGAAATTTATTTGTTAAATCAATCATTATTTTAATTGACTTTAAATTAAAAATTGATTAATTGAAATAAAAATCAATTAATCACCTACAATTTGATGATTGATATAATAATTTTCTTTATCGAAGGAGTTTCAATTAAAAAATTAATGGAATTCGCGTTTTTGTTTATTGACTTTCGTTTTCAATTCTTTCTGTGAACTTTGACACAGCCGAATTTAACACTCTCACATGTTTTTAGAAAAAGTAAGATTTTCAGTCCCACTGTCCAGTTACTGTTGTTGGTGACTTTGGTATTTTTACTGTTATTTTACTTTAAACAGGATGATGACACACAGAAAACCATTTTACACATATTACATGCAACTTAAGTACATGTGTGTTAGTAAGTGTATGTGAATGTTTGTATGTATATGTGTTGCGGTTGTTAATAGTGTCGAAACAAAAGTTATGCATTGTCACTTTAGTGTCGTCGTCGTGCAACAGAGCCAGCCAGCGAGCGAGCAGCAACAAACAACAAGGAAAGGCTTTAATATCAACAACATCTCGTATATATAGAGTTAAACCTCTTAAGTTAAAGCCAAAACTCTTAAATGAATCTCAAACACACAACACCAGAAAGCAACTACCACAAACAACACTAACAATGGCATAAAGACCACAACGGAAAAGGAAAAGAAAAGAAAATATCGCAGGAAAATACATGATGTTCCAAATAAAAATAAGAATTTTATGGTTGATCAAGAATGAATCTTGGTAAATATGGATAATATCTTTATATATTCGATTAGGAGCTTACCAATACTTTAGAGAAATTTTATATATTATCTATTAATGGAGTTGGGATGTTTTCAATATAACATAAATAAACGATTGCCCGGTTAAGGTAAACGGATGCCTTATGTTTTAAAAGGTGATTGAAACTAATATGATTTATTGTAAGGATTTTCTTCACTTTTAGACAGGAATGCTTCAAATTAAGAAGATGAGCGAACATATAGAAAAATGTTTAAAGCATTTAACGAAATAAACTTTTTTTGTAATTTTTTTGAGTTTTTCATCTCTTTTTTAATTTTTTTGATTTTACCAGACTTTTTTATAAGAATTTTAATTTCTTCCTATATTCACTCCTCGGGCGAACCAACTTTAACCTCAAGTTGCGAACACCTTAAATGTCTATCTTGATTATGAATCTGGGGTGCCCAAATACCGCACACAAAAAAACCTTGTCAAATTACTACAAAAAGTCTTGTAATCCCGTTTTACCAATATTTGACAGTTCTCCTTGTTTTTTAAGAAAAATGGTTTTGTTGAAATTTACATTTTTTTTGTAATTTTAATTTTTTTTTGTAATTTTACAAATTTTAATGTTTTTTTTTTTAACAAAAAAAAAAAAAGAATTAGTACGTTCACGAGAATTCCTTGTAAGTTTTACTGCGCCAAGAAAGTTGTAAATTTACAATTTTATTTGTAACAAGCTTGTAAAATTACAAAAAAAGCTCGTAATTTTTACTAGGAATTCTCGTAAAATAGGAGGTAGCTAAAAATTTAGTAAAGTTACGAAACCTCCTTGTAAGATTTATCGCGCAAAAAAAAAATTGTAATTTTAAAAATTTTTTTGGTAAAAATCTTGTAAATTTACAAAATTATTGGTAAAAAGCTTGTAAAATTACAAGGAATTCTTGTCAAATAGAAGGTAGCAAAAAAAACTTTCAAAATTTTCTTGTCAGTTTACAAGGTTTTTTTTGAGTGTTTATTTCGACAGAAATCAAAATCTTCGCCAGAGTAGTTTGTGAAAGAATCGTGGTCAAACGTCAAAAACCTGACATTTTAAGCTTATCTCGAAATCGATGAGATAACGATGACAAAAAAAGGCCCAAAAATATTTCTATTTATGATATTGTCATAATAGAGTATTTTTAATTTATTGCTTTAAAAAAGTTACTATCTCATAGTATGTCTGTACTGATCAGTTTCATCCCCACTAAAGGAATCTTCAGCAGACTTTAGAGAATCATCGTTGGTCAATCAAACATCAAACCAGACATAATATTTGATATATTTCCCAAGTTATATGAGAAGTACTATTATGAAGGTCCGAAATCTGTTTTCCAACAAAAATAACTCTTTTAAAGCAAAAATTGTATATATTAAATCACCGTCGGTAACTATTAATATATGTGTTGCTGTTATTTTACAATAACAACAGTGCCTAACCAAACAATAGTGTTGGTAGGATAAGTCGTACTAAACTTTGTGTTAAATGTTGTTTTTTTATTTTTAGTACCAAAAGGTACATAAAAATAAAATGTATTTATTCGGCCTTTATATATGTATATATATTCGATTAGAGTTTTATTCTAGTTCGAGGCCCAAAAATATTTCTATTTATGATATTGTCATAATAGAGTATTTTTAATTTATTGCTTTAAAAAAGTTACTATCTCATAGTATGTCTGTACTGATCAGTTTCATCCCCACTAAAGGAATCTTCAGCAGACTTTAGAGAATCATCGTTGGTCAATCAAACATCAAACCAGACATAATATTTGATATATTTCCCAAGTTATATGAGAAGTACTATTATGAAGGTCCGAAATCTGTTTTCCAACAAAATATCTCTTTTAAAGCAAAAATTGTATATATTAAATCACCGTCGGTAACTATTAATATATGTGTTGCTGTTATTTTACAATAACAACAGTGCCTAACCAAACAATAGTGTTGGTAGGATAAGTCGTACTAAACTTTGTGTTAAATGTTGTTTTTTTATTTTTAGTACCAAAAGGTACATAAAAATAAAATGTATTTATTCGGCCTTTATATATGTATATATATTCGATTACTAAAAATAAAAAAACAACATTTAACACAAAGTTTAGTACGACTTATCCTACCAACACTATTGTTTGGTTAGGCACTGTTGTTATTGTAAAATAACAGCAACACATATATTAATAGTTACCGACGGTGATTTAATATATACAATTTTTGCTTTAAAAGAGTTATTTTTGTTGGAAAACAGATTTCGGACCTTCATAATAGTACTTCTCATATAACTTGGGAAATATATCAAATATTATGTCTGGTTTGATGTTTGATTGACCAACGATGATTCTCTAAAGTCTGCTGAAGATTCCTTTAGTGGGGATGAAACTGATCAGTACAGACATACTATGAGATAGTAACTTTTTTAAAGCAATAAATTAAAAATACTCTATTATGACAATATCATAAATAGAAATATTTTTGGGCCTCGAACTAGAATAAAACTCTAATCGAATATATATACATATATAAAGGCCGAATAAATACATTTTATTTTTATGTACCTTTTGGTACTAAAAATAAAAAAACAACATTTAACACAAAGTTTAGTACGACTTATCCTACCAACACTATTGTTTGGTTAGGCACTGTTGTTATTGTAAAATAACAGCAACACATATATTAATAGTTACCGACGGTGATTTAATATATACAATTTTTGCTTTAAAAGAGTTATTTTTGTTGGAAAACAGATTTCGGACCTTCATAATAGTACTTCTCATATAACTTGGGAAATATATCAAATATTATGTCTGGTTTGATGTTTGATTGACCAACGATGATTCTCTAAAGTCTGCTGAAGATTCCTTTAGTGGGGATGAAACTGATCAGTACAGACATACTATGAGATAGTAACTTTTTTAAAGCAATAAATTAAAAATACTCTATTATGACAATATCATAAATAGAAATATTTTTGGGCCTCGAACTAGAATAAAACTCTAATCGAATATATATACATATATAAAGGCCGAATAAATACATTTTATTTTTATGTACCTTTTGGTACTAAAAATAAAAAAACAACAGATGACAAAAAAATTTATATATTTTTTGTCGCTTGTTCGGGACTTTTTCAAAAACGGATCTGGCGAAGATTTTGATTTTCGTCGAAATATAGTAGTGGGGCACGCCAAATTCATAATTAAGAAAAACATTTACAGTGGTCGTAACTTGAGGTAAAATTTGATTCGGCCACGTGTATTTTTTTATATTTTTTGGATAATTTATAAAAAATTTTATGATTAAAAAAAAAAAAAATTTATTTGCTTTCCAAGCAAAACGAATTGAAATATCGGTCGGGGACCCTATTAAGTATATATATTATTGATCCATTTCTCAGACAATCTAGCTCTAGACATCCGTCCATCTCTCTGTGGAAAGCAAGATGCAGTCTAAACCAAAAATTTGGTAAATGAGTGCATTACTTAAGTGCTAAAAAGTAATTTCACATTTTGGAGAGTATAAATGATTCGGCATAGAAGAATTTAACCCCCTCACTTGTTTTTGTACATTTGTTAAACAAATGGAACACTTTTATGTTAGAGTTTTAGATTTGGTGAAAAAATAAGAAAATAATAAAAAGAAAAATTTTTGGATGAAAAACAAAACTTTGATGAAAAAAAAGTTTTGATAAAAAAAAAATTTGGTAACAAAAAAAAATTTTTTTGGAAAAACTGATTTTTGAAAAAAAGGTTAGAAAAAAAAATTGATGAAAAAAAATATATTGGTGAAAAAAAATTTTTGATACAAAAAAATTCTTTTGATAAAAAAACAAAATGTGATAAAAAAAATAAAATTAGATAAAAAAAAAATTATAAAAAATTATACAAAAAATAAAAAAAATAAATTTTGGAAAAAAAAATTGATAAAAAAATTTAAATTTGATGAAAAAATTTTTTTTTTATGAATTGATGAAGAAAAAAACAAATTTAATGAAAACAAGTGAGAGTGTTAAATTCGGCTGTGCCGAATCATGTATACCCTCCCTATAAAAAAAGTCGTTTTCAAATCCCCTTTGCCCATCTCCGAACTTAACTAGACTATGAACATAAGACATATATGTGCCAAATTTCAGGAGTCTAGCACTTTTATTTTGGACTGTATCGTGTCTTCCACAGACGGACGGACGGACATACGGACATCGATAGAATGTCTTAGAATCAATCAATGATCAATAATATATATACTTTATGGGGTCCTAGACTGATAATTCGATGCGTTACACACGGAATGACAAAGTGATTATACCCCATACTGTAGTTGGAGGGTATAAAAATTATGAAAAATTATTTTGATGAATAAATAAAAAATTTATGAAATTTTTTTTTTTTATTTTTTTTTAAATTATGTAACGTTTAATTCACCATCTGGTGAAAAACAATTTTATTCACCAGCAGGTGAAAAAAAAAACTTTTTTTTGTCATCAAAAACTATTTTTTCACCAAAAAAAATTTTAGGTAAATTTTTTTTTCTTTGAAAATTGTTTTTTTTCAGATTTTTTTTTTTTTTGCAGCAAAACCTTTTTTATACCCTCCACTCTAGTGATAGAGGGTATATACAAGTTTGTCATTCCGTTTGTAGCACATCGAAATATTGGTGTAGGACCCCATAATGTAAATATATTCATGATCCTCGATCGATTTTATGTCGATCTAGCGATGTCCATCCCTCCGTCTATCTGTCTATCTGTCTGTCCGTCCGTAGAAAACACGCTAACTTTTGAAAGACTTTACAGAGGCTACTGAAGTTTGGCATATATGTTGGTCATTTACCTGGTCAGATTAGTATTGCAATCTAGCCAAATCGGTCCAGTGGTTCAAAAGTTTTGAGTAAAAGAGTAAATTTAGGAAAGGGTTTTTCGCGAATTTACGAGATAAAAAAAGCGATAACTATCGAAAGACAATAATGCTGAAACGTGGCATGTATCTTTGCCGTTCCCCAGGACTGTTTGGTTTTGAATTTCAGCTCAATCGGTCTAGTGGTTCAAAAGTTATAAGCAAACCCACGAATATCAGATTGGATTCATATTAAATGCCACGTGGTAAAAAAGTTTAAAAAGCATTGGTGGTAACTTAGCAATGCTTTTCAAACTTGTTTAGTCTTAAAGCAATGCTTTTTAAACTTGTTTAGTTTTAAAAGCATTGATAACTTAAAAATTACACTCGAAAAAAATTTTACACTCAAAAAAAATTTTACACTCGAAAAAAATTTTATACTCAAAAAAAAATTAATTTTTTTTACAAAAATGTCAATATTTTGTGTACACTCATACGTGCATTCACTCAGAAATATTTTTACAGTAAGAAAACATTACACTCGAAAAAAGATTTCCACTAAAAAAAAGTTAATAATTTTCTTTTTTTTTTCAATAAAAATAAAAAGAATTTTTTACTAAAAATAAAATATTTCTAATCAAAATTGTTAATTTTTTTTACGTTAAAAATGTACTATCCCTTAAAAAAGGCATTGTGGAGGGTATTCCTAGATTCGGCAAAGTCGAATTCAACTTTTCTACTTGTTTTTACATGATAATGTTTTTAGGTTGGTCGAATTTTAAAAATGATGCAGGACGCACATTCAGTGTGACTATATAAGATACCGACTTGGGTTGCCAGACGTCCAGCATTTAGTGGGTTTGTCCAGTTTTGTTTCAACGTTTCCCGCGTCAAAAAAAATTTGTTATGCACATTTATTTTCATTCAAAATCGTTTTTTGTTATAATCAAATTTTTTTAATGAATTTTTTTTTGCACCACGCTTTTTTTTTCATCAAATTTTTTTTTTTTTTTAAATTTTTTTTAATCAAAATTTTTTTTCTTCAAATTAAATTTTTATCCATTTTTATTTGTCATCTACAAATTTTGTTTCATCAATATTTATTTTTATCCAATTTTATATTTTTTCATTAAATTTTTTTTACATAAATTTTTTTTCTTCAAAAATGTTTTTTTTCAGAATTTTTTTTTAATTGCAGCAAAACTTTTTTTATAAAATTTTGTTTTTCACCAAAATTTTTTTTTCATGAAAAATTATTTGTTTGTCAATTTTTTTTTTCAATTTTTTTCATTTTTGTTCAATTTTGTTTACCAAAACTTCTTTTTCGCTAATTGTCCGACATAAAAATGTTCAATTTGTTTAACAAATGTACAAAAAACAAGTGAGAGTGAGTGTTTAATTATTCTGTGTCGAATCTTTTGTCCTGTCAAAAATGTAAAGATACTTTTTTGCACTTAAGTAATACACTCATTTACCAAATTTATAGCTCTTTTGGTTTGAACTTCATCTTACTTTCCAGAGACATATGGGCGGATGTAACGATGTATCAATTGCATTATAGCGATTGCGGTATCGCCATAAATTAAAATTATGATAACATTTTCGAATTTTAGGCGATTTTGTTATCGTAATTCCAGGGACCTAATCACGAAAAATGAAAACAATTGACGATGGATAAACGACATAAAAATACATAGCGGTTCTGAAAAAAAAAAGTTTTTCTTAATTATAGTATTAAAGAGTGCTATCAAACCCAAAAACATTAAAAACACGGAAACAGTTTATTTAATTTAGGAACAACAAGACTCTAAAAATCGACTACAGTCTACTATAGTTTTACGTGATCACAATCCTGGAAATTTCGATAGCGAAAACAATATCACATTTTTATATCGAAACAAACCCGTTATCGCCTAGAATAACGATAGTTTTTCGATAAATTCTGGAAAATGGTAATTTTACTATCGTTTTGACTGGATTTATCGATAACGAAAACAAAGAGTGTTCGCGAAAATTTTTTAACTAATATAAAATGTGGGTACATTTGACTGCTCTAGGGGCGTTCTTAGAACAGTTAAAGCGAAAAAAACTTGTCGAATTACTAGATTTTGTCCACAAAAAATTTTAAAAAAATTTAAAGACTACAAACAACAAAAAGTGATTAAGGCTCTTATTCATAATACTTATAACAGACTTATTGTAGGTTTATTAGACAATTGTTCCTGCAATATCTGTCAAATAAACCTACTTTAAACATATTTTAGGTTTTATGAATAACCACATAAAGCTTTAAAAAAATCGATAACTTTTAACCGGTTTATCATAAAATCCGAAAATTTACCAATATTGGTAAAAAAATGAAGATCCTATTGTTGGTAGATGCCCCTACAATTTTAATGACCACAAATTTCATAACTTTACTGTGACAACCAAACTTTATAACACTATTTTCATCTGGTTTATTTATATAAACTCATAAACTGCAAGGATACAATTATCCTGTTTGGAGACTTATTCCGTACACTCTAAAAAATAGATGTAAAATCACTACAATAATGTTAGTAAATTTTTGTTTAAAATGACACACAACGTCTAAATTTACGCATGAAATGTTTAAAAAATATATTAAGACACAAAAAATGGAAAATTACACATTTTGTACAGTAATTTGTGTTTTTATAAATATTTGAATTATATTATTACACATTTTGTGTTTAAAATCGGATATTAAACACAAAATGCGCAATGTTACATTTTTAAAGCAGTAATTAATTGTCATGCCTAAAATCAAAATTGAAAAAAAAAAAAAATTACAGAAATTTATTAAAAAATATTTTATAATAAAAAGAATCATTCGGAAATAGACGTACAAAATACAAAAAATAAAAAGTTTTGCAATCAATTAAGGAATATCAGATGGAACAACGAAAGTAGATTAAGGTGAGTAGAGAAAGCAACTCTAATATTTAAGAATTGCATCAACAACATCAATTTTTTTTCAGATGTCAAGTGGAATTTGCTGGGAAATGGATGTTGCCGGGAAATTGATTATTTGCCGGGAAATTGATGATTTGCCAGGAAATTGATGTTTCAACTAGGAGTTCATATTTTGCATCTATGGAGTTAAGGCAGAATCGAGTTGATAGTTGAAGATATATCCGAATATTTTTACAGAAATGTTTCTCAGAATCCAAGACATATTCTTAAAAATATAGGTGTTACAATCAGATTTTTTTTTATTTCAACGAATACTTTTGGAATATACATACATATAATTTCTCTTAAAAAATGTTACTCAATTAGATTCTTTTCTCGCCGAAAAAGTCTTAGATCTGAGAAATGTTGCCAATCAAAAAAGTCTTACATTCATCTCCAAAATTTATTTTGTCTTGGAATCTGTGATGTTTTTTCTATAGACAAGTCTCACAACCTCTGTCTTAGAATATGGGACATTTTTTGTACGGAAAAAGTCTCAGAATCTAAGACATTTTTCTGTATAAAAAGTCTAAGAACCTGAGACTTTTTTCTATAGAAATAGTCTCAGAATTTAATAGATTATTTCTATATTATATTCCATATTATATTTCTATGGAAAAGGTCTTGGAAAATGAAGCATTTTTTGTATAGAAAAGTCTCAGAACCTTTAATAAAAAAATACTCAGAATCTTTGAATTTAATGCAATTTTTTATAGAAATTTTATTTTCTATAGAAAAAGTCTTACAATCTAAGAAAAGTATTATAATCTGAATATCCATAGTATATTTTTCTGTGCAAAAAGTCCTAAGAATCTAAGTAATTTTTTCTATCGAAAAAGAATCTAACAAAAACCTCAGCTTCTGATACATTTTACTAATTAAAATTTGGGACGAAACTGTACCAAAATCTAAAGAATCTGAGCTATTTTTTTGTACTATAATTTTACTATTTATATGTAATTTTATTATTTTTACGTATATTGTAACATGTTATATTACCATTTTTTAGATTTTAATTAAAATAAAAACCATAAAAATAAAAATGAATCTTTTTAATACATAAAGCACTTAAAACGTAAGAAAAATATTTATTTTGAACATTTTTAATGGATTTTCGCACATAAAGAAAGGCGTTTTTAAGCACAAAAGTTTTAAAATTACACATTTTCTGTGTATTGCTAGAGAATTTTCCAAGCGTCACACATGTAGTTTTACACACAAAGGTGGTTATTCATAAAACCTGAAATAAATTTAAAGTAGGTTTTTTTGACAGATATTGCAGGAATAATTGTCAAATAAACCTACAATAAGTCTGTTATAAGTATTATGAATAAGAGCCAAAATGTTTATTAGTTGTAAACATTTTCTGTTCAAATGTTGAAATTTAAACACATAGAGTATTTTTACCCACTTTATTGTAGGAGAACAGTTACCTACAATAAAGTGGGTAAATTTCAACAAAAATTTATAAGAGTGTATATAGAGTTGATGAAGTTTCCACTGACTGGCTGGTGTTGTTAAAACTACTCACATACTCGTACACAACATTTACATCTTTACTTTTAAAACTGATCATGTACTGTCTTCCACCGGAAGTTTTTGTTCTTATTTTTATTTCCTTTTATTTCACGTTGTTGGTTTTGTTAATGCTGCAATTTCAGTGCAGGTCTTATGAAACCAATAAAAAAAAGTACAGCTACATCGTAAACATGTTCAAAAGTAAAGTCATTCGCATAAACATTAACAGCAACAGCAACATAGCAGCAAGGAACAGCAGCAGCAGGAGCAGCAGGAACAGCAGTAGCATTTACAACAAAATGGGATTAAGGAAAAAATGTTAAATTTAAAGTCTGTTACAAAAATATGATGACTAAAAGTTTTTTGGGTTTATAAGTGGAACAGATTGTGAGACATTTTTATTACAGAAAAAGTCTCAGATTCTGAGACATTTTTCTTTAAAAAAGTACCAGATTCTGACACATTTTTCTAATAGAAAAAGTCTCAGATTCTGAGATATTTTTCTTTCAGAAAAAGTCTCAGATTCTGAGACATTTTTCTTATAGAAAAAGTCTCAGATTCTGAGACATTTTTCTTATAGAAAAAGTCTCAGATTCTGAGACATTTTTCATATAGAAAAAGTCTCAGATTCTGAGACATTTTTCTTATAGAAAAAGTCTCAGATTCTGAGACATTTTTCTTATAAAAAAAGTCTCAGATTCTGAGACATTTTTCTTATAGAAAAAGTCTCAGATTCTGAGACATTTTTCTTATAGAAAAAGTCTCAGATTCTGAGACATTTTTCTTATAGAAAAAGTCTCAGATTCTGAGACATTTTTCTTATAGAAAAAGTCTCAGATTCTGAGACATTTTTCTTATAGAAAAAGTCTCAGATTCTGAGACATTTTTCTTATAGAAAAAGTCTCAGATTCTGAGACATTTTTCTTATAGAAAAAGTCTCAGATTCTGAGACATTTTTCTTATAGAAAAAGTCTCAGATTCTGAGACATTTTTCTTATAGAAAAAGTCTCAGATTCTGAGACATTTTTCTTATAGAAAAAGTCTCAGATTCTGAGACATTTTTCTTATAGAAAAAGTCTCAGATTCTGAGACATTTTTCTTATAGAAAAAGTCTCAGATTCTGAGACATTTTTCTTATAGAAAAAGTCTCAGATTCTGAGACATTTTTCTTATAGGAAAAGTCTCAGATTCTCAGACATTTTTCTTATAGGAAAAGTCTTAAATTCTGAGACATTTTTCTTATAGAAAAAGTCTCAGATTCTGAGACATTTTTCTTATAGAAAAAGTCTCAGATTCTGAGACATTTTTCTTATAGAAAAAGTCTCAGATTCTGAGACATTTTTCTTATAGAAAAAGTTTTTCTTATAGAAAAAGTCTCAGATTCTGAGACATTTTTCTTATAGAAAAAGTCTCAGATTCTGAGACATTTTTCTTATAGAAAAAGTCTCAGATTCTGAGACATTTTTCTTATAGAAAAAGTCTCAGATTCTGAGACATTTTTCTTATAGAAAAAGTCTCAGATTCTGAGACATTTTTCTTATAGAAAAAGTCTCAGATTCTGAGACATTTTTCTTATAGAAAAAGTCTCAGATTCTGAGACATTTTTCTTATAGAAAAAGTCTCAGATTCTGAGACATTTTTCTTATAGAAAAAGTCTCAGATTCTGAGACATTTTTCTTATAGAAAAAGTCTCAGATTCTGAGACATTTTTCTTATAGAAAAAGTCTCAGATTCTGAGACATTTTTCTTATAGAAAAAGTCTCAGATTCTGAGACATTTTTCTTATAGAAAAAGTCTCAGATTCTGAGACATTTTTCTTATAGAAAAAGTCTCAGATTCTGAGACATTTTTCTTATGGAAAAAGTCTCAGATTCTGAGACATTTTTCTTATAGAAAAAGTCTCAGATTCTGAGACATTTTTCTTATAGAAAAAGTCTCAGATTCTGAGACATTTTTCTTATAGAAAAAGTCTCAGATTCTGAGACATTTTTCTTATAGAAAAAGTCTCAGATTCTGAGACATTTTTCTTATAGAAAAAGTCTCAGATTCTGAGACATTTTTCTTATAGAAAAAGTCTCAGATTCTGAGACATTTTTCTTATAGAAAAAGTCTCAGATTCTGAGACATTTTTCTTATAGAAAAAGTCTCAGATTCTGAGACATTTTTCTTATAGAAAAAGTCTCAGATTCTGAGACATTTTTCTTATAGAAAAAGTCTCAGATTCTGAGACATTTTTCTTATAGAAAAAGTCTCAGATTCTGAGACATTTTTCTTATAGAAAAAGTCTCAGATTCTGAGACATTTTTCTTATAGAAAAAGTCTCAGATTCTGAGACATTTTTCTTATAGAAAAAGTCTCAGATTCTGAGACATTTTTCTTATAGAAAAAGTCTCAGATTCTGAGACATTTTTCTTATAGAAAAAGTCTCAGATTCTGAGACATTTTTCTTATAGAAAAAGTCTCAGATTCTGAGACATTTTTCTTATAGAAAAAGTCTCAGATTCTGAGACATTTTTCTTATAGAAAAAGTCTCAGATTCTGAGACATTTTTCTTATAGAAAAAGTCTCAGATTATGAGACATTTTTCTTATAGAAAAAGTCTCACATTCTGAAACATTTTTCATATAAAAAATGTCTCACAATCAGACTCTGAGACATTTTCGTATAGAAAAATTTCAGAATCCGAAAAATTTTTCGAGAAGATGACAATGATGGAAATCAAACCCTAGTATGCTATTTTCTTTTTGTTCATAAAGAAAGAACATTTTCAAATAGTTCATTAAACTTATTAATTTTAATTTTATCTGTAGACATTTATTCCGTAGGTCATTTACCTACCAAAAAAAGCAATATGGGTTTACCTGCATAAAAAGCATTGATGTTATTTTATTGTCTTAATTTAACACTTAAAATTAAAATGTTTTTGACCTGAGCATCTAGATTATACTACACAATTTTACAGATAAATCTCAATGTTATTTTATTTTTTTTTTTAAATCCAAAGAAAAAAAAATAAAACTTCATACTGCAACCAAAATGTCAGAGTGGATAAAAATGTAAACGAAACATAAGAAGTATTTTATAATAACTCAACACCTGCTTAAAATTTTATTTTCATTCGTTCAGGCGATGGATGATGTATGGAATAATACAGTAAATAGAATCACTAGAATCACTTGATGTGGTTTGACGCAGTCATCATCAAAAAGTTCAGGAAATAAATAAATTTAATACACAAAATGTTGCTTCAGATATCAACACACACACACATATAAGTATTTAAATTAGGGTGAAATTTATAAGAAATTCCAATTTCCCATTTAAAATAAGAAAAACTCCATTTTTTTGTTTAATTGAAATTTGATAAATAAAAACAAGTATTTGTGAGAAATCAATTGAAATTCGTAAAAGATCAAGTGTAGTTTGAAAATATTAAAATAAAAAAAAATTAAATTATGCAAAGATAAATTAAAAATTTTCCCCAAATTAAAAATTTG
Organism: Pegoplata infirma; assembly: GCA_963921195.1. Lineage (NCBI taxonomy): Eukaryota > Metazoa > Arthropoda > Insecta > Diptera > Anthomyiidae > Pegoplata > Pegoplata infirma. The sequence continues at coordinate 31,636,955 of OY992540.1, read as the reverse complement.
CGTAATTTTTTTTATAAATGTTTTGACTCAAATTTTGACTTAGTCCGCTCTAAACACCACGAGCGGACATACATAGGTCATTTTAGTCTGCAAGAAATTAGTTATGAATTTTAAACGCGAAAAACTTTCGTTTTAAGAGTTAAAGGATTGAATCTTAGCCTCTAGCCACTTACCTTAACTACATAATAGCACTTAAATGATATAATATTAGCACTTACATTAATTTTGTTCAACATTCTGCTTTTTCGTTCTGAGTTTGTATTTATGCTCTGTCACAGGGTGGCAAAAGTTGGTACAATTGTACTTTTTTTGGTACAATTCGAAGCTCAAAAGTACAATGGTACACCAATGACTTATTTGGTACAATTTTATAACTTTCGCAGTTTAAGCATTTTTTATACTTTCCCATTTTTAAAAAAGTTTTTTATCGAAATTTTTTTTTGTTATTTTTTTTTAAGACTAGATGTTTGTCCATCCAAACAAAAAAATCCAGACATCTGTTTTTCGTTTTTTTTTCGAGAAAATCGTATTTGAATATTAAATTTTGCAATCTGCTTGTATTTTCTTGTTTCAACGTTGCGAATGAGTATTAAATATTTGAATTAATGTTACTCATACGCTATGTTGAGACAAGAAAATGCAAGCAAATTACCAAATTGTTATGAAATTCAAAATTTAAATGCGATTTTCTCGAAAAAACGAAAAACACATGTCTGAATTTTTTTGTGTGGATAGTAGTGTTTGGGGTCCGAGAATTCCCGGGTCGTATTTCCCGGGAATTCCCGGGAAAACTCTGACGGGAATTCCCCGGAAATTTTTTTATTTTTCCCGGGAAATCCGGGAATTTTATAATATAAACCTTTTTACATAAATTGCATATTTAAATTTAATTTTAAATATATTTTAACAGAAAAAATTTTAAACTGTTTAAAAACACCACTCAGACGAGTGATGGCAACTTTCTACAGCCAAAACACGCAAGACAGTAACTCAAAAAGCGCTTAATTTAAGTGAAAAGTGCAAAAAAAAAACGACGTTTCTGTTGGAAAATTTACATTTTTTCTCAAAGTGATTAGTTGTAGAAAGAAAGTTCTAAAGGCGCTAGGTTTAAAAAATGCGCTTTTAAGGTGGTCAGAAATTGTTAAATCTAGCGCGAAACGCTCTGAGTTTGTATTTTAGTGAGCTTGAAAGGTCTTGAATAGTCTTTTGCTCCAAAACGCAAAAAATTTTATTTTTTTTAGTTTTTCTCTCTTACTTCTCTTACATTTATGTCAGCTTTTAATTGTTTTTTGTGTTTTAATTAGTTGTACACTAGGGCTATACGTTTTTTACATTTTTTGCAAATATCAAAATTGGCATAGCACAGTCATATAGGCCATGAAAAACTATGAAGAAACATTTTTTCACTTTTTCGAGGATGTTAAAAAAGTACACGCACCAAACGCGATAAAGTTTTAAATTACTATTTTTGTATTTTCTTTTTTGAAAATCGCAAAATGTAGCTATTTTAACTAAGATTCCGCTTTAATCGAGTCCGAAACTAAAACTATGGTAGGCGGGGAAGGTACACAGTGGGTACTACCCACCTCCCCAAAAACATTTTAGCATTTATTTTAATACCAAATAACCAAACTGAGCTTTACCTAATATGTGCTTTTATTGTGGAAAATGGTTTGACATATGTTTCTCAGACCAGCGATTCAGGGAAGATGACTTTAAATCTCTGGAGCAGTCACTAGTTAGATTTAAAACGCCAGAAATGCTTCTTAAGACATTGGGAATAAGAAGATTCAATAATCTAAACCAGCAAAGAAGTAATATTTGCGCGGAACGTGCCATTTAGGTGGTCCAGGATATTAATCCTATATGTAAATCAGCACGAACTTTAAATCTAAAGTTTATTTCCTTCAATAAATAGACATTAGTATTTTTTTAATATTTTTACTTGTTGTTAAATAAAAAATACAAAAATATTGTATTAATAAAAAAAATCTTGAGAACTTTTAGAAAATGCATTTGGTGCGTGTGGTTTTTTTGCAAAATGATCGGAGAAAGCGATTTTATTTAATAAAACAACATTGTCCATCACGTGGTGCTATGCCAAAAATTTGGTTATAGCCCTATTGTACACATATTGTTTATTTCTAATAAAACAGTCTTAAACAAAAATTTTGTGAAATTTTAATATTTTTTTAGGATTTATATCAGTGTTGGCTACCGTTACCCTTTCAATACCGTTACCGATTAAAAACCCTTTAATATTGACTACCGTTACCGTTACCAATACCGAAATAAAAACTTTTCAATACCGTTACCGATAAAAAACCGTTACCTTTATTCGGATTTTTACCGGTATTATATCGGTTTTGTTTCGGTTGCATTAATATTATATGTTTTATTGTTTTTTTGTGGATTTAAAACATATTAAAATATTTTTTATATATTTAAAATAAAAAAAAAATTGTTTGTTCATTGCCAACCCAACCAATGATCTTATTCGCAATTAACTAAATTCGAGTATCGGTCTTGGACCTCAATTAAGATTTTATATAATTTTGATCAGTTATTGATTGTAAGCGATGTTCGTCTTTCCGTCTGTAGAAGACACAATACGATTCAAAATAAACGTGCTACTCTGCTGGTACGAATACGTCTTATGGTCATAGGCTGGTTAAGTTCCGAAATGGGAAAATCGGACCAGATGAAAAAAAGTTCCCCCCTGAAAAACTTAGAAAACCCCAGAGAAACGTTACTTTATTTAATTTTTTGCCTATTTGTTTAGAAAATGAAACATTTTGATGCCGTGTGAAGTTCGTTGACCAAGATGATGGGACCGTTCGAAAAAAAACGCGATTTTTTCTTTCCGAACCTTTTGGGGGCTTGGCTATAGCAAATAAAATTAAATATTGATAAAATTGTGTTATTTATGTGTAAAAGTAAATAAAATTAAGTTCTTAACATCTATGGCGAGAGGAAAGGTGTCCCTCCGATACCGCCCGCCCCGTTAAAAAAACATCCCCTAAAAAATCCTTGCGAAGTTTTTTTATCCCTGCCGATTTTTTAGCAACAGGACAAACAATTTTGATCATTTCAACAGAGAAATCTGCTGATTTCAAATAAACAGTTCAGTTTATTTGAAATCAGCAGATTTCTCTATTAAAATCAGCAGATTTTTCTGCGGTTTTGACGGTTTTTTCAGCAGATTCCACCTGGATTATACAGACAAAAATTTAGCAAACCGCGTCAGCTATAATCAGCAGATTTTTCAAATGGCTTAAAATGCAGATTTCTCTTATGGCTCAAAATGCAGACTTTTTTGCCTATTGAACAAAGGTGTCTATACGAACATAAGTTCGTATGTGTTGAATTACAATATTGCGTGAATATTTAATTTATTTCTGAGTTAATTCATAGTATTTATTACTAGTACAAATATAAATATGTATAGAAAATGTACAGAATTTAACAGTTTTTTAATTTTTTTAAACAAATTTTTTATTTTTTACGCGTTTTTAACAAATTTGTGACTTGTTAACATTTTATTTATAATACCGGTACGTACCGGTATTGATGTTTCGGTAACGGTTCACCGTTACCGAAATAATCGAAAATACCGTTACCTTTACCGTTACCGATATAAAAAATATGTAATACCAATACCGTTACCGATACCGTTATTCGTTTCGGTTGCCAACCCTGATTTATATTGATAATGAAAATTTCCCGGGATTCCCGGGAATCCCGGGAAATTAATTTTTTATTTCCCGTTTCCCGGGAAATTAAAAAGTCCTGGAATTCCCAAACACTAGTGGACAGACAAACATCTAAAAGTGAAAAAAAAAAATTAAAAAAAACAAAAGCGGCCGGATTTTTGATAAATTGACTTTTTTAAAAAGTAGAAAATTTCAGAACGGGTTCTGAAAATTTTTCAAAAAAAAAAAAAAATTTAATCGATAGCCCATACAAAACTATGCAAGAATGTAAATTTTTGAGATTGTAGTGCATTTCGTTTTAATTTGATAAATATTTAAGCAAGGCAACTCGATACAAATTTTACCATTTTTCCAATATTTGGCCACGCCTCCTAAGCCCAGTTTTTGAAAAATTGTAAAACCAAAAACGCAATTTTCTAAGTTCCATATAGGGCTATCCATACAACCTATTCAGAAGTTTACGGTACACACGTTTTTTTTAGCTGGACATTTGGTGTGGAATGCTTCATGTGTAAACCAGCAGCCGAATTAAAACATGTCCTTACATTTTCGTTCATAACTTTTGAACCGTTGAACCGATATCGCTCAAATGCAACACCAAACTGCTCGGGCGAACTTCCAAAAAATATGTTAAGTTTCAGTCACCTCCGTGTAATATTTTGGCCGTGATCACCATTTCTACAGACAGACAGACGGACATCGCTAGAATGTTTTAAAATCGATCAGTGGGGGTCAGTGGGGGTCAGTGGGGGTCGTTAAGAGCACCCTCCCATCCCGATAAATATAACCAATGTTTCATTTATTTAACAAAAATACAAAAAAAAACATGTAAAAAATTGTATTTTTTCAGAGGTTGGTTCAGTTCTTCAAGGGGGAACATTTTCCCCCTGAGCCGATTTTTCCCATTTACAAACTTAACCTGCCTAGGACCATAAGACATATTCATGCCAAATTGCAGGAGGCTAGCTCTTTTATTTTGGACTGTATCGTGCCATCTACAGACGGACGGACGGACATTCACAGATTGTCTTAGAATCGATCATGGATCAACAATATATATACTTTATGGGGTCCCCAACCGATATTTTGATGCGTTACAAACGGAATGACACAGTGAGTATACCCCCATACTGTGGTTGGAGGGTATAAAAATTATGAAAAAAATTTAATAAAAAACAAAAATTTTATGAAATCAAAATTGATAAAAAAAAATTGTTAAAAAAAAATTCATGAAAAAAAAGTTTATGAAAAAAAGATTTGACGTAAAAAAAATTAATGAAAACAAATTGATGTAAAAAAAATCAATAAAAAAAGGTTTTGATGAATAAATGAAAAAAAAAATAAATTTATGAGAAAACAAGTAAAAAAGTTATAGTCGGTCATGACCGACCATATGATACCCTACACCAGAGTTTTCCGGAAAATGGGTCCCAAGTACAAATATGGACCGATTGGATCTGTCTTTTCTTAGATTTTTATTTAGTGTAGAAAACACACACAGATCAAATTACAGAATTGGTTTATTTTTTGTCAATAGACCGATTTAACTGAATATCGGTCGAAATTTTTATATGGGGGACTAAGTCCAAAAATGGTCCAATTATATTCCGTTTTGATTAGGTTACTAAAGTACACGTTTAACATCTAAAATTAAAATTTTTATCAAATATTTCCATTTATATGAATTTTGAGGGAATTATGTGAATATCGGGAGGGTAGTTTGTATGGAGGCTACCAGAAGGACGCGATTCCTTTGAAATTTGGAATGGTGATTCGTACATACAAAATTTGATTACCTGATAAATTTCAAAGCGATATCTATTATAATACGGTTATTAGAGTCATTTAAGCCGAATCCAAAGGGGGCGTTTGTATGGGAGCTAGGTCTTAACATGGACCGCTTTTCTCCAATTTCAATAGGCTTCGTCCTTGGGCCAAAAGATGCCTAAGTTTCAAATTTCAAGTCAATTGATTGAAAAATGCGACCTGCATCGTGCGTAAACCGATAGATGGACAGACGGACGGACGGACAGACGGACGATCATCGCTAAATCGACTCAAAAAGTAATTCTGAGTCGATCGGTATGCTTGAAGGTAGGTCTAGGACCAATATTTCGGGTAGTTACAAACATCAGCACAAACTCATTATACCCCGTACCACAGAGTGGTGTAGGGTATAAAAAATTTGATGCAAAAAAAATTATGAAAAAAATTTATGAAAAAAAAATTTATGAAATATAAAATTGATGAAAAAAATTGATGAAAAAAAAATTTGATAAAAAAAAAGGAAAGGTTGTTGAAAAATATTTATGTTACGTTCTATTCACCAGCTGGTGAAAAACGGTTTTATTCACCAGCTGGAGAATCATAATCCAAGTTACAAATTGAAGTTACAAGCCTTTTTGGTTTTAAGAAAATGAAAAGAGTAATTCTTATTTTCTTTTTCGTTAGACGGTAGCTTATATAGTCAAACTGAGGTGGCGTCCTGCAGCATTTTTAAAATTAGACACCAGCCAAAAAACATTATCATGTTAATAAGACGCCTCTGCCATTTTTTTTTTTAATTTCTTAACGTGTAGGAGGTTATAAAAGATTTGGCACAGCCGAATTTAACAGTCTTACTTGATTTTTTTTTTTTTTGTAGTGTATATTTTTTTATTCACCTCATTTTTTTCATTCACCTTTCTGTTTTAAATTGACCATTTATATTTTCATTTATAGAGTAAATTTACCCAATATTTTTACTCGATAATTTTCACTGGAAAAAACATGGTTGTGGGCTAAATGTAGTCATTTCAATTTTATTATTTTATCAATTAAAAAGTAAAGATTCCACAGGAAGAATTTTTTAAACGATTTTTATAATAAGTAAAACCCTAATATACCAAAGTCTGTAGTTGTTTTAGTATATGAGTTGTCGGTGTGGTCGTCCATAACGAAACATATGTTTGATATGTGGAGTGGATTGGAGTAAAGTGAAGTAGCATGTAGAGTACAGTGTATGTACCCATACATAAGTACTTGTACTTCCAACCATTCATTCATTCATTTATTCTTTCATTCATTCATACTTCAGTCATACACTCGTACATACTTTCAATTGTGGTTTACAGCAATGGCTTTTGTGGTTTAGGTCAGATGCGGTTATTTTCTCCATAAGCCATATAAACGTAAACACATCGTATTGTACAATAATATTTTTTTGTATGAATTAATCTATCTACATACAACTGTGACCTGAACATACACAAAAAGGAGTATGAGGACTACGGAGGAGGATGGTGGGATGAATTAAAAGTGGTTAGTATAGATTCCCTTCATCTATCTTATACATACAGATGAAGAATATACTATTTATATAAATTTCCATTTTTTGTTCTCGATTGCGGTATGTGGTACAATAGTGCTAGGAGTAGTAGTCGTCCTCATCGCCATCATCATCGTTGTAGTGGTGTAGTATGGATAAAGATGAGTGCACTTATATATTTATTTTATATTTTTTTTTTTGTTTTGTTACAGGAATAACACAAGTATCTGTAAAGGTTTTGCAAAAAAAAAACATATATGGGGGTTTTCGTGTCAACTGACACAACTTTTGAAACCGATGTCTTCCGATCGGGATGAAATTTGCACCAAGGTTAGTCCTATTGGATAGTAGTTCAGACACAATTTTTCAACGAGATCGGTCAAGAACTCTCTGAGTTAGAGGGGGTCGAAATTTGACATTTTGGCCAAAGAGGTGTTTATTCTCATCCATGTAACTTCTTACCTATTGTTTTTAGCAAAATGTGTACCAAAGAGTTTAGATAGCTATTTCTTCAGTCTTTCGAAAAAAAAATATAAAAAAAATAAAAAAAAAATTTTTGATTTTTTTTCTTAAAAATCCAAAACTTTTTTGACTTTTTCCTCAAATTGGGCTTTTTTTTTTTTTTTTTTTTGATTCAAAAGAAAGCTTAGGTGATTTCCTTTAAGAGCTGTGGGGTCGCTTAGTGGGATGCGAGTGGGATATCTATGAAAAATTTTTTTTTTTAACTTTGGAACACAAAAAACCGCTCTTCAATTTGCACTATTAGGCGTGGGATAGCTAACCAGTTTTCGATTTCGATCCGCGATACCCTCTAATTTTTTTAGGTTCGAAAAAGAAAGCACGAGCCAAAAAATGGGGGCGGTGGGGAGGGGCCATATGGCCCCTCATTGGGGTCAAAGTTGGGCGTAAAGAGGTAAAAATCCACAAAAAGCCCCAAAACTCCCCTAGAAACGCCCCTGGAGGGGTGCAATGTGAGACCGACCTCCAATAATTTTCTGCCCCCAATATTTTTCTTAAACATACCTTACCCCTATTTCCACTTCCTAAGGGGCTCCCATACAAAATGACATTTTATAAAATTTGCTCCTACCGCTCTAACTGTCCGTAGGGTGCCCCTAGAGAAGTAAAATGTATGACCGACCCCCAATATTTTTTCAACTCCAACATTTTCTCGGAATATACCTACCCTTTATTTTCAACTCTTAAGGGGGTCCCCATACATTTTTTTTTATTTTTTTATTAGTTTTTTAAAATACATGTTTTTATAATGTATGCGAGCCCCTTAGGGAGTGGAGATAGGGTGTTATGATGTTCGGACAAAATGTTGGTAACTAAAAAATAATGGGGGTTAGTCCCATTGCCTCTCTAGGAGGCACGGTAGGGGCGGTAGGAGCTGGTTTAATAAAACAAGTTTATAAAAAATAAAAAAAATGTATGGGGACCACCTTAAGGGTTAAAGATACATGGTAGGTATGTTTGCAAAAAATGTTGGAATTAATAAAATAATGGAGGTCGGTCATACATTTGGCCCCACTAGGGGCACTTTAGGGTAAGTTAGAATGGTAGGATCAAATTTTTTAAAAATGGTTTGTATGGGAGCCCCCTTAGGAAGTGGAAATAGGGGTAAGGTATGTTCAAGAAAAATATTGGGGGCAGAAAATTATTGGAGGTCGGTCTCACATTGCACCCCTCCAGGGGCGTTTCTAGGGGAGTTTTGGGGCTTTTTGTGGATTTTTACCTCTTTACGCCCAACTTTGACCCCAATGAGGGGCCATAAGAAAAAAATGAAAAAAATTTTTTTTATTTTTTTTTTATATTTTTTTTTCGAAAGACTGAAGAAATAGCTATCTAAACTCTTTGGTACACATTTTGCTAAAAACAATAGGTAAGAAGTTACATGGATGAGAATAAACACCTCTTTGGCCAAAATGTCAAATTTCGACCCCCTCTAACTCAGAGAGTTCTTGACCGATCTCGTTGAAAAATTGTGTCTGAACTACTATCCAATAGGACTAACCTTGGTGCAAATTTCATCCCGATCGGAAGACATCGCTTTCAAAAGTTGTGTCAGTTGACACGAAAACCCCCATATATATTTATGCCAGGATGCTAGAAAAAAAATGTGTAGGAAGACTATTTGCTTCTACTGGTTTGTTTCATTTTAAACCCGTCTATCTATATAAATATAGCATAAAAGAGGAGTTGTATAGGTATGAGTATTTGTTAAGAGTTATAGATTTTTATCAAATTTTATTGGTTGGAGGATCTTTTGGTAAGTTAAGAAATTTTTCATATTATTTTTTTTTTACTTCCGCTTCCGTTATGGTTTTGAAATTTTTGCACTAAAGACTTAAACAAACACTACGCATGATGGTACATATTTTTATATATAGAATATTGTGGGTTGTTGAACAATTTAACTTTTTATAATTTTCCATTAACTTATGTGAAAAATTATTAACCCATTAACTGCGTTTTACAATTATTACCTTACACTCAAAAAAAAAACTCTGTCAAAAAATCTGTAAAACTTTTTCAACTTGATTTAGCAAACTTTTAGCAGAATTTTCTGATAAAATAGATATTTTTACTAAAATCTCTGTCATTCAGTTTTACAAAATACACTTAAAAAAGTATGTTAGTAAAATCAACTGAAAATGTCAGTTAAAATAACTACTTTGTAAGTTGTTTTGGGGTCAACTACTTTTTCAGTTAAATCAACTAACAATGTTAGTTATTTTAACTGACAAAAAACAACTGACTTATGTAGTAAAAATTACTAACATTTGTAGTCAAAACAACGAATATGTAGTAGAAATAAACAATATATAATTTTTTTTTTTCAAAAAATTTTTCAGAAAAATAAAATTGAAGACCAAATTTTTTCCAAGTTTTTTTTTAAAAAAAAAGTAAAAAACTATTTTTTTTTTTTTTTTGGAAAAAACTTTGAAAATTTTTGAGAAATAAAAAAAATAAAATTAACTACTTTAAATAACTGTTACTACATTACAGTACTTTTTTGTTAGTTATTAAAAAAAAAAAACGACTTAAAATAACTAACAGAAATAGTTGTTTGATATTTTATATACAAAAATAGTTGAAAACAACTACTGTAAAATATACAAACAACTTACATGTAGTAACTTACATAATTTTCTGAGTGTAATAGAAATTTTACTGCGTTCTTACTGACTCTGTGTTATTTTTTTTTTGTTTTTTATGCAATAAAAACAATATTTTTAAACATATTTTTGAACATTTTTTTAGCAGACTATTTTGTAATTTTACAGAAATAGTTTCCTGTCATCCTTTTTTCAGGATAATTTATGAGCAAGTGAAATTTTGTCTGACACTGGCAGGACTTAATATTAAGCAATTTATATTTGTTTTAAGATTCGAACACTTATTGTTAGTTCACATCGTTTTAGTGAAGATTCAATAAGAAATTAATGAGAAAAAAAAATCTTTTTTTCATTAAAATTTTTTTTTAGTTCTTTTTTTTCAAAGTGTTAAAAGAAACTAGTTGATTATATTGCTTATTTTACAAAAAAAAAAAAAAACTGTTAAATTTTTCAGGAAAACAATTTTCTAAAAACAAACATTTTCTAGAAAATGTCTTAGCAGATTTCTCTGCTGTTTTGACAGATTTCTCAGCTGTTTTCACATAGATAATCATGACAGATTTTCAGCAACAGTGTCGGCTAAATTCAGCAGATTTTTTGCTGATTGGACGGAGAATATATTTTGAGTGTAGTTATAAAAAGTGTCAAAATTGCACAATCCCACAAGAAACCAGTAAAAATATTAAATACGGCATTTTCGAATGTATTATAAAAAAAAAAATCCGCGAATAAAAAATTGCTGAAAAACAAACCAAAAACAAATAAGAAAATTATAGTTGGTCAAGATCGACCATATAATACCCTACACCAAAGTTTCCCGGAAAATGGGTCCCAGAAAATGAGTTCCATGGACCGATTAGATCTATATGTTGTCAAATCTTTAATAACTGAAAAAAAACACTCACAAATCAAATTTGAGTGAAATAGGCTTCTATTTGTTGACAATAAACCGCTTTAACTGAATATCGGGCGAAATTTTCACAAGTGGGCCTAAGTCCAAAACTGGTCCGATGATTATCAGGTTTGATAAGGTTATTTTAGTACGCGTTTAACATACACAAACAAAATTTTAATTAAATATTTTATATTTTCATGAAATTTGAGAGATTTATGTGAAAATCTGAAAGGTGGTTTGTATGGGGGCTACAAGAAGAACTATTCCGATTTCTTTAAAATTCGAAATGGTGATTTGTGAAGACAAAACACGTTTACGTGCAAAATTTCAAAAAGATACCTATTATAATACAGTTTTAGAGTCATTTTGAGTCATTTGAAAGACCTTTGTATGGGGGCTAGGTCTAAATATGGACCGATTTTTTCCAATTTCCATAGGCTTCGTCGGACATCGCTAAATCGACTCAAAAAGTGATTTTGAGTCATTCGGTATACTTAAAGGTGGGTTTATGACCAATATTTCGGGTAGTTACAAACATCAGCACAAACTCATTTTACCACAGTGTGGCGTAGGGTATAAAAATGACGGGTTAAAAAAATGTTTGAACTTGTTTACTTGAACTAGTTACCATCCGGTATACAATTATGTTCACTAACTCTCACCAGCAGCCGAATTAAAGCATTTTGTATTTTTTATATTACACCGTCCAACAAATTGCAACTTTTGGCTGTACACATGAACCGGACCCGAAAATTCGGAAAGTTGGGCGAAAAATAAAATACCCGTGTCTCCCAGTTTCTCTAGATCAATTCGCGTTTTCGCGAAAAATGCAACAAAAAAAAAAATTTCTCAATAGAAAAAAATTATGCTATTCAGAAAGTGGGGTTAAAAAAAAAACACCCGTGTCTCTCAGGTTTTCGCGATCAATTCGCGTATTCGCGAAAAACGCTAAAAACATTTTTTTTTGCACTGTTAAAAAAAAATGGTTTAAATCTAAGCATTTATGTCTCAGTTATTTCATATCAATTCGCAAATTTGTAAAAAAAAATATTTTGTTCTTTTTAGCACACTCGCAAAATTTCAAGTAGAGTTAAAAAGAAATTTCCCATGTATCAGAGTTTTTCCAGCTAATTTAATTTTAATTTAAAAAAAATTTGGAGAATATTTTATTTTTAGTACCACTTTTCAAATGTAGTAAATTTTTCTTAAGTGTGCAAAAAAAATGCATTTTTGCGAAAACGCGAATAGATACATACTACATTGGGAGACACGAGAATTTTATTTTTAGCAATTTTTGTATAAGGACCGTAATTCTACTGTAAATTATGTATATTTATTAGAGATGGGAACATGAGCAGATTAGAGCGTGATTCACGTGAATCACGCGTGAGTGTGACTGATTTCAATTTTACTCACGTGATTGTGAGTGAGTGTGAGTAGAGAAAAAAATTGAGTGAGTGAGTGTGCGTGAGTGGTTTTTTTTTGCGTGAGTTTGTGTGAAATATTTTCTCTTTATATTTCCTATTGTACCAAAAAAGCAACAACAAAATTTTAAAATTTGGCTTAATTTATGATTTTGTCCCAAAAAAAGCAAAAAAAATGTAAAATTTCGCTGAACTATAAATTTTGCTGAAAATTGTTGAAAGATTTTTGAAATTATAGTTTTTGAAATTTTCGTGAGTGTGAGTCAATGTGAGTGTGAGTGAAGCTTGCGTGAGTGCACGTGAGTTGTTTTAAATTTACTCACGTGATTGTGAGTGAGTGTGAGTAGAAAAATATGGTCGTGAGTGAGTGTGCGTGATTCAAAAATTCCTGTCGTGAGCGTGAGTGAGTGTGAGTCAAAAATCACTCACGCGCCCATCTCTAATATTTATGTTTTATATTTATAAAAAATAATGCAATACATTTTTTCAAAATTGCATTTTTCGTGAATTAATATGGAAAAACTAGAACAATATATTATTTTAAGCCGTATTTTCGGAATGCAGTAAATTTTTTCAAGTGTGTAAAAAAAATGCATTTTCGCGAAAACGCGAATTGATATAGAAAAACCGGGGAACACTAGAATGCTATTTTGAGCCCCACTTTCTGAAAAGCGAACATTTTTTTACATGTAATTTTTTTTTTTTGCGTTTTTCGCGAAAACGCGAATTGATCTAGAAAAACTGGGAGACACGGGTATTTTTTTTTGCCCTACTTTCAGAATTTTTGGGTCCGGTCCATGTGTACAAAAGTGTGTCGGACGGTGTTATGTGGAATGTACCAAAAATTTCGTGTTACATTTTCGTTCATAACTTTAAAAACGCTGCACGTTGGGTTAGAATGGATCAAAAGTGGCGCTTTATTAAAATTGATTTTTTTTTACAAAAATTGCACAGGCCCACAAAAAATTAAAGTTTCTGATCCAGAAATCAGACACACTAATCCTTATGTACTTTGACCTCTCGAGTTCGATTCCACCTTTAGAATTGAATTCTATTGTTGCATTAATTTACAAGGAAATTCCGTAAAATTAACCTACCTGATTTGTAAAGTTTTTAAATTTGATTCTTTTAATTTTATTTCTAAAATTTCAAGTCTGATTTAATAAAAAATCCGTCTTTTTAATAAAATCCGTCGGAAATTGTAGAAATACAACTGTTTTTGTATAAGACTGAATTTGTACATTTTTGTTGCTGATGTTTACAATTGACCCTAAGTATTTAATTAAAAATTTATAGATTTTTCGGACATAGTTAACCCTTTACTACGTAAGGTCAAAAAAATTCCCTTTTTAAGATCATGCCCAAAGACACAATTTCATGGTTTTAAAAATTTTACTCCCATAAATTTAAAAATCTCCATTTTTTATTGCTCAATTTTATTAAATACATCTTAGAGAATCGATGTTCAATTTTGGGTATTTTTCTTGAAAATCGCTAAAAATTATATCGTTACGTATGCTAAATGGAAATAGCGAAAAGTACCCAAAATTGAACATTTATTCTCAAAGATGTATTCAACAAAATTGAGCAATAGAACTTGGATATTTTTAAATTTATGGGAATAAAATTTTAAACTCCACGAAATTGTGTCTTTGGGCGTGATCTCTAAAAATCTAAATTTTCTTTACCTTACGTAGTAAAGAGTTAACTATGTCCGAAAAATCTATAAATTTGTTATTAAATACAAAGGGTCAATTGTTAAACAAACCGGTTTCATAATGATTAATTAATTTTTTTTTTACCATTTTTTTTTTAGGGTCTATTTTGCTCCAAAGCCTGAACTTCAAGAGCCCGGTGCGACCTTAAGAACCTTTTCAAAAATTTTGAAAAAATTTTGTTATAACTTTTTCATGAATCTTAATAAACTGAGGGGGCGTCCCGTGCAGAAATCCAACTTTTGTTTTTTAAGAACCACCCTAGTAAATAGTCAAGAATTTTTATATTTCTTTAACGCATTTTAATGGGAAAGAAATGAAAACTACATGGAATGAAATGGAACACTGAACGAAATAAAACAGAACTGGGAACGAATTAGAATGAAACAGGGAAAGACATGGAATTATTTTTTTTTATTTAATTTTTTTTTTATTCAAATTTTGTTTCCTTAAAATTTTTTTACTCGCTTTTTAGAGCAAGTATTTTTTTTGAAAAATAATATTACATAGAAAATTTTGTTGTGATTATCGTACAATATATTCAAGAATCTATTGCAATAGGAATTTGTTCCAAAAATTCTCCTTGGAAAGTCTATAAAATTTTTTTGTAAAACCAGTACTTTCTCAATGCTTGATTTTTTTTTATTCCTTACTTTAACTTCTTTCTGCCATATAATAGGTTTTATTCTAACTACAGTAGCTCATGTTTGTTTCAATTCTTGGAAAAACCACGTACTCATAAATAATGTCAATGTACATTTACGATAAAACTAAAGACTTAATATCGTCAACAGAAATGGAAACGTATTTAATCTATATAATATTATATAATAATAATTTGATCCAATGATCAGTTTTTATTTATTTTTCCAATTTAATTACAAATCATTTTCATTAATTTAAACCTAAACTAGAACTAGTAACAATGAACGTCGTCTCGTTGTAGCGAAATCTACCAAGGGTTTTTGTGGGAATCGAACCCACGATCTCCCTGCTTCATAGGCAAGCACGCTACCAACTTACCAACAGGGGCCCCCGGATTTAACCTATAAAAAACGAGACCATGCACCAAATGTTTCAGTCAACCAAAAGAATATTTGATTTTTTTTTAACTTGAGTCTAATTTTATTTCAGGTAACGATATTTATAAAACCTAGCGAATAATGTAATGCATTTCGCCTTCTAGCTGGTTTTTTCTCTAAGGATGCGTTTTTCATTTTTTATTCTTACATCGGCTTGTTTACATGAAGCAATAATACCGGATTGTAGTTGAGTGTGCGGTAAGTGACATGGCTAGACTGTAGCAAATATTTAAAGACTTTTATTTTCACAATTTCTTGTGAGACTTTTTTTATAACAAAAATGACTCTGAATCTGAGACATTTTGTATAGAAAGAAGTGTGTCAGTATCAGAGATATTTTCTTCACGATAAATGCCTCAGAACCTGAGACTTTTTCTAAAGAAATACTGTCGCAGAATCTGACACATTTTCTATACGAAAAATGTCTTAGTATCTGAGACTTTTTCTATAGAAAAAGTGTCTCAGAATCTGAAACTTTTGCTAAAGAAAAAATATCTCAGAATCTGAGACTTTTTCGATAGAAAAAATGCCTCAAAATCTGAGACTTTTCCTCAGATTCTTTTTATATAGAAAAAAGTCTCAGATTCGAAGATATTATTCCTAATAAAAAAGTCTCAGATTCGAAGATATTATCCCTAAAGAAAAGGCCTCAGATTCTGGGACATTTTGCTATAGAAAAAGTCTCAGATTCTGAGACATTTTTCTTAAGGACATTTTTCTACATGAAAAATGTCTCAGAATCTGAGACTAATTTGAAAGAAAAATGTCTCAGAATCTGAGACTCGTTTTTCGTTTTTTCGTATAGAAAAAGTCAATGAACCTGATAGGTGTTTCGTAAAGAAAAAGTCTACACTCACAAAAAAAAAAAATGTAATGTTAGCAAAAAAAACCTAAACCTACAAGAAAATTTGCTGATTTTGAACCCACAATTTTTTTGCTAAAGTTAGCAAAAGTGTTTTGCCAATAATTAGTTAACTAAATTTTTTTTTTTTTGAACTTAGTTCAAACCCCGATTGGGTTCGGACCCGATAGTTCCAGACCCCGATGGGCCTAGACCTAGTTGGGTTCCTTTAAAATCGTCATAGTTTTTGATCCAAAATTTGTGTCCGTTTCGCTCTACCTTGCTTAGTTTTTGAGATACGGGATTACAGGGGACCACTGGGGTCTTGAGAGTTAAAAAACTCGATAACTTCAAAAATATTACTCGGACTATTTTGCGGTCTTGTTCTACGTGTTGAGAGCTACAAAAATGCTTTTGGACTTTTTGTTATGTCGGCAATATATACCGAGATATGAGCATTTTAAAATTTTCGGGAATGCTAACTTTTTTGGATCCAAAGTTAGGGCCCATTAGGGTCCACACATGTGACGAGGACCGGCGATACTATAGAGAGCCCGAAAACCAAAAATCGCCTCCATTTTGCTGGCTTAGTTTCCGAGATAGCGCCATTTTAAGTTTTCTGAAAATAAAAAAAAAATTACCATTTATTTTGCTAATATTAGCAAAAAATCTTGTAAAAATGTTGTCAACTCAATTTCAAATTTAGCAAAAGAAATTAGTTCAAAGTTTGTTTAAAATTGCTAATGTGCTAAATGAAGCTTACAAGAATTTTTTGCTAACATGCTAATCTCAACTAAAAATTTGCTAAAAGTTAGCTAACTAGCGTTAGCAAAAAAAAATTATTAAATCTACTAACGTATTTTTTGAGTGTATGATTCAAAGCTGTTTTTCGTAGAAGAAGTTTTAGATTCTGAGAAGTTTTTTGTATAGAATTATCTCGGGTTCTGATACGTTTTTCCCATAGAAATAGTCTCAGATGCTTAGACATTTTCGTATAGAAAAAGTGTCAGATTCTGAGACAGTTTTCATTAAGAAAAATTATCATATACTGATAATAGGAAAAATGTCTCAGATCTGAAAATTTTTCTATAGGAAAAATGTCTCGGGATCTGAGACTTTTTCTATAAAAAAAATGTGTATTAGAATCTGAGACTTTTTCTGAAGGAAAAATATTTCAGAATCTTAGACTTTTTCTATAGTAAAAACATTTCAGAATCTGAGACTTTTTCTGCAGAAAACTGTAGGAAAACGTCTCTGAATCTGACTCATAATCTAAGACTTTTTTAATAGGAAAAATGTCTCAGAATCTGAGATTTTTCTTATAAGAAAATGTCTTAGAATCAGAAAAGAAGTAAAGTTTTAGATTTTGAGACGTTTTTTTGTGTAAAAAAGTCTTAGGTTCTGAGAAGTTTTTTGTATAGAAAAAGTATCAGATTCTGGGACGTTTTTTTCTAAAGAAAAATTCTTAGATTCTGAGACATTTTTTCTATAGAAAAAGAAAAGAATAGAATCTTTCAGATTTTGTCTATAGGAAAAATGTCTCAGAATCTGAGACTTTTTCTAGAGGAATAATGATTCTTGGACTTTTCAAATTTAATTTATTATTTTATTCGACCTTTTAATTTTTAAATTAAGAAAATAAAATATTTGAGCTCGAGGCCTTTTTCAATGTTTTTGTTTAATAATTTTTCATTTATTATTTGCCAATATTTCGTTCCTCGTGGAAGAACATCATCTGGGCTTTAACTAGAAATTTACAAATAACAAAAAGAACATATATAAATACACAAATCAAACGCGTGAATGTATACAAAACAACAAAAAATTCTTACATTAACTTGGACTTTTCTTTAAAAAAAATGTTCCAGATTCCGAGACTTTTTCTCAGATTCTGATAATTTTTCTTGAGGAAAACTAACTCATAATCTGAGACTTTTTCGATAGGAAAAATGAACCAGAATCTGAGCTTTTTTCTACAGAAAAAATGTCTCAGAATCTGAGACTTTTACTACAGGCACAATGACTCAGAATCTAAGAATCTGAAACCTATTCTGTTGGAAAAATGTTTCAGAATCTGAGACTATTTCTATAGGAAATATTTCTCAAATACTGACACAGTTTCTATAGAAAAATGTATTAAAATCTGAGACTTTTTCTATGGGAAAAGTGTATCAGAAACTGAGACTTTTTCTATATGAAAAATTTCTCTGGATCTTATACTTGTTCTCTTGGAAAAATGTGTCAGTAATTGAGACTTTTGCGATAGGAAAAAAGTCTCAGAAATTGAGGAGTTTTCTGCCTCAAAATCTGAGACTTTTTCTTAACAAAAAATTTCCCAGAATCAGAGACTTTTTCTATAAAAACAAAATTTTAATATAAAAGAAGTCTCTGAGACTTTTTCTTAACAAAGAAATGTCTCAGAATCATAGACTTTTTCTATTCAAAAAATTTTTTTGTATTAAAAAAAGTCTCAGATACTGAGGTGTGAGAATTTTTGTATCTACTATTAAATTTAATGGTCCATCTAAACGCAGTCTTTTAGAGGTATTTGTTGTTCTTTGACTTTGGCAAATGTTTATGTGTCGCATTAATGTTTATTTTTTACCACTTGTGTCGATTACTATGCAACAATCGTTTGCTATTTTACTTTATACTTTTCGCCACTAACAAGGAAGGTCTGTTGATGGGAAACCCAGCGATCAAGGATGAAGTTTTAAGTTTTTTTTTTCAAAATAATATGGATGTCTTAAAAACAAAACTTGCAACCTAAATTATGAGGTTTTGGCAAATGCAACTTTGTCTTTTAGTTAATTGGATGTTGCAACCGCAAAAACATCAAACGCGTTTTGGACTCTACAAGTGACAACATTAATGTAGTAATGATTACCCAAATATGGTTGTGACAACTAAATATCTAATAGAAACAACATTAAAATGCGGTTGCAATATTTGGGACGTGATCTAAGGTTTAGGTAATAAACAAGGAAGGTAAAACCGCATGTGATTGTGACAACCAAATAACCAGTGGCGACAATACAAAAATAAATTTTAAGTTTTTTAGCTTCTGAAAACTGCACACACACAAAAAAATATTTTACCAATAACTTGGGAGGATATGTGTTTTTAAAGTTTTTTGCATTAATTATGAAACATTTTGTAACATTTTACCAAGTTTTTGCATAATTTTGGTAAAGGTTTGTAAAATTACACAAGGTTAAATACTCTTATGAATATTTTCTAAACTTTTATCAGAAACAAGCAAAAAATTGATAAAAAGATGCTATTTTTTGCATAATATGTGCAAAAAACTTTAAAAACGCATATCCTCACAAGTACTTGGTAAAAAATTTTTTGTGTGCAGTGTACTGGATTTTTGTTTTTTACAAAAAATTCATACTTCATAAAAATCGTGGTAACCATGGAGTGACCTTCCTTGTAAGTTATACACGGCTTAAATTGCGAATGTTGTATTAAATGCAAATGTTACTACGTAGTGATGCTGACGATGATGATGATGACGATGATTTTTGCTTACTTTACCATAAGAAAATGAATTTGAAAATGAGAGAAAAAAAAGAAAGTTTGTTACGCTAGATTGACTATGAAAGGAGATACAAATGCTGCTGTTTTGTTCAGCCAAAAACTGTTACAAACATCAATGTACTTACTATGGTAACGAAGATTTGAAAAATCTAAAAAAAATCAGCTAAAACAAAAATTTAAGGCCTAATTGGAAATTCCAAAAAAACGTTGACATAATAGAGAAAAAGTCGATAAAAGAAAAGTAAATTGACATTTGGCGTTTTTTTTTTTTTAATTTTAGAAAATTTTTATTATTTTTTTAAATTTAAATTTACGAATTCTCATCCCAGTGTGCCTGCTTTTTTTTTTGAGTATGACTTAAACTTAAGTGTTGCAAGTGTTAAACCTTGTACTAGAACTCGGTAGAACTAATACTACGGCAGTTTATAATGATGTTGAAAATGAGTTTTATTCTTTGTAATTTTTATTTTCTCCTATTTTAAACTGCTGCATGCTGCAGCATGTCTTTTGAATTAAAAATTAATGTTTTGGATAAAAATAAGTTTCCATTTGTATGTTTTTGCTGTTGTTCCAAGTATTCCTTGTGTTCATTCAGTGTGTTTGAAAAGTATAAAAAAAAAATAAAACATAATATTTGCATTGCATAAGTTGTGCAGATATACAAAAAAAAAACGATTACATAGAAATTTTTACACACACAAAAACTATATTCTTTTCAGTCTATGAATATGACAGAGAGTACTACTTTTATATACACGGTAAAAAATCGGTTAAAAAATTTGTACCTACGACTTGGAATTTAAATTAGCTAACTTTTAGCAGAATTTTCTGCTGAAATGCATATTGAAAATGTATATACATATTTACTCGGCACATAAAACGTCATACAAATTAGATAATTATCCGAATCCGTAAAATTTCAGTAAAATGACATACATTTTTAGTCGGATACTTTTGCATATTTTGGTATTAATGCAAAATATGCATTGCAGTAACATTTTCTCTTCAAATTTTTATCTTTCAAAGTGTACGGGCAAATTTTAGTTCTAAGTACTAGACCTAAAAGTTATATATTACAAATTTGAGGCCAATCGGATTAAATTAACCCGTGATTAAAGTTTTGGATTTTTGAAAATTTTTAAAATAAAATTAAAAGAAACAAGTAGAAAAGTTAAATTCGACTTGGCCGAATCTATGAATACCCTCCACATTGCTCTTTTTAAGTGATAGTAAATTTTCTAACGTGAAAAAAATAAAATTTTTGGTTAGAAATATTTTATTTTCTGTAAAAAAACTTTTTTTTTATTAATTTTTGAAAAAAAAAAAAAAAAATTTACTAGTTTTTTTTTGAGTGTAAAATTTTTTTTGAGTGTATTATTTTTTTTGTTTTAGTGTAAAAAAACTTTTTTTTTATTAATTTTTGAAAAAAAAAAAAAAATAATTTACCAATTTTTTTTTGAGTGTAAAATTTTTTTTGAGTGTAAACTTTTTTTTGAGTGTATTTTTTTTTGTTTTAGTGTAAAAATATTTTTGTGTGACAAAAATACCTTTTAAAATATTTTTCTGACTTACAACTGTTTTTAAAACATGTTTAACGGGTTTTCAACACGTGAATTTAATGTGAAACTAATCTGAAATTTACGGTTTTGCTAATAACTTTTGAACCAATGGACCGATTTGGCTGAAATTTAAAACGAACTGGACCAGAGGAACGGTAAATATATATGCCACACTTCAGCACCCTCAGAATAAATTCCCGAAAAACCCTTGCCGAAATTCACTCATTTGCTTATAACTTTTGAACCATTGGACCGATTTCGCTGGATTGCAATACAAACCTGACCAGGTAAATGTCCAACATATATGCCAAACTTCAAGAGCCTCCGTAAAGTCTTTCAAAAGTTAGCGTGTTTTCAACAGACAGACAGACAGACAGACAGACGGACAGACGGACGGACATCGCTAGATCGTCTTAAAATCGATCGAGGATCATGAATATATATACTTTATGGGGTCCTAGACCAATATTTCGAGGTGTTACAAATGGAATAACAAACTTATATATACCCTCTATTACTAGAGTGGAGGGTATAAAAACAAGTGAGAGAGCTAAATTCGGCTGTGCCGAATCTTTTATACCCTATAACATGTAAAAACATAAAAAATAAAAATTTTGACAGGGACGTTTTTTAGGGAGGGACAAGGTGGGGGCGGGGTCGGTGAGCTGGGGGACTCCTTGGCCCTCGCTGTATATGTTTACAAGTTAATTTTTGTCTGCTTTGTGCACAAAGTATGATAGTTTTATAATTATTTAAACTATTTTTTTATCAACGCCCTTAAAAAAGGGGCGGGCAAAAAAAAAGCAACATGTTTTAATCCCCTGGGTCTAAGCGCAGGATTATAAACTTCTGCGAACATAAAAATGTTTCATTTGTTTCACAAAAATACAAAAAAACCTATAAAAAATGGCTTTTTTAAGAGGTTGGTTTAGTTCTTTAAGGGGGAACTTTTTCCCCCTTATCCAATTTGGCCCATTTCCGAATTCAACCTGCCTAGGACCATAAGACATATATCTGCCAAATTTGAGGGGTATAGCTCTCTTATATTGGACTGCATCGTGTTAATTACAGACAGACAGACGGACGGACGCTAGAATGTCTTAGAATCGATCACTGATCATTAATATATATACTTTATGGGGTCCCCGACCGATATTTCGATGCGTGACACAGTGGGGTATACCTTTCCCCTCCTTATAGATATTTAATAATTTGTTTATTATGATTTGTGCAATTTGGTAAAAATATTTAATCATTATGACTTTTTTATCTTCACGCCCCCAAAAGGGGGAGGGCCAAAAACACTAAAATTTGTTGTTTTGAGGTAGATTTATTTCTTCAAGGGGAACTTTTCCCCCTGGCCCGATTTTGCCCACCTCTGAACTTAACCAGACAAAAACAATTTTACATATTCGTGTCAAACATAAGGAGGGTAGCTCTTTTATTTTGGACTGCATCGTGCTTTTCACAGACGGACAGACGGTCGGACATCGATAGAATATCTTTGATTCTATCACGGATAAATAATATATATACTTAAAAGGGTCCCGACCGATATTTCGATGAGTTACACAAGGAACGACAAAGTGGGTATACCACCATACTATGTTTGAATGGTACACATTAAAAAAAAAAAACTTTGTCAAAAATATGTAAAACGACTTTTAATTTGATTTAACAAATTTTCAGCAGATTTTTCTGATAAAATCCCGAGTAAAAATAAACATATATAACAATATATAACTTGATACAAACATAATAAATCTATATAAATAAAAATCAATTGTCGTTCGTTGGTAACGGCATCAGTTGAGAACGGCTGGACCGATTTGGAAAATTTTTTTTTTGAAATGTGCGTCATAGTCCAACTTAGGTTTTTACGTAATGAAAAATTGACCACGCCTACTTTTACGCCCACTTTTTTCGATTTATCTAAAATCGGAAAATTGCTGCACCGATTTGGGTATTTTTTTATTTAAATGTTCTTAGTAATCCAATTTAAATTTTTACAGAAAGAAAAATCGACCACGCCCACTTTTTTCAATTTATGTTAAATCTGAGATGGGCTCGACCGATTAGACTTTTTTTTAATAAATAGTCATCATATTCCAACTTTGGTTTTTACGAAAAAAGAAATTGACCACTGCCACTAATTTTTGTTGAAAATGTTCCTCATAATTTAACACTAAGGTTTTTACGGATAGTAAAATTAACCACGCCCACTTTTTTCTATGTATGGAAGGAACTATAAGGGCTAGACCAATTTTTAAGAAAAAAAAATTGTCCACGCCTACTCTTACGCTCACTTTTCCCGATATACATATTTTAAATCATGGAATGGCTAGATCAATTTGACTAATTTTGTTTTTAACGTTCGTTATAGTCCAACTAAGGTTTTTCGGAAAGAACTATTTTCCATTTCTACGCCCATTTTTGAATGGATGTACCGAGTTGGTTAAATTCAAATAACGTGTTTACGGTAAGAAAAGTTGTCCACCCACTCTTTTTTTCGATATATTTAAAATTTTCTCTATAGAAAAATAAATTATGGAATAATAAAATATAAATAAAAATCAAATGTTCGTTAGTAATCGCATCACTTGAGAACTGACCGATTTGGATAATATGTTTTTTAAATGTTCGTTAGAGTGTCCCTTATTTTGGAAATGTTGGAAATCTTGAGACGGTACCCGCTCATTTTTTTCCTTTTGACTTAAAAATAACTCAGGAAAAATTTTACGCCCCTAGGACCACGCCTTCCCTACGCGACGGGCCCTTAAAGAGCGGGGCCTAAAAAATCATTTTTCCATACAAACCAAAAAATTTTTTTTTTGATTTTTAATTTTTTTGTTATTATTTATTATATTACTTGGTTTGCTTATTCACAACAAAAAATTTGATTTTGGTGGGATAAGTCTTTCAGCGCTAAAAAATTTTTCGCAAAAAAAAATTTTGAGCCGCCGGGGTCCTACAGTAAAAAATTTTTAAAAAATATTTTTTTTTAGTTTTGACCAGCAACGGTTTTAGCTGCTATGTTGCTTTAAATGATATATATTCATAAAAAAATATTTTTTGTATCTGTGACATCTTAATCGTGTTCTAAAAAAGGGTAAAAAATGCATTGATGATTTTTTTCGATACACGATAAAAATGTCACAAATATGAATAATATTTTTTTTGGAATATATATCATTAAAAACAACATAAAAACTAAAACCATTGCTTTTCAAAACTAAAAAAAAATATTTTTTAAAAATTTTTTACCGTAGGATTCCTACGGCTCAAAATTTTTTTTTTCGAAAAAGATAAAGATGTCACAGATATGAATAATTTTTTTTTTGGAATATATATCATTTAAAGCAACATAGCAGCTAAAACCGTTGCTGGTCAAAACTAAAAAAAAATATTTTTTAAAAATTTTTTACTGTAGGACCCCGGCCGCCCAAATTTTTTTTTTGCGAAAAATTTTTTAGCGCTGAAAGACTTATCCCTCCAAAATCAAATTTTTTGTCGTGAATAAGCAAACCAAGTAATATAATAATTAATAACAAAAAAATTAAAAATCAAAAAAAAATTTTTTTGGTTTGTATGGAAAAATGATTTTTTAGGCCCCGCTCTTTAAGGCCCCGTCGCGTAGGGAAGGCGTGGTCCTAGGGGCGTAAAATTTTTCCTGAGTTATTTTTAAGTCAAAAGGAAAAAAATGAGCGGGTACCGTCTCAAGATTTCCAACATTTCCAAAATAAGGGACACTCTAATGTTCGTCTTTGGTTTTTTTTGGAAAACAAATTAATCACGCCAACTTTTATGCCCTTTCTTCTGTATATATAAAATCGGAAAACGGCTGGATCGATTTGACTATTTTTTTTAAATGTTCGTCATAAGTTTAAATGGAAATACAAATTTTTCACGCCCGCTTTTATTTTGATATATCTATAAGAGAAGAACGGCATAATAGTAGTTTTTGTTAATGTTCGTGATAGTACCACTAAGGTTTTTACGGAAAGAAAAATTGTCCACTCGCACTTTTTTAAAAACATCTAAAATCTGAGAACAACTACCCTGATTTGGTAAATTGTTTCCTTAATGATCATTATAGTCCAAGTAAGCCTTTTACGAAAATAATTATTGTCCTCCCCCACTTCAAAGCCCATATTTTTCAATATCCTTAAAACTTGCAACACTTGATTACGCCTAGACCGATTTGGCTATTTTTTGTTTTAAGTGTTCGTATTAGTCCATATAATTGTTCGGAAAGAAAAACTGTCCTTGCTCACTTTTTTCAATGTATCTAAAATTAATTTTTACTCTAATTAGCTATATTAAAAAATATATTTCTTAGGCGGATTACTCAATGAAAAGTTAGCTGCTAACTGCCGATTTAACAGAGCCTTATGTCAAAATTTATATGAAAAAGTTAAATTTAACGGATAGTTATTTTATAACGGAGCATTGAGTAATCCAGCATTTAAAGATTCCGCTTAAACTTGATACAAATGATTTAAACCTTTGGGTATTGTTAATATACTTATGTACAAGTTTTACTTACCAAACAAATTTTAACACCCTCTTTTGTCTAAATATGTCGACTATTACTGACCGGACCGATTATAAAAACGTTAATTATACTTATAATTAGCTATTTTAGAAAATAGAAAAGAAATAGAGAAAAGTGCCCTGAAAAATGGAAAATTCGGGAAACTTTATTAAAAGTGTCCCGGAAAAATGGAAAAATTCGGAAAAAAAAAAATTGTTTTAGAACTCAACAAGAGCTCACGATAACAACGAAGGATATGCGTAATTTATTTTTGTGTTGTTCGTAATGATACTTAAGAAGTTTAAAATTTGTTCAGTTCGCAAAGTCGGAGACATGGTATTTTTTTTAGTTCCTAAAATATAATTTGAAGATGATTATCTGCCTAATCGGTTTTTTAATACCACGCCCACAAATTTTTCTAAGCCAAGAAATTCATTACATTTTTTGCAGGGCTATATATTTGAAGCGAGATGAAATATAACACTGATCTAATATTTGGGCCAGCAACGCGGACCGGGCCAGCTAGTCATATATAATTATACATCCGTGAGATATTTTCTAAACTTTTTAAATGCAGTTATATGTAGTAATATATAATTTAATCACGATTCGGATTAAGAGGTATACGGTTAATATCAATATATGAAATAATATGAGGGTCAATACAAAATTTGTTTTTCTGTATAATTTAATATAAAATTAGATATATTTTATTCTGTTCCATATATAACTATATAAATGTTTCAAATTAACCAAAAATTTTTTAAGATTTTTAGGCAAAGTATAAGAAACTTTTAAAATGTTCCTAAACATTTCCTTGTTAGGGTTATGTATATCACCTATCTGGTTCGAAGCGTACCCAAACAATTTTTTTGTTTTAGAAAATTATATGTTTGGTGCAGTGGGTATCAGGTTGGTTGGCTACCATTTAATTTCCTCTCTCAAAAAGTTGGTTCTCTTAGTGCTGCCTATGCTATTGCATGTAAAAACTCTCTTTAAATTAAGAGAACCAATTTATATAAAGTGACATATTGTGCTCTATTCTCGAATACGACTTCACCATTCACCAAATTTTTAAAAATTTAATATTCTTTCGAACTTTAAGATTTTAAAATTTTTTTCTTGTAACAATTAAAGATCTAGGTAATATCTTTAATAACTACAGGAACAAATTTAAAATCTTAAAACTCGAAGGAATATCAAATTTTTAAAAATTTGGTGAATGGTGAAGTCGTATTCGAGAATCGAGCACATTGTTTCGGGGCCTATTAAAATCTCTGATATATTCTTTACTCTATGGTTTGATGAATGTATCGTTGACCTATGGTGTAACTCACCCAAACCAAAACACACCAAGATTTTATATGTTTTTATGCAATTAGATCTAATTGGATCCACTGAAATATGGCAATCCCGAGTAAAAAAAAGTTATATGACGCAATATTTAATTATATATGAACAGATATGCTTTTATGTAAATCCATATTAATTTTGATCCGAAAATTGGCGGATCGAATATTATACGATTGTATCAAATTCTATTATTTTTGATAAAATAATATCAAATTTGATTAAGTTTGATCCCAAAAATGGGTCTATCTAATTGTATTACATCATATCTTATCTGTTAAAATTAGATAAATTTTTATATAATTAGATGTAATCTGGTAATCTTTTTGGAATTTTAAACGTGAAATTAGAAATTATTTTATCAGATTGGATACATTATCAATTAGAGGAGTTTTTATTGCATTCTTCGGAATTTTTTCGGGACTTAGCAAATTATTAAAAATTTGTCATTTTTTTTTCTAAAATTATTTTAAAGGGATTTAAAAATTCCAAAAAATGTTTGTGTCTTAGAAAATTTAAAAACATTTTTTCGGAACTTAAAAATTTTTCAAAAAAATAAAATTTCTCCTAAAAACATTTTCAACGATTTTTTTACTCCAAAAAAAATTGCCAAAAAAATTTTGTTTCCGGGACTTTGGAAAATTTTCATAAAATTTTTTAGGACTTGAAAATTATTTAATTTTTTTTTAATTGTCCGGGACTTAGAAAATTTTGATTTTTTTTTTCGGGATATAATTATAAATAAAATCATATATCTTTTTATCTGCCATATCTAAAAATTCCCGACCTTATATGTCATATCTTATTTCATATAGATCGGTATATAAATAGATATAAATATGTATGTTATCATATTAAAAAATAAGTAAAAATGCAATACTATATATAAACTTGTATGTCCATATCAAAGTTCATGCATAACCATATATAAATATAAATAATTATATAATAGCATATATGATTATATCAGATCTTTTTTACTCGGGATGTCTGGTCAAAACTCGGATGAAATCGAATCATATTTTATACAAGTTGATCTTTTTTAATGCAAAAACATCCACCATTATTCGGATTAAATTGCGTATAAATATATATTGTGTTATATATCATTATATATTGCATCATATAAAAATTTTTACTCGGGATGGATATTTCTACTAAAATCTCTGCCATTCAGTTTTGGAAAATAACAGAAATTTTACTGCGTTTTTACTGATTCTGTTTACTGAATATCAAAATATTTTTTAACATATTTTTAGCAGATTATTTTTTTAATTACCCCCCGAGTAAAAAAGATATGATATAATCATATATGCTAATATATAATTATTTAAACTTATATATGGTTATGCATGAACTTTGATATGGACATATAAGTTTATATATAGCATTGTATTTTTCCTTATTTTTTGATATGATAACATAAATATTCATATCTATTAATATACCGATCTATATGAAATTAGATATGACATCGAAGGTCGGGAATTTTTGGATATGACAGATAAAAAGATATATGATTTAATTTATAATTATATCCCGAAAAAAATTTTCAAAATTTTCTAAGTCCCGGACAATTAAATAAAAATTAAAAAATTTTCAAGTCCTAAAAAATTTTATGAAAATTTTCCAAAGTCCCGGAGTAAAAAAGTCATTTGGAGTAAAAAAATCATTGAAAATGTTTTTAGGAGAAATTTTATTTTTTTGAAAAATTTTTAAGTTCCGAAAAAATGTTTTTAAATTTTCTAAGACACAAACATTTTTTGGAATTTTTAAATCCCTTAAAAATGATTTTAGAAAAAAATTACAAATTTTTAATAATTTGCTAAGTCCCGAAAAATTCCGAAGAATGCAAAAAAAACTCTTCTAATTGATAATGTATCCAATCTGATAAAATAATTTCTAATTTCTCGTTTAAAATTCCAAAAAAATTCACCAGATTTCATCTACTTATATAAAAATTTATCTAATTTTAACAGATAAGATATGATTTAATACAATTAGATAGACCCATTTTTGGGATCAAACTTAATCAAATTTGATATTATTTTATCAAAAATAATAGAATTTGATATAATCGTATAATATTCGATCCGCCAATTTTCGGATCAAAATTAATATGGATTTACATAAAATCATATCTTTTCATATATAATTAAATATTGCGTCATATAACTTTTTTTTATTCGGGCCGTGTAAAAATAATTAGATCTAATTATATATGAATATATCTAATTATATCTGATACCAGATCAAATTTTATCTGACAAGATATGCTAGATATTGGACTATATATAGCCATATCTCGTAAAACATGTTCATGCGTTTTGTATCATTTCTTTTTATATCTGGCAAGATATTGTATATATAATCAGATCTGATACCATAACAAAATATTTTTAAGTTTTTATGATTTGCTATGTTGTAAAAATAAACAACCCTTATATTTACAATCATCATCAAACTAATTTTTTGCAATAATTGAAATTGTTTTTGTTATTATTTCCAACAAATAAAACAAAAAAGTTTTTATTTTTTTTTTAATTTGAAATTTTGATATAAGAAAAATGTCAAAAAAAATATTTTTCAACACAAGCAGAATAAATAAGTTTTTATTGTACATTCATACGTATTTATAAATGTTGTCGCGTTTTATTTCTTTTTGACGCGGTAATGTCTTAAATTTAGATGGATATGGCGTAGCTTATCCATGTATATATACAGAAATAGTTTGCTGTCATTTTTTTTTTCAAAAAACTGTTCTAAGTTTTTTTTTTCAAAGATTTTTTTTCAAAATTTTTAATCATATTTTGAACATATTTTTAGCAGATTATTTTGTAATTTTACAAATATAGTGTGCTGTCATCCTTTTTTAAAGAAAACTTTCCTCAGTAATATTTTTAAAACGTTGATTTTTTTTTCGTTTTTTATACAATTAAAACGATTGAGACTTATAACACAGTTATACAAAATCGAACTTTCCGAATCGAAATGGGATGAAATCAAAAGCAAATTAAAGTTGACGTTTTACATAACAAAACTTTTAAGACTTTTTTTATGTCAGTGCTAGATTTTTTTACACATATTTAAGCTGGTGATTTTAAAGCATTTAAAGTTTTTGTGTTCTAAACATGTCCTACTTTATGAGGCTTCTGGTGGTGCACATATTGGACATGTTGGGGCCAGCGTCCAAAATGAAGCTACTTACGGAATAGCCAAATTATTAAAAATAAACCACTGTTCACCGTTGCGTATGATTGTTTTTTAAAGTCAATTACAAAATTAAGCATACGCCGCTTATATAGTTTTCAATAAATTTTTATTATAATTGTACTAAAAGTTAACCAACTTCAAATGTGTGTTAAAAAAAAATATAGCGCTGAACTGAAAAAAGCCTTGGGGGCTTTGTTAGGGGACTTTCATATGCTTTTGGTTTCATCCCACTCCGATTTCTATTGTTGCACTGTGTAATTGACAAAACTAAAAAAAATTAGTAAATTATATTGCTAATTTTACAGAACAATTTTTTTTAAATTTTTTATGTTCAAATTAAAAAAAAAAATATAACAAAACCTACCCCCTATAACAACTCCCAAAGTAAGCTTCCATACAAAAGTTCCATTTTTTAAAAAAATGGAGAAAATTTTTAAAAGTTCAAATTTTCATTATGCAACAAAATTTTAATTTTAAGTCACAACCTCATGAAATTTTGTGTGTTAATAGTTTTTGCTAATAGAAA
Source organism: Pegoplata infirma (assembly GCA_963921195.1). Lineage (NCBI taxonomy): Eukaryota > Metazoa > Arthropoda > Insecta > Diptera > Anthomyiidae > Pegoplata > Pegoplata infirma. Next base: position 31,606,131 of record OY992540.1, on the reverse strand, counting down.
TGTGATAGCAAAATAAATTATTTTTCTTGCAACGCCCACAATAAAGGCGGTGTTTAAAATTCCCACATTACATAATTGAGCAGCCACACCAATTATTTTTTTTAAATAATTCTATTTCTCCCACTGTGCAACACAGTTCCCAAAAATTCGCTAGTTTAAAAATTCTTGACAATTTTTTTGTTTCTCTGTACTCAATTTTAAAAGGATTTTTAAATATTCGTGCCTTTAAAATTTAAATCTTTCTACAAAACTCATCGTCATATGACCAACCATTTCGTAGTTATATGCAGTTGCATTGATAGACATACGGATTGACACTTATATAAGTGACACAACTAAAACGACAGCCTAATAGACAAGCTGTGATAGTCTAATATCGAAAAATAGCCAAAACAACTAACAGCCATTGAGGCAAGCAGCTTTGGCTGGCTGGCAGTCATCAGGTTTAAATAAGCAAATATTCCGATATCCAGGGTGGGGGTGGGAATGGGGGACAGACATACATAATACTCGCAAACATATAAACAAATAGAGAAACAGTTAGATAGGCTTATAAAATCGATTTCATTATTATAGTTCGATTAGTTTTAGTTGTTTATAAATGTGCGTAGGTTAATTGATAATTATTTAAAATAGATTTATCGTATGTTTGGTTATAACTTTAGGCTTTATGAAGATCACAATATATACATCTTTACGCGATATGAATCTTCTAGAGAGAAATGACGCAATTTCTAAAAAGACATTAATTGATCTTTCTGGAAAAAACATCTTTCAGTTGGCATTTTTTATGTATGTAGCTACAGAGAGAAAAAAGATCCGTTGTGCTAGCCGAACTTAGAGACAACTGAATGTTTCTGTTGCAACAACCAAATTTTTTAATGAGACAAAAAAACATTAGTTTTGGCAACAGAAATTTGTTTATAAGTACAAAACTATTGTTTCTTTAAAAAACTGTTGGTAACCGCAACTGGAAATTTCATATGTAGCAATCGAACCATACAGTTGACTCTCAGTTCATCTAGCACAACGAAACAGTTTTCTTTATTTAAAAATGTATTATTCCATTTCTTAAACCTTTTAAATTCCCCAGGAGGCAGAAGGCTAAGATTTGCTATCGGGTGCTTTAGTCACGAACTCGTAACCGGTCCTTTGGTTTTCCTAAATATATTGTTGTCATCTCAATCAAACATACAGTTGTTACAACCCAACAAAATGCATTTGCCTGAAGTATTTTCTGTTTTCCTTCGTCGATAGCTACTGACCAATTTACTTATGAGTATTTTAATCAAAGTATTTTTAAATATACACACGCATTTAGTTGGAAATACAATCAGTTAAAAGATGGGAATGAATGGCATTTGGAAGATTGTTATCGTTTTTTATTCTACCGTAACTGGCCCCCAGTTGCGATAAGTGAACGCGAAAAAAAACCGAAACTTTTCCATAACCCACCCAGTGGGAACAATATGACTACAACTTCAATTTTTTCTTTTTTTCGGTGTGAGAACTTCTTGTATGGCAATGGAACAGAAGTTTTAAAAATCATTCTTCCGTAGCGCTGCTCAAGCGCTAGAAAGATGTCGTGAATTCAGATGTTTTTCTCCAAAACTGCTTCATCATTCAAAAAGTGTTAAAAATATTAAAAACTAAATAATATTCGTTGCAAGAATCGAACATAAGTCTTTTACTTGCACTGCACTGTGGGCCAGGATTTCCATTTTTTGACCAATAAGGTCTGTAAGGCAACACATATTTACAAATATTTTTTCGGAATGTCGACATCTTGAATTTTGTTCATCTTTAATATCTTTTTATTATAGCTTAAAGTTTTTTATTTGCATGAGGTTAAAGTCAAAGTTTGAGATTTTTTTTATATTTTTTATTTATGAAACAAATATTTTTTTTTGTACTTCGACACAATATTTTTTCAAATTTTCGGTGAAGTTCTCCTAAAGACATACCTGTTTGTTCAACACATGATATAAACCGCCAAAAAGTAAGCTATAAGCATATATTTTATTAAATAAATTATGGAAATTCATACTTTTGTTGAAATCCGCCTTTTTTCAACACCAAAGTCCAAAAAAGTCCAATCGATATTGACAAACCTCGAATTACAATCTGTCTCTGACAATGTATTCTATTCACATTTTTGCGACCCTGTGCGACCGTTCATAAACTTTTGATCTAGAGACAATAAACCAAAATATGACTTTTAGAAATGCACTTAAATGGAACTTCAACATTTTTTGAATTTTTTGTTTCTATTGATTTCTAATAAAAAATGTCTCACTTTGACAACATTGGCGTGATAACTGGTGATGGGCACGTGAGTGAATTTTGACTCACGTTAACTCACGCTCACCCGAAAAAAACATAATTTACTCAATCGTTTTTTTCTCACACTTACTCACTATTTACGTGAGTAAACAAAACACCAGTCACGTGTGACTCACGCTCACTCGTAACTCACGCTAACATTTAAAATACGAAAACAATTTTAAAAACTGAATCAATACAATTAAATAGTTTTGACTCACGCAAAAAATTTGCACTCACTAAGAATCACTCACGCAAAAAATTGTCTCACTCACTTATCACTCACGAACAAAAAATTTTAATCACGCTCACTTTCGATCACGCGTAGTTCACGTGACCAGCGTCCATCTCTAGTGCTAAACATTAAAGCTGGTAACGCATTTAAGCGGGCATATTTTGACATTAGCATTTTTTATATTTTTTACGAGATTGTAAGCTTGTAGCATTATTTCTATATTTAGGATGGCAAATGCTTATTGGAAATAAAAAAGTTCTCTCTTAAATGAGCAACTAAATATATATGAACTTTTTGACGCATTTAAAAGAGAAATATTTTATTAAAATCTTCTGATAAAAACAAAAAGAGGGATGTATAAAAACTTAGAAATTTAAACGTTGTACATTTTTTTAAAAAGCTATGTCCTAAATTTTGGATCCGCCATTTTGATTTCAAGAAATCTGAGTTCGTATTCGTGTTGTGCAATCATTTCCTAGTGATATTTAGAAAAATTAATCAATTACTTAAATATATTGTTCGCCATATTGGATCCGCTATTTTGAATATTTGATTCTAAAATCAGATTTGGTATTCCAAAAACCATCAAAATCGGACAACATAGAAAAAAAGTTAATATTTTATTTGACGCCATATTGGATCCGCCATTTGGAATTAAAAAAATCGGAGCTCATACTCGTAATTACTGACCCTAAATACATCAAAAACTACTAATTTAAGCACAATTTGATAAGAATTACAAAAGCATATTCGCCAAATTGGATCCGCCATATTGGATCCGCCATTTTGAATTTCAAATCTTAAATTCCAATATAAGTTTTAACATCCGAAAAACCATTAAAATCAAAGTTTTTGGCCAAATGAGACAACATATAAAAAATTTTAAATTTAAATTTGTCACCATATTGGATCCGCCATTTTGAATTTTAAAAGTCTGAGCTCATATTCGTTATTAACGACCCCAAATACATCGATAATGATTATATTAAACACAATACACAAAGAATTAAAAAATAATGTCCGCCATTTTGAATTTTGAAAGTTTTTTTCCAGAATCGTGATCAGCGATCCTTTAACACCCATATGCAATACTTTTTTGACATATAGGTTAAGCGGTCTATTTATGGCCAAAATTCAGGGATGCTGGCCCACAGTGCACTGCTCGTATTGAAGCGACTATGCCAACAAACTCTTACAAAGCCCTTATTGGGATGTTTCATTTGGTAATCTGATATTATTATTTCTTAATATAAATGTTGTTTTTTTATTTTTAGTACCAAAAGGTACATAAAAATAAAATGTATTTATTCGGCCTTTATATATGTATATATATTCGATTAGAGTTTTATTCTAGTTCGAGGCCCAAAAATATTTCTATTTATGATATTGTCATAATAGAGTATTTTTAATTTATTGCTTTAAAAAAGTTACTATCTCATAGTATGTCTGTACTGATCAGTTTCATCCCCACTAAAGGAATCTTCAGCAGACTTTAGAGAATCATCGTTGGTCAATCAAACATCAAACCAGACATAATATTTGATATATTTCCCAAGTTATATGAGAAGTACTATTATGAAGGTCCGAAATCTGTTTTCCAACAAAAATAACTCTTTTAAAGCAAAAATTGTATATATTAAATCACCGTCGGTAACTATTAATATATGTGTTGCTGTTATTTTACAATAACAACAGTGCCTAACCAAACAATAGTGTTGGTAGGATAAGTCGTACTAAACTTTGTGTTAAATGTTGTTTTTTTATTTTTAGTACCAAAAGGTACATAAAAATAAAATGTATTTATTCGGCCTTTATATATGTATATATATTCGATTAGAGTTTTATTCTAGTTCGAGGCCCAAAAATATTTCTATTTATGATATTGTCATAATAGAGTATTTTTAATTTATTGCTTTAAAAAAGTTACTATCTCATAGTATGTCTGTACTGATCAGTTTCATCCCCACTAAAGGAATCTTCAGCAGACTTTAGAGAATCATCGTTGGTCAATCAAACATCAAACCAGACATAATATTTGATATATTTCCCAAGTTATATGAGAAGTACTATTATGAAGGTCCGAAATCTGTTTTCCAACAAAAATAACTCTTTTAAAGCAAAAATTGTATATATTAAATCACCGTCGGTAACTATTAATATATGTGTTGCTGTTATTTTACAATAACAACAGTGCCTAACCAAACAATAGTGTTGGTAGGATAAGTCGTACTAAACTTTGTGTTAAATGTTGTTTTTTTATTTTTAGTACCAAAAGGTACATAAAAATAAAATGTATTTATTCGGCCTTTATATATGTATATATATTCGATTAGAGTTTTATTCTAGTTCGAGGCCCAAAAATATTTCTATTTATGATATTGTCATAATAGAGTATTTTTAATTTATTGCTTTAAAAAAGTTACTATCTCATAGTATGTCTGTACTGATCAGTTTCATCCCCACTAAAGGAATCTTCAGCAGACTTTAGAGAATCATCGTTGGTCAATCAAACATCAAACCAGACATAATATTTGATATATTTCCCAAGTTATATGAGAAGTACTATTATGAAGGTCCGAAATCTGTTTTCCAACAAAAATAACTCTTTTAAAGCAAAAATTGTATATATTAAATCACCGTCGGTAACTATTAATATATGTGTTGCTGTTATTTTACAATAACAACAGTGCCTAACCAAACAATAGTGTTGGTAGGATAAGTCGTACTAAACTTTGTGTTAAATGTTGTTTTTTTATTTTTAGTACCAAAAGGTACATAAATAGAAATATTTTTGGGCCTCGAACTAGAATAAAACTCTAATCGAATATATATACATATATAAAGGCCGAATAAATACATTTTATTTTTATGTACCTTTTGGTACTAAAAATAAAAAAACAACATTTAACACAAAGTTTAGTACGACTTATCCTACCAACACTATTGTTTGGTTAGGCACTGTTGTTATTGTAAAATAACAGCAACACATATATTAATAGTTACCGACGGTGATTTAATATATACAATTTTTGCTTTAAAAGAGTTATTTTTGTTGGAAAACAGATTTCGGACCTTCATAATAGTACTTCTCATATAACTTGGGAAATATATCAAATATTATGTCTGGTTTGATGTTTGATTGACCAACGATGATTCTCTAAAGTCTGCTGAAGATTCCTTTAGTGGGGATGAAACTGATCAGTACAGACATACTATGAGATAGTAACTTTTTTAAAGCAATAAATTAAAAATACTCTATTATGACAATATCATAAATAGAAATATTTTTGGGCCTCGAACTAGAATAAAACTCTAATCGAATATATATACATATATAAAGGCCGAATAAATACATTTTATTTTTATGTACCTTTTGGTACTAAAAATAAAAAAACAACATTTAACACAAAGTTTAGTACGACTTATCCTACCAACACTATTGTTTGGTTAGGCACTGTTGTTATTGTAAAATAACAGCAACACATATATTAATAGTTACCGACGGTGATTTAATATATACAATTTTTGCTTTAAAAGAGTTATTTTTGTTGGAAAACAGATTTCGGACCTTCATAATAGTACTTCTCATATAACTTGGGAAATATATCAAATATTATGTCTGGTTTGATGTTTGATTGACCAACGATGATTCTCTAAAGTCTGCTGAAGATTCCTTTAGTGGGGATGAAACTGATCAGTACAGACATACTATGAGATAGTAACTTTTTTAAAGCAATAAATTAAAAATACTCTATTATGACAATATCATAAATAGAAATATTTTTGGGCCTCGAACTAGAATAAAACTCTAATCGAATATATATTTCTTAATATATTTAACCGATGTGTACAAAAAAAAAACATGAAAAATGTTCATGCCAAAAAACATTACAAACTTATATCATGACATTTCTAAACACAACACTAAAACATTCTAACATGTTGAACTTCAAAAAAAGAAACAAGAGAAAAAAGTTAAACTGAACAATTTCCTTGATTAAAGTTAATCTCACATTACAATGAACATAAGGGGGACACTTACTTTTGAGAAATTTTTTTTATACAAAAAAAAAAATAAGAATCAGAGACTTTTGTATTGAAAAAAGTCTTAGATTCTCAGAAATTTCTTTTATAAAAAAATCTCAGAAATTTTGTCTTTAGAAAAACTCTCAGATTCTAAAACACTTTTGTAGTGAAAAAATTTCAGATTCTGAGACATTTTTTCTACAGAAAAACTTTTATATTCTGCGTCCTTTTTTACTTACAAGGGAAGTATCTCAACCCTAATGAACCAATTTGCGTAAAACGTAAAATATATATAAAAGAGACAATTCTAAAGTTTGGGTGTCTCGGCTTTAGGGGTTCAAAAAAAAAAATAGTTTTTTGGATTTTTCAGCCATTTCTTTCTAAGAAACTATATTATGATTACATATAAGAAGTAAGGTTTTTCTAATGTCTATCCAACGGTGGTATAACCTTGTAAAAGTTTGACTTGTTAAATACTTTTTTTATGAAAATATGTAAATTTTGGCAAGTATTTATATGAAGACATTGACCAACGAAGTCCATATGAATACGAAATAATCTTTATTAAATTTAAGTCGAAACGTATTTTTGCTCTAGAAGATATTCCTGTTAGTTCGGGAGTTATCGAAATTTTCCTGGAGGTCCACATTGTTTCATAAGGGGACAACGAAATTTTGAAACACTGATATGGCCGATTAGCCGAGACACCCCAACCTTAAAATCGTCTCATTTATATATATTTTAAGTTTCAGGTAAATCGGTTCATAAGGGCTGAGATACTTCCCTTATGGAAATGTTTACCAGACAGAGATGCTGGCAACATAGAAACTGACTGACTTGTCGAGTTGCAATGTCTTCTTTACGATGCGATGTCTTAAAAACAAAATCTACCTTTAACGTCTTTAAAAGTGATGCCCAAGTAGCTCGACATACCACTTATATGGGTCCCAGGTTACAGACTCATTTCAGGTAATTGAAAATCAGTACCGTCTGTTTGCCAAAAGTTAGAAGATCTTTTGTCCTCTTAGGATTTTTCAATGGCCACATGGTTTAAGATATCCTGCACGTTCAGTGATATCCACATATCCTTCATTTTTGATAATTTTCTGATAATTTATTAATTTAGTTCATCAATTCCACTGTAGGAACCGAGATTTTAAGTTCACCCCGTTCTACCACCGACTCAAAGCCATTTCTCTCGCATTCATTAGCCAATTCGTTCCCAGCGACCCCACTATGTCAATGAGAAAGCTGTTTTCAAAATGGGTGCCTTGTTTGCTCTTTCACCAAGTAAAGCGCCGTGGCGCGCCGTGTCACAAGTACTTGGTTACCGTAGTCAAATCGCATGAACTACACTTTCAAAAATGTAGACCGTTTTTGGCTTAATGGAAAACTGGTGCAATCGACATGGATTGTCTGTCAATCCAAACAAGACAACACTCGTGTTGTTCACGCGAAGAACCAAACATAAGGGTCTTCAGCTTCCTACGTTAAAGGACATAACTCTTTAAATGTCCACGGAAGTTAATTATTTAGGGGTTACCCTAGACAATGTTTACAAAACATGTTAAACAAAAAGTTTTACCGGCATTTCAGATTTTTTGGCCGTGTCGGCAAGATTTTGGAAAGACATTAGGTCTAAGACCTGCTAATGCACATTGGATGTATAAAGCTTTAATTAGACCTATTGTGACGTATGCGGCGGTAGTCTGGTGGCCGAGAACGATGGTGAACCCTATTCGATAGAATAGGGTTCGAACTACAAAGAGCGTCTGCTTTGGGAATTACTGGTGCCATGAGCACCACCCTAGGAGCAGCTCTGCACGCTATGTTAGATATGCTTCCCATGGACCTATACATTCAAGGACCAGCCATGAAATCTTTGTGCAGGCTTCGAAAAAGCCCAATATGGCATGGGGAGCACAATGTGGGACATGGTTAGGTTAGAGGTGGCGGAGTCAAAGACTCCTCACATAGACCGGGTGGTCCATAGCGAAACCACAATAATTCCTCAGCGACGCTGATAGAACGCGTTTGTCCTCATCGCGAATTGTACTATTTGCCTTAGGTCGACATTCGAAACCGTTTCCAAGCTCTCGAAGTCATGTCTGCCTACACACAGGGAAAAAATTATTTGGAACTCAGTCGGAACTCCTCAAATTTGGTTTCAGAATATAAGTTTTAGTTACAACGACTTAAATTCAAATTTTATGATTCAAAAAGTAAACTTTTATCCAAATATCTGAACATATTACCAAAAAACAATCACATTTTCAAAAAATATTGGTTGCATTTATCAATTCAAAAAAAATATTACTTCAAAAACGTTCATAATAGTCCGAACCATTCATTTATTTCTTTTTTTGTAATGCAATAAATTTTTAATAACAAGCACCGAATATTAGTTCAGTTGTATAAAAAAATCAGTTACAGCAACTGATGCTTGGTATAAATTGTTAAACATTTTTAAAAATTCAAAATACATTTGAAATTAAAATTTTAATGTAATACTATCTACGAATTATTTAGATTTGGTACATTTTTTAATTTTGTATAAAAGTTACTGCAACTAATTGTGTGTTGCTTTAAAAAAAAATATATTTAAATTATTAAAAAAACAAAATAATTTTCCAGAAAAGATATTTTTTATGAAATAATTGGCATAAGACATCAAAAAAATGCAGTTTACAAAAAGGAAAATAAACTACAAAACGAAAGTAAGTCTAAACTAACCCAAAATACATTTGTATTATTTTTAATAAAGACTGGTTTTTTTTTTAGCAAAATATATACATTAAAAGTTAAAAAAGGAAATTTGGAGAAATAATCTTGCGGATTTACCTACGAGGATTGATCTACAATAATTACCAACATTCAACATTAGATATCAATATCAACATTCAACAAGAGACAAATCTCTATTAAAATGCTGTATTGGGACGAAATTTGAGAGGTTAGATATTTGCATAAAAAATTGTGTAGACTTATCCGAATTTTCTATAGATAAGGTATCACTATCAGATTTTTACTATTGCAACATCTCTGAGAGTTTAGGACTTTTTCAGAATCTGAGACTTTTTCTATAGAAAAAATGTCTCAGAATCTGAGACTTTTTCTATAGAAAAAATGTCTCAGATTCTGAGACTTTTTCTATTGAAAAAATGTCTCAGAATCTGAGAATTTTCTATAGAAAAAATGTCTCAGAACTTGAGACTTTTCTACAGAAAAAATGTCTCAGAAGCTGAGTGTTTTTCTATAAAAAAAAAATGTCTTTTGAGACTTTTTCTTTAGATTTAATGTCTCAGAATAAGAATCTTTGTGTTTTAGAAAAAAATTTCTCAAAATCTCAGACTTTTTCTTTAGAAAAAAGGTCTCAAAATGTGCTACTTTTTCTTTAGAAAAATGTTTCGGAATCTAAGCCTTGTCTGTAGAAAGTCTCATAATGTGAAATATTTTATAATAGAAAAGGTCTTAGATTCTGAGAAAATTTTTTTAGATTTTTCCCATAGAAATACCGTTTTAGAAACTGCAAAATTTTCTATAGAAAAGGCTTAGATTCCGAAGTGTTTCAGGTTTTGAAAAAATATCAGAATCTGAGACTTTTTCTATAGAAAAATATTTCTCTGAATCTGAGACTTTTTCTATAGGAAAATTGTATCAGAATCTGAGACATTTCTATAAAAAAAATACTCAGAATCTGAGACTTTTTTTATAGAAAAAATTTCTTAGAATCTGAAACTTTTTCTATAAGAAAAATGTCTCAGAATCTGAAACTTTTTCTTTAGATTCAATGTATCAGAATATGAAACTTTGTTTTTTTAGAAAAAAAAGTCTCAGAATATCAGACTTTTTATTTAGAAAAAATGATTCAGAATCTGAGAATTTTTCTGCAGAAAAATTGTTTCGGAATCTCAGTCTAGTGTATAGAAAATTATATTTTTTCTATAGAAAAAGTCTTAGATTCTGAGAAAAATTTCTGAGATTTTAAAATTTTTCTAATAGAAATAATGTTTCAAAGTCTGTAAACATTTCTATAGGAAAGGCCAAGATTCCGAAACATTTTTTCTTAAGGAAAAGTCTGAGAGTCTGAAATATTTTTTCTAAACAAAAAGTTTCAGATTCTGACAATGAGACATTTTTTTTAAAAACAAAGATTCATATTCTGAGACATTGAATCTGTAGAAAAAATTTCAGATTCTGAGAAAAATTTTCTGTAGAAAATGTCTCAGATTCTGACACATTTTTTCTATAGAAAAAGCCATAAATTTTGAGACATTTTTTCTATCGAAAAAGCCTCTGAGACATTTTTTTCTTTAGAAAAAGCATCTAAAACATTTTTTTTTTGTAGAAACAGTCTTAGATTCTAAAAAACTTTTTCTATAGAAAAAGTCTCAGATTCTGAGACATTTTTTCTATAGAGAAAGTCTCAGATTCTTAGACATTTTTATCTATATAAAAAGTCTCAGATTCTGAGAAATTTTTATCTACAGAAAAAGTCTCAGATTCTGAGACAAAAGTTTTTTAGAATCTAACAATAAGACTGTTTCTACAGAAAAATAAGTTTTAGATGCTTTTTCTTTAGAAAAAACTGTCTCAGAGGCTTTTTCGATGGAAAAAAAGTCTCAGAAACTAAGGCTTTTTCTATAGAAAAAATGTGTCAGAATCTGACACATTTTCTACAGAAAATTTTTCTCAGAATCTGAAATTTTTTCTACAGATTCAATGTCTCAGAATATGAATCTTTGTTTTTAAAAAAATGTCTCAGAATCTGAAACTTTTTGTTTAGAAAAAATATTTCAGACTCTCAGACTTTTCCTTAAGAAAAAACGTTTCGGAATTCTATAGAAAAAGTCACAGATTCTAAAACATTTTTTCTATAGAAAAAGTCTCAGATTCTGTGACATTTTTTCTATAGAAAAAGTCTCAGATTCTGTGACATTTTTTCTATAGAAAAAGTCTCAGATTCTGAGACATTTTTTCTGTAGAAAAAGCCTCAGATTCTCAGATATTTTTTTAGAGAAAAGGCCTCAGAATCTGAGACAGATTTTCTATAGAACAAGTCTCAGATTCTGAGACATTTTTTCTATAGAAAAAGTCTAAGATTCTAAGACATTTTTTCTATAGAAAAAGTCTCAGATTCTAAGACATTTTTTCTATAGAAAAAGTCTCAGATTCTGAGACATCTTTTCTATAGAAAAAGTCTCAGATTCTGAGACAGTTTTTCTATAGAACAAGTCTCAGATTCTGAGACATTTTTTCTATAGAAAAAGTCTCAGATTCTAAGATATTTTTCTATAGAAAAAGTCACATATTCTGAGACATTTTTTCTATAGAAAAAGTCTCAGATTCTGAGACATCTTTTCTATAGAAAAAGTTTCAGATTCTGAGACATTTTTTCTATACAAAAAGTCTCAGATTCGGAGACATTTTTTCTATAAAAAAAGTCTCAGATTTTGAGACATTTTTTCTATAGAAAAACTTCTTAGACTCTTTTTCTATAGAAAAAGGCTTAGATTGTAAGACTTTTTTTCTATAGAAAATGACTCAGATTCTGTGACATCTCAGATGAAAAAAAACTATTCTTAAAAATTGTAATAAATGTCAACTTATGTATATGTTCGTGAAAAATTAATTAATTTAATAAATAAATTACAAAAAAAAAAAAATATTAATTTTGCATTTTTATTTTACGGTTAAAGGAGCCCATTAATAAAATATTTCAGTTGTGGTGCTAAAATATCGGCCATAACAACCATTTTTATCTTATTATTTGTGGTTGCTTCAACAGAAAAATTCAGTTGCTCTATATAAAATTCGATATATATACCATTTTATTGAAACTAAATTCGGTAGATTTTAATGAAATTATTAGTAATCACAACTGATAAAAGTGATAGTTGGCTGGACTACGAAAATTTGGTTGGTTCTAAATTTGGTTGGCACAACGAATTCGTTTTCTGTGTGTAATATGTGCAGACGGGTTCTGGCCAAAGCAGGACATTGGCAAAGAATATGTTCGACCGTTTCTTCAGTGTAAGGTTCATCGCACCTTCTACAGCTGGCATCAGAAATAAGTCCCATTTTCTTTCTATGATGACCTATTAGGCTCTGTCCGTTGATCACTCCAGTAAGTACACTGCAGTTCCATCTGGTGAGTGAGAGTAAGTATTCAGTTTTTCTTACATTGTAGCATGCCCACAATCTTCTACTGATCGCACTTGTTGTTAGCTCTCTCCACTTTCTATTAGCCATTGCAGTGTTTTGAAGGTCGCGTGGCGATCTGAAGTGCTGGATTGGTGGATCAATATGTGCAGAAATACCAATACCATCCGCACCTTGTTTCGCTCTCTCGTCCGCTCTCTCGTTCCCTTGAATACCTATGTGACCTGGTACCCATATTAGTTTCACCTTGTTCATACTCCCTAAACTTTGTAAGTTCTCGAAGCATTCGAAAACTACTTTCGACTTGATGTAAAAGCTTTTAAGAGCTTTTAGAGCAGCTTGGCTGTCAACGTAAATGTTAAATTCTCTGTTTGTCTCATCACCGAACTGTAAAGCTGCCCTGCTTATGGCAACTATTTCGGCCTGGAAAATGCTAGAGTCCAATGGAAGATTAAAAGTCTTCTCTAAATCTCGCAAACTCGTTGAAAAACCTGCACCGACTCCCATAGATTGTTTGGAGCCGTCTGTGTATATGTTAATAGCGTTCATTGGGGGGTTTTTGCCAGTTTGACCAAAATTATCGAGTCGGAAATTCTACGTCGTATTTCCGGTCGAAAAAAAGTTTGGGCACTCTATAATCGGTGGCAATATCATTTAAATTGTCCATGTTACTGTGTCCAAAATTGCGTTGCCGTGAATAAATTTGACACTTTGAGACGAAGGCAATGTGGGACATGGTCGTCTGTTCAATAGGATATCGGAACTTTGTTCGATGTTTTCTATGCCTTTGGACAGTTCAACCTCTTGCATCGAGTTTGGTAGGAAGTTTAGTGTAATATTTCCGAGTAGGGAAGACAGGGGCAACCCAGCAGATAATGGATAGTTGGGAAGAGATGGAAGGATAGGATAATCAGTATCAGCAGCGACAGCCAGGCTGAGCTTATTGCACTCGAATCTCCAGTCCAATCATCTAAAATTGTCCAGGAATGTAGACGCAGACTCAATGAGGTCTTATGTCGGAATGGGGTCAGTCTTCTGTGGGTTCCGGGTCATAGGGGAAATCTTGGCTCCAATACAATTTCTCACAATCTAGAACGCCAGATTGGTATAGACTTGACATGGCTGTGCGTTGGATCAACTCTCATATTAAAACAATTTTCATGGAAGATAGTCAAATGAGTTGGCATGAAAGAATAACAAACGTTTTGTAATTAGATCAGTCAAGAAAGTGGCTAACTATCTACTTAGCCTCAATAGAATAGACTGTCGCAGACTTACTGGCTTAATTACGGGACACAATGTCTGTGCTCATAATATGACGAGATTGGAGGTCTTATCCGACCCATTATGTGCAGATTGTCTTGAGGATGAGGACACAACTGAAAATTACGTCTGTTGTTGTCCAGCGTTCTCAAGTGATAGACTGCGGATATTGGGTTCTGATATTTTGTCAATGGACACGGTCCATGCAATTTCTAAAAATTTCCTTACTTTATGCTTGTACAACCCACCCTCAACTAAACACTTTCAATTGGTTCAGCATCCTCCGAAATCGTTAGATTAGACTCTTTTTCAGACCTAAAAAAATGCTTGCTGGAAAGAGATTTTATGCGAATGAAGAGGTGATTACCCAAAAATAAATGCCTCCTTAGAAGACATGCAAACTTTCTTATGTTTGATGTTTTTTTTTTGTGTAGCTGCTATTTTGAATATAATAATAATATGTATTTAAATAGCATTCTTTAAGCTATTTCTTTTCATACTGGCTTTTATTCTTTCGTTTACATATTTTTTTTTTGCTGCTGTTCTTCATTCAACATTATAAAAATTCCTTTTGAGCACCTTAATTATTTGTTTATTACGAACATAGCATGCATTCTATGTAGTGTATGTATGTATGGATGGTATAAGGGAAAGGACTAAACCAAATACACCATGCTATAAAACATCAAAATATCTTTACAAGGTACAGGAGCAATGCTATGAAGCAAAGTTGCAGAGCAGTACTTTTTATCCTTTGACAAGCGGTCGTTTACATTTCAATACAAATAAAGTAGTTGAATATAAGAAAAAATAAAATAAAAAAATAAATATATACAAAGTCAAGTTATAACATTACATTTTGCATACCAAAAGTGAAAAGCCTTGTGTGTCAGGACATAACAGGGGGTCTAGGCGAGCTATATGGGTTGGATTTCCAAACAACTTATCTAATGAGAAAATACTTGACATAACCTGGCAAGTGGGAGATAAATTAACAACAACAAAAAAATTTATAAGAATGTCATAAAGAAAAAATGAGGTGAATTTAAAAATTTTGTTTATAAAGGAAATGAAAAAAAAAAAAAAAATAAATATATTAAGAGTTTAATATTTGTTTCTAAACACAGAGAATTGCAGAAGTAAAATAAAAAGAGCTTACAATAATTTACCGCTAAAATTTAAAAGAGTTTAAACAATTCAGGCAAAGAGTAAAAATAATTTATCCTTTTAACTACGCAGGTCAGAGTTTAAAAACTGTAAACTAGAGTAATCCCACAGATAATGAGAGTGGGAGAAATTTAGATACAAGTGAGTACTTAAACTTTTGCTGAATTCCTTCTTTTTTTAATGTGAGTAAATTTATCTTTTACAGATTTTTAGTACATTTTTACGGCGAATTGGCGAAATTCACCAAAGTTTACATTTCTGAGAAAATATATTTTTAACCTATCTCAATTTTATTTAGTAAATCTCATACTCATTCATTTGCTAAAGGTCTTAGGCCAAACAATGAATTCAATTCCTGTGAGTGTTACTGAAAGGTTTGTGAAAAAGGACGACGAAAAACTATACATATGTATAAGAAGAAAAAGAAAATGACGACTATAAATTAAATTCATGATATTTACGGTAAATTACTCAAGGAAAAGGTAACACATTAAACTGCCCATTTAAGTTTCTCTTTAATGATTTTTATGACCATACATATTTTGTTTTGCTTTTTGACAACAATACATTTTTGAAAGTTTAAAAATTTTATTGAAAACTGTTGAAATTGTATTAAAATAGCTTCGTTTTTTTTTAGGTAAAATATAGTCAATACTCATGAACTGTATGCAGTGGCGGGTACAGCTTTTGGGTTTGGGGGGGGAAATTTTTTTTTTTACTTCGAAAAAAAATCATAAATTCTCCTTGGACGTGCAAAAACAGGGATTCGTTTTTTTTGCAATGGAAACCTATAAAATCATCAAATTCATTAGTTTGTGCTGAAGGAGGGTTGTTTTTCATGATCATAAGTAGATCGTTTAGAAATTTTTTTTTTAATTTGTCTAAAAAGAAAATTGTACGTTTTCTTCTACATAGAAAAAGTCTCAGATTCTAACGCATTTGACGTATAAAAAGTCAAATCTAAAGCTTCTTCTTTACAAAAAATGCCCCAAAATCTGAGACTTTTTTCGTATAGAAAAATTTTCAGATTCTAAGAACTTTTTTCCACAAAAAAATCTAAGATTCTGAAACCTTTTATAGAAAGTATCTCATATTTAAAACCATTTTTAATAAATTTTTCTTATAGAAATAGTCTCAGGTTAGTATTTTTGTTTCGCACTGAAAAAATTTATATTCTCAGACCTTTTTTTCTTTAGAAAAAGTTTCAGATTTTGAGACCTTTCTTATAAAGAAAGAGTTTCAAATTCTCAGACATTTTTCCTATAGAAAAAGTCTCAGATTCTTAGACCTTTTTCTTTTTAGAAAAAGTCCCAGAAAAGAGAAAGTACCTTATTCCTAAAAAAAGTCTCAGATTCTCATACCTTTTTCCCATAGAGAAACTTTAGGTTCTGAGAGCTTTTTCTTATACAGAAAAAGTCTTAAGTTCTGTCACTTTTATCCCTAAAGAAAGAGTGATAGATTTTTCCATTATAAAAAGTCTCAGATTGTCAGACCTTTTTACTTAAAAAAAAGTATCGATTCTGAAAAATTTTCTAATAGAAAAAGTCTCAGATTCTATGACCCTATTCCTATAGAAAAAGGTGAGATTGACGATGAGAGTGACGATTTTCCTATAGAAAAAGTCTTAGATTCTGAGACCTTTTCTTAGGTATAGTCTAAGTATAAGTCTAAGATTCTGGCACTTTTCTAAAAAAAAATCTCGCAGATTTTGAGAACTTTTTCCTATAGAAAAAGTCATAGATTTTGAGACCGGTTTCCTATAGAAAAAGTCTCAGATTCTGAGACATTTTCCCTATAGAAAAAGTCTAAAATTCTGAGACCTTATTCCTATAGAAAAAGTCTTAGATTATAAGACCTTTTTCCAGTAGAAAATATGTCAGATTCTGTGACCTTCTTCCAATTGAGAAATTTTAAACTTCTGAGATTTATTTTTCAACAATAAAAAGTCTCAGACATTGACACATTTTTCTTTTTAAAAAACAATAAGATTCTAAGGCCTTTTTCCTTAGAATAAGTCTGAAATTAAGAGATTCTGAAACTTTTTTCCCATAGAAAAAGCCTCAGATTCATATACCTTTTCCATTTCGAAAAAGTCTCAGATTCTGCGACCTTTTTCCTATAAATAAGTATCAAATTTTGAGACCCATAGAAAAAGACTCAGATTCTGAGACCTTGTCCCTTAAGAATAAATCTCAAATTCTGAGACTTTTACATTTTGGTAATTCTTCTACAAAAATCCGAAAATGAAAATTTTTGAGAATGTGAACAATTTTAGAGTTTTCTGCATCTTTTCTATAAAAAAAAGTCTCAGAATTTGATATAAAATAAGTCTCAGATTCTAAGACCTTTTTCCTATAGAATACGTATCGAATTCCGACACATATTTTGTACAGAAAAGTCTCAGATTTTTCACAAAAAATTTTTTTTTTTTCTCAAACATTTTCTTTTACGGATTTTTGTAGAAAAATTCTCAAAATATGAGTACTATTAAAAGATACCAAAATTCATAATAAGATTGACAGATATTTTTTCACAGAAAATTTTCAGATTGAGTCACATTTTTTCCTTTAAAAATTTAAAAATTTTCCCTATAAGAACTTTCAGATTTTTTCTAAGAAAAATTTTCGCATTTCAAGATAATTTTCATTCGGAAATTTTTTCGAAAATTTCCTTCTTCCTTCTTTCTTTTTTTTTCTCCTTTTTCTTCCTTTTTCTTTCTTTTTTCTTTTTTTCTCTTTTTTTCCTCTTTTTTTTTTTCTTTTTAAAATTTGGTCTGGGGGGGGAAATTTCCCCTTTTTCCCCCCCCTTGTACCCGCGCATGACTGTATGTAATCAGTAAGTTTAATATCCTGTTTAAGGAATTTTTTTTGGCATATTGCTTAAAGTTAGTTTAAACTAGCGAAATCCCTGCACACTAGAGATGTCCTCATTTTAAAAATTTTGGATTTTTGTTGCTCCTAAAGCCTGGATTTGTTAAACGACCTAAAATAAGTACCTGGTAAAATTTTGAGCCAAATCGGTTAGCTCTATGCCCACGCTAAATTAGGCAAAAAGTTCTGGGTTTTGGGCAAAAAGTCACTAAATTTAAAAAAAAAAATTAAATTAAACATTTTATGAATATGTTTAAAAACAAATTATTTTTGTTTAACATTTGCCCAAATGTACTCAAATAAAAAATATAAAGATTTTGTGATATCGGTACCCCAAATAAATTTGGTAACAAATTTTTTTTTTTTTGACAATTTTCAAACCTCCAAATTTTTTTTTTTTTCAAATTGGTTGAAACTTTTTTTTTACTGAATTTTATTTTTTTTTGCAAGGAGCCTCAGGTCGTATTTAAATAACTAATTCAAATCTGAGCTTTTTTAGTGGTTATTATAATTTTTTTCTATAGAAACATTTCTTACAGAACTGATGTTTTGAAAACTGTCTCCTCAAGAAATTCTCAGGTTCTAAAGCATTTTTCTGACTGCAAAAGACCCAGATTGTGAAACAATTTTTCAATCGAAAATATATCAGTACTAAGACATGTTTATTTCAAAAAAGTTTTCCGATTTTAAAATTTGTCTGAGCCATTTGCCCAAAGAAAAAGTTTATTATTCTGAGACATTATCGCAATAGAAAAATTTTGAGGTTCTGGGGCAATTTGTTGCAGAAAATCTTTTAGAATTTATAAAATTCTTGCCATAAAACACATTTTCAGATTCTGCTGCGTTTTCATATGGAAAATTCTCAGATAATTAGGCAATTTTTCCACCACAAAAATTCTATATTAGGAAAAGTTCTTCGTATAGAATATATCTCAGATTTAGTGGCTTTTTGCCCAAAGAAAACATCTTAGGTTTTTTCTCTTCTATTTTCAGGTTGTAAAAAAGTATTCTATAGAAAGTACATGATATTAGAAAAATTTAGGTACTTTTTAAAAATTTTTTGACACAGTTTTCTAGATTCTAAAACATTTTTTTTAAATAAAAAGTATGTTTTTCTGAGACACTTTCCCTTACAAAAAGTCTAAGATTCTTAAGCATTTTCTGATATATATTTCCTATTGAAATGGCTGAGAATAAGACATTTTCCTACAAAAAGTCTTAGATTCTGAGACAATTTTCCAAGAGAAAAGCTCTTATCTTCTAAGAAAAAGTGAAAACATTTCTTAGATTCTGGGACATTTTTCCTTAAACTTTCAGAAACAATGTGGGTCGTTGGGAAAATTTCGATAACTTCCGAACAAACAGGAATATCGTCTAGAACTAAAATATGTGTCGACTAAAATTTAATAAACATTATTTCGTATTAATATGGATATCGTATATCTATGTCTTCACATAAACACTGCCAAAATTTAAACATTTTCGTGAAAAAAATATTTAGCGAAGCCGAATTTTTACAAGGCCATTGGATAGGCATTAAAAAACCCAGTTGGAAAATGTGTCACTGAGGAAATTTCCACAGTGATTCCTTGAGGAAATGTCTTCAGGTTCTGACAAATCATAGGTAATCCTTGATGTCTTCAGAATAGCAGTATATTAAATTAGAATTTTAAATCTGGGCAACATTTCAATTTCCAAGAAAAAGATGGCAATATTATCGATTTATTTAAAATAAAATCAAAATCTAATAAATAGAATAAAAGTAATAAATAGACAAACAATTTTCAAAATAAAGTTTGGAACAAGTAGTAAGGTGTGGGACTAATAAACTGGAGGTTCCGAGTTCAAATCCAGTTGGGACTAAAAAAGGCGAAAAGTTTTTTCTAAATATGAGAAAGATAATTGATAAAGGAAAATTGATAAAAGTAAAAACTAAAGGAAATACGAAATTTTTTTTGTATTTTCGCATGACCTACGTCAGACATTTCCCCAAAGAAGTCTTAGGTGACATGTCCCCAGAAGGTCAGCCCTGACCACTGCTGACTTTGAGAGAGGACATATTGAAAATTTTTATGAAACTGTCCTCAACCCAGTACATAGAGATGTCTTGTGGATGTCAGCAGTGACTCTGACATGTCACCGCTCTGTCACTGAGGATGGCTCGAGGACGTTACCAACTGCGAACCTTTCTTCTCATATGAAAACATCATATAGTTTCTTTGAACCCCTAAATCCCCGATATGGCCTATAAGCCGAGACAACCCAACCTTAGAATTGTTATATTTTAAGTTTCATGCAAATCGGTACATAAGCGATATGGCCTATAAGCCTTGTAAGATTTGCTTCTAGCATTCCAAGATTTTTTTCTATAGATTTTTATATTAAAAATTCTATGATTCTACACTCAAAATAATACATTAGTATATTTACTATTTTTTTTTTGCTAATGCTAGTAAGCTAATCTCTAGCAAAATTTAAGTTAATATTATCATGTTTGCAAAAATATCTTGTAAACTTTATTTAGCGCATTAGCAAAAAATTGAACTATTTTTTTTTTTGCCAAATTTAAAATTGAATTGACCAAATTTTTGCAAGCTTTTTTGCTAATATTAGCAAAAATAAATTGTATTTTTTTTTAAGAAAACTTAAAATGGCGCTTGCTCGGAAACTAAGCCAGACGGAGCAAAATGGAGGCCATTGTGGGTTCTCGGCATAGGGGTGAAACGAATAAGTTTGGCACATGTGTATGTATTAGTGACGGCACGCGCGTGTAACTTTTGACGTTTCATACAAAACATAAACAAAAAACGAAAATACAGATGCAAAAGCTCACACGTACAGGCACACGTATTCTAGGAGGAGAAGTAAATTTAGTAGTATTTTGTATGCGTCCATATTGAAAGTACCAAAATAAGCACTCGTGTTGCATGTCTATATGGTCTGTGGTTCTCGGGCTTCCCATAGTATTGCCGGTCCTCTTCACATGAGTGGACCCTAATGGGTCCTAACTTTGGATCCAAAAAAGTTAGCATTACCGAAAACTTTAAAATGCTCATATCTCGGTAAATATTGCAGACACACCAAAAAGCTCTCTGAGTAATATTTTTGAAGTTATCGAGATTTTTTAATTCTCAAAACCCCAGTGGTCCCATAAAATCTCGTATCTCAAAAACTTAGAAAGGTAGAGCGAAACGGACACAAATTTTGGATCTAAAACTATGACGATTTTTAAGGAACCCAACTAGGTCTAGGCCCATCGAGGTCTGGACCTATCGGGTCCGAACCCAATGGGGTCCTCAAATGTGTATGCACTAAGTTGAAATAAAAAAATTTCAGTTAACTAATTTTTGGCCAAACATTTTTGCCAACTTTACCAAAAAAGTTGTGGGTTCAAAATCAGCTAATTTTCTTGTAGGTTTACTAGCTTTTCTTGCTAACATTACAGTTTTTTTTTTTTTGAGTGTAAGCCCGATCTCTACTTATTAAGGGGGCTCCCACATAATGTTTCATTTTTAAAAATATTTGCTCCTACCGCTCTAGCTGTCCTAGAAGTGATCCTAGAAGAGTCTAAGGTATGACAGACCCCAATATATTTTCTCAACCCCAACATTTGCTTAGAACCAACCTACCCTCTATCTTCAACCATTAGGGTGGTCCCCATACATTATTTTGATTTTCTTTAATTTGTTTTATTAAAACAGCTCCAACCGGCCAATGGTACCTCCTAGAGGGATCATTGGCAAGACCGACCCCACTTAATTTTTAGTACTTTTTTCTGAACAATACCCTTTTTCCCATTGCTCATGGGGTTTCCATACAAAATGAAATTTGCTCCCACCGCTCAAACTGTTGCAACATGTCGCAAGAGTGAATCTAGAAAAGTTAAATGTGACACTGACCCCCATTATTATTTCAACCCCAACATTTTTTCCAATCGAATCTACCTACTCTATTTTAACTCTTAAGGGAGTCACCACACATTTTTTTTAATTTTTTTATAAAATTTTTTGTTTTATCATCAGGTCTTACCGCTACCATGCTGCCTCTCAGGGATGGGAAATACAGACTGGCTCCCTATATCTGCCATAAAAACATCATATTTACACTCAGAGAAAAATGCTTCATCATATTGATGATAAGCAGGGACCTTCATGCACTAAAAAACTATGTTTTAGGCGCCTAAAATATGCACTAAAAAGTGTTGAAATATGCACTAAAAATCTTAAAATATGCTTTAAAAATCATAAATATCCACTTGTTTTTTTTACTTTTATTAAAAAAAAAACATAAAATTTGAATTCAGTCTGGCATTTTAAGCTTAGATATGCATATATCGTGAACCTATATTCAAAATATGCCAACTCAAATTTGACGGAAATGAGTTTCCGATGGCAAATAGCTCCCCTACGTAATACCTATCTGCCATAAAAATTTCAGAGCAAAAAAATAATTTGTTGTCGTTTTACATCCATTTTTGTTATTCTGCTAACTCAAAGTACATATTTTTTTAGTGGAAATAAATGCCAACTCCCATTGTAAATTTCCAAAAATTTTTCAAAATTTTTTTTAAATTTTTTTAGACCACATATCTTAATGCATTAGCCATGCTAAACACGAATCTTGTAAAGATTCTGATATCTAATGAATGGTTCTCGAGATATTGCCATTTTGAAAATATCGGTAAATAGTGTTTGCAAAAAAAAAAAATGCTTATATTTATGTAACTTTCAAACTATTTATCAGATTGAAACATTATGAATGGGACAAATAAAGTCAATGATATAAGCTTTCAAAATAGCTAGTTTGGAGTGACCCTATTGCAATACAGCGTGAGTTACAGAGTGCCAAAGTTGACCACCCTGAGATTAAAAGGCTTTCGGAGCTAGTAACTTTTAAAAATATGCAAAGATTTTTAATTTTTTGTTCAGTTTTTGCAATTACCATACTAAGGATAACAAAAACCAAAAAAAAACAATTTTTTAAATTTTTCCAAAAAAAATGTATTTTTATTTTCCGACAAAATATGCCAACTCTAAAAAAATATTTGTTTTTTGATATAGTAATAAATGCCATCTCTGAAAAATACGCAAACCAGTGCAAAATATGAAAATTTTTGTATAGGTAAAAATTGTTTAGAATATTTAAACCATCATGTGGAAGGTACATTGTTTATTTTTGCAATAATATGCGAAATAACTAGTTTTTTAGCTCTCCTGAACAGTAAGCTTTTTCGAGTTGGCATTTATTGAATATAGTTCGACGATATACAGTGTGTATAAAATGTTATTAAAAAAATAAAAATTATCTAAAAAAATTTAATAATTGCAAAAAAAAAAAAAAATTATCAAAAAAATCTTAAAAATAGCTAAAAATACTAAAAAATAACTAAAAAACTAAAATTTATACAAAATATGACCTAAAAATATGCATTTATAGCGAAATAATAGCAAAATATGCAAAAATATGCATTTTAAGCAAAATATGCAAAAATATGCACTAACGAATCGATGCCATTTTAAAGCAAATTCTTTGATTCGCAAAGATATCTTGTTTATACTGTTCTATGACCAAGAGAAAAAACATGCATTTGCATGAAAGTCCTCTCCTTGATGATAAGGTTACATCACTTGCTGTCATCAATTTTGATGACAAATTTCTTAATATTGATGAAGCTTTTCTTCAATATGATGAAAAGTGTCATCGAAATTGAAAAAACAAGTGATGACACATTTCATCATATCATCAAAAAGTGTCATAAAAACAAGAGGTCCGGCGTTCAAATCTTGGTGGATACGAAAAAAAGATGTAAGTTTTTAAAAATTAGAAAATAACAAACAATTATAAGTAAATAAAAATAAATTAAATACAATCAAATAACAAAAACAAAATTTATTATTTTATTTTTTTTTATATTTTTTTTTCAAATAAAAAAATGTTATGTTATGTTATGAACTTCAATCAAAAGAAGTGTTTGAAACCAAAGTTAGAGCGGTGGATGCAAATTTTACAAAAATTACATTTTGTATGGGAGACCCTTAAAATACACCCATTTTTACTACTTTGTAGTAAATCGTTTCTATTTTTGCTAAATAATCTTGACAATGGAATCTTGACAAATTCCGAAACACGTGTCGATTAAGTCTTGCAAAAATGACCAACATAAATAAATTTAAAACAAAAAATAATTTTCTTGAAAATTATGCTATGAGAATATCATGATTTTAATTAGTAAAGAAAATAATGACCTCGAGCCAGAATAAACATCCTCAAAATATAATATTTTAAGGGTCGGATAAAACTATTTTTATTTTTTAATAAAAATTAATCAGAATTTCTGTTATTTTCTAAAACTGAATGACATAGAATTTACTTAAAATATCTATTTCAGCAGAAAAATTAGCTAAAAGTTTGCTAATTCAAATTGAAGGTTATTTTACAGATTTTTTGACAGAGCTTTTCTTTCGAGTGCGGAATACATTTCACTGCAATCGGTCCAGTATTTACTGAATGGCCGAAATATTTCCAAAAAACAGATAAACACCCTAACCTGTAGTATATTATCGAGGTGTCTTAAAATTTGCACCATCTAGGTGTCACTGTGAGCACTAAATTTATTTTATCCTTATACTAAAAATCAGAGACCCTGATTTTACCAAATTTGTTTTTATATATTTTAAATAATTTTGTGTAATCTCAATTATCATATTAAATTTCTGATATCACGTGCGTATCATTTGATATAATATTATTATTTTAAAAATCTTTCCTGTTTTATAAATAAATCTTGGAGTAATTATATTACCACACATATACTTTCATTTGAAATCAATTTCAAGGATATATTTTATATATTTTTTTAAAATTTCAAATGAATTATTCTTTGTTTTTTTTTTCCTTTTGCGTTATTTTATCAATTCTCATTCATTAAAAGTAACCCTACATGTAAGACAGTATTTATTAAATTGAAAAGGAGACAACTAAAATTGTAATTTACAAACTTAAACATCCATACATACATACATTTGTAATTTCACCCACACAAAGACAATTCTAAAGAAAAACACATTTTCATGGTTATGCAATAAAAAGGACATAGTGCAACTGCAATGGCAGTGCACGAGTACTATAATGGTAGTAAATAATATTCTCCATAAAATATTACAAAAAAACAAAGTAGAAAAAAAAAGCTACGTGAAATACGAAGGACAAAGTACTGTACTAATAGTGAAGGAAAAATATATAAAGAACCAAACAACTTGGCGATATCTTTTGTCAGTAGAAAAAAAAAAAACAAAAAAAAAAACAGAAGACGTAGAAGACGTCTTACGCAGCAGTAATCATTTTTGGTATATCTTTTTTTTATTTTCAGTTCCTTGTTTGAAATACTCTACAATAGGTATTGTTAGAAGTGTGAATGTAACTTGCCGAATCGGAATGGGATGAAAACAAAAGCAAATGAAAGTTTGACACTTTACATAACAAATCCCTTAAGGCTTTTTTTTAGTTCAGCGCTAGATTTTTTTAAACTCATTTGAAGTTTGTGATTTTATAGAATATCAGTTTTTTGTGTACTAAACATGTCCTACTTAAGGGGCCCCTGGTGATGCCACATTTGGGCATGTAAGGTCCATCGCCCAAATTGAAGCTTGAAATTACGTTAGCTATAACCGGTTTGAATTTCACTGCAATCGGTCCAGTACCTACTTAATGAATAGCCAAATTATTAAAAATAAAAAAACTGTGCACTGATACGTATGATTGTCATTTAAAGGCAACTACAAAATTAATCATACGCCACTTATACAGATATCAAGAAATTATTATTATAATTATAATAAGAGTTCACCCATTTTAAACGCGTTTGAAAAAAAATCTAGCGCTAAACAAAAAAAAAAAATGCTTAAGGGCTTTGTTATAGAATATGTCAACTTTCATTTAGTTTTTGGTTTCGTCCCATTCCGATTTTGGTTGTTGCACTGTTTTACAATATTAAAAGTGTATGCAAATAATATAATTGTTTCCGGCAATTCTCATTTAGTTCATAAAATAATCTGTATACATATATAAGAGAGTTGGGTGACTGACATATCAAATTATCATCTTACAATCACGGAAGCCAGATTTTTCAAATTTAGAATGTAGATTTACTTCCTGGAAAATAGATACCAAAAGACTGGGCTTGGTAGTTCCGGTTTTGAAGGAGTGTTGTGGAGAACACGGGTGGTGTAGAGTAGTGGATAAGATATCATATCTCCATAACCTACAGAAGGAACAACAGCTTACGTGTGTGGGTATAACCGGTACTATTAGATCAGCACTACCGGATCAGCCTGGTAGTGATACCAAACATTCAGCCCATGGACATTTACCTCATGAGCACAACAGTAAAATCGGCTCTTATGTTAAGAGGGTCCCAAAAGCTCTTGGGGACACTGAACCATACTACGTACGTTGGGCTGGACGGAACTGGAACAGAAAACTAACTATTTCCCACCGCAGACATTGACAAAACCTTCGAAGTCCAAGTACTAACTAGGGAGATTGGGCGGAAAACTCTGTTATAACAAAGAATGCTGTCTAAATTTTTTTCAAACGGATCGTAGATGGTGGTTGGTACGTGTTCGGCAGTATATTGGAAGCGCAAGAAATGGCTCTGAATCGGTGGGGGAAGAGGTTGAACCCGAAATCTGGCTTCTATAGTGGAATTTATTGGATATCAAAATTGATTAGATATCAGAGAATAGAATGAATGATTGGTGGACATTAGGGACTACGTGCAGGATATTGCGAACCCTGTGGCCACTGCCAAATCGTAAGTGGGCAGAAAGTCTTCTTACGTTTTGGTAAACGGGCTGTTACCCAATTAGTGGGAGTACTAACTATCAAGACACTGTATAATTGGTCGAATGGTCGTGAGTATGGAAATCTCTGACAGGGCCTTTAGTAGCAGTTTTGGAGAAGTGGAGGAGAAGTCAGTAAAGCACTTGTTGCGTGAATGTCCGGGTCTGATGAAGCGCCGCCTTATGCATTTGGGGGAAAAAAATTCGATGACCTGGAATGCCTAAACGATGTCTCATTGACTTCTCCAGCATAATGTCTTTGTAGAGCATTAACAATTATGGGAATCACAATGGGCCTAATGGCATCCGATTTAAATTCGCCAAAAGGCGGACGCCTATCCAACCAAACCCATTTTTCCAAAATGGTCGTAGAAACTTAAATTTTGGAATATAGAATTCTCCAGTGCAAAAAAAAGAAGATTCAGAAAAAAAAGTTATTTTTGTAATTTCAATTCTAAGGAGCAAAAAGGGGTAAAATAGTGTACCTTGGCACCTCTTATCAGATATTTTTATCGAATCTTCTTTCGATACATTACAAGCGTGCTTATCCAGTGGTCATCACACGGAATTTTAATGCCCAAATCATCAAAAGTGTCCAATATCTCTATACATCATATACCACTAGTGTTTCTGAATAACCGATAAATTTAGTAACCGCGGTTTCGGTTATCAAAAATTGAATAACCGATCGGTTTCGGTTATTTTCGGTTATCAGTAATTCCGGTGGAATAACTTTTTTTTTGAATAGTTTTTTATTTGAATCGAATTCAGTTTAAATTCCCATTTTGGTTTAGCTTCCGCTTATATCTTTTAAAAATCTGAATTTAATACATCTTCCAAAGATTAAGTGGTTCCTCATTTTTTATACCCTCCAACTACAGTATGGGGGTATACTCACTTTGTTATTCCGTGTGTAACGCATCGAAATATCGGTTGGGGACCCCATAAAGTATATATATTATTGATCAGTGTTCGATTCTAAGACATTCTAGCGATGTCCGTCCGTCCGTCCGTCCGTCTGTAGTTAACACGATGCAGTCCAAAATAAAAGAGCTAGGAAGTTTGTCACAAATATGTCTTATGTTCCTAGGCAGGTTAAGTTCGGAAATTGGCCAAATCGGACCAGGGGAGAAAAAGTTCCCCCTTGAAGAACTAAACCAACCTCTAAAAAAATACACGTTTTTACATGTTTTTTTGTATTTTTGTTAAATAAATGAAACCTTTGGTATATTTATCGCGATGGGAAGGTGCTCTCAACGTGCCCCACTGACACTATCAACTTACATGGCAGTTCTTTTAAATGTGAATATAATATGAATGATGCAGTCATTCATATTATATTCACTCCCATACAAATTGTAAATAGTTGTTAATTTAAATTACTTTTTTTAAATGCAGCAAAAAATATAAAAAATTTTTAATATTAGTAAAAACCCGATAACCGAACAAATATGCGTCGGTTTCGGGTTCGGTTTTCGGCTTGAATAACCGCGGTTTCGGTTACGGTTATAACCGAAACAGAAACTCTATATACCACCCATATGTTCAGATAAGACTTTGCTTCACAGTCGTACATAAATCATACCCCCCAACAGGTCCTGGTTAAGTTCGTCATTCATAATCTGCCTAATGCACTCAATCTCAACAAGGATAGCCCTAAGATCAAAGGGAAATAAGTGACAAATGTTACTGTCATCTGGAACAGATTAGAAAGGATTTGAAGTTTGTTGAGGAAGCTTGTTAAGAATAACAAGAAAAAAGGTAGTGGAAAGTGCATCATAACCTTTCAGTACCCATTACTGAAGCTTAAACTCGTTCGATGGAAACCCAGCAAAAAAAATCAAGTATATAACCATATTTGAGGGAGCTCGAGATAAAACGAAAGAAGTCATTATCGACATCAAAAGAATTCTGCTTAAATATAAGGGATTCTGTGGGCAAGAGAGCAGTCCATTTGAACATAATGAGGGTGTCAGACAGGGGTGTGTTCTATCGCCGACTTTATTTCTAATACTCTTAGATGGAGTCATGGAGCACACAAACATCGAAGCTCCGAATGGCATACGTTGGAACCTACGTGAACGTCTTAATGATATTGACTACGCAGATGATTTATGCATGATGGCCCATCGGTTTGAAGATATCGAACAGAAACTCATATGTCTTGACAGAAACGCAAGAAAAGTAGGTCTTAGAATCAACGTTAATAAGACAAAACTAATGAGAATTGGTACAAACAACTCAACACCTCTCATATTGCACGGAGATCTTATTGAGGACGTTGACTCTTTTTGCTACCTAGGTAGCCGCATAACAAAAGATGGTGGTTCTGGAAAAGATATAGAGGAGCGCATCAACAAGGCTAGAGTCGCATTTCACTCATTAAATAAAGTCTGGCGAGCAAACAACATCTCAAAAGCTACGAAACTGCGAATATTTAACTGTAGTATTAAGTCTGTCCTGCTATACAGTTGCACAACATGGAGTACAACACAGGCCACCCAAAGAAAGCTGCAGACATTCGTAAATCGTTGCCTTAGACAGATTCTGCGTATCTTTTGGCCATGCTGGGTAACAAATGAACAACTTTTATATCTAGCCCGTTGTGAACCTATTGATATTGAAATTAAACGTCGTAAGTGGTCTTGGATAGGCCACATATTAAGAAGACCGACCAATGAAATCACCAGAGCGGCTCTTGAATGGAATCCGCAAGGTCATCGCAATCCTGGTCGCCCGCGAAACACCTGGGTGAGGATGGTGAGAAACGAAGGTCAAAGTTGCAACTTGTCTTGGAATCAAATTAAGTCGCTAGCCAAGGATCGTTCCAAATGGAGAGAATTTGTAGACGCCCTATGTTCATTATGAACTTTTATATAATTTACTTAATACATATTTGTCTTACTATTTTATGTAAATAAAGGAAATATATATATATATAAGGGCATCGTGCCACACACAATCAAACGCCTTGGAAATATCCAAAACAACAACCTTTCTTTCTCGAAAATGATAAATTGAATTGTCGCCAAAGTTCCTTAAGATGTCCAACAGGTCTCCCGTACGAACCAGCTGCGTGAAACCATAGGTTGTAAGTGGCTGCTGACGTTTTACGTCAACACACGTAGACTCTGAGGTCCATTGTGAAAACCATACTATCAATTGTTTAATTGGCTCAGCATGATTGCCTGTATGCCGAAATGTGGCCCATTATTATTCCTTTAATGTTCGGAACCTTCTCTCTACTGTCTTATCACACGCATGGTTTCCAGTTATGCATCCCATTTTAAAGCCTATATAAATGCCAGTAAGGTCCAAGAATTCTCGGGTCGAATTTCCAACAAGTTCTGAGTACTAAACGGAAGTGAAAATGGTGCATTGATCTAAATTGAAAATGTTCTTACTTCATATTTGTTGGGATGAGAAGTAAGAAAAAGGGCGGGAGTTTTCTGGTGTTCATTATGATCCTTGTATTATCCGTTATTTAAAGTAGAATTTCCGACTCCAGAATTTTGGTCGAACTGGCGTTACGTTCCAAATAACGCTATAGATATTTTCACAGACGGCTCCACACCATCAACGGAAGTTACAGCCGGTTTTACTGCAGACTTATGTGTTATAGAGAAGTCTTTAAAATTACCTTTACACTGTACTATTTTTCTGGCTGAAATAGTTGCTATAGATAAGACAGCCTTACAGTTTCTTGGGGAAACTGGAAAAATACAAAACTCTTACGTCGACAGTCAAGCTGCACTAAAGGCTTTAAGGAGCTTTTGTATTAAATCAAAAGTCGTCTTTAATTTTTACGAGAATCTTCAGAAACTATCCGAGAATAATATCGTATTTCTTGTATGGGTACCTGGACATAATGGATTATATGGGAACGAGGAAGCTGTTGAGCTCGCAAAGCTTGGAGCAGATGGACTGAATCGGGGGCT
The DNA here is from genome assembly GCA_963921195.1 of Pegoplata infirma. Classification (NCBI taxonomy): domain Eukaryota; kingdom Metazoa; phylum Arthropoda; class Insecta; order Diptera; family Anthomyiidae; genus Pegoplata; species Pegoplata infirma. The sequence goes on along the minus strand of OY992540.1, from coordinate 31,575,308 downwards.
CATATTGAGCCCCCGATTCAGTACTATAGAACGAAAAGTGATTGTCGTTGTATTTCTATTGCAAACAGGAAATGGGAAGAGCTAAGCATAAGCAGAATCACCAGAACTATCTAGCCGCATTACGACCTCGCTACCTACTTTCTCTCAACACAGGGGACTGTCGTTTACTCACAGGAGTGGTCACAGAACATATCCCAAACGCTTTTCACTCGAAAACGAAAAGAGTTATCTCGGATGCCACTTATAGAAGATGTGATGTACCTAATACAGATGAAATAGTTGAACATATTCTGTGCAAATGCCCCGCATTGGCCAGAAACCGCAAACGAATACTAGGAAGAGCAGAAATTGAGAATCTGGATGATATCGCGGCTATGAACCTTACGAAACTAAACCTGTTCGCAACATGGATTAACGCATTTTATCCTCGTGGCTAAAGGAACATGTGGTATCGCTATGGAACAGCCGGTCTATGCGAGGAGTGTTATTTTATATTATCGGCAATGATCGAAAAGGAATTAGCGTGTTGGCGTACTTAGTCTACAGGGAGCCAAATGCGTAGCATATTTGATTGTCCATTTAAACCAATTCTATATAATTCAAACTACTATCACTTTTTTCTCCCTCCTCCACAATAAAGATGCATTCATTTATTTTAAAGAAATATAAACTCAAACGATTAAAGTTACGTCAACGTTGTTCACCCCTTAAGTGACATGGTGAATGACTAGAATGAATGAATAAAGCATGCAAAACTTAGTATAGTATAAGTGAATGTGTGTGTGTGTAGGAGTAATACAAATGCAAGTCAAGTCGATACTAGTGGGTAGTGAATATATGTATGCTTATTGCTACTATTCCAGCCAAGGAGATGTGGAGGGGGTTTCAAATGTCGTTGTTGTCTTAGTCGTCGTTGCTTAAACCAGAACACGATGTGTGGAACTTTAGTAGGTCGTTAATGCGTTGACAGTTAACGTGTGATTGTGTTGGTGTGTTTGTCTAAGTATGTGGAATTGTTTATCTAAAAATGCATGTTTAAGCATGTTTACGTAGGTATAGTAATGTTAAGTTACAAATGTGTACAAGTATGCAAGTAATATATTCTTTTTATATTTATTTCTCAAAAACATAAAACAAAATAAAAATCCTACAAAGGATTTATTTTTTTGAAAAAAAAAAAAATCTAACTAAAACCAAAACGTAACCAAAGAATCAACCAACCAACTAACCAAACATCTAACAAGACTATGATACTGTTGACTGTTGGCAGCCGTAGAATAAGACACCCACACTAGTTAAACATTGAGAGACTCAGGCAGCAGGCAACAAGCTGGCATCTTTAAAGTGCTGACAAGTGCATTTCATAAAGATAATAATTCAAAAGATTTAGAATTTAGTTGTATAAAGACAACAAATGACAAAGTAGAACAGGCAGAGAAACATATTATTATGTAAAAATGTTTTTTTTTTCCACGGTCATAGTGTAATTTTAATACCCTACAAACTGCGATTTTTAGGCGTCTTAGGTTAGAATTGGATGAAAGTGGCGGAGACAAAGACTTCTCAAGTAGGTCGGATGGTTCATAGCAAAATAACAATAATTCCTTTGCGAAGCTGATAGAACGCATTAGTCCTCAACGCGAATTGTAATATTTGCCTAAGATCGACATTCGAAACCGTTTAAAATATCCCAAAGACATATCTGTCCAATATGTGTAAGCAGGCTCCGGAAAAAGCAGGATAGTGGAAGGGAATATGCTCGACCGTCTGCTCTGTGTTCTCCTGCAGCTGTCATCGGAGATGAGTCACATTGTCTTTCAATGATAACATATAAGGCAGTGCTTGATTATCCCTCCAGTTCCACCTGGTAAGTGAGAGCAAATAGCATGTGTTCTTCAGATTATAGCATGACCAGTGGTCATTGACCACAATCTTCTACTGATCATACTTGTTGTTCGCTTTCTCTACTTTCTTAGTGCTTAGATTATCACGTAGCAAACTGGAGTGTTGGATTGGTGGATCGATATGTACAGAAGAACAAATTCCATCGCAAACTCGTCCGCTCTCTCGTTTCCTTGAATACCTAAGTGACCTGGTATCCATATTAGCTACACCTTGTTCATACTCCTTGAATTTTATAATTTTACCATTCGAAAGGTACTTTTGACTTGATACAAAAGCTTCTAAGAGTTCTAAGAGCAGCCTGACAACATAAATTTATGTTTTTTTATTTTTAATGTTTTAAAAGGGTTTTTTTTTATGTTTTAAAAGGTTAATTCCCTGTTTGTCTCCTTAACGAAATGAAAAGCTACCATGCTTATTGGTTATGGCAACTATTTCGGCTTAGACGCTAGAATCCAAAGGAAGAATAATAGACTTATACAAATCGCAAAAATAGAGCATAAGGTTAGATTATGAAAGATGAAACTGGATAAAACCAACCTTACTTTAACCGAGTCGGTGAATGAATCTACCCCACTGCTCCGACAAAAACGCCATCAGATCATCTGTAAAACGGCCCTTACGGAAACCATACTGACGATCGCTAAACAGGCTTTCAAATTCCAAATAGTTCACAAAATGGAAGTTATAAACAAAGTCTCCACAATCATTGAGAGCGTAAAGCATATGGCGATAGGGCGAAATTTGTCGGGCTTTGAGGCTTCACCTTTCTTGGAATTGGTTCTTTCCAGCAAGAAGGAAATATACTTGCGTGATATGAAATACTGAAAAGATTTTGCAATAGACTAGCCACTGTCGTAGAACACTTCTTCAAGACAAGTTCTTGAATACTATCTGGTCTCGAAGATCTTTGACAGATACTTAATAGAAAGTGGAGAAATTGTTTATCCGTTTGGTATATGTTGAATAATCCATATAGTTTATGAATTCTAAGATCCATAATTAGATCCGTTACATTCAGAATGATAAAGTGAGTATAACACCATCCTGTAGTTTTTAGGGTATTCCAGCTGTATTGAACCGTTGGATAAGTCTATAAATTCCTTAACAGTATCGTGTAAGTTATAAAAAACTTAGAGTACGAATCATCTTTATTATCAACTAGATATACCCGGTCCGCGTTGCTGGCCCTAAGAAAAAAACTGCTTTATACTGCATCTTAATTTTAATATAGTGTCGGAAAAAATTAAAGCACGGGACCGGGTCCAGCTAGTAACCTTTGGTTCCACTCTCGGTTAGAACTCTCAACAAAATCGGTTCAGCCGTTTTTGCGTGATTTCGAAACAGACAGACATAACGTTAATTATAGTACAAAGGGGCGTGTCATTTAACGCATTTTTATCGAATCGTGATAGTCTAAAGTTCCATGCTGCAACCTCGCTTAGTACTATCTGTGCTGCAAATTTCATTGACATCAGATTTGCCGTTTTTGTGTTATTGCGAAAGAGGAGGAAATAATTTATTATTTATGAAAAACGGGAGTGACATATTTTACCCTTTTGCCGAATCGCGCTCTACATATGACCTACAGTTCCCGCTCGGTTAGTTCTATCAGTAGTGACAGATTCGGCTTATCCGTTTGAGTGATTTCAAAACAGGCAGATATAAGGTTCAGTATAAAACAAAGGGGCGTGGCAATTTACGCCTCTTTGTTCAATCGTGGTCAGTATAGTACAAAGGACTTTGCAATTCTGATCCCTTTTTCTAATAGCGATCTTATATGGCCTACATATGCACTTGGTTAGCACTGTATGTAGTGAAAATGTCAAGAGAACCGGTTCAGCTGTTTTTGCGTGATTGCAAAACAGGCAGACAACGTCCAGTATAGTACAAAGGGGCGTGGCATTTTACGCCCCTTTTTCCAATCGTAGTTTAACATGGCCTATAGTTCCGCACTCGGTTAACACTAGAGATGAGCAATGTAGTGCTTTTTGAATCACGCCGTTCCCAGTTACCGTGATTTACAAATCACCGTTATTTTAAACAGTCACCGTGATCACCGTTTTTCAATGTGATTCAAAAAAAACAAAAAAACAATACAATGTTTTTCTTTTACATATTTAGATTAGTACACTCAAAATAATTCTACAGTAAAAGGTTTAGTAAGTGATATTGTACCAAAATCCACTAATTGGTTACTAATTTTAGTATCTTCAAAGTAGAGATGGGCGCGTGAGTGAATTTTGACTTACGCACGCTCACGCTCACGAAATAAAAATATTGCTCATGCACGATCACGCACGAAATAATTTTTTCTGCTCACGTTCACGCACGCTCACGTGAGTAACTAAAATTTTTCTCACGCTCACGAAATAATCACGCTCACGGAGACTCACGAAATTAAAATTAACAAATTTTTTTTTTTACTTTTTTCGATTTTGCACAAAAAGTATTGATTTTCCTTAAAACAATAATCAAAATTAATTTAAATCACAATTTTTTATTAATTTCCCTCTAAAATCAATATTCTGACGATTTCTTTTACTTGTTTTCTGTTTCAAACAGCACAAAACAATCACGCAAACTCACGAAACAAAAATTACTCACGCACGCTCACGCACGAAACTATTTTTTCTAATCACGCGCACTCACGATCACGTGAGTAAAAATAAATTTCACTCACGATCACGCGTGATTCACGCGTGAATCACGTGAATCACGAAAAATTCGTGTCACGCGCGCATCACTACTTCAAAGTACTAACATTAGTAATTATACCCTACACCACACTGTGGTACAGGGTATAATGAGTTTGTGCTGATGTTTGGAACTACCCGAAATATTGGTCCTAGACCCACTTTTAAGTATACCGATCGACTTAGAATCACTTTTTGAGTCGATTTAGCGATGTCCGTCCGTCCGTCCGTCCGTCTGTCTGTCCATGTAAACGGTGTAAACACGATACAGGTCGCAATTCTTAATCAATTGACTGGAAATTTGAAACTTAAGCCTCTTTTGGCCCAAGGACGAAGCCTATTGAAATTGGAAAAAATCGGTCCATATTTAGACCTAGCCCCCATACAAAGGTCCTCTTTAGTTTTGGCTCAAATGACTCTAATAGCCGCATTTTAATAGGTATCTTTTCGAAATTTGCCAGGTAATCATGTTTTATCCACATAAATCAACATTCCGAATTTTAAAGAAATCGGACCAGTTCTTCTTGTAGCCCCCATACAAACCACCTTCCCGATTTTCACATAAATCTTTCAAATTTTATGAAAATAGAAAATATTTAATTAAAATTCTATTTGCGTATGTTAAACACGTACTTTAATACCCTTATCAAATCTGATTATCATCGGACCATTTTTGGACTTAGGCCCCATGTGAAAATTTCGCCCCATATTCAGTTAATGCGGTTTATTGTCAACAAAAAGAGGCCTATTTCACTCAAATTTGATTTGGGGGGGTTTTTTTGACACTTATTAAAGGTTTGACAAAATTTAGATCAAATCAGTCCATGTTTGAACTTGGGACCGATTTTCTGGGAAACTCTGGTGTAGGGTATTATATGGTCGGTCTTGACCGACTATAATTTTCTTACTTATTTTATATTGATTGCGTTGAGGCTACTGTTGTTGCTTTAGTCTCTCTATCTTCTATATATTAAAATTCGGAATGGTGATTTGTGTTTATGAAACATGATTACCTACCAAATTTCGAAAAGATACCTATTAAAATGCGGCTATTAGAGTCATTTGAGCCAAAACTAAAGAGGACCTTTGTATGGGGGCTAGGTCTAAATATGGACCGCTTTTTTCCAATTCTAATAGGCTTCTTCCTTGGGCCAAAAGACGGTCGGTATACTTAAAAGTGGGTCTAGAAAAATGGTTCCCAACCTTTTTCACGCCACGCCCCACTTTTAAGTTAAAAAAATGTCTTGTCCCCCCTACACTAAGGAAAATTTTTTTAGTTTTTCTAATTTTTGTTTCTAATAAAAAATTACTACTTTTTTAGTAAAGTTTTTGTAAAATTAGCATTTAAATTAAGTTTTTAGTAAAAATGTTAAGAAATTAACAAGATTTTTGTAGTTAAGTTTGCAAAAATAATAGTTTTTGTAGTTAATTTGACTAAAAAAATCTTGAAAATTTGCTCTTTGCCCCCCTGGAACCTTCAAATTGCCCCCAGTGGGGCGAGAATCAAAGGTTGGGAACCGTTGGTCTAGAACCAAGATTTCGTGTAGTTACACACATCAGCACAAACTCATCATACCCTGTAAACAGTGTGGTGTAGGGTATAAAAATATCACACTACCATCATCATCTTCCATGTCAGAGAACATCATCATCATTTGGTTTAAAATGATTCTCTCTTATAGTGGTTTTAAGACGACTGGAAAATAATATAATTAAACCGATTGGAAAAGGTTAAGACTTGATAAGACAATCACAGTTTTTTAGCTTTTAATATTATGATTATTGGATTATAAAATCACTGTATACAAATAATCAAGTGAGCAGAGTAGTACGCGAGTATGGAGTGACTGAAACTCAAGTTTACTCACGTGATTGTGAGTAATTGAGTTAGTGTGAATGAGTCAATTTGATTTATTCATTTATTTTTCTTTCATATTTTCTTTTGTCTCGAAAAAGAAAAAAAAATTGGATAATCTTTAAATTTAGTCCCGAAAATGCGAAAAAGATTTTTTAAATTTAAATTTCTTAATTTGGTTTTATAAAAATAAGCAATTCGAGAGCGTGAGTCAACGTGAGTGTTAGTGTTAGCTTGTTTGAGTGCTTCGAGTGAGTGTAATTAGAACAAGTGAGAGTGTTAAATTCGGCTGTGCCGAATCTATTATACCCTCCAACATGTAAAAAAATTAAAAAAAAAAAATTGACAGGGGCGTTTTTTTAAGGGGGGCAAGGTAGGGGGAGGGGTCGGTGAGCTGGGGTGACTCCTTGGCCCTCACGGTATATGTTTAAAAGTTAATTTTTGTCTGTTTTGTGCACTTAAGTATTATAGTTTTATAATTATTTAAGTTATTTTTTATCCACGCCCTAAAAGAGGGGAGGGCATAAAAAGAGACATTTTTTAATCCCCTGGGTCAAAGCTCAGGACTATAAACTTCTACGAACATAAAAATGTCTCATTTGGTTCACAAAAATACAAAAAAACGTCAAAAAAGATAGCATTTTTAAGAGGTTGGTTTAGTTCTTCAAGGGGGAACTTTTTTCCCCCTGGTCCGATTTGGCCCATTTCCGAACTTAACCTGCCTAGGACCATTAGACATATTTATGCCAAACTTGAGGGGTCTAGCTCTTTTATTTTGGACTGCATCGTGTTAACTACAGACGGACGGACGGACGGACGGACAGACGGACGGACGGACGGACGGACATCGCTAGAATGTCTTAGAATCGATCACTGATCAATAATATATATACTTTATGGGGTCCCCGACCGATATTTCGATGCGTTACACACGGAATGACAAAGTGAGTATACCCCCATACTGTAGTTGGAGGATATAAAAAAATATGCTCGTCATTAAGTGTGCGTGATTGAAAAACTCCTGTCGTCAGCGTGAGTGAGTGTGTGTCAAAAGTCACTCACGCACCCATCTTTACTGCATTCCACGAACAACCATTTATTTAGTTTGCTGAATTGTTAAGTCAGTCAAAGTATGAGGTACCATGTCATTGTTGGTTTACGTCGACTGTGAAATTTAAAACCTCAAAAGATTCATCATTATCATAACTTGTAAAAAATATTTTTTATATTCGTATCCATTAGATATATGGATATAACAATAATAACGCAATAATAAAATTTCCATAAATATCCTTTTTAGAGAAATACCTTGTCATCTGTGAAAAATTTAATAAATACATTTTAAAAGGCAACGACACAAAGCAGATGTGTCATGAACTTTATTCGGTTCATGGCTAGTCTTCTTCAGCGATTTTTGTGGTCAAAAGTCTAACCCTTATCTGAAAGAAACAATACAGTTACATTAATTACAAAGAATACTGAAGTATTGCTTCTTATTAAATGGCGCCCAGCCTGGGGCGCAACTTCGAATCGCAATGCGTAAACACAGAAACCATTTGTCAGAGAACATTTGGCACCGATTTTTCCGGGAAAGTTTTTTAAATCAAAAAGGAACTGCCGGTGAAGCTGAAATTAGTGTAAAACTTCAACATTTCAGGTTTTTGTTAGTACCGTATGGCACCATCCGCAGACAGACATTTGGACAGACATACATAGCTAATGGTCTCAGAATTGATCAAAGACCAATAATGTATGGTGTCCTAGACCCATAAACCGATTCGTTACATATGAAATGACAGTGATTATGTGATATGATCCATACTTTGGTTAAGGGCAGGGCTGCCCTACTTGGGAATATTATATATATGAGCAATTGTCATTAACTTTTAATATTTAAGAAAAAAAAAATTGCGATTTTTTTTTCGTGGTACATTAATAAGACTTTGTAGGTAAATAACATTATAAATAAGTAATTCAAATCCGTCCGCGTGCATTAATTTGAGCGATCGCACTCAAAACTATGGCGGTTTAAATTTAAAATTTTTAAAAAAATTGTCAAAATTACATTTTTTATCCGAAGTTAACCAAACGTACCATTTTGTATTATGCTTACCCAGAGCTAAAATACATATTCAAACATGCATAAAATCTTTGCTAAATATCGAGATATTTGCATTTAACCAATTTTTTTTCGGCACATTTTCCAATATTTTGGAAATAAAAATGTTTCCAGCGGTTTTGTTTTTTTTTTAGAAAAACATTACCAAATGCATTAACAAAATCTCAACAAATTCTTAGTTAACACCATTATTCTATCTCTAATAGGTAAGAAACAGCAGTGGTTTAAAGGGAACATTTTTGAAAAAAAATTTAATAATTTTGAATTTATTTTTTTTTTTTAATATTAAATGTCTGATTTTACAGTGTTGTCCTTCACTGAATATTGAAACTATTCAAAGTATGATTAATAATGCTAATATTAAGGTTATTACGAAATATTTTAACGTTATTACTAATTTTATCAAGGTTATAAAAAATTTTAGCGATTTTTCGCGATTTTCGCGACTGCAAAAATCAATGGACTAATTTTGAAATATTATTTGAATAAGACATGTCAAAATCTATCAAAATACACTTCTTTTCTACTTTATTTAAGTAATGTAAGATTTTATATAACCATTAAATTTAAAGGTATCAAAAATTTAAAACCACCGAAAAACTGCTTAAACGTTAAATTTTTTCGGGTGCGAATTAATTGAAGATAGAGAATTAAAAAGACTACCAAAGGCGCCTTTCACTGACCAATTTCTATAAGCGGCCTGGATGTGCCTTACAAAAAAGTGAAAACTTAAAAACACCGCGGAATTCGCCAATATTAACTTTTGATCAATGTTGCTTTCCATGATTTATTATATTTGCACATACCATTGTTTCTACATGTTCAACTTTCAGCCATGCACATTTGGCTGTCAAATAATGCAAAACTAAAATATCGAAATTTTGCAAAAAATTTAAAAAGTTCATAAAATTTTTGCAATTGAATATTTTTTGGGTGCGTTTGTAAATCAAGTGGGAAATGGTAAATTATAAAGTTCACAAAGCATTCGGAACCATTCGCAATAAAACTGGGAGTGTGCCTCGCAAAAAACAGACTTTTTAAAAAATTCACGTTTTTTCTTCCCATCTTTGGAGAGCTGCAGCTTCGTAACGATTGCGAGCACATCACTCGAATCAGTCTCAGATTGTGCATATTTACCAGGGCTTTTACCATGTGTGTTTGAGTTTTAAAATTACAGTTTGCACCAAAAGCTACAATCAAAAAACCTCGAAAAATTGAAAATTGAAAAAAATTGGTATCAAAGATTTAGGTCCATGTAACTTTTTTCTCATTGATGGCTCATCCACTGAACCAACACCAAATAATTGCCCAAGTCTAGTGATTAAGCGATATTAATTTTGGAGCAATAGCTTTAACGCACCCAACAATATGGAACTTTGAACGAAAAATTTCATGAGAGTTTCAAGCGATTTTTTTACATTTTTCAAATTTGCACGTTCCTTACCATGAGATAATGAGACTATTTGCGCTGTGCCTTTGCAGAATTACTCATTATGGTTCCCTTAACATATCTACATTCACAGGTTCCACCTAGTTTACAAATAAAAATGTTATTGCGAAATTAGTAAAATATCACAAGCGTTAAAAGTTAATGACAAAAGTCCATATATGTATATATAAGTTCCCGTTGATCCTTGGGAATATTAAACAAGCATAAATAACTGCAAATTTCATTTGGGGATTTAAAGAAATGGTGACAGAACATAATCCCCACGGAAATTATCCCCATAACGTAAATGGGGATTATGACCGAATACATCATGGTCATAATCTCCATACTAGTTGTGGGGAATATGACCATTTTCAAACCGGTCATAATCCCAATGTTTATTATGTCCGTTACCTGTTGGGATTACGAACGATATTTTTTCGGTAATAACCCCCATTCATACTATGTGGATCCAAATCAATTTCGGTCATAATCCTATACAATTTTTGGAATTATGACCAACTAGTGTAGTGGACATAATTCCTGTAGTGGGGACTATGACCAACTAGTATAGTGGACATAATCCGTGTTATGGGGATCATGTACCAAGATCATTATCCCCACAAATCTGGGAATTATGTCCGTTTTTTATCGAGATTATTTCCAAATTATTTTCGGTTATAGTCCCCAGCAAAACTGTGGGGATTATGACCGAAATGAATTTGGTCATAATCCCCATAACGAAAATAGAGATTATGTCCTTGGGGATTATGTCATGTCACCTAAAAAAATAGTTCGGTAATATTTTTTGACGTTATAAATTTTATCTATTTAATACCACAGGATAAATTCAATATGAACGACGATTTTTCAAATAAGTTTTAGTGGAATTAGTTCCAAATGTATTTTAAATTTTTCCAAAAGTAGTCTACGCACACGTTTAGCGATTTTCGGGGAGAAAGTCAGCCAAAAACAATTAGAAAGGTAAATTCGACTTTGCCGAATCTATGAATACCCTCCACAATGCCTTTTTTAAAGGATAGCTCATTTTTTAACTTGAAAAAAATTAACAATTTTGATTAGAAATATTTTATTTTGAGTAAAAAACTCTTTGTTTTTTGTCATTTAAAAAAAAGGAAAATTTTTCTTTTTTAGTGTAAAACTTTTTTTGAGTGTAATGTTTTTTTACTGTAAAAATATTTCGAAGTGAATGCACGTACGTATGTAAGTACACAAAATATTGTAATTTTTGTAAAAAAAAACTAAATTTTTTTTTGAGTATACAATTTTTTTTGAGTGTAAGATTTTTTTTCGAGTGTACTTTTTAAGCTACCACTGCTTTTAAAAATAAAAAAGTTTAAAAATCATTGCTTTACAACTAAACAAGTTTGAAAAGCATTGTTAAGTTACCACCAATGCTTTTAAAACTTGTATAACACGTGGCATTTAAGATGAAACCAATCTGAAAGTCAGGGTTTTTCTTATTACTTTTGAACCACTGGACCGATTGAAAATTTAATACCAAATAGACCTGGGAAACGGCAAAGATACATGCCAGGTTTCAGTAGTCTCATTATTGTCTTTCGAAAGTTATCGTGTTTTTTATCACGTAAATTCGCGAAAAACCCTTGCCGAAATTAACTCTTTTGAACCACTGCACTGTGGCTGAAATCACTGATCTAGCGGCGCTTAAGTCAAAATTAAAAAATTAAGACCGATAATTTTTTTTTGCACTGCATCGTTTACCTATACTTTAGAGAAAAAATTTACGTTTTTACTTTTGTTTTGCTTTCAATATTCGCACAGCTGTAAGCTGTCAAATATACATTTCTGCAGCAAGTGTATTAAAGGAATTTGGGGCCTAATTACTCAGTGAGTTTTTCTTAACACTTTTGAGTCAATTGTTTATACATTTTGAGCCAAAAAGTTTTAATTGAAAGTAAAAGGTATGTTTTAACTAAAAAATAAATGTTTGTGGCCTGTGTGTATCTAGTTTATTATTAGTGCATTATAGAAGTTGACATTTGTGATATAAACTATAGTTTTATGGACTGCAACTTTTGAAATTCGATCGTATTCGGTCCAAATCCTGTTTTGTTTATTATTTTGGGATATTTTTCTTGTGACGTTTCAGTATGGCGTGCTAGTTCGCGCAAGTTGTTTGGTTGCTTAGGGTCCATCTGCCTGTCCAAATAAACAGTATAAACGCGCTACAAACCACAATTTCAATCGATTTGGCTAAAATTTGAAATTTAAGATTTTTTATCGAAAGAACAAAACCTATTAAATTTTTGACAAAATCGGTCCATGTTATCCCATAGCCGCCATGTTAATTTCCCCTTCCAGTTGTACTTAGATAACCCTAACAATAGTATTTTAACAAATATCCTCTTGAAATTCAACTGCTAAATGTTTTTTGTAGCCATAAATAATCACTCTAAATTTTAACGGAATCGGAACATTTTACTTTAACTTCCAGTGCTCATACAGACCACCCTCCCGATGTTCACATAAATTTCCCAAAATACATAAAAACCCTGAAATAAATAAATATGGTTAAAAATTAAATTCTTTATAAGTTTTATAATCGCAAATATGCATTGGGGTTTATTATTTTACATTTCCGAATTAAGCGCAGCTAGATTGGGTGTTTTGGCCACTGTGCACTGGACCGATTTGGCTGGATTGCAATACCAACCTGACCCGGTAAATTGCCAACATATATGACTTCAGTAGCCTCTGTAAAGTCTTGCAAAAGTTAGCGTGTTTTCAACGGACAGACAGACGGACGGAAGGACGGACATCGCTAGATCGACTTAAAATCGATCGAGGATCATGAATATATATACTTTATGGGGTCCTAGACCAATATTTCGATGTGTTACAAACGGAAGGACAAACTTATATATACCCTCTATCACTAGAGTGGAGGGTATAAAAATAATAAAATTCCATACACCAAAATTTTAAAAATGGAAGAAGAATAATCACATTACAACAACGTATTTTATAGTTTTTTTATAGTTTGGGGATTATTTGAAATATTTGGTTATATTTTTGGGGACACCGGAAAAAGTACCTGGCAACGCTGGCTGGCGGGTTTGAAATAATTTACTAAAAATTTTAAAATAAATAAAAAATTACACAAAAAAGTTTTAAATTTACAAAAAAAAAATGAATTGTGAATTGTCTACACCGAGAAAAATGCATACAGTATTTAACGAAATAATCTTAATTTTAATTTATTTCGTAGAATATACGGAAGTTTAGTTCATTTTACAGAAAAAAATTTACATTCCGTGAGGATGTTTATTCTGGCTCGAGGTCATTATTTTCTTTACTAATTAAAACCATGATATTCTCATAGCATAATTTTCAAGAAAATTATTTTTGTTTTAAATTTATTTATGCTGGTCATTTTTGCAAGACTTAATCGACACGTGTTTCGGAATTTGTCAAGATTCCATTGTCAAGATTATTTAGCAAAAATAGAAACGATATACTACAAAGTAGCAAACGAGTCTAATGACAAATCGTTTGTGCACAAACTAAAGCATTAATACATATTCGACGCTATCCACAATGTGAATTAGAAAGACGAAGAAATTGTACTATACTAGTAAGTAACGATTATCAATAACCAACAAAAATATTTAAAACATTTTACATACGATAGTCCATTGGACTACAACAAAAAAATTTACTTGAATTGTAAATTTTTTTTTTATCCACAAAAAAAAATAGTAGTACTAAAATGTTAAAATGGCTTTCTTTCGAAAACACTATGCACCAAATAAAGACTTTTTGACAACAGAAGAACTTGAACTAGGCCGTATCGATGCTAACATTTATTTTTTGTTTGAGCTGAAAATGAACCAAAAAATTTATTTTGGGTGTCAAAGTGAATTCATAAAATTTTTGTGAATATCGAAAATCTCATATTTCACCTTATTTCTAATTTTTTGATTGCAACACCTCCAATGAAGAAAATTGTTATACTATTCTTCAATTTAACAGTTGATTAATTGAATATTTTTTCAATCAAACATTTTTAGATGTTAAAGATTTTTTGAAAAGCAGACAAAATATTGTATTATTTAAGACACATATTTTCTTACGACTCATTATTACAGTCTGCAGGTACCTCAAACAGCATTTAGGTTGTTTTTAAAATTACTTAAATTTTATAAAAAATACTTGTGTTTCTCCTATCATAATTTTGTAAGTGTACACTAGATTTAAATCGCAGTTCCCGCACGCGCTAAAACTTAAAAATTTGAATATCTTTATGAAAAAAGTTATAAACCTGATTTTAAAATCTATATGCCTAATGGTAAAATCAAATTATTAAGTCAGTGTAGGTATAGCATAATCAATTCAAATTTTAAGAGATTTATTTCTTAAGTTCATTAGAAGAATTCCCCTACATGAAAACCAGTTTCAAGATGACTTTTAAGAATTTACTTAAACAAACATTCGTTAAGTTCTAAAATCGACTGATTTGACAAACAAATAAGTATTAGAAATAATAATAGTAGAGATGGACACATGACTTGATTTGTGAAGAAGACATGTAAAGAAATATTTTTATCGCTTCTAAAATTTGGATTTCACAAATTGGCTATATTAAGTGTTAAATGGCAACATAAAGTATAAAAAAACTTATAAAACAACATTTCAAAGATTGTTTCTGAAGAAAAAATTTTTCAGAATTTTAGAATTTTTCTATCGGAAAAATGTCTTTGAATCTAAACGTGTCTCAGAATCATAGACTTTTTCTAAAAAAAATCTCAGAATCTGAGAATTTTTCTATAGAATAAAAAATATTTCAGAAACGAGACTTTTTGTAGAGGAAAAATGTCTTAGAATCTGAGACTTTTTCCATAGGAAACTCTAGAAAAAATTTTCGGTTATCGATAACCAAAAATATAAACTTTTCTTTTATCGATAACTATAGAATTTGCGTTAGAAAATTTTCGTTTATTGATAAATTTAAAAATTTCCATATAAAGTTACCTTTTATCGATAACTATAGAATTTTCTACAGAAAATTTTCTGTTATCGATATAGAATTTTTTATAGAAAATAACTATTGAATTTTCTATAGAATATTTTACATTTATGGATATATCGATAGCCGAAAATTGAGCATTTTCTGTTATCGATAACTATTGAATTTTCTATAGACAATTTTTGGTTATGGATAACTTTAGAATGTTCTATTGAAATTTCTATAGCTGTCGATAAATCGATAACCGTAAATATAGCATTATTTGTTATCGATAACTATAGAATTTGCTATTGAAAATTTTCTGTTATCGATAATTATAGAATTTTCTACAGAAAATGCTCTGTTATCGATTAATATAGAATTTTTCCAAAAAAAATGTCTCAGATTCTGAGACTTTTTCTATAGGAAAAATGTCTCAGAATCTGAGTCTTTTTCTATAAGAAAAATGTTTCAGAATCTGAGACTTTTTCTATAACAAAAATGTCTCAGAATCTGAGACTTTTTCAATAAGAAAAATGTCTCAGAATCTGAGTCTTTTTCTATAAGAAAAATGTTTCAGAATCTGAGACTTTTTCTATAAGAAAAATGTCTCAGAATCTGAGACTTTTTCTATAAGAAAAATGTCTCAGAATCTGAGACTTTTTCTATAAGAAAAATGTCTCAGAATCTGAGACATTTTCTATAAGAAAAATGTCTCAGAATCTCAGACTTTTTCTATAAGAAAAATGTCTCAGAATCTGAGACATTTTCTATAAGAAAAATGTCTCAGAATCTGAGACTTTTTCTATAAGAAAAATGTCTCAGAATCTGAGACTTTTTCTATAAGAAAAATGTCTCAGAATCTGAGACTTTTTCTATAAGAAAAATGTCTCAGAATCTGAGACTTTTTCTATAAGAAAAATGTCTCAGAATCTGAGACTTTTTCTATAAGAAAAATGTCTCAGAATCTGAGACTTTTTCTATAAGAAAAATGTCTCAGAATCTGAGACTTTTTCTATAAGAAAAATGTCTCAGAATCTGAGACTTTTTCTATAAGAAAAATGTCTCAGAATCTGAGACTTTTTCTATAAGAAAAATGTCTCAGAATCTGAGACTTTTTCTATAAGAAAAATGTCTCAGAATCTGAGACTTTTTCTATAAGAAAAATGTCTCAGAATCTGAGACTTTTTCTATAAGAAAAATGTCTCAGAATCTGAGACTTTTTCTATAAGAAAAATGTCTCAGAATCTGAGACTTTTTCTATAAGAAAAATGTCTCAGAATCTGAGACTTTTTCTATAAGAAAAATGTCTCAGAATCTGAGACTTTTTCTATAAGAAAAATGTCTCAGAATCTGAGACTTTTTCTATAAGAAAAATGTCTCAGAATCTGAGACTTTTTCTATAAGAAAAATGTCTCAGAATTTGAGACTTTTTCTATAAGAAAAATGTCTCAGAAGCTGAGACTTTTTCTATAAGAAAAATGTCTCAGAATCTGAGACTTTTTCTATAAGAAAAATGTCTCAGAATCTGAGACTTTTTCTATAAGAAAAATGTCTCAGAATCTGAGACTTTTTCTATAAGAAAAATGTCTCAGAATCTGAGACTTTTTCTATAAGAAAAATGTCTCAGAATCTGAGACTTTTTCTATAAGAAAAATGTTTCAGAATCTGAGACTTTTTCTATAAGAAAAATGTCTCAGAATCTGAGACTTTTTCTATAAGAAAAATGTCTCAGAATCTGAGACTTTTTCTATAAGAAAAATGTCTCAGAATCTGAGACTTTTTCTATAAGAAAAATGTCTCAGAATCTGAGACTTTTTCTATAAGAAAAATGTCTCAGAATCTGAGACTTTTTCTATAAGAAAAATGTCTCAGAATCTGAGACTTTTTCTATAAGAAAAATGTCTCAGAATCTGAGACTTTTTCTATAAGAAAAATGTCTCAGAATCTGAGACTTTTTCTATAAGAAAAATGTCTCAGAATCTGAGACTTTTTCTATAAGAAAAATGTCTCAGAATCTGAGACTTTTTCTATAAGAAAAATGTCTCAGAATCTGAGACTTTTTCTATAAGAAAAATGTCTCAGAATCTGAGACTTTTTCTATAAGAAAAATGTCTCAGAATCTGAGACTTTTTCTATAAGAAAAATGTCTCAGAATCTGAGACTTTTTCTATAAGAAAAATGTCTCAGAATCTGAGACTTTTTCTATAAGAAAAATGTCTCAGAATCTGAGACTTTTTCTATAAGAAAAATGTCTCAGAATCTGAGACTTTTTCTATAAGAAAAATGTCTCAGAATCTGAGACTTTTTCTATAAGAAAAATGTCTCAGAATCTGAGACTTTTTCTATAAGAAAAATGTCTCAGAATCTGAGACTTTTTCTATAAGAAAAATGTCTCAGAATCTGAGACTTTTTCTATAAGAAAAATGTCTCAGAATCTGAGACTTTTTCTATAAGAAAAATGTCTCAGAATCTGAGACTTTTTCTATAAGAAAAATGTCTCAGAATCTGAGACTTTTTCTATAAGAAAAATGTCTCAGAATCTGAGACTTTTTCTATAAGAAAAATGTCTCAGAATCTGAGACTTTTTCTATAAGAAAAATGTCTCAGAATCTGAGACTTTTTCTATAAGAAAAATGTCTCAGAATCTGAGACTTTTTCTATAAGAAAAATGTCTCAGAATCTGAGACATTTTCTATAAGAAAAATGTCTCAGAATCTGAGACTTTTTCTATAAGAAAAATGTCTCAGAATCTGAGACTTTTTCTATAAGAAAAATGTCTCAGAATCTGAGACTTTTTCTATAAGAAAAATGTCTCAGAATCTGAGACTTTTTCTATAAGAAAAATGTCTCAGAATCTGAGACTTTTTCTATAAGAAAAATGTCTCAGAATCTGAGACTTTTTCTATAAGAAAAATGTCTCAGAATCTGAGACTTTTTCTATAAGAAAAATGTCTCAGAATCTGAGACTTTTTCTATAAGAAAAATGTCTCAGAATCTGAGACTTTTTCTATAAGAAAAATGTCTCAGAATCTGAGACTTTTTCTATAAGAAAAATGTCTCAGAATCTGAGACTTTTTCTATAAGAAAAATGTCTCAGAATCTGAGACTTTTTCTATAAGAAAAATGTCTCAGAATCTGAGACTTTTTCTATAAGAAAAATGTCTCAGAATCTGAGACTTTTTCTATAAGAAAAATGTCTCAGAATCTGAGACTTTTTCTATAAGAAAAATGTCTCAGAATCTGAGACTTTTTCTATAAGAAAAATGTCTCAGAATCTGAGACTTTTTCTATAAGAAAAATGTCTCAGAATCTGAGACTTTTTCTATAAGAAAAATGTCTCAGAATCTGAGACTTTTTCTATAAGAAAAATGTCTCAGAATCTGAGACTTTTTCTATAAGAAAAATGTCTCAGAATCTGAGACTTTTTCTATAAGAAAAATGTCTCAGAATCTGAGACTTTTTCTATAAGAAAAATGTCTCAGAATCTGAGACTTTTTCTATAAGAAAAATGTCTCAGAATCTGAGACTTTTTCTATAAGAAAAATGTCTCAGAATCTGAGACTTTTTCTATAAGAAAAATGTCTCAGAATCTGAGACTTTTTCTATAAGAAAAATGTCTCAGAATCTGAGACTTTTTCTATAAGAAAAATGTCTCAGAATCTGAGACTTTTTCTATAAGAAAAATGTCTCAGAATCTGAGACTTTTTCTATAAGAAAAATGTCTCAGAATCTGAGACTTTTTCTATAAGAAAAATGTCTCAGAATCTGAGACTTTTTCTATAAGAAAAATGTCTCAGAATCTGAGACTTTTTCTATAAGAAAAATGTCTCAGAATCTGAGACTTTTTCTATAAGAAAAATGTCTCAGAATCTGAGACTTTTTCTATAAGAAAAATGTCTCAGAATCTGAGACTTTTTCAATAAGAAAAATGTCTCAGAATCTGAGACTTTTTCTATAAGAAAAATGTCTCAGAATCTGAGACTTTTTCTATAAGAAAAATGTCTCAGAATCTGAGACTTTTTCTATAAGAAAAATGTCTCAGAATCTGAGACTTTTTCTATAAGAAAAATGTCTCAGAATCTGAGACTTTTTCTATAAGAAAAATGTCTCAGAATCTGAGACTTTTTCTATAAGAAAAATGTCTCAGAATCTGAGACTTTTTCTATAAGAAAAATGTCTCAGAATCTGAGACTTTTTCTATAAGAAAAATGTCTCAGAATCTGAGACTTTTTCTATAAGAAAAATGTCTCAGAATCTGAGACTTTTTCTATAAGAAAAATGTCTCAGAATCTGAGACTTTTTCTATAAGAAAAATGTCTCAGAATCTGAGACTTTTTCTATAAGAAAAATGTCTCAGAATCTGAGACTTTTTCTATAAGAAAAATGTCTCAGAATCTGAGACTTTTTCTATAAGAAAAATGTCTCAGAATCTGAGACTTTTTCTATAAGAAAAATGTCTCAGAATCTGAGACTTTTTCTATAAGAAAAATGTCTCAGAATCTGAGACATTTTCTATAAGAAAAATGTCTCAGAATCTGAGACTTTTTCTATAAGAAAAATGTCTCAGAATCTGAGACTTTTTCTATAAGAAAAATGTCTCAGAATCTGAGACTTTTTCTATAAGAAAAATGTCTCAGAATCTGAGACTTTTTCTATAAGAAAAATGTCTCAGAATCTGAGACTTTTTCTATAAGAAAAATGTCTCAGAATCTGAGACTTTTTCTATAAGAAAAATGTCTCAGAATCTGAGACTTTTTCTATAAGAAAAATGTCTCAGAATCTGAGACTTTTTCTATAAGAAAAATTTTCTATAAGAAAAATGTCTCAGAATCTGAGACTTTTTCTATAAGAAAAATGTCTCAGAATCTGAGACTTTTTCTATAAGAAAAATGTCTCAGAATCTGAGACTTTTTCTATAAGAAAAATGTCTCAGAATCTGAGACTTTTTCTATAAGAAAAATGTCTCAGAATCTGAGACTTTTTCTATAAGAAAAATGTCTCAGAATCTGAGACTTTTTCTATAAGAAAAATGTCTCAGAATCTGAGACTTTTTCTATAAGAAAAATGTCTCAGAATCTGAGACTTTTTCTATAAGAAAAATGTCTCAGAATCTGAGACTTTTTCTATAAGAAAAATGTCTCAGAATCTGAGACTTTTTCTATAAGAAAAATGTCTCAGAATCTGAGACTTTTTCTATAAGAAAAATGTCTCAGAATCTGAGACTTTTTCTATAAGAAAAAGGTCTCAGAATCTGAGACTTTTTCTATAAGAAAAATGTCTCAGAATCTGAGACTTTTTCTATAAGAAAAATGTCTCAGAATCTGAGACTTTTTCTATAAGAAAAATGTCTCAGAATCTGAGACTTTTTCTATAAGAAAAATGTCTCAGAATCTGAGACTTTTTCTATAAGAAAAATGTCTCAGAATCTGAGACTTTTTCTATAAGAAAAATGTCTCAGAATCTGAGACTTTTTCTATAAGAAAAATGTCTCAGAATCTGAGACATTTTTTTATAAGAAAAATGTCTCAGAATCTGAGACTTTTTCTATAAGAAAAATGTCTCAGAATCTGAGACTTTTTTTATAAGAAAAATGTCTCAGAATCTGAGACTTTTTCTATAAGAAAAATGTCTCAGAATCTGAGACTTTTTCTATAAGAAAAATGTCTCAGAATCTGAGACTTTTTCTATAAGAAAAATGTCTCAGAATCTGAGACTTTTTCTATAAGAAAAATGTCTCAGAATCTGAGACTTTTTCTATAAGAAAAATGTCTCAGAATCTGAGACTTTTTCTATAAGAAAAATGTCTCAGAATCTGAGACTTTTTCTATAAGAAAAATGTCTCAGAATCTGAGACTTTTTCTATAAGAAAAATGTCTCAGAATCTGAGACTTTTTCTATAAGAAAAATGTCTCAGAATCTGAGACTTTTTCTATAAGAAAAATGTCTCAGAATCTGAGACTTTTTCTATAAGAAAAATGTCTCAGAATCTGAGACTTTTTCTATAAGAAAAATGTCTCAGAATCTGAGACTTTTTCTATAAGAAAAATGTCTCAGAATCTGAGACTTTTTCTATAAGAAAAATGTCTCAGAATCTGAGACTTTTTCTATAAGAAAAATGTCTCAGAATCTGAGACTTTTTCTATAAGAAAATTTTCTCAGAATCTGAGACTTTTTCTATAAGAAAATTGTCTTAGAATCTGAGACTTTTTCTATAAGAAAAATGTCTCAGAATCTGAGACTTTTTCTATAAGAAAAATGTCTCAGAATCTGAGACTTTTTCTATAAGAAAAATGTCTCAGAATCTGAGACTTTTTCTATAAGAAAAATGTCTCAGAATCTGAGACTTTTTCTATAAGAAAAATGTCTCAGAATCTGAGACTTTTTCTATAAGAAAAATGTCTCAGAATCTGAGACTTTTTCTATAAGAAAAATGTCTCAGAATCTGAGACTTTTTCTATAAGAAAAATGTCTCAGAATCTGAGACTTTTTCTATAAGAAAAATGTCTCAGAATCTGAGACTTTTTCTATAAGAAAAATGTCTCAGAATCTGAGACTTTTTCTATAAGAAAATTTTCTCAGAATCTGAGACTTTTTCTATAAGAAAATTGTCTTAGAATCTGAGACTTTTTCTAAAGGAAATTTTTTCAAAATTTGAGATCTTTTCTGTAGGAAAAATGTCTCCAAATCTGAGACTTATGCT
Organism: Pegoplata infirma; assembly: GCA_963921195.1. Lineage (NCBI taxonomy): Eukaryota > Metazoa > Arthropoda > Insecta > Diptera > Anthomyiidae > Pegoplata > Pegoplata infirma. Next base: position 31,553,614 of record OY992540.1, on the reverse strand, counting down.
CAGAATCAGAATGTCCCAGAATCTGACACTTTTTTATGGGAAAACTGCCTCAGATTCTGAGACTTCTCAGAATCTGAGCTTTTTATATGGAAAAAATGTTTCAGAATCTAAAAATTTTTCTATTACAAAAATGTCTCAGAATATAAGACTTTTTCATACGAAAAATGTTTCAGAATCTGAGACTTTTTTTATTGGAAAAATGTCTTAGAATCTGAGACTCTTTCGATAGAAAAAATTTCTCAGAATCTGGGAGTTTTCCCATAGAAAAATTTCGCAGAATCGATAACATTTTCCATATGAAAAATTTCTCAGAATTTGAGATTTTTTCAATAATAATAAAAAAAGTAATCTAACACGTTCCCATCTCTAGTACACAATTATTATAAATAGAAGAATATGATCACAATAGAATAGAGGGAGACCAGAAACTATAAAGCAAGCACAATTCTACAAATATAGCTTTAGTATTATTTAGCTTCCGGCTAATAAACAGATAAACGTTTTAAATTAAAATTATAAAATTTAACGAAAAAATAAATTAAAGAAGTTGAATTAATATGAGAGGTTTTGCGATATATTTATTTTTAATATTGGCCCTGCTATGTGCAACAATTAGTGGTAAGTTGGAAAAATAATTAAACCAAAAGAAACGACATTAATTTAAAATGTTAAATAATTTAGCCAAAAGTATGGGAGGTGGTAAAGATAAACCAGAAGAAAAATCTAAAAAGCCATCACCAGATGATATGATGATGATGCCACAAGATGAAGCAGAGGAAGATGAAGAAGATGATATGGAAGAAATGATGCCCTCATCAACAAGTACCACAACAAAAAAACCTAAAAAGAAAATGGAATCTCCCATGAAAAAAGATGAACCAGAAGAACCAAAACCAGAAGATAGTGATGATGATGAAGAAGAAGAAGAGGATGAAGAAAAGATGCCTTCCTCAACTACTAAAAAACCCAAAAAGTCAAGCACTACTACCACAACCACAAAAAAACCTAAAAAGTCAACCACTACCACAACCACTAAAAAACCTAAATCTAAACCAAAAGATGATAATAATGCAGCTGAAGAAAAAGATGAAGAAGAAAAACCAATAGACGAAGAAGAAGATGATGAGGATGATGAGGACGATGATGAAGAAGAAGATCCTATGGATAAAATGATGAGTTCTACCACCACCACTACTAAGAAACCTAAAAAAACTACAACACCCAAAATGTCCACCACCCCAAGTCCCAAGAATGATGATAAAGAATCAACCACTACTACAACCACCACCACAACAACTCCCAAACCCGGTAGTATGGATGAAGATTTAAAGACCATCATGGAAGAATGTAAAAAACTGAGAGCCAAAAAGAAGAACAGTTCCGAAGAAAATAGCTCCGAAGAGAAAAAGCATCGTAGAGGTTCCAAAAAAGAACGTAAGCAGTTGAAAAAATTCTGCAAAGAAATTGCCAAACATCAAGAAAAACAAGAAGAACAAAAAATTAAAGATGCCATTGCTCGATTAGGTTCCCAAATTATGCAGAGACGAAATTCTTCACCACCCCATTTAAGTGATCTTATTAGACGTTTAGAAGAACGTTTTCGTCACTAATGAGAAGAGAATTACTGAAAACAAAAGATTTTTTTGTTTATTTTTTGAGCTAAAAAGATTTTCTATAGTTTAATTTACAAGTTTTTGTTTATGTACTTAAGTTAAGAGTGTTAATATTTTAAGTTAATCATACTTGAGATTTTTAATAAAAACAATTTTTTTTGTTTTATAAACCACAAGATACAATGAAATAAATATGCATTTATACGGCGTTTATATATTTGATAAGAGTATTTTTCTAGTTCGAGGCCCGAAAATTTTATTTATGATGTTATCATAAAATATTATCAATTGCTTTAAAAAGTTACTCCTTTCATGATGCATCTGTACCGATCTGAACAGATGTGCTATGAAAGACGACTATTTAAAAGCAATAAATAACACTGTACAACAATTTCAAACTTTTTTTCCAAAATTACGGGGTTCCGACGATTATTTCTAGTAGAGACAAACAAAGATATCCGTGTGTCGGCATTTTGCAAGATCACATCTGAATTTTGTTTTAGAGACGGTTAAAGTTTCCCAGCTTTGGCCTGTTTGGTACATAAAACTATGTTTTCCTTATATTACATTTGAGGTGTATGGTATGTTCAGAAACTTTGTAGAAAATATTATGGCAAATATTTTTGTGGAAAATTTTAATCCTCTAACTTCCTCTCATAAAGGTATTTTTTGGCTTTATTTTAACAAATCGTAAAAAACACCCCGAAAAAGGGGGAGGGCGGGGATAATATACTTTACAAAAATGTTGCCCATAAAATTTTACTATATATGTACGTTAGAGCGCACCAAAGCCCAATAATTATCACAAACGACAAAAAAGGGTCATGTTTAAGATTGCGCATTAAAAAAATTTCAAAAACAATTAACCCTAAGTGGGAAATCTTAAATTTTACTGATTTTTGGCGTTTCTGTTAAATTTAGGACTTTGGTGTATTCAGACATGTATATTAACATTTTATGGCCGGTATTTTTGTAGAACATTTCATTCCCGCCCTCCCCTTTTTTGGGGTGTTTAATACGATTTGTTAGAATAGATCCAAAAATTACCGTTATGTGGAGGAGTTAGAGGGTTAATATGTTCAACAAAAATATTCGCCATATCCTAAACATCAGATGTAAATAACACATAGTTTTTTTAGTGAAATTCAACATTGCCAATTAAAAAAATTACAAAATAAATTAACCCTTAAACCTTGAATTTGACTGGTTTTTAGTGTTAAGTTTTGGGCTTTGGTGTGTTTTGACATGTACAGTAAATTTTATGGCCAACAATTTTGTAGAGCATTTCGTTCCCGCCTTCCCTCTCTTTCGCAGCGTTTTTTACGATTTTTTAGTATAGAGCCACAAAATACCGTTATAAGAGCGAGTTAGAGGGTTAATATGTTACACAAAAATATTTGCCATAATATTTTCTACAAATTTGCGGAATATACCATACACCTCAAATGTAAGGAAAACAAAGTTATATGTACCGATATGTTGTAAGAACTTTAACCGTCTCTAAAATAAAATTCCGATGTGATCTTGCAAAACGCCGACACACGTATATTTATACCCTACCCTACAGGGTATATTGAGTTTGTGCTTATGTTTGTGTTGGTCCTAGACCTACCTTCAAGAATACCGATCGTCTCAGAATGACTTTTTGAGTCGATTTAGCGATGTCCGTCCGTCTGTCCATCTATCGATTTAAGCACGATACAGGTCGCAATTTTCATTCAATTGACTTTGAAACTTAAGCATCTTTTGACCCAAGGACGAAGACAATTGAAATTGGAGAAAATCGGTTCATGTTAAGACCTAGCCACCATACAAACGTCCTCTTTGAATTCGGCTTAAATGACTCTAATAACCGTATTATAATAGATATCGCTTTGAAATTTAGCATGTAATCAAATTTTGTATGCACGAACCTTCATGCCAAGTTTCAAAGTTTCAAAGACCACCCTCCCGATATTCACATAAATCCCTCAAAATTTATGAAAATGGAAATATTTGATAAAAATTTTATTTTTAGGTGTTAAACGTGTACTTTACTAACCTAACCAAATCGGAATATAATTGTACCATTTTTGGACTTAGTCCCTCATATAAAAATTTCGACCGATATTCAGTTAAATCGGTATTGACAAAAAAAAACAATTCCACTAAAATTTGATTTGTGTGTGCTTTCTACACTAAATAAATATCTAACAAAAGACAGATCCAATCGGTCCATGTTTGGCCTTGGGACCCATTTTCCGGAAAACACTGGTGTAGGGTATTATATGGTCGGTCTTGACCGACTATAACTTTCTTACTTGTTTTTTTTTTGTCTCCTCTACCAGAATCAATCGTCGGAACCCCGTATTTTTTTTTAGTGTTGTACTGTGTAGTCTCTAACAAGATTACCATAAATAAATAAATAAAAATACTGTAATCGAGTTGTGAAATAGTTTGATACCAGGCGAATTCTTTTCGGGAATTTGGTTGTTTTTAAAGACTTTTATAAACAGGTTTAAAAACTTTTTTAACTAAACTCAAATGTGGAACTAATTTTAGAAGTAATTCTTAAAGATACAGTTATAATGTAGTTCCATAAAACCCTTGGATAAGATGTAAATATCAACGATTTAAGAACGATATTTAAAAAGAAGAACATGTATATATTTTTAAACTTTTGATTGTTCCACAATTTTTCAATTGAAAATTTGGCTGGGTAGTGCAAAATAAATATTTGCACATTTTTTGAAAATATTTATTTTTATTAAATAAAACATTTCAAAATTTTGCTAAGTGGTATTTTCTTATTGTTTACCTATTATTATGAATTACACTGGGCAACAAAAAAACAAATATTTGACTATATGGGTTTGATTTTACTACCAAAAGGTAGTAAAACTCTTTACTCGGATTGTCAAGTTTAGCGATCAATTCTATTTTTGCCTACTAACTTTTTTTCAAACACACCTAATCGCTAAGTCCACGCCTTAAGGGTGCTTCCATACAAAGATTACATTTTTATAAAACTGTTCCTACCGCTATAACTGTCCCAATAGTGCTATAAAGGAGTCAAATGTATGACGGAGTCAAATGTATGAAAGGAGTCAAATGTATTTTTTTCACCCCAAAATTTTCATAGAACTTACCTACCATCTCTCTAACACTTTAGGTTGTCTCCATACAATTGTTTTAATATTTATACCCTCCAACCACAGTATGGGGGTATACTCACTTTGTCATTCCGTGTGTAACGCATCGAAATATCGATATAGGACCCCATAAAGTATATATGGGGCATTCCATGTGAAATCGGACACTTTGAAAAATTTCTTTTTAGATTTTCCCAATTTGCTTACAGTTTTTAGTACCCTTCGAAAACTCCTTCGTGGTAAATTTTCAGATTTTTTTGATGACCCGTTCAAAAGATATCGAATTTTTAAAAATTGGTAGTTTGTTCCTTTACTCAAATTTCTTTTAATCATAACTTCTTCAATAATGGTCCGAATTTCAAATTTTTTTTTCAAAATTTTTGTTTTTTTACGTACTTTCTAAAAAAAAATCCCCAAAATTCTTAAAAGCACTCTAGTATACGATTTTTAAGTTTTAAAATTTAAATCTCATTTATATTACTCTTCGATTTTTTTGAAATTTCTATCAATTCTACAAATTTTTTGCTCAGGAAGATCGTGGGATAACGATTATTACCATTTTTTTAAATTTTTTGAAAAAATTTTATTGAAATTTTTCAATCTTAAAATCATTTCTACTGCTCCAATGGTGTGTCATAGAGGGGTCCTTAGACCGACCCCATTAATTTTTACGTCTTAACATTTCTTTGGAACAAACTAATACCCTATCTCCAATTTCTAAGGGGGCTCCCACACAAAAGGACATTTTTTAAAATTTGTTCCAACCGCTCTAACTGCCCTAATAGTGCCCTTAGAGCAACAAAATGTATGACCGACCCACAATATTTTTTTAGTCCAAACATTTTCTCTGAACACACGTACCCTCTATCATTAACTTTTAAGGCGGTCCCCATACAATTTTTTTAATTTTTTGTAAATATGTTTGCGTCCGAGAGGGGTCATTAGTGAGACCGACCCCCATTTATTTTTACCATACAACATTTTTTTCAAAACATACCTATGCCTTATCTTCACTCCCTAAGTAGTCTCCCATACAAATAAGAGTTGGAGCAAATTCTATAAAAATGTAATTTTGTATGGGAGCCTACTTAGGGAGTGGAGATAGGGCGTAGGTATGTTTTGTAAAACTGTTGTAGGGTAAAAATAAATGGGGGTCGGTCTCACTTATGACCCCTCCCGGACGCAGCATTGGACCAGTAGAAGCTGATTAAATAAAACAAATGTACAAAAAATAAAAAGAATTGTATGGGGACCTCCTTAACAGTTAAAGATAGAGGGTATGTGTGTTCAGAGAAAATGTTTGGACTAAAAAAATATTGTGGGTCGGTCATACATTTTGTTGCTCTAAGGGCACTATTAGGGCAGTTAGAGCTGTTGGAACAAAAAAAAAAAATTCGTTTTGTGTTGGAACCCCCTTAGAAATTGGAGATAGGGTATTAGTTTGTTCCAAAGAAATGTTACGACGTAAAAATTAATGGGGGTCGGTCTTATAAAGGACCCCTCTTTGACGCACCATTGGAGCAGTAGAAATGATTTTAAGATTGAAAAATTACAGTAAATTTTTTTCAAAAAATTTTAAAAAATAGTAATAATCGTTATCCCACGATCTTCCTGGGCAAAAAATTTGTAGAATTGATAGAAGTTTTACACAAAAAAATTTCAAAAAAATCTAAGAGTACAAACATTTTCAAAAAGGAGATTTAAATTTAAAACTTAAAAATCGCATACTAGAGCGCTTTTAAGAATTTTTTGGGATTTTTTTTAGAAAGTACGTAAAAAAACAAAAATTTTGAAAAAAAAAAAATTTAAATTCGGACCATTATTGAAGAAGTTATGAGTAAAAGAAGTTTGAGTAAAGGAACAAACTACCAATTTTTAAAAATTCGATATCTTTTGAACGGGTCATCAAAAAAATCTGAAAATTTACCACGAAGGAGTTTTCGAAGGGTACTAAAAACTGTAAACAAATTGGGAAAATCTAAAAAAAAAGTTTTTCAAAGTGTCCGATTTCACATGGAATGCCCCATATACTTTATGGAGACCCCGACCGATATTTCGATGCGTTACAAACGGAATGACAAAGTGGGTATACCCCCATACTGTGGTTGGAGGATATAAAAATGTATTTGTATCCGTCGCCAATCGTTTTAATTTCAGTTAGCTCTTACTTGAATATCGTTTTCATAAAATTCAAGCTTTAATTTTTTAAAGTTTGTTTGCCAGTTTTCAATTTTAACCGCCACAATCTAGTGCTTTTACTTATTAAAACAAAAAAAAAGCTTTGACACATAAAAAGCTTAATTTAAACAAGAAAATCATTAAGCAGTTACACATTTGTTGCTTTAAAGATGATCCCACTTCACTTAACTGGCAGCTTACAGAATTTCTTTTAAGACTCACCCATCAAAACACAATTTAAACGAACATTGACCCATAACACACAAAAACCTCTGACACCAGAAAGCTCAGAATTTTATAATTAAACTCATGGTTTTCATATGCTACACAACGTTATGATCATAATTTAGCCATAATGATAGTAAAAATGCACATTGGGACAGAGATACGAATTTTAAGGGGGAAAGATAAAAGATGTGATAGTTTGTTATTTTAGATATTAAATGAAAAGTTCATTCTCAATCATCGTAACAATTATAACTCTAAATTTTTTTAGATTTGGGGCCATCTTTCATCTAAAAATCACCTCAAAATTGTAAGGGCAAGTTTTCGTTTTAATGGGAAATATTTAATTAAAATTGTAGGTATTAAGCTTGTACTTTGATAAGCTAATAAAATCTTAATATAATTGGACCATTTTTGGACTTAATGTTAGTCCCTTATATAAAACTCTCGTCAGGTATTCTTTAAATCGGTTGGCAATTCCACTCAAATTTAGTTGTAGTGTGGTTTCTACACTTATTACAGATCTTGCAAAAGATGAATCAAATCGGTCCACGTTTGGACTTATGCCCCATTTTCCGGAAAACACTGGTGTACAGTATTATTTGACCAACTATAATTTTCTAGCATTCTTTTTATTTTTTCATTTTAAAAATTCGTCTTAAAAAAACAATATTTTTTGGCCCATAGCACTTAAAGATAATGGCGTTTTTTGAACTTTCATTATTTCTTTAAAATTCTTGTTTCTTCTTTTCAACCATTGACTTACATTGTGTTTTTTTTTTTGGCAAATATTTTTTTTTTAATAATTTTTTTTAACCACACGAATTGATTTATTCATAGATTCATGCTGAACGCTTTTTGTAGCTGTAGGGGTATTAAGAATTCATACCTGTGCTTTCTTTAAACCATTTCATTACTTTTCTATATTAACTTATTCTATTTATGGCTTGAAAGCCGCCAGCAATGAAACAGAGATTATATAAGATCAACATGAAACTAATGCGCGAGTTTAGTTCTTGGCCAAAATTCACAAAGAAGGGACGTTTAAAAAAAATAAAACAACAGACAGCACAATGAGATTTGTAACTTTGCTACTTGGTGTAGCATTTTTAGCTGGTCTTGCAGCAGTTAATGGTAAGTGAAATTGTGAAATTCGAAACAAAGAAAATTTATTTAAATTTTATTTTGAAAAAAATTTAGGTAAAAATGTTAATGAATCACAAACAAAAACATCGGCTGCTATGCCAGTGGTTAAACCTACCGTAGCACCACTTATGACCTCTACTGTATCACCCACTAGGGCACCTAAGGTAAATCCAACACCCACAAAAGCAGCAACCAAATCCAATAATGCTGCTAAGAAATCGGTCAAACCCACCGAAAAAACTCCTATGGTTTCTGAAAAAGAAATGAAAATGGAAGCTAAACCCCTCGCAATGCCCGCTACAGTAGATACAAAAACTTCTATGACAGTTAAAGATGCTAAACCCTTGGCTGTTACTGGTTTCATTACCCAAAATGGTAATATCTATGAAATTGAAGATAAAAAAGGAATGGGTAAAATCCAAGGACGTCAAGCTGAAGAAGATGATAAAGAACATATTTGTAATTATGGAACCGTGGTGATCTACAGTGATATTCCCTGTGATGAAGTTACCAATGTTAAAGTAAGTGGTGTTGAAGAACGTCCCGCTTTAGATGAAAAACCAGAAAAAGTTGAAAAACCAGTTGAAACTGCTGTGGAAAAAGAAGAAGAAGAAATGAAACCCGAAGATATTAAGGTAGAAGAAACTGAAAATAAAGATGAAAAAGACGATAAAGAAGATTTAGCTGCTGTTAAGCCCGTTAAACGTCGTCGCAATAATAAACGTCGCAACAATAAGAAGAAAAATCAAAACGCCAAATTACAACAGCAAAAGAAAAATAAAAATCGCCGTAATAAGAATAGACAAAATCGCCCCAATAATAACAATAACGGCAACAACCGTCGCCGTTTACAACAACAGAAACGTCGTCAACAACAAAATAAACGTCAACAACAAAATCGCCGCCAAGGCCAAGATGGTCAACGTCAATTACAAAATCAACGTAAACGTAATCAACGTAGACGTCAACAAGCCCAACGTTTGGCTGAAGTAGAAGAAGTTGAAGATGAACAATACAATCGTGGACGTGGTAACTGATGGTGATTTTCTAGTTAACATTTGAGCTTTAAAAAAACAACACAACGATTTTTTTTTTGAAAAACACTAAAAGAAATAAAAAAGTATTATAAAGATAAAATAAACAATGGTTTTCAGTTTTTTTTCAACCATTTAGAATTTGAAACATGTAAAAAAACATTTTTCTCTTAAAACCCTATTCACAGACTAAACAGACGCGATACTCATGACAGGAGTAATCTTAAACCATACCCAGCAAAAACTAGGTAATCAGTACTCATTTTCAATTGGATTACCTGGTAAGGAGTACTAACTATTATCAATTACTTTGAACAACCTAATAGCAAAAAGTCACGGTACCTTATAATTTTTCCAAAGAAAAAGCTGAACATTTTCCTATTAGAAAAATCTGAAAAGGAAATAATTTGAGACTAGTTTTCTAGAAAAAGTCTAAGCATATACAATTTTTTATAGTAGAATTGTTTGAGAATCTTCGAATTTTTATAAAGAAATAAGGAATTTTTCTATAGAAAAATTCTGAAAATTTCTAAATTTTTTTTGCTGTAAATGTTTCAGAATCTCAGACGTTTTCTGAAGAAAAAATGTCTCAGAATCTAATACTTTTCCCATAGTGAAAGTGTTTCAAAGTTTGAGACTTTTTTTAAAGGAACATATCTAGGAGTTTCTTACACTCAAAATGATTACTCTGTTAAATACTCAGTAAAATGACTGCAATCTCAATTCGACAGATATTTGACAAAGTTATCTGTCGAAATACAGATTTTAAGAAAATACTTTGTATTTTCTTGTGACCGAAAAACAAAATTTTATCTGTAATTTTACTTCTTTCTTTGTAATCTCTATTTTCAGAACATAAATAGAGTTTTTTGTTAAAATAGAGATTTTAGAAAAATACTTTGTTTTTTTCTAGTAATCAAAATACTAAATTTCATCTGTAGTTTTACTATTGCTCTGTAATACGGTTTTCAAATTTAAATCTCTTGAAAAAACTTCCAAGTATTTCCACCCCTCTTTAAAAAGCGTCTTAAATTACAATAAAAGATGCTAAATTTTACGAGGTGTAGTGCAAAATTGAAGGACTCGTAATTTCACAAAAATAAAAAAAGTAAAATTACAATTTGGAAGCATTAAATCGGGCAAATTTACACGATGGCATTTCCCAATTGTCAACACAACTTGCACATTAAGAAATTTATCAGGAATCAAATAGTGACCGTTGTGTAAAAGCCATGTGAAACTGAAAATGGAAGTTTATGGAAAAAAAAAAACGTGAGAACATCCAGCGAGTTTATAAATAAATACTTCAAAGTTAAACATTCGCGTGCGAAACATTTAAGCGGGCGCATTTAAATGATAGCATTTGCCTTTATTTTGTGTCAAGGTATTACTATCCATGCTTCTTGGTAAAATTCTGGTATTTATTTTACAATATTTTACAGAAAATTCTGTAAATCTACAGTTTTTTTTATCGAAATCATTTTACAGAGTTTTCTTTGTAAAATAGCAAAAAATCTTGCTGGTTGGAAATCTATGGTATTTTCTGCTGGCTCAGCAGAGTATCTTTGTATTTTAACAGAGTGATTATTTTGAGTGTAGAATCTGAGACATTTTATATAGGAATTTGTCTATGAACCTTAAAATTTTTATAAAGCAAAAATTTTTTAGAATCTAAAAATTTTTCTATACGAAAATGTTTAAGAATCTAAGACTTCTTTGTAGGAAAAGTATCCCAGAATTTGAGATTTTTTCTTTAAAAATGTTTAATAGTCGGAAATAAGTATTTTATATAGGAAAAATGTCTTAGAATCTGAACATTGTTAACATAAGTTTCAGAATCTAAGACTTTTCTATAGGAAAAATATGTCAGACTTTCTTTTATTCAAAGAAACTCTTTCTATAGAGAAACTTTCCAAGAGGCGGAGACTCTTTTATATGAAAAAAGTCTTAGAATCTGTGACTTTTTCTATGCGAAAAATGTCTCAGAACCGGAGACTTTTTCTTTATAAAAAATATCTCGGAATCTGTGACCTTTTCTATAGGAAAAATGTCTTTGAATCTTCATTTTTTTTTTAAGAAAAATAAACTTGAGTATATTTCTTTTGGAAAAATGTCTCAAAAAAAGGTTCAGAATCAGAAAAAATGTCACAGAGACTTTTTCTTTAGGAAAATATCTCACAAGAGAAGTATTCCAACCTTTATGAACTGAATTGCCTGAATCTTAAAATATATGAGGCATACATGTCAAATCAGACACTTTGAATTTTTTTTTTGATTTTTTTCCATTTCGTTTTCCCTTCGAAAACTCCTTCGTGGTAAATTTTCAGATTTTTTTGATGGCCAAAGATATCGAATTTAAAAAAAAAAAAAATCATAAAATTTCTTAAAAGTGTTTTAGTACACTCAAAATAATCACTCTGTTAAATTACAGAGATACTCTGCTGAGCCAGCAGAAAATACCATAGATTTCCAACCAGCAAGATTTTTTGTTATTTTACGAAGAAAACTCTGTAAAATGATTTCAATAAAAAAAAAACTGTAAATTTACAGAATTATCTGTAAAATATTTATAAAAGCGACAATAACTTTACTATTTTAATTGATTCTTGTTCAATTTCTCTTTCTTTAATGTGCAAGAAGTGTTGAAAATTGGGAAATGCCATCGAGTAAATTTGCCCGCTTTAATGCTTCCAAATTGTAAATTTACTTTTTTGATTTTTGTGAAAATTACGAGTTTTTTTACGAGTATCTCCAATTTTACACGACATCCTCGTAAAATTTTCCAGGTTTTATTGTATTTTAAGACGTTTTTTAAAACTGGGTTGAAATATTTGGAAGTTTTTTGACGAGATTTTTATTTGAAAACTGTATTACAGAGCACTCAGTAAAATTACAGATGAAATTTAGTATTTTGGTTGCGAGAAAAAAACAAAGTATTTTTCTAAAATCTGTATTTTAGCAAAAAACTCTGTATATTATCTGTAAAATAGAGATTACAAAGTATAAAGTAAAATTACAGATAGCATTTTGTTTTTCGGTTACAAGAAAATACAAAGTTTTTTCTTAAAATCTGTATTTCGACAAAAAACTTTGTTAAATATCTGTCGAATGGAGATTACAGTCATTTAACAGAGTATTTAACAGAGTAATTATTTTGAGTGTATACTATTATTAGGTTTTAAGGTTTAAGGCCTCTATTCTGTCTTTCACAACTTTTCAATTCAAATGAAAATTTCCAAATCACATGAAATCAAGTTTAGTGTTTTTTTGATCACGTTTTCATTCGAAGTTGAAATCGAATAATTAAAATTTAAACAAGGAAAAAAGTTAAATTCGGCCTTGCCGAATATAGAAATAGCCTCCACAATTTCTAAAAGATTATTGCAAAAACTTTATTTAAAAGGAAATTACTTTTGATAAAAATTTTTTTAATTTTGAAAAAAAAATTTCCGCGAAAAAAAATTTGGTAAAAAAAAATCCGCGATTTTTTTCTTTTTTGTCCAAAAATATGTTTGTACTTGGTTAAGTACCATTTGGTGTTTAATTATGTTCACATAAGTCAACCAGCAGCCGAATTAAAGCATTTTGAATTTTTAGGTTATGTTGAATGTACTAAAATTTTTGTACTAAAACATTTTCGTTCATAATTTTTGAACCGCTGAACCGATATCGCTCAAATGCAATACAAAACTTCTCGGGAGAACTTCCAATATATATCGCTCATTTACTTGTATAGTGTCATAACTCAAAATATGTCGTTTTTGGGTAAACCATTCAGAATTATTTGTTATATCCTGCTTTATATTGTGTCAAAAATTCGTATTAATATCTTCTAAACTCACCGTTTGAGAAGAGAACACGCCATTATAACATTTTCTATGTACGGGCCTTTTGCAATGTAAAACAAGTTTCAATTGTAAACTTCAAACAGGTTTTCTGTAAAATCAAACATTTTGCGTTATGACACTATACAAGTAAATGAGCGATATGTTTAATAACAGTCACCTCTGTTTTGTATTTTGGACGTGATCACATTTTCCACAGACAGGCGGACAGACGGACATCGCTTGAATGTCTTAAAATCGATCGGGCATCATGAATATATATACTTTATGGGGTCCCAGACCGATATTTTGATGAGTTACAAACGGAACGACAAACTTATATATACCCTCTATCACTAAGTGGAGGGTATAAAAATTATAAGGAAAAAAGTGCATTCGTTTTACTTTCACCAAATTTTATTTATGTGAAACAAAACGAAAAAGATATTGGAATGTAAAATCTAGAACACCAAAAAAATTCAGAAATTTTCATTTTCAAATTTTTTATGTGAATTAATTTTTTTGGAACAATTGCCTAAATTTAATTTTTGAAAATGTGGTTACGTTCTGATTATTTTTTAATTTTCTTGTGGAAAACTTCTATCGATTTTACAAATTTTTTGCCCAGTACGATAGTAGGATAACGATTACTACTATTTTTTTTTAAGTTTTTGAAAAAAATGTATTGTGATTTTTCAATCTTAAAATCATTTCTACTGTTCCAATGGTGCATCTTAGAGGTGTCAATACCAGGATTGACCACCATTAATTTTTACGACTCAAACTTTTTTCAGAACAAACTAATACTCTTTCTCCAATTTCTAACCCATAAAATTTTTTTTTTTTTTAAATTTGCTCCAACCGTTCTAACTGCCCTAAGAGTGCCCATAGAGAAGTCAAATGTATGACTGACCCACAATATTTGTTTAGTCCAAACATTTTCTCTGAACACACCTACCCTCTAAGGCGGTCCCCATACATTTTTTTTTTATTTTTTATAAATTTGTTTTATTTATAAGACCGACCGCCCATTTTTTTTTTTACCACCAACATTTTTTCAAAACATTCCTATGCACTATCTCAACTCCCTAAGTGGGCTTCCATTCAAAATTAAATTTTTATAAAAATAGCTCCAACTGTAATTTGTATCGGAGTCCACATAGGGAAAGGAGATAAGGTATGTTTTAAAAAAATGTTGCGGGGAAAAAAAAAATTGGGAGTGGTCTCACTTATGACCCCTCTAGGACGCACCCTTGGACTGGCTGAAGAATTCGAAAAAAATTTAAAGAAAAAAAATAAAATTTATAAAAAATAAAAAAATGTATGGGGACCACCCATTGGTGTGGTAGGTGTGTTCAGAGAAAATGTTTGGATTTAAAAAAATATTGTGGGTCGGTCATACATTTGACTGCTCGAGGGGCACTTTTAGGGCAGTTCGAACGGTTGGAGATCATTTTAAAAAAAATCGTTTTGTATGGGAGCCCCCTAAGAAATTGGAGATAGAGTATTAGTTTGTTTTGCAAAAATTTTAAGCCATAAAAATTAATGTTGTCGGTCTTGCGTAAATTGGCCAAATCGGACCAGGAAGAAAAAATGTCTCACTTAATAACTCAGCCAACTTTTAAAAAACTCCATTATTTTAGAGGTTTTTAGCAAATGAAACATTTAAGTGTCAGAAGGAGTTCAAAGTCATTTACTTGGAACAAGAGAATTTAAAAATGTTACTTTTTTGGGCTGTCCCTTTTTACTTACGCCCCAACTCTACTTCCCGATAAATAGCAAATATCTACACTGAAAGAATTTTGTTCATTACGGCTATGAAAACGTACATTGATTCTATGAAAAAAATCATTAGAAGTGAGCCAATGATGCCCTTCATAGAATCTATGAAACAAATTCATAGAAAGCAGAAACCTATGAAAAAGTTCATAGGCTATGGAAAAAAAAATATTATTCAATTCTATTTTTATTTATTTTATTATTTCAATTTTATTTTTTTTTTATTTTATTTTTATTATTTCATTTATTTACTATTTTCTATTTTTAAAAATTTCTATTTTTTTTTTAACTTAACCCCACCGAGATTCGAACATAGAACCTCTTGTTCGTGAAGCTTAATGTCTAACCACTTAGCTAAATTATATAAACAAGTAACAACACTTAAAAGCTGTTTTGAATAATATTCTGCTAACATATTAAGTTTGTGTCTTTGCTCTGTCACAATGCTCTGCCAAAAGCTGTGTGTGTGTTTGTAGAAAACAAATATTTTGTGTATTTACAAAAATGAAGCGTTATAAAACCAAGCGTTAGTTGGCGAGATTTTTCTTCTTTGGTGGCGCTGATAGCTAAGGCGTCGACAATTGCCACTTCAGCCGGTAGGTCTTGGGTTCTAGCCCCGGTCAGGGCAGCAATGAAAATTTTTTTTTTTAATGTTTTTTTTATTTTTTTTTATTTTTTTAATAAATTTATTCAACTGTTTTAATTATTGTAACATTATTTTAATTATTTAAAAAATTAAATGGCATATTGATGGCATTTATTTCTATGAATGACATTCATTAATTCTATGAATTTTTTCTATGAATTTAATAAAATCTATGAATAAAATTCTATGAAAAATTTCAAAATACTAATGAATATTCATTCAGCCAATGAATTGTTTCATAGATTCTATGAATTTGGTTTTATGAAATTTGTTCATAGATGGAATGAACAATAATTCTTTCAGTGTACATTTCGTATATCCGTACCACCCTTATGCTTATTGTTATCATTTAAAATTATTTTAAAATTTTCCAAAACTTTTTATTTGTAATTAGAAATTCTGCATAGATTTTCTAATTGTTTTAATATCCAAAGCATTTTGCCCAAAAATTACCTTAGTTTTTATAAAAACTACTCAAAATGTACATGTTCAATATACAAAGTTTTTTTTTCTGTTATCATATAAAACCATATCATTTGATTATACGAATGTAGTGGTATAAGAACACGTCTCTCTACTAATGCTTCAAATTCTACTTATACATATACTTAATAGGAACTAGCTAACACCTCCGAATATTACCCAGTAAATATTGAGGAGCTAAGGAAGAATTCGAAATTATTGTTTTAATTTTAAAATAGGCAATTATCCTTTTCGAATTTAAATTGATTGGTTTTACATTTTTAATGATGTTTTACAAAATGATCGTTAACAAATTTCAATTTATCTTTCTCAAAATATCTCTTGATCTTTTTTGGATTTCAAAGTTCTATTGATTTTTTGAACATTTCAATGGATATTTTTAGACAATACGCTTTTTTGAAATTTAAAAAATCCAAAACGTTGATCGCAGGATACCACGGGTTAATTTAATCAGATTGTCCTTAAATTTTTACCACATTAGTTTAGACCTAGGGGAATAAAAATTCAATGCATCTGAAAACGCGGATTTTGAGCTGATTTTTCTGCAGAGCAATAACAGCTAAAAATATTGCAAATATGATTTCACCAGTCGATTCTACACCAAAATTTATAACAACGGACGTTTTTGAACTCTTAAAAAAAGTTCAAAAAACACATCACAGAGGGCGGAAATAAAATGTTTTTGATTTTTTTTTCGAATGAAACACCCCCGTATATTTGTAGAAGGAAAGGACATTTTGAGCTTAACAAAATGGTACCAAAATTTCCACTCTATCAGAAACCGTCTCAAAAATGCCCAAAAACACGTTTTTTGAGAACTTTGACATACATTTTCTCAAAAACCTGACATCTTATAAAAATTTGTGAACCATATTTGGAATCAGCATCGAAAGGTTAATCGAAAACAAGTGGTCAGATTTCAAACATCGCAAAAAATGTTCTCTAAATTGCACAAAAATACGGTTTTTGTAAACTTTGACCTCAACTTTCTTAAAAACCTGACGTTATGTAAAACTGTGGAAGCCAGATGCGGAACCAACATTGAAAGGTTAATCTAAAACAAATGTCCAAATAACTAAAATTTTGCGTACCCCAACGGACAGTTCCGCGTAACCCCTAGTGGTACGCGTACCATAGGTTGGTAACCGCTGATATAGGCATAACATATCGAAAATAAACAAGTAGAAAAGTTAAATTCGACTTGGCCGAATCTATGAATACCCTCCACAATACGCTTTTGAGGCTGGATTACTCGATGCTCCGTTATAAAATAACTCTCCGTTAAATTTAACTTTTGCATACAAATTTTGACATAAGGCTCCGTTAAATCGGCAGTTAGCAGCTAACTTTTCATTGAGTAATCCGCCCTAACTGATAGTAAATTTTCCAACGTGAAAGAATAAAATTTTTGATTAGTTTTTATTTTGTGTAAATAAACTTTTTTTTAAGTAATTTTTGAAAAAAAAAAAAGTTTACTAAATTTTTTTTAAGTGTAAAATTTTTTTTTGAGGGTAAAATTTTTTTGAGTGTAAAATTTTTTTAGTGTAAAAATATTTTTGAGTGACAAAAATACGTTGTAAAATATTTTTTTGACTTCCCGGTGAAAAATGAGCATATATGGATACATATATGTAAATATATGGATGCATATATGTAAATATATGAGCATATATGGTCATATATGAAATTGTATGCAGTCATATATGATCATATTTGCAACATATATGTCCATATACGTAAAATGAGGGCATATGCCCATATATGACATATGTGGACATATATGGAGAATATATGTCATATATGTTCATATGCCCTCATTTTACGTATATGGACATATATGTTGCAAATATGATCATATATGCCTTCATACACTATCATATATATTCATATATGCTGCATATATGGACATACATGAAGCTGTATGAACGCATATGTGATCATATTTGTACGATTTTTCACCGGGTTACTAAAATTTTTAAAACACGTTTAACTTCAACTCATGAATTTAAGGTAAAACTAATCTGAAGTTCACGGTTTTGCTAATAACTTTTGAACCACTTTACCGATTTGGCTGAAATTCAATTAAAACTAGGCCCGGGGAATGACAAATATATATATGCCAAGCTTCAGCATCCTCAGAATTGCCTTTTGAAAGTTAGCGTGTGTTTTATCTTTATCTCATAAATTCACGAAAAACCCTTGCCGAAATTCAGTCTTTTGCTCATAACTTTTGAACCACTTGACCGATTTAGCTGGATTGCAATACCAACCTGACCAGGTAAATACCCAATATATATGCCAAACTTCAGGAGCCTCCGTAATGTCTTTCAAAAGTTAGCGTGTTTTCAACAGACAGACAGACGGACGGACGGACATCGCTAGATCGTTTTAAAATCGGTCAAGGATCATGAATATATGAACATTTCCATTTAACTTTTGATTTTAAGGTTCAAAAAATATTAAATTTTTTTTTGTTGGCACATCAAAATCGTTTAGTACGCGTATAAACAAGCATTTAGTAAGTTCAAATCCGTTCGCGTGAAGAACTTTCAGCGGACGGCGCGAAAGTTATGGCGGTTTAAAGATTTTAATTGAAAACAAAAAATTTCAAAATTAAAATTATTATTAGAATTTAACAAAATCAACGTTAATTATCGTTTCATACTATCCCCAATAAAAACCGGATAAATTACGTCCATTAACGTGGATATACAATCAGATTTTTACGATAAAAGTTTGTTTTAAAAAGTTGCTCTCTTAATGCTTGATATGCAATTTACGCGAAATCTAATGACAATTGACCAAATTTAAAGTCATATTCGGATTTAGCACCCTCAAATTATTTAAGAAACTTGTGCATTATGCTAAATTGTGAATTTTTAAAAGTGATGCAATTTCTGATTAATGAAATTTTTAAAGATGCATAAAATCCACAATCTTCAAAATTTATTAATGCCGCTCAATTTTGGGATAAAGCTTTATAAGTACCAGAAATTTCCATTTATAGAAATGAATTTCTATTAGCGGTTTGGGTGTGCCCTGGTGGTTTATCTGAGGACAAAATTGGCGCGTTTTCAGCGTACAGTCACATTAAGTACCAATTTTTGCACACGATTCATAATAAGCATAACAAGCAATCGTCTGACGGGTATATTTTAAATCTAAATTCTTTTCGCGCGAAAATACAAGCAAAAGTTTAAAATCGTGAAATGTCAGATTTTTGCAAAATTTTTGCTAATCAAAATTTTAACACGCTATATCGATTTTATTATAAAAAATCAAAAAATATTTGGATCACGCGATGTGCTGGCCACTTTTAAGTAATATTGCGAATGTGCCTCGCAAAAAAGTGGATTTTTGATGACTTTCACGTTTTGTCTCTTAACATTTGTCTAGCTAGTACTCCGCTCCTATTGAGGGCACATTCATGAGATCGGTTTTAAACTGGAGGGAATTACGACAGATATCATTCTTTGTATTAGCTTTTGAAAAGTATGAAGCGGCGCAAATTTTTTGATAAAAAAACGACGAAAAATTGAAAATGAAGAAATTTTAATTTCAAACCGTTACCACCAAATAACTTTTTTATTATCGATGGCACATCAAATTCATAAATACACCTTTTTTGAACAAGTATAGGGACCATATATTTAAAATCTTCGAAGAATGCGTTGGACGGCGCAAGTACAATAGGCCAAAGAGTACATAATTTTTATGAAATTTCAATCAACTTTTCCAAATTTCGAAAGTTTGACTGTCGCTGACTACCGCAAATTAAGATTTTTGGCCTTAAGGGTTTGTAAGCTAATTGCATTAGAAGTCCTTTATGCATTTCTATCAGTAGATAGCCATTTGAATGCAAATAAAAAAAGTTTTTGCCAAAAAACCAAAATTTCAAAGTAATGAAAAGTTAAATGGAAATGTCCATATATACTTTATGGTGTCTTAGACCAATATTTCGAGGTGTTACAAACGGAATGACAAACTTATATATACCCTCTATCACTAGAGTGGAGGGTATAAAAACAATCTCATCCAATCTATGATTACTTTTCCTGCAAATTGTGTATTGGGTAACTGCAACTACTACACAGAAAGAATTGAAAATGTCAATCAACAAAAACGCGGATTCAATTAATTTTTTAATTGAAACTCCTCCGATTAAGAAAATTGTTATATCAATCATCAAATTGTATGTGATTAATTAATTTTTTTTATTCAATTTATCAGTTTTTCGATTCTGATCAAAAATTTGATTAACTTTTTTATTTAAAGTCAATTAAAATAATGATTGATTTAACAAATGAATTTTAAGCTTATGGAAAATTGTGAAGAAATTCAAATTTTTTGCTTTCCAATATGTTGCCGACAATAAAAAAAGTAAGATCCTAGTATAAATTATATTTTTGAATTATAAATTGAAGCGAAAAAGAATCTGGTATGTAAAAAATTTGTAATTTGATAGTTAATGAAAATAACAAAAATGTTTATCAAAACAATAATTGACTTATTTAAATTTTGTTGATCAATAAATTTAATTGATATATTTTAGCCAATAATTTTTTGTGTGTAGTAGTAGTTGCTGCTATAGTACTAATACTAATACTTCAGTACGTAGTTGTAGCAACAACAACACCATCTACAATTTATATCAAAAATTTTTGTGTTAAAACAATTTCTCTTGTACCAACAACAAAAAAAAAAAATTATAACCTCAAATAAATTTCTAAACCACATTAAACACAAAAACACAATAGTTGTTCCTGTTTTTTTTTTTCTGTTGTTGCTGTAGATGAACAAAACATGGAATAAAATTTCTCACTGTGAAACGCTCAGTCTGGAATCGTTGGTTATTTGGAATTTGGGTTTTAGTATTGTCCAGTTTCAAAAACAAAAAAAAAATTGTGTTGTTGAATGAGAAATAATAAACGCTATGGTCAAATGTCATATGTAAAAATGGCTAATGTTGTTTAAACTCAATTGCTGCTACTGCTGTTGCTGATATTGCTGTTGGAAATTCTACTACTTTATAGAACCAAAAAATAGTACATACATATATTTGGACAAATCTCTTTAGGAGTAGCAGTAGTAGTAGCAGTATTAGCTACCTAAAAACAGCCCAGCAAAACTTTGGTAATGGGTGGTGATTATATAACACATTACCAGGTAATGTATATGGGGCTTTCCAAGCCAAATCACTCACTTTTAGACCCGACCCCCTTCGATTTATTTTATTTTTGGATATGTTTTAGTACTTATTAAATGCAACTTAGACACAAAATTTCAGCTTTTTATTCCAAGAAGGTGTTGAGGAATCAATTTTTCAAAATGGCGATTTTTTTAAAAAAATGAAAAAATTAAAATTTTTAATTAATTTTGACCAGTTAAAAATATAGATATCTTAAAAAAAGTTGGACAACGTTTTGTTGGTATTTAAATGTTGTTTTAGAAAAAAATATTAAAACAATTTTTCGAAGTAATTATCACCTATTTTTTAACGTTTAAAAATTAAAATCGACTTTTTAAAAAAGTCCGAAACCTTCGATTTTTTTTTTTTAAATGTCTAAAAGTTCTACTCTAAATTACGCAACTTTTAAGCCATAATTCGAGATGTGATCGCAATTTGTTCTAGTTTTTTTTTAAATTTTGAAAATTGCACCTTTTATTTTTTGACTCTGATTTATTTTATATGGTGCTCCAAAAAAATTAAATTGGTAGATACTGACCCTAACTTACCCTAGATATATTCATTTCGAGGTAAAAATACGCCTCACAAAAATTAAGAACGATCGGACATGGGTAAGGCGTCCCGCAGGGGCCTTGAAGTTTAGAAAACGGATTACAAGGAAAAATATGAATTTTTTTCTGTTTTCTTCATTTTTTTGGTATTTTAAGTTAATTTTAAATTCAAGTGGTTACAGAATTAAAATACGAAGTAAAATGCCTCTCTAATAAGGTACCAAAAACTAAAATCGGTTGAAAATCAGCCAAGTTATTACAACTTCCCCAGGCATCTAACGTATGGCAGACCACTTGATTAAGCAATACAATCCGATTTTTGAAATTCATTGAAATTTTCTACTGTAATAACATTTTTTTAATCTTCAAGTTCAAATGTATTTAGATAACAAGTATTTTTCATATTGTGTTTTGCTAACATTTTTTAAATTAATGCTAAAAATGCCTGCATTTTCGACACCCTTTTGAAATCTTTATTTTCAAAAAAAAATTTTTTTTTGTTTTAAAATTTGGAAAAACCAATAAAATAATACATTGAAACATGAATAATGAAAAAATGTTATTACAGTAGAAAATTTCAATAAATTTAAAAAAAGGGAATCGCATTCTTTAATCAAGTGGTATGACACACGCTAGATGCCTGGGGAAGTTGTAATAACTTGGCGGATTTTCAACCGATTTTAGTTTTTAGTACCTTATTAGAAAGGCATTTTACTCCACATCATAATTCTGTAATCATTTGAATTAAAACTTAACTTAAAATACCAAAAAAATTGCGAAAACAGAAAAAAATTAATATTTTTCCTTGTAATCCGTATTTTAAACTGCAAGGACCATGCTAAACGCCTTACCCATCTCCGATCGTCCTAAATTTTTGTGAGACGTATTTTTACCTCGAAGTGCATATATCTGGGGTAAGTTAGGGTCAATATGTACCAATTTATTTTTTTTGGAGCACCATATAAAATAAATCAGAGCCAAAAAATTAAAGGTGCAATTTTAAAAATTTAAAAAAAAAATAGAAAGAATTGTGATCACATCTCAAATTATAGCTTAAAAGTTGCGTAATTTAGAGTAGAATTTTTATAGTTTTTTACAAAAAAATCGAAGGTTTCGGACTTTTTCAAAAAGTCGATTTTAATTTTTAAACGTCAAAAAATAAGTGATAATTACTTCGAATAATTTTTTCATATTTTTTTTCTAAAACTACATTTAAATACCAACAAAACGTATTCCAACTTTTTTTAAAATATTTATATTTTTTAATGGTCAAAATTAATTAAAAATATCAATTTTGTATTTTTTTTGAGAAAATCGCCATTTTGAAAAATTGATTACTCAACACCATCTTGAAATAAAAGGCTGAAAATTGGTGTTCTAGTTGCATTTAATAAGTACTAAAACATATCAAAAAATAAAATAAATCGAAAGGGGTCGGGTCTAATAGTGAGTGATTTGGCTTGGAATGCCCCATATATCTTATTTGTAGCATTATTTTATGATGTCTTACCAAACATTTGTTCCACAACGTATTATTTTAAAGTGAAAAATAATACATTACTAATAATTTGCTACGTAATGCATGATTATTGGAAAAAATGTATTTCATATTTATTATTTCTAAACATTAAGTCATGGATGACATATATTTGGTTACATTATGTATTATTTCAAAGTTTGAAATAATGCATTATTTATAATTGAATACATAATGCATTACAATAACATAAAAAATAAATATTTTATAAAAAAATGCATAAGTTTAAACTAGAGATGGATTCACGACAGAAATTTGTTAATGACACACACTCACTCAGGAGTATATTTTATCTCGCTTACAATCACGTGAGTAAATTTAATACAAAATTACTTTTTCACAACTCGTAACACCTTATATATTACGTTCTGGTATGCTATATTATATACCTTACTCGTAACCTACAAAATATCATATATTTTACACCTTCCTCGTATTCTTCGTTATAAATTTATGACTTATTTTATACCTTACTGGTATTCTTTGTGATAATGTATATGCATTACTTTTAGTCTCATCGCCTGTTAAAATCATCAATGCTGCAATGTATAAAATAAGAGATCTTATACCTTATTTTATACCTTATATGGTAAGGTAAGTTTTGCTGGGAGTAAAGCAAATGCATGAAATAGTAATTAAAACAGTGTTGACTTTTGTAAAAAAAAAAAAACACTCTACACACCAATACTTTCCTTCCTAATTCATTTTGGGGTGTTGGAATAAAAAATGTTATTGTTTTTAAGCCAATTTACACATTAGAGGGGTAATTGTTTAAAGAGAATTAATAAATCTAAGGTTAGAAATAACTGGGTTCATAAAAATGTAACTAAAGGTATTAATAAGATTCATCCAAGAAAGGTGGCGGGCCAAAAAAATAATACTTACTAATCCAAAGTAACAAGAAAACCTACACTAAAAAAAAAAAACTGTAAAGTTAACAAAAAAATTAGTTAAATTTAACTAAAAAAGCACCTGATTTTGGGCCTACTAAATTTTTAGTTAATTTAACTAAAAATATTTAGCTAACTTTTCGTGGAATGAATGTAGCAAAAAAAAACGTAACTTTAACTAAAAATTTAGCTGAAATTTCGTAACGTTTTTATCTCTTCTATATATATAAAAATGGACGTGTGTATGTATGTGGGTATGTATGTATGTATGTTCCGTATGGACTCGAAAACGGCTGGACCGATCTTGATGAAATTTTCAGGGAATATTCAGAATAGCCTGGGGAGTAACACTGTGCGGTCAGATTTTCGATTTTCTGCCTGTGGGCGGAGGGGCGTGGCAAAATCGAGTTTTCACATTGCACCATTAATGACATCTATATATAAAAAACAGATGGACCGATTGTGATGAAATTTAAACCAAAGATAGTACTAACCGAGTACTAACTATATGCCAAATTAAAGCGTGATCGGACAAATAGGCGTAAAATTCCATGCTTTTTTGCCTGTTGGCGGAGGTGTGGGCCAAATCGAATTTTTACATCGCCACCACTAATGACATCTACATATAAAAAACGGATAGACCGATTTTAATGAAATTTAAACCAACGAAAGTTCTAACCAAGAGCGTGATCGGACAAATGGGCGAAAAATGCCATGCCCCTTTGTATTTAATTGAATGTTATTTCTGCATTCTTCGCAATAACACAAAACTGTTGATTCGATTTTAATTAAATTTTCAGCACTGATACTGTTAACCGAGTGCAGAACTATAGGCCATGTTATAGTACAATTGAAAAAATGGGCGTAAAATGCCACGCCCCTTTGTACTATACTGGACGTTGTCTGCCTATTTCGCAATCACGCAAAAACAGCTGAACCGATTCTATTGACATTTTCACTACATACAGTGCTAACCAAGTGCATATGTAGGTCATACAAGATCGTTATTGGAAAAGGGTACCTTTGTACCTTTGTACTATACTGACCACGATTGAACAAAGAGGCGTAAATTGCCACTCCCCTTTGTTTTATATTGAACGTTATATCGCCTGTTTTGAAATCACGCAAAAAGGGATAAGCCGAATCAGTCACTGCTAGATAGAACTAACCGCGCGGGAACTGTAGGTCATATGTAGAGCGCGATTCGGTAAAAGGGTATAAAATGTCACTCCCGTTTTTCATAAATAAAAAGTTATTTCCTCCTCTTTCGCAACCACACAAAAACGGCAAAACTGATGTCAATGAAATTTGCAGCACAGATAGTACTAATCGAGAATGCAGCATGGAACTTTAGACTATCAGGATTCGATAAAAATGAGTTAAATGACACGCCCCTTTGTACTATACTTAACAATATGTCTGTCTGTTTCGAAATCACGCAAAAACGGCTGAACCGATTTTGTTGAGATTTCCTACAGATAGTGCTAACCGAGGGTGGAACCAAAGGTTACTTGCTGGACCCGGACCCGTGCTTTAATTTTGTCCGACACTATATTTAAATTAAGATGCAATATAAAACAGTTTTTTTTCTTAGGGCCAGCAACGCGGACCGGGTATAGCTAGTGTACATATATTAACAAAAAAATTAGTTGAATTCAGCTAAACTTTTTGTTACTTTTCGTAAACTAAAATTAACAAAATATGTAGTAAACAATTTTAAGTTTATTTTTTCTGTTTTTTCATCAGCTTAAGTAGAACTTATGAGATTCGCATAGGAGGCTACACAGGAAATTTCACTTAACAAATTTGTTACGAAAAATCAGCAAATTAATTAGTAAAAATTCGTAAACTCAGTTTTGAAGTCAACAAAAAAAATTAATTCAAAATTTGTTCAAAACTAGTATTTTCGTAAATTGAACTTAACTAAAAAAAGTAGTTAAAACGCTGATTTTAACTAAAAATTTGCTAAAAAGCCAGTAAACTCGAGTTAACAAAAAAGAATTTGTTAACTTTACAGTTTTATTTTTTTGAGTGTATAAAAACCTATATTTATTTCATAGATTTATCTAGTTCTTCAAGGAGGACCTTTTCCCCTGTTCCGATTTAGCCCATTTGCAATTGCATCGTGCTTTGCACAGGAATCGTGCTTTGTCTTAGAATCTATTAAGGATAAATAAACTTTAGACCCTTATTTCCTTATTAATTTACAATTTTGAAGTAAATGGCGCCCAAGCTGGGGCCGGAAGTGAGCCACAAAGCGTACTCACAGAAATCACGGACAAACAACAAAACGATATTAAGCTATCAAAAACAATAAGCAAAGACCATTCGGAAAAGTTTTCTAAGAAAAAAAAAAAAACAACTACTGAAACATTATCGAAAGGTAGGACTGCCAATTTCTGGATTTTATATATATTCGTGCCAAGTTTCAGCGGACTAATTCTTTAGTTTGGCTTGAATATTTAAGAATCGGTCAGAAATGTATTGTATTTTTATTTTTATAGATTTCTACTATAGTACTTCAAGGAGGATTTTACCCTGGTCCGAGTGCACTTTATATAGACTTAGACCTAAATTTCAACAAAACAAAATATTTTTTTTTTTTTATATTGTTCTGTATAATTTTCAAGTAAATAGCGCCAAAGCGGGGGCCCACTTCCTAATCACAAAGCGTTAACAGAAATCACCGACAAACAACAAAACCAAAGCAAATTATTAAAAGGATTGATCACAAATTCACTCGGAATAGTTTTTTTAGAAAAAAAACTAGTGAAGCAGTTTTGAAGGGAAGGACTACCCATTTCAGGATTTGAGATATATTCGTGCAAAGCTTTAGCTGTCTAATTCCTTAGATTAGCTAGAATATCTAAGAATCGTTCAAGAATAAAATGTGTATATACTTTTTTCAGAGATTTCTATAGTTCTTTAATGAGAACTAATTAAGCCGATTTGTAAACTCAGCCTGTGACAATGAGATATTGAGCCTTACTTAAAACGTTTCCCTTTTTTGGTTGGGATTGCATCGCGCTGTACAAATGCATACAGACGGATATCGCTAGAATGCCTTTGAATCGATAAACATATATTTTAATAATAATATTTCGATGAGTCATTCAAAAAATTTAAGTTTTTTCTTTTCGCTTTCTCCGATTTTGCCCGTTAATGAACATATAGTCCTTTACAATTTTTAAGTAAATTGTTCCCAAGCTGGGGCCACTTCCTAATCGCAAGCACAAAAAACACCAAAAAAAATATAAAACGGCAGCAAATTATTAAAAATAATGAGCATAGATTCACTCGGAAAGGTTTTCTCAGAAAGGAACAACTGGCGAAGCAGTTTCGAAAGGTAGAACTGCCCACTCAAGGATTTAATATACATATATTCGTGCCAACTTTGTGCAGCCAATCCCTAAAAAGGGTGCGGATAATAATACTAATAATTACCGCCCAATCGCAATATGCCCAGCGCTCTCGAGGGTGATAAAGAGCATTGTAAATTGCCATCTTGTTAGGTAACTGATGGCTATCTTTCTTTAAACGATCGGCGGTATGGTTTTCGAAGAACTCGTTGGAGTCGATCGATCCACCATTTTGTTGAAAGTACACTCAAAAAATTATGTCATTAACTATTTGTAGTTTATTTAAAATGTATTACGTTTTGTCGTTTTTAAAAGAAAATACATTTGTTCAAAAAAAAAAAAATAATATCGAGGGCCTATATTCAAAACCCTCTATCTTCCATTTTCACGAAAATTACTTTTTGATGGCAAAATATTCAGTAAAACGGCCCTCATCTATGGTGTAAAATTCAGAACAAAAATATTTTTTTTTTGCTATTTTATTTGCATTTTTGGTTTTCTCTATCTCTTACACAATTAATTTTTTGAATGCAAAACCCTCTATCTTTTCAAATAATTAATTTACAAATATTTGTTTTGAATAATTTTATCATGCATTACATGTTTTCATACTAATTTTTGCATGCTGCACATGAATTTATCAACAAAATTCCAGAACCACGATTTTGGTCCACTGATGCTAATTTTTTCTGAAAATTCTTGTATGACTTTTTTAAAAAATATGTCTCAAACTTTGGATGTCTTGTGTACATTGTGAAACAAAAATTTTTATCTTAAAAATCCCGATGCTGATCAGCATCTGTGGACCAAAATCCCATTTTTATTTTTTTTACTATTTCTTACATAACATACTCAACAGTTTGACAACTTTTGAGACGAATTCGGTAAAAAAAATAATTTTTATCTTAACAATCCGCACCTGTGGACCAAAACCGCGATTTCGAAATTATTTATAAGCCGTTATCGTTAATAAATTACGTTAAAAATTAACCGATGTCATAAATGAAATCATAATAATTCATTTTTATTAAAATGCAAAACCCTCTATCTGATCATTTTCATTCCTGTACTTAATATTTTTGAGAAACAAAACCCTCTATCTATCCTATAAAATCCCCAATAGTGCAAAATTTTAAAAACGAATTATATGTCAGATTCAGTAGTTGATTTAAAAAAATATTGTAAAATATCGAATTTTAATTACTCTAACAATTCGCGAAATAAACAGTTTTTTGGCTCTCCTGAAAAGTTGTGTTTTTTTAGATAGAGGGCCCTCGATATGTTTTTTTATTTATCCCCACCGAGATTCGAACACAGAACCAATTGTTCATGAAGCTTAGTCTCTAGCCACTAAGCTAAAGTATATAAACAAATAATAACACTTAAAACCATTTTGTTTAATATTCTGCTTTAACATATTGAGTTTGTATCTATGCTCCGTCACAATGCTCTGCCAGAAGCTGTGTGTGAACGTTATATAACTAACAAGGGAAGTCTCCCTAGTGTCACCCGCGGATCTTTATGGAATTGGTTTTATTTTGTAGATCAGAAAAAATAAAGGGACACGTATTTTTTCTAAGCGGCCCAAATTCATATTTAGGGGGTAAAAAGGAGGGGGGAAGACAAGGCCATTTTTCAGTTTTTTTCGTTTATCTCCTTTATTATGCAAAGAAACCTTGTCATGTTACATACCAAATGAAAGGTCTTTGGAAAACCTATCTACGTGTGCTAAGAACGTGTCCAAACATGCACAACTTTTCGTCATATTAAGTAAAATACCAAAATTTTAGGACATTTTTGTTAATAAGTCGAAAAATGTTAACTTCTTTGGCCCGTTGTTAGCACCACGAGATAGGTATTTTTAATACCTTTAATCTGATATCACACATGCCTATATTAATTTTGTTTAAATAGGCGTAAATCGTAAAAAACTGAAAAAGGTCAATTTCCCCCCATACAAATCGACCACCCCTAAAAATGAGTTTGGGCCGCTAAAAAAAAATACGTGTCGAATTAATTTTCGTTCTAAACAACATATCCAAATTTCATGAAGATCGGAGGGTGACACCAGGGAGACTTCCCTTGTAAGTGAACGTTATATAACTAACAAGGGAAGTCTCCCTAGTGTCACCCGCGGATCTTTATGGAATTGGTTTTATTTTGTAGATCAGAAAAAATAAAAGGACACGTATTTTTTTTAGCGGCCTAAATTCCTATTTAGAGGTAAAAAGGAGGGGGGAAGACAAGGCCATTTTTCAGTTTTTTTCGTTTATCTCCTATATTATTCAAAGAAACCTAGTCAAATTACATACCAAATGAAAGGTCTTTAGAAAACCTATCTATGTGTGCTAAGAACGTGTCCAAACAGGCACAAGTTTTCGTCATATTGAGTGAAATTCCAAAATTTTAGGACATTTTTGTTAATAAGTCGAAAAATTTTAATTTCTTTGGCCCGCTGTTAGCACCACGAGATAGGTATTTTTAATACCTTTAATCTGATACCACACATGCCTATATTAATTTTGTTTAAATAGGCGTAAATCGTAAAAAACTGAAAAAAGTCAATTTCCCCCCATACAAATCGACCCCCCTAAAAATGAGTTTGGGCCGCTGAAAAAAAATACGTGTCGAATTAATTTTCGTTCTTAACAACATATTCAAATTTCTGGAAGATCGGAGGGTGACACCTGGGAGACTTCCCTTGTAAGTGTTAGTTGGCGATATTTTCCTCCTTTGGTGGCGCTGATAGCTAAGGGGTCGACAATAATCACTTCAGCCGGTAGGTCTTGGGTTCTAGCAACGGCCAGGACAGCAATTATTATTTTTTTTTTATGTTTATTATGTTTGTATACCCTACACCATTCTGTGGTACATGGTATAATGAGTTTGTGCTGATGTTTGTAACTACCTGAAATATTGGTCCTAGACCTACCATCAAGCATACCGATACAGAATTACTTTTCGAGTCGATTTAGCGATGTCCGTCCGTCCGTCTGTCCATCTTTCGGTTTAAGCACGATACAGGTCGCAATTTTCAATCAATTGACTTGAAGTTTGAAACTTAAGCATATTTTGGGCCAAGGACGAAGCCTATTGAAATTAAAGAAAATCGATCCATGTTAAGACCTAGCCCCTATACAAACGCCCCCTTCGGATTTGTGTTACATGATTCTAATAACCGTATAATAACAGATATCGCTTTGAAATTTAGTAGTAATCAAATTTTGTATACACGAATCATCATTCCAAATTTCAAAGGAAACGAATCAGTCCTATTCATATTCCTCCAAAATTCATAAAAATGGAATTATTTGATAAAAATGTTATCGTTGGGTGTTAAACGTATACTTTAGTAACCTAATCAAATCGGAATATAATTGGACCATTTTTGGACTAAGTCCCCTTATAAAAATTTCGACCGATATTCAGTTAAATCAGTCTGTTAATAAAAAATAAACCAATTCCATTAAAATTTGATCTGTGTGTGTTTTCTACACTAAATAAAGATCTACCAAAAGACAGATCCAATCGGTCCATGTTTGGAATTGGGACCCATTTTCCGGAAAACACTGGTGTGGGGTATTACATGGTCGGTCTTGACCGACTATAACTTTCTTACTTGTTTTTATATTTTTTAATATATTTATTCAACTATTTTAATTATAGTAACATTATTATAATTATTAAAACATTTCAAAGCAGGGTTGGCAACCGATACACATCTAGAATAACGGTATTTGGCTGTTGTACCGCAACCAATAAAGATATGGACATTTTCAAAAGCGATTATGAAAGCTGATGAAATTTCTAGTATTTTAAATGTGTAACTTAGTGTTTCTACCGGTTCGTTTTCGAAATATAGGTCAATACCTTTATAATACCGTTTGAAACGGTATTATAACGGTATTGGCCTATATATCTAAAACGAACCAGTAGAAACACGAAGTGAAACATTTAAAATACTGGAAATTTCACCAGCTTTCATAATCGCTTTTGAAAATGTCCATATCTTTATTGGTTGCGGTACAATAGCCAAATACCGTTATTCTAGGTGGGTATCGGTTGCCAACCCTGATTCAAAGGCATATTGATGACATTTTCTTCTATGAATGACATTTATTAATTCTATGAATTTTTTCTATGAATTTCAAAAAATCAGCAAATGAATTGATTCATAGATTTTATGAATTTGGTTTTATGAAATTTGTTCATAGATATTATGAACACTAATTCTTTCAGTGTAAAGAGCAAATGATATCCTAAAATATGAAATAAAAATAGCACATTATCTTTTTAAACTCGAAAAATTTTGTGCTCGATTCAAGAGTACTCTTTCACATACTTTAAAATATATGATACCCTTTCGAGTTTTAAGTATTTTAAGTTTTTTAAAAAAATCTTAAAATTCGAAAGAATATCGACGGCCAAATTCATAAACCAATTGTAATTTGTC
Organism: Pegoplata infirma; assembly: GCA_963921195.1. Classification (NCBI taxonomy): domain Eukaryota; kingdom Metazoa; phylum Arthropoda; class Insecta; order Diptera; family Anthomyiidae; genus Pegoplata; species Pegoplata infirma. Next base: position 31,521,577 of record OY992540.1, on the reverse strand, counting down.
TTTTAAGCCCACAATAGTTAAAGTACAATAAACCTTTAACAAACCTTTTTTACAAAATTGTATTTATAAACGTACTTTAACAATTTTATAATTTTGCATTTTAATGATGGCAAAACCATTGCTTTATTTTTCATTTAATTGTTTGTGATGTATAAAATCATGAATAGATTGACTCGGTAGTCGTAAGTAAATATTTGTTTTTGCAAATTTAAGAGTTAGAAAAGATTTCGTATGAAATAAAAATTAGTTTAAAACGTTTTTCTTAACATTATATAGAAATCAAATGGAAGAAAGAGCGAAATAATTGTAATTTTATACCAAGAGTACAAAAAATATTCGAATACCGAATATGTTTTGATGGCATGTACATCACTATTTCGTTTTATTTGATTTTAATTTATTTTTAACAAATATTTGACATATTTTTATTGAAAACATCCTAAATATGTTAATTGTTGAAGATATCTTCGATTTTTAGAATAAAAATTGATGGAATATAACTATTCTAGAGTGGAGAATGTTTCGTTACATGTTTAGATAATTATAGATTAAATTCCGAGCACAAAATGAATGACTTCTCAACTCCAAACTTTATTAAAGGTTTATTGTTAACTATACCCCACTATAAACCTTTTATAAATATTTAGCTTTTAAAAATTTTCCCTATAAACCTTTTATGAGCATGTCTTACAACATTATGAATTTGACCGCAAATGTTTAAAAAGTAGGTGAATGGTGAAAGAGTACTACCGAATCGAGCACATTAATTGGATTTTGAACATTTTGTAACGAGTAAGCGTTACTCGAATTTTTTATGCCTCCAAATTTTAAGAAAATAATTTTGAAAGTGACTCTTCTTTGGCGAGACACCTTACCCACACAAATTTATTTTTTTTTAATTCATTTATTATGGCTTTCTTTGAATTTTAAATGGAATTTTTTAACTACAAACGAAATCTTCGAAAATTTTCGAAACACAATAAAAAATGTCCCCCTATTATACACATTAGGGTGGCAGCTTTTTTGCAAAACTTCGAATTTGAAGGAGTGCACCCCTAATTTTTATTACATTTGGTATAAAAATGCTATGCAAAAAATTTCAGCCAAATCGGACAACGTTAACACGAGGCTCATCGAGGTCAAAGGTCAAAAAATATTTTGATTAAAAACATTAAATAAATGGTGTTGTTTTTTGAATATATTGTTAAAAAGTGGTACACGAGTTGTTTTTAGTATAAGAAGATAAATTAAAAATTTTTGGGCTTTCAAAAATTAACCCTTGTAAGTCTTTCGGGGTCAAAATGACCCAATTTTCACAAAATGACCTCTAAAACACGAAAATCAGCCCCAATTTTCTAAATTTATTGAAAAATACCAATGTAAACCCACATTTATATTCTATTCTATCATAAATACTCAGATATGAAATACTGTCTTTCTAGGATGGCATTCACCCGTTTCACGGTAAGGCCAAAAATATGCATTTTATTTGGCGTGGTTCTCAAAACTGATATTTTGGTTTTTTCAAAATTTTCTTAAACAAAATTAGGAAAAATGCTGAAAAAACCACAGAATCTTATAAAATATATGTTAAAATATAAAAAAAAAATTTTTGGGGGATATCCCTCGGATAGTTTGGCGGGGGCATCGATTTAAACTCAGCGGATTTCGAGGAAAATGCCTTTTTTGCCCACAATTTATTCAATATGGAAAAAATTTGGTAAATATTTTAAAATTTGACAAAGTCAGTGCCATTAATTATTAAAAACTATGTTAGACATTAACCCTCAACGTTTTAGGAAAATGGAATAATATTAACCCGGTTTTTATTCGGGTCAAAGGTCAAATTTAGGGATATTTGGATTTTTTTTAGAAAAAGGCATCTAAATATGAAATTTTTATTGCGATTTTTTATAAAACTTGGTATAATTATTGTACGAGCTCAGAAATATAATTATTTAATTTTTTTAAAATTAACCCATAAATGAACATGGGGTCAAAATGGCCCAGCACATTAAAATTTCTTTATATAGATTTTTATATTTTCTTTCGATTTTTATAAAACTTGTTATGATTATGTGCGAGGTCAGAAAATAAATTACTTGATTTTTTAATTAACCCATAAATGAACATGGGGTCAAAATGGCCCAGCAAGTTAAAAATTCTTAATATATATTTTTTTATTTTTTCTATTTCTATAAAACTTGTTATAATTTTTATGCGACGTCTGAAAAAATAAATATTTGATTTTCGTAAATTAACCCATAAACGAACAAGGGGTCAAAATGACCCAGCACGAAAAATTCTTAATATATATTTTTTTTATTTCTATAAAACTTGGTATAAACATTGTGCAAGGTCAGAAAACTAATTATTTGATTTTTTTAATTAACCCATAAATGAACATGGGGGCACGTTAAAAATGCTTAATGATTTTTTTTTTCGATTTCGATAAAACTTGGTATAACCGTTGTTCGAGGTCAGATATTTTTTTTTAATTAACTCATAAATGAACAATGAAAATCAAATAATTATTTTTTCAGACGTTGCATAAAAATAATAACAAGTTTTATAGAAATAGAAAAAAAAAATAAAAAAAAATATATTAAGAATTTTTAACGTGCTGGGCCATTTTAACCCCATGTTCATTTATGGGTTAATTAAAAAATCAAATAATTTATTTTCTGACCTCGCACATAATCATAACAAGTTTTATAAAAATCGAAAGAAAATATAAAAATCTATATAAAGAAATTTTAATGTGCTGGGCCATTTTGACCCCATGTTCATTTATGGGTTAATTTTAAAAAAATTAAATAATTATATTTCTGAGCTCGTACAATAATTATACCAAGTTTTATAAAAAATCGCAATAAAAATTTCATATTTAGATGCCTTTTTCTAAAAAAAATCCAAATATCCCTAAATTTGACCTTTGACCAGAATAAAAACCGGGTTAATATTATTCCATTTTCCTAAAACGTTGAGGGTTAATGTCTAACATAGTTTTTAATAATTAATGGCCCTGACTTTGTCAAATTTTAAAATATTTACCAAATTTTTTCCATATTGAATAAATTGTGGGCAAAAAAGGCATTTTCCTCGAAATCCGCTGAGTTTAAATCGATGCCCCCGCCAAACTATCCGAGGGATATCCCCCAAAATTTTTTTTTTTATATGTTAACATATATTTTATAAGATTCTGTGGTTTTTTCAGCATTTTTCCTAATTTTGTTTAAGAAAATTTTGAAAAAACCAAAATATCAGTTTTGAGAACCACGCCAAATAAAATGCATATTTTTGGCCTTACCGTGAAACGGGTGAATGCCATCCTAGAAAGACAGTATTTCATATCTGAGTATTTATGATAGAATAGAATATAAATATGGGTTTACATTGGTATTTTTCAATAAATTTAGAAAATTGGGGCTGATTTTCGTGTTTTAGGGGTCATTTTGACCCCGAAAGACTTACAAGGGTTAATTTTTGAAAACCCAAAAATTTTTAGTTTATCTTCTTATACTAAAAACAACTCGTGTACCACTTTTTAACAATATATTCAAAAAACAACACCATTTATTTAATGTTTTTAATCAAAATATGGCTATTTTTTGACCTTTGACCTTTGACCTCGATGAGCCTCGTGTTAACGTTGTCCGATTTGGCTGAAATTTTTAGCATAGCATTTTTAGACCAAATGTAATAAAAATTAGGGGTGCACTCCTTGAAATTCGAAGTTTTGCAAAATAGCTGCCACCCTAATACACATATATTAAAAATACACACACATTCATAGAAAAAAAAGGAAGGAAAATTTTATACAATTACGTTTGTTAAAAATCGTTTGTTGCATGTGTTGTTCCATGAGCCAAACATTTGTGGACGATTTGTGGTACTTTGTACAACTTTGGAATGCAAATACACATACTATCAAAATATAACAGAAAAAAATGCTCTCTCTATTTGACCTTTTGGTTTATAGCAGGCAAATTTAGCAATAGCGCACAGCTATAGCAATAGTAGTTGGTGTTGGTGTTTTGAACAGCTTTAGATTGGTGGAGCCAAAAGGGACCTTTGTTTTTAAAACGATTACCTAATTGGTAAATGCAGTTTTTTGGTCGATTCTTTTTTTTTCTTTTTTTTTGCAGCTTAGAGAATTGTACTGTACGATTACTTACTACTCCTACACAATTTTATAACCTTTGGAAACTCACTTAAGCTTTAAGGAAACTTTTTGTTTTTTGTGTTTTGCCTTAAATATGTCTGTAAAGGTACTTTTAATTCTATTTTCATTTGAAATTTTTTTTTTTGTTAAAAAACATTGTATGTGCTGCGTTCAATTCAGTTTAACCCCGCTTGAGAGTAGCAAAAAAAGGCAAAAAAAAAAACCAAAAATAACATATCAGTAAAAGTTTTGTCCTATATTTTCCACAAATTTGCACAACGACACTACTTTGCTTTTAAAAACTTTTCACTTTTTTTCAAAATATTTTTACTGTAATTTTTGGTTAAAAGACTTTTAGTACTCTACTACTAATATACTCACTACTTCAGTTACAGTTACAGCTACTTCTAATACAAATACATACTATCAATACTAAGTAGTACATGTTTGTAGTGGTAGTAGTGGCAATAGTAGTAGTAGTAGTAGTAGTGGTACGCATAAATCCCTTTGGATTTTATTGTAGCCTTTAAGTGAACTCTTTCATATTTGTTCTTTTCTAGTTTTTTTTTTTTCATTTTTTTTAAGGTTTGTTTTCATGAGTTCAATTTTATGCAATATTTAAGAGTATGACGATACAGTGTGTGACTAAAAAAAAGTTCATATATTTTCCATTTTTTATATCCTAATCCAACAAAATGTGGTACATCGCAAAGTTTGTACTCTTGGCCAAACCATTGAATCGTGAACATGTTTTGCTGTATAAATAATGCTATATTAATCTGTTATTCCATGCAAAACGCATTGAAATATCGATCGAGGACCCCATTATGTTTATATATTATTGATCCGTAAAGGTTTCTAAGATATCTACCTATCTGTTTGTGTTTGTAGATAAAAAAAGTTTTTGATCAAAAACAGTTTTTAATGAAAAAAAGTTTTTAATGAAAAGATATTGTTTATAAAAAAATTTGATGAAAAAAAAAATTGGTGAAAAAAAAATATGGATAAAAAAAAATATTTAATTATCAAAAAAAAAAATATTGATGAAAAAAATATATTGATGAAAAAAAAATATTGATAGAATAAAATATTGATCAGAAAAAAAGTGATGGAAACAATATTAATGACAAACAAGTAGAAAAGTTAAATTCGACTTTGCCGAATCTATGAATACCCTCCAAAATGCATTTTTTGAGGGATAGTACATTTTTTAACATGAAAAAAATTAACAATTTTGATTAGAAATATTTTATTTTGTGTAAAAATATTTTTTTTTGTCATTTAAAAAAAAAAAAATACTAATTTTTTTTTTTAGTGTAAAACTTTTTTCGAGTGTAATGTTTTTTTACTTTAAAAATATTTCTGAGTGATTGCAAGTACGTATGTACACAAAATATTGTCATTTAAAAAAAAAAAAAAAATATTTTTTTTTTGAGTGTAAAATTTTTTTTGAGTTTAAATTTTTTTTCGAGTGTAATTTATAAGTTACCAATGCTTTTAAAACTAAGCAAGTAAAAAAGCATTGCTTTAAAACCAAACAAGTTTTAAAAGCATTGTTAAGTTACCACCAATGCTTTTAAAACTTGTTTATTAACACGTGGCATTTATGATGAAACCAATCTGAAAGTCAGTGTTTTGCTTATAACTTTTGAACCACTAGACCGATTGAGCTGAAATTCAATACCAAAAAGACCTGGGGATCGGCAAAGATACATGCCCAGTTTCAGTAGTCTCATTATTGTCTTTCAAAAGTTATCGTGTTTTTTATCCTGTAAATTCGCGAAAAACCCTTGCCGAAATTTACTCTTTTGCTCATAACTTTTGAACCACTGGACCGACTTGGATTGCAATACCAACCTGACCCGGTAAATGACCAACCTATATGCCAAACTCCCCGCATACGTCCCCGCATAAACTCTCCGCAGACGTCTTCCCAACCAGCTACAATTTGGAAAAATTCAAACTAAACGTCCACAAACACTACTCCTTCTTTCCTTCTCCTCATAACCTATTTTCCTAATACCAACACAATGCATTGCATCAGTAGGGGGCAACCCCTGAGTGTTGGCTCAAAGCAAAAAAAAATATATAGTATATGAGGCATTCCACATCAAATGTCCAGCGAAAAAAAACATGTGTACCGTAAACTTCTGAAAAGGTGGTATGGATAGCCCTATATGGAACTTAGAAAATTGTGTTTTTGGTTTTTCAATTTTTCAAAAACTGGGCTTAGGAGGCGTGGTCAAATATTGGAAAAATGGTCAAATTTGTGGCGAGTTGCCTTGTTTAAATATTTATCACATTAAAACGGAATGCACCACAATCTCAAAAATTTACACTCTTATATAGTTTTGTATGGGCTATCGATTAAATTTTTTTTTTTTTGGAAAATTTCAGAACCCGTTCTGAAATTTTCCATTTTTTAAAAAAGTCAATTTATCAAAAATCCAGCCACTTTTTTTTTCTTTTTTATTTATTTTTTTAAAAGTTTAGATATTTGTCCATCCACACAAAAAAAAATCAGAAACACGTTCATCTTTTTTTTCATAACAATTTAGTAATTTGCTTGTATTTTCTTGTGTCAACAGAGCGTATGACGAATATTTATCCAATTAATATTACTCATTCGCAACTTTAAAACAAAGAAATACAAGCAAATAACAAAATTGTTATGAAATTTAAAGTTCAAATGCGATTTTCTCGAAAAAAAAGATGAACGTGTTTCTGATTTTTTTTGTGTGGATGGACAAACATCTACACTTTTAAAAAAATAAATAAAAAAGAAAAAAAAAGTGGCCGAATTTTTCATAAATTGACTTTTTTAAAAAATGGAAAATTTCAGAACGGGTTCTGAAAATTTTCCAAAAAAAAATTTTTAAGCGATAGCCCATACAAAACTTTATAAGAACGAAAATTTTTGACATTGTGGTGCATTCCGTTTTAATGTGATAAATATTTAATCAAGGCAACTCGCCACAAATTTTACCATTTTCCAATATTTGACCACGCCTCCTAAGCCCAGTTTTTGAAAAATTTAAAAACCTTAAACGCAATTTTCTTAGTTACATATAGGGCTATCCAAACAACCTATTCAGAAATTTACGGGACACATGTTTTTCTGTAGCGGGACATTTGGTGTGGAATGCCTCATATGGGGCATTCCACACCAAATGTCCAGCGAAAAAAAACATGTGTACCGTAAACTTCTGAATAGGTGATATGAATAGCCCTATATGGAACTTAGAAAATTGCGTTTTTGGTTTTCCAATTTTTCAAAAACTGGGCTTGGGAGGCGTGGTCAAATATTGGAAAAATGGTCAAATTTGTGGCGAGTTGCCTTGATTAAATATTTATCACATTAAAACGGAATGCACCACAATGACAAAAATTTACGTTCTTATATAGTTTTGTATGGGCTATCGATTAAAATTTTTGTTTTTGGAAAATTTTCAGAACCCGTTCTGAAATTTTCCATTTTTTAAAAAAGTCAATTTATCAAAAATCCGGCCACTTTTTTTTTTCTTTTTTATTTATTTTTTTAAAAGTTTAGATGTTTGTCCATCCACACAAAAAAAATCAGAAACACGTTCATCTTTTTTTTCGAGAAAATCGCATTTGAACTTTAAATTTCAAAACAATTTAGTAATTTGCTTGTATTTTCTTGTGTCAACAGAGCGTATGACGAATATTTATGCAATTAATATTACTCATTCGCAACTTTAAAACAAAGAAATACAAGCAAATAACAAAATTTTTATGAAATTTAAAGTTCAAATGCGATTTTCTCGAAAAAAAAGATGAACGTGTTTCTGATTTTTTTTTGTGTGGATGGACAAACATCTAAACTTTTAAAAAAATAAATAAAAAAGAAAAAAAAAAGTGGCCGGATTTTTGATAAATTGACTTTTTTAAAAAATGGAAAATTTCAGAACGGGTTCTGAAAATTTTCCAAAAAAAAAATTTTAATCGATAGGCCATACAAAACTATATAAGAACGTAAATTTTTGACATTGTGGTGCATTCCGTTTTAATGTGATAAATATTTAATCAAGGCAACTCGCCACAAATTTTACCATTTTTCCAATATTTGACCACGCCTCCTAAGCCCAGTTTTCGAAAATTTGAAAAACCAAAAACGCAATTTTCTTAGTTACATATAGGGCTATCGAAACAACCTATTCAGAAATTTACGGGACACATGTTTTTCTGTAGCGGGACATTTGGTGTGGAATGCCTCATATATACTATAAAAAATATAGTACTTTTTTAGAAAAAGATTTCTTTTTTGGAAAAAATTACTTTTTTAAAAAAATACTTTTTTGGAAAAAAGTGATTTAAAAAAAAAAAGACTTTTTAGACAAAAAAGTACTTTTAATAAAAAAGGTATTTAAAAAAAAAAAGTACTTTTTTCTAAACAAAATACGTTTAAAAAAATAGTACTTTTTAGAAAAAATAATACTTTTTAGGAAAAAAATTACCATTTTTTCTAATATGTAATTTTTTCCTGAATATGTACGTTTTTTTAAAGGTGCTATAGTACTTTTCTAAAAAAAGTACTTTATTACCACCTAAAAATTACTATTTTTCTAAAAAGATCCATTTTTTAAAGAAAGTTGTAAAAAAGTACTATTTTTTTTGAAAAAGTACTATTTTTTCTAAAAAAAAGTACCATTTCTTTATAAAAAGTAATATTTTTTCAAAAAAGTAAAATTTTTTCAAAAAAAAAAAGTATTTTATTTCTTAAAACAATTATTGAAAAAATAATCTGAAATGTGCCGTGATCCCATAACTGGAACGCGGCACATGTGCCATATGCCCTTGTATGGCACACGGCATATGCCCTTGTATGGCACACGGCACATTTCAGATGTGACATGTGCCATACTAGGGTACATTGCACATTTCAGATGTGCCATATCTCTCGTAGTTTTCGTGATAAGCTTAACATGTAAATTTTTTTGACCGCGATTTTTTTAAAAACGGCTATGGCGATGACTTTAATATTCATTAAAATATAGTGGTGCGGCACCCCAGATGCGTAATCAAGAAAGACAATTACAGTGTTCACAACTTGAGGTAAAAGTTAGTTCGGCCGAGGCGTGGGACAACCACGCATTTGCTAAATCGAATTAAACTCGATAGAGGATCATTATTATTTATACTTTATGAAATTCTTGAATCTTAATAGAAATTATTTATTTTTAGTATCAGAACTTTAAATTTGCACGAACTGTATGAATAAAAACCAAGAATACTAAAAAAACTGCATTTTGTTTGCATCGAACATAAAATACACTTAAAAAACTAAAGTTTAAAGTAAGAAATAACATAAGCCATATGCCGTTTGTGCACCCTACTGTACAGGTTTTGCAAAGGATACGAAGAAGAATTTGTTTTCAGTCGCAAATTTCGCTTATATAGGCTGATAAATACAATCAGAAAAATCTCATCAATTTACTAAAGAGTTGTCATCAAAAATAAAGTGGATGAGAACAATTGTGGCAACCATAATGAAAAGTATGACTGATAATTTAAAAAAGGGTCCGCCCCTTTTAATGGGCGGATATTACAGAGGAAGAAATGATGATAAAAACGAGCTTTACGGAAAAAGTGAGCAGTTTTTGTGGACAGTCCAAAAACAATATCGACCAATTTTCCCTCCGTATCAAGAAATTTGCGTTAAAAAGGCATTAATCTGTTTCTGCATATTTTTGTGAAAGTGCATATTTTTAGTTTTAAATGCATATTTTGATTTTAAATGCATATTTTGTGCATATTTACAACATATTTTTTGCATATTTTTACATAAATTAACAAAAACGCAAATTGAAATTTATTTATTTCAAAAGTTATTAAATTTCTTTTTATTTTCTAATTTCTTGTGTTAGTTCTTAAAACAATATATGCACTTAAGGGATTATATAAAATTTTAAATCTTAATATTGACACTCGATGTTTTTTTTTTTGTTATTTTTAAAGTTCTTAATTTTATTGCTTTTATTGCTCACATTTTATGTTTTTAGTGCATATTTTTGATTTTTTAATGCATATTTTTGATTTTTTAGTGCATGACGATCGCAGCACTACTCATTATTCAGGGTACATAAAATTCATCACAGCCTATTAAAATACTGTCTTTTGTTAATTTTTTCCTTCATCTACCTCCTATTGATATTCATATTTATGCCTCAAAATTGGTCCTATGAGGCAAACATACTCATTTCAACACACACCCACAATATTATGTGGTGTATTGAACTGCATTGAACTTAACAAAATTTATAAACTAGAGATGGGCACCAATCACGTGATTAACGTAAATCACGTGAATCACGCATGAATCACGTGATTCGTGAGTAATTTTTTTTTCTACTCACGTGAGCGTGCGTGAGCGTGAGTAACACAAAAAAGTTCGTGCGTGATCGTGCGTGAGTAAAGTTCTTGCGTGAATTTTTCGTGATTTTAATTGTTTCCCAGATTTTTTTTTCTTCGGTAACGTTTTCTTGATTTTTTCATGGTCTTTAAAAAAATATAAATTTAATAAGTTTTTTAAATGTGTCATTGGGGAATTTGCACTGTGCTTCCATGAGGAAATGCCTTCAGATTCTGACATATAATAGGTAGTTCTTGAGGACATGTCCTAACATTGTCATCAATGAATGTTTGTTTTAAGAGTGTGAAAAAATTCTCTAAGACATCTTTAAGGAAATAGCTTCACAATAGTTGTATATCAAACTGAACTTTTACATCTGGTCAGTACCGTTTTAATTATTAGGGCACACTAGGCACGTGCACAGGACCTTCGACCTAAGGGGCCTGAAATGCCAATAAATTCGGTTATACGGTTAATTTCTTTTAAAAGAAAATTTCTTATTTTCTTTCAGAAAAAGTCTCAGAATCTAACAGATTTTTCGTATACACTGAGACTTTTTCTATACACACAGAAAACAAATTTGCTAATTTCCAACTGAAATTCAGTTGTTGCAAAAAAAATTCGGTTGATGCATTTGTGTTAAGGTTGTGACAACTAAATATCGGTAGTAACAACTAAGTTTTGTTAATACAACTATCTTTAAATTGAAACAACTAAAAAATTCATCTGACACAGCGAAATTTAGTTGCAGCAACCGAATTTTGAGTTGATACAACTGAAAAATTCAGTTGGAAATTTATTTTTCTCTGTGTAGGAGAAATTTGTAATATATCAAAAGTCTCAAATCCACTGAAGTATTTGCTTCATAAAAAGTTTCAGAATGTGAAATATTTTTTGTACACAAAAAGTTTCAGATTCTGAGATTTTAAAAGTCTAAAGTTCAGAGAAGTTTTTCCAAAATAGAAAGTCTCAGATTCTGAGACACTTTTCGTATGCAAAGTCTCAGATTCTGAGACATTTTACGTATTGAAAACTCACAGATTCCGAGACGTTTTTCGTATAAAAATATTCTCAGATTCTGAGACATTTTTCGTACAGGATAAGTCTCAGATTCTGAGACATTATTACAACCAAATTCTTTTCACGAATATCATGGTTTTAATAAGTAAAGAAAAATTAACTCAAGCTAAAATATCCCTACCCAAAATATATTTTTTAGTTTATTTTTCTTAAAACAGGTAGTAACATGAATTTAATTTGAACCACAAGAATGGGTTTTTTTTTTGTCGTGCAACTTTTTACTTTCCAGCGGGGCCCCAAATTCTTTGTGCCCGTTCTTGTGTGGCCGGCGCCATACTTTAGGACGACCCTGAATCTGAGAACTTTTCAATTTCTGAGAAAAACATCGGAAACATCGGAAAGTCGAAAAGTTATTTCTTAATATGATATAGATAATTTATAAAGGAAATTGGATGGAAGTAGAAACTAATGGAAATACGAAGATTTTTGGCATTTTCATATGACCTATATCAGACATTTCCACAAAGACAACTTAGGGGAAATATCATGGGAATGTCAGCACCCCCTGACAACTGCTCAATATGATTGAGAAAATGTTGAAATTTTTTATGAAACTGTCCTCAACTCGGTATATAGAGATGTCATGGGGATGTCAGGTGTGTCAGCGAGCCGTCATCACGGATGGCTCAAGGACTTTCCCAAATATGACATAATTTTTTTTTACATATTTTAATTCGTGAGTATTTCGTGATCGTGATTACATAGTGAGCGTGATTAAATTTTTTTCTACTCACGTGAGCGTACGTGAGCGTGAGCAGAAAAAAAATGTTCGTGCGTGATCGTGCGTGATTACAATTTTTTTTTTCGTGAGCGTGCGTGATCGTGATTGAAAAGTCACTCACGATCCCATCTCTATTATAAACTTTTGCTTCTTTTCTAGTATTTTCCATTTTCCATTTCTTTTTTTGGCTTTAATTCAAACAAAATATTTGTTTGACTTTTTGATTAAAGAATAGAGGACAGACATTCATTCACATTATCGAACAGTACAATATATACAATACAATGCAATTGAATACTGCTTACACAGATAAATTAGAAGAATTTAAAGTTTTATTGAAATCCGATTTTACTTGTAATTAAATCACAAATTTTGTAAAAAAAAAAAAGAAATTTTCAAATCAAAAGAAAAACATTCAACATGTTACTGAGCAGAAAATCCTATGGTATTATCTACAATGTATGTAAAGAATTCTAGAAATGCATCTGTGTGTGTAGCTTTGTATGCATTAATCATACCAACACATTTGCTTATATGTAAAGTATGCAGTAGATTTTTATTGGTTTAAGGAAAATCTTATTTCGTAGTTATTCAGTAAAAAGTCTTTAAAATAATCCTAAGTAGAATAGATTTATTTTATTATATTATATTTTACTTTATTTTTTATTTTATTTTATTTTAATTTTATTTTATTTTATTTTATTTTCTCATTTTCGTTGTAAACCACTGTGAATCAAATTTTGGGATTTTGTTGGTCATACGAAAGTAGAGCATCAAATAGACAAAACTACCTAATATGCTATTTACATATACCCCGAAATCCACATAAATTTGGATTTCAAATCCAATTAAAATCTATACCGTTTACATATGCTTTTTTGACATTTAGCAGGATTTTGTTTGTACTAACTCTGTATTTTCTTTTGATTTGTGTACAGGGTTGTTAGTTGGAAAATTACCCAATTTTATAAATATTTCTAAAAACAATGATTTTTCTTTACCGGAGCCAATATTTTCAATCCCACTAGCATATGTTGGGACCACAATATCAAAAAATGTGTTTTTATGTAGAGCTGCTTCTTTAAATGCAAGAAAATTAACATTTTTGCCAAGTTTGGGGCCGCCACCATTGAGTGTTTTTCTTTGTTAGGAAGACCAAATTGGTCAACTAAATTGTGCGTTTACCATTTGCAATGGTAAATTTTAAATGAAACATTGTTAAACATTGTTTTTATTAATCTTTTAATAGTTTTAAAAAAATAAATTTTAATTGTTTTTTTTTTTTACTTTATAAAAAACAACAACAGCTGATAAAAAATCGTGTGCAGCGTTGTAAAAAAAGCATTAGGGATGATTATTTTAGGAAAACCCATCGTTGTACAATTAAGTAGTAGAAATTTTTCAGGATTTTAAATTGCAATTTTACGATTTTCCCAAATTCCAAATTTTTTTTTGTATGGGATTTGACATTTGAAATCCAAAAAAGTAATTGGATTTACTTGGATTTTCATTGAAATCCCATTTTTTTTGGATTTCGAGGTATATGTAAATGGCCTATAAGAGCTTTCTAAAGGCAGTTCGGAATTCTTTTTAATTACCCACTGAAGTTTTTAAATTTTTTTCAAAGATGTTTGGAAAACGTAAAAAAGACTATAAATAAACACATCTGAGCTTCAAAAAATGGTTTGATGTCTTCAGTAAAATTGTATGTCGGTTCTTTTCTTAGGACCTTTTAACCCTCTAACTGGTATTTTAAGGGGTCATTTAAAAAAATATTTTCTAAGTTCCGAAAACATTTTCTAAAGCAAAAAATGCACTAAAATGATTTCAGAAAAAAAAATCGAAAAATTTTCTCTGTTCCAAAAAAAAACATCATGTTTAAAAAAGAAATGTTGTTGATAAAACGTCATAGCCAGGGAAACCAAAAATATGCTCTAAAAAACACGTTTTATGCGCTTAAAAAATGCCCTTAAACACGGAAAATATGCTCTAAAAACAATAAAAATATGCTAAAAAAATTATGTCCCCTTTTTCCAGGTATTTTTTTTTTTCAGTTTTTTAGAGAATAGACCCAAAAAATACCGTTATGTGGGGTAGTTAGAGGGTTAATATGGTTTAATGAAGCAAGAACAGACCAAATCGTAATCAATCGTCAGAACCCCGTTATTTTGAAAAAAAAAAAACAAACATTTCAATCCACTTACAAAATTAAAAAAAACAAGTAAAAAAGTTAAATTCGGCCTTGCCGAATGTAGTGATACCCTCCACAATTTCAAAAAGATTATTGGAAAAAACTTTATTTAAAAGGAAATTACTTTTGAAAAAAAAAATTTTTTTGAAAAAAAATTTCCGCGAAAAAAAATTTTGGTAAAAAAAATCCGCGATTTTTTTCTTTTTTTGTCAAAAAATATGTTCGAACTTGTTTAAATACCATTTGGTGTTCAATTATGTTCACATATGCCAACCATAAGAAGAATTAAAGCATTTTGTATTTTTAGGTTATGTTGAATGTACTGAAATTTTTGAGGTGTGCTTACATTTTCGTTCATAACTTTTGAACCGCTGAACCGATATCGCTCAAATGCAATACCAAATTTCTCGGGAGAACTTCCAATAAACGTGTTAAGTTTCAGTCATCTCTGTGCAATATTTTGTCCGCGACAGCATTTTCCACAGACAGACGGACAGACGGACATCGCTAGAATGTCTTAGAATCGATCGGGCATCATGAATATATATACTTTATGGGGTCCCAGATCGATATTTCGATGAGTTACAAACAGAATGACAAACTTATATATACCCTCTATCACTAAGTGGAGGGTATAAAAAAACATCCCACTAAAATTAAAAAAAAAAATTAAAATAAATATAAAAAAAAAGTTCTCCAAAAATTAAAAAATGCTCTAAAAACTTAAAAAAATGCTCTAAAAAGTGAAAAAATGCTCTACAAATTGAAAAAATGCTTTAAAAATATGCTCTTATGTTAAAATATGCTCTTAAACCTAAAATATGCTAAAATATGCTCTTAAGACTTAAATATGCAAAAATATGCTCTAACAAATCGATGCCAGATTTCTTAAAATCTTCTGAAACGGATAAATACCTTACATATTTATCAATACAACGCGCAGGAAAAAACATGATACTGCATATTTTTGGTTTCCCTGGTCATAACGAACACATACATAAAATTGTCCTTGGCATCTATTGCATTATTAATATGTATGTAGGTAACACATACATATGCAAGTAAGTATTGTTTAAAAATAATACACAGAAAAAAAAACTTGTGAATAAATTTTTACAACATTATTATAATCGCCCAATTGTGTTTACAACTTCCATTTAAAAATGTGGGAATCAAATTTACTGTTTCACAACGTAGTTTTTCAAAAGTTGTTATATTGAATATTATTTTTAATCAAATCAATAACAAAAATCATTAGCCATGATCTGTTTTTTCAACAAAAGCTTTTATCACATGAATTAAAGATTTTATTTTTTTTATGTGTACATTGTTTCACATGTAAGTGTTTATATTTTACACCCATATGTTTGAGGCTGTGTGGTTGTACAATTTACATACATAAATATAAATTTATATACGTATATGCCCAATGTATACTGCATCATATACATACCATACGTATGTAAAGATTTATAAGTGTGCGTGTGTGTATATGTTTATGTCTGTATTTTAGTGTAGCCATGTATGTATGTGTCAATGACCATTCAAGTGCGAATTTGACAAAATTAAATTTTCACTTTTGGCTTTACAGCTACAAATATATATACACTTACATATACTATGTGTATGTGAACAATAGGGTGACACATATTTTAGTGGGTAAATGTTTAAAGGATTTTTTAAAACCAGCATTAAGGTCTTATGATACTTGCTAGTTTTTGTATTTTTTATATTTTGGAGAACAGGGCAAATATATTTTCATAGGAAAACTGACCAAGTGTAGAGAGTATGACAATATCATGAAAAAATTTCAAACGTCAAAAAATATACGTGTGTTATCGATAATTTTGCAGTGACTGTCAAAAAAAAATATAAAAATTATCAACTTGAAATTGACATATCCAGAATAAAATGTTAACAGTGTTGCCAATTTTATTAGTTTTTGCTCGAATGAAGCAGTTTTACATTTGTTTTAGGCGTTTTTTTAGCTATTTTGGGTGAGTTATTTTGAAAATAAAAGTTGGCAATATTGTTTTTTTTTTTTTGTTTTGTCTTCAATTTTATTTTATTTCTTGGTCTTTCTCGCATTTGTTGTTAGATTCGATCAATCCTAAAAAAATCCAATACAGAAACTAGCAAGTATCATACCACCTTTAGCGATATTGTTTCTATACAAAAATTCTTAGATTCTGATATTTTTCCTATTGAAAATGACTGAGATGCTGATACATTTTTTTTATAGAAGAAGTCTTAGATCCAGAGGCATTTTTCCTATAGAAAAATTTTCAGATTTTTCCTATAGGAAAAATCTCAGCTTCTGAGACATTTTTCGTATCGAAAAAGTCTAAAATTCTGATATAGTTTTTCTATAGAAAACGTCTGAAACATCTTATTTTAAATTAAGTTTATGGGACTTTTTCTTTAGAAAAATGTCTCATTTTTTTATAGGAAAATTCTCCGACATTTTTCCTACAGACAAAGTCTAAGATTCTGAGTCAATTTTCCTATAGAAAAAGTCACAGATTTTGAGACATTTTCCTATAGAAAAAGTCTCAGATTCTAAGACACGTTTTCTACAGGAGAAATACATCTTTCCTATAGAAAAAGATTCTGTTATATTTTTTCCATAGAAAAAATCTCAGATTCTGAGGCCATTTTTCTAAAGAAAAAGTCTCTGATTTTGAGACATTTTTGCTGTAGAAAAAATTTCCGATTCTGAGACATAGGAAAAATATCTCAGAATCTAAGATTTTTTCAAATGTCTCAGAATCTTAGACTTTTTCTATAGGAAAATTTCTTATTCTGAGACTTTTTCCATAACAAAAAATGTCACAATATAAGAATTTTTCTATAGGAAAAATGTCTTAGAGTCTGAGAATTTTTCTATAGGAAAAATGACTTACAAGGAAGATCTTTCATAGGGCACCAGCCTATTGTCCTGAAACTTGCATATTGGAAAGAGGGGAGCAAAATAAGAGTTACCTGTTTTCCTATAGCGGCCCAATCTCACAAAGGGAGGGGGAAAATCGGAATTTTTTCGTTTTTTTAAGGATTTTTCCCATTTCTTCAAAAGAAACTACATAACCATTTTATACATGTCGAAAGGTTTTTGAAGACCTATCTAACGGTGAATCGGTCGTGTCCAAATACGACTTCGTTAAGTTCGTTTTTGTCAAAAATGAAATGAATTGAGGTAGTTTATATAGAGATGTATAAACGTACAACCGCCAAAATCATATAAAATAATCTCTATCAAAATTAAGCGGACGCGTATTTTTTCGTTTGGCGAAATTCCTGTTAGTTCGGCTTTTATACGGATTTTCGCGAAAGCCCTTAATTTTTTTAATGGTGCACTTAAAATAATTACTCTGTTAAAAACTCTGTAAAATGACTGTAATCTTAATTCGACAGACATTTGACAAAGTTATCTGTCGAAATACAGATTTTAAGAATATACTTTGTATTTTCTTGTAACCGAAAAACAAAATTTTATCTGTAATTTTAGTTTTTACTTTGTAATCTCTATTTTATAGATAATAAACAGAGTTTTTTGGTAAAATACAGATTTTATACATTTTCTCGTAACCAAAATACTAAATTTCAACTGTAATTTAACTTAGTGCTCTGTAATTAGGGTTGCCAGATACTAGAATTCAAATAACTGGAAAATGGAAAAAAATCACCTGGATTTTAAAAAAATAACTGGATTTTTTTTTTTAATAACTTAAAACAAATCGACCGATTTTCAAAAGTAAGATATTTTGGACTACTTTTAGAATAAAAAATCAATCAAATGACTGCATTTATTGGCCACGGCAAATTGTGCCCCTTTTTAAGCATTTCCGCTACATATTCGATCATCTCGAAATGTTGATGTTGACGTCAATGGTCTAAGATTGATAGCGTAGATTTTTCTTTTCAAATGACCCCACAAAAATAAGTCCGAAGTGATAAAATCGGGAAATCTAGTTGGCCAGTTGAAATCCCCGGGCGACAATAACTGGCCCTTATCTGCAGGTTTGACCGCTCCAGACTTATTTTTTGGCTTTATTTGTTCAGCAAAATGTTCATCAAACAATTCTCAGATCATCGAAGATCTCAAGGAAAACATTCATGATTTCAGCACCACTAGAATGCGATATGCTCGAAAAAGTTATAAAAAAAAGTAGTGAAAATGCAGCAAAAAGGGCACATTTAAAAGTAGTGAAAAGATTTATGTTTTATTCAAAAAGTAGTCAAAAAAAATTAAAAATTTATTAAATAAATAAAAATATTGTTAAAATTAAAGAAATCTTTTTTAACTGGATAAATTATACTTTAACTGGAAACTGGACCAGACCCAAAATAACTGGAAAATCCAGGCCATTCCCGGCCGTCTGGCAACCCTTAATATAGTTTTTAAATAATAACTATATTAATACAGTTTTTAAATAAAAGCTCTTCAAAAAACTCCCAAATATTTCAACCGCTCTTTAAAAAGCGTCTTAAATTACAATAAAACCTGGTAAATTTTACGAGGATGTCGGTTAAAATTGGAGGTACTCGTAAAATACATCGTAATTTTCACAAAAATAAAAAAAGTAAATTTACAATTTGGAAGCATTAAAGCGGGCAAATTTACTCGGTGGCATTTTCCAATTGTCAACACTACTTACACATTAAGGAAAGAGAAATTGATCAGAAACAAATAGTAAATAAAATAGTAAAATTCTGGTCGCTTTTATCAATATTTTACAGATGATTCTGTAAATTTACAGGTTTTTTTTTTATCGAAATCATTTTACAGAGTTTTCTTCGTAAAATAACAAAAAATCTTGCTGGTTGGAAATCTATGGTATTTTCTGCTGGCTCAGCAGAGTATCTCTGTAATTTAACAGAGTGATTATTTTGAGTGTGGCAAATCTATTTTAAATTTGAGATTGGGCAGCTAAAAAAACAGGTAACTCTTATTTTTGTCCCCCTCATTCCCATATTTATGTTTCAGGACAATCGTTGGGTGATTGATTCTAACAAGGAAGGTCTGTGAAAGACCTTCCTTGTTAGAATCTGATTCTTTTTACGTAGGAAAAATGACTCAGAACCGGAGTCTTTTGCTATAGGAAAAATGTCTCGGAATCTTTTTCTATAGAAAATTATTAGATCCTCAAACATAATTTTTGAAAAAAAAAAAAAATAATTGACTAAATTTTTTTTTGAGTGTATAATTTTTTTTGAGTGTAAAATTTTTTTTGAGTGTATTTTTTTTTTGTTTTAGTGTAAGAATATTTTTAAGTGACAAAAATACGTTGTAAAATATTCCCATATTTATGTTTCAGGACAATCGTTGGGTGCCCTGGGTGAAAGACCTTCCTTGTTAGAATCTGATTCTTTTTCCGTAGGAAAAATGACTCAGAACCGGAGTCTTTTGCTATAGGAAAAATGTCTCGGAATCTTTTTCTATAGAAAATTATTAGATCCTCAAACATTTTTCCTATAGAAAAAGTCTCAGATGATTTCAGATTTTGACACCTTTTCTTAACAAAAATTGTTTCAGAATCAGGGACTTTTTCTATATATTTTACATTAATATATAGATTGTGAGATATTTTTCTTATTGAAAAGTCCCAGATTCTGAGAAATTTTTCCTATAGAAATATCTCAAATTTTTAGACATTTTCCCATAGAAAAATCTCAAATTCTTAGACATTTTTCCTATAGAAAAAGTCTCTGCTTCTGGGACATTTTTCCTTTAGAAAAAGTTTCAGATTTTAAGACATTTTTCCTATAGAAAAAGTTTTATATTCTGAGACATTTTTCCTATAGAAAAAGTCTCTGCTTCTGGGACATTTTTCCTTTAGAAAAAGTCTCAGATTTTAAGACATTTTTCCTATAAAAAAAGTTTCAGATTCTGAGACATTTTTCCTATAGAAAAAGTTTCAGATTCTGAGATATTTTTCCTATAGAAAAAGTCTAATATTCTAAGACATTTTTTCTATAGAAAATGTCTCAGATTCTGAGACATTTTTCCTATAGAAAAAGTCTCAAATTCTGAGACATTTTTCCTTTAGAAAAAGTCTCAGATTCTGAGACATTTTTCCTATAGAAAAAGTCTCAGATTCTAAGACATTTTTCCTACAGAAAAAGTCCCAGAGTCTGAGATATTTTCCTATAGAAAAAGTCTCAGATTCTTAGACATTATCCCATAGAAAAAGTCTCAGATTTTGAGACAGATTCTAAGACATTTTTCCTATAGAAAAAGTCTCAGATTCTGAGACATTTTTCCAATAGAAAAATTTTAAGATTCTGAGACATTTTTCCTATCAAAAAAGACTGAGATGCTGAGACATTTTTCGTTTCAAAAAAGTCTCTGATTCTGAGGCATTTTTTATGTAGAAAAGTTCTCAGATTCTGAAAGGTTTTTTTTATTGAAAAAATCTCAGCTTCTGAGACATTTTTCGTATAGAAAAAGTCTCAATATCTAACACATTTCTCGTATGAAAAAAGTCTCAGATTCTAAGACATTTTTCCTGTGGAAAAATTCTCAAATTCTAAAACATTTTTCCTATAGAAAAAATCTCAGCTTCTGAGACATTTTTTCTAAAGAAAAATTCTCAGATCCTGAAACATTTTTCCTATAGAAAAATCTCAGTTGCTGAGACATTTTTCGTATAATAAAAATGTCTCAGAATCTGAAACATTTCTCGTATAGAAAAGATTTTGAGACATTTCTCGTATAGAAAAAGTCTCAGATTCAAAGACATTTTTCCTGTAGAAAAATTTTCAGAATATTAGACAATTTTCCCATAGAAAAAGTTTAAGATTCTGTGATATTTTGCTAATAGAAACAGTCTCAGCTTCGGAGACACTTTTTTAATAAAAAATGTCATAGATCCTAAGACAGTTTTTTTTTTTTAATTTTAAGAAATAACTTCCACCCTAATTTAAAATATTTTTTTGTTGCTTAGTCGCATATCTGAAGTGTTGTTGTTGCTGTTGTATTTATTGTGTTAAGTGTGTATGTAAGTGCTGGTGTATTCAGTTGCTGCTTCAAGTGATGTTGCTGATGATGGTGGCTGGAATGAACGTATGTTGTTGGTGTTTTTGTTGCCTGTTATCGTATTGGTGTTAGTGTTGATAGTGTTGACTAGTTGATCTTGTTAACTTATTTTAATTGCTGTGAATATTCACAGTAATGTGTTGTAAATTAAAAACAATTTGTATTTCTCTGAAAGCGTATTTGTAAAAATAAAAAAACTCTTTTGTAATGTTAATAAATTAAAGATTTGTTCAAAGTCAAACATGTACAATAGATAGAAAGAGATATTAAATGTTAATTAATGTTAAACAGAAGTGGTTCAAGAGAAAGTGCATTTTTTTTCAAATGGTTTCATTTGATTCGCTGTTGTTATAAATTTGATGTGTTAGTTGTAAATGTATTGTGGTTTAAAAGTTTTCTAGGAAAAAAAAAAACTTTATTAAAGACATTTTAATGTAATTGCAGGATTATATTTGCACAAAGCTATTGCATTTAATACATTTAAAGGAAAAAAAGACTTTATATAACACATGTAATTTTTTTTAGTACACTTTGTATACTTACAAGGGAAGTATCTCAACCCTTATGCACCGATTTG
The DNA here is from genome assembly GCA_963921195.1 of Pegoplata infirma. Lineage (NCBI taxonomy): Eukaryota > Metazoa > Arthropoda > Insecta > Diptera > Anthomyiidae > Pegoplata > Pegoplata infirma. The sequence goes on along the minus strand of OY992540.1, from coordinate 31,499,434 downwards.
CATGAAACGTAAAATATATATAAAAGAGACAATTCTAAGGTTGGGGTGTCTCAGCTTATCGGCCATATCGGGGATTTAGGGGTTCAAAACATGGGTCAAAAATGGCGAAAAAATTGTTTTTTGGATTTTTCAGCCATTTCTTTCAAAGAAACTATATGATGTTTACATATGAGAAGAAAGGTTTTTTTTAATGCCTATCCAACGGTGGCATAACCTTGTAAAAGTTTGGCTTCGTTAAATACTTTTTTCATGAAAATGTGAAAATTTTGGGGGGTATTTATATGAAGACATAGAGCTACGATGTCCATATGAATACGAAATAATCTTTATTAAATTTGAGTCGACACGTATTTTTGCTCTAGAGGATATTCCTATTAGTTCGTGAGTTATCGAAATTTTCCCGGAGGTCCATATGGTTACATAAGGGACAACGAAATTTTGAAACACTAATATGGCCGAAAAGCCGAGACACCCCAACCTTAAAATCGTCTCATTTATATATATTTTAAGTTTCAGGCAAATCGGTTCATAAGGGTTGAGATACTTCCCTTGTTAATATATAATAAGTATACGCCATGGTTTTGCAATGAAAACATATCGCTCATTTTCTTGTATAGTGTCATAACTCAAAATATTTGATTTTGCAGAAATCGAGTTTAAAGTTTACAATTGAAACTGGTTTTAAATTAAAAAAGTCCGGTACATTGAAAATGTAATAATGGCGTGTTCTCTTCTAAAAGGGTGAGTTTAAAATATATTAGTACGATTTTTTTAAAAAATATAAAGCATGATATAGCAAACAATTCTGCATCATTAACTCAAAAATCACGTTTTTTGAGTTATGACACTATACAAGTAAATAAGCAATATGAGCAAATTCTTGGGAAATTTAACTGGATGATCACCTTGTAAAATTACAAGAAAAACTTGTAACTTTTTTTTTGCTACCTCCTATTTGAAAAAAATTCCTAGTAATTTTACAAGCTTTTTACCAATGATTTTGTAATTTTACAAGGTTTTTACCAATAAAATTGTAAATTTACAAATTGTTTGACACGCTAAAATTTACAAAGAGGTTTCGTAACTTTACTAGATTTTTTGCTACCTCCTATTTTACGAGAATTCCTAGTAATTTTACAAACTTTTACCAATAATTTTGTTATTTTACAAGCTTTTTACCAATAAAATTGTAAATTTACAGTTTTTTTGGCGCAATTAAAATTACAAGAATTTTTCTACATTTTTTTTTTTGTAAGTTATCTTTGTAAAATTTGTAAAATTACAAAAAAAAATTAAAATTACAAAAAAAAGTATATTTCGACCCAAATTTGTTTGTTAAAAAACAAGTATTGGTACAATAGGATTACGAGATTTTTCCTAGTAATTTGACAAAGTTCGAAAAATTTCAGATTCTGACATAGTTTTGCTATAGAAAATGTTTCAGATTCTGAGACATTTTTCCTATAGGAAAAGTCTCAGATTATTAGACATTTTTCCGAAAGAAAAAAATCTCAGATATAAGAGATCATTCCTATTTTTCAATAGGAATGATGTGTCAGATAAGATTCTGACATATCATTCCTATTGAAAGTCTCAGATTCTTTAACATTTTTCCTATAGAAAAAGTCTCAGATTCTGACACATTTTTCCTATAGAAAGAGTTTCAGATTCTGAAACGTTTTTCCTATATAAAAAGTCTCACATTCTGAGCCATTTTTCCCATAGAAAAAGTATCCGATTCTGAGCATTTTCTTATAGCAAAAGTCTCAGATTCTGAGACATTTTTTCTATAGAAAAAGTCTCAGATTCTGAGACATTTTTTCTATAGAAAAAGTCTCAGATTCTGAGACATTTTTTCTATAGAAAAAGTCTCAGATTCTGAGACATTTTTTCTATAGAAAAAGTCTCAGATTCTGAGACATTTTTTCTATAGAAAAAGTCTCAGATTCTAAGAAATTTTTTCTATAGAAAAAGTCTCAGATTCTGAGACATTTTTTCTATAGAAAAAGTCTCAGATTCTGAGACATTTTTTCTATAGAAAAAGTCTCAGATTCTGAGACATTTTTTCTATAGAAAAAGGCTCAGATTCTGAGACATTTTTTCTATAGAAAAAGTCTCAGATTCTGAGACATTTTTTCTATAGAAAAAGTCTCAGATTCTGAGACATTTTTTCTATAGAAAAAGTCTCAGATTCTGAGACATTTTTTCTATAGAAAAAGTCTCAGATTCTGAGACATTTTTTCTATAGAAAAAGTCTCAGATTCTGAGACATTTTTTCTATAGAAAAAGTCTCAGATTCTGAGACATTTTTTCTATAGAAAAAGTCTCAGATTCAGAGACATTTTTCCTATAGAAAAAGTCTCAGATTATTAGACATTTTTCCGAAAGAAAAAATCTCAGATATTTAAACATTTTTCCTATAGAAAAAGTCTCAGATTCTGACACATTTTTCCTATAGAAAAATTTTTAGATTCTGAGACGTTTTTCCTATAGAAAAAGTCTCACATTCTAAGCCATTTTTTCCATAGAAAAAGTCTCCGATTCTGAGCATTTTCTTATAGCAAAAGTCTCAGATTCAGAGACATTTTTTCTACAGAAAAAGTCTCAGATTCTGAGACATTTTTTCTATAGAAAAAGTATCAGATTCTTAGACTGTTTTCGTATTGAAAAAGTCTCAGATTCTGAAAAGTTTTTTTCTTTCAGAAAAAAAAAACACAGAGTGGTGTAGTTTATCAAAAATCGTTTACAAATGTCAAAACTATGAACTGCTATTTAATTCCCTGAAAAAAAAACTTCTGCAGGGGATTTTTATTTTACAGTACACTCAAAATAATTCTACAGTAAAAGGTTTAGTAAGTGATTTTGTACCAAAATTTACTAATTAATTACTAATTTTAGTATCTTCAAAGTACTAAAATTAGTAATTTTTACTGGTTTTGAATAATATTAGTAAAAAAAATTAGTATTGGTTACCATTTCCTGCACTAGGTCCTATTGGACTAAAATTTAGTTAAACTTTTAGTATTGAATACCCACGTTTTTTTTGGGTGTACTATAAAACCAGAAGAGAGCATAATAATACATTTTTGTTTTTCCTCTTTATACCCTACAACTACAGTTTAAGGGTATGCTTTAATTGTCATTCCGTGTGTAACGCATTAACATAGAGTAAAAACATATATTACACTACTCTACAAAAATTAACTTTTTTTTGCACATAAACTAATGATTTTTCATTAAAATATGCCAAATATTAAAAAAGAAACAAGTAAGAAATTTATGGTCGGTCCAGACCGGCCATATAATACCCTACACCAGTGTTTCCCGGAAAATGGGTCCCAAGTTGAAACATGGACCGCTTTGATATATGAAGGGCTTCTTGTAAAAACTCGATAAGCAACATTTCATTTTATGATGGTTTTTGCCTTAAAACTTTTAAAATAATGTAGAAAATATAACTTTTGCAGAACTTTTATTCTCAATATACTTGTATGAAGCGTTAAAGCAAGACTTCTGCCAAAAATCTGTCAATGGAACATCAGCAGAAGACAAAACACACGAAAAAATAAAATGTTGCTTATCAAGTTCTTAAAATGTTGCTTATCAAGTTCTAAAATAACTACTTTGTAAGTTGTTTTGGGGTCAACTACTTTTTCAGTTAAATCAACTAACAATGTTAGTTATTTTAACTGACAAAAAACAACTGACTTATGTAGTAAAAACTACTTACATTTGTAGTCAAAACAACTAAAATGTAGTAAAAATATAATAAAAAATAAAAAAGTTGTGAAAAATTAAAAAAAACGAAAATTTATTTTTATTTTATGGAAAAAAGCTTTAAAAATTTTTCAGAGATAAAAAAAAAAAATAAAATTAACTACTTTAAATAACTGTTACTAAATCACAGTACTTTTTTGTTAGTTATTCAAAAAAAACGACTTAAAATAACTAACAGAAATAGTTGTTTGATATTTTTCATACAAAAACAACTGACTTTGTAGTTGAAAACAACTAACTACTGTAAAAAACACTCGCAAACCAAATTTGAGTGAAAAAGGGCTCCATTTGTGGCCAATAAACCGATTTAACTGAATATCGGCCGAAATTTTCATATGGGGCCTGAGTCCAAAAATGGTCCAAATATAATCAGATTTGATTATGTTATTAAAGTACGCGTTAAGCACAAACAAAATTTTAGTAAAATATTTTCTATTTTCGTGAAATTTGAGAGATTTATGTGAATATCGGGAAGTTGGTTTGTATAAAATATACGTTTACTTGTCAAACTTTGAAGGGATATCTTTAATAATACGGGTATTAGAGTCATTTGAGGCAAAATTAAAGAGGACTTTTGTATGGGGGTTAGGTCTAAACATTGACCGAATTTTTCCAATTTCAATAGGCTTCGTTATTGGGCCAAGAGGGGCTTAAGTTTCAAATTTCAAGTAAATTAATTTAAAATTGCGACCTGTATCGTGTTTACACCGTTTACATGGACAGACAGACAAACGGACGGTCGGACATCGCTAGATCGACTCAAAAAGTGATTCTGAGTCGATCGGTATACTTAAAAGTAGGTCTAGGGCCTTTATTTCGGGTAGTTACAAACATCAGCACAAACTTATTATACCCAGTACCACAGTGTGGTGTAGGGTATTAATAACGTACACAAATCATTGAAAAAATTGAAGAATTATCACTTATTTTTACTTACAGAACAAAAATAAATGACTTTAAAAACTGAATGATAATGAAAGTCTTAATTTTTATGTTGTTATTTTTGAAACAAAGAACGGAAATAGTCATTTGAAAAAACTGAACGTTCAACAAATGGGTTTTCTTTTAAAAACGACAAAACGTAAAACTTTTTAAATAAACTATAAACAGTTAATGACATAATTTTTTTAATGTGTAAAAATAAATTATTAATTTAAATAGAGAATAAATTGTATTACTTTGGCACAAAAATAAAAAAAAAAATATTTTTAACATTTATCGCGAGGACGAAAGTGCCCCCAAAGCTCATTTTTTTCGTATTTTTTTTACGTTTTAGAGGGTATAAAATATTCGGCACTGCCGAATTTAACTTTCTCACTTGTGTTTTTTTTTTTTTAAATTACACCAAATATTAACACTTGAACATGTGTGCTCCATTTCCTGAGTGCAATTAAAATAGAAGGAGGATGATGTGTATGTGGCATGAATGCATAAGACAAAGAAGCGCTTCAAAAGAAATTAGGGGGAATTTAAAGAATAATACAAGCAAACGGGTCCAGGAAGAAGTTGTATTAATAATACAAATAATGCACAATATATAAAGCCAAATGTAAGAATAAGCCAAGCTAATGATATTCAGCTATCAGTGTTATTATCATCGTTATTATGAGTATTGTGCATTATTTTTTTCTGTTTGTGTTCTTAACAAGATGGTTGCAGAAATTTAGAATTTTTGTGCATTATAATAAAAATGGAGCTAAACAAAAATGTATAATAAAGGAAATTCCGTATAAATGCCAGAGATGTAAGATATCTATTAGGGTGTAGCGAAATTTTGGTTTTTCTTAGAATTCGCTTAGCGTCAGAGACGGAACAGCTGCCTTTTAGGGTCAATATTAGCACACACAAAATATTGGACCTGTGCACAGTGCGTTGTCCCATGGACAAAAATCAAAAAAGGTTATAGTCTCCCGTGTAAAAAAGATTAGATATAATCTGATCTAATAAGATATGACCATATCTCGTTAGATATGATGTTAGATATAATTATATATAACAAGATATGATATATCTGTCACTATATATAACGATATCTTGAATTATATATTGCGACGTTATAGGCTACATTCTATTATATCTGATATATATAACGAGATCTATCTAGATCTGTTCCAAGATCTATCCAGATCTGTTCCAAGATCTTAATTTAGTAAAACTTTTACAAACACTTTTTTGTAAACGGGTGTAGTGAAGATCCCTTATATAATTAAAGCCGTTTATTACTTTTAATTTTGCAATTATACAAATTACTTTTTTTTGTGAATTTTCATTTCATTATTTGTTTTCGTTTTCAATCAAAAGTTTTGACTCAAAAAAAAATCTATTGTTTTTTTTTTTGTTTGAAACTTGAAATAGCTTTCAAAACAAAAAAAAAAAAAAACAAACAAAATGTTGGTGTATTTAATTGTGATTCCTTTTAAATTTCGGCAATAAATATCAATACGTATAACTGAGGAAATGGAGCTGTTTACTCGATAGGAATTGCATTGGCAATATTTAAGGGAAGTTGTGAATATTATTGTAAAATTTGGCTTTTGCTCATATGTATATATTTAATTTTCATTTTAAAGAGTATGCTGCCAAGAGAAAAGAAGAAAAACACAAGGCTTGGAACCTTTTCGTTCCCAAACCAATTTCCACCATTTAACACATTAGCCTTCAGTGATCGAAGCGACTGTTGTTACGCATTTCCTATCATAAACATCAAGATCAATCAAAATTTGGTTAAGTCAGTGATTCCTTCAACAGTTTTAATTGGATGTAATACAGAACGCTGAACACGAACTTTACATTTCAGATGTAAGAGATAAGAACATTTGGTGTAGTTATCCACAGTTCACTCAAAGCAATTTTCCTTTCCGTAAGTCTGAGTGGTAAGAGAGGTATGAGGAAAAAAAAATGTTCAATCTAAAGAATGCTGGAGATTAACATTTATTTTTGAAATTGCTAAACAGAATTGCAGTGCGTAAACATTAACAGCAAGTAAAAAGACAATCATAAAAATTACGACAAGAAAAATTGCTTCCTGTAAATTGGGTCTTATAACGTGATAGTTTTTTTTTTTTTGTTTCTTTTAAAGTTGTGTTATTAATTTTATAAATAATCTATAAAAATAAAAGTATAAAACAAAAAAATATTGAAAAAATTGTAATTATGTATTTCACATTTTATAAATTTTCAGGATGCAAAAAACACTTACACGCAAAAACACACTTATTTGCCAAGTTTATATGTAAAATACAACTCGCCAAGTGTTTTTTCGTAAGTGAACCAAGTTTTTGTTTTAAAAAATTGGACAAATTAAGTAAAAGCACTTTGTAGGTTGTATCTTACACAAAAACTTGGCTAATAAGTGTGTTTTTTGCCTGTAGATTTTAACCTTATTATCTAAAATTTGATATAATAATTTCAGATCTTTTAATATCAGTTTGGATACAATTAGATACAATTAGATCCGAGATTTGTCCCCATTTTTCGGATCTACCATATCTAATTAGATCATTAATCAGATATGGAATTAGATCATTAATCAGATATGGAATCAGATAAATTTATATCTGATACCATATCATTTTTTTTACACGGGCTTAGAAATTAATGAAATTTAAATACTTTATAGCTAATTAGGTACCAAAAAAGAGTCACCAACAAAATCAATTTTTGGATTTCTTTTGTAGCTACTAGAGATCGTCCAATTCTAGTGACTTTGGGCGTTTTTGCGTTGATAAAAATTAATGATTTCGAAGAGTTTTACATTAATTGTCACCAAAAATTCAATATTTAACGAAATGTTGCTATCTCCAACTTTAAGGGGTCATTTTAGTCCTTTTTCTTAAATATCATCATTTAACACCAATAAAGCATGCGTTTAAAGGGTTAAAATGTTAAAATGTTGCAAAATAATTTTTAGCTTTGAATTTTAATGGAGCTGTAGTCAGATATTGATAGATTTTAAAAAGCTCTAGCAAAAATTTGAACCTAAAAATATTTGTAGAAAATTTTAACCCAGATGTATGTAAATTTTTTTATTCAGCCCAGATGCAGATTTTATGAATTTGTTTCGACTTTTTCACGATTCAAAAACCGAACCAAAAGATATTGCCTTACAGGTCCAATATGTTTGTGTGTTTAAATAAAGAAAACTTTTGCAACCCCGACACTAAGCGAAATAAACCAAAAAAAAAAACGGAAATCGCTCCATCCTAATATATACAGAGGGGATTAAAGAATTAGTAAAAAAAATTGTGTAACCCTTTGAACATAAACCTCCCGGAAATTTGTAACAGTTTATATTTAATAACGGATAATAAAAGGATCAGGATTTGACTTTTTTTGTACACTCAAAAAATTATGTCATTAACTGTTTGTAGTTTATTTAAAAAGTCTTACGTTTTGTCGTTTTTAAAAGAAAAAACATTTGTTCACAGAGAAAAATAAATTTCTAACTGAATTTTTCAGTTGTGTTATCTCAAAATTCGGTTGCAGCTACTACATTTTGATGTGGATAACGAATTTTATAGTTGTTTCAATTAAAAGACAGTTGTATTAACAAAATTTAGTTGTAACTGCCGATATTTAGTTGTTTCAACCACAATACAAATGCATCCACCGATTTTTTGTTGCAAAAACTGAATTTCAGTTGGAAATTAGAAAATTTGTTTTCTGTGTGTTCAATTTTCAGTTTTATTAAATGACTATTTCTGTTTTTTGTTTCAAAAATAACAACATAAAAAATAAAGACTTTCATTAGCATTTAATTTTTGAAGTCATTTATTTTTGCTCTGTAAGTAAAAATAAGTGATTCTTCTTTAATTTTAATGATTTGTGTACGTTATTATTATTGCTCAACAAATGTAACATTTGTATGCCATATTATGTTCATAGGACCTGCGCTTGGACCAAGGGGGTTAGAAAATTCGAATTTTTTCAGGCCGCCCCCTTTGGGGCGTGGTTATAGAAATTAATTAAAAATAACGACAAAAGTAAATTATTTAAGCGTAAATATCATAAAAAATAATTTGTAAACATATATAGCGGGGGTACAGGTGTCCCCCACCAACTTCGCCGACCCCCTCCACCAAAAAAAGACGCCCCTGAGATTTTTTTTTTTAATTTTAAATGTGTTGGAGGGTATAAAAGATTCGGTACAGCCGAATTTAACACTCTTACTTGTTTTTTTTTTTTAATTGTTGGCATTTTTTAAAGAAAAGTCATTAGTTTTTACCAACTTGTGTTGGCTATTTTTTTGTAGACCAAAAATTCAAAAAAATATTTTTAAAAAATTTTTAAAGAAAAGTCATTAGTTTTTACCTGACTATTTTTTTGTAGACAAAAAATTCAAAAAATATTAACAGAAATATAAAAACATGTTTGTATAAAGTGACTTTGGCACGATGGGTAGAGAGTCTTGCCAGAATGTAGTTGCATGCGGGATCGATTCCCCAAAAATTTTATTAAAATTTTTTTAAAATAAAATTCAATTGATAAATTGTAAAAATAACCTACACTCAAAATATTTTGTATGCGAAAACATATAAAAAATATATTTAAAACGAGTGATGAAACATTTGAAAACCATACCAGTAATTATTCATTTGTTTTAACAAACATCAACATTTATTTTTTACTGTTGACAAAAGTTTCTAAAATAAATAACATTAAACATTAAAAAACTACGTTTTTTCAATAATTTTTACCAACAAATTCGAAAAAAATAACCTACGAAAACATTAAATATTAATGAAAGTTCTGTTATTTTTACCAACAAATTAAAAAAATAATACATTTAACATTTAAAATTAATGATTTCGTAGGTTATTTTTTCAATTTTTCTATTGAAATATTTTTTTAAAAATGTTTAATAAAAATTTCGGGAATCGATCCCGCAATCAATTACATTCTGGCCACACACTCTACCCATCGTGCCAAAGGCACTTTCTACAAAAATGTTTTTATATTTCTATAAATAATTTTTTGATTTAAAAAAAAAAAAAAAAAAAAAAAAAAACTACTTGTGTAGGTAAAAACTAATGATATCTCATTTAAAAATATCAACAATTTAAAACAAGTAAGAAAGTTATAGTCGGTCAAGACCGACCATATGATACCCTACACCAGTGTTTTCCGGAAAATGGGTCCCAAGTCCAAACATGGACCGATTGTATCTGTCTTTTGTTAGAAATTTATTTAGTGTAGAAAACACACACAGATCAATTTTAAGTGGAATTGGTTTATTTTTTTGTCAATAGAACAATTTAACTGAATATCGGTCGAAATTTTTATATGGGGGGACTAAGTCCAAAAATGGTCCAATTATATTCCGATTTGATAAGGTTGCTAAAGTACACGTTTAGCACCTAAAAATAATTTTTTTATCAAATATTTCCACTTTTATGAATTTTGAGGGAATTATGTGAATATCGGGAAGGTGGTTTGTATGAGGACTACCAGAAGGACTGACGCGATTCCTTTGAAATTTGGAATGGTGATTTGTGCATACAAAATTTTATTACTTGCTAAATTTCAAAGCGATATCTATTATAATACGGTTATTAGAGTCATTAAAGCCGAATCCAAAGGGGGCGTTTGTATGGGGGCTAGGTCTTAACATGGACCGATTTTCTCCAATTTCAATAGGCTTCGTCCTTGGGCCAAAAGATGCTTAAGTTTCAAATTTCAGGTCAATTGACTGAAAATTGCGACCTGTATCGTGCTTAAACCGATAGATGGACAGACGGACGGACGGACGGACGGACGGACGGACAGACGGACGGACGGACGGACATCGCTAAATCGACTCAAAAAGTTATTCTGAGTCGATCGGTATACTTGAAGGTAGGTCTAGGACCAATATTTCGGGTAGTTACAAACATCAGCACAAACTCAATATACCCTGTACCACAGAGTGGTGTAGGGTATAAAAAATTCTTAGACAAATCATTAAAAATTTAAAGAATAATCAGTAGTTTTTACTTACAGAACAAAAATAAATGACTTTAAAAATTAAATGTTAATGAAAGTCTTTATTTTTAAGTGTGTTATTTTTGAAACAAAGGACAAAATTAGTCATTAATAAAAACTGAACATCAAACAACTGTTTATTCTTTTAAAAACGACTTAATGTAAAACTTTTTAAATGAACTACAAACCGTCGCTGCGCCTAAAAATGGAGTCATGTGTAGTTTTTTTAATTTTTTTTATTACATCTTTATGATACCATATTGGTCATACGTTTACTCACTTAACCGTTTTCTGATATCTTGATTGGTTCAAAAGTTAGTAAAAGGAGCTATGTGTTCGTCATACTAAAAAAAGGTCTGAAAAGGAGTTATGTGTTAAGCTACACATAATTTTTTTTGATAAAAAAGTAACAGAACGTGACAAAAGGGACCACTATTTTAGTAATATGAGGTTCACATATAGCATTTAAGTATTTTGAATGATTTTGTCAAGATTTTTGGAAAATACTTGCATATTTTCATGCTGTTATCTAAATCCTAAATGGCAGGTAATCAAGCCTTGTGAAAGCAATTAAATCAATTGACGGCGGAAAATTTTAGTATCTAAAGTACAGAATCATTCACAGATGTCAATTTATGTCGATGCTCTTGAATAGTTACAAGAAAAAACAAAAAATATCACCAGTTTTGCGAAAAATCTGTTGTTCGCTTTTTAATGAAGAGCTTTATAATATCAAAATTTCAAAGACCTTGTCCAACTTATGTCGCTTTAAACCACCAACAAACTTTATTTAGTCTTTGTCCCTCTCGAAAAGAAATTAATAATAAGAATGGTTTCATAAATAAAATGAGTTATGTGTAAAAAATATTTCCATTTTATTTAAACTTTGTTCCAAAAAGTACTTAAAAAAGGAGTTATGTGTATGTTTTTTGAAAATTTCTGCACCACTTAAAAACCGTTAAATGTTTCATACTTTTTTTGTAGTATGTGGATAGCATATGGGTACAAGAATTTTTTATAGAACAAAAAAAAATCGTGAGGGGACGAAAATAAACAGTTTTTTGCGCTTCTGAACACTTGCCCCATTTTTAGGCGCAGCGACGAAACAGTTAATGACATAATTTTTTGAGTGTAGTAATTTTACAAGCTGTTTACAAATAATTTTGAAATTTTACAAGGTTTTTATCAATAAAATTGTAAATTTACAAATTTTTTGACACGATAAAATTTACAAGGAGGTTTCGTAACTTCACAAGATTTTTTGCTACCTCCTATTTTACGAGAATTCCTAGTAATTTTACAAGCTTTTTACAAATAATTTTGTAATTTTACAAGCTTTTTACCAATAAAATTGTAAATTTACTGTTTTTTTGGCGCCATAAAAATTACAAGGAATTCTCGTGAATTTACTAGATTTTTTTTTGTAAAATTATCAAAATTACAAAAAAAATTAAATTTCGATCCAAATTTGTTTGTTAAAAAACAAGGAAAGCTGTCATAATTGGTAAAATGGGATTACGAGAATTTTCTTAGTAATTTGACAAGTTTTTTTTGTGTGTGCTACTATTGCAACCACAAGTGTAATTTTTTTAAAAATGTATATTTAAGTATTGTCTAAAAGTATATCCAGAGTAAGTTGTTCACACACTTACCTACTACCTACTCTCATTAAATATGTTTGAAAATAAAATCAGATTTTGTTGTTGCTGCTTCTGCTGCTGGTGTATGTTGCATGATAATGCGTGTTAATGACAACATGGATATGATGCCAAAATATAAAATACACACAAACGCACACACACACAGACAAATTTTTTCACACAAAAATACTTATAATATATACGACACAAACAACATTCTTACGTATTTGAGATCAAGTGGTGTTGCCACTCAACTAAACTATAAAGCGTCTGTGTTACACCACCAACACCACAGTATGTGTTGTGTGTGTGTGCCAATGTGGCACAATGTTTTTGAGTGTGTGTGTGTAGTTTATGTCTCTGTGTTTGTGTTTTATTATCTTAACTCATATCATAAGTGTTTTGAGGTTGTTGCAACAAACTAAGAAAGTTAAGAAAAATTGTATTTAAGAAAGCAAATACAAAAACTATAACAAAAAAAAAATCACAAACTAGAAGTTTGAGAACAGGCTCATGCAGTTAAACAAAATAAAATTGTGTTTGTCGGTTGCAATATCCCCAACTATGAAACTCAAAAAAAAAAACTTTGCTACTTTTGGTGTTGATAAACAATGGGGCAGAAGTGTGTTTTTTTTTTTGAAAGAAAAAAATCCAAAAGCAAACCATTTAATTAGCTTTCCAATTTGAAAGATCCACGAACCACTTCTAGAAAAACTTGATGAAAATAAAGTTTGTTTAACATGTAGAACATGTTAAGACAGATCTTTTTATCAATAAAATTGTAAATTTAAAATTTTTTTGACGCGATAAAACTTACAAGGAGGTCTTGTGACTTTACTAGATTTTTAGCAACCTCCTATTTTACGAGAATTTCTAGTAAAATTATGAGATTTTTTGTAATTTTACAAGGATTTTACCAATAAAATTGTAAATTTACCATTTTTTGGCGCAATAAAATTACAAGGAATTCTCGTGAATTTACTAGATTTTTTTGTCAAAAAAGTTGAAATTTGTAAAATTAAAAAAAAAAATGTAAAATTACAAAAAAAAAATTAAATTTCGATCGAAAGTTTTTTGTTAAAAGACATGGAAAACTGCCAAATATTAATAAAATGGTATTTCAAAACTTTTTCTAGTAATTTTACAAGTTTTTTTTGTGTGTAGAAACTTTTATTTCTTTGAAGCATGTTGTAACAAAAGAAACGAAACCTAAATGGAACGAAATGGAATTAAACAGAAAACAAAATGGACTCGAAATGGAATGAAATTTTGAAATTACATTGTTATCGAATACAAGACAAAAAAATTCTGCAAACAATTACGTAGTTATCGATAAAAAAATATCCTTACAAATTTGTACAGTTATCGATGACAAAAAATGTTCAATAGAAAATTTTGTAGTTATCCATAGCGAAAAATGTCTATGGAAAATTCTATAGATTGATATCGATAACAAAACATGTTCTATACAAAATTCTTTCGATAACAAAAACATTTTTATAGAAAATTATAATATAATAATATCGATAGCAAAAAATTTTCGATTGAGAATTCTATCGATAACAAAAAAAAATTATAGAAAATCTATCGATATCGCAAAATTTTCTGTAGAAAATTCTATCGATATAATGGAAGATAATATTAATATGTGGATTTCATAATTTTTTTACTTATTTTAAACAGTTTCGAAAAAAAATAAAAATTAAGAAAAAGTAAGAAGAATTTGTAACTAATTGATTAAATTGAGCTTAAGCCGAATTAATCTCAAAATTTTCCAAGTACACTCAAAATAAATTCTCTGTCCAATCAGCAGAAAAATCTGCTGAAAATACACCCATTTTGAGCCATATGAGAAATCTGCTGATTTTAGCAGACACGGTTTGCTAAATATCTGTCATAAGAGGTGAATAAATATAACAAGAAAAAAAAAAACATATGCCGCCAGCCAGCATCGAACTCGCCACCTTCCGATTTGAAAGTACACTTCTTATCCACTAGGCTACGGAAGCTTATACTTTTATCTGGCGTTTTAGTTATTAAACATGTGTGTTGTTCGACAGCAGAGAAATCAGATTTTAGCAGAAATATCTGTTGATTTTAACATAAAAATCTGCTGATTTTAGCAGAACAATCTACTGCTTTGAGCAGAATAATCTGCTAATTTCAGCAGAACAATCTGCTGATTTCAGCAGAGCAATCTGCTGATTTCAGCAGAATAGTCTGTTCTGCTTTTTTTTTATATAAAAAAATTTCTTGAAAAAATAATAAAATTCAGCAAACAAAATCAGTATAAACATAGTAAAATGTCTGTTATTTTCTTAAACTGAATGACAGTGATTTTAGTAAAAATATCCTTCTCAGCAGAACAATCTGCTAAAAGATTGCTAATTCAAATTGAAATTCGTTTTACAGATTTTTTGACAGAGTTTTTCTTTTGAGTGTAGGATCATCTTATCCACTAGAAGAACACATAATGGAGATACATACGTATTTAAATAATGTTAAATTGTACTTTTATATATCATTATATAAAAACTAGCATTTTTTTATATCTTTATCGCATGCTATAAGGAAATTAAAGCAACATACATGAAACGAAATGAATTGAAACAAGGAACAAAATGGAATAGAACAGGGAACGACATTGAAAGAAATAATTTTATATTAAAAATTTTTACTCATTTTTTTCTCAATTTTGGTTTTTACTCAAATTTTTTTACTTTGTTTCTTGTTTTGTAACTAAAAATTTGTTCACTTAAATTTTTTTGTAAATGAAATATTTTCCAGTCAAAGATTTTAATTTTGTTTGAGGTTCTTTTTTTAAATATGGTATACAGAAAAAAAACGAATTTTTATATTGACCTCAATATTTGTGAATACAATAATTTTTTCACTGAAAGTGTTCCTATATGGAAATTTGTAATATCAACAATCGTTTGCAAATTTTGATTGTTGAAAAATAATTTTGTTTTTTTTTCAACAAAGAGATTCAACAAACACAAACACAATTTGTTGATCTGATAAAAGTAAAAAATCTTAATTGTTTTTCAACAAAGAAATTCAACAAACACAATTTGTTGATCTGGCAAATGCAATTTTTTTCAACAAAGAAATTTAACAAACAAACACAAACACTATTTATTGACATGATAAAATAATTTTTAAATAAAATTACTTGACTGAATTTGTTGAAAACAAAATCAAAGTTTTGTATTATGAACTAACAGGCGGCCGTTTTTACAAAATGTTTGGTTGATATAATGTTTGGATGATTTACAATTGATGTTTGTTTTTTTTAAATTAGACGATTTTATTTTATGTGTACACCAAAGTGACATTATTTTGTATGTCCAACAAGTTTTCCTTCGATTTTGAACTTCAGGGCAAAATTTTTATTCTCCTAGGCCTAAAATTTATGTGGTATAAATTTGAGAACAATCGGATAAAATTAACCCGTGGCGCCAGTTTTTGCTGAAAATTTCGTAACATTTTTATGTACATATTTTCAAAAAAATTAGTTGAACTCAGCTAAACTTTTTGTTACTTTACTAAAATTAACAAAATATTTTGTAATTTTTTTAATACATTTTCAGGTTGACATTTGTTTTTATTTCACCGAACACCTTAAACACTAACACTTCACTTATTTTTATCTATTTTTTCACAGCTTTAAGTTCAGCTTAAGTAGAACTTATGAGATTTGCATAGGAGGCTACACAAGATTTTTAAATAGTAATCACTCTTTTCACTTAACAAATATGTTACGAAAAATCAGCAAATTAATTAGCAAAAATTCGTTAACTCAGTTTTAAAGTCAACAAAAAAAATTAAATCAAAATTTGTTCAAAACTAGTATTTTCCTAAACTTAACTTAACTAAAAAAGCAGTTAAAACGCTGATTTTAACTAAAAATTTGCAAAAACGCCAGTTAACTCAGCTTAACTAAAAAAAATTGTTAACTTTACAGTTTTATTTTTTTGAGTGTACTAATTAATTTTTATGCGCTGAAGACGAATATCAAAGATTTTTTAAAATCGGTCAAACGGTTTTTGAGATATCGCTATTTAAAATTTGCAAAAAATGGCGGTTATTTCCTACTTTCTAGAAATTAAAAACAAATAATCTCTAAAATTCTTACCCTTGACCCTTTCATAGAGCTTCACACCATATTTTATTTAAACTGAATTTGAGACAAATCCGACCATTTTAACCCATGGCGCTCTTTGAGTAAAGTTTTTAATTTTTGGACAATTTCCAGCAAATTTTTGGATTTTTGAAAAACAAAAACATAAAACAACAAGTGAGAGTGTTAAATTCGGCAGTGCCGAATCTTTTATACCCTCCAACATGAAAAATAATCCAGGGTCGTTTTCTTTTTTTTTTTTTTTGAGGGGGGAGAGGTCGGCATGGTCATAAGGGGAAAAATTTCCTCTCGAAATTTAAAAATTCTTTCTTATGCTTTTTGCACTAAAGAAATACAAGTTTATAATTTTTTAACATTTTTTAATCCACACCCACAAAAGAGTGGTTGACCAAAAAAAAAAAAATATTTGCCCCCGGGTCCGGGTCTTTGAGCTTCCTGAAGCATAAAAATGTTGTATTTGTTAAACAAAAACACAAAAAATCATGTAAAAATATGGTGTTTTTCAGATGTTGGTTTGGTTCCTCCGGGGGGAACTTTTTTCCTTCTGGTCCGAACTTAACTAGCCAATGACCATAAGACATATTTGTGCCAAACTTCAGGAGTCTAGCTCCTTTATTTTGGTCTGTATCGTGTCTTCCACAGACAGACGGACAGACGGACGGACGGACATAGCTAGAATGTCTTAGGATCGATCACTGATCAATAATATATATACTTTATGGGATCCTAGGCCGATATTTCGATGCGTTACACACGGAATGACAAAGTGAGTATACCCCCATACTGTGTTTGGGGGGTATACAAAATATCTCGCGATACATTATTTTTATTAATTTTGGCATGCTGAATACGAATACCATAAAATGTCTCATTCCGGCCGAGCGGTTTTCGAGTTATCTCCATTTAAAATTTATCAAAAATTTCAAAAAATGGCGGTTTTTTCTACGTTGAAGAAATTTTTTAATAAAATCTCAAAATTTTGTTCACTATTTTGTAAAACTGGAAATTTCATTTAAACTTAATTTGAGCCAAATCAGACCATTTTAACCCATGGAGCCCATCGATCAAAGTTTAGAGTTTTTGGCAAAAATTTTGTAAAAAAGCAAAACTTTGATCGAAGGGCGCCACGGGTTAAAGGGACCGGATTTTGCCCAAATTAGTTTTACATAAAAGACTGTCTCAAGCTCTATAAAAGGGTTAACATTTTTTATAAAAAAATTTCTTTAACGTAGGAAAAAATAGCCAATTATGGCCAATTTTAAATAGCGATATCTCGGAAAGCCGTTCCACCGATTTAAATTTTTTTTTGATATTGCTGTTCAGTGCACCAAAATTATTATGTATGATGTGTCGCAAGACATAGTTTTTTTTTTTAATTTTTAAATATCCATAACTTTGATAGCCGGGCGCCAATAGTTTAATCCGATTGACTTCAAATTTGTACCACATATTTTTTAAGTCCACTGGAATAAGAATTTGCCAGGACAATTGGAAAAATCGAAAGTTGATGAAAAAATAACACTCTAATGGTACACATATAGGCACCACGAAATTCAGTTTATTTCATATTGTTGTAGAAATTTTTCAGATTTTTTGCGACACAAGGGTTCAAAAGTTTTCAAGAAAATTTTTCGTATGAACAAACATGATTCCAGGGTAAACGAGTTTTATTTTAATATTATTGCTTAAATCATGTTAAACAGTTTTTATAAAGGATTTAAAGACCCCAATTAAATAAAATAATGAATTAGTAAAAGGGATTATTTCACAAATGGGGACTCAAATCCGTATACATTTATAACCCGGTATTTAATATAACACAAAGTTCCGTTGGTCATGCTAGTCAATTATAATCCAGAATACATTAATTGCTAATTCCGAAAATATTAATTTAAATCATGCTTCCGTTCGATAGTGCTGCTGGATTTTGTGTAAGTACTTTTGCTATTTCCAAGGGGCGAAAGAGTCATTCAAAAGTCAAGAAACTTTCTTATGAGTTTTTCGTTTTCATTTTTCTGCTTTTATTTTTTGTTAAATGTATGTTGCCAGTAAGAGCTTAGCGTCACTTTTACATATTTTTTTTCTTTTTTTCTTTTTGGAATAAAAAAAATAAATATATTTTATTTTTGGGTGGGGGTTTTTTTCTTGTGGTTCTTCTGGTGATTTTTTTTTAATGCATCTGTTTTGTTTTGTTTTGAGCACGCGAACGATTTTCAAACAAAAATAAATGGGAGTTTTTAAAGCGTCAAAGCGTATGAGTGTTATAAATACAATATATGAACGGAATATATGTGTGTGTGTGTATTTATGAGTGTAGTAGTGTTATTGGTTTGTTTGTTGTATGTGTGTGAGTAGGTTAGTGCATTAAGTATATTTGTAACAGAATCTGGGGAACCATAAAAAAAAGTTCTACTAGGAAAAACATTTTAAAAATTTTTCGTAAAAAACAAGAAAATAAGATAAATTTGGTAAATAAATGTATTTTTTTTTTAATTTTTGTTTCTAAGAAGACAGTGGAGCTTAGGCTCTAATTAAAATTATGTATTATAACTTTTTTTTTGATTTGTTATAAATGGTTTGAATTGAGAAAAGTGTTCAAGAAAAATTTATTTTTTCTAAAAATTTTAGACATCCGGTTTGTTGTTTCTAGCTTCATATAATGCAGTTTTTTTTTTTAATTTAACTAATACTCAGAGGATGCCCCCTACTCATGCAGTGCATTGTATTGATCAGGAAATTAGGGTATGGGAATATTGTGGATATTTGATTTAAATTTTTCTAAATTGAAAGTAACAGGGAAGAGCTCTGCGGGAAGTTTGTTCCACATACAAATCGTTCGACTGAAAAACGAATTTTCTCTGTAATGCGTTGTGCGAAACACAGGACAATCAACTACAAACGGATGTGCTCTACTAGATAAGCGAGTATTACGAATAAATACTCGGGCTCGAGGAATAATTTCACTTATCTCAGATGAGCACCTCCCGTGGTAATATCGATAGAAAAGTGTCACACAACCCACATTCCGACGATGCACCAATGAATCAATAGAGTTGGATACACTACTGTCATTGATAAGCTTCACCGCCCTCCCCTGAACACGGTCCAAAAGCTTCAGAATAGACATATATGAGAGTTATATTCCATTTTCGGCCGGATATAGCTGGTATAAATAGTAAGGAGATCGGATGGAGTGAAGTAAGTTTTGCACCGTTTTAGAAAACCAAGACACTTGAATGCATCTTTCGACAATTAAAATACGTGCTTATTCCAACGGACATCACACTGTATTCTCATGCCCGAACATCAAGAGTATCCGATTCCCCAATATCTATACCATCCATAGCTACAGATGACAATGTTAATTCCACAGCTCGTCTGTGGGTTAACATACAACATTGGGTCTTTCGTGCATTAAAATCGACCTTATTCGCGCGACCCCACTCGGAGATTGTAAAAAGGTCTGTCGCATGCACTCTATCTTCAAAGAACTTGGCCTGTGATCAAATGAAAATGAATGACAAATGTTGCTATCATCTGCAAAAGAGTAGATAGGATTAAAAGTCTGACCAAGATGGTCATTAATAAAAATAAGAAAGAGGGTAGGAGAAAGAACAGAACCTTGCGGTACCCCTGAATTTAGCTGAAACTCATTTGATGAGACCCCATCTAAAACAACACGTATAGTGCGGTCTCTGAGAAAACTCGTTATAAATCGAAAGAAGATACTACCGACACCAAAAGCAACCAACTTAGTCACGAGTGCCCCGTGCCACACACGATCGAATGCCTTGGAAATATCTAGAGCAACCATTTTACTCTCACCAAAGTGGTGGAGTGACCGGCTCCAACGTTCCGATAGAAACGCCAACAGGTCTCCCGTAGATCGACCGCTACGGAAGCCATACTGTCGATCATTTAAAAGTGAATTGGTTTCTAAATACTTCACAAGATGGTAGTTAACCATGGTCTCCATCACTTTGGAGAGCGCAGAGCAAATTGCGATTGGGCGGTAATTTTCAGGGTTGTTAGCCGCACCCTTTTTAGGAATTGGCTGGACATTGGCCACCCTCCAGCATGAGGGGAAGACTCTCGCACGGTATGAAGAGCTGAAAAGGTTTGCCAATGGACGTGCCAACGTAGAAGAGCACTGTTTCAGCACCAGTGCTGATATGCCATCCGGCCCCGGTGACTTGTTTACGTTGAGATCCGAAAGAACCCTTTTGACTGCTCGGGCCCGAAAGAAAATCGAAGGCATAGTATAGGATACCCTTTCGAGAACGGGCAGTGATTGATCGCTTCCCGGCAAGAAAGAATTTCTTGCAAAAAGTTCAGCGAAGAGGTTGGCCTTATCAACCGGGTCGGTAAATGATTGATCGTCCTTTAAAAGAGTTGGAATAGAAGAACTAGCATTATCTTTTACCCTTTTAACGAACGACCAAAAGGTCTTACTGCCCCGAGGAGCAGAAAGAACCTTTGCACGTAGACGCCGTTCGTAAAGAACCTTTTCGCGTCCAAGTACTTTGGCGCACTCGGTTCTCGCCTTTTTGCGATGCAGATCAGTAATGACGGTTTTATTCGAACGCCAATTACTGAACGCTTCCTCTCTGGATCTGACTGCATTTTTGCACGTCTGGTTAAACCAACACTTGTGTTTTGATTTAGCCGAAATACGCTTTATTGGAATATAGTTATCCTCAGAGCATTTTTAATGTCAAATTTATTCAGTTAACAGTCAATTGAACTATATATGAGGTCTGATGTCTCATTTTTTTTGTATGGATAGATAAAAACCTAAATTTAAAAAAAAAATAAAAAATAACAAAATTGACCGGATTTTAAGTTGCCTTTTTTAAAAAATGGAAAAGTTTAGAACGGGTTTTGAAAATTTTCCAAACAAAAGAAATATTTAATCGATAGCCCATACAAAACTATACAAAAATGTAAATTTTTGAGATTGTGGTGCATTTCGTTTTAATTTGATAATATTTAAACAAGGCAACTCGACAAAATTGACCAATTTTCAAATATTTGACCACGCAAAGTGGGGTGAAGTCCACTTTTTTGTCAGAATTACTCTGCAGCCTTCAATTCTTAACCGATTTTAATTATTTTTTTGCTGCTTGTAGCTTATTAAATTTCGCATCCACTTAGTTTTCTGTGTCCAAATGCAGGACTTTAGACTTTTTCTGACGTGAATCTTTGGAACTTGCTAACAAAAATATAGATAACACTCACAAAAAATTACGTTTTGCAGAGGTTGGTTTAGTTCTTCAATGGGTAACTTTTTCCAACTGGTCCCATTCAAAAATTTAAAAAGCCTATGACATAATCATCAGACTCAGGAATTCGTTAAAGTCTTTTATTTGAATATTTTGTTCCTATGGAGGATCCAACACTTCAAAAATCAAGTTTTTATGGTCATTATTTCGGGTAGTACCAAAGAAAAAGTACCAAAATTTATTTTATACCCTTTAAGCATCGAAAGTTACCCTTTTATGGTCATTATTTCGGGATATCGAAAAAGTACCAAAGTTAATTTTAAACCCTTTAAGCATCGAAACTTTCTGTAAAGTACATCTGTCATAACGATTTTTTCGCTTGGTGATTTTACAATTTAAGCTTCTAGATCATTTATTTCAGAAGATACATTAAGTACCCCAATTAAATCAAAATTTCCAAATCGTACTTTTTATGTGATCCTACATTTAAAATTTTTAGTTTCTTTGACTATTATTTGATGAGATATAAAAGGTACCAATGTACTATACTCTATCGCTTCTTACCCGTTTAAACTCAGAATTGGCAAAAATTTCCTTTTTCCGAATGGGGTTTTCTTCGGAGGATACTACATTTAAAACTTCAAGTTTCTCTGACATTCCAAAACAAATAACACAAAATTGACAAGGGTCTTTAAGGTGATGGGATCGTTGGGAGCGTTGGGAACGTTGGATATCATATTCCCCCTCGCGATAAATTTTCACTAATTTATTCATTATGATTTTTAAACTTCAATAATACAATTTTCTGATTATTTTATATTATTCTTTGATAACGACGCCCACATAAGGGGCGGCCAACCTCTTAAGTTAATTACTTGGTAAGCGAAGCTTTTGCTGGGATGCTACAGTACAGCAAAAAAGTAGCACAGGACAGTTAAAGAAAACTTTTAGATATATTTTTTTTTTAAATAAAACTTCCACTAACAAAGATAAACAATCAACAATAACTTAAACAAATGAACGATTATCAACCATAAAGGAAAAAAGGATATGTAAATACAAAACTTTAAAGCAATTTTCCATTTGGCCAGACATAGAAACATATACAGAAACAGTTTCCTCTCCCCCTCCTAGCAAATGAAAAACTATATTATCAAGTGGCAGCACCAGTCATTTATCTACTACCTTCCCAGTCAAGTGAAACGACACAATGAACGAAACGAAACTGTCTGTAAATTTAAAAAAAATGTGACAACTTTGACAGTTTACCGAAGTTACAATACGGTTTTTTAACATCTTCTGCTTTAACTGACAAAAACAATTTAAAAAATGTATAACAAAGATGCGCAACAGTTTGGACAAAATCAAATAATTCTTATTGGATTTAATAAAATAAAAATATAAAGAGTTTATCTGACATCGTTAAGTATGTACCTACTATATTTAACTGTGGAACATTAAATTGTTTGGAAATATTCAAAACTCTTTTTTAGTATGCCCTACATTAAAAGAGGGTGTTATATTAAGTTAATCATTCCATGTGTAACTCACCGAAATATCGGTCAATTGCTCGAGGGTATAAAACTAAGATTTTTGAACATTCTGAGGACCATCTAGAGCGAAATTTTGGGGAAAAAAATGTGAAAAAAATTGTTCGGCGGAAAAAATACCTGTTATTAAAAAAAAGTATTTTTTGTGAAAAAAAAATGTTTATTCTTGTCTAGATACCATTATGTATCAAATTCTATCCGAATGTGTCCAAATTAAACAATGTTTTATTTTAAAGTTATAAAGAATGTAAAAAAATATTCGAGCTGCCCTTATAATTCAATTGATCTGCTTAACCGATTTTGAGCATATGCAATTCTAAACTTTTCGAAACATCAACAACTATTTATTTCAAGTTAGAGTGAAATTTTTTCTTTAACTTCTGATTTCCCAAGTGCCCGGGCAAATTTTTCTTCTCCCAGGCTTAAAACGTGTGTGCCCAATAAATCAAACGATACCGCTATGATATTGAAGCAATATCACCTTATTATCACATGTTATATGAAAACGATAGTGTATTCGTTCTTAATGTACCTTTCCTTATTTTATCGTTTTTCCATAAAAATATAATATCGTTTTCGCTATCGATAATTCCAAGTTTTGGTTTTTTAGAAAATTTGGGCAAAAATTCTAAACGTAAATAGCGTTAAAACGGTCAAATTTGGCTTAAATTAAGTTTAAATGAAAGTTTGTCTCAAGTTTAATGAAATAGTTAATTAAAAATAAAATTTTGAGATTTTTTTAAAAAATTTCTTAAACATAAGAAAACCGGTATTCAGCACACCAGAATGAATAAAAATAATAAATCGCGATATTTTTTTTCTCCATATTTCAAAAATCCAAAAATTTGGTAGAAATTTAAAAAAACCCAAAACTTTGATCGAAGGGCCCACAGGTTAAAATGATCGGATTTAGCTCAAATTAATTTTAAATTAAACATTGTCACAATCTCTATAAAATACTCAAGCGAAAAAAAAATTGAGTTTTTTTGTTTTTAAATTTCATGAACTTAGGAAAAAATCGCCATTTTGTAAAAATTTCAAGTAGAAATATCTCGAAAACCGCTCGACTGATGTCATTTTTTTTTATATTTGTGTTAAGCACATCAAAATTATTGTTTAAATAAAAATTTTAAAAACCCAAAACCTTATCGCCGGGCGCCACGGGTGAATTTACTCCGATTGGCCTTAAACATGTACCACAAAAGTTTTAGGCCTAGGAGAATAAAAATTTGCTCAGACGTCCAAAATCGGAAGTAAAACTATTTTGTTATTTCTGTTTCATATATTGAGCCTTATCGCCATTAGGATTCGCCAGATCGACTTTGAAATTTGGTATGTAGGTTTATCTCTAGGAAAATAGATACACTAACAAGGGAAGTCTTACTAGTGTCAACCGCGGATTTTTATGGAATTGGTTTTATTTTGTAGAGCAGAAAAAATAAAGGGACACGTATTTTTTTTAGCGGCCCAAATTCATATTTAGGGCGTAAAAAGGAGGGGGAAGACAAGGCAATTTTTCAGTTTTTTTTCGTTTATCTCCTATATTATGCAAAGAAACCAAGTCATGTTACATACCAAATTAAAGGTCTTTGGAAAGCCTATCTACGTGTGCGAAGAACGTGTCCAAACATGCACAACTTTTCGTCATATTGAGTAAAATACCAAAATTTTAGAACATTTTTGTTAATAAGTCGAAAAATATTAACTTCTTTGGCCTGTATTTCAATACCTTTAATCTGATACCACACATGCCTATATTAACTTTGTTTAAATAGGCGTAAATCGTAAAAAACTGAAAAAGGTCAATTTCCCCCCATACAAATCGAACCCCCCTTAAAATGAGTTTGGGCCGCTAAAAAAAATACGTGTCGAATTAATTTTCGTTCTTAACAACATATCCAAATTTCATGAAGATCGGAGGGTGACACTTGTAAGTCCAAGTTTTTGAAAATTCCGATGGGGTAAATATTGTACTTTGGCACTTTTTATATATCCCCATTGGGTTCGGACCCAATGGGTCGATACCCCGATGGTCCCAACCCCATTCCATTTGTCCGTTTTGCTCTACCTTGCTAAGTTTATGAGATACGTGAATTAAGTAGCCAACTAGGGTCTTTAGAATTTATTTAAATTTATGAATGAAAAAATATAACAATTTTATAAAAAAAAAAAATATTGATGAAAATAAAAATATTGATAAAAAAAATAGTGATGAAAAAAAATATTGATGAAAAAAAATTGTGATAAAAATATTGATGAAAAAAATATATTGATGAAAAAAAAAAAAAATATTGATGAAAAAAAAAAATGTTGATGAAAAAAAAAATATTGATGAAAAAAAAAATATTGATGAAAAAAAAATATTGAAAAAAAAAAATAATAATAACAAAAAAAAATATTGATGAAAAAAAAATTTTGATGAAAAAAAAATTTTTATGAAAAAAAAATTTTGATAAAAAAATATTGATGAAAAAAAAAATATTGATGAAAAAAAATATGGATGAAAAAAAAAATATTTATGAAAAAAAAAATATTGATGAAAAAAAAAATATTGATGAAAAAAAAAATATTGATGAAAAAAATATTGCTGAAAACAAAAATATTGATGAAAAAAAAAATATTGATGAAAAAAAAAAAAAAATAGTGATGAAAATAAAATTATATGATGAAAAAAAATATTGATGAAAAAAATAATATTAAAAAAAAATATTGATGAAAAAAAAAAATGGTGATGAAAATATTGATGAAAAAAAAATATATTGATA
The DNA here is from genome assembly GCA_963921195.1 of Pegoplata infirma. Taxonomy (NCBI): domain Eukaryota; kingdom Metazoa; phylum Arthropoda; class Insecta; order Diptera; family Anthomyiidae; genus Pegoplata; species Pegoplata infirma. The sequence goes on along the minus strand of OY992540.1, from coordinate 31,473,376 downwards.
AAAACAAATGTTGGTGAAAAAAATATTGATGAAAAAAAAATATTGATAAAAAAATAATGAAAACAAAAAAAATATTTTTAAGTGTTTTTATCGGTGCATGCCATATTCTGTTTTGTTATTAAGGGTTTGTGATTGAAGAAGAAAACATTGTATTTCTAAAGATTATTTTTAATGTGGATTTATTCCAGACCATGGTTTCTGTAGCCACCTCTACGTCATCAGTGGAGAAAATTACATTAGATTTAAATTGTTTGATTATTTGTAAGACTGTTTTTTCTATATGTGTTTTCATCAACAGACTTAACTCTGAGTGGAATAGAACCCACGTTCTTCAAATTTTCCATCAGTTTGCAAAGCAAGTACTCTACCATCTGAGCTATCGCCCTGCTTGACAAACTAACAGCAGAAGTTGGTTTGTTCGTATTTCATTACAGATGTTAAGTGTGTGACGTCAACAGAAGATTTTTATTTTACACAAACAATTACGATCCTTAGAAACAACAACATTCCTTAATCTCTCTTTGTCTCGTTTTTGCACATAACAATTTTAGCGCTGAATTATTTCTGTGGAGATTTGACAAAAGCATTTAATTCGATTTAAGTTCTTTTGTCAAAAATATATTAAAATGGACTTTTTCGGCTACAACAAACACTTTTTCCATGATTTTTTTTTTAAATCTCAACAATTTGAAATATCATGTTATCAGATCTCTTGGAAACTGCGGAGAAAATCGTCCATTTCTTAACAATACACACTCTTAAAAAAAGCTCTAAAAATATTTTTTAAAAAAAATAAGTGCTTTTGTCAAACGTCCACAGATTTGTTCATACACATTAAAGATGAGTGCATATATTTGAGACTACTTGCCCGTAGGGCGACATATATTTGCATATATTTTTGTCAATTCTGTATTTTTAAGTGTTTTTATCGGCGCATGCCATATTCTGTTTTGTTATTAAAATATTATTAAAAATATTGATGAAAAAAAAATATGAAAAAAAAATATTGATGAAAAAAAAAAATATTGATGAAAAAAAAATATTGCTTAAAACAAAAATATTGCTTAAAACAAAAATATTGATGAAAAAAAATTATTGAAAAAATATTGATGAATAAAAAATTATGGAAAAAATATTGATGAAAAAAAAAATATTGATGAAAAAAATATATTGATGAAAAAAAAATATTGATGAAAAAAAATATTGTGAAAAAAAAAATATTGATGAAAAAAAATTATTGATGAAAAAAAAATATTGATGAAAAAAAAGATTGATAAAAAAAAATATTGATGTAAAAAAAAATGTTGATGAAAAAAAAAATATTGATGCAGAATAATTATGTTACGTTTTATTCACTAGCTGGTGAATATTTGTTTTATTCACTACAAGGTGAATTATTATCCAAGTTACAAACCCAAGTTACTAAAATTTTTTGTTTAAAGAAAATGAAAACAGTAATTCCTATTTTCTTTTAATCGTTAGCTTATATAGTCAACCTGAGGTGGCATCCTGCAACTTTTTTAAAATTAAACACCAGCCTAAAAACATTATCAGTTAAAAAAAAATGGTTTTTAATCATTTTCGAAGATCCGTCGGTGATCCGTCTGTTAAATTTCCCATGGATTTTCTCATATATCTAAAAAATAAAGATTTTTTTCATGCATTTTGGGAAACTTTCTTTGGCGGGAAGAATTTCTTTCATATATTGGGTAATTCTATTTAGAGAAAATTATGGACTATTTAGCAGTACATAAACTAAATTTTGTTTTATAACTGTTAGAAAAATTTATGAACTATTTTAAGTTGTGTCCTAAAATTTTGTTAGGTGTTTTTTTTGAGTGCAATTAGTTTGGTTACTTTTGAGTCTACAATATTTTTTTCGTTGTAGTGTTTTACACATTTCGACCAACTTAACTACATTTAATTTTCTGCCTTACTTTTTATCGGGTTTAACTTTGTCTAAAACTTGCCTTCAAGGTAGGTTAAGATTTTACTTTTTATCTATTCTAAAAGCCTAATATGATCAACGGGTTAAACATTGTAAAACCGATAAACAATGGCTATAAAAGGAGAAAAAATAGAAATATAAGTAAAACACAAAAATACCCTAACGGCATAAAACACTATTCATGGCCAAAAACATGATAAAAGTTTTGAGAAACTTTTGTTTCTGGTATTCAGTTTCAGTTAAAAATTTTCATGCGGCTGTATTTTTTTCAATCTTTTTTAAACTCCATGCTAAAAGAAGGCGTATGCCCTCCCTCGTAGTGTCGGAATATTAAAACTATGCTCCAAACCCCTTTGAACAATAAAAAAAAAATCATGGAGAAAAACAAGACAAGTTGATTTGGTTTTACGTTTTAACGTGTGTCATGTGAAATAAACATTCATCGTTTTATAGTCTGAAAAAAAAAAAAATAAGCAACAAAACCTGTATTGAAAAAAATATATTTTCAGTTTACTTGCTTTTATTTAGTTTAGTGTTTTTCCCTGGAAAATAGGGAAAATCACTTTTCCCTCTCATTGCATTTTTAACAAATTTCCCAAAGGAGGACATTCTTTTTTAGCATTTCTTGTTGTTTTTTTCGTTCATTGTATTTTAAAGTACATGCAGAGGCAGTTTGATTGCAATTGCTGCAGCACATATGTGGGAAACATAAATGACAAAACAGTTGGAGTTACCTAGATAAGGTACGGGAATTAAGGAAATCGGAAATTTTTTGTACAATTAAAAATAAGCAGGAAAAGCTTTAAAAATGAGATAAAACAAGTAAAAAAGTTAAATTCGGTTTTGCCGAATGTAGCGATAACCACCATAATTTCAAAAAGATTGTTGCAAAAAACGGAAAAAAAAATTTTTGGTAAAAAAAATCCCCGATTTTTTCTTTTTTGTCAAAAAATATGTTCGTACTTGTTTAAATACCATTTGGTGTTCAATTATGTTCACATATGTCAACCAGCAGCCGAATTAAAGCATTTTGTATTTTTAGGTTATGTTGAATGTACTAAAATTTTTGAACCGCTGAATCGATATCGCTCAAATGCAATACCAAACTTATAGGGAGAACTTCCAATATATATGTTTAATAACAGTCACCTCTGTTTTATATTTTGGACGTGATCACATTTTCCACAGACAGACAGACGGACAGACGGAAAATTATTATAAAAAAATTTAAATAAATGTATTGATACCATCCACAATTTCAAAAAGATTATTGCAAAAAACTTTATTTAAAAGGAAATTACTTTAACAAAAAAAAAATTTTTTGAAAAAAAATTTCCACGAAAAAAAAAATTCGCGATTTTTTTCTTTTTTTGTCAAAAAATATGTTCGTTCTTGTTTAAAATGTTTCGGTGTTCAATTACACAGTGTTACAAAAATGAATGAAACAGAAAAACCTGGGATGCGATACTTTTTTTTCTAGTAGGTGCTGTTGAGTACAACAAGATTCTGTCCTTGAAATTTGCGAAACACCTCCAAAATCTTGAGTTACGGGTAAAAAACCGGTTTTTCGAACTTTTTACACTTTTAAGCCAGTAACTTTGTTGAATATTAACCGATTTTGAATTTCTCGACGGTTTTAGAAAGAATAAACTAATATCTTTCGAAGTTGTAAACATGAAATTTAAGTAATATTAAAACAACTGTGCGTATTTTTCCAGCAAACTAAATTTTTCAAAAAAAAATCATTATTTTCTAAGTTTGAAGATGTTTTATCATATTTTTTTATTTAGGAACCGTACCATTTATGCATTTATTAATAAATTATATTTATTTAAGAGTAAATTACAACCTTGGTTTTTAAAATTGGCTAAAAATTGACTGAGTTATTAAACTTTTAATAAAAACAAAATTTTGTAATAAATGCCTGCACAATGTTTTTCTACCATCCAACCATAATATGCGGGGTATACTCACTTTGTCATTCTGTGTGAAACACATTGAAATATCGATCTAGGGTCCCATAAGGTATACATTTTTGATCAGTGATCGATTCTACGACATTCTAGCTTTGTCCGTCTGTCTGACCGTCCGTTTGTCCATCTGTGAAAGACACGAAACTGTGTAAAATAAAAGAGCTAGACTCCTGAAGTTTTGACACGAATATGTGTTATGTTTATAGGACAGTAAAGTTTGTAAATGGGCTAAACCGGACCAGGAGAAAAAAGTTCCCCTTGGAGAACTAATGCAACCCCAGAAATAAACTATTTTATTTTAAAGTTTTTTTTGTCTATTTGTTCAACAAATAAAACATTTTTGCGTCATATGAAGTTCATTGACCCGTGTTGAACCAAGGGGATTAAACAATGCCATTTTTTTGGTCCGCTTTCCTTTTAGGTTAAACGAAAAATAAAAAAAATATAAAATTTTATTATTTGAGTGTAAATATTATAATATATAAATTTGTAAACATTAATCGCTAGGGGAAGGTGTTCCCAGACAGCATCACCCACAACCCCCCCCACAAACCCACGAAACGTCCTTGTAGTTTTTTATTTTCATTTATCGCAAAGGAAAGGTGTCCCAGGCAGGCCATACATCCGCGCCGCTGAGTTCCCCTTCTCAACAACAGTTTAGAACAAGAGCTTTCGCAAAACTTTTTTTCTTTATAGTTCCATTGTCATTTATACAAGATTTACATTCCACTAAATTATCATGTATTGTGCGGACGCACAGTGCTTTGTCCCATTGACAAAAATCAAAAAAAAAAAGTTCTCATCGTTTTAATTAAAATATTTTTTTTTGTAAAGGTAATAAGGTAACTTAATATTTTAATAATAATCCCTTTTGATATAACTCTTTTTGTCGCCACAAGGGGTCGCTAAAGTTAGAAAATTTCCAAGCAAACGGTATTTAAAAAAATAATATTATTTTGAGTTTTACAAAAATAGTTCCCAAAAATTCAATTTTTAAGATAATGACTTGATTTTTTTTGCAAAAAATTAAAAAATATATTTGCAATACGGAAAATTTTTTATTGGAGATAAAAAGTTAAAGTATATGCCTTTTGTAAGACTTAGAATTACTACTTTTTTTGTGAGGATCTTTAAAATAACAAAAGTTTGATGGAGTATTAAAAAAATATATGTTATCGGATTTTTGATTTCATAATTTTATTTTTAAAGCCTTGACCGTTATCTTTCAAAGAAAAAAAACAACGCTTGCAACTTTTGAGTAGAACTTTAAATATATTTTTTTTTCAAAGTGCCTAAAATCACATTTTTGAAAAATCCATTTTAGTGGCTGACGAAAATAGCTGTAACTTTTTTGTTTTTTAATGAAATGGCTTGATTTTTTTTTTAAAAAACTTTAAAATATTTATTTTTTTACCAGAAAAAATTACCTTAGTTTTAAGCAATAAGTTTTTTTTCAAAACGCATTGAGAGTTACCTAAATTTTTAGTTTGAAAACCCAAAATTTGCAAAGTTTGAAAAAAATATTAAAAAAATATATGTTAACCGATTTGGATTTTTTTCATTTTTTGGGAAGGTTAAATCTTTATCTATTAAATAAAAAAGTAAACAGTTGCAACTTTTTTTTAGAACGGCAAAAAAAAATTTTTTTCGAAGTGTCCATTTTTTCGTTATTTTTTGTTAACCTCTAAGAATGAACAATGTTTGAAAAAATATTATAGAAATTATGTTAAACCTTTTTTCAACCCAATCAGCAGAAAAATAAAAAAAAAAGTAGAAAAGTTAAATTTGGCTTCACCAAATCCATGAAAACTGTCCACAATGTACAACAAAATTTGAATACAAATGAATTTGAGTAGGGCAGTATGCTTCTTCCCATGGATAAAAATCAAAAAAATAAAATTGTCTGAAATTGTTATTAAAGACAGATTTTTTGAAAGATAATTAAGTTTTCAAATAAATGTGAAAAAAACATTTAGTGTAATTGCTTTTGATGCCACGAGAGGGCGCTAAACTCAGAGAATTTTATGCAAAAATGAGTTAACAGAATAATTGGGTTAATTGTTTCAAGACATTAATTCTCGAAAATTTATTTTTTTAAAAACTGGTTTGAAGTTTGGATTTTTTTACGCATTATGAATTATTTAATTTTTTACTGTAGCTAGAAATTATGTTTAATTTAATATGTCAAATTATAAGTTAGATTAAAGAAACTGTGAAAAAAAAGTAATTTAGTATTGCTCTTTAACCTTTAAATACCCGTTTTATAGGTTTTATGTTAGAATTTTTGTAAAAGCAAATAATGTGACGCTTTAAAATGGGAGATAAGGGTTAATATGTCTCAAGAAAAACTGCCATCAAATTTCACTAAAGATATGTAAAAACATAATTTAGCCCAGCAGTAAATTTAATAAATTTTTTTGTAAATATAAAATTTTTCTTATTTCAATCTACTTCAGTAAAACACAATTTAACAATATATGATACTTTACAATTAACTTTTTATGAATTTTCCTTATATTGCACGACCTTTTGACCTTTGAAAACCCCTAGTAAAATTCGATGCTTAAAACTTTTGTAAAATACTTTAACCCTTTAAACCCACGTGTTAGTGGTTTACTATGAGGGTTTTTGGAAAATGGACTAAAATGACCCCTAAAAATACGAGATAGAGGGTTAATATGTTCTAAGAAAATAACCGTCATAAAATTTCACTGCATACATCAATTAACTTTACTTAGCTCAGAACTTGCTTAAATACTTTTTTTTTCACTTTTTCCAAACGCTTTTGGAAAAAAATTCCACCATTTTTCAATAAAGGATATTTTTGTATTTTCCACTTTAATAATCCGGTTTTACCCAAATTTGGCAATAATATATTCCTTATAAATATCAATTTACGTACCAAGTTTTGTTACGATCGGACTATTTTTGTTGAAGTTATAGCGTTTTTAGGAAAAAGGATATATGGCAGGACCTAGAGTCCTTACTTCGATTAAGCTTAAAATTTACATACATGTTGCTAGTTGTATATGTATCCGAATGACCACTTTTTGTTCTTTTGCGGACATTATTGTAGCTGAAATAACATTTTTAAGTTTCAGGACACATGGGAGGTAGGCGTGTCCTTGCACCGATTTTCCCAAAAATTCATATTTTTCTTAGTTAAGGTATTTGCTGTTAGTGTACCAAATTTCAAAAACGCCTGACCACTCCTTCTATTTTTGCCGATTTTAACATGGGAAAAAAGCACTGTGGGACGTCCGCACATGACGGACATCTCTTCAATATCATAGAATCGATCAATGATCAAAAAAATATATACTTTATGGGACTCTAGACCGATATTTCGCCATCTCTATAATGTCTTAGAATCGATCACTGATCAAAAAATTATATTCGATGTGAGACTCTAGACCGATATTTTGATGCGTTTCGCACCGAATGACAAAGTGAATATACCCCGTACTACGGTTAGAGGGTATAAAAACATTGTGCAGGCATTTATTCCAAAATTTTGTTTTTATTAAAAGTTTAATAACTCGGTCAATTTTTTACCGATTTTAAAAACCAAAGTTGAGTTTTTCTCACAAATAAATATACTTTTTTAATAAATTCATAAATAATACGGTTTCTTAACAAAAAAAATGTGTAAAAACATCTCCAAAGTTGAAAAATAGAGAAATTTTTTAAAAAAATTGAGTTTGCTGGAGAAATACGCATAGTTGTCTCAATATTACTTAAATACTATGTTCAGATCTTCGGAAGGTCTCACTTTCTTCTTTCTAAAACCGTCGATAAATTTAAAATCGAATGGTTTTCAACAAAGTTACTAGCTTATAAGTGTAAAAAGTTCGAAAAACCGGTTTTTTACCCGTAACTCAAGATTTTGGAGGTGTTTCGCAAATTTCAAGTACAGGGTCTTATTGTACTCGAAAACACCTACTAGAAAAAAAGTATCGCATCCCAGGTTTTTTTTCGCTGTCACACAGTGTTATGTTTTCATATGTCAACCAGCAGTCAAATTAAAGCATTTTGTATTTTAAGGTTATGTTGAATGTACCAAAATTTTTAAGGTGTCCATACATTTTTCTTCATAACTTTTGAACCGCTGAGCCGATATCGCTCAAATGCAATACCAAACTGCTCAGGAGAACTTCCAATAAATACGTTAAGTTAAGTACCAAGGTACCATTTTTCTCTGCTGAAGGAAGCTTAAATAAAATTTTAAGTTTCTAAGGCCTTTATTTTATAAAATATAAGATGTAGCCACAAGTTCCAAAAAGTACTCCTTTGGCAATTTTATTATCACCAGGACATTCTAAATTCTAAATTTCAATACCATTATTACCAAAAATAAAAAAAGTACTAAAGTACTTTTTTACCCATTTTTGACTCCCTAGAACCAAAGTTTCAAAAAACTACTTTTTTCAAAATCGTTTTACCGCCAGAGGATAATTTCAAAAAATAAGAAAAAAGTACCAAAGTACAATACTTTAACCTTTTTTACACTCTTAGAATCGGAACGTGGATAAATAATTTTTAGAATTTTTTTTTCAACGTGAATTTTTGTTCCTTAAGTGAGTGTGCGTGATGGTTTTGTTCTGTCTACAATAGAAAGGAAGTAAGAAAATCTATATCATATTGAATTACGAGATTAATTAATATAAAATTGTGATTTATATCAATTTTTATGATTCTAATTAATATTTATTTAACAATAAAAATTGTTTTATTCGACCTCAAAATATAATTTTTATGATTGTTTGTAGAAAATTAAATAATTTTTGTTCAAGTAATCGAAAAAAGTAATATAAAAAAGTGATTAAGTATTTCGTGAGAGTGAGGGAAATTTAAGTAACTAATGTAAGCATGCGTGAACGTGAGTAAAAAAATGAGCATGATCGAGCGTGAGCAACATTTAAATTCTCGAGCGTGCGTGAGTTCAAATTCACTCAAATTAAGTGATCGATTGAATGGCATTCTAGCGATGTCCGTCTGCCTGTCTGTTGAAATGGCGACTTTGACTAAAATTTTAAACTAATATGACTGTCACTTAAGATATTTACTTGTTTTTGTTTTGGGAAGTTCGGTATTGCATTCGAAATATATCGGTTCAGCGGTTAAAATGTTACGAACCAAAAAAAAAAATTTATTAAATTAGTTTTTTTTAAACAAATTTTAAATTAAAACTTTCTGGAAGAAATATCTGATATATAAAAAAAGTACAATTTTGTACTCAATTTTTTTCCAAAAAAAAAAATCTTAAAAATCCACTTCAAACGTCAGTTCACCTCTGAAAATTGTCGTACTTGTTTTTTTTTTTTGTTTAACTTTTCTATTCGTGCATCGCCTAAAACATGTACATACATATGTTTGAAATGTTAGTTAGTGCCATGCAGTGTTGCCACTTCTTGAATAATTATCCAAAAACTGGATAATTTAAAAATTTTTGGATACTCTTTGGATAATTACATTTTTGGATAATTTATGGATAATTTTATCAGTTACAATTCAAAGTTTTAAATGGTCAAAATATAATTTTTTTTATTTTAATTTAATTTGGCGATTTTTGTTAGTTATTTCTTATTTGACAGCACTTCTTTTCAAATGGTCAATTGGACCACAAAATTATGGTCTTTTTGATTATTTGGATGTCCAAATTAATTGGGCAAACATTTTTAAAATTACAAATTGTGCTGGTGAAAATCTTTCTCTAAATTGAGAAAATGTTTTTTTAATTTCTTATGATTCTTCCATTTTATAATTCATCGGTAGAAAGAGTTTTTAGTAAATTAAAGATAACAAAAACCGATTTACGAAATCAACTATCTTCAAATACTGTTGCTTCAATTCTTTTTACAAAAGTACACTCATAGAAATATCTTAGTAGAAAAATTAGTAAACCCATTGTAGATCAAGTTTTACAGAATATTGCCGTATTCAACAAAAATTAATGTTGATATCGTTCAATAATCAGTAAAGTTGAATCAACTTTTTACAACGCCTATACAGAATTCAATAGATAAAACCAAAAAAGAAAAAACAACCATGTTCGTTCATTTTTATACCCTCCACTCTAGTAATAGAGGGTATATATAAGTTTGTCATTCCGTTTGTAACACCTCGAAATATTGGTCTAGGACCCCATAAAGTATATATATTCATGATCCTCGATCGATTTTAAGACGATCTAGCGATGTCCGTCCGTCCGTCCGTCCGTCTGTCCGTCTGTCTGTCTGTCTGTCTGTTGAAAACACGCTAACTTTTGAAAGACTTTACGGAGGCTCCTGAAGTTTGGCATATATATTGGGCATTTACCTGGTCAGGTTGGTATTGAAATCCAGCGAAATCGGTCCAGTGGTTCAAAAGTTATAAGCAAATGAGTGAATTTCGGCAAGGGTTTTTTTGGAATTTACGAGATAAAACACACGGTAACATTCGAACGGCAATTCTGAGGGTGCAGAAGTGTGGCATATATATTTGTCGTTCTTCAGGTCCCGTTCGTTTTAAATTTCAGTCAAATTGGTCAAGTGGTTCAAAAGTTATTAGCAAAACCTTAAATTTCAGATTCGCCTCACCTTAAATTCACGTGTTGAAAACCCGTTAAACATGTTTTAAAAACATTGGTAAGTCACAAAAATATTTTACATCGTATTTTTGTCATTCAAAAATATTTTTACACTAAAAGAAAAAAAAAAATACACTCGAAAAAAATTTTACACTCAAAAAAAATTTTACACTCAAAAAAAAAATTTAGTAAATTATTTTTTTTTTTCAAAAATTAGTTAAAAAATTAGTTAGTTTACACTAAAAGAAAAAAGAAATACACTCGAAAAAAATTTTACACTCAAAAAAAAATTTACACTCAAAAAAAATTTAGTAAATTATTTTTATTTTTTTTTTTCAGAAATTAGTGTTAATTTTTCACTCTAGAAAATTTACTATAACTTGAAAAGGGCATTGTGGAGGGTATTCATAGATTCGGCCAAGTCGAATTTAATTTTTCTACTTGTTGTATTATCAAGTTGGTACCAATGCATTGCAATGTGAAATTTGTTTGTCTCTTATAAAATCATTTTATGTGTTTGTTTCTTATAAAAATATTTAATATTATAAAAATAAATAAAAATAGGATCTGATGATCAGATTCTGATCTGTAAATATTTGGTAAGTAATAAAATACATTGGTTACTCTATGTATTCCTACTATATTATATTTTTTTTTTGTTTTTTTTTTTAAGGTTTTTGATTTGGTGTCATTAGAAAACTGGAGAATGGCTTACGAGTGCATAACATAAATAAACGAAGTGTGTGTGAAAATCTCGTGCAGCTTAAAAAGCCGGTGATAATTCTAAAAAATATTGTGATTTTTACTTAATAAAAGAATATTAACAAATAGCAACAAGCTTTTTTTTATTTTATTAATAAAATTTCTTATATCAACAAAAATATGAGTTAAGTTTACAAAAAATACGAGTTGATTTACAAAAAAACGAGTTGATCAACTTTTACAAAAACTGACAATAATTTTTATTGAAATCAACATAAATATTTGTAGCGTCAAAATCAACAATGATTTCTGTTGAATTTACAGCGATTTTCTTTGGGAATACAATGATTTTTGGTTGAGTGTAGGCATTGAAAGAAATAGGGGTTCAAACTTTGAGCCCACAATAGAAATGTTAAAAAAAATGGAAAAAGAAGTGTTACTATTATTATAAAATAATTTTTATTCTGAACAGTACAAAATGTATGATTTTTATTTGAAAAATAAGTTCATGTATTCTTTAAATTGAATTTAAAAAAAATCACTTTTGTTTCGTAAAAAAAATTGTTTTTGATATTTTGGATAATTTTCGGGATTTTGGATAATTTCGGACAAACTCCTGGATAATTTATTGGTTCACTGGTGGCAACACTGGTGCCATGGCAAATTTTCATTGTCGTCAAAAGTTGTTTTTTTTCTCGTTTTTTTTTTTTCATTTTCCATCTATCCTACAATTATTTAAATCTCTTTCCACAAATTGTAAGCTTAATGGAACGCATTTATCTAAAACGGACAATTTAAACGCAACAAAAATACACACCAAGTGCAACGACTACAGACAGTAGTCGTACTATGTAGTATTAGTGCATGTATTAATGTTGTAGTCTAGGACTTCAAAACTAAAGGACCATCACTAGGAAAACTCTTATGGGTTCATAGTATAAAACAGTTAGTATCCTGCTGAGTTTAAAGTAAAATAATTTTCATTTTCATTTTCTTGCTTACAACTGCATTTGTCTTGCGTGTAAGCACAGAAAAATGTGCTGTGATTTTAAAAATAGTTTTCGAAAATAAACAGAAAAAAAAACAATACAAAAACGTAGATAAAAATTACACTAAAACTCTGGAAACCTGACCTAAACAGAAATGTAATGGAAAAGAAAAATTAATATTACGCCCCCGTATACAAGAAGTTTTAAATGTACGTATGAGGAATATAATATGACGATGTGACAAGAAAGTGGATTATGTGTAACTTTTTTTTTTTATTAAGGCACTATTTAGATGTTATGTTGGTCTAGTGTTTTACTTCGGTATTTTTTTTTTAATTTCCGGAAAAAATTCCCGTAGAAAAATTGGAATGTTTAACAGAAATTCTTTCGGCCAGAAATAATTTCTTGCAAAAGTCTAGCCAACAGGTAAGCTTTACAACTAAAAAAAACCTTGACAAATTACTAGAAAAAGTATCGTAATCCCATTTTACCAATATTTGACAGTTTTTCTTGTTTTTTAACAAAAAAATTTCGATCGAAATTTACATTTTTTTTTTGTAATTTTACAATTTTTTTTGTAATTTTACAAATTTCCAATGTTTTTTTACACAAAAAAATCTAACAAGTTCACGAGATTTCCTTGTAAGTTTTATCACGCCGAAAAGGTTGTTAATTTATAATTTTACTAGCTAACTCGCCCGGTACTTCGTTACCGGTTAGCTGTAAAAAAAAAAAACTTTATTACTTCAAATTCTTATTAATTTTTAATTAAACATAAAATTGTTAGTTTCGACCTTTAAAATATTATATTTTGAGTAGATTTAAAGTTGCAAACAATTTTATTTTGGCGAAACGATCCCATAGTTCAAACTTTAAGTTTCAAGGAACATTAGTGCATAAGGAACAATATGTACCAAATTGAAGCGAAAATTCAGTATCTCTACTTTCTCCCTTTTTCCCCATTAGAAGCAGAATTTTCCTAAAAGTACTTATTTTAGAATGTTATTTCCGCGAAAGGATCGTACAGTCCAAATTTCAAGTATTAAGGACCATTAATTCAGCAGATACAAAATTGCCCTACTTTCCCCATTTTCCCCCTTAGAAGCAGAATTTACTAAAAAAGTGCTTCTTCCAGAATGTTATTTCCGCTAGAGGATCGTACAGTCCAAACTTCAAGTATCTAGAACAATTAGTTTAGCAGATACAAAACAGTTCAAAATTCAAGTATCCAGGACCATTAGTTCAGCAGATACAAAATTGCTCTACTTTTCCCCCTTTTCCACCTATAAAACAAAATTTTCAAAAAAGTACTTCTTTCAGAATGTTTTTTCCGCGAGAGGATCGTACACTCCAAATTTCAAGTATCTAGGACCGTTAGTTCAGCAGATACAAAATTGCCCTAATTTCCCCCTTTTTCCCCGTAGAAGCGAAATTTTCAAAAAAAGTACTTCCATTAGAATGTTGTTTCCGCATGAGGATTCAAATTTCAAATTTGCCCTACTTTCCCTCTTTTTCCCCCTATAGAAGCAGATTTTTCCAAAAAAGTACTTCTTCCAGAATGTTATTTCCGCGAGAGGATCGTACTGTCCAAACTTCAATATCTAGGACCATTAGTTCAGCAGATACTTCTTTCAATATGTTATTCCGCGAGATGATCCTATATTGCAAATGTCATGTTTTTAAGATCATTAGCTTAAAATTTACCCAATTGCCCTATTTTGTCCCTCTTGGCCCTCCTTAAAACCAAAATTTTCAAAAAGTGTATTTTTCAAAAAATTATTTCCGCTAGAGGATCAAAACTTAAAGTTTTAGTTCAGAAGATACAAAATTGCCCTATTTTCTACTTTTTTCAAGATGTTTTTTTTGCGAGATGATTCTAGAGTTCAAATTTCAAGTTTCTGGAACCATTTGTTTAAAAGATAAATAATGTACCGATTTTCCCTACTTCCCCCCCCCCCCCTTTCCCACCGTGGAGGAGGAATTTTTCAAACAATATTTTTTTCGGAATGTTGTTTCCGCGAGAGGATCCTAAAGACCAAACTTCACGTTTCTGGGACCATTTGTTCAGAAGATAAAAAATTAACCGATTTTCCCTATTTTCCCACCCTTGGAGGCAGAATTTTCAAAAAATTTGGTTTTCCGCATGTTAATTCTGCGAGAGGATCCTAGAGTCCAAATTTCAAGTTTCTGGGACCATTTGTCCAGAAGATAAAAAAATGTACCAATTTGCTCTATTTTCCCCCAAAAAAATATTTTTTTAGTTTTTTTTTTCGCGAGAGGATTATAGAGTCCAAATTTCAAGTTTCTAAAACTATTAGTTCAAAAGATACAAAATCCCCCAAAGGGCCCTACTTTCCCCTTTTTCCCCCTTAGAAGTGGAATTTTTAAAAAAGTTCTTTAAGTATGTTATTTTTGCGAAAGGATCGTTCAGTTCAAATTTCAAGAATCTAGGACCATTAGTTCAGCAGATTCAAAATTGCCCTTCTTTCCCCCTTTTTCCCCCAGAATTTTGAAAAGTACTTTCTTAAGAATTTAGCAATTTACCACCAGACGCAGTTGCTTGGCTAAATTCATTAAATCTATGAAAAAAAAAAATTGTAATCCTTCCAAACTTATGATTTATTGTTCTTTCTTTTGTATTGTAATCCATACGCTAAATAAATTAGCAGATACAAAATTGCCCTACCTTCCCCGTTTTCCCCCTTGAAATCGGAATTTTCCAAAAAAGTACTTCTTTCAGAATGTTAATTCCAAGAGAGAGGATCGTGCAGTCTAAATTTCAAGTATCTAGGACCATTAGTTCAGCAGATACAAAATTGACATACTTTCCGCCTTTTCCCCCTTAGAAGCGGAACTTTCCACAATAAGTACTTTTTCCGCAAGAGGATCGTACAGTTCAAATTTTAAGTATCTAGGATCATTAGTTCAGCAGATACAGAATTGCCCTACTTTCCACCTTTTCCCCCTTTAGAAGGAGAATTTTCAAAAAAGTACTTCTTCTAGAATGTTCTTTCCGCGAGAGGATCGTACAGTCCAAACTTCAACTATGTAGGACTATTAGTTAAGCAGATTCAAAATTGCCCTACTTTCTCCCTTTTCCCCCCGTAGAAGCAGAATTTAAAAAAAAGTACTTCTTTTAGAATGTTATATCCGCGAGAGGATGGTACAGTTAAATTTTAAGTATCGAGGACCATTAGTTCAGCAGATACAAAATTGACCTACCTTTCCCTTTTTCCCCCATTAAAAGTAGAGTTTTCAAAAAAGTACTTCCTTGAGAATGTTGTTTCAGCGAGAGGATCGTACAGTCCAAATTTCAAGTATATAGGACCATTATTTCAGCAGATACAAAATTGCCCTACTTTTCCCCTTTTTCCCACTCAAAATCGGGATATTTAAAAAAGTACTTCTTTCAGAATGTTATTTTCGCGAAAAGATCGTACAGTCCAAATTTCAAGTCTCCCGGACCATTAGTTCAGCAGATACAAAATTGCCTACTTTCCTCCTTTTCCCTCTTAGAGGCGGAATTTTCCAAAAAGTCCTCCATTCGAATTTTATTTCCGCGAGAGGTCCAATTTTCAAGTATCTAGGACCATTAGTTCAGCAGATTCAAAATTGCTCTATTTTCCCATTAAAAGAGGAATTTTTAAAAAAGTATTCCTTTCCGAATGTTATTTCCGCGGGAGGATCGTACAGTCCTATTTTTAAGTATCTAGGACCATTACTTTAGCATATACAAAATTGCACTACTTTCCTTCCCCCTTTCTCCCCCTTAAAAGCGAAATTTTCAAAAAAGTACTTCTTTTATAATGTGATTGCCGCGATATGATCCCATATTCCAAATGTCATGTTTCTAAGACCATTAGTTTAAAGTTAAGCAAATTGCCCTATTTTCCCCCTTTTGGGCCTCCTTAAAACCAAAATTCTCAAAAAAATATATTTTTAAAAAAATAATTTCCTCGAGAGCATCCAGATTCAAAATTTCAAGTTTGTTCAGAAGATACAAAATTGCCCTATTAAACCCCTTCGACCCACCACCCCACCCTTATAAAAGGATTTTTGCAAATATTACTTTTAACAAAATGTTTTTTCCGCGAGAGTAGAGTTAAAATTTCAAGTTTTTGGGACCATTCGTTTAGCAGATACGAAATTGCCCTTTTTCCCCCTTTAAAAACGAATTTTCAAAAATGTACTTCTTTTAGAATGTTATTTTCGGGATAGGATTGTACAGTTCAAATTTTAAGTATCTAGGACCATTAGTTCAGCAGATACAAAATTGCTCTACTTTCCCCCTTTTTCCCAGACATGGGCGTTAACGATTACGTTGTGTAATTGATTACAGTTTCAATTACAATTACATGAAAGGTCGGTCATACATTTGGCTCCCCTAGGGGCACTTTAGGGTAAGTTACAGACATGGGCGTTAATGATTACATTATGTAATTGATTACAGTTTCAATTACAATTAGATGTAATTAGTAATTGAAAATTTTCAATTTTACTTGTAATTGTAATTGTAATTGAAAAAAACTCAATTACTAATTACATGTAATTGTAATTGAAACTGTAATCAATTACACAATTGTAATCATAAACGCCCATGTCTGCTTTTTCCCCGTAGAAGCATACGTTTTAAAAAAGTTTTTCTTTAACAATGTTATTTCCGCGAGAGGATCGTACAGTTGAAATTTCAAGTATCTAGGACCATGAGTTCAGCAGATTCAAAATTACCCCCACTCCCCCGGAATTTTCAAAAAGTACTTCCTTTAGAATATTATTTCCGCAAGAGGCTTGTACATTTCAAATTTCAAGTATCTAGGAAGCGGATTTTTTGAAAAGTTCTTCTTTAAGAATGTTATTTTCGCGAAAGGATCGTACAGTTTAAATTTCAAGTATTAAGGACCATTAGTTCAGATTCAAAATTGCCCTACTTTCCCGATTTCCCCCCAGAATTTTGAAAAAGTACTTCCTTTAGAATGTTATTTCCGCGAGAGGTTCGTTCACTCCAAATTTCAAGTATCTAGGACCATATTTTCAGCAGATACAAAATTGCCCTACCGTCCTCTTTTTCCCCCTTTAAAGCGGAATTTTCAAAAAAGTACTTTTTTCAGAATGTTATTTCCGCGAGAGGATCGTGCAGTCCACGAGGATCGTGCAGTCCTATTTGTTTAGCATATACAAACCGGAATTTTCAAAAAGTACTTCTTTCAGAAAGTTATTTCCGCGAGAGGATCGTACAGCCCAAATTTCAAGGATCTACGACCATTAGCTCAGCAGACACAAAATTACTCTACTTTCCCCTTTTTCCCCCTTAGAAGCGAAATTTTCAAAATAGAACTTTCTTCACAATGTTATTTCCGCGAATGATCCCATAGTCAAAATTTTTAAGTTTCTGGGAAAATTAGTTCAGAACATACAAAGTGTACCAAATTGTCATATTATCCCCCTTTTTATCACCATAGAAGCGGAATTAAAAAAACTTTGTTTCGGAATGTTTTTTCCGCGAGAGGATCTTATAGTCCAAACTTTTAGTTTCTAGGACCATTAGGTCAGAGAAAAGAAAATGTACCAAATTGCCCAATTTTCCCCCTTTTCCCCTTCTTAGAAGTGCCTTTTTAAAAAAGTACTTTCTTCAGAATATTATTTCCGCGAGAGTATCCTATAGTCCAAATTTCAGGTTTCTGGGACCATTAGTTCACAATAAGGAAAATGTTCAAAATCGTCCTATTTCTCCCCCAAATTTTCAAAAAATACTTTCTTCAGAACATAATTTCCGCGAGAGGATCATATAGTCCAAATTTTTAAGTTTCTAGGACCATTAGTTCAGAAGATACAAAATGTACCAAATTGCCCTTTTTTCCCCATTTCCCCTTCTTATTTTTTTTTAAAAAATACTTTCTTTAGAGTATTATTTCCGCGAGAATTTAGGTTACTGGGGCCATTAGTTTAGAAGATCGAAATGTTTAAAATTGTCCTATTTCCCCCTAAATTTAAGTGATTAAATCAATAAATTCCCAAAAATAAAAATAAATGAGAAAAAAAAATGAGTAAAAAATTTGAGTCAAAAAATTAAGCGAAAAATATTTCGAGTAAAAAAAATTGAGTAAAAAAAATTTTAAGTAAAAAAAAAAGAGTAAAAAAACTGAAGAATAACATACAATTGAGTGAAAAAATTTTTTATTAAAAAAAATTGAGTAAAAAAAATTTTGAGTAAAAAAAAATTTTGAGTAAAAAAAAATTGTAAAAAAAAAAATTTTAAGTGAAAAAAAATTTTGAGTGAAAAAAAAATTTGAGTGAAAAAAAATTTGTAAAAAAAAAATTTTGACTGAAAAAAATTTTGAGTAAAAAAAAATTTTTAGTGAAAAAAAATTTTGAGTAAAAAAAGATATTGAGTGAAAAAAATTTTGAGTGAAAAAAAATTTTGAGTGAAAAAATTTTAGTAAAAAAATGTTTTTTCCCCGAGAGGATACTATAGTTCAAATATCTAGTTTCTAGGACCATTAGTTCAAAATTCACCAAATTGCCCTATTTTCCCCCTTTTTGTCCCCCTTAAAACCGGAATTTTCAAAAAAGGACTTTTTTTAAAATGTTATTTCCGCGAGAGTATCCTATATTCAAAATTTCAAGATTGTAGGACCATTAGTTCAGAAGATACAAAATGTACCAACTTGCCCTATTTGCCCCCTCCCCCCCACCTTAGCAACGGAATTTTCAAAATATATCTTTTTCCAAAATGTTATTTCCGCGAGAGGGTCCTAGACTTTAAATTTCAAGATTGTAGGACCATTTGTTTAGAATAAAAAAAATGTACCAATTTGCCCTATTTTCCCCTTTTTCCCCCTTTGGAGGCGGAATTTTCCAAAAAAAAATTTTCCGAAATTTTATTTCCGCGAGAGGATCCTAGAGTTCAAATTTGAAGTTTATAGGACTATTAGTTCAAAAGATACAAAATCCCCCAAAGGGCCCTATTTTCCCCCTTTTGCCCCCCTTAGAATCGGAATTTCCAAAAATCCCTTCTTAGTGGGTGGTTTTGTCGGGAGCCGAACCTACATTCCAAATTTCAAGTCTCTAGCTTCAGCGGTTTGGGCTGGGCGATGATTATTGCCAATCAGTCAGTCAGTCAGTCAGTAAGTCAGTCAGTCACCACTAGGGTGTTCAATTAATCGGGTTTTTTAATTGTTCGATTAAACGATTAATCGATATTTGCCATTTTTAAATTATTCGATTAAACGAAAAAAATTTTGAAATTGTTCGATTAATCGAATAATTACAAATTCAGAAATTATCTAAATTACAAGATTTTTTTCGACAAATTTAGAAAAAATTGGTACTTGAGTAAATAAACAACATTAATTACAAGTATTTTAACATTTTATTAACAACAAAAAAACAAAACTAAAATCATTTCAACATGTATCAAAATTTAAGTTTTCTGCTAATTTGTTTGAGAAAATTAAAAAAAAATCATTTTAGAGATTTATGTAGAATTCAAAAACAATTTTTTGAAAAATTTATTGGATTACCGATATCACAAAAAAATATATTTATTATCTTATCTGACTACATTTGGGAAATTTTAAATTTTTAATTTTATTTATTTTTTTTTAAATTAGTCTGTTTTTGCCGAAAACTCGAAACTTTGACCGATTTTAACTGTATGACCGTTTACCACTTTGGCCCAAAATTTTATCAGGTACTTCAGGAGCAGCGAAAATCAGAAAACAAATTTAAAATAACGACCACTCAAGTAAACATGGCTGTGTTTTTTTAATTCCAACGGTAACATACTTTTGGTTTGTTTATTGGACTTAAAAATTTTAAAAAATTATACATATTTCCAGAAAAAACATATATTATTATTATTCGATTAATCGGCATAAATTCTTCGATTAATCCTTTAATCGAAATTAGCAATTTTAAATTAATCGAACAATTATTCGTCTAAAATTTTTCGATTAATCGAACAAGAATTAATCGACTGAACACCCTAGTCACCACACTCTTTTATATATATAGATAGATAGATAGATTGGTCAAAGTCTTGTAAAATTACAAAAAGCTCGTAAGTTTTACTAAGAAATACCGTAAAATAGGAGGTAGCAAAAAGTATAGTAAAGTTACAAAACCTCCTTGTAAATTTTTTCGCGTCAAAAAAACTGTAAATTTACAATTTTATTTGTAAAAAACTTGTAAAATTACTAAATTATTGGTAAAAAGCTTCACAAGGAATTCATGTCAAATAGTTACAAACTTTTCTTATCATATTAAAATTTTATTTTTTTAATTGTAGGACTCTTTTTAGAAAAACACATAATCCATTTTGAAAACTCCTCCATACGTAAACATATATGTGTAAGATTTGAAACTCTCTATAAACAGACATGTTAAAATGTTTGTTAGGACGACATGGATGGAATAACATAGTAAAAAAAAGTTAAAAAAAAACATTTAAAAGAAAATGCATTTGCCATTAGAGTAGACTTGTAGAATGGAAGTCTTTAGTCTACATATGCATGTAATGTATAGTATACACTTTATACACGTAGCTTAAAACCACATCAACAGCAACTGGCCACAGAAAATAATTCCCTATTCGCACATTCAATCCAATTTTTTGTAAAACTACAAAAATTGTAGTTGTTATACTCCATAGAATGAAAATATATAACAAAAATATAATTTGAAGGTATAAGAACAGAGTAGAGAAAACGTGCCAATGTCTGTCAGAGTGTTAGTCTGTGCATAAATACAATTTTTTTTAGTGTCGGTAGGAAACCAGGGTATAAAACTCGTGAATATTTTTAGGAAATTAATTTTTATGCATTTTTGAAAATTATTTTAATTATTTTCTAATAATTTCGCCTATAAAAGGGGGCGGGCATTCTCTCCTCATCGTAGATAAGGTGGCTGGAAAAAAAATCCTTCGTCGAAAGCAATGATGGGTACCAATACCTTTTCGATACCAATACCCGTTAATACCAATTCAAATTGAAAACCAATACCAATTAAAAACCAATACCTTTAGTTGTGCGATACCAATACCTATAAAAAACCAATACCGATTCCCCACTACCAATACCAATTAAAAACCAATACTTTTATTCTTCAAAACCAATACCAATAAAAAACCAATACCAATTCATTTTTTTCTACTTTCGTATCGGTTTTGTTTCGGTTTTTTGTATTCTTATTTTCGTTTGTTTTATTTGTGACGTCAAACATTTTCTTTCCATCACATTATTAGGTTTTACCTGACTAACGAATTGCAAAAGATGTTACATCGATCAGTAATCGTTTGCATGCAATGTCACATAACAAAACGGAGTTAGCTACTTGAATTTTAAAAGCCATAAAAACATAAAAGAAATATTTTTTGTCACGGTTTTTATGACCTCTAATAAAAGTAGATCTTTAGACGTTTTCTGTGATGAAATTTTTTCTTTTGCAAACATTGTTAATATTTGACATATGTACATTGAATTTCACTGCACTCTTCTTTGCGTTGTAAAAAAAATACTAATGTCCTTTTTTTGGAAATTCCAAAATTTTAGTCAAGCAGACGTTACAAAATTTTATGTCACAACACCAGAATCCAGAAAAAATTTTTATTATTTTATTAGAGGCACAGTCATATTATATAAGAATTTAAGAACGCATAATGTGCAGTTCACACTTGCTATTTTTGAGAGTTTAAGGGCTACGTGTTTAAAAAATTTTTTTTTCTGTACACACAAAAAAATATTTTACCAAGCGCTTGGGAGGAATCACATTAAACAAGATTTTTGCGTATATTTAGCGAGAGCTAACAATATTTTACCAAGCGCTTGCATAATTATACCTAACTTTGCAAACGTTTCAAGAAATTTCCCATGAGCTTGCATAATTTTACTAACTTTAAGATAAAACAAGCAAACGCTTGGTAAAATGTTATAAGTTTTTGCATAACACCGTCCGACACACTTTTGTACACATGGACCGGACCCGAAAATTCTGAAAGTAGGGCCAAAAATAAAATACCCGTGTCTCCCAGTTTTTCTAGATCAATTCGCGTTTTCGCGAAAAACGCAAAAAAAAAAAAAATTTACAATGTAAAAAAAATGTTCGCTTTTCAGAAAGTGGGGCTCAAAATAACATTCTTTTGTTTTCCGGTTTTTCTATATCAATTCGCGTTTTCGCGAAAATTCATTTTTTTTGCACACTTGAACAAATTTACTACATTCCGAAAATAGGGCTTAAAATAAAATATTGTTCTAGTTTTTCCATATTAATTCACGAAAAATGCAATTTTTTCAGGGCGCAACCAGCGCTTAGTTTGCATCCTTGGTGCATTTGGTAAAAAAAAATATTTTTTTAAATTTTTAAAATTGGAGCCAAAAGTTTCGTTAGGTAGAGTACATTTAGGAAAAAATATTTATAAAGTATTCATGGAGAAATTTTGGTCCAGCGCAACGTTTTGAAACTTCGAAATTGCATTGTTCATTACATAGTTTTTTAAGTTTTTGTAAAAAACAGCTTTTTATACAAAGGCTTGAACATAAACTATGATTTATACAAATTCTTAAAAGAACTCCAACAAACTCCGGTTTTTACAAGAACTTAAAAAAATATAAAATAAATTACTGGACCAAAATTGCTCAATGAAAACTTTACAATTTTTTTTTCCAGAATGTACACTACCTAACAAAACTTTTGGCACCAATTTTAAAAATTAAAAAAAAAATATTTTGTTTACTAAATGCACTACGGATGCAAACTGTAAGCGCTGGTTGCGCCCTGAAGATAATTTCCAAATTTTTTGTAATTATTTTTCTTGTAATCATCTCTTCAATAAGCATCGTTTTAGTGGTATGCCCTAAAATTTTTCATTTTCGGGACACGCTAATAAATATACATGATTTACAGTAGAATTACGGTCCTTATACAAAAATTGCTAAAAATTAAATTCTCGTGGGTCCCAATGTTTTATGTATCTATTCGTATTTTCGCGAAAATTCATTTTTTACACACTTAAAAAAAAATTTACTACATTCGAAAAGTGGGACTAAAGAAAAAATATTCAACTAATTTTTTTAAATTAATTTAGGAAAAATGCAATTTGAAAAAATTTATTGAATTATTTTTATTTTATAAGTAAAGAATATAGAAAATAAATAAATAAATACTTTTTTTTACAAATTTGCGAATTGATATGAAATAACTGAGACATAAATGCTTAGATTTAAACCCATTTTTTTTTAACAGTGCAAAAAAAAAAAAAAAAATGCGTTTTTCGCGAATACGCGAATTGATCGAGAAAACCTGAGAGACAAGAGTGTCTTTTTTTTAACCCCACTTTCTGAATAGCATAATTTTTTTCTATAGTGGAAACTTTTTTTTTTGTTGCATTTTTCGCGAAAACGCGAATTGATCTAGAAAAACTGGGAGACACGGGTATTTTATTTTTGGCCCAACTTTCCGAATTTTCGGGTCCGGTTCATGTGTACAGCCAAAAGTTGCAATTTGTTGGACGGTGTAATATACAAAAAAATATTGTTTAACGTGATTCCTCCCAAGCGCTTGGCAAAATATTTTTTTGCGTGTATCCATTACGTTTTTATTCTGTTACTGGTGTTTTGTTAAACAACTTGTTTAAGGTCGTAAGTGTGAACCCCATGTAAGAAAAAAATTGACCCGTATAATCGCAATTGGCAAAAGATCTAAAATCGAAAAAGGGGCCCCCTGCATGATAACCCATTTCGATCACCTTTTTCAAAAAAATATTTATGTATGAAAAGGATGAAGTTCAGGTATATTTTGTTAGAAATGTTAAGTCTCATCTTTCTGCAATTAAAAAATATCTCCCCTTGACCACCGGAATTTATATGTGCATTAAATGCAATGTGCATCAGCAAAGAAATTGTTTCAAGCAAAAACGAAAAATGTTCATTTTTTAGTTTAGGCTTTTAATTTTTTTATTAATTTATATTAATTTTTTTTAGATTTAATTTATTATCAAATTCCACTAATTGAAACATTTTAAAACTATTTATTTTGAAAATAACGAAATAAATTAATAACATAGGAAATAAATCCAAATATTAAAATTGCATAAAAAGTTGAAATACAGGCTTTTCTGGAATAACGGAACATTAAATTTTTTTTTACAAGAGTTTTGAGATCAGCCGGTGCTAATTTTACTAAATAGGTACCCTTTTCCAAAAAAAAAAAATATTTAATCTTTGTCCAAAATAGGTTAAGCATGTACTATTTAGTTTAAAGTTTGACTTAATTCTGAATGGAAATACTGCTAAAAAATATTTTTTTTTAAAGGGGTTTTTCAAAAAAAAACATCCGTCACCCAAAAATTCGACTTACTCTCTAGACACTCACTCAGAATTTTTCAACTCACAATCACGTGATTTAAATGAAAATCACTTTTCTGAGTCACGCAAATCACGGGACCAGCGACCATCTCCAATTGAAATACATAAACAAGAGACAAGTGTCTTTTCATTTATTTAATCTATAACATCTGTAAATTTTATTTAAAATGAAGTGTCCACCCTTGAAAATGTTTCCTTGTAGGTCTGAATCCAAAAAGTTTCAAGGCACTTATTTATTACCTTAATATAGTCACTTGACTTAAATGAAAATCACTATATAACCAAATGATTTAAATGAAAATCACTCATGCTCACGCGTGAATCACAGGACCAGAGACCATCTCCAATTCAAATACTTAAACAAAAGGCAAGTGTCTCTTCATTTGATTCATCTATAACATCTGTAAATCTGTGGCCGTACGAAAAAACTAGTTAACTCCACTTTTTGCGAAAATTGAGATAACACCAAAAATAGAAAGTGCATTCCATTTACTATCACTCTGTCAGATCGAAATTTTGATATATGTTCTCATTATCAAGTTATTTGGAAAACAAAATAATGAAAAATACCAATTTTTATGTAAAAACTAGATAACTCCATGTATTTTTCGAAAAAACAAGATAACTCCATAGTTTCTTAAAAAACATAAAAATTAAAAGTTTAAAACGATGTTCTTTCGAAAACTATGGGAGAAAAAGCTGAAAGAACAAGTTTTAGTCATGACTCCTTTGAGTCCAAATTTTGAACCTAAAAATTTTAACTCCCGAGAATTCATAGATTGCATATAAAAAATGCATACAATTTCTTTTTGCAGATCTTAATTCATAAAATACGACTGCCAAACACCCAAAATAGCTTAAAGTAATAGTTTTTAAGTTATTAATAACTTATATAGGATAACGTACTTTACACCACCCCAGTAATGCATGCAAATTTTGAGTAAGGTATAAAGTAAATTATCAAGTTTATAACAAAGGATACTAGAAGCAAAAGGTATCAAATACATCACATTTTTAAGGATACGAGAAAAAAAATAATATACCATACGAGAACATGATATGTAAGGTGTTACAAGCAGTGAACAAGTAACGTTAAATAAATTTACTCACGTAATTGCAAGTGTGTGTGAGTAGAACAAATATGCTCGTGAGTGTGCGTGATTCGAAAATTCATGTCGTGAGCCCATCTCTAGTTTAAACTAATGCATTTTTGTATAAAATATTTATTTTTTATGTTATTATGTTATTATAATGCATTATTTAAAATTTTGAAATAATACATAATGTAACCAAATACAAGTCACCCATGATTTAATGTTTAGAAATAATAAATATGAAATACAATTTTTGCAATAATCATGCGTTACGTAACAAGTTATTAGCAAAATATTATTTTTCACCTTGAAATAATATGTTGTTGAACAAATGTTTAGTAAGACATACTAAAGTAATGCTACAAATAAGGGATATACATTACCTGGTAATGTGTTACATAATTAACACTCATTACAAAAGATTTTCTGGGAAGTTTATGTATAAAAACAAACAAAAACTTGGCTTATTTTCGAGATACATAAGAATAAAAGAAAAAAAAAATTTTTTGAAAAAACTAGTTAACTCATTTTTTTCGTAAAAAATGGGTTATATTAACGTGCTGAGTCAAAAAGTTAATATTTTTCCACATATGATTACTAAAGTTGCCTTAATTTCATAATATATAAGAATTAATTGAAAAAAAAAAGTTTTTTTTTGGAAAAACTAGTTAACTCCATTTTTCGAAAAAACAAGTTAACTGACATCGATTTTCGGATTTTGTGTCCAAAAATGAGTTCAATGGAATCAGAAATCTTTAATATTATTAAAAATTATGTTTTGTCTAATGCGCATGCATAATAACATAAATTCATAATAAATAATTAGTGAAATATGTTAAAAACTTCAAGTGTGTTTTTCTCCTGTTTTCAAAAAATGGAGTTAACTAGTTTTTTCGTACGGCGACAGAAATGTTGTTTTTTTATTTTTAGTACCAAAAGGTACATAAAAATAAAATGTATTTATTCGGCCTTTATATATGTATATCATATCTAATCATCTGTAAATTTTATTAAAAATGAAGTGTCTATCCTGAAATTCTTTTCTTGTAGGTCCGATTTCAAAAACTTTCAAGGCACTTATTTATTACCTTAATATAGGCTTATATTCTGAATTTCAAAAAAATCGGTTAACATTTACGACCTGTAGAGGCTTTTGGCCAAAAAACCTTCCATCGCGCCCCAGTGTGCACTGTGGGGCGGACAGAAGGACGACTTACGTTAAATTAATTAATATTAACGACGAAACCTTTTGCATACAAATACCAAAACCGATATAAGATAAATACCAATACTTATTAAAAACCGATACCAATTCGAGGCTAAAACCAATACCAATACCCAATACCTAAATAATTCAAAACCAATACCGAAACCTATACCAATTCAACAAAAAATGAAAACCAATACCTATACCAATACTAATATAATTTTAAAAACCAATACCAATACCAATACTTTTATCGAATTGGTACCCATCCTTTCTCGAAAGTATACAGTGTTGGAAAAAATAATAGGGACGACGAGTTAAAATTTACTAATTCGTTAAAAACTTTTTCATAAATGTCTCATTTTTTTAGCTTCAACTGAAAAATGATCAGAAATTAAACTGGATTTAATAATCTGTATTGCTTTTTACGATTATCCTTTAATTTAATTTCTTATTGGCAGAATAGTAGTGAATTTATCTGGAAAAAATAATAGGGACGAAATGCCTAAAACTTATTAAAAATTATTTTGAATTGTGTTTAACGTTAAGTTTTTAAATAATATTATTAAAAAGTGCAAAAAATAAATAAAAACAAGTGAGAGTGTTAAATTCGGCTGTGACGAATCTATAATACCCTCCAACAGATAAAAAAAAAAATTGCAGGGCGTTTTTTTTTAGGGGGGGAGTCAGAAGGGGTCATTGGGGGACACATAAACCATTGCGATAAATGTTTAAAAATTGATTTATTATGCTTTTTGAGCTTAAGTAATACAATTTTATCATTATTTAAAAACATTTTTAAAATCCACGCCCACAAAAGAGGGGCGGGCAAAAAAAAAAATATTTTTTTTTATTTCTAAAAAAAAGTGCAGGACCTTGAACTTTTTCTGGCATCAAATTGTTTCATTTGCTTAACAAAAATACAAAAAAACCAGAGAAAATATGGCGTTTTTCAGAGGTTAGTTAAGTTCTTCAGAGGGGAACTTTTTCCCCCTGGTCCGATTTTGCCCATTTACGAACTTAAACTGCCTAGGACCAAAAGACATATTCCTGCCAAACTTAACGAGTCTATCTTTTTTATTTTGGACTGTATAATAATAAATCTGTACATTCTGGAATTATTTTAGCCTTTTTTATATTCGCCAATAGTGTAGGATAATAGGTACGGGTGCCCACTGTACGTTTTTTGAACGAAAGCACATTTTTAGCTTAAAAGCGGATGGAATATCGATGATGTTAAGTGTCCTAATAATAAAGTGTTCCAAAAACAAAGTATTCAAAGCGATTCGCTCAAGGAAAAACCCGAAACCAGGGGTGGAAACCGAAAAACATCAAAGTAATTTGACCAAATTCTTGGTTGTTATTCAAAAAAGGCCCCATTTATGTCATCTTATGAACTTTGAAATGAGTTTTGTGCCCCAGTGACGAGTCTTACAATAAGAAATGAACTACTGAAATCAGTTTTATAAGGTCGAAGTCCAAGGAAAGAACCACCGCTGAGCGTACAACATATACGAAAAAGTGTAGTGTTTGCCAGGCAACACATTGACTGTAAGTATTGGTAATATGTTCCATTTCCCGATGAAACGAAGTTTGGATCTGAAGGAAAATTATTTATTCGATGCCCAATAAACAATTTTTAATCATAAATTAAACATCCTTTCACCGGGCAAAGGAACTTTTACCAATGCTTACAGTCAAGGTGTTGTCTGGCAAACTCTAAACTTTTCGTATATGTTGTACGGTCAGCGGTGGTTCTTTCCTTGGACTTCGACCTTATAAAACAGATTTCAGTAGTTCATTTCTTATTGTACGACTTGTCACTGGAGTACAAAACTCATATTCAAGTTCATAAGATGACATAAAAGGGGCCTTTTTTGAAAAACCACCAAGAATTTAGTCAAAATACTTCGATGTTTTTCGGTTTCCACCCCTGGTTTCGGGTTTTTCCTTGAGCGAATCGCTTTAAACACTTTGTTTTTGGAACACTTTATTATTAGGACACTTAACATCCTCGATATTCCATACGCTTTTAAGCTAAAAATGTGTTTTCGTTCAAAGAACGTACAGTGGGCACCTGTACCCATTATACTACACTATTGGTGAATATAAAAAAGCTAAAATAATTTCAGAATGGCCAGATTTTTTATTTTTAATTATTTTTTGCACTTTTCAATAATATTATTAAAAAACTTAACGTTAAACTCAATTCAAAATAATTTTTCATTCATTAAAGGCATTTCGTCCCTATTATTTTTTCCAGATAAATTCACTACTTTTCTAACTATTCTGCCGATAAGAAATTAAATTAAAGGAGAATCATAAAAAGCAATACAGATTATTAAATCCAGTTTAATTACTGATCATTTTTTAGTTGAAGCTAATAAAATAAGACATTCATAAAAATGTTTTTAACGAGTTAGTAAATTTTAACTCGTCGTCCCTATTATTTTTTCCAACACTGTATATATTCATGATCCTCGATAGATTTTGAGACAATCTATTGATGTCCGTCCGTCTTCCCGTCTGTCTGTTAAAAACACGCTAACTTTTGAACGACTTTACGGAGGCCCTTGAAGTTTGGCATATATGTTTGGCATTTACCTGGTCAGGTTGGTATTCGTGAACCTATATTCAAAATATGCCAACTCAAATTTGACGGAAATGAGTTTCCGATGGCAAATACCTCCCCTATGTAATACCTATCTGCCATAAAAATTTCAGAGCAAAAAAATAATTTGTTGTCGTTTTACATCCATTTTTGTTATTCTGCTAACTCAAAGTACATATTTTTTTGGTGGAAATAAATGCCAACTCCCATTGTAAATTTCCAAAAATTTTTCAAAAAATTTTTTTTAAAAAATTAGACCACATATCTTATTGCATTTGCCATGCTAAACACGAGTCTTGTAAAGATTTTGATATCTAATGACTGGTTCTCGAGATATTGCCATTTTAAAAATATCGGTAAATAGTGTTTGCAAAAAAAAAAATTGCTTATATTTATGTAACTTTCAAACTATTTATCAGATTAAAACATTATGAATGGGGCAAATAAAGTCAATGATATAAGCTTTCAAAATAGCTGGTTTGGAGTGACTCTAGTGCAATACAGCGTGAGTTACAGAGTGCCAAAGTTGACCACCCTGAGATTAAAAGGCTTTCGGAGCTAGTAACTTTTAAAAATATGCAAAGATTTTTAATTTTTTGTTCAGTTTTTGCAATGTCCGTACTAAGGATAACAAAAACCAAAAAAAAAAAAAATTTTTAAATTTTTTCAAAAAAAATGTATTTTTATTTTCCGACAAAATATGCCAACTCTAAAAAAATATTTGTTTTTTGATATAGTAATAAATGCCATCTCTGAGAAATACGCAAACAAGTGCAAAATATGAAAATTTTTGCATAGGTAAAAATTGTTTAGAATATTTAAATCATCTTATGGAAGGTACATTGTTTATTTTTGCAATAATATGCGAAATAACTAGTTTTTTAGCTCTCCTGAACAGTAAGCTTTTCGAGTTGGCATTTATTGAATATAGTTCGACGTATTGCAATCAAGCAAAATCGGTCCTGTGGTTCAAAAGACTGAATTTTGGCAAGGGGTTTTCGTGAATTTACGAGATAAAATACACGCTAACTAAAATTTGTCGTTCCCCTGGCCTGGTTTCATTTTGAATTTCAGCCAGATCGGTCCAGTGGTTCAAAAGTTATTAGCAAAATTGTGAATTTCAGATTAGTTTTACCTTAAATTCATGAGTTGAAAACCCGTTAAACATGTTTTAAAAACATTGGTAAGTCACAAAAATATTTTACAACGTATTTTTGTCACTCAAAAATATTTTTACACAAAAAAAAAGTACATCCTAAAAAAGTTTTACACTCAAAAAAATTTTTACACCCAAAAAAAATTTAGTAAATTATTATTTTTTTTTTCAAAAACTACTTAAAAAAAAGGTTTTTTCACAATATAAAAACTAATCAAAAATTTTATTTTTCTCGTTAGAAAATTTACTATCACTTAAAATGGCATTGTGGAGGGTATCCATAGATTCGACCAAGTCGAATTTAACTTTTCTACTTGTTTTTTTTTTTAATTTTGTTTTTTTTAGGACATCAGCTAATAGCGCTCACATGGTTCCCCCTGGAGGGGTCAAATTTTTAAATTTTTTTGTGATTTTTAAAAAATTAAAGTCGCGGATAAAATCGCGAGTTTTTGGAATTTAATTAAACTGTAAATGGAAAGTCTAAATGGGTCCATACATTCAAAAAAAAACTGTAATGTTAGCAAAAAAAAAACCTACAAGAAAATTTGCTGATTTTGAACCCACAATTTTTTGGTAAAGATACTAAAAATATTTTGCCAAAAATTAGTTAACTGAAATTTTTTTATTTTAAGTTAGTTCATACACATTTGAGGACCACATTAGGTTCGGATCCGAAAGGTCCAGACCCCGATGGGCCTAGACCTAGTTGGGTTCCTTAAAAATCATCATAGTTTTTGATCCAAAATTTGTGTCCGTTTCGCTATACCTTGCTTAGTTTTTGAGATACGTGATTTTAGGGGACCACTGGGGTTTTGAGAATTAAAAAACTCGATAACTTCGAAAATATTACTCGGAGAGCTTTTGAGCTACAAAAATGCTTTTGGACTTTTTGTTGTGTCGGCAATATTTACCGAGATATGAGCATTTTAAAATTTTCGGGAATGCTAACTTTTTTGGATACAAAGTTAGGACCCATTAGGGTCCACACATGTGAAGAGGACCGGCGACAGTATATAGAGCCCGAGAACCAAAAATGGGCTCCATTTTGCTCTAAATGGCTTATATTCCGAGATAGCGCCATTTTAAGTTTTCTAAAAAAAAAAAATACATTTTTTTTGCTAATATTAGCAAAAAAGCTTTTAAAAATTTGGTCAACTCAATTTTAAATTTAGCAAAAAAATTAGTTAAAATTTTGTTCAAAATTGCTAATGCGCTAAATGAAGTTTACAAGATATTTTTGCTAATATGCTGATCACAACTAAAAATTTGCTAAAGGTTAGCTTACTAGCATTAGTAAATAAATAAATTAGTAAATCTACTAATGTATTATTTTAAGTGTAGGGTATCATTATACACAATATGGAAAAAATTTGAAGACACCAGGTAAAAAAAAATACTTTATGGGATCCTAGACCGATCTTTCTATGAATTTAACACGGAATGTCATGCTGGCCATGTGGTTGGAGAGTATAAAAACTGGTCAATCGCTTTGACTAACAAAGACATAGCCGATTTTGAATCTAAATTTTTGGTTCAAAATTTACCCTATTGGGCTAGTCCTTCGGTTTTTTCCTTGTACTCGTATGTGTTTAAAATAAATGTATACAAACAAACAATACCAATTCAAACATCTATACTAAAAGCATATTTTACACTAGTCTTTTTTCTGTTTTTTTTGTTTTGAATATATAGAAATTGTATATGTAGTGTGCATTGTTCTATTATGGTGTTGAAACTCTATGGTCCAACTAAATTCACACGGTCACACATTAAATGCATGTTTGTTTGTGTTCATGTATAGTTTTCGTTTCATTTTATTTGTTTCATTCATGCTTCATGTCTGGGTACCACATAAATAAACGAGTGTACCAAGTCGGTGGAGACCGTGCGAAGATTTTTTAAGTGAGCAGGAGAATGAAAGTTATACCTTTTCTGAATTTCCCGATTTATATTTGTTCTTGATAGTCCGAGAATATCTGTGTTATAGTTATTGCTGGCAAGGACGGTCGACTTTATAAGGATGTGCAGAACTCAAAAGTGGGGACATCAGAAAGTTATGCTGCAAAAGTGAAAAACAATTATGCTGCAAAAAAAAAAAAAGATTATGCTGCAAAAAAAATGAAAATTATGCTGCAAAAAACAGTAATTTAAAAAAAAAAAGTTTAATGAAAAAATGTTTTAAAAATGCCAAAATTTAAAGAATTTTAAGACCAAAATTGCAAAAATATTTACTAAAAAAATTAGCTTATAAAAAGTGGTGAAAATTTTTTTTTTCAATCAAAATTTTTTTAAAAAATTGTTTAACTATTTCTGACAAGTTTATTTTTTTGTTAGTTAATTTTGTAATTTTTGTCTTAAAATTCTTTAAATTTTGACATTTTAAAAAAATTTTTTCATTAAACTTTTTTTTAAAAAATTATTGTTTTTTGCAGCATAGTTTTCATTTTTTTTTGCAGCATAATCTTTTTTTTGCAGCATAATGGTTTTTCATTTATGCACCATAACTTTCTGATGTCCAAACTTTTGAGTTCTGCACATCCTTATAAAGTCGACCGTCCTTGATTGCTGGTGTCCGACTAAAGTAAAAATGTTAAAACCGAAACTTTTACCATTTTATGAAGTTACCATAAATGTCTATATCCCTATAAGAATAATTAGATCTTGTCTGATTTTCTTATAGTCGATCTTATGTGTTCTTATCAAAATCTTTTTAACTTATCAGATCTGTCAGATATGAAATTTGGTATTCATTTTCGGGATATGCTCAGATATGATCAATAACAGATCCAGAAAATAATGATCAAGTTCAGATCTGATTAGATACAATTATATTTTATTTGATATAAGCTGATCGGGCCTGGTATGAATATATCAGAACAGATCTTATTCATTATATCCTACTCCACTCTGTGGTACAGGGTATAATGAGTGCTGATGTTTGTAACTATTCGAAATATTGGTCCTAGACCTACCTTAAAGCATACCGATCGACTTAGAATCACTTTCTGAGACGATTTAGAGATGTCCGTCTGTCCATCTAAACGTTGTGAGCACGATACAGGTCGCAATTATCAATCGATTTGGCTGAAATTAGAAACTTTAGCTTCATTTGGCCTAAGGACGAAGCCCATTAAAATTGGAAATAATCGGTCCATATTTATATCTAGCCCCCATACAAAGGTCCGCTTTATTTTTGCACAAATGACTCTAGCAACCGTATTATAATAAGTATCCTTTCGAAACTTGGCAGATAAACATATTTTGTATTCAAAAATCAGTATTCCAAATTTTAAAGGAATTAAACCAGTTCTTCTTGTAGTCCCCATACAACCACACCCTCCCGATATTCACATAAATCTCTCAAAATTCATGAAAATTTGAAATATTTAATAAAAATTTTGTTTTTAGGTGTTGAACGTGTGGTTTGGTGGTGATATCAATTCTGAATATAATTGGAGCATTTTTTGGACTTAGACTTATATAAAAATTTCGGCCCATCTTCAGTAAAAACGGTGTATTGGCAACAAAAATAAGCTAATTTCACTCAAAATTTGTTTGTGTATATTTTCTATACTAATTAAAGATCAAACGAAATATATATCTTATCGGTCCATGTTTGGATACCAACCATTTTTCGGAAAACATTGGTGTAGGATAGCATATTGTCGGTCTTGACCGACTATAATTTTTTACTTGTTTTTAACTCGGGTCGCAAAGGCAAGAGAACCCCTTCCTGTTCCTCGGCATGATTCCTTCTTATTACAATTTATATAAATGAATATTGAGGTAAGAGAAAGGGTGCTTTTAAAAGCATATGGTGAGAAATAGATTCCAAATCCGTGGGAGTTGGCAGGTCTGATTCGCAAAACTTTGTTAATTTTTTAAGAATTTGGAAAATAATTTTGTTGGAGTTCTATAGATTTAGGACAGCCGAATTATGAATTTTTTTGTTAATTTTTTTTCCATTTTTTCCAATTTTTATTTGTTTGTACTTAGCGTTAGCTTAAACGGAAACTGCTCTAAGAAACAATAATATATTGGATGGAAAAATAAATGATCGTAGAATTTTCTTTTTTTATTAAAATATTTTTTCAAAAATTTTATTTTATGGTTCCATGCAATGGTGTATATTAGAGTGTTCCTTGTTTTGGAAATGTTGGAAATGTTGAGACGGTACCCGGTCATTTTTTTCCATTTGACTTAAAAATAACTCAGGAAGAATTTTACGCCCCCACGTCCACACCTTCCCTACTCGACGGGGCCTTAAAGAGAAAAATTTTTTAAAAAATATTTTTTTTAGTTTTGACAAGCAACGGTTTTAGTTGCTATATTGCTTTAAATGATATATTCATAAAAAAAAAAAAATATTATTTGTATCTGTGACATCTGAATCGTGTTCTAAAAAAGGGTAAAAAATGCATTTTTGATGTTTTTCGATACACGATAAAGATGTCACAGATATGAATAATATTTTTTTTTGAATATATGTCATTAAAAGCTGTATACAAAATAAAACCGTTGCTTGTTAAAATTAAAAAAAAATATTTTTTAAAAATTTGTACCGTAGGACCCCAACGGCTCTAATTTTTTTTTTCGAAGAAGATAACGATGTCACAGATATGAATAGCATTTATTTTTTGAATATACATATATCATTAAAAGCAACACTCAAAAAAATACGTTAGTAGATTTACTATTTTTTTTTTGCTAATGCTAGTTAGCTAACTTTTAGCAAAATTTTAGTTGAGATTAGCATGTCAGCAAAAAATTTTTGTAAACTTCATTTAGCACATTAGCAATTTTAAACAAGCTTTGAACTAATTTCTTTTGCTAAATTTGAAATTGAGTTGACAACATTTTTACAAGATTTTTTGTTAATATTAAGGTGGTATGATGTACACTTGTTTTCGTCAATTTTTTGTCTTGATAAAGAAAAGAATAAAAAGTGCGACTATATT
This sequence comes from Pegoplata infirma, assembly GCA_963921195.1. Classification (NCBI taxonomy): domain Eukaryota; kingdom Metazoa; phylum Arthropoda; class Insecta; order Diptera; family Anthomyiidae; genus Pegoplata; species Pegoplata infirma. The sequence continues at coordinate 31,437,811 of OY992540.1, read as the reverse complement.
CCAATAGGTTTTGTAATGAGTAAAAAACAAACACTATAAAAACAAAAAAGTTATTTCAAGTCAAAGTTTCAAGTTTCTGAAAGCAGAGAAAGAGCAGCAAAACTTTAAAAAAGACAAAAATTTTTGTCTTTTTATTATTTTTCAACTGGCAGTTTTTTCTTTTTCCAAAACAAATAAACAAAATTAAAATAAAAACCAAAACAAACAGAAGAAAAATATTTGAAAATTACAAAATATATCGAAAATTGTGTTTATTTTTAATAAAAATGTGCAAAAAATTGGAGAATAAATTAATAGAATAATAAATCTATTTAAATATCATAATTTTATTGTGTTTTATTGCATAAATTTGGCAAAAATTTGCATTTTTGTTAATGTGTTATTTTTTTGTTTGAACAATGGGACAATTTTGTAAATTTTTTGGAACAAAATTTTTATACTTAATTTTTTTCTATGTATACAACGCGGTTTGTACGGTTTATTATGAAAAATATGCTTTAATTAATGCTTTGAAGGTTTCTTGTGTCTTTCATAAATAAATAAAAAATTTTCAAAGAATTTTTAAATTTGTTTAATTTGTTTTACAAATAATGATATTTGGCCCATTGTGTAATTAATAAAATGGAAATAAAAAACGTCAACTTCGAAAATTCCATGTAGTTTTTATTCTTTTACTCATATATATCTGTTTTGCTCACACAGCTCTTGCAAGAAAAGACAAAAAATTGAGGAAAAAAAGTGTACATCATAATACCTTTAGCAAAATAAATGGTAAATTTTTTTTTTTTATTTTCAGAAAACTTAAAATGGCGCTATCTCGGAAACTAAGCCAGATAGAGCAAAATGGAGGCCATTTTTGGTTCTTAGAATCTCCATAGTATCGCCGGTCCTCTTCACATGTGTGGACCCTAATGGGCCCTAACTTTGGATCCAAAAAAGTTAGCATTCCCGGAAATTTTAAAATGCTCATATCTCGGTAAATATTGCCGACACAACATGTAGAACAAGACCGCAAAACAGTCAAAAGCTCTCCGAGTAATATTTTTTAAGTTATCGAGTTTTTTAATTCTCAAGACCCCAGTGATCCCCTATAATCACGTATCTTAAAAACTAAGCAAGGTAGAGCGAAACGGACACAATTTTTGGATCAAAAATTATGACGACTTTTAAGGAACCCAACTGGGTCTAGGCCCATCGCGGTCTGGACCTATGGGGTCCGAACCCAATGGGGTCCTCAGATGTGTATGAACTAAGTTAAAAAAAATAAAAATTTAGTTAACTAATTATTGGCAAAACATTTTTGCTAACTTTAGCAAAAAAATTGTGGGTTCAAAATCAGCAAATTTTCTTGTAGGTTTACAAGCTTTTTTTTGCTAACATTACAGATTTATTTTTTTGAGTGAACATAACAACTTAAACCGCTGCTTGTCAAAACTAAAAAAAAAAATATTTAATTAAAAACAAAAAAAAATTTCTTCTGGTTTGTATGGTAAAATGATCTTTAAGGCCCCGTCGCGTAGGGAAGGCGTGGTCGTAAGGGCGTAAAATTTTTTTCTGAGTTATTTTTAAGTCAAATGGAAAAAAATTAACGGGTACAGTATCAACATTTCAAACATTTCCAAAATAAGGGACACTCTAGTGTATATGGACTTGGAGAAAATTATGTATTTCGACTAAAATTCATGTCCAAACCGCGATTTTGGTCCACAAAACCGCGGTTTTGGTCCACAGATGGTGATTTTTAAACATACAAATTATTATTATTATATCATTTCTATTTTATAATATAATAATCTTGACAATGGAATCTGACAAATTCTGAAACAGTCTTGCAAAAATGACCAACATAAATAAATTTAAAACAAAACGATAATTTTCTTTAAAATTCTGCTATGAAAATATCATGGTTTTAATTAGTAAAGAAAATAATGACCTCGAGCCAGAATAAACATCCTCAAAATACAAAAATTATTTTTTATCCAAAATTATCTCAAAAGTGGGTAAATGTTTTTTTTTTATATTTTTTACATAACTAACTTATATTCCCCAAACTTTTAACACTAATTTGGTAAAAAAAATATTTATATGTTTAAAAATCAACATCGGTGGGCAAAAATCGTGGTTTTTGATTTTTTTAAATATTTTTCTAATAAAGTACGCAAAATTTCCGAATTTTTGAGACGGATTTGGTTAAAAACTTCTGACACAAATTTTGATCGAAATACTTAATTTTTTCTAACTTTGACCTCTGATTGCCGACTGAAGACGACCTTGCAAAATTTTTTCATAAATATTCCCATAATCAACTCGAACATGGTCATCGTTTGGCAGGTATTATGAAAAGCAGGAATGGTGAAAGAGTACTCCCAAATCGAGCACATTGTTTTTTGCTTCAACTGTTATAATAAACTGTTTTTTAGGCAGTTTGCATTTTTTGATAGAAATACGAAATTTTTTCCCACTTTGACCGCTGGTAGCCGACTGAAGATGACTTTACCAAAGTTTTTCATAAATTTTCCCATAATGAGCTACTACTTCGCCATCGTTTAGCAGGTATTATGAAAAGCAGGAATGGTGAAAGAGTACTCCCGAATCGAGCACATTGTTTTGGCTTCAACTGTAATACATTTTTTTTATTAATGGTGGTTTGCATTTTAGGTAACGATACTTATGTACTATATATTTTAGTTTTCTGTTTTTTTTTTACATTTTTCTTTTGTTTATGTGGTCGTGACGATGTCCTGCAATTGATTGGATCTGGGTTCATTTATTTGTCTGCAGGAGTTTTATATCGTTTGCAAAACAAAATAACAACAACTTAAATAAAACTAAAATTGAACCATAACAAAAAAGAAAAACAAATTAATATAAAAAATTGGTGAATATACGTACAACATAAGTGAGACACAACAAAAAAATGGTAAGTTAAAGATTTAATTTTAGTTAGAAATTTTATTAAATTAATTAAAATTTATACAACAGATTCAGATAAAAATCGATGATCAACCTGTCGAAAACTCATCCAGAATCAATCAAATTTTCTGCTGGAATTTTTTTTTATTCCCTCCACTCTACTGATAAAGGGTATATATAAGTTTGTCATTCCGTTTCTAACACATCGAAATATTGGTCTAGGACCCCATAAAGTATATATATTCGTGATCCTCGATCGATTTTAAGTCGATCTAGCGGTGTCCGTCCGACCGTCCGTTTGTCTGTCTGTCTGTCCGTCCTTAGAAAACACGCTAACTTTTGAAAGACTTTGAAGAGGCTACTGAAGTTTGGCGTATATGTTGGTCATTTACCTGGTCAGGCTGATATTGCACCAGCCAAATCGGTTCAGTGGTTCAAAAGTTATGAGCAAAAGAGAAAATTTCGGCAAGGGTGTTTCGCGAATTTACGAGATAAAAAACACGATAACTTTCGAAAAACAATAATGAGATTGCTGAAGCTTGACATGTATCTTTGCCGATCTCTAGGTCTGTTTGGTATTAAATTTCAGCTCAAGCGGTCCAGTGGTTCAAAAGTTATAAGCAAAACCCTGAATTTCAGATTAGTTTCATCTTAAATGCCACGTGTTTAAACAAGTTTTAAAAGCATTGGTGGTAACTTAACAATGCTTTTCAAACTTGTTTAGTTTTAAAGCAATGCTTTTTAAACTTGTTTAGTTTAAAAAGCATTGGTAACTTAAAAATTACACTCGAAAAAAATTTTACACTCAAAAAAAAAATGTTACACTCAAAAAAATTTTACACTCAAAAAAAATTTTTTTTTTTTTTTACAAAAATGACAATATTTTGTGTACATACGTACGTGCATTCACTCAGAAATTTTTTTACAGTAAAAAAAACATTACACTCGAAAAAAATTTTACACTCAAAAAATAAAATTAGCAATTTTTTTTTTTTTTTTTAAATGACAAAAAAAGAAGTTTTTTACTCAAAATAAAATATTTCTAATGAAAATTGTTAATTTTTTTACGTTAAAAAATGTACTCTCCTTTAAAAAATGCATTGTGGAGGGTATTCATTAGGGTGCACCAAAAAAACGAAGTTGTTACAAACTTCATACATATGTTTTGGACCGAATTATATCAACACGAGATAGAATACTTCAATTCGCAAAATTTGGGCGAAATTGAGATATAAAAAATTGCCCCTGTTAAGGGTCAAAGGTCAAATTTTAGAAAATTTTTAGTTTTTAAACATTAACAGATTTGCTGGGCGGATTTTTCTGAATCTACTTGATGTTATTTTAATTTGTCTAAACTATATGGCAAATAATTAAAATTTAGAAATTTAACCCATAAGTGCTGTTGGGGCCTATAATTTGTTTCATTTAATGGAGATAATGTAAGTGTATTTTGTTAAAAGGGTCGAATAGGCCCCACCAGCACCAAAGGGTTAATCTTCTGAATTTCTAAAATTTTACTTTTGACCTTTAGTTGGGGAAATTTTTAATTTCTCAATTTTGCCCTAAATTTGCGAATTGAAGTATTCTATCTTGTGTTGATATAATTCGGTCCAAAACATATGAAGTTTGTAAAAAAAAACAAAATAAATAAATAAAAGCTAAAAAAAGGGCCAAAAATCACGTCTTTCCCGAAATCCGCCGAAATTACATCACTGTAATAGCCAAATGAAAACAGAAAATCCTACATTTTTTGGAGGTTTTATTCCTTTATATGTGCTTAAGACATCCTTAAACTCCAAAAGTCGATTTTTTAAAATTTCTTTAACAAAAAAAATAAAAATTCAAAATTGGAGATTTGAAAATAGTATTGAAAAATTCAGACCACTTTAGTATTTATTTAAAACAAGGTAGCAGAACGCAATATGAAAAATATTTATCTTCTTAGTACATTGGGACTTGAAGAATAAAAAAATGTTGTTACAGTAGACAATTTCAATAAATTTCAAAAATGGGCCTCGAATCCCTTGATTAAATGGTCTGACACACGTTAGTTGCCTGGGGAAGTTGTAATAACTTGCTGACCAACTCTGTGACCATTTGAATTCAAACTTAACTCAAAATATGGAAAAAATTCAGAAAATGGATAAAAAGTCATATTTTCCCCTTGTAATTCGATTTTCAAACTTCAGGGCCGATGCGGCAGGTCTTACCCATATCCGATTTTCCTAAAATTTTGTGAGACATGTTTTTACCCCCAAATGCACATTTCTAGGGGGGCCCGGTCAATATCTAACAACTTCGTTTTTTTGGTGCACCCTAGTATTCATAGATTCGGCAAAGTTGAATTTAACTTTTCTACTTGTTTAATTTCGGATTTTTATGGAGAGTTTGTTTAAAGGAAAGTTTTTTTTCCGATATTTTATTCTAATCAGTTTGATACAATTTTGGTTTTGATTTATACATAAAGTCATTATATTTAAGTTTTGTTTTAAAATAGTCACAATTGAAGAGTTCATGCAAATAAGGAGAAATAGACCATTTGTAGAATTTTACAAAGGGCTATAAAAACGCTATTAGTTTTTAACCGTTTCCTGCATTTTTACAGTCCTTTGTAAAATTATACAAATGTTTTATTCGTCCTTATTCGCATGAACTGTTCAATTAATAAGCCGTTTCACACTTATTAAAATCTCAATTAAATCGACTGGAAATTATTACCGCTTTTATTTATTTTTTTTTCTGTCATATTTTATTTGCCAACTAAAAAAAAAAATTTTTTGTTGTAAAATGTATTTACAAACCAAAATACACCAGCTGTGTTAAATGAAACACACCAAAAATGGATATTTTGTTAAATGTTGGCATTAACCACCTGCCTGCTAACACTTATCAAATATTTACTAGAGTAGTGGTTATAATTAAACAAATTGTTATATTAAGGATCTTATGGAAAGAGAAGGCAACAAAAAAAAAACAACAGTACAAATAAAAATGGTCAATTAAACACATATTATATAAATTATGAAATGTCGAAAAAAATAATAAAATTTAAGTAAGAAAAATTATTTCAAGATATTTTTATACCTTCTAATGACAGTTTATTTAATAAACTTTAATTAATCAATTTATTCATGTTTGAATTAAATTTTAATTGTTTAAAAAATAATTAATTAATTTTGTAAATTATTCAATCACAACTTGCAAGGAAGTATCTCTCATGTCTCGGCCATGTCAGTGTTTAAACATTTTGTTGTCCCCTTTTGAAACAACGTGGACCTTCGGGAATATTTCGATAACTCCCGAACTAACAGTAATACCGTCTAGACTATTTTGTATTCATATGGATATCGCAGGTCTGCTTAGGTCTTCATATATTCAAAATATGTAACGAACCCGAATTTTTACAACGTTATGCCACCGTTGGATATGCATTAAAAAAACCTTTCTTCTCATATAGAAACATCATATAGTTTTTTAGAAAGAAATGGCTGAAATATAAAAAAATATTTTTTTCGACATTTTTTACCCATTTTTTAACCCTTAAATCCCCAATTGAGCCGATAAGCCGAGACACCCCAACATTAGAATTGTCTCTTATATTTTAAGTTTCATTCAATTCGGTTCATAAGAGTTCAGATACTTTCCTTGTTACACAGAAAATAAAATCAAAAAATTCAAGTCAACAAACAGCAATTGTGAATGTCCTAAACTGATATCAACCAAACATTTAGTAAAAACGGCATCCCGTTAGTCAATAACACAAAAATTCGATTTTGTTTTCAACAAACTACGTCAAATAATATTATTTCAAAATTAAAGGAAAATTTCAACAAATCATTAGTGACATTTTGTCAATAAGACAAAGAAAAATATTTGTTTAACTTTCAAATAACCCGTTTGTTATTAATGTTCAATAATTTGTAAATAAAACTGATTATTTTCAACTATTTATGTCAATAAACGACTTTGTCAAAAAAAAGTCATATTTTCAACAATTTAAATCAATAAATATAAAGAACTTTGTCAATCTAACAAAATAGTAAATTTTTTTTTAACAATTGCTGTCTATAAAGAATTTGGTAGCTTTTGTAAAGTATAAAACAAAAGCACAAACATACTGTAAAGACAACGTGCTCTCTCTCGTCGTGTAGTTTGTTTTTTATTTGTGCCTGTACTTCTTTTTAAAAAAGCAGACAATAAAAAAAGAAGACAATTAAAAAAAAAAAAATGATTATGAATTTAGTATTATTTGAGCTAGCAAGGGGTACGGCAGCAATTGAAATTATTTCATAGAAAATATTATTAAAAAATGTATTTCGAAAACAAATTAATGTTTTTATATAAACATTTTGTTTTGTTAACTATTGTTTTGTTTTTTCCTTTTTATTTTTGGAATAATTTTTTTACAGAATTTGCTTTCCAAGTTTTTACCGATTGCTATGTTTGTCTAAAACGAAACTAAAACATGTGTATATAAAAAAGAAAGAAATAAAGAACAAACGAAAAAAAAAAGAATTTTCAACATAAGACAAAAACGGTAAAACGATAAAAGTAAAATACATTCTTAAGTGTTATAAAAAAAAATATTGACTAACAAAATACTTTTGTTTAATTTCAATATTAATATTCTCTTACATTTATCTCGATTTTTAATCAATTTATTTTTAATTTTTTTTCCTATAAAAAAAGTTTTAATTTGTCAATACAACTAATACTGTTGGTTGATATCACAAATTCGTTTGTTGAATTCCTTTACCATATCAACAAATGACGTTTGTGTTTGTTGAATTTCTTTGTTGAAAACAAAATTTATTTTTTTTTTCTTTTGTTAGATCAACAAATTACGTTTTGTGTTTGTTGAATTTCTTTGTTGAAAAAAAATTTAAGATTTTGTACGTTTGTCAATACAAATAATAATTTAGGAGAACTATTACAAACTCATTTATCAATTGTTTTTTCAACTATTAATATTTACAAACGTTAGTTGATACTACAAATTTCCGTATAGGAGCACTTTCAGTGAAAAATTTAATTGTATTCACAAATATGGGGGTCAATATAACAATTCGTTTTTTTCTGTGTACATATTTAAAAAAAAACTTTTTAATTAACATTTTTACTCCAAAAGGCAAAAAAATTGTGGCCGGAACTTTGGAAATTTTCGAAAAAAAATGCTCGGAAAGTGTTTTTAAATATGTAAAAAAAATGTATGAAAAAAAAAAATGTTATGAAAAAAAAAATTTTTTATGAAAAAAAACTTGATGAAAAAAATTCATAAAAAAAACAAGTAAGAAAGTTAAAGTCGGACCAACCATTTAATACCCTACACCAGTGTTTTCCGGAAATGGGTCCCAAGTCCAAACATGGACCGATTGGATCTGTCTTTTGTTAGATCTTTATTTAGTGTAGAAAACACACACAGATCAAATTTTAGTGGAATTGGTTTATTTTTTTGTCAATAGACCGATTTAACTGAATATCGGTGGAAATTTTTATATGGGAGACTAAGTCCGAAAATGGTTCAATTATATTGTGATTTGATTAGGTTACTAACGTACACGTTAAACACCAAAAAAAATTATCAAATATTTCCATTTTTATAAATTTTAAGGGAATTATGTGAATATCGGGAGGGTGGTTTGTATGGGGACTACCAAAAGGACTAACCCGATTTCTTTGAAATTTAGAAAGATGATTTGTACATACAAAATTTGATTAGCTGCTAAATTTCAAAGCGATATCTATTATAATACGGTCATAAGAGTCATTTAAGCCAAATCCAAACGGGGCGTTTGTTAGGGGCTAGGTCTTAACATGGACCGATTTTCTCCAATTTCAATAGGCTTCGTTCTTGGACCAAAAGATGCTTAAGTTTCAAATTTCAAGTCAATTAATTTAAACCTGTATCGTGCTTAAATCGATAGATGGACAGACGGACGGACGGACGGAGGAACGGACATCGCTAAATCGGCTCAAAAAGTCATTCTGAGTCGATCGATATTAGGGTTTCTATTTGGGAAAAATTTCCCGGGAATTCCCGGGAAATATTTTTCTTAAAATCCCGGGATTTTTTCTTCGGGAAATTTCGGGAATTCGTCGCTAATTTTTTTAAGAAAAATGTGTTTAATTTACACATTTTTAACAAAATTTTAAATGATTTATTAAAAATAAAATTAAAACTTTGAAAAAATTAAAATTGGATATTATTTAGTTATTTTTCTTTAATCGATTACGTGACAAAATACGGAATGAACTGTATTTCACTTTGAAGGTTGTTTGCAAATTGGCAAACGTTTTCTTAATCTAAACTTCCAATGATGACTTTCTTTCGAAATTTAGTATTTTTTATTCAGATCAACAATCTTTATAGTTATTAAACAAAAAAATCCATATTTTAAAGAATATCGTTGGTGCGCCAATTAGAACCGCCAATTTTGCAAAACAAGGCATCTAAAATGGTTTCAAATTGGAAAGTACGACCATTATTTGTAATATAATAATTTGTACACTCAAAAAAATAAAACTGTAAAGTTAACAAACTTTTTTTTGTTAACTCGAGTTTACTGGCTTTTTAGCAAATTTTTAGTTAAAATCAGCGTTTTAACTACTTTTTTTAGTTAAGTTCGATTTACGAAAAAACTAGTTTTGTACAAATTTGGAATTAATTTTTTTTGTTGACTTTAAAACTGAGTTTACGAATTTTTACTAATTAATTTGCTGATTTTTTGTAACATTTTTGTGAAGTCGAAAATTTTAAACATTTCTTGTGTAGCCTCCTATGCAAATCTCATTAGTCCTACTTAAGCTGAACTTAACGCTGTGAAAAATATTTTTTTTTTTTATTTAAAAAAAAGGTTAGCTGAATTCACCTAATAAAAAATTTTACAAAATTTTCAGCTGAATTTTTAGTTAAAATTACTGTTTTTTTGCTACATTCATTCTACGAAAATTTAACTAAAAATTTTTTGTTAAATTAACTAGAAATTTAGTAGGTTCAAAATCAGGTGTTTTTTTAGTTAAATTTAACTAAATTTTTTGCCAACTTTACAGTTTTTTTTTTTTGAGTGTATATGATAAATATAAAAATTTGTTTTATTTAAAAAAAATCCCGGGAATTCCCGGGAATATGATTTTTTTAAAACGCTTTTCCGGGAATTGAAAAAGTCCAGGAATCGAGAAACCCTAATCTTTATACAAACATAGTTTTCACCTTAAAATTTCATATATGAAGTAAAAGCCTGATATCTATCGGCCGTAAAAAAAAAATATTTTGTAACGAACCTTGGCCGCAACCAGTGAAAATATGTCGTTACAATGGCTATATAGTACATTGTTGTTCGTTCTCATTTTGGCCGGAATGCCAAAACCAATGAATTTTTATAATTCGAAAGTTTAATTAAACATATCTTCAAGATATAATTTTCTTACTGTTGGCGTAGTCAAAATTAGAAAAATTTTCTAAAAAGTAATTAAAACCGCATTTGATGCAAAATTGGGTATTTCCGAATTGTGAACAATTTTTCATGGAGTGGAAATACGTCAATGCAAATGCTAAAACTATGATAAGGTCCAATATTTCTACAAAAAATAGATTTTATGAACTTTCTGCGTATATTTTAGAGGTTAGTAAAACTATTTTACAAAAGAATACACCTAAAATGTTTTTAAATTGGAAAATACCACCATAATTTGTAATATAACAATTTTTATATGGTAAAGTTCAAAATTTGCTTTAATTAAAAAATTCCCGGGAATTCCCGGGAATATGACTTTTTTAAAACGATTTCCCGGGAATTGAAAAAGTCCGGGAATTTAGAAACCCTAATCGGTATACTTGAAGGTTGGTCTAGGACCAATATTTCGGGTTGATACAAACATCAGCACACACTCATTATACCCTGTACGGTACAGGCTGTACCACAGAGTGGAGTAGGGTATACAAATATGAAAAATAAAGTTTTTGATAAAAAAATTGACTATAAAATAGTTTTTGATGAAAAAAAAAATCGAAAAAAAATATTGATAAAAAAAAAACAAGTGAGAGTGTTAAATTCGGCTGTGCCAAATCCTTTATACACTCCAACAAGTTAAATAAAAAATTGCAGGGCGTTTTTTTTTTGCGACGGAGGGGGGGCTTTGGTGGGGCCTGTGGGGACACCTCTTCTTATCGCGAAATGCTTACAAATTTAATTATTATGCTTTTCGCATTAAAAATATACATTTTTATCGCTGTTTAAACTGTTTTTTTTTTATATTCACGCCCTAAAAAGGGGGTAGGCAAAAAAAATAAAAATTTTTTAGTTCTAAAGCAGGACCCTGAACTTCTTTTTGCATAAGCATGTTTTATTTGTTTAGCAAAAATATTTAAAATACGTAAAAAATATCGTGCTTTTCAGGGGTCGGTTTTGTTCTTCAAGGGGAGCTTTTTCCCCCAAATCATATTTTGCCCATTTTCGAACTTAACCTGCCTAGGACCAACGACATATTCGTGCCAAATTTCAGGAGGATCTTTTATATTCGACTGCATCGAGCCATCTACAGACAGACAGACGGACGGACATTCACAGAATGTCTTAGAATCGATCATGGATCAATAATATACATAATTGATATGGTCCCCGACCGATATTTTGATGCGTTACAAACGGAATGACAAAGTGAGTATACTGTGATTGGAGGGTATTTATACCCAACACCACTCTGTGGTACAGGGTATAATGAGTTTGTGCTGATGTTTGTAACTACCCGAAATATTGGTCCTAGACTTACCTTCAAGCATACCGATCGACTCAGAATCACTTTTTTAGTCGATTTAGCGATGTTCGTCCGTCCGTCCGTCTGTCCATCTATCGTTTTAAGCACGATACATGTCGCAATTTTCAACCAATTGACTTGAAATTTGAAACTTAAGCATCTTTTGGCCCAAGGACGAAGCCTATTGAAATTGAAAATACAAACGCCCCCTGTGGATTAGGCTTAATTGACTCTAACAACTGTATTTTAATAGATATCGCTTTGAAATTTTACAGATAATAAAATTTTGAATGCACGCAGTCAGTCAGTCCTTTTGGTAGTCCCCATACAAACCACCCTTCAGATATTCACATAATTCCCTCAAAATTCCTAAAAATGGTTCAATTATATTCCAATTTGATATTCAGTTAAATCGGTCTATTGACAAAAAATGAACCAATTCCACTAAAATTTGATCTGTGTGTGTTTTCTACACTTATTAAAGATCTAACAAAATATAGATCCAATCGGTCCATGTTTGGACTTGAGATCTATTTTCCGGAAAACAGTGGTGTAGGGTATCATATGGTCGGTCTTGACCGACTATAACGTTCTTACTTGTTTTATATTAAAAAAAAATTAATAAAAAAAAAAATTGATAAAAAAAAAATGTTGATGAAAAAAAAAACGTTTTATCCCCCATCTGTCGAAAAACGCTTTTATTCACCAGCAGGTGAGTTATTATCCAAGATACAAATCGAAGTTGCAAACCTTTTTGGTTTTAAGAAAATGGAAACAGTAATTCTTATTTTCTTTTTTTTAGTCGTTAGCTTATATAGTTAAGCTGAGGATGCGTCCTGCATCATTTTCAAAATTAAACACCAGCCTAAAAAAGTTATCATGTTAAAAAAATTCAAAGTCTCGAATTTTTTTTTTATAACAACAGTTGAAAAATTCTCTAAATTATTTTAAATTCAAATTTTGTTTTGTTTTAAACAAAAAAGTTTAGAAAAAAACATACAGTAAAAAAAAATAAAACTTAAAACATATTTTTAGTATAAAAATTGACCTAAATATCTAAATAATTAATGAAAACCAATTTGAGTATGCTTGTTAACAATTATCAAGATCAAAATTATTTAAAAAAAAATAAACTGTAACAGGTCAAAGAGCGTAAAACACAGTATTAGATTGAAACAGTGATAAAACAAAAAGACAAATTAAAGTAGAATTCTAAAAATTAAATTTTAGTTTACGAAAAACAATATTGGGAATTCTAAGCAGAAAAATAAAATAAATTTTATTATAAAAAGCAGTAAAAACCTAAAGAAAGTATGCAGTTATTTAAAATAAGTCTAAAAATGCGTACAATCTTAATATGGTATTTGTTGGTCATTGGAACGCTGTGTGTTACAGCCAGAAGTAGAAGAGGTAAGAAGTTATATCTGGTATAATAAAGTTAAACTTTTATGATAAACCTTTTTTTTCATTACAGGTCTAAAATCTAAACAAAAAACTCCATATTATCGTTCACTAGAAGAATTAAACACATCCGATGAGGATCCTAAAATATCCACCAAAACTAAATTAATTGTTATTAAGGCTCGAAATAATGATGGAAATGAAGGACGTTTTTTAAAGCACATACTCTTATATAGACAACTATTGGAACAACCAAAACGTGAAGAAGGTTGTAGCAAGTGTGGCTATGGAGGTGGTCATGGTGGTGGCGGTAATGGTTACGGTTATATACCTTATATTATTATTAATAATCCTACAAATCTTACAAATATCAATAATAATACAAATACAAATGTACCAGCAGATGCCACTGCAACAGCTACCGGTGGCACTGGTACTGGTACAGGAACTGGTACCGGAGGTGGTGCTATCCGTTATAATTACTTGAGTAATTCACAAGCTTTACCGTATGCTTTGCCCGTGGCGCCGCCAACTCAAGTCTTTCAACAACGTCAGCAACCCGTACCTCAAGTTGTCTATGGTGTACCGTTAAATGCGGTAAATTCAAATAAACGTAGAAGGAATGGAAATGGTAACGGCAATGGTTACGGTAATGGTTATGGTAATGGTAACGTTAATGGTTACGGTAATGGTTATGGTAACGGTAATGGCAATCGAAATCCTAATCAAAATAATAAAAAGAGAACCAGTAATCCATTTTCAACATTTGCTAACAGTTTTAAAAGGATACAATTTCTATAAATAATATGATTATAAATGAAGAAATTTTTAAATAAAGAACTTATTATTCAGAATTTGAAAAACAACACTATTTGTTCTCTAAATTTCAACTCACAAGGGAAGTCTTTCTAGCCTCCGATCTGTATGAAATTTAAATGTGTTGTTTAGGATAAAAAACTAAGGAACCCAACATATTTTTAACAGCCTAAAGTTTTTATTAGAAGTATTCGATTTGTATGCGGGGAACCTGGTGGTGAATAAGAGTTTCCATTTTTAATTTTTAATTTTTTTCCATCAATTCTAGCTCGAGGTCATGTTTCCTTCATAATTATTACGATGATATTGTCAAAATAACAATTTTCAAGAATCTATTTATAAAGTTTGTTTTAAATTGTTTGTATGGTCATTTTGCAAGACTTACTCAATGCGTGTTTCGATCTTGTCGGAATCTTATCAAGAGTATTTAGTAAATTTTCAATCAAGTCATATATTCGTATCGTAATAAAATTTATGGGTCGAATATTAAATATTTTTGCTCTGCTGTTTTGTTTGCCTGTTATCAGATTTCTTAATAATTACATGTGGACAATGAGTTAGTAGAGGCATAAAAGAAACCTGTTGTGTGTTTATCTCTTATACTTTTCGAGACAGAGCCATTTAAAAAAGTGAATTGCACATTGCCAGTTTATTCCGATTAATTTCAAATTTAAAAACTGATAGGGTATATAAATAAATGGGGGTTGGTCTTACATTGCACCACCTGTCGTGGGGGTATCTCTTACACTCACCGAGATAGTGCCATTTTAAAAAGTGAAATTTTAAATTTTAACCGATCCAGTGTTTTGCCAATAGCACATTGGAAATTTATTCCGATTAATTTCAAATTTGAAAATTGATAGGATATAAAAATTAATAGGGGTTGGTCTTTCATTGCACCCCTCTAGGCGACAACCTTTGCTCCGATGAGAAGCCACAATTGCTCGAAGTCGCTCCTAGACGGGTGCAACGAAAGACTTAACCCCAGTAGTTTTTGCACCCCAACAACATAAAAAAGGAAAACATTTCTTAAGGGGGCACCCATACAAAATTACATTTTTATGAAATTAGCTCCCATCACTCTTACTGTCGCAAGAATGCCCTTAGAGGAGTCAAATATATGACCGACTCTCAATATTTTTTTTAATCCCAACATTTTCTCAAAACGTATTTACCCTCAGTCTTAGGTTAGGTAAGGTTTGATGGTTTCGCCATTCGGGGAATTCACTAGGAGGCCATAAGGCCCATTGTGATTCCCTTAATTAAATTTCCCTTCTCCCCCTCTGATACAAGCTCTACTTCTTAAACCACCCCGATTCTCTAAGGTATTCTGCTGGAGACGTCAATCGAAAAATCTTTGCCCATTTGGTCAAATAAAATTCGCTTAAGGCGGATTCTCGTTGGACCCGGACATCCACATAACAAGTGATTCACAAACTCCTCCTCCTCCACTTCTCCTCAACTTCTACAATAGTCCCTATCAGAAATTCCCATAAGCACGTTCATATGGCCAATTATACAGTGTCCCGTAAGTACTCTTACTACTACACCAAAAAATTTAACTAACGAACTAATATTTTAGTCCAAAAGGACCTCCAGGCTGCGCAAAGTTCTGGCTTCTACTCCTTGCACCCTGCAATACTTGAAGAATCCTAATGGATCTCCTTCTAAACACGCATTTTCCGGGCAATTCCATGACGTTGTTTCAAACTTTAGAACGTTTTGACGCCCAATAATCTGAAATTTATTCGGAAATAATAAATATGCCAACATTAATCTGGGCGATGAAAAGCTTCAGGCCCTATAAATCCCCTGGACCTGATGATACTTATAATCCCAGCTATACAGCCCCTTGGCTGTAAAATCTACACACAACATGCATTAACTGGTTAATATTCCTTTAAAATAAAGGGATACCAGAGTCGTCTTTACACCGAAGGCTGGGAAAAACCTCCCACACAGCTCCGAAGGATTTTATACCAATTAATCTGTCTTCTATTTTGTTAAAAACAATGGAACGAATGATTTACCCGAGGTGCTTTCGACAACGCAACCAGTGTTGCCAGATAAGGGGATTTGTCCCCAAAATGGGGATTTCGAGTTTGGTTTGGGGACAAGATTTCCAGGGGAGGGATTTGGGGATTTCGCTAATTTTTGGGGATTTTCTCTAAAATTTGGGGATTTTTTTATTTCAAAAATTAAAAATTTAATTTTTAAAACTGTCAAGACTATTATTACCAATCAATGAGATTGACATTGGTACAGAATGCTGTCAAAAATTACAACTACATTCATTTGTTAATGTCAAAGTAGTTAAATTGGAATAACAATGCTTTTATTATTTTTTGACGTTTTTTGAAAAACAAAAATATTGTTTTTAAATTCCCCGTAAAACTGTCCTTAATCCCATCATTTGGATTGGGCAAGATAAAATAATGTAGGTCGGGATTAATTTTAGTAAATAATAAATGTTTTACGAGGGTCGAACAAAGTTATTTATTTTCAAACTCGGAATAGTTTATATTCAGTTGTCAAATAATTTTTCTAACGACAAACAAAAATACTAAAAGTCAATCAATACAGCTAAAGAAACCATTATTTTTTGACCTCCAATACTTTTGACCACCAATTTATTTGGGAACAATAAAAAAATATTTTGTTTATTTATTTTAAAACATCTGCTTAAGTGCAAAGTAATGAGATATCAAAATAAAAAAAATATTTCTTTGTTTACAAAAAAAAATGGTGGTCAAAAGTATTGGAGGCCAAAAAATAGGTACTGGTGTCGTTTAAAAAATAATTTGACAACCGAATAGAAATTTTGGAGTATTACCTCCTAGCACGAATCTGTCATCAGAAAAGTTTTATCAATTAGCCTTCTCGAGATATAGGCATTTTAATATTTTGTGGACCAAGCCTTCCTTTTAATAATGGAAAAGCGTCTGTTAAAGGAATATATTTTTTTTATTCAAATTTCTTATAAAAACCCTAACATATCCAAGATATCCGGGCTCGATACGATCAGGGATACCATCAGGTAATGTCAAGGAAGTTGACAACGTCCTTTTTGCAATAAATATCCAAATTTTGCAAGAAATTTCCTGTTCAAACCAGATATGTATGTAAAGTGGACACTCCAATAAAGAGAACCTGAGGTTAAAATTTAAAATCCATTGATTGTATCCAAAAATGTTTGCCAATTTTATTAGTTTTTTTGGTAATATTGAGAGAAAAATTTAAAATACATTTGCTTTAGTATACCTGCCTCCTGGATACGAATCAGTCATCAGAAAAATTTAATTTCTTAATAGTGGAAAAGTGTGTGTTAAAGTTATATAAAAATAAAATTTTTTGAATAACAAACTACAAAAACCGTACTTCTCTAAAATTATACGGAATAATCAGTCACAAATAATTTAAGTGATAAAAATATTTTTCCGTAACTTTTGTAGTTTATTGCTTTTACAACTGTATAAATCATTCAATATTTTATTTTCCTTGAAAAACAAACGATAAAACGTTTAAAACAACTTTAACTAAAAACTTTTGGAATAACCGTAAATAGTAACTGTAAAACTTTTCTGGTTGAAATATCTAATTTGAACAGATTTTTTTTTTCAAAATTCGAATAGTTATAAGGATAAAACCAAAAAAATTACATTTTTAACTTCCTTACAATGTTCTGATGGTATTCCTGATCTTATCGAGGCTGGATTTTTTTCAAAAGTTATGTAATTTTGTTGGGAAAAGGAATTAAAAGACAACATTAACGCTTTTTTTAATATCAACAGAATTCTTGGATTTGGGGGCTTGATTCACAAAAAATTCAAATTCCCATATCTCGAGAAGGCGATTTAATACAACTTTTTTATTTAAAATTTAATATTTAAATATCATAAAAAGGTCTAACCTTAAAATTAATATAAAAATATGGTTTAATAAACACCATTTCTTTAATTAAAAAAGAGTTTATATTTGAATATACATAAAATTTTTTTTGGGGATTTTATATAATTTGTAGGGTATTTTTGGGGATTTCATTTTTCAAATTGGGGACAAGAGCCAAATATTTTCTGGCAACACTGAACGCAACATGCATACGGCAAGGGTAGATCGACAAAAACAGCTCTTCAAGAGCTCGTTAGTAAGATCGAGAGATTACTTTCGGGAAATGAGTACACTATGGTGGCCATTCTTGATATAGAGGGGGCTTTTAATAATGTCATTCCAGACTCTGGTCTGGTAGTGAAGCGTGGTATCGTTTTAATGATGCAAAATCTACTTGCCAATAGATGTATAACGTCTGAATTGTGAGCGTCTGTCATATTCCGTTTTGTCAATTGAGGCACACCGCAGGGAGGTATTCTTTCGCCGTTTCTTTGAACCTGGAACTGAATTTAATTCTGCTCTCTCTAGAAACACGTGGTTGTCATGTTGTCGCAAATGCTGACGATATCGTAGTCCAAGTAAAACAGAGCCTGTCTTGTTTACAAAGAAAAATAAGATTCCTGGGGGGTAATTATTAGGGTATTCAATTAATCGAGGTTCTTGTTTAATCGGTTAATCGAGCAAATAATTATTCGGGGTTGAGATTTAATCGGTTAATAATCGGTTAAATTTAAATTATTCGATTAACCGAATAATATTAATTGAAAATTTAAATTGAAAAAAATTTTAAAAATTTTATTATAAACAAGTAAGAAATCTACATCCGCTATGCCAAAACTTCAAATACCCCCAACAATATCAGCCCAAATAAAGAATTTTTGTATGGCATCCTGAAAAATGACTCAATCAAAAATGACACCAATGTGAAAAATATCACCTCATAATTAAATGTCAAATTTGGTTCCAATTTAATGCGAAAAATGCAAAAAAAAATAAAGCTATTTTTATAAAAAGAAAAATTGCCCTAAAATATTTAAAAAAATAGTTTGGTTTCCAAATTTGTTTTTGTATAAAAAAGATATCTGAAGAATTCCAAAAGTATTTTTTCAGATGTGCTAAACTATTTTCACATCTAAAAATATTTCGCGGTTTTATAGGGTCCCGAAAATCTGAGTTTATTCACACTCAAATTAAAATGATTTCAGTTTCCTACTATAATAGGGTAAATTTACACAAATTGCGTAATTCTACTTAAAATTATTGAAAATTTATACAATTTATAGTAGTAATTTATTTGAATTTGAACAAATTTACTAATTAATAGTTGGAAACTGGACTCACTTTTTTAGAGTGCAGTATTGTAAATCGAAATCCTAAATATCTCAATATGAGATAGATCAGTTCTAAGGCCGGATTCAGATTACGCGCATGAGTCATTAAGTTGGCTAGGGTCATCAAGTTAATTTTTTTTAAGTCAAAATAAATTTTTAGGGCCTCGATAAAATATTTTCTTGACGACAATTTTACACATTGATATAAGAGAGTTTGATTATTTTTTTATACCCTAACTTCTTTGGGCAGAACCGTAATTTGCAGAACCTTAAACAGCAAAAAATAACCAAAAGTACTAAAAAAAAGAGAAATTTCGGTTAATCGGTTAATCGACACAAATTAATCGGTTTATTTGTTATTTGAAAATTGCCAATTTTAAATTATTCGAACAGTTAATCGACCAAAATAAATCGGTTAACCGATTAACGGTTAATCGATTGAATACCCTAGTAATTATGGAACTTGATAGTCGTCAATCGTATCGTTTCCTTCATTATTCCATTACCATATAGTGTCGTTTTATGGTAATAGAATAATGAGATAACGATGACGATTGACGACTATCAAGTTACATAATTAGCCCCCTGCTTTTGATTCTATTTCTCTGGAGGGCACTGAAATCGCCTTTTCAGATGGATACTTGGATACTTGGAGTATTTATAGATAGGAAGAAACTGGTAAGAAAAGGAACGATTGCTTTATAATTCTGTAAAAGACCCATTGGAAAACGATTGGGTTTAAGCCCTAACGCCGTTAATTGGATTTATACAGCAGTGGTGCGTCCAATTCTGCTATATGAAATCATTATCTGGAGACCTGCTTAAGAGATAAAAGGGAACTGTGTCTTTATAACGAAGGTACGGAGAATGGCATCGGTGTGCACCACTGGAGCTCTTCGTGCTACACGGCTGCATTACAAATTCTCCTTCACCTGATACTATTGGACATATATCAACTTAATAGCACGCTGCAATGGAGGAGCTGCAATTGTGGTAATAGCGCGATCTTGAAGAAGATAAAAATACCACTAAATGTGGACTGTGCTCCCTCTAAGAGCCTTTTTGTGCCCCACTTTACCACTATGATACCATCCAGGGATGGATGGATTGAGGCTACACGAACAAGTGGGACTTGGGGTCTATTCGGTAGAGCTTGGATTGAGCCTGGCTTGAAGATTGCCAGATCATTGCTGTTCTTACCAGGCAGAGATGCTGGCAATAAAGAAAGTGGCTGACTGGTTGAGTTGCAATGTCTTGTCTACAACTACAGTCAACATCTATTCTGACAGCCAAGCCGAGGTCAAGTCCCTGGAGTCAATGTTTCTGAAAACAAGATCTGCAATTAACTGCAGCACATCTTTAAATGAAATGGCCAAGTAGTTTAACATTCGACTCATTTAAGTCCAAGGGCACAAATACATTCCAGGTAATTGCAAAGTCGATGAGCTTGCAAAACTGGGAACTATCTCACAGGTTTCAAAAAAATTGGAAGCAAAATATACGGCCTTGTTTCGCGACTGAGAATAATCAGATATGTGCAAATGGATGGACGAGTAAGACAACACGACAGATCTGGCCTTCTCTTAATCAGAAGCGCACAAGTGAGCTGATATCGTTTCCATGAGGAGAGATTTCGACGGCAGTTGCTGTAATTACTGGCCAATGTGTTAGAGGGAAGCTCGCAGTGCGGTTAAATGTGCCGTCAAATGACTTTTGCCGGAATTGCATGGATGAAGAGGAGCTGGAAACAATCAATCATTTCATCTGGCATTTTTCGGCCCTATTTGGTCAGAGACTTGCTTTACTGGGATCTAGGGAGCTGCACGTTCTTTCTGATTTATCAGATTTAAAATTCAATATCTTAGGAGTTTCATAAGAAGCTTAATGGCAGGGACCAGCAAGAAAACCTATTGCAGTCCCATGGTATCACAATGGACCTCAGAGTTTATGTGTGCTGACATATACTCACAACCTAACCTTACACCGGATGATGCTACATTTCAAACTTTAAGTTTCTAGGACCATTATATCAGGATATATAAAAAAAACGAGAATGACACTTTTTGTCCCCTTAAAATCAACCAAAATCTGTTTTCCGGGAGGTGAACCTACATTTTAAAATTCAAGCCTCTATCTTTACTGGTTTGGGCTCTGCGATGATGAATGAGTATGTCAGTCGCCCACCCGCTTGCGTAACAAAAACAAAATTTTTAAAATATTTTAATCTTTGTATGTAATTAATCACTGTTTTAACATCTATGATATGTGCATTTTTGTATAAATATTTTTTTTTTTGTTGTTCAAAAATTAATTTAAGATTAACATTTTGATTGTAACTGATTTATTTGATTAGCAAACTAATTTGAAGTAAATTTACCACAAGCGTTTGAATTACTAAACACAAACACACACTGAGGCAGCGGTAAATTGTGAAGAGAGAGGGATGGTAGATGGAGGAGATGATGAAGATGAACTTTAGTAATTATAAATGATTGGTGTTTGTGACCGGAAGGCATTCATTATATTCTGGAAACGCATATTTGTATTTAGATTTGAGATACCAGAGGCACTGTTGTTGCTACTTATGTTGTTTTTACTGCTGCTGTTGATGTTGGTGCTGCTACTAATGTTGCTGGAATTTTGATTTGGCTTTTTAGATGGTGAATTCATATTAGAGATGAGATTGTCAATATTAAGTGTTGGCTGTAGCTGCTGCTGTTGTTGTTGCTGCTGCTGCTGTTGTTGTTGCTTTAAACGTTTAATAGCATTTTTACGTTTACGTAGTCGACGTTTACGTTGACGATTTTTCTGTTGTTGAGTTAGTTTTTGATTATTTTTATTTGATTTATTTCTATTTCTATTTAAATTTTGTTGTTTTTTTAATTTCTTTGGTTTATTTTCTCTTAACAATTGTTGAACAATATCTTCTGGTTTTGAGTTTTCCATTAATTTGATGGTATCATCGATTAGAGGAGTCTTTATACCCAAGAATTCATTTTCATCCTTATTATCGCTATCACGTGCCCCTGTAGTTGCTGTTGTAGGCGTTCCAGCTGCAGTTGTAGTTGTGGTTCCTGTAGTACCCGTTGTCGTAGGCGTTGTAGTTGGTGTTGTGGTTGTCGTTGTAGTAGTCGGTGTTGTAGTTGTTGCTGGTTGTGTTATTATTATAATATTATTTGTTGGCTCCGATTTTTGTTGTGAAAATAATGATTTAAACAATAGAAATTTTTTCAAAAAATCTCTACTTTCACCATTTTTAATATCGTTAGAATCTCCATTATTCACCAAAGGGGGAGGTGCATCAATTGGTTCTAAAAATCCCAAACCGGATGATGACGAACGACCATGTATAGTTAATTTCCTTTGATATAAAGGAAAAATGCGATAAGATGCTGCTGTAACGAAAACGTGAATAAAATAATTTTGATATTCAATTTTATTTGTAAATGACAAACTGTCAATTGCAGGCCATCATCTCATCTACTGCGATTAGTATTTACCAAACAAACTTACCTGACCTGCCTTTATGATGCAATCTTGACGATAAAGCACTCTTAATGCAGCATATTATGAATATTAATAGAAATATTATAGGAGTTTTATGTAACTGCATCTTTAACGATTCATGAACATGACGACAATCTTTTATATTTTATAACGAACTAATGATTTTATAGGTTTCTGGTATATATGTAGCTTTGGCAACAAAATGGGGAAAGTTTTTCTTTGAATAAAGAATTTAAATGAAAGTTAATTATTGACTAGAGGCATAAAGCAATCAGAACCTAAATTAAAATAGAAAAAAAACGCGATAAGAAAATAATTATTGATTGAGAATTAGCTATGCATACATATAACCCAGCAAGATTTTTTATTAAGAAAAAGGGGAGTTTGGGAAGTAGGCAGAAACTTTATAACCTACAAATTCGGTTATCGGTTTAAAAAATAACAAAATTTGCCAAAATAACCAATTAAATAAAAATTTCAAAAACTGGCTCCCAAGCTGGGGCGCACATTGGTTGATGTTCATAGAACGAGCGGCTAAAAATAGAAGAAGTTGTCGAAGGACAATGAAACTTAGCAAATTGGCATTTTTTGTTTGAATGAAGAAAAAAATGCAAAAACCTAAATGATCCGCCCACTTTTACGCCCACCTCCCATAC
This sequence comes from Pegoplata infirma, assembly GCA_963921195.1. Classification (NCBI taxonomy): domain Eukaryota; kingdom Metazoa; phylum Arthropoda; class Insecta; order Diptera; family Anthomyiidae; genus Pegoplata; species Pegoplata infirma. Next base: position 31,414,545 of record OY992540.1, on the reverse strand, counting down.
AAAGTGAAAATTAAATTTTGACCTACGGCATTGTTTTTTGGCACATATCATTTTTAAACACTCAGAATCATTAGTGTGAAATTTTAAAAATATCCGCCCACTTTTACGCCCACTTCCCATTCAACTTGTATTGAAAAAGTGGCATAACTCCCTTGATTTTTAATGCATCAACTCAATTTTCACAAAAAATAAAAATTATAATTGTAGAATGGGCTCCTGAAAATATATACCTGATCCGCCCACTTTTACGCCCACCTGCCATAGAAAAAACAAATAGAAACAAGTAAGAGTGTTAAATTCGGCTGTGGCGAAACTTTTATACCCTCCAACACGTTTAAAATAACAAAATAAATAGCAGGGCGTCCTTTTTTTTGTGGGGGTCGGGGGAGTTGGTGGGGGACACCAGTATCCCCGCTATATATTTTTACAAATTATTTGTTTATGATATTTACGCCTAAATAATAAATTCTTATCGTTATTTTTAATTAATTTCTATAACCATGCCCCCAAAAGGGGGCGGCCGAAAAAAATCGAATTTTCTAACCCCCTTGGTCCAAGCGCAGGTCTATGAACCTAATATGGCATACAAATTTTACATTTGTTGAGCAAAAATTAAAAAAAAACTCGTAAAAATGTCGAATTTTTCAGGGGTCGTTTTAGTTCTTCAAGGGGGAACTTTTTTTCCCCTGTTCCGATTTTGCCCATCTTCGAAGTTAACCTTACCACTAACACAAGAGATATTCTTGCCCAATTTCAGGGGTCCAGCTCTTTTTGTTTAGACTGGATTGTTATTTCTACAGACGGACGGACGGACATCGCTAGAATGTCATAGATTCATGGATCAATATATATACTTTGTGGGGTCCCCGACCGATATTTCGATCTGTTACACACGGAATGACAAAGTGAGCATACCCCTATACTGTGGTTGGAGGGTATAAAAATCAGAGTTTCTAAAGCATGAACGAAAATTCATGTTTTGTTACTTTATTATTTTATAGTTTTTATTGTTTTTTTTTTTGGAAAGGAGCAGTTAGGAGCAGCTGAATTTTTTTTTCACTTTTAGCTGAGATTTCAAGCTGTAATTTTTACATCTTTCGTTAAACAGCGCTCCACAGCGCTAAAAAGATGCAGTCCACTGAAGTTGATGAACATTGAAATTTTGATGTTGTTTATATTTTGTTCTACGAAATTTTTTATATGGCACTTTTTACAACTTTTTTTAATGCAAATCTCATCCATGACAATTGTCATTTACGAAAATATACTACAAAGTCAAATGATAAGTTCACTATGATTGTAACAAAAGATTGAATATACAGTAAATTTGCGTGCCATTTTAAACAAGCGAACATACATGAACTTTGAGCGTGTCTGTCCAAACAAATAATAAATATATCAGCCTAATATTACGGAATCAAAATATTCAGATATCTGACAACAAAATACCAAAAAATTATCCAAATCGGCGAACATGAAAAAAATGAATTTCGGACACTCTTCAACCAATGTGGGGCGTGATTCCAGATACCGCCGCAATCGGGGAAATGTCAGGCTTAATTCACTACAGCAACTAAAACAATTGAAGGGCTTATTGTAAAAACTCGATAAGCAACATTTTATTTTATGGTGGTTTTTGCCTTAAAAACATAGAAATAATGATAAAAAATATATCTTTTAAAGAACTTTCATACTCAAGAAACTTGTACGAAGGGTTTAAACAAAAATTCTGACAAAAATCTTTCAATGGAACATCAGGAGAAGGCGACAAACACCAAAAAATAAAATGTTGCTTATCAAGCTTTTGCAATAAGCCCTTCAATTGAACAACTTATTGGTCGCCTTTTATTTTATATTATATTTTTTAAGGGGAGATCTGGCCCTTACGGCCAGCACTGCGACTCTTATCGGTGTTTTGTGTCAAAATCTATAAATTTAGTTCAAACTCTGTTCAATGAACCTTATGAACATTATAACAGAGGATGGAGAAACTAGCCTTATATCCGTAGAATTAAGTAATTTCTTGTCTAAGAACACTTTTCTGATCCTACAATTTGTCACGTACTCACACAGAATGTGTTGCGTTGTTTCTACTTATCCAGACCACAAAGGTTAAAATTATTCAAGTGATAGTGTTCGGTAAGAAAATCTGTCAATAACCTAATATCACTTTTGTTGTGATTAAAAATAATTCCATATGATAGTGGTGCGATTAGTGCTTTAAATTGTCGTAGACCTCCTGAATTCTCCCACAAGTTTAAGAAGGCGGTCCATTTTAACCCCTAATCATGGTCGAAAATGTGAACCAATTTACTCCACAATACCCCGGTAGTAGGAGTAGCGGAAGCATATCTAGGAAGCTCATCTGCAATATAGTTACCATCAAAACCTCTATGACCAGGGATCCAAAATACAGTAATTTTGTTTCGCCCGGCCAGCTGCTTGTGGGCATCAAAACATTCTAGTGTCAGTTTGGATTTAATCTCCCAAGAAGACAGGGCTTAAAGTGCTGCCTCTTCTTGAAATATGAGCAGCCAAAATAAAGCATTTTGTATTTTTAGGTTATGTTGAATGTACTAAAATTTTCGAGGTGTCCTTACATTTTCTTTCATAACTTTTGGAAGATATAAAAACGACGGCAAAGTAGGTGCCAAAAACCACCACTAGCGAGGCAAAATCAGGACAAATTCACTAAGGCCAGTAGTGATTCAGTTAACGATTTCGGGTTTAAAAAATATGAAGTTTGCTTTAAAAAAATGAATTTGAATTTTCTATCAAATGGCTCCCAAGCTGGGGCCAGATGCCAAAAATCACAGCTAATACACTCAAAAAATTATGTCATTAACTGTTTGTAGTTTATTTAAAAAGTTTTCCGTTTAGTCGTTTATAAAAGAAAAAACATTTGTTTGATGTTCAGTTTTTATTAATAAATACTTCAGTCCTTTGTTTCAAAAATAACATACTAAAAAATAAAGACTTTCATTAACATTTAATTTGTAAAGTCATTTATTTTTGTTCTGTTAGTAAAAACTACTGATTATTCTTTTGATTTTTAATGATTTGTGTAAGTAATTTTTTTTTAAATTGTTGGTATTTTTTAATGAAATATCATTAGTTTTTACCTACACAAGTCAGTTATTTTTTTGTAAAAAAAAAAAATCAAAAAATTATTTATAGAAATATAAAAACATGTTTGTATCAAGTGACTTTGGCACGATGGGTAGAGTGTCTGGCCAGAATGTAGTTGATTGCGGGATCGATTCCCCAAAAATTTTATAAAAAATTTTTAAAAAAATATTTCAATAAAAAATTGTAAAAAATTACCTACGAAATCATTAATTTTTATTGTTTTCGTAGGTTATTTTTTTTAAATTTGTTGGTAAAAATAACAGAACTATCATTAATTTTTAATGTTTTCGTTGGTTATTTTTTTCGAATTTGTTGGTAAAAAAGAGTGAAAAAAACGAAATTTTTTAATGTTTTATGTTATTTATTTTAGAAAATTTTGTCAACAGTAAAAAATAAATGTTGGTGTTTGTTAAAACAAATGAATAATTACTGGGATGGTTTCAATTGTTTATTCACTGGTTTTAAGTGTGTTTTTCATTTGTTTTTGCCAACAAAATATTTTGAGTGTAAGAAACAGTTAAACTTAATACACTAGAGTAACCCCAAAAAATCAATAGCTTATCAGGAAAAAAAGCGGAGCCCAAGCTAGGGCCTGATTCCAGAATCCACCTCCAACAAGCAGAGAAGGCCAAATTCACAACAGCAATAAAAAAAAATTAACAACTATTTACTTTACTTCATAGAATGAGTATCGGCTTTATACCCCTTAGAAATAGTGGTAGAGGGTCTATATAAAATTTTGGTAAATTCTTCACAACCTAAAAATGCTTTAATTTTGATGCCGGTTGGCATATGTGAACATAATTGGATACCGCAGATTTTTCGCATATTAAAAAAAAGATTTCTAAATTTTTTTTTTTCAGGAAATTTTATTTCAAAAAATTTTTTTTCAACAATTTTGATTTAGGTTAAGTTTTTTGCAACAACCTTTTTTCATATTGTGGGGGTATCCATACAATTGGCAAATTTCATAAATTTAAATTATGAAATTTCTTCAAAACATTTGACTTAAAATGTGTAAAAAAAATGGCTCCCAAGCAGGGGCCCGATTCCAGAAATCACCATCAACAAGGAAGAGCCGATTCGAATTCACTACAGCAACCTAAGTTATTGAACGATTAATTAGTGCAATCAGGTCCTAAACCCAGAATCCACATCCAGCTGGGCAAAGTCGATTTGAGTTTTCATGAAAATGGCTCCCATGATGGGGCAAAAGTTTTTTTGCAATGCAATTGGCTTAAAATTATCAAGAAAATTATGCTCAAAAAGGATTTTTATTTCTGCAAACACAGCCCATGAGGATGAGTCGGGTCAAATTCCCTACCGTAAATAAAACAATTAAACAACTTATCACCAAACAAAAATGTCGCCCAAGCAAGTGTTTGAGTACAGAAACCACCGCCAACGTGGGAAAGTCGCGCCAAATTCACAATAGCAATCAACAAAATGTAATGCCTTATCGAATGTATATTAGAAATTTTAAGTACCCGTCAAACCGGTTATGGGCTTTAAAAAAATATGAAATTTGCTTCTAAATAATTGACTAGCAAGGACTTATTTCAGAAATCACCTTAAACATGGGAGAGTTAGACAAGATTAGGTACAGCAACCAGAACAACTCAATAACCTGTCAGTAAAAATTATGCACTAGAAGGGCCTGATTTCAGACAACACCACCAACGACGCAGAGTCGGTATGAACTAGTAACCAAAATAGTTAAACAACTTATCAACAAAAAAAAAAAGACTCCCAAGCAAGTGCATAATTTCCGTAAGCGGGGTAGACCGCGCCTAATTCACTACAACCACTAATACAATTCAGCAACTTATCAGTACGTATTTACTTCAGAAAATGTTTTTAGAGATTCTTAATAACAATCGAATTCGGTTATTGGTTTGGGCTTACCAAAATTTGATATTGGATCCAAAACAATCAAATAAGAATTAAAAAAAAATGGCGCCCAAGCAAGGGCCTGATTGCAAAAATCACCGACAACTATAAAACAAAGTTGGGCCAAATTTTTAACGGCCACCGACACCATTTCACAACTTATCAGCAAGCAGGCTAATCTCTTAAATCTGACCATGGGAACTACACCAACCTCTGACAAGCAGCAATTTTTGAAGTTTTTTGGATTTCCCTGTAATTTTTTTTTTAAGTTTCTTATTTTTTTTGCGAAAGGGGAGGTTGTACCACTACCCTACTGTCAAACTCATACCCTCAGTCCATGTTTAAACTGTGGACCCATTTACCGACAAATGCCAGAGTAGGCTACTATCGGGTCGGTTGTATCCTACTATTATAGTTTTATTACTTGTTTTCATATTGCATTCAAAGTTTCTGGTTTTTTATATACACACATACTTTTAAAACTTATATCTCTTTGTGGTTTTATTTTCATATTTTATAAAAAATTTATGTAAATTTAATTAGGTGTTAGATTTCTAAGTTTTAAAATATTTTATCTATCATTATTGACTTCAGCAGCATCATCAACAGCATCATCATCATCATCATTTTGATTAACTCAGGCATATGCCACAATCTCTTACAGTTTGTTTAACAATATAATTCAAATATAATCTAAATCTACTTTAGTTTAAGATTCTTAAATTTTTGTTGTGTATATAAATTATGTTTTTTTAATTTATTTATTAAAATAAATTAAATACATATAGACATCTATGGTTTTTCTAAAGTATAATTGAAGTGTGCATTTGTTAGTGATGTAAAAATTTTTATGTATTGAGTAGTTATTCAAATGAAGAATTTGCTATTTCAGGACTATTTTAAGTTTTATTGTCATGGACTTGCCTAGAACTCATTTTAAGCCTCGATAACCCATAAGAGCAGGGTAAGGAATGACACATGTGCCCAGGGCACAAAAAACCTCTAGAAAGTGCCAAGAGCCCATAACATGTGCCCTTATATGGCACATTGCACATTTCAGATGTGCCATGCTAAAAAAAAGATTTTTTCTTATTTCCTGGTCCAGGTGCAGGACCTTGAACTTTTTTTGGCATCAAATTGTTTCATTTGCTTAACAAAAATATAAAAAAACTGTGAAAAATGGCGTTTTTTCAGACGTTAGTGAAGCTCTGCAAGGGGGAACTTTTTCCCCCTATTCCGATTTTGCCCATTTACAAACTTGAACTGCCTTGGACGAAAAGACATATTCCTGCCAAACTGAACGAGTCTAGCTCTTTTATTTTGGACTGCATTGTTACTTATACAGACGGACGGATATACGGACACTCTAGAAATGTCTTAGAATCGATCATAGATCAATAATATATGTACTTTATGGGGTCCCCGACCGATATTTCGATGCGTTACAAACGGAATGACAAAGTGAGTATACCCCTATACCATAGACGTATTCAGAAGGGGGGCCCAACAACAAAAAAATATTTTTTTATATGTATTAGAAAACACAAATCTCACGAAAAGAACAAACAATTTTTTTGTTGTTGTTGTTGTTGGGGCCTGAAAAAACTGTCCTGCACACGCCGTTTTTATTACTTTTTTTCCAAAAAAGTAGTAAAAAAATTACTTTTTTATAAAAGTGCTTTTTTCTAACAAAATAATTTTTTTCTAAAAAGTACTTTTTTCTCTCTTTTTTTTACAAACGGAATGACAAAGTGAGTATACCCCCATACCATTGGCGTATTCCGAGGGGTTGTCAAATAACAACAACAACAAAATAATTTTTTAAATGTATTGGAAAACACAAATCTCACGAAAAGAACAACAAATTTGTGTTTGTTGTTGTTGTTGGGGCCTAAAAAACAGTCCTGCATACGCCGTTGCCCCATATTGTAGTTGGAGGGTATAAAAATACTTTTTAGAAAAAAATAAATTTTTTGGAAAAAGTACTTTTTTAAAAAAGTTAATTTTGTACTACTTTTTTACAAAAAATATTTTTTTTTCTAAAAAAGTAGTAAAAAATTTACTTTTTTATAAAAGTACTTTTTTCTAAAAGTACTTTTTTCTAAAAAAATCGTATTTTTCTAAAAAGTGCTTTTTTCTCTAAGGCCTCTGTTCTGTCCTAAAATTTTTTTAATAATTTGATCCAATGATCAGTTTTTATTTATTTTTCCAATTTTTATTTACAACTCATTTTAAATAATTTTAACCTAACCGAGAACTGGTAACAATGACCGTCGTCTCGTTGTAGCGAAATCGACCAAGGGTTTTGGTGGGAATCGAACCCACGACCCCCTGTTTCATAGGCTAGCACGCTACCAACTAGCCTACAGGGGCCCTCAAGGCCTCTGTTCTGTCTTTCACAACTTTTCAATTCACATGAAAATTTCCGAATCACATGAAATCAAGTTTAGTGTTTTGTGGATCAGGTTTTCATTCCAAGTTGAAATCGAATAAGTAAAATTTAAAAAATTATCAGGAAAAAAGTGCATTCGTTTTACTTTCACCAAAATTTATTTATGTGAAACAAAACGAAAAAGAAATTCGGATGTGAAATCTAAAACACCAAAGGAAATCGGAAATTTTCATTTTCACATTTTTTATGCGAATTACTTTTTTTGGAACAGCGGCCTAAAAGTACTTTTTTCCAAAAAAGTATTTTTTTCTAAAAAAATACTACGTTTTCTTTAATAGTAATACTTTTTAGAAAAAAAGTATAATTTTGTTAAAAAAGTACTTTTTCAAGAAAAAGTACGTTTTTTCTTAAAGGTTCTATAGTACTTTTCTATTTTACCAAAAAAGTGTTACTTTTTCCAAAAAAAATGTTTTTTCTAAAAAAGTATTTGCCTAAGATAGCACTGTTTTTTCCAAAAGTACTATTTCTAATAAAAAAAGTACTATTTTTTCTAAAAAAAGTAGCCTTTTTTTCTAAAAAAGTAATGTTTTTTTTCAAAAAAGTACTACTTTTTCTTAAAAAAATATTTTATTTCTTAAAACCATTATTGAAAAAAACGACACATGTGTCATGTGCCCTTGTATGGCACATCTCAGATGTGACATGTGTTTTACTAACAAGGGAAGTCTCCCTAGTGTCACCCGGGAAGTCTCCCTAGAGCAGAAAAAATAAAGGGACACGTATTTTTTAGCGGCCCAAATTCATATTTAGGGGTTGAAAAGGAGGGGGGAAGACAAGGCCATTTTTCAGTTTTTTTCGTTTATCTCCTATATTATGCAACGAAACCTAGTCATGTTACATACCAAATGAAAGGTCTTTGGAAAACCTATCTACGTGTGCTAAGAACGTGTCCAAACATGCACAACTTTTCGTCATATTGAGGTAAATACCAACATTTCTTTGGTCCGTTGTTAGCACCGCAAGATAGGTATTTTTAATACCGTTAATCTGATATTACATATTCCTATATTAATTTTGTTTAAATAGGCGTAAATCGTAACTAAAAAAGGACAATTTTCCCCCATACAAATCGACCCCCCTTAAAAATGAGATTGGGCCGCTAAAAAAAAATACGTATCGTTCTCAACAACATATCCAAATTTCATGAGATTGGAGGGTGACACCAGGGAGACTTCCCTTGTAAGGCACATTGCACATTTCAGATGTGCCATGTGCCGGTATCATGGCACATGACACATCTGAAATGTGCCGTGTGCCGGTAGCATGGCACATGACACATCTGAAATGTGCCTTGTGCATTACTATGCTATGTTATGTGCACTAGGGCGTCCCAAAAAAAAACCTTTATTCGATTTTCTTGGGTGCTCAAGCATAATTTGAAAGCTTCTAGGGTAAAGTATTTTTGAGATTTTTTTCAGATTTTTCGGAAAAGTTTTTAAGGTCGCGCAAATCGATTTTGTGCTTAAAATCGGCTTTGACGACCGTTTTTTTAACTTTCTTTATAAGTTCGCCAATAAACACGATATTCTTTACTATTGAGTTAACATTTTTAAAGAAAAATGTCCAAACTTTATTTTTGTGTGCATAAATTAAACGTTTTGGCTATGCATTTGCTCATTTGGGTACCCTACATAAGGTTTTTTCGTAAATTTTCCACAAATTTTGAAAGTAACGCCTTGTAACTTTTAAAATTTCTATGAAAGTCAAAAAAAGTAACAATGCAGTTTGAAAGATCAAATAATTCTAAATAATTTTGAAAAAATAATTTTTGAATTTGCTCTTACCGTTCCAGAGTAATACCATTTTAAAGATTTCTATCCATTGTACAAAACTAATAGTAAAATAATAAACTTCTTATAAAGACCTGAAAAATTCGAGTTTTGGTCAGTAACAGAAATGTGAGAAGTTGCATCCTTAAGATTGTTTTATGCTGAACACAAAACTGCTTTTTGCAACTCCCTAACAAGTCATGTTTGGTGGTAATTTAGGATAGTAGGTCAAAATGTCCGTCTGTCCGGCTGTATAATAGACTCCTGATGTTAGGCACGAATATGTCTTATGGTCATAGGAAGGTTATCTTCACAAATGGGAAAAATCGGTCAAGGGGGAAAAAAGTTGCCCCTTGAAGAATCAACAAATAACGTATTTTTTACATTATATTTTGTATTTTTGTTAAAAAAATAAAACTTTTTTGTAAAAGAAGATATATAAAGTCATGTACCTGCGCCTAGGAAATAAGAAAATGCTTATTTTCGGCCCGCCCGATTTTGTGGGCGCGGATTTATTCAAATAATGATGAAAATTTGATTACTTCAGTGGAAAAAGCACAATGAATGTATTGGTAATATTTATCGCGAGGGGCAAGATCTTCCCTTACGGCCGCCGCTTGGGATCACCAAGACTGCCTTGTCAAAAAACATGTTTATAAATATTTTTTTTTTATTTTTTTTTGCATATTGCAGGGCATAAAATATTCTGCACAACCGAATTTAACACTCTTGTTTGTTATTTCTGAAAGCTGCATCTCATAGTCCCGGTATTCAGCTTTTAAACCCATCATGTATAGCGTATTTATAAGTTTTTACCCTAAGATATTAAATATTGGAAGACAATATCTTTTTTAAATTCAATATTTTATTTTATTATTGGTTTTATACAATGGGTTGAGAGCTTTAAAATGGTATTTCTTTGGAACGGTAAGAGCGAATTCAAAAATTATTGTTGCTAAATTATAAAGAATTAATTTATCTTTCAAACTGCATTATTACTTTTTTTGACTTTCATAGAAATTTTAAAAGTAACAAAGCGTTATTTTCAAAATTTATGGAAAATTTACGAAAAAAATCGAATGTAGGGTACCCAAATGAGCAAAAGAGTTGCCAAAACTTATAGTTTATGCACACAAAAATAAAGTTTGTACATTTTTCTTTAAAAATATTTCCTCAGGAGTGAAGAAACTCGTGGTTATTGACGATTTTATAAAGAAAGTTAAAAAACGGTCGGCAAAGCCGATTTTCAGCACAAAATCGATTTGCGCGACCTTAAAACCTTTTCCGAAAAATCTGAAAAAAATCTCAAAAATACTTTACCCTATAAGCTTTCAAATTATGCTTGAGCCCGGACAATTTTTTTTTTTTGGGACACCCTAATGTGCACATGACACATTTGTGTGCAAATGTTTGTACCATCCCTTACCCTGCATAAGAGTGAAATTTTTTCTTCAACTTTTGATTTTCCCCAGCTTTTGGGCAAATTTTTTTTTACTTAGCCCAAAAATTCTGTGACAAAAATTTGAGGCCAATCGGATTAAATTAACCCATGGCACCCGGAGATCAAAAATTTTGGACTTTTGCCAATTGAAAAAAAAAATATATGTATACTTCTTGCGATTCTTTTTCAAATGTTTTTATACCATGGTGGAACAGGGTGTAATGACTTTGTGCTGATGTTTGTAACAACCCGAAATATTTTAAGTCTATTTAGCGATGTCTGTCGTCCGTCTTTTGGTCCAAGGCAGAAACCTATTGGAATTGGAAAAAATAGGTCGATATTTAAAAACGTCCCCTCTAAATTTGGCTCAAATGCCTTTAACAACTACAATATAGTAGGTGTACTTCCGAAATTTAGCAGGTAAACGTATTTCATAAATCAACATTTCTAATTTTAAAAGAATCGGACCAGTTCTTCTGTAGTCCACCACCTTTCTGATATTCACATAAATCTCTCAAAATGTATGAAAATTAAAAATGTTTTGGTAAAATTTTGTTTGTAGGTGTCAAATTCGATTATAATTGGACCATTTCGGGACTTAGTCCCCATATACAAATTTCGCCCGATATTCAGATAAATCGGTCTATTGGCTACAAAAAGAGCATATTTCACTTAAATTTCGTTTGTGTGTGTTTTTACACTAATTTAAGACTTAGCCAGATATAGATTCAATCGGATCATTTTCGGACTTGAGACCTATTTTCCGGGAAACACTGGTGTAGGTTATTATGGTCGTTCTTGACCAACTATAATTTTCTCACTTTTTATTTTTTTAATTTTCAAAAGCCAAAACTTAAAGCCCTACGGGTTAATTTATTACGATTGGCCTCAAATTTGTACCACATAAGGCCAATTAGATTAAAAATTTGCCCAGACATTCAAAATCGGAAGAAAAACTTTTTTTCTGCCATACAAAACAATGCCGCAAGTTGTTGCCCATCCTTTAGTCAACACTTGCCTGATTAAATGTTGGAAACAAAGGTAGAAGAGGATAATTCTACTATATTGTTAAATGCATCTCAAAGTTTTTTGAAAACCCAATTGTAAAAGTTTTCAAAGGATCCGAGTATTAAAAAGTTACCCAAAATAAACACCACTTTAAGAGTATATTATATGCATATTTATTTTGTGAAATCCTTTGGGTAGCACGTTCATGTGCAACGTAGTCTAATATAATATATGTTTTGCAAAATCTTGTTATATCAAAATACGCACTGTTAGGGGGCACAGTGGAGTAGGTCATACAAATTTCGTCATAAGAAGCAATATAAATTTGGAGTTTGCAGCAATTTAACAGTTTAAATATTTAAATTATTATTTAGGCTGCAATTTTTTTAAAATTTTGGTTAATCTACGCCAGGTATTAAATTTTCGCGATAAAAAAAAATACGCGAAAAAATATATTTGTTACAAATATGCATTAAAAAAAATATCCATTTGTTTCAACGTATGAAAAGTATGCGAAAACAGTATTATACAGTTTTATGCCAATTTTCTAATTTGGAAAACTATTTTGTCTACATCGTTTGTGACAAAAAAACATGCATTTGGGATAATACAACAGTCCATGCGTTCCAAAGGATATGTGGACTAAAAGACTTAACAGTTTATTGATGCCACAAAAATTTACTTTCCCTGGCCCCACTGTATACTGTTCAGAATTAAATTAAAATACATGTTTGTATGTTGTACACAACATAATTTATTTAATTCAAAAACTATTATGTTAGTACAAGTATAATACATGGCTAAACAACATGCATACGTATGTGTGTGTTAGTACTAATATCTATTATACAAAGTATTTTAGTACTAACTACACAACACCAACAAAATTTAGACTAGTACTGCTACTAAACCTAAAAGTAGTAGTGTCAACATTTTCTAATCATCTTAAGTGTTTTGTCAATAGAGAGAAGGAAGAATAAAAAAAAATATATAATAATAATAACATTCATTTTGATGAACTTAAGTCGTATGTATAACTGACTTAACTATTTTTATATTAAATTCATCATACCGTTAGTAACACATCAAAATATTGGTGTGGAACCCTTAAAATTATATAAATTTTTTTTTCCTTGATCGATTGAAAGACGTTTTTTGTTTGTCTGCCAAAATTGTGGTCTAGGAACCCTGGACTAGAACTTCATATGGTATTCATGATTGATTTTAAGACGCTCTATAGATGTCCTTTCGTCCACCTGTCTGTTAAAAATAGAAAAAAAAAATTGTTTTTTATTTTGAGTAAAAAACTTTGTATTGTCATTTTTGTAAAAAAAAAAATACAATTATTTTTTTTTTGAGAGTAAATTTTTTTGAGTGTAAAATTTTTTTCGAGTGTAATTTTTTTTTTTGTGTAATTTTTTTTTTGTTTTGTGTAAAAATGTTTTTAAGTGACAAAAATACGTTGTAAAATATTTTAGTGACTTACCACCAGACATGTGCACGAATGCATTTAAAAATCGTTTAGAGACATTCTAAAAATTTAGAATAAAAAACAATATTCTATTATTTCGGTTCGAAATGCATGAATAATGTATTATATGCTTGCAATGAAAAGAAAAAACGAATTTTGTATTTTAGAATTAGAAATATTCTAAAATACTCTACTCTGAAGCGAATAAATCAAATGATTTTTTTTAAAGAAAAAAAGGGTTTTTTGACAATTTTTTTTAACATTTTTTTTTTTGATAATTTTTTTTTTTAACCTCAAATATTCACTCACTCACCGAATGAAAATTTTCATTTTCAAAAATTTCGTTCCTTCCCTCACGGCATAACCAAAATTTAAAAATATTAAAATTGAATATGCTAATATCTCGAAACAAATCAAGATAGAATTTCGGATCCAAATCGCTGGCGACCTTTTAGGAGTTTGAATAAAAAATTCGAATTCCCGGAAGTTTTAAAATGCTCGCTTACAACCGCCAACACGATAAAAAAAATGCGAAGAAATTTCGTAGCTCTTGGATCGTAGAACAAGACCACCGAACACCCGAAAGCAATTCGAGCAATAGGTTTTCGGTAGTCTTGTTCTACGATCCAAGAGCTACAAAATTGCTTCACAACTAATTGTCGTGTCGGCGGTAGTTACCGAGTTATGAACATTTTATTCGTTTAAAGAACTTACAATCATAAAAAAAATGTGTTTTTCGCACTTAAGTTCATTTGTATGCAAATATAGTTGGTATTATGTAGGGCATCCATAATTCCGACCAAGCCGAATATAAATTTTTTATTTATCATTTCAAACTGCTTTTCATCCTACTCTAAAACACACATACATGTATAAAAACGTGAATTAATATAAGTATATTTGTCTAAACTCATTATTTGTTAGTTTTTATCAAGGGAAGTATTTTATGTATCACACATGCCAATCATCATTAATGGTATGTATTTATGTACATAGTGTTTATATATGGGGAATTCCATGTCAAATTGGACACTTTGAAAAAATTTAATTTTATATTTTACAAACTTTTTCGCAGTTCACCTTCCTGGTTAATTTTTTAGATTGTTTTGATAATCCGTTCAAAAGATATCTTATTTTCAAAAATTTGGAGCTTGTTTCTTTCCTCAAACATCTCTTACTTATAATCTAAAAATGGTGCAAACTTATTTTGTTTCTAATTTTTTTTAACTTTTTTACTTTAAAATAATGTTTTTAAAAACTTAAACTTAAACTTAAACTTAAACTTAAACTTAAACTTAAACTTAAACTTAAACTTAAACTTAAACTTAAACTTAAACTTAAACTTAAACTTAAACTTAAACTTAAACTTAAACTTAAACTTAAACTTAAACTTAAACTTAAACTTAAACTTAAACTTAAACTTAAACTTAAACTTAAACTTAAACTTAAACTTAAACTTAAACTTAAACTTAAACTTAAACTTAAACTTAAACTTAAACTTAAACTTAAACTTAAACTTAAACTTAAACTTAAACTTAAACTTAAACTTAAACTTAAACTTAAACTTAAACTTAAACTTAAACTTAAACTTAAACTTAAACTTAAACTTAAACTTAAACTTAAACTTAAACTTAAACTTAAACTTAAACTTAAACTTAAACTTAAACTTAAACTTAAACTTAAACTTAAACTTAAACTTAAACTTAGGGCGGATTTTACAGTCAGCACTAAGTAGCGACTTAAACTAAGAAATTACTTAAATCCAAAAAACTATTTTACAAAAAACACTTAAGTAAAACTTAAGTCATCAATTACCATAACTTAAGTTTTACTTAAGTAATTTATTTAGATTTGACAATTCAAGAAAAAAATAAAAATACAAAAAAAAAATGAAACAATAATAAAAACATACAATCAAAATTAAAAAACAAAATCTCACACAATTGCCGTTCAAAACAATCAAGAACGAGGCTAAATTAATCGTTGAAAAATTCTCCAGTCGCTAAACATTGAATTTGCACACCAACAAACGTGTTCGTGAAAAGGTTGCTGTTTCCACCAAAGCTTTTAGGAATAAGATTGCCGGTAATGTTAGCCATTTGATATGCCGTCTTAGAAGCTCTGAAATTCAATGTATTTCCATCAAATTGCGTGATATTTGCATTAATGCAAAGGAAATTAAATAAATAAAATTTAAAAACGAATTTGAGATAGGCGGAAATGGCCCAATTGTTGGTGTGCAAATCCGAAGTCAAGAGAATGGAGTATTTTTCGATGATTCTTACAAGACCTATGGCGGAAGATTTTAATAGAAAAGCAATTGTGTGAATTTAACATACAACACTGTGGTACAGGGTATGAGTATGTAATGATGTTTGTAACTACCCGAAATATTAGTCCTAGACCTACATTTATGTATACGGATCGACTCTCCGTCAGTCTGTCTGTATATGTAACGTTGTAAATATCTCTTAGATAAGATTGCCGGTTATGTTACGCACTGATGAGCCATCTTCGCCACTCTTAAATTTCTTATACATGTTTATTTGTTAATCTTTTTTTGTTTTGATGGAAATATCACGCAAATGATGGAAATACTTTGAACTGGAGAGAAATGGAGATGGCCTTTCAAATTGGTAACATAATCTTATTCCTGAAATTTTTGGTGGACATAACAGCAACCTTTTCACGGAGGCGTTTGTTGGTGTGCAAATAGGGTGGAAAATTTGTCAATGATGACCTTAGCCGCTTTCTTGATTATTTTAGTTCCAACAAGACCCACGGTGGTAGATTTTAACGGAAAGAACTGCATTTGTGTGATTTTTTGTTATTTCAATTTTTGCTTTTTGTATTTTTGTTTTATTAGTATTTTATTTTTCTTTTTGAATTGTCAAATAAATAACTTATGTTACCATATTTTTGAAATATTTTCTTTTTAACTTAAGTGCAAACCGTAAAATGGATTTTAACTTAAGTAACAAAAAATACTTAAATAAATCTTAACTAAGATTTCACTTAAGTTAGAACTTAGTTTGGACTGTAAAATCCGCCCTTAAACTTAAACTTAAACTTAAACTTAAACTTAAACTTAAACTTAAACTTAAACTTAAACTTAAACTTAAACTTAAACTTAAACTTAAACTTAAACTTAAACTTAAACTTAAACTTAAACTTAAACTTAAACTTAAACTTAAACTTAAACTTAAACTTAAACTTAAACTTAAACTTAAACTTAAACTTAAACTTAAACTTAAACTTAAACTTAAACTTAAACTTAAACTTAAACTTAAACTTAAACTTAAACTTAAACTTAAACTTAAACTTAAACTTAAACTTAAACTTAAACTTAAACTTAAACTTAAACTTAAACTTAAACTTAAACTTAAACTTAAACTTAAACTTAAACTTAAACTTAAACTTAAACTTAAACTTAAACTTAAACTTAAACTTAAACTTAAACTTAAACTTAAACTTAAACTTAAACTTAAACTTAAACTTAAACTTAAACTTAAACTTAAACTTAAACTTAAACTTAAACTTAAACTTAAACTTAAACTTAAACTTAAACTTAAACTTAAACTTAAACTTAAACTTAAACTTAAACTTAAACTTAAACTTAAACTTAAACTTAAACTTAAACTTAAACTTAAACTTAAACTTAAACTTAAACTTAAACTTAAACTTAAACTTAAACTTAAACTTAAACTTAAACTTAAACTTAAACTTAAACTTAAACTTAAACTTAAACTTAAACTTAAACTTAAACTTAAACTTAAACTTAAACTTAAACTTAAACTTAAACTTAAACTTAAACTTAAACTTAAACTTAAACTTAAACTTAAACTTAAACTTAAACTTAAACTTAAACTTAAACTTAAACTTAAACTTAAACTTAAACTTAAACTTAAACTTAAACTTAAACTTAAACTTAAACTTAAACTTAAACTTAAACTTAAACTTAAACTTAAACTTAAACTTAAACTTAAACTTAAACTTAAACTTAAACTTAAACTTAAACTTAAACTTAAACTTAAACTTAAACTTAAACTTAAACTTAAACTTAAACTTAAACTTAAACTTAAACTTAAACTTAAACTTAAACTTAAACTTAAACTTAAACTTAAACTTAAACTTAAACTTAAACTTAAACTTAAACTTAAACTTAAACTTAAACTTAAACTTAAACTTAAACTTAAACTTAAACTTAAACTTAAACTTAAACTTAAACTTAAACTTAAACTTAAACTTAAACTTAAACTTAAACTTAAACTTAAACTTAAACTTAAACTTAAACTTAAACTTAAACTTAAACTTAAACTTAAACTTAAACTTAAACTTAAACTTAAACTTAAACTTAAACTTAAACTTAAACTTAAACTTAAACTTAAACTTAAACTTAAACTTAAACGCGTTCTAAGCGTTCTAAAATGGGGTTTTTATATTTAAAAACTAAAGTCCCATTTTTAAAAATGTTTGTACTTTTTGAAGAAAGGCTTTTTCACGAATTTCACTTGGGCGCTGTGCGGGATGGGTAAAAATTAGAGATGGGATCGTGAGTGACTTTTCAATCACGATCACGCACGCTCACGAAAAAAAAATTGTAATCACGCACGATCACACACGAAATTTTTTTTTTCTGCTCACGCTCACGCACGCTCACGTGAGTAGAAAAAAATGTAATCACGCTCACGATGTAATACGATCACGAAATACTCACGAATTAAAATATGTAAAAAAAATGTATGTCATATTTTTTATGCATTGCCCATATTTTTTTATGCATTGCCCATATTTTTTTATGC
This sequence comes from Pegoplata infirma, assembly GCA_963921195.1. Taxonomy (NCBI): domain Eukaryota; kingdom Metazoa; phylum Arthropoda; class Insecta; order Diptera; family Anthomyiidae; genus Pegoplata; species Pegoplata infirma. The sequence goes on along the minus strand of OY992540.1, from coordinate 31,396,583 downwards.
ATCGCTGACACACATGACATCCCCATGACATCTCTATATACCGAGTTGAGGACAGTTTCATAAAAAATTTCAAAATTTCTTCAATCATATTCAGCAGTTGTCAGGGGGTGCTGACATTCCCATGATATTTCCCCTAAGTCGTCTTTGTGGAAATGTCTGATATAGGTCATATGAAAATGCCAAAAATCTTCGTATTTCCATTAGTTTTTACTTCCATCCAATTTCCTTTATAAATTATCTTTATCATATTAAGAAATAACTTTTCGACTTTCCGATGTTTTTCTCAGAAATTGAAAAGTTCCCAGATTCAGGGTCGTCTAAAAGTATAGATGTCTTAGAGAATTTTTCACACTCTTAAAACAAACATTTATTGATGACAATGTTAGGACATGTCCTCAAGAACTACCTATTATATGTCAGAATCTGAAAGCATTTCCTTATGGAAGCACTGTGCAAATTCCCCAATGACACATTTAAAAAACTTATTAAATTTATATTTTTTTTAAAGACCATGAAAAAATCAAAAAAACGTTACCGAACAAAAAAAAAATCTGGAAACAATTAAAATCACGAAAAATTCACGCAAGAATTTTACTCACGCACGATCACGCACGAACTTTTTTGTGTTACTCACGCTCACGCACGCTCACGTGAGTAGAAAAAATAAATACTCACGAATCACGTGATTCATGCGTGATTCACGTGATTCACGTTAATCACGTGATTGGTGCCCATCTCTAGTAAAAATAGATGCCAAAAACAATGTGGTAAAAATTTAAGGAAGATCGTACTTCATCTTGGGGTGCCCCTCCAGCGCATTTGTTAAAAAAAATTGTTAATAATTCAAATTTGTTCAGATCTTCATAATTTTGAATTTTCTGTCGTGATGTTAATCACACCTTTTTAGATTTAAAATGTCAGATTTTTAGAATATTGCTTACTTCCAAAAACCAGAGGTGGAATATACATACATTTTGGAGAAACCCGAAAACCAAAATTTTTCAATAATATAAAAAAATCACCTTAAAATTGCAGAATATAATTTTTTTATACCCTCCACTCAAGTGATAGAGGGTATATATAAGTTTGTCATTCCGTTTGTAACACATCGAAACATTGGTCTAGGATCCCATAAAGTATATATATTTATGATCCTCGATCGATTTTAAGTCGATCTAGCGATGTCCGTCCGTCCGTAGAAAACACGCTAACTTTTGAAAGACTTCACACAGGCTACTAAAGTTTGGCATATATGTTGGTCATTTACCTGATCAGGTTGGTATTGCAATCCAGCCAAATCGGTCCAGTGGTTCAAAGTTATGAGCAAAATAGTAAATTTCGGCAAGGGTTTTACGCGAATTTATGAGATAAAAAAACACGATAACTTTCGAAAGACAATAACGTGGCATGTATCATTGCCGTTCCTCAGGTCTGTTTGGTATTGAATTTCAGCTCAATCGGTCTAGTGGTTCAAAAGTTATAAGCAAAACCCAGAATTTCAGATTTTGTTCATCTTAAATGCCACGTGGAAAACAAGTTTTAAAAGCATTGGTTGTAACTTAGCAATGCTTTTTAAACTTTTTCAGTTTTAAAGCAATGCTTTTTAAACTTGTTTAGTATTAAAAGCATTGGTAACGTAAAAATTACAGTCGAAAAAAATTTAACACTCAAAAAAAATTTTACACTCAAAAAAAAAATGTAGTTGTTTTTTACAAAAATGTCAATATGTTGTGTATTCAATATTTTTGTAGTCAATATTTTGTGCATTCACTCAGAAATATTTTTACAGTAAAAAAAACATTACACTCGAAAAAAGTTTTACACTAAAAAAAAAATAGTAATATTTATTTTTTTTAATGACATAAAAAGAGTTGATCCAATAAAATAATAATAATTTGATCCAATGATCAGTTTTTATTTATTTTTCCAATTTAATTTCACATCATTTTTAATAATTTAAACCTAAACGAGAACTGGTAACAATGACCGTCGTCTCGTTGTAGCGAAATCGACCAAGGGTTTTTGTGGGAATCGAACCCACGACCCCCTGTTTCATAGGCTAGCACGCTACCAACTAACCTACAGGGGTTTTTACTCAAAATAAAATATTTCTAATCACAGTTGTTAATTTTTTCACGTTAGAAATTTACTATATTTTAAAAAGGCATTGTGGAGGGTATTCATAGATTCGGCAAAGTCGAATTTAACTTTTCTACTTGTTTTATTTTATTTTATTAAGACCTACCATATAATTACAAATCATATGATAATTTTACCTAACCAAGAACTGATAACAATGTCCTTCGTCTCGTAGTAGCAAAACAGACCAAGGCCTCTGGTGGGAATCGAACCCACGACCCACAGACTCATAGGCTAGCACGCTACCAACTAGCCTACTGGGGCGCCTTTTTTTTGGTTCAAACTGAGATGGCGTCCAGCATGATTTTTTTAAATTAGATACCAGCCTAAAAACGTCATCATGTTGAAAAATAATAATGTTTTAGTGGTGGCCGGTCTTTCTACACTCAAAAAAATAAAACTGTAAAGTTAACATATTTTTTTTGTTAACTCGAGTTTACTGGCTTTTTAGCAAATTTTTAGTAAAAATCAGCGTTTTAACTACTTTTTTTAGTTAAGTTCAATTTACGAAAATTCTAGTTTTGAACAAATTTTGAATTAATTTTTTTTATTGACTTTAAAACTGTGTTCACGAATTTTTATTAATTAATTTGCTTATTTCTCGCAACATATTTGTCGAGTGAAAAAATGTTAGAAATTTCTTGTGTAGCCTCCTATGCAAATCTCATAAGTTCTACTTAAGCTGAACTTAATGCTGTGAAAAAAAAATAAAAAATAAGTGAAGTGTTAGTGTATAAAATCAATATTTAACAATCTTACAATTTTTTTACAAAAAGTTTAGCTGAGTTTAACTAATTTTTTTGTTAATACATACATAAAAATATTACGAAATTTTCAGCTGAATTTTTAGTTAAAGTTACGTTTTTTTTGCTACATTCATTCTACGAAAAGTTAACTAAATATTTTTAGTTAAATTAACTAGAAATTTAGTAGGTTCAAAATCAGGTGTTTTTTTATTTAAATTTAACTAAATTTTTTGCTAACTTTACAGTTTTATTTTTTTGAGTGTATTGACCCCTCTATGAAGCACCATTGGAGCGGTAGGAGCTAATTTTATAATTGGAAAACTGCAAAATAAAATTTTTCAAAAATCTAAAAAAAATTGTAATCCTGGTTACAATTTTTTGAGATTTCACAAATAATAATTCTTTTAAGGCTTCAAAATTTGAATAATTTTAAAACGATCGAAATTTGGAGTCCTAAAATATTCATATTTGGCTCTTATTTATAAACATTTGAAAAAATCATTAACAGCGCTCAAAAAGAAGGACTATTTTAGAAAGAAACAAGTAAGAAAGCTATATTCGGCTGTGCCGAATCTTTAAATACCCTCCACCAATGTGATGATTTAAAAAACAAAAAAGTTTGTTTTATTTATACCTCAGAAAAAGTACCAAAAAGTGTACTTTCGGTACCTTTAATAAAAGGTACTTTTTATAAAAGGTACTTTTTATAAAAGGTACTTTTTATAAAAGGTACTTTTTATAAAAGGTACTTTTTATAAAAGGTACTTTTTATAAAAGGTACTTTTTATGAAAGGTACTTTTTATAAAAGGTACTTTTTATAAAAGGTACTTTTTATAAAAGGTACTTTTTATAAAAGGTACTTTTTATAAAAGGTACTTTTTATATAAGGTACTTTTTATAAAAGGTACTTTTTATAAAAGGTACTTTTTATAAAAGGTACTTTTTATAAAGGGTACTTTTTATAAAAGGTACTTTATATAAAAGGTACTTTTTATAAAAGGTACTTTTTATAAAAGGTACTTTTTATAAAAGGTACTTTTTATAAAAGGTACTTTTTATAAAAGGTACTTTTTATAAAAGGTACTTTTTATAAAAGGTACTTGTTTACGGCAGGAGGCCGTAACGTTACCGTAGGTACGTATAGGTGTACGACTTGTTGGACTAAGGTACGATTTTATTGGGTACTTAGTACTTAGTAAAAATATAAACTTTCATTCAACATATCGTCCAACTTGTCGTATATGTATGGCTCCCTGTAGTTCATTCTTGTCGTATGTCGAATGACCCCCTGTAGTTCATATAGTTCATTGTTGCGCATTATGGGTGGCAACAGTGGCTGTAAGTTGGATGCAATTTATCGAAATTGCATTGTTTTAGCCGCCGGTATATAATGTCGGCGTACTTTCCTCGCGTTTTTATTAAAAAGGCAGCATCAACAAAGGCAACAAGTGGCGTCATTATAAATAATAAAAAATACCAATTTAAATCTAATTAAAAGTTATTATTATTGTAAAATAAATGGTGGCCTAAGTAAGGCTCACGTGTGTACTAAAATCAAAGGTGTTTTTATTTAAAAAGTACAAGGGAAACCAACTCGAAATCCAAAGAAGGTAAAAAGCCGCACTAGGGTGGCACTCTAAGATTACGACAACTTTGGAGGTGGCACAAGTGGTCTGCTGGGTCGACCACTAATTCGGTAGAGGCTTTCCCATCATCGCTGAAAACCATCGGGACGAAGATTTGAACATCGACAAGCGGAACCCCCAATTGAGTACCCAAGTGAACATTTGGTCCTTCTACCCTTGAGAACGGCAAGTTAAAGAAAAAAAAGTAATTTTATATATTCATCACAAGAGGTACGTACGCTGAAATTTTTTAAAGTGGATTTTGGAACATTGTTTTAAATTCGGCATATATAAGAGTGGCTTAGAGTTGGTGGCTTAATTTAGTTTATTAAAGTGGTCCATTAAGCGATGATTTTGTAGTTCTTATATCTCTGACTCCGATAGTTGATTTTGTGGTTCTGGCATTGCTAAATTACATCATTAAATAAAAATAAAATTATTTTGTTGATAAAATTATCGTGCCTTTTGTCATTAAGTTTTGTGTTACATATCGAAAATTTTCACGTTGGGCGAATATTAATTTTTTTGTGGCGGCCATTTTGAATTTCGTTGTAAATTGAAAGCTTTTATTACCTCGTGTTTTTTAGTGGTTTTAATTCGATTTTACGTGATCGTAAAAACTGTGACAATTTAAAATTAGAAAAATATATGGAAGCAGCAGAGGAAATTTTTAGATTTGAGGATCGGCTTAAGGTTGAGGAATTTTCCGATTACACGGAGGAAGCCTTAGATTTTGAGAAGGACGAGATTGGGAAATTGTGGAAAAGATACGAGGGTCTTTATGAGGGTGGCGCAAAGGATGTGCACACGAAAAAGGGAACTATTTCTATTCCGACAAAGCACAGCCAAACTTACAAAGCTTATGTAAAATGCATAAATATATTAGCAAAAGCGAGGCGCAAGGTATCTAGAGAGGTGTTTTCTGGGGCAAAATCAGAGGTTCCCAAACATGGCATGTCGTTAAAGTTACCACCTTGCGATACTGAGATTTTTCGTGGTGACTACATGTCGTGGCCCTCGTTTAGAGATTTATTTACGGCAATTTACATAAATAATAGTAATCTAGGCCCTGTCGAAAAACTTTATTATCTTTTTCAAAAAACCGATGGTGAGGCGCGTGAAGTAAATCGCAATGTAGCCTTAACGGCTGATGGATTTGATATAGCCTGGGGGAATTTAAAGGCCCAATATGAAAATGAACGCATTTTAATTACAAGTCAACTGCAATCATTAAATAATTTGGCTCCTTGTGAACATGAATCTGCCTATGAAATTAAAAAACTACATAGACAAGTGAGCAATTGTATTTCGGTTCTTCAGCTGTATAAGCTTGACGTTGGTGCTCTGGATCCAGTTTTTGTGGTCGCATGCACATCAAAGCTCCCAAAACTTACGTTGAACATGTGGGAACAGTCCGTAAAAAACAAAACGGCGATGCCTAAGTGGAAGGAATTAGATACTTTTTTAACTGATAGGTATCACGCCTTAGAAAATGTTTCAAACATTGTGTCTTTCAGTGGTTCCCAATCCGAATCTCGTGGAAATAATCAGGTCGCTTCAAAGCCCAAGCAATTAAAGGCGCATCATACTAAAGTTGACGTGGCCCAATGCAAATTATGTAAAGGGGCTCATGCGATAAGTTCATGTCGCCAGTTTTTGGGTATGGACCATAAAAATAAAGTTGCGAAATTGCGTAAATTTAGATATTGTTTCAATTGCCTCAAAATCGGTCACATGTTTGATAAATGTCCCAGTCCTAATGGCTGTTCCAAATGCAACAGAAAGCATAACACTCATTTGCATAGGGATTTTGCTCAGAACATAAATCAATCTAATAATCAGGCTCCAGCCCAGGGTAGTGCTCAGGTCGCTTCTAACAATAATAGTATACAGTCCACTCAAGTCCCTGGTCCATCAAGTGTGGTTCAGAGCCATCATACATCGGTTGCCAAGAGGGTTATGCTTGCTACTGCGTTAATTAACATAGAACATTTTGGCTCTAAGTATAAAGTTAGAGCCTTGATTGACCCATGCTCTGATGAGAGTTTTATATCAGAAAAAATTCAGAGAATGCTGAAATTGCCCACAGTACCTGTATCCGCTGAAGTGGCAGGCTTAGGTGGGGAAGTTATTAGCAGAGTTGACAAAATGGCGTCTTTTTCTGTTCTTTCAATTGTCTATCCTGATCATAAGTTGACTATTGATGCTTTAGTCGTTCCTCAGGTGACAGGGAATGTTCCCACTCATACTTTTAGTCCTGCAGTAGGCACAGAGTTGCCAGATCTGGTGTATGCGGATCCAGGCTTTTATTAGGTGGGGACGTATACCCTGCAATTTTACGAAATGGCGTTCAGCATGGTATTTTTAGTTCTTTAGTGGCTCAAGAGACCATTTTCGGCTGGATTGTTACTGGCCCAACGGTTCCGCGTCGTTCAATAAGGTCGGTCCATTTTACTAAAGTTTCAATTGATGAGCAATTGACGAAATTTTGGGAACTCGAAGAGATATCTAGTAATCCAATAATCTCGGAAGGAGATAAATTATGTGAGAAGATATTTCAGTCTACAACTGTAAGGAATTCTGAAGGGAGATATATTGTAAATTTGCCTTTTAAATCTGATGATTTTTCCTCTCTTGGCCCTAATAGACACATAGCTCTCAGTCAGTTCATGAGAAATGAAAAATCTTTGATGCGTAATCCTGAGAATAAGGCTCAGTATGATGAGGTTATAAATGAATATTTAACATTGGCACATATGGAAAAAGTAAACACTACAGCTGGCCTGAGTTATTATTTGCCTCACCATGGCGTATTTAAACCTGAAAGTACCACTACTAAACTAAGAGTGGTCTTTAACGCATCAAGTGTTACGCCTACGGGCAGCAGTCTTAACGACATTTTACATGTAGGCCCCATTCTACAGAAAGACTTAGTAATGCTAGTTTTAAAGTGGCGTTTTTATGAAGTGGTCTTTAACGCGGACATTTCTAAGATGTATAGGCAGATTTTAATAAATCCAGATCATGCCCGTTTCCAACGAATTGTATTTCGTGGTTCTGTAGATGACGAAGTTCAAGATTACCAGTTGAAGACGGTAACTTTTGGCGTAAACTGTGCACCTTATCTGGCTCTTAGAACTCTTTTACAATTAGCTGACGATGAAGAGCATCGTTTTCCAGTAGGCGCTCAAATTCTGCGGGACAATATGTACGTAGATGACGTTTTGTTTGGAGCCCATAGTATATCCGATGCTTTGGAGGCTCGAAATCAATTGACAGAAATTTTAAAAACGGCTGGCTTTGAATTGCGAAAATGGACATCAAATTCCAAAAAAATTTTATGTAATTTGCCTTCAAATTATCTTTTAAATGAAAATTTTTTGTGCTTTGAAGATGATAGTAACGCCAAAACGTTGGGGGTTCGGTGGAACGCGTCAGCTGATGACTTCTATTTTACAACCGAAAAGATTCCACTTAAAACCTCATTCACAAAAAGAGAGGTTCTGTCTGTGATTGCAAGGCTTTTTGACCCTGCCGGTTGGTTGGCACCAGTCATAATTACAGCGAAAATCATAATGCAGCAAATGTGGCTCGATAAGATAGACTGGGATGGCAAAATTATGCCAGGGGCTCTACAAAATTGGCAGGCCTTTATAACGCAGTATAATGATATAGATACAATCTCGGTTCCACGCTGGGTCCACTACTCTCCAACAGCAAAAATCGAATTCCATGGATTTTGCGATTCGTCTGAGTTGGCTTATGCAGCAACCTTATATGCCAGGGTTATTGTAGGGGAAAAAGTTTTTGTAAATCTAAGTCAAAAGTGGCCCCTATTAAAAAACCATCTATACCCCGGTTAGAGTTGTGTGGTGCCGTGTTATTGGCAAAATTGGTTGATAGTGTCGTGCCCCAATTGAAGTTAAATACGTATTCACTGTATCTTTGGTCCGACTCTACAATAGTTTTGGCTTGGCTTAAAAAGCCACCTTGTAGTTGGAAAACCTTTGTGGCCAACAGAGTTGCCACTATTTTAGAAAAAGTCGGAAACAAGAATTGGGCTCATGTCGTTTCTCATGATAATCCCGCCGATCTAGCAACCCGGGGGCTGATTCCATCGGAGTTGAAAGCTTCTAGTCTCTGGTGGCACGGACCATATTGGCTCAAATCACCCAAATCTTCTTGGCCGTCATACCCATCTGAATTTGAAACATCGGAAGAGATGAAAAGTGTTCAGGCTCATGTTGCTAGATCTACGGAGACAGAAGATCTGCTAAATCGGTTCTCCAGTCTCTCCAGGGCCATCCACGTCATTGCTTATATGTTTCGATTTGTGAATGCTGCACGCAAAGAAAACTCCAAGCTCAAAAGTTTAAGGTTGTCTGCCGGAGAGTTATCTTTCGTAAGAAATCGGTTGTTCGCTCTTTCCCAACAAATCTACTTCCCAAAAGATTATAACTGTCTGGTTCAAAAGAAGAAGCTTGATTCAAATAGCCCGTTGTTAACGCTCTCGCCTTTTTTGGATGAAAATCAAATAATTCGCGCTAATGGGCGTCTTAGCGCCACCTGGAGTTTACCCTACCACGAGCGGCACCCAATTATACTGGCCTATGGAAGCATACTTGCCCGTTTATATGTGAATTTCATTCACAAGTTGACCCATCATGGAGGTCTACGATTGGTCCATAGTGTGGTTCAGCATGAATGTTGGATAATAAAATCTAAATTGCTGATCAAAACCTGTATTCACAACTGTAAAGAGTGTGTTCTGGCTCGAAAGAAACTTCAAGGTCAAATGATGGCAGCCCTGCCCGAGCAGCGAACTACAATTAGTCGGCCCTTTGCTAACACGGGCGTTGACTTTGCTGGCCCATTCGAAATAAAGAGCTTTACGGGTCGGTACTGTCGAATTACTAAAGGCTACGTGTGCCTGTTTGTATGTTTTGCCACGAAGGCAATCCATCTGGAGGCTGTTAGTGACCTGACTACCCCCGCCTTCTTAGCCGCGCTGGCACGCTTCATCGCTCGACGTGGTTGTCCAAATTGTATTTACTCCAATAACGGTAGAAATTTCGTCGGCGCTGCAAGAGAGATAGACGCGAACTTCGTGAAACGTGTCCAGGAGATGAAAGAAGCGGCCATTACGCAACACTCGCATCATAAGTTATCGTGGCACTTTATTCCTGCCGCAGCTCCTCACATGGGTGGCCTGTGGGAGGCATGAGTCAAAAGCTTTAAAACACACTTCAAAAAAATGGCTGGCCAGCTCAAATATACTTTCGAAGAGTTCGCTACTTTACTGGCTACCATAGAAGCATGCCTCAACTCACGCCCTTTAGGTCCTCTGTCAGACAGTATCGACGAACTATCCGCTCTTACGCCAGGTCACTTCCTCATCGGTTCCGCACTTTTGACACCGGCTGAGCCCGAAGAACTAAATCCTGCAATCAGCCTGGTCAATCGGTGGCGGAAAGTCAAGGCAATGCAACACGAAGTATGCCGCCGTTGGAAGGAGGAGTACCTGAAAGAATTGCACAAACGCAACAAATGGAAATGCCCTCAAACTAATTTGCAAGAAAACGATCTTGTTGCCCTACAAAGTGAGCCGCTTTGCCCAACGGATTGGCGTTTAGGACGTGTTGTGAAAATTTACCGTGGTTCTGATGGTCAAGTACGAGTTGCTGATCTTAGAACACAAAATGGTCTCATATCTCGACCAATCCACAAATTAGTCCTTTTGCCACGAAATTCAGAAAACTAAAATGAACTCTATAACTACTTCCGGGGTCCACTTGTTCTTCTTAATTCACTTATCGTTTATTTTCAACTACTAACTCTCCTCCTTTACAGAGCGCTATGTCAGCCCAGTCTTGGTTCAACACCAATTTTGGATGTCCCTTGTGTAACAGACTGCACAGACCCTGCGTGTGTGTTCTCGATTTCTGGTCATGGACCTAGAGCATAAGCTGCGAGTGGTCGCTGAGCATGGCCTTTGTTCGAGCTGCCTAGCGCAAACTCATCTGATCCGGGAGTGCCCCAGCATCGATCGTTGCAAGCGATGCAAACAACGCCACAATACACTGCTTCATGGTGTGGCACCCGGAAACATTTGGTTCCCAATAACGGCAATGGCGCGTCTCTTTCCTCGTGAGCACTCCCGTAGAAGCTCTATGGTTCGAATTTTGTTGGACCCAAACGCTGCTCGCTCATCCATATCTATGCGACAGGCTCTAGAATCCAACTGCGTCATACGCCGAGCCAGAACTTATGTTACCATAAAGCATCGTCAATACGACCACCGAGTCATAAAAGTAGAGTGTGCTATCGAGCGAGTCCGTGACCGCTTCACCCCTCTAGATGAGATAGATAATACGTGGGTGCGTCGCCGTGGTTTAGATGTGGTCCACGCAGACGTGCTCTGGTTTACGCGTCAGCCTTACGACATGGTGTTGGGTGCCGATGTAATGCCGCGAATCTTAGATGGTCCCGCGGATGGCATTCCAGGTCGCATTTATGTTCAGAAGACACAATTTGGTGACATTTACTTTGGAGAAGCTGTCGTGGAGCAAAACCCAGATTATGTAGAATACGAGGAGCAGTAAAGAAAATACGTCCAAGCCCTGGGTTTTGTAGTTAAAATTATTTTACCTTTCTTTTTTTTTTTTTTTTGATTTTTTTGCCTATAAGGCAATGTAATGAATTTAACTTTTTGTACATTAGCCCATAAGGCCACTCAATGAAATTTTTGTTTTTATATATTAGCCCATAAGGCACCTTACTGAATTTAAATCTTGGCCCTTTAAGGCAGTACAACTTTTTTCATTAATTTCGTAAAATTTTGCCCTTAAGGCGCTTCAAATATTATAAAACTAACTGAAATTTGAATTGATTTTTGTTTTGTAGTGAATCAAACCTGAATTTTTTCTAAATAACTGATCTCATTACCAGTATTACTAAGAATTATGAATTCTAAATATATTTAGTTAATAAAATTTTATTTTTATTTTTATTTTTTTTTTTGTAGTTGACGCTTTGTTGCCTGTGCTGAAGCTAGTAAGATCGTATGTTGCACTGTGGGTGCAAGGGGGCCGGTATGTTTACGGCAGGAGGCCGTAACGTTACCGTAGGTACGTATAGGTGTACGACTTGTTGGACTAAGGTACGATTTTATTGGGTACTTAGTACTTAGTAAAAATATAAACTTTCATTCAACATATCGTCCAACTTGTCGTATGTCGAATGGCCCCCTGTAGTTCATATAGTTCATTGTTGCGCATTATGGGTGGCAACAGTGGCTGTAAGTTGGATGCAATTTATCGAAATTGCATTGTTTTAGCCGCCGGTATATAACGTCGGCGTACTTTCCTCGCGTTTTTATTAAAAAGGCAGCATCAACAAAGGCAACAAGTGGCGTCATTATAAATAATAAAAAAAAAAACAATTTAAATCTAATTAAAAGTTATTATTATTGTAAAATAAATGGTGGCCTAAGTAAGGCTCACGTGTGTACTAAAATCAAAGGTGTTTTTATTTAAAAAGTACAAGGGAAACCAACCCGAAATCCAAAGAAGGTAAAAAGCCGCACTAGGGTGACACTCTAAGATTACGACAACTTTGGAGGTGGCACAAGTGGTCTGCTGGGTCGACCACTAATTCGGTAGAGGCTTTCCCATCATCGCTGAAAACCATCGGGACGAAGATTTGGACATCGACAAGCGGAACCCCCAATTGAGTACCCAAGTGAACAGTACTTTTAATAAAAGTTACTTTTTATAAAAGGTACTTTTTATAAAAGGTACTTTTTATAAAAGGTACTTTTTATAAAAGGTACTTTTTATAAAAGGTACTTTTTATAAAAGGTACTTTTTATAAAAGGTACTTTTTATAAAAGGTACTTTTTATAAAAGGTACTTTTTATAAAAGGTACTTTTTATAAAAGGTACTTTTTTTAAAAGGTACTTTTTATAAAAGGTACTTTTATAAAAGGTACTTTTCATAAAAGGCACTTTTTATAAAAGGTACTTTTTATAAAAGGTACTTTTTATAAAAGGTACTTTTTATAAAAGGTACTTTTTATAAAAGGTACTTTTTATAAAAGGTACTTTTTATAAAAGGTACTTTTTATAAAAGGTACTTTTTATAAAAGGTACTTTTTATAAAAGGTACTTTTTATAAAAGGTACTTTTTATAAAAGGTACTTTTTATAAAAGGTACTTTTTATAAAAGGTACTTTTTATAAAAGGTACTTTTTATAAAAGGTATTTTTTAAAAAAGGTTTTTTTTATAAAAGGTACTTTTTATAAAAGGTACTTTTTATAAAAGGTACTTTTTAAAAAGGTACTTTTTATAAAAGGTACTTTTTATAAAAGGTACTTTTTATAAAAGGTACTTTTTATAAAAGGTACTTTTTATAAAAGGTACTTTTTATAAAAGGTACTTTTTATAAAGGAACCTTTTATAAAAGATACTTTTTGAAAACGGTACAGAATTTTCGGAAAGTACTTGTTCCAGAATGTTTTATTTCAGGATCCTACATTCTAAATTTCAAGTTTGAATAAAATTTCAGTAAAAAAAAAAAGTACCAAAAGTACTTTTTTACCCATTTTACCTCAGTAGAATCAACATTGGCAAAACCCGAGCCTTAGTGAATCTTTTTTCCGGATGGTGAACCGACATTGCAAATTTCCATTTTCTAGTACCATTATTTAAGGAAATATAAAATGTAACAAAAGTACATATTTTTACCCTTTTTACCCTATTCGAAAAATCATTGCCAAAAACCCAGCCTTAGGGGATCTATATTCCGGGAGCTGAACATACAGTCCAAATTTCAAGTCCATGTGACAATTTTTTAAGGAAATATAAAAGGTGCCAAAAGTACAGTTTTTTCCCCCTTTTTACCCTCTTACACTCAAAGAATTATGTAGGTAAATTCCACTGAATATTCACTTAAAACAAATGAAATTTTATTTAAAAACCATTCCATTGTTTTTTTCATTTAAAATAAAAACACATTACAGTCAATTTTAAATGTTAATTTAATGACTAACCAAAACATTAAAAAACTAGTGAATATTCAGTTATTTTGTATTGAAAAACAGTAAAACTATAGAAGAAATATTTTACTGCCGAAATTAAATGTAACAGAAAATTCGTTTTTAATACAGTAAATAATTTTTTTTAAACTACAGAAACAGTAAAAAAATTAAATCCTTTATAAAATAAGTGATTTTTCTTTTAAAATGACTTTACTGATTACTTTTTAAAATAACCTACAAACAGTTAATGACATAATTTTCTTAGTGTAGAATCAACATTGGCAATAATCCAGCCGTACTGGATCTATATTCTATGATGTGAACATACTGTCCAAATTTCAAGTTTCTATGACCATTATTTCAAGAGATATAAAAAGCACCAAAAGTACCCTTTTGACCCCCTTAGAATTAACACTGGAAAAAATCCAGCCTTAATGGATCTATATTCCGGGAGGTGAACATACAGTCCAAATTTCAAGTCGCTATGATCATTATATCAGAAGATTTAAAAAGTACCAAAAGTACAGTTTTTTACCATTTTTACACTTACCATTGGCTAAACTCCAGCCATAGTGGATCTATATTCCGGGAGGGTAACATACAGTCCAAATTTCAAGTCTCTATGATTTTTATATCGGGAGATATAAAAAGTACCAAAAGTACAGTTTTTTACCCTTTTTACCCCATTAGAATCAACATTGGCAAAAATCCAGCCTTAGTGGATCTTTATTCCGGAAGGTCAAACTACAGTCCAAATTTCAAGTCTCTAACTTCAGCGGTTTGGGCTGGGCGTTGATGAATGAGTATGTCAGTCAGTCATATTACCCTTTTATATATCATGAAATCTTTTTTAAATTTCAACTCAGTGAAACTGAAATAAATGTTTAAAAAAACCGTCAGTTTTTGGAATTTAGAAAAACTGTAAATGCAGTTGTGTAAACAAGACCTTGAACCATCACTGAGCAATGTTTAAGGATTACCCCACTTTATCCCTAAAAGTTACAGAGGGTTAAAGTAGAAAAATCGATAAAAATGGCTTGAAATATTCCATAGTTTTTACCTTCTTTCGCTTTTTTTTTTAAGTTCTCTTTATATTTCAATCTTTTCCGGCACAACACAAAGTCAGTACATATTAGAGATTATTTTAATGCTAGCTTGATAGATGCTTCATCGCTTGGTAAGAAGTTATAAGACGGTTAAGTTTTGAAACCAAAAATTAAGAGTTTTTAAATTTTCGAGGTTTTTTGATCAGGGATTTCGGCCCCCTCTATTAAATAAAAAAAGGTGAACTAGAGTTGGTAGCTGTTGTAATTCTTAACATTTTGGAATTAATCCCGTCAATGTGCCACGAATAGTTAAGGAGTTTCAGCAGATCAAAGTTCGAAAGAAAAAACGTAATTTTTTTAAAATACCAGTTTTTCGCGAGGCACATTCGCGGTTTCATTCGAAATTTGGTGGACTCTTGCGTAAACCGAGTTTTTTAGGAGTTTACATAAAAAAATCACTGGCGGGTTTATAAAAAATAAATTGCAAAAATTTTATGGCATTTTTGAAAATTGTGCGAAATTTGCAAATCTGTTTCCAATTTTTTTTAGTAGCAATTAATGCATCATGTTCATTTTAATTCACCAAAAGACGTGCCTTAACGAGTAGAACTGATTTGCTTTTTGACTTTTTACTTTAAGCCATTCTGAGCGGAAAGCGCGATGATTTTATCTAAACTTGTTTTGATCTGGCACATCCAAGGCTTTACACGAAATCGGATGAAATTTTTTTTAAATGAAAGCCCACTTGATGTGTCATCATAAAATCAGAGGCGGGTTAAAAAATTTTGATGATTATAGATTTTTTGGACCATATTAAATTTTCTTGTTATAAAAAAGCATCACCGATGTTTTTAAACACTGGTACAATGAAACGATTTTCCGTGATTTTTTTTTCAGTAATACCAACGCGCATTGCCTAAATATGTTATAAAAAATTGTGAAACTTTTCTTTTACCGCGAATTAATCGCGATTTTAGGTACTTAGATATTTTTTTTTTTAAATCGTTTGGTCATTAAAGGGTTAAATTTATATCAAATATTTTAGAAGAAATGCTATATCCTGGCATGTTTTAATAACGCATGCAACAAATGTGTAGAAAAAAAATATTTAAAATATTTTTAAGATTTTTTAAACCGCTAAATCTTTAAACCGCCATAACTTTTGACCCCCTTGCGCGATTTAATTGACGCGAACGAATTTCTTATTCTTAAATAGCTTCTAATATTTATGCCAACTTTCATCGATGTGCCATCAAAACAAAAATCACATCTTTTTTACCTCAAAATTTAAGTCGTAGCCGGAACTCCTCATATATAAATTTTCCGGATTTGGGCGATTTTTGCCATAAAGTTTATTTCTGTCTTTTATTATTTAACAAAATTTATTTTTTTAAATGAAAATATTTTTTTTTTTAAGAAATCTGAACAAAATTGAATATTGGCGATATTTTACATCCGATTTGGCGACAAAGCCAAAAAAAAGTCTGGCAACCCCGTTAATATGACGAAGCAAAAAATGGACACACACACACACATAAAAATAGCTATTCATTTTTTTATTATTACTTAACGAACTTTTTTTTAATTAAATTTAGATTTTGTTTTACATATTTTAAAGCTTTTTTGTAAAGATTTTTTTCCTTTTTCTCAGTTTTTTTTTTCATTTCCGTTTTCTTTCTTTTGTATCACACAAAATATGAGTTCATTCAGGGTTATGTTGAAAAAAATTATGTGTTTTTTAGTAATTCGCTCATAACTTTTAAAATACTTAACCGATTTAAAAAAAAAATACATCAGTTTTTGCCTGGGAAAATTACGCAACTTTTGGTACCCCAAGCGTTTAAATCGGTTTCGGAGTATTGCCAAAAACGTGATTTCAACAGACAGACGGACGGACAGACAGACAGACGGACATCGCTAGATCGACTTAAAATCGATCAAGGATCATGAACAGGGAAACCAAAAATATGCTCTAAAAAACACGTTTTATGCGCTTAAAAAATGCCCTTAAAAACGGAAAATATGCTCTAAAAACAATAAAAATATGCTCTTAAAAAAATCATGTCCGCTTTTTTGCGTTGTTTTTTTTATAATTTGTAGGAGAATAGACCCTCCAAATATCGTTATGTGCGGTAGTTAGAGGGTTAAATATGTTCTACAAAAATATTTACCATAATATTTTCTACCCAGTTGCTGAATCTAAAGAAAACATAAGCATTTTTCACCCTTCATAGAAAACTTTTGAGGAAATTTTCTACAAGAAAGTTTTCTACCGATTTTTTCCACTAAAGAGTGAACAACTATTTAACAAAATTTTCTCACACTAACATTTTCTATAACCTCAAATTATTTTACATAATTAAAACAACGAAATAATATTAAACAACGCAATTTTAAATAAAAACATAATTAATAATTTAAGTATTATTTTAAATTTTGTATAAAAAGTCTGAAAATATCACAAAATAATTAAATGCCTCTCTAATCAGCTGTTTTGTTGGTCTAGGAACTTTTATTTTTTTCTATACTTCAACTTACTCAAGCATCAAGGCGAAGAAATTTTCTATGTAGAAAAGAAGAAACCAAGAAAATGAGAAAAACAAGCCACCATGTATTTTGTTGTTGTATCTGTCAAACATTTTCTTGTTTTCTTCAATTCTCCGATTCTTTTCTTGTTTTCTATTAAGGGTGAGAACCGCTATAGTTTTATATACCGATATGCAGCAAGAACAGGCCAAAGGGGAATCAATCCTCACAATTCCGTAATTGTTGAAAAAAAACATCCTTGTTGGATAAAAAATTTAAAAATAAATGTTGTCATAAAAAAAATTGGAAAAGAATGCTCTAAAAATTGAAAAAAATATGCTCTAAAAATGTAAAAAAATGCTCTAAAAAGGGGAAAAATGCTCTAAAAATTTAAAATATGCTCTAAAAATATGCTCTTATGCTAAAATATGCTCTTAAACCTAAAATATGCAAAAATATGCTCTTAAGGCTAAAATATGCCAAAATATGCTCTAACAAATCGATGCCAGATTTCTTAAAAACTTCTGAAACGGATAAATACCTTACCCATTTATCAATAAAATGCACAGGAAAAAACATGATACTGCATATTTTTGGTTTCCCTGATCATGAATATATATACTTTATGGGGTCCTAAACCAATATTTCAATGTGTTACATACGGAATGACAAACTTATATATACCCTCTATCACCAGAGTGGAGGGTATAAAAAACACTCATTTTGATTGACTTTCTACATTTAAAATAATACGTTAGGAGATTTACTAATTTTTTTTGCTAATGCTAGTAAGCTTACATTTAGCAAATTTTTAGTTGAAATTAGCATGTTAGCAAAAAAATATTGCAAACTTCATTCAGCGCATTAGCAATTTTAAACAAAATTTGAACTAATTTTTTTTTGCTAAATTCCAAATTGAGCTGACCAAGTTTTTACAAGCTTTTTTGCTAATATTAGCAAAAATAAATTGTAATTTTTTTTAAGAAAACTTAAAATGGCGCTATCTAGGAAACTAAGCCAGATAAAGCAAAATGGAGGCCATTTTTGGTTCTCGGGCTTTCCATAGTATCGCCGGTCCTCTTTACATGTACGGACCCTAATGGGTCCTAACTTTGGATCCAAAAAAGTTAGCATTCCCGAAAATTTTAAAATGCTCATGTCTCGGTAAATATTGCCGACACAACAAAAAGTCCAAAAGCATTTTTGTAGCTCTCAATACGTAGAACAAGACCGCCAAATAATCAAAAGCTTTCCGAGAAATACTTTTGAAGTTATCGAGTTTTTTAATTCTCAAAACCCCAGTGGCCCCCAAAATCACGTATCTCAAAAACTAAGCAAGGATCAAAACCAACTAGGTCTAGGCCCATCAGGGTGTGAAACTATCGGGTCCGAACCCAATGTGGTCCTCAAATGTGTTGAACTAACAATAAGTTGAAATAAAAAAATTTCAGTTAACTTATTTTTGGCAAAACATTTTTGTTAAGTTTACCAAAAAAATTGTGGGTTCAAAATCAGCAAATTTTCTTGTAGGCTTACAAGCTTTTTTTTGCTAACATTACAGTTTTTTTTGAGTGTCAGTCTTTTAAGACATTTTTATGTGTCTTTTCAAAGTCCGAATGTGTGCTGGGAATAATTATATTCCCACGATCAAACTGCCAAAAAAATTTGTAGAATGGATAGAAATTTTTCATTTTTGAAGAAGGTAAGAGCTAAAGAAGTTTTAGTAAAGAAACGATTTCCAAATTTTTAAAAATTCGATATCTTTTTAATGTGTCATCAACAAATCATAAATTTTACCAGGAAGAGGCTTTCGGTGGGTACTAAATACTTAAAAAAAAAATTGTTAAATTCTAAAACAAAAAATTTTCAAAGTGCCCAATTTGCCATGGAATGCTGTATATCAGCGACAGGCAAAAGCACTACGCGGCGTTTTTACTCTCACACCTACATGCTCTCACTCATTAAACAAAATCAAAAAATCACAATTTTCTCCTCTCTTCTTGCTTAAAATATACTTAGAGAAATAATCAATAAAGAATTTTAATGTCAAATTCTTGTTTAAGGAAATTTTTTTGGTAAACCAGAATGCTTAGTTTGTCACTATTCACTATATATTACATTGCTAGACATTTTAACCAATGTCATATATTATCTTTTGTATTTTTTAAATGGTTAAATGTATTATTATTTTTACTATAAGTTTCTTTAAGTGCATTGAGTATGAGAGTGCTACATGTTACACACACAAATACAGAATATGATAGTATGTGTTTGCCTGTCGCTGCTGTATATATTTTGACATGACAGAACAAATGAATGAATTTAAGACAGTGATCGGCACCCATTGCACGCTGGAGCCGAACACAATCGGTAATTCACATGTATACAACACGAATGTCAACAAAAAATCAACAAAGAGCATATAAAAAACAAATATTTTATTCAGTAGCAAGCTGACTTTCTTCAAAGCAGGTTGATGTCGCTTTGTTGAAGAAATACACCAACACATGCATATTTTTATTAAAACACTAATACTTTCATATGCCTCTTTGTGCCGACCACAGTGTTGCCACCAAAGGAATTGGAAATTACACAAAAAGTTATCCAAAATCACACAAATTACACAAAATTTGTTATTTTGTCATTCCGTTTGTAACCCCTGGGTAACACCTGATTTTTTTGGTGGCAAAAGGGAATAACGTATGCAAAATGAACAAAAAAAACTGCTTTGCGTCTGTTTTGATAATTTCCAAACAAAGATGGCGTACGATTTATCGGTCAGAGAGCCCTTGAAGTATATTTACATTATTATAAAACATACAGCAGTGCAAAATAAAAAATCTACACCATTTACAGATGTAATTCGAAAAAGATCAATTGTAATTTGAAGAATCTATTTGTAATTCGAAGATTCTATTTGTAATTCGAAGATTCCATTTGTAATTCGAAGATTCCATTTGTAATTAGAATACTCCAATTGTAATTCGAAGATTCCAATTGTAATTCGAATACTCCAGTTGTAATTCGTAAAAGATCAATTGTAATTCGTAAAAGATCAATTATAATTCGTAAAAGATCAATTGTAATTCGAAAAATATCAATTGTAATTCGAAAAAGATCAATTGTAATTCGTAAAAGATCAATTGTAATTCGAAAAAATATCAATTGTAATTCGTAAAAGATCAATTGTAATTCGTAAAAGATCAATTGTAATTCGAAGATTCCATTTGTAATTCGTAAAAGATCAATTGTAATTCGTAAAAGATCAATTGTAATTCAAAAAAGATCAATTGTAATTCGAAAAAGATCAATTGTAATTCGTAAAAGATCAATTGTAATTCGTAAAAGATCAATTGTAATTCGTAAAGGATCAATTGTAATTCGAAAAAGATCAATTGTAATTCGTAAAAGATCAATTGTAATTCGAAAAAGATCAATTGTAATTCGTAAAAGATCAATTGTAATTCGAAAAAGATCAATTGTAATTCGTAAAAGATCAATTGTAATTCGTAAAAGATCAATTGTAATTCGAAGATTCCAATTGAAATTCGAAAAACATCAACTGAATTTACATTGATAATTTACGAATTACAATTGGAATCTTCGAATTACAATTGATCTTTTACGAATTACAATTGATCTTTTACGAATTACAATTGATCTTTTACGAATTTCAATTGATCTTTTACGAATTACAATTGATCTTTTACGAATTACAATCGGAATCTTCGAATTACAAATGGAATCTTCGAATTACAATTGGAGTATTCGAATTACAAATGGAATCTTCGAATTACAAATGGAATCTTCGAATTACAAATAGAATCTTCGAATTACAAATAGAATCTTCGAATTACAATTGATCTTTTTCGAATTACATCTGTAAATGGTGTAGATTCCTGAAGATTGCCACGAATTTGGCTTATGGTCATAGGTAGTCTAAGTTCGTAAATGGGCAAAATCGGTACAGGTAGAAAAATGTTTCCCCTTGAAAAACTAAACCAACCTCTAAAAACGATATTTTTTTAATGATTTTTTTGTATTTTTGTTCAACAAATGAAACAATTTTCAGTCCGCCTCCTTTTGTAGGCGTGGATAAAAAAATTATTTTAATAATGGTTTTAGTATTGATTTAACTGTAATAATTAAGTGCCAAAATCATTATAAATCAACTTGCCACCATTTATCGCGTGGGGGAAAGTTTCCCCCCATTTTGAGGATTTTAAAAGATATTGAATAACAATTTTGAGATTTGGTAATAGGGATTCTACAGAATTTAAATTTAAAAAATTTTGTTTTTCGACATCTAAGTCATGAAGAAAATTAAGGCTTTAATGTTTCAAATATGCATGTTCGTCATATATTATCTTGTATTTGGTAATCAAAATTTTTAAAGTCGACGTTGTCAACGATTTTTTAAGCCAAAAATATCGATAAAATGATAAGAAAAATTGGAACTTTATTGAGGTAAAATTACACAAAAATTACACAAAACATAATATTATCCAAGAATTATCCAAGGATTTTGAAATTGTCCCAATTTTGGATAATTATCTAGAAAGTGGCAACACTGGCCGACCACTGATTTAAGAACATACATATGAATGAATCTTGTACAGATGGAGTTATTATTGTACAAATGTGATTAAGATATTTCAAAAATGTTGTCACTGTTGTTTGTTTGTGCTGTTGGGAGAGGACATTCGTACATATAAACTAAAAACCAATTTTAATCCTGAAATTATTTTTGTTGTCATTGGGGAATGTGAACTTTTTTTTATGTTCTGGCCAATGAATGGAAATTGAAGAACATTTTAAATAGATTTCAAATTAATAAAAAAAAAAAAGATTTTTAAATATAATTTTATTTTTTTAATTTTGTTGAAAAATAATAAAAAATTGTGATGTATTCGATCATTTAATTGTGCAATGTAACAGAGTTTTTTCTAGTTCGAGGGCATTTATTATAATTGAAATTACTAGTACTTATGATAATTAAAATTTCCCTTTTAGAATATTCTCCCAATAAATAAAATACTTCCCATGAAAATTTTTTGGAACAAATTTCTGGTTCGATAGATTCTTAAATATATTCTACGGTAATCACAACAACATTTTCTATGTAAATTTATTTTTCAAAAAAACTACTTGCTCTAAAAACGATTGCTTTCTTGACAATTTCAAACAAAAATCATTGATTCTGGAATGTAAAGTAGAACCGGTTGCAGTGTAATTTGATTCGTTCTGGAACCGATTATTTGGAACACAAAATTTTGCTGGGTTATAGAGTTTCTTCTTTCAGAAATGTGGTAAGTTTCAGTATTAAATTGACTATAGTTTCGGAGATTTTACAACTATTTTCTATCATCAGAATACTTTTGAAAATTGTGGTAATACTGTTGTGGTAAATACTTCAAATATTCATATTCTCAATTATTTCAACCTAGTGCAAACTACGGTACACTCAAAAAAATAAAATTGTAAAGTTAGCAAAAAATTTAGTTAAATTTAACTAAAAAAAACACCTGATTTTGAACCTACTAAATTTCTAGTTAATTTAACAAAAAATATTTAGTTAACTTTTCGTAGAATGAATGTAGCAAAAAAAACGTAATTTTAACTAAAAATTCAGCTGAAAATTTCGTAACATTTTTTAATAGTTGAATTCAGCTAAACTTTTTGTAAAAAATTTTAAGTTTGGTAAATATTGGTTTTAAACACTAACACTTCACTTATTTTTTCTTTTTTTTCACAGCATTAAGTTCAGCTTAAGTAGGACTTATGAGATTTGCATAGGAGGCTACACAAGAAATGTTTAAAATTTTTCACTTGACAAAAATGTTACAAAAAATCAGCAAATTTATTAGTAAAAATTCGTAAACTCAGTTTTAAAGTCAACAAAAAAAATTAATTCAAAATTTGTACAAAACCAGTATTTTCGTAAATTGAACTTAACTAGAAAAAGTAGTTAAAACGCTGATTTTAACTAAAAATTTGCTAAAAAGCCAGTAAACTCGAGTTAACAAAAAAAATTTTGTTAACTTTACAGTTTTATTTTTTTGAGTGTAAAATAGAATAAAAGGGATCTGTGATTGCAAAATTTGACCAGTATTTTCCCTAACATAATAAAAATTGCCGAAACGAATGTCAATTCAATTTTGAAAATGATCAAATTGAAAGCAGAAACGAGGTGAGGCCAAAATTTTATATTTGTTGGTAAAATTTAAATGTTTTAACTCTATTAAATAGCCTTGTCACAGACTAATACAGACTCGATATAAGTGACAGCTGTCAAAAAGTAGTCCTTAACTATATGGTTAATTTTTTCTTATTATTCTACGAATTAGGTTAGAAAGAGAAAGCTAATATAACGCGCCATAAGAAAAATAGATGCCAGATCGGTTTTTATTGTTTCACTCACTCCTATGTCGTACACTCAAAATAATTCTGCAGTAAAAATATTAGTAAGTGATTTGGTACCAAAATCTACTAATAAGTTACTAATTACCAGTAGTACGGTAGTTTTTTAGTATCTTCAAAGTACTAAAATTAGTATTTTTTACTGGTTTTGAATAATATTAGTAAAAAATTTTAGTATTGATTACCAACGCCTGCACTAGATCATTTTGGACTAAAAAATTAGTTCATTAGTAAAATTTTTAGTATTGAATACCCACGTTTTTTTTTTTTGGTGTAGAAAGTGTTGCCATGTTAGCTGTTAACTAGCTAAAAACCGCTCTGTTTTCTCTTAAAATCGCATAGTTTTTCCCCATTTTTTGCTATTAAACTCTACTATCGAGTCTGTATATAGTCTGTGGCATTGTGTTATTAAAATTCAATTACATCAAATGTAAAGTCTAACATATTGTTATAATTTTCAGATTTAATAGATTATAGTTATTTTTTTTTTTGTAGGGAATTGTATTTTTTTTTTGAGTAATTACTGTAAAATTATTTTAATTAATCATTTAAATATGTATAAATAAAATATTTAAAATATTATTGAAAATAACAAAATTATTCTGTAATCGATTATTAATTAATTGTATATTATTTATAATAATTATATATTTATAAGATTATATAAATGATTTTTTAAAATAATATAGCAACAATGTGAGGGTACATTTACATTATAAATAGTTTTACAAAAGTTTATTTATTATTTATTATAAAAAGTACTTTATTCGAATTTTTGAAAAAAATTTGTTGCAGTTTTCAAATCTTTAAATCAGACCCACTGCTCCAATGGTGCTTCCCACACTAAAAAAATACATTTTATTTTTATGTACCTTTTGGTACTAAAAATAAAAAACAACATTTAACACAAAGTTTAGACTTATCCTACCAACACCATTGTTTGGATAGGTACTGTTGTTATTGTAAAATAATAGCAACAAATATATTAATAATCGCCGGTGGTGGATAAGTATATACAATTTTTGCTTTAAAAGAGTTATTTTTGTTGGAAAACAGATTTTGGACCTTCATAATAGTATATCTCATTTAACTTGTGAAATATATGAAATATTATTCTGGTTTGATGTTTGATTGACCAACAATGATTCCATCAAATCTGCTGAAGATTCCTTAGTGTGGATGAAACTGATCAGTACATATCGCTCCTTTACTTGTATAGTGTCATATCTCAAAAAATGCGTTGTTTGAGTTAATGAATTGTGTCAAAAATTCGTATTAATATCTTTTAAACTCACCGTTTGAGAAGAGTACACGCCATTATTACATTTTCTATGTACCGGCCTTTTTCAATTAAAAACAAGTTTCAATAGTAAACTTTAAACGTGTTTTCTGCAAAATCAAATATTTTGAGTTGTGACACTATACAAGTAATGGAGCGATATATACTATGAGATGAGTAACTTTTTTAAAGCAATAAAATAAAAATACTCTATTATGACAATATCATAAATAGAAATATTTTTTGGCCTCGAGCTAGAATAAAACTCTAATCGAATATATATAATAAAATAAATTTTAGAAGTTTCCAACACTACATTTCTATTTCTAGCAATTCAAACTCACTTCATACTTTATTTCAACTTTTTCGTCTCTTAAATTATTTCGCAAGGGTTACAAACATGCCAATTTTATTGGCATGGAAATTCCATGCCAAATTTTTATCAGTTTTAAATACCCTTTAGAACTTCTTCCTGTTAAATTTCCAGATTTTTTTGATGACCCGTTCAAAAGATATGGAATTTTTAAAAATAAAAATATGGAATTTTTAAAAAAAGAAATAAAATTAGATTCCGAGCTCGATCTGTACTTACAGAAAAAACACTAACACTCCATGATGGAATGCCCCATACATACACAGAAAAAAATAAAAAAAATATTTGAGTAAATTTTTAATACTATTGAGTAAAAAATTACTCAATTTTGCACCAGTAAACGATTTAATAGTATTGAGTAAATTTTTAACAAAAATTTATTAAATGTTTAAAAAAATTTTTGAGTAAATTTTTAATTGACACAATTAAAAATTTACTCAAAATTTATCTATTTATTTTTTTTTTTTAAGTTTAAAAAAGTTTTAAATTTTTTTACAAAAAAAAAAACAAAAAACTTGTTTTTTCAAACTTTACCAAACATATATATGTCTCAAAAACATAGGAAAATTTTATAAAGACGATTACAAACTTTCATATACATACACAAAAAACTATAAACTAAACGAGAATTCAAAAAACTATGAGAGTTTAAACAAAATTAAAAAAAACTATTAAATTTTTATTAAATTATGTACTTAAATTGTTTTTAAAATTTTTAAGTAAATTTTTAATTGCGTCAATTAAAAAATTACTCAATTTTTGTTTTTAAATTTAAACAAGTGATTACTCAAATTTGTTTCCTCCATATTTTTTTCTGTGTATGTTTATTACCAATTTTTTTTAATTTCTTAAAAAATATAAATACAATTTTAATACATTTTAAAATTTAGTTTAAGCAGCTACTGAATTTAAATCATATTACAGCTCCCGGAACTATATTTGTTAATCTAATAAAAGGCTTTAGGGGAAAAATAAATAAGAAATATTTGCACTAAGAATTTTTAAGTTTAATAAAATTGTAATACAGTAAAATGCCGTTAAAACGAATAAAATTATAAGTAAACAAATTTTTCAGCAGATTTTTGAGGTTAAGGTATTAGCAAATCATATTTTCTTAAATCAGCAGATATGGCTCAGAATTTTGGACATACATTTTATTTCAAGAGCCCTTTTGTAATAATTTTGATAACATTTTTTAAATACACATATTTGGAGTATTAATAATAAATTAATAATGCACTCTTAGTAAAACTAGAATAGTTTGATACCAGAAATTTTGTAAATTATGCAATTCTAATTGAAATAAATTGAAATTACTCCAATTTATACACAGAAAATAATATCGTATATTTTATTTTAATTGTTTTTTAATTTAATATCAATTAAATTTTTAATTAATATAATTAATAGTTTAATCAAATTTTTAACTTTTTAAATTAACATTTTAATTGATTTTTTAATTTAATATTAATTA
The DNA here is from genome assembly GCA_963921195.1 of Pegoplata infirma. Classification (NCBI taxonomy): domain Eukaryota; kingdom Metazoa; phylum Arthropoda; class Insecta; order Diptera; family Anthomyiidae; genus Pegoplata; species Pegoplata infirma. The sequence continues at coordinate 31,369,916 of OY992540.1, read as the reverse complement.
AATATTTAATTAATATAATTAATTGTTTAATTACATTTTTTGCTTAACTTATTTTTTGTGTTTTTCTCTTGCATTGTTTTACTTACAAAAACAAATACAGAAGTATAAACAGTTTGTTAAAAGTTGTTAATTTCTCATATAGATTTTTGAATTCTCATTTTGTTTATAGTTTTTTGTGTATGTATATAAAAGGTTTATACCTTCACTCTAAACAAATGTGTCCAGTTTCCTACTATAAATTGGGTAAATTTCAACAAATTCAAATAATATACTACTATAAATGTGTAAATTTCCAATAATTTTTTTAGGAAAATTTATAGTAGGAAACTGAAATCATTTTAATTAGAGTGTAACTTTATAAAATTGACTCACTGACTATGTCTTTACGGCATAAATATATTTGGAAAAGTTTGAAAAAAATATTTGTTTAACTCTTAAATTTAAAAAAAAAATGTTTTTTAAATTATTTATTTTTTAAAAAATGAAGTATTTTAATTTTTTTAATTTATACAATTAAAATTTTAATTTGTTTCCAAATTTTTTTTAATTAAAATTTTAAAAACTTTAATTATATTATTTTTTTAATTTTAATTAATTTTTTTAATTTATTGTATTAAGTTTTTAATTAACTTAATATCCATTTATTTTTAATTAATTTTTTAATTAATTTTTTGATTGAATCTACTAACTTCTTAATTATTATTTTTTTGCTGTGTAGAAATGTACAATTTATAGTTGGAATCGTTTCATCGTTTAATTAAATTACAGATCATTCAGGAATAACCGTTGTTCACTTTGACCGCGTTCCACTGTAGCAATTTAATTCGATTACTACCATAAAATGTTTTAAAACGAAAGCAAAAATTTCCAAGTGTCTGTTGCACTTACCTTGATAACTTAATGTTGTAAACAATATCGAAAAAATATAACAAACAAAATATAATTGAAATTGATTTCCAATGAAAAATAAAATTTTTAATAATACAAAATCTGTAATGATTGCAAAAATGAGAATGTTGATTATATTATCCCAGTGCAGAAAGACGATCAAATTGCAATATGTAGAATTCCAGATAAGTTTTTACGATTTAAAAAAAAAGGGAAAAACAAGTAAACACTATTTACAGATATTAATAATTGAAATTCGAAGATTCTTTTTGTTATTAGAAAATACCAATTTTAATTTGTAAATTCAATTGAAATTGGAAGATTTTGCTTGTAATTCAAAAACTCCATTTGATATTTGGAAATTCCCATTGAAATACGAAAATCTATTTGATTTTTCTAACAGATAAAATGTAATTCTTAAAGGATCAATTGAAACTCGAAAAAGATCAACTGTAATTCGAAAAATATAAAGTGAAATTCGTAAATGATAAATTGCAATTCGAAAAACATGACGACCTGAAAAATATGAAGTGCAATTTGTAATAGATCAACGGAAATTGTAATTCGAAAAAATTCATTGTAATTCATAAGACATAAATTGAGACTTTAAAAAAATCTATTCAAATTTATAAAATGTCAACTGAAATTCAATCGATCGCTATCGACTTCATGTTGGAATCTTCAAATTATTATAGAAGTTTGACCAATTACATTGATATTTTTCTCAATTTATTTCTTTAATTTTAATTGAATCTTTGAATTTCAATTGATGTTTAACACATTTCAGCTGATATTTTACAAACTAGAGTTGATCTTTTACGAATTTCAACTGGATTCTTTAAACTTCAATATATCTTTTTTGAATTTTTATTTTTTAATTTCAATTGATCTTTTTCGAATTTCAATTGATCATTATAAAATTTCAATTGATCTTTTTCAAATTTTCATTAATCTTTAAACAATATCAATTGATCATTTTGATTTTCCATTTAAATATTCGATTTCCCTTGATATTATCATGTATTTAAATTCGAAATTAAATTTTTAAGCATTTTTCTTACAGAAAAAGTATAACGGCCCAGCCTAACGGGCGTGCTTTACATTTGAATAATGTTAATAGGACTATAATAAGCTGTAAGTATGGGCATTTTGCAGCACTGTTTATTATAATGATGATGGCGCTGTTGATAATAATTATATATGTATGCAGTAGAGATGGGTTAGTGAGTGAAGTTTGAGGCAGACAAGAATTATTCTTATCAATTAGCACTCACTTGTATACCCTCCATTCATAGTATGGGGGTATACTCACTTTGTCATTCCGTATGTGACTCATCGAAATAACGGTCTAGGACCCCATAAAGAATAAACATTATTGATTATTGAAATAAGTATGTCTGTAAATCTGTGGAGGACTGATACAATTCAAAATAATAGAGCCTGACCCCTGAAGTTAGGCGCACGAATATGTCTTATGATCATAGGCTGGATAAGTTAGGAGATGGGCCAAATCGGACTAGGAGGAAAAAGTTTCCCCTTGAAGAACTAAAGCACTGTATAAAAAAATCAATTTATTTACAGGTTTTTTATAATTTTATTGAGCAAATGAAACGTTTTTATGTCAAAAGAAGTTCGACCAAGGGTATAAAAAATGAAATTTTTTTGGTCCGCCCCCTTTTGTGGGCGTGGATATCAAAAATGTTTTCAAATACTTATGAAACATTAGGAATGGATTTTTTTAACATTTAACTATAGGTAAAAGATGTGCCCTAATTACGCCTTCCGAACTCCCCCCTCCACCACAAAAAAAAATGCTTTCCAACTTTTTTTTTCCATATTTTTACATGTTGGAGGGTATAAAAGATTTGGACCAGTCGAATTTAATACTCTCATTTGTTTTTGTTGTTTTGCTCGAAATCTCGAAATCATTTTTTATGTGAGTCAAAGAACCCAAATATTTAACCACTCACGCAACCAGCGCCCATCTCTAGTATGTAGCTTGGTGCATGTTGATGATGAGTCTGATAACACCTAATTATAAATATGAATATGTACACAAATACATAAAGACAACAATACACAAACACATTCATATAAACACCCAATACAAGTATGCCTGAAATATGCATAATTGTATTTACATGTAATTTGCACATTTATGATGCCACATACTTATATTCGTGCACACATGCATACATTCACATGAGTGTGTAGGTTCACATGAATTTGTAGGTTCACATGAGTGTGTAGGCTCGTTGGGTAGGTTTTGTAGCTATGACGTGTTAAGCTCATCAGAATTTAGGAACACTAAAAAAATTTGTTTCGAGTGACAAAACAAATCACAAACTTTCGTAAAAGTAAAACACAAATGGAACAGTGTTTCGAATTGTGAAAAAATACGGGTTGGCAAATGTTTGAGATAGAACAAGTTTTATTAGGGTAGTGAATAGAAATAATCGATAATTTTGGAGATTATTTTGACAGATTGAGAATGCACACTATGTCAAAAAAAAGTCGGCAAAAAAAAAATTACCTCTGACATACTGCTGACCATTCCTTTATAAAATAACTGACATTTTTACACAATTTTTCCAAATGTCCCCAAGGGAAAAGTCAGCTGTAGCCAGAAAGCGATACAGTCCAAAATTATAAAGCTAGACAGCTTAAGTTTGGCATGAATGTGTCTTATGGCCATAGGCTGGTTAAGTTAAGAGATGGACAAAATCAGAACAGGGGTAAAAGTTCCCTATTGACGAACTTTACCGAACTTTTATAAAGCAAATGTAAAATTTTAATATCAAAAAAAGAAGTCGAAGTCTTTCACTTTGACACAAAGAATTGGAAAATGTGCATTATGGGCGTGGATTTGATGATATGGGGGTGAGGAATATATAAAATATTTCAGCTATGACATCTTAAGAAATCTCCATTCAAAGGTTATTCCTCAAATTTCAACTTCGAAATATTCGAGTTCCAACTGATATTTATTCAATTACATCTTTAAACTGCGTTAAATCTTTAATTTTTGTTTAGGCAAAATCCGTTACACTGTGCCTGCAATAACACGAATGAGACAATGAGTATGAGTTGAAATTAGACAGTTATGCCATCTTGTAAACTTCCAAGTTTTTAAAAGAAACAACACCAACAACAACAACATCAAGAAAATATACATACATGATTAAAATTATGCATGCTTATAAACATGCATATATGCATGCACGCGTGCATGTATGAGTGTAGAGATTTATACATGTCTATGTATTGTGTTTATGATACGTGTAATGCGTCATGTTTATGCAAATGTCTTCACTGCAACATGAGCACGACTCACACTCAGGCTGCAACAGAAACAACAAGAACGACAACACCAATTGCCGTGTAGAATTATCTCACAAAACACTAATACTACATAACAACAAACATATAAACTATGATCGTGAAGTATATTATATTTTAAGATAGCGATTAAAGCTTAAATATTAAATTTTGATAACAGATAACACAGCGCAACAATCAAAATCAGAATGGGATGAAACCACAACCAAAATATAGTTGACATTTTCCACAACAAAACTCCCTATTTTGGGGGTTTTTATACGAATTTGAAGTTGTAGACCTGCTATTACACCGTCCGACAAAAATTAAAAAGTCATTAAACACGAACTGGATAGTATATGTTTAAAACTAGAGACTAAATGTAGTAAAACTGCATTTACAGTTTTTCTTTTCGTGATGCTGTTTCCTTTTAAAAGGACTTGAAAGTTTCAAAGGATTCAACTTTATAATATATTTTTTTAATATTTGTACTTTTCCTATTACGCCACTAGTGATAGCAAATGACATTTTTCTATTTTATTATGTTAAACATATCAAGAAAAAGGAGGTAAGTTACGTCCTTTCAAAAATGTATCCTTCAATATCATTCAAAATTTTTAACAAAATATTTTGATAAAGTTTTTTAATGACTTTATTCACATCCCTTTATCCCGATATGGCGAATTAAAAAAATGGAGAAATAAGGGGAGATTCTCCAATTTTATTTGCCATCACCAGTGTCATCTTAGGGCAAGTATAAATGTTTCAAAAATATTTTACAAAATGTATCCTTTAAAACTTTGAAGTCATTTTAAAAGGAAACAGGATCACGAAATTAAAAACTGTAAATGCAGTTTCACTTCATTTGATCTCTACTTTCAGACGTATATCATATATTGGCTGTCGGACGGTGCTATAATTATTTGAAAAATGTATTAGAGACGTATACTTAATTTTATAATTGCCTTAAAATAACAATCATACGAAACGGTACACAGTGGTTTATTTTTAATAATTCAGCCATTCAGTAGTGAATGGCTGAATTACCGATTGTAATTCGGACCGATTGTAGTGAAATTCACACCGTTTATAGCTAACGTTATTTCAAGCTTTAGTTTTGAAGCTGGACACCACATTTTCAATAAGTGCACCACCAGGGGCTCGTAAAATAGTACATATGTATTTACTAAATTGGCAAAATAAAATCACCATCATCAATACTGCTGATTCTCCCTTTATGAAATCACTGACATCTTCATAGAATTTTTTAAAATGTCCCCAATGACATGTTAGCAGAAATGGTAATATTTGGCGCTAAAAATGTGTATACCCTCTAACCTCAGTATGGGGGTATATTCACTTTGTCCCTCCGTGTGTAACGCATCGTAATATCGGTCGGGGACCTAATGAAGATTATAAGACGTTGTTATGAATGTCCATCCTTACAACCGTCCGTCTGTCTGTGGAAAGTTCGATACATCCCAAACTAAAGGATATAAAAACCTGAAGCATGGCATGAATATGTCTTATAGTCATATGCTGGTGAAATTGGGAAATGGTTTAAATAGGGTCAGAAGGAAAAAGTTCCCCTTAAAGAACTAAACAAACCTTTAAAAAAAAAAAACAGTTTTTACAGTTTTTTTTTGCATTTTTGTCAAACAAAGGATACGCTATTAAATCAAAAGACTTTCAAAGTCCTGCACTTAGACCCTAGGGACTAGAAAATGTAGTTTTTTTGGCCCGCCCCCTTTTGTGGGCGTGGATTTAAGCAAACTATTAAAATAATGATAAAATGGAATTACGATATTGTAAAAAGCATAATAAATAAATTGGTAAACATTATTCGCAGGGGGAAGGTACCCCCACCATACTCACCAAACCAAAATGCCCATGGATTTTTTTAAAATATATTTTTTTTTAACATGTTGGAGGGTATCAACGATTTGGCACAGCCGATTTTAACTCTCCTACTTGTATTTCTTCTCCTTAGTTCAAATTCGTGAGTGAAATTTAGAAAAAATAGCGTGATTAGAAAAAATAACTTCGTGCGTGAGCGTGCGTGAGTAATTTTTGTTTCGTGAGTTTGCGTGATTGGTTTGTGCTGTCTGAAACAGAAAACTTGTAAGAAATTCTTCATTTTATTACATTTAGAGGTTACTTTATACAAAATTGTGATTTAAATAAATTTTTATAATTCTATTTAAGAAATCAAATACTTTTGTGCAAAAAATCGATAAAAGTAAATCAAAAATTTGGTTATTTTAATTTCGTGAGTCTTCGTGAACGTGATTATTTCGTGAGCGTGAGAAAAATTAAAACTAATCACGTGAGCGTACATGAGCGTGAGCAGACAAAAAAATTTCGTGCGTTAGCAATATTTTAAATTCGTGAGCTTGAGCGTGCGTGAGTCAAAATTCACTCAAGCGCCCATCTCTAGTTCAAATTTTTCTTAAAAATATGGAAAACAAAATAATTTAATATTTTAGATTTTGATTTAACAATTTTGACCGTTTCGGTCAAAATTGTTAAATCAATTTTGAGAACCTAATAAGGTCTTGAGAATCGTAAAAACAGAATAACTCAAAAACTATTGCACAAGCGACTTTTGGGGTATTTTGCGGTCCTGTTTTACGAGTCCAGAGCTTTAAAAATGTTGATGGCTTTTTTGTCGTGTCGGCAGTATTTACCAAATTTATAAAATCTCGGAAATGACTATATTTTTGATTCAAATTCAGGGCTAATTGGGTAGCCCGATGTGTAGTGCTAGGCTTTCGCATTTTTTCCATTTTTCAATCACTCATCAAAATATTAATCAGTGAACGATTCTGAGACATTTTGTCGATGTCCGTTTGTCTGTCTGTTGAAAAGGCGATCACGTTCAAAATATTACACAAATATGACTGAAATTTAACATATTTAATTCTGGTTGCCCCGAGAAGTTTCGTATTGCATTTGAGCGATATCGGTTCAGCGGCTCAAAAGTTATGAATAGAGATGTGATTTTCACGAAAATGCATGTTTTTTGTCGGTGGTCTAAAAACGATATCGACAAATTATCTTTCCGAATCAAGAAATTTGCGTTAAAATGGCTTCGATTTGTTGTTGCAAATTTTTGCATATTTTGGTAAAAGTGCATATTTTAGTAAAAATGCATTTTTTAGTAAAAATGCATATATTTGTAAAAGTGCATATATTTGTAAAAATGTACATTTTTGCATATTTTGGTTTTAAATTCATATTTTGCACATATTTCCAACTTTTAATTGCACATTTGTGCATATTTTGGCATAAATAAACATAAACATAATTTTTAGCTTTTTAAAGAGTTTTTCGTACACTCAAAAAAATACGTTAGTAGATTTACTATTTTTTTTTTGCTAACGCTAGTTAGCTAACTTTTAGCAAATTTTTAGTTGAGATTAGCATGTTAGCAAAAAATTCTTGTAAACTTCATTTAGCACATTAGCAATTTTAAACAAACTTTGAACTAATTTCTTTTGCTAAATTTGAAATTGAGTTGACTACATTTTTACAAGATTTTTTGCTAATATTAGCAAAATAAATGGTAAATTTTTTTTTATTTTCAGAAAACTTAAAATGGCGCTATCTCGGAAACTAAGCCAGATAGAGCAAAATGGAGGCCATTTTTGGTTCTTAGAATCTCCATAGTATCGCCGGTCCTCTTCACATGTGTGGAACCTAATGGGCCCTAACTTTGAATCCAAAAAAGTTAGCATTCCCGAAAATTTTAAAATGCTCATATCTCGGTAAATATTGTCGACACAACAAAAAGTCCAAAAGCGTTTTTGTAGCTCTCAACACGTAGAACAAGACCGCAAAATAGTCAAAAGCTCTCCGAGTAATATTTTTGAAGTTATCGAGTTTTTTAATTCTCAAGACCCCAGTGGTCTCCTATAATCACGTATCTCAAAAACTAAGCAAGGTAGAGCGAAACGGACACAAATTTTGGATCAAAAACTATGACGATTTTTAAGGAACCCAACTAGGTCTAGGCCCATCGGGGTCTGGACCTATCGGGTCCGAAACCAATGGGGTCCTCAGATGTGTATAAACTAAGTTAAAAAAAAAATATTTAGCTAACTTTAGCAAAAAAATGGTGGGTTTAAAATCAGCAAATTTTCTTGTAGGTTTACAAGCTTTTTTTGCTAACATTACAGTTTTTTTTTTGAGTGTACCCTCCAACGTTTAAAAAAAAATAAAAAAAAATTGCAGGGGCGTTTTTTTTTTGGGGGGGGGCTTATCGGGGGTCCTAGGGGACACTTTTTTCTGGTCAAAAATGTTAACATATCCCGAGTAAAAATTTTAATATGATGCAATACATAATGATATGTAACACAATATATATTTATACGCAATTTGATCCGAATAATGGTGGATGTTTTTGCATTAAAAAAGATCAACTTGTATAAAATATGATTTGATTTCATCCGAGTTTTGACCAGACATTGCCATATATTGGTGGATCTAATTAGATCTAATTGCATAAAAACATATAAAATCCTTGTGTGTTTTGGTTTGGGTTGAGATCCACCACAGGTCAACGATACATTCACCAAACATATAATTTTCAAAAACAAAAAAAATGTTTGGGTACGCTTCGAACCAGATAGGTGATATACATAACCCTAACAAGGAAATGTTTAGGAACATTTTTAAAAGTTTTGTATACTTTGCCTAAAAAACTTAGAAAATGTTTGGTTAATTGGAATCATATATAGTTTTATATGGAACAGAATAAGCTATATATAATTGTATGTTAAATTATAGAGAAAAACAAATTTTGTATTGACCCGCATATAATTTTATATAATTATATCAACCGTACACCTTTTAATCCGAATCATGATTAATTTATATATTACTACATATGACTGCATTACAAAAATTTCGAAAATATGTCACGGATGTATAATCATATATAATTTATTATGTTTGTATCAAGTTATATATTGTAATATATGTTTATTTTTACTCGGGATTTAATTTCTATGCTTTTGGTACAAAATTTCATCATTATTTAAATTGTTTGCTAATATCCACGCCCACAAAAGGGGGCGGACCATTAAAAAAAATCATTTTCAAGTCCCCTGGGTCCAAGTCTAAGACTTTGAACTTTTGTAAGCATAAAAATGTTTCGTTTGTTTAACAAAAATACAAAAAAAAACATAAAAAGTTAACTTTTTTCATGGGTTGGTTTACTTCGTCAAGGGGGAACTTTTTTCCCCTTGATCCGATTTTGCCCATTTCCGAGCTTAATCAGCCTATTAACATGAGACATATATGTGCCAAATTTCAGGAGTCTAGCACTTTTATTTTGGACTTTATCGTGTCTTCCACAGACGGACGGACGGACCGACGGACGGACGGACATCGCTAGAATGTCTTAGAATCGATCACTGACCAATAATATATATATATGGGGTCCTAGACCGATATTTCGATGCGTTACACACGGAATGACAAAGTGAGTATACCCCCATACTATAGTTGGAGGGTATAAAAATATCAATTAGTCGACGAGTTATAGCCAAAAAACCATATAAACAATATGCTGAAAATCGGCATTTGACTGCAAAGTTCGAAGGTCGATTAAAAAAAATTCGAACTAAAATAAACAAACGCCGCGATACGGGTCTTCTAATTTAGCCTCTATTTTCACACCTCACTCTCAGAATCGACCTTACTTTTGCTAATCTGAATTTGTTCCATAGTGTAATTTAGCAAATATGGGAAAATTTCTTCTGTATTGTACGATATAATATAAGTATAAATACTGGAATTTGTTTAAAAAATCGGGCATCTCTAACCCCTTTTCGTCGAGGTGAAATGACAAATTTGGTACATTATAATATTTCTATAATACAAAATATCTGCATTAGCGTGTCCCGAAAATGATGCTTAGCAAAGGGCTGATAACGGAAAAAAAATTAAAAATTTTTTATAGGTCGTCTTGAGGGCGCAACCAGCGCTTAAAGTTTGCATCCGTAGTGCATTTGGTCAAAAAAAAAATATTTATTTTCATTTTTAAAATTGGTGCCAAAAGTTTCTTTAGGTAGAGTACATTCTGGAAAAAATATTTGTAAAGTTTTCATGGAGCAATTTTGGTCCAGCCCATCGTTTAGAAATTTTGTAAAGGTTTAATTTATTATATGTTTTTTAAAGTTTTTGTTAAAACCGGAGTTTGTAAAAGTTCTTTTAAGATTTTGTATAAAACGGTGTTTATGTTCAAGTCTTTGTATAAAAAACTGTTTTTTTACAAAAATTCCAAAAAATATGTAATAAATTATGCATCTTCGAAGTTTCAAAACGTCTCGCTGGACCAAAATTGCTCCATGAAGACTTTATAAATATTTTTTCCTGAATGTACTGTACCCAACGAAACTTTTGGCACCAATTTTCAAAATAAAAAAAATATTTTTTTTTAACCAAATGCACAACGGATGCAAACTTTAAGCGTTGGTTGCGCCCTGAAGATGACCTCCAATTTTTTTTTAATTATTTTTACCGTAATCAGCTCTTCAATAAGCATCGTTCTAGGGGTATGCCCTAAAGAAAATCCAAAATTTCTTGATTTCGGGACATGCAAATCTGCATATATCCGATTTCTCAAAAGTTACAATTAAAAATTATAAACGAAAATGTAAGAACACCTCAAAAATTTTGATAAATTCTACATAACCTAAAAAATACAAAATGTTTTAAAACCCCTCGAAAAATGTTGGTACATTCCACATAACCTAAAAATACAAAATGTTTTAATTCGTCTGTTGGTTGACATAAGTGACAGAATTGAATACCGAATTATTTTAACACTCACAAACATATTTTTTTTACAAAAAAAGATTTGAGGAGTTTTTTTTTACGAAATATGTTTTCAGCGGATTTTTTTTTTACATTGTGGAGGTTGTCAATACCTTCGGCAAGGCCAAATTTCGTTTTTTTTTTTACTTTTTTTATGTGTTTTCTGCAAAATCGGGTTTTTTTGAGTTATGACAGTCTTGCAGTCATTAAGCGGTTAAAAATATCCATCTACTTTTTAAACCTAGTATTACAAACAAATAGAAAACTTCTCATACAAACGCATTTCATACGCATCCACACTCGCACTCGCATAATCATTGTGTAGTCAGTCACTCGTGTATATTTGAATTAATTTTGTAACATTTTGTGGCACTATAACAATTTCCGGTTTATATCTTGTTTCTATATTCTCACTCCCATTTTTATACCCTCCAACCACAGTATGGGGGTATACTCACTTTGTCATTCCGTGTGTAACACATCGAAATATCGCTAGACCCCTGAAATTGGGCAATAATATCTCTTATTTTACTGGTAAGGTTAAGTTCGAAGATGGGCAATATCGGACCAGGGAGGAAAAAGTTCCCCCTTGAAGAACTAAAACGACCCCTAAAAAATACGATATTTTTACAAGTTTTTCTTAATTTTTGCTCAACAAATGTAACATTTGTATGCCATATTATATTCATAGACCTGCGCTTGGACCAAGGGTGTTAGAAAATTAGATTTTTTCAGGCCGCCCCCCTTTAGGAGCGTGGTTATAGAAATTAATTAAAAATAACGATAAAAAAGTATTATTTAAGCGTCAATATCATAAACAAATAATTTGTAAACATATATAGCGGAGGTACAGGTGTCCCCCACCAACTTCGCCGACCCCCTCATCCGCCCCCACCAAAAAACAGACGCCCCTGCAATTTTTGTTGTGTTGGAGGGTATAAAAGATTCGGCACAGCCGAATTTAACACTCTTACTTGTTTTTTTTTTGTTTTATCGTTTCGTTTTTTTCTTGTTAATTCATTTAATCATTATACACAAAAGAATTTTCTGCATCATATCGCTTAAATTTGGCCAACTTTTTATACAAGTAAGTGCTGTTGAATGAATCTTGCTAGTTGCAATGGGATATTAATGTCATAAGCATTGTAGGGTTTAAACAATAGCGACTCCATAGTAGGGATGCCAAACGGGAAATCCCGAATCCCGAAATCCCGGGATTTTTCGGGATTGACAAATCCCGAATCCCGGGAATTATACTTTTCAATCCCGGGATTTTTCGGGATTTTTTTGTTAAATTTCGTAATCAAAATTGACTATTTCTTCAGTAATTTTTTTACAATTTAAACAAAATTGATATTGTTTGAAAGGTCTTTGAGATACCTTTCAAATGAGGCATGTTGGGTTTAAATTCTCTTGCTCTTTGGGAGGTAAATCACATTTTTAGGGGGGATTACTCAATACACAGTTTTTATGAAACAGTTAAATTTCGCCGTGAGTTTTCTATAACGGAGCTTTTAGTATTCCAGCTGTAAAGTTTCTATTCAAAAGTTTTTGTTCTTATTTGAGCGTTATAAGTTAGGAAATTTAAAATATATCTCTCCAATTTTTGTTAGAAACAGCAGCGAAAAAAAATTGAACAGGGGTGTGTTTTGCGACGGCGTCAGGGTCAGACACTGGGGACAACTTACCCTTGCCAAAAATGCTAACAACTTTATTAATAAAATTATGTATTTATTTAAAGAAATATTTTATTAATTTTCAAATACCCTGTAACTTAAAACTTCACAAATAAATGTTTAAAAAAGTTACGTTTTTCAGAAGTTAATTTAAATCCAAATATGGAAAATTGTTTCCCAATGTCTGCTTTTGCCCTTTAACGAACTAACGACCATAAGAAATAAACTTCAGGGTCTAGCTCTTTTGGTTTGGACTGCATCGTGCCTTCAGAGACTTGGAGCAGTACCAGTTGCGTTAAGTTGTTCCTAAATGCTGGCCCAGATGTCGTTAAAGGTGTGTTTATGTTATCCCACCGAGTCTTTGGATTTTAAGAAAGTAAAATATTATCGAAGTCTTAATACTGCCAAAAAATCATAAACAAAATCAAAATGACAGCTGTTTGTATGCAAATCTAATAACACACAGCCATTTTTTGAAATATTTCATAAAATCAAAAGTCTTATTGGACTGTCAACAAAATCATATTACACAAGATTTTTTGACAAGTCTTTATACTCAGTGGTATGATATAAACACAGCTAAAGTAGCTGAAGAATATTGACATCAATATCTAATTCTTATCTATATTCTTTTTCATCAAAATATGCTAAACTTTGTTGTAGAATCTGTTAAACTCGTAATGCTTATATTTCTAAAATTAAGATCGTTTTGTATCAGTGCAATACGATAAATAAGTAATTAAATATTAAATTATATATATATTTTTTAAATATAACGTTAAAAAGCTTAATTTTAATAAATCCCGAAATCCCGAAAAATCCCGAAATCCCGAAAAATCCCGGGATCCCGAAAAATCCCGGGATCCCGGGATTACGATTTCAAAATCCCGAATCCCGGGATTTGTAAATGTCAATCCCGTTTGGCATCCCTACTCCATAGATACGAGTAGGTACAAAAGATTTTTTTCCGTACGCTAAAAGCAAATGAAATGAATTGTATCACCTTCATTTCATCGCCAACTAAATGTAGCTGATGCTGCTGCTGTGAATTGTACTGCTAACGACAGCTTTTTTTTGGCTTTGGACAATTTTTCGTTTGTTTTTGTTTTTTGCCAGAAACGATACGTCCTAGAAAAGAACTTGTAAAATATTGTTTACCCATAAACATACACAAATACTATCGCATATATATTGTACACTGAAAGAAAAAGTAGCAAAAGAGTGTGAATAGAACAAGTCCGACTTTTTTCGTACCATTTGACCGTTAAAAACCCAGTTACGGATTTTAACTGCATAACGGCATAAAATTAAAATTTTTATTATTTTCTCTCCGGATCACTTATTTTCCCTTTCTCTCACACTCCACAGTGAACTGAACAAACAAATGAGACTTTTTCCGTCGCCCGTCATTGTTTTGGGCCTATATTTTCCGACAATGCAACCGTCTCTCGCGCCGTGCTTCTTCTCTTTTTACTCTAAGGATAGATCAGTTTAATCAGCTGTTATAATCAAAACAGATAAACAAATTTCATACGACATTCAAACGATCTGAGAGATAATGCTACTGCGTAGATTTCGCTGACAAAGTTTTTGACTGAAATTAAGCCAAGAATAACTCTGGCCAACAGCTACTTTGGGTTTGGTAAGTATTTAAGAAATAAAGGTCTCTCTCGATGAACGAAAATAACACTCTACAAATCGCTCATCCTGCTCGTTCTACTATATTGTGCTGAACCATGAAAAGATCTGTTGAGTCATTGCTCGCAGTGTTTGAGAGAAAGATCCTCCGCAAGATTTATGAATCTCTACGCGTAGATGACGGATTCCGAATTAGAATGAATCACGAGTTATACGAGCTATATAAAGATGTAAACATAGTTAAGTGCATTAAAATTTATCGACTCCGTTGACTTTGACACACATGGCAAATGGAAAATTATGCTTCGGCTCTTAAGGTATACAAGGAAGAACCTATCGACGGCCAATGAAGAAAAGGGTGACCCCATCTCCATTAGACAACTAGGTGCAACAAAACCTAACATCACTTGGTGTCTGTCAACTGGCGCCAGCATGCAGAAGACAGAAATAGCTGGTGTTCTATTACACTTCAAGCTGAAACGGACTCCGGGATGTTACAGCTATCTAAAGTAAGTAATGTAAGACAGTCTCCGATAAACCCAGCAAACACTGTCGAAAGCCCAACCATTCTGCTGTTTATCAGGTCCCTAAATCTGCCTATCTCTGATTTTGAGCTTATCGACTCCGCAATTCCCAAGAATTTCCTTGTGCCCTGGGACCCGAGGCGAATATGAAAGTGTTTGTTCATCCTATTTGAAGACATGTGGCAGTTCAAAGTATTTCTTGTATTTTGAGAATTTACTCTGGGTTAGAGATGGGCGCGTGAGTGGATTTGGACTTACACTCACTCACTCACGCTCACGCAAAAAATAATCGAATCACTCACGCAATTTTTTTTACTCACGCTCACTCACATTCACGTGAGTAATAAAAAACTTACTCACGCTCACACGTGACTCACGATAGATTCAATCACGCTCACGCGTGAGTCACGCAAAATCTACTCACGCAATAAAATTTTCTTACCAACAATTCACATAAAAAATTTTACAAAAAAATTAAAAAGAATTGGGCAAATCAAAAAATCTAATCACGCAAACTCACGCAAAAAATTAATGACTGACTCACTAATCACTCACTCAGATTTTTTTTTCAACTCACACTCACTCACAATCAAGTGATTGAAATTAAAATCACTCACACTCACACGTGACCAGTGCCCATCTCTACTCTGGGTACTTAACCGAAGCCTGACCGTTAGAATTGCTGTTCACTGCGTTTGTAAACGAGACTTTGAATCTCAATGAATCAGCCACTTTAATTGTTGCCAACATCTCTCGCGTTATAATAGTTTGGAAATCTTCTAGCCAGACTTAACTTCCCCTGAATATTACAAATCCAACTTATTCGGGCAGTTTGATTTTAATCTTTTTATTTTTATTAGAAACTCCGAAATCCTAGTACAGACTAAGAAAAACTCTGTTATGATGGAGAATAAAGTCTCATATTTTAGAGGGGTATCTAAGTTGATCGGGACCGATTCGGGGAGTGCTCTCTAATCGTCTTGATATCACCATCTCTGCAAGATTTTTAGAAAAGTGTAGTGTTTTTTAGAGATATTTTCAATTAATGAAGACACTTAGACCGAATTTGAAGAAGACACTTGACTTAGATTCATGGGCCATGATTCGTGTCCAATTATAGGAGTAGCGGAGGCAAACTCACCAGCTTTCTCATAACCCTCGAAACCTCTGGGACCAGGGATCTAAAATAAGTTAATTTTGTTTCGCCCGTCCAGCTTTTTGAGGGTATCAAAACACTCTAGTGTCAGTTTCAATTTAAACTCTCAGAAAGACAGCGCTTGAAGTGCTGCCTGGCTATCAGACTCTACGCCACCAACCCGTGTGCTTGGATATCCGCGTGAGTTCACGCTCAAGTGGTAATTTTGGATCCGTCCATTTACGAGTTTAGGCTTCCAGTGTCCACAGATGGTCCACCTGAATCCCAGTCTGGTCTTCTCGGTATCAAGATCTCAAATTTCCGTCTAAATCGAAACTCAAAGTTTATACTATCCGACGGCATATACAAGTTTTCTCTAATTCCTATTGAAAAAAGGATTTGGGAGTGAACGCTCAAGTTGCGAGGGTCAGAGTAATGCAGCCATAGTTGTCGTATATCTGATGAAATTGTTAAGAGGTGTAAGACTTAGGGGCATGTCACATACTCAATTCCGTTCGGATTTAGAATAAGTGGTTTACTCGTAAAAAACAAAATGAATATTTTTTTTCGGAATGAAATCACTATTTTTTTCGGAATGAAATCACTTTCAAAAACCAAAGTGGTATTGAATTGCATAAAAGTGGTTTCATTCTGGAAAAAAATATTCGCTTTTTGTTTTACGAGTAAACCAGTTTTTCCATTTCCGATCGGAATTGAGTCAGTGACATGCCTCTTAAACTGGCTTCTTATACCAATATTGGGGAGGTTTTAATAGCACCCGTGATTAAAGTACAAGCCAGACGCTGTACCTTGCATCGGCTGAATGACTGTGCGTAGACAGGAATTACTGTAGAGCAGTGGTCGGCAGAAATAGAGAATTATTTTTAATTTATTGTTGTGAGTTTCAATGACATTTGTTTTGTGTACATGCAAATAGCCATTTTTTTCAGCATCTGGGTAAAATGGGTGCCGATCACTGCTATAAAAACTGGGAAGAAGTAGAAAAGCAGAAGCATTTCCAGCATCAGTTATGTCAAAATACGGGAATGAAGGAGTTCGTCACCTAAACTACCTTGATGATGTTGGGATGGTTTAACAAGCAACTTTTTCAGTTTAAGGATAACAAATACAGGGTGAACTCGCCAATTAGCGGGCAACAATCTAAGCGCAACAACTGTACACTGAATCGCTAAACAGCGAATTTTAGAAACTGATTAATCGGTCTAGGACTCCTTTATTTATATATATTTATAAACCTTTATCAATTTAAACATAATATTGAGGTATTATGTTAAAACTGGCTATCTGATATGTTATAACACTCATATTTTAGAGGGTTGGCAAGTTTTGAATAAAAGCCCATGATATATCGACAAAACAAAAGGAGATTTTGATGCCAGAAAATGTTTTTGCCTTGAACATTGGACTGAGCTACAAAAAATATCGACAATATTGTGTATCCGTTTCGTAACTACGAATATCATAAAAAAAGAACTAACAAGGAAGGTCTTTTACAGGGCACCCACCGAATGTCCTGGAACTTGAATATGGAATTGAAGGGGAAAAAATAAGAGTTACCTGTTTTTTTAGCTGCATAATCTCAAATTTAAAAAAGGGTTGCCACCTTATGAAAAAATAAGAGCTTTCGGGAAAATCCGTATAAAAGCCGAACTAACAGGAATTTCGCCAAACGAAAAAATACTGATCAGCTTAAACTACCCCAAAGATTTCACATTTTTGACAATATCGAACTTAACGAATTTGGACACGACCATAACACCATTGGTTAGGCCTTCAAAAAACCTTTCGACCTGTATAAAATGTTCATATAGTTTCTTTTGACAAAATGGAGAAAATCCTCAAAAAACTAAAAAAATCACGTTTTCCCCCCTTCCCTTTGATCCGCTAAATGTGAGATTGGGCAGCTATAAAAAACAGGTAACTCTTATTTTGCTCCCTTCTTTCCTTTATGCAAGTTTCAGGACAATCGGTGGGTGCCCTGCGAAAGACCTTCCTTGTAAGTTAATATTTTTTCAAAGGGGAAGGTAAGTATTCCCTTACCAATCTGGTCTGGTCGCCGATTTCTATCAGTGCATGCACATTTTTCAAAAGAAAAAACAGCCCATCTGTATATTACACTGAAAGAATTATTGTTCATTCCATCTATGAACAAATTTCATAAAACCAAATTCATAGAATCTATGAAACAATTCATTGGCTGAATGAATATTCATTAGTATTCTGAAATTTTTCATAGAATTTTATTCATAGATTTTATTAAATTCATAGAAAAAATTCATAGAATTAATGAATGTCATTCATAGAAGAAAATGCCACCAATATGCCATTTAATTTTTTAAATAATTAAAATAATGTTACAATAATTAAAACAGTTGAATAAATTTATTAAAAAAATAAAAAAAAAAATAAAAAAACATTAAAAAAAAAAATTTCATTGCTGCCCTGACCGGGGCTAGAACCGAAGACCTACCGGCTGAAGTGGCAATTGTCGACGCCTTAGCTATCAGCGCCACCAAAGAAGAAAAATCTCGCCAACTAACGCTTGGTTTTATAACTCTTCATTTTTGTAAATACACAAAATATTTGTTTTCTACAAACACACACACAGCTTTTGGCAGAGCATTGTGACAGAGCAAAGACACAAACTTAATATGTTAGCAGAATATTATTCAAAATAGCCTTTAAGTGTTGTTACTTGTGTATATAATTTAGCTAAGTGGTTAGACACTAAGCTTCACGAACAAGAGGTTCTATGTTCGAATCTCGGTGGGGATAAGTTAAAAAAAATATAAATTTTTAAAAATAGAAAATAGTAAATAAATGAAATAATAAAAATAAAATAAAAAAAAATAAAATTGAAATAATAAAATAAATAAAAATAGAATTGAATAATATTTTTTTTTCCATAGCCTATGAACTTTTTCATAGGTTTCTGGTTTCTATGAATTTGTTTCATAGATTCTATGAAGGGCATCATTGGCTCACTTCTAATGATTTTTTTCATAGAATCAATGTACGTTTTCATAGCCGTAATGAACAAAATTCTTTCAGTGTACTCTGTAACGTTTTGAAATAAACATATTTTAATGGGAATGAACACGAAATCAAATACTTAAATTTGATTCTACTTATATAAATTTCAATTCAATAAGTTTTTGAAATTAAATATGAACATTAGAAATTACTGATTGAGAAATCAAAATTGGTGTTGACTGAAAATAATCGTGTTGGACATATTATAGATTGATCCTCTAATGTTGTTTAAACAAGATTATAAGTTTAAATTAATTGTAGTCTGATAGACTGGCCATACAAATTTATCCTATAAATCCTAATGTATTTATATTCTTTTCATTTTCCCACTCTGAAAAACGCCGACCATAACCTGGTGTTTGGATGACGATGACGACGGCATTGTAATTTCTGACGCCGTCACATTCCTTGGTTATCATTCGATAACTCATTACCGCCGTTGTCTCCTGACGAAGTTGTTTTAAAGCAACCTACGCAATATTAATGCTAAAATCTTTTATAGTTCTGATGCAAAATTTGTTTTGGAAAGTACATGAAAGATATGTTTGTTCCTTTAAGTAATATTGAAACATTTCTAAAACAAACTCTTTGTATTCGTTAACCATCCTGCTTTTAGAGCTGTTGTTGTTTCATCATTTCTCGCTTGGTCGGTTTTAGCTACTTTACAATACAACAAGTACAAAAACAACATAGTAGCAATCAGCAACTTTTGAAGCCTTTTATCTCTTAACTTTTTTTTTAGTTTTGTTGTTGCTGAGTTTCCATAGTAAAACCAAATTTGTAGTTGTACAAACTGGCAAAAGTAGTAATTGTTCCTCACATTGTAGGTATTGTACTGAAAACCTTAATGATATGTCCAAAAACTGCGAAAGCTCATCAGGGATCTTGGGTGCTGGAGACGCAATAAATAGCTAAATCTATACTTTCACCGCTGTCCTTTTAACACAATCGGGAAGCTTGAGAACAGACTCTGGCAATTGTATGCCATTGCTGGTAGGAAATTGTTGGTATGAATAGTAAGAAGATCGGAGGAAGTAAATTAGTTTTAACAGCATTTCGAAAATATCATCTCGGATATTATGCAACTCTCCTCGTTTATCACGAATTTGGGCACTGAACAGGGTCTTTAACCCTAAAAAAACTTGTATAGTTCCGTTTACTAGGATCTTGGTATTTAGAGTTGGGCATGCAACGGAACTGATCGTCTTTAATTTGGTAAAGTCAAGAACCAATTCTTGCCCTTGTAACCGACTATGAAGAAGGGCAATGATATTGTAGCATATGTGGGCAACGTCTTATCTGTTCTTGGACCAACCCGATATATTCGAGGCAGCTTCAATATTATGACTGGACAGTGCAATAGAGATGGTAGCGGATGAACCCTTTAAGGTCAGCGGTATCGCCCATATGCTTCCAGGAACCAAATGTCATCCAAGGAGTGTCAGGCTCCACTAAGTTCTTCTCTGTTCTTACATGCATCGAAGGAACCCTGAAGAATGTGATACTTCACGAACGACAGATTTGACTTAATCGAAAGCGAACAAGTAAGCTGATATCGCTTTCAAGAGTAGAGCTTTCGACGATGGTTGCTGTAATTACCGGACACTTTCTAATAGGAAAGCACGCAGATCGGTTTAATGTGGCATCAAATGACTTTTGCCGGAGTTGTAAGGATGAGGAGGAGTTGAAAATATTCGAACACTTTATCTGGCATTTTCGTGCAGCTTATGGCTCTCATCGAACAACACTCTTTAAGACTGCGCTGGGTCCAGGTTATCAAAATATTCCAGGGAACGAGAAAGCGGACGAGTTAGCTCGTGTGGGCGCAGTTTTGCCAATCAGTTCAATCACGACCGATTTGCATCCGGGCCTGGATGAGATTTATTTCGAAATAAGGAGAGAATTTGACAAGAAGGTTTGAAATTGGAAAGCAGCCAAGAATGTATCCAGGCGAAGGCCTTGTGTACTCGCAGTGGGAAAAGCGGCCAAAAAAACACTTCTTTATATAGAGAAAACAGATGTCAGGAAGAATGTAGGTTTAATTACTGGCCATACTGGCTTGAAAGCTTATTTGAAAAGGTTAAAATTGATCAGAAATGATTTGTGCAGATGGTGTTGGGACGAAGAGATAGTGGAAGATTCATTTCATTGTCTTTGTCAGTGCCCTGCACTATTTAATTTATTTGTTTTGGCTCTTACTTCTTTCTGGTACTGGAGAAACTTAGAGATGTCAACCCATGGAAGTTGCTTAAATATATTAGGCTGAGTAAACTCGATGAAACTTATGTGGGGACAAAAATAATCATGCTATTGGAAAGAAAGTCAGAATTGAATTTTGACAACATCCCCCACCCCTCCCCACCTCTGCGAGGTAGCACTTTGGATCAGGAATAGAGTATTCAAAACCGAAACCGAAAACCGGTAAACCGGTTTTTTCATTTTTAGAAACTCGACCGGTTTCGAATAGTTTTGAATTTCGAATATTCGAGAAACCGGTTTTTTTGTGTCGGTTAACCGGTTTTTATAAAAAGTTATAATATAATGATTTAAAATATGAATTGACATTACACAGTTTTTAGAAACACTCACAAAACTTAGCGGTGCTTCCATAATCAGCTTGTGGATATGTTGGTATGTAAATATCAATATATCAACGAGTTCCGGAAGTCCGTCTCTTCGTTTAATATTGAAATCAATATATATTTTTTATACTTGGCACCTTGGAGTTCTATGGCAAACCATTTTTTTAAATTCTCCTTTTGAAATTGTTGAAATCTGAATTTCAAATTCCGATGTCTGAATTTATTATTAATTGTGCTCTTTAAACAATTCAATAAACGGATTTCCGCTCGCAATTGCAAAGAACTAAAATTTAGTTGTTACTTTCTGTCGAAGTTTCCAGCGAAATTGTGCGACGTAAACGGTGTCATACAGATGATACTATTTTCGCTATGACTTATCGATTTTGTGTTTATTGGGTTATGTCTGTTTTGTAAAAGTATAATTAAGTTTTATTAATTTTTAACCTGAAGAATAAAAACCGAAAAAACCGGTTTAACCGGTTTTTTTGCTAAAACCGAAAATAAACTTTTTCGAATAAACCGAAAACCGGTTTTTGAAAATGGCCGGTTTTTTGAATACACTAATCAGGAACTGGTCTTGGGACATTACGTCAACCTCTTTACCTAACCTTCACCAGAAGCTCAAATTGGTTTAACGGCAGGGACTGGTACGAGAACCTATTAGAGTCACGTGGTATCACAACGGACCTCATAGTATATGTGCGCTGACGTAAAAAGTCAGAAGTCACTTACAACCTAACCTAACACTGACAAATACATGAGTCAAATAAAAACATGAATAAAATACAAAAAAAGGAACATAAGTCTCCCAGGAGGTCACATACATATGTTAAATCCTCTCGCTTCGGCGGCAAGCTCCACGTGTCTGAGAGTGAGAAGTTCATGTTCAGACAGTATTACAGAAACTTCTAAGAGGCCCTATGCTCCACAGGGAGTAAAGCGGAAAAGAAGAATCTTGGATTGAAACTTTCTCGGAATTCGCATTTGGACGGCACTATCAAAAAAGCTATTGCAGCATTATGCTGGTACGTCCTGAAAATGGTCATCTTGATTGACAAGATGATTGTTAGTTCAATCATGACGTACGCTGCCATGTTCGGAAATATCCAGAGGAATGCAACGACAAAACCAGGCAAGGTAAAGCGTCTGGCTTGTACTATAATCACGGGTGCTATGGAAACCTACCCAACTTTGACCATGAAGTAATTTTAGGTCTTACACCTCTCAATATTTTCATCTGATCCACGGCAACCATTTCTGCGCGTAAAATGAATATCGATTACTCTGGCCCTCGCAACTTTAGCGGTCACTCTAAAATCCTTTCTTCAATAAGGATTAGGAACACCTGGTTATGTAATCGTATAAGCTCTGAGCTTCGTTTCGGACGTAAATTTGAGATATCGATACCGAGTAAATCAGATTGGAATGAAGGTGGGCCACTAGAAGCCTAAACTAATACACTGACCGGTCAAAAATTACCTCTGGAGGGCAAGCAAGTGTTTACGGTCCAAACACGCCAATCTCCGAACATATGGGTAGGTACCCTACACTTTTTCAGACTGAAATTCAGGCCGTTATAATATGCGCTATTGCGAAGGGTATAAAATGTACTCATATTTTAATATTCTAGGGAGTTTAAATCGAAATTGACACTATTGAGCATTTCGACACCCTCCAACAGCTGACAAGGCGAAATAAAATTACTTAATTTTGGATTCCGGGTCATAGAGTAATGCGAAGCGGATGAGCTTGCTAGGAATACCTCCGCTACTCCTATGACCGAACACGTTCCCTATTGTGAGGTGAATTGGTCCAACTTTTCGACCATGATAAGAAGTTTGAAGACTGTAAAGCTCGGAAAGAAATTCGAACGGGTCTACCGTGAAACGATTACTGCGAAAGTTGTTGTCTTTTATACCCTATGCTCCAGCAGGAGAAAAGAATGACAGAAGAGACAATTGCCGTTGTTTATTTTGTATTTCAGATAGATGTTGGGATGATTAGGAAAGTTCACAGCTTTCAGCTTGTCGTCCTAATAAAACTCATCATAGATCTAATATGAATACGATAGTCTTTTCGGAATGTTAACAGACTTCATATTTTTAAATGGCTAAAAAAAGGAAGCATCTCTTTCCTCATACTCGTATATTCTCTAGAAAAAAAAATAAACGCAATGGTTGTTGTATTTTGTTCTTTACTAATTAGAGCGTGTGCGAGAACATTTTCGGATTCGTTGCATTTGTTATTTCGTTCCGTTGTCGATGGGAAACCAGCAATTGTTGTTATTGTTACTGTTGCTGTTGTTGTGGACTTTTTACTGTATTGAGTATAATAATTAAATTTCAACATAATTCAACAGCATTCAGTGTATAGTCCAGAATGAAAATGAAATGTAACCCAGCAATATAATTTACGAATTTTGCAACACGGCTAATTACTGTGGGCGTAAGCGAAGTATTCGAAGATTAAAGTAAGACGTTACACGATTTTTTGGCCATATTTTGAAATCTTCGATATGGCCGATAATCCGAGATACTCCAACCTTAGAAGTGTCTCTTTTAAATATATTTTAAGTTTTATGGAAATCGGTTCAGATACTCGGGTTGAGATACTTCCCTTTTAAGGAAGTGGAGAAAGGTGGTAGGTATGTTCGGAAAAAACTTTTGCAGGGAAAAGCTAATGGGGGTCGGTGTTACATTTTATTCTTCTGGAAGGGGCCATTGGATCGGTAGGAGATGATTTAATAAAACAACTTTATTAATAACTAGCAGAGTACCCGGCGTTGCCCGAGGAATAAAAATTAGAAATTTTAGTTAATAATTATGAAATTTTCGTTAATTTTTTTTTTTCTAAGAACATCATTTTATAATAACAAAAAAATTAAGAAATCTATTTTTATTGAAAAAATGAAAACATTGAAGAAAATTATTTTCCCCAAAATCAAATGTTAAAAATTTTAATAATCTTTGTATAGCAATCAAAGTATTTTGATTTGGATTGGATATTTTATTTAAATAAAAATTTATTTCCACGGTTAATATTTTTCAAAATAGAAAATATTTTTATTATTTTGAACATAAGAAGTAAAAATACAGTTCATAGTGTAAAAAGTCTCATAATTTTTCCAAAGGGAAAGTCTCAAATCCTTAAAATATTTCTCTTATCAACCCAGCAAAATTTCATTTTCCAGAACGTATCATATTACCCTGCAACCAATTCTACTTAACATTCCAAAATCAATTATTTTTGTTTGAAACTGTCCCGAAAGCAATCGTTTTTTGGAGCAAGTAGTTTTTTTGGAAAAAAATTTTATATAGAAAATTTTGTTGTGTTTACCTTAGAATAAAATCAAGAATCTATTGAACCAGGAATTGGTTCCACAAAACTTTCCTGGGAAAGAAAAATTTTAACACAGAATATGTTAAACTGACATTTGCAAGTTGGCCCCAGTGTTTTTTTGTCAACTTGACCCTACGTATATGGAACATTCTCCCATAAGACCTTTAAGTTATCAGTAAGGGGAAAATTAAAAAAATATAAAATATTGTTATGTATTCATATCTAAATTCTTTTGATGTTAATGCCTTTTAATTAAAACCCCATGATATTTAGTTGTCCAAACACAATAAAGTACCAGATTGTACAAAAAAGAATTGGAAACAAAACACAAATTCGATAATATCAAACTTTAGCTCGATTTTTAAAACAAAAAAGTCGGTTTTTTAAATTTCGTCGATTGCCGGGCTAGTTATAGTTCTTTTTGGTCTAAAATCTAATTTTTAGCCAAATAGAACAAAATTAACCCGTGCCTTTGGGTGGTTAAAGATTGGGCCCAAAAAAAATTTTGCCATATAAACAAAAAACTTTTTTCGACTTTTTTCGAAAAAAAAAACATTAGGGCCGTTGGGGTCCTACTCTAAGATTTTTTTTTTTAATTTTGACTTGAAAAGATTTTAGCTGAGATGTATCATGTTCTTAAATGCATAAAAAAATCATGAAAAACGCGTTTTTACACTTTTTTGAAAATTTATGTATTGTCAAAAAAAAAAAATAACTTTTGTAGATTGCCCGGCAAATTATCGTTGATTTTGGTGTAAAAGCTATATGTTTAAATTCTTAGCCAAATCGGAAAATTTTAACCCGTGCCCCTGGATAGTTAAAATTTTTTGTGCAAATCAAAAGAAAAATTTTTTTAAGGTCAAACTTTAACACTTCAGCGGCACAGGTTAAAATTGTCCGATTAGGCTGAAAACTTAAATATAGAGTTCGTAGACAAAAACCAACCATAATTTGCCCAGCATTTGTAGAAATTCGACAAAAGCCATTTTTTTTTTGATAATGCATAAAATGTGAGAGAGTAAAAAGTGAATTTTCACGTACTTACATATAAGTACGTGATAAAGATGTTACAGATAGAAATAAGATTTTTTGTTGATATGTATCATTAAGTGCAACATCTCAGAAAAAAATTCTTTCGAGTCAAAAGTTTTGACTCAAAACTAAATATTTTTTTTTTTAATTATTTGGAGTATGACTGCAACGGCCCCAAATTTTTTTTCGAAGTCAATTTTGAAGCGTTTATTCCACCAAAATTTAATTTTTAGTCGTTAATAAGCTAATCAAGTAAAATAATAATTAAAAAAAATAAAAAATCGAAAAAAAAAATATTTTGTTTGGTTTGTATTGAAAAACAATTTTTTTGGGCAAAATTTTAACATCCCAAAGGTACGGGCTAGTTTTGTCCGATTTGGCTAAAAATTTAAACATTGAGTTTTTAGACCAAAACGAACCATAATTTGCCCGGCGATCGACGAAATTCGAAAAAAGTCATTGTTCGTGTATACATAGTCAAAATTGAATTCGATCGACATAACTGGTTTTAAACTGAAAACTTTTTTATTCACAACTTTTGGCTGCCAAAACATCAATTTACAGTTAATTCTAAATCTTCTTCCAAAAAGATCTCCCTAACATTTGTTTTTTTTTAATGTTTAAGACGTAAATGAATTCTTTTGAATAGTGTTTTTTTTTTATTGAAATTTGAAATATCGAACTGTGATTTTTATCGTATATAAGGTACAGATCCCCGAACATTGGTAAAATTAAATGGCCAAGGCGTGTTAATGGACTTATTTAAAAAACTGAAAAGGCTAAGTTGTTTGTTAAAAAAAGAGCTTTCCAATGGTGCCATTCACATTAAAATCTGGCTTATTGTGTCTTTTTAAAAGCGGAAAAACTGATTTTTTTTTCATATTTTGGCATTTTCGAAAGTCCCCTTTAACCGATATCAAAACGTTCTATAGCCTATAATCTAAGTTGAAATGAAAGCTTTATTATGGTTTTTATCTGATCAAAATCGGTTTAGTAGTTTCTTCAAACACCGGTGACAAAGAAAATTTTCGCGAAAAGTGCGTTTTATAATATAGTATAGATATAGATATAGATATAGATAAGGTACAGATCCCCGAACATTGGTAAAATTAAATGGCCAAGGCGTGTTAATGGACTTATTTAAAAAACTGAAAAGGCTAAGTTGTTTGTTAAAAAAAGAGCTTTCCAATGGTGCCATTCACATTAAAATCTGGCTTATTGTGTCTTTTTAAAAGCGGAAAAACTGATTTTTTTTTTTCATATTTTGGCATTTTCGAAAGTCCCCTTTAACCGATATCAAAACGTTCTATAGCCTATAATCTAAGTTGAAATGAAAGCTTTATTATGGTTTTTATCTGATCAAAATCGGTTCAGTAGTTTCTTCAAACACCGGTGACAAAGAAAATTTTCGCGAAAAGTGCGTTTTATAATATAGTATAGATATAGATAAGGTACAGATCCCCGAACATTGGTAAAATTAAATGGCCAAGGCGTGTTAATGGACTTATTTAAAAAACTGAAAAGGCTAAGTTGTTTGTTAAAAAAAGAGCTTTCCAATGGTGCCATTCACATTAAAATCTGGCTTATTGTGTCTTTTTAAAAGCGGAAAAACTGATTTTTTTTTTCATATTTTGGCATTTTCGAAAGTCCCCTTTAACCGATATCAAAACGTTCTATAGCCTATAATCTAAGTTGAAATGAAAGCTTTATTATGGTTTTTAACTGATCAAAATCGGTTCAGTAGTTTCTTCAAACACCGGTGACAAAGAAAATTTTCGCGAAAAGTGCGTTTTATAATATAGTATAGATATAGATAGATAAGGTACAGATCCCCGAACATTGGTAAAATTAAATGGCCAAGGCGTGTTAATGGACTTATTTAAAAAACTGAAAAGGCTAAGTTGTTTGTTAAAAAAAGAGCTTTCCAATGGTGCCATTCACATTAAAATCTGGCTTATTGTGTCTTTTTAAAAGCGGAAAAACTGATTTTTTTTTCATATTTTGGCATTTTCGAAAGTCCCCTTTAACCGATATCAAAACGTTCTATAGCCTATAATCTAAGTTGAAATGAAAGCTTTATTATGGTTTTTATCTGATCAAAATCGGTTCAGTAGTTTCTTCAAACACCGGTGACAAAGAAAATTTTCGCGAAAAGTGCGTTTTATAATATAGTATAGATATAGATAAGATAGTATAGATATAGATAAGGGACAGATCCCCGAACATTGGTAAAATTAAATGGCCAAGGCGTGTTAATGGACTTATTTAAAAAACTGAAAAGGCTAAGTTGTTTGTTAAAAAAAGAGCTTTCCAATGGTGCCATTCACATTAAAATCTGGCTTATTGTGTCTTTTTAAAAGCGGAAAAACTGATTTTTTTTTCATATTTTGGCATTTTCGAAAGGCCCCTTTAACCGATATCAAAACGTTCTATAGCCTATAATCTAAGTTGAAATGAAAGCTTTATTATGGTTTTTATCTGATCAAAATCGGTTCAGTAGTTTCTTCAAACACCGGTGACAAAGAAAATTTTCGCGAAAAGTGCGTTTTATAATATAGTATAGATATAGATATAGATAAGGTACAGATCCCCGAACATTGGTAAAATTAAATGGCCAAGGCGTGTTAATGGACTTATTTAAAAAACTGAAAAGGCTAAGTTGTTTGTTAAAAAAAGAGCTTTCCAATGGTGCCATTCACATTAAAATCTGGCTTATTGTGTCTTTTTAAAAGCGGAAAAACTGATTTTTTTTTCATATTTTGGCATTTTCGAAAGCCCCTTTAACCGATATCAAAACGTTCTATAGCCTATAATCTAAGTTGAAATGAAAGCTTTATTATGGTTTTTATCTGATCAAAATCGGTTCAGTAGTTTCTTCAAACACCGGTGACAAAGAAAATTTTCGCGAAAAGTGCGTTTTATAATATAGTATAGATATAGATAAAAAAAAATATATGGGGACCGCCTAAATGGTTAAAGATAGAGGTGTTAAAAAATCTTGGTTGACTTTTATTCATTTGACTCCTTCTGGGGCATCCTTAGGTCATTTAGAGTGGTGGGAGAAAATTTTATAAAAATAAAATTTTGCATCGGAACACCTTTAAGGAGTGGAGGGAAGGAGAAGGTTTGTTAAAAAGAAATGTTGGGGTGTAAAAATTAATTGTGGTCAGTTTTACACTGCACCTCTCTTAGAGCAACTTCTTGGTATTTGTGGGGTAAATGGCTTGTCGTGTAAAAGTGTTAGACCGACCCGCATTAAATTTTACACCCCAATTTTTTTTTTCTTAAAAACACCTCATTCCTTAGGGCTTTCATACAAAATTCCTTTTTTATAAAGTTTTCTCCTGCCGCTCTAACTGCTCCAAGAATGCCTCTTGAAAAAAAATTCTGAGATTATTTCCTTTCCTTCTTTTTTTTCTCTGTCTTTCGAATTCGATTTAAGGGATAGGGGGGGGGGGGGGGGTGAAGTTTTCTTTTGCGACTAGTGGATCTGTGTTTGCAAAACATTATTTTAGCTCGCATGAAATAGCCAACATTGTAAGTAAATCTCTGACAGTTTTGCTATCTATTTTTGGAACCAAAATTTTTGCTGGTATCCTTAAATATGTACACTTAAATGGAAATGGAAAATTTCCAAAAAAAAAAAAAAAACAACAACAAACCAATATTGTTCTTCGTACTATAAATATGCAGCATAATGCTCACGTAATATATAGCTATAAAATGAATCAAATTTTCATTTTAAAAGGATTATATGGAAAAATAGTATCAAAATAAAGAAAATTAGTATGAATTTTAATTTTGAAAAATAAAATCTTTCAAAAATAGACAATAGGATGAAACAAAGAAAATAGACAAAAGTTCCATGTTTCTACTCTTGGTATTCTAAAAATTACACTGTTATAAGGAAAAACTTTTTTGGAGTGCCTACCTTTTTTAATTGGTATCGTAATGTTTTTAGACTAGACCATTTACAGATGCAGTTCGAAAAAGATCAATTGTAATTCGAAAATTCAAATTGTAATTCGAAGGTTCCATTTGATGTTCGAAAATTCCATTTGTAATTCGAAAAACTCCACTGTAATTCGAAAAAGAAAATTTTTAATTCAAAGATTCGAATTGTAATTCGAAAAAGAACAATTGTTATCTGAAGATTCCAATTGTAATTCGAAAAGGATCAATTTTAATTCGAAAGAGATCAATAGTAATTCAAAATATATCAATTGTAATTCGAAAAGATCAATTGTTAATCGAAAAAAAAACAATCGTTATTCGAAAGATAAATTGTAAATCGATCAATTGTAATTCGAAAATGCCAATCGTAATTCGAAAAATATCGATGGAAATTCAGTTGATATTTTTTGAATTACATTTGGAAACTTCGAACTACAATTGATCTTTTTTAATTAAAATTTATCTATTTAAAACTACAATTGATCGTTTTCGAATGACAATTTGTCTATTTCGAATTCCAACTGATCTTTTTAGA
The DNA here is from genome assembly GCA_963921195.1 of Pegoplata infirma. Taxonomy (NCBI): domain Eukaryota; kingdom Metazoa; phylum Arthropoda; class Insecta; order Diptera; family Anthomyiidae; genus Pegoplata; species Pegoplata infirma. The sequence continues at coordinate 31,339,419 of OY992540.1, read as the reverse complement.
TTTACAATTGAACTTTTTCGAATTACAATTTTTCTTTTCCGACTTACAATTGAACTTTTACGAATAACAATTTATCTTTTTCGAATTAAAATTGGTCTTTTACGAACTACAATTGATATTTTTTTAATTACAATTGATGTTTAACGAATTACAATTGGTCTTTTTCGAATTACAATATATTATTTTTGAATTACAATTGATCTTTTTCGAATTGATTGATTATTTTCGAATTAAAATTGATCTTTTTTAAATTACAATTAATATTTCTCGAATTACAATTTTAATATTCGAATTACAATTGATCTTTTTTTCGAATTACAATTAATCTTTTTCGAATTACAATTGATCTATTTCAAACAAGAATTGATCTTTTCGAATTACAATTTACCTTTTTCAAATTAAAATTAATTTATTCGAATTACAATTGATCTATTTTAAATTACTATTGGCCTTTTTTGAATATCAGTTGATGTTTTTCGAATTACAATTGACCTTTTTTTGAATTATCAAATGATATTTTTCGAATTACAATTGATCTTTTTCAAATAACAATTGATATTTTTCGAATTTCAATTGGAATTTTCGAATAACAAATGGAATTTGCGAATTACAAAAGGAATTTTCGAATCACAAGTAGAATCTTCGAATGACAAATCGAATTTGCGAATTACTAATGGAATATTTTTATTACAAGTAGAATTTTCGAACTACAATTGATATTTTTATACCTTACCTGTGGTACAAGGTATAATTAGATTGTGCTAATGTTTGAAACTAACCGAAATATTGGTCATAGACCCACCTTCAAGCATACCGATAGACTCAGAATCACTTTGTGGGTCGATTTAGCAATGTCCGTCCGTCTGCCCGTCCATGTATTGTGCGTTCGATAAAGGTCTCAATTTTTAACCGATTTGTCAGAAATTTAAAACTTAAGCTTCTTTTGAGCCAAGGACGGACGGTATTAAAATTGGAAAAAAAATCGGTCCATTATTGACCTAGCCCCCATACAAACGTCCCTTTCAAATATGGGTCAAATGACCTTTACACGATATAGGTCACAAAATGCATGCGGCTACGCAGAAAACCTTTATTACAAAACAACAATGGGAAATTATATCATTTTCATTGGCACTTATTTCATTGGGAGTTCTTTCATTTTTTTTGGGAGTTATTACTTTGATTTATTGGGACACACTCAAAAAAAAATATTGTAAAACTAGCAAAAAAAATGGTTAAAATTAGCAAAAAAAACTGTAGTTTTGGACGTTGCAAAAATTTTGGTAATATTAGCAAAACCATTTTGCTAATCAAAAAAATAGGAAAAAAAATGGTAAAATTACAAGAATACCATTTTATTTTTGTAAAAAATCAACCTTGTAAAATTATTAAAAAAAAAGGTAAAATTACCAAAAAAAAAAAATGGTAAAATTGAAATAGATAAAAAAATTTGTAATTTGGTAAAAAAAACTGTTTTATTTAGTAATTTTTTTTCTCTGATTAGAAGTTGATTTAAAATTTGGTGAATATACTAAAAAAATTTTTGCCTGTTTTTGAGCACCACATTCTTTAAATGTAGTAATAGCAGCATATTACTTCAGTTGTTGGATGGTTTCTTCGGCTTGATGGTGGCAGCATCTTCTTTTGCCTTCTTCTCAGCAGCTGTAGTTGCAGTAACTGGACTTCCAACAACATCAAAATCCAAAATGATTTTTTTTTCAATTAAACACTTTAAACAAAAAATTTAAAGAACAACACTTCACATTTTTATTTTTTTTGCGTCATTTTTTTAGCTTAAGTAGAACAATTGAGATTTGCGTAGTAGTCTACACAAGAAATTTCTTACATTTTCAGGTAAAATTTGTAAAAAATTAACAATTTTTTTTCGAATTTTTAATTTTTTTCACATGTATTTAAAAAAAAAATAAAAAAAAACTTTTGGATATTGAAGATTAGATATCTAACTATGTGTATTATTAACTTTTTATTAACAATTTAGGTGGCAAATTTTAAAAAATTTTCATATAAAATTAGCAAAAAATATGGTAAAATTAGCAAAAAATATGGTAAAAAATACTAAAAATTGTGTAGCCTATTTTTCAGCGCACATGCAGTTGATGGATGGCTACTTTGCTATGGTGTTGGCAGCATCATCAATCTGCAATGATTTTTTTTCACACTAGAACACTTGAAACAATTTTTTTTTTAAACTAAGAAAAAAAAAATAAAAAGTATTACCATTTCTTTAAGGAAAATACTAATATTTTTGCTAAAATTATAGTAAAATAAAAAAAAAAAACTAGCAAGAAAATACAGTAAAAATACCAAAAAATTATTGTATTTTACCAATAGTAAATTGCCAAAAAAACAGTAAAAGTTAAATTTTTACAATTTTTTTTGCTAAAGTTTGGTTGAAGTAAATTACAACACCTTTTACTAATATTTTGACTAAGTTATTTTTTTGAGTGCATATTTCATTTTTTCTTTGGGAGTTATTTCATTTTTTAAAGTGTGGAGTTAATTCATTTTTCTTGGAACTTATTTCATTGGGAGTTATTTCATTGGGACTTATTTCATTTGGGAGTTATTGCGCAGTACCCACACAAACCACCCTACCGATATTTACATACATAATTATCTAAAATTTCATGAAAATAGAAAATATTTTATTAAAATTTTGTTTGCGTGTGTTTAACGAGTACTTAAATAACCCAATCAAATCTGATTATAATCACACCATTTTTGGACTTAGGCCCTATATGAAAATTTCACCCGATATTCACTTAAAGCGGTTTATTGGCTTGTTGCCAAAATCAAATTTGGTTTGTGAGTGTTTTCTACACTTTTTAAAGATTTAACAAAAGACAGACCCAATCGTTCCATGTTTGGACTTGGGACCCACTTTTTGGGAAACACTGGTGTAGGGTATTATATGGTCGGTCTTGACCGACTATAATTTTTGTACTTGTTTGAGTTAAATTTGTAAATGGTGTCTTTGAAATATTTGATTTTAAAAAATTATGAATTCGTGGTTTCCCGGCAGGTGCCCCGCCATGTATTTTGTTCAAATAAGTACATATTAAAACCTTCTGGAAAGCCTCTGCTAAACTTTGAAACCCATGGCCTTTTAAATGCTTTAAACAAATTTTTAGCAGTTACTTTAAACTTATCCTTTCAAACATTACATATCATGAGCAGAATTATTTGATTTTCATTCTCAATGTATTTACCATTTGTCTGAAACCTATATTTACTAAAAAAATTTTACAAAAAAAAAAATGCTCAAAAAAAATTCCCTACAGGCACATTTATATATGTTGTCATTCGTTTGTTTACATATTTCGCATAAATGTCACATAAGTGTCATTTACTATCGATATTAATATAACAATTTTTCACTTATAGTATAATTTCGATAGTCCTTTGGGGTACTGAACGACAACAAACAGAAAACAACCAACTAACGCACATCTACAGCACACAAACATACATATTTACAAGGATTTTGTAGGACTAAAAAAAATTGAAGAATGAGTACGATTTTTATTCTCAAATTGATCAATAAATGGTACATTTTTTGTAGTAACTAGTTAAAGTGCAATGGGCCAGAAATCTTAAAGGAATAAAAGCTGAAGGAGTAATACAAGATGGAAAACCTTGTTTCAGTAGTTTGTAACCGTTTTTCTAGATTTACTTAATTTATTTTAGATACAAGCATGCTCGCCGGTACTTTGTTAGCAGTTATATAAAATACCGGATAATTACAGATACATTTCCAAATTTCTTTCCTACAGAACCTTTATTTAATTTAACTGACTTCGTTTAATTTCTCGCAACAACTGTTAACAATGATTTAAGCAATAATTTAAATAACCCCATTTAGCCTGGAATCATGTTCGCTTTGGTAAAAAATGTTTCTTTAAAACTTTCGCGTCTTTATATCGTAATAAAACCTATGAAATCAGGAATATTTCTACCACAACTATTTACCAAGTTTCGTGATGTTGTGTTTGGATTCAAAAAAAATTAAAGATTTAACTTTACCCATTTTGAACCCTATTTATTCTACCAAATTATGTATTTTGAAAAGATCTTGAATAACATAAAGCGAGTCGTTTCCTGTCCCATTTCATTTTTTTTTTGTCTGTTCTTTTCCACATTGTTCCCTGCATATTTTATTTCGTTCCATGTAGGTTTCATTTCTTTCCGTAAAACATTCGTAAACCCCTTTTGCGATACAAAAAAAAAAAAATATAATTTCTAAATATGTTCTTTTCTGGTATGAAAAGCAGTTAAACTTTTGATATTCTGGCGTCTTTAGTTTAATGATTATTTTTCCCCCCTTAGAATCGAACAACTTTTTATACCCTCCACTCTAGTGATAGAGGGTATATATAAGTTTGTCATTCCGTTTGTAACACATTGAAATATTGGTCTAGGATCCCATAAAATATATGGGGCATTCCATGTGAAATCGGACACTTTGAAAAACTTTTTTTTTAGATTTTCCCAATTTGTTTACAGTTTTTAGTACCCTTCGAAAACTCCTTCGTGGTAAATTTTCAGATTTTTTTGATGACCCGTTCAAAAGATATCAAATTTTAAAAAATTGGTAGTTTGTTCCTTTACTCAAACTTCTTTTAATCATAACTTCTTCAATAATGGTCCAAATTTCAATTTTTTTTTCTTCAAAATTTTTGTTTTTTTACGTACTTTCTAAAAAAAAATCCAAAAAAAATCTTAAAAGCGCTCTAGTATGCGATTTTTAAGTTTTAAAATTTAAATCTCATTTTTGAAAATGTTTGTACTCTTCGATTTTTTTAAAATTTTTTTGTGTAAAACTTCTATCAATTCTACAAATTTTTTGCTCAGGAAGATCGTGGGATAACGATTATTACTATTTTTTAAAAATTTTGAAAAAATTTTATTGTAATTTTCCAATCTTAAAATCATTTTTACTGCTCCAATGGTGCGTCATAGAGGGGTCCTTTATAAGACCGACCCCCATTAATTTTTACGTCTCAACATTTCCTTGGAACAAACTAATACCCTATCTCCAATTCCTAAGGGGGCTCCCACACAAATCGACATTTTTTAAAATTTGTTCCAACCGCTCTAACTGCCCTAATAGTGCTCTTAGAGCAACAAAATGTATGACCGACCCACAATATTTTTTTAGTCCAAACATTTTTTTTGAAAACACCATACAAAATTACATTTTTATAAAATTTGCTCCAACTGTTATTTGTATGGGAGCCTACTTAGGGAGTGGAGATAGGGCCTAGGTATGTTTTGAAAAAATGTTGTAGGGTAAAAATAAATGGGGGTCGGTCTCACTAATGACCCCTCTCAGACACACCATTGGACCGGTAGAGGCTGATTAAATAAAACAAGTTTACAAAAAATAAAAAAAATTGTATGGGGACCGCCTTAACAGTTAAAGATAGAGGGTAGGTGTGTTCAGAGAAAATGTTTGGACTAAAAAACTATTGTGGGTCGGTCATACATTTTGTTGCTCTAAGGGCACTATTAGGGCTGTTAGAGCGATTGGAACAAATTTAAAAAAATGTCGTTTTGTGTGGGAGCCCCCTTAGGAATTGGAGATAGGGTATTAGTTTGTTCCAAGGAAATGTTGAGACGTAAAAATTAATGGGGGTCGGTCTTATAAAGGACCCCTCTATGACGCACCGTTGGAGCAGTAGAAATAATTTTAAGATTGGAAAATTACAATAAAATTTTTTCAAAAAATTTTAAAAAATAGTAATAATCGTTATCCCACGATCTTCCTGGGCAAAAAATTTGTAGAATTGATAGAAGTTTTACACAAAAAAATTTAAAAAAAATCGAAGAGTACAAACATTTTCAAAAATGAGATTTAAATTTTAAAACTTAAAAATCGCATACTAGAGCGCTTTTAAGAATTTTTTTGGGTTTTTTTTTAGAAAGTACGTAAAAAAACAAAAATTTTGAAGAAAAAAAAATTGAAATTTGGACCATTATTGAAGAAGTTATGATTAAAAGAAGTTTGAGTAAAGGAACAAACTACCAATTTTTAAAAATTTGATATCTTTTGAACGGGTCATCAAAAAAATCTGAAAATTTACCACGAAGGAGTTTTCGAAGGGTACTAAAAACTGTAAACAAATTGGGAAAATCTAAAAAAAAAGTTTTTCAAAGTGTCCGATTTCACATGGAATGCCCCATATATATTCATGATCCTCGACCGATTTTAAGTCGATCTAGCGCTGTCCGTCCGCCCGTGTGTCTGTCCGTAGAAAACACGCTAACTTTTGAAAGACTTTACAGAGGCTACTGAAGTTTGGCATATATGTTGGTGATTCACCTGGTCAGGTTGGTATTGCAATCCAGCCAAATCGGTCCAGTGGTTCAAAAGTTATGCGCAAAAAAATAAATTTCGGCAAGGGTGTTTCCCGAATTTACGAGATAAAAACACGATAACCCTAGGTCTGTTTGGTATTAAATTTCAGCTCAATCGGTCCAGTGCACAGTAGGTAATTTGAACCGAAATCTTGGCCAAAAATCATTTTTCGAACTAACAATAATAATGTTTTTGTTAATTACGTTCGATTTAGAAAATATTAAAGCAAATAACTGCATATTTGGTTTTTCCAAAAAACAAATATAAACTGATTGACGGGCAGTCGAATTCGGCATTTTCAAGCAACGTGCACAGTGCAATATAAAACGCCTAATTTTGATATAAATTCAAATGATTTTTTCAGCTATTAAACATAAAGAAGGATATCGTGTATAATATGGAGAAGAGAGGGGATATTAAGTAATAAAAAAATAGCAAAATATTTTGGTGGACGTTATTGCTTTTTTTACAAAACGTGTAATTATAACTTAACCTTAAATAAATGACTTTTTCAATGAATATAAACTTCGCATAAGCTTTTAATAATGTTAGCCGTGGTGTGCCGTGTTTTTGATTGATGAAAAATTTAAAGAAAATAATTCTGAATTCATTTTTTTTTATTTTCCGTTGCACTTTTTTGCACTTTTTGAGATATCAATTTTCTTTCAGACAGCCTCATCTTGCCATATCTTGAACTTTCTAACGTTTGGAGTGGGAAAAGAACTAAGAGAAAAAACCCTGTTGCTGTTTATAATGTTGTTGTCAGTAAAATTGATTAAAATAATGTTTTAAACCAATATTTGGCTTCGTTGAAGGAAATAGTACGAACTTTTTTTGAAAATTTTTCGTTAAGGTGGTACAAGGCCCACTCAAAAAATAACAGCTTTTTTCAGCAAAATCAAACAAAATGGTTTATGTGCCATTTTGTTAGCCTTCTTGCGTATTTTCTTCGTGCCGAGTTTCAAAAAAATTAGCCTATTCGTTTTCGAGATATTCAGTATTTTCCCTTTTTTTCGTATGGTGGCAACCCTAAAAATTTCCACGATTACCAAATTCATAAAATCCAGCTGTGCGTGTTCACAAAAAACTCTTAAATTTAAAATTTCAGCCATATCGGTCTAAAACTTTGGCTGTAATTATTTTTGGCCTAAAAATTGGCTCAAATTACCCAGTGTGCAGTGGTTCAAAAGTTATAAGCAAAACCCTGAATTTCAGATTAGTTTCATCTTAAATGCCACGTGTTTAAACAAGTTTTAAAAGCATTGGTGGTAACTTAACAATGCTTTTCAAACTTGTTTAGTTTTAAAGAAATGCTTTTTAAACTTGTTTAGTTTTAAAAGCATTGGTAACTTAAAAATTACACTCGAAAAAAATTTTACTCTAAAAAATATTATACACTCAAAAAAAATTAGTTTTTTTTTTTACAAAAATGACAATATTTTGTGTGCACACGTACGTGCATTCACTCAAAAATATTTTTACAGTAAAAAAAACATTACACTCGAAAAAATTTTACACTCAAAAAATAAAATTAGTAATTTTTTTTTTTTTTTTTAAATGACAAAAAAAGAGTTTTTTACTCAAAATAAAATATTTCTAATCAAAATTGTTAATTTTTTCACGTTAAGAAATGTACTATCCTTTAAAAAATCATTGTGGAGGGTATTCATAGATTCGGCAAAGTCGAATTTAACTTTTCTACTGTTTTCAACTACCAATATTTTCGGAAATCGAAAAAGTGCCAACGTACAATTTCTTACTTTTTCTTCCTTCCTTACCTTACCTTCTTTGTTTTAGAAATTTCCTATAGAATTTTTTCAGAACGTTTTGTTTTTTTTTTTAGTAATATCCTACATCTAAATTTCAATTTCCTGAAACATTATTTTTGGGGAAAAAAAAAAATTTTGTGATAAAAAAAAAATTTATTAACTTTTTTTGTGCGATTCTTTTTCTCTCAGATTAAAAAAAAATGTATGGCCCACTGTAGTTTTCAATTTTTTTTCAATGGTGTCGGAATAAGTAAAACAAAATAAATTAAATAACTTCTAAGATAAATAATATTTCCACATGTCTTCAGTAAAATTTGATTGGGGTTCTTTTCTAAGAATATATTAACCAGCTATCTCCTAGTTTAAGGGGTCATTTCAGTCCTTATTGTCAAATATCATCATTGATCATTAATAAATCGTAAAAAAATATAGCATTGAATTTCAATAGAGTTGTAGTCCCAAACTGATGGCTCTAGTCAAAATTTGAAGCAAAAAATATTTGTAGAATATTTTAATCCTTTAAACGCAGGTTTTATTGGTTTTCAATAAGAATATTTGAAAAAGCGACTAAAATGACTCCTTAAAATGGGAGATAGAAGGTTAATTTGCTCTAACAAGGGAAGTCTCCCTGGTGTCACCCTCCGATCTTCATGAAATTGTGATATGTTGTTAAGAACGAAAATTAATTCGACACGAATTTTTTTTTAGCGGCCCAAACTCATTTTTAGGTGGGGTCGATTTGTATGGGGGGAAATTTACCTTTTTCAGTTTTTTACGATTTACGTCTATTTAAACATAATCAATATAGGCATGTGGGGTATCAGATTAAAGGTATTAAAAATACATATCTCGTGGTGCTAACAACGGGCCAAAGAAGTTAATATTTTTCGACTTATTGACAAAAATGTCCTAAAATTTTGGTTTTTTACTCAATATGGCGAAAAGTTGTGCATGTTTAGAAACGTTCTTTGCACACGTAGATAGGTTTTCCAAAGACCTTTCATTTGGTATGCAACATGACTAGGTTTCTTTGCATAATATAGGAGATAAACGAAAAAAACTGAAAAATGGCCTTGTCTGCCCCCTTCCTTTATACCTCCTAAATATGAATTTGGGCCGCTAAAAAAAAATACTTGTCCCTGTTTTTCTACTCTTCAAAATAAAACCAATTCCATAAAGATCCACGGGTGACACTAGGGAGACTTCCCTTGAAAGTGTTAGTCTGCGGATTTTCCTCCTTTTGTGGCGCCGATTATAAACTTCCCAGCCGGAAGGACTTGGGTTCGAGTCCCTACAGTGCAGCAATATTTTTTTTTTTATTTTTACGTTTTTTATGTTTCTTATTTTTTTAATATTTTTTTAATAAATTTATTAAATTTGTTTAATTATTGTAACATTATTTTAATTATTAAAATAATTAGAAGGCTTATTGATGACATTTTTTCTCTGAATAACATTCATTAGTTCTATGATTTTTTTCTATGAGTCTAACAAAATCTATGAATAAAATTCTATAAAATATTTCACAATGCCAATGAATATTCATTCAGCCAATGAATTCTTTCATAGATTCTATGAATTTGGTTTTATGAAATTTGTTCATAGATATTATGAACAATAATTATATCAGTGCAAGGAGGCTAGATTTAAACTTTAAAGTTTAAAAGAAAATTTTTGTAGAAAACCGAAGAGTATTAAATTAAAAGTTTTTGTCCCATTTTACTCTCTAAGTTTCAGAAATTCCCAAAAGACTTTTTTCAGAATTTTTTGTTTCGATTGAGGATTCTAAGATCCAATAAATAATACCATTACATCTGGTTATGGAAAAAGTACCAAAGTACAAATTTCTACCCTTTTAGAATGGAAAATTTTTTAAAAGTATTTTTGTCAAAATGTTTTTTTTTTTTTACTGGGTAGTCCTACATTTCATATATTAAGTTTTAAGAACCATAATTTTAGGAGAAAAAAAAGTACCTAAGTACAAATTCTAACTATTTTTACCCTGTTAAAATCGGAATTTCCAAAACGTACTTTTCAGATTTTTTTTGCTGAAAAGACCAATATTTAATCTTTCAAGTTTCTATTACCATTATTTAAGGAGAAAGAAATCAGTACTAAAGTGAACTATTATTATTATTATTTATTTATTAGTCAATGGAACATAAATTCCTTAAAGACTAAGATATTCAAAAAGTAGTATATAAGTATAAAAAGTAATATAAATATAAAACATAGTTTGTAACATTATTAAAAAAATTTAAATTGACGCACATTAACATCCGCAGGCCACAACGAGGGCTTAAAAAGCTCCTTATATAGTTCAGCAGCTACTTGTTGCCCTCCTCCAATCGGAATTTCCATAAAGTACTTTACAAACAGAAGTTCAAAGAAAAAACTAATTTGAAATACATATGTTATTAAAACAATTGGAGTTAAAAAAATATTCAACGAAACAAAACTTTAGTGAAAAAATGTGAAGTAAAAATATTTCATTCCTTGTCATGCACTGCTGCATTCATTTCGTTCCCCGTTCTACTCCATTTTGTTTCTTGTTTCACTTCATTTCGTCTAAGTTTTATTCCTTATTGTTATTCTAGTTTTTATCTTAATGGTCATAAAAAGTAACATTTTCCCCATTGCTTACCTCCTTTTATCCTAAAAAAATTAACTTCTAAATATGCCCTTCTCTTGGTCGAGAAGGAGGATCTTTGGTGTTAAATTTTTTGATTCTGGGGTCTTTAGCTCAATATTTATAAAAAAAAAGTAAAAAGAAGAATCTTAGAACCGAAATTTTCAAAAAAAAATTTAAATGTTCGTTTTTTTCTGTCTAGGACTTTAGACTTCAATTTAAGGTTTAAATTAAAATTATTTTAGAAAATCTAAAATTTACCTATCAGAAATTCCGAAACGAATTTTTATAGAATATTTTTTTTTGATTGACATTTCAAGTTTCTAGGACCATTATTTAAGGTTCTTTTCAGAACATTTTTTTTTTGATCGTACGATCCTTCATTTTAAGTTTCTAAAACCATTATTTCAGAAAATATGAACAATACAACACACAAAAATTTTTTTTTGTCAAATTACAAGAAAAATCTCGTAATCCCATTTTACCAATATTTGACAGTTTTCTTTGTTTTTAACAAAACCCTCTATCACTAGAGTGGAGGATATAAAAAGATAAAAATTTTCTTGTCCTTTTACAGGGATTTTTTTTTTTTAGTGCAAGATAACACTTTTTACCCAATTTTGCTCCCTTAGAAACTGAATTTTATGGGACGGAAACTGTGCGATAATGAATCAAGCAGCCATCCAACTCTTTTATATATAAAGTAAATGTCTGCTACCATTTAATAACTTCCATCTTTGAAATTCTTCTCCATTGTGCCCCATTTTGGACAAACGAAAAAAAAACCCTCATCAAGTGTTTGTTTTTTACTAAGGGGAAATAAACATTTAGATCAAGTGACCCTTTTGTGAAGTAAAAGTGTGTAAAGTGTAACTGTGTATATGTCTGCGTTTCTTTGAATTTGTCAGTATTGTTCTAGCGAGTGCGTGTGTATTACAAAATAAGTCTGTCTGTGTCTTAAAATTCCCAAATTACTATTGACGGTATATCGATACTGGCTATCGACTCCTTTCTTTCAATACCCTTCAGCTACAGTATGGGGGCATACACACTTTGTCATTCCGTTTGTAACATATCAAAATAGCAGTCGGTGATCCATAATTTTTGATCCATAATCGATTCTGTGACATTCTGCACAAAAAAAAAAAAATAAATGGTTTGTATTGTTGGCTCGTTGTCAATTAAAACGTTGTTGTATTAACGAACAATTTAATTGTATTGACAAATTGTGTTGTTGAAGAAAATATTAATTATTTTCTTTTGTCAATATAATTAAATTGTTTGTTAATACAACAACGATTTTATTAAAAACTAGCTGGCCCGGTCCGCGTTGCTGGCCCAAATGTAAGATAAGTATTATATTTCGTCTCGCATTAAATATATAGCCCTGCAAAAAAAAGTAATGAATTTCTTGGCTTCGAAAAATTTGTGGGCGTGGTTTTAAAGACCCGATTAGGCAGATAATCATCTTCAAATTGAATTTTGGGAACTAAAAAAAAATAGCATGTCTTCGACTTTGCGAACTGTTTAAATTTAAAACTTCTTTAGTATCATTACGAAAAACACAAAAATAAATTACGCATATTCTTCGTTCTTATCGTGAGCTATTGTCTTAAGTTTAAACAAACCTTTATAGTTTTCCCGGATTTTCCGCTTTTCCGTGACACTTTTCTCAGGACAATAAATATTTCCGTAAAGTCCTTACTTTGACTACAGAGAAAAAATTTGAAACGAATTTCAATCAACAAAAATGCGGATTCAATAAATTTTTTTATTGAAATTCCTCCAATTAAAAAACTTATTATACCAATCCTCAAATTGTAGGTGATTGATTTAAAATTTTTTCAATCAAACATTTTTTCGATTTTGATCAAAAATTTGATAAATTTTTTATTTAAAGGTAATCAAAATAATGATTGATTTAACAAATGAATTGTAAGCTTATGACAAAACTATAAAAAAATTCATCTTTTTTGCTTTCCTATATGTTGCCGACAATAAAAAAGTAAAGCCCGATTATTTTGTATCTTTTTGAATTAATCTATTTATTCAAATAAATTAAAGTGAAAAAAAAAATCTGGTATGTTGAAAATTTGTAACAAAATATAACAAAAATTTTAATCAAAACATTGATTAACTCATTTAAATTTTGTTGATCAATAGATTTAATTGAAAATTTTTAGCCAATAATTTTTTGTGTGTATAATGATCATAAAAGAAAAAAATAGCAAATCAGGCCAATCGTTCGCCGATTTTAGATGTATTGAGAAAAGTGGGAGTGGACAATTTTTCCTTTCGTTAATACCTTAGTTGTACTATCACGAACGTCAACAAATACTAAATACGCCAAATCGGCCCTGCCGTTTTTTCTATTTTAGATATATCGAAATAAAAGTGGGCGTGAAAAATTTTTATTTCCGTTGGACTATCACTATAAAAAATAATGTTTAGTCAAATCGATCAAAGGAGGCGTAAAAGTATGAGTGATTATTTTTTTCGAAAAAACCTAGAACGAAAGGAACATTTTAAAAAAATATTATTCAAATCGGTCAGTTCTCAAGTGATGCGATAAGAACAAACTATGTACATTTGATTTTAATTTATATTTAATTATTCTATATTTTTTGTTCTATATTTTATTATTCTAAATTTTATTTTTCTATAGCATAAAAACCTTATTTGAATTTAACCAACTCGGTCCATCCGTTTAAAAGTAGGCGTAGAAATGGAAAATTGTTTTATTTCCGGAAATCTTAGTTGGACTATGACGAACATTAAAAACAAAATTAGACAAATTGATCCAGCCATTCCATGATTGAAAATAAAAGTGAGCGTAAAAATAGGCGTGGACCAAACCAAATCGGGCTGGCCGTTATAGTTTTCTCGATACATAAAAAAGTGAGGGTGGGAAATTTTACTATGCGTAAAAACCTTAGTTGAATTATGACGAACATTTTCAACAAAAATTAGCCAAATTGGGCGTGTTCAATTTCTGATTTCGTAAAAACCAAAGTTGGAATATGATGATAATTCATTTAAAAAAAATTTAGTCAAATCGGTCCAGCCATTCTCAGATTTTAGATACATTGAAAAAGTGGGCGTAAAAGTAGGTGTGGTCGATTTTTCTTTCAGTAAAAACTTAAAATACTTTATTATGAACCTTTAAATAAAAAACTACCCTGATCGGTGCAGCCGTTTTCCGATTTTATATAAATCAAAAAAAGTGGGCGTAAAAGTGGGCGTGGTCAAATTTTCTTTACGTAAAAACCTAAGTTGGACTATGACGAACATTTCAAAAAAAAAATCATCCAAATCGGTCCATCCGTTCTCAACTGATGCTGTTACCAACGAACGACAATTGATTTTTATTTATATAGATTAAACTACAATAAATTGTTTTTTTTTCTATAAAAATCCGTTTGTCCGTCCATCTGTATATAACACGATGCAGTCCAAAATAAAAATGCTAGACTCCTTAAGTTTGGAACTAACATTTCTTATGATCATCAGCAGATTAAGTTTGTAAATGGGAAAAATCGGCCCAGGGGGAAAAAGTTTCCCTTGAATAACTAAACCTAACTCTGGAAAGATTTATTTTATTTTTTTTAACGTGGGAGGGCTTAAAAAATTCGGCTTAGCCGAATTTAACACTCTCACTTGTTTTTTGTTAGGCTTGTCGTAGCAAGTATTATACATATTTTTGTTATGTAGAGGATTGTCCCTGGAGAATACAAGAGTTTGGCTATTTTGTTGTTTTCTATATATTTTTTTTGTGTGTTGGTAGTTAGTAGTCATTGGTTTGATTAATTGCTTAGTTGATAGAAAGGAAAAACATTTTTTTTCTATTCAGGAAAAAAATAAATAAAACAAAGTATTAGATTAGACTGTTAACAACGGTATATTATAAATAATTGTCCATGAAAATGTTTTTGTTTAGAGATAATTGTTGTTTTTTTTGAAGATTGTAGTATGGTAAAGGAGTTTATTTAATGAAGGCCTAAATGTTTGAATTGTTGAAAAGGGGTTTCGAAAATCCTTAATTATAGTAAATATTTAAAATAAATCAATTAACGATATTTGAAGCTATGACGTACATACATTATAGATATTTAAATTAAGATAGGGGTAATATCAATCGAATCTATATATGGGGCATTTCATGTCAAATCGGACACTTTGAAATTTTTTTTAGACTATCCCAATTTGTTTACAGTTTTATGTATCCTTCGAAAACTTTTTCGTGCTAAATTTTCAGATTTTTTTGATGACATGTTAAAAAGATATCGAATTTTTAAAAATAGGTAGTTTGTTCCTGTACTCAAACTTCATTTACTCATAACATCTTCAAACAGAAAGCCCCATAACTGCCCCGTCACTAGGGCTGTCAATCCCGAATCCCGAAATCCCGGGATTTTTATCTTAAAATGAATCCCGAATCCCGGGATTTTTAAGCTCAAATCCCGGGATTTTTGATATATTAAAAATGTATGAGAATTTATTTTTAAAAATACAACTTTGTTCAATTATTGTTACATTAACATCAAAAAATTAAAACTTAAACTTTTTTGAATTTTCAACGAAGCTGGCCACGAATTTTTCTGAGCTGAGAATTCTACCCTGGCTTGCTGAATAATAGTCCAACGCACTAACCATTAAGCTGTCACAGAGCTCTTTGACCAATGTTTGCAGGTTTTGGCGAACATTTTCTAAAAAACCAAAGCTTTGATCGAAGGGTGCCACGGGTAAATTTAATCCGATTGGCCTCAAATTTGTACCATATGAGTTTTAGGTCTAGAATAAAAATTTTCTGGGACGTTCAAAATTGGAATAAAAACTTTTTATACAAAAAAATACAAGTCTAATGTATTATATTATTACATTTTCCCTTTAAATATTTTTATTATTTTAAATTTTCTTTAAATTAGTTTTAAAATTATAGACCCGTACAACAAGAAAACAAAAAATCTCTTTTAATAAAAGTTTTATTTTAAAATTTAAATTTTCAATACATTTTTTTAAAACAAAAACAATTTGTATGGAAATAAAATTAAAAGCACATTTTAAATTTATTTTGTTTTCTTGTGGTAAGGCCGATACAGTGCAACAACCAAAATTGGAATGGGATGAAACCATAAGCAAATAAAAGTTGTCATTTTCCATAACATACCCCTTATGGCTTTTTTTAGTTCATTGCTAAATACTTAATATTAATTATTACTTGAAAACTGCATAAGTGGCGTATACAGCGTTGCCAGGTACTTTTTTCCGTTGTCCCCAAAAATATAACAAAATATCCCCAAAAATCCCCAACCAATAAAAAAATCGTTTTTTTAATTACAAAAAAAATTTTTTCTTAATTTAAAAAAAAAAAAATATTAGAGGTAATTTTATAATTTTATTTCGTAAATTTAGCAATTAAAAAATCTCCAAAAATCCCCAAACGCTTAAATAAACGGTGTTTGGCAATTTTAATATACATTTTACAGCCGGAAAATGCAAGTTTTGCTGAATGAGCTTCGTAATCTCGTTGTACAGAGTGGTTATGACTAAAGCAATTTTTAAAAATCGTTGATTTTATTTAATTTAGCTTGTTGTATTATATAGATTTAATTTCGAATATCCCCAAAAAATCACCAAAATAATTTTAGAAATCCCTATAAAAATCCCCAATCCCCAAATGAGATTTGTTGTCCTTTTTTCTAGCATGAAATCCCCAACTTTGGGGATAAATCCCCAAGTCTGGCAGCCCTGGGCGTATACTTAATTTTTTAATTGCCTTTAAATAACAATAAGAATAATTAGAAATATTTTTTTTTAATAATTTTGTTGTAGCGAAATCGATCCAAGGGTTTTCGTCGGAATCAAGCCCACGACTCCCTGTTTCATAAGCTAGCACGCTACCAACTAACACACAGTAGCCCCTTAATATGCACAATAAAACTAAAACATAAAGAGTCTACTATTTTCTTACTTTTATAATCAAAGAAATTTAATCCCGAAAAATCCCGGAATCCCGAAAAATCCCGGGATCCCGAAAAATCCCGTGATCCCGAAAAATCCCGTGATCCCGAAAAATCCCGGGATCCCGGGATTTCGATTTACAAATCCCGGGATTTTAAAAAACCGATCCCGTTTGACAGCCCTACCCGCAACCGCCCCTAGAGGGATAAAGTTTAAGACCGGCCCCCATTCATTTACCCGCCCCCCCCCCATACAAAATTACATTTCTGTAAAATTTGTTTCCACCGCTCTAACTGTACGAAGAGTGCCTTAGGAGGAGTCAAATGTATGACCCCATATAGTTTTTGAACCTCAACATATTTTCAGAACATATCTACCCTCTATCTTCAACCGTTAAATGGGTCCCCATACATTTTGAATGGAAGCCCACTTAGGGCAAGGAGATATGGCGTACACTCCAAAAAAAAAAAAAATCCCTTGTAAAACGATAAGAAAAGTTTGTAACTTTTTTTTTGCTACTTCCTATTTGCCAAAAATTCCTTGTTATTTTACAAGCTTTTTACCAATAATTCTGTAATTTTACAAGCTTTTTACCAATAAAATTGTAAATTTACAATTTTTTTGACGCGATAAAATTAACAAGTAGGTTTCGTAACTTTACTGGATTTTTATCTACCTCCTATTTTACGAGAATTTCTAGTAAAAATTACGATCTTTTTTGTAATTTTACAAGTTTTTTACCAATAAAGTTGTAAATTTACAACTTTTTTGGCACAATAAAACTTACAAGGAATTCACATGAATTTACAATTTTTTTTTTGTAAAAAAACCTTGGAAATTTGTAAAATTACAAAAAAAAAAATGTAAAATTATATTTCGATTTCGATCGAAAATTGTTTGTTAGAAAACAAATTTGGATCGAAATTTACAATATTTTTTTGTAATTTTACAAATTATCAAGATAATTTTACAAAAAAATCTAGTAAATTCACGAAAATTTCTTGTAATTTTATTGCGCCAAAAAAACTGTAAATTTACAATTTTATTGGTAAAAAGCTTGTAAAATTACAAAATTATTGGTAAAAAGCTTGTAAATTTACTATGAAGTCTCGTAAAATAGGAGGTAGCAAAAAATCTAGAAAAGTTACGAAACCTCCGCGTAAATTTTATCTTGTAAAAAATTTTTGTAAATTTACAATTTTATTGGTAAAAACCTTGTAAAACTACATAGTTATTGGTAAAAAGCTTGTAAAATTACTAGCAATTTTTGTCAAATAGGACGAAGCAAAAAAAAAGTTACACATTTTTCTTGTAATTTTAAATTTTTTTTTTTTGTGTGGGATTACGAGGCTATTTCTAGTAATTTGACAAGGTTTTTTTGTGTGTACTACACAAATGACCGTTATGTACCCAGCAAAAACTTCCATTACCAAGTAATTAACTTTGGGATTTATAACGAAAATGAGTAATTAATTACGTCCCAATTTCATTGTTAATTACTTTACGCTTACGAAAAAGCTAACAAATAATAGCCCATTCCCAGCTCGCTTACGAAAAGTTGAAAAAGTAACTGCATTGTTTGTTTAGTTGCTCTTATTAAATGAGAGAAAATAAATTAAGAGTAAAATTGTTTTTTATATATTTTTATGAAACTTAACTGGTTTTTAAAATTCAGATTGCAAATCATTTACATCGTAAGTTAAAAGTAAGGCCTTTTTTGGGGTATAAAGTAACGCAGCGAGTAATTTGTACACTAAGAAAATTATGTCATTAACTGTTTGTAGGTTATTTTAAAAAGTAATCAGTAAAGTTATTTTAAAAGAAAAATCACTTATTTTATAAAGGATTTATTTTTTTACTATATCTGTAGTTTAAAAAATATAATTTACTGTCTTAAAAACGATTTTTCTGTTACATTCATTTTCGGCAGTAAAAAATTTCTTCTATAGTTTTACTGTTTTTCAATACAAAATAAGTGAATATTCAGTAGTTTTTTAATGTTTTGGTTAGTCATTAAATTAATATTTAAAATTGACTGTAATGTGTTTTTATTTTAAATGAAAAAACAGTGAAATGGTTTTTAAATAAAATTTAATTTGTTTTAAGTGAATATTCACTGGAATTTACCTATATAATTTTTTGAGTGTGCTCATTACCAGGTAATACAATTGGGAATGGGTACTCGTTACCTAGTTTTTGCTGGGTAGTAACCGTAATAATTTTCTAAGTGTAGTGTAAAAAAATATTCAATTTAAATGCCAACGTTTTCAAGAAATGATGTAACATTGCATTCATCAATTTGATGAAAAGTTCTACAATCTAAATCATTATTTTACATTAGATGAAATCTACTACAACCATTTACCTTAGTGTAGTTGTTTAATTTCATAAAATTTATGACATTAAAATTAACAATATTATTTAATATACTCTATTTATAATTTTATAAAAAGCTTAAATCATTAAACAAATATGTATTGCTTTTATTGTTACAAATCCATCATTTGGTTTATGCCCTTAAAACATATTTATGTATTTATGTTACAGCAATATTGTTCTATTTAATGTACATTGTAAAATATACAACTTAATTATCTATCATTGATGATTAAAATATCCTTTGACCTTGTGGCCCATTATTTCAATAGGCTTTTCAAATAAAACACTCAATTTTTCTTTGAATATTGATGGGCTTTTTTGTTTTTATAAATTATATAAAATTGTCTTTCATTTAATTTTCAATAATATGAATATATGGAAAACAATACAAGCTGTGTTTTTTAATCATTTGGATAAGGTGGCGTGTTTATAAAAAAAAATAATTCAAGTAATGATCAAATTGTACTGATAAAGTGAAAAGCCCATACCAATAGTTTTGATCCACGGCATTTTGCATTTATTTTACATGTAAAATCTCGCGCTGAATCCGAAAATAAAGTCCAATGGTTCAAAAGTACAACAGTTTTCCAGATATTGATAAATTTTCAACTTTTTAAAAATTGCTTTTACTAAATTAAAAATATCTCCGGATCAACTCAGTGGATCTTTTGTTTGGTTTGAAAAATTGTCTCGTTCTCTCTCCCAGTTTCGTTTAAGTAAAAACTTTTAACCACTAGGGCACACTGGGCACGTGCCCTGGGCCCCCGACCTAAGGGGGCCCGAAATTCCAAAAAATAGCTTATACGAAAATGGAGCAACATTTTTTTTTAATTTAATCTTTCAGAAAAATCCTAAAATCTAACAGATTTTTCGCGTTTATCTGAGACTTTTTCCATAGCAGAAATTTGTGCTATAACAAAAGTCTCAAATTCATAGAAATTTTTCCTACATATAAAGTTTCAGATTGTGAAATATTTTTCGTACAAAAAAAGTTTTAGATTCTGATATTTTAAATATCTTATGTTTAAAGAAGTTTTCCAAAATAAAAAGTCTTACAAAGGAAGTATCTCAACCCTTATGAACCGATTTGAATGAAACTTAAAATATATATAAAATAGACAATTCTAAGGTTGGGGTGTCTCGGCTTATCGGCCATAACGGGGATTTAGGGGTTCAAAACATTCGTAAAAAATGGCGAAAAACAAGGTTTTTGGATTTTTCAGCTATTTCATTCTAAGGAACTATAGGGGACTAGCTTACCATCCCGGTACTTCGTTACCGGTTGCATTGAATACCGGATAATAGAAGGATCAGAATTGCTCTACCGATTTCAAGAAAATTCCCCTACGTAGTCTTTGTTTAATTTACTTTTGCAAATTTAAGTCTTTCATAAAATAATATTTCAATGAATAATTTAAACAATAAAATTTGAATAAATTTCGAGCCCTTATTTCGGGATTTTGGATTTTGAGTGAATGAATATTTCAGTGAATAAAGAAATTGGAATATAAATAAGTTTGAGTGAAAAAACATATAGAGAGAAAAAATATGGAGTAAAAAAAGTTAAATACGAAAAATTTGAGTAAAAAGTATCATTCCATATTGTTCCCTGCTCTATTCCATTTCGTTCTCCGTTCTAAAATTTTAAATTTTAAAATATGTCCTTCTCTTGTGTGTTATTTTTGGGGCTTTTAGTTTAATAGTTAGATAGGTAAAAACAACCATTTGCCTCCCTTTTCCCCTTAAAATTAAATTTTCCAAAAACTTTTTTTTTTGTGCTAGGTGATCCTTTATTTAAAATGTCAAGTTTCTGAGCCATTATTTCAAGAAATATAGGAATAGCCAAAATTTACACTTTTTCATTATTATAGGAACAAAGAAAAAAGTACCAAAAGTACACTTTCTTACCCCCGTTAGAAACGGAATTTCCAAAAAGAACCTCTTCAAAAAAGATACCGAAAAGGAACTTTTTATAAAAGGTACTTTTTATAAAAGGTACTTTTTATAAAAGGTACTTTTTATAAAAGGTACTTTTTATAAAAGGTACTTTTTATAAAAGGTACTTTTTATAAAAGGTACTTTTTATAAAAGGTACTTTTTATAAAAGGTACTTTTTATAAAAGGTACTTTTTATAAAAGGTACTTTTTATAAAAGGTACTTTTTATAAAAGGTACTTTTTATAAAAGGTACTTTTTATAAAAGGTACTTTTTATAAAAGGTACTTTTTATAAAAGGTACTTTTTATAAAAGGTACTTTTTATAAAAGGTACTTTTTATAAAAGGTACTTTTTATAAAAGGTACTTTTTATAAAAGGTACTTTTTATAAAAGGTACTTTTTATAAAAGGTACTTTTTATAAAAGGTACTTTTTATAAAAGGTACTTTTTATAAAAGGTACTTTTTATAAAAAAAGGTACTTTTTATAAAAAAGGTACTTTTTATAAAAGGTACTTTTTATAAAAAAAAGGTACTTTTTATAAAAAAAGGTACTTTTTATAAAAGGTACTTTTTATAAAAGGTACTTTTTATAAAAGGAACTTTATATAAAAGGTACTTTTTATAAAAGGTACGTTTTGTAAAAGGTAATTTTTATAAAAGGTACTTTTTATAAAGGGTACTTTTTATAAAAGGTACTTTTTAAAAAAGGTACTTTTAAAAAAAGTTACTTTTTATAAAAGGTACTTTTTATAAAAGGTACTTTTTATAAAAGGTACTTTTTATAAAAGGTACTTTTTATAAAAGGTACTTTTTATAAAAGGTACTTTTTATAAAAGGTACTTTTTATAAAAGGTACTTTTTATAAAAGGTACTTTTTATAAAAGGTACTTTTTATAAAAGGTACTTTTTATAAAAGGTACTTTTTATAAAAGGTGCTTTTTATAAAAGGTACTTTTTATAAAAGGTATTTTTATAAAAGGTACTTTTTATAAAAGGTACTTTTTATAAAACGTACTTTTTATACAGGGTACTTTTTATAAAAGGTTCTTTTTATAAAAATTACTTTTTATAAAAGGTACTTTTTATAAAAGGTACTTTTTATAAAAGGTACTTTTTATAAAAGGTACATTTTATAAAAGGTACTTTTTATTAAAGGTACTTTTTATAAAAGGTACTTTTTATAAAAGGTACTTTTTATAAAAGGTACTTTTTATAAAAGGTACTTTTTATAAAAGGTTCTTTTTATAAAACGTACTTTTTATAAAGGGTACTTTTTATAAAAGGTACTTTTTATAAAAATTACGTTTTATAAAAGGTACTTTTTATAAAAGGTACTTTTTATAAAAAGTACTTTTTATAAAAGGTACTTTTTATAAAAGGTACTTTTTATAAAAGGTACATTTTATAAAAGGTACTTTTTATAAAAGGTACTTTTAATGAAAGGTACTTTTTATAAAAGGTACTTTTTATAAAAGGTACTTTTAATAAAAGGTACTTTTTATAAAAGGTACTTTTTATAAACGGTACAGAATTTTCAGAAAGTACTTGTTCCAGAATGTTTTATTTCACTAAAGGATCCTACATTTTAAATTTGAAGTTTGAATGAACATTATTTCAGTATATAAAAAAAAGTACCAAAAGTACACTTTTTACCCATTTTACCCCCGTAGAATCAACGGTATAGAATTTTCAGAAAGTACTTGTTCCAGAATGTTTTATTGCACCAAAGGATCCTACATTTTAAATTTGAAGTTTGAATGACCATTATTTCAGTATATAAAAAAAAGTACCAAAAGTACACTTTATTACCCATTTTACCCCCGTAGAATCAACATTGGCAAAAACCCAGACTTAGTGAATCTTTTTTCCGGGAGGTGAACCTACATTGCAATTTTCAAGTTTCTAGTACTATTATGTAAGGAAATATAAAATGTACCAAAAGTACAGTTTTTTACCCTTTTTACCCCCTTAGAATCATCATTGGCAAAAATCAAGCCCTAGTGGATCTATATTCCGGGAGGTGAACATACAGTCCAAATTTTAAGTTTTTGTGGAAATATTTTTAAGGAAATATAAAAGGTACCAAAAGTACAGTTTTTTACCCTTTTTACCCCCTTAGAATTAACATTGGCAAAAATTCAGCCTTACTGGATCTATATTCCAGGATGTGAACATACAAACCAAATTTCAAGTCTCTATGACCATTATTTCAGGAGATATAAAAAGTACCAAAAGTACAGTTTTTTACCCTTTTTACCCCCTTAGAATCAACACTGGAAAAAAATCCGGCCTTAGTGTATTCATGTTCCGGGAGGTGAACATACAGTCCAAATTTCAAGTCTCTATGACCATTTTTTAAGGAAATATATTAAAAGGTACCAAAAGTACAGTTTTTTACCCTTTTTACCCCCTTAGAATCAACATTGGCAAAAATTCAGCCTTACTGGATCTATATTCCAGGATGTGAACATACAAACCAAATTTCAAGTCTCTATGACCATTATTTCAGGAGATATAAAAAGTACCAAAAGTACAGTTTTTTACCCTTTTTACCCCCTTAGAATCAACACTGGAAAAAATCCGGCCTTAGTGTATCCATGTTCCGGGAGGTGAACATACAGTCCAAATTTCAGGTCTCTATGACCATTATTTTAGGAGATATTAAAAGTACCAAAAGTACAGTTTTTTACCCTTTTTACCCCCTTAGAATCAACACTGGCAAAAATCCAGCCTTAGTGGATCTATATTCCGGGAGGTGCACCTACAGTCCAAATTTCAAGTCTCTAGCTTCAGCGGTTTGGGCTGGGCGATGATGAATCAGTCAATAAGTCAGTCAGTCAGTCAGTCAGTCAGTCACATTACTCTTTTATATATATAGATTAAGGGGTTCAAAATATGGGTTAAAAATGGCGAAAAATAGTTTTTTTTGATTTTTCAGCTATTTCATTCTAAGAAACTATATTTTGTTTACATATGAGAAGAAAGGGTTTTTAATTGCCTATCGAATGGTGACAAAACCTTGTAAAAATTCAGCTTTGTTAAATACTTTTTCCACGAAAATAAGTAAATTTTGAGGGGTATTTATAAGAAGTCATAGACCTACGATATCCATATGAATACAAAATAATCTTAATTAAATTTAAGTCGACACGTATATTTGCTCTAGACGATATTCCTGTTAGTTCGGGAGTTATCGAAGTTCCCGAAGGCCCACATGGTTTCATAAGGGAACAACGAAATTTTTAAACACTGATATGGCCGATATGCCGAGATCGTCCCTTTTATATATATTTTAAGTTCCAGGCAAATCGGTTCATAAGAGATACTTCCCTTGTTAGATTTTTAAACACTTATCGTATTCAAAGTCTCAGATTCTAAGAAATTTTTGGTATAGAATAAATCTCACATTCTGAGACAATTTTTTTATAGAAAAAGTCTCAGATGCTGAGACATTTTTCGTATAGAAAAACTCTCAGATTCTGAGAAATTTTTCGTATTGAAATGTCTTAGATTCTGAGGCATTTTTTTTGGTCTAAAAAAGGCTCAAAATTAAATTGTCACAGATTCTGAGAGATTTTTTGCTAAATTTACTCAAAAAGAGATTCTGATTCGATCGGTATTCTTACAGGTGGGTTAGGGTGATAGCTATTTTGCAAAACTTCGAATTTCAAGGAGTGCACCCCTATTTATAAAAACCGGGTTAATATTATTCCATTTTCCTAAAACGTATAGGGTTAAAGTCTAACATAGCTTTTAATAATTTATGGCCCTTACTTTGTGAAATTTTAAAATATTTACCAAATTTTTCCAAATTGCATTTTCCTCGAAATCCGCTGAGTTTAAATCGATGCCCCCGCCAAACTATCCGAGGGATATCCCCCAAAAAAGTTTTATTTTATATGCTAACATATATTTTATAAGATTCTGTGGTTTTTTCAGCATTTCTCATAATTTTGTTTAAGAAAATTTTTAAAAAATCAAAATTTCAGTTTTGAGAACCACGCCAAATATAATGCATATTTTTGGCCTTACCATGAAACGGGTTAATGACATCCTAGAAAGACAGTATTTCATATCAGAGTATTTATGATAGAATAGAATATATATATCGTTTTCCATTGGTTTATTTCAATAAAATTAGAGAATTGGGGCTGATTTTCGTGTTTTAGGGGTCATTTTGTAAAAAATGGGTCATTTTGACTCTGAAAGGCTTACAAGGGTTAATTTTTGAAAACCCAAACATTTTTAGTATATCTTCTTATACTAAAAACAACTCGTGTACCACTTTTTAACAATATATTCAAAAAACAACACCATTTATTCAATGTTTTTCATCAAAATATGTCTATTTTCGTGTGTTTGACCTTTGACCTCGATGCGCCTCGTGTTAATGTTGTCCGATTTGGCTGAAATTTTTAGCATAGCATTTTTAGGCCAAATGCAAAAAAAAAAATAAGGGGTGCACTCCTTGAAATTCGAAGTTTTGCAAAAATAGCTGCCACCCTAAGGTGGGTATAGGACCTATATTTCGTATAGTTACAAACATCAGCACCCACTCAATATACCGTGTACCACAAAGTGGTACTTTAGTGGCCCTTTGTTCCAGTCTGGAACCAATAAATGTATATATGGGGTTTTCGCCTCAAGAGACACAACTTTTGAAATCGATGTCTTCCGATCGGGATGAAATTTGCATCAAGGGTAGTCCTATTGGATAGTAGTTTGGACACCATTTTTCAACGAGATCGAAATATTGAAGAAAAGCTATCTAACTAACACTCTTTAAATTTCAAATTTTATGATCGAAAAATTGTGTCCAAACTAACCTTGGTGCAAATTCCAATCCGATCGGAAGATATCGGTTTTAAAAGTAGTATAACTTGAGACGAAAACCCCCATATACATATAAAACGTTTGTTCTATTTTATCCAAAGACCCGGGATGAGGAAAACAGACATTTGGCGCCCTGCTCAGAGAATGGTTAAATGATATTTACCATAAAGTGTGAAGCTTTTTTAAAAAATCGCGATCTACTTACCCAAAAAAAAAACGATGTCAGTCTTTTTGGTTTTCACCCAGTTCACTTTAAAAGGCAAAATAAGAAAATATTTTTAGCCTTAAACTAAATAGATTAAATAGAGAGTAAAACAACATAAAATGATTGATTGACTGTCAACACTTTTTTTTTAGGTTTTAATGTTGTCACATTTTATATGTATGTCAAATGCCTTTATTGGCTTGTTTTGATAGCGTTGGTGTACAAACATTCATATATGAATGTGTGCATATTTGTAAGGCCTTGTAAATACTTATGAACAAACAAATAGACAGAATAATGAACCTATCCCAACACCCATGAATGAACAAATTCACTATTAAAAATTATATAGAAATTTTTAGTAATAAAGAACAGTGGTAAAATGGGATTACGAGACTTTTCCTAGTAATTTGATAAAGTTTCTTTTTTTTTTTGGTGTGTACACAACTCTGTGGTACAGGGCATAATAAGTGTGTGCTGATGTTTGTAACTATCCAAATATTAGTTCTAGACCCACCTTCAAGTATACCGATAGACTCAGAATCAATTTCTGAGGCGATTAAGAGATGTCCGTCCGTCTATCCGTTCGTCCGTCTGTCCATGTAAACGTTGTGAGCACGATCAAGTTGCAATTATCAACCGATTTGTATGAAATTTCAAATTTAAGCTTTCTTTGGCCCAAGGACGAAACAAAGCCTATTGAAATTGTTCAGACCAAACACCCATACAAACGCCTCTTTTAAATTTTGCCCGAAATTACTCTAATAACCGCAGTATAATAAGTATCCTTTCTAAATTTGAAATATTTTATACCCACAAATCATGAGTTCAAATCTTAACAAAGAAATTTGTATCAAAATTTACATTTTACAAAAATAATCTAATAAATTCACGAGAATTCCTTGTAATTATAATTGGGCCAAAAAACTGTAAATTTACAATTTTATTGGTAAAAAGCGTATAAAATTACAAAATTATTGGTAAAAAGCATGTAAAATTACTAGGAATTCTCGTAAAATAGGAGGTAGCAAAAAATCTAGTAGAATTGCGAAACCTCTTTGTAAATTTTATCGCGTCAAAAAATTTGTAAATTTACAATTTTATTGGTAAAAACCTTGTAAAATTTCAAAATTATTAGTAAAATGCTTGTAAAATTACTTTTTTTTTTGTCAAATAGGAGGAATTTTTAATTGTGTTTTCTACACTAAGTAAAGATCTAAAAAATATAGATTCAAGCGGTCCATGTTTGGACTGAGGATCCATTTTTCGGAAAACACTGGTATAGGGTATCATATTGTCGGTCTTGACCGACTGTAATTTTCTTACTTGTTTCTAATGAAGTTGATACCTTCAAAAACTTGTGTAAAAAACTCATCTAAACCACTGTAAGACAGCAACAATACATCTCTTTCGTCACTATTATAAAGCAACAACCACAAATATATTTAGCCCAAAAGGTCTTGACTTTTTAGCTAATTTTGGTTGAAGGCAACAGCAACAACAACGTCAACGAAACACTTGACAATGATAATACACAGAAAAAAAACGTCGAGGTAATGTTATCTAAGCTGGCATAGGTAAATTATTTTTGTATGAAATTTAAAAGCCACGACTTATTACCTATGCCACCAGTATAATTTTACTTTGCATTTTCACCTAATGGCCATGTAAGATTTACTAATGAATATAGGTAAAATTTCGAATTTAATTTTTTTATTTTTTATTGACATTTTCAATTTTAATATTTTGAAAAGGTATGTCCAAAATTTAAATTAATTAATAAATAATAAAATTATGTACATAATAATAATTTGCATATTCAATTTTTAGAAACTAAATACATATTTAATCCGAATTAATCTGGAACTGGCAGCGATTTTGAAGAACATGGATTATATTTTACATTTGCAAGCTCAGAAACAGAAGCGAAAAATTTCCCTTGAAACTGGGACACAAGAAGAAAAAACAAAATTAAATATGGAGACGGGAAAAAAGGAATCTGTTATAAATATTTGAAGCTACTTAAAGGTAAAAATATAACGATTATTTCTATATGCTATCTTTTAATATAGATCATATTTTGCTACCAGTTTCAGCTCAAGAACATTCCACGCCCAAAAATGTGCCAATTGAATGGTGACATTGTTAAAATGTAAATTGATTGTAAGGCTATCAAAACAATCTAATTGGAAAATGAATCCCCCCATTTGATCCCCGAAAAGTTAACACCAACATGTATAAAATGGACCGGTTTCAGCTTCTGCTACAGAAATGTCGAATTAATACCCTTGAGGAGAGAGAAAATAAAAGAAATGCCACTGCTCTTTGCACTTGCATTGTACTGAGCGTTTTTCTATATAAAAAATTTCTCAGAAATTGAGAATTTTTCTGCAAAAAGAGTTCCTGAGAATCTGAGAATTTTTATATAGAAATGATATTTCAGAATCTGAGAATTTTTCTATAGAAAAATATTTCAGAATCTGAGAATTTTTCTATAGAAAAATATTTTAGAATCTGAGAATTTTTTATAGAAAAAATGTCTCAGAATCTGAGATTTTTTTTATAGAAAAAATGTCTCAGAATCTAAGAATTTTTCTTTAGAGAAAATGTCTCAGAATCTGAGAATTTTTCAATGAAAAAAATCTCTCATAATCTGAGAATTTTTCTATAGAAAAAAAGTCTCAGAATCTGAGAATTTTTCTATAGAAAAAATGTATCAGAATCTGAGAATTTTTCTATAGAAAAAATGTCTCAGAATCTGAGAATTTTTCTATAGAAAAAATGCCTCAGAATCTGAGAATTTCTCTATAGCAAAAATGTCTCAGAATCTGAGAATTTTTCTATAGAAAAAATTTTTCTATAGAAAAAATGTCTCAGAATATGAGAATTTTTCTATAGAAAAAATGTCTCAGAATGTGAGTTTTTCTTTAGAAAAAATTTCTCAGAATCTGAGAATTTTTCTATATTTTCTCAGATTCTGAGACATTTTTCTGAAGAAAAATTCTCAGATTCTGAGACATTTTTTTTATAGAAAAGTTCTCAGATTCTGAGACAATTTTTCTCTAAAAAAATAGAAAAATTCTTAGATTCTGAGAAATTTTTTCTATAGAAAAATTTTCAGATTCTGATACATTTTTACTATAGAAAAATTCTCAGATTCTGAGATATTTTTTCTATAGAAAAATTCTAAGATTCTGAGACATTTTTGTATAAAAAATTCTCAGATTCTAAGACATTTTTTCTATAGAAAAATTCTCAGATTCTGAGACATATTTTCTAATAAAAATTCTCTTTTTATAGAAAAAATGTCTCAGAATCGGAGAATTTTTCTATAGAAAAAATGTCTCAGAATCTGAGACTTTTTCTATAGAAAAAATGTCTCAGAATCTGAGAATTTTTCTTTAGAAAAAATGTCTCAGAATCTGAGAATTTTTCTTTAGAAAAAATGTCTCAGAATCTGAGAATTTTTCTATAGAATAAATGTCTCAGAATCTAAGAATTTTTCTATAGAAAAAATGTCTCAGAATCTTAAAATTTTTTATATAGAAAAACTGTCTCAGAATCAGAGAATTTTTCTATAGAAAAAATGTCTCAGAATCTAAGAATTTTTTTTATGGAAAAAATGTCTCAGAATCTAAGAATTTTTCTATAGAAAAAATGTCTCAGAATCTGAGAATGAAAAAATATTTCAGAATCTATGAAGATTTCTACAGAAAAAATGTATCAGAATCTTATAATTTTTCTACAGAAAAATTTTTTTAGAATCAGAATTTTTCTATAGAAAAATGTTTCAGAATCTGAGGAATTTCTTAAATATATAAAAAATTTTAAAAATCTGAGTATTATCTATAAAAAAAAAAAAAACTATTTTCTATAGAAAAAATGTCACAGAATCTGATAATTTATTGTATCGAAAATATGTCTCAAAATCGGAGAATATTTCTATAAAAAAATTATCTCAGAGACTGAGAATTTTTCTATAGGGTAAATCCATCTATAACCATCAAATAAAATGAGCATTTTGGACATGACCCCTCTCAAACTTGATGAAACTTGGTAAACATATTGTATTCATGTAGGAAAAGAAAAATTCCAATTTTTGGCCTGCTGGACCAAATAGTTTCGGAGATAACAGGGTTTGAAAAATGAAAAAATCATAAATATCTTACTGAAGTGGTCATACGTTTTTTACCATATCTCTGTCAATCTTAATGATACAAATCTCAGTGATATCTCATTTTAAAGGTAATGGGGTCCACATTAAAATAAAATTTAGCAAGATTTTTTTTGTTGATGCTTAAATGTCATACTTAGGAAATCCGTGGTTTAAGATGAAATATCTCAAAAAAGGGTATTTTTAAATCTTTTGAAAAAATAAATGTTAATCCTTTATCCCTTCTTTAAACGTATATTCAAACCGTAGAGTGGTATCTCAACTGGTTCTCGAGTTATGCAAAAAATTGTTACGCCGCATTAGAAAAAATTTGTTATTTTCATGGTCAAATTTACAAAAAATTTTAAAGTTGACAAGTTAGTGATGCTGTTCTTCGATTCTAATAGGTTTTGGGATGTAGACTACGAATATGATCTCAAAGTTGCGAAATTAGCACTTGTTCTAGTGTTATTTGCAAAAAAATTGTATTTTTTTAAGTTGATGCATTTGTTTGTTTCTAATAGAAACAATAGATTTTGGGGTGAGGATAACGAATATGATCTCAAAATTTCAAAATATGCAATTTTTCCGGAGTTTTTTGCGAAAAATTCGTACTTTTTTAAAATTAATTGCTACGTGATGCCGTACTTTGTTTCTAATAGATTTTGGGACGAAGATCAGGAATACGATGTCGAAATTTTAAAATGAGCTCTGGTTCTTGAGTTTTTTGCAAAAAAAATTGCAAACTTTTTTTTTTGCAAATATTTAAAAAAAAATCAGTTAATATTGCAATTTTAATATCATATTCGTCTTCTGCATCAAAAAAACTATTAGAATCGAAGAACAGCATCACTAACTCGTCAATTTTTAAAAATTTTGTTAATTTGACCTTGAAAATAACAAATTTTTTCTAATGAGGTGTAACATTTTTTTGCATAACTCGAGAACCAGTTGAGATACCACTCTACGGTTTGAACATAAGTATAAAGAAGGGATAAAGGATTAACATATATTTTTTCAAAAGATTTAAAAATACCCTTTTTTGAGATATTTCATCTTAAACCACGGATTTCCTAAATATGACATTTAAGCATCAACAAAAAAAATCTTGCTAAATTTTATTTTAATGTGGACCCCATTACCTTTAAAATGAGATATCACAGAGATTCGTATCATTAAGATTGACAGAGATATGGTAAAAAACGTATGACCACTTCAGTAAGATATTTATGATTTTTTCATTTTTCAAACCGTGGTATCTCCGGAACTATTTGGTCCAGCGGCCCAAAAATTGGAATTTTTCTTTTCCTACTTGAATACAATATTTAAACCAATTTTTATCCAGTTCTGAAAGGGTGATGCAGATCGGTCAGATGGTTATATATATTTTTACCCTATAGGAAAAATGTCTCAGAATCTGAGAATTTTTCTATAAAAAAACTGTCTTAGAATCTGAGAATTTTTCTATAGAAAAAATGTCTCAGAATCTGAGAATTTATTTTTTGAAAAATATTTCTCAAAATCTTTCTATAACAACAATAATTGTAATTCATGATTAAATTTATTTATAAAAACATAATAAAATCAAATAACTTTTTAATTTATTTAATTTAGTAAAGTGTGTAATTATTTATACCTAGCGTATTAACAAAATAATTTAGATAAATTACCAAAATTTATATATAAATTTTTATTCTGCTAAACTTTGAAAAGTTTACAAAGTTTCCTAGGAATATTTCCTAAAAGCATAGATAATTTTTCGAACATATCATTTTTTAAAAATCACCTTGGCTTTTTAGTAATATTGTCTAAAAACTTTGTAGGCTCTATGTTATCTTGGCACTTAGATAAAGTTATACTATAAATTTAGGTAATATTACCTCGATTTTTTTTTGTGTGTAGCAACGTTATACAAAATATTGTTGATTTTGACTAAAGTACTCTTTACATACGCAACTACATGTAAATTTGTATGTATGACGTTGGTAACCCTTTTGTCCTTTCTCCCATTAGCTAAAATCCACATCGCCCCACCCCTCTAACCATATGCCACTCTACGCAATTAGTGTTAATAATGTAACATACATTTGGGACACACTATAAAATTGCCAAAGGGATGCATGTAAGTATTTATATATGTAAGTACCCAGCAAATTTTGAAATACAGTAATAAAAATAATATAAAAAAATTTTATTCTAAAATTATGTTAAATTTATTTTACAAACAACAACATCATCAGCAGCAACAATGAATAGTAAATATATGCATAAAATAAATACTCAAAATCATTGCAAAATGAATTCCACTTTATGCAGTTCTCTAAAAAATCCATTTAAATTACAAAAAAAAAAAAAAATAAATATATTTTTTATCTAGTTGAAATTAAAAAAAATAAATCCATTTATTTTGTTTTTTAAGTTTTGCCAAACAATGAGAATGTGACATACATCTATAAAATATATTTTCTAATTAATCTTAAAATTTAGTTGGTTTATATAAAAATCAAATATATGCATTTTTTATTTATGAATTTCAAATATTTATGGATTTTTTTTATTTTAAGGATGATTTAAGTGAAAATATGTTTATTTAAATAAATATATCGTTAGGAATGTAACACATCTTTACATATTCCAGAAAAATTTTCAAAGTTAATGATTTATCCACGGAATTGCATGCAGGAATTCAGGAGGTTCTGAAAATATTGCGTTTTCCTTATTTCCAATTGATGATTTTAACAGATTTAAAGCAGGTTTACTTAAATATCACCCAGGATGTTTTTTTTTTTAGAAAATATTTCTGTTGCAATAGATTTTTGAATATATTCTAAAGTTATCACAGCCAAATTTTCAATATAAAATAACCCAAATACTGCTGACCATCCTTTTAAAAAAGTGCTAACATTTTCATATAATTTTTACAAATGCTCAAAATGTACAAGTCAGAAGTTGGTCAGTAGCAGTCTAAAACCATTATTGGTGGTCACCGATGCTAGTGTGCTGCACTGCTGACTTTTTCTTGCACTGAAAAAAAATAATATTATTATCATTATTTTGTTTTCAATTAACCAATGAAGATTTCATAATTATATGCATAATATTGGTAACAAATTTCATAAAATTTGTTTCATTAGATTTCATTATTTCATTAAAAAACTAGCAGGCCCGCCCGGAACTTTGTTACCGGTAATATTAAATACCGTATTAAAGAAGGATCAGGATTAGAGTCCCCATTTCTTAAATTCTCCCATACATTATTAAATTTTTATTATAAAATTAAAACAGCCCCGTTCGTTTTGGTAAAAAACTATCTAGAAAATTTTCGGGCCTTATATCGTATTTATTGAAATCATTTCATTCCCCGTTTCATTCCATTTCGTACCCCGTTCTATTCCATTTTGTTCCCTGTTCTGTTCATTTCAGTTTCAATTCATTTCGTTCCATGTAGGCTTCATTACCCTGCAAAAAAAGTCATTACCACTTCTCAGTGGAGTGCTATAACAAATGTAATGAAATACAACAAAAATAACAAAAAACACAAGACAAAAACACACAAACAGTTTTTTCTACTACAGAATACATAGATATTCAGCACTTAACTCATTACCTACCGCGACACCTCCATACAAATGTAAGTAGATATTCAGTAGAAAAGAACTACTCCGTGGAAGTAGTTGGAAGTTGTTTGAAAGCTCGGAGTACTTCTTATCTACTGAATATCTACTTACTTTTGTATGGGAGTGTCGCGGAAGGTAATAAGTTTAGTGCTGAATAACAACTTTTTATGGAGTAGAAAAAACTGTTTGTGTGTTTTTTTCTTGTGTTTTTTGTTATTTTTGTTGTATTTCATTACATTTGTTTTAGTTTTAAAGCACTCCAAATAGAAGTACTCCACACTTTTTTTGCTGGGTATGTATAACACGTGTTAAAAAAATAAAAACATTTTAGGGTCGTTATCGCAATTGATATAAAAAGTACCATATTGTTTACTCCTTTTTACCCTTAAAAATTTTAATCAAAATATGTTCTTCTCTTCGTTGTTCATTCTGCTGGAGGATTTCAGTTGATAATAAAAGTACCACAGTACAATAAGTTACCATTAAAATCTAAATTTCCGGAAAGTATTTTTTTAGAATGACTTTTTGGCCTAAAGGATCCCACATTTGAAGTTCAAGTTTCTATGACCAATATTTTAGGAGATAGGTTAAAAAGTTCGCTACTTTTCACCTATTTGCTCCAATAAAATCGGAATTTCCAAAAAGGGCATTTTTCAAAATGTTTAGAAATCGGATGAGTGGTTTGGGAGGTTTTAAAATTTTACGTCTTTTGACCCAAAGTGATCCTTAAAATGGGTGCGGTCAATGAAACTTACCCTAACTCACCCTGAAGGAGAATTCTAAATATTGGTGAAATAATTTTTGAAACCTCATAAAAAGTTTCGTATATTTTAAAATTTTACGTCGATAAACCGTAGCCTATGTCGAACCTGAAGGACCATTCTTAATATTGGAGAAAACATTTTTTAAAATCGAATGAGTAGTTTCGAAGATTTTGGAATTTTTCTGGCCACAACTGGGAAATGTCCACCCTAAAGGACCATTTCTTAAAATATATTGGTGATAAAATTTTTGAAATCGGATGAGTAGTTTCATCATATTTAAATTTTACGTTTTTTTGTCAAAACTGGGCGTAGAAATGGTCGTGGTCAATGAAACCCAGCACATTTTGCCACTCTAAATAAACCTTTCAAGCATTGATGGAAACATTTTGGAAATCGGATGAGTAATTTTGAAGATCGATGGTCGATGATTCCTAGCCTATATCCACCCTGGAGGAGTACTCCAAATATTAGTGAAAACATTTTTGAAATCGGATGAATAGTTTCATACACCCAAAAAAAAAACGTGGGTATTAAATACTAAAAATTTAACTAATTTTAGTCCAAAAGGACCTAGTGCAGAAATTGGTAACCAATACTAAAATTTTTAACTAATATTAGTCAAAACCAGTAAAAATTACTAATGTTAGTACTTTGAAGATACTAAAATTAGTAACCAATTAGTAGATTTTGGTACAATATCACTTACTAAACCTTTTACTGTAGAATTATTTTGAGTGTAGATATTTACATTTTAAGTTTTTTTTGCCAAAAGTGGACGTAGAATTGGGTGCGGTCGATGAAACCAAGCATATTTCCATCATGAAGGACCATTCCAAGTATATATTGGTGAAAAAAATTTTGAAATTGGTTTAGTAGTTTTGGAGATTTTTAAATTTTACGTTTTTTGGCAAAAAGTGGGCGTATAAGTGGGCGTGGTCGATGAATCCTAGCCTATATCCACCCTGGAGGAACACTGGAGGAAAACATTTTTGAAATCGGATGAGTAGTTTCATAGATATTTAAATTTCAAGTTTTTTGCCAAAAGTGGGCGAAGATGTGGGCGTGGTCGATGAAACCAAGCATATTTCCATCATGAAGGACCATTCCATGTATATATTGGTGAAAAAATTTTTGAAATCGGTTTAGTAGTTTTGGAGATTTTTAAATTTTACGTTTTTTTGGCAAAAAGTGGGCGTAGAAGCGGGCTTGGTCGATGAAACCTAGCCTATGTCTGTCCCGGAGGAACACTCTAAACATAGCTGAAAACTTTTTTGAAATCGGATGAGTAGTTCCGGAGATTACTTTCTACAAACAAACAAACAAAAAACAAACATTACCTCTTTATAATATTATTATATTATATAATTATATATTATATTATATATAAGTAAAGTATAGATATAGATGACATTAAATTTTGTTGTTAAAACATTTTTTATGACACCTGTCGTGTCGGGTCTGTTTAGTCTTTAGAAAAACTCAAAATGTAGACAAAAAAAAAAAAAAAAACAGCTGATGAACAGCTGGGATGAAATTTGGTCCTAGTAGATAATAGTTTAGACACAATTTTTTAACGAGATCGATCAAATCGGATTTTGGCCAACAGGCGCGGATTCACGGGGGGTGGGGGGTCCAGTGAAAAATAAAATCCTCCCCCCCAAACCGAAATCGAAAGAAAAAAAAGAAAAGAGAAAAGAAATTAGAAATAAGAAAAAAAGGATAGGAATGAAAAGGAGAGGGGAAAAAGGAAAGTGAAAAAGAAGAGGAAATAATTTGAGAATTTTTTCCTGTGAAAAATTTCGAACAATCACAAAAGTTTTCTAAAAGAAAAATCTCTTGGAATGTTAGAATTTTTCTATATGATAAAAGTCTCGGAATACATTTTCTTATACACTCAAAAAACAAACCTAGCCAAATTACTAAAAAAAGTCTCCTAATCCCATTTTAGCAATATTTGAGAGTTTCCCTTGTTTTTTAACAAATAATTTTAATTTTTTTTTATAATTTTACAGTTTTTTTTTGTAATTTTACAAATTTCCAAGAGTTTTAAAAAAAATCTACTAAATTTACGAGAATTTCTTGTAAGTTTTATTTCGTCAAAAAAGTTGTAAATTTACAATTTGATTTGTAAATTTTTTTTTCTTGTAAAAAAAAGTTCGTAATTTTTACTAGGATTTCTCGAAAAACAGGAGGTAGCAAAAAATCTAGTAAAATCATGAAGCCTCCTTGTAAGTTTTGTCGCGTCAAAAAAATTGTAAATTAACAATTTTTTGTAAAAAGCTTGTAAAATTACAAAATTATTGGTAAAAAGCTTGTAAAATAACAAAGAATTCTTGGAAAATAGGAGGTGGCAAAAAAATAATTACAAACTTCTCTTGTAATTTTACAAGATTTTGTTATGTGTACTAGAAAAACACAAGAATTTTTCAAGACGAAATTTTGAGAACTTTTCTAGACGAAAAATTTGGGAATTTTTCTATAGGATAATTTTAAGAACGATTTTATAGGAATAATTTGGGAATTTTTTAGGAAAAAAATCCAAGAATTTTTCTATAAAAAAAATATGACAATTTTTTATAGAAAAAATCTGACAATTTTCTAAGAATTTGTTCAAAGGAAAACTATGAAAATTTTGTATTTAGAAAAATATATAAAAATAAAAAAAGAAAATTATTTGAGATTTTTTTTTAGGACCAATGTCTAAGAAGCTTAAAATGTCTCTTACACTCAGAAAATTATGTACGTTACTACATGTAAGTTGTTTGTATATTTTACAGTAGTTAGTTGTTTTCAACTACAAAATCAGTTGTTTTTGTATGAAAAATATTAAACAACTATTTCTGTTAGTTATTTTAAGTAGTTTTTTTGAATAACTAACAAAAAAGTACTGTGATGTAGTAACAGTTATTAAAAGTAGTTAATTTTATTTTTTTTTATCTCTGAAAAATTTTCAAAGTTTTTTTCCAAACAATAATAATAAATTTTCGTTTTTTTTATTTTTCACAACTTTTTTTTAAAAAAAAAAACTTGGATTTTGACCTCAATTTTTTTTTCTGAAAAATTAAAAAAAAAAAATCCAAAAAATAAAAATAAATTTCGTTTTTTTTTTATTTTTCACAACTTAAAAAAAAAAAAAAAACTTGGAAAAAATTTGGTCTTCAATTTTTTTTTTTTGAAAATTTAAAAAAAAAAAATATTAAATTGATTATTTTATTTTTACTACATATTAGTCGTTTTGACTACAAATGTTAGTAGTTTTTACTACATAAGTCAGTTGTTTTTTTGTCAGTTAAAATAACTTACATTGTTAGTTGATTTAACTGACAAAAGTAGTTGACCCCAAAACAACTAACAAAGTAGTTATTTTAACTGACATTTTCAGTTAATTTTACTAACATAATTTTTTGAGTGTAAGGAAAAATGTTTTTGAACCTTATAATTTTTACAGGAAAAAGTCTCGGAATCTTTAAATTAAATTTCTATAGGAAAAATAAGAAAAACTTTTTCGATAGACTTTTTCTATAGAAAAAATTACACAGAATGTGTGACGTTTTTAAAAAAATATCTCGGAATCTGAGATTGTTTCTATTTAAAAATGTCTTAGAATCTAAGATTTTTTCTTTGAGAATTCTAAGATAATGTCTCAGAATCTGAGATTATTTCTGTTTGGAAAATGGTTAAGGATCTAAGACTGCTTAATACGAAATGCTGGACCTTTTCTATAGGAAAAAAATTTTAGAATCATAGAAAAAAACTCAGACTGTATCTCAACGTCTCAGAACTTCTGACTTTTTCTGTAGGAAAAATTACCTAGAATCTGAAAATTTTTCTATAAAAAAAATCCTCAGGCTTCTGTGAAAAATATCCCAGAATTTGAGAAAATCTTTGAGACTCATAATCTGAGAGAAAATGTTTCAGAAAATTTACTTTTTCTTTAGAAAAATTTCTCAGAATCTAGGAAATTACCCCAAAAAATTTGAAGAAGCGTTAAAGTCTTTAATTTTTATAATCTCTGGTACTTTCTAAAGAATAATTTTTCAAAACCTGATATTTTTGGTGTAAAAAAAGCGTTCCGGTATCTTAGACCTTTTCTGTATAAAAATGGAATGGAAAAAAATATTTGAGAACCATAGCAGTTTTCGATGGGGAAAAATTCGCTAAATCTTAGACTTTTTGTATACGAAAATTTTTCTAAGTATATGCATTTTTCGGTGGAGGAATCGGCTAAGTTTTTTTTAGAATTTTCTATGTAAAAGTATATCTGAATCTAAAATTTTTTCTGCACCAAGAATATTCTAAATTCTAAAAGATTTTCTGTAGCAAAATGCATTTAGAATCTCAGAATTTTTTTATTGGGATAATGTATCAGAATCATAAAATTTCTTTAAGCTTTCTAAGCAAACTACTCAGAAAAGTTTCAAAATCAGGAAACTTTTTTTGGAATAAACATGTCAGAAATCTGACATATGCTCAATTGGAAAATTGTTTCAGAATCTGGATCATTTGCTGTCAGAAAATGCTTTAGAACCTGAGAATTTTTTAAGAGACATTTTTCAAAATATCAAACATTTTCTTAAGTTCTAAAACCCTTCTACAGAAATAAATTTTTAAAATTAGGAAATGTTTCTTTAAAAAAAAATCAAAATCGACAATAGGTTACCAATAAGAAACCTTCACTAATGATTGAAATCCGACCTGAGGTCCCCTGCAAAAAACAAATTCTTTGCGTGTGCGTGATTGGAAAAATCTTGTCGTTAGTGTGAATCAAAAGTAACACACGCGTCTATCTCTAATGCCCAAATCCTATTCCTTAAAAAATTTGTTACTATATGGTAATAACCTCCAAAATGTGATGAACATATCGAGCTACTTTGTTTTTTAATAACAGTTTTAATAAGCTTGTATTTATTCAATAAAAAAAAAAAATAAAAAAATAATTTATTTAATTTTAACATATTTTTTTTTTGGTTTTTGCCCTTTAGCCGTTACTGCCAAACTAACTAGAGTGTGTGAATTATTCGACCCAAATGGTGCTCTTTTGCGCTATCGATGAAATGTGCAAAAAAAAACAAAAATTATTCCATTTCATCCTTTTTTTATATATTTATTTATATTTTTGTGCATAACAGCTTAAAGCTGAATATATTTTATACCGTTCGCATATAAAATCGACTTTTTATGAAAAAAAAAACTAAAAAAAAAACAGAAAAAACAATTTTATTGTAATTGTAGATAAATATAAATTTAAATTATTACCATCACATTCGTTCCAAGTAGATGTGTGTGCAAGTGTGTGTATGTGTGTGTGTGTTTGTGTTTTTAATGTTTACTATAAATGTATGCATGTATTTACATTATTGGCAATTCTGTCACATTGCCTTGTGTTTACATGTGTGTGTATACAAGGATGTGTAACAAAACTGCAAGGACTATTGATTGACATGGAGTGTGATTATTAAATAACTTAAATTTTTATATCCTATAACTTATAGGGATTTAAAAATTTTGAATTTTTGTAACGGGGATTTTATTGTGTCAGAGGATAATCACAGGGCTGCCAAAATTGGAGATATAACTAGGCTGACCAGTTTTTTCTGAACTCAAATCAGTTCGCCCAAGTAATTATGTTGTTTTTTTAGAAATAACTCTCTGAAAATTTTTTTCTATGGGAAAACACGGATGATTTTTATTAACACTCCAAAAGTTTCGGTTAAACTAACAAACTTGGGGTCAGTTAGTATTTCAGAAAAACAACTGTCATAAACAGTGTCGTTATTTTACGAAAATTTACTTGACTTCCAACAACTTAATTTGAATGTTTCGATTGCTTCAGTGCAGAGAATGCAACCCCACAAGTTTTGAGAATAAGAAAGTCCCTCAGATTCTGGAGACTTTTTCCCTTAAGTTTTGATAACTCTTTGTTTTAGAAATAGCATATCGAGGGCCTATATTCAAAACCCTCCATCTTCCATTTTCATGACTTTTTGATTGCAAAATATTCAGTAAAACGGCCCTCATCTATGGTGTAAAATTCAGAACAAAAATATTTTTTTTTGCTATTTTATTTGCATTTTTGGTTTTCTCTATCTCTTACACAATTAGTTTTTCTGAATGCAAACCCTCTATCTTTTCAAATAATTAATTTTTAAATAGTTTTTTTGAATAATTTCATCATGCATTACATGTTTTCATACTAATTTTTGCATGCTGAACATGAATTTGTCAACAAAAATCCAGAATAACGATTTTGGTCCACTGATGCTAATTTTTTCTCAAAATTCTTGTTTGACTTTTTTGAAAAAATATGGTTAAAAATTTAGATGTCTTGTGTATATTATGAAACAAAAATTTTAATCTTAAAAATCGCGATGCTGATCAGCATCTGTGGACCAAAATCGCGTTTTTAATTTTTTACTATTTTTTACATTACATACTCAACAGTTAATCATCTTTTAAGATGAATTCGGCAAAAAAATATTTTTTGTCTCAAAAATCAGCACCTGTGGACCAAAACCACGACTTCGGAACTCTTTATAAGCCGTTATCTATACTATATTATAAAACGCACTTTTCGCGAAAATTTTCTTTGTCACCGGTGTTTGAAGAAACTACTGAACCGATTTTGATCAGATAAAAACCATAATAAAGCTTTCATTCCAACTTAGATTATAGGCTATAGAATGTTTTGATATCGGTTAAGACGGACTTTTGAAAATGCCAAAATATGAAAAAAAAAATCAGTTTTTCCGCTTTTAAAAAGACACAATAAGTCTGATTTTAATGTGAACGGCACCATTGGAAAGCTCTTTTTTTAACAAACAACTTAGCCTTTTCAGTTTTTTAAATTAGTTCATTAACACGCCTTGGGCATTCAGTTTTATCACTGTTCAGGGATCTGTACCTCATCTATACTTATACTTTACTTATACTTATACTTATTATATTATAAAACGCACTTTTCGCGAAAATTTTCTTTGTCACCGGTGTTTGAAGAAACTACTGAACCGATTTTTATCAGATAAAAACCATAATAAAGTTTTTATTCCAACTTAGATTATAGGCTATAGCATGTTTTGATATCAGTTAAGGGGGACTTTCAAAAATGTGAAAATATGAAAAAAAAATCAGTTTTTCCGCTTTTAAAAAGACACAATAACTCAAATTTTAATGTGAATAGCACCATTGGAAAGCTCTTTTTTTAACAAACAACTTAGCCTTTTCAGTTTTTTAAATAAGTCGATTAACACGCCTTGGCCATTCAATTTTACCACTGTTCGTGGATCTGTACCTTATCTATACTATATACTATAAAACTCACGGTTCGATATTTCAAATTTCAAATTAAAAAACACTATGCAAAAGAATTCAATTATTTAGGGACATCTTTTTGGAAGAGGATTTAGAATTAACAGTAAATTGGTGTTTTGGCAGCCAAAAGTTTTGAATAAAAAAGTTTTCAGGTTAAAACCAGTTATGTAGATCGAATTCAATTTTGACTACCGATTAGAGGTGTCAAACTATCGATAGTTCTTTTGATAATATCGATAGTATTAGATAGTTTTGTGACTATCGATTGTGGTTTTTTGTATCGATAGTAAATTATCAACCACTGATTTTATGCGTAGTACGAATTTATTTAATTTTTGTTTAATTTTGTTATTTATTAAATAAGGAATTAAAGTTATGTTTGGTTTTGTCTTACCGTTATGTATTTAATCCACATAAATATGTTCTCACTATGTATTAAACTGTGTAACTATCACGAAAGTATCTTCAAAAAAATATACTATCGATAGTTTTTGTGTTTTGATAGTTGAGAGTTGATATATCGTTGTATTTTTTTAAACTATCAAAAACTATTGATAGTGGCCCTATCGATAGTTTGACACCGATATTCCATTTATGTATATTAGGGTGGCACAAACAATGACTTTTTTTGAATTTCGTCAATCACCGGGAAAATTATGGTTCGTATTGGTCTAAAACTCTTTGTTTAAATTTTTAGCCAAACAAAACTAGCCCGTGCTTTTGGGAGGTTAAAATTTTTCCCAAAAACTTTTTTTTTTTCATACAAACCAAACAAAAATATTTTTCAATTTTTTATTTTGTTTTTAATTTTAATTTTACTTAATTAGCTTATTAACGACAATAAATTTCATTTCTGTGAGATAAACGTTTCAAAACTGACTTCGCAAAAAAAAAAATTTGTGCCGTTGCAGTCACACTCCAAAAAAATTTTTGAATAAAATGTTATTTTTTTTAGTATTTTATTTAGTTTTGAGTCAAAACTTTTGACTCGAAAGAATTTTTTTCTGAGATGTTGCTTTTAATGATACATATCAACAAAAACAATCTTATTTCTATCTGCATCATTTGAACAAAAAATTTAAACCACCCAGGGGCACGGGTTAAAATTGTCCGATTTGGCTAAAAATTTAAACATATAGCTTTTACACCAAAACGAACGATAATTTGGCAGGCAATCTACAAAAGTTATTTTTTTTTTTTTACAATACATAAAATTTGAAAAAAAGTGTAAAAACGTATGATTTTTTGATACATTTAAGAACACGACAAAGATGTCACAGATAGGAATAATTTTTTGTGGATACATCTCAGCTAAAATTTTTTCAAGTCAAAATTAAAAAAAAATCCTTAGAGTAATTTTTTTTTCGAAGCCAATTTTGAATTTTCAGTCATTATTAAGCTAATCAAGTAAAGTAATAATTAAAAAAAATAAATTTAAGGCACATGTTTATTTTGTCCGAAAATTTAAACATGAGATTTTTAGACCAAAAAGAATCATAATATGCCCGGCGATCGACGAAATTTAAAAAAACCGACATTTTTTTTTCAAAAACCGAGCTACAGTTTGATATTATCGAATTTGTGTTTTGCTTCCAATTTGTTTTTTGTACAATATGGTAGTTTATTGCATTTGGATAACTAAATATCATTGGGGTTTTAATTAAAAGGCATTAACATCAAAATAATTCAGATATGAATTCATAACAATATTTAGTTTTTTTTTTCTTTTCCCCTTCCTGATAACTTTAAGGTCTGATGGGAAAATTTTCCACATACGAAGGGTCAAGTTGAAAAAAAAAAAACACCGGGGTCAACTTGACAAATGTCAGTTTAACACATTCCGTGTTAAAATTTTCTTTGATAATAATAATTGAAATATTTTAAGGATTTGCGACTTCCCTTTGAAAAAATTATGAGACTTTTTTACTATTAACTGTATTTTTACTTCTTATGTTCAAAATAATAAAAATATTTTCTATTTTGAAAAATATTAACCGTGGAAATAAATTTTTATTTAAATACAATATCCAATCCAAATACTTTGATTGCTTTACAAAGATTAATAAAATTTTTAACATTAGATTTTGTGGAAAATAATAAAAATTGATTTTTATTTACATTGAAGAAATTTAGGCCCTATTAGCTTAACTAAAACCATCAGTGAATTTTCTTCAATGTTTCAATTTTGTTCAATAAAAATAGATTTTTTTATTTTTTTTAGTTTTCTTTTTATAAAAAATGTTGTTCTTAGAAAAAAAAATTAACACAAATTTCATAATTATTGATTAAAATTTCGAATTTTTATTTCTCGGGCAACGCCGGGTACTCTGCTAGTGATTAATAAATCACGTTCAAAATTTACGGATGCGTAAATGAAATCATAATAATTAATTTTTATTAATATGCAAAACCCTCTATCTGATCATTTTCATTCATGTACTTAATATTTTTGAGAAAGAAAACCCTCTATCTTTCATAATATCCCCAATAGTGCAAAATTTTAAAAACAAATTATATGTGAGATTCAGTTGTTGATTTAAAAAAATATTGTAGAATATCGAATTTTAATTACTCTAACAATACGCGAAATAAACAGTTTTTTGGCTCTCCTGAAAAGTTGTGTTTTTTAAGATAGAGGGTTTTGAATATAGGCCCTCGATATGTTTTTTAATAGTCCTGATGTTTATAGCACTTTGTTCAATAAATTCGGATGACATTAGCAACATCGAACAAAAAAGTATAAAACATTCATCATCCTGTGAACTTTTCGTTTTAGAAAACCTCAAAGATTCTGTGCGCCTTTACATTTATGAAAATCAAAATAACCT
This sequence comes from Pegoplata infirma, assembly GCA_963921195.1. Classification (NCBI taxonomy): domain Eukaryota; kingdom Metazoa; phylum Arthropoda; class Insecta; order Diptera; family Anthomyiidae; genus Pegoplata; species Pegoplata infirma. The sequence goes on along the minus strand of OY992540.1, from coordinate 31,294,655 downwards.
CATGCTCAGATATTATTTTTACGTTAAGGAACCTTTTGATTCACGAACTCTAAGGTCCTTGGAATTAATTCATTATAAATTGTCATACTGTCATATGAATAAAATTATTTTTTATGCTCAAATGGTCAAAAATCAGTACAATCAGTACATATTTAAAAAAATCAGTACAAATCAGTACAACGCTTTTTGATCAGTACACGGGATCAAAAATCAGTACATGTACTGATCAAATCAGTACGAATGGTCAGCCTAGATATAACCCCAAAATTTGGAATTTGATGCAAGGGAAAACTAATTTATTTGGAGATTTATTTTTTGGGGATTTAAAAAAAATATTCCGGAAAGGGGATTTTTAAATTGTTAAATCTATCTAAAATATTATAAAATTTTTTAAAAAAACATTCTGGATGAATTATGGTATAATAGCGGTTCACACCCTTGATAGAAAACAAGAAATGTATTTAGTGTCCATATAATATATGTATTTAGTGTCCATATAATAAACCGACTGATGACTAAGAGTTTGTAGTTGGTTTATTACTATCCTTACTTATCCAGCCTAATCCGCTATGGTTCGGACCATGGTGTGTACGTGTTCCCCCTTCATGGGAACGAGCCCTCTCGGTCGGTTGGGGCGGGTAAGTGTGAGGTTGGACCGTTCGTTAAAAAAAAAAAAAAAAAAAAAAATCGGAGAATCGAAGAAAACAAGAAAATGTTTGACAGATACAACAACAAAATACATGGCGGCTCGTTTTTCTCATTTTCTTGGTTTCTTCTTTTCTACATAGAAAATTTCTTCGACTTGATGCTCGAGTAAGTTGAAGTATAGAAAAAAATAAAAGTTTCTAGACCAACAAAACAGCTGATTGGAGAGGCATTTAATTATTTTGTGATATTTTCAGACTTTTTATACGAAATTTAAAATGAAACTTAAATGATTAATTATATTTTTACTAAAAATTGCGTTGTTTATTTTTATAATAATATAATAGTTTTGATCACATGATCAATTATTTTTTTTATTTATTCTTTCTTTTTATTTACAACTTATTTTTAATAAATTCCACCTAACCGAGAACTGGTAAGAACGACCGTCGTCTCGTTGTAGCGAAAAAAACCAAGGGTTCTTGTGGGAATCGAACCCACGACTCCCACGTTGAAAGGCTAGTTGGTAGCGTTTATTTTTATTTCGTGGTTTTAATTATGTAAAATAATTTGAGGTTATAGAAAATGTTAGTGTGAGAAAACTTGTTTAAATAGTTGTTCACTCTTTAGTGGAAAAAATCGGTAGAAAATTTTCTTGTAGGAAATTTCCTCAAATGTTTTCTATCAAGGGTGAAAACCGCTAATATTTTTCTATTGGAAATTTTTTTCTTACGGAAACTTTTCTATAGTAATAAATTTTTAGTATTTTGAATTGTTTCTACAGAAATAATAATGATGTATGCACACAATACAAGATACCCAGGTAAAATTTCGAAACCATGGATTTCCTTTTACCGTAGTTCACTATTGGTTGAAATAAATCAGATAATAAGAAAACTTTCGAAACGATCGTCAATTTAGTCCTGAATATTATGGGGCATTCCATGTCAAATCGGACACTTTGAATTTTTTTTTTTTAGATTTTCCCAATTTGTTTACAGTTTTTAGTACCCTTCGAAAACTCCTTAGTGGTAAATTTTCAGATTTTTTTGATGACCCGTTCAAAAGATATTAAATTTTAAAAATTGGTAGTTTGTTCCTTTACTCAAACTTCTTTTACTCATAACTTCTTCAATAATGGTCCAAATTTAAAATTTTTATACCCTACACCACTCTGTGGTACAGGGCATAATGAGTTTGTGCTGATGTTTGTAACTACCCGAAATATTGGACCTAGACCAACCTTCAAGTATACCGATCGACTCAGAATTACTTTTTGAGTCGATTTAGCGATGTCCTCCCTTCCGTCCGTCCGCCGTCTGTCCGCCGTCTGTCCGCCGTCTGTCCGCCCGTCCGTCCGTCTGTCCATCTATCCGTTTAAGCACGATACAGGTCGCAATTTTCAATCAATTGAATTGAAATTTAAAACATAAGCATCTTTTGGCCCAAGGACGAAGCCTATTGAAATTGAAGAAAATACAAACGCCCCCTTTTTATTCGGTTTAAATGACTCTAAAACCGTACTATAATAGATATCGCTTTGAAATTTAGCAGGTAATCAAATTTTGTACGCACAAATCATCAATCCAAATTTCAAAGGAATCGGGTCAGTCCTTCTGGTAGTCCCCATACAAACCACCCTCCCGAAATTCACATAATTCCCTCAAAATTCATAAAAATTTAATTAATTGATAAACATTCTATTTTTAGGTGTTAAACGTGTACTTTAGTAACCTAATTAAATCGGAATACAATTGTACCATTTTTGGACTTATTGTTAGTCCCCTATATAAAAATTTCGACAGATATTCAGTTAAATCGGTCTATTGACAAAAAATAAACCAATTCCACTAAAATTTGAACAGTGTGTGTTTTCTACACTAAATAAAAATCTAACAAAGGACAGATCCAATCGGTCCATGTTTGGACTTGGGACCCACTATCCGGAAAACACTGGTGTAGGGTATAATATGCTCGGTCTTGACCGACTATAACTTTCTTACTTGTTTTTTTTTTAATTTTTGTTTTTTTACGTACTTTAAAAAAAAAAAATCCCAAAAAAATATTAAAAGCGTTCTAGTATGCGATTTTGAAGTTTTAAAATTTAAATCTCATTTTTGAAAATGTTTGTACACTTCAATTTTTTTTTTTATTTTTTTGTGTAAAACTTCTATCGATTCTACACATTTTTTGCCCAGGAGGATCGTGGGATAACGATTATTACCATTTTTTAAAATTTTTGAAAAAATGTATTGCAATTTTCCAATCTTAAAATCATTTCTACTGCTCCAATGGTGCGTCAAAGAGGGGTCATTAATGAGACTGACCCCCATTAATTTTTACTTCTTAACATTTCTTTTGAACAAACTAATACCCTATCTCCAATTTCTAAGGGGGCTCCCACACAAAACGACATTTTTAAAAATTTGCTCCAACCGCTCTAACTGCCCTTATAGTGCCCTTAGAGCAACAAATGTATGACCGACCCACAATATTTTTTTAGTTCAAACATTTTCTCTGAACACACCTACCGTCTATCTTTAACTGTTAAGGCGGTCCCCATACAATTTTTTTTTATTTTTTGTAAATTTGTTTTATTTAATCAGCTTCTACCGGTCCAATGGCGCCCATTTATTTTTACCCTACAACATTTTTTTAAAAGATACCTACGCCCTATCTCCACTCCCTAAGTAGGCTCCCATACAAATAACAGTTGGAGCAAATTTTATGCAAATGTAATTTTGAATGGAAGAAGTTATGAGTAAAAGAAGTTTAAGTAAAGGAACATACTACCAATTTTTAAAAATTCGATATCTTTTGAACGGGTCATCAAAAAAATCTGAAAATTTACCACGAAGGAGTTTTCGAAGGGTACTAAAAACTGTAAACAAATTGGGAAAATCTAAAAAAAATGTTTTTCAAAGTGTCCGATTTGACATGGAATGCTCCTATGTAAATTTATAATGGGAAACATAAATGACCTCGAACTAGAATAAAATCTTTTTCATTTTCCCCATAAATTTTGTATGTAGATCAAAATTCAAAATAATTAATCTTCGGCTTTGCTCTCAAAGAGTTGTACAGAGTTGCCATTCTTTTTGTAGTTTCCTCACTAATTTTCATTATTTGTAGTTTTGGGACAGAAATTCCTTGTAAATATACATCTTTTTTTGTTGTTGTTTAAATTTACAAACAAATTCGGTTCAATGTCGTTGTTCATGTGTTATTTTCATATTTTTTTTTTTTGTACGGATGCCATAAATTGATTCAACCAGCAATCGACAACATATTCCATGTGGAAAATTGAAATATATAAATATTATTTTATTTTCGGTTATGATATTCTCTCATGGCTCTTGGTTGTGTTTTCTTTATTTGGTATGACCTTATTTTTTTTTTTTTTTTTTGTATATTAAATATTTTTTTTTCTTGGAAATGTTAAGATAAACTTTATTCCAGTTTCGAACATTAAATAAGAAGCGGGATTATTATTAATTAAAAAGTGACCAAGAAAAAAACAGAAACACCATGAGAAATCAAAGAGGCTTTAGTTAATTGAAAATGGTCTGGAAATTTACAATCACATGAAAGAAAGCATTGTTTTTAACAAAGGTCTTAAAATAAGCGGTGATATAAATAAAGCCCAAACTATTTGAGTTCTAGAAAAATCGCTAATAAGTTTGACAAGTGGTAAAACCGCTAGAAAATTGTATGATGTAGTTTTGTTTTAGAGCTTTTAATATAAAATTAAATTTTTCATAAATGCTGTGATTTTTTTTTTTAGTCTTGGGTGGTACTTTTTCTCTTAATCATTACAACCAGGGGTGCCAGATGTTTTTGATGAAAAATCGGCATATTTTCCAAAAAAAATCGGCATTATCGGCACTTCAATTTAAAAAATCGGCAAAAAATCGGCAAATGAACAAAAAAAGCAAATTCCTTCATTTGTGTCTGCAATTCCAGATCATGTTGGTAACCCTTGCAAAATAATGTAAGAGACAAAAAAGTTGAAAGAAAGTATGAAGTGAGGTTGAGATTGCTAGAAATAGAATTGTTGTGTTGGAAACTGTCAAAATTTATTCTGTAGAAACTATAAATATTCACATATATAAAAAACAGTTTTCATTAACAAGACAAACCGACATTTAAAATCCTACTGAAGATGACACTAACTGGGGTGTTTGAAACCGGTATAGGAAATACCAGAAATGTCTATAATTTTTAGAAATTCAATTTTTCTTCTGCATTTTTTCAACTTGAACCCATATAGAAAAATAACCATTTTAAATACAATAAAACATATTTTTATTGACAAAAAATAGCAAAATAGAACAATTTAGCATTAAAGGCAAACGATAATTAATACGCTTATTAAAACTCATAAATTCTGCACTAATATAACGTTATATTTTCAGCAAAACCTAAAAATTCTGAATAATTTTTATTAAAAAGTAAAAATTGTTTTATTCGACCTTTAAAATATTATATTTTGAGTAGGTATTATATTTTGAGTAGCTCGAGGTCATTATTTCCTTTACAAATTAAGGCCATGAAATTCTCTAAAATAATTTTCAAGAAAATTATTTTTCTGTTTAAATTTATTTATGTTGGTGATATTTGCAACACTTAGGCTGGATTACTCAATGCTCCATTATAAAATAACTCTCCCTTAAATTTAACTTTTTCATACAAATTTTGACAAAAGGCTCCGTTAAATCGGCAGTTAGCAGCTAACTTTTCATTGAGTAATCCGCCCTTAATCGACGTGTGTTTTGGAATTTGTCAGATTTCATTGTCAAGAACTAAATAATTCCAGCAAAAAAAAATTAAAAAAAAAATTTTTTTTTCACTTTTTTCAGAGCTTCCCGATTTTAGGTAAAAAAAACCAAATACATTTCCTAACAGGTTCAATATCTGTTTGTGTTGATATTGGCCCTGAAAAACAACTGTTCTGACCCCTGTGATAAGTAAAATAAACCGCTGTCTGTCTACAGACAGACGGACGGACATTGTTAGATTGACTTAAAATCGATGGAGGGTTATGAGTATGTTCAGTTGTGGGGTCCTAGAACGATATATCCTGGAGTTACAAATGGAATGACAAACCTATATGGGGCATTCCAGGCCAAATCACTCACTTTTAGACCCGACCCCTTTCGATTTATTTTATTTTTGGATATTAGTACTTATTAAATGCAACTTGGACACCAATTTTCAGCCTTTTATTCCAAAATGGTGTTGAGTAATCAATTTTTCAAATTGGCGATTTTTTCCAAAAAAATTAAAAAATTGAAATTTTCAATTAATTTTGACCAGTTTAAAATTTTGAAAATTGCACCTTTTATTTTTTGACTCTGATTTATTTACCATATAACTCCAAAAAAATTAAATGGGTAGATACTGAACCTAACTTACCCTAGATATATTCATTTTGAGGTAAAAATACGCCTCACAAAAATTAAGAACGATCGGACATGTATAAGGTGTTCCGCATGGGCCTTGAAGTTTAGAAAACGGATTACAAGGAAAAATATTATTTTTTTCTGTTTTCTAAATTTTGTTGGTATTATAAGTTTAGTTTTAAATCAAGTGGTTACAGAATTATAATACGGAGTAAAATGCCTCTCTAATAAGGTAACAAAAACTGAAATCGGTTGAAAATCAGCCAAGTTATTACAACTTCCCCAGGCATCTAACGTATGGCAGACCATTTCATTAAGCAATACAATCCGATTTTTGAAATTCATTGAAATTTTCTACTGTAATAACATTTTTTTATTTTTCAAGTTCAAATGTAAATAGATGACAAGTATTTTTCATATTGTGTTTTGCTAACATTTTTTAAATTAATGCTAAAAATCCCTCCATTTTCAACACCCTTTTGAAATCTCTATTTTAAAAAAAAAAATTTTTTTTGTTTTAAAATTTGGAAAAACCAAAAAAATATAACACTGAAACATGAATAATGAAAAAATGTTATTACAGTAGAAAATTTAAATAAATTTTAAAAATGGAACTCGTATTCTTTAATCAAGTGGTATGAGACACGCTAGATGCCTGGGGAAGTTGTAATAACTTGGCTGATTTTCAACCGATTTTAGTTTTTAGTACCTTTTTAGAAAGGCATTTTACTCTACATCATAATTCTGTAATCACTTGAGTTAAAACTTAACTTAAAATACCAAAAAATTGAGAAAACAGAAAAAAAATCATATTTTTCCTTGTAATCCGTTTTTGAAACTTCAAGGACCATGCTAAACGCCTTTCCCATTTCTGATCGTCCTTAATTTTTGTGAGACATATTTTTACCTCGAAATGAATATATCTAGGGTAAGTTAGGGTCAATATCTATTAATTTATTTTTTTTGGATCACCATATAAAAAAAATCAGAGTCAAAAAATAAAAGGTGCAATTTTAAAAATTAAAAAAAAAAAAAATAGAAAGAATTACGATCACATCTCGAATTATGGCTTAAAAGTTGCATAATTTAGAGTAGAATTTTTATAGTTTTTTACAAAAAAATCGAAGGTTTCGAACTTTTTCAAAAAGTCGATTATAATTTTTAAACGTCAAAAAATAAGTAATAATTACTTCGAATAATTTTTTCATATTTTTTTTCTTAAACTACATTTAAATACCAACAAAACGTTGTCCAACTTTTTTTTAAATATTTAAATTTTTTATTGGTCAAAATTAATTAAAAATTTCAATTTTTTTAATTTTTTTTAGAAAATTGCCATTTTGGAAAATTGAGTACTCAACACCATCTTAAAATAAAAAGCTGAAAATTGGTGTCCAAGTTGCATTTAATAAATACTAAAACATATCCAAAAATAAAATAAATCGAAAGGGGTTGGGTCTAAAAGTGAGTGATTTGGCTTGGAATGCCCCATATACATAAATCCTCTTATCAACTAAGGGGTGGGTATAAAAAGTGACAGTGTTTTTAGAGCTGATCAAAAAATCGGCATTTTTGGAGCAAAAATCGGCACTTTGATATTTTTGAGGCAAAAAATCGGCAAAATGCCTATAAATCAGCAAATATGGCAGCCCTGATTACAACCATTATAACTTATAATTACACAGTGATAAAAATCTAATTTTCCGGTGATAAAAATCTAATCGGAATGGGACAAAATCAAAAGTAGATGAAAGTAGAAAGAATAAAATTATTGAAAAACAAATCATTGTGCACCATTACGTATGATTGTTATTTAAATGCAATTACAAAATTAAGTAAACGCCACTTATACAGTTTTCAAGTAATTATTATTATTTTTTAATAATAGTATATCAACTTCAAATGCATGTAAAAAAATCTCGCACTAAACTAAAACAAAACCCTTGAGTGTTTTGTTATGGAAAATATCAACCTTCATTTGCATTTGGTATCATCCTATACCGATTTTAGTTGTTGCACTGTGTTATCGATTGTCTTTCATATTTTTTTTCAAAAAAATTACTGTGTCTGCTTTAAATGACAATTATTTTTAAGGAACTGTCTGCCGTATCTCATTCTTACTACACACATAAACCTTTAAATTTTTTTTTTTTATATTTTAATGTTTTTATTTTCCTTGAACCTATCGAAAAATATTCTTACCACTATTTACTTAAACTAAAGCATGCCATCTTAACATAAATATGCAAACTTATGCCAAAAAATGTTTGCAGAATTATGTGTTTTTGTACTATGTAGTGTGTTTTGAGAATAATAAGCAAATGAAATTTTCTAAGGTTTTAAGATAGGTTAGTTTTACCTGGCTGCCAACAGGAAGATCAAATAAGGTCCTTGGTACTCTTAAAAATGCCTGCGAATTTTGTACTCTTGTCCAAAACATTAAATCATGATAATGTTTTGCGGAAGATTTGGGTGAACTTGCCTAAGCATAGTTTTTTTTAGAAAAAATTATGTTATATTACTTTACTATTTCATGCAAAACGAATTGAAATATCAGTCGAGGACCCCATTAAAAAATCAAAAGAGCTGTACATTTCGTAAGTGAGTGCAAAAATAAGTGCAAAAAAGTGTTTTTAGATTTTGGAGAGTATAAAAGATTCGGCACCAAAGAATATAGCATCTCACTTGATTTATGTACATTTGATAAAAAAAATGGAAAATTTTTATGCGAAAAGCTTAGACTTGGTGAAAAAGTAGTTTTGGTAAAAAAAAATATTTTTTTTCACGAAACAAAATTATATTAAAACAAGTAGAAAAGTTAAATTCGACTTTGCCGAATCTATGAATACCCTCCACAATGTATTTTTTTAAAAGGGTAGTGCATTTTTTAACATGAAAAAATTAACAATTTTGATTAGAAATATTTTATTTTGAGTAAAAAACTCTTTTTTTGTAATTTTTTTTTTTGAGTGTAAAATTTTTTTCGAGTGTAATTTTTTTTTACTGTAAAAATATTTCTGAGTGAAGGCACGTTCGTATGTACACAAAATATTGTCATTTTTGTAAAAAAAACAAAATTTTTTTGTGTAAATTTTTTTATGAGTGTAAAACTTTTTTGGAGTGTAAAATTTTTTTGGAGTGTAATTTTTAAGTTACCAATGCTTTTAAAACTAAACAAGTTTAAAAAGCATTGCTTTAAAATTAAACAAGTTTGACAAGCATTGTTTAGTAGGTCGGATCGAGAAATGCTTTTTCACGAATTTCGCTTGGGCGCTATGCGGGATTGGTACAAATAGATGCCAAAATGATGTGCATAAATTTTCACGAAGATCGCACTTCAACTTGGGGTCCCCCTTTAGCGCTGAAGTTTCCACTTTCTTAAGTCAAAGAGCATTTTTTTAAAAAATTGTCAAAAATTCAAATTTAATCAGATCTTTTTAATTTTGGATTTTATGTGGTCTAGTTAATCACATCTATTTAGATTTTAAATTTCAGCTTAATACGATATCGCTAACCTCCAAAAATCAGAGCTGGAAAAGTATGCTTACATTTTGGAGAAACCCGAAAAGCAACTTTTCGCAATTATGTTAAAAAAAAACACATTAAAATTGCAAAATATGATATTTTTCTTCCCGACTTGGAAAATTGACTACCCAAGGATTCCAAAACCGTTAAAACCAAAAAATTCGAAATTCTTGAACACATAAAATCCAAAATTAAGGAGATCTGATAAAATTTGAATTTTTGACAATTTTTTTAAAAAATGCTCTTTGGCTTAAAAAAGTGGAAACTTCAGCGCTGGAGGGGGACCCCAAGATGAAGCGCGATCTTCGTGAAATTTTAACCTCGTCGTTTTGACATCTATTTGTACCAATCCCGCATAGCGCCCTAGCGAAATTCGTGAAAAAGCATTTCTCGATCCGCCCTATTGTTTAGTTACCAAAAATGCTTATAAAACTTGTTAAAACACGTGGCATTTTAAAAGAAACTAATCAGAAATTCAGGGTTTTGCTTATAACTTTTGAACCACTAGACCGATTGAGCTGAAATTTAATACCTAACATACCCGGTGAACGGCAAAGATACATGCCAAGCTTCAGTAGTCTCATTATTGTCTTTCGAAAGTTATCGTGTTTTTTATCTCGTAAATTCGCGAAACACCCTTGCCGAAATTTACTCTTTTGCTCATAACTTTTGAACCACTGGACCGATTTGGCTGGATTGCAATACGAATCTGACCAGGTAAATGACAAACATATATGCCAAACTTCAGTAGCCTCTGTAAAGTCTTTCAAAAGTTAGCGTGTTTTCTACGGACAGACGGACGGACATCGCTAGATCGACTTAAAATCGATCGAGGATTATAAATATATATGGGGCATTCCATGTGAAATCGGACACTTTGAAAAACTTTTTTTTTAGATTTTCCCAATTTGTTTACAGTTTTTAGTACCCTTCGAAAACTCCTTCGTGGTAAATTTTCAGATTTTTTTGATGACCCGTTCAAAAGATATCGAATTTTTAAAAATTGGTAGTTTGTTCCATTACTCAAACTTCTTTTAATCATAACTTCTTCAATAATGGTCCAAATTTCAATTTTTTTTTTCAAAATTTTTGTTTTTTTACGTACTTTCTAAAAAAAATCCCAAAAAATTCTGAAAAGCGCTCTAGTATGCGATTTTTAAGTTTTAAAATTTAAATCTCATTTTTGAAAATGTTTGTACTCTTCGATTTTTTTGAAATTTTTTTTGTGTAAAACTTCTATCAATTCTACAAATTTTTTGCCCAGGAAGATCGTGGGATAACGATTATTACTATTTTTTAAAAATTTTATTGTATTTTTCCAATCTTAAAATCATTTCTACTGCTCCAATGGTGCGTCATAGAGGGGTCCTTTATAAGACCGACCCCCATTAATTTTTACGTCTTAACATTTCTTTGGAACAAACTAATACCCTATCTCCAATTTCTAAGGAGGCTCCGACACAAAACGACATTTTTTTTAAATTTGTTCCAACCGCTCTAACTGCCCTAATAGTGCCCTTAGAGCAACAAAATGTATGGCCGACCCACAATATTTTTTGGTCCAAACTAGTGCCTACGGTCAGTACCGTAGTACCGGGAATACCGGTATTCCCGGTTCTCTGTATTACCGGGAAATGGTACCGGTTTCCCGGTTCTCAATTCATTCCCGGTATTCCCGGGAATACCGGTATTCCCGGTTCCGGTTCTGACGGTATTCCCGGTACTACCGGTACGTATATTTTGTAAAATTAAAATTTTTTCTTTGCTTTAACCAAAAAAAATACAAAACATGTGAAAAACACCATTTCCATTTTATCTTTTGAATTAAAAAACAAGTAAAAAAGTTAAATTCGACTTTGTCGAATGTATTGATACCCTCCACAATGTAAAAAAGTATATTTGCAAAAAAAAAAAAAATTTAAGAAAAAAAAAAAAAAAACAAAAAAAAAATTTTAAGAAAAAACAAGTAGAAAAGTTAAATTCGACTTTGCCGAATCTATGAATACCCTCCACAATGCATTTTTTAAAGGGTAGTACATTTTTTAACGTGAAAAACTTAACAATTTTGATTAGAAATATTTTATTTTGAGTAAAAAACTCTTTTTTGTATTTTTTTTTTAAGAAAAATTACTTTTTTTTTTTTGAGTGTAAAATTTTTTTCGAGTGTAATGTTTTTTTTACTGTAAAAATATTTCTGATTGAATGCACGTTCGTCTGTACACAAAATATTGTCATTTTTGTAAAAAAAAAATAATTTTTTTTTGTGTCAATTTTTTTTTTGAGTGTAAAATTTTTTTGAGTGTAAAATTTTTTTTGAGTGAAAAATTTTTTTCGAGTGTAATTTTTAAGTTACCAATGCTTTTAAAACAAGTTTAAAAAGCATTGCTTTAAAATTAAACAAGTTTGAAAAGCATTGTTTAGTTACCACCAATGCTTTTAAAACTTGATAAAACACGTGGCATTTTAGATCAAACTAATCTGAAATTCGGGTTTTGCTTATAACTTTTGAACCACTGGACCGATTGAGCTGAAATTTAAAAGCAAACAGACCCGGGGTACGGCTAAGATACGTGCCAAGCTTCAGTGGTCTCATTATTGTCTTTCGAAAGTTATCGTGTTTTTTATCTCGTAAATTCGCGAAATACCCTTGCCGAAATTTACTCTTTTGCTCATAACTTTTGAACCACTGGACCGATTTGGCTGGATTGCAATACCAACCTGACCAGGTAAATGACAAACATATATGCCAAACTTCAGTAGTCTCTGTAAAGTCTTTCAAAAGTTAGCGTGTTTTCTACGGACAGACAGACAGACAGACGGACGGACGGACGGACGGACATCGCTAGATCGACTTAAAATCGATCGAGGATCATAAATATATATACTTTATGGGGTCCTAGACCAATATTTCGAGGTGTTACAAACGGAATGACAAACTTATATATACCCTCTATCACTAGAGTGGAGGGTATAAAAAAATAGTTACATGATTTTTAAATAATTTTACAAACACAACTAAATGTTTCTAAAATACTGATTAATAGTTTAATTTAAATATTTTATGGTATAGCATTTTTTCGGTTTTTCAGAACCGGTTCCAGGATCAGAACCGGGAATACCGATATTCCCGGGAATAGATCTAGAACCGGGAAACCGGTTCCAGAACCGGGAATACCGGTATTCCCGGGAATACCGAGAACCGGGAAATGGGGGGCACTAGTCCAAACATTTTCTCTGAACAGACCTACCCTCTATCTATAACTGTTAAGGCTGTCCCCATACAATTTTTTTTATTTTTTGTAAATTTGTTTTATTTAATCAGCTTCTACCGGTCCAGTGGTGCGTCCGAGAGGGGTCATTACTGAGACCGACCCCATTTATTTTTACCCCACAACATTTTTTCGAAATATACCTACGCCCTATCTCCACTCCCATACAAAATTACATTTTTATAAAATTTGCTCCAACTCTTATTTGTATGGGAGCCTACTTAGGAAGTGGAGATAGGGCGTAGGTATGTTTTGAAAAAATGTTGTGGGGTAAAAATAAATGGGGGTCGGTCTCAGTAATGAAGCTGATTAAATAAAACAAATTTAAAAAAAATAAAAAAAATTTTATGGGGACCGCCTTAACAGTTAAAGATAGAGGGTAGGTTGGTTCAGAGAAAATGTGACTAAAAAAATATTGTGGTCCGCTCATACATTTTGTTGCTCTAAGGGCACTATTAGGGCAGTTAGAGCGGTTGGAACAAATTTAAAAAAATTTCGTTTTGTGTGGGAGCCCCCTTAGAAATTGGAGATAGGGTATTAGTTTGTTCCAAAGAAATGTTAAGACGTAAAAATTAATGGGGTCGGTCTCACTAACGCACCATTGGAGCAGTAGGAATGAATTTAAGATTGGAAAATTACAATAAAATTTTTTCAAAAAATTTAAAAAAATAGTAATAATCGTTATCCCACGATCTTCCTGGGCAAAAAATTTGTAGAATTGAGAAGTTTTACACAAAAAAATTTCAAAAAAATCCAAGAGTACAAACATTTTCAAAAATGAGATTTAAATTTTAAAACTTAAAAATCGCATACTAGAGCGCTTTTAAGAATTTTTTGGGATTTTTTTTTAGAAAGTACGTAAAAAAACAAAAATTAAAAAAAAAAAATTTAAATTTGTACCATTATTGAAGAAGTTATGATTAAAACAAGTTTGAGTAAAGGAACAAACTACCAATTTTTAAAAATTCGATATCTTTTGAACGGGTCATCAAAAAAATCTGAAAATTTACCACGAAGGAGTTTTCGAAGGGTACTAAAAACTGTAAACAAATTGGGAAAATCTAAAAAAAAAGTTTTTCAAAGTGTCCGATTTCACATGGAATGCCCCATATACTTTATGGGGTCCTAGACCAATATTTACAAACGGAATGACAAACTTATATATATCCTCTATCACTACAGTGGAGGGTATAACAAATTGAATGAACCCAAAATTTTTGGTGAAAAAAAATTTTGATGAAAAAAAGGTTTAGATGAATTTTTAGATGAAAAGAAAAATATTTTGATGTAAAAAAATTGATAAAAAAAATATGAAAAAAAAAAAATTTTGGTGAGAAAAAAATTGATAGTAAAAAATTTAATGAAAAAAAAGTTTGATGAAAAAAAAAGTTTTATGAAAAAAAAATTTGATGAAAAAAAAAAGTTTAATGAAAAAAAGAATTGATTAAAAAAAAAATTTGATGAAAAACAAATTTTTTTTTTTGTTGAAAAATAATTATGTTACTTTTATTCACGAGCTGGTGAAAAACGGTTTTATTCACAACGAGGTGAGTTATTAAGAAGAAGAAGAGGTGAATTATTATCCAAGTTACAAACCCAAGTTATTAAAATTTTTGATTTTAAGAAAATGAAAATAGTAATTCTTGTTTTCTTTTTCGTTAATTGTTAACTTATATAGTCAAACTGAGGTGGCGTCCTGCAACTTTTTTTAAATTAGACACCAGCCCAAAAACATTATCGTGTTAAAACATTATCATGTTCAAAAAAAAAACAATTCGAGTTTTATTTCGACATCACTGTAAAATAACAAAAAAAAAATAAATATCTTAAAGGTAAATGTAGTTATAAGATTTTAATATATGTATCCTTTGCCATATCCTTTTCAATTACTATATATAACAACACATTCTTATACAATTTTTTTATACTTAAAATTCCTTTAGCTATCATAGCTATCATAGCTATCTACTGCCACCTTGGTTTAAATAAATATTTTTTGCTGCTTATTTTAGATGTGTTTTCGTTTTTTGCTCATATTTGAAAATTGCTCATTTCATAAAAATGTGTCATGAACCATTTAAGCTCATTTTAGATGTAATTTAAAACGCTAAATTATGCTCATAGCCGGAAGTTGTCATATACTACCAAAGTGTTTCCTTTTTCCTGATTGCTTGACTGGCTTAAACTGGAAGAAGAAAACGTAGCACACATACACACACACACAAAAAAACAAGAAAAGACATTTAACTAGAAAACGTAAAGTAAAAATACATACTGGCATACTGAAAAATGAAAAAAGAAAATAATACTAAATCCCATTAAAACTTGGCAACCATTTTTGCTCAAAAAAAAAATTTGAAAATTTTGTATGTACAAAAATATTAAATACTAGCAGAGTACCCGGCGTTGCCCGAGGAATAAAAATTAGAAATTTTAGTTAATAATTATGAAATTTTCGTTAATTTTTTTTTTTCTAAGAACATCATTTTATAATAACAAAAAAATTAAGAAATCTATTTTTATTGAAAAAATGAAAACATTGAAGAAAATTATTTTCCCCAAAATCAAATGTTAAAAATTTTAATAATCTTTGTATAGCAATCAAAGTATTTTGATTTGGATTGGATATTTTATTTAAATAAAAATTTATTTCCACGGTTAATATTTTTCAAAATAGAAAATATTTTTATTATTTTGAACATAAGAAGTAAAAATACAGTTCATAGTGTAAAAAGTCTCATAATTTTTCCAAAGGGAAAGTCTCAAATCCTTAAAATATTTCTCTTATCAACCCAGCAAAATTTCATTTTCCAGAACGTATCATATTACCCTGCAACCAATTCTACTTAACATTCCAAAATCAATTATTTTTGTTTGAAACTGTCCCGAAAGCAATCGTTTTTTGGAGCAAGTAGTTTTTTTGGAAAAAAATTTTATATAGAAAATTTTGTTGTGTTTACCTTAGAATAAAATCAAGAATCTATTGAACCAGGAATTGGTTCCACAAAACTTTCCTGGGAAAGAAAAATTTTAACACAGAATATGTTAAACTGACATTTGCAAGTTGGCCCCAGTGTTTTTTTGTCAACTTGACCCTACGTATATGGAACATTCTCCCATAAGACCTTTAAGTTATCAGTAAGGGGAAAATTAAAAAAATATAAAATATTGTTATGTATTCATATCTAAATTCTTTTGATGTTAATGCCTTTTAATTAAAACCCCATGATATTTAGTTGTCCAAACACAATAAAGTACCAGATTGTACAAAAAAGAATTGGAAACAAAACACAAATTCGATAATATCAAACTTTAGCTCGATTTTTAAAACAAAAAAGTCGGTTTTTTAAATTTCGTCGATTGCCGGGCTAGTTATAGTTCTTTTTGGTCTAAAATCTAATTTTTAGCCAAATAGAACAAAATTAACCCGTGCCTTTGGGTGGTTAAAGATTGGGCCCAAAAAAAATTTTGCCATATAAACAAAAAACTTTTTTCGACTTTTTTCGAAAAAAAAAACATTAGGGCCGTTGGGGTCCTACTCTAAGATTTTTTTTTTTAATTTTGACTTGAAAAGATTTTAGCTGAGATGTATCATGTTCTTAAATGCATAAAAAAATCATGAAAAACGCGTTTTTACACTTTTTTGAAAATTTATGTATTGTCAAAAAAAAAAAATAACTTTTGTAGATTGCCCGGCAAATTATCGTTGATTTTGGTGTAAAAGCTATATGTTTAAATTCTTAGCCAAATCGGAAAATTTTAACCCGTGCCCCTGGATAGTTAAAATTTTTTGTGCAAATCAAAAGAAAAATTTTTTTAAGGTCAAACTTTAACACTTCAGCGGCACAGGTTAAAATTGTCCGATTAGGCTGAAAACTTAAATATAGAGTTCGTAGACAAAAACCAACCATAATTTGCCCAGCATTTGTAGAAATTCGACAAAAGCCATTTTTTTTTTGATAATGCATAAAATGTGAGAGAGTAAAAAGTGAATTTTCACGTACTTACATATAAGTACGTGATAAAGATGTTACAGATAGAAATAAGATTTTTTGTTGATATGTATCATTAAGTGCAACATCTCAGAAAAAAATTCTTTCGAGTCAAAAGTTTTGACTCAAAACTAAATATTTTTTTTTTTAATTATTTGGAGTATGACTGCAACGGCCCCAAATTTTTTTTCGAAGTCAATTTTGAAGCGTTTATTCCACCAAAATTTAATTTTTAGTCGTTAATAAGCTAATCAAGTAAAATAATAATTAAAAAAAATAAAAAATCGAAAAAAAAAATATTTTGTTTGGTTTGTATTGAAAAACAATTTTTTTGGGCAAAATTTTAACATCCCAAAGGTACGGGCTAGTTTTGTCCGATTTGGCTAAAAATTTAAACATTGAGTTTTTAGACCAAAACGAACCATAATTTGCCCGGCGATCGACGAAATTCGAAAAAAGTCATTGTTCGTGTATACATAGTCAAAATTGAATTCGATCGACATAACTGGTTTTAAACTGAAAACTTTTTTATTCACAACTTTTGGCTGCCAAAACATCAATTTACAGTTAATTCTAAATCTTCTTCCAAAAAGATCTCCCTAACATTTGTTTTTTTTTAATGTTTAAGACGTAAATGAATTCTTTTGAATAGTGTTTTTTTTTATTGAAATTTGAAATATCGAACTGTGATTTTTATCGTATATAAGGTACAGATCCCCGAACATTGGTAAAATTAAATGGCCAAGGCGTGTTAATGGACTTATTTAAAAAACTGAAAAGGCTAAGTTGTTTGTTAAAAAAAGAGCTTTCCAATGGTGCCATTCACATTAAAATCTGGCTTATTGTGTCTTTTTAAAAGCGGAAAAACTGATTTTTTTTTCATATTTTGGCATTTTCGAAAGTCCCCTTTAACCGATATCAAAACGTTCTATAGCCTATAATCTAAGTTGAAATGAAAGCTTTATTATGGTTTTTATCTGATCAAAATCGGTTTAGTAGTTTCTTCAAACACCGGTGACAAAGAAAATTTTCGCGAAAAGTGCGTTTTATAATATAGTATAGATAAAAAGTATGAAGAGTTGAAAAAATATGCTTACAAATGCAAAAGAGTAAAAAAAAAATAATATAAGAATAAAAATTTGTAATAAATTTTATAATTTTAAGCTGATTTTCCTTAAAACTGTTACAGTTTCACATTCAAAATCTCCCAGAAGAAACGTTAAAAAAATGAAATGAAAACTCTCATCATCAACAAAAAATTTTGAAATCGTTACAGACATTGAAATATACAACTATAAAAGTTGCATCATTAGTTCTAAGTATTTATATATATAATTTTCTGTTGATTCTAAACTTAGTTTCTTTAATACTTTATTTTATTTTTATACCCTCCACTTAGTGATAGAGGGTATATATAAGTTTGTCATTCCGTTTGTAACTCATCGAAATATCGGTCTGGGACCCCATAAAGTATATATATTCATGATGCCCGATCGATTTTAAGACATTCTAGCGATGTCCGTCTGTCCGTCTGTCCGTCTGTCCGTCTGTCTGTTGAAAATGCTGTAGCGGACAAAATATTACACAGAGATGACTGAAACTTAACATATTTGTTGGAAGTTCTCCCGAGAAGTTTGGTATTGCATTTGAGCGAAATCGGCCCAGCCGATCAAAAGTTATGAGTGAAAGTTTAATGACACCTCTTAAATTTTGAAAATACAAAATGCGTTTACACAGCTTCTACTTTACAGATTAAAATAAAATTTGGTGCAGAATAATATTATACCATGTACAATGTCTGTGTAAAATTTTAGAAGAATTGGACAAAGGGGAGTGGCACCTCCCACATTAGCTTAGCATGCAAAATGCAATAACTCGGCTTCTGTTTAACAGATTCGAATGAAATTTGGTATAGAATGATATTTTAGCATGTCTGATCTCTATGTAAAATTTGGGCGGAATAGAAAAAAGGGGTGTAACACCCCCCATACAAACCTAGCATGTAAAATACTATAACTCAAATTCTGATTAAAGTATGTAAACAAATTTTAACATGGAGTGTAAATATGGTCTTTGTGGCCTAAGTATATAGAAAATATGAGCAAATTTGGAGCAAAATTGGCACATTTAGAAGATGATTTATCTTGGCCTTTAATAAACATATTTAAATACATTTGAAAAATGTTGTTAATATTTTATTTTTTAAGAGTTATAACTCCAGTTTACTTAAATGCTTTTTTTTAATTTATCTGTTTTGGTTCTCGTTCTTTTAACATACCCGCTAAATTGTAAAACTTTTAATCAGTCTGTGGTATGATGGCTAGAGTGTTGGCTTTTCATTCATATGGTCGCAGGTTTGAGTCACGGTCGGGATGAAGTTTTTTTTTTTTTTTTTTATTTATTTTTTAGCTTCAATATTTAGGGAATTCACATGGGTATCGTATTTGGTGTTGTATGTCCTATCTAAAAACAGGGTTGGTTAAACTTTAAATTAATAATACGACACTTACACGATATGACGATACAACATTTATACCTATGTTTTGTGTGCTATTTTCAAGTATGCTAACAAGAAGAGAATCTAAGAGAAAATTATCAAATGAGCGATAAAT
This sequence comes from Pegoplata infirma, assembly GCA_963921195.1. NCBI lineage: Eukaryota > Metazoa > Arthropoda > Insecta > Diptera > Anthomyiidae > Pegoplata > Pegoplata infirma. The sequence continues at coordinate 31,275,210 of OY992540.1, read as the reverse complement.
AATTTTTACCAACCCTGTTTTTGGATAGGACATACAACATATACAACAAATACGATACCCATGTGAATTCCCTAATTGTTTATAAAATTACAATTTATTAAAATCCCCTTAATAATTTATATTCGGCCTAACAATCTTTTGTATTCTTTGTCATTGGGTAAATGAAATAATTTTTGGAAAAAAAATTTATTTTCTACATTTTTTTTTTTATACCATCCACTCTTTATTTGTGTTTTGATTGTTCTTTTTTTATAATTTCTTGGATAAGTTCAATATCAAACACATTCAATATATTTATATTTTGCGTCCAATTCTTACAAACGGACAGACGATTTCATTGACGATTTCTGGCAACACTAATTTATCTGTTTTGGTTCTCGTTCTTTTAACATACCCGCAAAATTGTAAAACTTTGAACCAGTCTGTGGTATGATGGCTAGAGTGTTGGCTTTTCATACATGGAGTCCCGGGTTCGAATCATGTTAGGACTCAAGATTTTTTTTTTTTTTTTTTTTTGTTAATATTGTTTATTATTATAATTTTATTTAAATCCCCTAAATCTATACCCTTCATTATATTTATCGAGTCATTGATTTTTCTCAGTTTTTGCAAATATATAAATGTGCTGTAATTAATTATTAATTAAATGTCGTTTTGTTTTTTTTTTAAAGCGAAATTGAATTTTGGTGGAAAAAATATGGTATATTCAACAAAACTTCTTTTATACACAACAGTAGAGGGTTTGTTGTAATTTGCCCGGTTTTGTTTATCTCTTTTAAGATAGTCGTTAAATTGCTAATGAAATAATTTTTGAAAAAAAAATTATATTTTCTACATTTTTTTTTTTATACCATCCACTCTTTATTTGTGTTTTGATTGTTTTTTTTTTTTTTTTGATAATTTCTTGGATAAGATCAATATCAAACACATTCAATATATTTATATTTTGCGTCCAATTCTTACAAACGGACAGACGATGTTTGCCTATTGACGATTTCTGGCAACACTGTTAGTAACGGCTAATTTTGTTAGCTTATAGTATATGTAGTATGATCCCTATAAAAAACTAGGAATATATTTTTAAACCTACCACTGGGTATACCTACCACTGGGTATACTTACCACTGGGTATACCTACCACTAGGTAAGTTATTTTAAGCATTGCTGTGTTATAATCAAACAAAATTGCGAATTTGACATGCATTTTTAATGCTGCCGGTGGTCTAATGGTAGTGTCGTCGGATATTAATTTGGGGGCACCAGGTTCGTCTCCCGGTTTGGCCGAGAGTATAATTTTTTTTTTTTTTTTTCATTTGTTGCTTTTTTTTAATTTTACCATTAATAAGTTTTTATTTTGAGTTACTTGATTTTTTTAATTTAAAGATTTGAAATAAAATAAGTTAATTAATTTTTTTTTTAAATAAATTTTATTCATTAAGAATAAATTTTATAAATATTATTTTTACAAATCAAATCGATTTCAGTATTTTTATGTATGCCAATTGTGGGAAAACGTCAAAAATATTGTGCATAATATTGCGTCGTCTGTAGGTACCTTAATAAGCTAATTTTATCAATATTTCATCGAAAATGTGTAATATTTTACAAAACTATTCCAAACGATGCTAAATTAAATTGAGAAATTAATGGAAGTTAACATTTCGTTTCGTTTTTTTTTTTTTTTTGTTTTGATGAATGTTAACAAATTGGAGCGGAAAGCGTTTTTCCGCAATTGTCCTCATAAAAATGGAATTGAATTAAAAACTTAAAAAATGCCTTGTCTTCCCCCTCCTTTTTACCCCCTAAATATGAATTTGGGCCGCTAAAAAAAATATGTGTCCCTTTATTTTTTCTGATCTACAAAATAAAACCAATTCCATAAAGATCCGCGGGTGACAATAGGGAGACGTTTTAATTAATAGTTAAAAACAACAACGTAGACGTCTAAACAACAACAAATGTAGTTGTTTTAACTGTCTTTTGTAGTGGAATCTACCGTTATAATTTTTTGAGTGTAGCAACTTTGATATACATATTCATATAAATTAAAAAAAAAAACACGCTATTTTAACAGAAACGGTGGTTAGAGATTTTCCAGCCCTGGTAATGGGCAAAAAAAATATTTTCTAAACACCATAGACACAGACTATATACAGACTAGATAGTAGAGTTGTAAAACAAAAATGGGTAAAAACTTAGCGATTTTAGAAGATACAGATCGGTTTTTAGCTGGTTTAAAGCATGGCAACACTTTCTACTAGTTAGAAGTGAGTAAAACAATAAAAGCCGTTCTACCTTTTTTTTCGTATGGCGTGTTAGAGAATAATCACAATTGGAGCGGGAAGCGGAAAAACGCAATTGTCCTCATAAAAATAGAATTGAATCTAGTTTGGCGGAAAAACTCGGCTGAATTTTGTTGTCATATAAAACGTATGTGAACAGTTGCGGAAAAACGCTTCCCGCTCCAATTGTGATTATTATCTTATATTGGTTTTCTCTCTCTAACCTAATTAGTAGAATAATTTTAAAAAAATAACCATATGGTTAAAGACTACTTTTTTGACACTTGTTATAACTGTCGAGTCTGTATTAATCTGTGCCATTGATATTAAATTTTTAAAGAACGTGCATTAGAAAATCGTATTAATTGATAAATACTGGGATACAGATGGAGGGTATTTAAAATTCGGCACGGCCGAATTTAACTTTTTTACTTGTTTAATTTGCAAATGCTGACAATTTAAATGAAAATTTACGTTTACAGGCAACATATATTTTATGTAGCCAATTTAAAAATATTAAGTGAAAATTGTTGTTGACAAGAAAAAACGCAAACCCTAGTTTGCCCCCCATAACCCACTCGAGTAGAGAAATTCCAATTAATACCGCAATAATACGACTACTTAAAAATGAAACTTAAGCACTTTCAGTATTATTACCTTCATTTTGTGTGGGGGGGGGGGGGGAAGAAATATAAAACCAAGATTCCTAATACAAAAATAGAGTCATAATTAGATGTACCCTAGAGCAAACTAAACATATGTTGGCATACAAATAAGATATTAGGTGTAACTATATATTTTTGAGGACTTTTTAATAATAAGCAATTTTTAAATTTTGAGGTTAAAAAGCTTAGAGGTTAAAATGTACACACAAAAAATTATTTGCTAAAAAAATTCAATTACATCCATTGATCAACAAAATTTAATTAAGTCAATTATTGTTTTGATCAAAACTTTTATTATTTTCCTTAACTATCAAATTTAAAATTTTCAACATACCAATTTATTTGAATCAAGGTTGGCAATCGATACGCACCCAAAATAACGGTATTTGGCTATTGTACCGCAAATAATAAAGATATGGACATTTTTAAATGCGGATATGAAAGTCGATGAAATTTCTAGTATTTTTGATGTGTTACTTCGTGTTCGTACCGGTTCGTTTTTGTTATATAGGCCAATACCTTTAAAATACCGTTTCAAACGGTATTATAAAGGTATTGGCCTATATTTCGAAAAGCAACCGGTACAAACAAGTAGTAACACATCAAAAATACTAGAAATTTAATCGACTTTCATAATCGCTTTTAAAAATGTCCATATCTTTATTGGTTGCCGTACAATAGCCAAATACCGTTATTCTGGGTGGGTATCGATTGCCAACCTTGATTTGAATACATTAATTAAAAAATATACTTTATACTCGGGTTTTACTTTTTTTTTTACTGTCGGCAACATATTGGAAAGCAAAAAATATGAATTTCTTCATAATTTTGTCATAAGCTTAAAATTAATTTGTTAAAGCAATCCTTATTTTAATTGACTTTAAATAAAAGATTTATCAAATTTTTGATCAAAATCGACAAAGCGATTAATTGAAAAAAAAAAAATCAACAAATCACCTTCAATTTGATGATTAATATAACAATTTTCTTCATCGGAGGAGTTTCAATTAAAAAAAAATAATTGAATCCGCATTTTTGCTAATTGGCTCGACACCCCGTTGGGTTATTTAATGGTCGCCATAGATTTTGATCCCAAACATTTGTCCGTTTCGCTCTACCTTGCTTACACAGAAAAAAATAAAAAAAAATATTTGAGTAACTTTTTAATACTATTGAGTAAAAAAATACTCAATTTTGTACCAGTAAACGATTTAATTGTATTGAGTAAATTTTTAATAAAAATTTATTAAATGTTTGAAAAAAAAAATCTGAGTAAATTTTTAATTGACTTAAATAAAAATTTACTCAAAAATGTATCTATTTATTTTTTTAAGTTTAAAAAAGTTTTAAATCTTTTTACAAAAAAAAAAAAACAAAAAACTTGTTTATTCAGACTTTACCAAACATATTTATTTTTCAAAAACATAGGAAACTTTATAAAGACGATTACAAACTTTCATATACATACACAAAAAAACTATAAACTAAACAAGAATTCAAAAAACTATAAGAGTTAAAAACAAAAATATTAAATTTTTATTAAATTATATACTTAAATTGTTTGTATTATTTTTAATTGCGTCAATTAAAAAAATACTCAATTTTTGTTTTTAAACAGTGTTGGCTACCGTTACCCTTTCAATACTGTTACCGATTAAAAACCCTTTAATATTGACTACCGTTACCGTTACCAATACCGAAATAAAAAATTTTAAATACCGTTACCGATAAAAAAACCGTTACCTTTATTCAGATTTTTACCGGTATTATATCGTTTTTGTTTCGGTTGTATCAATATTACTTATTTTAATTTTCTTGTGGATTAAAAACATATATCGAATATCGATCTTGGACCTTATAAACGTTATATAATATTGATCAGTGATCGATCGTAAGCGATGTTCGTCTGAAGAAGACACGATACAGTCCAAAATAAACATCTTGCAGGAAGGCAACCAACCACTGCCCGAACTTGAAAGGGTATCTCATACTATGCCCAAAATGTTCTTTCGAGCTCGTGCCGTCAAAAGGGTTCTTGCGAATCTCAACGTAAAGAAGTCTGCGGGGCCGGATGGCATACCAACACTGGTACTGAAGCAGTGTTCTTCAACGCTATCGCGGCCATTGGCACATCTTTTTAGCGCTTCATACCGCGTTGGTGTCTTTCCAGCGTGCTGGAAGATTGCTAATGTTCAGCCAATCCCTAAAAAGGGTGCGGCCAATAACCCCGAAAATTACCGCCCAATTGCATTTTGCTCTGCGCTCTCGAAGGTGATGGAGAGTATGGTTAATTACCATCTTGTAAATTATTTGGAGTCTAATTCACTTCTTAATTATCGGCAATATGGTTTCCGTAAAAGTCGTTCTACGGGAGACCTGATGGCGTTTCTATAGGAACGTTGGAGTCGATCCATTCACCGTTTTGGTGAGAGTAAGGTGGTTGCTCTTGATATTTCTAAGGCGTTTGACCGCGTGTGGCACGGCGCACTCGTGGCTAAGCTGAATGCTTTTGGTGTTGGTAATGACTTCTCTCGATTTGTATCGAGCTTTCTTAGGGATCGTACTATACGTGTTGTTATAGATGGGATCTCATCTAATGAATTTCAGTTGAACGCAGGGGTACCGCAGGGTTCTGTTCTTCTCCCACTCTTTTCCTTAACTATTTAAATGACCTTTTGGGTCAGACTTTCAATCCTGTCTATTCTTTTGCAGATGAAAGCAACATTTGTCATTCATTTTCTTTCGATCATAGGCCAAGCCCTGCTGAGATTGGAGGCATGCGGCAATTTATGAATGACACACTCAACCAGGACCTACGGACAATCTCAGAGTGGGGTCGAGCGAATAAGGTCGATTTTAATGCTCGCAAGACGCAATGTTGTATGTTAACCCACAGACGGGCTGTGGAGCCAACATCAATGGGTGGTGTCAATATCGAGGAGTCGGATACTCTCGATGTTCTGGGCATGCGAATACAGTGCGATGTTCGTTGGAACAACCACGTTTTTCGAGTGTCAAAAAAAGCATTCAAGTGTCTTGGTTTTTTTGAAACGGTGCAAGAATTACTTCACTTCATCCGATCTCCTCACTATTTATACCACCTATATCCGACCGAAAATGGAATACACCTCCCATATATGGGCAGGTGCTTCAAAGTCTATTTTGGAGCTCTTGGACCGTGTCCAAAGGAGTGCGTTGAGGCTCATCAACGACAGTAGGCTATCCAACTCTATTGATTCATTGGAGCATCGTTGGAATGTGGGTTGTGTGACTCTGTTTTATCGATATTATAATGGAAAGTGTTCTAATGAAATAAGCGAACTTATTCCTGCAACCCTTATTCGTTCGTAACACTCGCTTAACTAGTAGAGCACATCCGATTGTGATCGATTGGCCAGTGGACCGCACAACGCATTACAGAGAAAATTCGTTCTTTAGTCGAACTATACGTATGTGGAATAAACTTCCAGCAGATATCTTTCCTGTCACTTTTAATATAAACAAATTTAAATCAAATATCCATAGACACTACTCCCTTTTTCCTCCTTTCCTAAACCTAACTTGTTTAGAAAATGAAAACTTTTGGGGGCTTGAATATAGAAAATAAAATTAAATATTAATATAATAGTACTCCTATTATTTAAGCGCAGCCATAAAGGAACTAAAACCGCCTCTAAAAAAATAATTTGTTTGGTTATTTTTTTTTGTACTTTTGTTAAGCATTTGCAGAATTTTTAGGGCAAAAGAATTTTAAAGTCTAATGATTGGACCCAGGGGATTTAAGATGGAAATTTGTTTCTGTCTTCCCCATTTTTTGATCGTGGATATAAAATATAGGTAATATAATGATAAAATTCTATTAATGAGGGTCCAAAATCATAATTGCTCAATTTAGCCACATTTACCGCGAGGGAGAAACGGCACTAGTATTTTTCCAAAATTTTGGAGGGTATGAAAGATTTGGCACAACCAAATTAAACAGCCTCGCTTGTTTGTTATTGCTTTGCTGCTAAGAAATTTTTTGTAGTCTTCTAAATCAGCTTAATTAAATCTATTTTTTTAAAGCCAAAATTTAAGACTACTCCTAATATCTCTCAACACATGTATGTAGGTTTATTAAAATTGTTAACCATAAACAAGTGGTAAGAACCCTCCACAAAAAGTCTAGTTCTTCTTGTTGTGTAGTTTTAACTAATTTTTATATTAAACATGTTTACACTTGAAAAAATATGTTAGGACAAAAACAAGTAAAGTGGTTGAAATTTCGTCTTACTAAGTAATCTTACTTATTAATAGGGCAAGTGACCTCGCGCTGGAGTAATCTATCTATCTACGAATAATGGTGGATGTTTTTGCATTAAAAAAGATCAACTTGTATAAAATATGATTTGATTTCATCCGAGTTTTGACCAGACATTGCCATATATTGGTGGATCTAATTAGATCTTATTGCATAAAAACATATAAAATCCTGGTGTTTTTTGGTTTGGGTTGAAATACGCCACAGGTCAACGATACATTCACCAAACATATCATTTTCTAAAACAAAAAAGTGTTTGGGTACGCTTCGAACCAGATAGGTGATATACATAACCCTAACAAGGAAATGTTTAGGAACATTTTAAAAAGTTTCTTATACTTTGCCTAAAAACTAAGAAAATTTTTGGTTAATTGGAAACATATAGTTTTATATGGAACAGAATAAGCTATATATAATTTTATGTTAAATTATACAGAAAATCAAATTTTGTATTAACCCTCATATAATCCCTATTAATATTATAAATCTGATTGTTGGTTTGTCTGTCTGTCTGTCTGTCTGTCTGTCTGTCTGTCTGTCTGTCTGTCTGTCTGTCTGTCTGTCTGTCTGTCTGTCTGTCTGTCTGTCTGTCTGTCTGTCTTTCTGTCTGTCTGTCTGTCTGTCTGTTCCGCAATAAGTAAAGAACGGCTTAACCGATTTTCATGAAATTTTCACCACAGATAGTACTAACCGAGGCGGGAACTATAGGCCATAAGAGACCGCGATCGGACAAAGGGGCGTAAAATGCCACGCCCCTTTGTACCATGCTGAAGCTATATCTGCCTGTCCGGCAATAACAGAAAAACGGCTTAACCGATTTTCATGAAATTTTCACCACAGATAGTATTGACCGAGGCGGGAACTATAGGCCATAAGCGACCGCCATCGGACAAAGGGGCGTAAAATGCCATGCCCCTTTGTACCATGCTGAAGACTGTTCTGCCTGTTCCGCAATAAGTAAAGAACGGCTTAACCCATTTTCATGAAATTTTCACCACAGATAGTACTAACCGAGGCGGGAACTATAGGCAGTAAGCGACAGCGATCGGACAAAGGGGCGTAAAATGCCACGCCCCTTTTTACCATGCTGAAGCTGTATCTGCCTGTTCCGCAATAAGTAAAGAACGGCTTCACCCATTTTCATGAAATTTTCACCACAGATAGTACTAACCGAGGCGGGAACTATAGGCCATAAGCGACAGCGATCGGACAAGGGGGCGTAAAATGCCACGCCCCTTTGTACCATGCTGAAGCTATATCTGCCTGTTCCGCAATAAGTAAAGAACGGCTTAACCCATTTTCATGAAATTTTCACCACAGATAGTACTAACCGAGGCGGGAGCTATAGGCCATAAGCAACCGCGATCGGACAAAGGGGCGTAAAATGCCTCGCCCCTTTGTACCATGTTAAAGCTATATCTGCCTGTCCGGCAACAACGGAAAAACGGCTGAATCGATTTTCATAAAATTTTCACCAGAGATACAAAAATCCGCGATCGGAAAAAATGGGGGTAAAATGCCACGCCCCTTTGTACCATGCTGAAGCTATATCTGCCTGTTCCGCAATAAGTAAAGAACGGCTTAACCCATTTTCATGAAATTTTCACCACAGATAGTACTAACCGAGGCCGGAACTATAGGCCATAAGCGACCGCGATCGGACAAAGGGGCGTAAAATGCCACGCCCCTTTGTACCATGTTAAAGCTATATCTGCCTGTCCGACAACAACAGAAAAACGGCTGAATCGATTTTCATGAAATTTTCACCAGAGATAGAAAAATCCGCGATCGGAAAAAATGGGGGTAAAATGCCACGCCCCTTTGTACTATACAGAAACTATGTCTGCCTGTTCCGCAATCACTGAAAAGCGATTTTACCGATTTCACTGAAATTTTTACCACAGATAGTACTAACCGAGGCGGAAACTATGAGCCACATTAGAGGGCGATGGAAACAAGGGCCGTAAAATGTCACGCCCCTTTTTATTACACTGCAAGTTATTTCTTGCTTTTCCGCAATTACGCTTAAACGGCTGAGCTGTTTTTCATGAAATTTTCACCACAGATAGTATTAACCGAAGCGAAAACTACACTCAAAATAATAACTCTGTAAAATATTCTGTAAAATGACTGTAATCTCAATTCAACAGATATTTGACAGAGTTGAAAAAGTTGAAAAAGTAGCAAAAAAAGTTATCAAATTTTACAAAATAACATGCATTTAACTAAACTCTGTAAATTTACAGAGTTTTTTCTGTATTTTTTTTTTTTTTTTTGGCATCAAATGTATTTTACAAATATATAGTTTTCTTTGCTAAATGGTGGTATAGTAGTTTTCTTTCCTAAATGGTGGTCTATTTAACCAATAATTTACTAGAAAGTCTGTAAATTAACAGTTTTTTTTGTCCAAATCATTTTACAGAGTTTTATAGTAAAATTACAGAGTTTTCTCTGTAAAAAAGCTTTCATGTTTAACCAATATTTTACTATAAACTCTGTAAATTAACAGTATTTTTCTGTCAAAATCATTTGACAGAGTTTTTTAGTAAAATTACCAAGAAATGTTGTTAGCTGGAAAAGTATGGTGTACTCTGTTAAATTAGCAGAGTTTTTCTGTAATTTAACAGAGTTATTATTTTGAGTGTATGAGCCACAATAGAGGGCGATCAAAAAAGAAGGCGTAAAATGGCACGCCCATTTGTATTACATTGAACGTTATTTCTTCCTGTTCCGTAATCACGCATAAACGGCTGAACCGATTTTAGTGAAATTTTTACCAATGATAGTACTAACCGAAGAGAAAACTATAGATTATAAATAGAGCGCATTTGCACAAAGAGGCGGAAAATGTCACGCCTCTTTGACACGCCCCTTTGCACTATACTGAACGTTTTTCGGAATGTTCCGTAATCATGCTTAAACGACTATACCGATTTAAATAAAAAATAATATAGCACGCCCCTTTTTATTTTATTAGACTAGGTCTGTTCCTTAATAACGCTTAAACTACTAAGCCGATTTTAACAAAACATTTTCCAAAGACAGCACTAACAGAGGGGGGAACTTTAGTCTGTATCAACTGCAACGTCTTTTGCAATGTACTGAAAGTTTATTCTGCCTTTACGTAATCACGCTTAAACGGCGAACCCGATGTTATTATAATTTTTACCACAGCTATTTAGTACTTATTGAGGCGGAAACTATAGACAATTTATTTTTGTCTGATCCGTACTCACGCGTTAACGGTGAAACAAATTTAAAAACAATTTTCATCATAGATGGTATTTACCGTGTCGATCGGGCCAAGGGGCTTAAAATGCAGCACCCCTTTGTATTAAATTAAAAAATATTTTTTTCTGTATAATGGCACGCTACTTTGTAGGCAATATTAAACAGCGACTGATAAAAAGGCATATAATGGCATGCCCCTTTGTACTTTAGTGAGAGTTATGTCTGCCTGTTCTGCGAACGTGGAAAAACTGCTGAGCAAATTTAATTGCAATTTTTTTCACGAGCTAACCAATAGGGGAACTATAGGTCACATGAGACCAAAATTTAACTAAATGCGTTAAATGCCACTCCCACTTGAACTTCAGTGAAAGTTATGTCTTTATTGAAGTTTTCACCACATAAAGTGCTAACCGAGGAGGGAACTGTAGGTTCCTTTTAAAAGCCATTAAAGAAATACATTAATAAATATTAAAGAAATACATTAATATTAGGATTGTTCCCATGACGGAGGAACACATACATACCATGTTCCCCACGCACAGTGGTTCCAAGTCCAAATCTAGCTGGACAAAATTATTTTATCACTGTTTTATATGTTTATGGGGTCGCTGAGTTCAAAAAACATGTTTAAATTTTTCTAAGTCGATTACACTAATCGACAACTTTTTATTTTTTTTTTTCTAATTTCAGTAATTCATTAATGACAAAAATGGTTTTTATGCAGAACAGAAATATGAAATTCAAAAACTTATTTTTTGAAAGTTTTGTAATCTCAAAAAAAAAATTTTTTTTTTGTCGAGAAGTGTAATTGAAAAAAACAAGTTAGAGTGGTAAATTCGGCTATGCCGAATCTTTTATGCCCTCCAAAATGTAAAAAAAAAAATAAAAAACCAGTGAGAGTGTTACATTCGGCTGTGCCGAATCGTTTATACCCTCCAAAATGTAAAAAAAAAACAATAAAAAAACGTTAGGGAGCAACTTCCCCTTGCGATTTCGAACTTCATTTGAGAGAAGAATGTTGCATTTGCTTAGCAAAAGTACAAAAAACCCTGCAAAAATGCGATTTTTATTTGGTTGGTTTAGTTCTCCAAGGGGGACCTTTTTTTCACTTGGTCCGATTTTATCCATTTCCGAACTTAACCTGCCTAGGAATATAAGACATATTCGTGCCAAACTTCGGAAGTCTAGCTCTTTTATTTTGGACTGTATCGCGTCCTCTACAGACGGACAGACGGACGGACATTTTTGAATTAAGTCGAATTGTGTAATTGGCCGCGGCTTAATAGGAAACTTCACATTTAATGCTTTATTTAAGCTAAGCATAATTATAATACTTAAAAGTTATCAAAAACTTACAAAAATTCGATTCTTTATTTAGAAAAAAAATTTTAGGCGAAATTCTATTTTCATATAAACTGTGATTAATTTTGAACCTGCAAAAACCTGCAAGAAATGTCTGCATGACAACGTTCAGTAATAAATTACCTATAAGTTGTATGTAGTAATTCGACATGATATGCCTGGATTCGGTTTTGGCAAGCTGCGGAAGTTTCATAAGTCCTCAAAAATATTGTTATTATTGACCATACTTCAAAGTACAAAAAATGTAAGAAGAAGATCGATAATAAATTTCTTATTAATGTCCAGAATAAGTATAAATCTGTAGCTTTCTTGTACATAAACCGTTTTGAAACCATTGATGTAACATGGATAATATGATGTTATTAGTTAAACACTTATATATATATAATTTTTTTTTTAAATATTGGATACCAAAAATGTTATTTCATTCGCATATTTAACAAAGTTAAAGACCTAATTCCAAAAAATGGTTATTAGTTTGATCAGAACACACCCTTAACTTGCCCCTAGCACTATTAATTCCCAATTTTAAGGACACTAATTTTTGGACTTTTGTCCAGCTAAATTTTGATTTGGAACCAATGTGCCACGCTGAGAAAAATCGAAAAAATCGACCAAACCTCAAGTCACGAAGCAGTAATTAAACTGACTAATAAATAACTTATTGATTATATATGTTTTTCAACCCGGGCAACGCCGGGTGCAAAACAGCTAGTTTTATATAATTATATCAACCGTACACCTTTTAATCCGAATCATGATTAAATTATATATAACTACATATGACTGCAGTTAAAAAATTTTGAAAATATCTCACGCGATGTATAATCATATATGATTTGAGGAGTCGCAGAACAAAACGTACTTTTTCGCATTTTTTGACAAATTGATTTTTTGTTCTTTTTATATTATTTGGTTCGAAATCTATCAGAAAAAATTTCCATAGCGTGAATTATTTTTGTTTTTCATCAAGAAAATGGATTCCTTAAAAATTGGTGTGTAACAAAACGTACTTTTTTATTAATTTTTTATCAAAACGTACTTTTTTCATTGTATTTCATATGCAAGATTTTTCATAATTTTATAATATGCCATTTTACTCTTATATTTCATATACATATAAATGCCCACCAAGATTTTTCGAGGCCTTCTTGCAGGCCAGTGAAGGATTTCCCCCTTATTCTTGTTATTGGTCTATTTACACCCCACAACCACAGTATGGGGGTACATTAACTTTGCCAATTCGTGTGTAACGTATCTAAATATGGGCCAATGAGGCTCTTTTGTAGTTTTTAATAAATAAGAACATTTTAAAAACACTCGATCAAAATAGTATCGTCTAAAAAAATACGCACATCAAAACGTCGTTTTTCAATTATTTTTAAACAAAACGTACTTTTTTCATTATTTTTTAACAAAACGTACTTTTTCCAAAGTAAAAGTGGTTTTATATTAAGCATCCTTAATATATAATGAGGTGACTTATGGCAGTTTGATGCATCTCTTGATAAGCAAAAAACTTGATACCATATTTAGGTTCATGCAGTTTTTTAAAGGGGCGAAATAAATAAACCTCAATTTCCCAAAAAAATTCAATATGCGAAAAAGTACGTTTTGTTCTGCGACTCCTCATTTATTATGTTTGCATCAAGTTATATATTGTTATATACATATGTTTATTTTTACTCGGGAATATATAAAAACGTTTGTGAGGGGTACGTGTTACAAAAACTTAAGAATCGATGGACTGATTGACACCAAACTTGGACAACATATTTGTTTAGTCTAGAACCAGGTTTCTCTTCAGTTAAATCCCGATAGGTGGCGCTGTTGTCGCAAAATTTAAATTTTTGATATTTATGGTACGATTTTGCTGAAATTCACATAATATAATTTTTAAACAAAAATAAGTTTCCTGATAAAATTTGAACCTTATAGGTGGCGCTGCTGTCATTATACAATTTTTTTATTTATAGTACAATTTGGATAAAATTCACAAGATATAATTATTAAACAAAAATTAGTTTGTTATTAACAAAATTCTTCATTTGAATAAAATTCTACGGCAATATGATGAAAATTGAAAAAAAACAAGTGAGAGTGTTAAATTCGGCTGTGCCGAATCTATTATACCCTTCAACATGTAAAAAAATTTTACAGGGGCGTTGTTTTGGGGGGGGGGGCAAGGTAAGGGAGGGGCCGGTGAGCTCGGGTGACTCCTTGGCCCTCACGGTATATGTTTACAAGTCCATTTTTGTCTGCTTTGTGCACTTAAGTATTATAGTTTTATAATTATTTAAATTATTTTTTATCCACGCCCTTAAAAGAGGGGCGGGGCAAAAAACCGAATTTTTTTATTCCCTGGGTCCAAGAGCAGGACTATAAACTTCTACGAACAAAAAATGTCTCATTTGGTTCACAAAAATACAAAAAAAAAGTCAAAAAAGCTAGCATTTTTAAGAGGTTGGTTAAGTTCTTCAAGGGGGAACTTTTTTCCCCTGCTCCGATTTGACCCATTTCCAAACTAAGCCTGCCTAGGACCATAAGACATATTTATGCCAAACTTGAGGGGTCTAGCTCATTTATTTTGGACTGCATCGTGTTAACTACAGACGGACGGAAAGACAGGCATACAGACGGACGGACATCGCTAGAATGTCTTAGAATCGATCACTGATCAATAATATATATACTTTATAAGGTCCCCGACCGATATTTCGATGCGTTACACACGGAATGACAAAGTGAGTATACCCCCATACTAGTGTGGCCCATCAACATATGGAAAAATACAAAGTATAACTCACAACTGAACGTACCCCAAAATATGATAGATGGCATCGTAACGAACAATTTGCGCCAAATTTCAGCACCTTACAACGATTGGAAGGGGATACTAACTTATCATAAGTGTTTGCAACCTCCAAAGAAATCTTAAAATTTTTTTTATTGGAATCTTAAAAATAACCGTATGGAATGCTAACTTAACAAGAGCACATAATTCACATGTGGCCATTTTGTCCCAAGTTTGTCCTTAAACAACAAAAAAATGCATATTAAAAAGAGCGGAACCCTGCACTTCACTAAAACCGCTGTAACTCAAAAACTATGCGGACCATTAAGTTGCGATAAAGTTCATTTGAAAGGTAATAAAAATATCTTTAATATAATACCAAAAAAAAAATTTTTTTTTTCCTAATCGAAACTAAAATGTCCTTATTGTCCTTTGTAGGCAACCTTAGGACAAAATGGCCTTATGTGACTTATTTGCTCTTGCAGCGATACCATTCCATGAAGTTATTTTTAGGATTGGAAATTTTTTTTTTTTAGATTTCTTCGGAGGTTGCAAACACATGTGATAAGTTAGCATTCCCTTCTAATCGTCGTAGGGTGCTGCAATTTGGCTCAACATATTAGTTACGATACCATCTTTAATTTTTTAAGGTACGTTAACCTGTAGCGAAGCAAAACGAATTTTGGGCCACCCTACCCCATACTGTAGTTGGAGGGTATAAAAATTAAATTTGTAATATGTAGTAATTGTGTTTATATATAAAATAAAAATTCAGTTATAAAAATTCAGTTATTTGTAATATGTTTCATAGTATTTATGAAATTTTTTTTAATATTTATGAAGAGTTTTATGAAAATTTACAATTTTTGTTTTTGTTATATTTATAAAACCTTTAATAAACACAATAAAACATTTCATAAATATTGACCATATGAACAATTATGAAACTGTTTTAGTGCATTTATGAAACTGTTACATTAGACGAACTTTTATAAAGATTTTTATTGACTTTATGAAAGTTTTCATAAATATAATGAAGCTTTTTTTTGAGTGTAGCTATGTACATTTAACTATTGTTCAAACTGAAAAAATTTCGTGTACTATAAAAAATTTTAATTTGTATAAAAAGTACGAAAGCTATTGCGAAAAGTAATAAGAGTAAGTCGAGTTAACAAAAAATTAAAAAAAAAAAATTTGGTTCAAATTAAAAATTAATTAAATTTTCGCCTATCAAGAATTTTGTAAAGTTAAAAAACAGATCTCATCACAATTTTATTTTAGAAACGGCTTGCAGCGTATCGGTAGATAAACTTTATTTTCTTAACATCTGAGGTGTAGGTTCAGCAACTTTGTAGAACATTTTATGAAAAATATTTTTGTATAATATATTAAATAAAAATAATATATTCTACAAAGTCGCTGAACATACCCTAAAGATCAGATGTAAAGAAAACATAGTTTTACAAAGTTGGGAAATTTTAACCGTCTCTTTTTGAAAACAGTTGTTGCAGCGCCATATCAACGAAGGACAGTGCTCGATAGATATTTGTTATAAATAGAAAATAGTGAATATCTGAAAAAAATTTGTTCTGCCTGAGCTAGGAATCGAACTCAGACTTGCTAGCTAATAGTCTAACGTGCTTTCTTTAAAAAAACACCCACTTAAAATGGAAAACATAAATACACGTTGGTTTAGCCACTACGAGTTTATTTAAATACAATATGACCTGTTTCTTTAAATTCTTGCTTAAAGTATGTGGGGGAGCCATCTGAAACCACATACAAACATACACAGACATATGTGTTAAAATACATGCACAATACATTCACACTCATACTTTTACACACATACTAAACAGAAAAAAAAAATAAAACAACATGATAACATTCTTTTGTGGTTTAGTTGGTTTGGTATTTCATTCATATTTTCCAAAAAGAAAATGGAATCTACTTCAAGTTTAGTCGTCTCAAACTATTCCTACTTCAAATAAAAATATATGTTTGTATAAGTGGCAGTGTGTTTAGGTTAACCAAACTAAAAATAAGACGAAAATGGAACAAGAAGAACAACTTAAATAACTATCACCTTCCGAAAAGAACCCCACGTTGATATAGAATATCATCTTGGTTTTTTCTTAAACTAACCTCTTTCAGTTACATTTCCTTTTGCTTTTGTTTCCTTTTGCCGGAGCTCAACCCTAGTGTAGGTTTGTGTCTGCCCAGCCGTGGTGGAATAGATTAATGTAGCAGTAAAAATAAGATTTATTGGTGTGAAATTTCATCAGTGACATCAGGTGATTATTGCTAAACCCAAACATTTGGT
This sequence comes from Pegoplata infirma, assembly GCA_963921195.1. Lineage (NCBI taxonomy): Eukaryota > Metazoa > Arthropoda > Insecta > Diptera > Anthomyiidae > Pegoplata > Pegoplata infirma. The sequence goes on along the minus strand of OY992540.1, from coordinate 31,258,253 downwards.
TCATTGTATGTGTATAAGATACGAAGACATATATTCCAACTTAGGATGGTTCGTTGTACAACATATCTCCAATGATCGAAAAGTGCCGCTGACATACTTCTGATTTAATAGATCAAAAGAACAGTCATCAAAAAAAAAAAAATCACATAAAAGTGTCCTTAGCACCATTTATAAGATGTCTCGGGGATGTCAGCACTGACATGTAAGGCATGTGCTTCGTCACTGAGGATGTCTCAAAGACATCGCTTACTGTGTATGAAGATGTATTGGGGACGTCAGCAGTGAAACTGACATGTAAGCGCTTCGTCATTGAGGATGTCTAAAAGACATTGAAACTGTCCGCATTACTGTTTATCAAAGTGTCTTATGGACATTAGCAGTGACTGTGACCTTTAAGCGATTCGTCCCTGAAGATGTCACAAATGCATAACTAATTGTTTATCCAGATGTTTTGGAGACGTCAGAGGTGACTCCGACATGTAAGCTCTTCGTCACTGAGGATGTTCAAAAGACATCAAAACCGATAAATAGTGCCGTCGACAGTTTTGTGAACAGTAACACAGTGATACAAAATCGAACTTTCGGAATCGGAATGGGATGAAACCAAAAGCAAATGAAAGCTGACGTTTTCCATAACAAAACCCTCAAGGCCTTTTTTTTAGGTCAGAGCTAGATTTTATTTTACACGCATTTAAAGTTGGTGATTTTAAAGCATTTAAAGTTTTTGTGTACTCAACGTGTCCAACTTTAAAGACCCCTGGTGGTGCCCTTATTGGACATGTAGGGTCCAGTTTCCAAACTTAAGCTCAAAATTACTTCAGCTATGACTGGTATGAATTTTGCTGCAATCGGTCCAGTACATATTTACTGAATAGCCAAATTATTAAAATAAACCATGTACACCGTTGCGTATGATTGTTATTTAAAGGCAATTATTAATATAAATCACTGGTCACCGTTGCGTATGATTGTTATTTAAAGGCAATTACAATATTAATCATTCGCCACTAATACAGTTTTCAAGCATTTATTATTGTAATTATAATAAAAGTGCACTAACTTCAAATGCGTGTAAAACAAAATCTAGCTCTGAACTAGAAAAAAGCCTTGAGGGGTTTGTTATGGAATATGTCAACTTTCATTTGCTTTTGGTTTCATCCCATTCCGATTTTGGGTGTTGCACTGTGTAATCAGCCATTGACTGATTACTATTCACAATTCTCAGCTTTCATGTTTTGTTTCGAATAAAATCCTAGGAAAAGTCGAAAAACGAATCACCCTATCATACACCACGTTAAAATATATATTGTGGCAAAAGAGGTGGTAGTAAAAGGAAATGTGTTACAATTTAGGAACTACACTACGCATTAATGTCTTAACTGTTATGTTTTATATCCTTATTAATTTGAAGGAGTAGGTGGTGAAGGAAATACTTGATTTAATTAGAATCATATTAAAAAATTAATACAATAGTGAAGCTATAAAATGAATTACAATAAGTTGGGCGAAACGTTGTAAAAGACAAGGTGAATAGAATGTTGTGAACGATTTATGCGAGTTACTGCTTTAGACCATAATGGATTTTCGGCACAAACAAGTACAAAGTTTAATTCGAATTGGCCCAATTCAAAAAAAAAATAGTTTGAACACAATTTTTTTGCATTATTTATAAATTTTAGATGTTTGTCTATCCACACAAAAAAAAATCGGGAGGGTGTTTTTCGTATTTTTCGAGAAAATCGCATTTGAATATAAAAATTTCATAAAAATTCTGTAATTCTCTTGTATTTTATTGCCGAAACATGGCGTATGAGTAACAAATATTTGAAAACTTCTTTGGTTTCGCAAATACTCATACGCCATGCTGAGACAATAAAATACAACAGAATTATGGAATTTTAATGAAATTTAATGAAAAAAAAAAATACAAAAATAACAAGTAGAAAAGTTAAATTCGACTTTGCCGAATCTATGAATACCCTCCACAATGCATTTTTTTTTAAAGGATAGTACATTTTTTAACGTGAAAAACTTAACAATTTTGATTAGAAATATTTTATTTTGAGTAAAAAACTCTTTTTTTGTCATTTTTTTTTTTTTAAAGAAAAATTACAAATTTTTTTTTTTTTGAGTGTAAAATTTTTTTCGAGTGTAGTGTTTTTTTTACTGTAAAAATATTTCTTACACAAAATATTGTCATTTTTGTAAAAAAAAAATTTTTTTTTGTGTAAATTTTTTTTTGAGTGTAAAATTTTTTTGAGTGTAAAATTTTTTTTGAGTGTAAAACTTTTTTTTGGGTGTAATTTTTAAGTTACCAATGCTTTAAAAACTAAACAAGTTTAAAAAGCATTGATTTAAAATTAAACAAGTTCGAAAAGCATTGTTTAGTTACCACCAATACTTTTAAAACTTGTTAAAACACGTGGCATTTTAGATGAAACTAATCTGTAATTCAAGGTTTTGCTTATAACTTTTGAACCACTGGACCGATTGAGCTGAAATTTAAAACCAAATAGACCCGGGGAACGGCAAAGATACGTGCCAAGCTTCAGTAGTCTCATTATTGTCTTTCGAAAGTTATCGTGTTTTTATCTCGTAAATTCGCGAAATACCCTTGCCGAAATTTACACTTTTGCTCATAACTTTTGAACCACTGGACCGATTTGGCTGGATTGCAATACCAACCTGACCAGGTAAATGACAAACATATATGCCAAACTTCAGTAGCCTCTGTAAAGTCTTTCAAAAGTTAGCGTGTTTTCTACGGACGGACAGACAGACGGACGGACGGATGGACGGACATCGCTAGATCGACTTAAAATCGTTCGAGGATCATAAATATATATACTTTATGGGGTCCTAGACCGATATTTCGAGGTGTTACAAACGGAATGACAAACTTATATATACCCTCTATCACTAGAGGGTATAAAAAATTGAGGGGGAGTTTTGATAAATTGACATTTTTAATAAATGAAAAATTTTAGAACGGGTTCTGAATATATTGCTAAATAAAAGTTTTATTCGATAGCCCATAAACAAATATACAACAATGTAAATTTTTAAGATTGTGGTGCATTCCGTTTTAATTTGATAACTATTTAATCAAGGAAACTCGACACAAATTTTACCATTTTTCCAATATTTAAACGCACCTCCTTTGCCCAGTTTTTGAAAAAGTTAAAAACTAAAAACACATTTTTTTTAGTTTCATATCCATACCACCTACTCAGATATTCATGGGACACAAAATTTTCTGTACCGGGTCAGTTGGTTGTGGAATATGAATATCAAAAGGACTTTACTGTTTTGTAATGTACACTCAAAAAATACGTTAGTAGATTTACTAATTTTTTTTTGCTAATGCAAGTTAGCTAACTTTTAGCAAATTTTTAGTTGAGATTAGCATGTTAGCAAAAAATTCTTGTAAACTTCATTTAGCACATTAGCAATTTTAAACAAACTTTGAACTAATTTCTTTTGCTAAATTGAAATTGAGTTGACAACATTTCTACAAGATTTTTTGCTAACTTAGCAAAAATAAATGGTAAATTTTTTTTTATTTTCAGAAAACTTAAAATGGCGCTATCTCGGAAACTAAGCCAGATAGAGCAAAATGGAGGCCATTTTTGGTTCTTAGAATTTCCATACTTTCGTGGGTCCTCTTCACATGTGTGGACCCTAATGGGACCTTACTTTGGATCCAAAAAAGTTAGCATTCCCGAAAATTTTAAAATACTCATATCTCGGTAAATATTGCCGACACAACAAAAAGTCCAAAAACATTTTTGTAGCACTCAACACGTAGAACAAGACCGCAAAATAACTAAAAGCTCTCCGAGTAATATTTTTGAAGTTATCGAGTTTTTTAATTCTCCAGACCCCGAAACGGACACAAATTTTGGATCAAAAACTATGACGATTTTTAAGGAACCCAACTAGGTCTAGGCCCATCGGGGTCTGGACCTATTGCGTCCAAACCCAATGGAGTCCTCAAATGTGTATGAACTGAGTTGAAATAAAAATTATTTCAGTTAACTAATTTTTAGCAAAACGTTTTTGCTAACTTTACCAAAAAAATTGTTGGTTCAAAATCAGCAAATTTTCTTGTAGGTTTACAAGCTTTTTTTGCTAACTTTACAGTTTTTTTTTTTTAGTGTAATGTTAGGTTTTAGCAGTTACCAAACTATAGTTTAAATCGAATTTAAGGTGTTGAGTGTATATCGTCTATCGATTAAACTGCCAAATGAGCCCACATGTTCAATAAACGTATGAGCCATATACTCATACATGATGTACAATATGACTGAATGAGTAGTAAATCAATGAATACAGATAACAATCAAAATACCAATTGACAGTTTGTTATGAATATTGTCAAAGTCAATGATTACTGAATATACTTCATATATATAATTTTTGTTTCACTAGACTGGCACTTAAAAAAAAATAAAAAAAAATATTTCTAAGACAAATAATACTTTTGATGCGCTGAACCATATCAAAAAATTTTAAAATCGTTCGAACGGTTTTTGAGATATCGCTACTAGAAATTTGCAAAAAGTTCTGGTTTAAAAAAAATAAAAAAAAATAAAATTTCTTTCCCTTGACCCTTACATGGGCCTTGAGACAATCTTTCATTTAAACTTAGTTTTAACCAAATCCGATAATTTTAACTAGATGGGGGCCCCTCAATGAAAATTTTGGATTTTTGAAAAACTTCTACCAAAAATTTTAATTTTTGAAAAATTAAAAATAAAATATCTTGTGATACATAACTTTTATTAATTTTGGCATGATCAATAAGAATATCAAAAAAAATTCTGAAATCGGTCACAAAATTTGCAAAAATGGCGGCTTTTCCTACGTTCAAGAATTTTTTTAAAAAAATCTCAAAATTGTTTCCATTGATCGTTTCAAAGAGATTGAGACAAAATTTTATTAAGACTTAATTTGAGTCAAATCAGGCTTTTTTAACCTATAGGTGTAGGGTCACATAGATGTGACCCTACGATGAAATTTGAGAGTTTTTTTGGAAATTTTTTAAAAAACCAAAACTTTGATCGTGGCGCCCACGGGATAGAATGTCGCAAGCTCTTTGAAAATGTCAAGAAAAAAATAAAAATCTGATTTTATATTTATTGACCGTACACTGAAAAAATAAATAATTAATTGTGTTTATATAGTGTTGGACTGTATATTTTATAACTGAATTTTTATTTAGTTCGGTTTGAGTCCATATTAATTATTTCTGAGAAATAATAATTGTTGTACAATGAGAAAATCTGAAAAAAATCAAGTGACAACACAGGCTAAGTGGAGATGTCGACAGCTTTCGGAAGATGCCACCCTTTCATCATCAGCACTCCTTCGATTGCCACACACTTAATGTGTGTCAGATTAAAATTAGCCATTTAAATGAAACTTTGAAGAAATTAAGAATTGGAATTACTCCTCCTTGTGTTGAATAACCCGTATTCACCATTAAATCGTGTTGTATTCATTTGGCAGAAACTTAATCCATCTCGAATACTAAGCTAGATAGAGCGAAAATTATGAAATTTTCATAAGAAAATACAACAAAATATGAAATAGCGTAGCTCTATATATTAACTGGGCTATTCATAATGAGTAAATTAAATCTTGTAGGTTTATTTGACTGATATTGCATGAATATTTGTCAAATAAACCTACTTTAAGTACACTTTAAGTATTATGAATAAAGGCCTAAGGCTCTTATTCATAATACTTATAACAGACTTATTGTAGGTTTATTTGACAATTATTCCTGCAATATCTGTCAAATAAACCTACTTTAAATATATTTCAGGTTTTATGAATAACCACCTAAGTGCCCACCTAATTCTTAAATAGTTGCTAATAAATACTTGCACACACATACACTGAAGGTCGCTACACACACAAGTATGTGTCTGTTAAATATATAAAGGTACATACACAGAAAAAAACGAATTGTTATGATGTTGACCCCCATATTTGTGAATACAAAATTTTTTTCACTGAAAGTGCTCCTATATGGAAATTTGTAATATCAACAAACGTTTGTAAATTTTGATTGTTGAAAAAAGAATTTTGTTTTTTTTTCAACAAAGAAATTCAACAAACACAAACACAATTAGTTGATCTGACAAAAGTAAAAAATCTTAATTTTTTTTCAACAAAGAAATTTAACAAACACAATTTGTTGATCTGACAAATGAAATTTATTTTTCAACAAAGAAATTTAACAAACACTAACATTTTTTGTTGACATGATTAAAGAATTTTGAAATAAAATTACTTGACTGAGTTTGTTGAAAACAAAATCGAAGTTTTGTATTATGAACTAACAGGCTGCCGTTTTTACTAAATGTTTGGTTGATATCATGTTTGGTTCATTTACATTTGATGTTAGTTGATTTAAGTTTGACGACTTTATTTTCTGTGTATCATCTGTCAGTATTTGTGTAGTTATATGCAAGTGATTGATAAAGTCAGACCATTGAATTCATGTGAATTATAAATTATTGATATAATTTTCCGTCTGTCATTCTGTCGCTATGTGCAGTAAAATGGCACATTCTGCACATAATTAACACAATAATTTCAAATTTCAATTCGCGTGCAACGGTTATTTAAAGAGAATGCTGTTGAACAGAGTTTCTGGTTTGGCTGGTTTACCTATCCGTCCGAGTCTGCTGCTATTCACATACATTGTTTATAAACATCATTAATAATGATGATGATGGCGGTGGTGTTATAGCTTTTGATAATGAGATGACAATAATGAAAAGAAACAGACAACAACATTACATGTTTAATATTTTAAATAAAAGTACGAGGGTTAGTTGAAAATTTTGAAAAACTTAGGGGAGGGGGTAAACGGGTTATTTTTGGTTTTTTGAGGATTTCTCCCATTTCTTTGAAAGAAACTATATGAACATTTAATAAAGATCGAAGGGTTTCTTAAAATCCTGTCTAATGGCGTATCGGTCGTATCCCAATTTGGATTCCTTATTTTCGTAATTGTCAAAAATTTACAAACGTTGGGTAGTTTATATGGAGATTAGGGTGGCAGCTATTTTGCAAAACTTCGAATTTGAAAGAGTCCACCCCTAATTTTTATTATATTTGGTCTAAAAATGCTATGCTAAAAATTTCAGCCAAATCGGACAACGTTTACACGAGGCGCATTGAGGTCAAAGGTCAAAGGTCAAAAAACAGCCATATTTTGATGAAAATCATTAAATAAATGGAAGGATTCCAAAATTTTTGAAAACAAAAAAAACACTTTTTCGACCTTACCTATTTTAATTTGCATAAAAATTGGCATATCAATTCTCGAGATCTGTGTCGAATTTCGGTTTTTGTTATTTAGTCAAAATTGTGAATGGTTCGCGTTTTATCGCTGTTCAAAGTTGGTATTTTGCAACAATTTAATGAAAAATACATGATGTTTAAATGATCGTATCTTTGGAACGCATCATCCGATTGTCACGAAATAAAGCGCAAAATAATGGTTATGTCCTGGTCTTAAAATAGAATTTTGAAAAAGGATAGGATGCTTTGCAAAAAGGATATTGAAATTAAAAAAATGTCCTTAATTTGCAAATATCTCAAAATGCGTATCTTTAATTTTCCTATATTTTTTTGCACATATAGCCCTAAATATACTTAACAACATATGCAAATCCCAAATTGGGATGGTAAGCGGTTTAATTGTAAACGCGGTTTCATGAAACGCCTTATTGATTTTTGTTAATAACTCTCGTTTACAAATGAAAAACAATTTCTGCGCACTAACCGCGAATAATTTTTTTATATGTATTTTTGATCGCTAAACTCAAAAATTTCATCAAAAGAACATTTCGCGAATAACTTTTTGTTTAATGAATTTTTTAGCGTTTTTTGGAGGTATTTTGACTATTTTTCTTATATCTTAAGTTCTGTTTATCTGATTCTCTCGCAATAAAAACCAAATTAAAGACAATCAAATTTCCAACAAATCCTACATTCATCATTTTTTCATAAGTTCATAGCTTTACGCGCAAATAATACATGATAAAATACAAAAAAAAATGATATTTTTTTACAATTTCTGTTTTTAAAATTTTTAAAAAATGAGCTTTGTTAATAAAAAATAGTTTTTCCTTGTTTGCCTATTGCGCGTAAAGTTATGAACTGATATAAAAATAACGAATGAAGGATTTGTTGGAAATTTGATTGTCTTTAATTTGGTTCTTATTGCGAAAAGATCAGATGAACGGAACTCAAGATATAAGAAAAATAGTCAAAATACCTCCAAATAACGCTAAAAAAATTATTTGCGCGTAAAGCTATGAACTTATGAAAAAATGATGAATGTAGGATTTGTTGGAAATTTGATTATCTTTAGTTTGGTTTTTATTGCGAGAAGATCAGATAAACAGAACTTAAGATATAAGAAAAATAGTCAAAATACCTCCAAAAAACGCTAAAAAATTCATTAAACAAAAAGTTATTCGCGAAATGTTCTTTTGATGAAATTTTTGAGTTTAGCGATCAAAAATACATATAAAAAAATTATTCGCGGTTAGTGCGCAGAAATTGTTTTTCATTTGTAAACGAGAGTTATTAACAAAAATCAATAAGGCGTTTCATGAAACCGCGTTTACAATTAAACCGCTTACCATCCCAATTTGGGATTTGCATATGTTGTTAAGTATATTTAGGGCTATATGTGCAAAAAAATATAGGAAAATTAAAGATACGCATTTTGAGATATTTGCAAATTAAGGACATTTTTTTAATTTCAATATCCTTTTTGCAAAGCATCCTATCCTTTTTCAAAATTCTATTTTAAGACCAGGACATAACCATTATTTTGCGCTTTATTTCGTGACAATCGGATGATGCGTTCCAAAGATACGATCATTTAAACATTATGTATTTTTCATAAAATTGTTGCAAAATACCAACTTTGAACAGCGATAAAACGCGAACCATTCACAATTTCGACTAAATAACAAAAACCGAAATTCAATAAAAATCAGAAGAATGGATATATTAATTTTTGGATAAATTGAACCACCATCGGCTGATTGCCTATGCTATTTAAAATGGAACCAGTCAATGGTGTTGTTTTTTTAATATATATTTAAAAAGTGGTACACGAGCTGTTTTTAGTATAAGAAGATAAATAAAGAATTTTTGGGTTTTCAAAAATTAACCCTTGTAAGTCTTTCGGGGTCAAAATTACCCAATTTTCACAAAATGACCCCTAAAACACGAAAATCAGCCCCAATTTTCTAAATTTATTGAAATAAACCAATGTAAACCCATATTTATATTCTATTCTATCATAAATACTCAGATATGAAATACTGTCTTTGTAGGATGTCATTCTGATTAAAAAATAGATGAAAATATAGAAAAAAAAAACTTTAAATTTTTTACAAAATATTTTCTAAATTTTAGTTTACGAAAAGTAACAAAAAGTTTAGCTGAATTCAACTAATTTTTTTGTTAATATATGTACATAAAAACGTTACGAAATTTCAGCTAAATTTTTAGTTAAAGTTACGGTTTTTTTTGCTACATTCATTCTACGAAAAGTTAACTAAATATTTTTAGTTAAATTAACTAAAAATTTAGTTGGCCCAAAATCAGGTGCTTTTTTAGTTAAATTTAACTAAATTTTTTGTTAACTTTACAGTTTTTTTTTTTTTGAGTGTAAGAGCGGCACGGGTTAAAATGATCGGATTTGGTTAAAATTAATATTAAATGAATGACTGTGTTAAGCTTAATGAAAGGGTTAAGGGAAAGAAATTTTGAGATTTAAAAAAAATTTTGAACGTAGAAAAACCGGCATTATGTGCAAATTTGAAATTGCAATATCTCGAAACCCGTTAAACCGATTACATTTTTTTTTTTTAAGATTTGTATTCAGCGCATCAAAATTAATAAATATTTATATTGCGGGGGATATCCGTATATTCAGCAAGTTCAAACTTAACTTTTTTACTTGTTTTAACTGTATTAAACATTTTGAAGGGTATATAAGATTCGGCACAGTCGAACTTAATACTCGCACTTGTTTAAGTTTAATTTATAATTATCTTAAAATACATATGTCAGCACAATAGATTTCTTTAAAATTATTTTCACCTTTTATCACATAAAATATTGAATTTCGATACATTTTTGTTTTTCGTCTTAATTTGTATTATAAACAATCATCAGTGTTATTGTGGATAATATAGTAGACAAACGTTAGTTGTCATTGCATTTTCCATTAACTATGAAATTCTATTTAACAGACTCATACGATATGATATCGAATTATATTGAATTAATATGACATATATCATCAGTTGTATAAATACACAAACAGACTGCTACAGACAAGAAATCAGAAAATTTGTAATGTAATTGTATATCTTCAAAATCATGTTAACACAGACACAAAAAGACACACACACACACACACATACATATATAAATTTATTTATGAACAAATGGACAACAAAATAGACTTATGCTTTTATGAATTTAAATGAATGTCGTATCAGAAAAACCCACCGACTTACTTTTCATTTTCATTGCATACATATAACATAATTTAAACGCTTTTACACAGACAACAAATACGGGCACACACACACATAAATGATAGATTCATCATGTACATCATTTACCAACACAAACACTGTGAAATACGCATTCAGTCACTCACTCATTCACTTACAAATGGAACTTGTGACAAGTCGATCAACCGCAAAGTATAATTTCGATATATACTTTTACACACACACACACTCATATATATGAGGTACTCCACACCAAATATATGAAATTTCAGAATAGAACCTAAGCCTAGGAGGCGTGACCAAAATTTAAAAAATCTACAAACTTATGTAGAGTTGCGATGACTAAATCCACAATCAAAAATTTACATGTTTGTTTTTATTTTTTTTTTCTAGAAAATCGTATTTGAATATTGAATTTCATAAAAATGTTGTAATTTGCTTGTGTTTTGTTGTTGCAACATAGAGCATGAGTAACAAATAAATTCCAAAATATTACTCATACGCTATGTTAAAACAAAAATATACAAGCAAATTACAAAATTGTTATAAAATTACCTTTTATAAAAAGGACCATATATAAAAGGTACTTTCTATAAAAGGTACTTTTTATAAAAGGTACTTTTTATAAAAGGTACTTTTTATAAAAGGTACTTTTTATAAAAGGTACTTTTTATAAAAGGTACTTTTTATAAAAGGTACTTTTTATAAAAGGTACTTTTTATAAAAGGTACTTTTTATAAAAGGTACTTTTTATAAAAGGTACTTTTTATAAAAGGTACTTTTTATAAAAGGTACTTTTTATAAAAGGTACTTTTTATAAAAGGTACTTTTTATAAAAGGTACTTTTTATAAAAGGTACTTTTTATAAAAGGTACTTTTTATAAAAGGTACTTTTTATAAAAGGTACTTTTTATAAAAGGTACTTTTTATAAAAGGTACTTTTTATAAAAAGTACCTTTTATAAAAAGTCCCTTTTTTAAAAATTTCCTTTTATAAAAAGTACCTTTTATAAAAAGTACCTTTTATAAAAAGTACCTTTTAAAAAAGTACCTTTTATAAAAGTACCTTTTATAAAAAGTACCTTTTATAAAAAGTACCTTTTAAAAAAAGTACCTTTTATAAAAAGTACCTTTTGTAAAAAGTACCTTTTATAAAAAGTACCTTTTATAAAAAGTACTTTTTATAAAAAGTACCTTTTATAAAAAGTACCTTTTATAAAAAGTACCTTTTATAAAAAGTACCTTTTATAAAAAGTACCTTTTATAAAAAGTACCTTTTATAAAAGGTACCTTTTATAAAAAGTACCTTTGATAAAAAGTACCTTTTATAAAAAGTACCTTTTATAAAAAGTACCTTTTATAAAAAGTACCTTTTATAAAAAGTACCTTTTATAAAAAGTACCTTTTATAAAAAGTACCTTTTATAAAAAGTACCTTTTATAAAAAGTACCTTTTATAAAAAGTACCTTTTATAAAAAGTACCTTTTATAAAAAGTACCTTTTATAAAAAGTACCTTTTATAAAAAGTACCTTTTATAAAAAGTACCTTTTATAAAAAGTACCTTTTATAAAAAGTACCTTTTATAAAAAGTACCTTTTATAAAAAGTACCTTTTATAAAAAGTACCTTTTATAAAAAGTACCTTTTATAAAAAGTACCTTTTATAAAAAGTACCTTTTATAAAAAGTACCTTTTATAAAAAGTACCTTTTAAAAATTTGTAATGTAGGAAAACTTTCTGGGCAAAATACGTTATGGAAATTCTGCTTACGTATTTACAGATAAGATTATCTTTCAAAATTTTATGTAAAATTATGAAATAGTATGGTGTAAACAGAAATCGATATAAAACCAAGAGAAATACGGATTCAAAAATGAAAAGTGGATACGTATTCTCATTTTTAGAAATTTCTCTACCATTCTGCCATTTCGTACCATTCTGCCCAACATTTTAAGAAGTAAACGTTGATTTGCTCCCCACGAAATTTGGAAGCCAAATTTGGCAGCCTGAATTTAGCCACCTTCCACAACTTTTTGGCATTCTTGACGCCAACATAACACCAACATAACAACATAAACAAAAGACTAAAGCTACAAAGTTAAGTTTATCAATTTAAAAGTCTCTTATTTTGATGTATTTTTAAAAAATACACAGCAAATAATATTTTTTAACATTTATTTTTCTGAACAGCTGTTTTCATATTATTTCAAAAGTGATGGTTGCAAAGGGCATTGTATTCAAAAAAATTGTTGGTTTGATTTTTTGACAATCAGACCAAATTTCATTTAATTTCGGTTTACTAAAATCTTACGACTCAGTATTATCGTGATAAACGGCCTTAACTGGAGTGTTTAAAACCGGTATGGAAATTATCAGAAATGTCTATAATTTTTAGAAATTCAATTTTTCTTCTGCATTTTTTCAACTTGAACCCGTGAAAGTCGATACAATATTTTTTAAATACATTGGACACATGTTTTTATGTAGCGGAACATTTGTTGTGGAATGCCTCATAAATGCGTACATACTTATTTACCAATTGTTCCATTTCACTATATATTTTCTCCACATAAATATTTCTCTTTGCCTTTTGTTATAATCAAGAGAGTTTGTATGTGTATAAATGAATGTGACAGGATTTCATATCCTGTTCATAGATGATTGTGTACGTGTGTGTGTATTGGTATAAATGTATATGTTGTACCTATTATACATTATGACATGACTTATTGTTGTGTTGTTGGCAGTTAGTATACTATACATATACATTTTAAACTTGTACTTTGGCAACAAACCGTTGTTGTAGTTGTTGCAATGACAATGGCATTGCCAGCCAGCCAGCTAGCCAGCAAGCAGTAGCCATAGAAAATTACTTTAATTTGTGACATGGACCACATTTAGTTGGCCACTGCGGATAACATAAGTTGTCAACAAATCTCAAAATAATTATCATTGATTTTAATCTCCTTTAGTTATTTGAGTATGTGTGTGTGTGCTTGTAAGCAAACAACTACAAAATACAGAGATGGTAACACATGAGATGTATAACGGATTTTAAAATTATGAAAACTACCCCAGCAGAAATTGACGACGGTTCTTAATAAAAAGCGTTCTGACAATACTGTAATAAAAAAAAAAACACTCTAAAAAGTTTTCGAATAATTTGAGAGCGCATTCGAAAAGCGTTTCGACAGTACTCTGTCACAGACTAATACAGACTCGACAAATATGACAGGTGTCAAAAAAGTATTTTTTAGCCATATGGTTAATGTTTTAAAATTATTCTCCGAATTAGGTTAGAAAGAGAAAACTGATATAACGCGCCATTAGAAAAATGGATGCCAGATCGGTTTTTGTTGTCTCACTCACTCCTAAGTCGTAGAAAGTGTTGCCATGTTAGCGTAAAATGGACTAAAATCCGCTGTGTTTTCTCCTAAAATCGCTTAGTTTTTCCCCACTTGTAAAACTCTACTGTAGAGTCTGTATTTAGTCTGTGACTCCGTTTTAAAACGATTTCCAAAAGGGTTTTTGAATTAATGGTACAAAAAATTTTTTATGACTGTTCGATAAATTAATAGGTTTCACATTGTGTCCAAAACACAATATGTTTACTTTTTTAATTAAAGAATTTCTTTAAAAATGAAAAAAAAAAATGTCCAAGATCTGGACACAAAAACCGAATTGGACACCGAACGGTATTGAAACAAGTTAAAACTATTTTTTTTAACACCTATAACCTATTCAAAGGTTGTTCTTCCCAGCTTTAATAAGTTTAACACATAAACATTATAAACCTGCATAAGCATGCATATTATAACTACCTGTGTATATAGGTATGCTTGAATGTGTGTTCAATACATGCTTACATTTGTAATATTTGTGATAGTTGTGTGTATGTGTATATGCAATGCATGTTATATAAATAATGAATATTTGATTTGATTGTACATAATATTAATAGACACTTTTCCTACCACATACTTACTTAAAGGACATGTAGAAACTTGTACAAACAGACACACACACCACACCGGCATTCCAACACATACTGAGGTTTATTAAAGGAGATAATTATAATAAGTAGATTTTACCACCACCTTATGGAATTAAAAGATTATTTATGGTTTTTAATAAATTTAATGCTTAAACACTAAACAAATTCCAACAAATTAAAGAAAAATTGTTTTTATTTGTGTTAAAATAAACAATAAACCCTTATAGAATTAAAATAAATAAACTACAAAAATTTATTTGATACAAATTATATTGTTATTATAAATTGATTTAAGGGGGTAAGCTAACCTACAACATCAGCAATTATAAGTAATTAAAATAGCTTTATTAACTTTACAGTCTTTTAATCAAAAGGCATGAAATAAATAGAAAAATGTCAGAAATATTTAAAAATTAGAAAAATTTAGAAAATAAAATAATAAAAACTCAGGTAAACTCAGATAAATTATTTCCTCGGTTAAATGATAAACCTGTCAGAACTGACTTGAATGGCTGCCCTTCGCAGGGTGTCTCTTGTGAAAATCTGGCTGGTACATCCTCAACCAAAATCACGCAGCTATTTCAATCGACAGGACCCCAAAGCTACTGTAACATAGTAAGTAGGAAATTGAAAGCGGCAATAGTTGCTTTAAATAAGCGGGATCCGTTGTCGCAGAGACAAACGCAAATTTGAAGTTTTTGATTTTAAAGCATTTAAAGTTTTTGTATACTAAATATGCCCTACTTCAGGGGCCCTGGTTGTGCCCTTCTTGGACATGTGGGGTCCAGCAACCAAACTTTAGCTCGAAATTACGTTACCTATAACCGATATGAATTTCGCTGCAATCGGTCCAGTAACTAGTTCCTGAAAAGCCAAATTACTAAAAATAAACCAATGTGCACCGTTGCGTATGATTGTTAATTAAATACAATTTCAAAATTAAGTACACTCAAAATATTTTGTAAGTAAATTCAACTGAAACAAGTTGAAAACTTTCGACTTAGCCGAATCTATGAATACCCTCCACAATGCCCTTTTTAAGTGATAGTAAATTTTCTAACGTGAAAAAAAATTTTTGATTAGAAATATTTTATTTTGTGTAAAAAACTTTTTTTAAACTAATTTTTGAAAAAAAAAAAAAAAAATTATTTACTAAATTTTTTTTTGAGTGTAAAATTTTTTTTGAGTGTAAAATTTTTTTCGAGTGTATTTTTTTTTTTTTAGTGTAAAAATATTATTGAGTGACAAAAATACGTTGTAAAATATTTTTGTGACTACAATGTTTTGAAAACATGTTTAACGGGTTTTCAACACGTGAATTTAAGGTGAAGCTAATCTGAAATTCACGGTTTTGCTAATAACTTTTGAAACACTGGACCGATTTGGCTGAAATTCGAAATGAACTAGGCCAGGGGAACGACAAAAACATATGCCGGGCTTCAGCATCCTCAGAACTGCCTTTTGAAAGTTAGCTTGATTTTTATCTCGTAAATTCACGAAAAACCCTTGCCGAAATTCAGTCATTTGCTCATAACTTTTGAACCACTGGACCGATTTCGCTGGATTGCAATACCAACCTGACCAGGTAAATGCCCAACATATATGCAAACTTCAGGAGCCTCCGTAAAGTCTTTCAAAAGTTAGCGTGTTTTCAACAGACAGACAGACAGACAGACGGACAGACGGACAGACGGACGGACGGACATAGCTAGATCGTCTTAGAATCGAACGAGGATCATGAATATATATACTTTATGGGGTCCTAGACCAATATTTCCAGGTGTTACAAACGGAATGACAAACTTATATATACCCTCTATCACTAGAGTGGAGGGTATAAAAACGTTTAAAACAATCGTTTTTCCTTTTAAGAAACGGACTACTTATATTTCATTTGAAACAACATACTTTTTCAGTTATTTTTAAACGTTAATAAATGACTAGACATTCCGTAAAAACAAACGATGTTTCAGTTATTTTAACTGTTTACAATTTTTTATTTTGTGAAGTAAAGATAAAATTTTTTGAATAACAAACTACAAAAACCGTACTTCTGTAAAATTATACGGTATAATCAGTCACAAATAATTTAACTGATAAAAATATTTTTCCGTAACTTTTGTAGTTTATTATTTTTACAACTGTATAAATCGTTCAATATTTTATTTTCATTGAAAAACAAACGATAAAACGTTTAAAATAACTTTAACTAAAAACTTTTTGAATAACCGTAAATAGTTACTGTAAAACTTTTCTAGGTGTATACACCACTTATACAGTTTTCAAGTAATTACACTGTAAGTAAAATTTAAACTTTTGAAATGACACACAAAAACGCCGAGACACCCCAACTTATTTTTGGGTCGTAGAATCCAGTGCTATACTCCGTTTTAAAAAAGTTAGCTCAAAATAACGAGATATTTCTATTTTAAATTTGCAAATGTAGAGTAAAAATTTAATAAATCCAAGAAAAAATTATAAAATTCATCATAATAAGAGCAAGTATTGTTCCATGTCCGCTTGAAAATGAACGCCCATTATTTCTTGATATAAATTTTGACAAATTACAAGTTTTAAACAAGTTTTTTAAGTTTTTTCATTCAAATAAAATGAAAATCGCCTTAAATCTACAACAAATTTAAAATCGAAATATCTCGGGATTTTGAGCTAACTTTTCAAAACGGGGTACACCTTATAACCGAGTTCGTTATAAAAGAAGTATTTTGTGTGAAAATTAATGCTAAAATGTCGGGACTTTAGAATTAGTTCGTTATAACCGAGAATTCGTTATAGGGTCAGTCTTAGTGAAATCAATCAAAAAAAGCTAAAAATTCTCGTGACCCCCTCCGATTTTGATGAAATTTGGTTTAGTTATAACACTAAGTGATAAACTGACGCACACTTATTTTCAGCCCTCTAAGTAAATAGTGGGCGAAAATACGGAGGGTCAAAATTTCCCCCAAAATCTCCCAGTCGCGACACTTTGTACCGTAAAAACTTAATATCGTTGGTTCTATTATAGCTAGAAAGCCCATTTTTGGTTTGTTTTGAAGCTCATAATATGCTCTACAAGACCTACCATAACCAAAAACTTTTGGAAAAAAATAAGGGTTACCTCCCTTATTTTAAGGTCGTGATATACGGAGGAGCAAATGGGGAGGATGGTATCCCCCGATTTTTTTTTTTACTTGATAGTCTTTTAGAGAAAGTCCTAAGGAATATATTCTAAAATTTTTATGTTGGGACAACAATGGGATCGCTCAAAATCAAAATTTTTCACAATTTTCCCCAAAATCTCCAAATCGCAACACTCTTTAACCTTAAAAACTTAACATCATAAGTGCTTTTGTAGCTACAGAGCCCATTTTTTTGTTTTAAAGCTTATAATACGCTCTACAAGACATACCAAAACCAAAAAATTTTCCAAAAAAAAAAAGAATTGGTGCCCCCCTTATTTGAAGGTCGTGGCAAAGGGTGGCGGAAATGGGGGGAAAGTTGGCGGAAATTGGGGGAAAGTTGGCGGAAATGGAGGGAAAGCATCCCCGATTTTTTTTACTTGGTATTCTCAAAGTGCAAGTCCTAATGAACATAGTCTACAATTTTTATGTTGGGACAACAATGGGGTCGACCAAAATCAAAATTTTTCAAAATTTTCCCCCAAAATCAACAAATCGCGACATTCTTGCGCCTCCCATTGGAGTTCCAAGATGAAAATTTCAGGATATGCTCTCTAAAACTTACTCTTTAAAAAAAAACAAGATAAAAAAAAATTGGGGGATACTATCCCCCAATTTCCCCCACCCCTTGTCACGATCTTTTAATACAAGAGGCACCCCTCATTTTTTTTATTTTTTTTTTTTGTGATAGTAATTTTGTAGGGCATATTAAGAGCTTTAAAACAAGCCAAAAATGGACTCTGTAGCTACAATACAGTCCACGATATTAAATTTGTAATGTGCAAGAGTGTCGCGATTTGGAGATTTTGGGGGAAATTGTGAAAAATTTTGATTTTGGTCGATCTGATTGTTGTCCCAACATAAAAATTTTAGGATATATTCATTAGGACTTGCACTTTGAGAATACCAAGTAAAAAAAAACTCGGAGATACTTTCCCCCCATTTCCTCCACCCTTTGCCACGACCTTTAAACAAGGGGGGCACCCTTCCTTTTTCTAAAATTTTTTGGTTAAGGTAGGTATTGTAGAGCGTACTATAAGCTTTAAAACAAACAAAAATGGGCTCTGTAGCTACAATAGCACTTATGATAATTAATTTTTAAGGTTCAAGAGTGTTGCTATTTGGAGATTTTAGGGGAAATTGTGAAAAATTTTGATTTTGAGTGATCCCATTGTTGTCCCAACTTAAAAGTTTTAGAATATATTCTTTAGGACTTTCTCTATTAGATTATCAATTAAAAAAAATCGGGGGATACCATCCTCCCCATTTTCTCAGCCTTTTATCACGACCTTAAAATAAGGGAGGTAACCCTTATTTTTTTCGAAAATTTTTTGGTTATAGTAGGTCTTGTAGAGCATATTATGAGCTTCAAAACAAACCAAAAATGGGCTTTCTAGCTATAATAGAACCATCGATATTAAGTTTTTAAGGTGTAAAGTGTCGCGACTGGGAGATTTTGGGGGAAATTTTGACCCTTCGTATTTTCGGCCCCTGTTGACTTAGAGGGCTGAAAATTTGCATTTGTTAGTTTTTTACGTAGTGTAAGAACTTAACGAAATTTCATCAATATCGGAGGGGGTCAAAAATATTCATGATTGATTTCACTAATTGTTTAGCCATTGCAGGCTCCTTCGGTTTACGATTTATAAAAATTTTAAATCAAAATATTTTCTTTAATTTCCCAGCAATTAAATGTTTTCAACCTCAAATAACTTTAAATTTAACGTAGCTTTCTATTTATTTTTGAATTGCCAACAATTTTTCCTTTTTTAAAATGTCCTTTGTATTGTCATTTCTTTTATGTTAAATTCTTTCTGCTTGGGAAATTTATTGTAAACCGCTAGTTTTTAAGCTCTTTTAGTTTGTAAATAAAATCACTCTTGTTTTATAACCCGAAGTAACCACGTCTTATTATTTCAAGTGCGAATTAAACGTCCCAAAAATAAACAATTAAAAATTATAATTAGTTTGCCATACCGAACATTTTAAACCGGCAACGACTCCGTAAAAAATCTTACGGAATAACATTTTGGCGCCCGAGCAGGGACTAATTTTATTAATTAAATTAAAATTTTTAAAATAAAAATTCGCTTCTATTAATAAGTTTGTGTTCGGTAGCAAGTGTCGTGTTTGTTAAGCTAAAGCAAACAAAATATAAAACTTCTAACACTCATAGAAGTTAAAAACAATAAAAAACAATAACTTCTAAACCTAATAGAAGAAAAACAATTTATTATAAAAAACATTTCTAAATTAACAATATTAATCGTGTGTGCAATTCTTGTTTAACTTCTAACCCTAATAGAATTATTTAATTAGTAATTATAAATCTAATATAATTACAATAAATTAAACGAGCCTCCAAATTTACTGGAGAGAAACGAACAATAATCGTTTTATTCGTGCCGCGATTAAATTATCAAATTTAATTTAACAAACAACAAATTAAATCATCAAAATAAATTTCATCAAAAAGCCGACGGCAGAAATCATCCCAGAAGTTTCAACTACCGACGGCAAAAATCATCCCCAGGAATTATCAACGACCGAAGCTGCTAAAACCAGGGAAGTACATAATATAAAAAAGAATAAATAATATTCGTGTGAGACTTTGTTTGAAATTCAATAAAATTAATCTAAAATTTTATTTTCCAAAGTTAATTTGCCACACAATAATTTATTTATTCTTAATGATCATAATTTTCATTAATTTATCGCCCTAAAAGTGAAACAATAAAAATAAATATCATAAAAGTGCTTTATTGAAGTATATAAAACTTAATTATTAAGTTACACAAATATACAAAACTTCATTAACATAATTCACTTGATAATTTACACACCACTTAAAATCCTCCGTCGGATTTTAATTATTTCGCCTTTAATTGTGATTTCTTTTCAACTTTTCATCATCACTTTCCGTATCGTTCTCTCTTCTTTGATATTCCTTTCATATTTTTCTATTAAAATTACAATAATTAAAGTAATTTTTGCTAATTTTATTTTTTTTTTCTTATAACTTACCCTTTTTCATCACTTTCTTTACAATACATAATTACATGGTAGTTAAATTATTGTATTTTTCGTTTTGGTAAGCTTTCTTAGTTTAACCGTGTTGATAAAAGTTGTAATAATTTACACTGACGCTTTCCAACACTGTTGTTTCGTTAAGTGTACTGATCATAGAAGTGGCATCACTGCTGATCATATGTTAAACAGACGGACAAACATAAACAGTACAAAATAACAAAACAGAAGAAAAAGTGAAAAAGGAGATCTTAATAAAAGATTTATAATTTAATAATTTTGTGAAAAGTTTAATTATAATTAATAAATTTGTGGAAAATAAATAGAAAAAAAATTATAGGATAATTTGTGTTGCTGATTTAACAGCAAGTAAAAGAAGATCGAGGTAAAACAATTATACGTATTAATCGGACGGACATTAATAGTGATAGTGCGAAATAAAATAATAATTATTACTAATTATAATTGATATCGAGGTAGTGGTAAAGTGTAAAATAAATTTCTTTTGTTTTTTAATTTAATAAAAATTATTACCGTAATTGTATTTATTAAAAATACAAACATTTATTTGCAATATATTTATTGTTTGTTGTTTTCTTTTGTTGCATATTCTTACTGTTGTCAGGGCGTGCAACCCAGCAAACATTTCTGTGAAAATTTGAAATACAAATTAGAAGAATTTTTTGTTGAAATTTTTTGTGAAAATTTTAAAGTTTTTTGAGAAAATTAAATTCTTTCCCAGCAAACAATTTGGTAAAATTGTAAATTAAGCAATTTTGTTAAGAAATTATTGAAATTTCTTGATTAATAACTCATATTGAATTTAATCGTAATTTGCTGGAGATTTGTGGTATTTGCAAATAAATTTTAGTGAAATTATTCAAATTTTGAGTATATCCCAGCAAACAATTTCAGTTCAATTGGTAACTTTTGTGAAAATTAACATTAAATTTATTAAAAATTTATAATTTTCGTTTGCTTTTGGAGATTTCTCAATTTGAAAGTGTAAAATTATTAATTTTCTGATAAACTAATTCAGAATATTTATTAAAATATATTCGAAATCGTTTAATTTTTCTAATTTTTGTGAACTTTTCACTTGCATCGTGAGTAGATTTCGGAAATCTGTTATCTTGACAGGAAATATTAAATTTCCTTGAGATCCTTACGAATATAAACTTGATTTCATATATTTTCTGTGTTTTTTCTACAACTTTATTAAAATCTCGACTTAAAAATGGCACCTGGCAATAGGCAAAAGGTTTCGTCAAAGAGTCTCGAAGGTTTATACACACAGAAAAACACAATTTTGACCAACATAACGAGAATGAAAACCTCTATTGAAGAGAAGACTATTTCATTTTCCCAGAACCAATTGAAATGTCGCCTCGAAATTCTGAACTCTTACATAGAGGAGGCAATGTACATTCAGTCCGAAATTGAGATTCTAGATCCCACAAATGGTGATCGGTCGGAAGTGGAAGACTTATGCATTGATACGAAAAGTCTTCTCATGGGATATTTGGCTCCGAGAGACCAAAGCCTAACTGAGACTGCCTTTGGCTGTCAAAGTCATCGTAGCAGACTTCCACATTTGGAGTTGCCGAAATTCAGCGGCAAATACTCCGACTATAAGAATTTCATGGGTTTATTTATGAGTTTGGTACATACTGACACGTCTCTTACAGACATTGAAAAATTTAATCACTTAATTTCATGTCTTTCTGATGAAGCGCTTGGTACAGTCAAAGCGTATCAAGTCACTGAACAGAATTATTCCAAGGCTTTATGACAATCCGTGCTTAATTTTCTATGACAATATTAATAAGTTGTTTGATCTGCCGGAAATATCCAGTTCCTCTTCTTCAGCCTTGAGAAGCATGATCGATACGGTTTCGGCAATTTACGGCTCGCTTTTGTCAATCGGTAATGACAAGGACATTGCTAATGCAGTAATTATACAGTTTGTCATGACAAAAGTTGATCCAGTCACTCGATCAAAATGGGAAGAGCAACTGGACTACCAAAAGTTGCCCCTATGGAGTGATTGTGAGGTGGCCTTGAACAAAAGATATCAACATATTTCAGCTGAAGAAGCTTCTAGTTCAAGGCTAAGGGCTAATAATGCCTGCACACCGAAAAATAATAATAGTTTTTCGAAAAGAGCAACATCGTGCTCATGCCAAACCAAATCGCCACAAAAATCAAAATGCTTTTTTTGCGGATCGAGTGAACATTTCGTATCTTCGTGCTCATCATTCTCTGCAATTCCTGTTCAAGAGAGATTTGACTTCATTAAAAGTGTACCTGCCTGCATAAACTGTTTACGAAAGGGACACACTGTCTCTAAATGCACTTCATCGAAGTGTCGAATTTGTAGTTGCTCGCACAACAAATTATTACATCAATACGATGCGCCTGATTCAAAAACTGCTAATGTTTCTAGTTCTAATTCAGATTCAGATGCATCCGTTAACCTTTTGTCTTCAAACGAAGATAGTGTAATTTTGGCCACAGCATTGGTTAAAATCAAGGACAAATCTGGGCATTATATTACGGCAAGGGCCTTATTAGATTCCGGTTCACAAATTAATTGTGTTACTGAGGAACTAGCGCAGCGACTACAATTAAATGCAGATGAAAGAAATCTCAATATTTTAAGCATTGGAAAAACTAATTCCGCTGCCAATTCTATGGTAAAAGCCACGGTGAAATCTCGAATCGAGTCCCATGAAATATCTTCTGACTTCTGGATTCTTCGGTCGATTTCCAAATATCAACCAAGCCAAATCATCGATACTGCTGGCTGGGATATACCTGGTAATATTGAATTAGCTGATCCATACTTTTTCAAACCTCAAAAAATAGATATGTTGATCGGCGCTGAGATTTTCTTTGAAATATTAAAAGTTGGTCAAGTAAAACATAAGCCGAACATTCCAACACTTCAAAAGACTTCACTTGGTTGGATTGTTTCTGGCAAATACACAAAGCCACATAGTTCTACTATGAATTCTTGCCATTTAAGTTCACACGCTGAAAATGAATTGACTCTGGATTCAAATATTCAGAAATTACGGGAGTTAAATGAAATTCCCAGAGAGGTCGATCTTCAAATAGAATCACAGCCATACCAGGAAGATAATCTTGCGACAATTGGACAATTCCCGTCTAGTGAATCGTATCTACAACATTCGTTTAATGCAAATGAAATTATTTCTACTTTTCCTGTAGGTGCCAATGCCTCTTATAAAATAGTAAATCAGCTCTCAATTAAGATCGAGCTCTTTACTAAATTCAGTCGGTTTTTAACGCACGGTTATAATATTTCGGCTGACATTATTAAAATGTACCGTAAACTGAAATATTGTAAACAATTTTCAAGAACTTATGGCAATCGAACGGCTCAAAAATACCTGTTTTATAATAGCGATTTGTTTTCAAATGGGGAAACAAACAATAATTCGTTCAAAAAAGCTCTGAGATTTTACTCATATGAGCTTGGTGCCTGCACTTATATCCAGGGTAGAGCTTCTGACTTAACTTTCCGAATACTAAATTCACAAGTCGCTCCTCTGTCACATGCAGCCCACTTCATAACTAAGTTATGGAAAATTTTCTCCCAGAACTTGAATAATAAATTCAAAGAACAAGTTCGCACAATTTCACTTTTCAGGGTAGGCGGGTGCTTACATAATGAACCGATCTCATGTGTCGAAATATTTCCACGTTTAAAACGAAAATATTACGCTTTACGGTTCCCCGCTTATTGGGTGAGATATATCCTCCTGCATGGGGTAGATATTTACAGAAAAATCAACTGTTATTCTATACATCTTTTTCTACCACCCATTAAAATACATTGCGTTTTCTTTTGTTTCACTTCAAAGGCTATCCGTTCAAGTGTTTCAGACTTATCCAAAAAGTTTTTCATTTTATCTTTTCAAGGTTTCCGTACCGGGATAGGATGTATACTTACTTGTGGATCCATAATACCGAAGTTGCCAAGGTCAAAACGTAATAGAAGGAAGGATGAAACCCAAATGCCAATTGTTAAAGTGAATACTGGTCCGTACGTACAATGGCTACACCACTCATTTATTGAAGACCGTTGGCCATTCAATGGGGCCGGCATGTTTAGCCATTGCAGGCTCCTTCGGTTTACGATTTATAAAAATTTTAAATCAAAATATTTTCTTTAATTTCCCAGCAATTAAATGTTTTCAACCTCAAATAACTTTAAATTTAACGTAGCTTTCTATTTATTTTTGAATTGCCAACAATTTTTCCTTTTTTAAAATGTCCTTTGTATTGTCATTTCTTTTATGTTAAATTCTTTCTGCTTGGGAAATTTATTGTAAACCGCTAGTTTTTAAGCTCTTTTAGTTTGTAAATAAAATCACTCTTGTTTTATAACCCGAAGTAACCACGTCTTATTATTTCAAGTGCGAATTAAACGTCCCAAAAATAAACAATTAAAAATTATAATTAGTTTGCCATACCGAACATTTTAAACCGGCAACGACTCCGTAAAAACTCTTACGGAATAACACTAATAATGACCCTATAACCGAGTGCGTTATAACCGAGTTTGACTGTATATAAGAATGTCAATTTTTTAATTTGTGGTGCATTCTGTTTTAATGTGATAAATATTTAATCAAGGCAACTCGCCACATATTTGACCATTTTTATAATATTTGACCACGCCTCCTAAGCCCAGTTTTTGAAAAACTGAAAACCAAAAACGTAATTTTCCAAGTTCCATATAGGGCTATCCATACAAGCTATTCAGAAGTTTACGCTACATATATTTTTTTTCGCTGGACATTTGGTGTAGAGTGCCTCATATTTATGATCAGTGATTGATTCTAAGACATTCTAGCGATGTCCGTCTGTCCGTCCGTCTGTAGGTAACATTATGCAGTCCAAAGTAAAAGAGATAGACTCCCAACATTTGGCACGAATAGGTCTTATGTTTCTAGGCAGGTTAAGTTCGTAAATGAGCAAAACCGGACCAGGGGGAAAAAAGTTCCTCCTTGAAGAACTAAACCAACCTCTGAAATTTTATTTTTTTTATATGATTTTTTGTGTTTTTGTTTAACAAATGCAACATTTTTATGCTACAAGAAGTTCAAAGTCCTGCATTGGACCCTAATAATTAAAAAATGTCGTTTTTTCGGTCCGCCTCTCTTTTATGAGCGAGGAATAACTTTTTTGTTTAAAAAATGATAAACTTGTATTATCTTTAGTGCAAAAAACATAAGATTGAATTTTGAAACACACATTCAAGAGGAAATTTGCCCCCCCCCCCCCCCACAATTACCACTACCGACCTCAACCCCCCAAAAAAAAAAATGCCCCTGCAATTTTTTTTTTTTTATTTTTTGCATGTTGGAGGGTATAAAAGATTCGGCACAGCCGAATTAAACACTCTTACTTGTTTATATTGACTTTTTTATACCCTCCACTCTAGTGATAGAGGGTATATATAAGTTTGTCATTCCGTTTGTAGCACCTCGAAATATTGGTCTAGGACCCCATAAAGTATATATATTTATGATCCTCGATCGATTTTAAGTCGATCTAGCGATGTCCGTCCGTCCGTCCGTCTGTCTGTCTGTCTGTCTGTCTGTCTGTCTGTCTGTCTGTCTGTCTGTCTGTCTGTCTGTCTGTCTGTCTGTCTGTCTGTCTGTCTGTCTGTCTGTCTGTCTGTCTGTCTGTCTGTCTGTCTGTCTGTCTGTCTGTCTGTCTGTCTGTCTGTCTGTCTGTCTGTCTGTCTGTCTGTCTGTCTGTCTGTCTGTCTGTCTGTCTGTCTGTCTGTCTGTCTGTCTGTCTGTCTGTCTGTCTGTCTGTCTGTCTGTCTGTCTGTCTGTCTGTCTGTCTGTCTGTCTGTCTGTCTGTCTGTCTGTCTGTCTGTCTGTCTGTCTGTCTGTCTGTCTGTCTGTCTGTCTGTCTGTCTGTCTGTCTGTCTGTCTGTCTGTCTGTCTGTCTGTCTGTCTGTCTGTCTGTCTGTCTGTCTGTCTGTCTGTCTGTCTGTCTGTCTGTCTGTCTGTCTGTCTGTCTGTCTGTCTGTCTGTCTGTCTGTCTGTCTGTCTGTCTGTCTGTCTGTCTGTCTGTCTGTCTGTCTGTCTGTCTGTCTGTCTGTCTGTCTGTCTGTCTGTCTGTCTGTCTGTCTGTCTGTCTGTCTGTCTGTCTGTCTGTCTGTCTGTCTGTCTGTCTGTCTGTCTGTCTGTCTGTCTGTCTGTCTGTCTGTCTGTCTGTCTGTCTGTCTGTCTGTCTGTCTGTCTGTCTGTCTGTCTGTCTGTCTGTCTGTCTGTCTGTCTGTCTGTCTGTCTGTCTGTCTGTCTGTCTGTCTGTCTGTCTGTCTGTCTGTCTGTCTGTCTGTCTGTCTGTCTGTCTGTCTGTCTGTCTGTCTGTCTGTCTGTCTGTCTGTCTGTCTGTCTGTCCGTAGAAAACACGCTAACTTTTGAAAGACTTTACAGAGGCTACTGAAGTTTGGCTTATATGTTTGTCATTTACCTGGTCAGGTTGATATTGCAATCCAGCCAAATCGGTCCAGTGGTTCAAAAGTTATGAGCAAAAGAGTAAATTTCGGCAAGGGTGTTTCGCGAATTTACGATATAAAAACACGATAACTTTCGAAAGACAATTATGAGACTACTGAAGCTTGGCACGTATCTTTGCCGTTAGGTATGTTTGGTTTTAAATTTCAGCTCAATCGGTCCAGTCGTTCAAAAGTTATAAGCAAAACCCTGAATTTCAGATTAGTTTCATCTAAAATGCCACGTGTTTTTACAAGTTTTAAAAGCATTGGTGGTAACTAAACAATGCTTCTCAAACTTGTTTAATTTTAAAGCAATGCTTTTTAAACTTGTTTAGTTTTAAAAGCATTGATAACTTAAAAATTACACTCGAAAAAAATTTTACACTTAAAAAAAATTTTACACTCAAAAAAAATTTTACACCCAAAAAAAATTTACACAAAAAAAAAAAATGTTTTTATTTTTTTACAAAAATGAAAATATTTTGTGTACATACGTACGTGCATTCACTCAGAAATATTTTTACAGTAAAAAAAATATTACACTCGAAAAAAATTTTACGCTCAAAAAAAAGTTAGTAATTTTTATATTTTGAGGATGTTTATTCTGGCTCAAGGTCATTATTTTCTTTACTAATTAAAGCCATGATATTATCATAGCATAATTTTCAAGAAAATTATTGTGAATAGAGGCGAATATGTATTAATATGCTAGTTTGTGCACAAACGATTTGTCATTAGACTCGTTTGCTAGTTTGTAGTAAATCGTTTCTATTTTTGCTAAATAATCTTGACAATGGAATCTTGACAAATTCCGAAACACGTGTCGATTAAGTCATGCAAAAATGACCAACATAAATAAATTTAAAACAAAAAATAATTTTCTTGAAAATTATGCTATGAGAATATCATGGTTTTAATTAGTAAAGAAAATAATGACCTTGAGCCAGAATAAACATCCTCAAAATATAATATTTTAAAGGTCGAATAAAACAATTTTTATTGTTAATAAAAATTAATCAGAATTAGTAATTTATTTTTTTTTTTTTAATGACAAAAAAAGAGTTTTTTACTCAAAATAAAATATTTCTAATCAAAATTGTTAATTTTTTCACGTTAAAAAATGTACTACCCTTTAAAAAAATGCATTGTGGAGGGTATTCATAGATTCGGCAAAGTCGAATTTAACTTTTCTGCTTGTTGATTTTTAGATTCGAAAAAAGGAACATTTGGTCTACCCGAATACGTCCACCTTACTGAACCTAGAACTATAAAAATAATTCGCTAAAAAAATTGAAAAAATTGTAAGCCTGCTTTCCCCCTTTAGTTTAAGAAAAAAATTGTTACAAATTGAAAACTTATTGATATAAAACTTCTTTATACCAGTGACCTGGAAACAAAATAACAAAAATTATAAAATAAAAACGAATTATGATGGTTTTAATAGAAATCTCTTATGTATAAAAAGCAAATAAAAATAAATAATTTGATCAATAACAAACAAGAGATACCTTTCAAAAAATTGGGGAATTATATTAAAACGTTCGTATTGGATCCAAAATGATGATGGACCCAAATTAAATTTTAAAATTTAACAAGATATATCTGAAAAGGTATGAGATCAGCCGCAAAAATATTTTACACAGTGTTTTTGCCACTCAAAGAAATTTTTAACCAAAAAAAGTTTTTCACTCAAACCCGTTTCGTTTTTTAATTTCTCAACAAAATTTTAATTAAAATAAAATTTTTCTTAAAAAGATTTTTTTTAATTTTTTACGTTGAAAAAATTTAAATTTACAAAAAAATAAATGTTTTTGCACTCAAATCATTTGTGTAGCAAGTGCTTTGGACATTGTGGATGGTATTCATGGATTAGACCAAGTCGAATTTGCTTAGTTTTTAAGTGACTGTTGACGTTTTGCGTCATTATACATAGACTTTGAGGTCCGTTGTGATAAATTTACTTACTTCTTTTTGTTTAAGCTCTAAAATATTTAATTGAGTCTTTAAATATTTCAAAACCTTAAGAATTTTTGAAAAATAAAATGCAAGGCAACCCACAACACTGCAAAATTGCAGAAAAAACGGATACCAAACCAATTTGATTGACACTTTGTATGTAGTTAAAACCAGCATCATAAACATCAAAAATTTCAAAACATCAAATGTTACTTGTATCGGAATCCTTTAAGCACACATACATATGAACACATGTACATACACTAACACACTCACACTAACACACTCACACACCTACTCACTCAGACATACCCCATCAAAACGCAAACACATTTATATGATAATGTTATTACATCAGTGTGTTCAATGAAGGAAAATATTGTCAGTCAGTGAATTGGAATGAATGAAATGACACAAAATACATACATACGTATAAACAAGAATGTGTTGTTTGTAAAGGAAACATTTAAAAATCGAAGAAAAAAATATATCCTTTTACATTCTAAATATAAGAATAGCAAAAAAGGAATAAAATAAAAATGCACTTGTGAAAATACTATATATAAATGTATATAGAACTATACCGGATATAAAAAGGATATTGTTAAGACGTAAACACTCAAGTGCACTACAAATGCGCAGTAGTGCGTAAAATAATAGTAATATAAAATAATCTATATATATAAAGTAGTTGCGTGACTGACTGATGACTGACTGACTGACATACTAATCACGCATCATCCCACAGCCCAAACCACTGAAGCTAGAGTCTTGAAATTTGGATTGTAGTTTCACCTCCTGGAATACATATCCGCTAAGGCCGGGTTTTTGGAAATGTTGATTTTAAGGGGTTAAAACGAAGGGTTGAAAAAGGGAAAAAAGCGAGTATTTTGGTACTTTTTATTTTTTCTGAAAAAAATTCAATTAATTTGAAATTTAGGATCCTCTAACGGAAAAACATTCCCAAAAAAAGAACTTTCTGGAAATTCGGATTCCTAAGGGTAAAAAATGGTACTTTGGTACTTTTTATATTTTTTGAAATTAAGGTCATACAAAAATATTAAAATTTGCAATGGTGGTTAAAACAACGGAAAAAATTCTGAAAACGTACTTTTTCGAAATTCCGATTCTAAGGGGAGTAAAAAACGAGTACTTTGGTACTTTTTATTTTTTCTGAAAAAAATGCTATTAATTCGAAAATTGGAATGTAGGATCCTCTAACGGAAAAACATTCACAAAAAAAGTACTTTCTGGAAATTCGGATTTCTAAGGGTAAAAAGGAGTAAAAAATTGTACTTTGGTACTTTTTATATTTTTTTAAATTAAAGTCCTACAAAAAAATTAAAATTTGCATTGTTGTTTCCAACAATGAAAAAAATTATGAAAAAGTACTTTTCGAAATACCGATTCTAAGGGGGGTAAAAAGCGAGCACTTTGGTACTTTTTACTTTTTCTGAAAAAAAAAATCCTATTAATTTGAAAATTGGAATGTAGGATCCTCCAACGGAAAAACATTCCCAAAAAAAGTACTTTCTGGAAATTCGGACTCCTAAGGATAAAAAGTGGTAAAAAAATTTAGTTTGGTACTTTCTAATTTTTTTGAAATTAAAGTCCCACAAAAAAATTTTAAAATGTTATTCCAACAACGGGAAAAATTTTGAAAATGTACTTTTTCGAAATTCCGATTATAAGGGGGGTAAAAAAATGTATTTTGGTATTTATTATAATTCCTGAAATAATGGTCCTGGAAACTTTAAATTTGGAATGCAGGGTCATTTAGCGAAAAGAGATTTCTAAAGAAGGCAAAGAATTTTTTGTTTTTTAGCGCATGTAAGGGCATATTCGGAACGGAATGAAAGCCACATGGGACTAATCGGAATGGAACTAGGAAACAAATGGAATAAAACAGGGAACGAAATGGGAACTTGAAATTTGGAATGGAGGTGCGCCTCCCGAAGTATGGCTGAGTTTTTGGAAAGGTTGATTATAGGGAATAGGGGTAAAAAAGGTATTTTGGTACTTTTTATATTTCCACAAACCACTGAAGCTAGAGACTTGAAATTTGGAATATAGATGCGCCTCCCGGAATATAGGCTAACTAAGGCTTGGGGCTTGGAAATGTTGATTCTAAGGGGGTAAAATGTGCAAAAACAGGTACGTTAGTACTTTTTATAATTCCACAAACCAATGAAGATCGAGATTTGAAATTTGAAATGTAGCTGCATCTCCCGGAATATAGATCCACTAAGGCTGGTTTTTTTGAAATAATGATTTTATGGGGGTAAAACGGGTAAAACGGTATTGTGGTACTTTTTATATATAGGTACTTAAATAATGGTTTTATTAGCTTGAAATTTGGAATGTAGCATGCCATGCTTAAATAAAGGATAAAAACTTAAAATTAGGAATTTAAGATCCAACAACAGAAAAAAACTATTTCAAGCAAATATCAAACAATCAATTTAGCTGCGATTTTAGAAATGTTGATTCTAAGGGGGTAAAAGGGGTAAAAAAAGGTATTTTGGTACTTTTTATATTTCCACAAACCACTGAAGCAATACACTTGAAATTTGGAATGTAGGTGGACCTCCTGAAATGTAGATCCAATAAGGCTGGGTTTTTGGAAATGTTGATTTTAAGTGGGTAAAAGGGGTACAAAAAAGGTACTTTGATCCTTTTTTTATTTCCACAAACCACTGAAGCAATACACTTGAAATTTGAGAACTCCTGAAATGTAGATCCAATAAGGCTGCGATTTTGGAAATGTTGATTCTAAGGGGGTAAAAGGGGTAAAAAAAGTACTTTGGTCCTTTTTTTATTTCCACAAACCACTGAAGATAAACACCTGAAGTTTGGAATGTGGGTGCATCTCTGAAATGTAAATCCAATGAGGCTGTATTTTTGGAAATGCTGATTCTAAGAGAGTAAAAGGGATAGAAAAGGTACTTTGTTTGGCACATTTTATATTTCTACAAACAACTGAGGCTATAGACTTGAAATTTGGAATGTAAGTGCACCTCCCGGAATATTTTTTTTTTTTACTTTGAGCCAACACTCAGGGGATGCCCCCACTGATGGAATGCATTGTGTTGGTATTAGTAAAATAGGTTATGAGGAGAAGGAAAGAGGGAGTAGTGTTTGTGGACGTTTAATTTGAATTTTTCCAAATTGTAGCTGGTTGGGAAGACGTCTGCGGGGAGTTTATTCCACATACGGCTAGTAAAATATAAAAATACTTGGAAAGAACTATTCTTCTTAAGGTATGCTAAAATTAACCCTGTAGGTTAGTTGGTAGCGTGCTAGCCCATGAAACAGGGGGTACTGGGTTCGATTCCCACCAAAACCCTTAGTCGATTTCGATACAACGAGGCGACGGTGCTACCAGTTCTCGATTAGATTTTAATTATTTAAAATAATTTGTAATTAAATTGGAAAAATAAATAAAAAACTGATCATTAAATAAAATTATCATTTTTATTTATTTTATTTTATTTTACTGCTTTTTTTGGATCTTTGGAGTCCCATTAAAAGGAATTGGTCACAAAACTGGAGTACAGTGTCAAGTTCTTGTGTTTTTTTTTTTTGTTGCACAGAGTAATGATACGACATTACCTACACAGAAAAAAATATGGAGGAAACAAATTTGAGTAATCACTTGTTTAAATTTAAAAACAAAAATTAAGTATTTTTTTAATTGACGCAATTAAAAATTTACTTAAAATTATTAAAAAACAATTTAAGTATATAATTTAATAGTTTTTTTTTTTTTTAATTTTTTTTAAGCTCTCATAGTTTTTGAATTCTCGTTTAGTTTATAGTTTTTTGTGTATGTATATGAAAGTTTGTAATCGTTTTTATAAAATGTTCCAATGTTTTTGAGACATAAATATGTTTGGTAAGGTTTGAATAAATAAAAGTTTTTTTCTTTTTTTTTTTGTAAAAAAATTTAAAACTTTTTAAAACTTAAAAAAAAAAAAAAAAAATAGATAAATTTTGAGTAAATTTTTAATTGTGTCAATTAAAAATTTACTCAATTTTTTTTCAAACATTTAATAAATTTTTATTAAAAATTTACTCAATACTATTAAATCGTTTACTGGTGCAAAAATGAGTAATTTTTTACTCAATAGTATTAAAAATTTACTCAAATTTTTTTTATCTGTGTAGATTTTGCTGGGTAAATTATGTTAGTGCTATTATTTTGACATTATCTGTAATACAAGCGTAGAGTAAAAGCTCTCAAACACAGACAATGTAATAAAAAGTTTCAAATTTACCTAGAAATAAAATGAAAATAATATTGTCAACTGAATTGTGTGGTATTTATGTTAACTTGTATTCGGTTAAAACTATTTTTCAATTGGTTGTAGAAATATCAATTTTATTATTTTAACAGAAATTAGTAAGTTCTATTTAAATTTCATTAAGTTTATTTAATTTTTGTAGAACAATGAAATTAAATTTACAGCAATGACCACTTTTTTTCATCTGGGCCCAACATAGTATCAATTTCTAATGGTCATTCCTGTGCTTAAATTATCGATACCCGAGTAAAAAAAAGTATCTAATTGCTGCAACGCCCAAAATTTTGGATTGAATAGGAGTAAAAAATAGAGTTTGAACTTTTGACTCGCATGCAATTTGAGCTTTTGACTTTCAATATGAGATCAATGATCTTAAAAGTTTTCTTTTCAAGTACGTAGAATTACATGTCGCATTTTTAAAAATTCCTCTGAGAGTGATAAAAAATAATTTTTGCACTCCATTTTTAAAATAAAAAACAAGTAAGAAAGTTATAGTCGGTCAAGATCGACCATATAATACCCTACACCAGTGTTTTCCGGAAAATGGGTCCCAAGTCCAAACATGGTCCTATTGGATCTGTCTTTTGTTAGATCTTTATTACACTCAAAAAAAAAACTGTAAAGTTAGCAAAAAATTTAGTTAAATTTAACTAAAAAAGCACCTGATTTTGGGCCTACTAAATTTTTAGTTAATTTAACTAAAAATATTTAGCGAACTTTTCGTAGAATGAATGTAGCAAAAAAAACCGTAACTTTAACTAAAAATTTAGCTGAAATTTCGTAACTTTTTTATGTACATATATTAACAAAAAAATTAGTTGAATTCAACTAAACTTTTTGTTACTTTTCGTAAACTAAAATTTACAAAATA
This sequence comes from Pegoplata infirma, assembly GCA_963921195.1. Classification (NCBI taxonomy): domain Eukaryota; kingdom Metazoa; phylum Arthropoda; class Insecta; order Diptera; family Anthomyiidae; genus Pegoplata; species Pegoplata infirma. The sequence continues at coordinate 31,223,811 of OY992540.1, read as the reverse complement.
TTTTGTAAAAAATTATAAGTTTATTTTTTCTGTTTTTTCATCAGCTTAAGTAGAACTTATGAGATTCGCATAGGAGGCTACACAAGAAATTTCAATTAACAAATCTATTACGAAAAATCAGCAAATTAATTAGTAAAAATTCGTAAACTCAGTTTTGAAGTCAACAAAAAAAATTTATTCAAAATTTGTTCAAAACTAGTATTTTCGTAAATTGAACTTAACTAAAAAAAAGTAGTTAAAACGCTGATTTTAACTAAAAATTTGCTAAAAAGCCAGTAAACTCGAGTTAACAAAAAAAAAATTTGTTAACTTTACAGTTTTATTTTTTTGAGTGTAAGTGTAGAAAACACACACAGATCAAATTTTAGTGGAATTGACTTATTTTTTGTCAATAGACCGATTTAACTGAATATCGGTCAAAATTTTTTTATGGGGGGCCTAAGTCCAAAAATGGTCCAATTATATTGCGATTTTATTAGGTTACTAAAGTTCACGTTTAACACATAAAAAATTGTTATCAAATATTTCCATTATTTGATTACCTCCTAAATTTCAAAGCGGTATCTATTATAATACGGTTATTAGAGTCATTTAGGCCGAATCCAAAGGGGGCGTTTTTATGGGGGCTAGGGGTTAACATGGACCGATTTTCTCCAATTTCAATAGGCTTCGTCCTTGGGCCAGAAGATGCTTAAGTTTCAAATTTCAAGTCAGTTGATTGAAAATTTCGACCTGTATCATGCTTAAACCGATAGATGGACAGACAGACGGACGGACATCGCTTAATCGACTCAAAAAGTAATTCTCAGTCGATCGGTATACTTGAAGGTAGGTCTAGGACCAATATTTCGGGTATTTACAAACATCAACACAAACTCATTATACCCTGTACCACAGATCTAATATCTAATGGCGTTTTCTTTTCTGGAAAAAAATGTTGCACTTTCTGCACTTTTTTTCTTTAATGAGTCCTTGTGGACAGTAATAAATAGTAAGTATGGACATATTTGATACCAAAGGAAAGGTATTTTTGAGTTCTATCTAACTAATCATAATAAAATGTCGAAACACGCTTATTTTATTGAAAAAAATTTCAAAAACCCATAAATTTTTACATTTATCGGATCAGCTCAAAAACTGAGTATTGTTTTCAAATGCTTGATATAGCATTTTATAGTCCTTATAAATAACTTTCTTTTGGTACCAAATACGTCTATATTTACTGTACATAACTGTGCACAAAGAGTCATTAAAGAAAAAAAAGTGCAGAAAGTGCAACATTTTTTTTCCAGAGAAGAAAACGCCATAATTTTATTATTTTACACTTACAGCTAGAGAATATATATTATTGTGGCAACCATAATTGAAAAGCATCATATTATGATTGAAAATTGTATCATAATTTGTTTATAGCAATCATCACATGTTTGCTGCAATCATATTTTGGTCCTAAATTATAATTTTTCGAATATTTAGGCTTATAACATGATTGCTACAAAAATATTATGGTTGCTACAAACAAGTTATTATAAAATTTTATGACGCTCTTTTTTGCACATGCTTCTAAAGTTTATTGTTTCTGAAATACAATTGACTCTTTCTGGAACACAATTTGAAAATCTAGAATACAATTAACTGTTTCTGAAATACAATTGACTATTTCTGAAATACAATTTGAAAAAAAATTAAACATTTTTATGTCAAAAAAAGTTCAAAGTTCTGAATTATACCATTTCCACCTTTATTTCAGAAAATACAAATTATATTTCAGAAATATCCATTTATATTTCAGAAATTTCTATTTATATACCAGAAAATTCCATTTGTATTTCAAAAATTTCCATTTATATTTCAAGAATTTCCATTTACATTTCAGAAACATCTATTAATGTTTCAGAAATTTCCAACTGTATTTAAGAAATTTACATTTGTATTTTAAATTTTCTAAATTATTTATTTGGAAATACAAATCAATTTTCTGGAAAGAGTTTAGAAAATTTTAAAATAGAAATTTTTGAAACATAATTGTAAATTTCTAAAATACATGGAATTTTTTTAAAATTTAAATGGAATTTTCCTAATAGCAAAAAAAAATTTGAAAATTTTGAAATCAAAATGGAAATTTTTAAAATACAAATGGAATTTTCTGAAAAGTATTTAGAAAATTTTGGAAATACAAATGTAAATTTCTTAAATACAATTGGAAATTTTTGTAATATAAATGGAAATTTCTGAAATATAAGTGGAAGTTTCTGAAATAGAAATTTAGGAAATATAATTGGAAAATTTTTGAAATATAATTGTAAATTTTTGAGTTAAAATGAAAATTTCTGAAAAATAATTGGAAATTTTTGAAATATAATTGGAAATTTTATCAATATAATTTAAGTTTCTAAAATATGATTGTAAGTTTTTCGTAATATAATCTATCAGCTTTACCACAAGAAAATAAAATAAATTTAAAATGAGCTTTTAATTTTATTTCCATACAAATTGTTTTTGTTTTTAAAATCGACTTTCAAAAAATGTATTGAAAATTTGAAATTTAAAATAAAACTTTTGTTAAAATAGGGCCATTCCAGAAAATTTAGCTCAAATTTTAGTCATTTTTGGAAATGGTGTCTCAGATTAATTTGAACCTTGACATATAGATAGCCCTCATAAATATGATATATGTACCATATATCGTTTTTTTACATTTGGTGTATTTAACGAATTATGGCGGGTCAAAGATTGACTTTTTAAGCAAAAGTAAGAAAAATACATCACGTTTAAAGAGCTGTAACTTCTTAACCAATGACCCGATTTTCACAAATTTAGGCTCATGTGAAAGCTGGAGTTCTTCTTTTAGAAAATATTTTTAAAATAACAGAGTTTTTTTTTACAGAAATGATGCAAAAATGCAAAAACATTTTTTCTTTTCGAATATTTAAAAAAACACATCTTCGATTTTTTTTTAAAAAATTCTGGTAAAAAATAACAATGTTTTGTATAACATATTCAAAATTTAGAGTGGGATCTCCATGGGATCAAAAACTATTCTGTTTTAAGTACGAGGTTCTCATATTTTTCCCTTAGAAAATTTAAATTTCTAATGTTTTGAATGTTTTTCAAAATTTTAATAGTATAATTTTCTTTGAAAATTTAAATTTTTATATTGAAGAAACATAAAATTTTAATTTTCTAAGGTAAAATTTAAGAACTTCGTACTAAAACCAGAATATTTTTTGATCCCATTGGGATCCCACTCTGAATTTTGGATATGTTGTACAAAACAGTATTGTTTATCACCAAACTTTTTTTTTTAAAAATCGAAGATGTGTTTTTTTAAATATTCGCAAAAAAAAAATGTTTTTGAATTTTTGCAACACTTCTGAAAAAAACCGTATGCTTTTGAAAATATTTCCTAAAAGAAGAAGAATTAAGCTTTCATATGAGCCATTACTTGTGATAATCGGATTACTAGTTAAAAATTTAGAGCACGTTAAACGTCATGTATTTTTCTGACTTTTGCTAAAAAAGTCGAACTTTGACCCGCGATAATTTGAAAACTACAGCAAATTTTGAAAATCCAAAAAAAACTGTACTTTTGGTACTTTTTTTATCTCCTGAAATAATGGTCATAGAGACTTGAAATTTGGACTGCATATTCACCTCCCGGAATATAGATCCAGTAAGGCCGGATTTTTGCCAGTGTTGATTCTAAGGGGACAAAAAGGGTAAAAAACTGTACTTTTGGTACTTTTTATATCTCCTGAAATAATGGTCACAGAGACTTGAAATTTGGACTGTATGTTCAACTCCTGGAATATAGATCCAGTACGGCCGGATCCAGTACGACCGGGTACTTTTTATATCTCTTGAAATAATGGTCACAGAAACTTGAAATTTAAACTGTATGTTCACCTCCCGGAATATAGATCCAGTAAGGCTGGATTTTTGCCAATGTTGATTCTAATAGGGTAAAAAGGGTTAAAAAATGTGCCTTTGGTACCTTTTATATCCTTAAAAAATGGTCCTAGACACTTGAAATTTTGAATGTAGGTTCAGCTCCCGGAATATAAATCTGCTTAGGCTGGATTTTGCCAATGTTGATTCTTAAGGATTCTTGGTACCTTTTATATTGTCTTAAATAATGGTCCTAAAAACTTAAAATTTGCAATGTAGGTTCACCTCCCGGAAAAAATATTCACCAAGGCTGGGTTTTTGCCAATGTTGACTCTACGGGGGTAAAATGGAAAAAAGTGTACTTTTGGTACTTTTTTTAATTTACTGAAATAATGGTACCTTTTATAAAAAGTACCTTTTATAAAAAGTATCTTTTATAAAAAGTACGTTTTATAAAAAGTACCTTTTATAAAAAGTACCTTTCATAAAAAGTACCTTTTATAAAAAGTACCTTTTATAAAAAGTACCTTTTATAAAAGTACCTTTTATAAAAAGTACCTTTTATAAAAAGTACCTTTTATAAAAAGTACCTTTTATAAAAAGTACCTTTTATAAAAAGTACCTTTTATAAAAAGTACCTTTTATAAAAAGTACCTTTTATAAAAAGTACCTTTTATAGAAAGTACCTTTTATAAAAAATACCACTTATAAAAAGTACCTTCCATAAAAAGTACGTACATAAAAAGTACCTTCCATAAAAAGTACACTTTTTGGTACTTTTTTATTTCTTGAAATAATAAACATAGAAACTTGAAATTGGAAAAGGTTCGCCTATCGGAAAATAATTGGGTTAAAAGGAATAAAAAAGTGTACTTTTTTACTTCCTGATATATAGTGGCCCCAGAAACTTAAAATTTGGAATGTAAAATCCTTTGGTGAAAAAAGAGATTGGAAAAAGTTTTTGTTTGGAAATTCCGTTTCTTAACGGGGATAAAAAGTACTTTTAATATTTGCTGAAACAATGATCCTAGATAATTGAAATATGGATTGTAGGATCCTTCGGGGAAGAAAAAACATTCTGAAAGAGGTACTTTTTTTACATTCCGTTTCTAATGGGGGTAATAAAGTGTACTTTTGGTACTTTTTCTGTGCCTATAACAATGACCTTAGAAGATGGAGATGGAATTGGAAATGAAATGGAGTAGAACGGGGAACAATATGAAATAGAGCAGGGCACAATATGGAATGATATTTTTAACTCAAATTTTTGGTGTTTAGCTTTTTTTTACCTCAATATTTTTTTTTTGATTGCAATTTCTTTTTTCACTGAAATATTTATTCACTCAAAATCCAAAATCCCGACATAAGGACTCGAAAATTGTCATTATATTTTTTCCCCGGAACGAACATGATAACGTACCAGCAAAGTTATTAAAATTTTATTGTTTATATTATTCATTGAAATATTTTTTTATGGAAGACTTAAACGTCCACAAATAAATAAAACAAAGACTACGTAGGGGAATTTTTTGAAAATCGGTAGAATAATCCTGACCCTCCTATTATCCGGTATTCAATACAACCGGTAACGAAGTACCGGGATTGTAAGCTAGTTTGTATTATTTGAAATTAAAGAGGAAATTGTGTAGTCAAAAATTGTTTTTAAAAATACTGAAAAATATTTTAAAATCTGCAAACATTTTTTTGAAATACATATGTATTTGTAAAAATTTTAGCAACATTTTTTTGATTTAAAAAAAAAATAATAATCTAGATAAATTACAAGAAAAAAGTTGTAAGAAAGAGAATAAAATGTAAAAATGAGATAAAAAAACATACCAATAAATGAAAAAATATGCAAAAAAAGTTAAAACAAATTTATTTTAATATTTGTGTTTTTTCGTTATCAGACTGTGTTTAATCCAAATCGGTTTATTCTTTGAAATAACAAAAAAGCATTTGCTGTTTTTTGGTTAGCCTATTTATCATCATTCAAAATGTGTTAAATATGTTATGATTGAAGCACTCTTTGCAGCGCTGATAAATATGCGCAATAATGATGCAGTGAAATCATCTGTCTTCGTCCAAAACTCATATTTTTTCATTCAAAAAGTGTTAAAAATATTAAAAAGGAAAGCAAGTGTGAAATTTTATCAAAAAATAATTTTAAATTGTAAGTTTTATATAAAAAATCTTAACAAAAAATTAAACTTTTTTCCCCTTACTTTTACTGCATCCTTAAGAACGCTTTTTGGATGCGCTTCGGTATGCTATAAATAGATGCTGTGTCGCCAAAATCTCGATTTATTTCTGCTGGGAAAGAACAGAAGTAGTCATTAATAAAAACTGAACATCAAACAAATGTTTTTTCTTTTAAAAACGACTAAACGTAAAATTTTTAAAATAAACTACAAACAGTTAATGACATAATTTTTTAAGTGTATATATATTCAATTTTAACCCGGGTTTATTAAAACAAAACCCTTATAACTGCTATTGACATAAACAATTAAAGTGGTCAATTATAAAATAATGCTTAATGTGTTTTATATTTTTTTTTTAATTGATTTGGTTTTTACCAATCAAAACCCTTTTAATGGCAAAATATAAAATAAAAATAAAAATATAAAAACTTTGGGGTTTTATTGTATGCTCATCATGTGTCGTGTGTTGTATGATAAAAATCTGTTTGAAAGTTTTAAAATCTATAAAAATTAATTTAATATAGTATACTGCATTAAATCATTTACTGTCTTTGACAAATTGAAACCTCAATGTGAGACATGTTGTTGCAAAAAAAAGAAAAAAAAAATACAACTTTAAAACCAAAACTGATAATGACACTTAAAATGTCAAAAACAAAATGAACTGGAAATGAGGGTAGATAATGTAATTAATCTTTTTTATGTGATTTTGTTATTTTTTAACTTAAATCAAATGATCACTATTAAGACATTAAAAGAATAAATATGTGATATATAATTTTTTTTGCAAGCATAATTGTTTTTTTAGAAAGAATTGCAGTAAACGAGGGAAACCCTATATATTAAAAGTATGAACGCTCCGTTTCAAAATTACCCGTCACAGTTTTTTTGTTATACATTTTTTTGTACCCTCCAACCACAGTATGGGGCTATACTCACTTTGGCATTCCGTGTGTAATACATCGAAATATCGGTCGGGGACCCCACAAAGTATATATAATATTGATCCATGATAGAATCTAAGAATTCTAGCTATGTCCGTCCGTCCGTTCGTCTGTAGAAATAACAATGCAGTCCAAACCAAAAGTGCTAGAGACCTGAAATTGGGCAAGAATATCTCTTATGTTACTGGTAAGGTTAAGTTCGAAGATGGGTAAAATCGGACCAGGGGAATAAAGTTCCCCCTTGAAGAACTAAAACGACCCCTGAAAAATACGATATTTTTACGAGTTTTTTTTATTTTTGCTCAACAAATGTAACATTTCTATGCCATATTATGTTTATAGACCGGCGCGTGGACAAAGGGGGTTAGAAAATTCGATTTCTTCAGGCCGCCCCCCCCCCTATGGGGGCGTGGTTATAGAAATTAATTAAAAATAACGATAAAAATTTAACATTTAAGCGTAAATATCATAAACAAATAATTTGTAAATATATATTGCGGGGGTACAGGTGTCCCCCACCAACTTTGCCGACCCTCCCCACCACAAAAAAAAAAAAAGACGTTCCTGCGATGTTTTTGTTTTTTTTAATTTTAAACGTGTTGGAGGGTATAAAAGTTTCGGTACAGCCGAATTCAAAACTTTTACTTGTTTTTCCTAATTTTTTTAACAAATTCTTCTCAGATTTCTCTCTGAATTCGGATTATTTCAAAACTTCTACTATTTTTTATTTTTTTTTTTTAGTTTTTATGATTTTTATAGTTGTTTTTTTAATTCGCCTGAGTTTATTTTAGTTCTAGGTCGTTCCATTTTTCTCATTATGAATTTTTTCTCTATAGCGCAAACATTTTTTTACATTTTTCGCAAAAACGCAAATTGATCTAGAAAAATTGAGAGGCACTGTCATTTTATTTGCGGCCCCACTCTAAGAATTTTTTGGTTCAGTTCATGAGTACATCCAAAATTTTAAATTTGTTGGACGGTGTAATGAAAGCTTAGGTTCCTTTTTGCATTTTACCTTTAAATAGTGCAATGAAAAATAGTTTTTACTAGTTCGAGGTCATTTATTTTCACTTTTTCACAGCAATTTTAATTGTCTTGTATAAAAAAAATGCGTGAAAAGTTTTTTAACAATTTCCCTATAATTCCTCGCGTTGCCAAAATTTATTTTTATGTGGATTTTGATCGATTTTTTCCCGTGAAATCGAACAGAGTACTATGCTTGAGACGTTAATGTAATTTTCTGCAGGTTTTTTCTACTTTTGATAAACAAATGAAACATTTTGATGTCTGAAGTAATTTAAATTCCTGGATTTCGAACCTGGGAATAAAAAAATATATATTATATTTTCTCAACAGACTCTGTATTTGGACTGGTAGTCTCGTTTTTGAAAACATGCAAAAATTCTTAATTAGTCTAAATTTTATGTTAATTAAATTAGATTAAATTTTTTTCGGTATTCAATTTTAGAAACCCCTAACTTAATTATAACCTAACTTCAATAAATGATGCTGCACCATTTTTTCCTACAAAATCATCTAAAATCAAATTTCCAAAACACAACAATATTAAATCATTAAAAAAAAAGAAAAGCATTATGAAATCGTATAAAATTTGCAACAATAGAATTTCTACAAAATCAAAATGCTTTTAATTAATTTTTAGTTAGTCCAAAAAAAGCAGCAAAAATGAAACATAAAAGAACAAAATTGTTTATCCCTATAAAATGTTATTTAAGAAGATTGTAATCAAAATTGTGTTGCATGATTTGTAAATTTTTTGTGTTCATTGCTGAATGAATGCAAAAATTGTTGCTCATTTAAACACAGACAGAGACATATAAATATGAGGCATAACACACCAACTGTTCCACTACAGAAAATCCATGTTTCAATAAGACACACAGAAAAAAATATGGAGGAAACAAATTTGAGTAATAACTTTAAATTTTAAATTTAAAAACAAAAATTGAGTAATTTTTTAATTGACGAAATTAAAAATTTACTTAAAATTTCTAAAAACAATTTATGTAATTTATAATAATTTAATAAAAATTTAATAGTTTTTTTAATGTTTTTTAAACTCTCATAGTTTTTTGAATTCTCGTTTAGTTTATAGTTTTTTGTGTATGTATATGAAAGTTTGTAATCATCTTTATAAAATTTTCCTATGTTTTTGAGACGTAAATATGTTTGGTAAAGTTTGAAAAAACAAGTTTTTTTTTTGTAAAAAATTTAAAACTTTTTTAAACTTTAAAAAAAAATTGATAAATTTTGAGTAAATTTTTTTTCAAACGTTTAATAAATTTTTATCAAAAATTTACTCAATACTATTAAATCGTTTACTGGTGCAAAATTGAGTAATTTTTTACTCAATAGTATTTAAAATTTTCTCAAATATTTTTTTTATTTTTTTCTGTGCATAGGAAAAAATAAATAACAAAAAATAAAATTAAGGTTTTGTCAAAAAATGGACCTTGTAGGCAAGGTCAAATATTGAATATTTCAGTATTTTTCATTTCAGTATCTTTATTTTATTATTATTTATGCAATTTTATTCAAACACAGTGATGTCTTTAAAATAAAAGTTTCTTACAGATTTTTGTATTGGCAAACGATTAAAAAAATTAGAAGTGGAATATTTTCCGAATGAGTTCGGAATTTTTGAAATTTAAACTTAGACTTTATTTATCAAAAAACATGATAGATTTTTTTTTTTGCATTTAAAAAAAACATTTTAATGTATTTTTTACTGTTCTGAAATTTTCAGAAATGTTTTTCCTTTCTTTTCCAGATTTTTTTTTTAAGATTGCACTATGATAATTTCCTACACTCTAATTAAAATGATCTTAGTTTTCTACTATAAATTGGGTAAATTTACACAAATTGCGTAATTTTACTTAAAATTATTGGAAATTTGTACAATTTATAGTAGTATATTATTTGAACTTGTGGAAATTAACCCAATTTATAGTAGGAAACTGGATTCATTTTTTAGAGTGTACATACATTTCGTATATTACGTATGCGTATGAGCAACAAAAACTGTATTTTAAATAAAAACTGTTTTTATTGCTCAAAAGCATACGTTATATACCCCATTATTGTATGAATTTATCATAGTGCAATCTTTAAAAATATTTTTCTCGAAAACAAGGCAAAAAAAATCTCTGAAAGTTTCAGAACAGATAGAAAGTTTTTTTTTGAGAAAATCGTATTTGGATTATAAATTTCATAACAATTTAGTAATTTGCTTGTATTTACTTGTGTCAACAGAGCGTATGAGTAATATGCATGCAATTAATAATAGTCATTCGCATCGTTAAAACAAGAAAATACAAGCAAATTACAAAATTGTAATGAAATTTAAAATTCAAATGCGATTTTCTCGCAAAAAACGAAAAACGCGTGTCTGAATTAAAAAAAAAAAAAAAGTTTCCGGATTTTTGATAAATTGACTTTTTTTAAAAAATGCTAAGTTTCAGAACGGGTTCTGAAAATTTTCCAAAAAAAAAATTAATCGATAGCCCATACAAAACTATATAAGAATGTAAATTTTTGAGATTGTGTTGCACTTGGTTTTAATGTGATAAATATTTAATCATGACAACTCGCCACAAATATTACTATTTTTCCAGTATTTGACCACGCCTTCTAAGCCCAGTTTTTGAAAATTAGAAAAACCAAAAACGCAATTTTCTTAGTGCCATATAAGGCTATCCAAACAACCTATTCAGATATTTACAGGACACATGTTTTTCTGTAGCGGGACATTTGGTGTGGAATGCCTCATATTTGTAATTGCATTGGTGCATAAAAGTCATCAGTTCAAAATTTAAAAGGATTAATGCTACAGGACAGTTCTAAGATTCTAAGACATTTTTCATATAAAAAAATTCTTAGATTCTGAAAAATTTTTCATATAGAAAAATTCTCAGATTCTGAGACATTATACATATAGAAAAAAATTTCAGATTTTGAGAAATTTTTCATAAAGAAAAATTCTCAGATTCTGGGACATTTTCTTCTTGGACAAAATTCTCAGATCCTCAGACATTTTTCATGTTGAACAATTCTCAAATTCTCAGACATTTTTTGTGGAAAAATTATCAGATTCTGAGACATTTTATATTCTCAGATTCTGAGACATTTTTTATGTAGAAAAATTCTCATTTTCTGAGATATATTTTATATTGAAAAATTCTCAGATTCCGAGACATTTTTTTTAGAAAAATTCTTAGATTCTGAGACACTTTTCATAAAAAAAAATTCTTAGATTCTGAAAAATTTTTCATATAGAAAAACTCTCAGATTCTGGGAAACTTTTCTTATAGAAAAATTCTCAAATGCGGAAACATTTTACGTAACGAAAAATTCTGAGAAATTTTTCATATGGAAAAATTCTCAGATTCTGAGACCTCTTCATATAGAAAAAAATCTCAGATTCAGAGACCTTTTTCATTTAGAAAAATTTTTAGATTCTGACATGATTTTCTTATAGAAAAATTATAAGATTCTGAGACATTTTTTATGATTTGTCTATTATTACATTTTTTATATAGTAAAATTTTCAGATTCTGAGGCATTTTTTATAAGGAAACATTTTAAGATTCAGGGACATTTTACATATAAAAAAAAATTCTCAGATTTTGATTTTCTTTCTGAACATTTAGTGTGGAATGCCCCCTATAAAGAATTTCAACAAAAATAAACTTACACAAAAACAAATTCACACACACAAGCACATCCTAATAGAATTTAGTGCATTCAGTATATATTTGTAATTGTATTGGTGCATAAAAGTCATCGGTTCAAAATTTAAAAGAACTTATGCTACAAGGCAATTCTCAGATTCCGAGACATATTTCTACATGAAAAACATTTTTCATGGAAAAATTCTCAAATTCTGAGATATTTTTCATACAGAAAAATTCTCATAATATGAAACATTTTTCGTAAAGCAAAATTCTTAGATTCAGAGACAGTTTTTATATAGAAAAATTCTAAGATTCTGGACATTTTTCAAATAGAAAAATTTTTAGATTCTGAGATACTTTTCATATAGAAAAATTGTTAGATTCTGAAATTTTCAGATTCCGAAACATTTTTCATTTAGAAAAATTTTTGGATTCTGAAACATTTTTCAAGTAAAACAATTCTCAAATTCTGAAACATTTTTCATATAAAAAAATTAGAGATTCTTCATATAGAAAAATTTTTAGATTCTGAGACAGTTTTTATGTAGAAAAATTCTCAGATTCTGAGACATTTTTCATACACAGAAAAAGAATTGCCAATAAACGAAATTCATAGTATTTATGAACAAATACATACAAATTATGAACTTTTTCACTAAATTTTTGAACTTTTTCATAGTATTTATGAACAAATTTTAAATATTTCCCAAATTACACATATTAGGATTTATTCATAAATACTATTGCTGTGTTTTTCAATAAGTGGATTTATTTTCTGAGTAATCTTATTTTGTTTAAAAAAATATTTTAACATACTAAAACAAATTTGGAATATTTTTTTCCGCAAACTACAATAAATTTGCAATTATAATCCGAAAAAATAATGAAAAAATTTGGAAAATGAAAAAAGTTATAAATAAAACAAAATTAATCCAAGATGTATTTATTAAATCCGCAAAAATTTAGTTGGATTTATTTTGATTTATTTATACTTATTGAAAAACACAGCATATGTAAAAGTTCAAAAACATTATGAAAAGTTAATAATTTTTATGAATTTTGTTATAAATACTATGAACTTCGTTCATTGGAAAATTTTTTTTTTGTGTATAGAAAAATTATCAGATTCTGAGTCATTTCACATAAAGAAAAGATCTCATATTCTGAGAAATTTTGCATATAGAAAAATTGAATCTAAGAATTTTTCTATATGCAAAATTGAGACATTTTCCGTACAGGAAATTTTCAAATTGTGATACGTTTTTGGTATTGACAACAGATACAGAAACATTTTTCATATAGAAAAAATCTTAGATTCAAATGGAAACCCTCCTAGATTCCGAGAAATTTTTCGTGAAAAAATTGTTGAATAAAAAAAAATTCTAAAATTCTGTGAATTTAAATAAATAAAAATTCTTCGAGCTCGAGGGGATTTAGTGAATTTTTAAACACACAAAAACTTAAAAAATATGTTGCGAACGCATTGACATCTTAAATTGCACTAAAATTACACCTTGAGCTCGAAGAATTTTTATATATTTAAAATTGGAAAGGTCGAATAATAACAACTTTAATTTTCGGTGAAATTGTTCGTAAAAAATTTACAGATTTAAAGAAACTTTCCATATAAAATATTTTTAGATTCTGAGAAATTTTTCGTTAAGAAAAATTTTCCGATTTTGACACATTTTTCCATGTTTTTATAAAATTTTTCAGATTCTGAGAAATTTTTCTTATAGAAAAGGATCGAAAAATTCCCATAAATTTTTCTGATAAAATTCTTGTATACAAAAAAATATTTTTATTAAACTTTTTTTTTATTTTATTGCATTTCCAAAATTTGTTTCTTAGTCTCCTCAACTTTGGTAGAGACTTTTCAGTATAAGGTTGCTTAGGATGACAAATACCATATTTATAGGGTTGTGTTATCTTGGATGGGTTTTAAGGATATAAAACTTGACAAGTTTTAGTTTTTCTTTTTGTTTTTTTTTTTTAATAAAAGAGAGAAAGATCAAAAACACATATTGTATGATTTTTATTACCTTAACCAAACTGTTGTAAACGGTAACTTTAGTTTGTGACAAGAGTTTACAACATCAAATTATCACGAATAGGTAGACGCAGACATTGTTTTTTTAAATTGCTCAAATAAAGTTGGGGTAAGAAAAAAATCTTTATTGGCGTCTCTCGGTGGCTTTTATTGAAAAAATGTATAACGGTAGTAGCTGGCCCTATATGTTTCACTTTGGTAACTGCATGACTTCCCAATGTAGGGCACGATTTAGAAAAATATTCTTGAAAGCTCAGAAAAAATAAAAAAAAGTTTACAAACTTTAGAAAACCCTTAAATAATCAGATTTTATCATTATTTATATTATTTTGTATATCCACGATGTGGCCCCTGTGGGTTAGTTGGTAGCATGCTAGCCCATGACACAAGGTGTCTTGGTCCGTCTGTCTGTCCATGTAAACTTTGTAGGCACGATGCAAGCGCAATTTTTATTCGATTGCTCTGAAATTTACATTTGAGCTTCTATTGATCCAGGGATGAAGGCTTTTGAAATTGAAAAAAATCAGCACTTAAAAAAGTATGTCATTAACTGTTTGTAGTAGTTTATTTAAAAAGTATTGCATTTTGTCGTTTTTAAAAGAAAAACATTTGTTCAATGTTAATTTTTTTAAATGACTATTTCTATTCTTTGTTTCAAAAATAACAACATAAAAAATAAAGACTTTCATTAACATTAAATTTTTAAAGTCATTTATTTTTGTTCTGTAAGTAAAAATAAGTGGTTCTTCTTTAATTTTTAATGATTTGTGTACGTTATTTTTTTTTTTTTTAATTGTTGGAATTTTTTAAAGAAAAGTCAATAGTTATTACCTACTTGTGTTGGTTATATTTTTGTAAACAAAAAATTAAAAAAAAAATATTTGTAGAAATATAAAAACATGTTTGTATCAAGTGGCTTTGGTTCGATGGGTAGAGCGTCTGGCCAGAATGTAGTTGATTGCGGGATCGATTCTATAAAAATTTTATTAAAATTTTTTTTTAAAATAAAAATCAATAGAAAATTTGTATTACGAAATCATTAATTTTTAATGTTTTTGTAGGTAATTTTTTTTTGGAATTTGTTGGTAAAAATAACACAACAATCATTAATTTTTAATGTTTTCGTAGGTTATTTTTTTCGAATTTGTTGGTAAAAAAAATGAAAGTGACGTTATTTTTTAATGTTCAATGTTATTTATTTTAGAAAATTTTATTAACACACAGAAAAAAATAAAAAAAATATTTGAGTAAATTTTTAATACTAGTAAAAAATTACTCAATTTTGCACCAGTAAACGATTTAATAGTATTGAGTAAATTTTTAATAAAAATTTATTAAATGTTTGAAAAAAAATTTGAGTAAATTTTTAATTGACACAATTAAAAATTTACTCAAAGTTTATCTATTAATTTTTTTTTAAAAGTTAGAAAATGTTTTAAATTTTTTTACACAAAAAAACAAAAAACGCGTTTTTTCAAACTTTACCAAACATATTTATGTCTCAAAAACATAGGAAAATTTTACAAAGACGTACACAAAAAACTATAAACTAAACGAGAATTCAAAAAACTATCAGAGTTTAAAAAAAAATAAAAAATATATTAAATTTTTATTAAATTATTTACTTAAATTGCTTTTAAAAATTTTGAGTAAATTTTTAATTGTGTCAATTAAAAAATTACTCAATTTTTGTTTTTAAATTTAAACAAGTGTTTACTCAAATTTGTTTCCTCCATATTTTTTTCTGTGCAGTAAAAAATAAATGTTGATGTTTGTTAAAACAAATGAATAATTACTGGGATGGTTTTAAAATGTTTTATCACTTGTTTTAAATATGTTTTTCATTTGTTTTTGCCTACAAAATATTTTGAGTGAACCTCCCGATAATGAGATAAATTTCATAAAATTCATAAAAAAATAAATATTTGTTTAAAGTTTTGTTTTAGGTGTTTAACGTGCACTTTTGTAGTCTTATCAACTGATTATAATTGGACTATTTTTTGACGTAGTAGTTCCATATAAAAATGTTGCACGATATTCCTATAAATCGGTCAAATGGCAACAAAAGGAATCTTATTTCACTCAAATTTGGTTTTTGCGTGTGTGCTACAGTAATTAGAGATCCAACAAAACATAAATCCAATCGGTTCATGTTTGATCTTAGGATCCATTTTTCGGGAAACACTGGTGTTGGGTATTATATGGTCGGTCTTGACAGACTATAATTTTCTTACTTGGTTTTTGTTTGGTTTATACATACATATGTGAATGTCCATTTAAATCAGCGGTGCGCACACACATACTATAACATTTGTGCTTGTGTGGGTAGTAGCAAGCGAAAAGTCAACAAATTTGCTCAAGCAACAGAATTTCATACTGTACGTGTGTCGACAGCGCACACGCAGCGCATATTCCCGCGGGAATAGGAATTACAAAAATGCACATGACTGATTTAAATACAATGATAATACTATCTATGGTCACTGAAGTAGTACAATAATGACATTCATATCAATGCATATAAAGTTCTATTTGTATGAAAATGTAACAAAATTGTTGCAACAAGACCAAAGAAAAAAGAAACATGAAAATACCTTCTCTGTGAATATATGAATGAAAATGAAATGAAAAAAACAAGATCAAAATTAGGGTACCATAGAACCTGTCGATGTTAATTACACAGAAAAAAATAAAAAATTTTAGTAAATTTTTAATTCTATTGAGTAAGAAAATTACTCAATTTTGAACCAATAAACGATTTAATAGTATTAAGTAAACTTTTTATAAAAATTTATTACATATATGCCAAAAAATTTGAGTAAATTTTTAATTGACACAATTAAAACTTTATTCAAAATTTTTATTTTTTTAATTAAGTTTTTAATTGTATCAAGTAAAAATAATGACATAAAAAAATTTCATAAATATTATTTCAATCAAACTATAAACTAAATAAAAATTCTAAAAACTAAGTGAATACAAAAAATTAAAAAAGTTATTAAATTTCTATTAAATTATTTACATACATTTTTTTAAAAACTTTTAAGTAAATTTTTAATTGCGTCAATTAAAAACTTTTTTAAATCATTTTTTGAAATTTAAACTAGTGATTACTCAAGATAGTGTCCCCCATATTTTTTTCTGTGTAGGCTAAACAATTTTCTAGAGTCCGTCTGTTTTAACCGGTTTATTCACATTCCTAGCAAGGTCCAAAACAAAAATCTCTTTTAAAATTTTTTCACAAAATTTTTATTGTCCTTAAAATGTCTGTGTAAATTAAAAGTTATCTCCCTAATATACATATGCAAAACTAAAACTTAACACTGCCACTGCTACAAAAAGAGACAAGTAATGCAAATCCACATCCACAAAAACCCAATGTTGATGGTTGGATTTGAAAGCTAAAAAAAAATAATAGAAGCAAATACTCGTACGTACAACTTGTTTTAACATATAAAATATAGTGCAACAGCAAGCCAATATCTTGCAACAACAAAGTGGAAAATGAGTACCTTTTAAGATACAACCGAAACAAAGAACAAAAAAAACAAGTAAGAGTGTTAAATTCGGCTGTGCCGAATCTTTTATACCCTCCAACGTGGAAATAAATAAAAAAAATTGCAGAGGCATTTTATTTTTTCGGGTGGGGGGGGGGGGGGGTCGGTAGTGATAATTGGGGGGGGGCACATTTCTTCTCGAATATGTGTTTAAAAATTCATTCTTATACTTTTTGCTCTAAAGAATTATTTAAAAAAAAATAATTATTCCACGCCCATAAAAGGGGGGCGGACCGAAAAAACTACATTTTCTAATTCTGTGGGTCCAAATGCAGGACTTTGAACTTCTTGTAGCATAAAAATGTTGCATTTGTTAAACAAAAACACAAAAAATCATGTAAAAATATGGTATTTTTCAGAGGTTGGTTTAGTTCTTCAGGGGGGAACTTTTTTCCCCCTGGTCCGATTTTGCTCATTTACGAACTTAACCTGCCTAGGAACATAAGACATATTCGTGCCAAATGTCGGGAGTCTAGCTCTTTTATTTTGGACTACATCGTGTTAACTACAGACGGACAGACGGACAGGCGGACAGAAAGACAGACGGACAGATGGACAGACGGACAGACGGACGGACAGACGGACGGACGGACGGACGGACGGACGGACGGACGGACGGACGGACATCGCAAGAATGTCTTAGAATCGATCACTGATCATAAATATATATACTTTATGGGGTCCTAGACCGATATTTTAATGCGTTACACACGGAATGACAAAGTGAGTATACTCCCATACTGTAGTTGGAGGGTATAAAAACAATAATAAAAACATAAAATACTAAAAAAACACAGCTACAAAAATGAGGTCAATTTGAATCAAAATGACAGGCTACAAACCACAAGCAATTTTTTGAAATCTTAGAGATTGTTTTAGTAGGAAAATTTAAAATTTTTTGACAAAAAACTTTGTATAGAAAATTCTGTTGTTATCAATAACAACTTCCTATAGAAAGTTCTAAATTTATCCATAACAAAAATTATATAGCTTTCGATAACAATAAAAAAATATTTAGTTATCGATAGGTATAAACAAAATTTATAGAAAATTCTATAGTTATCGATAAAAAACAAATTTCTATAGAAAATTCTATAGTAATCGATAACAAAAAATTTCCAATAGTTATCGATAACAAAAAATTTTCTATAGAAAATTCTATAGTTATAGATAAAAAAAAATGTTCTTTAGAAAATTCTAAAGTTATCGATAACAAAAATTCTATAGCTTTCGATAACAATAAAAAAATATTTAGTTATCGATAGGTATAAAAAAATTTATAGAAAATTCTATAGTTATCAATAACAAACAATTTTCTATAGAAAATTCTATAGATATCGATAACAAAAAATTTTCTATAGAAAATTCTATAGTTATCGATAACAAACAATTTTCTATAGAAAATTCTACAGTTATCGATAACAAAAAATTTTCTATAAAAAATTCTATCGTTATCGAAAACAAAAAAATTTTCTATAGAAAATTCTATAGTTATCGATAGCAAAAAATTTTCTATAGAAAATTCTATAGTTATCGATAACAAAAAATTTTCTTTAGAAAATTCTTTAGTTATCGATGACAAAAAATGTTCTATAGAAAACGCTATAGTTATCGATAACAACAAATTTTCTATGGAAAATTTTATAGTTATCGGTAATAAAAAATGATCTATAGAAAATTTTATAGTTATTGATAACATAAAATGTTCTATTGACAATTCTATAGTTATCGACAATTATGTATTGATATTGATTATATGTATTGTATTGATTCGATAGAAAATTTTATAGTTATCAAAAACAAAAAAATTTTCTTTAAAAAATTCTTTAGTTAGCGATAACAAAAAAAAATTTATAGAAAATTCTATAGTTATCGATTACAAAAAAATTTCTATAGAAATTTTTAGTTATTAGTTATTCTATATTTATCGATAACAAAAGCTTTTCTATTGAAAATTCTATAGTTACCGATAGCAAAAAATATAACTGTCGAGAATAAAACATTTTTTATAAAAAACTTCTGTAGTTATCGATAACTTGAAAATTTTTAAAGAAAATTCTAAAGTTATATATAAAAAAAATGTTCTATAGATATCGATCACAAACAAATGTTCTATAGAAAATTCTAGTTATCGATAACAGAAACAAAAAAGGGGAGTTTAACGATAACTATCGATTTTTCTATCGAAAATTCTATAGGTATTAATACCAAAAAGTTTTCTATAGAAAACTTTATAGTCATCGATAACAAAAAATGTTTATAGAAAATTAGTTAGTTATCGATAGTCGATAACAAAAAAACTTCAATTTAAAATTCTAAAATTATCGTTACTAAATAATTTTCCATTGAAAATTTTAGAGTTATCGATAGCAAAAAAATGTTCTTTAAAAATTGGGTTGTTATCGATAACAAAAGATTTTCTTTAAAAATCCTATAGTTATAGATAGCAATAAATATTTTTTTTGGAAAATTCCATAGTTATAGATAACAAACAATTTTCCATAGAAAATTCTATAGTTATCGATAACAAAAAAATCCATGGAAAATTCTATAGTTATCGATACCAAAAAAATGTTTATAGAAAATTCTATAGTTATCGATAATAAAACATATTTTATAGAAAATTTTATAGCTCTTACCTCCATTCTTAAAAACCGTTCTGTTGGTTTTTTTCCAGGTCTCATTGTTTGTCGTTCATGACTGATCTTTGAAATATTATGTAGTTTGTAGTTTGTACAAGTGGAGAGACAAGTGGAGTTTAGTTGAAACTAAACTAAATGAAATCTACTATAGGCTTCTTGAGAGTATGCCTGATTTTCTCCCTACTACTGTCAACGCAGGTTGGTATCAGGGGCGAGTAAAACTCGTTGCTTTTGGAAACGAAAGATCCGCAGCCGTGTTTAAGGTTGCCATTAGCCAAGTGGGAGAGTTATGGCCTGGAGCCAGACTGGACGTTGTGGAAAAACATGATATCCCCTCGCAACCCAGAGCTCATGCATGGATCCCAATGGCTACAAGTGACACTGCGGTGATTCTAAAGATGATAAAAGTCTGCAATCCTGACCTTCCAACTCAGAATTGGCAAATTGCCAGATTGGGTGAGATGGAGGGCGCTCGTCGTCAAGCAGTGGTCTTGGTTAATGAGGAATCGCTTCCGCTTTTAGCCAGGACTGACGGCATTATTAGATTTGGCTTTTTTCATATAAGAGTCAATGTCTACAAGGGCGACCAGAAGCCTATTTTGGAAGCAGACAAGCCAGTGGCAGAGTCGGCTGGGGAGGAGAATCTGGAAAAGGTTGATATTCAGCTGACCGATTCTAGGCTGATGGGAGATGCATCTGGCATTTTCGAAACCGAATCTGGTAACGAATGCGACCTCTGTGATGGCACGGAGGATAAAGCTGATGCCACTATGGGTGACATTCAGGACGAGGCCCATGCAGTGAGGAATTCGGAGAGTTCTGTTACCTCCGATTCAGAACAGATGGGACACATATCTGGCTTATTCGAAACCGAATCTGGGGACGAATGCGACCTCTATGATAACACGGAGGATGAAGCCAATAACACGGTAGTGGAAAGGATGGTGGAAAAAAAGCAAGATGTTGCGGTTCCTACAAATAAACCTCCATCACTGTAAGGCAGCCTCAGCTGCACTATTGCTGCGCCTGACGACAGGAGCAGTTGACTTGGTTTTTATCCAAGAGCCCTGGGTGCGGGGTGGCAGGGTTTGCGGATTGAAGACCCCTGGGTTTAAGTTGATGGTGACCAAAGGTGAGGGCTCACCAAGAGCCTGCATCTTGGCGAAAAATGGCTTAAATATATTCTTTTTATCAACTTTTAGTGATATGGATGTTACAGCGGCTAGCTTAGAGCTTCATGGGAAATCTATTTGGCTCGCCTCTGCGTATTTTCCTAATCCGGGGCCAATACCCCCGGAGAAGGTTGGCGGTCTGATTCGGGAGTCTGAATCTAGGGGACACCAGTTACTAGTGTGCTGTGATGCTAATGCACATCATTCGATATGGGGTAGTACAGACACAAATGATAGAGGCGAATCACTTTTGGAGTTTTTGTTAAGCACTAACCTGTATATTTGTAACAAGGGTAGTGAACCAACTTTCGTTACAAGTACGCGGC
This sequence comes from Pegoplata infirma, assembly GCA_963921195.1. NCBI lineage: Eukaryota > Metazoa > Arthropoda > Insecta > Diptera > Anthomyiidae > Pegoplata > Pegoplata infirma. Next base: position 31,202,334 of record OY992540.1, on the reverse strand, counting down.
AGGAGGTTCTTGACGTAACACTTGTATCAGATACATTGTCTGATAGAATTGATGACTGGAGAGTTTTGGAAGAGCATTCTTTCTCAGATCATCGCTACATTGAGTTTTTACTCAGGGCCCCGGTTGAGACAGTCTCTAGAAATCTGAGAAGAACAAACTGGGTGAAATATAGGGAGACTTTTTCATTGCTTTTGGATGAAGTACCCCTATCTGAACCGCATAGTTTAGCGGAAATTGACTGTCTGGTTGACCATATAACAAATGTTTGTAATAGGTGCCTGGATGCGTCTTGCCCTTCTGCAAAGCCTAGAGGGAAAAAAAAGCCACCTTGGTGGTCAAATGAGTTGCAGACGAGCAGAGATTCCTGCAGAAAGCTCTTTAATAAGGCTAAATTTTCAAGAGCGGACGAGGACTGGTCTGCATACAGGCTGCAACTTAAGAGTTATAAAAAGATGATCAGAAATGCAAAATGTGATTCTTGGAAAAACTTCTGTGGAAACATAGAAGACGTTTCTGAGGCATCCAGGCTGCGCAAGGTTCTGGCTTCTTCTCCTTGCACCCTGGGATACCTGAAAGATCCTAATGGGGTGTGGTCTTCCTCCAGTGGAGAGTCGCTGGATCTCCTTTTAAACACGCATTTTCCGGGCAATTCCATGACGCCGTTTCAAGCTTTGGAACGTTCTGACGCCCAAGCCTGACCTGATGGTATAATCCCGGCTGAGTTGCAGCAAGTGTCGGACTATATAGCCCCGTTGCTGTATAATCTATACACAGCATGCATCAACTGGTCGTATATTCCTTTAAAATGGAGGGATACCAGAGTCGTATTTATCCCGAAGGCTGGGAAAAGTTCCCACACAGCTCCGAAGGATTTCAGACCAATTAGTCTGTCTTCTTTTTTGTTAAAGACAATGGAACGAATGATAGACTCATATTTGCGTAGAGTGATTGACCCGAGGTTGCTTTCGACAAAGCAACATGCATACAGCAAGGGACGATCAACGGAAACAGCTCTTCATGAGCTCGTTGGTACCATCGAGAGATCGCTTTCGGTAAAGGAGTACACTATGGTGGCCTTTCTTGATATTGAGGGGGCTTTTAATAATGTCATTCCAGAATCGATAATATTGGCATTGTCTGGTCTGGGAGTAAAGCGTGAAATCGTTTTAATGGTGGAAAACCTACTTGCCAATAGACGTATAACGTCTGAATTGGGAGCGTCCGTCATATCTCGATTTGTCAATAGGGGCACACCACAAGGAGGTGTTCTTTCGCCGCTTCTTTGGAACCTGGCACTGAATTCAATGCTACTATCTCTAGAAGCACGTGGTTGTCATGTTATCGCATATGCTGACGATGTCGCGATAGCGGTAAAGGGGAAGCATCTGCCAACATTGCGGGACATTCTTCAGGGTTCTCTGAAAGATCTGTCTAAATGGGCAAGAGACTGTGGTCTAGGAGTTAATCCTAGTAAAACAGAGCTTGTTTTGTTTACAAGGAAAAATAAGATTCCTGCTTTTGATCCTATTTCTCTGGACGGTACTGAAATCACCTTCTCAGATGGAGCCAAGTATCTTGGAGTATTTCTAGATAGGAAGCTGAATTTCAGGCGTAATATTGAGGAACGGGTGAGAAAAGCAACGATTGCTTTGTATTCCTGTAAAAGGGCCATTGGAAAACGATGGGGTTTTAGCCCTCAAGTCGTTCATTGGATCTATACAGCAGTGGTGCGTCCAATTTTGCTGTATGGAATCATTGTCTGGTGGCCTGCTTTGGAAACAAAAGCGAACTTTGTCTTTATCACGAAGGTACAGAGAATGGCGTCAATGTGCATCACTGGTGCTCTTCGTACTACACCTACGGCTGCATTAGAAATCCTCCTTCACCTGATACCCTTGGACATATTGGGTAGGCAGTATGCGGCTGCGTCGGCAATTCGACTTAATAGCACGCTGCAATGGAGGAGCAGTGATTGTGGCCATAGCGCGATCTTGAAAAAGATAACAATACCACAAAATGTGGACTGTGCTCCCTCTTTGAGCCTCTTTGAGCGCCACTTTACCACTATGATACCATCCAGGGAGTCTTGGATGGGGGATACTCCGGGTAGTGGAGCTACCATAAATTTTTACACAGATGGATCGAGGCTGCACGAACAAGTGGGCTTTGGAGTCTATTCGGAAGAGCTTGGGTTGAGCCTGGCTCGTAGATTGCCAGATCATTGCAGTGTTTACCAGGCAGAGATGCTGGCAATAAAAGAAGTGGCTGACTGGTTGAGCTGCAATGTCTTGTCTACAACCGCAGTCAACATCTATACTGACAGTCAAGCCGCGGTCAAGTCCCTGGATTCAATGTTTCTGAAAACAAGATCTGCCCTTAACTGCCGCACGTCTTTAAATGAGATGGCCAAGCAGTTTAACATACGACTCATATGGGTCCCAGGGCACAGAGACATTCCAGGGAATTGCAAAGCCGATGAGCTTGCAAGACTAGGAACTACCTTACAGGTTCCAACAGAATTGGAATGTGTTGGTATGCCTCTAGAAACTTGCAAGCAAAACCTACGGCTTTGTTCTGCGACGGAGACTAATCAAAGATGGGCAAATGGATGGACGTGTGAGACAACACGACTGATTTGGCCTTCTCTTAATCAGGGGCGCACAAGTGAGCTGATATCGCTTCCAAGAGGAGAGATTTCGACGGTGGTTTCTATAATTACCGGACACTGTCTTATAGGGAAGCACGCAGAGCGGTTAAATGTGCCGTCGAATGACTTTTGCCGAAGTTGCATGGATGAAGAGGAGTTGGAAACTATCGAACACTTTATTTGCCATTGCCCGGCACTTTCTGGTCAGAGACTTGCTTCACTGGGATCTAGGGAGCTGTACGATCTTTCTGATTTGTTGGATGTCAAAATTCAACATCTAAGGAGTTTTATAAGAAGCTCAAAATGGTTTAACGACAGGGACTAGTAGGGAAACCTATTACGGTCCCGTGGTATCACAATGGACCTCAGAGTCTACGTGTGTTGACGTAAAACGTCAGCAGCCACTTACAACCTAACCTAACCTAACCTTGTAGTTTGTAAAAACAATTGAATTTCGCTTTCATGTCATTATTTTCTATAGTTGCATTAAGTCGAAATAAAAAAAACATCTACAAAACAACTAATACATACATGTATGTTGCAAAATGCAACAAAATGTGTGCGGTAAAATAATGCAGAAAAACATGAAAAATATCCTGGAAAAAAAAGAAAGTGGTACAACAATTGAAAAAATAACATCATACAAAGTATAGGAAAAATAGTATTTCCGTATTTCTAAGTGGCATGTGCATGTTTAAAGATGTTTTCTTTTTTTCTATAAACTCTTTATAAAAGACACTTAAACTCTTCGTTTTTCTAAATTAGAGAGGGGGCCTTTAAAGCCAAATTTAAGGTTTTCTAGATGAAAATAAAATTCAATATAAAAAGCTGTACTCTACAAAATTTTAAAATGAATTAAAAGAAAATTTTATTGTTATTGTTTATAAACAATTCTATAGTTATCGAACTTTTTGTATAGAAAATTCTATATTAACCGATGCCCAAAAATGTTCAATGGAAAATTCAATAGTTATCGATAACAAAAAATTTTCTATAGAAAATTCTATAGTTATCGATAACAAAAAATTTTCTATAGAAAATTCTATAGTTATCGATAACAAAAAATTTTGTATAGGAAATGGTATAGTTATCGATAGCAAAATATTTTCTATAGAAAATTCTATAGTTATCGATAACAAAAAAATTTCTAAAGAAAATCCTATAGTTATTGATAAAAAAAATTCTGTATATAATAATACAGTAGTTATCGATGACAAATAATTTTCTAAAGAAAATTCTATAGTTATCGATAAAAAAAAATTTTCTATAGAAAATTCTATAGTTATCGATAACAAAAAATTGTCTAAAGAAAATCCTATAGTTATCGATGAAAAAAATTTCTTTAAATAATTCTATAGTTATCGATGACAAATAATTTTCTATAGAAAATCCTATAGTTATCGACGAAAAAATTCTGTAAATAATACTATAGTTATCGATGACAAATAATTTTTTAAAGAAAATTCTATAGTTATCGATTACAACAAATTTTCTATAGAATATTGTATAGTTATCGATAGCAAAAAAATGTTCTATAGCTAATTCTGTTGTTATCGACAGCAAAAAATGTTCTTTAGCAAATTCTATAGCTATCGATAACAAAAAATGTTGTATAGTTATCGATAGCAAAAAAATGTCTATAGCAAATTCTATAGTTATCGATAAAAAAATTTTCTTTAGCAAATTCTATAGTTATAGATAACAAAAAATTTTCTATAGAAAATTCTATAGTTATCGATAACAAAAAATGTTCTATAGAAAATACTATAGTTATCAATAGCAAAAAATGTTCTATTGCAAATTCTGTTGTTATCGATAGCAAACAAGTTTCTTTAGCAAATTCTAAAGATAACAAAAATTTTCTATAGAAAATTCTATAGTTATCGATAATAAAATTTTTATAGAAAATTCTATAGTTATCGATAAAAAAAAATTTCTAAAGAAAATTCTATAGTTATCGATAACAAAAAATTTTCTATAGAAAATTCTATAGTTATCGATAACAAAAAATTTTCTTTACAAAATTCTATAGTTATCGATAACAAAAAATTTTCTATAGAAAATTGTGTAGTTATCGATAGCAAAAAATTTTCTATAGCAAATTCTATAGTTATCGATAACAAAAAATTTTCTTTAGCAAATTCTATAGAAAACTCTATAGTTATCGATAACAAAAAATTTTCTATAAAAAATTCTATAGTTATCGATAGCAAAAAATTTTCTTTAGCAAATTCTATAGCTATCAATAACAAAAAATTTTCTATAGATAATTCTATAGTTATCGATAACAAAAAAATTTCTATAGAAAAATCTATAGTTATCGATAACAAAAAATTTTCAATAGAAAGTTTTGTAGTTATCGGTAAAAAAAAATTCTATAAAAAATTCTATAGTTATCAATAACAACAAATTTTCTATAGAAAATTCTGTAGTTATCGATGACAAAAAATTTTCTATAGAAAATTCTATAGTTATCGATAAAAAAAAATTTTCTATAGAAAATTCCATAGTTATCGATAACAAAAGATTTTCTATAGAAAATTCTATAGTTATCGATAACAAAAAATTTTCTATAGAAAATTCTACAGTTATCGATAACAAAAAATTATCTATAGAAAAGTTATCGATAACAAAAAATTTTCAATAGAAAATCCTATAGTTATCGATAAAAAAATTCTGTAAATAATACTATAGTTATCGATGACAAATAATTTTTTAAAGAAAATTCTATAGTTATCGATTACAACAAATTTTCTATAGAAAATTGTATAGTTATCGATAGCAAAAAAAGACTCTATAGCTAATTCTGTTGTTATCGATAGCAAAAATGTTCTTTAGCAAATTCTATAGCTACCGATAACAAAAAATTTTGTATAGAAAATTGTATAGTTATCGATAGCAAAAAAATGTCTATAGCAAATTCTATAGTTATCGATAAAAAAAAATTTCTTTAGCAAATTCTATAGAAAATTTTATAGTTTTTGATAACAAAAAATTTTCTATAGAAAATTCTATAGTTATCGATAACAAAAAAATTTCTATAGAAAATACTATAGTTATCAATAGCAAAAAATGTTGTATTGCAAATTCTGTTGTTATCGATAGCAAACAATTTTCTTTAGCAAATTCTATAGCTATCGATAACAAAAAATTTTGTATAGAAAATTGTATATTTTGTATACAAATATCGATAGCAAAAAATTTTCTTATAAATGTCTTATAACATATAATTTTCAATAGATGTCGATAACAACCAGTTTTCTATAGAAAATTCTATAGTTATCGATAACAAAAAAAATACTATAGAAAGTTTTCTTTAAAAAATTTCTAAAATTCGATAACAAAAAATGTTTGTAGGAAATTCTATTACTGTCGATAACAAGAAATTTTCTATAAAAAATTCTATAGTTATCGATAACAAATTTTTTTTTTTTTAATTCTATAATTATCGTTAACTAAAAATTTTCTTTAAAAAATTCTACAGTTATCGATAACAAAAAATTTTATATAGATAATTCTATAGTTATCGAAAACCAGCAGTAGTTTCGGACTTGTGTAAAGCAAGATTTACTAAAAGAGGTATTTTCTTAAATTTCATAACGTCAAAAGGTGCCTTACCTTTCTTCTTTAAGCATTCTTATATTTTAATTCACTCTTTTTAATTTAAATTTTACTTTATCCTAATTTAATAAATTTTAAAAGCAGCAAACTATTTTTCCCTCCCAAGGCCTCCAACTATATTGTTATAGCCCTAACTACTTCATCACTGTCGTTTTATCATTTATACCCAGTTTATGCAACATGTAGCTAAAAAAAACAAAATTTAACATACGTAGTGTTAAGTCCCTCAAAAATATGTATGTTACATTAGAGTGGCATTTTTTTCAACTTCTGATTTTCCAAGTCTCAGGCCAAATTTTTATTCTACTTCACCTAAAAATTATGTGATACAAATTTTTAGGCCAATCGGATTAAATAAACCCATGACGCGCGATGATTAAAGATTTGGATTTTTGAAATAAAAAATATATTTCTTGAGACACATTCAATTTTTTATTGAAAAATGTTCACCAAAAACTCGAGATTTTGATCGAAATTAAATAACGTTTAAATAAAGTTGTGTTTAAAGCTCCCCAGCAAAAATAAATCGAGATTTTGGCGACACTGCATCTTTTTATAGCATACCGAAGCGCATCCAAAGAGCGCTCTTAAGGATGCAGTAAAATTAAGGGGAAAAATTTTAATTTTTTGTTAAGATTTTTTTTATATAAAACTTTAAATGCTTTCCTTTTTAATATATTTAATACTTTTTGAATGAAAACACCTTTAATGCCTTTATGATACTTTTATTTCAGAAATAGTCAAATGTGCTTCATCCTTATTCTGTTTAAATCAGCTATAAAAAGGTACATGAATTCACTGCATTTTTATAGCGCTTTTTTCAGCGCTCCAAAGAGACGTGATTTCAAAGCATCTTAAGAGCGCTTTTTCGGTGTACCGAACTAGCGCTCTAAAGTGTGACATAGCCTTAGAGAATCATGCATGAATTCAGCAGGTTTGGATGCGCTCCTTGACTCGAGTTTCCTTTCCAAAAGCTGCTGCCAGTTCAGCAAAATTTCTACTGGGTCTATCTATACATAAGCCAATGGTAAATTTTTTTACAAATTTTAAGACATCCTGGTTCGTTTTTACTATTTTTATATAATCCAGTTATTATAATCCTCAGAAAACTTTTAATGATATATTTTTCATTTTTCAAAATCCAAAATTTTGGTGGAAATTTTCCAAGGATCAAAAATTTTTATCAAAGGGCGACACAGGTTAAAATGATCGGATTTGGCGCAGATAAAGTTTAAATTAAAAATTATCTTAAGCTCTAAACAAGGGTGAAAAGAAAAAAAATTTGAGATTTTTTTTTAATTTCTTGAAGACCTATTTTGAAAATTGTAGTTAGTGAGTGCAAAGTGAATAACATGATGTTTCGCAAGACGTTCATATATTTTCAAATTTTTGTTTTTAATTTTCAAAAAACTATGATTGTAGGGCGTCACGGGTAAATTTAATCCGATCGATTCCAAATTTGTAACACTTTAAGGTATAGTAAAATGAAAATTTTCACGGACACATGGGAAAATCAAACGTTATAGAAAAAAAGTCACTCTAATGTGTCATGTACTACATTGTTCATAATGTATGAAAAGTGAACTTGTGGTTTTAAAGCTCACTACAAAAACGACGGCAAAAATAGCAAAAAAAAAGTAAAAATTTTATATTCGGTTGTACCGAATCATTAAATACACAGTTCAAAACTTAGCTTCTGAGAATAAAATAATTTTTTTTTAATTTTCCGAGTTTTTTTAAGTAGTTTTATTGTAGCTCGAGGTCATTATTTTCTTTACTAATCAAAACAATGATATTCTCATAGAATAATTTTGAAGAACATTTTTTTCGTTTTTAAATTATTATTATGGTAAGTTTTAAGTAGACACGTGTTTCGACATTTTTCAGATTCCACTGTCAAGACTATTTAGCAAATATAAAAACCGTATACTACAAGTGTTTTATTCGACCTTTAAAATATTATATTTTCAGTAGGTTAATTCTAGCTCGAGGTCATTATTTTCTTAACTAATTAAAACTATGATTTTTTCATAAAATAATTTTCAATAAATTTATTGTTTTCCGTTTAAAATTAATTTATGTTGGTTGTTTTAGCAAGACTTAGTCGACACGTGTTTTGGAATTTGTCAGATTCTATTGTCAAGACTATTTATATATACTATACTAGAAATAGCCAAGGGAATTTAATACATTTGAGCAAATCCATGGGTAATTCAAGTGACAAATCACCGATTTTCATAGAGGGGGCCTATGAAAATCGGTGATCCTGAGACAATTTTTTTAGTTTTGAGGATTTTCCAAGATTTCACTCAATTTGTAAGAACTTTTTTTCGAGTTTTTCTAATGTGTCAGATTTGTTTAACTGATTTTTCTATGTGTTGCAAACAAAATGTCAAACTTATATTCACCATATAAAAAAATATAACTACAAAACCCTAAGTAAAAACCCAAAACAGAAATGCTTAGAGTGCGGCAATTTAACAAAATATAATGTAATGTAAATGAAATGTGCTATGGCGACAAAAGAATATTTAAATAACATTTTGTAGTTAGTAGTTGCAACATTATACACTCATACATAGACATATGCACTTGCATACATTGAAAAAACATCTCTCTAAATGTATGCTTGGGCATATTTATGTGTGTTAAATGTATAAATGTTGACGATTGTGGTTGGTCAGTAAACAAACGGAAACGGAAATGAACTTTTAAAAGACTTAAAAACAAAGAGAATAGGCTAAATGAAAAACCAAAAAAAAAAAAAACAGCAAAACTAAAATAGAAACAGAAACAGAAAATAATAAAACTAATGCAACAACAATCTACTAAGAGTGTGACTACGACCACTTATAAATATTATTCTAAATAATGGTTATTTAGTTAAAACACATAAAAATAAAATGAACAAAGTTATCTTTTTTATTTAAATGTACTCTGTTTTTTAGGATTTTTAATAAAAAATGGAGTACACTAAACTAAAAAACAACGTTCAGTTTGTTTCTATTGAAAAAATGTCTCAGAATCTGTGACTTTTTCTTCATAGAAAAATTGTTTCAGAATCTATGACCTTTTCTATATAGAATTTCAGGTTCTGAGTCCATTTTTCTATATAGAAAAAGTATCAGATTCTCAGACAATTTTTCTATTTAGAAAAAGTCTCAGATTCTGAGACAATTTTTCTATATAGAAAAACTCTCAGATTCTGAGACAATTTTTCTTTATAGAAAAAGTCTCAGATTCTGAGAAAATTTTTCTATATAGAAAAAGTCTCAGATTCTGAGACAATTTTTCTATATAGAAAAAGTCTCAGATTCTGAGAATTTTATCTTAAAAAGTACCTTTTATAAAAAGTAACTTTTATAAAAAGTACCTTTTATAAAAAGTACCTTTTATAAAAAGTACCTTTTATAAAAAGTACCTTTTATAAAAAGTACCTTTTATAAAAAGTACCTTTTATAAAAAGTACCTTTTATAAAAAGTACCTTTTATAAAAAGTACCTTTTATAAAAAGTACCTTTTATAGAAAGTACCTTTTATAAAAAGTACCTTTTATAAAAAGTACCTTTTATAAAAAGTACCTTTTATAAAAAGTACCTTCTATAAAAAGTACCTTGTATAAAAAGTACCTTTTATAAAAAGTAACTTTTATAAAAGTACCTTTATAAAAAGTACCTTTTATAAAAAGTACCTTATATAAAAAGTAACTTTTATAAAAAGTACCTTTTATAAAAAGTTCCTTTTATAAAAAGTACCTTTTATAAAAAGTACCTTTTATAAAAAGTACCTTTTATAAAAAGTACCTTTTATAAAAAGTACCTATATAAAAAATACCTTTTATAAAAAGTACCTTTCATGAAAAGTACCTTTTATAAGAACTACCTTTTATAAAAAGTACCTTTTATAAAAAGTACCTTTTATAAAAAGTACCTTTTATAAAAAGTACCTTTTATAAAAAGTACCTTTTATAAAAAAAAGTACCTTTTATAAAAAGTACCTTTTATAAAAAGTACCTTTTATAAAAAGTACCTTTTATAAAAAGTACCTTTTATAAAAAGTACCTTTTATAAAAATTACTTTTATAAAAAGTACCTTTTATAAAAAGTACCTTCTATAAAAAGTACATTGTATAAAAAGTACCTTTTATAAAAAGTAACTTTTATAAAAAGTACCTTTTATAAAAAGTACCTTTTATAAAAAGTACCTTTTATAAAAAGTACCTTTTATAAAAAGTTCCTTTAATAAAAAGTACCTTTTATAAAAAGTACCTTTTATAAAAAGTACCTTTTATAAAAAGTACCTTTTATAAAAAGTACCTTTTATAAAAAGTACCTTTTATAAAAAGTACCTTTTATAAAAAGTACCTTTTATAAAAAGTACCTTTTATAAAAAGTACCTTTTATAAAAAGTACCTTTTATAAAAAGTACCTTTTATAAAAAGTACCTTTTATAAAAAGTACCTTTTATAAAAAGTACCTTTTATAAAAAGTACCTTTTATAAAAAGTACCTTTTATAAAAAGTACCTTTTTTAAAAAGTACCTTTTATAAAAAGTACCTTTTATAAAAAGTACCTTTTATAAAAAGTATCTTTTATAAAAAGTAGCTTTTATAAAAATTACCTTTTATAAAAAGTACCTTTTATAAAAAGTGCCTCTTATAAAAAGTACCTTTTATAAAAAGTACCTTTTATAAAAAGTACCTTTTATAAAAAGTACCTTTTATAAAAAGTACCTTTTATAAAAAGTACCTTTTATAAAAAGTGCCTTTTATAAAAAGTACATTTTATAAAAAGAACCTTTTCTAAAAGTACCTTTTATAAAAAGAACCTTTTCTAAAAGTACCTTTTATAAAAAGTACCGTTTATAAAAAATACCATTTATAAAAAGCACCTTTTATAAAAAGTACATTTTATAAAAAGTACCTTTTATGAAAAGCATCTTTTATAAAAAGTACCTTTTATAAAAAGTACCTTTTATTAAAAGTACCTTTTATAAAAAGTACCTTTTATAAAAAGTACCTTTTATAAAAAGTACCTTTTATAAAAAGTACCTTTTATAAAAAGTACCTTTTATAAAAAGTACCTTTTATAAAAAGTACCTTTTATAAAAAGTACCTTTTATAAAAAGTACATTTTATAAAAAGTACCTTTTATAAAAAGTACCTTTTATAAAAAGTACCCTTTATAAAAAGTACCTTTTATAAAAAGTACCTTTTATAAAAAGTACCTTTTATAAAAAGTACCTTTTATAAAAAGTAACTTTTATAAAAAGTACCTTTTATATAAAGTACCTTTTATAAAAAGTACCTTTTATAAAAAGTACCTTTTATAAAAAGTACCTTTTATAAAAAATACCTTTTATAAAAAGTACCTTTTATAAAGAGTACATTTTATAAAAAGTACCTTTTATAGAAAGTACCTTTTATAAAAAGTACTTTTTATAAAAAGTACCTTTTATAAAAAGTACCCTTTATAAAAAGTACCTTTTATAAAAAGTACCTTTTATAAAAAGTACCTTTTATAAAAAGTACCTTTTATAAAAAGTAACTTTTATAAAAAGTACCTTTTATAAAAAGTACCTTTTATAAAAAGTACCTTTTATAAAAAGTACCTTTTATAAAAAGTACCTTTTATAAAAAGTACCTTTTATAAAAAGTACCGTTTATAAAAAGTATCTTTTATAAAAAGTACCTTTTATAAAAAGTACCTTTTATAAAAAGTACCTTTTATAAAAAGTACCTTTTATAAAAAGTACCTTTTATAAAAAGTACCTTTTATAAAAAGTACCTTTTATAAAAAGTACCATTTATAAAAAGTACCTTTTATAAAAAGTACCTTTTATAAAAAGTACCTTTTATAAAAAGTACCTTTTATAAAAAGTACCTTTTATAAAAAGTACCTTTTATAAAAAGTACCTTTTATAAAAAGTACATTTTATAAAAAGTACCTTTTATAAAAAGTACCTTTTATAAAAAGTACCTTTTATAAAAAGTACCTTTTATAAAAAGTACCTTTTATAAAAAGTACCTTTTATAAAAAGTACCTTTTATAAAAAGTACCTTTTATAAAAAGTACCTTTTATAAAAAGTACCTTTTATAAAAAGTACCTTTTATATAAAGTACCTTTTATAAAAAGTACCTTTTATAAAAAGTAACTTTTATAAAACGAAATTTTATAAAAAGTAAATTTTTTAAAAAGTACCTTTTATAAAAAGTACCTTTTATAAAAAGTACCTTTTATAAAAAGTACCTTTTATAAAAAGTACCTTTTATAAAAAGTACCTTTTATAAAAAGTACCTTTTATAAAAAGTACCTTTTATAAAAGGTACCTTTTATAAAAAGTACCTTTTATAAAAAGTACCTTTTATAAAAAGTGCCTTTTATAAAAAGTTCCTTTTATAAAAAGTACCTTTTATAAAAAGTACATTTTATAAAAAGTACCTTTTATAATAGGTACCTTTGATTAAAAGTATCTTTTATAAAAAGTACCTTTTATAAAAAGTACCTCTTATAAAAAGTAGTAAACCTTTAATAAAAAGTACCTTTTATAAAAGGTACCTTTTATAAAAAGTACCTCTTATAAAAAGTACCTTTTGAAAAAGTAGCTTTTGTAAAAATTACATTTTGTAAAATGTTTCACATTCTGAGAACATTTTTCTATATAGAAATGTGTCTCCGAATCTGAGACTTTTTATAAATAGAAATATGTCTCCGAATCTGAGAATTTTTCCAAATAGAAAAATGTGTTTGAATCTAAGACTTTTCTATAGAAAAAATGGGTTCTTTTGTTTTATTTGAAACAACCGAATTTTATTTTCCAAGTGTTTGAAACAATATCCTAGGGATGAACAAATCATATTAAATTTGTCCAATAGAAAAAAATCTCCGTTTCTATATTGTTTGTTTAAAGATTCCAAAAAAAACTGTATTTTTTATTAACACTCAACAAAACCTTTTAGAAAATACTCGTATCAAAGTTTTCATTATTATTTCCTGTATTTTTTTTAAGAAATATTATTAAAAAATTTGTTTTTGGTGTAATAAAAATGAGATTTTATATTAAAATGAAAGCCAAAAACAAAAAGCGATTTCGTTAAAAAAAAAAAAACAACGAAAATAATACAAGTACCATAATAATAATAACAACAACCGAAAAATGGCAATAAAACCAAAACAACAGGAAATTGCACTTCAAAGACAATAATCATAATAATACACAAACATACAAATACTTACACTAACACACTCATATACACTTTGTTACAACAACATTACAATGTGAACAACTTAAAGCAATAAGAAATTACAACAATAGTACAAGCAGCAGCGGCAGCAACAACTACTTTTATAACAACACAAGTAATAATAACTTTTATTTTTCAGCTTATGTTGCTCATTTCCCTTGTTCCCTTCCTGGCCCCAAGACCCACTCCTCGCCTGACTAATATTCTTTTGGTGTCCCTCATTTATTTCCTTGTGTTTTTAGTGATTTCCCTCTCAAAACAACAATAATCATAAAAACTTTGAAAATAACTTACATACATAGAACTCTATACACTTTAATGTGTAGACTTCCTTCAAATACTGTATACAAATTCGTATTCATTTCATAAATGTTTTCTCCACCTTAAAATTTGCTGTTTTTTGTTTTATTAGAATACGAGTTTTTCTTGTTTTACAATAGTAAACAGTGGAATGATAGAGATTATAAAGAGAATTTGAAAAATTTAAAAAAATAATTTTTTAGTTTTGAGCCTAAAAGTAGACTTAATTTACTTACATCGATAAATCTAATACACTCAAAATAAAAACTCTGGTAAACTACAGCAAAACTCTGCTAATTTAACAGAGTATAGCATACATTTCTAGCTAGCAACAGTTCTTGGTTATTTTACTAAAAATCTCTGTAAAATGATTTTGACAAAAAATACTGTTAATTTACAAGCTTTTTCGGTAAAATAATGTTTAAATATGAGCGCCTTTTGACAGAGTTTTACTTTAAAACTCTGTAAAATGATTTGGACTAAAAAACTGTTAATTTACACAGTTAATGTAAAATATTGGTTACTAACCACCATTTGGCAAAGAAAAACTCAAAAATTTATATATATTTGTAAAATGCCTCTGAGGCAGCCAAAATTTTACAGAAAAAACTCTGTAAATGCATGTTATCTTGCAACATTTTTATAAGATTTCTGAAAAGATTTTTTTTGTAAAAGTTAAAAAAAAAAAACAGATAAAAGTTTTGTGTTTAATAAAAAAAAAAAATTTACTCAAAACAGTGTTTTTACAGAAAACTCTTTTTTTGTCTGTAAAATTAAGATTTAATAGTAACAATTATGTAAATCGCATTTTTCCATATGATCCCTTTAATCTGTGAATCCTTCACTTCAAATATTTTTTTTTTTTGAAAAAGTAAATGGATAGTTTGATTTTTAAACCACTGTTCGTATGTAAAACCTACACACATTTATAATTGCATGTACACTCAAAAAAAAAAGTTTGTAAAATGACATAAAATCCCCGTGATTTTACGGGGCAGGTTTTGTAAAATATGTACTAGCAAGAATCCCCGTAATGTTACGGGGATAATTTGTAAATTGATTTAACAAAAAAATTACGGGGAGAAAGTGTAAATTTACATTTTTTTTTGTAAAATATTATTGTAGACTTACAAAAAAATTGTAAATTTACGAAATAAAGTAGAAAATCAAAAAATAAAATTGTAGATTTACAAATTGTTTGGTTTAACTACAGTTTTTTATGGCAAAAAACTTGTATATTTACAGTAAAAAGTGGTAAATTTACAATTTTTATTGTAAATATACCATTTTTTCTTATTTTTTTGCCGTAAAAACAGTAGTTTAGCCAAATAATTTGTAAATTTACAATATTGTTTTTGTATTTTCTACTTCATTTTTGTAAAATTACAACTTTTTTCTGTAAGTATACAATTTTGTTTTTTAAATTTTCATATTTGTTTTGTAAATTTACAAAAAAAATTGTTTTATTTACATATTTGTTTTGTAAATTTAAAGGTTTTTTTTCCATTGGTATTGGTGCATCTTATTTTTCCTTCTTCGGCAACTGGAGTAGCACTTCAACAACCTGAAATGATTTTTTTTTTCATTTGAACACTTTTAACAAACTTTTTAAAGTATAACACTGCACTTTTTTATTATTTTTTCGGCATTTCGTTTTTCTTAAGTAGAACATATGAGAATTGCGAAGGAGGCTACACAAGAAATTTCTTATATTTTCATGAAAAATTAGCCAAAAAATAACAATTTTTTTTTTTTTGAATTTTTAATTATTTTCACAAGTTTTTTTAAAAAAAACTAAAATTTTGTTTTGGATATTGTGGATTGGATGTTTAAGTACCTGTTAAAATAAGAAAAACTTAATTTTTCATAATTGGCAGCTTTTTATTGACATTTTAGGTGCCAAATTAAAAAAAAAAATATGGTAAAATTACCAAAAAAAATGGTAAAAATACAAAAAAAAAACTAGAACAATTAATAGCAGAAACACATAAAAATTGTGGTATTTTACTTAACGTAAATTACCAAAAAATGGTGTAAAAATTAAATTTTTTTGCTTAAGCTTACAATTAGTTGAAAAATGTTTGTGTCCGGAACTTAAAAAATTTCCAAAATTTTTTTTCATGAAATTTTTTATTAAAAAAAATTATTTTTAACTAAATTTTTTACTCCAAAACGCAAAAAAAATCTGAACTTAAGTTTAATTACATTTGTAATAAAACATTTTTTTGGTAGAAAGACTAAATAACATCAAGTAAAATTTTGGTGTACAATTACAGTTTTCTTGTGTAAAAAAACTAAACACGTTGTAATATTTTTTTAATTTGTAAAATAATTCACTTTTTTGTAAATTTACCTAAAAAATTTGTAAAATAAATTTACCAACATATAATATTAAAATTACAAAGCAAACTGTAGTTTTCGTTTTATTAAATATACAACAATTTTTGTAAAAAGACAAAAATATTAGTAAAATAGATTTACAAGACCTTTTACTTGTAATTTTACAAACTTTTTTTTTTTGAGTGTATGTACGTAGATTTATACAAATGTATTTGAATGTGTTTTCAAAGCTTACTAAATAATAAAAACTTGACTACAAACAAATTTCCCTTCATTTTTCTTCATATACATATTTTTTCTTTTTTTTTTCATTATACCCATACATAAACATCTATACTCTTACAATTACAAACTCAAATTTAAGTCATATGAATTCTCTACACTAGGGAGGTTAACAAAATACAACAAAACAAAAAAAAAACAGCAGCAATATGAAGAAAAAACAGAAAGGAACAATATTTAACAAAAAAAAAAACAAAAATAGAGTAAAGAAACGCATAAACATGCAGCGGAAATAATGTATTAATCCTGTTGAGGCCATATTTTTATTGTTATTGCCTGTAAACTAACTTTGTACTTATTACTCCTAACACTAGACTACAATATACTATACATACAACTAGTAGAGTACTACTAGTTGTAGTTAGAGAAAATTGTAGTGTGTTTTCTTACAGTTAAAGAAATTTAATTAAAAGCACTTATTGTTTTTAAAAAGCTATGTAGGAGGTTTTATGTAGACTACATTATCGATTAAGCATTAAAATATACTACAATACTCCACTATTTAGCCTTAAATTATACTTTAAATAATTCAGCGATTGAGCGCAAAACTTGTGTATAAACTTTTCTTAGAAAAAAAATACTCAAAATCTGTGAATCATAGCTTAGAGTTTTTTTTTAAGATTAAATAAAAATGTTTGAGAGACTTTCCTTACAACAAATTTCTTTGAATTTAAAAACTTACAATTCAAAACATGTATCACAATCTCCAAACTTTTCTTAAAAAAATTTAAGAATTTTTCTACACGCAAATTGTCTCATAGTCTGAACATTTTCCTTTAACAAAATATTCTTCTGTCAAAAAATCTGAAAATTTTTTTATGCAAAAATATATCAAAATCTGAGCATTTTTTATATATAAAGGGTTTCAGAATTTGAGAATTTTTCTATACGAAATACGTCTAAGAGACATAGAATTTTATTATGTGAAAAATTTCTCAGGATCTGAGACTTTTTTTATACAAAAAATGTCTCAGAATCTGAAAAGAATCTTTCTATACGAAAAATGTCTCAAAAGCTGAGGTTTTTCTATACGAAAAATGTCTGAGAATCCCACAATTTTTTTATACCAAATATGTCTGAGAATCTGAGGCATTCTCTTTAAGAAAAATGCCTGCGAATTTTGTACTCTTGCCCAAAACATTTAATCATGATAATGTTTTGAGGAAGATTTGCCAAAGCAAAGTTTTTTTAGAAAAAATAATGTATATTACTTTGCTATTCCATGCAAAACGAATTGAAATATCTGTCGAGGACCCCATTAAAAAACCAAAAGAGCTGTACATTTCGTAAGTGAGTGCAAAAATAAGTGCAAAAAAGTGTTTTTACATTTTGGAGAGTATAAAAGATTCGGCACCAAAGAATATAAAACTCTCACTTGTTTTATGTACATTTGATAAACAAATGGAAAATTTTTATGCGAAAAGCTTAGACTTGGTGAAAAAGTAGTTTTGGTAAAATTTTTTTTTTTTTTTTCACGAAAAACAAAATTATGTTAAAAAAAAATTAATGAACCCAAAATTTTTGGTGGAAAAAATTTTGATGAAAAAAGTTTTTGATGACAAGAAAATTTTTTTGATGTAAAAAAAAACTGATAAAAAATTTGATAAAAAAATTTGATAAAAAAAAATAGATAAAAAAAATTATGAAAAAAATTTTGATGAAAAAAAAATTATGAAAAAAAAATTAATGAAAAAAAAAATTTATGAAAAAAAAAATTTGATGAAAACAAAAAATTTGATAAAAAAAAAAATTTATAGAAAAAAAACTATGAAAAAAGAAGAATTTGATGAAAAAAAGTTTGAAATTAATGAAAAAAAATTGATGAAACAAAAAATTTGATGAAACAAAAAATTTGATGAAAACAAAAAAGTTGATAAAAAAAAAAAATTTGATAAAAAAAATGAAAAAAAAGTTTGTTAAAAAAAAAATTTAAAGAAAAAAAAAATTATAAAAAAAACAATTTGATGAAAAAAAATTTGATGAAAAAAAAAAAATGATGAAAAAAAAATTGATGAAAAAAAAAATTTATGGAAAAAAAATTTGAAAAATAATTATGTTACTTGTTATTCACCAGCTGGTGAAAAACGGTTTTATTCACCACGAGGTGAATTATTATCCAAGTTACAAACCCAATTATTAAAATTTTTGGTTTTAAGAAAATGAAAATAGTAATTCTTGTTTTCTTTTTCGTTAATTGTTAGCTTATATAGTCAAACTGAGGTGGCGTCCTGCAACTTTTTTAATATTAGACACCAGCCTAAAAACATTATCATGTTAAAATGTCTGAGAATCTAAGAACTTTTCTTTACGAAAAATGTCTCAGAATCTGAAAGCTTTTCTATCCAAAAAATGTTTCGGATTCTTAGAAATTTTCTGTCTCAGAATCTGAGAATCCCGTTAGTAAAATTTCTAAGAATCTGAGAATTTTTCTATACAAAAAATGTCTCAGAATCTGAGAAGAATCTTTCTATACAAAAACATGCCTCAGAAGCTGAGGATTTTTCTATACAAAAAATTTCTGACAATCCGCGAATTTTCTTATACAAAAAATTTCTGAGAATCTGTGGATTTTTATACCCTCCAACTACAGTATGGGGGTATACTCACTTTGTCATTCCGTGTGTAACGCATCGAAATATCGGTCGGGGACCCCATAAAGTATATATATATTATTGATCAGTGATCGATTCTAAGACATTTTAGCGATGTCCGTCCGTCCGTCCGTCCGTCCGTCTGTCTGTCCGTCCGTCCGTCCGTCTGTAGTTAACACGATGCAGTCCAAAATAAAATAGCTAGACCCTTCGAATTTGGCACAAATATGTCTTATGTTCCTAGGCAGGTTAAGTTCGGAAATAGGCCAAATCGGACCAGGGGGAAAAAAGTTCCCCCTTGAAGAACTAAACCAACCTCTAAAAAATACACTCTTTTACATGTTTTTTTTTTGTATTTTTGTTAATTAAATGAAACATTTGGTATATTTATCGCGATAGGAAGGTGCTCTCAACGTCCCCCACTGATCCTATCAAGTTTGGGAATTTTTCTTTAAGAAAAATATCTTAGAATGTGAGAGTTTTTCTTTTGGAAATATGTCTCAGAATCTGAAAGCTTTTCTTTTAAAAATTTGTTTTGAATTCTGAGAATTTTTCTATACAAAAATTTTTTCAGAATTTGAGAAGAATCTTTCTATACGAAACATATCTCAAAAGTTGAGGTTTTTCTATACGAAAAATGTCTGAGAATCCGAGAATTTTTTTATACAAAATAAGTCTGAGAATCTGAGGATTTTTTTATAAGATAGATGTCTGTGAATCTGAGAATTTTTCTTTACGAAAAATTTCTCAGAATCTGAAAGAATATCAGAATCTGAGAATCCCGTTAGTAAAATTTCTAAGAATCTAAGAATCTTTCTATACATAAAATGTCTCAGAATCTGAAAAGAATCTTTCTATACAAAAACTGAGACATGCCTCAGAAGCTGAGGATTTTTTTATACAAAAAATTTCTGACAATCCGCGAATTTTTGTATACAAAAAACTTCTGAGAATCTGTGAATTTTTCTATAAGAAAAATATCTGTGAATTTGGGAATATTTCTTTACGTAAAATATCTTAGAACGTGAGAGTTTTTCTTTTGAAAATATGTCTCAGAATCTGAAAGCTTTTCTTTTAAAAATTTGTTTTGAATTCTGAGAATTTTTCTATACAAAAAATTTTTCAGAATTTGAGAAGAATCTTTCTACACGAAAGTTGTCTTAGACGCTGAGGATCTTTTATACGCAAAATATTTGAGAAGACGAGAATTTTTTATATAAAAAATTTCAGAAAATCTATGGATTTTTCAATGAGAAAAGTTCTGAGAATTTTTCTTTATGAAAAATGTCTTAGAATGTGTGAGTTTTTCTTCACGAAATATGTCCCAGAATCTGAAAGCATATTTTCTATTCAAAAAATGTTTCGGGTTCTGAGAATTTTCTATGTTTCAGAACTGAGAATTCCGTTAGTAAAATTTCTTATAATCTGAGAATCTTTCTATACGAAAACTGTCTCAAAAGCCGAGAATTTTTCTATACAAAAATATCTGAGAATCCGAGAATTTTTTATACAAAAATTTCTGAAAATCTGAGGACTTTTTTCACGAAAAATGTCTTAAAATGTAAGAATTTTTCTTTACGCAAAATGTCTCAGAATCTGAAAACTTTTCTATTCGAAAAATATTTTTGGATTTTGAGAAATTTTCTATACGAAAAAATGTTTAAGAATCTGAGAAACCGTTAGTAAAATTTCTCAGAATCTGAGAACTTTTAATTCAAACAAATTTCTCAGAGCCCCAGAATTTATTTATATGAAAAATTAATCTGCCCAGCAAAACTTAGATTACCAAATAAGGTATAAAATAAGGTATAGGATCTCTTATTTTATACATTGCAGCATTGATGATTTTAACAGGCGATGAGACTCAAAGTAATGCATCCACATTATCACAAAGAATACCAGTAAGGTATAAAATAAGTCATAAATTTATAACGAAGAATACGAGTAAGGTGTAAAATATATGATATTTTATAGGTTACGAGAAATGAAATAATATAGCATACCAGAAGATAATATATAAGGTGTTACGAGTAGTGAAAAAGTAATTTTGTATTAAATTTACTCACGTGATTGTAAGTGAGTGTAAGTAGATAAAATATGCTCGTGAGTGTGTGTCGTTAGAAATTTACGGTCGTGAGCCTTAAACTTATGCATTTTTTATAAAATAATTATTTTTTATGTTATTGTAATGCATTATGCATCCAATTATAAATAATGCATAATTTCAAACTTTCAAATAATACGTAATGTAACCAAATATAAGTCATCCATGATTTAATGTTTAGAAATAATAAATATGAAATACATTTTTTCCAATAATCATGCATTACGTAGCAAATTATTAGTAATGCATTATTTTTCACTTGAAAATAATACGTTGTGGAACAAATGTTTGGTAAGACATCCTAAAATAATGCTACAAATAAGGTATATACATTACTAGGTAATGTGTTATATAATCACTACCCATTACCAAAGTTTTGCTGGGTGAATCTGAAAACTTTTCTGTAAAAAAAAAATTTTAGAATCTTATAATTTTCTTTACGAAAAATATTTCAGAATGTCTCACAAAATGAGAATTTGTCTATACAAAAACTTTATTCGAGTTTAAGAATTTTTCATTAAGTATATTTAAAATTATAAAATTTTGATTCAAAATTTCATAAATTTTGGAATTCATCTGGTTCATTTGGCTAAAAATCTGAAAATTTGTTGATGAAAAAATCTAAATCAGATTAACAAGTTAGGGTGTTACATTCGGCTGTGTCGAATCTTTTATACCCTCCAAAATGAATAAAAACAAAACCAAAACAAGTGAGAGTGTTACATTCGGCTGTGCCGAATATTTTATACCCTACAAAATGTAAAAAAAATCCAGGGGCGTCTAATTTTTTTTTGGGGGGGGGGGGGGGGGTGGTTGTTGAAGACGTTAGGGGGCACCTTCCTCTTGTGATTTTGAACTTCTTCCGAGATAAAAATGTTGCATTTGCTTAACAAAAGTAAAAAAAACCCTGCAAAAAATGCGGTTTTTATTAGCTCGGTTTAGTTCTCTTAGGAGGAACTTTTTCCCCTTGGTCCGATTTTACCCATTTCCCAACTTAACCTGCCTAGGAATATAAGACATATTTGTGCCAAGCTTCGGCAGTCTAGCTCTTTTATTTTGGACTGTATCGTGTCCTCTACAGACGGACAGACGGACGGACATCGCTAGAATGTCTCAGAATCGATCACTGATCAATAAAATTTAAACTTTATGGGGTCCTAGACCGATATTTCGATGCGTTACACACGGAACGACAAAGTGAGTATACCCCCATACTGTGGTTGGAGGGTATACAAATTCAGGGGCGTTTTTTTTTTTGAGGAGTTGGTGGGAGACGTTAGGGGCAAATTCCCCTTGTGATTTTGAACTTCTTCTGAGATAAGAATGTTGCATTTGCTTAGCAAAAGTACAAAAAACGCTGCAAAAACTAAGGGTTTTCTTAGGTTGGTTTAGTTCTCAAAGGGGGACATTTTTCACCTTGGTCCGATTTTGCCCGTTCCGAACTTAGATTGCCTAGGAATATAAGACATTTTCGTGCCAAACTTCGGAAGTTAGCTCTTTTATTTTGGACTGTATCGTGTCCTCAACAGACGGACGGACGGACAGACATCGCTAGAATGTCTTAGAATCGATCACTGTTCAATAAAATAAATACTTTATGGGGTCCTAGACCGATTTTTCGATGCGTTACACACTGAATGACAAAGTGAGTATACTCCCATACTGTGGTTGGAGGGTATAAAAAAAAACGTTTTTTTTATATAACACCCCAATGTTTTCTAAAAAAATAACTGTGGTAAAAAAATCAAAAACTTTAACAAAGTTTTGGGCCCCGAAATTAAATTCCTGTTACGTGACTGTGTTTTTTTTTTAAGAGTGGTTAAAAACATGTTTTGTTTTTGCGTTCTTTAGCGATGTCAGTCCGTCTGTGGAAGACACTATTCAGTCGAATCAAAACAGCTACATTATGACTTTTCAATCATAAAAATTTGCTTATGACACTCATAGCCAATCATAACTGTGACTAGAACCGGTAATTAAATAATTGAGCCCTAGGGTATACTTCAAATAATTTTTAACTCTTACCAACCTATTTTATTAGAGTATTTAAAAAAAAGCTTGTTTTCGCGTTCTCTAGCGATGTCAGTCCGTCCATCTGTGGAAGACACAATGCATTACAACCAAAACAGCTATATTATGACTGTCCTAAAAATTAGCTTATGACTCTGATGGCCTGTCATAACTGTGAATAGGACCGTTGAATTAATAATTGAGCCCTAAAGTATATTTCAACTAATTTTAAATTCTTACTAATCTATACTATAAAATAATTTCTAATAACGCCTTCAGCTATGCTAAAAAAATAAATTTAATTAAATTTTGTTGAGTGTATCGTTAAATGTGGTATGTAGAAATACTATACCCTCGATTCTTATTCTATATTATTGCAGCTTGTTAAACAACTATTGTTTATGTGGCCCTTGTTTATTAGGTTAGAGCGATTTAAGCATTTTTTGAAATTCTAATCATCGCGTGATGTACCGGAGATCAAAAGATTATCTTCCGCCTTCCATAAGCCAGTGAAATGTCATGATATGTAAAAGCCATCGCAGTTATAAAGTTTATGCAACCTTTTAACGTAATCTAAACTACTTACAACCTTCTTATTAGGGTTGTCAAACGGGATCGGTTTTTTAAAATCCCGGGATTTGAAAATCGAAATCCCGGGATTTTTCGTGATCACGGGATTTTACGGGATCCCGGGATTCCGGGATTTTTTGGGACTAAATTTCTTTGATTACAAAAGTAAAAAATAGTTGACTCTTTATGTTCCAATTTTATTGTGCATATTAAGGGGGCTAATGTGGGTTAGTTGGTAACGTGCTAGCCTATTAAGCAGAGTGTCGTAGGTTTGATTCCCACGAAAACCCTTGGGTAGAAATTATTAAAAAAAATATTTCTACTGTTATTTAAAGGCAATTAAAAAATTAAGTATACTCCACTTATGCAGTTTTCAAGTAATTATTATTAAATATTTAGCAATTAACTAAAAAAAGCCTTGAGGGGTTTGTTATGGAAAATGACAACTTTATTTGCTTTTGGTTTCATCCCATTTCGATTTTCGTAGTTGCACTGTATAATTTTAAAACTTATTTAAAGAAAATTTTAAACAATAAAATCATTTAAAAAAGAAAAATAATAATATAATCAGAGCTTCGAAGGATTTCATTCCTTAATTGGATTGTCATTCTGAATGAAAATTTAGTGATTGCATTCCCCAATCACATTTAAGCGAATTGAATGAATTCACTTTAGACTCATTCGATTTATAAATATCGAATGCATTCGTTTTATTTTTCATTCGACCTTCAAAAATCGAATGCATTCGATTTTTTTTTCATTCGACTTTTAAAAATCGAATGCATGCACTTGCGAATGCAATCGATTTTTTTTTCATTCAATTTGAAAAATCGAATGGCTTATTCATTCATTGCATAAAAAACTTTAAAAAGCTAACCAAGATTGAGCAAAACGGAGCCAATTTTTTGTCCATAGTATCTCTAACACTCTTAAAATTTTTTTGTCGTATAGGCAGTTAATATGTGCATTTTTAAAATTTTCGGGAACTCCAATTTTTTTGGATTCAAAATTAGAGCCCATTAGGATCATCGTATGTAAAGAGAGTAGGCGATACTATGGACCTAAATATGGCTCCGTTTTGGTCTATATATTTAAAAAATCGATTGCATTCGCAGTGGAATGATAAAAAGTCGAATGCATTCGATTTTTCTAAATCGAATTAACAAGAAATCGAATGCATTCATTTTTGTTGATACAATCGAATGAATTTCAAGGACTGCATTCAATGTTGATTTATGAAATCGAATGCATTCACTGACTGTGAAAATTGAATGGATTTTTTGAGAATTCATTCGAAAAGGATTTCATTCTTCAAAGCTCTGAAGCTATAAAAAAGTTTTTCTTCCAATTTTGAACGTCCGGGAAAATTTTTATTCTCCTACGCCTAAATTTATGTGGTGCAAATTTGAGGCCAATCGCAATCGTGGCGCCCCTCGATCAAAGTTTTGGTTTTAAGAAAATTTTCGCCAAAACCTGCAAACTTTGGTCAAAGGGCTTCGTGACTGTATCTTAATGGTTAGTGCGTTGGACTATTATTCAGCAAGCCTGGGTAGAATTCTCAGCTCAGCCAAAATCGTGGCCAGCTACGTTGAAAATTAAAAAAGTTTTAGTTTTAATATGTTTATGTAAATGTAACAATAATTGAACAAAGTTGTATTTTTGAAAATAAATTCTCATACATTTTTAATATTTAAAAAATCTCGGGATTTGAGCTTTAAAATCCCGGGATTCGGGATTTATTTTATGACAAAAATCCCGGGATTTCGGGATTTCAGGTTTGACAGCCCTACTTCCTTTGTTGTGGAGAGAAAAAATAAAAAAGACTTATTTAGGAAAGGGGGTATTTGACAATAAGTGGGGCAAAAGAAAACCATCAGTTATAAATTTATTTTGAGTCCTAAAACTATGCTACACAAAATAAGGTTATCGTAAAACTAATAAAATGATAGCATATGTTTTTAGTTGAAGTAATACATCCAAAAACCTTCAAGAGGAGGAAATCAGGAGAATTATTCATATTTCTGTATTGTTTTAAATCAAATTTCAATAAAAATGCAATGAAAAAGAGTTTATTCTGATTCTAGGCCTTTTCATGTTCCCCATTATGAATTAACATAACAAGTAGTACTTATGATAACTCTACTCTCTTTATTGGGATATTCTCCCATTAAATACTCATAGAGTTTCTTGCTTTCAAAAAGTTTGGCAATTTTCAGGAATGAATTGACGATCGTTTCGGGGGGGGGGGGTTCCAATTCCCCCACCATCAGAATTCTTTAGAAAATTAGGTAATTCTGTTAGCATGCAAACATCAAATATTCATACTCTAAATTATCTCAACTTAGTGAGAAAGCAAATATGATTTTCGAAGTTCCACCAGCATTACACCAAATATAATTTGAAAGCAAGTTTTTGATTACTGCATGTTCTGCTGATAGCAAATATTAAATACAGTTTTTATTTTTGCCCGAAACGATCGTCAATTCATTCCTGAAAATTGCCAAATTTTCTGAAAGCAAGAAACTCTATGAGTATTTAATGGAAGAATATCAAAATAAAGAAAGTAGAGTTATCATAAGTACTTGTTATGTTAATTCATAATAGGGAACATGAAACCACCTCGAATCAGAATAAACTCTTTTTCATTGCACAATTAAAAGGTCGAATAAATAACTAATTTTTATTATTTAATAAAAATTAAAACACACTTCAATAAAAATGTTTTTGATTTCTGACTACTGTTTCAAATATGTAGTTGCATAGTTTTAGGCCTCAAAATATATTCATAACTGCTAGTTTTTTGTTGGCTTAACAATAAGACCTTTTTTTTTTGATTTTTTTCTAAGCTGCTTAAAATAGGCTTCGATTTTTTTAATATAATTAATTTCCATTAATGGATTTTTCCATTTTTGGCCAATGACTTCAGGTGGTTAATTGTCGGAGACGATTTGTCAATTTTTCCGTGTCCCTAAAATTATGCTTTGATAAATAAAAGCTTTTAAATTATTTTTAATGTTTCAGTAAAGTGAGAGAAAAATATAAAAATCTTGTATTTATCATAGCATAACTTAAGGCATTCAAAAAATGGAAAACTCGCATGTTCGAGTAGAAATTCGATCACGATCGACTCCGAGAATTAACCTCCTAATCTCCCTAAACTTTCCACCCAAGCATTTGAAGGAGCTCTTTGTTAGCGGTAAATCGATTCGAAAAATATAAAATCGCTCTAACTTAATGTACATCCATCTTTTTTCTCATGTAGTTGTTATTATTATTATTTTTTCCCTCCGATTGTTTTCTATTATTATTCAAGTACATGCAAACTCTTTCTTGCCTCGTTCAACAAACAACATACAACAATATAAAGGAAGTAACATTTTCTTCATGTTCTTTATAAAACCCTGTTAGTCCTTTGATACTATAACTTGTGTCCGTCCGTCCGTCTGTCTATCTATATCTCGGTCTGTTTTGTTTGTCTATTAAGTAGGGGAAGCTCGACACACTTGATCCCTTAGAAGACTTGATCCCCCCCCAAATCTCAAAAACTAAATAAGTTAAAATTTTTTTGTGTAGCGTTTATTAGTCCTATTAGTAGCCTTATTATTTTAATATTTTGTTTTTGTACTTCTCTTAAGTGGGGAGCATGCACCGAACACCACTGAAAATTTGACTATGTTTGTGTTTTTTTCTGAGGTTACTTGAAAAGGGTTTTTGAAGTTTGTGTTCAATATCCAAAATGGCTCTTGTTCTGTGGTTAAAGAGTACAATGTCACGTATTAATTTGCATTTATAATTTTTGGATTGGCTTTTTTACTTTTTTTGTATTACACAAAAATGTAAAAAAGTCCTTTTTAACACACTTGATCCCTTTTTTAATTATACAGTTGATCCCGAGGATCAAGTGTATATTGTTTGACAATTATATATTTTAACGGTTGGTATAAGTTCGTATTATTGATCTTGATGTTGGTATTTATTATTTATGTTTATCTATCAGTTGGCTGCCGTGTTAATAAGTTGTGAAAAGTCAACGACTTCAGAAAAGTCTTTCTTTTCAATTTGATGTCAAACTCAGGGTCGCCAGTTTTTTTTTGGATGCCATCCCCAACTTAAAATTTCTCATCCCCAAAAATCCCCCAAAAAAAATTTCTCAAAATTCACTATACGCAAAAAACATTTGCAACCCATCAAGTGCTTTTGAGAGATTTAGCCATTTTTTAGAACAAAAACTTCGTTAACTTATACACAAACTTTTACACAGAAACTTGGCTAAAAAGTGTAACTGTATTTTGCGTATTGAGTGATTACCACATCATTTGAAACCAATGTTTCGATAAGTAATATGATAAAATTCAAATACCAACGGAAATGTTTTATCAGGGATAGATAACTCAGGAAGTTTTAATTTACACACCACCAATAGAGTACTTTATTGGTAAAATTTGTGGAAATTTTTCATAATACAATAGAAAATGTATGAAAATCTACAATTTGGTTTAAAGAAAAAGAAAATCATTATAACATGATACGATCCAGGTTTTGACAGACACCATAAAAAAATTTTAGTTTTTCTTTATAAATCTCATATAATTCCTACGTTTGCGGTTTTTTTTTTGATGCTTTAATGCCCACGATTGATCAAAAATTGATAATTTTACCGATTTTCGCATTATTTTATGATTGATGTATTTAAAAAACACTTCTTTTACTAAAATATTTCATCCCCTAAAAATCCCCGAAAAAATCAGTGTCATCCCCATGAAATCCCCGGATCCCCAAATCAAAATTTTCATCCCCAATTTACAAAAAAAATCCCCTATTTGGGGACAAAACCCCTAAACTGGCAACACTGGTCGAACTGATCAAAATGTCCCAGCTTCCATCATGTTCAAAATAACAACAACTTCAAAACTCTTCGAATAATGACCAAAAACTTACTTAATAATATAAAAAAAAATAAATAATTTTTGTGACATTGTTGTATATTTTTTTTTCTTGTAATACACTTGATCCCCGGGGATCAAATCACTTTAATGAATACACATGATCCCGGGAACAAGTGTCTAATGCGAGGGATCAAGTATGTTGTAGCATATAGACACTTGATCCTTTTTCGCTATTTTGATTTTTTTGCTATAAATAAAAAAAATAAATTTTTGTAATTTTTTATATTGCCATTGGAGATACCCCT
The DNA here is from genome assembly GCA_963921195.1 of Pegoplata infirma. NCBI lineage: Eukaryota > Metazoa > Arthropoda > Insecta > Diptera > Anthomyiidae > Pegoplata > Pegoplata infirma. The sequence continues at coordinate 31,173,434 of OY992540.1, read as the reverse complement.
TACAGAGAGCTTTTAAAAAAAATTTACTTCAAGAAAATATATGAATTAGTTTAGAAGTTATAAGCGTTTGCCTTTTTAGGGATCAAGTGTATGGAGCTTCCCCTAGTAGTGTACCAAAAGAGTAAGTGTTACGTTTACACAAGATAAACTTATAAACATTCAGCTTCAAATATATTTTATGTGTAATAGTACTCCCTTGTCATCTCTTTTCTGTGTATATATTATTATTATATTTTACTTGGTTCTTATATTTCACATAATTTTTTTTCTTCTTGGAAATTTTTGTCATCTGGTTTTAAGGGGGCCAAAAGTGTACTCTAGTGTAAAATGTTTGTTGTTGCATCATAATTTTGTACATATGTGCAGTTATTGTTTCCGCAAGCAGGCATTTGTATAATTATTTGTTATTTATTACAATTTATGAACAATTTATACAAACAGCAGTAGCAAGCAGCAAGCAGCAACAGCAGCAACAACAACTTGATGCCTTAAGCTAAAATGTTGTTTGCAACAATAACTTACATCCAAGTTAAAACATTTGAAAAATGAGTTAGAGAAAATATGTTACAAGTTGACTTTTCTTAGAAAAATTATTTTATATGAAAGAAATAATATTTCAATGCACTTGTTTTATACCACTTCAAGGCTGTAAATTTATTTTAGAATTTGTTTAGTAGTTAGGAAATTGTTAATTGGAAAGATTTTCAAATTGTTGGGTTTATACAAAATGTATTAAAATATTTGAAAAAAAAAATTAAACGAATCCATAAATACTCTCTGCAATGGCCAAAACATTGAAAAAAACATTTTTTAGAGATCTTAAATCCTAAATTGTTTAAAAATTTTGATTGAAAATTTTTTGGAGTATTTTTTTTTTTTTGAGTGTAAAAACTTGTTTTAAGTTATTTTTGTAAAAACAAATTAAAAATATTATTTTAGGTGTAAATTTTTTTGCATATATTTTTTTTTTGATTTGCCAAAAAACATTTCAAAAAGTGTTTTATTTTAACACAGGAATACGAAAAAAAACACAAACTATAACACCGTCGGACAGCCATTATTAAACATGAACCGGATGATATACGTCTGAAAGTACGGATCAAATGGAGTAAAATTGCATTTACTTTTTTTCATTTCGTAATCCTGTTTCCTTTAAAAAGGACTTCAAAGTTTTGAAGGATACATTTTGTGAAATATTTTTGAAATAGTTTCTCTTGTCCGAAAATGACACTGGTGATGGCAAATGAAAGAGGAAGATCTCCCCTAATTTTTCCATTTTTTTATTTTGCCATACCAGGATAAAAGAATGTGAATAAAGCATTTCAAAACTTTTCAAAATATTTTGTTGAAAATTTTGAATGATATTGAAGAATACATTTTTGAAAGTGCGTAACATACCTCCTTTTTCATGATATGAAAAAATAATCAAATGGAAAATTAGTTGATATCCTGCTCATTCATTTGTTATCACTAGTGGCATCCCAGGACAATAATACAAATATTAAAAATATTTTATAAAATTTAATCATCTAAAACTTTGAAGTACTTTCAAAAGGAAACAGGATCACGAAAAGAAAAACTGTAAATGCAGTTTTACTACATTTAGGGCCAGTTTACAGAAGGCGAATGCTACACACGAACGAAAATTTTACATGTATTTTGTTGTTGTTACAATAACAAAACACATGCAAAATTTTCGTTCGTGTGTATCGTTCGCCTTCTGTAAACTGGCACTTAGTCTATAGTTTCAAACGTATATAATCCAGTTCGTGTTTATCGAGTTTTTTTATTTTTGTCGGACGATGTTATTTCTAAAATTTAATTGGATTGATGTAAAATCTCTTCATAAAGCTGGAAAATATTTCTGAAGCTTTTCTTAAAAAAAAATACCCAAAATCTTTGAATTTCTTATTCAATACATGTCTCAGAGTTTTCTTTAGACTAAAAAAAAATATTTTCTATACAAAAATGGGTCTGAATTTGAAAACTTTCAATTCAAAAAATTCATAACAATATCCCAACTTTTCTGTTAAAATCTTAGACATTTTAGTAAAGAAAAATTTCCCTTACAAAAAATGTATCAGAATCTAAAATATTTTCTGTACGTTACGTCTTATAATTCCAGAAATTGATTTATAAAATGTCTCAGAATTTGAGAATTTTTCTTTTAAGTTCTGTAAGAATCTAAGAATTTTTCTATACAAATCTGAGAACTTTTCTATAAGAATAATGTCTCAGAATCTTAGAAAAAAAAAAAAAAATTTCAGAATCTGAGAATCTTTCTATACGAAAAATATCTCAAAATCTGGCAATTTTTCTATACATGAAGTGACTAAGTATCTAAGAATATTTTTAAACAAAAAATTCCTAAAAATTTGAAAATTTTTCTATGCGAATAATGTCTCAGAATCTTTGAAAAAAAATTCAGGATCTGAAAATCTTTCTATACGAAAAATGTCTCAGAATCTGGGGATTTTTCTATACAAGAAGTGACTGAGAATCTAAGAATATTTTTAAACAAAAAATTCCTTAAAATATTTTGAGGATGTTTAGTCTGGCTCGAGGTCATTATCTCCATTACTAATTAAAACCATGATATTCTCATAGCATAATTTTCAAGAAAATTATATTTTTTTGTTTTAAATTTATTTATGTTGGTCATTTTTGCAAGACTTAATCGACACGTGTTTCGGAATTTGTCAGATTCCATTGTCAAGATTATTTAGCAAAAATAGAAACGATTTACTACAAAGTAGAGATGGGCGCGTGAGTGAATTTTGACTCACGAACGCTCACGCTCACGAAATAAATATATTGCTCACGCACGATCACGCACGAATTTTTTTTTTCTGCTCACGTTCACGCACGCTCACGTGAGTAAATAAAATTTTCCTCACGCTCACGAAATAATCAAGCTCACAAAGACTCACGACATTTAAAAACAAAATTTTTATTTTACATTTTTCGATTTTTGTCACAAAAAGCATTTAATTTCCTAAAAACAAGCAAAAAAATTATTTAAATCAAAATTTTGTATTAATTTCGTTCTAAATTCATCATAATGAAGATTTTCTTACTTGTTTTCTGTTTCAGAAGGCACAAAATAATCACGCAAACTCACGAAACAAAAATAACTCACGCACGCTCACGCACGAAATATTTTTTTCTAATCACGCGCACTCACGATCACGTGAGTAATAATAAATTTCACTCACGATCACTCGTGATTCACGCGTGAATCACGTGAATCACGAAAAATTCGTGTCACGCGCGCATCTCTACTACAAAGTAGCAAACGAGTCTAATGACAAAACGTTTGTGCACAATCTAAAATATTAATACATATTCGACTCTATACACAATGAGAATTAGAAAGACGAAGAAATTGGAAATTTTGTTTAAATATTTTTGTTGGTTATTGACAATCGTTGCCTTACAAGTATAGTACAATTTCTTCGTCTTTCTAATTCACATTGTGGATAGAGTCGAAAAAGTATTAATATCTTAGTTTGTGCACAAATGATTTGTCATTAGACTCGTTTGCTACTTGGTAGTAAATCGTTTCTATTTTTGCTAAATAATCTTGAAAATGGAATCTGCAAATTCCGAAACACTTGTCGATTAAGTCTGGCAAAAATGACCAACATAAATAAATTTAAAACAAAAATTATTTTCTTGAAAATTATGCTATGAGAATATCATGGTTTTAATTAGTAAAGAAAATAATGACCTCGAGCCAGAATAAACATCTTCAAAATATAATATTTTAATGGTGGAATAAAACAATTTTTATTGTTTAATAAAAATTAATTAGAATTTAAACTAAAAAATGTTATGTTAGTTAAATTATTTAGTTGATTGTTGAAAACTTTTTCTAAAAACTTTGTTTAAACGATGGTTTTAACAAAAAGTTTTCTTAAACACAAGTAAATTTGGAATTTTAAAATAAAATTTACATATTTTTCTTGAGTGTAGGAGGGACATTCTAGTTTTTTTAACTTAAAAGTGGGGCATGGCACAAAAAAGGTTGGGAACCATTGCCCTACACCCTCTCTGGGGTAAAGGGTGTAATGAGTTTGTGGTGATGTTTGCAACTAACCGAAATATTGTTCCAAACTTTCTACTCACAATTACTTTTAAGAGTCAACTAATAACCTGTCGTGTTTACCGGTTTAAATTTAAAGGTTGCAGTTATCAAATATTTGGCTGATATTTGAAATGTTAACGGAATCGACCGTTTTTTCTTCTAGTCCCCATCCAAACACCAAAATATTTATATAAATCTCTTTAAAAATACATTAAAAAAAACTAGCAAAATTACAAGAACATGTTTTTTTTTTTTTTTTCTTGTCATAATAAAACTTACAAGGAATTCTCGTGAATTTGCTAGATTTTTTTGCAAAAAAACCTTGGAAATTTGTAAAATTACAAAAAAAAATTGTAAAATTGCAAAGAAAATTTAAATTGCGATCAAAAATTTTTGGTAAAAAATAATGAAAACTGTCAAATATTGGTAAAATGGGATAACGAGACTTTTTCTGGTAACTTGAATGTGTGTTTTTCGTTATCGCCCTCTAAAAAAAATGTTCGTTTACACACTCAAAAATCGAAATATATTTTCACTCAATCTTTGTATGAACGTGAATGTCATATTGACATTTGAATGTGGAACATCCAAAGTATTTGTATTTGTGTATGTGAATATATTCGTATTTGCATTTGTATGTAAATAAATGGTTTGCCATATGGATGAATTGTATGAATTTTGTATATCGAAGGCTTATATTCAAAATAATCTATCAGCATAATTTATAATTATGGTGTTTAGATTTTTCATCGGCTTGCGTTGCAATATCAAAATTTTATATTTGTATTAAATTTGGCAATCTTGTTTAAATTCTATTTATTTGAAAGAATCGACTTTTAAAAATGCTGCAGGTATTTTTATAAATTTTTGTGTGAAGTCAGCAAAATTTTCAAAATGCTCAAACGTTGTGCATTTTCTGCAGATCTTTTACTGGTTGGGCAAAAATATTTTTTCTGCTATAAAAAATATAAAATAGACGATTTAAATATAAGCCCTCGATATATCGCGACCTTGGGACAACAAGGTTCTATCTGTGCCTATTTCTTTAAGCAAATAGAACCTTGTTGTTCTAAGGTCTCGATATATAAATGTAAGTGTTTTTCACTCCTAGAAGCTTTTGTACATAAGAGTGGCATTTTTTTCAAATTTTGATTTTCCCAAATGTACGGGAAAATTTTTATTCTATTAGACCTACACTCAAAATAATACATTAGTAGATTTACTATTTTTTTTTGCTAATGCTGATTAGCTAACTTTTACCTAATTTTTAGTTGAGATTAGCATGTTAGCAAAAATATCTTGTAAACTTCATTTAGCGCATTAGCAATTATAAACAAAATTTGAACTAATTTTTGTTTTTCTGTAAAGACAGTTGAGCTCAGGCTCTAATTATAATTATGTATTATAATTTTTTAATCATGTTATATATGGTTTGAATTGAGAAAGGTGTGAAAGAAAAATTTATTTTTCTAAAAATTTAAGACATCCTGGTTCGTTTTTTACTAGTTTCACATAATCCAGTTATTATAATCATCAGAAAAACTTTTAATGTCAAATTTATTCAGTTAATAGTCAATTTTATTCTATATGTGAAAATTATTAACAGATCGCAGCCGCCAGGGATTGAACCCATGATCTGTAATGTTTTTGCTATTAACTGCCTCTTAGGTACGATCACTCTAGACCGATACGCTAAGTTGGCTGTTAAGCAAGTATCAACTAAATCATGGTTTTTCAATTCCTGTGTGGTTGTTGCTGTTGTTTTTTCGTACAGAAGAAGGTGAAATTGCACTATGGTGAATAAATTCAATTTTTTAGTAATCATCATTCGTCCTCCTCTCCTTCATTAACTCTGATCTAAGTACTTATTTTGTAACCTTGCCAGAACATGGTCTATATTTTGTATTTTCTTTGCTAAAATTAAAATTGAGTTGACCAAATTTTTACAAGCTTTTTTGCTAATATTAGCAAAAATAAACGGTATTTTTTTTTTTTAATTTCAGAAAACTTAAAATGGCGCTATCTCGGAAAAATGGCCAAACAACAAAAAGTCCAAAAGCATTTTTGTAGCTCTCAACACGTAGAACAAGGCCGTAAAATAATCAATAGAATCAAGTATCTCAAAAACTAAGCAAGGTAGAGCGAAACGGACACAAATTTTGGATCAAAAACTGTGACGAATTTTAAGGAACTCAACTAGGTCTAGGCCCATCGGGGTCTGGACCTATCGGGTCCGAACCCAATGGGGTCCTCAAATGTATATGAACTAAGTTGAAATAAAGAAAATTTTAGTTAACTAATTTTTGGCAAAACATTTATGCTAACTTTACCAAAAAAAAATTGTAGGTTCAAAATCAGCAAATTTTCTTGTAGGTTTACAAGCTTTTTTTGCTAACATTACAGTTTTTTTTGTTTTTTAGTGTAGATTTATTTTCTATTAGACCTTTGAGCAACTGAATCATTTTAACCCGTAGCGCCCTTCGATCAAAGTTTTGGTTTTTCAGAAAATTTTCACCAAAAATTCTAAACTTCGTCACAGGGCGCCAATGCACACTGGTCGATCCCATTGGCCAAAAATAAAAAATCAAATTCAAAAGTTTGTCACCAAATGTGTCATCACTATTTCTGATAAAAACAAAGTTTCAAAATTATAAGTTGTTTTTGTTTTATTCCAACTGTACTCTTTAAGAACAGCTTCAAAAGATAGGGCAAGTTAACAGTTGGTTTTTGCAGAGTAAAAAAGTGGAAAATTAGGTTCAACTTTAAATTAATTAAAACCATATAAAAAAAAATTTTGTTGAAATAAACCAAAATGAATATTGAATATGAAGATATTAACTTAATTTTAAAATAATTACAATGTATTTAGCATGTTCTGGATTTTTTATTAAATTAATATCTCTCCAGTGTCAGTGTTAGTGTTTGTTAGTCCATATATTAAAATTTCAACTAGAGTTTTAGTTGTGTTCCCCCCTGAAATCTCCAATCGGATTTTTTTTGGTTTATTAGTTAATATTCCAAGATTCTAAAATTGGTAATATCAGCTGCATATCTTTGCATGTCTTTGAGTTATCTCCCACAGATCAAAGAGGCTTCGTTGGTTTTTATGTCAAACTTTGAATTTTTGTGTGGTGTTTTGTTAATTTATGTTCGCGTTGCTCTGTTTTTGTTATGCATGTAAAGAAATGTGTTTGTTTTTTTCTTTTTCATGATTTTTTAACTTTATTTATTTCTTAATTTTATCCTTTTTAAAAAATACTTTTGCAATAGGCACATGTTATAATTGCAAACTTTCTCGATTCCATATTTTTGATATTTGGTGCTAAGAAAGAGGTACAAATGCTGAAAAAGCTCGAAAAGTAAAGAAAATCGTGATAAGCTATATTAAAAATGAGGGCTACACCTTTGAAGAAAGTCAATAAAAAACAACGCTTAAAGTATAATTGCAAAAAAATTTCAGAATTTTGGCAAAAATGCAATCGTATAAAAACAAGAGTTTGAAATACATATTCTGATTGACTTTCCCAAAATGAGTCGATTTCATTAAACTCACATACATCTGACTTGAATCAAGATCGAAGACGTCCTAGATTAAGTTTCGGAGAGTGTACAAGCAGGACAAAGCGACGACGAATAGCAGAAATTAATGTCTCCGCTGCTGATGATATGCGACCTGCTAACTTAAAAAAGAATTCATTAATTATGCAGACAAATCGTAAAAAAATTTACCAAAATCAGGCCAGTAGTTTTTTCTGTACAACTGCAGCCAATTTTATCCTTTAAAAAAAGCATCCCACAATTGGGTGGCAACCCTGGCAATTCTAATTGACAAAAATTTTAAAATTTTTTAAAAGATGGTTTTTATCTTTCATATAAAAAAACAGAATTAAAAAATAATGCGTATTTATTTTTTTTATAGCTGTTTAAAAATTGTTAACATTAAGGCTGTTTTTTTAGTAACAACCCCCCTTAAACTTTTTATAATTTTTTATTGCATATTATTTTAATATAATAAGTCAATGTTTTCTTTTTTTAAAACTAATTTTGTAAAAAAGTTTTGAATCAAATGTGAATTAAAAACAAGTAGAAAAATTAAGTTCGACTTGGTCGAATCTATGAATACCCTCCACAATGTCATCTGATAGTATTTTTCTAAAAAAATTTCAAAAAATTGCATTACAAATTTTTTATTAGAAATACCTATATTATTTTAAGTAAAACTTTTTTTTAATCAATTAAATTTTTTTGAGTGTAAAATTTTTTTGACTGTCAGCATTTTTTTGAGTGTGACATTTCATTAAAAAAAAAATTATGTATACATTTTTTTTTGAGTGTAACATTTTTTTTAGTGTAAATATTTTTTTATACCCTCCACTCTAGTGATAGAGGGTATATATAAGTTTGTCATTCCGTTTGTAACACCTCGAAATATTGGTCTAAGACCCCATAAAGTATATATATTCATAAAGTATATATATTCTCGATCGATTTTAAGACGATCTAGCGATGTCCGTCCGTCCGTCCGTCCGTCCGTCCGTCCGTCCGTCTGTCCGTCTGTCTGTCTGTCTGTCTGTTGAAAACACGCTAACTTTTGAAAGACTTTACGGAGGCTCCTGAAGTTTGGCATATATGTTAAGCATTTACCTGGTCAGGTTGGTATTGCAATCCAGCGAAATCGGTCCAGCGGTTCAAAAGTTATAGGCAAAAGACTGAATTTCGGCAAGGGTTTTTCGTGAATTTATGAGATAAAAAGCACTATAACATTCGAAAAACAGTTCTGAGGATGCTGAAGCTTGGCATATATATTTTTTGTTCCTCCAGCCTAGTTCGGATTGAATTTCACCAAAATCGGTCCAGTGGTTCAAAAGTTATTAGCAAAACCGTGAATTTCAGATTAGCTTCACCTTAAATTCACGTGTTGAAAACCAGTTAAACCTGTTTTAAAAACATTGGTAAGTCACAAAAATATTTTACAACGTATTTTTGTCACTCAAAAATACTTTTATACCAAAACAAGAAAAAAATACACTCGAAAAAAATGTTACACTCAAAAAAAAATTTACACTCAAAAAAAAATTAGTATTTTTTTTTTTTTTTCAAAATTTACTAAAAAAAATTTTTTTTACACAAAATAAAATATTTCTAATCAAAACTGTTATTTTTTTCACGTTAGAAAATTTACTATCACTTAAAATGGGCATTGTGGAGGGTATTCATAGATTCGGCAAAGTCGAATTTAACTTTTCTACTTGTTTAGTGTACAATTTCTTTGAGTAACAAAATTACCTTGTAAAATATTTTTGTTGTTTTATGCCTATATGCAATACAAAAAAATATTTCACATATTTCCCACTTTTTATTTTTTTTTTCCAAAAATTCTTACTATACACCGTTACATACAGTTACAAACACAATAACAAATATTTACTTGTCTAACAACTAAACTGCACCCCACGACAAGAAAACAAACAACAACATGTTTTAAAAAACTGGTATTTCACCATGCTCTTAAAACTTGTTTAACTAGTTTTCAACAGTTAAGGTGAAAGAAATCTGAAATTCAGTGCTTTGCTTATAACTTTTGAACTACTGAACCGATTTAGCTGAAATTCAAAACCAAATAGCCTTGGGGAACGACAAATATATATGCTAAGCTTCAGCCCCCTCAGAATTGTCTTTCGAAAGTTATAGTGGTTTTAATCTTGTAAATTCGAAAAATACCCTTGCCGAAATTTACTCTTTTGCTCATAACTTTTGAACCACTTGACCGATTTCGCTGGATTGCAATACCAACCTGACCCGGTAAATGGAGAACATATATGTCAAACTTCGGGAGCCTCCGTAAAGTCTTTCAAAAGTTAGCGTGTTTTCAACGGACAGACAGACGGACGGACGGACGGACGGACGGACGGACGGACGGACGGACATCGCTAGATCGACTTAAAATCGATCAAGGATCATGAATATATATACTTTATGGGGTCCTAGACCAATATTTCGATGTGTTACAAACGGAATGACAAACTTATATATACCCTCTATCACTAGAGTGGAGGGTATAACAAGTTTCGTTTTTGTTATGTGGGGGGTGAATGTGGGTGCTTGGGGTGGGGGTGGGGGGTGATTATGAGCCATCAACCACTCCCATTTTATTACTAAATAGTTATGACATATTTATAAAGCCGTGACCGAAGTTTCACGATTATACCTATGCTGGAAGTATTTTTGGCCGCCGTCTCCATACAGCTCCGACCACTGTGCAATGGTTAAAATGGTCTCAAATTAAGTTAAATTGAAATTTTGTCTCAATCTATATGAACAAGTAAATAGAAAATAATAAAATAATTTTAAGTTTTTTTTTTTAATTTCTTGACCGAAGGAAAAAACCGTTATTTTTTTAAAAAAATTCTTGAACATAGGAAATAACTACCATCTTTGGGAAGTTGTTGACAAATTTCAATATCTCGAAAACCGCTCTACCGATTTCAGAAACTTTTTGATATGCGTATTTAGAATATCAAAATAATAAAATTAATGTATCCCAAGATATATTTTTTTATATTTTTGAATAAAAAACAAAATTTTGGTGGACATTTTTCAAAAATCAATGGAATTTTTCGAAAATTGATTTTTCGAAGAGTGTCATGGGCTAAAATTATCGGAATTAACTCAAATTAAATAAAAATGATTGATTCTAGTTTTATGAATGAAGGTTAGGTTAGGGTGGCAGTGTAGGATTTACACCTCGCATAGACCTTTTGGTCCATAGCGATACCACAAAACTGTTTTTTTCGCTAGCGGGGCAAGTTAAACACGTTCAAAGTCATTGCGAAACTCTTTAATATTCTAAGATCCATTCGCGTAATATCCTCCAAAGTATTAAAGCTTATCTGACCAGTAATCAATCGGCGACTTCTTGCCACCGCTGGACAGTGACAAAGTATGTGTTCTATCGTTTCATCCACTACTGGTGAGCCGCATCTTTTACAACTGGCGTCTGGGATGATTCTAATATTCTTAGCATGAATACCGATGAGACAGTGACCAGTTATTATTCCCGTCAGAGGTCGACATTCCCTTCTCGTAAGTGATAAAAGGTATTTAGTTTTCCCTTGGTCATAATTTGGCCATAAAGTTCTGCTGATTTTGCATGTTGTTAGTTGTCTCCACTTCCTGTTCGCTATTGCAACATTTATGGAATCTCGTCTTTTTTTGAAGTGTTGGAGCGATGGTAAAACTAGCACCGTGGTACCTACACATCAGCTCCAAGTTTCGCGAGTTCGTCTGCCCTTTCATTTCCCTGTATTTATGAATGAAAAGAACTTTTGAAATTTTTTAAGTCTTGAACGTAGAAAAAAATCGCAATTTTTCATAAATCGCGATATCTTGAAAACCGATTTAAATTTTTTTTTTATTTATTGTGTTTCATCAAGATTAATAAATATGATGTATGGCAAGACATTTTTTTAATTTTTTTTTTTAATTTTCAAAAATCCACAGTTGGGAAAATAAAATTACTTCACAGAAAAAAATAAAAAAAAAAATTGAGTAAATTTTTAATACTATTGAGTAAAAAATTACTCAATTTTGCACCAGTAAACGATTTAATAGTATTGAGTAAATTTTTAATAAAAAATTATTAAATGCTTACTAAAAAAATTTTTATGGATACTATTAAAAATTTAATTAAAAATTTTTAAATTTTTTAAGTAACTTTTTAACTGTGTCAAGTAAAAATTTACTCAAAATTTATCAAATTATTTTTTTAAAAAGTTTAAAAAAGTTTCACATTTTTTTTTCGAAAAAAATGTTTTTTCAAACTTTACCAAATATATTTATGTCTTGAAGACATTGGAAAATTTCATAAAGATGATTTCAAACTTTCATATACATACACAAAAAACTATAAACTAAACGAGAATTCAAAGCACGAAGGGAATAAAAAAATTAAAAAAAATTATTAAATTTTGTATTAAATTATTTACTCAAATTTTTTTTTTTTGTTTTTGAGTAAATTTTTAATTGCGTCAATTAAAAAATTACTCAAATCTTATTTAAAAATTTAAACAAGTGATTACTCAAATTGTTTTTCTCTATATTTTTTTCTGTGTGCTGACATACTGCTGACTCTCCCCTTAATAAAATTGGTGACATCTTCTTATAATTTTTCCAAATGTCCCCAATGACATGTCAGCAGTTATTCAGCAGTACTCACCAGTATCAGTGGCCACCAACAATTCTTTTAAGCAACCGCTGGCTAACTGCTGACATGTCATTGGGGACATTTTGAAAAAATTGTATGAAGATGTCTGCAATTTTATAAAGGAAGAGTCAGCTGTATGTTAGGGGTGTTTTTTTTTGTCGACTGCAACTGGTTAATTTATTCCGATTGACCTTAATTTTTTAACCACATATGATTTGGGCCTAGTAGTAAAAAAATTTGCCCGGACCTTCCAAATCGAAAAAAAAAACCTTTTTTGCCAAAACAAAAAAATGCCCGGCTACTGTACATGTGTGTATGAATCTAATGTAATCATTTAATGTGATTTCATTTTATGTGTTAAGATTTCACTTTAGAAAATATTTACTTATAATTGTATTTGTCAAATGGAAATCGTGGCCACTTAAATATACAACACTCTTATATTAAATGTATGTAGAGTAAACAACGTTGGTAACCGTTATGTTAACAGTACCGTTTCCGACTAAAAACACCAATTTAAAATTGAGAACCATAACCGATACCGATATACAAAATTAAAAAACTTAGACCAGTATTTGAACTGTTTTGCCAAATTAAATATTGCGTACATACTTTTAACAAAAAAATTTAAATAATATTACTGATTCAGTCGCAAAAATAAACAAGCTGGGCACCTTTCTGGTAAGCTAATTCGGGTACGCTGAATTTAGTGGTGCGAGCGTTTTTTTTAAGTTAGCGCTGGTATTCGCGATATTGCCGAATTAATATTGTAATGCTAAAGTACCACAAAAATTAATTTTTTATGCTTTTGAGATTATTTTTAAATATATATTTAGAAATTGCGTTTACTTTTTTTGCGAAAAAAAATCCGCGAAAAAAAATAAATTTCGCGAAAAAAATATTTTTTCGAAAACTTGTTTTTTTTATGAATCTTATTTTATACATTTTTATAAATTAATAAAAAAAAAATCGGAAAATTAATAATTTCGCGAAAAAAAAAATTCCGCGAATAAAATTGCTACATTCATTTTTGCATATTTAATAGAGTTAAAATGGTAGAAATTCAGAAATTGTCTAAATACTATAAAAATTAGTTTTTTTTTACTTAAAAATAAAAATGAATCGCGAATATCACTAATACAACGCTAATTTTGCAAAAAAAAAAGTGTATTACAATGAGATTTAGTGTACGCGAACTAGCTTTACCAGATAAGTGTCGCAAATTCAAATCAAACAACAAAAATTGTATTAAACTAATTTTTATACGAAAAGCAAGATTTTTCGCGAACAAAAAATATATTTCGAGAACAAAAAATATTTTTCGCGAAAAAAATCACAGTATCATGGTTATTTTGTTAATTCAAAAGACTTAAAAGGTGTAAATTAAAAAATTATTGCAAAAGTTTAAAAAAATCGTTTTTATTGTACTAGAGCATCAAAATTTTAAATCACGAATATCGCGAATACGAGCGCTAACTTCGAGAAATAGCTATCACCATTGAATTAATCGTACTCGAACTAACTTTACAAGTAGGGCGCCCAGCTTGTCAAATTCGAGCACAGTGAAATTAGCCTCTAACACTTTTTGACTCGGTAACCAACCTTGATGTGATATTTTGTATGTGTGTTTAAATACTTATTTAAATGCATTACCAAGGTAAAATATTATCACGTATCGCAAATCATATACTTAGTAAATTTTGCGTAAGTGAAATATTCGTATAAATATAGTTCATGTCATTAGCGAAGAAGTTCATTTTAGGATGTCATATAATAGAATTTTCATTAAATAATCAATAAAAAATAATTTATGATTACTGATTGAAAACTGTTTCGATATCATTAGATATATGCAGCATTCGACGGTGTTTAAAATTGATCTATAGAATCTTATAACATATTCGCATTCATTTAAACTACGCTCAAAATTATAACTCTGTAAAATACTCTGTAAAATGACTATAATCTTAATTCAACAGATATATGACAGAGTTTTCTGTCTACAGGTTTATAGAATATACTTTGTATTTTTATTTTTTTATTTTATTTTATTAAGAATTAACATATAATTACAAATCATATACTAATTTTACCTAACCGAGAACTGGTAACAATGACAAAAATATAAAATTTCATCTGTTATATTACTTTTATCTATGTAATCTTAGTTTTTACAGATAATTAACAGAGTTTTCTGCTAAAATACAGATTTCAGAGAAATACTCTGTATTTTTTATAACCTAAAAATAAGTTTTATCTGTATTTTTACTAATTTCAATGAGATCTTAATTTCATAGTTAAAAACAGAGATTTCTGTAAAAACCAGAAACCATAACTGTTAAGAGATTTATTAAAAAAACTCAAATTTAACTGTTCAAAAATGTTTTTTTTAAATAAAAATTAAAAATAACAGTTAAAAATGATTTATATAAATATCTGTTCAAAATAACAGAAATAAAAAAACTTTTATCAAAAACTCTTCAAGCCTTAAAAAACTTGTGTTATTAGAATAAAACTTAAATAAACGCATGCAAAAGAATCCTATTAATAGCTAATACTTCAATAACACAGTGATACAAAATCGAGCTTTTGGAATCGGAATGGCATGAAACCAAAAGCAAATGAAAGCTGACGTTTTCCATAACAAAACACTCAATGCCTTTTTTTTAGGTCAGAGCTAGATTTTTTTTTACATACATTTAAAGTTTGTGATTTTAAAGCATTTAAAGTTTTGGTGTACTAAATATGTCCTACTTTAAGGGCCCCTGGTGGTGCCCTTATTGGACATGTAGGGTCCAGCTTCCCAACTTAAGTTCAAAATTACTTTAGCTATAACTGGTATGAATTTTGCTGCAATCGGTCCAGTACCTATTTACTGAATAGCCAAATTATCAAAATAAATCACTGGACACCGTTGCTTATGATTGTTATTTAAAGGCAATTACACAGTGCAACACCCAAAATCGGAATGGGATGAAACCAAAAGCAAACGAAAGTTGACATATTCCATAACAAAACCCTCTAGGCTTTTTTCTAGTTCAGAGCTAGATTTTTTTTACACGTATTTGAAGTTAGTGATCTTTTATTATAATTATAATAATAAATTCTTGAAAACTGTATTAGGGCGTATGATTAATATTGTAATTGCCTTTAAATAACAATTATACGCAACGGTGTGCAGTGGTTTATTTTAATAATTTGGCTATTCAGTAAATAGGTACTAGACCGATTGCAGCAAAATTCATACCAGTTATAGCTAAAGTAATTTTAAGCTTAAGTTGGGAAGCTGGACCCTACATGTCCAATAAGGGCATTACCAGGGGCCCTTAAAGTAGGACATATTTAGTACACCAAAACTTTAAATGCTTTAAAATCACCAACTTTAAATGTGTGTAAAAAAATCTAGCTCTGACCTAAAAAAAGGTCGTGAGGGTTTTGTTATGGAAAACGTTTTTTTTTTGGTTTCATTTGCTTTTGGTTTCATCCCATTCCGATTCCGAAAGTTCGATTTTGTATCACTGTGTTATTAAAATAAATCACTGGACACCGTTGCGTATGATTGTGATTTAAAGGCAATTACAATATTAATCATACGCCACTAATACAGTTTTCAAGCATTTATTATTATAATTATAATAAAACATCACTAACTTCAAATGCGTGTAAAAAAAATCTAGCTCTGAACTAGAAAAAAGCCTAGAGGGTTTTGTTATGGAATATGTCAACTTTCGTTTGCTTTTGGTTTCATCCCATTCCGATTTTGGGTGTTGCACTGTGTAAACGATTAAAGATATAGGCCTTTATTCATAATACTTAAAGTGTACTTAAAGTAGGTTTATTTGACAAATATTCATGCAATATCAGTCAAATAAACCTACATTAGATTTAATTTACTCATTATGAATAGCCCAGATAAACTTTGATTGATTTTAAAAAAATAATAACAGTTGCAACAGTTATTTACTTCAATAAATAAAAGTTATTTTAAATTGTTTGAACAAAAAGTTTTTAATATGTAACTGTTATTTTAAACCGTAATTGATAAAAATCAAAAATAAAAGTTATTGCAAATTGTAACACGGGACATCTCTAGAAAGAAGTCCTTTCATATATAAAATGCTTAGTTTGGACAACTTTCGTTTAATGTTTTTTTTTTTTTTAACAAAAAGACACATATGAGCCATTCCACACCAAATGTCCCGCTACAGAAAAACATGTGTCCCGTAAACTTCTGAATAGGTTGTATGGAAAGCCCTACATGGAACTTAGAAAATTGCCTTTTTGGTTTTTCAATTTTTGAAAAACTGGGCTTAGGAGACGTGGTCAAATATTGGAAAAATGGTAAAATTTGTGGCGAGTTGCCTTGATTAAATATTTATCACCAGGGAAACCAAAAATATGCTCTAAAAAACACGTTTTATGCGCTTAAAAAATGCCCTTAAAAACGGAAAATATGCTCTAAAAGCAATAAAAATATGCTCTTAAAAAAATTACGTCCCCTTTTTTATTGTATTTTTTACAACTTGTTAGAGAATAGACCCTCCAAATACCGTTATGTGCGATAGTAAGAGGGTTAAATATGCTCTACAAAAATATTTTCCTTAATGTTTTCTGCCAAGTTGCTGAATCTAAAGAAAACATAGTTTCATATACCGATATGAAGCAAGAACAGACCAATCGTCACAATTCCGTAATTGTTGAAGAAAACATTCTTGTTGGATAAAAAATTTAAAAATACATGTTGTCATAAAAAAAATTGGAAAAGAATGCTCTAAAAATTAAAAAAAAAAAAATGCTCTAAAAATGTAAAAATATGCTCTAAAAAGTGGAAAAATGCTCTAAAAATTGAAAATATGCTCTAAAAATATGCTCTTATGCTAAAATATGCTCTTAAACCTAAAATATGCAAAAATATGCTCTTAAGGCTAAAATATGCAAAAATATGCTCTAACAAATCGATGCCAGATTTCTTAAAAACTTCTGAAACGGATAAATACCTTACCTATTTATCAATAAAATGCACAGAAAAAAACATGATACTGCATATTTTTGGTTTCCCTGTTTATCACATTAAAACGGAATGCACCACAATCTCAAAAATTTACATCCTTATATAGTTTTGTATGCACTCTAATTAAAATGATTTCAGTTTCCTACTATAAATTGGGTAAATTTACACAAAATGTGTAGTTTTACCAAAAAAATATTGGAAATTTCCACATTTATAGTAGTATAATATTTGAATTTGTTGAAATTTACCCAATTTATAGTAGGAAACTGGACTCATTTGTTTAGAGTGTGGGCTATCGATTAAATTTTTTTTTTTTGGAAAATTTTCAGAACCCGTTCTAAAATTTTCCATTTATTAAAAAAGTCAATTTATCAAAAATCCGGCCATTTATTTTTTTTTAAGTTTAGATGTTTTTCCACCCCCACAAAAAAATTCAGAATAACGTTCTTCGTTTTTTTCGAGAAAATCGCATTTGAATTTTATGGCGTTTTCTTTTCTGAAACAAAATGTTGCACCCTTAAATAGTATCATTTGTAAAATGTAGCCACAACCCTTTTAATGTGTTGCCAGTTTTGTGATTACAAAAAAACAAAAAATTGAGAAAATTTTTCTTTCAACCAAAATATTGGCAATCAGCTGTTTTTATAAGGCAATTTTACTACCCCGTCAATTTATGAAAGTGGGAAAAGTGTGACATTTTCAAACTTTAAAAATGAAACATTTTTAGAAAAAAACATAATAAATTTTTAAAGTGTTGCCAGTTTTTTAGAAAAGAACAAAAAAAGTGCAATATTTTTTAAAGGGACGGTAAAATGTGACATTTTTTGCCAGAAAAGAAAACGCCATTAAATTTCATAACAATTTTGTAATTTGCTTGTATTTTCTTGTTTTAACGCTGCGAATGAGTAATATTAATTGCATAAATATTTCTCATACGCTCTGTTGAAACAAGAAAATACAAGCAAATTACAAAATTGTTATGAAATTTAAAATTCAAATGCGACTTTCTCGAAAAAAACGAAGAACGTGTTTCTGAACTTTTTTGTGTGGATGGAAAAACATCTAAACTTGAAAAAAAAAAATAAAAAAAAGTGGCCGGATTTTTGATAAATTGACTTTTTTAAAAAATGGGAAATTTCAGAACGGGTTCTGAAAATTTTCCAAAAAAAAAAAAAAAATTAATCGATAGCCCATACAAAACTATATAAGAATGTAAATTTTTTAGATTGTGGTGCATTCCGTTTTAATGTGATAAATATTTAATCAAGGCAACGCCACAACTTTGACCATTTTTCCAATATTTGACCACGCCTCCTAAGCCCAGTTTTTGAAAATTTGAAAAACCAACAACGCAATTTTCTAAGTTCCATATATGGCTATCCATACAAGCTATTCAGAAGTTTACGGTACACGTGTTTTTTTTTCGCTGGACATTTGGTGTAGAATGCCTCATATACACACAAAAAAAACTTTGTCAAATTACTAGGAAAAATCTCGTAATGCCATTTTACCAATATTTGACAGTTGTGCTTGTCTTTTTACAAATCGAAATTTACATTTTTGTTTTGTAATTTTACAATTTTTTTGTAATTTCCCGGTGAAAAATGATTCATATATGATGATATATGTACCTTCATACATTGTCATATATGTCTATATGTGGAGCATATATGGACATATATGACACTGTATGAATACATATATGATAATATTTGTAACATATATGTCCGTATACGTAAAATGAGGGCATATGAACGTATATGACATATATGCTCCAAATATGACCATATATGGTCATATGCCCTCATTTTACGTATATGGACATATGCGTTCCAAATATGATCATATATGACTACATACAATTTCATATATAACCATATATGGTCATATATCCACGTATATGCATCCATATATTCACATATATGTATCCATATATGCTAATTTTTCACCGGGTTTACAAATTTTCAAGATAATTTTACAAAAAAAAATCTAGTAAATTCACGAGAATTCCTTGTAATTTTAATTGCGCCAAAAAACTGTAAATTTACTATTTTATTGGTAAAAAGCTCGTAAAATTACAAAGTTATTGGTAAAAAGCTTGTAAAATTACTTGGAATTCTTGCAAAATAGGAGGTAGCAAAAAATTTAGTAAAATTACGAAACCTCTTTGTAAATTTGTGTCAAAAAAATTGTAAATTTACAATTTTATTGGTAAAAACCTTGTAAAATTACAAAATTATTGGTCAAAATCTTGTAAAATTACTTGGAATTTTTGTCAAATAGGAGGTAGCAAACAAAAAAAGTTTCAAGTTCTTCTAGTAATTTTACAAGGTTTTATTTTGTGGGTAACTTTTTTATTTGGTCTCTGGTAAAAACACTAAAATTTTATCTGTATTTTTTTGAGAAAATGGTAAAAAAAGTACAAAAAAAATCTTTTTAAAAATCTTATAAATATTTTACAAAATATCATGTATTGTACAAAAGTTTGTAAATTTACAGAGTTTTTTCTATAAAATTTTGGTTGCATCAAATTCATTTTACAAAGATGTGTAAATTTACAGAGGATTTCCTTGCTAAATGGTGTTTTATTTAACCAATATTTTACTAGAAACTCTGTAAATTAACAGTTTTTTTAGTCAAAATCATTTTACAGAGTTTTATAGTAAAATTACCAGGAAATATTGCTAGCTGGAAAAGTATGGTGTACTCTGTAAAATTAGCAGAGTTTTTCTGTAATTTAACAGAGTTATTATTTTGAGTGGACAAGTTCAGAAAAATTAGATAAAGATATAAAAATGTTTAAAAATATTAGGAAAAATTATAGAGAAATCGGAATTATTAAAGAAAATTATGAAATATTAACAAAATTCTGAAAATTTTTTAAAAAAAGGTACAAAATAACAGATTATAAATAAAATTCTGAAAAAAATCCAGGGAATTGTTGTTGCCAGTTTCTCCTTTGTGCTTAAAAATACAAGTTTTTCCATTGATGTATGATTGTGTGTGTAAGTTCGTAACACGCACACACACCCTATTATCTTGCATGTATTGTATGCTTTGATTTAAGTGCAAATCTCACCAATTTATATTGATACTCACATGTATGAAACCTAGAGAAAAGGGATAATTTTTCATGAACGTTTAAAGTACAAATTATCAAGATTTATCTTGAACTATTGATTTAATCATGTATAATTGACTTTAAGCTTAAAAGTGTTAATCGCAATTTTATCTTTCTTTTTTACCTTTTTTGTTATACATGAAGAAAGACATTAGGGTCCGAAAGAAAAATATTGTTTAAGGATAAATTAATATAAATGTTATCTCATTTTTAGGAGTTTTTTTTTAAGTTTGTAAGTTGGTAAAGTTGGGGTTGGATGGGGTAAGGATACTTTAAACAAATTGCCCACTAACAATAGAGATGGTTTAAAACCATAAATAACATTAACAACAAAAACAACAATTACGTTAACAACGGCAATAACAACAAAAGATAAGGGGTTTCTTAAACGTTAAGTTTATAAGGATGCCTAGACGATTTTCCATTTTAGAAATATTTAAATGTGATGGCACCTAGTTTTCAAAGCTTCCTTGGTTATAGAAAAAACGTTTGATAATAAACTGGAAAATTCTAGCTTAAGCACAGTACTACCCAGCAAAACTTTGGTAATGGGTAGTGATTATATAACACATTACCAGGTAATGTATATACCTTATTTGTAGCATTATTTTAGGATGTCTTACCAAACATTTGTTCCACAACGTATTATTTTCAAGTGAAAAATAATGCCTTACTAATAATTTGCTACGTAATGCATGATTATTGGAAAAAATGTATTTCATATTTATTATTTCTAAACATTAAATCATGGATGAATTATATTTGGTTACATTATGTATTATTTCAAAGTTTGAAATAATGCATTATTTATAATTGGATGCATAATGCATTACAATAACATAAAAAATAATTATTTTATATAAAAATGCATAAGTTAAAACTAGAGATGGGCTCACGACAGGATATTTATAACGACACGCACTCACGAGCATATTTTATCTACTTACACTCACTTACAATCACGTGAGTAAATTTAATACAAAATTACTGTTTCACTACTCGTAACACCTTATATATTATCTTCTGGTATGCTATATTATTTCATTTCTCGTAACCTATAAAATATCATATATTTTACACCTTACTCGTATTCTTCGTTATAAATTTATGACTTATTTTATACCTTACTGGTATTCTTTGTGATAATGTGGATGCATTACTTTGAGTCTCATCGCCTGTTAAAATCATCAATGCTGCAATGTATAAAATAAGAGATCCTATACCTTATTTTATACATTATTTGGTAATCTAAGTTTTGCTGGGTATATTACCTTCTAGAAAATTTACATTCTAAAAAAAGGTACCAAACTATTTTTTTTACCGATTTTTAAAAGTTCCCCCCCCTTACCCCCCCCCCCCCCACCCCTTAATGTGCCAAAAATAAATGGGATCCTATAAAAGCCTTTTAATAAAAAGTAGTCGTTCGTACTTTTTAATAAAAATTAGTTTTTTGGTACTTCTAACTAGCGCTTTGTACCAAAATAGTAATTTCTTAATAAAAAGTAGTATATCGGTACTTTTTATAAAAAAAAAATAGTATTTTAATACATAATAGTTAAAAGGTTTAATTTTGGTACTTTATAATAAAACGTACTATTTTTCTTTACGTTAAAAAGTACCAACCCGAGTAAAAATAAACATATATTACAATACATAACTTGATACAAACATAATAAATTATATATGATTATACATCCGTGAGATATTTTCTAAATTTTTTTAATGCAGTCATATGTAGTAATATATAATTGAATCATGATTCGGATTAAAAGGTGTACGGTTGATATAATACTATAAAATTACATGAGGGTCAATACAAAATTTGTTTTTCTGTATAATTTAATATAAAATTATATATATCCAATTCTGTTCCATATATAACACTATATGTTTCCATTTAACCAACAATTTTCTAAGTTTTTAAGGCAAAGTATAAGAAACTTTTTAAAATGTTCCTAAACATTTCCTTGTTAGGGTTATGTATATCACCTATCTGGTTCGAAGCGTACCCGAACATTTTTTTTTTAAGAAAATTATATGTTTGGTGAATGTATCGTTGACCTGTGGTGTAACTCAACCCAAACCAAAAAACACCAGGATTTTACATGTTTTTATGCAATTGGATCTAATTAGATCCACTAATATATGGCAATGTCTGGTCAAAACTCGGATGAAATCAAATCATATTTTATACAAATTGATCTTTTTTAATGCAAAAACATCCACCATTTTTCGGATCAAATTGCGTTTAATTACATATTGTATTACATATCAATATATATTGCATCATATAAAAATTTTTACTCGGGAACATACTACTTCTTACCAAAAAGTACCAAAATACCTCTTTTTATTAAATGGTACTACATACAACCAGGCAAGGATCCACGGGGTGGAAAAAGGAAATTTCCCCCCCCAAACCGAATTCAAAAGAAGAAAAAAAGGAAAAAAAAAAGAAAGGAAATGAAAAGAAAAGAAAGGAAATGAAAAGAAAGGAAAAAAAGAAAAGAAGAAAAATGGAGAGGAAAAAAGGAAAAGAAAATAATCTCAAAATTTTTTCGATGAAAAATTTTTCTTACCCGGTGAAAAATTAGCATATATGAATACATATATGTAAATATATGGATGCATATATGTAAATATATGAGCCTATATGGTCATATATGAAATTGTATGCAGTCAGATATGATCATATTTGCAACATATATGTCCATATACGTAAAATGAGGGCATATGCCCATATATGACATATGTGGACATTAGAGTGTCCCTTATTTTGGAAATGTTGGAAATCTTGAGACGGTACCCGCTCATTTTTTTCCTTTTGACTTAAAAATAACTCAGGAAAAATTTTACGCCCCTAGGACCACGCCTTCCCTACGCGACGGGGCCTTAAAGAGCGGGGCCTAAAAAATCATTTTTCCATACAAACCAAAAAAATTTTTTTTTGATTTTTAATTTTTTTGTTATTAATTATTATATTACTTGGTTTGCTTATTCACGACAAAAAATTTGATTTTGGAGGGATAAGTCTTTCAGCGCTAAAAAATTTTTCGCAAAAAAAAAATTTGGGCGGCCGGGGTCCTACAGTAAAAAATTTTTAAAAAATATTTTTTTTTAGTTTTGACCAGCAACGGTTTTAGCTGCTATGTTGCTTTAAATGATATATATTCCAAAAAAAAAATTATTCATATCTGTGACATCTTTATCTTTTTCGAAAAAAAAAATTTTGAGCCGTAGGAATCCTACGGTAAAAAATTTTTAAAAAATATTTTTTTTTAGTTTTGAAAAGCAATGGTTTTAGTTTTTATGTTGTTTTTAATGATATATATTCCAAAAAAAATATTATTCATATTTGTGACATTTTTATCGTGTATCGAAAAAAATCATCAATGCATTTTTTACCCTTTTTTAGAACACGATTAAGATGTCACAGATACAAAAAATATTTTTTTATGAATATATATCATTTAAAGCAACATAGCAGCTAAAACCGTTGCTGGTCAAAACTAAAAAAAAATATTTTTTAAAAATTTTTTACTGTAGGACCCCGGCGGCTCAAAATTTTTTTTTGCGAAAAATTTTTTAGCGCTGAAAGACTTATCCCACCAAAATCAAATTTTTTGTTGTGAATAAGCAAACCAAGTAATATAATAAATAATAACAAAAAAATTAAAAATCAAAAAAAAAATTTTTTGGTTTGTATGGAAAAATGATTTTTTAGGCCCCGCTCTTTAAGGGCCCGTCGCGTAGGGAAGGCGTGGTCCTAGGGGCGTAAAATTTTTCCTGAGTTATTTTTAAGTCAAAAGGAAAAAAATGAGCGGGTACCGTCTCAAGATTTCCAACATTTCCAAAATAAGGGACACTCTAGTGGACATATATGGAGCATTAGAGTGTCCCTTATTTTGGAAATGTTGGAAATCTTGAGACGGTACCCGCTCATTTTTTTCCTTTTGACTTAAAAATAACTCAGGAAAAATTTTACGCCCCTAGGACCACGCCTTCCCTACGCGACGGGGCCTTAAAGAGCGGGGCCTAAAAAATCATTTTTCCATACAAACCAAAAATTTTTTTTTTTGATTTTTAATTTTTTTGTTATTATTTATTTTATTACTTGGTTTGCTTATTCACGACAAAAAAATTGATTTTGGTGGAATAAGTCTTTCAGCGCTAAAAAATTTTTCGCAAAAAAAAAATTTGAGCCGCCGGGGTCCTGCAGTAAAAAATTTTTAAAAAATATTTTTTTTTAGTTTTGACCAGCAACGGTTTTAGTTGTTATGTTGCTTTTAATGATATATATTCCAAAAAAAAAATTATTCATACCTGTGACATCTTTATCTTTTTCGAAAAAAAAATTTTTAGCCGTAGGGATCCTACGGTAAAAAATTTTTAAAAAATATTTTTTTTTAGTTTTGAAAAGCAACGGTTTTAGTTGTTATGTTGTTTTTAATGATATATATTCCAAAAAAAATATTATTCATATTTGTGACATCTTTATCGTGTATCGAAAAAAATCAACAATGCATTTTGTACCCTTTTTTAGAACACGATAAAGATGTCACAGATACAAAAAATATTTTTTTATGAATATATATCATTTAAAGCAACATAGCAGCTAAAACCGTTGCTGGTCAAAACTAAAAAAAAATATTTTTTAAAAATTTTTTACTGTAGGACCCCGGCGGCTCAAAATTTTTTTTTGCGAAAATTTTTTTAGCGCTGAAAGACTTATCCCACCAAAATCAAATTTTTTGTCGTAAATAAGCTAAGCAAGTAATATAATAATTAACAACAAAAAAATTAAAAATCAAAAAAAAATTTTTTGGTTTGTATGGAAAAATGATTTTTTAGGCCCCGCTTTTTAAGGCCCCGTCGCGTAGGGAAGGCGTGGTCCTAGGGGCGTAAAATTTTTCCTGAGTTATTTTTAAGTCAAAAGGAAAAAAATGAGCGGGTACCGTCTCAAGATTTCTAACATTTCCAAAATAAGGGACACTCTAATGGAGCATATATGTCATATATGTTCATACCCGAGTAAAAAAAAGTTATATGACGCAATATTTAATTATATATGAACAGATATGCTTTTATGTAAATCCATATTAATTTTGATCCGAAAATTGGCGGATCGAATATTATACGATTATATCAAATTCTATTATTTATGATAAAATAATATCAAATTTGATTAAGTTTGATCCCAAAAATGGGTCTATCTAATTGTATTAAATCATATCTTATCTGTTAAAATTAGATAAATTTTTATATAATTGGATGAAATCTGGTAAAATTTTTTGGAATTTTAAACGTGAAATTAGAAATTATTTTATCAGATTGGATACATTATCAATTAGAAGAGTTTTTATTGCATTCTTCGAAATTTTTTCGGGACTTAGCAAATTATAAAAAATTTGTCATATTTTTCTAAAATCATTTATAAGGGATTTAAATTTTCCAAAAAACGTTTGTGTCTTAGAAAATTTAAAAACATTTTTCGGAACTCAAAAACTTTTCAAAAAAATTTAATTTCTCATAAAAACATTTTCAATGATTTTTTACTCCAAAAAAATTGCCAAAAAAATTTTGTGTCCGGGACTTTGGAAAATTTTTATAAAATTTTTTAGGACTTGAATTTTTTTTTATTGTCCGGGATTTAGAAAATTTTGAAAAATTTTTTCGGGATGTAATTATAAATAAAATCATACATCTTTTTATCTGTTATATCTAAAAATTCCCGACCTTATATGTCATATCAAATTTCATATAGAAATTACAGTATATAAATAGATATGAATATGTATGCTATCATATTAAAAAACAAGGAAAAATACAATGCTATATATAAACTTGTATGTCCATATCAAAGTTCATGCATAACCATATAAAAATATAAATAACTATATAATAGCATATATGATTATATCAGATCTTTTTTACTCGGGTATGCCCTCATTTTACGTATATGGACATATATGTTGCAAATATGATCATATATGCCTTCATACAGTGCCATATATATTCATATATGCTACATATATGGACATTAGAGTGACTCAAAAAAAAAAAGTTGATGATGTACCCCCCTCAAAATTAACTTTGACATGTTTTATGAAGATTCCCAAAATATTTGGGCTCTAGCGATAATCTCCCGTGAGCTAAACCGCGTCAAAAAAGGGTCCAAAAATGGTATTTTTCATGAATATAAAATCCAGCAAATTTTTTTTTGTCCAATGAATGACCAAATATAATAGATATTTAGGAATTCTTTGATTCTGCAGTAAAACATTTTAAAAATCTAACCACAGACTCGAGATAAAGAGATGTTAATGTCAGATTTTTGATGCTTTTCAATTCGATTTTACTGAAAACTTTAATAACTTTGTTATTTTTTGTCCGATTTTCACTTCTAATACATCGTTAGAAAGGAGTTGATCACCGCTTGGGATTTTAGTCAAAAATTAACCCTTAACTGTATTGTCTTACTTTTTTATAACATTTACTTCGACATCATTAAAAAAACATTTTATAACCACAAAAAGCATATCTTTGTGCAGGAAACACGTTTAATTAATATATTTGGCCACAATTAATTTAACCCATGCATGACCAAAATATTTTGGCAAAAATTTTTAAAAAAGTTTTTGCGGAAATTATTGAAAGCTAGCAGAAATACTTTAAAAAAATAAAATAAAAAAGGTTTTTGCGTTTTTTGCACGAATATATGCGAATAAGACCAAAATTTGTTTATATATTATTTTTAAAATTAATTTGCACATACAAATTTCGAAAAAAAATTTGACCGGGAATGTGGTACACGTAATAATTATTTGATATTAATAAGGACGTCTAGATAAACAAAAACCTTATTTAATTATATTTTTTTAAAGTATTACAACTAGCTTTCAATAATTTCCGCAAAAACTTTTTTAAAAATGTTTGCCAAAATATTTTGATCATGCATGGGTTAAATTAATTGTTGCCAAATATAATAATTAAACGTGTTTCCTGCACAAAGATATGTTTTTTGTGGTTATATAATGGGTTTTTAATGATGTCGAAGTAAATGTTATAAAAAATTAAGACAGTGCAGTTAAGGGTTAATTATTGACAAAAATAAACAAAACCTTATTTAATTTTATTTTTTTAAAGTATTACAACTAGCTTTCAATAATTTCCGCAAAAATTTTTTTAAAAATGTTTGCCAAAATATTTTGATCATGCATGGGTTAAATTAATTGCGGCCAAATATATTAATTAAACGTGTTTCCTGCACAAAGATATGCTTTTTGTGGTTATAAAACGGTTTTAAATGATGTCGAAGTAAATGTTATAAAAAAGTTAGGCAGTGCAGTTAAGGGTTAATTTTTGACTAAAATCCCAAGCGGTGGTCAACACCTTTCTAACGATGTATTATAAGTGAAAATCGGACAAAAAATACCAAAGTTATTTAAGTTCTCATTACAATCGAATTGAAAAGCATCAAAAAACTGACGTAAACATCTCGTTATCTCGAGTCTGTGGTTGGATTTTTAAAATGTTTTAATGTAGAATCAAAGAATTCCTAAATATCTATTATATTTGGTCATTCATTGGACAAAAAAAAATTTACTGATTTTTTTATTCATGAAAAATACCATTTTTGGACCCTTTTTTGACGCGGTTTAGCTCACGGGAGATTATCGCTAGAGCCCAAATATTTTGGGAATCTTCATAAAACATGTCAAAGTTAATTTTGAGGGGGGTACAACTTGAACTTTTTTTTTGCCCATGTAAGGTGAGTCGGTCTAATGGACATACATGACGCTGTATGAACGCATATATGATCATATTTGTACCATTTTTCACCGGGTAAGGAGAAATTTCTCAAATGTTAGATTTTCTATATGAAAAAATTTGAAATTTTTTTTACACGAAAAATTTGAGAATTTTTCATTATGAAAAAATTGAGAATTTTCCTACAGGAATAACTGAAAATTTTTCTATAGGAAAAACATTAGAATATTTTTCGGAAAATCTCAAAATATTTAAAATTTTCTTTAGAAAAAAAACGATAATTCTTGTAGACGAAAAATTTTAGAATTTTTCTAGAAGAAAAATTTAGAAATTTTTCTATAGGGAAAATTTAAGAATTTTTCTATAGGAAAAATTAAAGAATTTTTCTAAGAATTTTTGTTTGGAAAAAATCTGCGAATTTTTGTATAGGAAGAGAATTTTAATACGAAAAATCTAAAAATTTTTCTAAAGGAAAATATCAGAGAATTTTTTTATAGGAAAAGTCTGAGAATTTCTCTGTAGAAAAAATATGAGAATTTTCTATAGAGAAAATCTGATAATTCTTCTTTCGAAAAAATCTGAGAAGATGGGTAAAAAGTAAAAAGAAAATGAAATTATATGAACATTTTTTCTATAAAAAATGCTCAAGAATCTCTCAATTTTGTTGTCCCTCAAAAATGTTTTTAAATCCTAATAGGAAAAAAAGTCTCGGAATCTTTAAACTTTTTAGGAAAATCAAGAAAATTTTCTTAAGGGAAAATTTGAGAATTTTTCTTAAGAAAAAATTTATTAGAATCTAAGACTTTTTCTGTAGCCAAATTACGCAGAATCTGGGACTTTTTAATAGGAAAAATGTTTTGGAATCTAAGATTTTTTATTTAAAAATATCTCAGAATTAAAGACTTTTTCTTTAGGACAAATGGCTCAGACACTGAGATAACATCTCAGAATCTGAAAAATCTTTGGCAAATATAAAACATCTCAGACTTTTTCGATAGGAAAAATACATACCTGAGAATTTGTGAGTTTTTATAGAAAACATTTTCTATAATCTGAGACTCAGAATATGAGATTTTTTATATAGAAAAAAAACCTAGAATCTGAGATTTTAGGAAAATGTCTCAGAATCTAAGAAAATATCTTAAATTCTGAGATTTTTCCCATTTGAAAAATGTCTCAGAATTTTTTTTGTCAGAAAAGGTCTGAGACTCAGAATCTGAGACTCCTTCTATAGGAAAAATGTCTAGGAAGCTGAGACCTGTTCTGTAGGAAAAATGTTTCAGAAACTTTTTTTGTATGAAAAATTTCTTAGATTCTCAGACTTTTTGATAAAAAATATGTCTTAGAAAATGTTGAGAATTTTAGACTTTTTCTTAGGAAAAGTGTCTCACCTTTCCTTTTTCTTTACAAAAATGTCTCATAATCTAGGAAATTGACTCAAAAATTTGTTAAAGGCTCTAAAGTATTTAATTTTTCTTATCTCAGGTACTTTCTGGTTTTAGTTTTTTAAAACCTACAAATACTGCTCAAGAAATAACGTTTCGGTGGAAAAAACATATTTCAGAACCTTAGAGGTTTTCTATGGTGAAAAAAGTCACTAAATCTAATCGAAATTTTTTCTTCAAAAATAGGAATTTTTTGGTGGAAAAATTGTTTCGGAACATTTTCTATGTGTATCTGAATATAAAAAATTTTCAAGAGCAAGAATTTTATAAATTCTTAAAACTTTTCTGTAGCAAAATTGCTCAGAGCCTCAAAATTTGTCTATTGGGATAATGTCCCAAATTCATAAACCTTTTTTTTAACCAAATGAGTAAAAAAATTTTTTTTGAGTAAAAAAAATTTTCCCACCCAAACTCAAGTGCTGGATCCCCGCCTGAAACAACCCAACCAACCCATATAAGAAACATATATGATAATGGGTAAAAAAAAAAAAATTATATTATTTTGGTACTTTTTATTTTAAAAAAGTAGTACCTTAGTAGTTATTTAGCCCCTATAGAGATATAATTGGCGCTGAGGCAAATTTTAAATTTTGTTAAATAAAATATTGAAATAAAACATTAAAATTAAAAAAAAATATATATAAAACCTAATATTTTATATAAGTATTTTTAATAAAAAGTACAAAAAATACCACTTTTTACTAAAAAGTATTAAAGACTACTTTTTTATAAAAAGTACTAAAATAATTCTTGTTATTAAATACATAGTATTGTTTTGCAACAAAAATATATAGTACTTCTTCAACAAAAACGTTGTATTTTGTTTTTTTTTTTTAATTAAAAAATTGTATTTTAATACCTTTTAGTTAAAAGAAGTATTTTGGTAATATTTATTAAAAAGGCATATTTAAGTACCTTTTATTAAAAGGTACTTAAAAGAACCCAATTTAGAATGATAAAAAAATATGAGATAGTTTAATTAAATATGTGTTTTTTTTAAAGTAGTAATAAAAAGTAATAAAATACTACCTTTTAATAAAGGTACTTAAATTCACTTTTTAATACTTTATCAAAATAGTACTTTTTTTAATAAAAAGTTGTTTTAATTATATTTATTCAAAAGTATCATATTAGTGAAGTAAGTTAGGAGTAAAAGGAACAAATAAATATATATAAATTTTAATACAAAGTACCAAAATACTACATTTTACAAAATGTACTTAAATTCACTTTTTAATACTTTATCAAAATAGTACTTTTTTTATAAAAAGTTGTTTTAATAATATTTGTTCAAAAGTATCATATTAGTAAAGTAAGTTATGAGTAAAAGGAACAAATATATATATATTTTAATAAAAAGTACCAAAATACTACATTTTGCTAAAAGTACTATTATATATTATATATAAAAGTACTATTATATATTATATATTACTTTTTTTTAATAAAAATTTGTTTTGGTTTTTATTTATTCAAAAGTATCATATAAGTACTTTTTAGTTGGAGGTATTATTTTGGTACTTTTTATTTAAAAGTAGTAAATACTATTTTTACTATATTTATTTTTACACCACTTTTTAATTTTTTATAAAAAAAGTACTTTTTTGATACTTTTATAAACAATTACTTTTTTATAAAAGTACCAAAAATTACTTTTTTATGAAACAGTACCATATTCGAATTTTCGTTAATTAAATTATCAAAAAGGATCCTTTTGGTTGGGAGAAGTTGGGAGAGAAAACATGTGAAATCGTAAAAATTTTTTTTTTAATAAAAACTACCATTTTGGCACTTTTTTTAAAAGTACCATAATTTTTATTTTACATTACTAATGTAACCGTGATGGATCTGATGGAAAGGGTATAGAAGGGAGATCAAAGATTTGGAAAGTAGTAGGGCCTCAACATGGCAAATATGTAATTGGGCTCTTTAGTAAAGAGTTTTTAAAGTGCCATGAGATATTGATCATATTTAAATATTTACAATTTTAATTTTATAATTCGTTGACGTTTCAGTGCTGTGTAATTTATCAATACTTTTAATTTAAAAAAAAAATTTAATTTTTTACAAAAAAGTATTTTCTTGGTACTATTTTAAACAAGCCCAATTTATGTACTTTAAACAAATTTGTTACAAAGTACTATTTTGGTACTTTAAAACAAATTTGTTACAAAGTACTATTTTGGTATTTTAAAACAAATTTGTTTCAAAGTCTATATTATTTTTGTACTTTTTTTACAAAATCGTAAAAATTACAATTTTGGCGCTTTTTATTTTAAAGTACCTAAAAGTATTATTTTGTCAGAGGAAAAACCTATGAAAATCAATAAAAAAGCTTTCACATTAAGAACAATTTTGGTACTTTTTATGAAAAAATTACTCTTGTAGCCGTTGTTATTAGTTGTGACTACAAATATTTAGTTTTAAGAATAAATTGGATCACTAAAATTTCTTTGGATAAATTGAGTTTCAATTGAAATTTTTTTTTTCTGTGTGCAAATTTAAAATTTGCAAAGTAAAAATTTGGTACTTTTTGATACAATGTACTATTTAGGTACTTTAAAACAAATTTGTTATTGTCATTTTACATTACTAACGTAACCGTGATCCTTCTTTAGGAAAGGGTATAGAATAGAGATGGAATAAATAATAGATGTTAAAAAGTACTATTTTGGTATTTTAAAACAAATCTTTTTCAAACTAAACCATTTTTGTACTTTTTTTACAAAATCGTAAAAAATACAATTTTGGCGCTTTTTATTTTAAAGTACTTAAAAGTATTATTTTGTAAGAGGGTAATTCCAAAAATTTTCGCCCCACTGTTCGGAAACATGCCTTTGGACGCCACTGAGAATTTGGCTCATAGATATCCACGTTTATATGAGATATGTTGCATTTTTGGATTTTCAAAATTTGCTGTAGTTTTCAAATTATCGCGGGTCAAAGTTCGACTTTTTTAGCAAAAGTCAGAAAAATATATGACGTTTAACGTGCTCTAACTTTTTAACTAGTTATCCGATTATCACAAGTAATGGCTCATATGAAAGCTTAATTCTTCTTCTTTTAGGAAATAATTTCAAAAGCATACGGTTTTTTTTCAGAAGTGTTGCAAAAATTCAAAAACATTTTTTTTTTTGCGAATATTTAAAAAAACACATCTTCGATTTTTTTGAAAAAAAGTTTGGTGATAAACAATATTGTTTTGTACAACATATCCAAAATTCAGAGTGGGATCCCAATGGGATCAAAAACTATTCTGGTTTTAGTACGAAGTTCTTAAATTTTACCTTAGAAAATTAAAATTTTATGTTTCTTCAATATAAAAATTTAAATTTTCAAAGAAAATTATACTATTAAAATTTTGAAAAACATTCAAAACATTAGAAATTTAAATTTTCTAAGGGAAAAATATGAGAACGTCGTACTTAAAACAGAATAATTTTTGATCCCATGGAGATCCCACTCTGAATTTTGAATATGTTATACAAAACATTGTTATTTTTCACCAGAATTTTTTTAAAAAAAAATCGAAGATGTGTTTTTTTAAATATTCGAAAAGAAAAAATGTTTTTGCATTTTTGCATCATTTCTGTAAAAAAAACTGCGTTATTTTAAAAATATAAAGTAAAAAGAAGAACCCCAGCTTTCACATGAGCCTAAATTTGTGAAAATCGGGTCATTGGTTAAGAAGTTACAGCTCTTTAAACGTGATGTATTTTTCTTACTTTTGCTTAAAAAGTCAATCTTTGACCCGCCATAATTCGTTAAATA
Organism: Pegoplata infirma; assembly: GCA_963921195.1. Taxonomy (NCBI): domain Eukaryota; kingdom Metazoa; phylum Arthropoda; class Insecta; order Diptera; family Anthomyiidae; genus Pegoplata; species Pegoplata infirma. Next base: position 31,140,026 of record OY992540.1, on the reverse strand, counting down.
AACCAAATGTAAAAAAACGATATATGGTACATATATCATATTTATGAGGGCTATCTATGTGTCAAGGTTCTAATTAATCTGAGACACCATTTCCAAAAATGACTAAAATTTGAGATAAATTTTCTGGAATGGCCCAAGAGGAAAAACCTATGAAAATCAATAAAAAAAAACTTTCACATTAAGAACAATTTTGGTACTTTTTACGAAAAAATTACTCTTATAGCCGTTGTAATTAGTTGTGACTACCAATATTTAGTTTTAAGAACAAATTGGATCACTAAAATTTGTTTGGATAAATTGAGTTTCAATTGAAATTTTTTTTTCTGTGTGCAGAGTAAAAATTTGGTACTTTTTGATACAAAGTACTATTTAGGTACTTTAAAACAAATTTGTTATTGTCACTTTACATTACTAATGTAACCGTGATCCTTCTTAAGGAAAGGGTATAGAGTAGAGATGAGATACTTTTAAAAAAATATTATCTTGGTACTGTTTGCAACAAAGTACTATTTAGGTACTTTAAAACAAATTTGTGGGTATTTTTTTAAAAAAGGAGTATCTTGATACTTTTTAGTACAAAGTACTATACAATTTTTGTACAAAATTGTAAAAAGTACAATATTGGTGCTTTTTATTTTAATGCACATAATATATTAATTTGTCAGAAAAAATTATACGAAAAAGTAATATATTAGCCGTTTTTATTAGTTAAAACTACCAATATACAATTTTAAGATTAAATTGTATCATTTTTTGTTGCATAAATTGATTTTTTTGTAAAAAAGTACTATATAATTTGGACCTCCATTTTTTTCTTTTTGCCTCCAAATTTGTATTTTAAAAGTTTAAGAACTACATCTCTTACTCTATTTGCTTCGTTGGTTTTAGTTCGTACAGAGCACAAAGGACAAATAACAAATAATTAAGTGTTTTTCTTTAACCTCAATGAAAATGAAACTACAAAAAAAAAAAAAATTCAGGTGATATAAAACAAACAATGTACAAATACTTGAATTGTTGAGTTGACTGGGTTTTTTTCAACTCCACAAAAGGTTTCTAGATATATATTCGAAACTATTGTCGCACCAACAACAACTAAATTCAACAAAACTCGAAAAAAAACCAACAACAATAACCAACAACAATAAATATTTCACAGCAGGATATTGCTGTGAAATGGTTAAAAGTTTAACAATAATAATAATAACAACAAACAACAATGCTATGGAAAACAATTATAGCTTAACCACTTTTTTTTGCTACCAAAAGCCTACTTAGAGCTACTACTGCCCACCTTGTTTTTTTGTGGTTCGTGGCCTTTTTCCTTTATTCTTCTCTGCTGGCTCTTCTCAATGTGTAATTAATGCTATCGAAAAAGTTCCAACTCGTAAAAACAAACTTTATTTTTATTTCTGTTTATTTTCCATATTTTTAAACATGTGCTCCTATCGTGAGTTTTCTATAGTACTTAATTTTGTCATTACGTTTGTATCGGGGATGGAAAATTTTATTTTTAAAATGGTTTTCAATTCCAACGAAAACAGTGGTTTTTCGGAATTAATGGTACTTTTTTACTTCTTTATATATTTGTAGGTCTATCGTGGATCTAGGCTTTAACTAGGCTAAACTACAACGATTGGGCTTATGATTTGAACATCTTCAATTCTTGATCGCGAAGCTTAACTAAGAGAAGGTTGAGGCATTGAGGATACATATCCAACAAAATTTTTTATCAAGTTCATTGTAAACGAAAAGAAACAGCACAAAATAATGCCTCCTGGTAGCAAAAGTAGTGCTCTTGATTTATATAGGGCTAGATCTACCTTTGATAAAAATGGTTTGAGAAACCTGAATATGATTTTATGGGGTTTTCTTTGATTTGAAAACACCTTGGAAGCTTTTCAATACAACGTTAAGAATGGAGCCCGATGTAGGGCTTATAGCACCTGTAATCCTCTAAGACGTCTAGCTTAGTAAAAGTAGCTTCGAAGTCTATGTTTCCAACAGACTACCGCCAAGTATATCACAAGAGGTCTGACGGCAGATAGTTCCATTAAGTATATACTTGCAGCTCTCAGACTCAAAATGGCTTTTTGACAGTGTTCGCCCAATTCTAGGTTAAACTTTTGAGAAGTAAGTATAAAAGAAAATAATACGGACTTCGTTGAAAGCTTCAAGGGGAAGCTTTTACAACACAACGTTAAAAGTGGCGCCCCTTTATAGATAAAGTCTCTAAGTCTTCAACTTAATTTGAGTATTTACGCTTTTTTCCAACCGACTACTGCAGCGTACGCTACCTAATTTAAATAGTTTTGAAGTCGATATTTTCTAACAGCCTACCTTAGCGTACGTCACAAGTGGTCTGATGACTGACTGGTGCATCTAGTATGTATTACCAAAAATCCATGTCTTCTCAAAATCCATGTCTTCTAAAAACCAGTTCTGACAAAAAATCAGGAATGTGTTGGAAGGCGACTTATGTCAAAAGAGCAATGCATTGTAATAATGATTAGGATGTGTAGTATATCTGGGGATGTTAGGATGATGGATCGTATTTTCTGAGACTGTCCTACACTCTCAAGCTTTAGAGTAAGGTTAGGTTAGGTACGGTTCGGTCGGATTACCGTGCGCCTTATGGCGAACTCACTCGGAAGCCATAAGATCCATTGAGATTCCCTTAAGTATTATTTCCCTATTCTCCCTCTGTTACAAAGTTCTACTTCTTAAACCACCCCGATTCTTTATGATATTCTGCTAGAGAATGTCAATGAGACATCTTTGTCCCAAGTGCTTACGGCTGATCTTCATCAGGCCTGGACTTTTACATAACAAATGCTTCACTCTCTCCTCCTCTTGCAATTCTTCACAACTCCCACAATAGTCCCTGTCAGGAATTCCCATACTCACAGCTTTTTGGCAGATTATACAATGTCCTGCAAGTACTCCCACCAATAGGCTTACCTTCCGGTTACCAAAAGTAAGAAGACTTTCTGTCCTCTTAGGATTTAACAGTGCCCAAAGGGTTCTTTCTATTCTCTGATATACTCACAATTTCGTTAGCAATTCCACTATAGGAACAGAGATGTCAGGTTCAACCTGTTCCTCCACCGGTCCCAGCGACCACACTGTGTCCAGGGACTCAGATGAGCTGACTGATTCGACGAAGGGATTGTATACAGAGCGCAAGGTCTAGGTCCCTTGTCATAATCAGTTACTGTAAGTAACTTAGCCAGGAAAACATTACACTTGTCCGGCATTCAGAATATACTCCCGAACCCGTACCAATCTCTATCTTTGATCCGACCGTGAAAATTATGATTGCATTATCTATTATAAGTTTTCCGCGTAGTATTTCCTATTTGGTACTTCGACTTCGAAGGTTCTGTAAAAGTTTGTCGGCGGTGAGACATAGTCGGTTTTCTGTTTCACTTCCGTCCCACCCACCGTACTTAGTATGGACAAGAGTCCACAAGTGTGTCGCTTAGGAATTTGCGACTCTCTTAACCTGCTCTTGATTAAAATATGACTTCTGGTCCACTAGTCGGGTTACTAAATAAGTTTGGGATAAGATTTTGGACCCAGATTTTCATTTTCGTTTCCTCACAAAGAATCCCCGCAGGGTATTAAAAATTCTCTTTAAAAACTCTCAGGATGCTTTTAAACACAATGATAAAAATGGCGCCCAGTGTAGGGCTCATAACACCTGAAATCCTCTAAGTCGTCTAGCTTAGATTAAGAGGTTTTGCTGTCAATATTTTTAAACAGACTCCCGTCGCGTATGTCACAATAAGTCTGACGATATTAAGTATATACTAAAAGGTCTCAGACTCAAGATATCTCAGAACTCGAAACAATGGGACTTCTGGCAATTTCCCTGAAAGCATAAGGAGTCAGAAAGCATAAGGAGTCAGAAACAGATCGATAAGTGATTGTCAGTGTATTTCCATGGCGAACAGGAAAAGAGGAGAGTTAAGTACAAGCAGAATTACCAGAATAATCTGGCCGCGTTACGACCTCAACAGAAGAGAATGTCGTTTACTCACGGGAGTGGTCACGGGACACTGCCTTATTGCTTTACACGCAAGATCAATTGGACTCATCTCTGATTCCAACTGTAGATGGATGTGGTATTGCTATGGACCAGCCGGTCTATGCGAGGAGTTAAAATTTTGAGCTCCGCCACCCCTAAACTAACCTAACCATAAGGAGTCATTAGGACCACCTCATTGGAATGAGACTGGAAGTCGGGTAAACTAATAGGTTTCGGATAAACCTAACCTAGCTTTTGATCTATCTTGTTATAAAACAATTCTTCAATAAGACTTTACTAAAATTTTCCTGTCTTTTGGAATCCGATTTTTCATTGCAGTTTCCCCACTTAGCATCCTTAGCAGGGTATTCGAAATTCTGTGCAGTATTTGTTGTACTTTTATATCTCTATATATATTTTTCTATATATTTTATACATAAATGTTTTTTGGGTGTCTTTGTTTATTTTACTTTATTTTTATTATTATTATAATTTCATTGTAAAAGGACCGTCACAAAACAATAGAGAACAACAACGTTATAAACGAAAGGCGTTGAAATTTATTTTATTTTATTGTTCGGTAACACGGTCAACTCAATTCAACTCGTCCATAAACGATGGCGTAGTATTACAACCCATTATGATTATTAGTTTCAAATTAGTGGTTAAGAGCCCTAATCTAACCAGAAAAATGCCACTTTCTATTTATTTATTTTATATTTTGTTTTTTTCTATTGTGCGGTATGGCAAAAAGAAGAACAATACCACCGGACTAATAGTTAAATAAACAAAACAATAGAAAATGAAAAGCCATCGAAAAAAAAGTTGTTGAAAGCCGCCTTTTTGTATGAATAACTAAATACGTTTAGACACGACTCAAGTTTCTTTATTATAAAATAGTATTTGTATATATATATTTTTGGCACAGCAGGGGATAGAATCACAAAAGGGGTACTTGGTTTTTTTTTAGAATTTATAATTGGAGATTTTGGAGGATTTCTTATTAAGATTTTAAATGAAAAATTTTTGAGGTTATTTTTTTTTTTTAAAATACCAACATTTTTCCGTTAAAAACTTTGCTCGAAAAGAATTGAAAAAAATGTTTGATAAAATAAAATATATTTTGAGCCATCCAACTTTGAAAGCTGCTTGCCACTAACGCGCTAATAGCTTCTCCGCATTTATCAATTTCACCATTAGTCCTGCTATACCCCTTAATTTATAATCATGTCTACTTTGTATCCTTAGCATACTTCCCTTAACCAACTACTTTACTACTTTCACTACCAATAAAAACTCATAAAATAGGTGTGTATGTTGAAATCTATTTCTACGCATTACTATTGATTGCATGTGATTAACTTTTAAACAACTCTACGCATAGTTTAGTGTTTTCAACATACCCCTTAAACATCGTCGGGGGCTATAAAAAAATATAAAAAAAACTAACAAACCAAATTCCATAGTAATTATACAATTTGATGTCTTCGACAAAGAATTTCTCTGTTATTGCTGCTACTAATGCAAAACGATGTAGTTTATATTACAAAATACCTTAGTTATTCTTACAAAAACATTTTTAAATGCCTAATTTCTGTGTCATAAACAGAAAAAAAACAAAAACGAAACCTGTAATAAAAATCCTTTATAATAAACATTCATAATGACTTTTGTTTAACTAAAAAGGACAGTGGTTCTGGAGAAGGTGTTTGATGAGAACAGTTTTAGAATACTTTAGTTGAAAAGGAGTTTTGGCAGGCTTTGAAAGGGATAAGTAATCCCTAATTGAGAGCATCACTTATATCACAATTGGTAAAAAAACCTTTCTGAAATAATGTTCCTAGAAACTTGAAATTTTTAATGAAAGGTCCTATACTGAAAAAGCACTTTTCTTAAAAAATTCCGAATAATGTTCCTACACTCATAATAATAACTCTGTAATATACTCTGTAAAATGACTGTAATCTCAATTCAACAGATATTTGACATAGTTTTCTGTCAAAATACAGATTTAAAGAAAAAACTTTGTATTTTGTTGTGACAAAAAAACAAAGTTTCCTCTGTTATATTACTTTTTACTTTGTAATCTTAATTTTACAGATAATTAACAGAGTTTTCTGCTAAAATACAGATCTAAGCAAAATACTTCGTATTTTTTTATAACCAAAAAAGTTTTCTGTTTTGAGTAGTTTTTGTTTTTGTTACCAAACATCAAAATTTTATCTGTAATTTTTTTTTTGAGAAAAAGTTGAAAAAATAGCAAAAAAAGTTATAAAAATTTTTTTTTCAGAAATCTTATAAAAATTTTACAAAATAACATGTATTTAACTAAACTCTGTAAATTTACAGAGTTTTTTCTGTAATTTTTTTTTGCATCAAATGTATTTTACAAATATATAGATTTCTTTGCTAAATGGTGGTATAGTAGTTTTCTGTGCTAAATGGTGGTCTATTTAACTAATATTTTACTAGAAATTTTGTAAATTAACAGTTTTTTTGTCCAAATGATTTTACAGAGTTTTATAGTAAAATTACAGAGTTTTCTCTGTAAAAAAGCTTTCATATTTAACCAATATTTTACTATAAACTCTGTAAATTAACAGTTTTTTTCTGTCAAAATCATTTTCCAGAGTTTTTAAGTAAAATTACCAAGAAATATTGTTAGCTGGAAAAGTATGGTGTATTCTGTTAAATTGGCAGAGTTTTTCTGTAATTAAACAGAGTTATTATTTTGAGTGTAGAAACTTGAAATTTTGATTGAAAGACTCTACAACGGAAAAAGTATTTTTTTAAAAAAAAAAATCCGAATCTAAGAGGTTAATTTAGATTAACGACTGGCATTTTTTCTTTAAATTTTTTTTTTTCATATTTATTCCAAAAAGATTAATTATTTTAAAATTTGCCTGAGTCATTTGCTTAAAGAGAAAGTTTATGATTCTGACACATTATCCCTATAGAAAAATTTTGATGTTCTTTTTGTATACCCTCCAACCACGGGGGGTATCCGTGTGTAACGTATCGAAATATCGGTCTAGGACCCCCATAAAGTATATGGGGCATTCCATGTCAAATCGGACACTTTGATTTTTTTTTTTTTTTTTAGATTTTCCCAATTTGTTTACAGTTTTTAGTACCCTTCGAAAACTCTTTCTTTTAAATTTTCAGATTTTTTGATGACCCGTTTAAAAGATATCGAATTTTTAAAAATTAGTAGTTTGTTCCTTTACTCAAACTTCTTTTACTCATAACTTCTTCAATAATGTTCCAAATTTCAATTTTTTTTTCGTCAAAATTTTTGTTTTTTTACGTACTTTTTAAAAAATAATCCCACAAAATTTTTAAAAGCGCTCTAGTATGCGATTTTTAGGTTTTAAAATTTAAATCTCATTTTTGAAAATGTTTGTACTCTTCGCTTTTTTTGAAATTTTTTTGTGTAAAACTTCTATCGATTCTACAAATTGTTTGCCCAGGAGGATCGTGGGATAACTATTATTATAATTTTTTAAATTTTTTTTTAAAAATTTTATTGTAATTTTCCAATCTTAAAATCATTTCTACTGCGCCAATGGTGCGTCATAGAGGGGTCATTTATAAGACCAACCCCTATTAACTTTTTTTTTTTTCAATTGTCTTAACATTTCTTTGGAACAAACTAATACCCTATCTCCAGTTTCTAAGGGGGCTCCCAAACAAACACGACATTTTTCAAAATTTTGCTCCAACCGCTCTAACTGCCCTAATAGTGCCCTTAGAGCAACAAAATGTATGACCGACCCACAATATTTATTTAGTCCAAACATTTTCTCTGAACACACCTACCCTCTATCTCTAATTGTTAAGGCAGTCCTCATACAATATTTTTTATTTTTCGTAAATTTGTTTTATTTAATCAGCTTCTACCGGTCCAATGCACAGTGGAAAATTTTGGTCATTTCCGGATCAAAAATCTGTAACTTTTGATTGGATCAATATTTTTGTATGCCGTCTCTTTTGTGGAATAGGTGAGACTTTAGGCTTTAATTTGTGCTTTTAGTCATAAAAATCGACTGACGAGAACTAAAGTTGTGAAGGGTTAAAAATACATTTTCGATATTTTTGTGGAGTTTTAGTATAAAAGTAAAATGTTAGGACAAGTTAAATAGGTATTTTTTATATTTTCTAATTATTTTCAATTGAATTTTGCAACAGATATTTATAAGAAGTAATTTTGTAGATAAATTTTTCAGAAAAGGTCAACATTTAGCCCCATAGACTTTTAAGGGCCAAATATTGCAATTTTTAAAAAAATTAACGGATTCATATAGATTTTCATTGGTGTCAAATATAAAATTTAACTGATATTTTATTGTAATACGACAAAAATAAGGAAGTTATAATAAAACAATCGTATGAAGGTTGCCAAGATAAAAAAAATAGTGTTAAATTCGGCTGTTGCCAAATCTTTCCAGAACCCTCCAAAAAGTAAAAAAAAAATAAATTGTCTTTTTTTTGGGAAATGGAGTAAGGGGGGGGGGTTTGTCGGCGGGGACTGCCTCTACCTTTTTGCAATAAATGTCTACAAACTCATTAATTATAATACGCAAAAATAACACAATTTTAGCATTTATTGTTATAGCCACGCCTCCAAACGGGGGCGGACAAAAAAAAAATACGTTTCTCAGTCTCTTTGACAAGCGCAGGTTTTTTAATTCTTATAGTAATCAACATATTGTTCAATTGTTGAACAAATATGCTAAAAAATATGCAAAAAAATGTTTTTTGGGGTTGTTTTTGTTTTTTTTAAGGGGAAATTGTTTAACCCGAGGTCCGATTTTGCCCATTTACAAACTTAGCCAGTTATAAGTAATTTTTTTTTGTCAAACTTCCGGGGTCTAGCTCTTTTGGTTTGGACTACATCGTGCTTTCCACAGACAGACGGACAGACATCGCTAGAATATCTTAAAATTGATCATGGATCAATGTTATATGTATTTGATGTGATCCTATACCGATATTTCGTTGCGTTTATAATGGAATGGCAAATTGAGTAGGGCATAATGAGCGAAAATAATTCATAATTAAATTTTTATTTATTTTTAATTTGAGAGTTCGTCAACATTTTTGCATGCCATTTGTTTAAAGGCACGAAAAGGCAGCTAGTTTTGATATATCTTTTAGATAATAAGTTTAACTTTAATTCTATGTTATAACTAGATTGGAGGAAAACGGCGCTAACAGTTAAAAACTAGTCAAAGTTGCGTAGGTTAGCAAAAAAATATTATATACTTCAAATGAAAAAATGGCAATTCTGCTAACAATATATACAAAGCTCATAACAAAAATAGAATCTGGACAAGTTACCCTTTCCAACATGGTATTACAATCCCAAAAATAATAATTAGAAATATTAAAAATACGCACTTGAATATCGTATAATTTTATCTCCCCAAATCTTTAAAGTCGAAAGTTGTGTGTTCTGTCGCCATTTTCGAATACTTCTGTTGACATAATAACTATGATTTATGAAAATAATTATTGCTTGACATCTTAGCTTTACGATAGAACTTGTTTTATGGTTAATTTCAAACATTTGCAAAAATCAATTATGAGATGCATTCACCTTATATAATCCACTGTGCAATGGTGCGTCCGAGAGGGGTCATTAGTGAAACCGACCCCAATTTATTTTTACCATGCAACATTTTTTTAAAATATACCTATCTCCACTCCCTAAGTAGGCTTCCATTCAAAATTAAATTTTTATAAAATTTGCTCCAACTGTTATTTGTATGGGAGCCTACTTAGGGAGTGGAGATAGAGCGTAGGTATGTTTTAAAAAAATGTTGTATGGTAAAAATAAATGGGGGTCGGTCTCACTAATGATCTCTCTCGGACGCACCATTGGACCGGTAGAAGCTGATTAAATAAAACAAATTTACAAAAAATAAAAAAAAAACTGTATGGAGACCGCCTTAACAGTTAAAGATAGAGGGTAGGTGTGTTCAGAAAAAATGTTTGGCCTAAAAAAATATTGTGGGTCGGTCATACATTTTGTTGCTCTAAGGGCACTATTAGGGCAGTTAGAGCGGTTGAAGCAAATTTTAAAAAAGTCGTTTTGTGTGGGAGCCCCCCTCCAAAGAAATGCTAAGACGTTAAAATTAATAGGGGTTGGTCTTATAATGACCCCTCTATGAAGCGCATTAGAGCAGTAGAAATGATTTTAAGATTGGAAAATTACAATAAAATTTTTTCAAAAAATTTTAAAAAAATAGTAATGATCGTTATCCCACGATCCTCCTGGGCAAAAAATTTATAGAATCGATAGAAGATTTACACAAAAAAATTTCAAAAAAATCGAAGAGTACAAACATTTTCAAAAATGAGATTTAAATTTTAAAACTTAAAAATCGCATGCTAGAGCGCTTTTAAGAATTTTTTGGGATTATTTTTTAAAAAGTACGTAAAAAAACAAAATTTTGAAAAAAAAAATTGAAATTTGGACCATTATAGAAGAAGTTATGAGTAAAAGAAGTTAGTTCGAATTTTTTTTAATCGACCTTCGAACTTTGCAGTCAAATGCGATTTTCAGCATATTGTTTGTATGGTTTTTTGGTTATAACTCGTCGACTAATTGATATTTTTCAATCTGTAAAAGCCAAATTATTGCTAGAGACCTGTCCAACAATTTGGCTTTTACAGATTGAAAAATATCAATTAGTCGACGAGTTATAGCCAAAAAACCATACAAACAATATGCTGAAAATCGCATTTGACTGCAAAGTTCAAAGGTCGATTAAAAAAAAAATCGATCTAACATAAACAAACGCCGCGATTAGGGTCTTCTAATTTAGCCTCTATTTTCACCCGTCACTCTCAGAATCGATCTTACTTTTGCTAACCTGAATTTGTTCCACAGTGTTATTCAATAAGAAAGTGTAAAAAAGTGGTTTTTAAAAATTTCAAATTCTAATTTTGTTAAAAAAATAAAAAATTCGTACCTTAAAATTATGTTCCATCAGCACTACTGTTCAGTTTATTTTGTAAAAAAGAATTTATGCATGAATGTTTATATAAATGACGATTCTGTCTGTAATTGTAAATTCTATTGTTTAAAATTCTTATGTTCTTTTGTGTTAAAAAAAGTTAAATGGTGCGTGTGCCATCAACATACAAATAAATTTTAAAAAGTGTAAAATATTTTTATATGCTTAATTCTTATTTCTACTGTATAAGCACATGTGTGTGTGTAACAGTATGTATGTATAATAGGGTGGAGTAAATTTATCTTTTGTCGAATTTCGGAAACGTTGGGGTCTGGTAAGTTGTCTTTTACAAAAATATTGGACCTGAAGGACAATGGGTTTGAGTTTCTTTTCTGACATGAAAATCTGAAAGTTCCGAACAAAGTGAAAAAAAAAAATTTTTGAATTAATTTTTTTTTTTGCTTAAAATATTAGTTTTTATTCGGACGTTACTACTGAACAAGTGTTGTTATGCTAAAATTTTTTTTTGATCTAAATAATTTGTTTTAACTAAAAAATGTTCTTCAAAACTACTACTACGACGTTTCCGAAATTCGAAAAATAGCAAAATTTGTTCCACCCTAATGTATAATTTGAAGCAACAACTACATTGCGAAACATGTTTCCCAATGCATTCATTCCTTTGTTTGGTAGCTTTTTTAGAATTACACACACACCCACCCACCAAAAAGGTAATGAAAGGTTTATATTTTTTTCAAAAGTTAAACTAATGATGCCACTACGCAACAGTAGTAGTGTGTAAGTGAATGAGTTTTGAATGTATGCAAAATAAAGGACGAAAAATGAAAAATCAAGTACCAGTAGCTGGAGCAGCACCAGTGTCAGTTGGTAATCAAGTTGTGTGTCTATTACGTGTTTAGTGTATAAAAATTCCAACATACATTTGTTGACATCTGTCTTATGTTTTTTTTCTCTGTTTTATAGTATATGCAGTCATTCCACCCATACCTTACACATATACCTTATCCCGCTGTTGGCACTATGGACGAAAATTTAAAATATGCAGCAGAAAAAACCTTTAGAAAATTATGAAAAAATTAAAACAGCAATTTTTAAACAAAAAAAATCAGAAAAATTAAAACAAATTCAGAAAAATCATTAAATTAAGAAAAATTTTGAAAAATTAGAAAAATTTTGCAAAACTTATAAAATAAAACAACAATATTTTAGTCAATTTAATCACCCAAGCTTCCACTAGGGGCACCCTTTTGGCAGTTCGAGCTTCTAAGAATTTTAAGAAATGTCATTTTCTAGTGCAGCCCCCTTAGGAAGTTGAGATAGAGCTTTAGTTGGCTATGAAAAAGTGTCAAAGTGTAAATATTAATGGGGTCGGTCTTGGTATTTAGCTCTCGGACGCACTATTGGAGCCGTAGAAGAGACTTAGAGATTACAAAATTGCAATACAAATTTTTAAAAAAATCGAAAAAATAGTAATAATCGCACGATCGTACAGTGCAAAAAATTTGTAGAATCAATTAAAGTTTCCACAAAAAACTCCAGAAAAATAAAAAGTGCAAACATATTTAAAAATGAGATTTTAAATTTTTACCATTTTTAAAGAAGTTATAAGTAAAAGAAGTTTGAGTTAAGGAACAAGCTTCAAATTTTTTAAAATTCGATATCTTTTGAATGGGTCATCAAAATATTTTGAAGAAGAAGTTTTCAAAGGGTACTAAAAGCTGTAAACAATTGGAAAAATTTTAAAATAAAAAAATTAATATCTCCGATTTAGAATGGAATATTTATAATAATGTTAGTATAACATTGAGATATTGGTCCGAAATCCCAATAGTATAAAATATATATAAGTAATCCTAGATCGTGGATCTATAAGTCTGTTTAAGGAATTCAGGGGTTTTTCGAAGATTATTGAAAACCGATTTAAATGAAAAATGTGGAAATCTTCTGGGCAGCAAAATTTTGATTAAGCTTTAGTAACCAATTCGAGCTATTATGCGAAAATATAGAAAAAAATCTTATTGGTTCTGAAAAAAACACTTTTTTTGGAAAACAAGTATTAAAATTATTTAAAAATTGTATTTTAAATTCAATTTTAACATAATAAAACAAGTGTTAGTTAGTGTTAGAACAAAAAAAATATTTCTTAGGTAAAAAAGTTTATTTAGAAATTAAATTTTTGTTTTTACTTTTCCAAAAAACTTTTTAGCACCTCAAAAAACTTGCAAAAAAAGTGAAATCTTGATATATGGCAACACTGCGTATGAGTGATGTTTAATTCTGTACTACTGTTTTTTAAATATCACTCATACGCCACAACAATAGTCTTACTGAGGTTCCCATGATATTAAAGTGTAATTTTAAACGACATCGGCTAGGTTGGGAAAAAGTAATGAGAGGGGCTTCCAATAGGAATTTGTTTTTCTGAATTCCGCGATTCGGGATTGAAGAAAAATTTTCGGGATATTTTGAAAATGTTTGGTTTTTTTTTGGATTTTAAAAAATTTTCAATATTTTTTGTCACTTTGGCAAATCTAGGCCTTCGTAAAGATTAGCGAAGTTCTGTTGAAGTTGTAAAATTCCAAAAAAAAAGGTAGAAGTTCCTCCTGTGATGGATATCCGTATTCGCTTGTCTTTATTATCTTTCGTCGTGGGTCATCGTTATCAACTTTTATCAATTTTTTACATCATGAACTAGAGATAATGTAAGTGATTTTCATTTCAATATTGTTAAAAGCTTACGTCAATTTTCGAATTTTTGCGTAAGCGATTCATTTTAACATGATAATGTTTTTAGGCTGGTGTCTAATTTTAAAAAAGTTGCAGGACGCCACCTCAGTTTGACTATATAAGCTTAAAGTTAACGAGAAAAAAAACAAGAATTACTATTTTCATTTTCTTAAAACCAAAAATTTTAAGAACTTGGGTTTGTAACTTGGATAATGATTCACCTCGTGGTGAATAAAACCGTTTTTCACCAGCTGGTGAATAAAAAGTAACATAATTATTTTTCAACAAAAAAAAAAAAAATTTTTCATAAATTTTTTTGTCAACAATTTTTTTTTTCATAAAAACTTTTTTTTTCATAATTTTTTTTTTTTCATAATTTTTTTTTTTTTGTCATAAATTTTTTTTTTCATAATTTTTTTTTTTTCATCAAACTTTTTTTTTTCATCAATTTTGTTTTCATCAAATTCTTTTTTCATAATTTTTTTTTTTTTTTCATTAATTTTATTTTTCATCAAATTTTTTTTTCATCAAAATTGTTTTTTCATATTTTTTTTTTTCATCATTTTTTTTTCATTATTTTTTTTTTACCAAATTTTTTTTTCATCAAATTTTTTTTTTATAAATTTTTTTTATCATACTTTTTTCATCAGATTTTTTTATAAAATTTTTTATTATCAATTTTTTTCTCACGAAATTTTTTTTTTTTATATTTGTTTTCATCAATTTTTTTTTTAACATAAAAAAATTTTTCTTTTCATCAAAAAAATTCATCAAAAACTTCTTTTCATCACGGAACAAGGTGCTGATGGTACTGGTAATTCTGAACATATTGATCAACCAATCCAGCACTTCAGATCGCTACGCGACATTCAAAACACTGCAATGGCTAATAGGAAGTGTAGAGAGCTAACAACAAGTGCGATCGGTAGAAGATTGTGGGCATGCTACAATCTAAGAAAAACTGAATACTTACTTTCACTCACCAGATGGAACTGCCGTGTACTTACTGGAGTGATCACCGGGCACTGCCTAAGAGGTTTTCATAGAAAGAAGATGGGACTTATTTCTAATGCCATCTGTAGAAGGTGCGTTGAACCTAACACTGAAGAAACTGTCGAACATATTCTTTGCCAATTTGGCCAGAACCCGACTGCACATATTAGGCAGACATGACTTCGAGAGCTTGGAAACGGTTTCGAATGTCGACCTAAGGCAAATAGTACAATTCGCGATGAGGACAAACGCGTTCTATCAGCGTCGCTGAGGAATTATTGTGGTTTTGCTATGGACCATCTGGAATATGTGAGGAGTCTTTGACTCCGCCACCTCTAACCTAACCTAACCTTCTTTTCTTAAAATTTTTTTTCACAAAAATTTTTGGTTAATTAAATTTTGTTTTTCGTGAAAAAAAATTATTTTTTTTTACCAAAACTACATTTTCACCAAGTCTAAGCTTTTCGCATAAAAATTTTCCATTTGTTTATCAAATGTACATAAAACAAGTGAGAGTGTTATATTCTTTGGTGCCGAATCTTTTATACTCTCCAAAATGTAAAAACACTTTTTTGCACTTATTTTTGCACTCATTTACGAAATGTACAGCTCTTTTGGTTTTTTAATGGAGTCCTTGACAGATATTTCAATTCGTTTTGCAAACATTATCATGATTTAATGTTTTGGGCAAGGGTACAAAATTCGCAGGCATTTTTTTGCGGAAGCTTGCGTTATTTGATTTTTTTATTAAATTTTTTTCTTTTTTTTCATTTCTTGCAAAAAAAAAATATTTTTTATAAATTCAATATAACCTAAAAATACAAAATGCTTTAATTCGGCTGCTGGTTAATATATGTGAACATAATTGAACACCAAATATATGTGAACATTATTGAACACCAAAGCAACTACGAACATATTTTTTGACAAAAGAAGAAAAAAATCGTGGATTTTTTTTACCAAATTTTTTTTCGCGAAATTTTTTTTTTTTTAAAGTAATTTCCTTTAAAAAAAAGTTTTTTGCAATAATCTTTTTCAAATTGTGGAGGGTATCACTACATTCAGCAAGACCGAATTTAACTTTTTTACTTGTTTTTTTTTTTCTTTTTGTTAATTTGATTTTTTTTTTTGTTATGCTTAACAAATAAATTTGTTAAAGTAATATCATTAAAGTAGGTTATGTCCCATTGTCTCTTCCACATCGTCCTATTTCCGGGTTTTATGTTGAAATTTTACAGTTGCTTATTAACAACAATTGTTGCCTACTTCGACACACATATTCTACTTATTACATTTTTTTGCAGCCATTTTAAATGAAGTGTAGATGTGTTAGTACCAGTATCATATTGCTAAAATGAAAAAAAAAAATAAAACTTTTGTTTTTTAATGAGGGTGTAAGATTTTTTTACACAAATTGTCCTTATTTTCCCTTTTCCTTTTCCATTTCTTTTTTAAGATTTTTTGCTTATTTCCTACCTATTATCCCCTGAGTAACAAATTGACACGTTTGAAACATGTAATAAAAATTGTCTTCTTTAATGGATTGTAAAAACAGTAATAATAGTCAGTCCCATAGATGGATATAGGATGTAAAAATTACCTAAGGTTTCTTAATTTTGTTAATGACATTTAAGTGTGCTTTGTCAAGGAATATTTTTTTATTTTTTTATTTCTTATTGTTTAACTTATGGCATTCCTTTTCCTCTTTTCGTTTTTTGCTATTTGTCATGGTTACAGGCAGTTTAAAAGTCAATAATCAATCAAATTGTCAATCATTAAAGCAGTTGCCTGCTTGCCAGTCTGCCTGCCTGCCTATTAAAAAGTCATGACAATAATCAAGAAATGTAAAATAATATTTCTGTATTTTAATCGATTAAGGAAATGAAATAAATCTAAGTGTTTTCTATTTAATATACACTCAAAATAATCACTCTGTTAAATACAGAGATACTCTGCTGAGCCAGCAGAAAATACCATAGATTTCCAACCAGCAAGATTTTTGTTATTTTACGAAGAAAACTCTGTAAAATGATTTCGATAAAAAAACAGTAAATTTTCAGAATTATCTGTAAAATTTTGATAAAAGCGGCCAGAATTTGACTATTTTTTTACTATTTGATTTCTGATCAATTTATCTTTCCTTAATGTGCAAGTAGTGTTGACAATTGAAAAATGCCATCGAGTAAATTTGCCCGCTTTAATGCTTCCACATTGTAAATTTATTTTTTTTTTTTATTTTTGTGAAAGTTTTTTTACGAGTACCTGCAATTTTACACGACATCCTCGTAAAATGTGCCAGGTTTTATTATTACAGAGCAATAAGTAAAATTATAGTTGAAATTTTGTATTTTGGTTACGAGAAAAAAACACAAGTATTTTTATAAAATCTGTATTTTAACAAAAAAACTCTATTTATTATCTGTAAAATAGAGATTACAAAGTAAAAAGTAAAATTATAGATAAAATTTTGTTATTCGGTTACATGAAAATACAAAGTTTATTCTTAAAATCTGTATTTCTACAGATAGCTTTGTCAAATATCTGTCGAATTGAGATTACAGTCATTTTACAGAGTTTTTAACAGAGTAATTATTTTGAGTGTACTACTACTTTAATTATATTATTAATACAAATTGTATTACAACAATATGATTAATATCAAAAACAAATTGATTTAAATAATTAAAATTATTAAAGTATGTACAATAGAGGTGTCCTTAAAAACGAAAATCACCTTTTTTTTGGTAGGGTCCTATATTGTCCTTTAGTATCTAAAAACGAGTGAGCCAAAATTTGGGGACCATCGGCTAAAAATAACTCGTGCCGAAAATGGATTGAAGTTTTGGGCCATTCTTATAAGAACGAAAAACTCGTTTTTTCTAGTTTTTGGAAAAACATTGGTATTTGATATTTTTTGTTAAATTTTTTGTGAAATAATATGAAAATGGTACTAAATTACCTTTTCAAAACGACTAATAAAATTATAATCGGATGAAAAATAAGCATTTTACGCATACATGTCCCAGACCATTGTATGGTTTTTAGAGCCAGAATTTCAAAATTTTCAAAATTTTTAGGCAAAAAAATAGTAAAAATTTAATTTTACTTTATGATCAAATTGAAAACATGTTTAAGATTCAAAATAGCAGATATGGTAGTCAAGATTTTTTTTTATTTGGCGCGGGTAGTGATAAAATTTCCGCGGATTCCAAATAAAATGCGTTTTTCTACAATAATTAAGCAAATTTTTGAAAATTTGTGCTCTATTGTGCGGATCGAAGTGTAAAACGTAAATTCTGTAACTTTTGAGAAATCGGATATATGTAGATATTTTGTATTATAGAAATGTATAACGTCTCAAATTTGTCATTTCACCTCGACGAAAAGGGGTTAAAGATGCCCGAATTCTCAAAAAAATTTTTGACTTTTGTCACTGTTTTATTATACCCTCCACTCTAGTGATAGAGGGTATATATAAGTTTGTCATTCCGTTTGTAACACCTCGAAATATGTGTCTAGGACCCCATAAAGTATATATATTCATGATCCTTGATCGATTTTAAGACGATCTAGCGATGTCCGTCCGTCCCTCCGTCCGTCTGTCCGTCTGTCTGTTGAAAACACGCTAACTTTTGAAAGACTTAACGGAGGCTCCTGAAGTTTGGAATATATGTTGGGAATTTACCTGGTCAGGTTGGTGTTGCAATCCAGCGAAATCGGTCCAGTGGTTCAAAAGTTATAAGCAAATGAGTGAATTTCGGCAAGGGTTTTTCTGGAATTTACGAGATAAAACACACGGTAACTTTCGAACGGCAATTCTGAGGGTGCTGAAGTGTGGCATATATATTTGCCGTACTTCTGGTCCGGTTCGTTTTAAATTTCAGCCAAATCGGTCTAGTGGTTCTAAAGTTATTAGCAAAACCGTAAATTTCAGATTTGTTTTACCTTAAATTCACGTGTTGAAAACCCGTTAAACATGTTTTAAAAACATTTCTAAGTCAAAAAAATATTTTACAAGGTATTTTTGTCACACAAAAATATTTTTACACAAAAACAAAAAAAAATACACTCAAAAACATTTTTACACTCAAAAAAAAAAATAGTAAAATATTTTTTTTCCAAAATTAATAAAAAAAAGTTTTTTACACAAAATAAAATATTTCTAACCAAAAATGTTATTTTTTTCAAGTTAGAAAATCTACTATCACTTAAAAAGGGCATTGTGGATGGTTTTAATAGATTCGGCCAAGTCGAATTTAACTTTTCTACTTGTTTTTTTTTAGTTTGGTTTTAAGCAAGTAAAGTGTATTTTCCACAAACTTTTTACACAAATTTTAATAACTCCAAGTTTTTATATTTAATTTTTTCTGTTAAGTTTTTAGTAAAAATCCCCAGAATAGTATTTAATTTTAAAGATAAGATGTTACAGGCTTTTCCAAAACTCCTTAAAATGTTAAAAATTTGTAACAAACAAAAAAACAAAACACAAAAGATAACAAAATACACCAAAAAAAAAAACACAACACCTTTATTTACCCACATACATATGAACAATGTACTTTCTACACACACACACACATACATATTTATTTATTATATTTTATAAAGTAACGTAATAACAATTTCAACAAAAAACAAAAAAAAAGTCAGGAAAAACTTTTATTTTTTATTAAAAATTTAAAAAATAACAAGAATTTTTGATAATAAATTGTTGTAACTTTGAAGTAAAAAAACAAAAAAAAAAAGTGAGACATGATAGGCAGTGTGTTGGAGGACTGCCCAAAAAACACGTAATAATATTACCAAATAAGTAAGATTTGTTAGAGTCTATGACAATATGTAGCAACACTACAACAATTTTATACCCTATACTTTAAAATTGAAGAAATATTAAAGTTAAATATTCATGTTAAAGTCGGCTTTGCGGAATGTATTGATACTAGGGTTTCCAATCGGGAAAACCCGTTCCCTGAAATCCCGAGATTTTCGGGAGTAGGCAAATTCCGAATCTCGGAATTTTTGATTTTCAATCCCGGGATTTTCGGGATCCCGATTTTTTTAATATTTTTTTTAAATTTTCTGTTATTTTTTTTTTTTTTTTTTGAGGATGTTTATTCTGGCTCGAGGTAATTAAAACCATGATATTCTCATAGTATTCTCATAGTATAATTTTCAAGAAAATTATTTTTTGTTTTAAATTTATTTATGTTGGTCATTTTTGCAAGACTTAATCTACACGTGTTTCGGAATTTGTAAAATTCCATTGTCAAGCAAAAATAGAAACGATTTACTACAAAGCGACAAACAAGTCTTATGACAAATCGTTTGTGCACAAACTTTTTTTCTATTTTTGCTAAATAATCTTGACAATGGAAGCAAATTTAAAACAAAAAATAATTTTCTTGAAAATTATACTATTAGAATATCATGGTTTTAATTAGTAAAGAAAATAATGACCTCGAGCCAGAATAAACATCCTCAAAATATAATATTTTAAAGGTCGAATAAAACAGTTTTTATTTTTTAATAAAAATTAATCAGAATTTCCTATTATTTTTAAATTTTTTCCAATAATTTGTATAAAATATAAATTTTGTAAAACAAAATAAAAAAAAAATCGACAAAAGTTCCGCCTGGTACCATGTTTTTCTTATAGCAAAAGGTGAAACGTTTGTGAAATGTAATACCCTGTTCTCACGAGCAGCTAAAAACTGTTTTAAGCGACATTTGTTTTAATTAAAAGAAAAGTGTTCACATGTAATTTCACTCGTTTTATTTTGGTTTTTATGTTTTTATTTTGACATTTGCATTATCAGCTGATAATCATGTACACATTTCAACAACAAACGAAATTAAAATATTAAAATTATATTCATTAATTATACAAATAACTGTTTATAATGTTCAAGAATTGTTTAAAGATAAAAATAGCACGATTTTTTTTGTATTATTTACATTTTAGTAATAAACAATGTTGCCAATATTACTAAAATGCTTTAAAAACGCTGAACATACAAAAATACTCAATTCAACCCCTGGAATTCCGCTCGTTTTAAATCGTTTTAATTTTAAAACGAGCTAAAAACATTTTTATTTTGACATATTACAACAAAAAAATGTATGGTAAAACGAGTCATAAAAATGGGTTTTAGGCATAAAACGAAAAATGTTGCTAAAAATGGTTTTTAGCTGTAAGTGAGAACAGGGTATAAAGCTTGCAAGAAATTCTAAAAACTAGTGGTGACTAGGCTTTTATATTAGGATGGTAAAGGGCTTTTGACACATCTTAACTTCTTAAGTTGTAAACTTTTTTAATTTAATTTTTTACAAAAACATTTTTTAAAGGCATGAGTGGATTTTGACTCACAATCACGCAAACAATAATGGAATCACTCGCTAATCACTTACGCACTTTTATTGCCCACCACTTCGCATGATTCACGCTGGATTCTCTCTACTCTCGCTATACAAATTCTTTACCAAAAAAAAAACATTGCAAATAAATATTTTTTTTTTTTTTGCAAGAAATGAAAAAATAAATCAAGCACTTATGCAATAATTCGAAAATATTTTCTTTTTTCAACTCACGCTCACTAAAAGTTGATAACGATGAGCCACGACGAAAGATAGATAACCGAATGCGGATATCCTTCACAGAAGGAATCCCGAACTTTTTTTAAGTTCACAACTTCAAAAGAACTTTCCTAATCTTTACAAAAGCGTGGATTTTTCAAAATGACAAAAAGTACTAAAAATTTTTAAAAATCCCAAAAATTTCCAAAAAATTCCCCGAATTCCGGGGTTCAAAATATTCCGAAATTCCCGGGATCCCAAAATCGGGATCCCGAAAATGTGTCTTATATCCCGAATCCCAGGATTCAGAAAAACCAATCCTGATTGGAAGCCCTTCACAATGTCAAAAAGATTATTTGCAAACAAAAATATTTAAAAAACAAGCAAAAAAGTTAAATTCGGCCTTGCCGAATATAGTGATACCCTCCACAATTTCAAAAAGATTATTGCAAAAAACTTTATTTAAAAGGAAATTACTTTTGAAAAAAAAAATTTTTTTGAAAAAAAAAAAATTTTCGCGAAAAAAAAAAAATTTTCGCGAAAAAAAATTTTGGTAAAAAAATCCGCGATTTTTTTTTTTTTGTGTTCGTACTTGTTTAAATACCGTTTGGTGTTCAATTATGTTCACATATGCCAACCAGAAGCCGAATTAAAGCATTTTGTGTTTTTAGGTTATGTTGAATGTACTGAAATTTTTGAGGTATGCTTACATTTTCGTTCATAACTTTTGAACCGCTGAACCGATATCGCTCAAATGCAATACCAAACTTCTCGGGAGAACTTCCAATAAATATGTTAAGTTTCAGTCATCTCTGTGCAATATTTTGCCCGCGACAGCATTTTCAACAGACAGACAGACGGACAGACGGACAGACGGACATCGCTAGAATGTCTTAAAATCGATCGGGCATCATGAATATATATACTTTATGGGGTCCCCGATCGATATTTCGATGAGTTACAAACAGAATGACAAACTTATATATACCCTCTATCACTAGAGTGGAGGGTATAACAAGTAAGAGTGTTAAATTCGGCTGTGCCGAATCTCTTACTACCTCCAACATGCAAAAAAATAAAAAAAAAAAATGCAGGGGTGTTTTTTTTGGGGGAAGGGGGGGGGGGGGTCGGTAGTGGTAATTGGAGGGGGCAAATTTCCTCTCGAATATGTTTTTAAAAATGCATTCTTATGCATTTTAAAATACAAGTTTATCAATAAAAGGGGGGCGAAAAAAAATACATTTTCTAATTCATTGGGTCCAAATGCAGGGCTTTGAACTTCTTGTATCATAAAAATGTTGCATTTGTTAAACAAAAAAACCAAAAAAAATCATGTAAAAAAATGGTATTCTTCAGAAGTTGGTTTAGTTCTTCAATGGGGAACTTTTTTCCCCCTTGTCCGATTTTGCTCATTTACGAACTTAACCTTCCTATTAACATAAGACATATTCGTGCCAAATGTCGGGAGTCTAGCTCTTTTATTTTGGACTGCATCGTGTTAACTACAGACGGACGGACATCGATAGAATGTCTTAGAATCGATCACTGATCATAAATATATATACTTTATGGGGTCAAAGACCGATATTTTGATGCGTTACACACGGAATGACAAAGTGACCACCATACAGTAGTTGGAGGGTATAAAAAAAGTTTCCGCAAAAAAAAAAAATTTTTGGTAAAAAAATCCATATGAGGCACAAATTTCAATGAGTTTGATCTAAAAAATTGTAATAATAATAATTCCATGATCGTACTGGGAAAATTTTAATACTAAAAAGTTCTATATTAAAGCACTCTTGAGAATTTTTGGTGTTTTTTTTTTTTTAAATGACGTAAAAAAAACCAACATTTTTTGATAAAAAGTTTTTGAATTTGGACCATTTTTGAAGAAGTTATGAGTAAAAGGAGTTTGAGTAAATGAACAAGCTCCGCATTTTTGAAAATTCGATGTCTTTTGAACGGGTCATCAAAAAAATCTGAAAATTAACCAGAAAAAAAGTTTTTAGAAAGAACTAAAAACTGTAAAAAAATAGGAAAATCTAAAAAAAAAATGTTTCAAAGTGTCCGATTAGGCATGAAATGACGCATATACTTTATGAGTTACCAGACCGATACTTTGATGAGTTGCAAACGGAATGACAAACTAATATTTTCCCTCTACCACTAATTGTAAGTGGTGGGTATAAAATTTTGTAGAGTAGGCTCATTTTCAATTAAATCAAATAAACAAACAATTTAATTGCATTGACAAATTGTGTTGTTAACTAAAATATCAATTTGTCAATAAAATAAAATTATTTGTTAATACACTCAAAATAATTACTCTGTTAAATACTCTGTAAAATGACTGTAATCTCAATTCGACAGATATTTGGCAAAGTTATTTGTCGAAATACAGATTTTAAGAAAATACTTCGTATTTTCTTGTGACCGAAAAACAAAATTTTGTAAAATTGGAGTTACTGACTAAAAACTTGTAATTTTCACAAAAATAAAAAATTAAATTTACAATTTGGAAGCATTAAAGCGGGAAAATTTAACACAATTTTAATTTTAAATAATTTAATTTTAATTAATGTTTTTGAAGCAGAGAAGTTTTACTCATAAAATGGATTTAACTAAAACTTTGTAAATTTAAAGTTTTTTTTTGTAAAATTTTGAACTCATAAATGCATTTAACTAAAACTTTGTTAATTTACAGAGTATTTTGGTAAAATTCTTCTTGGTTTTATCAGTATTTTACAGATAATTCTGTTAATTTACAGTTTTTTTGATCGAAATCATTTTACATAGTTTTCTTCGTAAAATAACAAAAAATCTTGCTGGTTGGAAATCTATGGTATTTTCTGCTGGCTCAGCAGAGTATCTCTGTAATTTAACAGAGTGATTATTTTGAGTGTACGACATCGATTTAATTAAAAATGTAGGGTCATTACAAATTATTTTTTCTCTGATTCCGTTAGTAAATTACCGAAATATCGTGTAACGACGTATTTTAATATGATCAAGAAATAACCCAGTCGTCAAAAAAATCACCACTGACATACTGCACACAGGGAAAAGATCGGTTGGAAATCGATTATAACTGTTAAAATTCATTTACAATCTAAAAATTTATATTACAACTCCTAAAAATTTGTTTTCGTAACATATTTTCTTTTTCAGCAATAATCTGAGAGTAAATATCATTAAATTAATATGTCGACAATAAATAATTCGATTATGTCTACCATTATCAAACTTTTATAGTCAAACTAAAAATTAGTATCAATATTGGTTGATGAAACTATATTTAGTAAGGTACAATTAGAAGTCCTCAACAGAAAATTCGTTTCTTCTTACCAAAATCAGTCATATTAAGCATTAATAACAGTTTCAGTAGATCCAACTATCTTTAATAAGATACTAAAATTAAATCACCAATAAGTTGGTTGTCACAATTATTTCAAATCGATTCCAACAACCGAATATAAAAAAAAATATATATAAACGTCATTAAAAAAATTGTTTTACATTTCTTCTACAAATTATAAAAACACAACGAAATTGTAAGATAAAATTGTGATTATAAATAAAAACAAAAATAAAACTAAGGATATTTTGTCCGCAAATAGATACAAAATGGAGATCCAGAATTACGTAAGTATTTTTAATAATTGTATATTTTAATAGATATCGAAATGTTAATCAGACAACTTTTAAATATTTTGTGGGTAGCATCCAAACGGGACAAGCTCTGTGTATGTAGACTAACCAAACACAAAACCTCAATCTGGAATCTGTAAATAGAGAGCTAGTAAACGCCTGATACTTTTTCACTGGGAAAGTCTTAAAAAAATTGAAGATTCTCCAGCATCCTACCAATAGTAAGTATGAAGGGAAATAATTTTTAGAGTAAAAACTCTGCATGTCTCAGAATCGGAACAATTTTACATAGACAAATGTCTCGGAATCTGAGAATTTTTCTATACAAAAAGTGTCACACAATCTGAGACTTTTTCTATAGAAAAAATGTCTTAGAATCTGACTTTTACTATAGAAAAAAATTTCCCAGACATTATTTCTATAAAAATAATGTCTCAGAATCTGAGACTTTTTCTATAGAAAAATATCTCAGAATCTGCGACTTTTTGTGTCGAAAAAATATCTCAGAATCTGAGACTTTTTGTGTCGAAAAAATGTCTCAGAATCTGAGAAAAAATGTCTCAGAATCTGAGAATTTTTCTATAGAAAAAATGTTTCAGAATCTGATAATTTTTCTATAGAAAAAATTATCAGAATCTGAGAATTTTTCTATAGAAAAAATTATCAGAATCTGAGAATTTTTCTATAGAAAAAATGTCTCAGACTCTGAGACTTTTTCTACAGAAAAAATGTTTCAGAATCTGAGACTTTTTCTATAGAAAAAATGTCTCAGAAACTGAAAGTTTTTCTATAGAAAAAATGTCTCAGAATCTAAAAATTTTTATATAAATAAAATCTCTCAGAATCTGAGACTTTTTCTATAGAAAAAATGTCTCTAAATCTGAGACTTTTCTATAGGAAAAATGTCTCAGAATCTGAGACTTTTCTATAGAAAAAATGTCTCAGAATCAGAGACTTTTTCTGTAGAAAAAATGTATCAGAATCTGAGACTTTTTCTACAGAAAAAATGTCTCAGAATCTGATACTTTTTCTATAGAAAAAATGTCTCGGAATCTGAGAATTTTTCTATAGAAAAAATGTCTCAGGATCTGAAAATTTTTCTATAGATAAAATCTCTCAGAATCTGAGACTTTTTCTATAGAAAAAATGTATCAGAATCTGACAAGGGAAGTATCTCAACCCTTATGAACCGATTTGCCTGAAACTTAAAATATATATAAAAGAGACGATTTTAAGGTTGGGGTGTCTCGGCTTATCGGCCATATCAGTGTTTCAAAATTTCGTTGTCCCCTTATGAAACAATGTGGACCTCCGGGAAAATTTCGATAACTCCCGAACTAACAGGAATATCCTCTGCAGGAAAAATACGTGTCGACTTAAATTTAATAAAGATTATTTCATATTCATATGGACATCGTAGGTCTATGTCTTGATATAAATACCCCCGAAAATTTTCACATTTTCATGAAAAATGTATTTAACGAAGCTAAACTTTTACAAGGTTATACCGCCATTGGATAGGCATTAAAAAAACCTTTCTTCTCATATGTAAACATCATATAGTTTCTTAGAAAGAAATGGCTGAAAAATCCAAAAAACGATTTTTTTGCCATTTTTTGACCCATGTTTTGAACACCTAAATCCCCGATATGGCCGATAAGCCGAGACACCCCAACCTTAGAATTGTCTCTTTTATATATATATTTTACGTTTCATGCAAATCGGTTTATAAGGGTTGAGATACTTCCATTGTGAGACATTTTCTATAGAAAAAATGTCTCAGAATCTGAGACTTTTTCTGTAGAAAAAGTAAAAAGACATTTTTCTATAGAAAAAGTTTTAGATTCTGAGACATTTTTCTACAGATAGTGAGATATTTTTTGCAAAGAAAAAGTCTCAGATGCTTAGACATTTTTTTCTATTGAAAATGTCTCAGATTCCAAGAAATTTTTTCTATTATAAAAACTTTCAAACTCTGATTAATTTTTTCTACAGAAAACCTCTCAGATTCTGGGACACTTGTTCCATATAATTACTCTCAGATTCTGAGACCATTTTTCTATAAAACATTAAAAATTCTTAAAAAAGAAAAATTTATAGAAAAAGTCTCAAACTCACACTCGGAGACATTTTATTTTATTATATTCTTATATTCTTATTTTATTATATTCTTATTAATTTTTGTGTATTATTGATTTCCTTTATCGATTTTAATAAAAAATTTTATGAAAAAAAAAATTGCATTTTTTTTTTTTTTTGGAAACTGTGTAGTATTAATTAAATAAATTTAGTAAGTAACGTTTACTAATAATCTATAGGGGTAACCAAAGCATTAATTAACAATTGGTTATTTCAATCGAATATCTATACCCACAACCGAATTTAAACACAATATTAAAATTGGTTGGTGTGACCGCATGAATTCGATTGGCGACAAATTCGGTTGTCCCAACTGATCTGTTCTCTGTGTGTGCTAAAAGTAGATTGAAGTGGGAGTGGATACGGTGACGCACAGACCATAGTAACGCTTTTCACCCTACATTAAAGCTTTTTTTTAAACTTATTTAATGTTATAACAATTTTTAAATATTTCTCCATCATTTTGCAAATAGAGTTACATTCGTTTAAACAAATTTAGTCTACCTCCCCTAAAAAAAATAAATGTTTAAGGTAGCAATTCCAATTTACCGGGATAAAAAAAGTTTTCTTTAGCCGCCCTTGT
The DNA here is from genome assembly GCA_963921195.1 of Pegoplata infirma. NCBI lineage: Eukaryota > Metazoa > Arthropoda > Insecta > Diptera > Anthomyiidae > Pegoplata > Pegoplata infirma. Next base: position 31,112,350 of record OY992540.1, on the reverse strand, counting down.
TATTTTTAATATTTTGTTTTTAATTTTTTTTTTGCTACTGCTGTTGTATTGTTTCTTTTTTGTTTTGTAGTTTTAATATCTCTAACACGGAAAAAAGTTTTTTGTTTTTTATTATTTAATGATATTTTTGTTAAAGTAATATTCATGCCAGTAAAATTGTTATTGTCATACAATATTTTTATTTCAAAGTTAATTTTCTGTTCAACACAGCACAACTGTTGTTATTTGTAAGAGTTCTAGATGTTTTGTTTGTTTTCTTGTCGTTTCAATCTTTTTCACCTATAAAAACAATTTTTTTTTAACAAAAAAAAAAGAATATTCAAACACTCCTCTTCTTTCGTTGAAACCCAATTTGCAGCAAAGTAATAAAGTCTAGGTGGTCAAAAAGAAAAAACAAGTAAAAAAGTTAAATTCGGCCTTGCCGAATGTAGTGATACCCTCCACAATTCCAAAAAGATTATTGCAAAAAATTTTATTTAAAAGGAAATTACTTTTGAAAAAAAAAAATTTTTTGAAAAAAAAAATTCCGCGAAAAAAAATTTTGGTAAAAAAAAAATTCGCGGTTTTTTTATTTTTTTTGTCAAAAAATATGTTCGTACTTGTTTAAATACCATTTGGTGTTCAATTATGCTCACACATATCAACCAGAAGCCGAATTAAAGCATTTTGTATTTTTAGGTTATGTTGAATGTACTGAAATTTTTGAGGTGTACTTACATTTTCGTTCATAACTTTTGAACCGATGAACCGATATCGCTCAAATGCAATACCAAACTTCTCGGGAGAACTTCCAATACATATGTTAAGTTTCAGTCATCTTTGTGCAATATTTTGTCCGTGACAGCATTTTCCACAGACAGACAGACAGACAGACGGACATCGCTAGAATGTCTTAAAATCGATCGGACATCATGAATATATATACTTTATGGGGTCCCAGATCGATATTTCGATGAGTTACAAACGGAATGACAAACTTATATATACCCTCTATCACTAAGTGGAGGGTATAAAAAAAGAAAAAAATTAAAAGAAAACAAAGAAGTTATTTTGTTATTAACATTGAGTCATTGGCTTTTTTTAAAAAATAAAAAAAATCGCTAAACAGAAGATGAAAAGACATAAATCTTTAAGAGTTGGATTGTAATTTGGGGTTAAATAACTAAACAAGTTAAATTCGTCCTTGCCGAATGTGTGATACCCTTTACAAAGTAAACAAGATTATTTGCAAAAAAAATAAAAAAATTTCCGCGGAAAAAAATGTTTGGTGAAAAAAAAAATCCGCGAAAAAATTTTTTTGTAAAAAATAACTTTGTTCTTGCATCGAATTATGCTCACAAATGTGAACCAGCAGCCAAAGCAATTTGTATTTTTAGGTTATGTTGAATGTAGCAAACTTTTCGAGGTGTTCTTACATTTACGTTTATAACTTTTAAACCGCTGAACCGATTTCACTCAAATTCAATACCAAACTGCTCGGAACAACAAAAAATAAACATGTTAAGTTTCAGTCACATTTAAGTAATATTTTGCCCGTGATCGGCATTTCAACAGACAGATGGACAGACGGACATTGCTAGAATGTACTTTATGGGGTCCCAGACCGATATTTCGATGAGTTACAAATGGGATGACAAACTTATATCCAAGGCAAATATTCAAAATTTGCCATCTGAAGTGTTATAACACAGCAGATAGCAAGTTTTGAATATTCGCCCTCGATATATACCCTCTATCACAAACAATAAGTGGAGGGTATAAAAATGTATTCTATTCTTAAGTTTTGATAGACAGTAGGCAGTATCAATTTTTTTGTAAGCTTTTGTCAAAATAAAAGCTTTAATCATTATTTCAAAAGTCCTTTAAAAAAAGCTTTTATTGAAATATTGTGCTCGATTCGGGAGTTCTTTTTCACCAAGTTTTTAAAAATTTGATGTTCTCTTAAATTTTAAGATTTTAAAATTGTTGTTCTTTTAAAAATAAAATTTCTAGTTTATAACTTCAATAATTACACAAAAAAATAAAAATCGTTCAATTTGAAAGGATATCAAATTTTTAAGAATTAGGTGAATGGTGAAAGAGTACTCCCGAATCGAGCACATTATAAAATCTTAATCAAAAAGATTTGCTTAAGGCTTAGAATTGGGTGTAATAGTAATATTAAGCTTTAACCGAGCTTTTAAAAAAAATTGAGCTTTTAAGGAATTCACAAACAATTATAACAAAAGCAGTATCACATTTTTTGTAAGCTTTTGTCAAAACAAAATCTTTAATCATTATTTCAACAGTCCTTTAATAAAAGCTTTTATTGAAATATAAAATCTTAATAAAAAATATTTGCTTAAGGCTTAGAATTGGGCTTGATAGTAATATTAAGCTTTTACCGAGCTTTTAAAAAAATTGAGATCGGTAATAATTCGAAAAAAACTTTTTTTTGATTGATTTTTAGCCATTTTTTTCTAAGAAACTATATCATGTTTCCATATGAGAAGAAAGGTTTATTTAATGCATATCCAACGGTGGCAAAAACTTTAAAAAATTCGGATTCGTTAAAAAAATTTTGTTCTTGAAAATGTTTAAAATTTTGGGATGTATTTATGTAAAGATAGACCTACGGAATCCATGTGAATACGAAATAACCTCTTTTAAATTTCAACCGAGACGTATTTTTGCTCTAGACGAATGTCCACATTGATTCATAAGGGGAGAACGAAATTTTAAAACACTAATATGGCCGATAACCCAGACACCCCAACCATAAAATCGTCAGTTTTTTTATATATATTTAAAGTTTCAGGCAAATCGGTTCATATGGTTGAGATACTTCCCTTGTAAGTAATAGAAGCTTTTGCTTGGTTATTTTTGCTATCAAAGTTTAGATGTGAAGAGTTTATATCATAGGGGTGAAACGAACAAGTTCCGCATATGTGTATGTATTAGTGACGGCACGCTCGTGTAACTTTTGACGTTTCATCTTCTTCTTTATTTGCCTATACGTTTTTCGAATGTTAGCGACCAATACAATTACATTTCATATTATTTTCTAATAATGTCATAAAAGTTTCACTATTTCGGAAAATGTTTCCCGATTTCTCGCCTCACTCAACAGATTGCCTGCGTCACGGATACCAGTCCACGCTTGTATGTTATTAAGCCACGTTAATTCATACAAAACGTAAACAAACAACGAAAATACAGATGCAAAAGCTCAAACATACAGGCACATGTATTCTAGGCAGAGAAGTAAATTTAGTAGTATTTTGTATGCGTCCATATTGAAAGTACCAAAATAAGCACTTGTGTTGCATGTCTATATGGTCTGTGGTTTATATACAGTTTTTTAGCATATTTTTAAATAAAAAAGCTTTTAAGCTTAAAGAAACTTTTTGCTTTAATTACAGTTTAAAATTTGTTATAAATACTTTCAAATGTTATCAAAAGTTTAAAGGTGGAAAGTTTAGCCGTAAAGCTTTTATTACAACTTTTATTTAAAAGCTTCATTAAATCTAATTTCGAATTCTAACATCTATTATGGTTTGAAAAATCCAAATCTAAACTTCAAACAAAGTATTGAGTTGTTAAAATCAAAGTTTTTTTCCTAACTCATTCTTTTAAACACCTTTCACTCCCTGCCCAAGAAAAATTAAAATCTCTATACATTTTCTTGCTAAAGCATGAAAAATTCTTTCATTTACAATAAAAATATCCTAGACACTTTTTTTCTTGGAGTTACCCATTTTTTATATTTTTTTTTTTTGCTTTCTGTTTTATGTATTTAAGCTTTCAGTATTTTGTTCAGTTGCTATCGTCGTTGTATTTGTTTTTATTATTGGTATTATTTTTTTACAACCGTTATTTTATTTTTTCTCCTGTATATGGGGCATTCCAAGCCAAATCACTCACTTTTAGACCCGACCCCTTTCGATTTATTTTATTTTTGGATATGTTTTAGTCCTTATTAAATGCAACTTGGACACCAATTTTCAGCCTTTTATTCCAAGATGGTGTTGAGTAATCAATTTTTCAAAATGGCGATTTTCTCCAAAAAATTAAAAAATTAAAATTTTTAATTAATTTTGACCATTAAAAAATATAGATATTTTAAAAAAAGTTGGACAACGTTTTGTTGGTATTTAAATGTAGTTTTAGAAAAAAAATATGAAAAAATTATTCGAAGTAATTATCACTTATTTTTTGACGTTTAAAAATTAAAATCGACTTTTTGAAAAAGTCCGAAACCTTCGATTTTTTTCTAAAAAACCATAAAAATTTTACTCTAAATTACGCAACTTTTAAGCCATAACTCGAAATGTGATCACAATTCTTTCTATTTTTTTTTTAATTTTTAAAATTGCCCCTTTAATGTTTTGGCTCTGATTTATTTTATATGGAGCTCCAAAAAAAAAAAAAATTGGTAGATACTGACCCTAACTTACCCTAAATATATTCATTTGGAGGTAAATATACGTCTCACAAAAATTTAGGACGATCGGACATGGGTAAGGTGTTTAGCATGGTCCTTGAAGTTTAAAAAACGGATTACAAGGAAAAATATGAAATTTTTTCTGTTTTTGCAATTTTTTTGGTATTTTAAGTTAATTTTTAATTCAAGTGATTACAGAATTATGATGTGGAGTAAAATGCCTTTCTAATAAGGTACTAAAAACTAAAATCGGTTGAAAATCAGCCAAGTTATTACAACTTCCCCAGGCATCTAGCGTGTGCCATACCACTTGATTAAAAAATACGAGTCCCTTTTTTTAAATTTATTGAAATTTTCTACTGTAATAACATTTTTTCATTATTCATGTTCCAGTGTAATATTTTTTTGGTTTTTCAAATTTTAAAACAAAAAAAGAAAATTTTTTTTAAAATAGAGATTTCAAAAGGGTGTTGAAAATGTAGGCATTTTTAGCACTAATTTAAAAAATGTTAGCAAAACACAATATGAAAAATACTTGTCATCTAATTACATTTGAACTTGAGGAATAAAAAAATGTTATTACAGTAGAAAATTTCAATGAATTTCGAAAATCGTATTATATTGCTTAATAAAGTGTTCTGCCTTACGTTAGATGCCTGGGGAAGTTGTAATAACTTGGCTGATTTTCAACCGATTTCAGTCTTTGATACCTTATTAGAGAGGCATTTTACTCCGTATTATAATTCTGTAACGACTTGAATTAAAACATAACTTATAATACCAAAAAAATTGAGAAAACAGAAAAAAATTCATATTTTACCTTGTAATCCGTGTTCTAAACTTCAAGGCCCATGTGGAACACCTTATCCATGTCCGATCGTTCTTAATTTTTGTGAGGCGTATTTTTGCCTCGAAATGAATATATCTAGGGTAAGTAAGGGTCAGTATCTACCAATTTAATTTTTTTGGAGCACCATATAAAATAAATCAGAGTTAAAAAATAAAAGGTGCAATTTTCAAAATTTGAAAAAAAAATAGAACAAATTGCGATCACATCTCGAATTATGGCTTAAAAGTTGCGTAATTAAGAGTAAAACTTTTAGACGTTTGTAAAAAAAAAATCGAAGGTTTCGGACTTTTTCAAAAAGTCGATTTTAATTTTTAAACGTTAAAAAATAAGTGATAATAACTTCGAATAATTTTTTTAATATTTTTTTCTAAAACTACATTTAAATACCAACAAAACGTTGCCCAACTTTTTTTAAGATATCTATAGTTTTAACTGGTCAAAATTAATTGAAAATTTTAATTTTTCCATTTTTTTGAAAAAATCGCCATTTTGAAAAATTGATTACTCAACACCATCTTGGAATAAAAGGCTGAAAATCGGTGTCCAAGTTGCATTTAATGAGTACTAGAACATATCCAAAAATAAAATAAATCGAAAGGGGTCGGGTCTAAAAGTGAGTGATTTGGCCTGGAATGCCCCATATACAATATAAAAGAATTTATTTTATGACCAACAGGTAAAAAAAAAGACATTGAAATTGTCGCCATAAATGTTGCTGTTTTGCTGCTGACACTGTTGCTTTTTCATCCACTCTACTTCAGTATTGTTTAAGTACATTTTCATATTCTTATTTAATTTTTTTTATTTTTTTCTAGTATTTTTATATTTCAACGCAAAACACTGTTTAGAAATTTAACCTTAAATAAGGTTTGGAAAAAAATCGATTTTTTTTTTTCATCATATGAACTTAGAAAAGCTTCTTTGGAAGAAGCATGTTGAAAAGAAAAAAATTGAGCTCGACATCAAATATAGAAAATTAATGTGGCTAGTTGGTAGAAATTCAAATCTTTCGACACACAATAAATTAATGTTGTACAACCAAGTTCTCAAACCTGTATGGTTGTATGGCATTCAAATTTGGGGATGCGCCAAAAACCATGTAATCGAGATAGTTCAGCGGTTTCAAAACAAAGTTTTAAGAAACATAGTAGGTGCACCGTGGTACATCAGAAATGAAGACCTTCATCGGGATCTTAAAATAAACTCCGTTAAACAGGAAATAATTCTACATGCTAGAAAACATGACACAAGGCTACAAAACCATACAAACTCGGAAATTCCTACGTTGCTTAACACATCTGTATTAAGCAGAAGGCTAAATCGTTTCAAACCTCATGATCTGGTTACAAGGTTCAATGGGGAACATCAAGGCCAATGAGCCTATAAACTAATAAATATCTATAAATGAACTACTAGTTAGTCACTAAATGAGACTAGTTGTAGGTTAATGTTAAGCAAAACTAATCTAAATTTGTTTAAATAAAGAAGAAAAAAAAAAAAAAAAAAAAAAAAAAAATATGAACTTAGAAGCAAAACTCTGTCAAAAAAGCTTTAAAACGACTTTCAATTTGATTTAGCAAACTTTCAGCAGATTTTTGTGCTGAAATGGATATTTTTACTAAAATCTCTGTCAATCAGTTTTAGAAAATAACAGAAATTTAACTGCGTTTTTACTGAATTAAAAAATATTTTGCTGAATTAAAAATATTTTTGCACATTTTTTTGGCAGATTATTTTTTAATTATACAGAAATCGCTTGCTGACATTCTTTTTTGAAGAACATTTTTTAAGTTTTTTTTTTCAAAGTGTTATTTTTTGTGTTTTTCATGCCATCAAAACGATATTTTTCTGCTGAAATGGATATTTTTACTAAAATCTCTGTCATTCAGTTTTAGAAAATAACAGAAATTTTACTGAATTAAAAAATATTTTGCTGAATTAAAAATATTTTTGAACATATTTTTTAGTAGATTATTTTTTTACACAGAAATTGCTTGCTGTCATTCTTTTTTGAAGAACATTTTTCGATTTTTTTTTTTCAGAGTGTTATTTTTTTTTTTAAATATATTTTTGAACATATTTTTGAACATATTTTAAGCAGATTATTTTGTTATTTTACAGAAATATTTTGCTGTTTTAATAAATTTATCTGCTGATTTTACCTTGATAATCCTGACAGATTTTCAGCAAACCGTGTATGCTGAAATCAGCAGATTTCTCATATGGCTCAAAACGGGTGTATTTTCAGCAGATTTTTCTGCTGATTGGACAGAGAATTTATTTTGAGTTTGGTTTAATTAGGATCGTATCCCAGCATTTTACTAATAAAATTATAAATTTAAAAATTTTTTGACGCGATAAAACTTACAAAGTGTTCTCGTAACTTTACTAGATTTTTTGGCACCTCCTATTTGACGCGAATTCCTAGTAAAAATAACGAACTTTTTGTAATTTAACAAGCTTTTTACCAATAAAATTGTTAATTTACAACTTTTTTAAAAAAAAATTTAAATTCGATTGACCAAAACAAAAAATGATTGATAAAAAACAAGGAATATGGGTAAAATGGGGTAACGAGACTTTTCCTAGTAATTTGACAAGGTTGTTTTTTGAGGGTATGCAGTGTTGGTATGGTGGTAACAAGCTATTCTGAGGAGATCGCTAAAAATCCTTCATTCCAAAATTCAAGTCTCTATAATTTGTGGAGTAAAATTACCAAAGTACACTTTTTTTTGCTGAAGATCTTATATTAAAGTTTCTAGGACCATTATTTCAGGAAATAGTATAAGTACTAAATTATCTTTTTGTCCCCTTTTAATCGAAATTTTTAAAATGTAATTTTTTCGAAATGATTTTTTTCGTTAGACGATACTAGAATTCTAATTTAAAGTTTCTTGTACCATTATTTTAGGACTTATAAAAAGTGCCAAAGGAAACTTTTTTACATCCTTTAACCCACTTAGAGTCAGAATTTTCAAAAACTTAGCCTTAGTTAGTCTTCTTGACGGAAGTTTTTTTTTTCGCTACAGGATCCAACATTTCAAGCTTCTTAGGGTATTATTTGTAAAAATGAAAATAGTACCAAATTACACTTTTAACTATTTTTGTCCTATTCAAATCAAGAAATTCAAAACCATAAATTTTTTTACACTAGAGGAACTTTAATTCAAAATTTTAAATCTAGGACCAATATTTCAGGAAATATAAAATCCACCTTTTATCCCATTTGAGTGAAAATTTCTTAAAAAAAACTATAGATCCTTACAAGGAAGCATTTCATAGGACAGCCACCGATTGTCCTGAAACTTGAATATGGGAAAGAGGGGAGGAAAATAAGAATTACAAGTTTTTTCTTAGCTACCCAATCTCAAATTTAGCGGGTCAAAGGGGAGGGGAAAACGAATTTTTTTTGCGTTTTTTTTTACATTTTTTCAGAAGAAACTATATGAACATTTATTAAAAATCTAAAGTTTTTTTGAAGGCCTATTCAATGGCGTATAGGTCGTTTACAAATTCGGCTTCGTTAAGTTCCTATTTTCGAAAATGTAAAATCGTAGAGGTAGTTTATATGGAGATGTACATACGTAGGACCGTATTTTAATAGAGATTATTATAATATAATAAAAAAATTAATAGTTTAATAGCTACCCGTATTTTTGCGTTTGTAAAATTTCAAACTAGTTCGGATTTTCCCGAAAGACCACTTTTTTCATAAGGTGGCAACCCTTTTTTAAATTTGATATTGGGCAGCTAAAAAAAAAACAGAAAACTCTTATTTTTCTCTCCTTATTCCCATAAGCAAGTTTCAGGACAATCGGAAGGTGCCCTCTATAAGACCTTCCTTGTTAGTGGATGTACTTTCTGGGAGTTGTATTTATATTCCAAATCTAAAGTCCTAGCATCAGTGTTTTGGCCTGTTTGAATATGAATCAGTGAGTTAGTCAGTATCGAAACTCTTTTACGAATAACGATTACAAGGTCTTGACTCTCATAAAGTCATTAATTAAAGCATTTTATGGTTTTATTAACTCTTAAGTTTAAGATTTTAGCGTTGTGAGCCTTTGCGAGATCTTCAATTTAATAAAGTAATTATTTTAAGCTTTCACTGGGGTTTTATTAAATAAAAAATTTTAAGTTTAATGTGGCCCCGCATTGGGCGCCATTTAGAGTATTGTCAAAATTTACTCTTAAATTTATTTTTTATCAGTTTCAAATTTTAAAATCGAAGATGAAATAAACATTTTACCTAATTAATTTCAGACCTCTAAAAATATAGGAACCCAACTTGCTTGAAACCTTTAATATACATTTTTTGATTTTGTTTTGGACTCCTTAAACCCCCTACTCCCCGAAACCCCCTTGCTCTTAGACCATTAAACAGTTCTGGCCGAAGCTGTTTGGATTTCGTTATGACTTTTAGGATCTGCAAGTCAATAATTGTTTTACAAAAACTTTTAGCCCCTTCTTGACCGGAATTCGCTTGAAATAATCCCTTAAATATTTATTTACTAATTCACAAACTTTGATAACTTGCAGTGGCCAAGTGGAACTTATTAGAGCTTAGTGAATACAAGACTTTTGTTGTCCGAAAACTCCCCTACAAATATTTTTTTTACAAAAAATCATAGATCTTTTGGGGATAAATTTTCTGGGAACTGAATATGCATTCCAAATTTAAAGTTTGGCCTGGGTTGTGATGAATCAGTATATATAGTCAGTATTTCAATCATTTTACAAATGTAGATTACAAGGCCTTATAAAGTCATTAATTTAAACTTTTTCTCGTGGTTCTTATAAAACTTAAGTTTGAGATTTTAGCGCTCAAAGATTTTAATGCGATATTGCAAGGTCTTCAATTTTATAAAGTCATTATTTTAAGCTTTCGCTGGAGTTTAACTAACAAGGAAGGTCTTTCAAAGTGTGAGGTGACTCTGAGATTGCTAGAAATAGAATTGTAGTATTGCAAACTGTCAACATTTATTCTGTAGAAACTATAAATATTCACATATATAAAAAAACAATTTTCATTAACAAGACAAACTGACATTTAAAATCCTACTGATGATAACACTAACTGGAGTATTTGAAACCGGTATGGGCATACCAGAATTTTGCATTTTTTCAACTTGAACCCTTATATCACAAAAAAGTACGGGTCAGGTTAATTTTGTTAGAGATTATTATATATGATTTTGGCGGTCGTACGTATATACATTTCCTTAAACACTACCCCAACGATTACACCGTCCGACAGCCAATTTTAAACATGTACCGGATGACATACATCTGAAAGTAGAGATCAAATGGAGTAAAACTGCATGTACAGTTTTTCATTTTGTGATCCTGTTTCCTCTTAAAACGACTTTAAAGTTTTAATGGATACATTTTGTAAAATTTTTTGAAATATTTGTAATTGTCCTAGGATGACCCTGGTGACGGCAGATGAAAGAAGAGGATCTCCCCTAATGTTTCCATTTCTTTATTTTACCATATCAGGATAAAGGGATGAATAAAGTCGTTTGAAATCTTTATCAAAATATTTTGTTGAACATTTTGAATGTTATTGAAGGATACGTTTTTAAAAGGACGTAACTTACCTCTTTTTTCCTGATATGTAAAAATAATAAAATAGGAAAATTAGGGGAGATCCTCCTCTTTCGTTTGCTATCAAAAGTGGCATCCTAGGACAAGTAAAAATATTAAAAAATATTTTATAAAATTCAATCCTCTAAAAACTTTGAAGTCCTTTTAAAAGGAAACATGATCACGAAATGAAAAACTTTGAATGCAGTTTTACTACGTGTTCAACGACTTTTTTCATTTTTGTCGGTCGGTGTTATAAATTTTTGACAATAACGAAATTATGAAAGCCGAATTTGGACACGACCGATGCAACATTGAATAGGCCTTTAAAAAACCTTTCGACCTGTATAAAATGTTTATATAGTTTCTTTTGAAGAAATGGGAAAAATCCTCATAAAACATAAAGACTCATGTTCGTATGTAAGAACACATAATGAGAACTATGTACTATATACAACATACTGCAGCTCTTAATTTTAAACAAAATGTCGAAGCTTTTTACCGCGTTTACATAAAGTTTTCATTAAAAACTTTATTTGCGGTTATATAAAAAATAAAACTTGAGCTTCTCGATATTAGAAAGTGTAAAATTTTAAAATCGTAACAAAATAAAACCTTAAAAGCTTTCATCGTGTTTTTTCACTTCTTCAATTTAAAATTTTAATCTTGTTTTCAAAAAGCTTTCAATCTTATCCCAAATCGTAGTCTTATTAAGTCTTCAATTAAGCTTTTACATAATTTATTAAAGTTTGGAACTGAAGTTTCCTTTATGATTTTTTAAAGACTTTAAATAAAAGTTTTTTTAGTTTAAACAGCTTTCAATTTAAGCTTTTATGATGAGAATTTTTTAATAAGATTTAAAAAGAAAACTTCAATTGGAGCTTTTATCATGATTTAAAAATATTCCAATCTAAACTTTTCTTGTGGTTGTCTGCTTAAATCATGGCTATTGTTTTAATCAATCTAATCATGATAATTTCTTTAATGAAATTCATATATTACAAAGGAAACAGTGTATGCATTGCGTATACGTACTGATCATTTACAAATAGCTAAAATAACATCAACAACAATATTAACCTAGATGGTACAAACAAAATATTATGTGCAACAAAAGGCATCAATTTCAATGAAATTTTTATCTATATTTGTGTTAAAGCTCTAAAGTGTAAGTGTGTGTGTGTATAAATAGGACAATTTGATTGTGTTAGTGTATTTGGTATATTTATTAAATTGTTTCTTTTTTTTTTGTTTTGTGTAAATAAAAAGTCAAATAAACACATTTAAGCTTGAATGGTAAAAAAAAATACACAGACATACAGACGGATGGACATTCTAATATTGCCATCGACCATCCAACCAACAACCGGCAACCAATCTTTAGACATTAAGTGTGAAACCATTTTGTATGCTACAGTCGTAAGTCTAACGGTTTAATATTCTTTCATATCTTAACTGTCTAAAATGCTGTTGCCTACAATCTCTTACTTACGTGTCATGTATGCCTGTCTCTTTTGGCCAACGACAGGCCGGCTGGCCGGCCGGTTCTTGCTTTTCGTCTATAACTTGATGAACTGCCATCTGTTAACGTTTATGTTGTTTGTTTATTCCAAAGTCATTTTATATTTTAAAATTACCGTACTTGAAGTTTTTATGACTTCACTTTGTACTCTGTTCTACTTCTGGCATACTGGTAATAAATGAATGTATATGGATGGACAAACGGACAGACAGACGGCTGGGTGGATGAACGTGTAGGAATGAATGAAATTCAATGAAAACTGTGTGAAAATGAAGGAGTAGTTTACTTGTGGGTTTTGGATAGTATATTTTTATCAAAGGCAGCAGGAGTAAAAAGCAATTGCAAGTTTTTAAAGAAAGGCACTTTGGATCAAAAAATCAGCAAAAAGTTTTTATTTAATTGTGCCTTAAATTTCTTTATTAAAAATTTTAATAGTGCGGGGAATTGCAAAATGTTTTGCAAATCTCGAAGGTAATGTAGAGCAGGGTAAACAAATATTTTGTTAATCATTAATACGAGGGGTACTATTTATATTTCGGGAATTGCAAATAATAACAAAAAATTTTATATGAAATTGAATTTATTGTGTTTAAAATATTTCCCGTGATGATCACTTTTGCACAGTGTTGGAAAAAAATACGGTACGTATTAATAACGTACGGGGTTTTTCCAAAGAACACATTCACTAAAAAAAGCTTTGTCGGTTGTGTTCGTGTATGGACTCCTATGGATACCAATTTTATATCTAAAAAAAAAGTTATCATTCTCTGGAACATTTAAAAATTCAAATATCTCGCTAAATACTGCCTACACTACGAAATTTTTTTTCGAACCCTGCGTTTGCATTCGTTTAAACTATTTGTCATAGCAGTTTTTGCATTCCTCTTGATACACATCCAAAACATGGTTTTTGAACGCTACAAAAAAATCGTTTAACACACAGTTTACCTTTGAAATTGGGGAAAGTAGTGCCAAATCCGGACTGTACGGACAATGAGTCATAAATTCGATGTTTTGACCAGGGCAAGGAATTGCACACACATGTGCCAGTTATGGGCCCATGGCACATTTTATATGTTTTTTTTTTTTTTTAATAATTGTTTTAAGATATAAAATCCTTAGAAAAAATATTTAAAAAATAGTACTTTCTAAGGAAAAATATAAAAAAAAACTTTTTTAGAAAAAATAGTACTTTTCTACTAAAGTACTATTTTATCACCTTTAAGAAAAAAACTTACTTTTTCAGGAAAAAAGTACTAATTTAAAAAAATTTACTTTTTTTCCTAAAAACTGTTTTTTAAGAAAATATGTATTATATTTTTAGAAAAAATTAGCGAATTTTTAAGAAAAAAGTACTTTTCAAAAAAGTAGCAAAAATAACTTTTTTTAAGAAATTACTCTGTACTTTTTTCTAAAAAAAAGTACTTTTATAGACAAAAGTACTTTTATTCTAAATCGTAGTAGAAAAGTACTCTTTTAAGAAAAAAATACTTTTTTTCTTAAACAAGTAGTAAAAATAGTACTCTTTCAAAAAAAGTAGAAAAATTAGTTTTCTACTTTTTTTCTAAAAAGTACTTTTTTGTCAAAACATTTTTTTTCTCTTTTCTAAAAAGTATTTTTTTTCTAAAAAGTACTTTTTGGTCTAACAATTATTTTTTTTATTAATAATTCTTTCTAGAGTGGTAAAATGTAATACTGGCCTTTATTAATTTTTGTTTCTCAGCTCCCTAAAATAAACATTGTTTTTAGGCACAATGCACATAGGGGCAGCTATATGGGGCTTCTTGGCAACAATTGAATTTTTGAAAAAGCGATTTTGTTATTTTTTTTTGTTTTTATCGAAAGCCTATACTTTTCTACGCTTGACTGCATTTTTACTTTTTTGATTTATCCATTCTTCTTTTCTTACCATCGTGTTAAAGTTAGTAAAAGTTAAAAAAAAAACAAAAAAATTATTTAAAATAGTCTTTAGTTGAAAACTCAAAATAAAAGGTATGCCAGTAAAAAATGTTGACACTATACACATGAATGGAAAGGTAGCTTTAGCACAAAAAATTTGCATTCATGCTGATTAAATTGCATTAAATATTAAACTAATTATCGCCGTTCTAAGACATTTTTGTTTATGAAATTGTTCAAAACCTAACTTTGAAGGTCAAAAAGTGGACAATTATCCTACATTATCCTTAGTTACTTTTATACAGTGGTAAGTGGTATAATTCTTTACAAGAATCACTTATTAAAACTTGCTCGAAATGAGCCCGCGATGTGCAGTTGCATTTTAAAAATATTACCTTTTTTTTGGTAATTTTTTTTGTTATTTTTTTTTTTTAATATATTAAAGTTATAATTTGAGCTAGAGATGGGCACATGAGCAGATTAGAGCGTGATTCACGCGTGAGTGTGACTGAATTAAATTTTACTCACGTGATTGTGAGTGAGTGTGAGTGGAGAAAAAATTGCGTGAGTGAGTGTGCGTGAGTGAGTGTGCGTTCCGTACCATAAAATCAACAAAAAAATTGTAAAATTTGGCGAAATCTTAAGTTTCGTCCCAAAAATTCGAAAAAATTTGTAAAATTTTACTGAATTTTAAATTTTGTGAAAATTTTGAAAGATTTTTGAAATTTTTGTTTTTTAAATTTTTTTTTGTATAAATAAGAGTTTCTTGAGTGTGAGTGAAGCTTGCGTGAGTGCACGTAAGTGTGAGTTGTATTAAATTTACTCACGTGATTGTGAGTGAGTGTGAGTAGAAATAATATGCTCGTGAGTGAGTGTGCGTGATTCAAAAATTCGTGTCGTGAGAGTGAGTGAGTGTGATTCAAAATCAAAAGTCAGTCACGCGCAAAAAAACACTAGAGCACACATGATTCACCCACTTAAAGTTTAGTTGTTTGCTTCATCTCAGCATGTTAAATAAACTGTTGGTAAAAATGATAGCCTACTCACCCAATTTTTTTTTATTTATTTATATTACTCATACGTTTTATACCACATTATTGTATAATATTAGGAAAGTGAAATGTTTAACACTTATTATACTATATCTACAAAGCCGTTTTATTTAAAAACCATTCATTTTTTATTTATTTTCATTTTTACGTCCGATTTTAACTTCATACGGCATAACTTTTTTTATCAGAACATTTGGTGTGGAATGCTTCATATGTATGATTTTTCAATACAGTAATTGTTTTAACGGTATCCATAACCATATATAAAAATACAAGCATACAAAATTTTTTTACCTCTAACAAATTACAGTCGAACCCGGTTATAACGAACTCCGAGGGACCAGTAAAAATTGTTCGTTATAAGAGAAGTTCGCTATAAGCAGGGTATATTTTTTATCCACCTATTTTTATTTAAAAAAAAAAATAGATCCAATTTTGTTTTATTTGATGTTTTTTCGTAAATAAAATACTTATTGAGAATAAAACATTGAAAATATAAATAAATATTATCAAAATTATAATAGAAACCCATGGTACAATGATATAAACCAAAAATGTTCAACCTTTTGTGAGTTTAATAAACATAATTGCCACACATTAAAAATTATTTTTGGGAGTTCGTTATAAAAAGGTAAATATACATGTAATTGTGCTATTGGGACCATAATAAGCAGTTCGTTTTAACCGAGGATTCGTTATAACCGAGTTCGTTATAAAAGAAGTATTTTGTGTGAAAATTGATGACAAAACGTCGGGACTTTAGAATTAGTTCGTTATAACCGAGAATTCGTTATAACCGAGTTCGTTATAACCGAGTTTGACTGTATTATTATTTTTCGTTTTTGCGAAATTTTTCGCAATTTTGCAAAGAAAGTCTTACATGTTTTTACATAAATTTAATCCTTAAACAATGCTCTTTGAAATGGTGTGCATAACGTCTATAAAAATTCAGCGGTTTAATTGATGCCACAAAACATTACATTTTGCCCCTATGTGCAATGTCATGAAATTTTGTTTTTAAATAGCTCTTACTAATGGTAAGAGCCCATGCTATGGGCATATGACAGTTTGTACTATAGCACCTTTAAGAAAAAACGTACTTTTTCAGGAAAAAAGTACTAATCTAGAATTTTTTTTTCTTTTTTCCTAAAAAGTCTTATTTAAGAAAATATAGTACTTTTTATCTTTTAGATGAAAATGGATTTTTTAGAAAAAAGTACTTTTCTAAAACTCTATTTTTTTTCTTTTTTAGAAAAAAAAAAAATAACTTTTTTTAAAAAACTAATGTGTACTTTTTTCTAAAAAAAATAATTTTTTCTAAAAAAGTACTTTTTTAAACAAAAATCATTTTTTCTATAAAAAAGTAGAAGAAAAGTACTTTTTTAGAAAAAGTACTTTTTTAAAAAAAAAAAGTAATAAAAAATGTACTTTTTCAAAAAATTAATAAAAATTGTTTTCTTTTTTTTTCTAAAAAGGATTTTTTTGTTTAAATTTTTTTTTCTCAAAAGTATTTTTATACCCTCCAACTACAGTATGGGGGTATACTCACTTTGTCATTCCGTGCCCCCTAACGTCTTGTTTTTTTTTTATATGGACTTTTTACATTTTGGAGGGTATAAAAGATTCGGCACAGCCGAATGTAACACTCTCACTTGTTTTTTTCTAAAAAGTACTTTTTTTGTCTAAAAAGTATTTTTTTTTTTTCTAAATAGTTCTTTCTAGAGGGGTAAAATATAATACCGACCTTTATTAATTTTTGTTCCTCAACTCTCTAAGAAAAAAAATTGTTGTGTTGTGATAACTGAAAGAAATTTGAAGTTTTGTTGCACTTACAACGGAGGTCTTTCACAGGGCACCCACTGGTTCTCCTGAAACTTGTATTTCGGAAATAGGGGAGGAAAATAAGACTTACTTGTTTTTTCTTAGATGCCCAATCTCACATTTAGCGGCTCAAAGGAGAGGGGGAAAACGTATTTTTTAGTTTTTTGAGGATTTTTCAAAAGAAACCATAAAAAATTTTAAATTTTATACAGATCAAAAGGTTTTTTTAATGCCTATCCAAATTCGGCTTTGTTAAGTCCTTATTTTCAGGTATATAAAAACTTTGTGGTAGTTTATATGGAGCGGTATACACGTACGACCGCCAAAATCATATATAATAATCTCTATTAAAATTAAGCTGACTCGTATTTGGCGAAATTCCTGCTGGTTCAGATTTTATTCGGATTTTCCCGAAAGACCACATTTTTTTAAAAGGTGGCAACCCTAAGTTTGAGATTGGGCAGCTAAAAGACCAGGTAACTTTTATTTTTCTTCCTCATTCCTATATGCAAGTTTCAGGGCAATCGGTGGGTGCCCTCTAAAAATCCTCCCTTGTTAGTCTTCTAAGATGGAAATGGGTACGGATCAAAGATGGAGATGGGTACGGGTTCGGGAGTTTACTCTGAATGCCTCGAAATCGGGGTATCATTGAGGCTTCCGGATAAGTGTAGTATTTTCCAGGCTGAGGTGCTTTCAATTGATAAAGCCGCGCAGATGATTATGACAAGGGACCTTCGTCCTTGCGTCATTAACATTTTCGTGGATAGTCTCGCAGCTCTGAAGGCCTTAGAGTCAAATACTGTAAAATCGGGAATAGTTATGAATTGTATACAATCTCTTAATCGAATCAGTCAGCACACAATCAATCTAATCTGGGTCCCAGGCCATAGTGGGGTAGCTGGGAACGAATTGGCTGATGAATGTGCGAGGAATGGCTCTGAATCGGTGGGGGAAGGTGTAGAACCTGACGTCTCGGTTCCTATAGCGGAATTGATGAACGAAATTTATAGGATATCTGAATATAGGATGAAGGATAGGTGGATATCACTGACTACGTGCAGGATATCTAGAACACTGTGGCCACTGCCGAATCCTAAGAGGACAAAAAGTCGTCTTACTTAGGCAAACGGACGGTTAGCCTATTAGTTGGAGTACTTACAGGACACTGTATAATATGCCAAATGGCCGTGTGTATGGGAATTTCTGATAGGGACTATTGTAGAAGCTGTGGGGAAGTGGAGGAAGAGGAGTCAGTGAAGCACTTGCTATGCGAATGTCCGGGCCTAATGAGGAGCCGCCTTAAGCATTTGGGGCAAAGATTTTTCGATGACCTGGATTGCCTAAGCGGTGTCTCATTGACGTCTCTAGAGGAATACCTCTGGGAAACGGTGTGGTTTAAAAAGTAGAACTTTGTATCAGAGGGGGAATAGGGAAATATGATTAGGGGAATCACAATGGGCCTTATGGCCTCCAAGTGAATTCGCCAAATGGCGAGCGCCCATCCAACATAACCTAGTCTTCCAATTTCCGTTCTTTAATTAAAAAAAAAAATGATATCTTAAATTTTTATTGCCACTCCCACAACAATGGCGCACTCAAAAAAAAAAAACTGTAAAGTTAGCAAAAAATTTAGTTAAATTTAAATTTAATTGATCATGTGATCAAACTATTATTATGATTATTAAAAAAAAAAGGGGGCCCGTAGGCTAGTTGGTAGCGTGCTAGCCTTTCAACGTGGGGGTCGTGGGATCGATTCCCACCAGAACCCTTGGTTTTTTTCGCTACAACGAGACGACGGTCATTGTTACCAGTTCTCGGTTAGGTGGAATTTATTAAAAATGAGCTGTAAATAAATAGGAAAAATAAATAAAAATAATTGATCATGTGATCAAACTTTTATTATTATTATAGTTAAATTTAACTAAAAAAGCAACTGATTTTGGGCCTACTAAATTGTTAGTTAATTTAACTAAAAATATTTAGCTAACTTTTCGTAGAATGAATGTAGCAAAAAAAACGTAACTTTAACTAAAAATTTAGCTGAAATTTCGTAACGTTTTTATGTACATATATTAACAAAAAAATTAGTTGAATTCAGCTAAACTCTTGTTACTTTTCGTAAACTTAAATTTACAAAATATTTCGTAAAAAATTATAAGTTTATTTTTGCTGTTTTTTCATCAGCTTAAGTAGAACTTATGAGATTTGCATAGGAGGCTACACAAGAAATTTCACTTAACAAATTTGATACGAAAAATCAGCAAATTAATTAGTAAAAATTCGTAAACTCAGTTTTGAAGTCAACAAAAAAAATTAATTCATAATTTGTGCAAAACTAGTATTTTCGTAAATTGAACTTAACTAAAAAAAGTAGTTAAAACGCTGATTTTAACTAAAAATTTTCTAAAAAGCCAGTAAACTTGAGTTAACAAAAAAAAATTTGTTAACTTTACAGTTTTATTTTTTTGAGTGCGGTGTTAAATATTCTTGCATTGTGTAAGCACCCATCAAAAACTAGGTAATGTGTTGTGAAAAGAAATGACTGCCAATTACATTACTTATAACAACTACTCATTACCCACTGCATTACTGTAGTCCAAAAAGCAACTAGTGCCTTATATTGTAATATGTAAGTAGTGTTTCATGCAATGAGTAAGTACATACCAATAATTATTACTAATTACTATACTCATTACTAGTAATGCAAAAATTTTCTGGCAACTTACATGATAGAGCATCCACACCTGCCTTTATAGGCTCATCGGGGTAGTGCTTTACACTCAATGACCTCAGATTTGAAATGTTTCTAGTTAAAAACCAAAATAACTCGTTGAGGACCGACCAACAAGAATTTTGTAAAAATTGCTGACCCATAGTGCATTTTTGCAGCACATCAACAAAACAATGTGACAAAGCCATATAAAATTTAATTTTATTGAAGAAGAAAAGGAAGCAGGCCTGGCCTGCATATTTATTATCATTTTAACACAAAATTTTTTTGTATCAAAATCCCCAAAAAGCAAAAGGCTACAGCTAAAGTCAATTTAACAATCAATATTTCTTTTATGGTTTTAAAGAAATTTATTTATCAAGTTGTTTTGTTTATTTTATGTTGCTAAATGAAAAAAAATAAATAAAAAAAAACTAATAAAATTTAAAAAAAAAGGAAATTTGGTACAATGTCATTTAAATGCATTTTATTCAAATGTTTCCCACAATAAATTTATAGGCAGGAAATTTATTTGAAATGACTTTAATAAAATTCTATTCATTAGTTTCCAAGAAATGTTTTTAAAAAAAAGAGGATATTAAAAAATATCTCGAACTGAAAACACTTTACTCCAAATTAAATATTTAAACAATTTTTTTTAAATTAATATTTGAAAAGTTATTGGAAATGAAATCCTCTACCCCTTTTATTAGAGATTCCTTTAAATTCTTCCATTAAAATTGTTTGCAAATAATCCAATTTATTTAATTCACTTGAATACACACACAAAAACTTTACTGATTTGTTTTCTTTTACATCAATAGTTTTATTTGCAACAAATACCCAATTTAACAACTTTCTAATGAAAAATATTTTAGATAATTTTATATGTACGTGCATGCCACCCACCCACCTACATACAACTCTATAACTATTCACTAAACTTTATTCTTCCTTCCGATTAACAGGAAAAAAAGTCCCATGATTTCATATAGTTTGACGAGTACCTACATACATACATTTCTTTTCCAACAGGTATAAAGTGTGTATTAGTGAAATTCCAGTGTGAAAATTAAATTAAATACCAAAGGGCAGGTGAAAACATTGTACACACTTTTTGTTATATAAAAGAGGTACACAAACAAATATTTAAAATAACCAGGCAAAAGTTTTTGGAAACGGTGTAGTTGTTAAGTATTTTTAAAGGCGATTGGAAAATCTTTAAAAAAACTATAATAAATATACTTCTGAGCAAGCAAATGTGTTTAAAAAAATCCACTTGGGATTGTCAAAGGTTTAAAGTTAAGCGACTGCGCC
Source organism: Pegoplata infirma (assembly GCA_963921195.1). NCBI lineage: Eukaryota > Metazoa > Arthropoda > Insecta > Diptera > Anthomyiidae > Pegoplata > Pegoplata infirma. The sequence continues at coordinate 31,091,173 of OY992540.1, read as the reverse complement.
ATTTGCTTAAACAATGAAAAATATAAAGAATCACATTTTTGTACCCTCCAACTACAATATGGGCAAAATTTTTCAAAAATGCAAAACTTTGATCGAAGGACACCAGGGGTTAAAATTATCGGATTTGGCACAAACTAAGTTTAAGCTCTATGAAAGGGTCAATTGCAATAAATTTTGATATTTTTTTATTTCTAGAACGTGGGAAAAAAACGGTAATTTTTGCAAATTTCAAGTAGCGTTATCTCGAACACCGTTCGATGAATATTCTTTGATATTCGTGTTCAGCTCATCAAAATTAATTAGTGTGTTTTTTTAAAAATAAAATAAAAAATCCCATACTTTGATCGCCTGCCGCCATGGGTTACTTTAATCCGATTGCCATCAAATTTTTACCACATGAGTCTTAGGCCTAGGAGAATAAAAAATTTTCCTGACGTTCAAAATCGAAAGAATAGCTTTTTTGTCACACAAATTGATTCGGGAATACGAGCTCAATTTTTTATAATTTACTGAAATTATCTTCTGTAATAAAATGTTTTTGTTCTGCAAGTTCCAATCTCCAATTAAATACCAAAGAGCAGGTAAAAACATTGTATCTACACACTTTTTGCAAAATAAAATTTTTCTAAATATTCAAGGAAAAGTTTTTGAAATGCACTCAAAAAAAAGACTTAAATTAAACTTTGGAAAAAATTTCTTCAAAATAGTTTATAAATTTTCCCACTATTTAGTTAAATTTAACTAAAAGTTGGGAAATTTTCTTAAGTGTTAGGAAAAAATTTAAGTTTATGTACTGTCAAATAGTCCATTATTTTCCTTAAATGGAATTCCCAAATACATGGAATTCTTACCGCCAAAGAAATTTTCCCTAAATATATGACAAAAATCTTTATTTTTAAGACATATTCCTCTTCTTTAGTTTTAGGACGTAATTTTCTACCAATTAGTTCATTTTCTTAGATTTGAGGAAGTTTTTTTCCACTATTTTAGTAAAATTTTAATAACTCGTGCAAATTTTTTTTTTTTTTCAAAAACTTAAAATGGCGATATCTCGAAAACTAAGCCAGATAGAGCAAAATGGAGGCCATTTTTGGTTCTTTGAATCTACATAGTATCGAAGGACCCCAACGGGTCCTAACTTTGGATTTAAAAAAGTTGGCTTTCCCGAAAATTTTAAAATACTCATATCTCGGTAAATAATGCCAACACAACAATAAGTTCAAAAGCAGCCCTTAACACAGAGAACAAGTCCGCCAAATACCGAAAAGCTCTTCGTGTAATAGTTTTAAAGTTATCGAGTTTTTAAAATTCTCAAGACCCCAGTGGAACCCTAAATTCACGTATCTCAAAAACTAAGCAAGGTAGAGCGAAACGGACAAAAATTTTGGATCAAAAATTAAGAAGATTCTTATCGGGCTCTGAACCTATCGGTCCGAACCCAATGGGACCATCACCCAATCGGGTCCTCAAATGTGTATGAACTAAATTGAAAGAAAATTTTTCCCATTTTTTAGTTCAAATTGGCATATTATTTTTTTTTCTGTCCTTATTTTTAAGAAAAATATGAACTTAAAAGAAGGAAAACATGGCAATGGAGCTAAATCATTACACAGGTTGACAAAATTTTAGCTTTTTCAATTTGCCTGACCTTTGACAACTGATTTATATGAATTTTAGTTTGCTGATTCCGAATCTGTAATCCAATTTTTTCCATCAGCTCGCGTTTGCAAGCAAATCGCTGTTAAAGAGCCAAAAAGTGCGTTTTTTACAAACTTTGCTTGGCTATAATTTCCAAAACTATTTTTAGAGCCTCAGTTTTAAACACGAACTTAACTATATTGGATGCGAGGATTCCAAAACTGGTATTAGCTTTTTTCTGACAGCTTCAGTTTTCAAGTTATTAAAAAGGGCATAAATATTCAGACAAAATTAAAGAGGGCATAAATTTAAAAATTTTATTTAAGCGATATCTCCAAAACTAAAGATGACTCAACAAATGAAAGAGCATTTTTGAAATTAGCGTATCCAACATACCTTAAATCGTCAATCACTTTTTGGATGTAAGACAAGTGTTGGTAAATATGGATTCACAAACATGCCAAAAATAGCATATTTTCAAAGATTCCTTAGGCTATATCTCAAAAACTAGAGCTGACCCAAAAAAACGATAGACAGATTTGAAATCAGTGTACCCCAATTACCCAAAATAAGCTATCAGAACCCGGGCAAAAAAAAAGTATTGCCCTGTGTTATCAATATTCCTTGAATTTAGTTGGTTTTCCCATTTTTTAGTAAATTTTTTTTATTTGTTTTTATTTTATTTTATTTAAACAAATAAAACATTTTATTGTCAGAAGATGGTGAAAGTCCAATATCTACGCCAAGGGGAATTAGAAAATAAATTTATTTTCGGTCCGCCCCCTTTTGTGGGCGTGGTATAAAAGATTAATTTTAAATAATGATAAAATTGCATTATTTTGTTACAGAAATCATAATAAATGAATTTCTAAACACTTATCACGAAGGGAATAGTGTCCCCTAACACCCCCCTACGGCTCCCTCCTCCAAAACCCCCAACATTATTTTTTTATATATTTGAAGAGTTTAAAGGATTTTGTACAGTCGAATTTTTAACTCTTTTTATACCATCCAACTACAGTATGGGGGTATACTCACTTTGTGATTCCGTTTGTAACGCATCGAAATATCGGTCGGGGACCCCATAAAGTATATATATTATTGATCTATGATCGATTCTAAGACTTTTCTAGAATGTCCGTATGTCCGTCCGTCTGTCCATCCGTCTGTATTAGACACGATGCAGTCCAAAATAAAAGAGATAGACTCGTTAAGTTTGTTGGCAGGAATATGTCTTTTGGTCCTAGGCAGTTAAAGTTCGTAAATGGGCAAAATCGGACCAGGGGGAATAAAGTTCTCCCTTGAAGAACTTAACTAACCTCTAAAAAACGTCATATTTTCACAGTTTTTTTTGGATTTTTGTTAAGCAAATGAAACAATTTGTTGTCAGAAAAAGTTCAAGGTCCTGCACTTGGACTTTTTTTTGGATTTTTGTTAAGCAAATGAAACAATTTGTTGTCAGAAAAAGTTCAAGGTCCTGCACTTGGACTTAGGAAATAACAAAAATCGTGTTTTTAACCCAAAAATTTTGCTGGGTATATGTGGACATCACAATAAACATACAGAGTATATAGAGGATTTAGTGGAATAAATTTAATCAAATTAAATTTTCAACACTATTTCAATACTTTGTATTAAAATCTGGGAATGAAAGAAAAAAATAGTTTAGCATTTTTAACTATTTGTTTGCAGTTTGTTTTAAAGCTGTGCACACAGTGGATCGGAAAAAAATAAATTTACAAAAAAAAATCTCTGATTTTGAGACATTTATCCAACAGAAAAAGTAACAGATTCAAAGACATTTTTCGTATTAAAAAAATTCAGATTCTGTGTCATTTTTCCTTTAGGTTTATAGATTCTGAAACATTCTCCATTCTGATTCTGAAAAATTCTCAGACTTGGAGACCTTCTTAATATAGCAAAATTCTCAGATTCTGAAAAAAAAAATTCTAAAGAAAAATTCTCAAGTTCCGAGATTCTCTGACATTTTTTGTACAGCAAAATTTTTAGTTTCTGGGAAATTATCATTTTAAAACTTCTCTGCTTCTATTTTGGCTTAAATATTTCTATTTCAAATATCAAAAATTCCAACTCACTGCCACTTCACACATCGGACACATCGGTTCATATGGTAAACTTCAAAAAAAATATATACATTTGTGTATATGAATATTTCCCATATTACCAGGAATAGAGCAACTAAATATAACATTTAAATAGAAAAAAAAAAATCAGTTAGTCACTTATTTTGATGGTCAACTGCTGTGTGTTCACTAAAACCCTAAATGCAGGCAAATAAAATAGCAAACTAGAAAAAAAAAACCAAAACAATCAGCAACAGCAGTACTAGTAGTAGTTGTAGTGGTAGTAATAGCAGTTGCTGCTTTAGCCAAACTAGTGTAAACTCATTTAAACCATATACTAACTAAAGCCAAATTCAACACTAAAGTAACTTCCGTTTAACTATATTTTTTGCTGTTGTTGTTGTGGTGTTACTTTTGTTGCCATTTAAAGTTCAAAAAACTACATCACAACTAAAATATTCTATACTAAACACAGATGCACTTTATATATATTTACACACAAACAGGCAGTGAATGACACACACACTTTTAAAGCGAACTATGGGATAAGAGTCCAGAGTTTGAGAATATTTTAAAACCATAAATTCTTTTATCAACACTTTTCTACACTTAAAAAATTATGTCATTAACTGTTTGTAGTTTATTTAAAAAATTTTACGTTTAGTCGTTTTAAAAAAAAAAAACATTTGTTTGATGTTTAGATTTTATTAATGACTACTTCTATTCTTTGTTTCAAAAATAACACACTAAAAAATAAAGACTTTCATTAACATTTAATTTTTAAAGTCATTTATTTTTGTTCTGTAAGTAAAAACTACTGATTATTCTTTAAATTTTTAATGATTTGTGTAAGTCATTTTGTTTAAAATTGTTGGTATTTTTTAATGAGATATCATTATTTTTTACCTACACAAGTAGGTTATTTTTTTGTAGAAAAAAAAATCAAAAAATTATTTATAGAAATATAAAAACATGTTTGTATCAAGTGACTTTGGCACGATGGGTAGAGTGTCTGGCCAGAATGTAGTTGATTGCGGGATCGATTCCCCAAAATTTTATTAAAAATTTTTAAAAAAATATTTCAATAGAAAATTGTAAAAAATAACCTACGAAATCATTAATTTTTATTGTTTTTGTAGGTTATTTTTTTGGAATTTGTTGGTAAAAATAACAGAACTATCATTAATTTTTAATGTTTTCGTAGGTTATTTTTTTTGAATTTGTTGGTAAAAAAGAATGAAAAAAAACTTAATTTTTTAATGTTTAAGGTTATTTATTTTAGAAAATTTTGTCAACAGTAAAAAATAAATGTTGATGTTTGTTTAAACAAATGAATAATTACTGGGATGGTTTTCAATTGTTTATTAACTGGTTTTAAATGTGTTTTCATTTGTTTTTGCCTACAAAATATTTTGAGTGTGTATGAAAAATGCCCTTGAATCTAAGAATTTTTCTATAAGAAAAATGTTTTAGAATCTGAGATTTTTTTTAAGAAAATGGTGATCACCAAATTTTGATATTTTTTGATATTTATATTAAACTATTTTAAGGTGATGAACATTTTGGATACTTTAAATATGACCACTTTTGTTACTATGTAAATTTGAACTGTCATTGATCACAAATACTTGTTATTTTCGCTTTATCATATAAAATGTCTCAGAATCTAAGAATTTTTAATACGCAAAATCTCTCAAAATGTCTCAGAATCCAATAATGTCTCAGAATCTAAGAATTTTCCATACAAAAAGTGTCTCAGATTTCGAGAATTTTTCTATACGAAAATGTCTCAGAGTCTGAGAATTTTCTGTACAAAAAAGTCTTAGAGTCTGAGAATTTTCTGTACAAAAAATGTCTCATAATCTGAGAATATTTTCTACAAAACACGTCTCAGAATCTGAGAATTTTCTATAAGAAAAATGCTTCAGAATCTGAGATTTTTTATACGAAAAGTGTCTAAGAACCTACGAGTTTTTCTATAGGAAAAATCTCTTAGAATCTTAGAATTTTTCTATGCGAAATTTTTTTTTCAAAACAGAGAATTATTCTATTCGCAATAAATCTCAGAATCTGAGAATTTTTCTGTACAAAAAATTGTTTTCTATAAAAAAAAATTTCTCAGAATCTGAGAATTTTTCTATAGAAAAAATATCTCCTAAAATGAGATTTTTTTTAACAAAAAAAGTCTCAGAGTCTAAGAATTTTTTATACCAAAAATGTCTTAGAATCTAGGAATATTTCTATATGAAAAATTTCTTAGAATCAGACAATTTCTTTATACGAAAAATGTCTCAAAATCAAAAAATTTTTCTATAAAAAAAAATTTAAAAATCTGAGAATTTTTCTATACAAAAAAATCTCTCAAAACTGAGAATTTTTATATACGAAAAATGTCCCAGAAACTGAGAATTTTTTTAAACGAAAAATGTTTTAGAATCTGATAATTTTTGTATACTCAAATGTCTCAGAATCTGAGAATTTTTCTATATGAAAAATGTCTCAGAATCTGAGAATTTTTAATACGAAAAATGTCTTAGAATCTGAAAATATTTTTATTCGAAAAATATCTCAGAATCTGAAAATTTTTTTTATACCAAAAATATCTCAGAATCTAAGAATTTTTCTTTACGAAAAATGTCCCAGAATCTGTCAATTTTTCGATAAGAAACCTGTGCCAGAATCTAAGAATTTTTCGATATCAAAAATATTCCAGAATATAGGAATTTTTCGATAAGAAAAATTTTCCAGGATCCGAAAATTTCTTTACAGGAATAATTTCCCAGGATATAAGAATTTTTCTTTACCAAAAATGTCTCGGAATCTGGGAATTTTTCTTTACGAAAAATGTCTTAGAATTAGACAATTTTTCTACTTATACGAAAAATGGAGAGTAGGATGGGCCGTTTTTCTCTGACCGGGAAAAGTGTCCCGCACATACCAGAAACGTACCTGGGAAATCTTTTTGGAATCGGTCAATATCTTTGGTTTGTTTTTCTAGGGTAAGTCTAGGCTTAAAAAAAAAAATTTATTACACAATGAAAAAATTTTTTTTTTGATTTTAATTGAATGAAAAAACTTTAAAAAACTTGTTAAAAACTTGTTATTTGTCAAAAATTAATATCTAGAAATAAGGGAAGTCCATTTTCAAGCGGACATAAAACAATACTTGCTCTTATTTTGATTAATTTTACAATTTTTTTTTTTTGGATTTATTAATTTTTTACTCTTCGTTTGCAAATTTAAAATCGAAATATCTCGTTATTTTGAGGTAACTTTTTAAAACGGAGTATTCCATTGGATTCAATGACCAAAAAATAAGTTGGGGTGTCTCGGCGTTTTTGTGTGTCATTTTAAAAGTTTAAATTTTACTTACAGTGTTATTATTTTACTTGGATAGCTTATTAAGCCACAAAAAATCATTTTGGTCGGACAAAGTTTTCTGGTCCAAACAAATTTTTTTGAGTCTCATTTGGTTCTTACTCTAAAACTTTTTTAAAAAAATTAGTTTTTTAATTTTTACAAGCTCAAGAAATATTTTTTTTATTACTTTTGATATTAAATATTTATAAAAAAGTTATTTTAACGCGATCACCATTTTTTTTTTACTTTTGAATGTAAATTTGAAATTTTAGTGTCACAGTGTAATTTTAAACAAAAAATATTTTTTTTTTTATATTTAACACAAAATTTTGATTTTCGCTAAGCACATCTACGCAATTATATAGTATTTCGATAAAATCTGACTTTAGGAAATATTTAAAGGTAATCTGCAATTTTTGTATATTTGATCTGGCTCCCCTGTAATTTTTGTATATTTGATCTGGCTTCCCTAGTTGAGGAGTAAATCTTAATTTTTAGCATAATTTTTATAGAAAATAACACTGTGCTACAAAAAACACAAAATCGAATATACTTTTAAAATGAGGTTGTTAAGGTTGTAGGTCTCGTCGAAAAGATCAGAAAAATTCCCATCAAACTTGCCAGACACCCTCAAATTTTAAAGTTATTGTCAAAAATCGATTTTTTGGAACTTTTCTCACAAAACCACGTGTAACTTAAACATTTTTCAACCTTTTTTGGATAGAAGAAGGATAGGGCTTTTCATGTGTGTGAATTGGTCTATACATATAAAAAAGATATGTATTGATTTTTTCAAAAATATCAATTTTTTTGTTATTTTTTGAGTTTATCGATTTTTTTCTGCTATTGTTCGTTCAACAACATTTATATTTATAAACGTATTCTTAAATAAAATTTAATTGTGAATACGAGGAGCTTTATGATGAAAACATCGGATAACAATTGACAGAGTTGTGATAGTTTTTCTAAAAAAGAAAATTAAGATTTTGCTTGAAATTGCCGATCGGATAACCCAGGCAAAAAAAAATAAAAAAATAAACGAACATACTAAGAGGTCGCGTATCATTATTTTAAAGGTTTTTGGCCTCCTGAATTCGAATTTGCCCTTGAAATTGCGCTATCTTATTAAGTTTTTGATATATCAAATAATGTTAAATATCCCAAAAAACTGACGAGATAGAGCAATTTAAAGGCCAGATTTGCGCTCCAAAAACCTTTAAAAATATTGTACATGACCTCTTATGATAAATTTATTTTTTTGCCTGGGATATCTGAACGGCGATTTCCTGCAAAATCCTAATTTTCTTTTTTAGAAAAGTTATCACAGCTCTGCCACTTGTTATCCGATTTCTTCAGGATAAAGCTTATCGAAGGCAGAATTAAATTTTCTTTAAAAATACGTTTATAAATATAAAGGTTGTCAAACGAAAAAATTGATAAACTCGAATATTTTTTAAAAAATAACAAAAAAATTAGATTTTATTGAAAAAATCAATAAATAAATATCTGTCTTATGTATATGTATAGACCAATTCACACACATGGAAATCCACAGTTAAAAATTTTAAAATCGGTTGAAAATTTTCTGAATTACACAATGTTTAGTGAGAAGAGTCCCAAAAAAATGTTTTTTGACAATAACTCTAAAATTTGATGGTGTCTGGCAAGTTTAATGGGCATTTTTGTGATCTACTCGACAAGACCAACAACATATACTATGTCACATCAGAAGTATTGTTTCACTGTAGCACAGTGTAATTATTCTTAAAATTTGTAGCATTAATCACGTATGTTTAAGGTTGCTGACTTATTGAAGCTCAAAACCCCTTAGTTTAGTAAACTTAAAATTATGTTTTCAAGTTGCTTTTGTAGTTATTTTTGGTTTAATTAATTATCTAATGTGGGTTGGGCTTAACAATGTATTTTCAAAAATGTTCTAGCAGTGATTACTAAATTTTTCATTTAGCAACTCAAACATAAGTATATTGTAATTTAGTTTAATTTCACTTCTGCAGACTTTTTAACGGAATCTTTTTAGCGTTTATCACAATATTTTGCTGTTTTCAATTAAGCACGTTTGCATGAGTAGTAATACTTTTTTAAATTTTTTAGAAAAAGTCAAGAGAGAACTTTAGGAAATATTTTATGGTGATCACTAATTTTTGATACTTTTTACTTCTTAGAGGTTTATTTAATTTTTATTAAAAATAATAGAAATAATAGAAATGAAAAAGGGCTGATTCTAGTTCGAGATCTTTTTTATGTTCTCCAGTAAATTTCAGCTCATGATTTTTTCAGGAAAACTTAAGTTTTTTTTTCTCATCACATTTTAATGTGGTTTGGGCTTAAAAAAAGTTGTTTGAAGAATTGTTTAACAGTGATTACAAAAGTTTGCAGTTTTTGATGCAGAACCTTAACGTAAGTAGTTATTTGATATACGTATAAAAGTAGAGATAAAATGGAGTATAACAGCTTTTACAGTTTTTCATTTCGTGATCCTGTTGAAAATCACCTTTTTGGAAATTTTTAGCGATGATCACTAATTTTTGTTAGTTTCGCTGTATTACCTCTCTTTTTTGTTTTTTACGCTTATGCAATAAAAAATATTGAAAAAAAATTTATTCAAAAATTAGTTTTGGAAACTTATAGCGGTGATCACCAATTTTTGTTTAATTGCAAGAACAATACAAGAAAAAATGTTATGTGCATCAAAAAAAGCATCATATTATGTGATATTTTGTAGCAATAGTCCCATTGCTCACACAGTTACAACTTTAGTTTACTATTTACCTAAAAATACTCATATATACAACTGACAAACTGTATAAAAATTGAATTTGAATGTTAATTAAATTTTTGGATTTTGGTGTTATTTAATTTGTTGGTTATTTCATTTTTAGTTTGTTTTTTTTTTCAAAACATTTTTTTTTTTGTTTGATTATTTGTTAAATCTAACAACAAGTTTTGTGCAACAATGTGTTGCAAAAATAAAATACCTATGTGTGTTGCCATTATGTGAAAAAAAAAAAATTTGTTAAACCCTGCTGGTTGGTTTTTTTTGTTTGGTTTAAAAGTTGCGTATGATTATTATTTGCATTGGTATCTCTGTATGTGTCTGTGTGACTACTCCATCTATATGAGTGTTGAATTAAACATGTCTATGTGGAAGTTGTTGAAAATTTGGTAATACATCGAAATATATATGAATGCATGTTCATTTTTTTTTTTGCTGCTGCTGCTGGTTGTTGTTATTGCTGTGGGTTTACGTCAATTTCAATTTACATAATATTATGCATTTACAATTTGCCAAAAGGATTTATAAATTGTACATATAATTTTACACAAAATAACTATTGGTTTTAATTAACATAACTACATATTTTATGTTGAAATTTATGTATGCACGCGAATAATGTTATGTGCACAACCTCAAGGTGTATTTTACAAAATTTATGTTAATATATCACATGCAGTTTATTTAGTTTTAAACAACAAAAAAAATAATAAATATCTAAATTATATTAAGTTTAATGTTAAATAAATATTAGTAGCTAGCTGAAAAAATATATACAAAAACAAGTTTTTGCAAATTTATAGAGGTGATCACAATTGTTTGTTATTTTTACTTTAGGCGTTAGGTACTATATTGCACTTAAAGTATGATTTTAGAAATATTTTATACATAATTTGATTTTCGGAAATTTATAGCAATAATCACCAATGTTTGTTATTTTCGACCTTTTACCTTAAGAAAAAAGAAATAATTTGGAATTCAAGTTTATTTTTTTTAGAAAATTTTTATCAAAAATAATTTTTTTAAATTTTTTAAGCAGTGGTCACAAAATTTAGATATTTCGTCCTTTAGCTTTAAGAAAAAAGAAATAATTTTGAATTTAAGTTTCTTTTTTCAGAAAATTTGAATAAAAAATAAATTTTTTAAAGTTTTTTAAGCAGTGGTCACAAAATTTAGCTATTTTCACTGTAGCTTTTATTACCTTTTAGCTATTTTCACCTTTTTATAATTAGTATTTTAATTTTGGAATTTTTAGAAAAATTTAAAAAAACTATGAAACTTTTTTGGTGATTACCAATTTTTGATATTTTGATTCGGCACTTCTAGTTCATCAGTAAATTTTAACTTTCTAGTATAGTTTTACACAAAAAAAAGATATTTTTATCTTTTTTTATATTCGCCTAATCATATCAAAGCTCTTTAGTTAAGTAGTAAATTTTAATTAAATGTTTTTTCCGGGATTTTTTTAATTTTTGCTGCAACACCATTCTAGTGTGGCTTTAGCTAAAAACTGTATTTTTAAAAATTTTCTGTCGGTGATCACAAAATTTTGTTATTTTTGCTGTAGCACCTCTTTATAAGTATGTAGTCCTTTTATTTTAAAATTTTTGGAAAAATTTAATACAATAAACTTTGAAAATTTTGAAATATTTTAGGGTGATTACCAATTTTTGATATTTTCTATCTGGCATCTCTGCTTACAATTATATTACAACTTTTAGTTTCATAAAGTAGTTTAATCCAAAAAACCGTTTTTGTTTTAAATTTAGGTACAGTATTTATCACAATTTTTTGTTGTTTTCGTTTAGCTAAAAGCTAAAAATTACTTTAGGGAGTAAAATTTAATTAATGTTTTTTATGGTAATTTTATTTTAGTAATTTTGCTCTAACACTATTTTTATGTGGTTTGCGCCATTATTGGAAATTTTCTAGCAGTGGTCACAAAATGTTGATATTTTTGATTTAGCACTTTTTCATAATAAGTAATTTAGTTGAAACATTTTTAGAAATTTTTTTTTCTAAAATTGACTTTTGAAAATATTTTAAGGTGATCACCAATTTTTAATATTTTTGATATGGTACCTCTAGCTTAGGAGTAAATTTGAGCTATTAGTTTCTTAGTATAATTTTATACAAAAAATTATTTTTTTTTTTTTTATATTAATAGCATTGATCCCAAATTTTTGTTATTTTCACTTAACCAAAGCTTAAAACTATTTAGTTAGCAGTAAAATTCAATTAATCGTCAGCTTATTATTGTTTTGCTCCATACGCCAACAACTCGGTTTCGAGAAAAACGATAAAATAGGTTTACCACAAATTTTCTCGAAAAGTAATCGATGGATTTTGTTTTAATGTTTACCATTTATTGCTACATATATTGTTAACAAACCTTCAAGTTTTCAGACTTTTACATACAATAGATCAAAAGATTTTAAGCTTTTAAGAAAATAAGATTTTATGGTATTATGCTCCATATCCAATTTTGCTTACACATTTGGGAATTTTGTGTGATATGGAGCAAATGAGTTCTCAACGCCAAACAAAATAACAATGAAACAAAAAGAGCTAGATCGACAAAACTGGGTATTTAGAACACTTATATAGTCAGGTTGCATGGTATTAAAAATGGGGATGATCGGTCAATGGACACGCCTACCTCCCACACAACCTAAATGGCAAATATGACATTACTTGAAATGTTTAGAAGTTACGGTATTAAAATTTGGTACGTAGAATAGTACCAACATAATTAATCTTCATTCCAAAAATATGCAAGATCCGTTAATTTTTAAATAATCTAGAGCCTTTTCTATAACGCAAATTTTCAAAAAACGTCAAAATGGTGTGTTTTTTCTTAGAAAATGCTGGATATCTCAAATTTGAAAAGATGTTTTAAAAAACGGACTTCGGAATAAGAAAGAGGATATTTATATTATATATATTCCATTCCTAACTCATTTTTTTCAAAAATGGCGTATGGAGCAAAACAATAATAAGGTGACGTAATATGTTTTTAGAAAAAATTAAGTAATATTTGCTCGAACACAAGTTTTATGTGGCTACCCAGGCAGAAAAATACGAACGGGAGAGCGCTGGCAAAGTACTTTTTATGGTCGCTTGAGTGCTGGGAAAGCATCACAGTTTAGTACTCTCCCAGCGTCCAAAATGATAACCACGGTAAACGGTATGCCGTTGCTATTTTAAAGCGCTTTGAAAGCGCTTTAAAAACTTAAAATATGGTACTATTATAGCACCTTTAGAACAAAAAAATGGGACGTATCTAAATTATATAAGTCCATAAGACACAAATTTTTTGTGTGTTTATTTGAATAAAGAAATTTATTAAATTAGGATAAAAAATTGATTGACTAATTTATTAGGATAAAAAAAAAAATTCGACAAACTTTGAAATATTTTCCTGGAAAATTTTGTTTTCCGTTTTCTTTGCGTTTTGGAATAAAAAATTTATTAAAAAAGCTTTTAGGAAAAATTTTGGAAAAGTCCCGAAAAAAAGTGGTGTATTGAACCGAAACGGGTTGTGTTCCAAAGGGATAGGTCCAGTGACATTTCATATCCGAAGTTTAAGACACTTCCTCACGAAAGAAACAGGTGTTTTTATATAAAAGGTGTCAAATTTGTAATATGTGGGTCATTATGTATAAGTGACATATCATGAGAACTATCAAGGACCGGCCACTAATCCTGCAGGGAAATAAAAAACATTCCAATTGTTATGAAAATTAATAAATTTTAATAAAAAAATTATATTTTGAACGGATTTAAATAGAAAAACATTGGCAAAGCGCTTGGAAAGCACTTTTTCGAATTCATACTACCTTCTACACAAAAAATTAAGTGCTTTGCCGAGCCTTTTTCTTTGGAACGGTTGGCAGTTTCTGCCTGGGTAGGGATTAAATATGTATTTTAGAAAATTTTCTACCAGTGATCCCAAAATTTTGCTATTTTCGGTGGAGCACCTCTTTAAAAAAATAATTAAATTTTAAAATTTTTCGAAAAATTTGATACAATGGTGAACTTATGGAAATATTTTATGGTGATCACCAATTTTCGATATTTTCTATCTGTTTACGAAGAAATTTGACCTTTTAGTTTCTAAGTGTAATTTATTACAAAAAAAAATGATTTTTTACAACTTTTTGGTTTGGAGTAAAATTCTATTTATGTTTTTTATGAAAAGTTTAAGTTATTTTTAGCTTTAACACCATTTTTAGGCGGTTTGGGTCATTATTAATATTTTCTAGCAGAGTTCACGGAATTTAGATGTTTTCGCTTTAACACTTTTTTATAATTAAAAATTAAATTTTAACATTATTAGAACAATTTTTCCCAAAAATTGACTTTTAAAAATATTTTAAGGTGATTACCATTTTTTTATATTTTTGATCTGGTACCTTTAGTTTAGGAGTAAATTTGAACGTTTACTTTTTATGTATAATTTTGTAACAAAAATATTTATTTTTTTTTTTATTTTTAGCATTGATCGCAAATTTTTGTTGTTTTTACCAAAGCTTAAAATTTATTTTAGAAAATTTTCCAGAGGTTATCACAAAATTTAGCTTTTTTCGCTGCAGCACCCCTTTACAGGTAATTTAGAAAAATTTGATACAATAGTAAACTTTTGGAAATATTTTATGGTGATCACCAATTTTTGATATTTTTGATCTGGTACCCTTAGTTTAATAGTAAATTTGAGCTTTTAGTTTCTAAGTATAATTTTATACAAAAAATTATTTATTTTTTATATTAATAGCATTGATCCCAAATTTTTGTTATTTTCACCAAAGCTCAAAACTATTTAGTTTGCTGTAAAATTCAATTAATACGTTTTTCGATAAATTTTTTTAATTTTTGCTCGAACAATTTTATGTGGTTTGGGACTAAAAATGTATTTTAGATAATCTTTTATCGGTGATAACAAAATTATGCTAATTTCAATGTTGTGCTACATCATTATAAGTAGATAAATTTGATTTAATATATTCAAAATTTTATGGTAATCACCATTTTTAGATATTTTTGATCTGGCACTTCTGTTTACGAGTAAATTTGCACTTTAATTTTAGTAATTTTTGCTCAAACACAATTTTTATGTGGTTTGGGATAAAAAAAAATGTGTAATTAAAAATTTTCTAGCGGTGATTACACTGTATATATTTGCTGTAGCACCTCTTTAACAGTAATATTTTAATTTTTAAATTTTTATAAAAATTTCATACACTAGTAAATTTTCGAAAATATTTTGCGGTGATCACCAGTTTTTGATATTTTTGATCTGGCACCTCTGGTTACGAGTAAATTTTAACTTTAAGTTTCTAAGTGTAACATAATCCGACATTGATGACAAATTTGTCATTTTCGAGTAATCAAAGCTTAAAACACTTTAGTTAATTCATGTTTTTATGGAAATTTTTAGTAATTTTTGCTCTAAAACCATTTTTATGCCAATTGGGACATTATTGGAAATTTTCTAGCAGTAGTCAGTGACCACTGGTCACGCTTTACCACTTTTTCATGAGTTCGTTTTTCTGTTTATATTTCCTAATTGAAACAAAAATTAGTTATTTTTGTTCTAAAACTTTAGTTAAGTAGTAATTTTACAATAAAGGTATTTTTTAAAAAAGATGTATACAATAGTAATCAAAAACTTTTAGCGGTGATCACTATTTTTTTTTTTTATTTTTTCATAAGTATCTTAAGTTTTTAAGAAAATTGTATACACAAATTTTCCTTCTTTAGTTCGCTGTAGAACCTTAAGTTATGAACACGCATTAAAAAACATGGTTGAGGTGATCATGTTTTAAGAGCGTCATATTATGAATGGGAATATGATTGTAACAATAATGGTTATATGGTTGAAGGCAACACGGAATATTAAGCATAATATGATTGCGGCAATAATGGCCTAAATGTAATATAATTATGATAATATGCTGTTTCTGTAGTATGACTAGTTTAGGATTTTTTGGAAATTAATAGCCACACAGTAAGATTAGGAGTAAATTTTAATTAAGTTTTAATCATGTTGATCACATTTTTATTTTTTTAATTATATTTTTTTAGAAAGATAAAAAATTAATAGCGGTGATCACCAGTTTTTGTTATAAGTTCATAAGGAAATTGCAACGATTTTTTTTTAGGAAAAGACTCATAAAAACATGGTATTTTGGAATTTTATAGCTATGATCAAATATTTTGGAAAATATTTGTTTTGGCTCTAGTATCTTTATTTAAGGAGTAAATTGCTGTGAAAATGATCATCAAGAGAAAAACACAAAATGTTTTATTTTGGTGATGACAAATTTTTGTCATTTTTGTTCTATTCCGCTTAAATAATGATTTGATTGCAAGAAAAGAACTTGATAAGGATACAGTAATTTTATTAGAAGGTTAAAAAATTATTAATAAACATTAAGGAGGCGAATGATTAATATATCAAAGAGTAAATTGGTATCACTAATACGCCGCAATGTACCATAGGATTTATTGCAATTATGGTGGTAAGCTGTAAACCGTCATAAAATATATAAAAAAATTTATCACGACGGAAAATCTTCTCCGTTTTTTTTTAATATTTAGTTTTCTTAATTGTAAATATTATTTAAAGGTTTCAGGAAAAATACTTTTTGTCAGAATTATCTAAAGTGCAACATACAACAGGAAGTAAAAATGATAAAACGTCACAGAATCTGAGAATTTCTTATAGAAAAAATGTCGAAGAATATTTAAAAATTTGATTTTTTTTTTTTTTAAATATTATATACAAAAAAATGACTTGGACTTTAAAATTTTTTCAAAATTGTTTAAAAAAATTCTGAAAGTATATCAAATTTCAGTTTTTTTGACCAAA
This sequence comes from Pegoplata infirma, assembly GCA_963921195.1. Taxonomy (NCBI): domain Eukaryota; kingdom Metazoa; phylum Arthropoda; class Insecta; order Diptera; family Anthomyiidae; genus Pegoplata; species Pegoplata infirma. The sequence goes on along the minus strand of OY992540.1, from coordinate 31,074,426 downwards.
AAGTTTTCCTGTACAAAATTTTAAATTTATCTAAAAATTTTATTTAGTTTTTTTTACAATTAAGTTCAAAGAAATCAACTGAAAATCCTCAAGATTGTGTCAATATGTGTAGTCAGTCATCTAAGCCAATTGACCATAAACTTGAGAATAATACACACTTAGACTAGGAACATATGATAGAAACGTATGTTTGTATGTGGGATAGTATGACACATATTTAATTAAAGATTTTTTTTAAAGATTTCAAAAGTTTTCCACAATCTATGGCGATCCTGCCAAATTTAATGTTATGAGATTTTGAAAAAACGTTTACTCATTTCTTACCGAAAATTTGACCATTGGAACTTTTTGAAGAAACATTTAGGAAGGATTCATAGTCCCCCTATGAATCCTTTGAAGTGCTTCTTAAAGGAAACAGGATCACGAAATGAAAAATTGTAAATGTAGTTTTACTACATTTAGTCTCTAGTTTCAAACGTATATTATTCAGTTTGTGTTTAACAAATTTTTTAATTTTTTTCGGACGGTGTAATAAAACAAACCTCTGTGTTTTTTGTATTTACTCAAGAAATGCTGGTAACAAATATATTAAATGCCAGAATGATCAATTAAATAACGATCTTCCCAAACAAAATTATATTTTTTTTCATACTCAAAAACAATTTCAAAATTATGAGTCAGATTTTCTTCAGAAAAGTTTAAGATTCTAAACGTTGTTCTTACATGAAATTGTCGGTTTGTAAATAAAATTTCGCACACAAAAATATGCAGACTTAAGAGAATTTTCCTATAGAAAAATTTTAAAATTCTTAAAAAGTTTTTCTAAAGAATAATTCTTAGATAAGGAAACATTTTTCTCTTCGACAAATTGCCAAAAGTTTTTAATATTTTTCTGAGTATCCGATTTTGAAACATTTTCTTGTAGAATTTTTCACCCCTAAACAAATTTAAAAATTATAGAAAAAACAGAAACATTTTCTTTTAAGAAAAAAATACCTACTTTATTTTTTATAACTCTTTAATTGTATTATTTTAGGCATAACTATTTATTTTTTGTATGGCATACTTTTAGGCTCAATCAGAAAAACCGTTGTTTAAAATAAAATACTCCCTAATTGACATTCACATACAAACAGACCTCTTATACACACATTCAACTCTCCATACAATTTTTAGAGTGTTTGTCAAGACTACTCTTCAAAGAACCAAAGACCAAACGAAAAAAAGGGGAGATTCAAGTGATGCACAAACGTACAATATAAATAAAAAAAATCTAATAAAACTAAATTCATAGAAAATACCAAACAATACATTCAAACAACATATTGTTAAAGTTCAAGAGATAGTAGTGATGATGGTACAATCAAAAAGAAAAAAAAAAATGTCAGTATTTCTGACTAAAATGGAATGAATACAAAAGTTAGTAAAAAGACCGTACTAAGTAAAACAGGTTGCTGATTTTAATAAAATCATTTACCAATTGAGTAAAACTCGAAATTACAATATTTTTTTCAAGGGGCACCAGTGGGTTAGTTGTGGGTTAGCTAGCCCATTAAACAGGGGTTCGTCGTTTCGATTCACAAAAAAAACCTTGGTGGATTTCGCTACAACGAGACAACGGTCATTGTTACTAGTTCTCGGATAGGATAAAATTATTAAAAAATGGTGATTTGTTAAAAAAATTAATAAATTTTTCAATTAAAATGCAGAAAATTTAAACTGATGTTTAGAAAGGGCCAACTGAGATTAACCTTAATTACACGCAAAAAAAAAACATGTTTGTGGTGATCATAATGGAGGGGCAAAATAGTATGTTTGGGATTATGATTGTAGTCAATCATACTGTATAATAACAAGCATAGTCCAAACACCTTTTTTAAACAAATTATGATTGCGGCCAATCACACTGTATGGTTGTAGCTAAACATAGTCTGAAAACCATTTTTAGCATATTATGATTGGAGCCAATAATAACACACGTATTAATCATAACATGATTGTAGCTTAATGAATAAAAAATCATATACTTACGTATTTACCAAATAAACACAAACCGGATTTTAGAAATTGTCTTCTTTTTTATTTATTTTTTAATTATTTATAAAATTAATAAATATGTTTGTATCTAAATACTACATTAATTGAAAGCACATATTCGGGGGTGAAATTATACTCTGCCATCAGCTCTTAAATATCTTCGGCTTCACTAAAATTTATAACAATAACAAAAAAATATTTTATTAAAAACAAAATATTAAGATATAAATATTATGTGGCTTCTTTTATAAACATACTAAATTCATTATCACCATTAAATTTTATTGGGAATAGTTTTTGTTCGTACGACCACCGTTTTTTAAAAAATAAACAAAAAGAAGAAGAAACAAAATAAAAACGCTCAATCATAGCATGATTTGTAGCGATTACAGTATGATCACTTTTAAACATTCAATGGTCATTAACAATCAAAACATGGTTACTGCAACAGGCGTCATTTAGCTACAATGAACATAGTATGTTTAATAAAAGTTTACTAAACGCATATTTTTCACACACACTTATACAACACATAAGTAGACGTTCAAAAATTACACTCGCCCTTTCGATATGTTATAGATTTTAAAATTGTATTTTGTATACTTTGATTTTTTTTTGTTTTTTTTTTGGTTTTTTTAATATATTTTTTTTTTTTTTAATAAGTATCACTTCTGTTAGTATAACAATTTAAACAACGAACCTGATTGACAGACCAGAGAAGACTGACAAATCATAAACCATACACAATAAATGTTATGAATAACTGACAATACTATGATTGTATACATCAAACTTTTATTTATGATCATATATTTATTACTATGATCATAATGTCAGGCCACCATGTTTGTGGTCAGATTTTTCGTAACTATACTGTTGTTCCATCCAAACATGTTTTTAATTTTAGAGTGGTAATCATGTTATCATGATCCCCGCAAGCATTATATTGTTAGACAAACATTAAAACAATTATAACATGATTGCTATAACAATGTATTGTTGTAGAAGCCATAGAATGGTTTCCGTGATCATGTTCCAAACATGTTTTTTCTCTGCGTGTAAGCTTTTCTGAGCTTTCGCTAAACTTTCCTTAATTTCAATTAGAAATTTAAGATGAGCATTGCTGACTTTTCTAGGACTTTCTGATTTTCAATAAACAGTAGCGCTTTAACCCTTAGGGCACACTGGGCACGTGCCCAGGGCCCCGACCTCAAGGGGGCCCCCAGAAGTAGAAAATGTAACATATTCGCTTACAAAAATTTTTTTTTATATACAAATTTATGCAATACACTTAGTCGGTTGAGTTAACAATAAGGGTGAGTATAATTTTTAATTTTATTTTTTTGTTTTTTTTTATTTATTATACCCTACACCACACTGTGGTACAGGGTATAATGAGTTTGTGCTGATGTTTGTAACTACCCGAAATATTGGTCCTATACCCACTTTCAAGTATACCGATAGACTTAGAATCATTTTTTGAGTCGATTTAGCGATGTCCGTCCGTCCGTCCGTCCATCTGTCCATGTAAACGGTGTAAACACGATACAGGTCGCAATTTTTAATCTATTGACTTGAATTTGAAACTTAAGCCTCTTTTGGCCCAAGGACGAAGCCTATTGAAATTGAAAAAAATCGGTCCATATTTAGACCTAGCCCCCATACAAAGTTGTGGCTCAAATGACTTTAGTTGTGGCTCAAATGACTCTAATAGCCGCATTTTAATAGGTATATTTTCGAAATTTGGCAGATAATCTTGTTTCATACACACAAATCACCATTCCGAATTTTAAAGAAATCGGACCAGTTCTTCTTGTAGCCCCCATACAAACCACCTTTTTTACATAAATCTCTCAAATTTCATGAAAATAGAAAATATTTAATTAAAATTCTGTTTGTGTATGTTAAACGCGTACTTTAATAACCTTATCAAATCTGATTATCATCGGACCATTTTTGGACCTAGGTCCCATGTGAAAATTTCGCCCGATATTCAGTTGAAGCGGTTTATTGTCAACAAAAAGAAGCCTATTCCACTCAAATTTGATTTGTGAGTGCTTTTTACACTTATTAAAGATTTGCCAAAATATAGATCTAATCAGTCCATGTTTGAACTTGGGACCCAGTTTCCGGGAAACTCTGGTGTAGGGTATTATATGGTCGGCCGTTTCTTAAAACAGTTAATAACATGAATTGAATTTGTACCAATTAAATATAATAAATATAAATTTAAAGACTTTTTTTGTCATTCGATTTTAATTTTTTTTTTCAGTGGGGCCCCCAAATACTTGTGTGCCCAGGGCCCCCGGCATACCTTAACCCGGCCCTGTCAATAAAACTTTTCTGAATTTAGGTGGAGCTTTATATACCCTCCATTCTAGTGATAGAGGGAATATATAAGTTTATCAATCCGAAATATTGGTCTAAGACCCCCTAAAGTATATATATTCATAATCCTCGATTGATTTTAAGACGATTTACCGATGTCTGTCCGCCTGTCTGTCTGTTGAAAACACGCTAACTTTTGAAAGACTTTACGGAGGCTCCTCAAATTTGGCATATATGTTAGTCATTTACCTGGTCAGGTTGGTATTGCAATTCAGCGAAATCGGTCCAGTGGTTCAAAAGTTATGAGAAAAAGGCTGAATTTCGGCAAGGGTTTTTCGTGAGTTTTCGAGATAAAAAACACACCGACTTTCGAAGGGTAGTTCTGATGATTCTCACGCTTGGCATATATATTTGTCGTTCCCCTGGCCCAGCTCGTTTTGAGTTTTAGCAAAATCGGTCCAGTGGTTCAAAAACTATTAGCAAAACCGTGAATTTCAAATTAGTTTCACCTTAAATTCACGTGTTGAAACCCCGTTAAACATGTTGTAACAACATTGGTAAGTCACAAAAATATTTTGCAACGTATTTTTGTCACACAAAAATATTTTTGCACTGAAAGAAAAAAAAAATACGTTCAAAAAAAATTTTACACTCAAAAAAAAATTTAGTAAATTTTTTATACCCTCCAACTACAGTATGGGGGTATACTCACTTTGTCATTCTGTGTGCAACGCATCCAAATATCGGTCTAGGACCCCATAAAGTATATATATTTATGATCAGTGATCGATTCTAAGACATTCCAGCGAGGTCCGTCCGTCCGTCTGTCCGCCTGTAGTTAACACGATGCAGTCCAAAATAAAAGAGCTAGACTTCCGACATTTGGCACGAATAGGTCTTATGTTCCTAGGCAGGTTAGGGTCGTAAATGAGCAAAATCCAACCAGGGGGAAAAAAGTTCCCCCTTGAAGAACTAAATCAACCTCTGAAATTTACCATTTTTTAGATGATTTTTTATGCTTTTGTTTAACAACTGCAACATTTTTATGCTACACTCAAAATAATACATTAGTAAATTTATTAATTTTGTTTTGCTAATGCTGGTTAGCTAACTTTTAGCAAATTTTTAGTTGATATTAGCATGTTAGCAAAAATATCTTGTAAACTTCATTTAGCGCATTAGCAATTTTAAACAAAATTTTAACTAATTTTTTTGCTAAATTTTAAATTAAGTTGATCAAATTTTTACAAGCTTTTTTGCTAATATTAGCAAAAATAAATGGTACATTTTTTTATAATTTCAGAAAACTTAAAATGGCTCTAAAACTAAGCCAGATAGAGCAAAATGGAGGCCATTTTTGGTTCTCGGGCTTTCCGTAGTATCGCGGGTCCTTTTCACATGTGTGGACCGTAATGGGTTCTAACTTTGGATCCAAAAAAGTAAGCATTCCCGAAAATTTTAAAATGCTCATATCTCGGTAAATATTGCCGACACAACAAAAAGTCTAAAAGCATTTTTGTAGCTCTCAACACGTAGAACAAGACAGAAATAATCAAAAGCTCTCCGATTAATATTTTTGAAGTTATCGAGTTTTGTAATTATCAAAACCCCGGTAGACCCCTAAAATCACGTATCTCAAAAACTAAGCAAGGTAGAGCGAAACGGACACAAATTTTGGATCAAAACTATGTCGATTTTAAAGGAACCCAACTAGGTCTAGGCACATCGGGGTCTGGACCTAAGGGGTCCGAACCCAATGGGGTCCTCAAATGTGTATGAACTAATTTGAAAAAAAAAAAAATATCAGTTAACTAATTTTTGGCAAAACATTTTTGCTAACTTTACCAAAAAAATTATGGGTTCAAAATCAGCAAATTTTCTTGTAGGCTTACAAGCTTTTTTGCTAACATTATAGTTTTTTTTTGTAGTGTACAAGAAGTTCAATGTCCTGTATTTTACCCAAAGAATTAGAAAATGTGTTTTTTTCAGTCCGCCCCCTTTTATGGGCGTGGAATAAAAAAAAATAAAAATAATGATAAACTTTTATTTCTTTAATGCAAAAAGCATAGGAATGAATTTTTAAACACATATTCAAGAGTTAAAGTTGGGTTTTATAAATTTCCATTGAGTTTTTCCTGATTTTTATACCCTTCAACTATAGTATGAGGGTATACTCAACTTGTCATTCAGTTTGTAACGCATCGAAATATTGGTCGGGGACCCCATAAAATATATATATTATTGATCTATGATCGATTCTAAGACTTTTCTAGAATGTCCGTATGTCCGTCCGTCCATCTGTATAAGACACGTTGCAGTCCAAAATAAAAGACATAGACTCGTCAAGTTCGGCAGGAATATGTGTTTTGGTTCTAGGCAGTTTAAGTTCGTAACAGGCAAAATCGGACCGGGGGAAAAAGTTCCGCCATATTTTCACAGGTTTTTTTGTATTTTTGTTAAGCAAATGAAACAATTTTATGTCAGAAAATTTAAAGGAATTAAAAAAAATCAATTTTTTTCCCGCCTTCCTTTTGTGGGCGTGGATATTAAAAATGTTTTTAAATAATGATTAAATTGTATTACTTAAGCTCCAAAAGCTTAATAAATGAATTTTTAAACATTTACCGCTTGGGTTTATGTGTCCCCCAATGACCCCTACTGACCCCCCTAAAAAAACGCCGCTGCAATTTTTTTTTTTTAATTTTTTTTATATGTTGGAAGGTATTAAAAATTCGGCACAGCCTAATTTAACACTCTCACTTGTTTAAAGCTTTTTTTGGATATTAAATGAGCTTTTCTAAATTTCAATTGTGTTTTTGTGAATTTTAATTAGCATAAGTTAAGTATTACTGAATTTCAGTTGTGCTTTTCGAAATTTAAATTGAAGTTTTTACTTAAATATTAATAACCATGTCCCCCCCCCTTATACATTGATAATATTATATTACATCAATAAGCTTAAAATATCAATATAGATCAAATTGAAATGGAAATGAATTGAAAATAAATTATATTATATTACTAATATTGAGTATGGTATTACAAAAATAGTTTTTTAATATTATAAGAAGGCATCAATGTAAAAAAAAGGAGAAAATCATAATAAACTCATCACAATAATTTTATTTGATTTTTATAAAATTTCATTATTTTACTTTTCACAAACATAAATTCAAATCAGTTGTTTGTTTGTGTTGTTAGCAATGGAATTTTCTATTAATACCATTTACGTGCCATATTTTGCATCCGGTTTTCAAAATGGACATATTTGGAAATACACACTCACACATATATAACAACCAACAAACATTCATATCATTTATACAAGCGTAGATACACTGAAAAAAATAACTTTGGAAAAAAATTAACAAATAAAAATGGATTATTATATTATGGTAATGAATTTTCGAACTTATAAATCTACTGTTTTCGGTAGATTTACGAATTTTTTCATAAAATTGAATGAAAAGTTCATAGAAATAATAAAATTAACTTAAAAACTTAAAAAAACATCTTCGTGGTAATTTTTGCTATTAACGCAAAGAATTTTTAAAGCTAAAAATCTACTGTCTAACGATTTTGTTCATTAAATTTATGAAAAGTTTCATTGAAATTATAAAAACATTAAAAAATTAAATGAAAAAATTAAATTTTATAAAAAAAAATGATAAGCTTAGTGAAGATTTCATTACTCCAATAAAAATTTTCAAATTAATCTTACATAAATTTCATTTATTAATTGAAAATTTTTTCATTAATTAATTGAAAGTTTCATAGCCCCCTTTTTTAATCAAAATTTCTTTCAGTGCACCATCCAATCCATCCATCTATCCTTCCATTTTTCTGTACGTTCCATTTTTTTTCAGTTAAGTTTTGTTCATTTTTAGCTGGTTCCATAATATTTCAATGAGTTTTTTTTTTTCGTTTTTGTTTAGCGTTTCAAAATTGATTTTAAAATCATTTTGATTTATGCAATACATTGCACCATACTGTGTGATGGTTTATGGTAGTATTAGTAGTAGAAGGTACGAGAGTACAACTATTTCTAGATTGGAACTGGTGTTGGTTGATTTGTTTTTTTTTTTTTTAGTTCTCATCATCAACAACAATAACATTACCATTGCCATCGACAGAAAACGACACACCAACAAGAACAACGACGACCAGCACACCATCCAACCAACCAAACAATGCTAATGCTAACAACAATAACAACATCAGCAACGAAAATATCAATTGCTGCTCATCGATTTCTAATCAGCATCAGGCGCTACATAATGCGCGCTTATATTGAAATTGCGCAATCAAACGAAAAGTAATACGACTAAGGTAACAAGCAGAGCAGCAAAGGAGTTTTTTTTTTTGGAAAGCCTAAATGTATGCTATATATTTTTAAAACATTAGTAAGTCAAGAAAAAACAAGCCGTCATGAATTTATTTTAAAGCCTAAAACTATGCAACAACATAGCTGAAACAGTAGTCAGAAATCAAGAATGTTTTTATTGAAATTTTATGTAAAAAAATTAAGAATTATGAAGGATTGTCCATATTTTCTCCTCTATAATATATAAGTACTAAAAAAATACTGTTTTCGTGAGAAATTAAATTAAAAAAGTAATTTAAATAAAAAAAAAGTTTTTTTTTTTTTAAAACAGTTCTATAAAAGTACTTTTTAAAAGTACAAAAATTATACTATTTTAAGACATAGATGGGAATTTTTCATTGCCATTGAAATTTAATTACCATTGGTTGATATCAATGGTAATGAAAAAATTTTCATTACCATTTAATGGTAATTAAATTTTTTTAATTGAAAAAATAATTACTAATGGTAATGAAATGCACCAATTGTTGAAAAACACCAATTATAATTGGTTTCAAAACCATTGGTTTGCACATTTTTGTTTTTTTGAAAAGTCAAAAATTTAAACATCAAAGTATGTTTTTACAAAAAAAAATATGAAAATGTTAAAGACAAAAAACAAAACGCAAATAAAAATTTCAAATATTGTGTTATACAAAGGCAATCACAGTGTGTTTGGTTTATAAAATGTGAAAAACTAAAACACTATATAACAAAAACCAACAGATTTTTCCAAATATTAACGATTTTGTGACGACTTTTACTAATGGTAATTATTTTTTTTAAGTGATGCCATACCAATGGTAATTATTTTTTTTTTTAATTTTCATTAGTAATTAAATTGATAAGTAATTTAATTGGTACAATTGATACAACCAATGGAAATGAAAAAAATTTAATTACCATTGACATCAATTAAATGGTAATTAAACCATCAAATAATTGGTCCCTTTAATTAATTAGTCCCATCTATGTTTTAAGATTAGTACCAAAATAATCCTTTTTTATAAAAGGTATTAAACAGTACTTCTTTAAAAAAAGTACTGAAATTGTACTTTTTTATAATAAGTATGATCATAAATATTAATTTTTTTGTACTTTATAAATAAAAAGAACTAAAAAAAGTACAAAATTTTTATTTTTTATGTCAAGTGCCAAAACAGTACTTTTTTTGCAAAGAGTACTTAAATGAAATTTTTGTATTAAAATATTTAAACAGTGCTTAATTATATAAAAACCTAAAATAAAACTTTTTAAAAAGTACTTAAATAGTACTTTTAAACAAAAAAAGTATTTAGATTAATAGTACTTTGTTTGTACTATTTGTGTAGTTCTTACTTACAAGGGAAGTATCTCAACCCTTATGAACCGATTTGCCTGAAACTTAAAATATATATTAAAGAGACAATTTTAAGGTTGGGGTGTCTCGGCTTATCGGCCATATCGGGGATTTAGGGGTTAAAAACATGGGTCAAAAAATGGCGAAAAAATCGTTTTTTGGATTTTTCAACCATTTCTTTTTAAGAAACTATATGATGTTTTCATATGAGAAGAAAGGTTTTTTTAATGCCTATCCAATGGTCAAAATGGTCAAATGGCATAATCTTGTAAAAGTTCGGCTTCTTTAAATATTTTTTTCAGGAAAATGTGTAAATTTTGGGGGGTACTTATGTGAAGACATAGACCTACGATATCCATATGGATAAGTAATAATCTTTATTAAATTTAAGTCGACCCGTATTTTTGCCCTAAATGATATTCCTATTAGTTCGGAAGTTATCAAAATTTTCCCGAAGGTCCACATGGTTTCATAAGGGGACAACGAAATTTTTAAACACCGATATGGCCGATAAGCCGAGACACCCCAACCTTAAAATCTTCTCTTTAATATATATTTTAAGTTTCAGGCAAATCGGTTCATAAGGGTTGAGATACTTCCCTTGTTAGGTTGGTATTGCAATCCAGCGAAATCGGTCCAGTGGTTCAAAAGTTACGAGCAAAAGACTGAATTTTGGAAAGGGGTTTTCGTGAATTTACGAGATAAAAAACACGATAACTTTTGACAGGCAATTCTGAGGATTCTGAAGCTTAGCATATACATTTGTCGTTCCCCAGGCCTGGTTCTTATTGAATTTCAGCCAAATCGGTCTAGTATCGGTAATCGGTCTAGTTATTAGCAAAACCGTGAATTCCAGATTAGTTTCACCCAAAATTCACGTGTTGAAAACCCGTTAAACATGTTTTGAAAGCATTGGTAAGTCACAAAAATATTTTACAACGTCACCCAAAAATATTTTTACACTAAAAAAACAAAATATGGTCCACATACAATATATAAAGCTTTATTAAATTAGATGTTGCATATAATATTTTATATGACTCCATAAATGACCTCATACAATATTAGATAAATACAAGATGAGATACACATATATATATGGTTCCGAATCGGGGGAAAAAAGTTCCGAGAATTTTTTTTTTAAATTTCCAGACGCAAATAATTTTTGCGTTTTGGAGTTAAGAATTTCATTAAAAATGATTTAAACAAAAAAAAAAATTTAGCCAAATTTTGAAAAATTTTACAAGTCCTGAAAAAGTTTTGTAATATTTTCTAAGTCCTGGATAAAAAATATTTTTGGTACATTTTTTGCGTTTTGAAGTAAAAATTTATTAACAAAAGTTTTTGGAAAATTTTTTTTAAATTTTGTTTTTTTTTAATTTCTAAGTCCCGGACACAAATTTTTTTTTTTGGCAATTTTTTTTTTTTTTTTGCATTTCCCGAAAAAACTTGGGATAAATTTGAAAATTATGAGATAAAAAAAATATTTTATGCAAAATTCTACATATTTTATGTTATTATATAAAATTATATACAATTAGATAAACCCAATATTCGGATCAAAAACGATCATATTTAATCTAATATAACAAATTTTAAGCTACACAGAAAATAATATCGTATATTTTATTTTAATTAAAATTTTAATTGTTTTTTAATTTAATATTAATTAAACTTTTAATTAATATAATTAATTGTTTAATTAAATTTTTAACTTTATTTTAATTAATATTTTAATTGTTTTCAAATTTAATACTTATTAAGTATTTAATTTATATAATTAAATGTTTAATTAAATTTCTAGCTTTACTTATTTTTTTTTTTGTTTTGTTTTCCGTGTGTGTGCGAGTGTGTGTTTTTCTCTTGCATTGTATTACATACAAAAAAAATACATAAGTATAAAAAGTTTGTTGAAAGTTTTTTTATTTTTCACATAGGTTTTTGGATTCTCATTTTGTTTATAGTTTTATGTGTATGTATATGAAAGGTTTATAATCAACTTTATAAAATCATCTCACTGACTATGTCTTTACGGCATAAATAAATTTGGTCAAGTTTGAAGAAATATTTTTTTTAAACTATTTTATTCAAAAAGAATGTTTACAAATTATTTTTTTTTTAATATAATATTTTTAATTCATTTTTTTAATTTATACAATTAAAATTTTAATTATTTTTTTTTTAAATTTTAATTAAATTTTTTAATTTATAGTATTAAGTTTTTAATTAAATAAATATCCATTTATTTTTAATTAACGACATACAAATATTTTTAATTTATTTGCGCATTTTAGTGATTGGTCCGGATTTAATTAATTTTTTAATTAAATCTACGAATTTTTTAATTAAATATTTTTTTTATTTTTTTCTGTGTATTTTGAGCCACCAATTTCATCATCTTATTTTATCCAAATACGTGTTGTGCCATATTAAATTATATATGGCTCACTTTCAAATTATATATGGACCTGTATATTTATTTTTAGTCGGGCATTGACTGGAAATTCGGTATACAAGTTCGTTTTGACTTCAAAAACAACATTATGAAAAATATAGGAGACCAGTTAACGGCCACGCCCACTTTTTAACAAATTTTTAATTTTGGTTGTAATTTCTTTAAACTTGGTATATATACTCTCAAGGACTGTAGAAATAATATCACAAAAAAAGGGGCGGTCAGACAACTGCCACGCCTATTATTTAAAAATATGTTTAAAAAATGTGTAAAAACAAGGTTTACATATCGCCTAGAGTGTTCCTTATTTTGGAAATGTTGGAAATATTGAGACGGTACCCGCTAATTTTTTTTCCATTTGACTTAAAAATAACTCAGGAAAAATTTTACGCCCCTACGACCATGCCTTCCCTACGCGACGGGGCCTTAAAGAGGGTGGCCATTAAAATCATTTTTCCATACAAACCAAAAAATTTTTTTTTTTTATTTTAAATTTTTTTGTTATTAATTATTATATAACTTAGTTAGCTTATTCACGACAAAAAATTTGATTTTGGTGGCATTAGGCTTTCAGCTCTAAAAAATTTTTCGAAAAGAGCCGTTGGGATCCTACGGTAAAAAATTTTTAAAAAATATTTTTTTTAGTTTTGACAAGCAACGGTTTTAGTTGTTATGTTGCTTTTAATGATATATTTTCAAAAAAAAAAATATTATTCATATCTGTGACATCTTTATCTTTTTCGAAAAAAAAAATTTTGAGCTGTTGGACCCCAACGGAAAAAAAATTTTAAAAAATTTTGTAAAAAATTTTTTTTTTTTTAGTTTTGACAAGCAACGGTTTTAGCTGTTATGTTGTTTTAAATGATATATATTACAAAAAAAAATATTGTTCATATCTGTGCCATCTTTATCGTGTATCGAAAAACATCAACAATGCATTTTTTTACCGATTTTTTAGAATACGATAAAGATGTCACAGATACAAATAATATTTTTTATGAATATATATCAATTAAAGCAACATTGCTTGTCAAGATTTAAAAAATTTTTTACCGTAGGACCCCTGCGGCTCTAAATTTTTTTTTTCGAAAAATTTTTTAGATCCCATCAAAATCAAATCATTTGTCGTGTGTAAGCTAACCAAGTAATATAATAACACTGTGCTACAAAAGACCAAAAATAAAATATGCAGGGGTTCTCATATGAAAATTCGGGTTAGTTGGAGTCCATAGAGTACTGGTATACTCATAGTTTTTCTGGATCACTTCGTAAAGTACGTTTTTTATTGGCAAATGTGTTGAAAAACGGCAATTCTTAAATTACAATTTTAAAAAATTATTACTTTGTTAGTTTGCAACCGATTTTAAATTTTATGGATTTTTTTGAAAGGTATAAGTCTTACCTTTTAAACAAAACAAAAATCAATTAAAAATTGGCTGAGCTATAACCGTTTAAGTTAAAAAAAACCCGATTTTTTGAAAAATTTGTCATATTCTTTACACTCTAAGTTGAAAGTGCATCATTAAATATTTTAACTTTTATTTTTGTAAAAAAGCATAGTAAAGTAGCTTTCCAAAACACCAAAAAACATAAGAATCGGTTAAAAAATGAATGAGTTATGCTAAGTTTTGTGATAGGACATTTTTAATTTTTTTCAGAAATGCTTGTAATTCAATCATTCACAAATCTTATTGCTTGTAGTAATTTTATGTGCCTATGCATAGAGATGGGAACATAATTCGATTTGTGCGTGATTCACACATGATCACAAGTAAGCGTGATTGAACATCAACTTTACACACGTGAATGTGAGTGTCAGTGTGAGTGGAATAAAAAAATGGGCGTGTCAGTTACTTCCAAATCCCATTTATAATTTTTTTGTTTTGTTTGAAAAATATGAGTGTTACTTCTTAAACAAAAAAATATTGAGAATCGGTTGAAAAAAGGCTAAGATGCGGTCGTTTAAGTAAAATACATTTTTTGAAGATTATACCTGCAACATTTTTGAAACGAAATTGGTAAAATTGTGAGGTTACTTGATGGAAATATACGTATGTATAATTGAGCGTGAGTTAATAAAATATTTTTTTTTTTATTTTTGTTTAAAAAATTGTAAAGTAGCTTTCTAAAACAGTATTAAACAAAACAATAATTGAAAAAAATAGTAAGTTTTGTTATAAAACATATTTGTGTTTATTTATTCATTCTTAGAAATGCTTGTGTGTTCTTTGTTTATTATAAATATTGCTGTCTGTATCTCGTTTTAGAGACCAGCAGTAGTTGGAGAGCATACTGATTTTACTTTTTCCCACATAACGCTGTTCAATTCTTAAAATTTCCTGGTGAAATCGCTCACCTTGTTCATCACTCATCTGTCCTAAATTTGATGGGAACATATTTAGATGAGCATGCAGATGGTGCAATTTTATGGACATTAGGGTGGTTTTTTATTTTATTTTTTTTGGAATTTCGAGGAGCGCGCAGCGGATTTTTGTGCTATTTGATGTTAAAATAATTGTGTAAAAATTTGAGCTAAATCGGATAAAATTAACCCGAGGCGCAAGGAGGTCAAAGTTTCGAGAAAAAGCCAAAATGGCCAAATTTTGAAAAAACTTAAAAAAATGTAAATTTTGTAGAAATAAAAATAATAAAATATTTTTTATTTAACTTTCTTGCAATAATACTCAGAAAAAATTATCTTAAATTTTTATGACGGCAGTAACACTTTCAAACATGAAATACAAAAATTACCATGCATTTTGGGGGGTACCTGAAATGAGTGTTTTCGATTTTTTGAAAATTTTATTAAACAAAAAAATTAAATCTTACTATTCTATAGCAATGGATTATTAAATACATCCTAATGCTTAAATATTTAAAAAATTGGGGATATCCATCGACTCAATTTTTTTTTGGAGTCATTTGACTCCTTGAAATCCGCAAAACTCAAATGACTCCAAAAAAAAATTGAGTCGATGGATATCCCCAATTTTTTAAATATTTATTTTTATTTTTTATTTTTTTTATTTCTACAAAATTTACATTTTTTTAAGTTTTTTCAAAATTTGGCCATTTTGGCTTTTTCTCGAAACTTTGACCTTCTTGCGCCTCGGGTTAATTTTATCCGATTTAGGTCAAATTTTTACACAATTATTTTAACATCAAATGGCACAAAAATCCGCTGCGCGCTCCTCGAAATTCCAAAAAAAATAAAATAAAAAACCACCATAATGGACATATTGCAACCCATTACATGGTAGGCAGATAACATTTCGTGAACTACACTCAAAGAAAAAGCTTCTTCATATTGATGAAAAGTAACATCAATATGATGAAATGTTACATCATTTTTCGTCCAATGTAACTTGTCATCAATATGATGAAGCGGTGTCATCAATAACATTTTTTATTTGAAAAATAAGAAAAAAAATAAGAAAAAAATTTTTTTTGTTATTTGATTTTATTTAATTTATTTTTATTAGCTTACATTTGTTTGTTATTTTCTAATTTTTAAAAACTTACATCTTTTTTTCGTATCCACCGAGATTAGAACGCCGTACCTCTTGTTTGTTGGGCTTAGCCTCTAGCCACTGACCTACAGCATGACAATACATAATACCAATAAAAAGCCGTTTTGTTTGTTGTGTGCTAATAATAACGCTAAAAGTTTGTGCGTAACTATGCTTTGCTAAAAGCAGTGAGAGGGAAAGAGAGGGATATTGTACATTCATAAAATGTTTGAGTCTTTACAAATTCCCATAAACAAACGTTTAAAAACATGTTTATATACATATAATACATTGTATATAACGAAAAATGTTGAGTCTTCACAATTACGTATTAGAAAACGTTATCTAACTAAGTAGCGGTGCGAGATTTTTATCTATAGTTGGCTGAACTAGCTAAGGCGTCGACAATAAACACTGCAACTTGGGGAACGTGGGTTCAAGTACCAGCCGGGGCGGGACTTTTTTTTTAATTTATTTTTTTTTTTTGTTTTTTTTTTATTTTTTTATATTTTTTTATATTTTTTTAATATATTTATTTAATATTTTTATTTATTTTAACATTAATTTAATTATTTACAAAAAAAACATTTGAAAGGCATATTATGACACTTTTTGATGACATGATGAAATGTGTCATCACTTGTTTTTTCAATTTGGATGACATGTTTCATCATATAGAAGAAAATCTTCGTCAATATGATGAAATTTGTCATTAAAATTGATGACAGCAAGTGATGAAACCGTATCATCAATATGATGAAGCATTTTTCTTTGAGTGTATCTCCTCATAATGTTCACTTTTTGTGTTTCCAAGAAAATTTTCACATACCGAAACAAAACCTTTCCATGCATTCTTTTCTACAGATGTCATTTGTAGGATAAAATTTTCGCTTTTAATCAAATGTCGTATTTGGGGACCAACAAATATACCTGTTGAGAAGAAAATTTAATTTTATTATTTTATTATACATCATGTAAAAATATACTTTTTACCTTCTTTTAATTTTCCTTGTGTAATTCGAGGAAAAATTCGTTCAAGATATTTGAATGTTGGACCATTTTTGTCAACTGCTTTGACAAATTGTTTTATCAAGCCCAGCTTAATGTGCAGTGGTGGTAAAATAATATCCGTTGGATTAACTAAAGGAATATTTATGCTATTTTTTTCACCAACAACAAATGCTGTACGAGGAACCCAATATTTTTGAATATAATGTTGATGAGTTGCGCGGCTGTCCCATTCACAAAAGTAGCATGGATACTTTGTGTTACCACCTTGCATTCCATTTAAAATTGTCAATACTTTAAAGTCTGCTACAATAAGCCACTTATGAATGTTGTAATCTATGAATTTCAATATTTGAGCCATACTATCATAACATTCTTTGATGTCAGTAGCGTAAGCCAGTGGTACTGACGGATACGATCCTTTATTATGTAAAAGTACAGCTTTCAAACCTTTAAAAAAAATAAAAATAAAATGTTAACATATAAAAACCTTTTAATTTGAAGTATTTTACTTTGTGTTGAACCATCGATGAATAATCGCCAATCTTGTGGAATATGATTATAATCCAGTTTATTAAACAATCATTTACATCATTGCAAAAAACCAAATTACTGTTTTCAGTGCTTTCGCTGAATAGTGATCCAAACAACCCGATTTCCTCAGAGCTACGAAATGTAATGTTGACATTTTCTTCAAAATAATTCCATTGTTTCATTCTTGAACCCAAAAGTTCTGTTTGTCTTTTAGACAGTTCTAAATCACGTACAAGATCACGAAATTCCCCTGATGAAAGCAAATGTTGTTTATTTAGTTCATCTTTATGTGGAATGTATTCTGATGCAAAGCTTCCGTAATGGGTTGAAGATGGTGCAACCTCTGTTAAATCCGATGGTATTCCTTCTATTGCTTTTGGAACTTCGTCTTGTTGCTGAAGCACTACTGTCTTAATGACATTATCAACGTCAGCGTATTTGATAGAATGTCTTTTTTTAAAGTGGTAGCCTCTTGTTTTCGTCAAATAGAAATAGCAATTATTTTGTCTATGTACTCGTTGTGGAAGCCAAGTTACCGGTTCAACAAATGGAAAAGCAAAAGAACCGCTTGGATTTTTTTTCCGCGATCTTAGTGTTGAGTAACAAGTTGAACAGCAAACTGATGGTATATACCACATCCCGTTTATAAAGCAACGACTAAAATACTTGTCATAAAGTTGAATAATTTGTTTATTTACCGACGTATCAATTTTATGTCGTTTATCAACAAACAATCCACAAATAAAACAAAAACTGTTTCTTTTATTACACATTTTACTGCTGTCACTAACTTTTCACTTAAATCTTTGTTATTTTTTAACACATGTACTTTATTAAATTTGTTTTTATTTATTAATTTATTTAAAATATTTATTTTTTAATATGTCTTATTGCGGTAACGTTAGATTTATGAATGAATTTTCGAGATAATATTGGTTTGAGGTAAAATATTTATATAATATCACTACTTCTAAAAAATATTTTACCTGATCGAAGAGATTTCCCTTAAGTAAACACCTGTTTCATTGTTAAGGAAACATATATTATGGAAGGGTCAACAGGTCAAGATTTCAATAAAAAAAATCAAATAATTTAAAAAAAAATTTTCATACGAATTTTTGTGGGGAAAACACAAAATATACATTCAAAGATATACATTTTTATATTTATAAGTAGGTAAAATTTCCATCAAATAATCCCAAAATTTTACCAATTTCGTTTCAAAAATGTTTGCAATCGCACAACTTTTTCTGTCATAAAAATGTTGCAGGTATAATCTTCAAAAAAATGTTTTTTACTTAAACGACCGCATCTTAGCCTTTTTCAACCGATTCTCAATATTTTTTTGTTTAAGAAGTAACACTCATATTTTTCAAACAAAACAAAAAGTTATAAATGGGATTTGGATTTTTTTTTTCCACTCACACTGACACTCACTCAGACGTGAGTAAAATTGATGTTCAATCACGCTTACTTGTGATCATGTGTGAATCACGCACAAATCTAATTATGTTCCCATCTCTATGCATAGGCACATAAAATTACTACAAACAATAAGATTTGTGCATAATGGTTGAATTACAAGCATTTCTGAAAAAAATTAAAAATGTCCTATCACAAAACTTAGCATAACTCATTCATTTTTTAACCGATTGTTATGTTTTTTGGTGTTTTGGAAAGCTACTTTACTATGCTTTTTTACAAAAATAAAAGTTAAAATATTTAATGATGCACTTTCAACTTAGAGTGTAAAGAATATGAAAAATTTTTCAAAAAATCGGGTTTTTTTTTAACTTAAACGGTTATAGCTCAGCCAATTTTTAATTGATTTTTAATATTTTTGTTTTGTTTAAAAGGTAAGACTTATACCTTTCAAAAAAATCCATAAAATCTAAAATCGGTTGCAAACTAACAAAGTAATAATTTTTTAAAATTGTAATTTAAGAATTGCCGTTTTTCAACACATTTGCCAATAAAAAACGTACTTTACGAAGTGATCCAGAAAAACTATGAGTATACCAGTACTCTATGGACTCCAACTAACCCGAATTTTCATATGAGAACCCCTGCATTTTTTTGGTGTAGCACAGTGTAATTAATAACAAAAAAATTAAAAATCAAAAAAAAAAATTTTTGGTTTGTATGGAAAAATTATTTTTTAGGCCCCGCTCTTTAAGGCCCCGTCACATAGGGAAGGCGTGGTCGTAGGGGCGTAAAATTTTTCCTCAGTTATTTTTAAGTCAAAAGGAAAAAAATGAGCGGGTTCCGTCTCAACATTTCCAACATTTCCAAAATAAGGGACACTCTAATATCGCCCCACTTTAGTCGGCGTCGCAGACGGTAGCAAAAGTTAGCCGTTAGACCAAACACAAAAGTTCTATTCCATCAAATAAAATAAATATATAATTTTCTTTTCAAAAATTTTTATTATGTTAAAAATTTTATAAAAAATAGAAAAAATTATTTAAAAAAAAATAAGAAATATGACTTAAAGCCTTTAAATATCCTTTAAAATAACCAAAAAAGAGTGTATAAAAATCTTTTTTTGTTAAAAAGTTACAACAGTTTTAAATCTGCTTAATTAATACGAAATAATGAACACTACTTACAGGATTTTACAAGATGCAACTTTATGCACCCACATCTTAATAACGAACAGAATTATCGTTCGTATTTCCGTGCTATTAGGAATGTTTTTTAACGCTTTCACTACCGACTTTTTTTGGCTAGTAATTTCTTGACCAAAATTTGTGAAAATGTAGATCTATGCAAAGTAAAAACTTTTTGTTGATTTCGTTGGTCTACCGCGCCCTCTAGCGGAGATATATCCAACCAAACTTGAAGCTTTCACATGCAATATCTCCTGAACTAGTAAACATTTTTCCATAATTCGAATTTTGTATTTTTCGTATCGAAAAGTTCTACAAAATCCGCTTTTAAGAAAGCTTGTACGATTATTATTCGATTTTTGAGAACTTTTTAACGTTTATTTTGTTTTGCAATTTTTTTACATTATTTGAAAAATTTCCAGTTTGACACCAAATATTGCGTGTAGAGTCCACCTGAATGCAAATTTATTTTTCCGAGCACATCTATCGTAAAGATAACCCTTCAATGATCAATCTTGTCAAAACAAAACACAAAAATGTTGTACGGTTAATTTTTAATGAATTTTTAAAGATGTGTACACTGTAGTGTACAAGGGGAGTGAAAGGGTTAATACATACAAACAAATCATAAAAATCGGGCAACTTTTTTTTTTTTATTTTTGTCGTGCTAGATTGGCCAAATGTGGCACTGTGCTGTGGAGGGTATTCATAGATTCGGCCAAGTCGAATTTAACTTTTCTACTAATAAAAAAAATATTTGAGTAAATTTTTAATACTATTGAGTAAAAAATTACTTAATTTTGCACCAGTAAACGATTTAATAGTATTGAGTAAATTTTTAATAAAAATTTATTAAATGTTTGAAAAAAAAATTTAGTAAATTTTTAATTGTCACAATTAAAAATTTACTCAAAATTTATCTATTTATTTTTTTTTAATTTTAAAAAAGTTTTAATTTTTTTTACAAAAAAAAAAAAAAACAAAAAAAATTTTTTTTTCAAACTTTACCAAACATATTTATGTTTCAACAACATAGGAAAATTTTATAAAGACGATTACAAACTTTCATATACATACACAAAAAACTATAAACTAAACGAGAATTCAAAAAACTATGAGAGTTTAAAAAAAAAAATAAAAAAATACTAAATTTTTATTAAATTATTTACTTAAATTGTTTTTAAAACTTTTGAGTAAATTTTTAATTGCGTCAATTAAAAAATTACTCAATTTTTGTTTTTAAATTTAAACAAGTGATTACTCAAATTGTTTCCTTCATATTTTTTTCTGTGTACTCTCTTCTAAAAAGTACCTTAGTAATACTTTTTTTAAAAAAAGGACATAAATAGTACCTTTTTTAATTGCTTTATAAAATTTACTAAAATACTTTCTTTGTAAAAATATAGCTTTTTATAAAATATGTGGAACTATTTTAAGTCTGCGAAGGACCTCCCCTTGTAATAAATATTAACAAATTCTTTAAGTGTGTTGTTTTCACTGAAATAATATAATTTTTTAACTATTTTATTTTTTTTTTTTTATCCTCGAAAATAAAAATGTTTTTTATTAGTTAAACAAAAATACAAAAAACTTTTTTATGCGTTAGTTTAGTTTTTCAAGGGGAGCTCTTTTTACCCTGTTCCATTTAATTAACATGAAAACAATTTTAAATTTCCTGTCCTACAATCTTTTATGATTAATTAACTCTTTTAAAGTTTTTATAATCCTGCTAAGCCATTCAATCATTTATACCGTTGTTTGGTTCAATCGCTTGCTTTTCCAGGATATTCCATAAACTAAATTGAAAAGTTGTTGTCGTTTATTTTTTTTTTTTTTTGTTTTGTACGAAAAAAAATTAAAATTATGAAAATGAAAGGCAAAACCATCTGTATAAGAGCTATAGCTAACAAGAGTCTCTGCATATCATCAACCCCTGATTAAAGTGCCTGCATCATAAACATACACCCAAACACCTTCACCACCTATTCAATCATCAAAAAATATTTTGGCCTTTTTGCGTTACAGTTTTAAGCAAACAGATGTTTGTCTCCAAAAAAAAAAAAAACACAGCATCTAATACACATACACAAAAATTTCATAAATTTATGCTTTGAGGTAACTCTCTCTACCCTCACACTCAAAATAAAATGTCTGTTTAATCAGCGGAAAACTCAAAAAAATAATAAATCTGTTGATTTTTGTAGAGGCAGTTTGTGGATGCTTTTATCTTGAAAACCTTGGTCCATTAAGCAGAAACATCTATTCGGAAAATTTGTTCTTTTCGGCTGAAAAATCAAAAAAAAGACACAGTTTTGAATCACTGTCGCACACAGAAAATAATATCGTATATTTTATTTTAATTAAAATTTTAATTGTTTTTTAATTTAATATTAATTAAACTTTTAATTAATATAATTAATTGTTTAATTAAATTTTTAACTTTATTTTAATTAATATTTTAATTGTTTTCAAATTTAATATTAATTAAGTATTTAATTTATATAATTAAATGTTTAATTAAATTTCTAGCTTTACTTATTTTTTTTTTGTTTTGTTTTCCGCTTTACTTATTTTTTTTGTTTTGTTTTCCGAAAAACACACTCGCACGTGTGTTTTTCTCTTGCATTGTATTACATACAAAAAAAAAAATACATAAGTATAAAAAGTTTGTTGAAAGTTTTTTTTTATTTTTCACATAGGTTTTTGAATTCTCATTTTGTTTATAGTTTTATGTGTATGTATATGAAAAGTTTATAATCAACTTTATAAAATCATCTCACTGATTATGTCTTTACGGCATAAATAAATTTGGTAAAGTTTGAAGAAATTTTTTTTTTAAACTATTTTATTCAAAAAGAATGTTTTTACAATTTTTTTTTTTAATATAATATTTTTAATTAATTTTTTTAATTTATACAATTAAAATTTTAATTATTTTTTTTTTTTTAATTTTAATTAAATTTTTTAATTTATAGTATTAAGTTTTTAATTAAATAAATATCCATTTATTTTTAATTAACGACATACAAATATTTTTAATTTATTTGCGCATTTTAGTGATTGGTCCGGATTTAAGTAATTTTTTAATTAAATCTACGAATTTTTTAATTAAATATTTTTTTTATTTTTTTCTGTGCAGTGCATGTTTTACATTGTTTACATAAAAAACTATAAGGAAAAATGTTTTTTAATAAAAAAAAAATATTTTTCAGACAAATTAAGAACGGATTTGAATCATATATTTAGATTTTGTAGGATATACCTCTTTTTTAATTTAATTCTATAAAAACATTTCCAAATATTACAAATTTTTTACAATAGAAAAGATTTCTTAAGAATTTTTTTAAAATTTTGAAAAACATTTTGAAATTTTGAAAAAATTTCTGCCATCAAATAAATTTTTGCACAGCAGGCGTTTACAGAGATTTTCTTTTGAGTGTAATTTGTTAGCCCAATACACTCGCAAACATATTCCATTAGAGTGACATTTTTCCTTCAACTTTTGATTTTCCCAAGTGGACGATCAAATTTTGATGTACTAGACCCAAAAGTTATGTGTTTAAAAGTTGAGGCCAATCGGATTAAATTAAACCGTGGCGACCGGTGATCAAAGTTTTGGACTTTTAATATTTTTTTAAAAATTAATAAAAAAAAATTGGAAAAAAATTTGTCTTGTGACTTATCATATTTATTACTTTTGATGCACTGAACACGAATATCAAAAACAAAAATTTAAATCGATCAAACGGTTTTCGAGATATCGCCATTTGAAATTTTCAAAACAAAAATGGCGGTTCTGGAAATTTAAAAAAAAAAAAATCCCAAATTTTTTCCTTTACCCCTTCACAGAGCTTCAGAAAAACTTTCATTGTCATATAACTAATTTGGGCCAAATCCAATCAATCCTTCGAGCAAAGTTTTGGTTTTTTAGAAAAGGGCGCCATGGGTTAAAGTGTTCTGATTTGGCTCACACTAAGTTTGAATGAAAGTTTCTATCAAGCTATATAAAAAAGTCAGTGAAAAAAATTTGATATATTTTTTGGAAAAATTTCTTAAACGTAGGAAAAACTCACCATATTTAGAATCTTTTGGCAAATTTCAAATGGCGATATCTCGATTCCAAAAATCTAAAGTCTTGATCGAAGGGTGCCACTGTTACAAAATTATCGGATTTTGCCCAAATTCAGTTCAAATGAAAAACTATCTAAAGTTCTATGAAAGGGTCAAGGGGAAAATTTTTTTGGGTTTTTTTTTTTTTTAAATTTCTTGATCGTCGGAAAAACAAATAGAAAAGCTAAATTCGACTAGGCCGAATTCATGAATACCCTCCACAATGTACTTTTTTAATGATAGTACATTTTCTAACGTGAATAAATTTAACAATTTTGATTAGAAATATTTTATTTTGAATTAAAAACTGTTTTAATAATTTTTGTAAAAAAAAAATTACTTTTTTTTTTTTGAGTGTAAAATTTTTTTCGAGAGTAATTTTTTTTAGTGTAGAAATATTTTCGAGTGACCACAATACGTTGTAAAATATTTTTGTGATTTACCAATGTTTTTAAAACTTGTTTAACGGTTTTTCAAAACGTGAATTTAAGGTGAAACCAATCTGAAATTTACAGTTTTGCTAATAACTTTTGAACCACGGAACCGATTTTGCTAAAATTAATTATCAACCAGACCAGGGGAACGACAAATATATATGCTAAGCTTCATTAGCCTCAGGATTGCCTTTTAAAAGTTAGCGTGTTTTATGTCTCGTAAATTCTGAAGCCTGAGTAAAGTCTTTCAAAAGTTAGACAGACGGACGGACGGACATCGTTATATCGTCTTAAAATCGATTGAGGGGTATGGGGTGATAGACCAATATTTCGAG
The DNA here is from genome assembly GCA_963921195.1 of Pegoplata infirma. Classification (NCBI taxonomy): domain Eukaryota; kingdom Metazoa; phylum Arthropoda; class Insecta; order Diptera; family Anthomyiidae; genus Pegoplata; species Pegoplata infirma. The sequence continues at coordinate 31,049,365 of OY992540.1, read as the reverse complement.
GTGTTACAACTACAGTGCATTGAATAAGAACGGAATTTTTTGCAAATTTCAAATACACAGACCGACCGTATGATACCCTACACCAGTGCTTTCCGGAAAATGGGTCCCAAGTCCAAACATGGACTGATTGGATCTATCTTTTGTAAGATCTTTATTTAGTGTAGAAAACACACACAGATCAAATTTTAGTGGAATTGGTTTATTTTTTTTGCCAATAGCCCGATTTAACTGAATATTGGTCGAAATTTTTAGTTGGGGTACTAAGTCCCAAAATGGTCCAATTATATTCCGATGTGATAAGGTTATTAAAGTACACGTTGAACACCTAAAAAAAACATTTTTATCAAATATTTCCATTTTTATGAATTTTGAGGGAATTATTTAAATATCAGGAGGGTGGTTTGTATGGGGACTACGGGTAGGAACTACCCGATTGCTTTGAAATTTAGAATGGTGATTCGTGCATACAAAATTTGATTACCTGTTAAATTTCAAAGCGATATCTATTACAATACGGTTATCAGAGTCATTTAAGCCTTATCCAAAGGGGGCGTTTGTATGGCGGCTAGGTCTTAACATGGACCGACTTTTTCCAGTTTCAATAGGCTTCGTCCTTGGATCAAAAGATAGGTTTCAAATTTCAAGTTAATTGATTGAAAATTGCGACCTGTGCAGTGCTTAAACCGATAGATGGACAGACGGACGCGTCCGGACGGACGGACGGAAATCGCTAAATCGACTCAAAAAGTAATTCTGAGTCGATCGGTATGCTTGAAAGTAGGTCTAGGACCAATATTTCGGGTAGTTACAAACATCAGCCCAAACTCATTGTACCCTGTACCACAGAGTGGTGTAGGGTATAAAAAGACATAAACTTTGAAAAAATTTCTTCAAAATAAATTATAAATTTTCCCACAATTTAGTTAAATTTTACTTAAAGTTGGGAAATTTTTTTAACTGTTAGCTTAGCGCATGTACTGTTAAATAGTTCATTACACTGTACAACAATTTCAAACATTTTCCAAAATTACGGGGTTCCGACGATTGATTCTGGTAGAGGAGACCAAAAAGAGACAAAGAGTTTGGTGTCTATGTTAAGTTTTGGGCTTAAATGTGTTCTTACAAATATAGTAAAATTTTATGGCCAACATTTTTGTAGAACATTTCATCCCCGCCCTCCACCTCTTTCAGGGTATTTTTTACGATTTGTTAGAATAGAGCCAAAAAAAATTACCGTTATGAGGGGAGATAGAGAGTGAATATGTTCCACAAAAATGTTTGCCATAATATTTTCTACAAAGTTGCTAAACATAGCTTACACCTCAGATATAAAGAAAAGATAGTTTTATATATCGATATGCGGCCACAGGCCGATGTGATCTTTCAAAACGCCAATAATCGTATTTTTTTTTGGTCTCCTCAATCGTCGGAACCACGAAATTTTTTTAAGTGTTGCACTGTGTAATTTTCCTTACATGGAATTCCCAAATACATGGAAGAAATTGTTACCGCCAAAGAAATGTTCCCTAAATATATGAAAAACATCTTTATTTTAAACACATATTTCTCTTCGTTAGTTTTAGGACGTAATTTTCTACCACTTAGTTCATCTTCTTAGATTTGAGGAAGTTTTACCACAATTTAAGTAAAATTTTTATAATTCGGGTAAATTTTTTTTCCAAAAAACTTAAAATGGCTAATATCTCCAAAACTAAGCCAGATACAGCAAAATGGAGGGCATCGCGGTCCTGTTCACACGTGTGGACCCCAATGCACAGTGGACCAAATGTTGAATCTGGAGCGCAGTTGGTCGAAAAATGAAGTTTTTACAATATTGAATTAGTATCGCAAATATGATTGCACTATTCCTACCTTACTTAACGCTAATAAAATTTCTTTGTTTATTGCAAAAACACCATCGTAGTAGGCAGCCAAACATGAGTAATTAGTTTTTATAAAAAAATTTCTTCAAGTTCTGTGTAGACGTGTTGATTGTTTAAACTGCTATTTTACGACCGTATTAAGGCAATTTATCAAATTATTTGTTATATTTTAACCTCAAGGAATGTATACTTGAAGCTAATTTGTGTAGTTGTCCTTAAAAAAACGTAAATTAAAAAGAGAATCCACAATGGAATTATTTTTCAAGCAAACTTGAATTTTGTTAATGAATTTAGGTACTAATCCCGCTTACTTCTATAGGGTTTTTACATGATTTCAAAATAATAGATATTGAGCTCCAAAATAATAAAAAAATTGGCTGCTGGTTTTTGCTGGTTTTTGTTTTTCAGTCGATCTAGCGATGTCCGTCCGTCTGTCTGTTTAAAACACGATAACTTTCAAACGGCAACTCTGTTGCTGCTGACGCTTGGCATATATATTTTCAATTTTCCTAGTCAGGTTGGTGTTGAATATCTGCCTAATCGGTCCAGTGGTTCAGACGTTGTAAGCAAAAACCGTGAATTTCAGATTGGTGTACCTTGATTTTACGTTAAAAAAAAAACACCTAAACGCTTTAAATGACATTGATGAGCCACAAAAATATTTTGCTGAGTATTTTTCACATTCTCAAACATTTTTTAACCCAATTTAAAAATTTTACAAGCAAAAAAAAAATTTAAACTCCAAAAAAAAATTTCACTCAAAAAAAAGTTTTTTTACAGAAATCAGTAAAAAAAAGTTCTTTTTTTACTCAAAATAAATTATTTCTTTTCTAAACCGTTTAAAAATCTTTTTTAACGTTAAAAAAAAATACTTTCTCTGCTTATTATTGGCTCTACTTTACCTATATTTTATTACTAGCTATACCCGGTCCGCATTGCTGGCCCTAAGAAAAAAAATGTTTTATATTGCATCTTAATTTAAATAAAGTGTCCAAGGATCCAGCTAATAAACCTTTGGTTCCACTCTCGGTTAGCACTATCTATAGAGAAATCTCAACAAAATCGGTTCAGCCGTTTTTGCGTGATTTCGAAACAGACAGACATAACGTTAAGAATAGAACAAAGGGGCGGGTCATTTGACGCATTTTTATCGAATCGTGATAGTCTAAAGTTCCATGGTGTATCCTCGATTAGTACTATCGGTTACGCAAATTTCATTGACATCAGTTTTGCCGTTTTTGTGGTATTGCGAAAGAGGAGGAAATAACTTTTTATTTATGAAAAACGGGAGTGACATTTTATGCCCTTTTGTCGAATCGCGCTCTACATATGACCTACAGTTCCCGCTCGGTTAGTTCTATCAGTAGTGACAGATTCGGCTTATCCGTTTTTGCGTGATTTCAAAACAGGCAGATATAACGTTCAGTATAAAACAAAGGTGCGTGGCAATTTACGCCTCTTTGTTCAATCGTGGTCAGTATAGTACAAAGGGCGTTGCAATTTTGATCCCTTCTTCCAATAACGATCTTATATGGCCTACATATGAACTTGGTTAGCACTGTATGCAGTGAAAATGTCAAGAGAATCGGTTCAACTGTTTTTGAGTGATTGCGAAACTGGCAGACAACGTCCAGTATAGTACAAAGGGTCGTGGCATTTTACGCCCCTCTTTCCAATCGTAGTATAATATGGCCTATAGTTCCGCACTCGGTTAACACGATCAATGCTGAAAATTTAATTAAAATTGAATCAACAGTTTTTGTGTTATTGCGGAGCATGGAGAAATAACATTCAATTCAATACAAAGGGGCATGACATTTAACGCCCATTTGCCCGATCACGCTAAAATTTGGCACATAGTTAGTACTTGGTTAGAACTATCGTTGGTTTAAATTTCATCAAATCACTCCATCCGTTTTTATTCATTAGTGGTGCAATGTAAAAATTAGATTTTGCCCACCCCTTCGCCCACAGGCAAAAAAGCATGGCATTTTACGCTACTTTGTCCGATGACGCTCAAATTTGGCACATAGTGAGTACTCAGTTAGTACTATCTTTGATATAAACTTCAACAAAATCGGTCCACCCGTTTTTTATATATAGATGTCATTAGTGGTGGAATGCAAAAATTGGAGTTTGCCACGCCCCTCCGCCCACAGACGGAAAATCAAAAATCCGACTTGACAGTGTTACTCGCCAGGCTATTCTGAATATTCCCTGAAAATTTCATCAAGATCGGTCAAGCCGTTTTCGAGTCCATACGGAACATACATACATACATACATACCCACATACATACACACATCCATTTTTATATATATAGATGACAATGTTTCAATAAGTGCCACGCCCCTTCAAATACCGCCCACATTTGGACTATATAGAAGCTCATCTCATTTTCCTTGTGCATTACAAATTTCATGTTTCTAGGTGCTCTCAAAGTCGAAATATACTCTCTTGCACGCTAGATTAAGCATTTGGTCCACTGTGTGACGGTATTACCGGTATTCCCGGGACTACCGGTATGTATATTTTGTAAAGTTTTGTACAATTAAATTTTTTTCTTCGCTTTTACAAAAAAAAAAAAAAACATGTGAAAGACACCATTTTAATTTTTTAATGAATTTAAGGAACAAATGGTTACATGATTTTTAAATAATTTTAGAAACACAACTAAATATTTCTGAAATACTGATTAAATGGTGTAATTTAAATATTTTCTGGTGAAGTTTTTTTTTTCATTTTGAGAACCGGTACAAGGATTAGAACGGGGAATACCGGTATTTCCGGGAGTACCGAGAACCGGGAAATGGGGGGCACTAATTCACACATCTCAAAAACTAAGCAAGGTAGAGCGAAAAGGACAAAGATTTTGGATCAAAAACTATGACGATTCTTAAGAAACCCAGCTGGGGGCCCATCGGGGTCTCAACCTATCGGGTCCGAACCCAATCAGGTCCTCAAATGTGTATGAACTAAATTGAAATAAAATGTTTCCCCTTTATTAGTTCAAATTGAAATTTTTTTTAATTTTCAAAAATCCAAAACTTGATCGCCGGCCGCCACGGGTTAATTTAATCCGATTGGCCTTAAATTTGTACCCCATAAGTTTAAGGCCTAGGAGAATATAAATTTGCCCAGACTTTCAAAATAGAAAGAAAAACTTTTTTGACATTCAAAAAAGTTCTTCTTTCTATATACAAAAAAAAAAAAATGTCAGTCTATTACAACATACACCTTTCTTTACCACCATCCAATTTCATTTGAATTTCATTTAAAAAATATGTTTTAATTTGAAAACATGGCAATGGCCAAAAAAAAACAACAAACAAAACTCGTAGTTGTTGGTTATGAATTTGAGTTATTTTTTTTATATTTTTTCATTAATTTTCGGTTGGTTTCATTTGTTTTGCTGTTGTTTGGATGCTGGATGAAGCTGCTGTTGTCAGTCAGTCACTGAGTCAGTAAGTCATTTAGTCACCAGGTGTCAGCGAGCATTTAATCCCTACCGCAGCATTAGAGTAAGCTTCATTTGCGACAACATAAGTTCACTTATTCATTCATTTGTTCGTTTGCTCGTTCTGTTTTTTTTTCACTTTCACTCACTCATTCTTTTCTTTTGTTGTTGTTGATGGTAATGTTGGGGTATTGGTGTTGTTTGTTATTTAGTTCGTCCTGTTATTGTATGTTGCTGTTGTCATCTGTTATTGTATGATGATATATCCTTGTATATTTCTAGGTATGTGTGTGTGTTATTGTATGTGTGCAAAATATTTGTTATCAGTTGTAGCAGTTGAATAGCAGCATAGAGTTATTTATTTGTTTGTTTAGGTATCGCAGTGTTGTTATTGTTTCTTTATGTTTGTTCGTATAAAATTTAATAATTTTAAATTTTTCAAGCTAATTTACATATTTTGTGTACAGGTTTTTTGTTAAAATATGTTATCACCAAACATTTCATCACTATCCTTGGCTAGGTTAAAAGTGACAGGCAAAGGTAAGTTAACGCAGTACTAGCCTATATATACCACGTATACCACGGGACCAATAGGTATACTCAAAAGAAAAACTCTGTCAAAAAATCTGTAAAACGACTTTTACCCCCAGTTTCTGTAATACGAACGCCATTTGTCTGCGATGAATTTGCATATATTTTGTTTTTGTTACAATAACAAAATACACACAAAATCGTCACGAACGAATGGCGTTCGTATTACAGAAACTGGGGGTTACTTTGGTTTAGCAAACTTTCTGCAGATTTTTCTGCTAAAATTGATAGTTTTACTAAAATCTCTGTCATTCAGTTTTACAAAATAACAGAAATTTTACTGCGTTTTTACTGATTCTGTTTGCTGAATTTCAAAATATTTTTGAACATGTTTTTAGCAGATTATTTTTTAATAATACAGCAACAGTTTGCTGTCATTCTTTATTTAAGGTTTTTTTTTTTCAAAGTGTAAATTTTTTTTTGTTTTTTATGCAATCAAAAGGATATTTTTTAACATATTTTTGATCATATTCTTAGCAGATTATTTTGCAATTTTACAGAAATAGTTTGCTGTCATCCTTTTTTCAAGAAAACTTTCTTAAGTTGTTTTTTCTTCAAAGTGTTAATTTTTTTTCGTTTTTTATACAATTAAAACGATTCAGACCTACCTAAGACAAATAATTATATGTGCATTTTTTTATATTGAGTTATAGCAAAGAAAAGAAATAATTTTTTCATGTTTGGTAAATATTTTATTATGTTTATATATAAGCATTAAAATCATAAACATTTTAATTGTATACCTTATTTTTTAAAACTGAAAATAACGAAAAAGGAAATACTTCATATATTTTCTATAGAAAATAATTATATGTGCATAAAAGAAAATTCCTATATATTCTTTTTGATTTGCAATGTAATTAAGTATTTTGTGAAAATTTGTGTTCGCCTTGTGTATTTAAACTTTTTTAAGCCTAGGAGGCATAAAACCCGCCAAGGTTTTTAATGTAACAATACCCCTTGTCCCCCGTTTTGTCAGTCTTGTACGGCTTTGACTTTGAATTGACCTTGGCAGAAAGGGTCCTAAAGAGAAATTTAATTGGGTGTAGGTCGGGACTAATGGCTGGCCACTTCAATACTGGTATGTTGTGCGCATATAGAAAGTTTTTTGCCAAACGAGTGACATGGATTAGAGCGTTATCTTGTAAAAATTACCAATTATCCCCATACAGTTCGGTAGCAAAGTCTATTAAGTGGTCCCCAACAAGTAAAAATATATTTTTGCATTATTTTTATTGGAAACAAATCATATTCAAACCCTTCCTGATGATCCAAATGCTTCCTATACCATGACGGATTCGAAACTGTGCTATCGAAAATAGCACGTTTGGCGGAAATGTGTTAAATCTCTACAATAGAAGTGGAGACCATCAGCGCCGTCTTAATTTAACTTTTTTCGTCAGATATAGTGATAAAAAAGTTTAATTTGGATGGCAATGATCGTCAACTCCAATATTGGAGAGATTTAAGACAGCCGCGCCAAACGTGCTATTTGCAAAATCACGATTGGATCAGGAGAACGGGTCCGAATATGGTTTGCCCATACTAAAAACAATTGAATAATATAATTTTACTTGTTCGGGAACATTTAATAGACTTTGCTACCGAACTGTGTGGAGATAATTGAACATTCCACCAAGGCAACACTCCAATCCATATCACTGGTTTGACAAAAAACTTGTTTTATGCGTCCAGCATACCAGTATTGAAATGGCTATCCATTAGTCCCGACATAAACCTAACTTAATTCCTCCTTAGGAACCTTTCTGCCAAGGTCATTTCAAAGTCAAAGCGGTACACTACGCGTTAAGAGCTTAAATTTGCGATATTGACGAAACGAGGGAAAAATGGTATTAGCACATTAAAAAACTTGATTGGTTTTATGCCTCGTAGTCTAAAACAAGTATAAATATTCAAGTGCATACCAATTTTTTATGAATAACCTAATTATATTGTATATCAAAAAGAAAATATATGAATTTTCCTTTTTGCACATATAATTATTTTCTATGAAGTATATTTTTATTCCTTATTTTCTGTATTAAATAATAAAGTTTAAAATGAATGTTTTTATGATTTTAAAGCTTACTTAAAAACATAACAAAATATTAACCAAACTTGAAAAAATATTTTGTTTTCTTTCCTATAACTCAATATAATACAGTGCACATATAATTATTTGTCTTAGATATAACACTTCAAACTTTCAACAACTTCAAACTTTTTCCAAAATTACGGGGTTCCGACGACTGATTCTGTTAGAGGAGACAAAAAAAGATATACGTGTGTCGGCGTTTCGCAAGATCACATCGGAATTTTATTTTAGAGGCGGTTAAAGTTTCCCAGCTTTGGCCTGGTTTTGCAACACATCGGTATATAAAACTATGTTTTCTTTACATTTGATGTGTATAGAATGTTCAAAATGTTTGTAGAAAATATTATTACAAATATTTTTGTGGAACATATTAACCCTCTAACTACCGTAAATCGTAAAAAACACCCCGAAAAGGGGGGAGGGCGGTGATAAAATGTTCTACAAAAATTTTGTCCATAAAATTTTACTATGTACGTCAGAGCACACCAAAGCCGAAAAACTAACACAAACAACAAAAAAGACTCATGTTCCAGATTGCGCATTAAAAAATTTACAAAAACAATTAACCCTTAGTGGGCAATCTGGAATTTGACTGATTTTTGGTGTTTCTGTTAAGTTTTGGGCTTTAAATTTTATGGCCAATATTTTTGTGGAACATTTCGTCTTCGCCCCCCCCCCCCCTTTTTAGGGGCGTTTTATACGATTTGTTAGAATAGATCCAAAAATTACCGTTATGAGGAGGATTTAAAGGGTTATTAGGTTTGACAAAAATATTTGCCATAATATTTTCTACAAAGTTTCTGAACATGCGCTAAACATCAGATGTAAATAATAGGATGGCTCGTTTTTGGGCTTTTTTCTCTGATCAAATTCTAATACCCGCCAAAAGTGTCGGTCCCCTAAGGGTAACTTCCGTGCAAAATATCACTCCGATCGGAGTTTATCTTCTGTCTCCACTTTGAGCCTCAAAATTGGGGTTTTTGCAAAAAAGGACTTTTTAAAAAAAATAAAAAAAAAATTTAAGTTTTCTTATTAAAATAATTAAAAAAATTTGTTTGCATAATATTTGATCGTAAATACTTAAATATGAAATTTAAAGATTTTACGGTATCATTAACCCGTTCAAACTTGATACCAAAAAAATGGCATGATTTTGGGGGCGTTCTCAAAACACCTTTTTTCAAAATTTGAAAATTTTATTAAAAAAAAATTTTAAATATACCTTTTTTTCTTCCTGAATTCATTAAGAACACCTTGGAGAAGAAAAATGTGAAATATGGCGGATATCCGTCGAGCCACTTTTTTGGAATCGAGGGGGGAAGTTAGCGGATTTCAAGGAAATGTTGGTTTTATCAATAATTTGGATTAATAAAATCGTATAAATTTCATTTTTGGGCAAATTAACTGTTTTTTGGTGTCGTGGCATTCTGTTAGATTACTTTAAGTCTGTCATGAAATTTTACCGATCTAGGACGTCTTTAACCCATATTGGCTGGGGGTCAAAAATGACCCCCGCAGGAAATTCGAAGTTTAGAGCTTAAATTTTGTGCTATAAACAAGTATAAAACGGCTTTTGTGTTTTTTACCCCAACTATTATTTTGTATTAATATATTATCTTTAAAAAAATCGTTAACCCTTCTTTCTAGGGGGTCAAAAATGACCCATTCAATAAAAAATATAAATTTTGTTGATATCAAAAAATTCAAGCACTATGCCGAAAAGTTTTTGCCGGGGTCATTTTTGACCCCTGGCCAATGTGGGTTAAAGATATCTTAAACAGGTGAAATTTTAGGGCTGATTTAAAGTTATCTAATAGACTGCCACAAATCAATTTTCTATAAAAAATATATACTTTTTATTGAATGGGTCATTTTTGACCCCCTACCAAGAAGGGTTAACGATTTTTTTAAAGATAATATATTAATACGAAATAATAGTTAGGGTAAAAAACACAAAAGCCGTTTTATACTTGTTAATAGCACAAAATTTAAGCTCTAAAATTAAAATTTCCTGCGGGGGTCATTTTTGACCCCCAGCCAATGTGGGTTAAAGACGTCCTAGATTGGTAAGATTTCATGACAGACTTAAAGTTATCTAATAGAATGCCACGACACCAAAAAACAGTTAATTTGCCCAAAAATGAAATTTATACGATTTTATTAATCCAAATTATTGATAAAACCAACATTTCCTTGAAATCCGCTAACTTTCCCCCCGCGATTCCCAAAAAGTGGCTCGACGAATATCCGCCATATTTCACATTTTTCTTCTCCAAGGTGTTCTTAATGAATTCAGGAAGAAAAAATAGTATATTTAAAATTTTTTTTTAATAAAATTTTCAAATTTTTAAAAAAGGTGTTTTGAGAACGCCCCCAAAATTATGCCATTTTTTTGGTATCAAGTTTGAACGGGTTAATGATACCGTAAAATCTTTAAATTTCATATTTAAGTATTTACGATCAAATATTATGCCAAAAAATTTTTTTAATTATTTTAATAAAAAAACTTAAATTTTTTTTTTATTTTTTTTAAAAAGTCCTTTTTTGCAAAAACCCCAATTTTGAGGCTCAAAGTGGAGACAGAAGATAAACTCCGATCGAAGTGATATTTTGCATGTGAGTTACCCTTAGGGGTCCGACACTTTTGGCGGGTATTAGAATTTGATCAGAGAGAAAAGCCCAAAAACGAGCCACCCTAGTAAATAACACATGATTTTATAGTCAAATTCAACATTGCCAATTAAAACAAGTAGACAAGTTAAATTCGACTTGGCCGAATCTATGAATACCCTCCACAATGGCCTTTTTAAGTTATAGTAAATTTTCTAGAGTGAAAAAATAACATTTTTGATTAGAAATATTTTATTTTGTTTAAAAAAACTTTTTTTTTTAACTAATTTAAAAAAAAAAAAAATAATTTACTAAATTTTTTTTGAGTGTAAAATTTTTTTTTGAGTGTAAAATTTTTTCGAGTGTATTTTTTTTCTTTTAGTGTAAAAATATTTTTGAGTGACAAAAATGCGTTGTAAAATATTTTTGTAACTTACCAATGTTTTTAAAACCTGTTTAACGGGGTTTCAACACGTGAATTTAAGGTGAGGCGAATCTCAAATTTACGGTTTTGCTAATAACTTTTGAACCACTAGACCGATTTGGCTGAAATTTAAAAAGAACCGGACCAGAGGAACGGCAAATATATGTGCCACACTTCAGCACCCTCAGAATTGCCGTTCGAAAGTTACCGTGTGTTTTATCTCGTAAATTCCAGAAAAACCCTTGCCGAAATTCACTCATTTGCTTATAACTTTTGAACCACTGGACCGATTTAGCTGGATTGCAATACCAACCTGACCAGGTAAATGCCCAACATATATGCCAAACTTCAAGAGCTTCCGTAAAGTCTTTCAAAAGTTAGCGTGTTTTCAACAGACAGACAGACAGACAGACAGACAGACAGACAGACAGACAGACAGACGGACGGACGGACGGACGGACGGACGGACATCGCTAGATCGTCTTAAAATCGATCGAGGATCATGAATATATATACTTTATGGGGTCCTAGACCAATATTTCGAGATGTTACAAACGGAATGACAAACTTATATATACCCTCTATCACTAGAGTGGAGGGTATAAAAAATACAAAATAAATTAAACCTTAATGGGCAACCTTGAATTTTACTGATTTTTGTTGTTTTTTACGATTTGTCAGAATAGAGCAAAAAATACCATTATAAGAGGATTTAGAGGGTCAATATGTTCCACAACAATATTTTCCATAATATTTTCTACAAAGTTCCTGAACAATCCTGAACAATTTTTATACCGATATGTTGCAAGAACGGGCAAAAGCTGGGAAACTTCAACAGTCTCTAAAATGAAATTCCGACGTGATCTTGCAAAACGCCGACACACGTGTATTTTTATACCCTCCACTCTAGTGATATAGGGTATATATAAGTTTGTCATTCCGTTTGTAACACATCGAAATATTGGTCCCATAAAGTATATATATTCATGATCCTCGATCGATTTTAAGTCGATCTAGCGATGTCCGTCCGTCCGTCTGTCTGTCTGTCCGTAGAAAACACTCTAACTTTTGAAAGACTTCACAGAGGCTACTGAAGTTTGGTATATATGTTGGTCATTTACCTGGTCAGGTTGGTATTGCAATCCAGCCAAATCGATCCAGTGGTTCAAAAGTTATGAGCAAAAGAGTAAATTTCGGCAAGGGTTTTTCGCGAATTTACGAGATAAAAACCACGATAACTTTCGAAAGACAATAATTAGACTGCTGAAACGTGGCATGTATCTTTGCCGTTGCTCAGGCCTATTTGGTATTGAATCGGTCCAGTGGTTCAAAAGTTATAAGCAAAAACCCGAGTTTCAGATTTTGTTCATCTCAAATGCCACGTGGTAAATAAGTTTTAAAAGCATTGGTGGTATCTAAGCAATGCTTTTCAAACTTGTCTAGTTTTAAAGCAATGCTTTTTAAACTTGTTTAGTTTTAAAACCATTGGAAACTTAAAAAATACACTCAAAAAAAATTTTACACTCAAAAAAAAATAGTTTGTTTTTACAAAAATGTCAATATTTGGTGTACATACGTACGTGCATTTACTCAGAAATATTTTTACAGTATAAAAACATTACACTCGAAAAAAATTTTACACTTAAAAAAAATTAGTAGTTTTTTTTTTTTTAAATGACAAAAAAAGAGTTTTTTACTCAAAATAAAATAATTCTAATCAAAAATTAAAAATTGTTTTCACGTTAAAAATGTACTATCGTTTAAAAAAGACATTGTGGAGGGTATTCATAGATTCGGCAAAGTCGAATTTCAATTTTCTACTTGTTTTTTTTTTTTTTGTCTCCTCTACCAGAATCAGTCGTCGGAACCCCGTAATTTTGTTTAGTGTTGTATGGTGTAATTGGAAAACTAAAACAAAAATCAGTTACATAAAAAAAAAATTTATTATTTTTTTAAGTTTAAAAATATGCCTATTTTTCCCGAACGCTTAACATATGCCATACATTTTGAGTCTCATCTAAAACAAAAATCATCATGGTAATGCATTACATAACCATTACCATTTTTAAGGATTTTCTGGGTAATTGTGAAAATCCGACCTCAGGTTCTCTGTAAGTAAAGTGAGCAAATTTCCAATATTTTTAAGTAGAATTACACAGTTTGTGTAAATTTACCCAATTTATAGTAGGAAACTGAAATCATTTTAATTAGAGTGCATCTTATGGAAGGTACATTGTTTATTTTTACAATAATATGCGAAATAACTAGTTTTTTAGCTCTCCTGAAAGTAAGCTTTTTAGAGTTGGCATTTATTGAATATAGCTCGACGATATACAGGTATTAAAAAATTCTAAGGTGGTGAAGTTTTGTCAAATGCATCCAAAAATTGCATCAAAAATGCATTATATACTCCTATAAAATGATTGGAGCATATTGAAATTTATAAATGTTTGCTGGGTATCATTGTACTAAAAATTGTTTTCAAAACTTTGTTCTTTTTTTTAAACTTTTATTATATTAAATTTCAATTTTAGACTTTAATTCATTCGATTATGATTTACACTTCTTTAGAAATTTTGTTAAAGGTTTTTCTTAACGTTACAGTGCAAAAAAAAATTAAAAGAAAAAGAAAAATCACACAAATTGAAATGTCTACTACTTTTGATACATGTGTCTGGATTAGAGATGGGCGCGTGAGTGATTTTTGACTCACGCACGCTCACGCTCACGAAATAAAAATATTGCTCACGCATGATCACGCACGAAATTTTTTTTACTGCTCACGTTCACGCACGCTCACGTGAGTAACTAAAATTTTTCTCACGCTCACGAAATAATCACGCTCACGAAGACTCACGAAATTAAAATGTACAAATTTTTATTTTACTTTTTTGATTTCTTGGATAAAAAGTAATAAATTTCTTAAAAACAAACATAAAAATTTATCAAATCACAAATTTGTATTAATTACTAGGGTATTCAATCGATTAACCGTTAATCGGTTAACCGATTAATTTTGGTCGATTAACTGTTCGAATAATTTAAAATTGTCAATTTTCAAATAACAAATAAACCGATTAATTTGTGTCGATTAACCGATTAACCAAAATCTCTTTTTTTTAGTAATTTTACTTATTTTTTTTTTGCTTTATTTAGCATTTTGATGTTTCATTTTTAATTTGAATTACGGTTCTGCTGAAAGAAGTTTAGGTCTAAAAAACTTATCAAACTCTCTGTTAGCAATATATAAAAACGTCGCCTTAAAACGTCGGTTTAAAAAAAAAAACAAATTACAATTAGTAACCCTAGCCAATTTTTTATATATTGTCAACAGTATATATTTTTCTAATTGTTTTTTTATGTAATTAATACGAATCTGGCCTTAGAAATGATTTATCTCATTTTGAGATATTTAGATTTTTTTATGTAATTAATACGAATCTGGCCTTAGAAGTGATTTATCTCATTTTGAGATATTTAGATTTTCGATTGACAGTACTGCATAAACTCAGATATTCGCAATGTCCGGGACCTTATAAAACAGCGAATTATTTTATGATGTATAATTAGTTCAGCACATCTAAAAATACTTTTGCAATCCTTAAGATGACTTTTTTTATTACGGAGATATCGACCGATAAAATTATTGCAATTTCGGCCCTAAAACAAAAAAGAAAACAAATTTGGAAACCAACCAATTTTTTTGTTGATATTTTTAGTACCGAATTCAAATTCTATTAGAGGAGCATCTAATCCCGGCAGCAATTTGGGTGAATTTTAGCTTTTTACAAAAATTACTTTATTTTTTTTACATTTTTTCGCATTGAATTAGGGCCAATTTAGATTGGGGTAATTTTTCAGGTTGCCAAACAAAAATTCTTTATTTGGGCTAACATTATAGAGGGTATTTAAAGCTTCGCCATAGCGGATATAGATTTCTTGAAAGTACATACAATTCTTGGTTTTATATTCAATTAAAATTTTAAATTTATATTATTCGGTTAACCGAATAATTCAAATTTATCCGATTATTAACCGATTAAATCTCAACCCCGATTAATTATTTGCTCGATTAACCGATTAAACCAAAACCTCGATTAATTGAATACCCTATTAATTACCCTCTAAATTTAATTATCATGAAGATTTTCTTACTTGTTTTCTGTTTAAGATAGCAATATACAATCACGCAAACTCACGAAACAAAAATTACTCACGCACGCTCACGCACGAAACTATTTTGTTTAATCACGTGCACTCACGATCACGTGAGTAAAAATAATTTTTACTCACGATCACGCGTGATTCACGCGTGAATCACGTGAATCACGAAAAATTCGTGTCACGCGCGCATCTCTAGTCTGGATGCCTCAGCCTATAAAATAGTCTACATAACACTTCAAACACTTGTCATAATTCAAACATTCTTACAGCAAACTTGCCAACATATAAGGGTGGAAATTATTTTGTTATTAATTTTTGTTTGAAAGCGTGGAGTAACAGATTTAAAGAAAAAAATTGAATTTAAGACAATTTGAAATAATCCATGACTTCTTGTAATCGGAGTTCAAACTTGCAAATTTTTTAGGTTTTAAAATCAAATTTCAGTTTTTTAAATCCAGTGGTACTCCAAAAGAAAGCAGGTTTAAATTAAAAGCTCTTTCGTTATAAAATCAAAATTTCCGAATCGGAATGGGATGAAACCAAAAACAAATGAAAGTTGACATTTTCCATAACAAAACACTCGACGCCTTTTTTTAGTTTAGTGCTAGATTTTTTTTACACGCATTTAGAGTTGATGATTTTAAAGCACTTAAAGTTTTTGTATACTAAATATGTCCTATTTAGGGGCCCCTGGTGGTGCCCTTATAGAAGGTGTGGGGTCCAGCGCCAAAACTTAAGCTCGAAATATAGTTTGCTATAACCGGTATAAATTTCACTGCATTCGGTCCAGTACTTATTGAATGGCCGAATTTTTAAAAATAAACTACCGTTGCGTATGATTGTTATTAAAAGGCAATTACAAAATTAAGTATACGCTCCTTATACAGTTATCAAGTAATTATAATTATAATAATAGTTCACCAACTTTAAATGAGTATAAAAAAAAAAATCTAGCACTAAATAAAAAATCCTTGATTACTGCACTATGATATCAACAACAATATTGCCTCGTGCTTAAAAAAGAGAAAAAACATACACTCAAGAACTTATGTCATTAACTGTTTGTAGTTTATTTAAAAAGTTTTACGTTTTGTCCTTTTTTTTAAAGAAAAACCATTTGTTTAATGTTCAGGGGGGTAATTATATAACTTAATAATCGTCCATCGTAGTCGTTAGCTCATTATTCTATTACCAATAAATGACACTATAATTTAACGGAATACTGAGCTAACGATACGATTTGACGACTATCAAGTTACACTATTGCCCCCTAGTTTTTTTAATGACTATTTCTGTTCATTGTTTCAAAAATAACATCATAAAAAATAAAGACTTTCATTATTTAATTTTTGTTCTGTAAGTAAAAATAAGTGATTCTTCTTTAATTTTTAATGATTTGTGTACGTTGTTTTTTTTAAGTTGTTGGCATTTATTTAAGATAAATCATTAGTTTTTAACTACTTGTGTGGGTTATTTTTTGTAGAAAAAAAAATCAAAAAAGTTATTTATAGAAATAAAAAACATGTTTGTATGAATTGACTTTAGAACAATGGGTAGACTGTCTGGCCAGAATGTAGTTGATTGCGGGATTGATTCCCCAAAATTTTATTAAAATTTTGTTAAAATATAACTCAATAGAAAAGTTGTAAAAATTACCTACGAAATCATTACTTTTTAATGTTTTTGTAGGCTTTTTTTTTTTTTTTTGAACACAACAATCATTAATTTTTATGTTTGGTAAAAAGAAATGAAAGAAAGTTTGGTAATGTTAAATGTTCAATGTTTTAGAAAATTTAATTAACAATAAAAAATAAATGTTGGAGTTTGTTAAAACAAATGAATAATTAATGGGATGGTTTTCAATTGTTTTATCACTTGTTTTAAATATGTTTTTAATTTGTTTTTGCCTACAAAATATTTTGAAAGTAGACTCAGCAGCAATAGAAAATGGCTTTTCCGATTTGTTCTCAATTTTAATTCTCAAATTTTAAATCTAGGTTAAAATCCATGTTTTGTCACCCTAATACACACACATGTTAACTTAAACATTTACAAATACACTGTTACAAGGATTCATAAATTTGTATCCTTAAACCTACCAGAAAAAAAAAACAACATCAGAAAAAATTTTAAAATACACCTTATGATGATGGTAGTCCTATATACGTCCGTCTGTACACATAATATGGATGTTTATGGAGGTTTATTTGTCTGTCTGGTCGTTCATTTATCATTGTCGCTTTTGACTTGGGCTTAACAAGGATCTGTTGTTGGATGCTGTTGGCTGATGTAGGCTGATTTTGTTGTTGTTGTTGATAGTGGTACTTGTACTGCGCCATGATGTTGCTGGTTATTGAAACAAATCGCAAATTCATACATTAATTCATTAATTCATTCTTCCATCCATCCAATCGTTTGTTGGGCTTGTTTGTTCATACATTTATACTTCATATACCCTACATCTCTTATTTTGGCTTCACTTCATTCATTTATTTCACTTAGTGGCACTTTAATTCATTTTTTTTCCTGAGTATGGTGTTGGTTGAGAAGAGGATGAGATTTTAAGGAATGGATTCTTTTATCTGGAAATACATGAATTACACATTTTTGCAATAAACCACTGATCTATTGCCAAATAGCACAGGTCAATGAAGGTAACTCTTTACATCGATAAAAAAAGTTTTATAAACAAATTTTCTCTAGAAAATTTTAATTTTACCGATTACAAAAAAAAATCTCGTTATCGATAGTAATCAAAGTTGTATAGAAAATTTTCTATAAAATATTTTAATGATATCGATAATAAAAAATTATTCATAAGAATAAGTTATCTATAGAAAATTCTTTAGAAAACAAACAATTTTTATAGAAAATTTTATAATTATCGATAAAAAATAGAAGATTCTATAGTTATCGATATCAAAAAAATTCTATAGAAAATTCTATAGTTATGATAACAAAAAAATTTTCCACAGAAAATTCTATAATTACAGATAGCAAAAAACTGTATAGTTTTATAGATACTGATAGCAAAAAATTTTCCATAGAAAATTCAGTAGTTATCGATAACAAAAATTTTCCAACGAAAATTCCACATTTATCGGTAACAAAAAGTTTCTATTGGAAATTCTATAGTTATCGATGACAAAAATGTTCTATAGAAATTTTAAGTTTATTGATTCAAAAAATTTATAGAAAATTTTATAGTTATCGATAGCAAAAAATTTCTATAGAATATTCTATAGTTTTCGGTATAAAAAAATTTTGTATAGAAAATTCTATAAGTATCGATAACAAAAAATTTTCTAAAGAAAATTCTATAAATATACATAACAAAAAATGTTTTAAAGAAAATTCTGTAGTTATCGATAACAAAAAATTTTCTAAAGAAATTTCTGTAGTTATCGATAACAAAAAATTTTCTATAGAAAATTCTATAGTTATCGATAACAAAAAATTTTCTATAGTAAATACTGAAGTTATCGAAAACATAAAATTTTCTGTAGAAAATTCTAAAGTTATCGATAACAAAAAATTTTCTATAGAAAATTCTATAGTTATCGATAACAAACAATTTTCTATAAAAAATTCTATTGTTATCGATAACAAGAAATGTTCTATAGAAAATTCTATAGTTATCGATAACAAAAAAATTTCTATAGAAAATTCTATAGCTATCGATAACAAAAAATGTCAATAGAAAATTCTATAGTTATAGTTAACAAAAAAATTGTTTAGAAATTGTGCAGTTATCGATAACAAACGATTTTCTATACAAAATTTTCTATAGAAAATTCTATAGTTATCGATAACAAAAAATGTTCTATAGAAAATTCTTTGGTTATCGATAACAAAAAATGTTCTATAGAATATTCTATAGTTATCGACAGCAAAAAGTTTTCTATAGAAAATTCTATAGTTATCGATAACAAAAATGTTTCATAGAAAATTTTATAATTATCGATAACAAATTTCTAAAGAAAATTATATAGTTATCGATAACAAAAATGTTTCATAGAAAATTTTATAGTTATCGATAACAAAAAGTTACTATAGAAAGTTTTTTAGTCATCGATAACAAAAAAATTTTCTAAAGAAAGTTTTATAGTTATCGATAGCAAAAAATTTCTATAGTAAATTCTATAGTTATCGATAACAAAAAATTTTCTATAGAAAATTTTATAGTTATCGATAACAAAAAATTCTATATTTATCTATAACAAAAAATTTTCTATGGAAAATTCTATAGTTATCGAAAACAAAAAAAATTCCAAAGAAAATTCTATAGTTATCGATAGCAAAAAAATTTCTATTGAAAATTCTATAGTTATCAATAACAAAAAATTTTCTATTGAAAATTCTATATTTATCGATAACAAAAAATTCTATATTTATCGATAACAAAAAAATTTCTATGGAAAATTCTATAGTTATCGAAAACAAAAAAAAATTCTATAGAAAATTCTATAGTTATCGATAGCAAAAAATTTTCTATAGAAAATTCTATAGCTATCTATAGCAAAAAGTTTAATTTAGAAAATTCCATAGTTATCGATATTAAAAAAATGTGCCAAAGAAAATTTTACAGTTATCGATAACAAAAAAACTTGTTTTAGAAAATTTTATCAATAGCAAAAAGATTTTTATAAAAAATTCTATAGTTATCGATAAAATAAAATGTTCTATAGTTATCGATAACAATTTTTCTAAGAAAACGATAAGAAAAAATGTATAGGGAAAAAAAAAGCAAACAATTTTCTATAGACAATTTTAAAGTTATCGATAAAAAAGTATTCTGTAGGAAATTCTATAGTTATCGATAACAAAAAACTTTCTATAGAAAGTTCTATAGTTATCGATAACAAAAATGTTCTATAGAAAATTTTATAGTTATCGATATCAAAAATTTTCTATAGAAATTTCTATAGTTATCTAGAAATTTTCAAGAGAAAATTCTGTTATTATCGATAACAAAAAAAGTCTATTGAAGGTTCTATAGGAAATGCTATAGTTATCGATCACAAAAAAATTTCTATAGAGATTTCTATAGTTATCGAAAATAAAAAATTTCCAAATTAAAATTCTATAGAAAATTTTAAAATTGTCGATAACAAAAAATTTCCTGTAGGAAATTCTGCAGTTATCGATAACAAAAAAAATTATAGAAAATTAAATAGTTTGCGATAACAAATATTTTTCTTTAGATAATTTTAAAGTTATCGGTCAAAAAAATTGTTATTAAGCATTTTAAAGTTATCTATCAAAAAATCTGCTATTGAAAGTTTTTCAATTTGTCGATCAAGAAAATTTTTCTAAAAAAAATTTTAAAGTTATTGATAACAAAAAATTTTCTATAGAAAATTTTTTTAAGTTATTGATAACAAAACAATTTCAGAAAAAAAATTTAAAATTATCGATAGCAAATAAATTTCAATAGAAAATTCTATACTTAGTTATCGAAAAACCGATAACAGAAAAATTTCTGAAGTTATCTATTACATTAAATATCCATTAGAAAATTCTTCAGTTATCGATATATCGATAACAGAAATTTTTCTCTGAATTTGTTTTTTAGGAATTAATTCTTTCTCCGTCCTGTTTAACTGCGAAAGTGTGAGAAAATGACTAAAGATTTTCATATTTTGATGGGTTGAAATTGTGGCCTTAAATGTTCTTGTTGCTATTGTTGCTCTTGTTCTTGATGATGATTATAGTGACGATACAACTGCAGATGTTTGTAAAACAGCTATTGTTGTAAGCTATGTGTTGAGGTTGTGACCCACACGCTAATTTAAGATTCACTAATTGTTCATCACTCTTTCATTTATTATGTTTTTTGTGTGCGTTTTGTACGTTGTGTTCAAGTAGGAGGACCGAACTAACGACCGCCAACTGTTAGAGTTGCTGCTTGTAAATGTTGCCTTTTAAATGTTAATGTAAATGTTGGCAAAGCTATTTTTTCTCATTTTACCGTTTGATATTGTAAATTGGGCCCCATAATAATGTTAATAAGGAGGACAACTATGACAACGATGGCTGATGCTGTTGCTGCCAGAGGATGCGGAAGGGGGAGCGAATATAATGAGGAGAAGGCGGGTGTGTATAAATGTTATAGTGAATGGTGTGACGCGTGATGATGTCGTGGATGTCATTAAAGTCGATATTTTTGTTGTTTTGGGCTGTTTTTGTTGTGTTTTCCAATTTTTTTGGGTAAATTAATTAACACAAGAGCAAAGTATCATCCCAATGGGGCGTAAAGGTAAATGAAGCATCATAAATTTAAACAACAGCAGAAAAAAAAAATAAAAACGAAAACATTGAAGCATGTTTAAGCACGCCAGTAACTTTTGGCAATGTTTACCATTCATGTATATTTACATACAAACACAAGGATATGTATAAACAAAAAAGTCCTCTCTTCACTCCATTACATTTACATGAAAGCAAGAGTAAAAAATAAGTTTTGTTGCTTCGTGTTTCATACAGTGTTGCCACTAATTGTAAGAAAATTCTAAATTACACTGAATGCAGTCAAAATTGCACATGTAATTTCTTTATTCAACAAAACTACCAACAGTGATCGGTAATCGAATAAAAAGTGCTAAATAGTACCAAAATAGTACTAAATTAATAAAAAGTACCAAAATTGTGCTCTTTTACATACTTTTTTTAAGTACCAAAAAAGTACCAATATTGCACGTTTTCATAAAAAGCACCAAAAAAATTATTTTTTTTTAAATGTACCAAAAACGTACTAAAATAGTACTTTTTTGTAAAAAGTACTCAAATAACATTTTTTTAATAAAACGTAATAAATAATACTTTTTATAAAACGTTTTTAAACAATTTTTAACAATTTTATAAAAAAACAAGTAAGAAAGTTATAGTCGGTCAAGACCGACCATATGATACCCTACACAAGTGTTTTCCGGGAAATGGGTCCCAAGTCTAAACATGGACCGATTGTATCTGTCTTTTGTTAGATCTTTATTTAGTGTAGAAAACACACACATATCAAATTTAAGTGGAATTGGTTTATTTTTTTGTAAATAGGCCAATTTAACTAAATATCGGTCGAAATTTTTATAAGTCCAAAGAAGGTGCAATTATATTCCGATTTGATTAGGTTACTAAAGTACACGTTTAACACCTAAAAATAAAACTTTTATCAAATATTTCCATTTTTATGAATTTTGAGGGAATTATGTGAATATCGGGAAGGTGGTTTGTATGGGGACTACCGGAAGGACTTACCCGATTCTTTTGAAATTTGAAATGGTGATTCGTGCATACAAAATTTGATTACCTGCTGAATTTCAAGGCGATTTCTATTATAATACGGTTATTAGAGTCATTTAAGCCGAATCCAAAGGGGGCGTTTGTATGGGGGCTACACTAAAAAAAAACGTGGGTATTCAATACTAAAAATTTAACTAATGAACTAATTTTTTAGTCCAAAATGATCTAGTGCAGGCGTTGGTAATCAATACTTAAATTTGTTACTAATATTATTCAAAACCAGTAAAAATTACTAAATTTAGTACTATGACGATACTATAAAACTACTGTACTACTGTTAATTAGTAATTATAGATTTTGGTACCAAATCATTTACTAATACTTTTACTGTAGATTTATTTTGAGTGTAGGTCTTAACATAGACCGATTTTCTTCAATTTCAATAGACTTTGTCCTTGGGCCAAAAGATACTTAAGTTTCAAATTTCAAGTCAACTTATTGAAAATTGCGACCTGTATCGTGTTTAAACCGATAGATGGACAGACGGACAGACGGACGGACATCGCTAAATCGACTCAAATAGTAATTCTAAGTCAATCGGTATGCTTGAAGGTAGGTCTTGGACCAATATTTCGGGTAGTTACAAACATCAACACAAACTCATTATACCCTGTACCAGAGAGTGGTGTAGGGTATAAAAATACCAAAATAGTACTTCTGTATAAACTAGTTCATTTTCTTAAATAGTACCAAAACATTTACTAACAAGATTGTACTTATAAAAAGTACTGAAAAAGTACTTTTTAAAAAAGGTACTAAAATAAATATTTTTTATAAAATGTACGAAAGTAGTACTTTTTTATAAAAATTACTTATATAGCAGATTTTTAAACCCAAAAAAGTACTGTTTATAAACAGTATGTACATGGTACTTTTTTATAAAATGTACCAAAAAATGTACTAAAATAGCACTGTTTTATAAAAAACTACATCTTTTTTATAAAAAGTACTGAAATAGTACTTTTTTACAAAAAGCATTAAAATTGTACTTACACTCAAAATAATTCATTAGTAGATTTACTAATTTTTTTTTTTTGCTAATGCTGGTTAGCTAACTTTTAGCAAATTTTTAGTTGAGATTAGCATGTTAGCAAAAATATCTTGTAAACTTCATTTAGCGTATTAGCAATTTTAAACAAAATTTGAACTAATTTTTTTTGCTAAATTTAAAATTGAGTTCACCAAATTTTTACAATTTTTTGCTAATATTAGCAAAAATAAATTGTAAATTTTTTTTTAAGAAAATTTAAAATGGCGCTATCTCGGAAAATAAGCCAGATGGAGCAAAATGGAGGCCATTTTTGGTTCTCGGGTTCTCCATAGTATCGCCGGTCCTCTTCACATGTGTGGACCTTAATGGGTCCTAACTTTGGATCCAAAAAAGTTAGCATTCCCGAAAATTTTAAAATGCTCATATCTCGGTAAATATTGCCGACACAACAAAAAGTCCAGAAGCATTTTTGTAGCTCTCAACACGTAGAACAAGACCGCAAAATAATCAAAAGCTCTCCGAGTAATTTTTTTGAAGTTATCGAGTTTTGTAATTCTCAAAACCAAGGTGGTCCCCTAAAATCACGTATCTCAAAAACTAAGCAAGGTAGAGCGAAACGGACACAAATTTTGGACCAAAAACTATGACGACTTTTAAGGAACCTTACTAGGTCTAGGCCCATCGGGGTCTGGACCAATCGGGTCCGAACCCAATGGGGTCCTCAAATGTTTAGGAACTAAGTTGAAATAAAAAAAATTCAGTTAAAAAATTTTTAGCAAAACGTTTTTGCTAACTTTACCAAAAAAATTTTGGGTTCAAATCAGCAAATTTTCTTGTAGGTTTACAAGCTTTTTTTGCTAACTTTACAGTTTTTTTTTTGAGTGTATTTAAAACAAGTGTTTTAAAATCTCTGTTTAAAAATACTATTTTAGTAATTTTTTAATAAAAAGTACTAAAATGGTACAAAGCTAAAAAATTAAAAATGTGGGAGAACATTTAATTTCTATAAAATTATAGAAATTTCTGGTATTCTTTCACCGGTTTCAAACACTCCAATTTTATCTTTAGGAAGATTTGAAATGTTAGTTTTATAAAAAGTACCAAAATTGTAGAAAAAGAACCAAAATTGTGCTTTATTATAAAATGTACAAAAATAATACTATTTTATAATATGTACCAAGGAAGTTATTTTTAATAAAAAGAACTAAAAATATTACTTTGGAAAGGTAGCATAATAGTATTTTTTATAATATGTAACAAAATAGTACTTTTTTATAAAAAAGTACTAAGGTGTCCTCTTGAAAGCATTTATCAAAAAGTAGTATTTTGATTTTTTTTTATAAAAAGTACTAAGGTAGTACTTTTTAATAAAAAAAATCAAAATACTACTTTTTGATAAATGCTTTCAAGAGGACACCATAAAAGCGAAAAGAGATCGTTGGTATATCTTCTTTTTAGAATTGGATTAATTAGTAGTTTTTATAAAAAGAAAAAAGTAGTACTTTTTTAAAAATTTACTTAACAGTAATCTTTTGTAACAGGTACCAAAAAAAAAAAATTATAAAAAGTATGTAAATGGTAATTTTTTATAAAATATACTAAAAAATGTACTAAAATAGTACTTTCTTTTTAAGCTAAATCTTTTTTAAAAGAAGGACTGAAATTGTAGTTTTTTACAAAAAGTATTAAAAAATTACTTTTTTAAAAAAGTATTTTAAAGTCTTTGTTTAAAAATACAACATTAGTAGTTTTTTAATAAAAAGTACTAAATTGTACAAGGATGAAAAATTAAAAATGCGGAAAAAATTAAATTTCTAAACAATTCCTGATTAATTTTTATTAATAAATAAAATAATGACCTCGAGCCAGAATAAACATCCTCACAAAATATTTCTAAACAATTATAGAAATTTTTTTTGTTTTCATACCGGTTTCAAACACTCCAGTTATAATGTTATCTTTAGATCGACTTTAAATGTCCGTTTTATAAAAAGTACCAAAATTGTAGGGTTTTCATAAAAAGTAAAAAAGGTACCAAAATTGTACTTTCTTATTAAATGTACAAAAATAATATTATTTTATAATAAGTACCAAAGAAGTTATTTTTAATAAAAAGTTTTAAAATAGTAATTGGAAAAGGTTGCATAATAGTACTTTTTATAAAATGTAACAAAATAGTACTTTTTTTTGGTAAAAATATCGACTTTAAATGTCAGTTTTAAAAAAAGTACCGAAATTGTAGGGTTTTCATAAAAAGTCAAAAAGGTACCAAAATTGTACTTTCTTATTAAATGTACAAAAGTAATACTATTTTATAATAAGTTCCACAGAAGTTATTTTTAATAAAAAGTACTAAAATAGTACTTGGAAAAGGTAGCATAATAGTACTATTTATAAAATGTAATAAAATAGTACTTTTTTTATAAAAAGTACTAAGGTAGTACTTTTTAATCAAAAAAACCAGAAGAGATCCTTGGTATCTTCTTTTTAAAATTGGATTAAATATGAACATAGTAGGAAGCCGGAAACGAATTGGCTGATGAGAGTTTGAGGATGGGCTCTGAGTCGGTGGGGGAACTGGTTGAACTTGTAAATGTCGGGGAAAAGGATAGAATATGGATATTACTGACTACGTGTAGAATATCGCGGACGTTGTGGCCACTGACTTTTGGCAAACGGACTGTTGGCCTACTTCGTAAAAAGTACAATAATTAAAAAGTATATATTTTTAATTAAAAGTACCAAAATTGGTTTTCTTATTAATTTTTGTACGTTTTTCTCCGTACCATAAAATGTAGTACATTTAAAAAAAAAAAAAACAAAATAGTACTTTTTGGTAGAAAAAAAGTACCAAAAAATTACATTTCGATAAAAAGTATCAAAATAGTAAATTTTAGTAATGAAGTAAATTGAGAAATAATATAATATATTTTTACGATCGTTTAGAAACAATTACACATACACAGCTGAAGTGACAACACTGGTATTACTGGCAACACTGGTTTCATCTGTAAATCTATAGATAAAGTATGGGTCTTAAAATCTGTTGTAAATGTAAGTCAATATTTTTTAAAAAGACATGTTTGTTGGGGTTTTATATCCTTCAAACAGGATGATGTGTATAAATTTTTTACCCAAATTTTTTTTAATTCAATTTTTCTTACATGTCTCTAAAGATTTTTATATCGATATATATATATGACTGGCTGGTTGGCTGGCTGACTGAGTGGTAGAGTGTATGTATGTATTTAGTGTATAGAGTGTGTGTTGTTATTTATTTTAGTACTTCAGTTATTTTTGCATGCCCGTATTATCAACACAAGTGGCCACTTTCCGGCAAAAATGTCCATAAATCATTTTAAGACAAACTTTTGCTGCAGCCACCATCAAAGCAAATTATTTCTACCACACTGATATATACACACTCACACACACACACACACTAGTTACACACACTTATACATCCATATATATATATTGTTATAAAAACACAAGTAGTGACAGGAGTTGTTATCACAGCTAAAGAACATAAGAGTATATGCAATGTATAACAGAAAAATAAAAAAATAAAATACTTATTACAAAATCCTTCCGAGAGTCAAAGGCTCACACAAACTCTCCACCTCTTTCCTCTGGGTGAAAAAGTTCATTCATTCTAAAAACTGACACTTGAACAAATTGCCCTCCCGTTTAACTAGACAATGATACACACACACACACACATTTACACAAAGAGAATAGGAAATAGGAAATAGTGTTTTTTTGTTAAAGAAAGACCAGTAGAAACAATTTGACAAACTACTATTAATACGTTAACAACAGTTGAAAGTTCAATTGACCAAGTTAAAAGTAATGCAGTTGCTATTTCACATAAATATAACAAATTGCATTAAAAAGACTGTAATGTGTGCAAAAATAATTAAATGGTGTTAATGGACCTTCGAACCGGATTTAAAAGGCAAATTAATCTAATTTATTCTGAAAGGTTTTTTAGAGTCTGAGACCGGAATTTACATAGTAAATTTTACAGTCCTCGTTTTAAAATTTTAAGTTGAACATTTTTTAAGCAATTTTATCCAATTTAGGATTCTAAGCATTCAAAGCTCTTGCTTCCAAATAAGAGTTTCTCAAAAACGAAAAAATTCGAAAACCGTGGTTTACAACATTTTAAACCCGTTTGGTTTCGGTTTTTATAAAAAAAGAAATTTCATCGATATGAACATATTATTCAAGGAAATGGCGCCCGAGCAGGAGCCGAATTTAATAAATGTTTAGTACCGATTTACTCGCCTCGGTTAATCTAATTTAGAACATTAAAGAACAATAATAAAATATTAAACGAACAAAGTTAATTAAAATAGTACAAGTGGAACGTTCAAAGAGGTAACATGACATAATTCCTACAGACATAATCCCCATTTCCGTTATAAGGACTATGACCGAAATGAACTCGGAAATATTTACTTATTCGGTCATAAGCCCCATTTCCATTTTGGGGATAATGTACATGGATATTATGTTGGTTAACATCCAAAGAAAGTAGAAGAGACAATGAAAGCCGAAGAAAAGGTCGTTGTTTCAGAAGTTGTTACGAAGACATATATTGTTGGAAATCTCTTTATAGTTCCCAAATAACTTTATCTGCAGTGAATTGCGTGAAAAAGTGTCTGTAGTAGTTTTTTAAAAAGTACTAAAATAGTAGGTACTTTAAAAAAAAATATGATAAAATAGTACTTTTTATAAAAAGTACTAAAATATTAGGAACTTTGAAAAAAAATAACATAGTTCTTTTAAAAACCAAAATGGAACATTTTTACAAAATGTACTAAAATAGTACGAATATAAATTACTAAAATAGTACTTTTTTGTAAAAAGTACTGAAAAGCACGTTATTATATAATAAATATTGTACTTTTATATACTATATAATAAATATTGTAATTTTTTATAAAAAGTTCTAAAAGAGTACACTTTTGTTAAACTTTTAATTTTATAAAAAGTACCTAAATAGTATTTTTAATAAAATGTACCAAAAATAATACTTTTCTAAAGAAATTTTTTTATAAAAAGTACCAAAATGTTGAATTTTTATAGAATTTACTAAATACTATTACTACCAAAAAGGAACTTATTATAAAAAGTTCTCAAACAGTTTTCTTAAAAAAAAACGCTGAAATAGTACTTTTTTTAAAAGGAACGCAAATAGTCCTTTTTTAAAAGTGCCTAATAGCACGTTTTTAAAAAAAGAGTGATATATACAAAAGAGTACTTTTTTATAAAAAGTACTAAAACAGAATGCACATTTTCTAACTTGTACTTTTAATAAAAAGTACCTAAATAGTATTTTTTATAAAATGAACCAAAAATAGTACTTTTTACAATAGTACCAAAATGGTACAATTTCATAGAATGTACCAAAAAAGTACTAAATAATATTATTACGAAAAAAATACTTTTTATAAAAATTTCTCAGTTTTTCTTAAAAAAACGCCAAAATAGTAATTTTTATAAAAAGAGTTAAAATATCACTTTTTTAAAAAGTAATAAAATAGTACTTTTTTGAAAAGTACTGAAATACTACTTTTTATAAAAGGTACTAAAACAGTACTTTTTTGAAAAGCAGCAACATGGTACTTTTTACGAAAAGTTAATATACTCTTTTTGTAAAAATAACCAAAATAGTAAGTTATTATAAAAATTACTTTAGTTGTATGTACTATTTTGTAAAAAACGCCGAAATTCAAAGTAATTTTCTTAATAAAAAGCTCTTTTTAATAAAGAACACTCAAACGGTATTTTTACTAAAAAGTACATAAACAATACTTTTTAATAAGAAATACTAAAAAAATATTTTTAATTAAAAAGTACTAAAATAGTAGTTTTTTTTTAAAGTAAAAAAAACTTACTATATTATTAAAAGTACCTAAACAGCACCTTTCATAAAATGTACCAAAAAGTTCTCAAAAAGTGTTTTTTTAAAACCAAAATAGAGCATTTTTATAAAATGTACTAAAAAAGTGCAAAGTACTATAATTAGTACTAAAATGGTCTTTATTTTACAAAGTTCGCAAACAGTTCTTTTTAAAAAAAGTTCCGGAATAGCATTTTTTTTTTTTTCTAAAAAGTACCAAAATAGTAATTTTCATAATAAAAAATTTGGCTATACTAAAAACTTCTAAAACAGTACTTTTTAATAAAAGAAAAACAATAATAAAATAATACTCTTTAATAAAAAATACAAAAATAGTATTTTTTTAAGTATCTAAACAGTACTTTTTAATAAAAAGTATCTAAATAGTACTTTTTTTAAAAAAATAACAAAGTTCTAAAATAGTGTTTTTTAAAAAATGAACCAAAAATGTTCCTAAATATTTTATAAATAGTACCAAAATAGTGCACTTTTTAAAATGTACCCTTCAGAATTAAATACTAAAATAAGTACTAAAATAGTACTCGCAAACAGTACTTAAAAAAAAATAATAAAATATTAGTTTTCATAATAAGAACAAAAAACAAACTTTTTATAAAAAGTACCAACATTAGGGCGGGTCGATTTTTTTTGTCAAAAATCGTATAGCAGAAACATAATCTACGAGAAATTCTAAGAACATTTCCCAAAGAAACCATGTTTCTAA
Organism: Pegoplata infirma; assembly: GCA_963921195.1. NCBI lineage: Eukaryota > Metazoa > Arthropoda > Insecta > Diptera > Anthomyiidae > Pegoplata > Pegoplata infirma. The sequence continues at coordinate 31,019,216 of OY992540.1, read as the reverse complement.
AATCAAACCCTATACCGCGCCTAACGACATGAAGATTTGTCCGTCCGTCCTTTTTTTCATAAGCAAAACATAGAACTTGACTCTTTTTGGTGTTTGTGTTAATTTTTGGGCTTTGGTGTACTCTGAGGTATATAGTAAAATTTTATTGGGAACATTTTTGTAGAATATTTCATTCCCACCCTCCCCCTCTTTTGGGTGTTTTTTGCGATTTGTTAGAATAGAGCCAAAAAATACCGTTATGAGAGGGAGTTAGAGGGTTAATATGTTTCACAAAAATATTTACCATATTGTTTTCTACAAAGTTGCTGAACATACCTTACACCTCAGATGTAAAGAAAACAAAGTTTTATATACCGATATGCTGCAAGAACATATCCAGCGGCAATGTTTTACTAATTGCCTCTGGATATAATTCGAACAATTTTTGGGATTATGACCGGCAAGTATATTAGACATAATCCCTGAAATGGAGAAATAAATAGTTAAATTGATTTGTAATAAAAACACCACAGACGAAAAATTATAATAAGAAATTTTAACAATAAAAGGCTGCTTTTATCGTTAATCCATGATAATTTTACTCCATTATTTATTTTATATTGGGCTGCAGTATATTAACATGTAGCGTGATACTCTGGAAGTAAGTGAAGGGGTTGTGGGTTCGATTCCCTCCAAAGCCTTTGTAGCTGGTGCAGCGGATTTTACTTAGTAAATAAAAGTATGTAATTGAGGATCATAATGATATTTCGTCAAAAAAAACACATCGATACTTTTGTGGGATGAAATTGGAGAGTTGCATATCGGAGAGGAAAAAAGCTGTGTTTGATAAAAATTTTTGATAACAGAATATTTGTTTACATCAGTTTTTGATTTATTTTGAGTAAATTTTTTTTTTTTTATTTTTGTAAAAAAAAATTTTCGAGTGTAATTTTTTTTTTTTTTGAGTGTAATATTTTTTTTTTTAGTTTTTTTGAGTGACAAAAATAGTTTCTAAAATATTTTGTTTTGGCTTACCCCCAGCAAAAACATGGTTATGAGTTGTGAAAAGTAATCATTACCAAGTACATTATTTATAATGAGTACACATTACCATTAACATTATTTTAAGCCTAAAAGTAACTAATTTTCAGTAATATGCTATAAAAGTACTTTCAAGTAATAATATCTCCTTACACTTGCATTTTTTAAACTTTACAATTCAATTAACTTAAAAATTACTTAAAAACTTAATAAAAATTACTCAATTTTTTATTTTTAATAAAAACAATTTAAATTTTAAATGTTTTAATTAACTAATTATTTTACTTCTTATTGGAAATGGGTTTTTACTCCTTATTAGTAATCCGAGTCAGTAACTACTTATTTAACTCCATACTCTTCACTAAATATTTTTGTCTCACGCCCTTGTTAAAATAATTAGTGTTTCATTCAATAAGTAACTACTTATTAACAGTTGTTTCGGATTACAAAACCCATTACTGGTAATGTCAAATTTTGCTGGGCCATTCCTTTTCAAAGCGTGTTAAGAGTTTTTTTCAAAACGGGAGTTCGGGTTAAAACCCATCTGTAATTCCCCATTTTGCTAATAACTTATGAACCACTGGACAGATTTCGCTGAAATTTAGTATTAATCTGACCGGATATATAACAAATATATACGCCATGCTTCAGCGCTTGACGTATAAATTTATCATTCTTCCGCTAACATTTGAAAGTTAGCGTGCTTCACACAGACAGAAAGACAGACGGACGGACGGATTTTCAGGTCGTTAGTCGCGGTATAGGGTTTGATTTTAGACCAATGGTTTCTTTGGAAAAGTTTCTTAGAATTTCTTGTAGATTTTGTTTTTGCTATACGATTTTCAGTTTTTTTCGATCCATACAAATCGACCCGCCCTAACCAACATAGTAGTTATTTTAAAAAGATTAATAAAAAGTACTAAAATACAACTTTTTTATAAAAAGTACTAAAACAGTAGATATTCGTAAAATGCACCTACAAAGTACTTTTTTATAAAATGAATCAAAAGTACTAAAATAGTACTTTTTATAAAATGAACCAAATAGTGCTTTTTTAACAAAAGTACAAAAATAGTGTAAAAATAGCACTTATTAAAATAATTAAAACAACACTTTACATAAAATGTATCAAAATAGTACTTTTTTTGTAAAAAATTTCAAAATTGTACGTTTTTAAAAAAAGTACTAAAATTACTCTTTTTTTTATAAAAAGTTCCAAATAGTATTATTTAGATTAAAATAGTTTTTTTTTTATAAATCTACTAAGCAGTATTTTTAAGTACTAAAAAGTACTTTTTAATAAAAAGAACTAAAAAAAGTACTTTTATATAAAATTCACAAAAATGCCGAAATTTGCATTTTCATAAAATGAACCAAAAAAGTACTAACTTAAGCTTAAAAAGTTCACAAATGGTACTTCTTTAAAAAAATACTTTTAAGAAAAAATAATTAAAATATCGCTGTTTATAAAAGTACCAAAATGGTACTTTTTTGTAAAAAGTATCAAAATAGTACGTTTTTATAAAAAGTACTAAAATTACACTTTTTTATAAAAAGTAAAAAATAGTAATTTTTAGAATAAAATATTTTTTTTTTAATAAAAACTACTAAAAATACTTTTTAATAAAAAAAGTTCTTCTTAATAAGAAGTAGTAAAAAGTGCTTTTTAATAAAAAAAATACTAAACAGTACTTTTTAATAAAAAGTACTAAAAATAGTACTTTTTAATAAAATACCAAATAAGTACCAAAGCAATTCTTTTTTAAAAGTTAGTTATTTTTCTTGAAAAGTGCAAAGTAGTACTTTTTATTTGATCTTCGTCTTCACGAATACAGTTACCCTCAGAGTACCCTGGTCTCGTGTAGATGAACGAACTGTCTGAACACACAGAGATCAAAGTTTATTATCCAATAACTCAACGTTGGGACATTTTCTGAACATTTTAAGAAAAAAGATCAATGAACTGAACTAGAAGTATAAAAACTGATGCTTACGAAATAAAAAAAACTAACGGACTTTTCCATCCGTTCCCTCTGAGGAGAAGATCCTCAAGAAAACTTTACTTTTCAGAATATTTTCTGGATTTTCTTATTATCCGGTTATAAATCTTAAGTTGCAGTTGCTCTTAAAAATCTTATTGTGTTAAAGATCATTCTGCAAGAATATCTGCTTTAATTCTGTAATTGAATTATGAAATTTCTGGATTACTTCTTAAAATTAAAAAAAAATAACTGATTTCAATTGATTACCTTTTCATCCACTATTTCCAATTAGGTTTTCCTAAAATCAATGTTTGTTTTTGTATTTATTTAATATCATTCTTTAACCAGTAGTTTCAAAAAAGGCGTTTGGAATAGCCTTACGCCCGTCCTTTACCTACTCATATTGATAATGTTTATTGCAAATATAAGTTCAAATATATACGGGTTTATCTTTTATTTTATTTGGATAATCAATTTTTGCCATCATCAACTAAAAATAACAATATTTCAAAATGTACATAGTTGTTTTCATCTAAAACACTTGACGAGTTTTTTGTCATAATTTGAATACAATTTGAAATTAAATAAGATTAATAGCACTTGGACATGTTATCAAACATTAGTAAAAGGGAGGGGAGGGAGGACTACAATAGAACATACCAGCAATATGTAGTATCATCATCATCGTCATCCTCAACAACATCATGATGGTCGTTGTCAACATTACCACACCCTATGGGTAGTTTGTTGTTTGCCTGACATAATATGACATTGTGTTGGTGTTGGACTAAATTGATGTTGTTTTCGGAAAAAAAAAATAAAAAATCTTTAAATTGTTGTTTTTGAAAAATTTGTTCAATGTTGTCATTGCTTCTTTTGCATTAACAATTGAAATTTTTTTTTTGCAAAAGCCTGTTACAAATCCTTTAAGGCAAAAAGTTAATCAAAGAATGACTGGAAGGTGTTGAGATTTATAAAAAAAAAATCTAAGGGTTGTGCCAATGACATGACTTCCATATGTCCTTTGGAATTTACCTACTAGATGTCTAGCCATTTTGGGATTGCCAAGACTTAATGGGAAGTTGGGATAACGATTTCAGCTATTTCTAAGTCTAGTTTTCCGAATCTGCATATTATAATATTTGATAGGCTTTTCATCTTGAGTTGGTTGAGAAGATTGCTATGTCCAGCGCGGTAAAAAGTTAAGATCATTGGATACTTCTTGTCCACTGTAAGTAACAATTTAAATTCCCGCGAAGTGAGTGTTAACTCTTTTCACCTTTCAATGTCCAGAGCATAAGTATCATTTCAAGGTTCTTTCTCCTACCCTTTTTCTTATTTTTCTTACCGACCTTCTACATCAGACTTCAAATCCTATCTACTCTTTTGTAGATGACAGCAACATTTGTCATTTGTTTTCCTTTGACCGAAGGTCAAGCCCTTCTGAGGTTGAGGGAAGAAGGCAGGTCATGAATGACAAACTTAATCAGGACCTGTTGATAATCTCCGAGTGGGGTGTTGCGAATAGGGTCAGGTTCAATGCACGTAAGACCCAATGTTGTATATTGACCCACAGGAATGTGAAATCATCAGCGTCATCTGTACATATGAGTAGGTATCTAGGAATCGGACACTCTTGATGCTCTGGGCATGAAAGTCCAGTGCGATGTCCGTTGGAATAAGCATGTTTTTCAAGTGTCGAAAGAAGCATTCAAGTGTCTCGGTTTTTAAACCGGTGCAAGAAATACTTCACCCCATCCGTTCTCCTTACTATATATACCACCTATATACGACCGAAGATGGAATACAACTCCCATATATTGTCAGGGCCTTCAAAGTTTATTTTGAAGCCTTTAGACCGTGTGCAAAGAATGGCGTTGATGCTTATCAATGACAGATCTATTGACTCATTGAAGCATCGTAGAAAAGTGGGTTGTTTGACACTTTTCTATCGATATTAGCTTGGAAAGTATTCTGCTGAGATAAGTGAACTTATCCCCAGGGCCCAAGGTCCGCAGCACTCGGTTGTCTAGTAGATGACATCCGATTGTTGTTGATTGTCCAGTTGATAGCACATCGGATTACAGAGAAGGTTCGTTTTTTAGTCATACTAGCCGTATGTGGAATAAACTCTCCTCAGAAGTCATCTCAGTCTTTTTCAATGTAGATTAATTCTAGTCAAATGTTCACAATTACAACTCCCTCTTTCCTACTCCTCATAACCCATTTTCCTGGTATCAAGACAATGCTCTGCATTAGTAGGGACATTCCCTAAGTGGTGGTAAAGTCTGACTAGAGACTTTGTTTTGATACCTATGGTCCTGAAACTTTCGGATTCGGTTTAGTTTCATCGTTTATACCACTGGAAGTCTACACTCATATAGTAAACTAGGAAGGAAACTGGACCCTTACAAGTGGTTTCGAATTGATAACTGGACGATGTTTCAATACAGCGCGAATGACGTAGGTTGACGAATTGTTTCGTCATATCATTAAAAATTGTTTTCTATAAGGTGGCGTGCAACCAGGTCTAGTTAGCGATAACAGCCTTTGAGTTGCATCGACACTCATAAGTTATAAAGTGCGTTTTGATTCCGACTCAGTTGGCAACGTCCTTGAGCCATCCTCAGTGACGGCGCGGTGACATGTCAGAGTCACGGATGACATCCACTAGACATCTCCATGTACTGAGTTGAGGACAGTTTCATATAAATTTTCAAAATGTCCTCACACACAGTTAGCAGTAGGTTAGGTTAGGTTGAGAGGTTGACGTTATGTCCACAAGACCAGATCCTGATCCATAGTGATACCTCATGAAAAGTGGGTGTTGAAGGGGGTGGGGAGGGGGATTGTGGTGGGGTGTTGGGCTTCTTTTCACATTAATTCACGTTCTTCCGTCTTCCTGTCCCATAGCATGACTATTTAAGTCCACACATGCGTTTCATCAAATTAACTCAGCTTGATATAACTTAACATCTACCACGGGCTGATCCCTCTTAGTTCCTCCAAATTCTGAAAGAAATAAGAGCCAAAACAATTAAATTGAGTGCGAGATAGTGCAGGGCACTGACAAAGATAATGGAGTGAATCTTCCACTGTCTCTTCGTCCCCGCACCATCTGCACAAGTCATCTTCAGTTAATCTTTACATTTTTAAATAATATTTCAAGCCGGTAAGGCCTGTAATTAGACCTACATACTTCCTTAGATCTGCTTTTTGCATATGTAAAAGTGTTTTTTGAAGACGCTTTTCGCCGCGAGTCCATAGAGCCTTTGTTTATACAGTCATGTCTGCATTCCCATTTTGAATCTTCTTGGCGTTCAAAGTTTTGCCTGATCTCCATGTGCATCCAGGCGCGGATGCAAATCGGTCCTAATTGCGTTGGATGGTAGAATGGCGCCTATACGAGCTAGCTCGTCCGCTTTTTCATTTCCCAGAATATTTTTAAGACCCGGAACCCAGCACAGTCTTAACGAGTGTTTTTCGATAAGAGCGACAACGGCTGACTACCTTAGATCGTATATACTACAGTTAGCAGTAGTCAGGGCATGTTGGCCTTCTGGGGACATGTCACCTAAGACTTCATTGGGGAAATGTCTGACGTAGGTTATACGAAAATACAAACATTTTTCGTATTTCCTTTAGTTTTTACTTTTATCCATTTTCCTTTTAAATTATCTTTCTTATATTTAGAAAAAACGTTTCGCATTTTTTAGTCCCAACTGAATTTGACCCTTTAACCTCCAGTTTATTAGTCCCACACCTAACTACTTGTTCCAAACTTTATTTTGAAAACTGTTTGTCTGTTAATTACTTTTATACGATCGATAATATTGCGATCCTTTTCTTGGAAATTGAAGAGATGCCTAGATTTAAAATTCTAATTTAATATACTGCTATTCTGAAGACATTTCCTTTTCGACGTCTTAAAGGAATTGTCCACATTCTTAAAGCAAATAATCAGTGCTGACAATGTTAGGACATGTCGTCAAGGATTACCTTTGATTTGTCAGAACCTGAAGACATTTCCCCAAGGAATCACTATGAAAATTTCCTCAGTGACACATTTTCCAACTGGGGAGAGATCAAAAGGTAATTTTTCTAGTCCCTAACCTTGAAGCAACAGGAACTCCTTTCTAAACTTGAAAAGGAATTAAATTATGTCATTAATCTAAAGATGCTCTTAAAACTATTCTCGATAACAGCAGTTCTCTCTACCCCAGCGCGCCTACACAGCTCAAAAGGATTTGTTTGATTCGGTATTTGTAAGGATTTTGAACAAGTTTTGCTGATGTTTTTTGTAGTAGTGATCGAAGAATATTGTGAATGTCAACTCCTTTTAATTAAGATAATGCTTCCGTAAATGCAAGTGGCTAGGGCACACGAAGCCAACGAATGATATCACAAGAGAGTAAATCAATAAAATAAGATAGATGTCTTTTGTTTAACCCCTTTGTTTCAGAAAGAATTGAAGGAGAATTATGGCAGAACTATGTCCATCTTTGTTTTGGCATTCCCGCAGTACAAACCCGAAATTTAATCTTGAAAGTTACCATATGTCTCTTATGTGATACTTTAGGTAATAATAGTATAAACAAGACTCTGTAGGAGAACATTTAATCTTTCAGGCGTCATCTTTGACCCGGATAAAGTTAGATCAGAAATTAAACTCTTGAACCCGTTTAAATCTCCTGGGTGACAAAATCTTTCCCGCTCTTCTGCAGAATGGTTATCCTTTTAAATACTTTTTTATCTGTCTTTTGATTGAGTCTTATATTGGGATACGTCCGTTATCGTAAATGTTGTATTTATATCTAAGGCAGGAAATAGACCGGCTGAATTGGATCTTAACGTAACATCCACATATACGGAACAATTTCCTTTGCACAGAAATCAGCATGCATATGCAAAACGAAGATAGACTGTAGAGTTTCTGAATTACCAACACGGAGATTTCAGTTTTCCAAAATTGCATAACTGAACGGTTTCAGTTTTAACTAGCTCAAGAAAAATCCTAGAAATCAGAAAAATTTACTAACAGAAAATGGCGCCCAAGCTAGGGCTCAACTCCAAATCGCAACGCGAAGACACAGAAACCAGCGCCAAAGTAGAAATATTGGCCGGACTTTTTTCCAGAAAAAATGTGTCTAAGCCAATTTCGTTAGATATTACACGCTCTCTTGTAGTAGCAAATTTTGGTATTTGGTCCTTGTATGCTAGTCATCCCTAACCAGGTACAGATTTATGTTGTTTGCTTTAACAACAACCCAAACAATTTCTATAATGTAGAAATTTTCTGATCATAAGAATGGTTTAACTTAGAAGATGCCCAGTACAAAAAAACAGAACACAAACAGTTTGTATTTTATGTTCTACTTCAAATGTCAACTTCCAAAAATGACTAATGATTTGTTATGGGGTCTCTTTCATACTTCAACCCAAAACTGTTCAGTTTGTTTGCAATTCTAATGAAATTCTCTAATGATGTTAATGGTTGTTATTTTTGCATTTTTCTTTAGTGGCTTTTATGCTATATATTTTTTTTTTTTTTGTTTGGTTGAGAAAATGCATAATTTTCCAAATAAATATCATAACTGACACCATGTTAGTTAGTGGTGGGTTGGATGGTTGGTCAAGTGTTAGATTTGTGGTTTGTTCAGTTTGATATTTTTTCACTTTTAGATTTTTTTTTTTTTATTTTTTTGTTACTTGTCTAAAACTAATGTATAAAGTTTAACTTTTTGGCAGTAATTGAATCAGCAATTCTCATTTGACTGCTTTATTTATTGCGCACTAAACTATCAACATTTGTAAATTGTTAAAAACAAAAAAAAAAGTTAATGGTGAAAATTTATCAAAAAGTTTACTCCTTTGGGCTTAATAATAATTTTGATAATTTTAATAAAAAATAATAACTTTTTTTGGGAGGATTAATAAAAGAAATTTAGTAAAAAGCTAAGAGCGTGCAAAAAATAAAAGTCCTTAAGTATAACAATAATAATATATTTTTTTAATAATTTTGGTCACATGTTCAAGTGGTTTTTATAAATTTTATTCGATTTAACTACAAATAATTTTTAATAATTTTAACCTAACCGAGAACTGGTAACAATCTCCGTCATGTCCTTGTTGCCAAATCTACCAATGGTTCTGGTGGAAATCGAAAGAACGGCCTCCTGTTTCATAGGCTAGCACCCTACCACATGGAACCTGGCACTTTTGCACCTGGAACTAAATTCAGTGCTGCTCTCCCAGAATCACGTGGGTGTAATGTTATCGCATATGCTGCCAATATCGCAATAGCGGTAAAAGGAAATCACCTGCCAACATTGAAGAACATTCTTCAGGGTTCTCTAAAAGATCTGTGTAAATGGACAAGAGACTTTGTTCTGGAAGTTAATCCGAGTAAAACAGAGCTTTTCTTGCTGACAAGGAAATATAAGATTCCTGCTTTTGATACTATTTCTCCAGACGACACTGAAATCGCCTTCTCAGGTGGAGCCAAGTATCTTCGAGTATTTCTAGATAGGAAGTTGAATTTTAGGCGTAATATTGACGAACGGGTAAGAAAAGCAATGTTTTCTTTATATTCCTGTAAAAGAGTCATTGTAAAAAATTGGGTTTTGGCCCTAAAGTCGTTCATTGGATTTATACAGCAGTAATGCGTCCAATTTTGCTGTATGGTATCATTGTCTGGTGGCCTGCATTAGAGGCAAAAGGGAACCGTGTCTTTATCACGAAGGTACAGAGAATGGCGTCTATTTGCATCACTGGTGCTCTTCGTACCACAAATACGGCTGCATTAGAAATCTCCTTCTCCTGATATCATTGGACATATTGGGTGGGCAATTCGACTGATGGCCGTAATTTCAACAAGCAGATAACTATCGGTGCATAGATATCTACCTTGTAAGTAAAAAGACGGTAAAATGGTTGCTGCTGGGGATTTCAATGCCCACAAATCATCCTGGCTTCGCCATTCTAGCCACACGACTCCTGCGGGTCAATACGTTGAGCTCTTTGTTGCACACAACCACTTTATGCAACTAGTGAACGATCCAACACATATTCTGTGTGTTGAAGAACAGTAACAAAATATTCTCGAGTTTTCTCGGAAAACGCACCAAACGTGTTGTTACAGATGGGGTTTTATCCGATGAGTTTTAGCTTAATTCAGGGGTACCACAAGGTTCCGTTCTTTCTTTACTCATATGCATATGACAGCAACATTTGTCATTAATTCTCTTTTGATCATCGTCCAAGCTTTGGTTCAGGACATGAGACAGAATATGAATGACACAATTAATCGGGGCGTTTCTGCGATCTCCGAGTGAGGTTTGGCGAAAAGGGTTGATTTTATTGCTCGCAAGACCCAATATTGACCCACAGAAGATCTGTGGAATTAACGTCATCTGTATCCATGGCCGGTATAAATATTGAGGAATCAAACACTCTTCATGTTCTGTGCATGAAGATAAAATGTGATGTTAGCTTAAACCAACATGGTTTTCAAGTGTCGATAAAAGCATTCCAGTGTTTGGGTTTCTTAAAACGTTGCACGAACAACTTCACACCGTCTGATCTCCTTACGATTTGTTTCACCTACATCCGACCGATGTTGGACTACAGCCCCCATATCTGAGCAAAGTCTATTTTGAAGTTTGTGGATTGGGTGCAAAGGGGTGCGTTCAAGCTTATCCAACTCTATGGATTCATGGGATCATCACCGGAACGTGGGTTGTGCATCATTGTTCTACCGATATTACCATGGTAAGTGTTCTGCTGAGATAAGTGAACTTATCCCCGAGACTCGCATGTTTGTCCGTAGTACTCGCCAATACAGTAGATCACATCTGTTTCTGGTCGATAGTTCAACAATCGCACAACGCATTACAGAGGGAATTCATTTCTTAGTCGAACTAGTCGTGTGTGGAATTTACTCCCCTAATACAGATGTTCATAAACCCTACTCAATCTTTCCTTCTCCTCACTACCTTTTTGTCCTAATACCAACACAATGAACTGCATTAGTAGGGGCAACCCCTGAGTGTTGGCTCAAAGTAAAAAAAGATCATTGCAATGTTTACCAGGCAGAGATGCTGGCAATAAAGGAGGTGGCTGGTAATAAAGAAGGTGGTTGAGTTACAGTACCTTGTATGCAACCGCTGTCAACATCTATTCTGACAGTCAAGCAGCGGTCAAGCCCCTAGAGTCAATTAAAATAAGATCTGCCCTTAACTGCCGCACGTCTTTAAATGAGATGGCCAAGCAGTTTGACATACGATTAATATGGGTCCCAGGACACAAGACTACTTTACAGGCTCCAACACAGTTCTAATGTGTTGGTATGCTTCTTGAACTTGCAAGCAAAATGTACGGCTTTGTTCCGCGACGGAGACTAATCAGAGATAGGCAAATGGATGAACGTGTGAGGCTATACGACATAGTAGATATATCCCTTACGACAAGTGAGTAGATATCGCTTTCAGCAGGAGAGATTTCGACGGTAGTTGTAGAAATTAGTGAACACTGTCTTATAGGAAAGCATGCAGAGTGGTTAAATGGGCCCTCGAATAACTTGTGCCGGAGTTGCGTGGATGAGAAGGCCCGGCACTTTCTCGTAAGGGACTTGCAGGTCCCGCACGATCTTTCTAATTGGTCGGATGTCAAAATTCCATATCTTAGGAATTTCATAAGAACCTCAAATTGGTTTAACGACAGGTAGGAGAAACTTCTACAGTCCCGTGATATCACAACGAACTTCAGAGTCTATCTGTGCTGACGTAAAACGTAAGCATTAGGGTTATAACTTTTTCAATTTTTTGCAAATATCAAAAAGTTCATCCCATAGTCGTAAAGGCCATAAAAAAATATTAAGAAATGATGTCTTACTTTTTCGCGATCGTTAAAAAAGTTCACGAACCAAACGCGATGAAGTTTTGAATATTAGTTTTTCTTTTAAGTATAAACAAATTATATTTAATTGCAAAATATTTAGGATTTTCTTGTAATTTCATTAATAAAAAAACAAAATTTCATCAGTTGAATGGAGGGAGCGAAAAAATCGCGATATTTTGACGCTATTTCGCGGATTTTTTAAATTAGCTAAATTTTAGTCAAGTGATAGGTGCTATGAGGCAGTAATTCTTTTCAGCAACTAACGATTATAATCGCGGAATTTTGGGGCTTCTTCGCGGATGTTATAAATAAGTTAAATGTTGGTTCCTTCTGATATGTAAACATGAGTTTGTGATAATTTTCAAATAATTAAGATATGACGTCATAATATAAAATTTTTAAAACAAAAAAATAAAAAAAATCATTCTTGGGGGAGTTTTAGAAATTGCAATCGGTGCGTGAACTTTTTTCACCGAAATGACCGAAAAAATAGATTTTTGTTATCTGTACAACATTGCCCATAGCGTGGTGGGATGGACTTTTTTTGTCCAAAAAAAGTTATAACCCTAGTAAGCATACATTTACAACCTAAGCTATTCCTTGGTTTAGCCGAAATGAGGTTCAATAAAATCAATGACTTTATTCCAAGCACTCAAGGATAAATTTGTAAATTGAAGATTTTACTTGAAAATTGAAGATTCCATTTGTAATTCGAAAATTCCAATTGCGATTCAAAGATTCAAATTCCAATTCAAAAATGATCAACTAAAATTCAGTTGATACTTTTCGAATTAATATTGGAATCTTCGAATTATAATTGGAATTTTTGAATTACAAAGTAAATATTCAAATTACAAGAAGAATCTTTGAGTTACAAAGGAAATCAATTTACAAATAAAATCTTTGAATTACAAATAGAATCTCATAATTACAAGTAGAATTTTCGACATACAATTGATACTTATAGAACCTTTGAAGTACGGAACGAATGTACCATTTTGTAAAATACCAATTTTCCGTACCCACTACGACTTCCAATATCTTTAATAGAGCTCAATGAGGAATTGCTATTCAAATTGTCCCCATAAGTAATAATTCTCATTCCAATTTATTTCCCTCCTTTAACACCTTGTTTCTCTAACTAGGCTAAATAAAGGTATTTCACGTTAACTATTTCAATTAAGTCTCTCCATTGTAAAAAAAATATACATGTCTATTTTCTAAAATGCCTGATTTAAAATGCCAGCAACGTTAGGAATTTTATTTTCTAATAAGACAAAACTAAAGAGAAGATATAAAAAAATGCAATTTCTATGCAATTTCTATGCAATATATATTTTTTTTTGCAATCTAAGCTCTAAGAAATACACAACAAAAACCCCAAACCACACTTTCTATTTAATTATATTCCTTAAAATAAACCACAAAAACCAGAGTTTTTCTTCTTAAAAACTAACACAATAAAGTAGTAAACTATAGCAGAAAATAGTTTTCATACTATAAAGAACAAATATCTCTAACTAGGGAGAACAAAAAAAAAACAAAAAATGCGATGCATCTGTATAAAAGACAGGAAAAATGTACTATAGTTTCTATACAAGACACTAATTGTGGGACATAACGAAAAAATAATAAAAAAAAATAGGAAAAATAAACTAACATTAACACCAACACCGAAACCATTACTCCACTGGTTTCTAATACACTTTACGAAAATTTTAGATGGTATAAGGTTGTACAAAGGAAGTTATTGCCACACAGAACATAAAAATAAGGTTAGGTTAGGTTAGAGGTGGCGGAGTCAAAGACTCCTCACATAGACCGGATGGTCCATAGCGAAACCGCAATAATTCCTCAGCGACGCTGATAGAACGCGTTTGTTCTCATCGCGAATTGTACTATTTGCCTTAGGTCGACATTCGAAACCGTTTCTAAGCTCTCGAAGTCATGTCTGCCTAATATGTGCAGTCGGGTTCTGGCCAAAGCAGGACATTGGCAAAGAATATGTTCGACCGCTTCCTCAGTGTTAGGTTCATTGCACCTTCTACAGCTGGCATCAAAAATAAGTCCCATATTCTTTCTATGATAACCTATTAGGCAGTGCCCGGTGATCACTCCAGTAAGTACACGGCAGTTCCATCTGGTGAGTGAGAGTAAGTATTCAGTTTTCTTAGATTGTAGCATGCCCACAATCTTCTACTGATCGCACTTGTTGTTAGCTCTCTCCACTTTCTACACTCAAAAAAATACGTTAGTAGATTTACTAATTTTTTTTTGCTAATGCTAGTTAGCTAACTTTTAGCAAATTTTTAGTTGAGATTAGCATGTTAGCAAAAAATTCTTGTAAACTTCATTTAGCGCATTAGCAATTTTAAACAAACGTTGAACTAATTTCTTTTGCTAAGATTTGAAATTGAGTTGACAACATTTTTACAAGATTTTTTGCTAACATTAGCAAAAATAAATGGTAATTTTTTTTTTATTTTTAACACACATATTGATTATTTTCAGAAAACTTAAAATGGCTCTATCTCGGAAACTAAGCCAGATAGAGCAAAATGGAGGGCATTTTTGGTTCTTAGAATTTCCATACTTTCGCGGGTCCTCTTCACATGTGTGGACCCTAACTTTGGATCCAAAAAAGTTAGCATTCCCGAAAATTTTAAAATGCTCATATCTCGGTAAATATTGCCGACACAACAAAAAGTCCAAAAGCATTTTTGTAGCTCTCAATACGTAGAACAAGACCGCAAAATAGTTAAAAGCTCTCCGAGTAATATTTTTGAAGTTATCGAGTTTTTAAATTCTCAAGACCCCAGTGGTCCCCTATAATCACGTATCTCAAAAACTAAGCAAGGTAGAGCGAAACGGACACAAATTTTGGATCAAAAACTATGACGATTTTTAAGGAACCCAACTAGGTCTAGGCCCATCGGGGTCTGGACCTATCGGGTCCGAATGGGGTCCTCAAATGTGTCAAAAAAAAAAAATTAGTTAACTAATTATTGGCAAAACATTTTTGCTAACTTTAGCAAAAAAATTGTGGGTTCAAAATCAGCAAATTTTCTTGTAGGTTTACAAGCTTTTTTTGCTAACATTACAGTTTTTTTTTTTTGGAGTGTATTAGCCATTGCAGTGTTTTGAACGTCGTGTAGCGATCTGAAGTGCTGGATTGGTGGACCAATATGTACAGAAATACCAGTACCATCAGCACCTTGTTTCGTGAGCTCGTTCCCTCTCTCGCTCCCTTGAATACCTATGTGACCTGGTACCCATATTAGTTTCACCTTGTTCATACTCCCTAAACTTTGTAAGTTCTCTAAGCATTCGAAAACTACTTTCGACTTGATGTAAAAGATTTTAAGAGCTTTTAGAGCAGCTTGGTTGTCAACGCAAATGTTAAATTCTCTGTTTGTCTCATCACCGAACTGTAAAGCTGCCCTGCTTATGGCAACTATTTCGGCCTGCAAAATGCTGGAGTCCAATGGAAGGATAAAAGTCTTCTCTAAATCTCGCAAACTCGTTGAAAAACCTGCACCGACTATGTTAATAGCGTTCATTGGGGGGTTTTGCCAGTCTGACCAAAATTCTGAGTCAGAAATTCGACGTCGTATTTCCGGTCGAAAATAAGTTTGGGCACTCTACAATCGGTGGCAATATCATTTAAATTGTCCATCTTACTGTGTCTAAAATTGCGTTGCCTGAATAAACTTGACTCTTTGAGACGAAGGCAGGACTTATAGGCCTCCCCTTTGCAAAGATGTCAATTGGTATCAGGTGCAGTAGCGTGTCAATAGATTCAGCTGATGTTGTTCTCAGAGCGCCTGTGATGCATAAACCTATGAGACGTTGAATTCTCTGAAATTTTAAGTGCGTCACATTACGCTCCAGCGCGTTATACCAGACCATAACACCATACAGTAAGATTGGTCGTACTACAGAAGTATAAATCCAGTAAGTGATCCTTGGTTCCAGTCCCCAAGTTGCGCCAAACATTCTCTTGCATGCGTAGAAGGCGTTGTATGCTTTCTTGACCCTTTCTTCGGTGTTTTGTTTCCATGACAGTTTACTGTCTAAAATGATTCCTAAAAGTTTCGCTTGGTTTGATAAAGGAATTCTAACTCCGTTTATCTCGACCTTAAACGTCTCTATTTTGAACCTGTTTGTAAAAAGTACCATTTCCGTTTTTTCCGGGTTAGCGTTTAGGCCATTATTATTAGCCCATTTCCACATTTGCCTCAGTGACACTTCCAAAAGTTCGGATACTGTGCCCAAAAACTTTCCACACGAAATAATGACAACGTCGTCTGCATAAGCTACCACTGATGTCCATTGCGAGTTCAACAACAACGCACACGTCTTATTCAAAAGATGGCCCTAGAATATGTCATAAAAGAAATCCCAACTAAGTTCTATGAATTAGTGACATAAGGACTGGACATTATCCTTGGGTTGGGCTATCGTGTATTAAGTGTGAACTCTGAATGCCTCAAAATCGGGGCCTCATTGAGACTTCCGGATAAGTGTAATGTTTTTCAGGCTGAGGTACTTGCAATTTATAAAGCCACGAAGATGATTATGACAAGGGACTTTGCACCATTAACATTTTCGTGGATAGTCCTGTAGCTATAAAGGCTTCAGAATCAAACACTATGAAATTGGTAATCGTTTGGAATTGTATACAATCACTTTGTCGAATCAGTCAGCACACAGTCAAGCCAGACATAGTGAGGTCGTTGGGAACGATGAATGTGCGAGAAATGGCTCTGAATCGGTAGGGGTCCCCCACTGGGGGAACATGTAGAATCTGACGTCTTGGTTTCTATAGTGGAATTGATGATCAAAATTGAAAGGATATCTGAGAATAGAATGAAGGATAGGTGGATATCGCTGACTACGTGCAGGATATCGCGAATTTATTTGGCCACTGCCAAATCAATCAAAATGTGTCTCATTGAAATCTCTAGCAGAATATTTTAGAGAATCGGGGTGGTTTAAAAAGTAAAAAGTTTTGGTATCAGAGTTTTTGTACCTGATAGCCTGCGAGTGAATTCGCCAAACTGGCGTACGCAAGTTTTCTAACCCAAATTTTTGTTTTCGCTGTAAAATCTCTGATTCTAAATTTCAAGTTTCTGTACCGATTAAATTAGGAAATCAAAAAAGTACTCAAGTAAATTCATTTTGTGAAAATTTTAAATAGCGGTATCTCGAAAACCGATCGGCCGATATAAGTTTGTCATTCCGCTTGTAACACCTCGAAATATTGGTCTAGGACCCCATAAAGTATATATATTCATGATCCTCGATCGATTTTAAGACGATCTAGCGATGTCCGTTCGTCTGTCTGTCTGTTGACTTTATACCAAATTATACTTACCTTTTGTTTTGTTTTTATATTTAAATTATAGATACTCCCTGAGGATGCTACTCAAAGAGTAGCGAAATATTGGAAATTAATAAAGAAGAATTTTAATTAAAGAACAATCCAGGCCTCTAGCTCAAATATTTTATTTTTATAAAATTTTAAAAAACGTTTTCGGATTCAGATCCTAAAATATTTTTATACATATAAAAAAAATGTATATATTGTTTCTGTGACATTTTTAATAAACAAAATTTTTGGACTTAGAGGTACTTTGTCTGTCACAAAAGTCTAAAATTCTGAAAAAAAATTAGCAGAAAGGTCTCAGACTCTGAGACATTCTTTATAAAAAAGAGTCAAACTTCAAGAAATTTTGTATTCAGAAAAACTTTTAGTGTCTGAAAAAATTTTCTTTTAGAAAAATTTTAAAATTCTGGTAAAATTTTACTTATTGATCTTTTTTCATATTTCGATCATTACAACCAAATCCATTAATTTGACCAAACCACCACATCATTTTCTTCGCGTGTAAAATTTGTACTGACCAAGTAAGCAAAGATTTGTTTTTTAAGTACTGACACAGTACACCACTAAGATGAAGATGTTGTTAGAAAGACGGAATACTGCCACAATAGATGTACAATGTGAATTGTTAAATTTAATACAACATCAGCATAAAAACCACGATTTTGTTTTTTTAGAAGGAAAGAAAAAAAAAATCTAAAATTGTTTAACAAGTTCTGTGTTGTTTTATTGCAAATTTCATCTCTTTGTAAGAAGAAAATTGGTTAAATTGTGAGGTTTCATATTGTTTGGTATTTTCTAAAGAATTACTGGTAAGTAAGAGAGAGAAAACAAGTAGAAAAATTAAATTAGACTTGGCCGAATCTATGAATACCCTCCACAATGCCCTTTGCAAGTTATAGTAAATTTTCTAGAGTGAAAAATTAACACTAATTTCTGAAAAAAAAAAATAATAATTTACAAAATTTTTTTTTGAGTGTAAATTTTTTTTCGAGTGTATTTCTTTTTTCTTTTAGTGTAAACTAACTAATTTTTCAACTAATTTTTGAAAAAAAAAAAAAATAATTTACTAAATTTTTTTTTTGAGTGTAAAATTTTTTTTGAGTGTAAAATTTTTTTCGAGTGTATTTTTTTTTTTTTTCTTTTAGTGTAAAATATTTTTGAATGACAAAAATGCGATGTAAAATATTTTTGTGACTTACCAATGTTTTTAAAACATGTTTAACGGGTTTTCAACACGTGAATTTAAGGTGAGGCGAATCTGAAATTTACGGTTTTGCTAATAACTTTTGAACGACTGAACCGATTTTGCTGAAATTTAAAACGAACCGGACCTGAAGAACGACAAATATATATACCACACTTCAGCACCCTCAGAATTGCCGTTCGAAAGTTACCGTGTGTTTTATCTCGTAAATTCCAAAAAAACCCTTGCCGAAATTCACTCATTTGCTTATAACTTTTGAACCACTGGACCGATTTCGCTGGATTGCAATACCAACCTGACCAGGTAAATGCCCAACATATATGCCAAACTTCAGGAGCCTCCGTAAAGTCTTTCAAAAGTTAGCGTGTTTTCAACAGACAGACAGACAGACAGACAGACAGACGGACAGACGGACGGACGGACGGACGGACGGACGGACGGACGGACGGACATCGCTAGATCGTCTTAAAATCGATCGAGGATCATGAATATATATACTTTATGGGGTCCTAGACCAATATTTCGAGGTGTTACAAACGGAATGACAAACTTATATATACCCTCTATCACTAGAGTGGAGGGTATAAAAACGATTAGTAAAATAGATTTTTAAAAGGCTTTGATAAGAATTTAACGATATAAAACTTATAGTGATTATAGATTAGAAAACCATAATATTAGGGGTATTTGAAAACAATTGTCTGGTGTTTTAAATAATGAGCAAAAACTTTTAATGAGACTTTTTTGATCATTCTTCGTGAAGTCAATCAGAAATACTTAAAAAAAAATTTTGATACCCTCTGAATTTTATTATATTTGGTATAGCTGTTACACTAACAGTAAATGAAAAACTGAAAAATACTAATTTTCATCCCTCTAATTGTAAGTTAACAGTGGCCAAAAATACGGATGGTCACAATTTCCCCGAAAATCTCCAAGTCGCGAAAATTCAATATCGTGGGTTCTATTGTCACCCATTTTAAAGGGTCACTTTGCACTTTTTTTAAAAAAGGAAAAACATAAGTCTATTAAAAATGGCATTTAAATAGAGCATTAAAAGGGGTCATCAAAGCCGAAATTTTAGTCAAAAACTAGTAGAAAAGTTAAATTCGACTTGGCCGAATCTATGAAAACCCTCCACAATGCCCTTTTTAAGTGATAGTAAATTTTTTAACGTGAAAAAAAACAAATTTTTGGTTAGAAATATTTTATTTTGTGTAAAAAAACTTTTTTTAGTTATTTTTGAAAAAAAAAAAAAAAAAAAATTTACTATTTTTTTTTTTTTTTTTTGAGTGTAAAATTACTAAAATTTTTTTGATTGTATTTTCTTTTTTTTTTTTTTTTTTTTTGTTTTAGTGCAAAAATATTTTT
This sequence comes from Pegoplata infirma, assembly GCA_963921195.1. NCBI lineage: Eukaryota > Metazoa > Arthropoda > Insecta > Diptera > Anthomyiidae > Pegoplata > Pegoplata infirma. The sequence continues at coordinate 30,999,352 of OY992540.1, read as the reverse complement.
TAATTACAAAAATACCTTGTAAAATATTTTTGTGACTTACCAATGTCTTTAAACCAGGTTTAACGGGTTTTCAACACGTGAATTTAAGGTGAAACTAATCGGAAATTCACGGTTTTGCTAATAAATTTTGAACGACTTGACCGATTTGGCTGAAATTTAAAACGAACCGGACCAGAGGAACGGCAAATATATATGCTACAGTTCAGCACCCTCAGAATTGTCGTTCGAAAGTTACCGTGTGTTTTAACCCGTAAATTCCAGAAAAACCCTTGCCGAAATTCATTCATTTGCTTATAACTTTTGAACCACTTGACCGATTTTGCTGGATTGCAATACCAACCTGACCAGGTAAATGCCCAACATATATGCCAAACTTCAGGAGCCTCCGTAAAGTCTTTCAAAAGTTAGCGTGTTTTCAACAGACAGACGGACGGACGGACGGACATCCCTAGATCGTCTTAAAATCGATTGAGGATCATGAATATATATACTTTATGGGGTCCTAGACCAATATTTCGAGGTGTTACAAACGGAATGACAAACTTATATATACCCTCTATCACTAGAGTGGAGGGTATAAAAATGGGGGAAATTCTGGTTTGTACCTTTTTTATTTCCTGAAGTTCTGGTCATAGAAAACTAAAAGTTGGAATGTAGAAACCTCTAGCGAAACTTAAGTTATTCTGGAATACGTACTTTTTGAAAACTCCAATTGTAAGGAAGCAAAAATGGTAAAAAGTGAAAATAAGTACTTTTTATATTTTCTAAAAAAAATGGTCACGGAAACCTGAAATTAGGAATTTATGATTCTTTTGCAAAAAATATTCTGAAAAAATATTTTTTTGCAAATTCCGATATTTATGTAGGAAAAAAGTTGTACTTTAGTACTTTTTCTATCTCCTGACAAAATGTTCCTTGAAATTTGGAGGGAAAAAGTACTTTCCAGCTTTAATGGGGCCAAAATGGGTAAATAATTGTACGTCAGTACTTTTCCTTTTTCAATAAACAATGAAGCATAAAATTTATGATCTTTATGCAAAAACAAAACATTCTGAATTTTTTTTTTTTAATTTTCGACTTTAATGGAAAAAAACGAGTAAAATGGGTGAAAAAAATCTGATTTGGTACTTTTTTAATTTCCCGAAAAAATGGTCTTAGAAAATTTGAAATGTTAAATTTTCTACTGAAAGTTTTTTTTAGAAAAAATTCTGATTTTAATAGTATAAACAAGTGAGACTGTTAAATTCGGCTGTGCCGAATATTCTCCAACTTGTTAAAAATATATAAAAAAAATCCAAGGGCCTTTTTTAGGAGGGGTGAGGTTTGGAGGGGGCTTTGGGGATACCATCCCTTTCACGATAAATGTATACTAATTCATTTATTATGCATTTTGCACTACAGTAATACAATTTTGTCATCATTTTAATAATTTTTTATACATCCACGCCCACAAAAGGGTGGGGGCGTTGCAAAAAATTTTCATTTTCTAACCCCGTGGTTCCAACTACAGGACTTTGCACTTCTTCTTTCATAAAAACAAAAACACGAAAAAACATGTAAAAAAATAAATTTTTCAGAGATTGATTTAGTTCTTCAAGGGCAATATTTTTTCCCCCTTATCCGATTTTGCCCGTTTACGAACTTAACCTGCCTATGATCATAAGACATATTCGTGCAAAACTTCAGGATCCCAGCTTTTTTATTTTGGACAGCATTGTGTTATCTACAGACAGGCGGACAGACGGCCATTCATAGAATGTCTTACAATCAATCATGTCTAAGAATCAATCCCCGACTGATATTTCGATGCGTTAAAAGCGAAATGACAGTGTGAGTATACCTCTATACTGTGGTTGGAGGGTATAAAATGGGTAAAAAATCTGCTGTGGTACTTTCTTGAGATATATATATATATATATTAATTCCTATAGTTCCAGGCTGGAACAAAGGGCCACAACAAAATGTCTCCATTCAGATCTGTCTTGTGCTAGCGTTTTAATTTCGGACCAAGATTTTTCCATCAAGCGAGCTTCGTGTTGCACCGTCCGTCTCCACGTATTAGATGGCCTGCCAACTCTTCTATTGCCTTGTGGGTTCCATTCGATTGCCATTCTAGCAATATCTCCATTGGATCTTCTAAGAACATGACCTATCCAGTTCCATTTACGTTTCGCAATTTCTAGCCGAATTGGGGTTTCACCAGTTCTGTGCCAGAGCTCATCATTCGAAATAACATTTGGCCAGAAAATCCGCAATATTTTGCGCAAGGAACGATTAATAAATGTTTGGATGGATCGAAGTTCATGTGCGGAAGTGTTCCAGGATTCGCATCCATATAATAAGATGGATTTAACATTTGTGGAAAAGAGACGTAGCTTTGTATTGATTTGAATTTGTGGAGACCTCCATACTTTTTGTAGTACTCCAAAAGCTTGTTTAGCCTTTTTAATACGATTGAAGACATCTGCGTCTGCACCGCCGGTATTAGTTAGAATACTTCCCAGATAACAGAAAGATTGGACATTTTCAAGTTCAACACCGTCTATTGCAAAATTGTTTCTATTTTCGGTATTAACACGCAGAACTTTGGTTTTGTCAATATTTATGCGAAGGCCAACATTTGAAGCTATTTCTTGTACTCGTTCTAGTTTAGTTTTCATATCTGCAAAACTATGTGACAGGAGGCAGATATCGTCGGCATAGTCCAAATCTTCTAGTCGCCCATGCAAACCCCACGTTATACCTCTTCTTTCATCCGTTGCTACCTGCATTACTATATCTAAAACTATATTGAATAGCAATGGGGACAACACACATCCTTGACGCACACCAGTGTGTACTGATATGGGCGCTCCTAGCGCTTTTCCATGCAAAACTCGACACGTGGAGTTGTCATAAAGAGACTTAATAAGTTCTATTATATCTGCTGGAACACCTTTGCATCTTAGTGCATGCCATATTGCTTGATGATGAAGCGTATCAAAAGCTTTAGCGAAGTCTATGAATACCAGATAAAGTGGCGAGCGCCATTCGATAGATTGTTCCAATATGATTCTAAGGCTATTCACATGATCAGTACAGGAGCGATTCATTCTAAACCCAGCCTGTTCGCTTCTTATTTCAGCTGAGAGAACGGAGGAAAGTCGAGTATGAATTATTTGTGCAATAACCTTGTACACCATGTTGAGAAGCGTAATGCCTCGCCAGTTCTTACATTCAGTAAGGTCACCCTTCTTTGGAAGTTTGATAATGACACCTTCCTTTATTTCCGATGGAAGATAACGGGACGACCAGAATTCCTCTATTAATGGGCTTATTATTGAAGAGCTGAGGACAGGATCAGCCTTAATTAATTCAGGGTTAATGTTGTCGGCACCAGGTGTCTTACCATTTTTTAGTGATTGAATGGCAGTTGCAATTTCTGTTTGTTCAGGACAGTTTATGTCTATGTCGGTCCTTTGATAATGCGAGTTACACATACAGTGCCAGAGTGTGATGGGTTGTTCTATAGACAGCATTTCGGTGTAATAATCAGTCCAGATAGTTAGTTGTCTATCGACTGTGGTAGCTTTACCTCCCCTAGGGTCCTTTAAGGGGTGAAAAGAAGTAAACGTTTTATTTGTGATCTGTCTTGCAATTCTGTATAGATCCCTGGTTCTGTGCGTGTCAGCAGCTACCTGTGCTTCAGAGGCCATATTTTCGATCCAGGTGCGCTTATCTCGTCTTGCACTACGTTTTACCATACGATCGAGCTGACTATATTGGGAGTTCAGATTGGCTATGGCCATTCTGGTACGCGCAGAGTTAATAGCTCCTTTCATATTTTTTCTTTCTTCTATTAACTGCCAGGTGTTGTCAGAAATCCATACTTTTCTCCTAGCTAGGGGGTATCCTAAATGGTTACGGGCGCATTCAGCAAAAGTGTCATTTATTTTGTTCCAGTTTCTTTTATCTTCATAGGTAAGATTTTCAAAGCCGGTACTAAGTGAGTTTATATATTCCTCTCGAATTGTGTGTTGCTGTAATTTGTTGACATCGTAGCGACGTGACGTATTCTGCCTTTCTGGCGTTCTTATTGCTGCAACTTTTAAACGTATTTCTCCTATTAAGAGGTAATGGTCAGATGCCATATCAGCACCACATTTGTTGCGTACATCAAGCAATGAGCCGCGCCATTTTCTGCTTATGGCTATGTGGTCTATCTGCGTTTTGTACAGTCCTCCAGGTGAAAGCCAAGTTACTTTATGTATGGACTTGTGAGGGAAAATTGTGCCGCCAATTGTAAGGTTGTTACTAGCGCAAATCCCAGAGAAAAGTTCTCCATTTTCATTCATATTTCCCAGTCCATGTGCACCCATAACCTCTTCTAGGTTTGTATTGTCTAGTATTGTCTAGTCCAAGCTGCGCGTTAAAGTCACCAGTCAGCAGCAATATGTCACCCATTGGTGTAGACTTGATCGTGCTTTCCAGAAGGCTGTAAAACTCTTCTTTGACATCGTAATCAGCATCCTCGGTTGGGGCGTAACATTGTATGCATGTTAGATTACGTGCTCGTGTACGAAGACGAATAGATATTATTCTATCAGAATGTGGTTGCCAGTTGAGTAACGCTCTTTTTGCCGGCTTTGATAGTAGAAAGCCTACGCCGCTTGATCTTGGCTGTCCGGTTGGTTTGCCTGAATATATAAACGTGAGGCCATCGGAAGTTATTATTTCACCACTATCTGGCCATCTAGTTTCGCATAATCCGAGAAAAAGGAGGTTGTATTCACTAAATACCTTACAAAGCTGAGCCAATTTTGAGGGTCCAAGTAGCGTTCTAATATTCCATGTTCCAAATCGTGTCCTTGATTTAAAGCTAAAGGTCGTCATCACGGGGGGATCAGTTAGATTTTCATTATTTGTGGTTTCGGTAATCATTTATGTTTAGGAGTGAATCGGTGATTAGCCGATAGCACCCGATTCTGGTGCTGGGGCTGCCAGCTGTAGCCTCCAGACATGCTATTTTCCACAACACATGTTGTGATATTGGTTTTCTTGGTTGGCGCCAATTGCTCGCCACGACGCTACAAGGATCATTGGCAAACTCGGGATTTGCGGAGTCTAGAAAGACCCTCCGAGACTCTCCTCTTGTAGCCGCTGACTGTCCGCGACTGCCATATAGCAGCTACTCCACATATCTGCGGAACGTACCACTATCCGCAACCTGTGACGCGTCCGGTAGCACTCAGCTGTGCGTCCCATAAGCAGTTAATATATCATATACCATCATGAAAATGACAGTATATGGTATATTATCCGCAAGGGCGGACTTTCTTGAGATAAAAAGGCTAAAACATTGTACTTCGGTTCTTTTTCTTTTTCATTAATTAGAATCCTTTTACAAAAACAAAACATTCTGAAAAAAGTTCTTTCGGAAATTCCGATTTTAATCGAATAATAATGGTGTAAAAATGATAAAAAAATCTGCTTTGGTACTTTTTTCATTTCCTAAAAAAAAGTGGTCCTAAATACTTAAAGTTTGGAATGTTGGATACTCTAGCGAAAGCTTTTTTTAGGAAAAGAAAACATTTTAAAAATAGCATTTTTTCAAAATTCTGATTTAGTGGAATAAAAAAAGGGTAAAAAATGTAAAAAGGGTAAAAAAATCTCCTATTGTACTCTTTCTATTTCCTGAAATAATGGCCCTAAAAACTTCAAATTTGGAATGTAGGATCCTTTTGCAAAAACAAACATTCTAACAAAGTGCCTTTGTTTCTAGTCTATGGAGCTATACAAATTTTACTTTTTTAATGTACTTGTCATCAAAACTTGATATTTGAAATGAAGGATTCTCTAGATGCATCAAAACATTGTAAATAAAGTATTTATTAAAAATTCCAAAATTAATTAAGTAAAAATGGTTAAAAATAGTACTTTGGTACTTTTTCTATCTCCGATTATAATGGTCCTTTAAAATTGAGAGTAAATAAGAGAGTAAAAAGCGTACTTCGATACTTTTTCTCTCAACGGAAATAATGTTTTTAGAAATTTGAAATATAAATGTAAGATCATCAAGCGGAAAAACTATTTTAACAAGGATTTTAAAAAAAAGTTTCGATTCTAAAAGGGTAAAAAATTGTACTTTGGTGCTTTTCGATCTTCTTAAATAAAGCTGAAAAAACTTTCTGAAAAATATTACGATTCTAAGGCGGTTAAGTGGAATAAACATGTTCGATTCTGCACTTTTCTATCGCCTGAAATAATGGTCCTTAAAATATGCATTATAGAACTCTTAAGCATTTTTAGAGATGGGCAAAGGGTAAATACCCAAATGGTTAATACCCTGTAAAATAGGTTAATTGGTAGAAATCGGTAAATACCCGGGTATTTTGCAAAAAGGTGGGATAAACTATGTTGTAGAAAATTTAGTGAACAAAAACATTTTGCAGCTAAACTTAATGAATTTTATATACAGAGTGTTATGAGACAAATTCGTGCCAATTTTCAGGACTCTAGCTCTTTTATTTTGGACTGAATCGTGCTTTATACAGACGGACGGACGGACATTCATAGAATGACTTATAATCGATCATAGATCAATAATATATATCGAGGGCCTATATTCAAAACCCTCTATCTAAAAAAACACAACTTTTCAGGAGAGCCAAAAAACTGTTTATTTCGCGAATTGTTAGAGTAATTAAAATTCGATATTCTACAATATTTTTTTAAATCAACTACTGAATCTGACATATAATTCGTTTTTAAAATTTTGCACTATTGGGGATTTTAGAGGATAGATAGAGGGTTTTGTTTCTCTAAAATATTAAGTACAGGAATGAAAATGATCAGATAGAGGGTTTTGCATTTTAATAAAAATTAATTATTATGATTTTATTTATAACATCGGTTAATTTTTAACGTAATTTATTAATGATAACGGCTTATAAATAATTTCGAAATCGCGGTTTTGGTCCACAGGTGCGGATTGTTAAGACAAAAATTATTTTTTTTACCGAATTCGTCTCAAAAGTTGACAAACTGTTGAGTATGTTATGTAAGAAATAGTAAAAAAAATAAAAACGGGATTTTGATCCACAGATGCTGATCAGCATCGGAATTTTTAAGATAAAAATTTTTGTTTCATAATGTACACAAGACATCCAAAGTTTGAGACATATTTTTTGAAAAAGTCAAACAAGAATTTTCAGAAAAAATTAGCATCAGTGGACCAAAATCGTGGTTCTGGAATTTTGTTGATAAATTCATGTGCAGCATGCAAAAATTAGTATGAAAACATGTAATGCATGATAAAATTATTCAAAACAAATATTTATAAATTAATTATTTGAAAAGATAGAGGGTTTTGCATTCAGAAAAATTAATTGTGTAAGAGATAGAGAAAACCAAAAATGCAAATTAAATAGCAAAAAAAAATATTTTTGTTCTGAATTTTACATCATAGATGAGGGCCGTTTTACTGAATATTTTGCCATCAAAAAGTCATTTTCGTGAAAATGGAAGATAGAGGGTTTTGAATATAGGCCCTCGATATACTTTATGGGGACCCCGACCGATATTTCTATGCGCTACAAACGGAATGAGAAAGTGAGTATACCCCCATACTGTGTTTGGAGGTTATAAAAATAGTACTTTCTAAGAAAAAGTAGTACTTTTTTAGAAAAAAGTAACTATTTTAGAAAAGTACTGTCTCACCTTTAAGACAAAAAAGTACTTTTTCTGAAAAAAATACTTTTTTAGAAATATGGTACTTTTTTCTAAAAAGTATTATTTAAGAAAATATAGTACTTTTTTTAAAAAAATAAAGTAATTTTTAAAAAAAAATTAAAAAAGTAAATTTTTTACTACTTTTTTAGAAAAAAAAGTACTTTGTTCTAAAAAAAGTATATTTTTTTTAAAAAAGTCACTTTTTCTAAAAAAAGTACTTTAATACTACTTTTTTAGAAAAAAAAAATATTTTTTTTAGAAAAAAGTACTTTTTTAAAAAAAAAGTATTTTTTTTTTGAAAAAAGTACTTTTTTTTAGAAAAAAGTAACTTTTTTAGAAAATATACTTTTTTAGAAAAAAGTTTTCTTAGAACAAATTACTTTTTTGTCTAAAAAGTAAATTTTTTCCTAAAAAAGTACTTTTTTTTCTAAAAAGTTATTTTTTCCTATATTTTCTTTAATACTTTTTACGAAAAAAGTACAATTTTTTCAAAATAAGTACTTTTTTCTGTAAAAGTACGTTTTATACTTAAAGGTTCCGATTTGAAATGGAATTTTTAAAAAAAAAAAGACAAATTACTCATTTTAAATGACAACCAGAGCTTGCCATGTTTGATTTTAAATGCTTTTTATAAATACCCAAATAAATTGCCGAAAAAGGTATTTACCTTTTATTTACCCGGTATTTACCCATGCATCGGGTAAATAACGGGTAGAATCACATCACTTAGCATTTTCAAATTCGAAGAAAGCTAATTTGTACTTTGGTACTTTTTGTATTTTTTCGATTTCCTCAAATAATAATCATGAAAAGTTTATATTTGGAATGTAGGATCCTCCAGCTGAACAAAACATTCTAAAAAAGTCTTTTAGGATTTTCTGATTCTAAGATAGTGAAAAGGGGTAAAAAAAATTCCCCTTTGGAACCTTTTTGATCTCTTTACAAATCGGTTCTATAAACTTGAGTGTTTCGATCTAGGAGAAAAAAGTCATCAATGTGTGTTGATGTAAAGTGTCAGCAGCCACATAAAATCTAAAACTTATTGTTAGCTGGTTTGTTTAGTCAACTCAAAAGTGATTCAGAGTCGATCCGTATAGTTGGGTAGGACCAATATTTTGAGGAGTTACAAACATCAGCACAAATCTCATAATACCCTATACTTCAAAACTGTAAAGTGTTAGAAAATAAGATTAGTATTCCTTTGAATTTCAAAGCATTTCGTTTGGCGCCCACCTGGGGGCACAAATAAACGATTTGATTAATATTGGCAAAATCTTTTAACTCTACCCAACAGTTTTTGATCTCTCTTATATTTTTTAATAAGAAACTATATAAAACTATAAAACTTTAAGAAATTGAATAAAAGTTTACGAGGTTTATTGTATTTTACATTATTTTACACAGTTAAGAGTTTCTTTTGTAGTGTTTCCTTCTAGTTAAGAATATCGCCACAATTGGTTTTACATTATTTGTTCTTAATCTTCTTGTTGCTTTTTCCGTTGCTTGTTTCTTTGTGTGTTTTGTTAATAAGTAATGTGCTAAAGATTATTTAAATGTGCTTCAGCTAGTTATAATAGAAAAAAAAATCCTTTTGCCTAAAGGATAGATTTTGTTTCTTCTTATTTTTCAAAAGGAAAAACCATACGTTTTTCATTTCATTGCTTACTTACCTCAATTATACAAGTATAATGTTGTTATTATTTTTTTTTTTAAACAGGTTTTTCCTTTTAAAGTACTCTACTCAAGGACTGGATAGTATGTGAAGTTTAGAAGGAAGTTTGAATAACAAAATGAATAATCATCCAGCAAATCAAACACTTTTTATCTCCGGAAATAAAAGTCTTTGAAATTTTGAATGTAGGATCATTAAGCGGAGAATCCGTTCTGACAAATATGCTTTTTAGAAAGTTTCGATTCTAAGAGGGTAAGAAATGGTAATTTGGTACTTTTTTTATCTTGTGAAAAAATGGTGATAAGAACTTGATATTTTAAATGAATGATCATCCAGCGGATCAAAATACTCTAAAAAAGTACTTTTTAAAAATTCTAAAGGAGCCAAAAGGAAACTTTTTCTTTTTTCATGAAATTATAAGCCTAGAATCTTAAAACTTGAAATAAAGTATTAGCTTAAAAAATATTCCGAAAAAGTACTTTTTGGAAAACATGATAAGAAAGGCTTTTTTGGCACTTTTCTATTTTTGAAAATAATGGATCTAAGGACCTTAAAATTTGGAAAGTTAGTTCCTTTAGTGAAAAAAAACATACTGAAAAAAGTACTTTTCTGAAAATCAGATTTCAAAAGTACTTTCGTGAAACAATAATCCCAGAACTTGAAAATGGATCTTCCATCTTAAAAAATATTCCGAAAAAAATATTTTTTGGTATTAAAATAAGGGTAAACTTGAAATTATATATATATGAGTGAAATGAAGTCTGACAAAGGTATTTGGAAATTACGATTTTAATGGGGTAAAAAACAATTTTACTTTCCATTTCCTATCTTTTGAAATAATGGTTCCAGAAGATTTAAATTTGGAATTCTGACAAAAGCACATTTTAGAAAATTTCGAATGCTGATATAATGCTCATAAAAATATGATGCTTTTACTGTACACAGAAAAAAAAATAAAAAATTTAATTTAAAAATTCGTAGATTTAATTAAAAAATTTATTAAATCTGGACCAATCACTAAAATGCACATATAAATTAAAAATATGTGTATGTCGTTAATTAAAAACTTAATACTATAAATAAAAAAATTTAATTAAAATTAAAAAAAATTATTAATTCAAATTTTAATTATATAAATTAAAAATTTAATTAAAAAAAAATTTAAAACAAATTAAAATTTTAATTGTATAAATAAAAAAAATAAATAAAAATAATTATTTTTTTTAAAAATAATTAAATTTTTAAAAAATAATTAAATTTTTAAAAAAAATTTTAAATAAAAAGGTTTAAAAAAATATTTTTTTAAAACTTTACCAAATACATTTGTGCAGCAAACACATAGTCAGTGAGACAATGTTAGGTATAAACCTTTTATACACATAAAACTATAAACAAAATGAGAATTCAAAAATCTATGTGAGAAATAAAACACTTTCAACAAACTTTTTATACTTCTTATTTGTTTTTGTAAGTAAAACCGTGCAAGAGATAAACTCGCACACACGGAAAACAAACCAAAAAAATAATATGTAAAGCCAAAAATTTAATTAAAAAATTAATTATATTAATTAAATATTTAATTAATATTAAACTAAAAAAACAATTAAAAAGTTAATTAAAAAAAATTAAAAATTTGATTAAACAATTAATTAATATATTAATATCCCAGCAAAAAAGTCGCATCCAAAAAAGCGGAAAATAGTACGAGCTTTTGAATAAGAAGTTGTTCAAATTCTACTGAATCCTATATGATTTTTACACAGGAGTGTCATAGGAGGGAAGTAGTTTTTTTTTTTGATACTCTTCATTACGTTAAAACTTGATTTCATAATGTAATAAAAGCTTGATCTCTTCGATGTTGTTTTCGTGACTTTACTAGATTTTTTACTACCTCCTATTTTGCGAGAATTCCCAGTAAAAATTATGAGCTTTTTTGTAATTTTACAAAATTTTTATTAATAAAATTGTAAATTTAAAACTTTTTTGGCGAAATAAAACTGACAAGGAAACCTCGTAAATTTACTAGATTTTTTTTTTGGTAAAAACCTTGGAAATTTGTAAAATTACAAGAAAAACTGTAAAATTACCAAAAAAAATTTAAAATTTTATCGAAAATATTTTGTTAAAAAACAAGGAAAACTGTCAAATATTGGTAAAATGGGATTACGAGACTTTTTCTAGTAATTTGACTAGGTTTTTTTGTGTGTAGAATAGAGATGGGCACATGAGCAGATTAGAGCGTGATTCACGCGTGATAACTCATGAGTGTGACTGAACTCAATTTAACTCACATGATTGTGACTAGAGATGGGCGCGTGAGTGAATTTTGACTCACGCACGCTCACGCTCACGAAATAAAAATTTTAATCACGCACGATCACGCACGAAATTATTTTTTCTGATCACGTTCACGCACGCTCACGTGAGTAACTAAAATTTTATCTCACGCTCACGAAAAAATCACGCTCACGAAGACTCACGAAATTAAAATTAGCGAATTTTTATTTTACTTCTTTCGATTTCTTGCACAAAAAGTATTGAATTTTCTTAAAACAATAATAAAAATCACAATTTTGGATTAATTTCCCTCTAAATTCAATACAATGACGATTTTTTTACTCGTTTTCTTTTTCAAACAGCACAAAAAAATCACGCAAACTCACGAAACAAAAATTACTCACGCACGCTCACGCACGAAACTATTTTTCATAATCACGCGCACTCACGATCACGTGAGTAAAAATAAATTTCACTCACGATCACGCGTGATTCACGCGTGAATCACGTGAATCACGAAAAATTCGTGTCACGCGCGCATCTCTAATTGTGACTAAGTGTGAGTGGACATAAAATTTGCGTGAGTGTGCGTGAGTAAGATTTTTGCGTGAGTCGATTTTTTTGTGTGAGTTTGCGTGATTTATTTTCTTCATATTTCCTTTCGTTGCAAGAAAAGCAACAAAAAATTTTACAATTTTGCTTAACTTAAGATTTTCTCCCGAAAAAAGCAAAAAAATATGTAAAATTTCACTGAAATTTTAATTTCGCCAAAAATTTTGAAAGATTTTTGAAATTTTAATTTTTTAATTTTTTTTTGTATAATTAAGAGTTTCGTGAGTGTGAGTCAACGTGAGTGTGAGTGAAGCTTGTGTGAGTGCACGTGAGTATGATTTGTATTAAATTTACTCACGTGATTGTGTGTGAGTGTGAGTAGAAAAAATATTCTCGTGAGTGTGCGTGATTCAAAAATTCCTGTCGTGAGCGTGAGTGAGTTTGAGTCAAAATCACTCACGCGCCCATCTCTAGAGTAGAATCTTGAAACTTGAAATAAAGGATTAGCTTAAAAAATTTTCGGAAAAAGTACTTTGGACAACATGATTCAAATATTACTTTTCTGAAAATCTGATTCTAAAAGCACTTTCGTGAAAAAATAAACCTAAAATTTAAAAATGGATCTTCCAGCTTAAAAAAATATTCGAAAAACTTTGTTGTGGTAAATATGATTCAATGGGGCAAAATAGAATAAAAAATTCGGCTTTGGCACTTTTTTTCCTGAAATAATGTTCCTAGAAACTTTAAATTTGGAAAGTACACTGATAGAAAAACGCTTCATATTACTAATGAATGGAATTCATTAACGTTGTTTCATTACAACAATGAAATATTTCATATGCTGAATGAAATTTCGTACATATTATGCAAGATTTTCATTACTTTTGATTCATTAGATTTTGTTGTAGTTTCATTGAAAAATTCCATTAGGTTTTTTTAAAAAATATGGTATTTTTTGACACCTGTCGTGTCACATCTGTTTAGTGTGTTAGTTTACGCGCACAAAAAACAGCTGATCAGAGCGGCACGAAATAATTTGTGATTTTTTTTAGAATTTTTATACGAAATTTAAAATGAAATGTTACTGATTAATTACACTGTCCGACAAAAATGCAAAAAATCGTTAAACACGAACTGGATAATATCATCAGGCGCGGATCCAGCTCTTGGGTTTGGGGGGGGGGGGGGGGGGGGTTGGGGGTGTGAAATTTTTTTTTGCTCAAAAAATTTTTTTAGCAGGGAATTTCAGGTCGTATTTGAATCACTGGTTAAGGTTTTTTAGTGTTCAACTACTGTTAATTATGATTTTTTCTATAGAAACATTTTAAAATTTTAAAAATTTATTCCTATAATAAAAAAACTTAAATGTTTGATATTTTGAAAAATGTCTCTTCAAAAAATTTTCGGGTTCTAAAGCATTTTTCTGGTAGCAAAAGACCCAGATTCTGACATAATTTACTAATAGAAAATTAGTCAGCTTGGAGACATGTTTATTCACAAAAAGTTTTCTGATTTGGAAATTTTTCCGAGTTATTTCCTTAAAGAGAAAGTTTATGACTCTGAGACGTTATCCCAATAGAAAAATTCTGCGGTTCTGAGGCATTTTGATACAGAAAAGCTATTAAAAATATTTTGCGTAGGTTTATTCTAGCTCGAGGTCATTATTTCCATTACTTATTAAAACTGTCATATTCTTATAGAATAATTTTCAAAAAATTATTCTATGAGAATAAGTAAAGGAAATAATCACCTCGAGCTAGAATAAACCTACTAAAAATATAATATTGTAAAGGTCAAATGTAACGATTTTTATTTAATAATAAAAATTAATCTGAATTTATACAAAAATTTTTAAATTCTGATACACCTTCATATAGAAAATTCTCAGATATTTATGCAATTCTCACACCAAAAAATTTCTATATTTGGAAAAAATTTCCGTAAAGAAATATTCTCAGATTTGGTGATTATTTTCCCATTAAAAACTTCTTAGGCTCTGAAATATTTTTTTCTATTCTATTTTTCTACAAAAAAGGTTTAAGATACCGAAACGATCTTTCTACACCTACATTTTTAGGATTTGAAAAAATATTCCATAGAAAGTACCTGAGATTAGAAAAATTTAAGACTTTAATGCTTTTTAAAATTTTTGGAGGCAATTTTCTAGATTCTGTGACATTTTTCTATTAAAAAAGTTTTGTTTTCTGAGAAACTTTTCCCTAGAAAATGTCTAATATAGTCAAGCATTTTGTGAGACATATTTTCATAAGAGAGTCAGAGAAATGTTTTAGTTTCTGAGTCATTTTTCCCATAGAAAAAGTCTCAGAGTCTGAGTCTCTGAAATTTCACTTACAAAAAAGTCTTGGAGTCTGAGACATTTTTCAAATTAAAAACAAATTCGGAATCTAAGACCTTTTTTAGATTCTGTGATATTTTTCTAAAATTCTCAGAATATTTTTTCAAAAATTTTCAGAATCTAAGACGTTTTTTATAGAAAAATACTTGGATTCTAAGTTATTTTTCCTATCGAAAAAGTCATAGATTTTAGAATATTTTTTTAATATTACAACTCAAAAATTCTGAGATATGTTTCCTTCTGAAATCTGAAATTTTTTTCTAGGAAAAGGTCTCAGCTTTTCCTATTAAAAAGACTAAGATTCTGAGACATCTTTTTAATAAAAATAATCTCAGACTCTGATAGATTTTACATAAGGAAAATAGTCTCAGATTCTGAGACATTTTTCCTAAGGAAAAATATTTAGATTCCGAAACAGATTTTGTATAATTTTTCCTTTAGAAAAAGTCAAAGTTCTGTTGCATTTTTTGTATAAAAAATTCTCAAAATTTCCCTGAAGAAAATTTTCTTATTTTTCCTACAGAAAAATTTTATTTTAATTTTACTTTTTTCTGTAAAAAAATTTAAGATTTAAAAACATGCTTGCTAAAGAAAACTTTTGAGATTCTTGAAAATTCTAGAAAAAATTCTCATTCATGATTTCATTTCCTCTATTTTTTTTACCCAGAAGAATTGCCAAATTTTCAATATAGAAAATTCTTAGATTTTTCGGCAGCATGAAATAACCCCCCAGGAAATAAGTCCCCAAAACGAAAATGAAATAAGTCCCCAAAAATTTCTACAGAAAAAAACAACAACGATAATTGGGGATTTATTTCGTTTTTTAGGGGGTTAATTCATTTTTTATTTGGGGACTTATTTCATTACGAAATAAGTCCCCAAAAATGGAAATGAAATAAACCCCCAATTATTATTTTTGGGGACTTATTTCATTTTTTCTAAAATAAAGATGATAAATTTTGAAATTATTTCTGGACATAGAAGGAATTCGTGATTTTGGTTGCTGTGGTATACCCAAGCGAAGAGACAAAAAAATTATGAGGATACTAATCAGCATTGAGGAGAGTATCTTTAATCCCCGTTTAAGGTTTTGGGTTCTGGACTGATATAGCTTGGGAAACTTATTATATAATACCCGAAGTATTTGTAGTTTAAGGTGTTGCAATTATAATTATTTTTAGTACAAATTTCCTTGATTGAACTCTATGTATGAAATTTTTTTTCGAGTTTTTAAAAAAATATATTTTTTTACTTCACCAATTTGTAACGAACTAACTACTAGTTTTGGTGAAGCAAAAATTTTATTTACGTGTAAGTCGGTTGGAAATGAAAAATTCGTGCGAATTTTTCATTTCCAACCGACTTACACGTAAATAAAATTTTTGCTTCACCAAAACTAGTAGTTAGTTCGTTACAAATTGGGAAAGTAGAAACTATATGTTGTAGTCAACGAACTCTTAGTTTTGTTGTAGAAAAATATTGTTTGATTGTAAATCGGTTGGAAATGAAAAATTCGCGCGAATTTTTCATTTCCAACCGATTTACAATCAAACAATATTATTCTACAACAAAACTAAGAGTTCGTTGCCAAGACTGTTACCAAAAAATAATGTTACCAATATACAATTAATTGGAACAACGGAAACTTAAAAAATTTCAAAAATGTTTCTTCTACCGTGTAAAAATCTCAAAATAAATAATGGAACTAAAAAAATTCGTTCGTTCGTTGCATAATTAATTGGAACAACGGAAACATGAAAAATTCCCAAAATTTTTCTTATACAGTAAATAGATCTTAAGATAAAAAATCGAACTAAAAAATCTGAAAAAGGTTTAATCTTCCAAATTGATTTTGTTCTACACCAAAACCTCAAAATCTTGAAATATAAACAACGGACATAAATTAATAGTTTGCATGAATAAACCATCAAGAAAAATTATGATTTAAGCACAACAATTAAAAAAAAATATTTTGAAATTCTTTTATTTTTTTTGTGAGAGCCGTTTAATGATTTTAAAATTGGGGCCTTATTTCATTTTTCAAAATGGGGACTTATTTCATATGAAACAAAACCCCAAAATTGGGGTGTTATTTCATTTTATTTTGGGGTGTTTTTGCATTCCGATGGGGCATTATTTCATTTTTGAAATTGGGGGTTTATTTCATTATGAAATAAGTCCCCATTTTTGGGGACTTGTTTCATTTTCATTTTGGGGACTTATTTCCTGGGGGGTTATTTCATGCTGCCGATTTTTCCTATAGAAAAACTGTTAGATTTTTCATATAAAAATTGTCCAAATATTAAGATTTTTGCTATAAAAAAATTCTAAGAAAAATTCGCTACTTCATTTAGAAAAATTAAAAAAATTTTCGTCTAGAAAAATTCCCAAATATTTCGCCTATAAAAATTTTTGTATTTTTTATAAAGAAAAGTTTTATCACATAGACAAATTAAAAAATTCTTTTTCCTTGAAAAAATTTCTCAAATTTTTTTTCATATAGAAAAATTTTAACATTCCGCAACATTTTTTCTATAGAAAAATTTGAGTATTCTTTAACATTTTTTCAGATCTGTGGACATTTTTCATAGAATTTTTTTTTTTTCAGATTATTTCCTTTTCAATTTCCTTTTTCCCTCTTCTTTTCTTTTCTTTCCCTTCCCTTCCTTTCTTTTTTTTTCTTTTTTTCCTTTTTTCTTTTTTTTTCTTCCAAATTCGGTTTGGTGGGGGGGGGGGGAATTTCCTTTTTCCCCCCTGTGGATCCGCGCCTGAATATCATTAAGTTTTAAAAGGACGTTATTCAAATCCCTTTCTCCTGATAGCAAAATAAAAATTAGGGGAGATCCTCCTCTTTCATTTGCCATCACCAGTGGCATCCTAGGACAATACAAATATTAAAAAAATATTTTACAAAATGTCATCCGTTAAAACTTCGAAGTCCATTTAAAAGGAAACAGGATCACGAAATGAAAAACTGTAAATGCAGTATTACTTCATTTGATCTCTATTTTCAGACGTATATCATACGGTTTATATTTAATATTGACGGTCGGACGGTGTTATTTTAAAGGGAATAACAAATTCGTTTTAAGCCATTTTTAAAATACTTTTTAATTGCTAGTTTGTTCTTTTATACATTTTTCTCCCCCTTGTTTTCATAACATTGTTTAACAATATTTTCATTGGAAATGAGAAAAAAATTTGAATTTTGCGGTGTATTGTTGTTACTTTACATTGTATTTACAATATTTAAGATTTAATTTTCACTCTTGTTAGACGGGCTAAAAAAGTCTAAAAAAAACACCAAGCAAGAAGGAAGAAAATGTATGTTTTAGTTCATCATTAGATTCTTCAAGTCAGCCAACCAACCAAAACATTTTTCCCTGCCTTGGATGGTGAAAATGAAAAACAAAAAGTAAAACAACACAAACTTAATTAAAAATTACTAAACGCCAGATAATAGCAGGCAACAATACAAAATACAAAAAATATACTAAGAAAATGAAAGAAGAAAATATTCTAAAGATTAAAAGTAATATGCAGTGAATTACACCGATAACGATGGTAACTGTAATGGAGATGTGCTGCTCTAATGCTGATTCTGACTCTTCTGATGCTCTAATGCTCTGTTAGCTAGCTATACGGAGAAATTTTGAATGTCGGTAAATGGGTAAATGGAGATGGTGGATGGCGGATGGTAGATGGTGGAGTTAGTTAAACATTTTAGTTCCAGACTATATACTTAGCACTGGCGGAAGAAAATAACATGCAAAAACAAACTCAAAGGATGTTTTAACAAATACTCTAATACAACAAATTATGCAAATTAAATAAGCTCGTTTTGCGATGATGTCTATAAGGAAGAAATAGTGTGTGTAAGCCACTTTGAGAGTTTATGTATGTGTGTGAGTGAGTGAGTGTTTAAGGCCACTAGTGTGTATTGTTTAAGAAAGTTGATTTCTTTCATCTTTTTTTCATATTATGGGTGTGTGATATGGTATTGTTTTCTTCCGCTTGAGGACAGTGGTTCTTTATCTTTTTAATGACTCGGGTATTTGTAGTACTTTCTGATTCTTTAGGAAGTCTAAGGCACGTAACCAGAAAATTGTTCTCTAGAAAAACAATAAAAATCACTACTTAAAAATAGTATTCTTTGAAAATTTTAATATGTATACATATTATTGAAAATTCTTATAAAATATTGGTACTTTTTCTATCTCCGGGGAAAATGGTCCTAAAACTTTAAATTTGGAGTGTATGATCATCAAAATGAATAAAGAAACTGTTTAGATATCATTGATTTTAACAGGGAAAATTTATTTTTTATAAACCAAAAAATTTTTTTTTTAAATCAATAGATTCATTGGAGCATCGTTGACCCAGAAGACGATTCAGAATAGGCTCTGAAGGTACTACCCATATATGGTAAATGTGATCCTTTTTCGGTCGGATATAGGTGGTATAGATTGTGCGGAGATCGGACGAGGTAATGTAGTACTTATACCTTTTCAGAAAGCCAACGCATTTGAATGCTTCTTTCGACTGTATTTATTAAGGCAAATGAATGCCAAATGTCTGACTGGAAGTTTGAAGGTCATTTGAGAAACTAATTGTAAGAAATAGGGATGGAGAAAGAACAGAACCCTGTGGCACGCTTGAACTTAACTCAAATTTCCATCTATGACAGCACGCATAATGCGGACCCTGAGAAAGCTAGAAATAAAATAACCACAAAAACCGTTTAGGAATCGCTGATAATCATGCACATCATCATCTTTTCAGCTGGTCTTAACAATGTTATAGCTATGCGTTCGTTTCCTTTCATTTTAATTTTTTTGCATAATCTTTTATATGAACATGTGTAAATGTTTCCTGTTTTCTTATATTCATACATATTAGGGTGGAGCAAATTTTACTTTTTTCCGAATTTCAAAAAAGTTGGGGTGGGAATAGTTGCTTTTTACGGTCAATATGAAACCACAAAAAACGTTGAACCTTTAGGGCAATATCTTTGGTTTTATTTTTTGACTTAAAAAAGGAAAGTTCCAAACAAAGTGGAAAAAAATTTTTAATTTTTTTAGCTAAAAATTCGGACGCTACCGGAGAAGTATTTTTATGGTAAAAAAACTATTTTTATGGCCTGCAAATTTTTTTGTTTGTGTTTTGCAAAAAAAAAATATTTTAACTAAGCTTTTTGATGAAAATATATCAAATTATTTTTTATCTTTAATGCAATTTGAAATTAATTAAAAAAAAAGCAAGTATGAAAGTTATAGTCGGTAAAGACCGACCATAATACCCTACACCAGTGTTCCCGGAAAATAGGAACCAAGTTCGAACATGCACTGATTAGATCTACCTTTGTCAAATCTTTTATAAGTGTAAAAACACTCCCAAACCAAATTTGAGTGAAATAGGCTTCTAGTTGTTGCCAATAAACCGATTTAACTAAATATCGACGAAATTTTTATATGGGTCTAAGTCAAAAAATGATCCGATTATAATTAGATTTTATTAGGTCATTAAAGTACGCGTTAAACACATACAAACAACAATATTTTTTATTTTCGTGAAATTTGAGCGGTCTGAAATTTTTATGATAAACATCTCAATACATACTAACTTTTGGGCTTGGTGCCATTTTGAAATAAAACAAGTAAAAAAGTTAAATTCGGCCTTGCCAAATGTAGTGATACCCTCCACAATTTCAAAAAGATTATTGCAAAAAACTTTATTTAAAAGGAAATTACTTTTGAAAAAAATACCAATACTTCTCGGGAGAACTTTCAATAAATACGTTAAGATTCAGTCATCTATGTGCAATATTTTGTCCGTGATAGCATTTTCCAAAGACAGACGGACAGTCGGACATCGCTAGAATGTCTTAAAATCGATTGGGCATCATGAATATACATACTTTATGGGGTCCCAGACCGATAGTTCGATGAATTACAAACGGAATGACAAACTTATATATACCCTCTATCACTAAAGGGTACTTTTCACTATCACACATTTCCATTATACAAGCAAAATTTCACCATGTTAGCGAAATATTTTTTTAAAAAATTTGGCCAGAAATTGTTCACTTATTAGATACGACTAGGTTTCAATCAAAAAAGAATCCAAAAATCTTTAGGTAATTGGTAAATTTTGATGTGTAGAATGGAAAAGTGTGATAGTGGAAAGTACCCTTAAGTGGAGGGTATAAGAAGAAATATTTTTTTCGACTCACCTTACACTCAAAAAACAAATATTGTAAAACTAGCAAAAAAAATGGTTAAAATTAGCAAAAAAAACTGTAGTTTTGGACGTTGCAAAAATTTTGGTAATATTAGCAAAACCATTTTGCTAATCAAAAAATTAGGAAAAAAATGGTAAAATTACAAGAATACCATTTTATTTTTGTAAAAAATCAACCTTGTAAAATTATCAAAAAATATGGTAAAATTACCAAAAAAAATGGTAAAATTGAAATAGATAAAAAAAATTGTAATTTGGTAAAAAAAACTGTTTTATTTAGTAATTTTTTTTCTCTGATTAGTAGTTGATTTAAAATTTGGTGAATATACTAAAAAAAATTTTGCCTGTTTTTGAGCACCACGTTCTTAAAATGTAGTAATAGCAGCATCAACTATTACTTCAGTTGTTGGGTGGTTTCTTCGGCTTGGTGGTGGCAGCATCTTCTTTTGCCTTCTTCTCAGCAGCTGTAGTTGCAGTAACTGGACTTTCAACAACATCAAAATCCAAAATGATTTTTTTTCACTTAAACAATTTAAACAAAAAACTTACTTTTTTTCACTTTTTTTATTTTTTTGCGTCATTTTTTTTAGCTTAAGTAGAACAAATGAGAATTGCGTAGTAGTCTACACAAGAAATTTCTTACATTTTCAGGTAAAATTTGTAAAAAATTAACAATTTTTTTTCGAATTTTTAATTTTTTTCACATGTTTTTAAAAAAAAAATAAAAAAAAAACTTTTGGATATTAAAGATTAGATATCTAACTATGTGTTAACATTTTAAAAAAATAATTTTTCCAAATTATCAACTTTTTATTAACAATTTAGGTGACAAATTTTAAAAAATGTTCATATAAAATTAGCAAAAAATATGGTAAAATTAGCAAAAAATATGGTAAAAAATACTAAAAATTGTGTAGCCTATTTTTGAGCGCACATTGAGTTGATGGATGGCTATGGTGTTGGCAGCATCATCAATCTGCAATGAGTTTTTTTTCACACTAGAACACTTTAAACAATTTTTTTTTTCTTAAAACTAAGAAAAAAAAAAAATAAAAAGTATTACCATTTCTTTAAGGAAAATACTAATATTTTTGCTAAAATTATAGTAAAATAAAAAAAAAAAACTAGCAAGAAAATATAGTAAAAGTACCACAAAATTTTTGTATTTTACCAATAATAAATTGCCAAAAAAAACTGTAAAAGTTAAATTTTTACAATTTTTTTTGCTAAAGTTTGGTTGAAGTAAATTACAACACCTTTTACTAATATTTTGACTAAGTTATTTTTTTGAGTGTACCCAAACATACAGGCCCAATATTTTTTCGTGTTTTTCGAAAGGCAACTCTTTCGACCCTGACGATTTTGAAATTCAAAACAAAAACTAAAAAATTGCTCCACCCTAATACATATATTATCCCTGTTACGTGTGTATAAGTTCCAGTTGGATTTCCTTATGGATTTCAAAATAAATTGATGGTATGGGAATTCATTTATCTTCTTTGACGCATAAAAATCATGAATATTAAATTTACGCCAAAACACACAATACCAAAACTGAATTTTGATCATAATAATCTTTTTAGACATAATACATCATTTCAAACAACAGCAAAAAAATAATACACATACATACCAGCGGAAAAGAACCAAAAAAAAAGGCATTATTGTATTAACTAAAACATGCATATTTAATGTTTATATTAAAAAAAATAATAATAATACATTTTACATACATATATAAATAACTAAATCTTTATCATTAATGATATTGTTATTATACATTATTTTTTTTTTAAATTGTATTTAACGTATTAAGCTCATCTGGGTTTGACACAATGGGTGTGAGGGGTGGAAAATAACAAGAGTTTAATAATAAACTCAAAATAATTACTCAGTCAAATGCTCTGTAAAATGACTGTAATCTCAATCCGACAAATATTTGACAAAGTTATGTGCCGAAATTCAGAGTTTAAGAAAACAGTTTGTATTTAAGAAAACAGTTTGTATTTTCTACTTTATAATCTCTATTTTACAGATAATAAACAGAGTTTTTTGTTAAAATACAGATTTAAGAAAAATGTTTTTTTTTTTTCTCGTAACCAAAATACTAAATTTCATTTGTAATTTTACTTATTGCTCTGTAATACAGTTTTCAAATAAAAATCTCTTCAAAAAACTTCCAAATATTTCAACCCCTCCACTGTGGGCCAGGTTTTTAATTTTTTGATCAATAAGGTCTGTAAGGCAACACATTTAAAAATATTTTTTCAGAATTTTGACATCAAGAATCTCGTTTATTTTTAATATATTTTTATTGAAGTCAAATTTTGAAATATTTTTTTATACATATATTTTATTTATTAAACAAATATTTTTTTTTGTACTTCAACACAATATTTTTTCAAATTTTCTGTGAAGTTCTCCTAAAGCCATACCTGTTTGTCCAACACATGAGATAAACTGCCAAAAAATAAGCAATAGGTATATTTTTTAAAAAAATTTTCATACTTTTGTTGAAATCCGCCTTTTTTCAACACCAAAGTCCAAAAATGTCCAAACGATATTGTCAAACCTCGAATTACGATCTGTCTCTGACAATGTATTGTATTCACATTTATGCGACCCTCTGCGACCGTTCATAAAATTTTGAGACAGAGGCAATAAATCAAAATATGACGTTTAGAAATACCCTAAAATGGAAATTCGAAATTTTTGTTTTTTTTTTCTATTGAGTTCTAATAAAAAATTTCCACTTTGCCAACATTGGCGTGATAATTGGAGATGGGCACGTAAGTGAATTTTGACTCACTTTGACTCACGCTCAAGCAAAAAATAATTTACTCAATCGTTTTTTTTTTACTCACACTTACGCACTATTTACGTGAGTAAACAAAACACCATTCACGTGGTAGTCACGCTTTAAACTCACCCAAATTTCAAATATGATCACAACATTTTAACGCAAATTAAAAAAAAAAAACAGTTGTTTTTATATTGGCAGTCGTTAATTTGGCATTAAACCGATTTAAAACACGAAAAAAATTGTAAAAGCTTTAAATAAAACTGAAACAATTTATTTAAATAATTTTGACTCACTTAAAAAATGACACTTACGAAATACTCACGCAAAAAATGTACTCACTGACTTATTACTCACAATCAAAAACTTTAAATCACGATCACTTGAGTTGCTGGACTTTCGATCACACGTAATTTACGTCAGCATTAAAGCTGAAAACGCATTTAAGCGGGCACATTAAGGCGATAGCATTTTAAATATTGTTTATGAAATTGTTAGCTAGTAGCATTATTTATACATTTAATGAATACCCTCCACAATGCCCTTTTTAAGTGATAGTAAATTTTCTAACGTGGAAAAAATAACATGTTTGATTAGAAATATTTTATTTTGTGTAAAACAACTTTTTTTTTTTGTAATTTAAAAAAAAAAAAAATATTTACCAAATTTTTTTTAGTGTAAAATTTTTTTTGCGTGTATTTTTTTTTTTTCTTTTTTTAGTGTAAAAATATTTTTGAGTGACAAAAATATGTTGTAAAATATTTTTGTGACTTACCAATGTTTTTAAAACATGTTTAATGAGTTTTTAACACGCGAATTTAAGGTGAAACTAATCTGAAATTCACGGTTTTGCTAATAACTTTTGAACCACTATACCGATTTGGCTGAAATTCAATACGAACTAGTCCAGGGGAACAAAAAATATATCAGCATCCTCAGAATTGTATTTCGAAAGTAAGCGTGGTTTTAATCTCATAAATTCACGAAAACCCCTGCCGAAATTCAGTCTTTTGCTCATAACTTTTGAACCACTGGACCGATTTCGCTGGATTGCAATACCAACCTGACCAGGTAAATAACAAACATATATGCCAAACTTCAGAAGCCTCTGTAAAGTCTTTCAAAAGTTAGCGTGTTTTCTAGAGCCGGACAGACAGGCGGACGGATGAACGGACGGACGGACGGAGACGGACATCGTTAGATCGATTTATAATCGATCGAGGATCATGAATATATATACTTTATAGGGTCTTAGCCCAATATTTCGAGGTGTTGCACAGGAATGACAAATTTATGTATACCCTCTATCACTAGAGGTATAAAAAGTTCCCTCTTAAATGTGCCACTGAATATGTGAACATTTTGACGCATTTAAAAGGGAAATATTTTATTAAAATCTTCTGATAAATGCAAAATGAGAAATTTATAAAAACTTAGGAGTGTAAGCATGGTATATTTTTTTAAAAAGCTGTGTCCTACATTTTGGATCCGCCATTTTGATTTCAAAACAAGTAGAAAAGTTAAATTCGACTTGGCCGAATCTATGAATACCCTCCACAATGCCCATTTTAAGTGATAGTAAATTTTCTAACGTGAAAAAAATAACAGTTATGATTAGAAATATTTTATTTTGTGTAAAAAAAATTTTTTTTAGTAATTTTTGAAAAAAAAAAAAAATACTAATTATTTTTTGAGTTTAAAATTTTTTCGAATTTTACATTCAAAAAAAAAATTTACTAATTTTTTTTTTGAGTGTAAAATTTTTTCGAATTTTACATTAAAAAAAATTACTTTTTTTTTTTTGAGTGTAAAATTTTTTTTGAGTGTAAAATTTTTTCCGAGTGTATTTTTTTTTTGTTTTGGTATAAAAATATTTTTGAGTGACAAAAATACGTTTTAAAATATTTTTGTGACTTTCCAATGGTTTAAAAACAGGTTTAACGGGTTTTCACCACGTGAATTTAAGGTGAAGCTAATCTGATATTCACGGTTTTGCTAATAACTTTTGAACCACTGGACCGATTTTGGTGAAATTCAATACGAACCAGGCTGGAGGAACGAAAAATATATATGCCAAGCTTCAGCACCCTCAGAATTGATTTTCGAAAGTTATAGTGCTTTTTATCTCATAAATTCACGAAAAACCCTTGCCGAAATTCAGTCATTTGCTCATAACTTTTGAACCACTGGACCGATTTCGCTGGATTGCAATACCAACCTGACCAGGTGAATGCCCAACATATATGCCAAACTTCAAGAGCCTCCGTAAAGTCTTTCAAAAGTTAGCGTGTTTTCAACAGACAGACAGACAGACAGACAGACAGACGGACAGACGGACGGACGGACGGACGGACGGACGGACGGACGGACGGACGGACGGACATCGCTAGATCGTCTTAAAATCGATCGAGGATCATGAATATATATACTTTATGGGGTCCTAGACCAATATTTCGAGGTGTTACAAACGGAATGACAAACTTATATATACCCTCTATCACTAGAGTGGAGGGTATAAAAATCTGAGTTCGTATTCGTGATTAACGTTTCCCAATCCTTTTTTTAGTGATAATTTGAAACATTAATTAATTATTTAAATATCTTGTCTGCCATATTAGATCCGCCATTTTGAATTTCAAATATTTGATTCTAAATCAGATTTTACATCCGAAAAAACAATCAAAATCAAAGTTTTAGTCCAAAACAGACAACATAGAAAAAAACTTAACCCTCTAATGCATAAGCTATTTCTTGTGAATATTTTTTAATTGTATTTATGGGACAAAAAACATGCTTTAGAAATCAAACAATGTATTGCAGATTAAGAAACTCAAATTTGAAAATAAAGCCTAAAAAATAAGGCTGCCTAAAAGCGCCCTGTGCATTAGAGGCTTAATATTATATTTGATTGGATCCGCCATTTTGGATTTAAAAAATCTGAGTTAATTTTCGTAATAACCGACCCTAAATACATCGGCAATGAATAATTTAAGTACAATTAGTTACGAATTAAAAAATAATAACCGCCGCCATATTGGATCCGCCATTTTGAATTTCAAATCTTTAATTCCAAAATCAGATTTAACATCCGAAAAGCCATCAAAATCAAAGTTTTTGGACAAAATAGAAAATAACTTAAATTTAAATTTTACGGCATATTGGATCCGCCATTTTGAATTTAAAAAGTCTAGGCTCATATTCGTTATTAACGACCCCATGGTTATCTTTAATACAATAAGCTAAGAATAAAAAACTCATGACCGCCATTAAAAATATAAACTTTTTTTAGGGATACTGGCACACAGTGCAATTGGTTTATTGTTTACTTACAGAATAGCTAAATTATTTAATAAAAACACTGTGCACCGTTGCGTATGATTGTTATTTAAAGCAATCACAAAATTAAGTATACGCCACTAATACAATTTTTAAACAATTACAGTCGAACCCGATTATAACGCACTCCGAGGGACCAGTAAAAATAGTTCGTTATAAGCGAAGTTCGCTATAAGCGGGGTATATTTTATATCAACCCAGTTTTATTTCCAAAAAAAAGTTCCAATTTTTTTTTATTTAACATTTTTTTGTAAAAAAACTACTTATTGAGAAGAAAACATTAAAATTATAAATAAATTTTATCAAAATTATAATTTTAACCAAAAATTTATAATTTTTTGTGATTTTGGTAAACATAATTGCCGCACATTTTAAAATATTTATGGGAGTTCGTTACAAAAAAGGTAAATATACATCAAATTGTGTTCGTGGGACCATAATAAATAGTTCCTTTTAACCGAGGATTCGTTATAACCGAGTTCGTTATAAAGAAGTATTTTGTGTAAAAATTTATGTCAAAACGTCGGGACTTTAGAATTAGTTCGTTATAACCGAGAATACGTTATAACCGAGTTCGTTATAACCGAGTTTGACTGTATTATAATAAAAGTTCACCAACTTCAAATGCGCGAAAAAAAATCTAGCACTAAACTAAAAAGAGATTTGAGGGTTTTGCTATGGAAAACTTGAACTTTTATTTGCTTTTTTTAATTTCAACAAAAAATTTTGAAGCCTGTATTTGAATGTCATTTTTTCCCGGGAAGGACACCATGGATTTCCAAAAACAAAATTTTTTTAAAGTTTTGAATATCCTTTCAACGCTGTTAAAATTTAAGAGAGGGGCTTTTTCGTTTTGTCGAGCAATAAATTTTCAAAGTCAAAGCCAAATATTTGATTTTTTTCAAAATTTTGGCAAAAAATTAATTAGTTGGCTTAAGACAGTTCTTTTTCAGTGACAAAATTTTTCATTTTGTAAGTGACAAAATTGTTGAAAAAATTACGGATATTTAAAATTTAGAAACAAAAAAAAATTTTAAAAAATATTTCCAAAAAAAATTTTTAAAACAATATTGGAATGGCGTTTTCTCCTGTCAAGGACACCATCGATTTCCAAAACCAAAATTTTTTATGAAAGTTTAGAATGTCCTTTTGACGCTGTTAAAAATTTCAGGGAGGTATTTTTTCGTGTTGTCGAGCAATCAATTTTCACAGTTGGTGATATAGCTAAATTTTTGCCAAAATTTTGAAAAAAAATTAAATATATGGCTACATAACAAACTTTGAAAATTTATTGCTCAACAATACGAAAAAACACCTATCTGAAATTTTAACAGCATTAAAAGAACATTCTAAACTTTAATAGAAATTTTTTTTTGCAAATCCATAGTGTCCCTCCCAGCAAAAAAAGACATTCAGATATAGTTTTCAAAATTTTTTGCTGAAATTAAAAAAAAAAAAAAAAAATTATTAATTTTAAATCTGCATAATTTTATAAACAATATTGTTGTTATAGGTTTTTCGTACGACTTATAGGTTCTGAGCACAAAATTGTTAAAGAACTGTCTAAAAGTCAATATTGTCAAAAAAGCCCTTTTTTAAACGCCCATATTTTCCAAGTATTGATCAAAAAAAAAATATAGTTGTTAATCATTTACAAAGCTCTATCAAATAACCAAAAATTAAAAAAAAAGGTGATCCGTCATGCATTTGCTCTCATGCATTAGAGGGTAAGGCCACGTTCACACTACAAGTACTTACCATGGTAAATTGAGATGATTTTGTGATTTTTCTTTATGCTAGTACAATTTAGAGTTGATTTTGTAAATCACTATGTGATTTTGTTCAAAGGAAAATCACATAGTGATTTTAAAATCACGCAAGTCTGTATACAGTATAAGTTAACAAATGCTTTAAAATCTCTATATTTTCCAAAAAATTTAAATTCTGTCCCTTTATGCTTTGTTTTATCATCAACATCTGATATACCACAAAAATATATGGGGCATTTTCTGCCAAACTGGACACTTTGAAAAAAAAAATTATATTTTCCTTAGCAGTTTTAAGTACCCATTGAAAACTCATTCCTGGTAAATTTTCAGATTTTTTTGATGACCCGTTCAAAAGGTATGTAATTTTCTAAAACATGGAGCTTGTTCGATTACTCAAAGTTCTTTTACTCATGGAATGTCCCATATATATATAGATATAAAAGAAACCCAACCAAATTGCCTTTCATTTGAACACAAACAAAGAAAGTTTTATTTTTCCTGGTATGCGAGTGTGTTTTCTTTAAGTAAATTTGTATGTGAATCCTTGCGTTTGTAATGAAACAAAACTTTCATTTCCCAATTGAGCTATAAATTCCACAGTTTTCTTTTTTTTCTGTTTTTTACGCAACGCCAATCTTTACGCCAAAACCACCTGGTGTCACCTACATTCAACGTGTACTACTTGCAACTTACACAAAATATATTCACACATACAGGGATGCCAGGTAGTTATTTCGGTTGTTGCCTAAAAAAGAAGTTAATATTTCTGAAAATCTCCACAACTTACTATAATTTAAATAAGTTAGAGTGCTAAATTCAGACGCACCGAAAATGTTATACCCTCCAAAACATAAAACAAAATAAAAAAAAAATAATGTTAACAGCGGATGTTTTTTGGGGAAGGGAGTGGTGGACTCCTTCGCATTTGCGATAAATGTTAACAAATCTTTTTATTATGATTTTTGCGCCTAAGCAATACAATTTTATCGTTACTTAAAGCAATATTTTTTTATCCATGCGCACATTTTCTAATCCCCGGGACCAAATTCAGGACTTTGATTTTCTTGTGACATAAAAATATTTTATTACCTTGACAAGCAATACAAAAAAAAAACTTTAAAAAAATTGCGTTTTTTAGAGGTTGGTTGAGTTCTTCAAGGGGTAACCTTTTCCCCCTAGTCCGATCGGGCGGACATCGTCTAAGAATCATCAAGGATCAATAAAATATATTCGTTATGAGGGTCCTTGCCGATAAGAAAGTGAGTTATCCAACATGCTAGGTTATAGGGTATAAACATTTCTTGTCCTTTTGACTCGTGTAGAAAACCTAACTTGGAACATAAATCCCTTTGGCTGGCAACCCTTAACATACACTTTAATTTTCTTGTTTTATTCCCTACACTAGAGGACAGGGTATATAAAAGTTTTTCATTTCATTTGTAACATCTCAAAATATAGATCCATGATTCCATTAAGTATATTTGTTATTGTACCGATTCGGTTAATCGATTAACCGATTCCTCGATTAATCGCCTCCACAAATAACTAAAAACGCAAATAATTATCTGACCCGATTAATCGGTTAAAATGGTTCGATTAGCCGGTTAATATTATTATCTCTATATTTCAATAAATTTGTTCCCAACTGAAATTAAGAAAAGCCAACTGAAATTCATTAATCTCAATTGAAATTTAGAAAATAAAAATTCTAATTAAAAAGCCAATTGAAATTCAGAAATTTTAATTGATATTCAAAACCCCCCAATTTAGAATTTAGAAAGTCAAAATTTAAATTAAAAAATCACAATTGAAATTTAAAAAAGATCAATTCAAAATCAAAATGCATTTATAAGTCAATTGATCTTCCAAAATCCCAATAGAAATTCAAAAATGACCAATAGTTGATTTAAGTCTTCAAATGTGACAATCAAAGAGTGCTGATGAAGGAAGGGTGGCAATTTCCGAAAGCTGTCAACATCTCCACTTACAAGGGAAGTATCTCAACCATTATGAACCGATTTGCCTAAAACTTAAAATATATATTAAAGAGTCAATTTTAAGGTTGGGGTGTCTCGGCCATATCAGTGTTTCAAAATTTCGTTGTCCCCTTATGAAACAATGTGGACCTTCGGGAAAATATCAATAACTGCCGAACTAACAAGAATGTTGTCTATAGCAAAAATACGTGTCGACTTAAATTTAATAAAGATTATTTCATAATCATATGGATATCATGAAATCGTGAAATTTTGAGCAAAAACTAATTTTAATTGAAAAATATTTAGAGTGAAAAAAATTAAAATTTCAGTAAAAACAAGTGAGTGTTAAATTCGGCTGTGTTGAATCTTTGATAACCTCCAACATGTTAAACATTATTAAAAAAAAATTCAGGGGCATTTTTGGGGGGCTATGTGGGGATACCTTCCCCTTCGCGATTAATGTTTACAAATTTTTTTATTATGCTTTTTGAACTTTAGTAATAACATTTTCTTATTATTTTAATGATTTTTTTCGAACCACACCCACAAAGGGGCGGGCTGAAAAAAACTAAACTTTCTAGGCAAAACTTTGAATTCCTTCTAACATAAAAAGGTTTAATTTGTTTAACAAAAATGTAAAAAAAAAAGCTGTAAAATTACGGGTTTTTTTCCCCTGATCCGATTTAACCCATTTCCGAACTTAACCGGCCCGTGATTCTGAGACATATTCGTGCCAACTTTCAGGAGTCTTGCTCTTTTATTTTAGGCTGAATTTAGTTTTATACAGACGGATGGACGCACATTCATAGAATGACTCAAAATCGATCATGGATCAATAATATATATACTTTATGGGGTCCCCGACCGATATTTAATTATGCGTTACAAACGAAATTACAAAGTGAGTATACCCCCATGCAGAGCTTGGGAAAAGAACCTCCGGTTATAGTTTTTTCGTTATCCAGATTTTTAAATTCTCAAGACCCTTCAGGGCCCTTAAAATCCAGTATCTCGAAAACAATGCAAATTATCGCAAAACGGATCAAATCTATACTTACCTTTTAGATTTCTGATTTAGGTGCCTTATAGGGTCTTGAGAATTTTAAAAAATACGTAACTAAAAAACTGTAATTCGGAGAACTTTCGGTTATTTGGTAGCCGTGTTATACGAGCCAAGAGCTACAAAAACATTTAAACATTTTCGAAAATGCAAATTTTTTAGATTAAAAATTTGGGCCCATTGGGGTCAATACATGTGAAGAGCGTCGGCAATACTATGAGGATTCTAAGGACCAAAAACTGGCTCCGTTTTCCTCGATCTTCTCAGTTTTAAAGATTTAGCCATTTTAAGTTTTTTACGCCATGAATGAACAAACCATTCGATTTTTCAAATTGAATGGAAAAGAAAATCTATTGCATTCGCAATGGAATGCAAGTCGAAGGAAAAAAATCTAATGCATTCGGTTTTTGAAAATCGAATGAAAAAAATATTGATTGCATTCGATATTTTTAAATCGAATTAGTCCAAAGTGAATTCAATCAATTCGCTAAAATGTGATTGGGAAATGCAATCACTAAATTTTTATACGGAATGACAAATCGAATAAGGAATGAAATTCTTCGAAGCTCTGCCTGGAGGGTATACAAAAATTTTACCAAAAAAAGAATTGAGGAAAAAAAATGTTGAGAATAAAACAAAAAAGAATCCATTTCATTCCCTGTACCATTCCATTTTGTTTACCGTTGAAAAGTTATAATAAAGTACCAATTTTCCGTCTTTTACTACCGTTTTGTTTTCGTAACATCACAATTTCCTGAATGATCCCAGGTTCAAAATTCCAAGTTTATAAGACCATTATTTTAGGAAATTGAAAAAGTATCAAAGTAAAACCTTTTATCCCATTTTACCCACTTTTTCTTTTGTTTCGATGGTGTATCCTTCATTTCAAAAATCAATTTTTTATGACCATTTGTTCAGGAAATCGAAAAAGTACCAAAGTACACTTTTTAGCACTTTCAGCATCAAAACTTTCATAAAGTACTTTTGTCGGAATGTTTTTATACCCTCCAACCATGTATGGGGGTATACTCACTTTGTCATTCCGTTTGTAACGCATCGAAATATCGGTCGGGGACCCCATAAAGTATATATAAGTATTATTGATCTATGATCGATTCTAAGACATTCTGTGAATGTCCGTCCGTCCGTCCGTCTGTCTGTAGATGGCACTATACAGTCCAAAATAAAAGAGCTAGCCTCCTGCAATTTGGTATGAATATGTCTTATGGTCCTAGGCTGGTTAAGTTCGCTAATGGGCATAATCGGTCCAGAGGGGAAAAAGTTCCCCCTTAAAGAACTTAACCAACTTCTAAAAAAATACACTTTTTTTACATGTTTTTTGTATTTTTTGTTAAATAAATGAAACATTTGGTATATTTATCGGGATGAAAAGGTGCTTTCAACTTCCCCTACTGACATCCATCATCCCCCTCCCCCTCCAAAACAAACGCCCCTGACAGTTTTTTTTATTTTTTTATATTTTGGAGGGTATAAAAGATTCGGCACGGCCGAATTTAACACTCTCACTTGTTTTTTTCTATAACCACTCTTTTAGAATATAGAAAAAGTACCAAATTTCAATTTGTTTACCTCATTTAAATCAGATTTTCCAAAAAGGTACTTTTTCAGAATGCTTTTTTCAGAACGTTTTTTTTCGGCTGGAGGATATATTTCAAATTTTAAGTCTCTATGACCATCATTTCAGGAGATACAAAAAAAGTACCAGAGTACGCTTTCCTTATCCCTTTTAGTACCCCTATAACCAATATTTCCAAAAAGTACTTTTTTTAATGTTTTTTTCCGCCAGAGGATCCTTCCTGACAATAATTAAGTTTCCAGGAACATTTTTTCCGAAAATATAAAAACGTAGTAGTATTTTTTTAAGTTTTCCGGGAGGTGAATCAACATTATCAAATTTCAGTAGTACAGGGTAAAACTATGTCCGTCCGTCTGACAGTCCATCTGTTCATCTGTCTGTCCATCTTCTTATTTAAACGGTGTGAGCACGTATATTCAATCGCTGCATGTTTGCACTATGGACCCATTTTCCAACAAGCACTGGTGTAGAGTATTTGATAGTCGGTCTTAACCGACTTTTATTATCTCACTTATTTTACTTGTTTTCGTTTAACAATCAATATCATTTATCGTTACAAGTATAGTGCAAATTTTTATCGTATTCTTATAATATATGTATTGAGTATTGGGTAAGTGTGGCTATGAATGTGTGTGTTTAAATGTGTGTGTGTGTGTGAGTGTAATGACAATTGTTTTAAAATGCTTCCCAAAAAAAAAAAAAACAATAAATTTTTAAATTCAAATAAAACTTTTGTTTCACATTCATGCCGGAAAGATACAGAATGAAGAGAACTTAATCTAAAATCTGCTACTGAAAGCAAATTAAAATTTAATGAATATTCACAACAATCGATTAAACCAAATAAAACAAAAGGATTTTATTTATATATATTTTAAACAAATAAAATTTAAATGAAATAAAGTAATTGATTTAAATTTATTTATTTATTTTTATTTGTTTTAACTAAATGAGAATTATAAAGTAAAATAAAACTCTGTAAGAAAGTTTAAATTGATTAGTTTTGGTGAAATGGTTACATGTGAAAGGATTTATTTTCATATTCTATTTATATCAAGGATCATTTAAGTACGTCTGAGTTTAGGTTGACACACATTAGGTGTGACAATCGAAAAGCGCTGTTGATGGAAGGGTGGCAACTTGCTGTCGACATAAAAAATAAGTTATTAACAGCCAATAAAATATTAATGTTAATTACACAAAAAAGACAAAATTTTAATTTTCTAAAAGTATGCAAAAATTACTTTTAAAAGTCTTTCAGAGGGTTTCTCAACCCCTAAAAAAACCCCTCAAGACATCCCTCTTTAACAGAAACCTTCAGTTTGATATTTTTTCAAAAACCTTCGAGTTGGTCGCTTTTCAAGAACCTTCATACTGATTGTGAGTGCTTTTCCACGGCCTTTTAAACAGCTATTTATTTCGAAATCTCAAAAGCCCTTGAATTAAACGGAGATGGAATGCATTTTTATTATTACACTAAAACCCCCCTAAAATCCCGCATTCATCCATTTTATATGTCTGTCTGTGAGTGTGTTACTTTGTGCATGTAAGGAGTGAGATCATAAAAATGTTAACACACATAAAGTTAAATAAAAAACAGACTACTGAATTTTAAGACTTCAAACCAAATTTTTATTAAATAAAATTTAATACAAAATCATAACAAAAAAACCGCATGGAACTCTAACCACTACGAACAAAGTTATCCACTTTTTCTGGAAACCCTCCCATTAAGGCTTTTATGGTAGTTTCTGTCACCTTTTTAGAGCAGGTGGTCCATCTACGTTTGAAATCTTGCATGTCCTGGGAGACCTTTTTTGTGCCCTTTAATTCTTTTTTAACAAGAGCCCAATATCTCTCCACTGGCCTGAGCTCCGGGCAGTTTGGTGGATTTGCCTCTCTTGGTACAAAAACCACATTATTATCATTATACCACTCCAGCGCTTTCTTGCTGTAGTGACAAGATGCTAAATCGGGCCAAAAGTAAGTGGATACATTGTGCTGACTCAAGAACGGAAGAAGTCTCTTCTGCAAACACTCCTTGATATAAATTTCGCTGTTTATAGAGCCAGATGTCACAAATGACTGGCTTCTTTGGCCGCAGCTACATATGGCTTGCCATACTAGGAATTTTTTGGGGAATTTCGTTTGCTTTTTTGACCGAAATTTTTCCGCAACATTTCCTCGAACATCGGAAACATAAAATTCTTGACCAGGGAGCTGCGCAAAATCAGCCAGGACATAAGTTTCGTCGTCCATTACACAACAGTTGTATTTTTTTATAAAATTTGATTTCAATTTTCTAGCTCTGGTTTTGGCCTCCAAATTTTTAAAAGCGTTTCTATCGGGAACTTTTTGAACTTTGTAGGACTTTAGTCCCGCCTTAAGTTTCACTTTACGTACAAAAAAGTCTGAGCATTGGGCTAACCGAGCTGTTTTTCTGCCAGATGTGTTAGGAGCTCTCTTAAGGATGCTTTTAACTTTATATGCCTTACCAATGTTACGATAACCAGTCGATGTTCCTGTTCCCGGCTTCCTTTCAATTGTTAGGTGTTCCAGATACCTTTTTACCACTTTTGAAACTGTTGGGCGGCATACATTAGTTTCTTTGGCAATTTTTTTGTATGTCCATGTTTGGTTTTGTTGAAAATATTTAATTATTTTTGAACGCACTTTTCTTTCATCGTCCATTGTGTAAAAAATTGCAAATTAAAACTCATGATGTAAATTAATTTATTAACTGACATATTTTTAAAATGTAAACTGCCGAAAAAAAAAAAATTTGGAAGCTTTACTCTAAAGTTGTAGGCAAAAATGTGTGTTAACATTTTTATGATCTCACTCCTTAAAATGTGTCAACTTAAAATGTATGTTAACCATATTAAATCCATTAGCAAAAATCTCAAATTGCATATAAAATAATAGCACTAATTTCACAAAGTATTTGTAGAAGGGGAAACGTAGCGGTGTGTTTGCAATTTATATCCCCTTGACAGGTGCTACAGAAAACATCATCTAATCAAAACTTAAGGATAATTGTACGTACGAGTGCATACTCATTAGGGTGACGCAAACGTGAATGGAATTCTATAGTTATCGATAACAAAAAATTTTCTAAAGAAAATTCTATAGTTATCGATAACAATAAATTTTCTAAAGAAAATTCTAAAAAATTCTATAGTTATCGATAACAAAAGATTTTCTATAGAAAATTCTATAGTTATCGATAACAAAAAATATTCTTAAATTATCGTTAAAAACAATTGTTCTATAGAAAATTCTATATTATAAATACTATAGTTATGACAACAACAAAATATTCTATAGAAAAATCTAAGGATATCGATAAAAAAATTCTACAGAAAATTCTACAGTTATCGAAAGCAAAAATTTTCTTTTAGAAGATTCTATAGTTATCGATAACAAAAAATGTTCTATCGAAAATTCTGAAGTTATAGATAACAAAAAATTTTCAACAGAAAATTCTTTAGTAATCGATTACACAAAATTTTCTATAGAAAATTATTTAGTGATCGATAACAAAAAAGTTTCTATAGAAAATTTTATAGTTATCGATAACAAAAAATTTTCTATAGAAAATTCTATAGTTATCGATAACAAAAAAATTTCTATAGAAAATTATATAGTTATCGATAACAAAAAATGCTCTATAGAAAATTCTATAGTTATCAATAACAAAAAAATATCTATAGAAAATTCTTTAGTTATCGATAACAAAAAATTTTATATAGAAAATTCTATAGTTATCGATAACAAAATATTTATTATAGAAAGTTCCATACTTATCGATAGCAATAAATTTTTTATAGAAAATTCTATAGTCATCGATACCAAAAAGATTTCTATGGAATATTCTATAGGCATCGATAACAAAAAATGTTCTATAGAAAATTCTAAAGTTATCGAAAAGAAAACATTTTCTATAAAAATTCTATAGTCATCGATATCAAAAAGTTTTCTATGGAAAAGGTATCGATAAAAAAAGTTTCTTTAGAAACTTCTACAGTTATCGAAAACAAAAAAAAATCTATAGAAAATTCTACAGTTATCGATAACAAAAAATTGTCTATAAAAATTCGACAACAAAAAATTTTCTATAGAAAATTGTATAGTTATCGATAACTAACAATTTTCTATAGAAAATGCTATATTATCGATAGCAAAAAATTTTCTATAGAAACTTCTATAGTTATCGATTAAAAAAAAATGTTTTCTACAGAAAATTCTATAAATATCGTTAAAAAAAATTCTCTATAGAAAATTCTGTAGTTATCGATAACAAATTTCTATAGAAAATTCTGCAGCTATCGATAACAAAAAATAGTCTATAGAAAATTCTATAGTTATCCATACCAAAAAATATTCTATAGAAATTTCTATAGTTATCGATAACAAAAAATTTTCTATAGAAAATTCTATAGTTATCGATAACAAAATATTTTATATAGAAAATTCTATTCTTATCGATAGCAAAAAAAATTCTATAGAAAATTCTACAGTAATCGATAACAAAAAATTTAATAAAGACAATTCTATAGTTATCGATAACAAAAAATTAAAAAATCTATAGTTATCGATAACTAAAAATGTTCTATAGAAAATTCTATAGTTATCGATAGCAAAAAGTTTTCTAAAGAAAATTCTATAGTTATCGATAGCAAAAAAATTCTATGGAAAATTTTATAGTTATCGATAACAAACAATTTTCTATAGAAAATTCTAAAGTTATCGATAACAAACAATTTTCTATAGAAAATTCTATAGCTGTCGATAGCAAATAATGTTCTATAGAAAATTCTGTAGTTATCGATAACAAACAATTTTCTATAGAAAAAATATTCTGTAGAAAGTAGTTATTGATAACTAAAAAGTTTTCTATAGAAAATTCTATAGTTGTATAGTTTTCGACAACAAAAACTTTTCTATAGAAAATTCTATATATACCGAAAACAAAAATGTTTCTTTGGAAACTTCTCTAGTTATAGAAAACAAAAAATATTCTATAGAAAATTCTATAGTTACCAACAACAAAATATTTTCTATAGAAAATTTCATACTTATCGATGACAAAAAATTTTCTGTAGAAAATTCTTTAGTTATCGATAGCAAAAAATTTCCTATAAATTTTCTATAGCAAAAAAATTTTATAGTTATCGATAGCAAAAAAATTTTCTATTGAAAAATCTATATATATCGATAACAAAAAAGTTTCTTTGGAAACTTCTATAGTTATCGAAAACAAAAAAAATGTATAGAAGATTTTATAAATGTCGATAACAAACAATTTTCTATAGATAATTTTATAGTTTTTGATAACAAAAAAATTTTCTATCGAAAATTTTATAGTTATCGAGTTGTCGATAACAAAATATTTTCTATAGAAAATTCTATAGTCATCGATAGCAAAAAACAAATTATATTTATCGATAACAAAAAATTTTCTGTAGAAAATTCTATAGTAATCGATAACAAAAAATTTTTAATAGAAAATTCTATAGTTATTATAAAAAATTCTATAGAAAATTCTATAGTTTTAGATAACCAAATATTTTCTATAGAAGATTCTATAGTTATCGATAACAAAAAATATTCAATAGTTATCGATAGCAAAAAAATGTTCTTTAGAAAATTCGATAGTTATCGATAATTCAAAATTTCTATAGAAAAGTCTATGGTTATCGATAACAAAAAAAATTATTCTATAGTTATCGATCGAAAGAAAAAAATCTATAGAAAATTTATCTATAGAATTTTCTATAGATTTTTTTCTTTCGATCGATTTCAAAAAATGTTCTATTCAAAATTCGAAAGTTAGCTTTAACAATAAATTTTCTATAGAAAATTCCATAGTTATCGATAACAAAAACCAATTTCGATAGAAAATTCTATATTTATCGTTAGCAAAAAAAATTCTATAAAAAATTATATCATTATCAATAGCAAAAAATTTATTATAGAAGACTCTATAGTTATCGATAGCAAAAAATTACCCTCACAAAATACATAATATGTATATATTATAGATAATTCAATAGTTATGATAACAGGAAACTGTCTATCGAAAACTCTTGTTATCGATATAAAAAAAATCGTGTTATCTTAAATAAAAAAAATTTCTAACAAAAAATTTTGTGTAGGTAATTTTATAATAATCGATAACAAAAAATGTTCTTTAGAAAATTCTACAAAAAATTTTATAGTTTCGAAAATGTCTGTAGAAAATTCTATAGTTATCGATAACCAAACAATTGTTTATGGGAATTTCTATTGTTATCGATAAAAAATGTTTAGTTATTGATAACAAAAAATGTTCTATAGTTATCGATAACAAAAAAATATTTATAAAAAATTTTTTAGTTATCGATAACAAAAAATGTTCTAAGGAAACTTCTTTAGTTATCGACAGAAGCAAAAAATTAAGTTATCGATAAAAAATCTATAGAAATTTCTATAGGTATCGATATCAAAACATTTTTATTTTTTTATAAAATTGTCTATAGTTATTGATAACAAAAATTATTAAAAATTTAAAAAGTTATAGAAATTACAAAAAAAAAAAATAGGAAATTCTATAGTTATCGATAACTAATAATGTTCTAAAGAAAACTCTATAGGTATCGACAACAAAAATTTTCTCTAGAAAATTTTTGAGTTATTTATAACAAAAAAAGTTCAATAGATAGCGCTAAAAAAAAAAAATCTATAGAAAATTTTATAGTTACCGATAACAAAAAAACTAAGTTAATTTTTTTAATTAATGTGCTCGATTCTGGAATACGATTTCACCATTCACCTAATTTTTAAAAATTTGATATTATTTTTAAATTTGTTCTTGTAATTATTAAATATATTAACTAGATCTTAAATTGTTACAAGAAAAACATTTTAAAATCTTAAAATTCGAAAGAATATCAAATTTTTAAAAATTAGGTGAATGGTGAAATCGTATTCCAAAATCGAGCACAATAAGATTTTTTTTTATTTTTTATATGGATCAGATTTCTTAAAAATGTTGAAGCCGATAAATCTGTACTCAATGTTGTCTGATAAGCTGATGAATTTTTGCCTTTGTGTCTTTCATTGGCAGTGGTTTCCGATATGCTTTTCGAAAATGGGCCCCTGTCTGGGCGCCATTTATTTACTATTTTTTAGTCAATTTTGGAATTTATACCTTTATTTATCCGAATCCTATTTATTCTCAAAACCAATTTAAACTAAAATTTATTCGAAGCTGAATCACAATTTAAACATGAGTTAAACAATTTTTTTAAAATTTCTTAAAAGTTAAAACTTTAATGGCCCATCAAAACTGGTCCACCAGTTGTTGCTTTCTGAGTTAAGCCACCGACTTAATGTTTGTTAATGAATTGTTAAATCGTTTTGGTTTCTGTCGTGTGTTTGGCCGTACTCCTCATAGTTTACGGTGGTTTCTGATGTTCTGCTTAACGATTTAAAACGGGCCCCTGCTTGGGCGCCATTTTTGAAAACTTTAATGGCTGATCGCCATACAATATATTTTTCTTAATTGCCAAAATAATTTTCTCATTGCAAAAAATGTGTCAGTCTAACGTTGGTAAATACATCCTAAACAGTAGTTTCAAATATATTCTTTCAAAACCAAAAACTATGCGTTTTAACAATAGTTTCACTTACAAACACCTGGAGTACATAATAGAATTAGTTATACAATAATAACAATCATCTAAAGTACTAAACAACCATATTAGGAACACAAAAGTAACAAACTGTTGTAACAGTTTTTTCTTTCAACCAAACCATGAAGTAGCAAACAGCCAACGATCTAACAAACCAACTAACCAAGTAACAGCAAACCTTCCTAACCAACCAACCCACCAACCCACCAAACAGTCAGTTACACTTCTTCTAGTTCTAGTTCTTCCACTTCCAGTTTTACACCAAACAACAAACCATTAACACTTGTTTCTGTCATATTACATGAAAGCGGAAATGCTTTTTTTACTTATTTTGCTGTTGTTGTTACCATTTCATTATTATTTTTTTTTTTTTTCATATTTCGTTTGAACAACAAACAAATTTTGCTTTAGGCGGCGTACGCCTAGAGAAACTTTTTTGACGTGGGTACTTTTTTGTTATAGAACAAGTATATATTTTTTTTTAATAATATTTTTCGTAACTAATGTTTATGATTTGGTCGGTAGAAATGTAGACGAGACTAGAAAAGTTTATAATAGATGAACAGTGGAGTTGAGGAATGATATATATGGAAGAAATGTATCTTCTCCTTGAAATAATTGCTAGAAAAACACAAAGAATCTTAGGTATAATAATCATGAGAACAAAACCAATAAATTCGAACCATTCTGATAAATTATTTTATCTTTATGTTCGTTATCGCGAATTTGACGGTGGCTTCTAAATTTCCATTTTGTGATTTAAAAATGGTCCCCTACATGGGCGCCATTTTCTAAAAAATCTATTTAGTCTTTTTTGGGAATTTACGCCTTTATTTATCAGGATTAAATTTCTTAAATATTCAAAATAAAATTAAAAACAAAAACAATGCATCACAATTTAAAAATGTGTCAACCAGTTTTGTTAAAAAATTTTCACATATCAAAATTTTAAGGTCGATCAAAGCTGTTCTATTAATTGTTTCTTTCTGAATAAAACCGAGTGCATTGGCATTTATTTATGCTAATAAACTATTTGGCTCTGCTCTCCCTCGTTGGCGATGACTTAAGGCTGAGTTAGGCACCCGTAACCGTAAACTAACGTAGCGTAGCGATCAAAATCAAATAGAAAATCACGTAGACGTCTGCAAAGAAGAATAACTGCTCTCATTTGTTCTCATATAACGAAAAACTCTCTACGCTACGCTAGTTTAAGGTTACGGGTGCCTAACTCAGCCTTTATCGGATTTCGATTTGCGATTTCAAAAGTGCACCTGCTTGGGCGCCATTTTTTTAAATTTCTGATAGTAAATTTTTTTATATTTATATCAAATGTCTTTAATTCAATTAAAATTGAAGCTACACTCTCTTATCGGCGATTGTTTCTAAGTTCCCATTTTGTGATTTAAAAATGGGGCCCTGCTTGGGCGCCATTTTCCAAAAAAATATCTATTTTGTAAATTTTTGGGAATTTAAGCCTTTATTTATCAGGACCCTTGTCAACACAGAATTCAAAACAAAATTTTGTTCGAAGAGACGTATCACAATTTAAAAACGAGTTAACCAATTTTTTTTTAAGAATTCTTGTACAAATGAAAACTTTAATGGCTGATCAAAACTGATCAACTAATTGTTTCTTTCTAAATAAAACCAAGTGAATCGGTTTTAACTTATGCAGATAAACTATTTAGCCCTATCCTCCCTCAATGGCGTAGTTTTCTGAGATTTCGAGTCGCGATTTAAAAACGGCCCCTGCCTGGGAGCCATTTTTTTGATTTATTTTTTCTG
Organism: Pegoplata infirma; assembly: GCA_963921195.1. NCBI lineage: Eukaryota > Metazoa > Arthropoda > Insecta > Diptera > Anthomyiidae > Pegoplata > Pegoplata infirma. The sequence continues at coordinate 30,956,540 of OY992540.1, read as the reverse complement.
AGCAAAACCTAGGGGAAAGGTACCTCTTTATACTGATATACCATTTGACCCTACTCTTCCTCATTTGCGGTGATTTCCTAGATTCCTTTTTCCGATTTAAAATGGGCCCCTTATTGGGCGCCATTTTTTGAAGATTCTGTTAGTAAATTTGTTGACATTTAGATAAAGTTTCATAATAAGCTCAAATTGATTTAACCGCAGGGACTATTAGGGGAACCTATTACAGTCCCGTGGTATCACAACGGACCTTAGAGTCCATGTGTGCTGACGTAAAACATCAGCAGTCACTTACAACCTAACCTCATTGGCGGTGGTTTATTACTTTCCGTTTTGTGATTTAAAAACAATGTCCTGCTTGGGCGCCATTTTCTAAAAAAAAATTATCTATGTAATTGCAGAAAAATAATTTTAAATTTTAATTTAGTAAATTTTTTGGAATTTGGTTTCTGAGATTTCGAGTAGCATTTTTTTATTTATTCTTTCTGAACAAAATCTAAGGGAACGTTACTTATTTATGCTGACAAACTATTTGACCCTACTCTCACTCATTGACGGTGATTTCCTAGATTCCTTTTAGCGATTTAAAAAAAGCCCTTCTTGGGCGCCATTGTTTTGAAATTGCTGTTAGTAAATTTGTTGACATTTAGAAAAAATTTCTTCAATTTAATAAAAATTGAAGTAATTTCCTAGATTCCTTTTTGCGATTTAATATAAGTCCCTTCTTGGGCGCCATTTTTTTAAATTTCTTTTAGTAAATTTGTGGATATTTAAATAAAATTTCTTCAATTTAATAAAAATTTAAGCTACACTCTTTTGTTAGCGATGGTTTCTCAGTTTTCGTTTAGTTTTTTAAACACAAGTCCCTGCTTGAGCGCCATTTAAAAAAAAGGCTTTCATACAATTTTCGAGAACTTACGCATTTATTTATGAGGAACAAATTTTAGAAATTTTCAAAATCAAAATTAAAAACAAAATATGTTTAAAGACATGTATCACCACTTAAAAATTAGTTAACGAATTTTTTTAAGAATTTTTCCCAAATCATAACTTTAAAGGCCGATCTACCTTGGTACACTATTTCTATCTGAAAAAAAAACAGGATGAGTCGGTATTTATTCTAATAAACTCTTTGGCCCTACTCTCCCCAGTTGGAAGTCGTTTCTGAGATTCCAATTAGCGATTATAGAAGGGGCCCAAGCTTGGGCGCCATTTTTTTTGAAAATGCTGTTAGGAAATTTTTTGAATTTAAGATCAAATTTCTTTAATTTAATAAAAATTTAAGCTTCCCGGCTAAAAATGTTGTATATAATCATATATGATATCATATATGAGACCATATACAGTATCATATATAGTATCAAATATGGTCTCATATATGAACATATTCCAAAATTGGCGCTTATATAAGACACGGTCATATATGATCCAATATATGTGATCATATATTAGATCATATATTGAATCATATATTGGATAATATATTGAATCATATATGGGATCATATATGATGTTGTTTTCAATTTGTTTTACATTCTTTTTCATATTTTTTTTTTATTTTTTTCATTTTAAACTATATGTAATAGATTATTATGTATATATTCACCAGAATTGCAAACGGTTTAAATAAGTATAATTTCATAACCCTTTAATTTTATGATTTTCATTTTTTAGTTACTATCGTTTGCATTTTTGGTGACCATATAAAAATAAATAATTTAACTTATAGATATGAGAATACATTTTGATAGTCAACAAAATAAATTGAACATAAAAGATCTTATATATCAAGTTTTTCAATTGATATCGAAAGATGCGAACAAAGGGCTTATTAAAGGAACGTTGATTTTCTTTGTGTTTTCTTGTTTTAGTGTTAATTCCGATTATCTTCAGACTTAGCGTTTTTGTTATGGTATAAGCCTCTTTTTTACAATATTTATAGTCAAAATCTTAAAAAGGATATAAAATAATATTAATATTTGAGATATTTCTAGAATTTTTATTGTATTAAAGTATTACCAACGATAGCATTTGGTGCTAATAGGTTAATGATAACACGGATGTCATTTAACGAAGCAACCATCTACCTTTAAAGATTGGCTAGATACTGCTAGTTACATACATACATGTTGGAGTGTATTTTGTTAAGACCATGGTATGCTTAATCCCATTGGATGCTAAAGACTTTGGAATGCTTTTTAAGGAAAGATATATTGTCTTTCAGAAATCCATCTGAAAAAATATTAAAAATTATTACACATTTCTTTTTTATTCCAGCAAAAAATAACTTGCTACTACTAAATGCATGCATCAAAATTCATAGCAAGCTAATAATTACTTAAGACTTTGTTTAAAAGCAATATATTCAGTAGTATGTATTTCATCTTGCTGGGTTATGTTTGTAAGAATATTTGTAGGATAGGGATAAAAACTATTTCTACTTACATCATGGTGACAATGTGCCAGATTGTCACTTTCGCTTATAGACAGCTTTCTTGTAATTGTATAAAAACGTTGTCCTTCCTAAATCGTTACTCAACCTTAAAACTGATCGTTCTTTTCATTTCGATTTGCTATGGCGATAGTAAGCGATTTCAAAATAGTTTGTAGTGTTGGAACCGTAGTGATAACGTTATGGTCGTGCATATGCCCTCTGCTCCAAGTTAAGCGAGCATGGTTGAATTTTCTAGTAACTCGGCCTTCAAACTTCTTATACATACGTTCTTTCCTTTTCCAATTTGCTACAGTAAGGGATTTCGAAATAATTTATAGTGTTGGAATCGTAGTGATAACATTTCTGGTGGTGCATATGTCCTCTTCTCCAAGTTGAGTGAGCTTAACGTTACTCGGCCTCAAAACTGCTTATACGATCTATCATTTCCAATTTGTTATGGCGACATTAAGGGATTTCAAAATAGTTTGCAGTATTGCAATCGCAGTGAAAACATAATGGTGGTGCATATGCCCTCTCTACGAAGTTGCACGAGATTTACGAAGCTGCGTAGTTTAATTTTCTTCAACATCAAAGCACTCTATATTATTGTATTTGCGACATATGTTCATTTACTCATTTTAAATATGATCTTGTTTTGGAATAAAATGTCCACGCTTATACTTGTTATGACGATGAACTGGAAAAAAATAATACATATGATTTTAAAATTCTAAATTCATTTAAAATTCTAATAAAAACTTACCTTTTCCATTTTCTTTATGTAAAAGTAACTTTTTTAATCAGAATATTTTGCAACTAGGAAACAATATTTTTTAAATTTTTGATACGAATCGGTATTAAGATATAAATATGGTAATAAAATATAATTTCAATCGTACAAAACTTTTATTTTGTAATTCCGGTGGATATTTTCACACACATGCACTAAAATTTAACATTTTATGATAACATATATGTTTCCATATATGATATCATATATGGCACATATTTTATATACGGCCACATATATGGGATCGTTTCTTGCATATATGGTCACATATATGTTTCCATATATTTCATATATTATCGTATAAAGATCTATATATAAGCATATATGAACATACACATTTATTTTTAGCCGGGTTCACTCTTTAATTGTCGATGGTTTATAAGCTTCCGTTTTGTGATTTAAAAACGGGTCCCTGCTTGGGCGCCATTTTCTAAAGAAAATTTTTGAGAATTTTTCATTTATTTATTTTGAACAAATTTTAGAAATAGTAAAAAATAGAACTAAAAACAAAACTTGTTTGAAGACATGCACACAATTTAAAAATGAGTTAAAGAATTTTTTAAGAATTTTTCACAAATCACAAGTTTAATGGACGATGAACACTGATCCACTAACTGTTTCTTTCTGAATAAAAATGAGAGAATCGGTAATTACTTATGCTTATAAACTATTTGGCCCTGCTCTCACTCGTTGGTGGAGGTTTTTGAGATTCCGATTAGCAATTTAAAAAGGGCCCCTCCTTGGGCGCCATTTTTTTGTGAAATTTCTGTTAATAAATTTTTTGATATTTAGATCAAATTTCTTGAATTTGCTAAAAAAAATTGAAGCTACGCTCTCTCATTGGCGATGGTTTCTATGTTTATGATTGGTTTTTCAAATCCCGGGATTCGGGATTTAAGAAAAATTTTCGGAATATTCGGGATATTTTGAATCCCGGAATTCGTGGGTTTTTCAAAACTTTTCGGGATTTTAAGGGATTTTTAAAAATTTTAGTATTTTTTGTCACTTTGGCAAATCGACGTGTTCATAAAGATTTGCGAAGTTCTGTTTAAGTTGTGAAATTTAAAAAAGGTAGATTTTCGTCCTGAGAAGCACGTCCGTATTCTTTTCGTCGTGGCTCATCTTTATTCGCTGTTAGATGCTTTACCTCATGAACTAGAGATGGATGCACGTAATTGTGAGTGAGCGTGAGTTGAAAAAATTTAAGTGAGTGATTAGTAGGAAAATAAATTTTTGCGTGAGTGGATAATTTTTTTTTTTTTGCGGAAGCTTGATTTGATTTTTTTATTAAAAATTTTTTTTTTTTATTCTTCCAATTCTTGGTAGAATCCGCCATGAGTCATGCGTGCTGGTAAGAAAGTGTGAGTCAAAAATTTACTCACGTGTTTAAAAAATGTTTTTTCAGAAAAACACAAAATAAAACAGTTTCCAAGTGAGTGATTAGTTGGAAAAGTTAAATTTTTGCGTGAGTGGATAATTTTTTTTTTTTTTGCGGAAGCTTGATTTGATTTTTTTATTAAAATTTTTTTTTTTATTCTTCCAATTTTTGGTAAAAAAATTTTGTAGCATAAATAGAGTTTGCGTTACACACGTGTTTAAAAAATGTTTTTTCAGAAAAACACAAAATAAAAACAGTTTCCAAGCTAAGGAGTAAAGATGTGCCAAAAGCCCTTTCGTCGAAACACCATTAATTTTTAGAATTTTTGCAAGATTTACATTTCGCAAACAAACGGTTCACTTTTTGCTATCACAAAAAAATGGTACCAGAAAATTCATTTACATATTATAAAAATTATTAAAAAAATATTAAAAAAAAACTGGATCCCGAGATTCGGAATTTGCTTGGTCTCATTTTCTTTTGTATCAATTTACAAACAATTACCACAAGAGGGAAAGTACCCCCCGAAAGAAAAAAATTCAAAAATCTCCCACTGTGCCGTGTGTTTTTATGAAATAAAGTGAATGGCTTAAAACTAAATTAGTAACTCAAAAGCAGAAGCAGCACATAATGGCATAGTGTGAGTTTTAGCTTCAGTTTTAGTTTTTTTGTTTTGGGTGCTACAAAATTCAAAACGCACACACACACTCTACACTCTCTCTCTCAGAAACACACCAAAAGTTTTAGAAATACGCCTGTCACCGTCATTTCAATAGACAAGACGTCATAATGTAAAACATACCAACGGCAACAATAATAACAAATGCAGCAACAACTACTGGAGGAACAAAAAATTGCCGGAAATATATCATCATCAACTTTATTGCCTAAACAAAAAAAATTGTTATATTCAAATTATGATAATATTTATTACAATAAAATGATGGAAACAAAAAAAAAATGGTTGGAAACTATTAAATTGTTAAGGATTTAATACAAAATTTATTTAAAAGAAAATGATTTAAATTTTTAAATATCTTAATTAATATTTAAATCGGGTTAAAAAACAACAACGAAAACTGTTATTAATAACAAGGCATAAACGTAAAAAAAAAACCTTTATATTTTATTTACATACATATTACAGTAGGGTGTCAAAGGACTATAAAAAAAATTAATGGGCAACGCCTTAGCCTAAAATTAACAGTTTATCGAAAGCAAAAAAATTTCTATAGAAAATTCAATAGTTATCGACAACAAAAAAATTTCTATAAAAAATTCTATAGTTATCGACAAAAAAAAATCTATTAAAAATTATATAGTTATCGATAAAAAGCTTTTCCATAGAAAATTCTATAGTAACCGATAACAAAAATTCTATAGCCATCGATAACAAAAAATATTCTATAAAAATTTTTAACCGATAAAAAAAAATGTTCTATAGAAAATTCTATTGTAATCGATAACAAGAAATTTTCTATAGAAAACTCTATTGTTATCGATAACAAGAAATTTTCTTTAGATAATTCTATAGTTATCGATAACAAACAATTTTCTATTGAAAATTCTATAGTTGTCGATAACAAACAATTTTCTAAAAAAAAAAAATTTATAGTTTCTGTATTTATCGATAGCAAAAAAATTTCTATAGAAATTCTATAGTTACCGGCAACAAAAAATGTTCTATAGAATACTATATAGTAATCGATAAAAAGAAATATTCGATAGAAAATTTTATTGTTATCCATAGCAAACCAATTTTCCAAAAAAAAAAAATTTTAGTTATCGATAACAAAAAAAATTCTATAGTTATCGATAGCAAAAAAATTTAAAAAAAAAATTCTAAAATTCTATAAAATTTATCGTTAACAAAAAATTATCTATATAAAATTCTCAAGTTAACGATTACAAAAAATGTTCTATATAAAATTCTTAAGTTACCGATAACAATTTTTTTTCTACATTCTATAGTTATTGATAACAAAAAATTTTCTATAAAAAATTCAATAGCTATCGATAGCAAAAAGTTTTCTATAGAAATTTTAAAGTTATCGATAACGGGATATTTTCTATTGAAAATTTCACATCGATTATCGATAACAAAAAATGTTCTATAGAAAATTATACAGGTATTTAAAACACACACATTTTCTATAGAAAATTCTTTAGTTATCGATAACAAACAATTTTCGAAAGAAATTCAATAGTATAACAAAAAAATTTTTAAAAATTTTCCATAGAAATTTCTATATTAATCGATAGGAAAAACTATTCTATAGAAAATTCTATAGTTATCGATAACAAAAAATCTATAAAAAATTCTATAGTTATCGATAACAAAAAATCTATAGAAAATTCTATAGTTATCGATAACAAAAAATGTTCTATAGAGAATTATAATTATTATTATATAGTTATCGATAGCAACAAATTTTCTATAGAAAATTCAATAGTTATCGATAACAAAAAATGTTCTATAGTTATCGATAACAAAAAATTTTCTACAGAAAATTCTATAGTTATCGATAACAAAAAATTATCGAACAAAAAATATTATATTCGAAATGCTATAGTTATCGATTCCAAAAAGTTTTCTGTAGAAAATTCTATAGTTATCGGAAACAAAAAATTTTCTACAGAAAATTCCATAGTTATCGAACAAAAAATATTATATTCGAAATGCTATAGTTATCGATTCCAAAAAGTTTTCTGTAGAAAATTCTATAGTTATCGGAAACAAAAAATGTTCTAAAGAAAATTCTATAGTTATCGATAACAAAAAATGTTCTATAGAGAATTATATAGTTATCGATAGCAACAAATTTTCTATAGAAAATTCAATAGTTATCGATAACAAAAAATGTTCTATAGAAAATTCTATAGTTATCGATAACAAAAAATTTTCTACAGAAAATTCTATAGTTATCGATAACAAAAAATTATCGAACAAAAAATATTATATTCGAAATGCTATAGTTATCGATTCCAAAAAGTTTTCTGTAGAAAATTCTATAGTTATCGGAAACAAAAAATTTTCTACAGAAAATTCCATAGTTATCGAACAAAAAATATTATATTCGAAATGCTATAGTTATCGATTCCAAAAAGTTTTCTGTAGAAAATTCTATAGTTATCGGAAACAAAAAATGTTCTAAAGAAAATTCTATAGTTATCGATAACAAAAAATGTTCTATAGAGAATTATATAGTTATCGATAGCAAACAATTTTCTATAGAAAATTCAATAGTTATCGATAACAAAAAATGTTCTATAGAAAATTCTATAGTTATCGATAACAAAAAAATTTCTACAGAAAATTCTATAGTTATCGATAACAAAAAATTATCGAACAAAAAATATTATATTCGAAATGCTATAGTTATCGATTCCAAAAAGTTTTCTGTAGAAAATTCTATAGTTATCGGAAACAAAAAATGTTCTAAAGAAAATTCTATAGTTATCGATAGCAAAAAATTTGCTTTAGAAAACTTTACAGAAATCGATAATAAAAAAAAATCTATAATAAATTTTATAGTTATCGATAACAAAAAAAAAATTCCATAAAAAATTCCATTAATAAAAACTGTTCTATACGAAATGATATAGTTATCGATAACAAAAATTTTTCTTTAGAAAATTTTATAGTTATCGATTACAAAAAAAATTCTATTGGAAATTCTATAGTTATCGATAGCAAGAAATGTTCTATAGAAAATTCTAAGTTATCGAAACAAAAAATTTTCTATTAAAAATTGATATCGATATTTAAAAAATGTTCTGTAGAAAATTCTATTTGTTACCTTTTTGTTAAAGACAATTCAGTAGTTATCGATAACAAAAAATTTCTATAGACAATTTTACAGATATCGATGGCACAAAAAAATCTATAGAAAATTCTATAGTTATCGATAGCAAAAAATGTACAATAGAAAATTCTATAGTTATCGATAACAAAAAATGTTCTATAGAAAATTCTATAGTTATCGATAACAAATAATTTTCTATAGAAAATTCTATAGTTATCGATAACAAAAACTGTTCTATAGAAAATTCTATAGATATCCACAGCAAAAATGTTCTATAGAAAGTTCTTTTGTTATCATTAACAAAAAAATCTTTACAAAAAATTCTATAGTTATCGATAAAAAAAATTTGCTTTAGTAAACTTTACAGAAATCAATAATAAAAAAATTTTATCGATAACTGTCCATAAAAAATTCCATTGTTATCAACAATAAAAACTATTCTATACAAAATGCTATAATTGTCGATAACAAAAATTTTTCTTTAGAAAATTTTATAGTTGTCGATTACAAAAAATTTGTATTGAAAATTCTATAGTTATCGATAGCAAAAAATTTTCTATAGAAAATTCTAAGTTACCATAACAAAAAATTTTATATTGAAAATTCTATAGATATAGGTATCAAAAAATATTCTAAAGAAAATTCTATAGTTATCGAAAACAAAAAATTTTCTATAGAAATTTTTTTTTTGTTATCGATAACAAAATAAGTATAATGTATTCTATATAAATCGGAAGCAAGAAAATTTCTACAGAAAATTAAAATGTTTAAAGACAATTCAATAGTTATCGATAACAAAAAATTCTATAGACAATTTTACAGATATCGATAACAAGAACATATATAGAAAATTCCATAGTTATCGATAACAAAAAATTTTCTATGGAAAAGTCTAAAGTTATCGATAGCAAAACATTTTCTGTAGAAAATTCTATAGTTATCGAAAACAAAAAATTGTCAATAGAAAATTCTATAGTAATCAATAGCAAATAATGTTTAAAAGAAATTGTATTGTTATCGACATCAAAACAATTTCTTTAGAAAATTCGACTACAAAACATATTCTATACAAAATTCTATAGTTATCGATAGCTAAATGTTTTTGATGATTATGTTATTATTTTTTCTTCGAAGTCTGTATTTAGTTTAATTTAAAATTTATAAAGAAACAAAATTATTTTTTTTGAGATGATATTTTAGAATGCTAGAGGTAACACATTTTCGATTTTTCTATCGAGATTTGGCTTTCGCGTAAACTCACCTTAAAGAAAATTCTATAGATATCGATAACAAAAATTTTTCTTTAAAAAAATGTTTAGTTATCGATAACAAAAAATTGTCCATCGACACTGACTAGACATTGTTTCTATAAAAAAATATCTCGAAATATTTCCTTAAAAAAAAAATGCTTCAAAATCTAAGAATTTATTAAAAAATTTGTTTAAAAATTGTCGATTGATCATAATTTTTGATATGATACTATACATATGAATGTGTGTGTTTACATACATATGTTTATTTACATACATTAGAGTGTCCCTTATTTTGGAAATGTTGGAAATCTTGAGACGGTACCCGCTCATTTTTTTCCTTTTGACTTAAAAATAACTCAGGAAAAATTTTACGCCCCTAGGACCACGCCTTCCCTACGCGACGGGAAGGCGTGACATCTTAATCGTGTTCTAAAAAAGGGTAAAAAATGCATTGATGATTTTTTTCGATACACGATAAAAATGTCACAAATATGAATAATATTTTTTTTGGAATATATATCATTAAAAACAACATAAAAACTAAAACCATTGCTTTTCAAAACTAAAAAAAAATATTTTTTAAAAATTTTTTACCGTAGGATTCCTACGGCTCAAAATTTTTTTTTTCGAAAAAGATAAAGATGTCACAGATATGAATAATTTTTTTTTTTGGAATATATATCATTTAAAGCAACATAGCAACTAAAACCGTTGCTGGTCAAAACTAAAAAAAAATATTTTTTAAAAATTTTTTACTGTAGGACCCCGGCCGCCCAAATTTTTTTTTTGCGAAAAATTTTTTAGCGCTGAAAGACTTATCCCTCCAAAATCAAATTTTTTGTCGTGAATAAGCAAACCAAGTAATATAATAATTAATAACAAAAAAATTAAAAATAAAAAAAAAATTTTTTTGGTTTGTATGGAAAAATGATTTTTTAGGCCCCGCTCTTTAAGGCCCCGTCGCGTAGGGAAGGCGTGGTCCTAGGGGCGTAAAATTTTTCCTGAGTTATTTTTAAGTCAAAAGGAAAAAAATGAGCGGGTACCGTCTCAAGATTTCCAACATTTCCAAAATAAGGGACACTCTAACATACATATATTTGTATTTGTTGATTTTTTTTTTTTCAACACAAATAAACAAACATACACAAAACGCATACAAACGGCAACGCAAAAAAAAGCGAAATGATAAACAAATAGACATACAATCATAGTTTTTTACACACAAACTCACACACACACTCATACACATACTAAACACACTTACAAAAGGATTTGTAAAAACCACAAAATGGCAAATAATAAAGACTTTACCACTTAACCACCAATAACCATCACTATCAAATATACAAGTTATGATGATGGTTCGCCAAAGGACTTTCCCACTCGCTGGGTTGGTTTGGCTGACTGCATGTCTGTCTGTCAATTTAACCGCTAAACCGCTTTTTTAATCATAAAAATCAAATAAAGCAATAAAATTAAAAAAAAAAAGCAAAACACACACATACAAAAAAATTCAAAATACCAACAATAAATATTATTCTCTAAGGATCAAACATACATTTGTGTAGACTTTCAACAAATCAAGAATATCAAAAATAATGTATGATTCGGACCAACTTTGAAAATCACTAAATTAATCTGAAAATTTTGTGTTATCGATAACAGAGAAAAAATTTTAAAGAAAAAATTTTTATCATAAACAGAAATTTTTCTTACAGAAAATTTGTAGCAATCGATAATAGAAGATTTTCTTTTGAAAATTTGTAGTCAGTAGAAAAAAAAAATAGAAAATTCTATAGTTATCGATTGCAAAAAAATTCTATAGAAAATTTTATAGTTATCGATTGTAACAAATTTTTTATAGAAAATTTTATAGTTAAAAAAATTTTCTGTAGAAAATTCTATAGCTATCGATAACAAAAAATGTTCTTTATAAAATTCTATAGTTATCTATAACAAAAAATTTTCTATAGAAAGTTTTATAGTTATCGATAACAAAAATTTTCTATAGAAAATTCTATAGTTATCGATATCAAAAAATTTTCTATAGAAAATTTTTTAGCAAACGATAACAAAAAAATTTTCGATAACTATAAAATTATCTATAGAAAAATTTTTGTAGTCGATAAATATAGAATTTTCTATAGAAAATTTTTTTACTCTCGATAACTATAGAATTTTCGGTAGAAAATTTTTTGCTATCGACAACTAAAGAATTTTATATAGAATATATTTTGTTATTGATAACTATAGAATTTTCTATAAAAAATATTTTGTTATCGATAATTATAGAACTTTCTATATGAAATTTTTTGTTATCGATATTTATGAAATTTTCGAGAGAACATTTTTTGTTATCGATAAGTCTACAATTCGATATAGACAATATTTTGTTATCGATAACTACAGAATTTTCTCTAGAAAACGTTTTGTTATCGATAACTATAGAATTTTCTCTAGAAAATGTTTCGTTATCGATAACTATAGAATTTTCTCTAGAAAATTTTTTGTTATCGATAACTACAGAACTTGGAATAGAAAATTTTTTGTTATCGATAACTATAGAATTTTCGATAGAAAATTTTTTTTAGCGTTAACTATAGAATTTTGAATAGAAAATTTTTTGTTATCGATAACTACAGAATTTTCTATAGAAATTTTTTTGCTATCGATATCAATAGAATTTTCTATAAATTTTTTTTGTTATCTATAGAATTTTCTGTAGAAACATTTTTTGTTATCGATAACTATAGAATCTTCTATAACAATTTTTTTGCTATTGATGACTATAGAACATTGTTTGTTATCGATAACTATAGAATTTTCTGAAGAAATTTTTTGTTATCGATAACTATAGAATTCACTATAGAAAATTTTTTGTTATCGATAACTACAAAATTTTCTATAGAAAAGTTTTTATTATCGATAAATATGGAATTTTCTATAGAAAATTTTTTGTTATAGTAAATAATAGAATTTTTTACAAATTTTCTATAGAAAATTTTTTGTTATCGATAACAATACAATTTTCTATAGAAAATTTGGTGTTATCGATAACTAAAGAAATTTCTATAGAAAATTTTTTGTTATAGATAACTACAGAATTTAGATAACTATAAAATTTTATAAAGAACATTTTTTGTTATCGATAGCTATAGAATTTTCTACAGAAAACTTTTTTAACTATAAAATTTTCTATAAAAAAAAATTTACAATCGATAACTATAAAATTTTCTATAGAATACTTTTTGTTATCGATAACTATGCAATTTTCTATAGAAATTTTTTTGTCATCGATAACTATGGAATTTTGTATAGAAAATTTTTTGTTATCGATAACTATAGAATTTTCTATACAAAAATTTTTGTTATCGATAACTATTGAACTTTCTCTAGAAAATATTTTATTATCGATAACTACAGAATTTTTTATAGACAATTTTTTATCGTTATAGAATTTTCAACAGACAATTTTTTGTTATCGATAACTATAGAATTTTCTATAGAAAATTTTTGCAATCGATAGCTATAGAATTTTCGATAGAAAGTTTTTTGTTTTCGATAATTACATAATTTTCTATAGAAACATTTTTGTTATCTAGAACTATAGAATTTTCTATAGAATATTTTTTGTTATCGATACCTATAGAATTTTCTAAAGAAACTTTTTTGCTATCGATAGCTATAGAATTTTTATGGAAAATTATTTCTTTTCGATAACTGAGAATTTTCTAAAGAAAATTTTTTTGTTATCGATAACTATAGAACTTTCTACAGAAAATTTTTTGTTATCGATAACTATAGAGTTTTTATAGAACATTTTTTGTTATCGATAAATGTAGAAATTTGAATTAAAAAAATTTTACTATCGATAACTACAGAATTTTCTATAGAAAATTTTTTGTTATCGATAACTATAGAATTTTCTTAAGAATATTTTTTTTATCGATAACTATAGAATTTTCTATAGAAATTTTTTTGTTATCGATAACTATAGAATTGTCTAAAGAAAATTTTGTTATCGATAACTATAGAAAATTTTTTGTTATCGATAACTATAGAATTTTCTTTAGAAAATATTTTGTTATCGATAACTGTAGAATTTTCTATAGAAAATTTGTTGTTATCGATAACTATAGAATTTTCTCTAGAATATTTTGTGATCTCGATAACAATAGAATTTTCTATATAGAATGTTTTTGTTATCGATAACTATAGAATTTTCTAGAGAATATAACTATAGAATTTTCGATAGAAAATTTTTTGTTATCGATAACTATAGAATTTTCTATAAAAAAAAAATTTTATCGATAACTATAGAATTTTCTGTAGAAAATTTTTTGTTATCGATAACTTTAGAATTTCTATAGAAATTTTTTTGTTATCGATAACTATAGAATTTTCTATAGAAAATTTTTTGTTATCGATAACTATAGACCTTTCTATAGAAAATTTTCTGTTATGGATAGCTACACTCAAAAAATTATATAGGTAAATTCCAGTGAATATTCACTTAAAACAAATGAAATTTTATTTAAAAACCGTTCCACTGTTTTTTCATTTAAAATAAAAACATATTACAGTCAATTTTAAATGTTAATTTAATGACTAACCAAAACATTAAAAAACTAGTGAATATTCAGTTATTTTGTATTGAAAAACAGTAAAACTATAGAAGAATTTTTTACTGCCGAAATTGAATGTTACAGAAAATTCGTTTTTTAGACAGTAAATTATTTTTTTTAAACTACAGAAACAGTAAAAAATAAGAAGTCCTTATTAAAATTAATGATTTTTGTTTTAAAATAACTTTACTGTTTACTTTTTAAAATAACCTACAAACAGTTAATCATATAATTTTCTTAGTGTATAGAATTTTCTATAGAACATTTTTTGTTGTTGAAAACTATAGAATTTTTTCTAGAATTTTCTATAAATTTTTTTTTGCTATCGATAACTATAGAATTTTCATAGAAAATTTCACCGAAAATGTTTACTTGTTTCCTGTTTATTAACAAAACTTAAATTAATGAAAATTTAAAATTATAGTGGACATTAAAAGTGCAACAAACTACTACAGCTTAAAAAAAAAAACAGAAATATAAATAAAAACACATTGCAACAAATTGCATTATTATAATACGGGGTTTAACGACCGAACGAACAAAATGCCGAACGAAGCTGCCACAAAAACCACATGCAAATATTTGCAAAGTATTTTATATTGTTGGTTTTGTAATTTCATATTTATCATAATTCTTTTGGCAAATAATGTGGATAATACCAATGCAAGACATACGCACATATTAATGTATGTATATTAGGGTAGCACGAATAATGACTTTTTTCGATTTTCTTCGATCGCCGGGGAAACTATGGTTCGTTTTGATCTAAAATCTCTATGTTTAAATTTTTAGCCAAATAGGACATATTAACCCGTGCTGCAGGGGGGTTAAAGTTTTGACTTGAAAAAGCTGTTTTCCATACAAACCAAAAATTGTTTTTTTTTTTGGATTTTTTATTGTTATTAACGGCAAAAAAATTTATTTTGGTGTGATAAACCCTTCTGCTTTAAATTTGCCTTCGAAAAAAAAATTTAGGGTCGTTTGAGCCTTCTTATAAAAATTGTTTAATTTTTTTCTTTAGTTTTGACAAGCAAGAATATTAGTTTATATAGCGATTTGTCACTTGAATTCCCTTACTTGAGTATAGCTTTTATATTTGCAATAGTCTTGACAATGGAATCTGACAAATTCCGAAACACGTTTCGACTAACAATAAGTCTTGCAAAAATTACCAACATAGATAAATTTAAAACAGCAAAATTATTCTATGAGAATGTCACAGTTTTAATGAGTAATGGAAATAATGGCCTCGAGCTAGAATAAACCTACTCAAAAATATATATAATTTTTTTAAAGGTCGAATAAAACTATTTTTATTTTTAATAAAAATTAATCAAAATTCGAATCGATTTTTTTTTTTTTTGTTTTTATGAAAAAAAAAAATTTAGGGCAAAACTTTAACCCACCAGATTTACAGGTTAATATTGTCCAATTTGGCTAAAAATTTAAACATAGAGTTTTCGGACCAAAACTAAACATAATTTTCCCGGCGATCAACTAAATTCGAAAAAAGTCATTATTTGTGCCACCCTATTGAACATGCACACACAAAATAACACATTTCAAAAAAATATTATATTTAAATAAAATTGTGCATCTGTATGAGTTTGAAAAAAAAAATTATAAAAGTTAAAACTCAATTTGTGTTGAACATTTTTTTTTTTTGTTGCCAAATTGTATTTATATGTGTATGAAAATGAATTAAATATAAATGCAAAACAATATTGAAATTGCATGAGGATAAATGCGTACTCACTCATATATTTACTATATAAGGACTTACAAAAATTGTATAAAATTTGTCATATGTATTTAAAGTTATGTCCATACATACAAATATGTGTGTTAGGGTGGAGCAAATTATCCTTTTATGTTTAATTTCAAAAACGCCGGGGTCGGAAAAGTGCCTTTTAGGGTTAATATTAAGTCAAAACAACTAAAAAAGTTATAGTCGGTCAAGACCGGCCCTAATACCCTGCACTAGTGTTTTCCTGAAAATGGGTCCCAAGTCAAACATAGACCGGTTGGATCTAACTTTTGTTAGATCTTTAATTAGTGTAGAAAACAAAAACAGACCAAATATTAGTGAAATTGGTTTATTTTTGTTGTCAATAGACAGATTTAACTGAATATCGGTCGAAATTTTCAAAGGGACTAACTCCAAAAATGGTCCAATTATATTCAGATTTGATTAGGTTACTAAAGTACACATTTAACACCTACAAATAAAATTTTAATCAAATATTTTTAATTTTCATGAATTTTGAGGGAATTACATGTCCAATATTTGTTTGTGTTAAAAACGGGAAATTTTCCAACCTCGACGATTTTGAAATTCGAAAAAAATAATTTGAGCCACCCTTATATACTTTTAATTTATTTTAATTTATTTTACATTTTGTAGGGTATAAAATATTCGGCAATCTCTCTAGTTTTTTTTTTTTTTTTGGTTTTTGTCAAAAGTTGACAAGTTGAATTGCATACAGTCGAATATTATAAAACTCATGCACTTGATGCTTGTGTGTATTCAAACATATTTTTTCCCCAATTCAATTAAAATTTATAAAGTATTAAACAATTCATATAAAAAGAACAAAAAAAAATAAAGTCTGAAAATGTGTAATCCCTAGTAAAAATATTTTGCTAATTTTACTAAATAGATCTAATTTGATCCGTAAAATGGTTGTATCAAATAATATCTAATTGTATTACTTTAGATCAAAAAATATAAAAATTGATACAATTTGATCCTGAATTTGGTCAAATCTAATTAGATCAAATTGATCTTATAATATCTATTTTTATATAATTTGATTAGCAAAACCAAAATACGAATCTAATCATATATGGTGCAATATCTAACCATATAAAGTGGATCAACCGTATCAAAGTGATAGATAAAATTTTATATAAATTTATACGGAAGCATATTAACTCATATAAGATTGTATCAAACTCTATATGATCATATCAGAAAATTTTTACTCGGGATGTCCAACAAATACACACATTTTAAATAACATTCATATCTACATCTGTTATATTCATACAAATACTGTCGACCAGTGTAAAACAGCAGTTGCAGTGAAGACTTACAAGTGCTAGACTGGCAGCTAATGAGTAAAATTTTATAAAATACTTAAAAATAATGAATTGTTAAGGCAAAGCAAAATACACTAAAAGAAAAGTTATCGTTATGTTGAAGTGACAATGCAAAAAAAAACATTGATATCGATAACATAACATTAGATTATTCGATAGTTATCGATAGCAAAAAAAAATTATTGTCATCGTTAGCAAAAAATTTTCCATAGAAAATTCTATAGCTATCGATAACAATAAATTTTTTAAAGAAAATTCTAAAGTTATCGATTACAAAAAATTGTCTATACAAAATTTAACAGTTATCGATAGATAACAATTTGCTATGGAAAATTTTATTTTTATCGATAGCAAAAAATTTTTTATAGAAAATTCTATAATTATCGACAGCAAAAATTGTTTTAGGGAAAATTATAAAATATATAGTTATCGAAAACAAAAAATTTTCTATAGAAAATTCTATAGTTATCGATAGCAAAAAATTTTTTTTCAAAAATTCTATGGTTATCGATAATAAAAAACTTTCTACAGAAATTCTATAGTTTTATATAAAATTCTATAGTTATCGATATATAGAAATTTCTATAGTTATCGATAGCAAAAAAAAATAATTCTATAGTTATCGATAACAAAAAAATTTTATAGAAAATTCTATAGTTATCGATAACAAAAAATTTTCTATGGAAATCGATAACAAAATTTTTTTTATAGAAAATTCTACAGCTATCGATAGCAAAAAATATTTTATAGAAAATTCTATAGTTATCGAAAGCAAACAATTTTCTGTAGAAAATTCTGTAGTTATCGATAGCACACAATGTTTTTTCAAAAATTCTATGGTTATCGATACCAAAAAATTTTCTTTATAAAATTCTATAGTTATGGACAACAAACAGTTTTAAAAAAAAAATTTTCTATAGAACATTTTTTGTAGTTATCGATAGCAAAACATTTTTTTAGAGAAAATTCTATAGCTATCGATAGCAAAAAATGTTCTATACAAAATTCTATAGTTATCGATAACGAAAAATGTTCTATAGAAAATTCTGTAGTTATCGATAAAAAAAACTTCCTATAGAAAACTCTAGTTATCAGTATCAAAAAAATTTCTATAGAAAATTATATAGTTATCGATAACAACAAATTTTCTATAGAATATGCTATAGTTATCGATAACAAAAAAATTCGTGTAGAAAATTCTATAGTTATCGATAACAAAAAAAATCCATAGAAAATTCTATAGTTATCGATAACAAAAAAAATTTCTATAAAAAATCCTATAGTTATGACAACAAAAAAATGTCTATAGAAAGTTCGATAACAAAAAATGTTTTATAGAAAATCCTATAGTTTTACATAAATTTCTATAGTTATCAATAACAACTAATTTCCATTTGAAAAATCTATCGATAAGCAAACATTTTTTTTAATTCTATAGTTATCGATAACAAAAAACATTCTATCTAAAATTATATAGTTATCGAAAAAAAAGTTTTCCATAGAAAATTGTATAGTTATCGAAAGCATACAATTCTGTAGAAAATTCTGTAGTTATCGATAGCAAAAATTTTTTTTTTTTCATTTCTATAGTTATCGAAAACACAAAATGTTCTATAGAAAATTCTATAAAATACTATAGTTATCGATAACAAAAAATTTTCTAAAGAAACTTTAACCATTATCGATAACAAAAAAATTCTAAAGAAACTTAAACTGTTATCGATAACATTTCCTATAGAAAATGTTATATGTGAGGTCTTCGGTTTTAGAAACATATCTACTTGATGTTTGCTATAAATTTCCAACTGACCTTTTCATTTTTTTATTTTTGTTTTATTTTAACATTTCAAATTTTCAAATTTTTGAAAATTTTAAATTTAAATGTTTGACGTCTGAGAAATAAAATTCAAATTATTTCAAAGAAAATTTTCATTAGTAATTTGTGTGAGAAAACGACCGGACAAGAAAATTTTAGATTCAATATATTATTCAAAATTTGGAAGATTGGTTTCAAATATTCCTTGGAAGGCTCGCAATCGTTATCAAATCAATTGGTTGACTGGTACAGGGGATTTTATTTAGGAATAAGGTAAGGATTTTCTGACGATGGGGCAATAGGAGGAAATTATCAATACAATTTTCTTACATAGATTCCCAGCTGGTTGGAAACGTACATCAGCGATTGAGGAGTGTGGGGCATTGCATACATCAAGGACAAATTTCAAGTCTGCTACATAATCGAGACATTAGTGGTCGTAGTGCCCTATTTCAACGTGTAAAAATTCAGTACCCCGTGACGGAAGTTGCTATCGATGGTCGTTGGTAGAGTGGTCAGGGAATTTCAACGAATATTCACTCGATCCAGGAAACATTTTACAACGTTAAACCCTCGGGCTACATACAGTCATCAATACGGTCCGGATTCTTTAATCTAATTTGACATCGCGAAAGCGGGAAAAGTTTCGTTTATTTTGTTTGGGTCGTCGTACTTGACACTTAAATTTTGGGAGAGTGTCTGAGTACCAAATTTGTTGACAATATCTCCTTTTCGGAGTACGGAAGGTTTCTTTCCGGGAATTTGTGCTTTCAAAGCAAACGTCATTATTGTTTTTTTTCAAAGTTTTTTTTTTTTTTTTTTGTTTGTGAAGTGTCAAAAATTGTAATTCTTTTAATTTGTTTAAAAATTTAATTTTGTCAGTTTGTTTACATTTATAATTTTAACGTTTAAAATTTGGAATATTTTTTTTTATTGCATTTCACGTCTTAAATTTAAATTACTCATACGATCTTAAAATGCATTCGTACACTCATACATAAACACATACGCACTTCCACTAAAATTTCATGATATAATCGAGTGAAAATTTAAATCAAAAGCAGATTATCAAATTCATATCATCCAGAAGACAAAAGGCCTTATGTCAGCGAGAATATTGAATTGGTAAGTTAAATGTTATTTATTATCTTGGTAAATTTTCACTCTACACAAATATCGCATGTTTCGTTTCCGTAACGTTTCGCATTTTTTAAAAAAAAAGAAAAATTTTTGAGAATAAAATTTAATCAGTTTGATAGTAGAAACAAACTGAAATTGGACCTATTTTTTTTAATTTAATTTAATTTTTATAATTTAATTTAATTTAACGTAATGTTCAATCTCTTTGAATAGAAAATCGTTTCATATGTTGTCTATTTTAATAAATCTTAACCTTCTATTGTTGTATAAAGTTCCAATACCAGTTTGTTTCATACATATTCCGGGTAAAAAACGTAAATACATTTTTTTTATGAATAATTTTGTTCTTAAATCACACGCATAATTTTTACAGATGCATAAAATCGCGTAATTTTAATTCTTTATTATTATATTTAATCATTTTTTTTCGTAATTTCAATTTGTTTTACTTGTTTCAATATTTTAAATTTGTATACCGTTTCAATATCATGTGTTTCAACCAGTGGCCTGGTAAAAACGTTGAATATTATTAGTTTTTGTTAATTACACGAATAAGTTTTTTTTAAATTTATTTAAAGAAAATAAATTATTTATAATGTTGCTTTATATAAATAGATTTTACGTTGTTGGTTTCAATTTTAAATAAAATTTTTATATTTGTAAAATGAATTGCTAAATCTTTAACTATTTCCACGAAAGTTTAGGTAATCAATTAGGTAAGGCATGGCAAGGACAGGGTGGGTTTAGATCATGGGGGGGTCAATATCACCTTTCCCCTCTTCCTCTCTTATCTGTACAACTCTTTTCCTATCTCTTTCAGTTTTATTTTTTTTATATCTTCTTTTGCCGTAGGCTTGTTTTGGTGGTTTTCGAATGTTTCGGTATGTAGCTACCTATTTTTATTTTTATGGTAACTGACTGCGATCTACCTGGAGGGAACAAGATCTCCACCCCATTTTCCCTGAACTTAGCCGGACTTATAGGTAGCACGGTTCCCCAGTAGGTAGGGCCTGGAAAGGTGAGTCGTTACATATAGTTGTCCATAACAAAAAATTTTCTATAGAAAATCCTGTACTTATCGATGACAGAAAAGTTTTCATAGAAAATTCCATAGTAATCGGTAACAAAAAATTTTCTTTAAAAAAAAAAGTTTTCGATAACAAAAAACTTTCTACAGAAAATTCTATAGTTGTCGATAAAAAAACTTTCTACAGAAAATTCTATAGTTATCGATAACAAAAAACTTTCTATAGAAATTTAACACGTTATCGATAACAAAAAAATATTCTTCAGTTATCGATAACAAAATATTTTTTATAGAAAATTCTATTATATTCGATAGAAAAAATTTTTCTATAGAAAATTCTAAAGCTATCGATAACAAAAAAATTTCGGAAGATCACAAAAATATTTCTATAGAAAGTTCTTTAGTTATCGATAACAAAAAATTTTCTATAGAAAATTTTATATAGTTTTTGATAAAAAATTTTTTTTTATAAAATTCCAAAGTTATCGATAACAAAAAAGTTTCTGAAGACCGCAAAAATATTTCTGTAGAAAATTCTATAGTTATCGATAACAAAAAATTTTTTATAGAAAATTCTATAGTTACCCAGGCAGAAAAATACGAACGGGAGAGCGCTGGCAAAGTACCTTTTATGATCGCTTGTGTGCTGGGAAAGTATCACAGTTTGGTACTCCCCCAGCGTCCAAAATGATAACCACGGTAAACGGTATGCCGTTTCTATTTTAAAGCGCTTTGAAAGCACTTTAAAAACCAAAAATATGGTACTATTATAGCACTTTTAGAACAAAAAAATGGGACGTATCAAAATTGTATAAGTCCATAAGACAGAACTTTTTTTGGTGTTTATTTGAATAAAGAAATTTATTAAAGTAGGATAAAAAATTTATTGACTAATTTATTAGGATAAAAAAATTTTGGACAAACTTTCAAATATTTTCTAAGTCCCGGAAAAAATTTGTTTGCTGTTTTCTTTGCGTTTTGGAATAAAAAAATTATTAAAAATTAATTGTGTTTATATATTGTTGGACTGTATATTTTATAACTGAATTTTTTATTTAGTTCGGTTTAAGTCCATATTAATTATTTCTGAGAAATAATAATTGTTGTACAATGAGAAAATCTGAAAAAAATTAAGTGACAACACAGGCTAAGTGGAGATGTCGACAGCTTTCGGAAGATGCCACCCTTCCATCATTGTACAACAATTATTATTTCTCAGAAATAATTAATATGGACTTAAACCGAACTAAATAAAAAATTCAGTTATAAAATATACAGTCCAACAATATATAAACACAATTAATACACAACTCATAAGGTACATTGCAATTTAGTAATATTTCTAAGAATTAGAAATATGAAACAAAAATTCAAACCTAACGGACATTTTTCAAGATTTGAAAAGTCCTACTAAGGGTTAACAATGGGAAAAATACAACTCTGTTAAAAGTTAAGATGGATTAAGTTTCTGCCAAATGAATACAACACGAATTAATGGTGAAAAGGGGTTATTCAACACAAAGAGGAGTAATTCCAATTCTTAATTTCTTCAAAAGTTTCATTTAAATGGCTAATTTTAATCTGACACACATTAAGTGTGTGGCAATCGAAGGAGTGCTGATGATGGAAGGGTGGCATCTTCCGAAAGCTGTCGACATCTCCACTTAGCCTGTGTTGTCACTTAATTTTTTTCAGATTTTCTCATTGTACAACAATTATTATTTCTCAGAAATAATTAATATGGACTTAAACCGAACTAAATAAAAAAAATTCAGTTATAATTATTAAAAATGCTTCTAGGAAATTTTTGGAAAGTGTTCTATTGAACCGAATCGGGTAGTGTTCCAAAGGGATAGGCCCAGTGACATTTCACATGTGATGTATCCGGAGTTTAAGACACTTCCTCACGAAAGAAACAGGTGTTTTTATATAAAATGTGTCAAAATTGTAATATGTAGGTCATTGTGTCTAAGTGACACATCACGACTATCAAGGACCGGCCACTTATCCTGCAGGGAAATATTCCAATTGCCAAATTAATAAATTTTAATAAAAAAATTATACTTTGAACGGATTTAAATAGAAAAACACTGGCAAAGCGCTTGCAAAGCACTTTTTCGAATTCATACTGCCTTCTACACAAAAAATAAAGTGCTTTGCCGAGACTTTTTCTTTGGAACGGTTGACAGTTTCTGCCTGGGTATCGATAACAAACAATTTTCTATAGTAAATTCTATAGTTATCGATAACAAAAAAATTTTTATATAAAATTCTATAGTTATCGATAACAAAAAATTTTCTATAGAAAATTCTATAGTTGTCAATAACAAAAAAATGTCTATAGAAAATTCTATAGTTATCGATAAAAATATTTTCTATAGAAAATTCTATAATAATCGATTCAAAAAAAAAAGTTATCGATAACAAAACACTTTCTATAAAAACTTCTTTAGATTTCGATAAGAAATCTATAAAAAAAATTGTTTAAATCTTTTTAAACAAAAAAATGTTTGTTGTCTAACGAAAGTATTGTTTATTTAAAAACATCTAAACTGACTTGAACTTTTTTTGCACCCCCCTCACATAAAATAAAATATGTACTTAGAAGAAAATTGTTACGCTTTTTTTAAAACGTTATCATAATGCAAATATATATAACGAAGAGCATTAACCAGCTAACTCTGTGCTCTTTTTATGATAAATAAATATTTAAATATATGCATGTACATTAGGGCGACAATTATTTTTACTTTTTTTTCGAAATATTGAAGAAATAGCTATCTAAACAACTCGGGACAAATTTTGCTAAGACCAATAGGAAATAAGTAACATGGATGTGAAAAAATACCTGTTAGGCCAAAATGTAAAATTTCGGACCACTCAAATTCAGAGAGTTCTTGACCGATCTCGTTGAAAAATTGTGTATAATCTTGGTGCAAATTTCATTCCGATCATCGCTCTCTAAAGTTGTGTAATTTGAGATGAAAACCCATACATATTTTAATAATAGTTTTAAAATATTATATGCCACCCTAATATGCATACATCAGACATCATCACAAATCATTCATACACTCATCTTATAGTGCAGCCATAAAAGTTACTTCCAGTGTATTGTTGTTGTATAAACTTAAATAATACTAACTAAATTAACTTTGTTTTATCTATGAATTTCTCACTTGTCCAACAGTCTAAACGCGTTACTAGAGTAGTTAAGACTACAATGAGCTGGAAATAGTTTAATAAAAAAAAATTTAAAAGAAAAATTTATTACAAATTTCAAAAAGATTAGTGAAAATTAAATTAAAATATTTAAGAAAGAGAAAAAAAATAAATCTTTAAAGAAAAATAAATAATACTATAAATTGTAAAAAAATCCTAAGCAAAAAATAATTAAATAAAGTGAACAAAAATGGGTCAAGAGGATCAAGAATTTTTAATACAAGAGCATAATAAACGCACCAACAGTTCGGTGGAAAATTTAAATAATGTGAGTAAATTTTTAAGGAAGTGGGAATCGACAAAAAGGATATACAAAGTGATGCCAAAGAAGTGTTTAAAAAAAAATAAACTTATGAATTTGATTTGTAAAATGGAAAAAAAAATGTAATAAGTTGCAAAACATCTCATCTAATGTATACAATTTCAACTGACGCCAGTATTGAAATTTATTGTCTACGGTTGACTGGAGATAACACCGTTATTATGACAGCCCGAGTAAAAATATTTAAAAAAGTGTTACCTGTTTAAAAGTGCATAAGATCGGGACTTATATCTTATAATAAGATATAAGATATAATGTATTATATCTGATCAGATCTGCCAGTTATATTATATCTGATCAAATCTGTCAGTTTTTAAAATTTTGTAACCAATTTAATGATTTGTCAAATACAATTGAACAGTTCATGCGAATAAGGACAAGTAGACCATTTGTATAATTTTACAAATGACAATAAAAACGCAGGAAACGGTTTAAAACTTATATTTTTGTGAACTTTTTTGCAATAATGGATTAGTGCATTATGCAAAAATGTTGGAAAAAATATTAGTTTTTAGCCGTTTCCTGCGTTTTTATCGTCATATGAGGCATTCCACACCAAATGTCCCGCTACAGAAAAACATGTGTCCCGTAAACGTCTGAATAGGTTGTTTGGATAGCCCTATATGGAACTAAGAAAATTGCGTTTTTGGTTTTTTTAATTTTCAAAAACTGGGCTTAGAAGGCGTGGTCAAATATTGGAAAAATGGTCAAATTTTTGGCGAGTTGCCTTGATTAAATATTTATCACATTAAAACGGAATGCACCACAATCTCAAAAATTTACATTCTTATGGGCTATCTTTTGTATGGGCTATCGATTAAATTTTTTTTTTTTTTTGAAAATTTTCAGAACCCGTTCTGAAATTTTCCATTTTTTAAAAATGTCAATTTATTAAAAAACATGCCACTTTTTTATTTCTTTTTTAAATTTTTTTTTTTAAGTTTAGATGTTTGTCCATCCACACAAAAAAATTCAGAAACACGTTCTTCGTTTTTTTCGAGAAAATCGCATTTGAATTTAAAATTTCATAACAATATTTTGTGAGGATGTTTATTCTGGCTCGAGGTCATTATTTTCTTTACTAATTAAAACCATGATATTCTCATAGTATAATTTTCAAGAAAATTATTTTTTGTTTTAAATTTATTTATGTTGGTCATTTTTGCAAGACTTAATCGACACGTGTTTCGGAATTTGTCAAGATTCCATTGTCAAGATTATTTAGCAAAAATAGAGACGATATACTACAAAGTAGCAAACGAGTCTAATGACAAATCGTTTTTGCACAAACTAAAACATTAATACATATTCGACTCTATCCACAATGTGAATTAGAAAGACGAAGAAATTGTACTATGCTAGCAAGTAACAATTGTCAATAACCAACAAAAATATTTAAAACATTTTACATACGATAGTCCATTGGACTACAACAATATGTTTTTTGTTGCTGTGAATGAAATTATACCATTATTAGGGCTATTCATCACTATGGCGTGCCAACCATTATGTTCAAATTCTGATTAATTTTTATTAATAAATAAAAATTGTTTTATTCGACCTTTAAAATATTATATTTTGTGAGGATGTTTATTCTGGCTCGAGGTCATTATTTTCTTTACTAATTAAAACCATGATATTCTCATAGTATAATTTTCAAGAAAATTATTTTTTGTTTTAAATTTATTTATGTTGGTCATTTTTGCAAGACTTAATCGACACGTGTTTCGGAATTTGTCAAGATTCCATTGTCAAGATTATTTAGCAAAAATAGTTCACACTGTGGATAGAGTCGAATATGTATTAATGTTTTAGTTTGTGCAAAAACGATTTGTCATTAGACTCGTTTGCTACTTTGTAGTATATCGTTTCTATTTTTGCTAAATAATCTTGACAATGGAATCTTGACAAATTCCGAAACACGTGACGATTAAGTCTTGCAAAAATGACCAACATAAATAAATTTAAAACAAAAAATAATTTTCTTGAAAATTATACTATGAGAATATCATGGTTTTAATTAGTAAAGAAAATAATGACCTCGAGCCAGAATAAACATCCTCACAAAATATAATATTTTAAAGGTCGAATAAAACAATTTTTATTTATTAATAAAAATTAATCAGAATTTCATAACAATTTTGTAATTCGTTTCCCCGTATTCCCCTATGGCCCGGAACCCACAGAAGACTGACGCTATTCCCACATGAGACCTCATTTAGTCTGCGTCTACATTCCTGGACAATTTTGGATGAAGTGACTGGAGATTCAAGTGCAATGAGCGCAGCCTGGCTGTCACTGCAAATACTGATTCTACTATTACTCCACACTCTAAACAAATGAGTCCAGTTTTCTACTATAAATTGGGTAAATTTCAACAAATTCAAATAATATACTACTATAAATGTGTAAATTTCCAATAATTTTTTGGTACAACTACACATTTTGTGTAAATTTACCCAATTTATAGTAGGAAACTGAAATCATTTTAATTAGAGTGCATCTGTTCCTAATTATCCAGGTCGCTACGTCCAAAATAGCAAATATTTTAGTCTGAAATACTGTAGCCATTTTTCCTATAGCAATATAGCATTTGGTCGCATCCTCCAAATACCAGCCAGATCCAGAGCCATTTACTGGATCCATCCATGTAGAAAGTATCCGTGTAATTTTCCAGTAGGTCTGCTGGGTTTCCCCAGTCTTCCCTACTCGGAAATATTACAGTAAACTTCCTACCAAACTCTATGCAAGAGGTTGTACTGTCCAAAGGCATAGAAAACATCGGACAAAGTTCCGATAGCCTATTGAACAGACGACCATGTCCCACATTGTACTCCCCATGCCATGTTCCGCTTTTTCGGAGCCTGCACAAAGATTTCATGGCTTCTCCTTGAATATGTAAGTCCAAGGGAAACATATCTAAGATAGCGTCCAGAGCTGCGCCTGGGGTGGTGCCCATGGCACCAGTAATTCCCAAGGCAGCCGCTCTTTGTAGTCCGTTTAGCTTGGATCGAATAGTTTTCACCATCGTTCTCGGCCACCAGACTACCGCCGCATACGTCACAATAGGTCTAATTACAGCTATGTACATCCAATGTACATTAGCAGGTCTTAGACAACATGTCTTTCCGAAAGCTCGCCGACACTGCCAGAAAATCCAAAGTGCCCGTGAAACTTTTTGTTCAGCATGTTATGTCCACATTAGTTTACTATCTAGGGTAACAACTAAATACTTAACTTCTGTGGACAGTTGAAGAGTTATGCCCTTCAACGTAGGAAGCTGAAGACCCTTATGTTTGGTTCTTCGCGTGAACAACACGAGTGTTGTCTTATTTGGAGTGACAGAAAATCCATGTCGATTGCACCAGTTGTTCATCAAGTCAATAACGGTCTGCATTTTCTTGCATACCAAGTTAAGTGACTTTTCGGATACTAATGCGCACACATCGTCAGCGTATGCCTGTATGTGTACACCTAGAGCTTGTATTTCAACCAAGAGTGAGTTTACCACAAAACACCACAGCAAAGGAGAGAGAATACCCCCTTGGGGGCAACCTCTACTAACCTCAACCGTTACTTTTGTGCCCCACTCATCTTCAGCCGTCAACAATCTCCGAGAGAGCATAAAATGAATCCACTTGACTAGAACTGGATCCACGCCATGCAATTCAACCGAAGTTTTCATAGAATCGAAAGTAGCATTATCAAAAGCGCCCACAATATCAACAAAAACACCCAGAGTATAGTCTTGTTTGGCCCCCGTAGGCTAGTTGGTAGCGAGTTAGCCTTTCAACGTGGGGGTCGTGGGTTCGATTCCCACTTAAATCTTTGGTTTTTTTCGCTACAACGAGATGACGGTCATTGTTACCAGTTCTCGGTTAGGTGGAATTTATTAAAAATGAGCTGTAAATAAATTAAAAGAATAAATAAAAATAATTGATCATGTGATCAAAACTATAACTATAGTCTTGTTTGTCAATGCCCTTTTCAATGTTGACCACAAGATCGTGAAGTGCCGACTCACAAGATCTACCACTCTGATACGCGTGTTGCTGACTATTTAGGGGCATTCGATTAATGCTACTGACCTAATGAATTTCTCAACCATTCGCTCAAGACTTTTCAGTAGAAAGGATGATAAACTGATTGGTCTAAAACTTTTTGCCAAGGTGTAGTCCTCCTTCCCAGGTTTGGGAATAAAAACAATGTTGACATCGCACCAAGAAGATGGAACATACCCATAAGCCAGGCTGGCTCTGAAGATATTTTTAAGAACCTTCACTAGGGTATCTCCACCACTCTTCAACATCATAGGATATATAACATCTGGTCCAGGGGATTTATAGTTATCAAAGGAAGATAAGGCGTACCTGATCGATTTCTCAGAAACTAGATGCTATATACCAGATGCTATATACCAGTTCCTACAAGTAGTACTACCAGCAGGACTCTCAATAATATCTGTATTTATCGTTGTCACTTTGCATCCTGGAAAGTGAGTAGATAACAGAATATCATTGACCTCCTGTTGGTTGTGTTAATATGTTACTTGTTTAAATACTTTTCGGTATTTTATTCTGTTTACAAAGGTCAACCAGTAGCCGAATTAAAGCATTTCGTATTATTGGGTTGAATGTGGAATGTACTAAAATTTTCCAACGGCTGACCGATATCGCTCAAATGCAATACTAAACTGTTTTGAGCAGCAATAAGTAAATATTTTAAGTTTCAGTCAAATCTACGTAGTATTTTGGCCGTGATCGCCATTTCAATAGGCATACATTCTCCATCGTGCTTTCAACAGCAAGACTGGTAGATAGACAGATAAACATCGCTAAACATCGTCTTATAAATAATGTATAAAGATACCTTATGGGGTCCCTCACCGATATTACGGTGGGATATTTATATGGGGTATAGATGTTTGTTCAATTATTTTTTTTTATAAATTTCGTGTTGAAACTACTAAACACTAAAACAAGTCCCTTCAACTGTTACATTAAACAAATAATAGCGTTAATTTAATTTTTACACAAATTTGTTACAAATTGTAACAATTGTATTACAGTTTTTATTTTTTTCCATATTTTTTTTTTTTGCTAAAGTGGGCTTTTGAAAAATTACGAAGAGTAAAAGAAAATTTGTTAAAAAGGACACAATTTCATTCTTTTGGAAAAAAACCATTCATTCATTTTTTTTTTTTTTTGGTATTTTGTATTCTCTATGTGTAACAAACCAACTGCCGCAATCATTTATAACAAAACAATATGTTCATGTTGCATATACACGATTACGATGTAGAAAAAAAAACACACATACAACTTACTAAGTATGTAGTTTTATATGAATGAATAAATGTATGAATGAATGCATGGATGGATGGTTAGTTGGATGGATGGATGAATGTGGATGGACTTCAAAAAGAACTGGACCATTAGAATGGCACTAAAATAATAGTTTAGTTCACGTTTCAGGAAAAGTACTTATTCCAAAATAAAGTATAAATCGATGTACAGAAACAATGGGAACCCTGATTTGTAAGGAACACTGTTTAACAAATTTAAAAAAATTTGGACTACCAAGAATCAGAATACATGATTTTGATAAATTTTTACCTCTTGAAAAATTAGATTTGAAATCAGAATGCCAAGATTGATAATGATCAGTTAGAGGTTTTACTGGAAGGGTTTTGGTGTCAAACAGTGCTATCAAAGAAGATAAGGGTGGTTATATGTAGTCAACATGTATATCGCCCTTGATGACAAGTACTTTATAAGGTCTTGACAATGACGGCATTGAATGATGAAATGTCATTCCTCAAATAGTGCCGCCCTAATGCACATACTCATATTAAAATTGATAAGTAATCGGAATGTTCCCACGACAATTCTCGAAGATTGTTTTATGTATGCAGTCAGTTTCCGATGGAATTGGAAACTGTTAAAATGGATGACAAATGTTCACCTCTGTTATGTCTAATCACCACCTGGTAAATTATGTGGAGTCTAATTCACTCATGTGGGATCGACAGTATGGGTTACGTAGAAGTCGTTATACGGTAGACCAGTTAGCGTTTCTTTCGAAACGTTGGAGTCGTTGTATTCACTAATTTGGTGAAAGCAAAGTATTTAGTTGCTCTAGATATTTCCAAGTCGTTTGATCGTGTGTGGCACTCGTTCGAAGCTAATTGCGTTTGGTTTCGGTAGAGGTTTCTTTCGATTTATATAGAGCTTTCTCAGAGACCGATCTATACTTGTTGTTATATATGGGTTTTCATCGGATCCCAGTTCGCAACGTCCATGAGTCATCCTTGGTGACAGCCCGTTTACATGTTAGAGTAACACCTGACATCCCCAAGACATCTATATGTACCAAGTTGAGAACAGTTTCAATATAAATCAGCTGTTGTCAGGCTTTTGACATTCCCATGATATTTCCTCTAAGTCGTCTTTGGGGAAAAATCTGAGGTCATAAGAAAATACAAAAAAATTTCGTATTTCCTTTAGTTTTTACTTACATCCATTTTCTTTTATAAATTATATTTATCATATTAAGAAATAACCTTTCGCCTTTTTAGTCCTTCAGGTTATTAGTCGCACACCTAACTGCTTGATGAAAACTTTATTTTTAATACTGTATGTCTATTATTAAAACAAACATTCACTGATGACAATGTTCGAACATGTCATCAAGAATTACCTTTGATTTGTTAGAACCTGGAGACATTTCCTCGAGGAATTACTGTGGAAATTTCCTAGTTGACACATTTTCCAACTGGGTTGAGTTTTACTTGAATTAATTTAGGCTTACCGTAAGGTTCTGTTCATTCTCCTACACTTTGTCTTATTGTTTAATGATCTTCTGGGTCTAACGTTAAATCCTATTATTTCGCAGTTGACAGCAACATTTAAAATTCATTTTCCAAGCCTTGCTGAGGTTGAAGCCATGAGAAAGAATCTGATTGACACACTCAATCATGACCTTAGGACAATCTCCGAGTGGGACTTTGCGAATAGGGTTGATTTTATTGCTCGTAAAATTTATATAAATGCCCACAAAAGGGAGCGCTCCGAAAATTACGTTTTCTAATCCCTTGGATCCAAGTACAGTACTTTGAACCTTTTCTGACATAAGTTAGGTTAGGTTGTAAGTAGTTGCTGAAAGTACCGGGCAATTGCAGATCACTCCGTCATTCGAATGCATATTTAACCGCTCAAAAAAGCAGTGTCCAGTAATTACAGCAATCATCGTAATGTAGTCTTACACGTCCATCCATAAGCCCGTCTGTGATTAGTCGCCGTTGCGGAATAAAGCCATAGGTTTCGCTTGCAAGTTTACGGAAGCATCACATTCTTAATGGGAATATGATGGCTGCGCTTCCGTTGGAACATGTAAGGTGGTTCCCAGTGTTGCAGGTTCCTCAAACTGCTTGGCCTTCTCATTTAAGTGAAGATCTTGTTTTCAGAAACATTGACTCTAGGGACTTGACCACAGCTTGACTGTCGGAATAGATGTTGACTGCGGTTGTCGACTAGACATTGGAACTCAACCAGTCTTCCTTTATTTCCAGCATCTCTGCTTGGTAAACGCTGCAATGATCTGGTTATTTTCGATCCAGGTTTAATCTGAATAGACTCCAGAGCCCTCTTGTTCGTGAAGCTTTGATTCATCTGTGTAAAAATGTATAGAGGCTCTGGAATGCCCCTCATTCAAGACTGCCTGGATGATATTATAGTGGTAAAGTAGCTCTTAAAAGGGCTCCTAGAGGGAGCACAGTCCACATTTTGTTGTATTGTTATCTTTTTCAAGTTCGAGATTGAAAAACGCAAAAATGTCTAATTTTTTTAACAAATGGCTTTTTTCATGGGTTGATTTAATTCTTCAGTAGAAAGTTTTTTCACCCTGGTTCGATGTTGGCCATTTATGAACTTAACCAGCCTATGATCATAAGACATATTTTTGGCAAGCTCCAGCATCGTACTTTTAACATACGGACATCGCTAAAATTTCTAAGCGTCGATCATGAATCAACAATATATTAAGGTGTGACCGATATTTCGATGCGTTGGATACTTAACGATAAAATAAGAATACCCTTATACTGGGGTTTCGAGGGTATAAGAACCAATTTACTTTATTCTGTTTCTGTATTTCGTTTCTTTATTCTGTTTCCAAATATTCTGTTTTCCAGTTCAAGTTTCGCAAATGTCTTTTAATTAACACTGTATTGCCAAAGAAAAGTTTCCATCCTCAGTGAATGCACAAACTCCACAATGTTTCAATATAAGCGCTATCATACAACAAATTTTAATAAAGCCATATCATTTGGAAGTGAGTTGGACTATCTCTTTCTATAATTAACAAAATGGAAGTTTACGGTTCTCTCAATAACCCTAAAGATCGCAAGGCAAATTGCTATTTTGCGGTAGTCCCAAAAACGGAACAAAGCAGTCGTTAATGTTTAAAAGATTCTAGATAACACATTCCAGTTCTGAAAATAACTTGAAGGAAAGTTCCCAATCTTTCCCAGTCGTCGTCCAGAAAATCTATAGCATGAGGACGAAAAAGGATGAGTAGGAAGTATGAGTGACGAAAAAGTATACGTCGAAGTAGACTTATTGTTAGTTACTTTTCAATTGAACCACTCATCTTCAAATAGTACTGAATTGAATTGTACAATTGAAATAGGTACAGCAATAAACAAAAAAAATAAAAAATAGTATAAAACAAGTAGTAACGGACACAATGTTGAGTATTCAAGCAAAAAAAATACAATTGTAGGCGACTAACAAACAAAAAATATGTATGAAGCACACACACATTCAACTATACACATACATTTCAAACTTTAGACATTAGAGTAGACTGAAAAAAAATCTTCTGAAGTCTGGAATATTATTTATTTCTTTCACACCCAAGACTGGAAGTTTCTTACGGAACTGGATTGTTTTAAGAATTCTCTAGAATCTTTTAAAAAGAAACTATTGATGAAGGAATTTTTCTGAAGATTTTGCTGAAGAAGGAGGAAGAAAAAAAATTAACTATTTCTAACATGTTCATGAGGTTTCTGAGCTAAATTTTGTTTAAATGAGATCTAGCAATTGATTTATCTCTTTAATTAATCGACTCAAGTACGAAACTCAAAAAATAAGTGTTTAAAAAATCAACTTAAACGCATTTTCTGACCACTCTCGTTCACATACATACTAGGCATTCTCGAAAGTTTTTGGTCTTAAACATATATCTGACCCCATGAAATGTACGTCTTCACTAAGCATTTTTTTTATTCAGAGTAGATATATTTTGGAAATTCTATACAATGCATCAGAATGTTGAAGTTTTATTGATATTTCCAAGACTAACTACACGTTTATGTAGTAGAGAACACCCCCTTGTAATCGATACACTGACCACAGGATCACACAATGTATTACATTAAGAACTATAAAATTTCTGTTTCAGGTAAGATTACCCGTTTGAATCTTAGGTTGGGTTAAATAGGTGTCAGTCATATTTCGAATTCCCTCGAAGGCCATAAGGACTATTGTGATTCCCTTAATTATCATTTCCCTACTCCTTCTCTATTACTTTTAAACCACCCCGATTTCCTGAGATATTCAGCAAGAAAAGTCAATGACACATCATTGAGGCATTCCAGGTCACAGAAAATCTTTGCGCCTATACTTAAGACGGAGCTTTATCAAACCCGAACATTAACATAACAAATGATTCACTGACTCGTCATCAACTTCTCCACAGTTCCTACAATAGTCCCTATCAGATATTGCCGTACTTACGGCCATTTGGAAGATTTTACAATGTCCTGTCAGTTCCCCCACCAATAACCGTCCGTTTATCAAAAGTAAGAAGACTTTCTGTCCTTAAAGGATTTACCAGTGGCCACCCGGTTCTCGATATCCTGCATGTAGTCAGTAATATCGACCTATCCTTCTTTGCAATTGATAAAGCAGCACAGATGATTATGACAAGGGATTGACTTTCTTACGCCATAAACATTTTCGTTGACAGTCTGAAGGCCTTGGAATCAAACACTGTGAAATCGAGAATCATTATAAACCGTATTCAATCCCTTCGTCGAACACAGTCAAGCTAATCTGGGGATCCTAGACTCAGTGGAGTCGCTGGGAACGAATTGGAAATGGCTCAGAGTAGGTGGGGGAAGAGGTTGAACCTGATATTTCCTATAGTGGAATTGATCAACGAAATTGACAGTGTATCAGATCAGTCTGATGCACTGATTCTGATTCTTTGCAATTGATAAAGCTGCGCAGATAATTATGACAAGGGATCGACGTCCTTACGCCATAAACATTTTCGTTGACAGTCTTGCTGCTCTGAAGGCCTTGGAATCAAACACTTTGAAATCGGAAATCATAATAAACTGTAACCAATCCCTTCGTCGAATACAGTCAAGCTAATCTGGGGGTCCAAGACTCAGTGGAGTCGCTGGGAACGAATTGGCTGAGGAATGGATCTGAGCAGGTGGGGGAAAAGGTTGAACATGATATCAAGGTTCCAATAGTGGAATTGATCAACGAAATTGACATTGTCTCACACCAGTCTGATGTACTGTCAATTTCATTCATCAATTTTACTAGTCTGTAGGAGCTCACTCTGATACACTGTCAATATCGTTCATCAATTCCACCATAAGAAGCAAAATGTTATGTTCAACCTGTTTTCCTACCGACTAAGAGCCATTTCAACACATTCCACTGTGTTTAGGGACCGGCGATGATTCGGCAATGAACCAATGAATCAATAGAGTTGGATACCCTACTGTCGTTTCTAAGCTTCAATTCACTCCTTTGCACACGGACTTGAAGCCCCTGCCCAGATATCGGAGTTGTATTCAAATTTAATCGGATATAGGCGGTATAAATTGAAAGGAGATCTGAAGGAGTAAAATAATTATTGCACCGTTTTAAAAACCCGAAATACTTGAATTCTTCTTTCGACACTTGAAAAAAATTTTGGTTCCAGCGAACATCACATTGAATTTTCATGCCCAAAACATCAAGAGTGTCTAATTCCTCATGAATACAGATGACGCTGATTACACAGACCGTTTGTGGGTCAACATACAACATTGGGTCTTGCTAGCACTAAAATTTAGTCAATTCGCAGGACCCTACTTAGAGTTTGTAAGAAGGTCACGATTAAGTTCGTCATTCATATTCTGTCTCTCAGGTTTAGAGGCGACGCTCTTAACCTGAGAGCCGATTTTGTTGCTGCGCTCTTGATGTAGATATCCACAGGTTGAAAGTTTTTCAGTCATTAGCGTTACCAGTTTATAACGATAACCCGTATGTCAATCTTATTCCGACATGATGGAGTCCGGGGAGCCTTGTCAAACATCAGAAGTCCTATTTAAGCTTAAAAAGTGTGTGCTCTATCGCGGTGCATCGTCTCTTTATTCCAATGTACTTCACATATTCTCCAATTGTCGTTAGTACATTTCCCTGCTCGTTTTACATATTTCACCGTCCAACAATGGCCCATTATCACTCACACCAGAAGTCTGCAATCATTCCTAGTTAATGACAGCAAAAGATTGGTCGCTTAAAATTACATGATTTTCACATGAACTTGGACGACTTGTACATATTGGTATTTCTCCATAACTACTCAGCTCTTCTTATGATAGCTGTATCAACATCTCTTTTAAAAGCGATAACAAACTGATCAATGATGAGTCAACTGAACCACCCTTTTCGTTAATTCACTGGCAATCTCGATACCCTCTTGACTATGCGTCCTCGACCCTGTTATTGTCATCTGCAAAAGAATAAATAGGATTGGAAGTTAAACCCAGAAGATCGTTAAGAAAAATAAGAAAAAGTGAGGGAGAAAGAACACATGAAACTCATTCGATAATAACCCATCTATAACAACACGTATAGAGCAGTCTTTGAGAAACACGAGTGCACCGTACCACACCTTGGAAATATCTAGTGCAAGCATTTTGCTTTCAAGAAATTGTTGAATAGAACGATTCCAATGTTCCGAAGAAACGCTAACAGGTCTCCCGTAGAACGACTTCTATGAAATCCATGCTGTCGATCGCACAGAAGTAAATTAGACTCTAGAGTTTAGACAATTTACCAGGAGGTGATTCATCATGCTCTCCATGGCTTTCGAGAGCGTAGAGCAAATTGCTATTGGGCGGTAGTTTTCAGGGTTTGTAGCCTCACCCTTTTTTGGGATTGGCTGGACGTTGGCCACCTTCCCGCAAGAGGGAAAAACTCCTACCCGGTACGAGTAGCTAAATAAAGCTGCCAAAGGACGAGACAACAACAAAGCACACTCTTTCAGGACTACGGCCGTAACACCATCCGACCCCGGGGACGTATTTATGTTGAGCTCCTCAAGGACCCATTTGAGTGCACCCGCTCGAAAAAATATCTTAGACATAGTAACGGATTACGAAGTTCCAAAAATGAAAAGGATGTAGATATGATCGCGTTTCCGAGAGGTGCAAGTATCTCAACTTTGTATTTGTGAGGATACGAAGTGAGAAAAAGGTCTAGGGTATTAACATACGAAACTGCCCATCGACACACGGAATGTGTGATAGTTTATTCCTGAGATGCACAAGGTGATTGTGTGCAGCGAAGAGTTCAACATATAAGCTCTCGGGAGTCATATGACTAGAATGGCGCAGTCATGTATATGGAAGTCCCCGGAAACCACTAAGGTTAGGACATCGCCAACCTAACCTTACCTAAGTCCAGTATTACCGCCAGTGACTATGTGCATTAGGGTGGTTTTTTATTTTATTTTTTTTTGGAATTTCGAGGAGCGCGCAGCGGATTTTTGTGCCATTTGATGTTAAAATAATTGTGTAAAAATTTGAGCTAAATCGGATAAAATTAACCCGAGGCGCAAGAAGGTCAAAGTTTCGTGAAAAAGCTAAAATGGCCAAATTTTGAAAAAACTTCAAAAAATGTAAATTTTATAGAAATAAAAAAATAAAATATTTTTTATTTAACTTTCTTGCAATAATACTCAGAAAAAATTATCTTAAATTTTTATGACGGCAGTAACACTTTCAAACATGAAATACAAAAATTACCATGCATTTTGGGGGGTACCTGAAATGAGTGTTTTCGATTTTTTGAAAATTTTATTAAACAAAAAAATTAAATCTTACTATGGATTATTAAATACATCCTAAGGCTTAAATATTTAAAAAATTGGGGATATCCATCGACTCAATTTTTTTTTGGAGTCATTTGACTCCTTGAAATCCGCAAAACTCAAATGACTCCAAAAAAAAATTGAGTCGATGGATATCCCCAATTTTTTAAATATTTAAACCTTAGGATGTATTTAATAATCCATTGCTATAGAATAGTAAGATTTAATTTTTTGGTTTAATAAAATTTTCAAAAAATCGAAAACACTCATTTCAGGTACCCCCCAAAATGCATGGTAATTTTTGTATTTCATGTTTGAAAGTGTTACTGCCGTCATAAAAATTTAAGATAATTTTTTCTGAGTATTATTGCAAGAAAGTTAAATAAAAAATATTTTATTTTTTTTATTTCTACAAAATTTACATTTTTTTAAGTTTTTTCAAAATTTGGCCATTTTGGCTTTTTCTCGAAACTTTGACCTCCTTGCGCCTCGGGTTAATTTTATCCGATTTAGCTCAAATTTTTACACAATTATTTTAACATCAAATGGCACAAAAATCCGCTGCGCGCTCCTCGAAATTCCAAAATAAATAAAATAAAAAACCACCCTAATGTGCATCATAGGGCGCCTGTAATGCAAGGATCTGTCAGTTTTTCTTGGCAGTTTTTTTCAGTAAAAAATCGTAAAATTTTTCTTTTGTGGTGAACAAATTTTAAATCAAAATTTTTTTAATAATCTCTAAAGTGATGATCAAAACTGTGCTAAAAATTGTCCGACCTCCTATGACAATGAGTTACAACAACAAGATGTGTGTAATAACAGAAA
Source organism: Pegoplata infirma (assembly GCA_963921195.1). NCBI lineage: Eukaryota > Metazoa > Arthropoda > Insecta > Diptera > Anthomyiidae > Pegoplata > Pegoplata infirma. Next base: position 30,917,642 of record OY992540.1, on the reverse strand, counting down.
AATAAAATAAAAACGAGGTTACTTTGTGGTCGGTAAATAATGCTTTGTAATATACAATTTTTTTTTGTATTTCTTGTTATTGTACTAACTGTAGTTGTTGTTACTCTCTTGTTATACTTTGTGTGAAATAGAATACTATTTCGAATTAGAGAAAAAAAAACTCAAACATGCTTTTTTCTATTTATTATAATTTACACACATACATAGACACACACTTCCACAGACTCATACAAATGCATCATTATTGTTAACATACATTATTGAACACACATGTTGTAGGTGTTTGTATGTGTGAATGCGAGAAATTGTTTGTTTAATTCCAGTGATAAAAAAAAGTTTCTTTAGAAAAATGGAAAATGTTCATTTAATCTGTTATAAAATCGTTTGTAAATATGTACATATTCGCATTTTATATGCATTTGTATTTGTTTGTGTCTTTATGTATAATTGTATGTAATTGCATATCTAAAAATACATGTCGTCTGACTTTTTTTACGATTTCTTTATCATATCAGAGTTATTTGACTCTTTTGTCTTTATCTGCTTTACAATAACAAATTTGTAAAAGATACTAATCATGAGAATGTTTATAATAAGATATAATACTGAATGATAAGATTAATAATCTAAAAGACTTTCAATATACACTGTCTCAAACAATTGTCCGTACCCCACACAATCAAAAAAATATTTGCTTATATTTCGAAAAATACTTAACCGATTCTCATGAAATATTTTTTTTTAAAAAGATCAACAATTGTTTATAATAATTGCACACTAATAATAAAACAAACGTGCTTCATTATTATTTTATACAAAAAAATATAAAAAAAGTCCAAAAAATCAACTCAAAAAATTGTCCGTACGGGGAGGAAAAAATAAATTTTATGTTTATAAAATGATATTAATGGGCCAGTATGATATCCTTAACATCGAGTACGATATCCTTTGGCCGAAATTACTTCTCTGAATCTGTTATTTATTGGTAGACCCATCAATTGTCTGGTTTCAGGTTCAATATTCCGCCACTCCTCAAAGATAACATATTTAAGCAATAGTTGATGGGTTATTGTATGCTGCCGATTTTGTTTTCTCCAAAAAATCCTATAAATGTTCTATGGGGCCTAAATATCGCCTCTCGGACATGTGTGGAACCACTTCTTCTACCTTTTAATGCAGTCATTCTCTCACAACCAAGGGAGTGTGCTTTAGGCAATTGTCGTGTTAGTATCCAAAGTTGGTTCGAATGTCGAATTTAGTCGCACTAACCTTATAATTTTCTTTTAAAATGTCTAAATAATGAAATTTCCTCATTTTGGGTACTAAAAATCCAAGCTTTACGACACCTCCAGGCTCTACTTCACCCCACACCATCACGGAGCCTCCACCGTGTTTCACTGTTGCATTGAAATGTTTTAGCTGCAACGCGAGGTGGAACACTCCGACACAAAAATCGTCTACCATCTGACTCAAAAATATTAAAATTACTTTTGAAAAACAGTTATATTTACGACAAAAGTAATTTTGATACTTTTGGGTCGAATGGCAGACGATTTGTATGTTGCAGCCAAAGAATTTCAAAGCAACAGTGAAACACGGTGGAGGCTCTGCGATGATGTGGGGTGCAATGGTGCCTGGAGGTGTCGGAAATCTTGGATTTTTAGTACCCAAAATGAGGAAATTTAATTATTTAAGACATTTTTAAAGAAAATTAAAAGGTAAGTGCGACTAAATGGGACATTCGAACCAACTTTAGATACTAACACGACAATTGCCCAAAGCACACTCCCTTGGTTGAGTGAGAATGACTGCATTATAAGGTGGAAGAAGTGGTACCACACATGTCCGAGAGGCAATATTTAGGCCCCATAGAACATTTAAAGGGTTTTTTGGAGAAAACAAAACCGGCAGCATACAATAACCCATCAACTATTGCTTAAATATGTTATCATTGAGGAGTGGTGGACTATTGGACCTAAAACCAGACAATTGATGGGTCTACCTATAAATAACCGATTCAGGGAAGTAATTTCGCCCAAAGGATATCGTACTCGATGTTAAGCATATCATACTGGCCCATTAATATCATTTTATAAACATACAATTTATTTTTTCCTCCCCGTACGGACAATTTTTTGAGTTGATTTTTTGGACTTTTTTTATATTTTTTTGTATAAAATAATAATGAAGCACGTTTATTTTATTATTAGTGTGCAATTATTATAAACAATTGTTGATCTTTTTTAAAAAAAATATTTCATGCGAATCGGTTAAGTATTTTTCGAAATATAAGCAAATATTTTTTTGATTGTGTGGGGTACGGACAATTGTTTGAGACAGTGTAAATATTAAAATTAAGATACGATATAAAAGTTGTCGGACTTTGAACTGGACGAGTTTTCTAGAAAACATTTCGCTCGGAACAAGATTTTTTATAGGGTTGATATCTCAACGTTAATAAATTTTCTGACCGAATAGCTGACTGGTATTGGTACTAAAACCGTGTTGTTTGAAACTATTGTTATCAGTGGCAGAGGGGAATTCTATCTATAAATTCATTGTGTTGTGTTAAAATCAGGAAATATGAGTATGGGAAGTAGAAAAGAGGTATTTGTTGCTATTTGACTTAATTCTGTAGATGTTAAAAGTCAGGAAAGACATATGCGGGAAGTATGTTCAACATATGAATGGTTCGGCCAAAGAAATAATTTTATCTATGGTGAGTTGTGCGTTCCGCAGTCCATTCAACGACAAACGGATGAGCTCTGCTAGAAAGAAGGGCAAATACGCGCCTATCCGGAATGAAGTCATCTATCTCAGCAGAACCCTCCCTGTGGAAGTATCTATAGAACCACGACACACAACCCACACTCCGACCATGCTTCAAGGAGTTGATGTAGTTTGATAATCCTGTGGAATTTGGAGTCTATTCTAAGGAGCTTGGGTTGAGCCTGGCTCCGACCATACTTCAAGGAGTTGATGTAGTTTGATATTCCAGTGGGATTTGGAGTCTATTCTAAGGAGCTTGGGTTAAGCCTGGCTCGAAGATTGCCATATCATTGCAGTGTTTACCAGGCAGAGTTTCTGACAATAAAGGAAGTGACTGACTGGTTGAGTTGCAATGTCTTGTCTACAACGGCAGTCAACATCTATTCTACCAGTCAACCGTGGTCAAGTCCCTAGAGTCAATGTTCTTGGAAACAAGATCTGCTCTTATCTGTCGCGCGTCTTTAAATGAGATGGCCAAGTAGTTTTACATACGACTAACATGGTGGTTCCCAAGGCACAGGAAAAATGCCTCAGAATCAGACTTTTCCTATAGGAAAATTGTCTCAGAATCTGAGACTTTTTCTATAGGAAAAATGTCTCAGAATCTAAGACTTTTTCTATAAGAAAAATGTCTCAGAATCTGAGACTTTTTCTATAGGAAAAATGTCTCAGAATCAGAGACTTTTTTTATAGGAAAAATGTCTCAGAATCTGAGACTTTTTCTAAAGTAAAAATGTCTTAGAATCTTAGACGTTCTTCCTGTACAAAAAGTCTTAGAATCTGAGACATTTTTTAGAAAAAGTCTCAGATTCTGAGACATTTTTCCTATAGAAAAAGTCTCAGATTCTGAGAAATTTTTCCTATAGAAAAAGTATTAGATTCTGAGAAATTTTTCCTATAGAAAAAGTCTTAGATTCTGGAACATTTTTCTTATAGAAAAAGTCTCAGATTCTGAGTCTATAGATTTTTTCTTAATAAGATTATTGTGGTAAAATTATTGTAAGTTTATATGTACTTGTGTATTTAGTTTTCAAATTTTTTGTAAAGAAAAAAAATTAAATTTTTTAAAAAAAATTTCATTTAATTATTCAGAACTGGTTCCATAATTCATTACATGGAACAGATATGTAACCGTTAAAAAATCGGGGAATCACTTCTTGTACCACTATATGCAACATATTCTAGAATAGATTCCGAAGAACAGATAAGTGTTCAAGTTTGGAGGAAAAGGATGTATTGCTTTCGTGACAATCTCAAACAAAAATCATCGATGATGCAATGCATAGTAGAATCGATTGCAGGGTAGTATAGTTGATTCCACAACCGATTCTTTGGAATCGAACATTTTGCTGGGTATCGATCAAACGCCTTGGAAATATCCAGAGCGATAACCTTACTTCCGCCAAGGAGGAGAATGGATATTCCTTTCGGAAGAGTGGAGAACGCCATCAGATCACCTGCAATTTTTTTTTTTCTCTTTAAAACCACAATGATCCACTGGACATTTTTATACCCCCTAACCACAGTACGGGGGTATACTCACTTTGTCATTCCGTGTGTAACGCATCGAAATATCGGTCTAGGATCCCATAAAGTATATATATTATTGATCAGTGATCGATTGTAAGACATTCTAGCGATGTCCGTCTGTCCGTCCGTCCATCCGTCTGTGGAAGACACGATACAGCCCAAAGTAAAAGAGCTAGGCTCCTGAAGTTTGGCACAAATGTGTCTTATGTTATTGGGCTGGTCAAGTTCAAACATGGGCAAAATCGGATCAGGGGGAAAAAAGTTTCCCCTTTGAGAAATAAACTAACCTCTGAAAAAAACGCCATTTTTATAGGTTTTTTTATACTTTTGCTTAGCAAACGAAACATTTTTATATCACAAGAAGTTCGAAGCCGTGCAGTTGGATCCAGGAAGGTTTTCTCTCACTGCTGAAAAACCATCCCCCCCCAAAAAAAAAAAGACGCCACTGTTTTTTTTAACGTTTTGGAGGGTATAAAAGATTCGGCACAGCCGAATTTAACACTTTCACTTGTTTACTTTAATATGGTCCATAATAATCTATGGTGGCCAACAAATGAACAGAAAAAGTCTAGGATAATACTTAACCAGGTATTACCGAGCATTGAGGTTATGCTCCACGGATGCGTTAGAAGCAATGTTGAACATTCCGACTCATTACAAAAATGTAAGTATGTCAGAGCGCCCTAAGACCTCCGGGAGTTGGTGATATAAAGAGAAGTAAGATTAGGTCTAATTTAGGTCCTTTAGCGTCACCAGTTTAAAACAATAACCCGTTTATCAGTTTTATTTCAACGTAACGACGTCAAGGGTCAATTACGATTTCTTAACATATGTCATTACTTCAAGTCCAGTAACTTCTTCCCGATCTTGAAGCATGTTTCCTCCTAACACTCTAGTCGTATGCGTGAGAGTACAGGTCCGCATATTCTACAATTGCCATTATATACTTCCCTGCTCTTTTAGCATATGTCACCTTCAATCAATGACCCGTTATCACTTCCGCCAGAAACCTGCAATCATTTCTAGATGCGTGAGAGAGCCGGATATTAGGACCGCATATCCTACAATTATCATTTTAACACTTCCCTGTTCTTTTGACATATGTCGCTTTCGAACAAAATCCAGTTATCACTTATATCAGAAGTCTGCAATCATCTCTAGTAAGTGGACAACAAATTTTTTATCGCTTGTTAACTGTAGGATTTCATGACCTTGGATGCCTGTCACGTATTAAAGTTTCTCCACAACGACTCAGCGTTCCTTATCACATCGATCGCAATACAGAACATCACAAATGTTCTGTATTGCGATCTACAACTGTTCTATCATGTGGCAATTGAGCCAACTCGTCGACAATTCATCGGCGTTCTCATTGTCTTCTATACCGATGTGACCTCAAACCCAGGTTATGTACTCTTCATCCATACATGAGTACACTCAAAAAAGTATGTCGGTAAAATCTACTACAAAAGACAGTTGTTTTGACTACATTTTGTCGTTGAAAAGGCGTCCACTACATAAACGGTAAAAACAACTGAACATGTTGTTGTTTTTAACTATTGATTTTCAACTACAAAATGTAGTAAAAACTACTACAAAACTGTTTAATACAGTTGTTTTTTCTACAATTGCCTGAAATTTTATTTAAAAAAATTTCTTAAACGTTTAAATGATTGATATTTATTTATTTAAAAAGCAATACATTTCAGTTGGTTGTATAGAATTTCGACATGATGACAATTTTTTGATGTATTTATCTGGAATTATAGAAGAAAAAAATTATATTAATAAAATGTTAAACAAAATAAATTGATTGTATTTACCTTTGTTTTTTTAATAGTTCATTTCAAATTTTCACCGCTACTGATCAAAATTTGTCTGGAATAAAAAAAAAAACGAAATGCTTTGGCAAAATTGATTTATAAAAAAAAAGAATTAATTTGAAATGTTTCAAAAAAGTATGTACCTGCTCTGTTGTGTATACAAAGAAAAGAAAGATGGCGCGCTCATAAGAAAACAAAACACTGCACACATTTTATTTTGTTTTTTTCCGATTGGTTTTTACGCACGCTTATGTGAGCGCTATATTATACACACTTGTTATCTCATTTATCCACTTATTTTCTTTCGCTCAAGAATATTTTTCCAAAAACATATTTTTTGTTATAATTAAATTTAATAAATTGTAATTTAATTTATTTAGATATTATTTATTTGGTATAAAAATAATTCCTTCCGCATCCCGCACGACCAACTCGCTCGACACATTCGTTTGCAATAAAAATTTCTAGAAAAAAACGAGTTTTAGAAAAAAAACTAAAAACAACTACATAAATCAACTATTGCTACAGTGTAGTATATTTTTTGTAGTTATTTTTTGAAACTACTACAAAAAAAGTTGTTTGAGATTTTTTCATACAAAAACGACCGAAATTGTAGTTAAAAACAACAGCTACTACTTACTACACAAACGACCGTCATGTAGTAACTGCAATAATTTTCTGAGTGTATGTGTAGTCCGCAGTAACTGCCCTCATAGCAACTTTTATGTCATTTTTTCAACCATCTGTGAAAATAAACGGTTCTGTGGGAGGATTGGAGTCCTGTTGAAATTCAGTTTGGTAGTTTTGTAATAACTGCTACAGTTCAACTCGTCCATTATTCTGCCCTGGTCATACAGCCTGTTCTCAAGTTGTTCCCACTATTACGAAGCTTACTTTAATGTTCATTTCAATACAGAGAAATCTAAAGGTTGTAGTTGCAGCTTTCAACTGAAATTCTTGATAGGAGCTATTGGTAAAGTCAATCCTGGATACGTGGTAATGGAGCGATGCTTTTAATTTGGACTCAGATTTAGGGTTATATGATCTTAAATTTTCCCTAAGGGAAAATATCCTATATTTCAAGCGGAAATCTGAACCCTTCGTTGTTTATCTCAGATACAATCAATACAACATTCGTCTTTCAACGATAAGGCAGCCGAACACATACTGTACGATTGTCCATCTATTTTATGGTACACTACAAATCATCTAATGGAGCTTATTATGATTCCCTTAGTAATCTGAAAACTTTTAGAAAAGGCCAGTAAGGCTTCGACTCGAAGCCGTTGCTTTAGTTTAGTCTGTTTAGTCTGTGTCTTCGGAATGGTCATAATAGTTTCGAGGGTTATGAGATACCGGATGAGCTTGCTAGGAATACTCTTATGACCGGACCCGAACCTTATTGTAGGGTGAATTGGTTTATCTTCTCGATCATGATATGGGTTTGGAGAGGGCAGACTTCGTTAACTTGTGGGAAAATTCAGGCGATCTACGATAATCCAAAGCACTATCATAGCACTATCCACTTGTAATTCGAAGATCATTTGAAATTCGAAAAAATCAATTGTAATTCTTGTTTTTACGTTAAAACAATGCTTAGGAGATTCCCCTTCTTCAGGAAAAGAGGAAAGGGGGAGTAGTGCTTGCAAACATTTGATTTGAACGACTGATAAATGAACCTCTCTGTAATGCGATGTGCGATCAACTGGACAATCGACAACAAACGGATGTGATCAGCTACACAACCGAGTGCTTCAAATAAAAACTCGGACTCTAGGGATAAGTTCACTTATCTCATCAGAACAAAATCTTGTTCTAAAATTAATCTGTTACTTATTGTAAATGACCTTTTCTGAATTTTAGTGGATCTTGTACGAATTATTATTGATCTTTTAAAAACTTCAATTGATATTTTTCGAATTTCAACTGATCTTTTACGAATTACAATTGGAATCTTGGAATTTCAATTAAATTTTTGAATACTAGCAGAATCTTAAATGTTTTATTTTTTTTATATTACAGACTCCTAGAACATTAGAAGAATCGGCCATTAATAGTGGATTAAATAAAAGTTATGGTTCCTTACATTCCACCGAATCCTCTTCGGAGAAACTAACTTACTCTTGGTATAATCTGGATGTATTTGGTGAGGTTCATCAGCCTGGATCAAATTGGAAGCAAATAGTAAATCGTGTTAAGGGAGTATTTTGTAATGAACGACACATACCCAAACCACGCAAGCACTTGATTAAGAATGGTAAAGAAATTATTTCAATCCAAAAAAATCTCTTAATCTTTAATAATTCTCTTTCAATACAGTTTGTGGCGTGGCCTATCCTGGCGAACTTTTAGCTGTTATGGGTAGTTCAGGAGCGGGAAAAACTACTTTACTCAATGCCTTAGCATTTCGTTCGGCTCGGGGTGTACAAATATCCCCCTCCAGTGTACGCATGTTAAATGGTCATCCGGTAGATGCTAAAGAAATGCAAGCACGTTGTGCCTACGTGCAACAAGATGATCTTTTTATTGGTTCGCTGACCGCTCGAGAACATTTAATATTTCAGGCTACTGTACGTATGCCACGGACTATGACGCAAAAACAAAAAATCCAAAGAGTTGATCAAGTTATACAGGACTTATCGTTGGGTAAATGTCAAAATACTATTATAGGAGTTCCGGGTAGGGTTAAAGGTTTATCGGGTGGAGAACGTAAACGTTTGGCATTTGCATCGGAGGCACTAACAGATCCGCCTTTGTTAATTTGTGATGAACCGACTTCAGGTTTGGATTCTTTTATGGCCGCCAGTGTAGTGCAAGTATTGAAAAAGCTATCACAACGTGGTAAAACTGTTATATTAACAATACATCAACCGTCTTCAGAATTATTTGAGCTATTCGATAAGATTTTATTAATGGCCGAGGGAAGAGTAGCATTTTTGGGAACACCCACTGAAGCTGTAGACTTTTTTTCATTGTAAGTAATATTATATGTAAATTTTTCAGTTTTTTTTCCTATACAAATCGCAACCTTAGGACAACAAGGTTCTATTTGTGCCTATTTCTTTAAGCCAAAAGAACCTAATGCTATGTTCAGATTGGCCTCGAAACCCCGTTGAAAGCTCGTATTTTCAATTTAAAAACTCACCTGTTCACACACAACAGTTTTGACACTAATGTAGGTTTCGATAAATGTCACACAAAAAATATATTTTTTTAACTAATTTAATTATGCGGAAATTATTTTTTGCACATTTTAATTTTATTTTTATTTCAAATTGATAAATATTTTAAAGAAATTTTGTAAATAAATTGATTTATTTATTTTTTTATTTTTGTTATTTTCCCATTTTCTCTATTTCTCATTGTCGCACAGTGGTAAAAATATGAAATTTATAAGGTTTCGATCGTACTTTCGTTGAAACCTCACTACAAAAAGGTTTAAATTTGTGAGAGAAAATACGTATTTTCAAATGAGGTTTGGCTCGAAACCTCGTTAAACGGGGTTTCAAGGCCAATCTGAACGTACTATAAGGTCTCGAAATCTCGTTTTAAATTTATTTCCTAAAACCTTCCAATTTTTTTAGCATTGGTGCCCAGTGTCCTACCAATTATAATCCAGCCGATTTTTATGTTCAAGTCTTGGCTGTTGTACCCGGCAGAGAAGTTGAATCTCGTGATCGTATCTCTAAAATATGTGACAATTTTGCGGTGGGAAAGTAAGTTCGAAGAATTCTACTTTGACATAAATTTTGATTCTGTAATTCAAATACTTTTCAGGGTCTCCCGTGAAATGGAACAAAACTTTCAAAAGATTGTAGCCAAATCAGATGGTGTTCCGAAGGATGATGATAATGGTTTACCCTACAAAGCTTCGTGGCTAACACAGTTTCGTGCAATTATGTGGCGTTCATGGATTTCAACATTAAAGGAACCTTTATTGGTTAAAGTGCGTCTTATACAAACCACGGTAAGGTGAAACTCTAATTCTTTAAAGTTGTATTAAATTTTTTTTCAGAGGTTATTCTTAAGATTTTGTGAAACACATTCGACGTTCAAAAAAGAGAACTTCGCAGTCAAAAAATAGCAATTGAAATTAAAATTCGAATAAAGATTAATTTAAATTCGATAGCGGAATTTGAAGTTTATATTAAATTCGAAGAAAATTAATTCAAATCCGCAAAAGATCTATTGATCAAAACATGTATTGAAGTCCGACAAACTACTATTGAACTTCGAAAGATTTCCAATTCGAATGTTTTTCACAGGGGATTTTCCAAACGTTATATACCGATTTGCCTGAAATTTAAAATATATATAAAAGAGACGATTTTATGGTTGGGGTTTTCTCGGCTTATCGGCCATATCGGGGATAAAGGAGCTCAACAAATGGGTAAAAAATTTGCGATTTTTGAATTTTTGAGCTATTTAAAAAAAAAACTTTATAATGTTTAAATGTATATGGGAGAAAGGTTTTTTTTTTTGTGAATCACATTCGACATTCGGAAAAGACCATTTGAAATTCAAAAAATATAAATACGTTTTTCATATGAAAAAAGCTAACAAGGGAAGTCTTAACCGTTATACATCGATATGCCTGAAACTTAAGATATATATAAAAAAGGCAATTTTAAGGCTTATCGGGAACTTAGGGGTTCAAAGAATTTGTCAAACAATTGCGATTTTTTTCAATCTTTTGGATTTTTTTAGCTATTTCTTCATTAAAAACTATATGATTTTTGTATATGGGAAGAAAGGTTTTATTATTGCCAATCCAACAGTGTTATGACCTTGAAAAAATTCGTGAAGATCCCTGTAAAAATATGACACATGGATTACTGTAGATCCACTTACAAGGGAAGTCTCCCTGATGTCACCCTCCGATTTGGATATGTTGTTGTGAACGAAATTTAATTCGACACGTATTTTTTTTAGCGGCCCAAACTCATTTTAGGGGGGGTCGATTTGTATTGGGGGAAATTGAACTTTTTCAGGTTTTTACGATTTACGCCTATTTAAACAAAATTAATATAGGCATGTAGGGTATCAGATTAAACGTATTTAAAATACGTGGTGCTAACAACGGGCCAAAAAAGTTAATATTTTTCGACTTATTAACAAAAATGTCCTAAAATTTTGGTATTTTACTCAATATAACGAAAAGTTGTACATGTTTGGACACGGTCTTAGCACACGTAGATAGGTTTTTCAAAGACCTTTCATTTGGTATGTAACATGACTAGGTTTCTTTGCATAATATAGGACAGCGGTTTCCAACCTTTTTGGCTCTCGTACCCCTAATTTTAAATTTTATCAGCCGCGTACCCCCTAACGAGTTTTTTGTTTTCGTTAAAAAAAATTTTGAAATTTTTAATCGGCGGGTATTATAACTTTTTTGAAGGATTTAGGCGAGATCAGAACAATGGTGGTTAGTTTTTTGGAAAAATTTTTTGTTCTTGGGGTGGTTTAACGCATTAAAAAACGCGGATTTTGAGCTGATTTTTCCGCAGAGCAAAAACGGCTAAAAATATTGCAAATCTGATTTAACCAGTCGATTCTACACCATAAATTAAAACAACGGACGTTTTTTAACTTTAAAAAAAAGTTCCAAAAACCCATCACAGGGGGCGGAAATATAATGTTTTTAATTTTTTTTAAATGCTTTTTTTTATACGAGGGCAGATAATTCCGTGACTTTTTGAATGAAACACCCTCGTATATACAATGAATACAATACACAACCCAGCAAAATTTTCTGTTCCAAGTAATCGGTTCCAGAACGCATAATATTACCCTGCAACCGATTCTACTTAACATTCTAGAATCAATGATTTTTGTTTAAAATTGTCCCGAAAACAATCGTTTTTTAGAGCAAGTAGCTTTTTTGAAAAATAATTTTACATAGAAAATTTTGTTCTGATTACCGTAGAACAGAGCTTCGAAGGATTTCATTCCTTAATTCGATTTGTCATTCTGAGTGAAAATTTAGTGATTGCATTCCCCAATCACATTTTAGCGAATTGAATGAATTCACTTTAGACTCATTCGATTTATAAATATCGAATGCATTCGTTTTATTTTTCATTCGACTTTCAAAAATCGAATGCATTCGATTTTTTTCATTCGACTTTTAAAAATCGAATGCATTCACTTGCGAATGCAATCGATTTTCTTTTCATTCAATTTGAAAAATCGAATGGCTTATTCATTCATTGCTTAAAAATTAAAAAAAACTAACCAAGATAGAGCAAAACGGATCCAATTTTTTGTCCATAGTATCGCTAACATTCTTCACATTTTTTTGTCGTATAGGCAGTTAATATGTGCATATTTTTAATTTTCGGGAACACAAATTTTTTTTGGATTCAAAATTAGAGCCCATTAGGGTCATCGTATGTAAAGAGAGTAGGCGATACTATGGACCAAAATTTGGCTCCGTTTTGGTCTATATATTTCAAAAATCGATTGCATTCGCAGTGGAATGATAAAAAATCGAATGCATTCGATTTTTCTAAATCGAATGAACAAGAAATCGAATGCATTCATTTTTGTTCATTCAATCGAATGAATTCCAAGGACTGCATTCAATGTTGATTTATGAAATCGAATGCATTCACTGACTATGAAAATTGAATGGATTTTTTTGAGAATTCATTCGAAAAGGATTTCATTCTTCGAAGCTCTGCCGTAGAATATATTCAAGAATCTATTGGACCAGGAATTTGTTCTAAAAAATTTTCCTGGGATTGGTACCAAAATTTCCACTCTGTCACAACCCGCCTCAAAAAACACGTTTTTTTAGGAACTTTAACATAAATCTCCAAATATTATCAAAAAAAAATTGCAAAAAAATTTTATGAACTTTGACCTCAACTTTCTTAAAAACCTGACGTTATGGAAATCTTTGAAAGCCAGACGCGGCATTTGAGGTTTTGCATTGAGCATTGAGAGGTTAATCTAAAACGAATGTCCAAATTCCTAAAATTTTGCGTACCCCCGCGGACAGTTTCGCGTACCCCCTAGTGGTACGCGTACCATAGGTTGGTAACCGCTGATATAGGAGATAAACGAAAAAACTGAAAAATGGCCTTGTCTTCCCCACTCCTTTTTACTCCCTAAATATGAATTTGGGCCGCTAAAAAAAATACGTGTCCCTTTATTTTTTCTGATCTACAAAATATAACCAATTTCATAAAGATCCGCGGGTGACACTTTCCTTGTTAGCTGAGTTTTTGAAAATCCCGTTTCTATGGGGGGTAAAGAGGGGTTAAAAACGACATTTTCCAACCCCTTGGGTCCAAGTTCTGGACTTTGATCTTCAATAAGCATAAACATTTTCCACTTGTTTAACAAAAATACAAAAAAAAACAAGAAAGTTATAGTCGGTCAAGACCGACCATATGATACCCTACACCAATGTTTTCCGGAAAATGGGTCCCCAGTCCAAACATGGACCGATTGGATCTGTCTTTTGTTAGATATTTATTTAGTGTAGAAAACACACACAGATCAAATTTTTGTGGAATTGGTATATTTTTTTTTGTCAATAGACCGATTTAACTGAATATCGATCGAAATTTTTATATAGGGGACTAAGTCCAAAAATGGTCCAATCATATTCCGATTTGATTAGGTTACTAAAGTACACGTTTAACACCTAAAAATAAAATTTTTATCAAATATTTCCATTTTTATGAATTTTGAGGGAATTATGTGAATATCGGGAAGGTGGTTTGTATGGGGACTACCAGAAGTACTGACCCGATTCCTTTGAAATTATAAATGGCGATTCGTGCATACTAAATTTCAAAGCGATATCTATTATAAACTGTTATTAGAGTCATTTAAGCCGAGTTCAAAGGGGCGTTTGTATGGGGGCTAGGTCTTAACATGGACCGATTTTCTCCAATTTCAATAGGCTTCGTCCTTGGGCCAAAAGATGCTTAAGTTTCAAATTTCAAGTCAATTGATTGAAAATTACGACCTGCATCGTGCTTAAACCGATAGATGGACAGACGGACGACTCAAAATGTAATTCTGAGTCGATCGGTATATATAGTTACAAACATCAACACAAACTCATTATACCCTGTACCACAGAGTGGTGTAGGGTATAAAAATGTAAAAAAATGTACCTTTTAGGAATTCCGAGTTTAATAGTTCAATTTGTACTTTTCTATCTCCTTAAATAATGGATCTAAAGACATCAAATTTTAAAATTTAGTATAATCCAGCGAAAAACAAACATTCTGACAAATGAACGTTTTCGAAAGGGTAGATTGCGTACTTTGATACATTTTCGATCTCCTAAAAAATGGGCATAAAAACCTGATTTGTGGAATGTAGGATCCTTTATCAAAGCAAAACATTATAAAAAAAACCTTTAGAAATTTCCAGTACCTTTTTAACCATCAAGGCACAAGTATGACATGCACGGGCCCTGACATCACGGAAGCCCCGAGAGACCAACAAATCCGCTCGCACGAACAATTCATCTTACTGCTTTTTTTAATCGCATAAAACGTTTATTATAGCAAAAATTTCAGATTCTAACACATTTTTCGTATAAAAAAAGTCTTACAGTTAGTTTGAGACTTTTTCTATAGGAGAATTTCAAAGTAAATGAAAGGTCTCACATTCATAGAGGTAGAAGGTCACAGATTCTGAGACATTTTTCGTTGAAGAAAAAGTTTCAGAAAAAGTTTCGGGTTCTGAGATATTTTTCGTATAGAAAAATCTCAAATTCTAGGATTTTTTCGTAAAGAAAAACTGTGACATTTTTCTTATAGAAAAAGTCTCAGATTATCAGACATTTTTCGTATACAAAAAGACTCTGATTCTGAAAAATTTTTTAGAACACACAAAGTTTCAGATTCTTAGACATTTTTCTTATAGAAAAAGTCTCAGATTCTGAGACATTTTTCGTAAAGAAAAAGTCTCAGATTCTAAGACATTTTTCGTACAGAAAAAATTTCAGATTTTGAGACATTTTTCGTATAGAAAAAGTCTCAGATTCTGAGAAATTTTTCGTATAGAAAAAGTCTCAGATTCTGAGACATTTTTCGTAAAGAAAAACTCTCAGATTCTGAGACATTTTTCGTATAGAAAAGGTCTCAAATTCTGAGACATTTTTCGTATAGAAAAAGTTTCACAATCTGAGACATTTTTCGTATAGCAAAAGTCTCACATTCTGAGACATTTTTCGTATAGAAAAAATCTCAGATTCGGAGACATTTTTCGTATAGAGAAAATCTCAGATTTTGAGACATTTTCGTATAGAAAAAGTCTCAGATTCTGAGACATTTTTCGTATAGAAAAAGTATCAGATTCTAAGACATTTTTTCGTTTAGAAAAAGTCTCAGATTCTGAGACATTTTTCGTATAGAAAGTGTCAGATTCTAAGACATTTTTCGTATAGAAAAATTGTGAGATTCTAAGACATTTTTCGTATAAAAAACGTGTCAGATTCTGAGACATTTTTTTATAAAAAAAGTCTTAGGTTTTGAGACATTTTTCGTATAGAATAGAACTCAGATTCTGAGACATTTTTTGTATAGAAAATGTTTCAGATTCTGAGATACTTTTCGAGTATCCTAAATTCAGAAATTTTGAATTTAAGATACTCGAGCAAAAAAAAACATTTTGAATGCAGGGTTTTTAAAAAATTCGATAATTTGGAAGCGAAAAGAAAATGAAATATTGGTACTTTTTTTAAAACTATTGAAGTAAAGACCACAATATCTTAAAAAAAATTTACATTCTCATCCAAGAGAAGGACGTATTTAAAAATTTATATTTTTTAAGGGTAAAATAAATGGGTATTTGATATTTTCGAAATTTTTTTAACTTAAATTTTTTTTTAACTTTTTTTGTTTTTGTTTAAGCTTTTAAAAATTTTTCTCTTTACAGATGGTTGCTGTTTTAATAGGTTTGATTTTCCTAAATCAACCTTTAACTCAAGTGGGTGTAATGAACATCAATGGCGCTATTTTTCTATTTCTTACCAATATGACCTTCCAAAATGTGTTCGCTGTTATTAATGTAAGTAATGCCTTTCAGAGCCTATTAACATTATTAAAATCTACTCTCTCTCTCTTACACTTCTTTCTTTTAGGTCTTCACCTCGGAGTTGCCGGTATTTATGCGTGAAACTCGTAGCCGTCTTTATCGTTGTGATACCTACTTTTTGGGTAAAACTATAGCAGAGTTGCCCCTTTTCCTAGTGGTACCATTTCTCTTCACAGCCATTGCTTATCCTATGATTGGTTTACGTCCTGGTATTGTACATTTTCTAAGTGCCTTGGCTTTAGTTACCCTAGTGGCCAATGTTTCGACTTCATTTGGTTATTTAATTTCTTGTGCTTCAACTTCAACATCCATGGCTCTGTCGGTGGGACCTCCAGTTACCATACCATTTTTATTGTTTGGTGGTTTCTTTTTAAATTCCGGTTCGGTACCCGTTTACTTTAAATGGCTTTCGTATTTCTCTTGGTTCCGTTATGCCAATGAGGGACTGTTGATAAATCAATGGGCTGATGTACAAGCTGGAGAGATTACCTGTACATCGACTAACACCACTTGCCCAAGTTCGGGTAAAGTTATATTAGAGACTTTAAACTTTTCGGAAACTAATTTACCATTTGATTATTTGGGTTTAATATTATTGATTCTTATATTTAGAATTGCGGCATATGTAGCTTTAAAATTACGTACCAAACGTAAGGAATAATGGGATTTTCGGGGGGAATTGAGTTTTATTAAGGAATTTAAAGTAATTTTAATAACACATGAATAATTATATTGTAAATAAAATTTTTTGGTAAAATAAAAATTAAATTGAGTTTGATTTTTTGCCAAAAAAATTCCACTGTGTGGGAAGAGTAATCATGTTTTAAGATCTAAAGAGAAAACAACAATATAAAAAATATATTTCATTTTGAAATATATTTACTTTAGAATTCAAGATTCTCAGGCACTTCTTTCTATAGGAAAAATGTCTCAGAATGTGAGAATTTTTCTATAGACAAAATGTCTTAAAATCTAAGAATTTTTCTGTAGGAAAAAATGTCTCAGAAACTTAGAATTGTTTCATTTTTCTGAGAATTTTCTTATAGGAAAAATGTCTTAGAATCTGAGAATTTTTCTAAAGGAAAAATGTCTCAGAATCAGAGAATTTTTCTATAGAAAAATGTTTTCTAGAATTTTTCTATAGGAAAAATGTATCAGAATCAGAGAATTTTTTATAGGAAAAATGTCTTAGAATCTGGGAATTTTTCTATAGGAAAAATATCTCAAAATCAAAAAATTTCTCCAAAAGAATAATGTGTTAGTCTTAGAATTTTTCTATAGCAAAAATTTCTTAGAATCTGACTATTTTTCTGTAGGAAAAATATTTTAGGATATGAGAACTTTTCTATGGGAAAAATGTGTCGAAATCTGAGAATTTTTCTATTGCAAAAATGTCTCAGAATCAGAGAATTTTTTATGGGAAAAATATCTCAGAATTTGAAAATTTTTCTATAGGAAAAATGTGTTAGATTCTGAGAATTTTTCTTTAGAATAATGTCTCAGCATTCGAGAATTTTTCTATAGAAACATTTCTTAGCATCTGAGAATTTTTCTATCGGAAAAATGTCTAAGAATCTGAGAATTTTTCTATAGGAAAAATGTCTTAGAACCTGAGAATTTTTTAATAAGAAAAATGTCTCAGAATCCGAGAATTTTTCCATATGATACATTTCTCAGAATCTAAAAATTTTTCTATAGGAAAAATATCTCAGAATCTAAAAATATCTCCAATGGAAAAATGTGTCAGTTTAAGAATTTTTCTTTAGGAAAAATGTCACTGAATCTGAGAATTTTTCTAAAAGGAAAATGACTCAGAATCTGATAATTTTTCTATAGGAAAAAATCTCAGAATCTAAAAATTTCTCAAAAAGAAAAATGTGTCAGTCTAAAAATTTTTCTATAGGGAAATGTCTTAGAATCTGAGTATTTTTCTATAGGAGAAATATCCCAGAATCTGAAAATTTTGCTATAAGAAAAATTATACAAAATCTGAAAATTTTTCTTGAGGAAAAATGTCCCAGAATCTAAAAATTTTTCTAAGGGAAAAATGTCCCAGAATCTGAGAATTTTTCTATAGAAAAATGTCTGAGAAATTTTCTATAAGAAAAATGTCTCAGAATCTGAAAAATTTTCTGTGGAAAAAATGTCTCAGAATCTGAGAATTTTACAATAAAAAAAAATTCTCGGAATTTGAAAATTTTTCTTTAGGAAAAATATCCCAGAATCTAAAAAAATTCTCCAAAGGAAAAATGTGTCAGTCTAAGAATTTTTCAATACGAAAAATGTCTCAGAATCTAAGAATTTTACTGCAGAAAAAATGTCTCAGAATCTGATAATTTTTCTATAGGAAAAATTCTCAGAATCTGAGAATTGTTCTATAGGAAAAATGTCTCAGAATCTGAGAACTTTTCTATATGTAAAATGTTTAAGAATCGGAGTATTTTTCTATTGGAAAAATATCTCAAATTCTAAATATTTTTCTATGGGAAAAATGTCTAAGGATCTCTTAATTTTTAGGTAGATAAAATGGCTCAGAATCTGAAACAGTTTTGTCCTAGGAAAAATGATTCAGAATCTGAGAAATCCATGGCTCAGAATCTAAGAATTTTTCTAAAGAAAAAATGTCCCAGAATTTGATAAATTTTCTATAGGAAAAATATGCCAAAATCTATAAAATATTCTAAAGGAAAAATATAATTCTTAAATTCTGAGACCTTTTTCCTATAGAAAAATTCTCAGATTTAGAGACATTTGTCCTGTAGAAAAATTCCCAGATTCTAAAACATTTGTCCCAAAAAAATTCTCAGATTCTTAAACATTTTTCCAATTGAAAAATTTCTGTGTTGTTTTCTCAAAACAGCTGTTAAAAAATACAGGGCAGAGCATATTTGTATGTTGTGTTCTATTCCAGTCAAATAAAGTGCAAATTTTTGAAGGTGTGAGTTAAACATTTTAAAAATGTATACCCTAAAAAGGCAAACATTTTTTTCAGAAAAGAAATCACCATTAGATTCACGGAAATTTTTCATATTGAAAAATTGCAGATTCGTTGACATTTTTCCTTAACAATAATTTTTATATAGAAGAATATGACAGATTCTGACATCTTTTCTATCAAAACATAACCGTTACCATTTATTTAAAACTATTTACCACCCCATTAGTACTAAATGCAACCCTGTGTGTTTAGGTCTGTGGTTTTAGGAAATGTATTGTGTAAACCCAGATCATAGAGAAACATAGAGGCGAAGGCGTCAAAAATTGAGTTGTCAAAGTACAACTTGTATACATGTATTTGTTGTCAAAGTACGACTTGTAAACATGTATTGTGTGGTGAATTCACATCGACAACGTACGTGTGAGAAATTAGAAAAAGATAGTGATATTATTTTTTCTTTCACCTTCGCCTCTATGTTTCTCTATGACCCAGATATTCAACACTGCTCTCGCTCTCTTTTACACAAACATTGTCAGAATGCTTGTTAATATGTTAGAAAGAAACAAAACTTTAACTGACCATTTTAAATATGTTTAATTTTAAAATGCAGAGATTAAAAAGAAAAAGTTCACAAAAAAAAAACAGAACAATTGCAATTTTTTTATTTCGGGGATTTTTTTAAAGTGCATAAATTAACCCATACAAATTTGAAACGATAAAAGGAATATTCTTTTAAATAATACCCCATGTGCTAGAAATTTTTGGAATCAATCGTTTTTAAATTTAAATCTTGATAAATAGCGATAAATTTTAGCAAATTTTTTATAACTTTCGATCTAACCTATTTTAATTTTATCATTTTTAATTTTTATTTTTTTAAATTTACTAAAAAATAAAAAAATATTTTTTTTAAGTGAAAATTTTGGGCGAAAAAATATTGAGTAGAATAATATTTTGAGTAAAAAAAATTGAATGAAAAAAAAGTTTGATTGAAAAAAATTTACATAATTTTTGGAAAATTTTTACTTTACTTTACGGTGATACCGTAATGATTAGAAAAAAATGTGACCTCGAGCTAAAGTTATCTTTCTCTGGAAAAAAAATTTTAATAAACAAAATTTGAACGAAACAAATTTTAAAGCAAAAAAAAATATCACCAAAAGTCCAATAAAACTTTAGGAAGAAATTTTAGGTGACAAAAAGTAAGTACAAAAAATTTCAGAAAAAAAAAATAATTATACAAAATTCTATTTCTTCAAAACAGATTTTTGATAAAAATAAAAAGTAACATTTTAACCCACTTTTACCCATTAATAACCCTTTAAAAATTTATTTTCTTAAACTGCTTTTTCAGATTGTATTTCTTTTTCAAGTTTATAGCAGTAGGTATTCATTTTAGGGATGGATAAGTTAATACAAATGTTCTTTTGTTGATACTTTTTGATGTTCAAAAGTACGTTGATGCGCCCGCGACTCATATTATACTTTTCAAAATTGACCGGATTTTAGCATTTTTAGTTATTGAACATTTTGCTCATTTAAACTAGAAATGGCCACATGAGCAGATTATTGCGTGACTCACGAAATTCACGTGACTGAAACTCAATTTACTCACGTAACTGCAAGTGAGTGTGAGAGGAAAAAAATTGGGTGAGTAAGTGTGCGTGAGAAGTTTTTTTGCGTGAGTATGCATGAGTCGATTTTTTTCCGTGATTTATTTTCTCTTCATAAAAATTTTTGATAAAAAAAACTTACAAGGGAAGTATCTCAACCCTTATGAACCGTTTTGCCTGAAACTTAAAATATATATAATAGAGATAATTCTAAGGTTGGGGTGTCTCGGCTTATCGGCCATATCGGGGACTAAGGGGTTCAAAACATGGGTCAAAAAATGGC
Source organism: Pegoplata infirma (assembly GCA_963921195.1). Classification (NCBI taxonomy): domain Eukaryota; kingdom Metazoa; phylum Arthropoda; class Insecta; order Diptera; family Anthomyiidae; genus Pegoplata; species Pegoplata infirma. The sequence continues at coordinate 30,896,621 of OY992540.1, read as the reverse complement.
GAAAAATCGTTTTTTGGATTTTTCAGCCATTTCTTTTGTAGAAACTATATAATGATTTCATATGAGAAAGGTTTTTTTAATGCCTATCCAATGGTGGCATAACCTTGTAAAAAATCGGCTTCTTTAAATATTTTTTTTCAGGAAAATGTGTAAATTTTGGGGGGTACTTGTGTGAAGACATAGACCTACGATATCCATATGGATAAGAAATAATCTTTATTAAATTTAATTCGACCCGTATTTTTGCCCTAGACGATATTCCTGTTAGTTTGGAAGTTATCAAAATTTTCCCGAAGGTCCATATGGTTTCATAAGGGGACAACTAAATTTTTAAACACCGATATGGCCAATAAGCCGAGACACCCCAACCTTAAAATCGCCTCTTTAATATATATTTTAAGTTTCAGGCAAATCGGTTCATAAGGGTTGAGATACTTCCCTTGTTAGATGAAAAAAAAAAATTGATGAAAAAAAATGTATAAAAAAAAATTTACAAAAAAAAATTTACAAAAAAAAATTTAAGAAAAAAATTGATGAAAAAAATATTAGTACACACAAAAAAAAATAAAAAAAATGTGCCAGTTTTTGGTTTAATTACAACCTATAAAGTGGTTTTGGATAACTTACCAAAGTTTTTGCTCTTAAAAATTTAGGTAAATTATCCAAAACCACTTTATAGGTTGTATTATCCCCAAAACGTACACAATTTTTTTATATTTTTTTTTGTGTGTACAAAAAAAATTTAATGACAAAAAATTGATAAAAAAATTCATGAAAAAAATGTTGATGAAAATGCTGGTGAAAAACGTTTTTATTCACCAGCAGGTGAATTATATTCCAAGTTAAAACTTACCCACCTTTAAGACCTGTAAATTGTTCATCGGTATAAAAAAGTGTTTCGAAACATCAATGTTTATAGTGCCAACAACTAGTGTCCGACTGAACAGTTCGGCCAAATAACGTCATTTAATCAAAAATTTGGTATTTGGAAGTACTTTTAACAACTTTTTTTTTATGGGGTAGAATTGTTGAGGCGCTGGAAGACGATTCTGAGTGTAAAATTTAAGAACGAGCACGAAGTTAAGCCACAATTTCGAAGTTCGGTAACCGAACTTTTTTCAATTTGGCCGAACGTTCGGTTACCGAACATCTAAATTGGTGCTTAACTTCGTCCTCGCCATTAAATTTGAAAGTCAGAATAGTCTTCTATCGCCTAAACAAACAAACGGCCATCAGAAAAAGTGGTTAAAAATGCTTGCAAATATTAATTTATGGCCAATACAGTTGTTTGGCCGAACTGTTCGTTCGGACACTACCAACAACTTATGAATACATTACTTTATTTATGAATATCAAATTTCACCGCTTTTAAAATGTTGCTAATAGTGTTGATGTAATTTGCTGCAACATTTCCGGGTTATTTTACCAGTTTTCCACCAGCGAACAGAATACCTCTTCAGCGAAATTTTTACGCTTTTGTAAGGCAAGTGTAAAATTTATGATTTTATATGGAGTTTGACAGTTTTTCACGTTTAAACTGAGCAACTTACTTACCTCAAACGAGAACTGGTAACCGTAGTGGGCCGTAGGAACCTAGCCCCTCTTTGTTTTCATTTTTTAGTTACCTTTAATTTAAGTACCCACACAAACCTGTAGGTGGGGGCGGTTTTTTGGCTCCAGGGGGTCCCCACATTTTAATTTCGGTTTCTTTTTTTAATTCCAGAGGGGTTATAATTTTTTTCACCCCCAAAATATTTGTGCCCCGTAGAGGGCACTTTTGCCGATTACGCCGTAAATGTAACTTTTCTACTTTTTTCGGAATGTTTTTTCCGCCGAAAGATTTACATTTCAAGATTCTAAAAATGAATATTCCAAATTAATTTTGAAAAAGAATAAATTTTTTAAAGGTCTGGTATATAAAAAACATCACGAATATAACCGAAAAAAACGTCAAAATATACCCGAAAATCGTCAATACAGCAACACTGCTAAAAACTTTGACAACTTAGACAATAATCACAATTGGGGCGGCAAGCGTTTTTCCGCAATTGTCCTCATAAAAATAGAATTGAATCTAGTTCGGCGGAAAAACGCGGCGGAATTTTGTTTTCATATAAAACGTATGTGAACAGTTGCGGAAAAACGCTTCCCGCTCCAATTGTGATTATTCTCTTAAGTGTTTCTTCACAATACAGCAGCAAGCAGCAGACAGCAAAATTTTTACATGTATTTTGTTGTTGCGGCAAAAACAAAATACATGTAAAAATTTTGCTGTCTGCTGCTTGCTGCTGTATTGTGAAGGAACAATAAAAAACAGCTGATTGTCAAATTTGACAATCATGAATTTTTTTCACCCTGATGAAAAAAAATATAAACATACCAAAGCAACCGGCATAGACAAAGAAACAAAAGGAAATTATTAAAACGAATTTAAAAGAAAATTGTGAATTTATTAAAAACAAAAATAGTTTTTAGCAAAAAAGCAGTGATTAAACATAAAGTATAATCAAAATTCATACAACTTTATAATCAATCCTTAGAATGGACCAAAAAAGTTAAACAAAAAATCTTGAGATTTCTAAAATAAAACTTATGGTGAGACCAGGTGAGACAACGTCATCAGATACCAACAAAAAAAAAAAAGCAAAAATAATTCATCCAATGACGTGCACAATAACGAAATTAATAAAAATTGAAATCTTAAATAAAGTGGTGTGACGGGAACGCGTGCATTAGCCAGAAGCTTTTTTTTAAATATTTTTTGCTGCTTCTGCTTTTCTCCTTTTTTTATAGTTAACGAAAATATTAAGAAAATAAAATTAAATAATTTTATTGTTTTACCTTTGAGTTTTTTTCATGATAAGGCAACAATTGCAAAATATGTATGTACTATGAACAAAAAAAAAACACTAATCTAATCAAGAAAAATATATATAAAAAAGTGAAAAACAAAATAATATTAAATAATTTTTGCAATCATCAAGACATTTTACTAATAATTTATATGTATGTACAATGTTAAACATATAAAAACACAACTATAACAAAAAAACCTAAAAAAGCAACAATATATCAATCATAGTCTGAGATGGGGATGGACAGTAAGAAGGGGAAAAACGGTACTTTTTGGTATATTAACTAGCAAAAGGGTACAAAATTTAATCTCAAAATTGTTCAAGATTGCGCAGACAAGCGTTTACTAATGTAAAGCACTTTAGATAGCAGAACTAACAAGAGAAGTATATCTAGTGTCACCCGCCGATATATAAAAAGACACGTATTTTTTTAGCGGCCCAAATTCATATTTAGGGGGACGGGCCAAGAAACGGGTATTTTTCAGTGTTTCCATATTCTGCAAAGTAATTCTGCATAGCAAATGAAAGGTCTTTGGATATTACTAACGATTTTTAAAAAAATCATTAGTGACGTCTCATTAAAGATGCCAACAACGCGAAACAAATCTAATAATTAATCCTTATTTTAATCCTCTAAATTTCAGACCAACTGAATGACTAAAAATTTATTTTTCCGATTAATTTATGCGGTACAAATTTGAGGCCAATCGGATTAATTAACCCGTAGCGCCTAGCGATCAAAGTTTTGGATTTTCTAAAATTTTTAAAAAATATATATTTCTCGATGTTAATTTTGATTAAAATACGAATATCAAAAAGTTTTTAAAATCGGTTGAACGATTTTCGAGATATCGCTATTTGAAACTTACAAAACATAACGATTTTTTCCTATAGGAAAAAATCGTATACGCCCAAGTAAAAATGTGATGGATCAGTACTAGAGTTGTCAACCGATTAAGAATAATTCGATTAATCGATCAAACAAAACCAAACTCTTGTTCGATTAATTTAAAAATTACGATTTTCGAATAACGAATAAATCGATTAATTTATGTCAATTAATCGAACAATTATTTTTTTTACCCTCCAACTACAGTATCGAAATATCTATCGAGGACCCCATAAAATATATATACATCAGTGGTGCGCACACACATACTATAACATTTATGCTTGTGTGTGTAGTAGCAAGAGAAAAATCAACAAATTTGCTGAAGCAACAAAATTTTATAGTGTACTTGAGTCGACTGCGCACAAGCAGCATTTTTAGCCTATTCCTGCGGGAATAGGAAATTTAAAAATGCCCATCACTGATATACATATTATTAATCATTAATCGATTCTAAGACATTCAAGCAATGGTGTGTGGAGGGCACGACACAGTTCAAAATAAAAGAGCTATACTCCTGAAGTTAGGCACGATTATGTCTTATGGTCATAGACAGTTTAAGATGGTCATAGACAGTTTAAGAACTAAAACACTACCAAAAAAACATTTTTTTTTCTTTAATTGCTTAACAAATGAAATATTTGTATTCCATAAAAAGTTCATTGACCTATATTTTAACCAAGATGATTAGGAAATGCTATTTTTTCGACCTGCCCACTTAAGGGCGAGTTTAAAGAAAATAATACAATGACAAAAGTATGTTTTTTCGTAATAAATGAATTTGTAAACATTTATGTGAAGAGGGAAAAGGTGTCCTCTAACGTTCCACACCGACTCCCCCAACTTAAAAAACTTAACAAATATAATAATATTTTTTAGATTTAATCGTTTTTTAGATTTAATCGTTTGATCGAACGAACAAAAACAATTATTTGAATTATTCGAACAAAGTTGAACGGCGAATAATTAACAACTTTAATCAGTACTGATCCGAAAAATGGATCGCTAAGATTAGATCAGTTTTAATCGGACGGATACAATTTCATCCGAAAAATGGGTTCGGGCGTTCAAAAAATTAAAGCAAAAAAATAATAAAATTATTTGACCCTTTTGTAGAGACTGTGCGAACTTTCAGTTAAACTTAATTTTAGCCAAATTCAAATATTTTAACTGATGCGTTTGATAGTGTAAGGTTTTTTGGAAATTTGTACCAACAATTTTGAGTTTTGCAAAATTTAAATAATATCTCGCGACACATTTTTTTATTTATTTTGGCATGCTAGATACAAATATTAAAAAAAATTAAATCAAGATATCGCCATTTGAAACTTGCCAAAAAATTTCCAAAGTGCAAGTTCTTGGCCATAGAGCTTGAGAAAAACTGTTATTTAAACTTAATTTAGAGCAAATCAAATCATTTTAACCTGATAAAAATTTTAAATTTTACAAAAGTTTTCCAAAAATCTAAAATTTTGGTCGAAGGGCGCTACTGGTTAATATGAATTTGACTCATAGTAAGTTTAAATGAAAGTTTGTCTCAAGCTCTATATGGTTAAGGGATAGAAATTGAACGTAGGAAAAAACTGAAATTTTTTGCAAATTTCAAATTGCGATATTTCAAAAACCGTTTGACCGATATTATTTTTTTTAAATATTCGTGCTCAGCGCATTAAAAATTATTAATATGTTTATCGAAAGACACATCTTGTTTTTTTTTCAAAAATTTAAAACTGATCGCCGTTCACCACGGGTTAATTTAAGCCGATTAGCCTTACATTTGTAACACAAAAGTTTTAGGCGTAGTAGGAAAAGGTTTCGTTCTGAAAAATTATTTTGTTTTACGTTGGTCGAGGAAATTTAGAAAACACTTCCAAACAGAATTGACTCTGATATGACCCAATAAATTATTAATGCAAAACACATTTACCAGTCAATTTTTGGAAATTCTTACAAAGGAAGTATCTAAACACTTATCAACCAACCGATTTGCCTGAAACTTAAAATATATATAAAAGAGACGATTTTAAGGTTGGGGTGTCTCGGCTTATAGGCCATATCGGTGTTTCAAAATTTCGTTGTCCCCTTATAAAACAATGTGGATCTCCGGGAAAATTTCGATAACTCCCGAACTAACAGGAATATCCTCTAGAGCAAAATACGTGTCGACTTAAATTTAATAAAAATTATTTCGTATTCATATGGATATCGTAGGTCTATGTCTTCATATAAATACCCCCTAAAATTTACACATTTTCATAAAAACAATATTTAACGAAGCCGAATTTGTACAAGGTTATGCCACCATTGGATAGGCATTAAAAAAACCTTTCTTCTCATATGGAAACATCATATAGTTTCTTAGAAAGAAATCGCTGAAAATTAAAAAAAAAAAATGTTTTTTTCGCCAATTTTTGACCCATTTTTTGAACCCCTATATCCCCGATATGGCCGATAAGCCGAGATACCCCAACCTTAAAATGGTCTAATTTATATATATTTTGAGTTTCAGGCAAATCGGTTCATAAGGGTTGAGATACTTCCCTTGTTAGTATAATACCGATTTTTGTTCATTTAAACCAATTTGAAAGGGGACTTTTATATGGGGCTTAGTCTAAACATGGAACAATTATTACCAATTTAAAAAGCTTGGTTCTTGAAACTTAAGTTTCAAAATTCAGGTCAATTGATTGAACGATACAGGTATCGTGTACATGGACGGACATCGCCAAAAGGACTCAAAAAGTAATTCTGAGTCGATCGGTATTCTAGGACCTATATTTAGGGTAGTTACAAACATTAGCACAAACTCATACCCTTTAGAATGACTGTGGTTAGAGGGTATCAAAAATAATTTATCCCTTAGACCAGGGCCGTATTAAGGTTTGGCGGGGCCCTGGGCACACAAGAATTTAGAAAGTTAAAAATCGCATGACAAGAAAAAAACATTTTTCATTTCTTTTTTAATAAGAAATAAAAAAAATATATATTTTGTGTAGGGGTTTTTTAGCTCGAGGTATTCTTTCTTTTCTATAAGAAAAATGTTTTAAAATCTGATACTTTTTCTATAAGAAGAAGGTCTCGGAATCTCGGTCTCAGAATTTGATACCTTGTTTATAGGAAAAAAGTCTTACACCGGTATTCATAACAAAAATGTCTGCGAAGTTTGTACTCGTGCCCAAACCATTGAATCATGATAATGTTTTGCTGTACAAGTAGGTGTTCTTTCCAAAGCAAAATTTTTCTAGGAAAAATAACGCTATATTAATTTGTCATTATATGCAAAATGCATTGAAATATCGGTCGAGGACGCCATTATGTTTATATATTATTGATCCGTAAAGCTTTCTAAGACATTCTAGTGATATCCATCTATCTGTTTGTCTATGTTTTTCGATATCTAAAAGTGTTTGATGAAGAAAAGGGTTTTAATGAAAAAAAATTTTATTGATAAAAATAAATATTTAATGAAAAAAAAATTTATGAAAAAAAATATTGATGAAAAAAAAAATATTGATGAAAAAAAAATTTTTTTGATGAAAAAAATGTTGATGAAAAAAAAAAATATTGATGAAAAAAAAAAATATTGATGAAAAAAAAACATTGATGAAAAAAAAATATTGGTGAAAAAAAAAAAAATATTGATGAAAAAAAAATATATTGATGAAAAAAAATATTGATGAAAAAAAAAAATATTGATGAAAAAAAAAAAAAAAAATATTGATGAAAAAAAAAAAATATTGGTAAAAAAAAAAAATATTGATGAAAAAAAAAATATTGATGAAAAAAAAAAAAATATTGATGAAAAAAAAAAAAATTTTTTTGATGAAAAAAAATATTGATGAAAAAAAATATTGATGAAAAAAAAAATTTTATGAAAATAATTATGTTACGTTTTATTCACCAGCTGGTGAATATTTTTGTTATTCATCACGAGGTGAATTATTATCCAAGTTACAAACCCAAGTTAGTAAAATTTTTGGTTTTAAGAAAACGAAAACAGTAATTCTAATTTTCTTTTTTGTTAGTCGGTAGCTTATATAGTCAAACTGAGGTGGCGTCCTGCAACTTTTTTAAAATTAGACACCAGCCTAAAAACATTATCATGTTAAACAAGTGAGAGTGTTAAATTCGGCTGTGCCGAATCTATTATACCCTCCAACATGTAAAAAAATTAAAAAAAAAATTTTGACAGGGGCGTTGTTTTAAGGGGGGGGGGGGCAAGGTAGTGGGAGGGGTCGGTGAGCTGGGGTGACTCCTTGGCCCTCACGGTATATGTTTACAAGTTAATTTTTGTCTGCTTTGTGCACTTAAGTACTATAGTTTTATAATTATTTAAATTATTTTATTATCCACGCCCTTAAAAGAGGGGCGGGGCAAAAAAAGAAAAATTTTTAGTCCCCTGGGTCCAAGGGCTGGACTTTAAACTTCTACGAACATAAAAATGTCTCATTTGGTTCACAAAAATACAAAAAAACTTCAAAAATATTAGCATTTTTAAGAGGTTGGTTTAGTTCTTCAAGGGGGAACTTTTTTTCCCCTAGTCCGATTTGGCCCATTTCCGAACTTAACCTGCCTAGGACCATAAGACATATTTATGCTAAACTTGAGGGGTCTAGCTCTTTTATTTTGGACTGCATCGTGTTAACTACAGACGGACGGACGGACGGACAGACGGACGGACGGACGGACATCGCTAGAATGTCTTAGAATCGATCACTGATCAATAATATATATACTTTATGGGGTCCCCGACCGATATTTCGATGCGTTACACACGGAATGACAAAGTGAGTATACCCCCATACTGTAGTTGGAGGGTATAAAAACGAGTGGCTATCATCGAGCTGCTAACTTTTTTATTATCAATTTTCAGTAAAGGAAAGGTATGCTCTTGATGAAACGCATTCGTTTTATCATTTTATTGAAGATAAAATGCTTTACATCGGTAGCCAAGCTTTCCTTTTCAGAAAATTGTGTTTAAAAAATTTAGCAGCTCGGTGATAGCAACGCGTTTTTTGTTATGAATACGGGCGTTAGAATCTGAGACTTTTCCTATAGGAAAAGGTGTCAAAATGTGAAACTTTTTCTATAGGGAAAAGCTATCAGAATCTACTTAACACATTTTCTTTAGAAAAAATGTCTCAGAATTTGAGAATTTTTCAATAGGAGAATGGTCTCAGAATCAGAAACTTTTTCTAAAGGAAAAGGTCTCATAATCTGAATAATTTTCTTTAAGAAAAAAAGCTTTTTCTATTTAAAAAAGTCTCAGAATCTCAGACTTTTTCTATGAGAAAAGTTCTTAGAACTGAAACTTTTCTGCAGCAAAAAAGTTTCAGAATCTGAAACTTTTTCTATAAAAATTTTTATTAAAACCTGAGAATTTTCTACACGATAATATGTCTCAGATTCCAAGACCTTTTCTATACGAAAAATGTCTTAGACCCTAAGACCTTTTATGAAGGAAAATGAGTTTGAGACTTTTCATGAAGAAAGAATGTTTCTGCAGAAAAAAAGGAGCTTTTTCTATACGCAAAATGTATTAAAATTCGAAATTTTATACGGAAGTATTAAATTTACTTTAAAAAAAATTAAAAAAGACTTTGTTTGAAAAACTGTTTGCTTAAAAATCAGAAGTATAAAACGAAAAATTAACATCTATTTTTCGTGTAAGCAAATTAATCGGTCTTTCGGGGCCCCAGAGGTCGGGCCCTGGGCACGTGTACAGTGTGCCCTAATGGTTAAAACGGTATTGCCTTAGACGAATTTATGGATTTATCAGCAAGTCGACTTTTTCTCAATTTTTAAGAAAATTTGTTTTTAGCACTTAAGTAATACGAATTTAACATTATTTAATTTGTTATATATAGTAGAGAGCAGCTGTTTCTGCATGTTGTGATTTTTCCCTTTTACGAGCTTAAAAAGCATATTAGCATAAAACATAATTAATCCAAGCTTCAGGAGTCAAGCTCTTTTAGTTTTCCCTAGAGATGGGCACATGAGCAGATTAGAGCGTGATTCACATGATTCACGTGTGATCACTCGTGAGTGTGACTGAATTCAATTTTACTCACGTGATTGTGAGTGCAGAAAAAAATTGCGTGACTGAGTGTGCGTGAGTAAGATTTTTGCGTGAGTGAGTGTGCGTGAGTCGATTTTATTGCGTGAGTTTGCGTGATTTATTTTCTCTTCATATTTCCTTTTGTACCAAATAAAGCAACAACAAAATTGTAAAATTTGACTTAACTTAAGATTTCATCCCGAAAAAAAAAATCGCTGAACTTAAAATTTTGCTGAAAATGTTGAAAGATTTTTGAAATTTTAGTTTTTAAATTTTTTTTTGTATAAATAAAGAGTTTGGTGAGTGTGAGTGAAGCACGTGAGTGTGAGTTGTATAAAATTTACTCACGTTATTGTGCGTGAGTGTGAGTAGAAAAAATATAAAATTCCTGTCGTAAGCGTGAGTCAGTGAGTCAAAAATCCCTCACGCGCCCATCTCTTGTTTTCCCAGACGAACTGATGAACGCTGAAACATTTCTTTTTTTGCTCTTTTTAACTCAAATAAAATCAAACCAAAAAAAAGTACTTTAGTAGCATTATTATCATCTCCCACCTTAGTACTGGATAATATTTTGTTGTATTATTGTTTTATAAAATTTGTTTTTATTGTTTAACAAATTCACTTTGGGACAGTATAGAAGAATAGTTTCAACAGTTATTTCATAGCGTATAGAAGGTAAAAAAAAAAACGGTGTGTTGTCGCTCTCGCTGGTTGTCAATGACGGCAAACAAAACGGGTCATAGGAGAAAAAAAAATTAAATTATTTTAATATTAAAAAATAAACACTAATCTTTCAATTAAATTGTTTTGCATAATAAAATATTTTGTTACATTGTCATTTACTTAAAAAAAATTTAAATCATCATTAAAAATACTACAAAAAGGCACCTTAAACCTTTTTAAATATTACAAAAATATAAAATCAAGTTAAAACAATTAAAATAAAAAACTTTTAACAAAAAAACTTACTAAAAGTTCAAAAAGTTATTCAGCAGTAAAGTAACATCTCTAGTTGAATTTGTTTTTTTTTTCGTGTTTAGTTTTTTTTTTTGGTTAAGTCTTGAACTCACTTTACCACACAATATACTACAACAATTGAGTTCAAGACTCTCTACTTGTTTATAACATAATTGAAAATTTTTACCTTGACTTGCTTTTTTAGAACTGCATTAACCACTATTAAATACAGTGACTGTGTGGAAGAAAATAAGAAGTGTGACACAGTGTTAACGACCAAGGCCGTTTAAAGGCATCATTTTTTGGTAGCAACATATTATCATCATAAAATTGATATCTGAAAGTGAGTGAGTAATACTCATTATCCTGCAAAAATGGCCAATAATAATATTGATACTTTAACAAATGAATGGGATGAATTAAGTCGAGAATTTTCTGATCTTGAGGTAAGAATTTTTTTAAATCATATTTTTTTAACGTTTGTACGTGTTTATTTGTAAATTATTTAATTTTGTTTCCTGGTTTTTTTTGTAGGATTGTAATCGCAAATATATTGAATTATTGGAACAATTACATTCCCATCAACAAAAATGTTTTAATGAAATAAAACATCAACGTTATCGTATGAATCAAATAAGTTCATCATTAAGACAGTGAGTATTTTTTATTTTTAAGGTCTTTACTATATAAGTGAGTCATTCAAGCGGCATATTGCTAGGAAGTTTAAATTACCAGAATCGGTTTCGTTAACAAAAAATTCATAAAAATCCCATAAAGCGAGGATTTCTAGAAAATTTAGGGATAACGGGGGCAATTCATATTTTTTAGACCCTTTATTTTATCATAAAGTACAGTAGTTGTCAACTAATTAGAAATGTTTCTATAGTATAACTAGTTGGAAACGTTGTATAGTATAATACTCAACTTTTTTATTATCAAACGAGTATAGTTTACAAAAAATGTTATGTAGGTAATTTATAAAGCTTGAACTTAAACTCGATAGCGTCATGATTGAGTAAATAATAAATGTGCTACATTTTTCAGAATTTTTTTTTCTAAGTTTTAATATTAAAAATTTAAAAAAACGGCCAAATGGCAGAGCTTTGAACGAATTAATTCTATTGAGAATTAATTCACCAAAAGTTTAATTCTGTTTTAATAAGTTTTGAATTATCATTCCTTACCAGCATTCAACACGAATTAATTCAAAGGCTTAATTCTCAAAGCTTAAATCAAATTGAATTAATTCCCAAGAGAATTAATTCCTTGCAAGCAATCATTCGATTGAATGATCAAAATTTTTCATCATTCAAATCTATTACAAATTGAATGATGATTTTTTTTATTTCATTCCCTTTGTATTTTCAAAAATGTGTTGCTTGTGTGCATTTTAAGCATCTTCGTGTGTAAACGATCGGTTGTTGTTTTGTTGACGTCTCGTCTGCTGCTTCCCACACAAGCATAAATGAGGCATTCCACACCAAATGTCCAGCGAAAAAAAACACGTGTCGCACGAATTTCTGAATAGGTTGTATGGATAGCTCTATATGGAACTAAGAAAATTGCGTTTTTGGTTTTTCAATTTTTCAAAAACTGGGCTGAGGAGGCGTGGTCAAATATTGGAAAAATGGTCAAATTTGTGTCGAGTTGCCTTGATTAAATATTTATCACATTAAAACGGAATGCACCACAATCTCAAAAATTTACATTCTTATATAGTTTTGTATGGGCTATCGATTAAAATTTTTTTTTTGGAAAATTTTCAGAACCCGTTCTGAAATTTTCCATTTTTTAAAAAAGTCAATTTATAAAAAATCCGGCCACTTTTTTTTTTTTTTTTTAATTTTTTTTTTTTAAAGTTTAGATGTTTGTCCATCCACACAAAAAAATTCAGAAACACGTTCGGCGTTTTTTTCGAGAAAATCGCATTTGAATATTGAATTTCACGACAATTTTGGAATTTCCTTGTATTTTCTTGTTAAAACATGGCGTATGAGTAACAAATTTTTGCGAAACCAACGAGTTGATCCCATTTTAATTATTTGTTCATGTGTGGTGCAATATAGAGATGGGCGTGAGTGCGATTTGACCCACGCAAGATTTGACCCACGCAATTAAAGTCACTGACGACTCGTTATTATTTTTAGTTTACTTGTGCAATCACGTGAGTCAATTTACTGTTACTCACGCAGTTTTTGATTACGCTCACGGTTGTTCACTCACGCTGATGGTGATTTTACAAAAATAATAAAAACAACAAATTTTCTATGAAAAAATCCCAGAAAACGAAAACTCAAAAAAACAGTAAAATTCCAAAAAAAAAATAGTTAAAAATCACAAAAACTTACTTAAGAAAAATTTTAAGCATTCACTCATCACGCAAAAATTGGACTTCATAATCACTCACGAAATGTTCTACTAACGCTATGTCTGAGGAGGCGTGGTCAAATATTAATGTCGCGAATAGCTTAGTACGTGACTCGCGAGTCATTTTTTTCAAATGTTGAACGTTAAAGGATATGTACCTATAATGTAGTGTCCGATTTATTGCTCCCGCTTAAATGCGCTTATCCAAAATATTAAATAAATCAGAAGGATATTGATGCATTTACATAAAAAAAACTCTTATAAATGCACATCAAGTGGTCTGTCTGTCTGTATGTATGTCTATCTGTCTGGCTGTATGTATGTCTGCTTGTATGTCTGCTTGTATGTCTGATAAACAAAACCCCGCTTAAATGCGTAAGACTGGTAAAAGAGTTTCATACAAAGTTCACTGAAATATCAAAACTAAAATGAACTGAAATATCACCACTAAAATGAGTTCCCCGCTTTATTGATTCACTTGCGGAAGCATAAATAACAATAAACAAATTCAAAAACTTAAGATCACTAGATTAACGTTTATATGCATCAATATTCTTTTGATTTATCTTATATTTTGGATAAGCGCATTAAAGCGGGAGCAATAAATCGGAGACTACATTGTAGGTACATATCCTTTAACGTTCAACATTTGAAAAAATTGACTCGCGGGTCACGTACTAAGCTATTTTTAATTAAACCCTCACTTAGTTTTCACTTAACAAACTTGAGTTATGCGTTAGTGTCATTCTTGCCTGAATCACGCAAAAACGTTACCAGAGACCTTTTCTATTTATACTATATTAGAGATGGTTGACTCACTTGCGAATCACACGTGAGTAAAAACTAAATCACTCACGATATTAAAAAGGTAGCGTGAGTAGAAAAACATTTCGTGAGTGATTAGGAAGTCCAATTTTTGCGATGTGATTTTTAACTTTTTTTTTTTATTCTTACTGTTTTTTTTTTTGAGTTTCCGTTTTTAGTGCTTTGTTTTCATAGAAAATTTGTTGTTTTTATTATTTTTGTAAAATCATCATCAACGTGAGTGAACAACCGTGAGCGTAATCAAAAATTGCGTGAGCGTGAGTAACAGTAAATTGACTCACGTGATTGCACAAGTAAACTAAAAATAATAACGAGTCGTCAGTGACTTTAATTGCGTGGGTCAAATCTTGCGTGGGTCAAATCGCATTCACGCCCATCTCTATATTGCACCACACATGAACAAATAATTAAAATGGGATCAACTCGTTGGTTTCGCAAAAATTTGTTACTCATACGCCATGTTTTAACAAGAAAATACAAGGAAATTCCAAAATTGTCGTAAAATTCAACATTCAAATGCGATTTTCTCGAAAAAAACGCCGAACGTGTTTCTGAATTTTTTTGTGTGGATGTACAAACATCTAAACTTTAAAAAAAAAAATTAAAAAAAAAAAAAAAAAGTGGCCGGATTTTTGATAAATTTACTTTTTTAAAAAATGGAAAATTTCAGAACGGGTTCTGAAAATTTTCCAAAAAAAAAATTTTAATCGATAGCCCATACAAAACTATATAAGAATGTAAATTTTTGAGATTGTGGTGCATTCCGTTTTAATGTGATAAATATTTAATCAAGGCAACTCGACACAAATTTGACCATTTTGCCAATATTTGACCACGCCTCCTCAGCCCAGTTTTTGAAAATTTGAAAAACCAAAAACGCAATTTTCTTAGTTCCATATAGGGCTATCCAAATAACCTATTCAGAAATTTACGGGACACATGTTTTTCTGTAGCGGGACATTTGGTGTGGAATGCCTCAAATGTGTGTGTATGTGTGTTGCGCTTCACTGTTTTAAATTGAATGATAAGAAAATTTCACCATTCAATTTGTAGTAGATTGATTTGGATAAAAAAATAGTTCATTCCTTAAGAATGACCATTCTTAAGGAATGAATTCTTGAAAGAATTAATTCAATGATTATGAAAGTTGAATGATTTTAGGGAATGCCAAATTCTATTTTTTTAATTCGAATTAGGAAATTGAATTAAAGAATTAATTCTTTCGAACCTTTGCCAAATAGTTGTTATTCAGTACACAGTAAAAAGTTTTGGGTTATATTTAAAACCTAGCGGAGCACATTTTAAACTACTTTGGAATTAAATTCAAAGTTAAATCCGAAATGGGTTATGTGCTAAACCACATAGGGATTAAAAATTTGATTATCTTTATGTAATTTTTTTTAGTTTTATTTTGATGCCAAAAAATAATTAAATTTCTCTCTTGAAAAACTTATAAAAAATAAACGTCAAACGTCATCAATAAATTGTATTTCATCAAGTTTAAGATAAACACTTAACAAGGAATTAAAAACAGCTGTCAATTTGAGTGAACAAAAAATTCTTATTCATTCAATGAAAGTAAGCAATGTACATAAAAGTAAAAAATTTATATTATCAAAATTTGTGATCCAGAAAGTGAAGATTTTACTCCGACCGAAATATAAATATCAAGTAAGTATTGACTACAAACGTTTATCAATCATTTTAATTGATTTTTGGTTAACTTTACTTTTAGGCCAGCTAAATCTTGAAGCAGAAGGCAGAGAGATGGAATTTTTAGATCACGACGGTGCCTACCTCCAGGAATAATTTCTTAATATAGAAGCAGTAGCAGTTTATTTTATGCAGAGTTGTGCTGAGTTTGGGTGACAAATCAACAGTCCTCTGGATTTTAACTTTATTCATGTATTTGGTCTGTATTTGTATTCAATACACAAAAATATTAAAAAACATAACCTTACATTTGTTTTATTTATTTTTGGAGAAATTTAAGTCCTGCCTTGTTCAAATAAACACCTGTTTAGGTGTAAAATTATTTCCATATTTTGGTTTTATTATAACACCCAAAAATAAATTCAAAATCCATTCTCTCACTCTCTTTTTATCTCTTTAAAAGTAACTTTTTATGGAATAAATTAAATTATTTTTGGCATTGTTATATATACACACCAGCTACACTCAACCAAAAATCATTGTATTCCCAAAGAAAATCGTTGTAAATTCAACAGAAATCATTGTTGATTTTGACCCTACAAATATTTATGTTGATTTTAATAAAAATTGTTGTCAGTTTTTGTAAAAGTTGATCAACTCGTTCTTTTGTAAATCAACTCGTATTTTTTGTAAACTCAACTCATATTTTTGTTGATATAAGAAATTTTATTAATAAAAAAAAACTTGTTGTTATTTGTTAATATTCTTTTATTAAGTAAAAATCACAATATTTCTTAGAATTATCACCGGCTTTTTAAGCTGCACGAGATTTTCACACACACTTCGTTTATTTATGTTATGCACTCGTAAGCCATTCTCCAGTTTTCTAATGACACCAAATCAAAAACCTTAAAAAAAACAAACAAAAATTATAATATAGTATGAATACATAAAGTAACCAATGTATTTTATTACTTACCAAATATTTACAGATCAGAATCTGATCATCAGATCCTATTTTTATTTATTTTTATACAGTGACTCAAAGTAATAATGGAACAGCATATATTTGTTAGAAGTTCTTTAAAGCAAAAGTTATCAATACTAAACCTGATTATTATCAATAGACTATTTTTGAAAAAAGTACTATATAGGAAATTTTCCAAGCTTTAATTTAAGCTTAATATCGTCTAGATTGAGCAAATATTAAATGAGATACGAGGGTCGCACTGGAAAATGAAATTATTTGTAGATGTTTTTTTGACATTTTTTTAAAAATATTTCTAAGTCGATTTCTTCCAAGTTCAAACATTAAAAATTTAAAAAATTATCCAATAATTTTTATTTAGTTATTAGCTAGTTTTTATAACAACCCAAACAAAAAATTTAATTTTTTAAATACAGTGGAAGAAATCCGCATTTTTTGACCTCCAACTCGTTTGACCACCAATTTTTTGTAAACAAAGAACAATTTTAATTATTCTTATATCTCATTACTATATACTTAGATGTACTCAAATTAATAAACAATAAAATATTTTCTTTGTTTACAACAACTTGGTGGTCGAAAGAGTTGGAGGTCAAAAAATGCGGATTTCTTCTATTGCATTTAAAAAATTTCATTTTTTGTTTGGATTGTTGGAAAAACAAGCTGATGACTAAATAAAAATTATTGGGTAATTTTTTAAATTTTTAATGTTTGAACTTGGAAAAAATCGACTTAGAAATATTTTTAAAAAAATTTCAAAAAAATATCTACAAATAATTTCATTTTCCATTGCGACCCTCGTATCTCATTTAATATTTGCTCAATCTGGATGCTATCAAGCTTAAATTCAAGCTTGGAAAATTTCCTATGTAGCACTTTTTTCAAAAATAGTCGATTGATAACAATCAGGTTTAGTATTTAAAACTTTGTCTTTAAAGAACTGCTAACAAATATACGCTGTTCCATTATTACTTTGAGCCACTGTAATATTAAATATTTTTATAAGAAACAAACACATAAAATAATTTTATAAGAGACAAACAAATTTCACATTGCAATGCATTGCTACCAACTTGATAATACAAAAATGGACGAACAGGGTTGTTTTTTCTTTTTTGGTTTTATCTATTGAATTCTGTATAAGCGTTGTAAAAAGTTGATTCAACTTTACTGATTATTCAACGATATCAACATTAATTTTTGTTGAATACGGCAATATTCTGTAAAACTTGATCTACAATGGGTTTACTAATTTTTCTACTAAGATATTTCTATGAGTGTAGGAATTAAAATTAACCCAAAACTTTTTACTGTGTAATCAACTAATTTTTCCAACAACCTAAACAAAACATTAAATTTTTTAGACACAGTAGAAAAAATCCGCATTTTTTGACGTCCAATTCTTTTGACCACTAATTTTTTGTAAACTTAGAAATATTTTTAAAAAATTTTCTGAAAAATGTCTATAAATAATTTACTTTCCCAGATCGACCGTCGACCCTTTAATTTTTACCACCGATAGTACTAACAGAGGCAGGAATTATAGGCTTTTAAAGACGACGATCGGAAAACTAGGCGTTCTGCCTTTTCTGTAATAAAGCATAAACGGCTGAACCGATTTAGATGAAATTTTTACCACAGATAGTACTAACCGAGGCAGAAATAATGAGCCACAATAGAGGGTAGGGTGAACGAAATTTATTGCATTGAAAGTTATTTCTGCCTTTTCCGCAATCACGGTTAAACGGCTGAAGCGATTTTCATAAAATTTTCGGCTGTAGGCAAAATCGCCCAAAGAAAAATCGCCCAAAAAATTTTATGAAAAATCGCCCAAATGCAAAATCGCCCAAAAAATATGAAAAATGGCCCAAAAAGAAAAATACGAAACTTCGCCCAAAATTAACGAAAAAAAGCCCAAAAACGAAATGAAAAATGGCCCAAAATAAAAAAAATATTTTTTCTAACACATTTTTTCCAAAGCACAAACTACACAGAAAAGCTTTCTTTTGCGGAGAGGGTGGGTCTATGGCATGGAGTTTGTATTCCCTAAGCCCGGCCGAAGGCCGCGTACGCAGAAGCACTTTAAGACAAAGACAAAAACTTTTAAGATAAGACCAAAGGTTACTTGTTTATTATTTATTTTTATAGATCGTTGTTTTGAGAATACAGCCCGTAAAATGCATAAGTATCAAATTAACTTTAATCAAAGCGCACAGGCGAAAAATTTTACCAACAAATTTTAACAAAAAATCGCGCGATTTTTTGTTAAAATTTGTTGGTAAAATTTTTCGCCTGCGGAGCTTTCATCGGAGTTGCATGCTGTTTTTAAATTCATTACTTTTGATTTTCTAATGCGCTGCGATAGATTAATATATAGCGTGGTAATCTGCATGTAAGAGCAGTGGCTTTGGGTTCGATTCCCACCAGAGCCTTTGCATGTTAGCAACAACGAAACGGTTTTGCTTCAGCTTATTCTTGGTAAGTTAAATATATAATTTACAAAAAAAAGAACACGATATCCGTTTTCTGTTTCTAAAAATAATAATATACTGATTTATTGTGGCATACATATTTCAGTTTTGACATTTTAAGATTTTGACAAAAAATAAAACCAAAATAAAATTGGGCAATTTTTCATATATAATTTTTGGGTTATATTTCGTAATGAAAAATCACCCAATTTTTAATTTCGAAATTTTGCCCAAAAACTATGAAAATTTGCCCAAAAATGTTGGGTAACTTTTCATATGAAATATTACCCAAATTTGTATGAAAAATTTTTGGGCGAATTTTCGCTTTCTTTTTTGGGCCATTTTTCTTTGGGCGATTTTGCCTACAGCCAAAATTTTCACCACAGAGTGTATTAACCGTGGCGAAACTAAAAGCTACAATAGAGGCCGATCTCAAAAATGGGCGTAAAATGCCACGCCCCTATGTATTACATTGAAAGCTATTAACGTCGGTTTCGTATCACTCATAAACGGCTGAACCGTTTTTAATGAAATTTTTGTCACAGATAGTACTAAAGGTGCCTTCAGACTATAATATTTGTACACTCATAAAAAATTGTTAGTATTCCTTACAAAAAAGTCTGTTACCATTACTAATAAAGTTTTCAATTTGTGCCCGATAACTTTTTCAGTTACCATTACAAACTTTGGTTTTCAAAAATTAGTAATCTTGAAAATACTAAAAAAATTAGTATTACTAAATTTTTTTGTACAATTTTTGTAAAATGGATTTTAAAACGCGTTTGTAAATAATATTAACTTTTTCTGTAAAAAAATTGTAAATTGTGTATTTTTTAATTTTTTGTATTTGTATACATCATGTAAATTGCGTATTGCGCTTGTTGTCGCCAATAACTATTTCCATGCAAGTCAGTTTTTGTTAGAATTTTCGATCTAAAAAAGAGAAAATATTGAACACATTTTTTTAATACAAAATATACATACTACCATATAAATTAATTCTTTGAAGATTGATGTTGAATAAATTGGTGTACGGTGAACTAAAATAAAAAAATATATATCAACATAATGTTTTAAATAGATCACAAAAATATACAATTGTTACCTGTTGTCATCATTTCCTATTTTGCTTTATTATTCTAAAAATAAAAAACGAGTTACATAATTTTAAACAAAAAATACTTAAAGATTTGGTTACCTGCTATGGTTTTTTTGTTGTAATATTTTTTTTGTACATTTTTTTATTCATTTTACCCGTCGCGCGATGTTCACCGATCGAATGTTATTTTGTGACTAAAATATTCAAAGAAAGGCATAAAATAAGTTACACAAAAATCAACCCTTTATGTGCGTGAGAAAAAAATATTCGTGGATAGCATAAACAAAAAAATTCTGCAAGTAAAGAAGAAAGAAAAAAAAATCTGATGTTTTATGGAAATTTTCCATTTGAAAAGGTCGGCATTGTTTTTTAAATTTTGCATGTCTTCTCTTGTCTCTATTTTTGTTTTTAAATTGAAAAAAAAAACTAATGAAGCGTAAATGAATATTAAAAATAATAAACATATTCATACTCATCAAAGCGCAGTTTTATCGTTAAAAAATAACTAATAATATATTTTTTTTATTTATTTTTTTTTAATTTCCAAATATTTTAATAAAATAAAATATTTTTAATTATAGTGTATAGGTTTTCTAGAGAAAAAAAAACGAAATTTACTAACTAATATTGTAAAATTTACAAAATAATTATCAAAAGTTAGTACGATAATTTTTAAAAAATCAACTGAAAAAATTATTAAAAAATTAGTATAAAATTAATAGTTTGTAAAGCGAGTTTACTAATAAGAATTACTAAAAATTGATTTTTTAGTAGAATTTAGTAAAAAAGTGGTAAAGTTGAGTTACAAACCACTTTACAAATTTTTTTACTAACGTATTTTTTTGAGTGTAATAATATCTGTCAAAATTCTGTGTAAAATCTATAAAATAGTATGGTGTAAACACAAATCGGTATAAAACCAAGAGAAATAAGGATTAAAAAATGACAAGCGGATACGTATTCCCATTTTTAGAAATTTCTCTAAAAATAAGAAAACGTATACGCTTTTCATAAGATCAGGGTTATATTTGTTTTGATAATACTTAAGATGTGATGGTGTAAATACGCACAGGATTTATTAAAAGATTTTTTGACAAGCGGAGAAAATTTCGTATCATTTAAGATACGTATTTTCTTACGACTCAGTATTATAGTCTGAAGTGGGCTTAACGAAGCAAAAACTATACGCAATCAGTGGAAAACGGTTAAACCGATTTTCATTAAATTTTAACAATAGACATTACTAACCGATGAGGAAACTAGACTATTAAAGAGAGCGAACAAAGGGGCGTAAAATAGCGCGCCCCTTTTTTTATTAAACGCTATTTCTACATGTTCCGTATCCTAGCATAAACGGCTAAACCGTGTTTACCACAGAAGTTACTAACCGAGGCGGGATTAAAATTAAATTGAAATGCACCTTTGAACTTTCTGGCTGTTCCTTAATCACGCTTAAACGACTAAACCAATTTTAACAAACTTTTTCCACAGATAGTACTAACCGAGGCGGGAACTTTAGTCTGTATTAACCAGGCGATAGGGCAAAAGGGAATAAGGATTATAAATATTAAATTAGTTGAAGAGAATCTAAATGTATTCAATGTCAACATAATTAACCGACTGATTACTAAGGGTCTTAAGGGATATTACTGTCTTTATTTATGCAACCTTATCCGCTATGGTTCCGAGCATGGTGTGTACGTGTTCCGCCTTCATGGGAACAAACACTCTCGGCCGAGTAGATGTGTAAGATGTGTAATAAAAACCTTTTTTTAACAAAAAAAAATCAAAAAACATTTTTGTTTTCACTTTGTTCGGAGCTTTCAGATTATTAAGACAAAACAGGAATTCAGAAAAAATTACCCACAAGTCCAATATTTTGTTGTATTAAATAGTGACCTAAAAGGCAACTATTCCAAACTCCGAAATCAAGAAAAAAAAATCGCTCTACCCTTATGAAGTGTTTATATTCACCTGTAAAAAGTCATGAAGCGGATATTTTTTTCAACCCGAGCAACGCACAGTGATTCGTTCCCATATATCGAGTGGGCAAAAATAGAATATTGGTCGCAGATTTCTGAAATTTGGTACACAAGCATTAAATTATCTAATCAAGAAAAAAACGAGTTTTTGGAAAAATCGGAGCAAGGACACGCCTACCCCCCATATATCCTGAAATTTAAATATGTGATTAAAACTACAAAAATGGTCACAAAATTCCCAAACTTTGTCAATGTTACCAATTTTGATATAGTATTTTATGTGTAAATTTTTTTTCTTAATTGAAGCAAGGACTCGTGTGGCTGCCATATATCCTTTTTCTTAAAAATATTGTAAATCGCTCAAAAATTACTCGATACCCTTGAAATTTTTTTGTAAAAATTTGAATAAGTGATGTTAATGTGTGTGCAAAATTTCGCTGAAATCGGTTTTGTAAAACAAAAGTTATTTACACATCCTTTTTAAAAACTGCAATAAAGTGTTAATTTAGTTTAATCACAAAAATAAAATAGAAAGAGTTGACAACGATTTTCCAAATTTGGTACCCAAGCACAAAATTAATTAGTAGAAAAAAAATTAAAATTTTGAGCAAATCGGTCGAAGGACATTTGTACCTGTCGTATATCCTGAAACTTAAAAGGGGAGTTTTAGCCACAAAACTTGATATAAAATTACTAAACTTAGTTATTGTCTTAGAAATTTAGATAACTATCGACGTACAATATTTGTATTTTAATCTGAGCAAGGACTCGCGTGGCTGCCATATATCCTTTTTCTTGAAATCGCTGTAACTATTTTAAAAATATTTCAATTGCTATCAAATTTTTAATATAGATTAGATCAAATGGCGTTAATAAGTGTGCCAAATTTCGTTGAGTTACTTGCGGTAACAAAAAAGCTGTTAATATATCCTTTTTTTAAATATAGTCAAAAATATAAAAATACATATTAACTGCAAAAACCAAACATTCGCAACACTTATTTCCTATTGCATTACCAAAATAAATTTATTCAAAATAAGTTTTAAGTAAACTCGTTTAATATTTGCTTTATTCCTAAGTATATACCCCGTTAATAACAAAAAAACTTTAAAACAAAAAACTTTTTTTTTGATACTTAAATTTTTTTTTTTTTCGTTTTTTTCAAAAACTTAGTTATTTTTATCATTTGATCGTATAGAAAACAGTCCAGGATGTTTAAAAAATCAATAAAAAACAATTTCTAAGTACGAACTTTTTTTATGTATCTCAAAAAAAATTTGGTTTTGATTTGGGATACCAACGAAAATAGAATACTGGTTTTAAAGCAAAATGGCCCACTGTATACTTATTTTATCGAATTATTTACTATAAATTTATGGTATACAATACAATAAATCCCTTTATATAAAAAACACTAAAATGTTGATGTATTTTTTAAATTTATTTACAGTAAATAAAATAAAAAAAAAAAAAAATAATCCAATTTTAGATTTTTTTTAAAATTTTTTTTTTTCAACTTAAAAAAAAAACTTAGTTATTTTTATTTTTTGATCTTATAAAACATAGTTAAAGCTACAAAAAAAATGAAAAACAAAAAAATTTTATTCACGAACTTTTTTTATGAAGGCCATTAAAATTTGGGGATTTTGGGGATTTTAGTAAAAGTCATAGATAACTTTTAAAGCAAAACGGCCCACGTACGGCATATTTTTTTTGATTTTTTTGTTATATTTTTACAGTATACTATATAATGTATCAATGTGTTAAAAAAAAATACTTAATATTGGATTTTTTTCTAATATTTTTTCCATTAATAATATAGCTTTTGAAAAAAATAAAATAAAGACACATACAAAACCTTACTTTTTTCCAACTTCAGACAAAAACTTAGTTATTTTTATTGTTTTGCCTTATAAACCATAGTCCAAACTATCGAAAAAGCAAAAAAAATAATTTTTTGACTCACGAACTTTTTTTATGGACTCCATCAAAATTTGTCAATTTTTGGGGATTCTGTAGAAAAAATACAGATTTCAGAGCAATACAAAAATGTATTTCAAGATTAATTCACAAAAATTGAAAATACAACTTTTAGCAAATATATCTAAGTAACTTTTGCAAAAAAAAGTTAGTTGATTTTTTTAAAATTCGATTTTTTATAATTATTTTAGTAAACCTATAAAATTCAATTTTTTTGTTTACACACAATAGCGAAAAATTTCCATACTTTAGCGCCCTCTTGTGGCAACATATGACTTCTTAAAAATCAGAAAAGCACATATTTTTTTTAGTTTACTATTAAACTATAAAAATACAAAAAATCATCAACATTGAAGACATACTTCTTTTTTTGATTTTTGCCAATGAAACGAATCACTGTGCAACGCCGGGAGCCAAACAGCTAGTATGAAATATTTAAATGCAAGAAGATGTTTATAGTCCTGCTTAAACATTTTTTTTTCCGATTTTCCTCGGTGATCCACTATTCCACGATTTGATGAGCTTTGTTTCTTCCAAAAATTTCTTCTGCCAAAAAATTTTTACAAAAAAACATTTAAAAAAGTATTTTTTGATTTTTACTCACATATTTTCAAATTTTAATTGACCTTCTTCGAATTTCAACAGAATTTTTTCGAAATTAAATTGACCTTTTTATACCCTCCACTATAGTGATAGAGGGTATATATAAGTTTGTCATTCCGTTTGTAATTCATCGAAATATCGGTCTGGGACCCCATAAAGTATATATATTCATGATCCCCGATCGATTTTAAGACATTCTAGCTATGTCCGTCTGTCTGTGGATATGGTGATCACGGCCAAAGTATTACACGGAGATGACTGAAATTTAACATATTTATTGGAAGTTCTCCCGAGAAGTTTGGTATTGCATTTGAGCGATATCGGTTTAGCGGTTCAAAAGTTATGAACGAAAATGTAAGGACACCTCAAAAATTTTAGTACATTAAACATAACCTAAAAATACAAAATGCTTTAATTCGGCTGCTGGTTGACATATGTGAACATAGTTGAACACCAAAAGGTATTTAAACAAGTGCGAACATATTTTTTGACAAAAAAATAAAAAAATCGCGGATTTTTTTTTTTACCAATTTTTTTTTTTCGCGGAATTTTTTTTTCCTAAATTTTTTTTTTTCAAAAGTAATTTCTTTTTAAATAAAGTTTTTTTGCAATAATCTTTAAGAAATTGTGGAGGGTATCAATACATTCGGTAAGGCCGAATTTAACTTTTTTACTTGTTTTAACTAGAGTTGATGAATTAAAATTTAATTTTCAAATGAAATCATTAAATTTCAAATAGAATTTTCAAATTGAAAAAGAATAACTTAATCATACCACAATGCAAACGTTGTCAGGGGTTTAACCATACACAAAGATACTGCTCCAGAGAACCGCGTTGTGTAAGTTGCGCTGGTAAACATATAACTGCCCAATGTACCATTCAAAAATCTGTTCCCCCACTTTGTGTGAATTGTAATGGACAACATCCTGCTAATTATAGAGGGTGCGAAGTAGCAAAAGAGCTGCAAAAGATTAGAAAACAATCTATAAAGAAAAATACGTTAAATAACAGAAATAATATACAAAGTCAAGATTATGATGGTGAAGAAAGTGATGTCAGTAGTGCCAGAAATAGTATACAATCACAGAGAATAAATAGCCATACAAATAACCATCCTGGTTACACGCAAGCACGTAGAACAGCTGCCAACTACAGAAAAAGTACACAAAGTCTAGATAATGGTGGTGAAGAAAGTGATGTTAGTAGTGTCCAAAGTAGTACACAATCACAGAGAATATATCGTCATACAAAAAATCATCCTACTTACGCGCAAGCATGTAGAAATGCTGCCAAAAAAAACAAATAAAGAACGCGAAGAAAATAATTCAAACAACGAACTTATGAAACTTATTAGACAACTAAACCAAAGAATGGAAGAACAGAGTTATATCAATGAAAAAATCTTTGATAAACTAAGAATAATTGAACAAAAATTTTAAACTCATAATGGCCAAACTACTAAAAATTGTCACTTGGAATGCAAATGGTTTGCAAAATCACCTTCGTGAACTGCAAATTTTTCTTATCAAAGAAGAAATTGACATATGTCTTATATCAGAAAGCCATAACACTTTGCAAACTTATATAAACGTAAAAGGATACAAAAACTACAATGCTTATCACCCACTTAAAATAGCGAGAGGCGGTGCTACTGTTTTGGTAAGAGAAAATATTAAACACAATGAACATTCAAAAATAGAAAATCATCAAATGCAAGTTATTACCATAAGCGTAGAAGTAAATAATAAAAATTGCTTACTGTCGGCAATATACTGTCCACCCAGATATACACCTACATCAATGGATTTCATTGATCTTTTTGAATCGTTGGGACCTTGTTTTATTCTAGGAGGAGATTTTAATGCCAAGAATGTTTATTGGGGGTCGAGACTAACTACTGCGAAAGGCAAAAATTTGTTACAAGCAGGCAGAAATAAAAAATGTAACTTCCATTCGGGTAACAGGCCTACTTACTGGCCCACGGATAATCAAAAAATTCCAGATCTGATTGATTTTTATGTATCAAAAGGACTCAATAAAAAACATATTTTTGTTCAAAATTCTGATGATCTATCTTCTGATCACTCACCAGTGATAATGATAGTAAGAGAAAACATAATAGAGAAAACACTACCTCCTACGTTAACAAGTAAAAAAACAAATTGGGAATCCTTTCGTAAATATGTTAATGAAGAAACTGATCTTAATATATCCCTCAAAACTCCATATGAAGTTGAAGACGAACTTGATAAATTAATAAATAATATTCAATCAGCCGCCTGGAGAAGTACACCAATGAACAACAAAACTGTGAAGCCATTCTGTCCTGTAGAAATCAAAAACCTCATTAAAGAAAAACGAAAAGCTCGAAAAAAATGGCAATCGAACCGAACTTCTGAAAACAAGAATAAGGTAAATCAATTAACAAACAAACTTAAACGTGTGCTTAAAAATAAAGAAGACACTGAACTAACAAATCGTTTAAGAAACTTAACTGCAACAAAAGATACAGATTATTCTCTTTGGAAAATAACCAAACAAGCCTGTAACTCAACGTTGACTATTCCTCCAATTAAACTAGATAATGGTACTTGGGCGAAAAACGCAATTGAAAAAGCAAACCTGTTTGCTGATTACCTTGAAGAAACTTTTAAACCTCTTCCTAGGATGTCAAACGACGAGAATATAGTTGGGTCTTGTTCTGAGGACAACATCGTAATTCCGCTAGTTACCTTAAATGAACTTAAGAATGTAATTAATCACGATATTAAAAACTTTAAAGCACCTGGTTACGACCTTATAACTGGTAAACTGCTTAAAGAACTGCCTGAAAAAACAATTAGAAACTTTTTATACATTATAAACGCTTCACTGCGACTCAAATACGTTCCAAGCCAATGGAAAGTGGCTGAAGTGTTAATGATTCGTAAACCAGGAAAACAACCAAATGATAAAAAATCTTATAGACCAATATCCTTACTACCTACAATGTCGAAAGTCTTCGAAAAACTTCTTCTTAAACGGCTAAATCCAATATTGGAGGAGAGGCATCTAATTCCTAGCCATCAATTTGGATTCAGGTCAAAACACTCAACAGTTGAACAGGTACACAGAGTCACCAACGTAATAGAAAAAGCTCTGCATGAAAAACATATATGTTCTGGAGTATTCATTGATGTGGCGCAAGCCTTTGACAAGGTTTGGCACGATGGTTTAAACTTCAAACTACAAAGAGATTTACCTAAATCATATAGTGAAATATTGAAATCCTATATTACTGAAAGATTTTTTCGAATAAAACATGAAGACGAATTTTCCAGCTTAAGAAAAATTGAAGCTGGAGTCCCTCAGGGCAGTGTACTGGGTCCAACATTATACATTTTGTATACTAGAGATATTCCATCTACACCCGAAACTAATATTGCAACTTTCGCGGATGATACCGTACTACTAGTCACTGGAACTAATATCAGCGAAAATACCATCAAATTGCAGACGGCAACAAATAACATCCTAAGCTGGACAAAAAAATGGAGAATTAAGTTAAACGAATCGAAGTCGACCCATATAAACTTTACAAATAGAAACATAGTAAATCTACCCATTTTCATGAACAACAATACAGTACCTTATGCGAATACAGCCAAATATCTCGGTTTTACGCTGGATGCAAAATTAAAATGGAAGGAGCACGTGAAGAAAAAACTTGAAGAATTAAAGATCAACCTTCGAAAAATGCACTGGCTTTTTTGCCCAAACTCCGAAATATCGATGCAAAACAAATTACTTTTATATCAGCAAATTCTTAAACCAAAATGGACTTATGGCATCCAGATTTGGGGATGTACGGCGAAGTCAAATATTAAAATAATACAAACCTTTCAAAATAAGGTCCTGCGGCTGATAACCAATAGTCCGTGGTATATCAGAAATAAAGACATCCACAGAGATTTAAATGTACCAAATGTAAACGACGTGATTAAATTATATGCAAAAAAACATGCGCAAAAGCTACTTCAGCATACGAATGATGATCTACGAGAAGTGATATTAAATCCCATGCAGCATACAAGATTGAAAAGAACTGTGCCAACGGATTTGTATCTGGTGAATGAGTAAATTTGTTCTAAATATGATTTTTTTTATATATTAGGAATAACCAATGGGTTATGTCCTTACTACCCGTGATTATGTATTGAAATGTAAATTACTAGATGAGCCTTCATTGTACTCAGTTGTAATAAATAAAAATTTTGAAAAAAAAAAAAAAAAAAAAAAATTATAATTAAAGGGCTTACTGCAAGAACTTGATAAGCACCATTTTATTTTTTTGTGTATTTCGCCTTCTGCTGATGTTCCATTGACAAATTTTTGGCAGAATCCAATTTCTGTATTTCAAAGACATCAATAGATCAAATTTTATTTATATTTTGTAAATTTATATTGAAAATTTATTTCTGAATTGTAGTTAAAAAATGTGAATTCAACGTTAATCAGATACCCAACTAAAAGAAACTACCAAACTCTGGGATCAATCATTCATTAAATACAGCTCCCCTTAGTTTTCCTTAATAATTTTTAAAGTTTCATGACTTATGGACTTTGCTTTAAGAAATTTTGAATGATTCAATTAAAAACCAATTAAATTTAGACCCCTAAAAACTAAAAAAAATCGTTTTTATTTATTATTTTTTAACAATACCTTAAAATGAAAATTATTAATAAACGATTATAAAAATATCTTTGAAATTTCTTATCAATGGACAACACAATTTTAATGGATAACATGAAAAGATACGTATGTTTGTAAATTGTTTAGGCGTTGGATACATGTATACATTTAGTACATATGTATTTGTATTTTTAGGTGTTATTTTTATCTGTCCTAAACTAACAAAAACTTCTTATCAATGAAAAAAAAAAAACAGTTTAGAAAAACAAGGAATCCAATGTTCAAATTTCACATACAAACTAAACTGGCCAATTAAATACATACATTCGAATAAACTTCATATCAACAAAAAAATATATATAATTGTAGTTCATAATAATTTAAAGCGGTGTTTTTCTTTTTGGGAGAAAAAAACAGTAACAAAATGTTCGTCATAAAAAAATATAACCGATATATTAAATTTTTTAAATATAAAAACAATATCTATAACTTGTTGGTAGGCAAATAAATAATAAATTTTAGAACACCAATAGGTCTATTCGACTACCCAAATTTCTTACTATTTTTTATTACAACTGGAAAGTCTTGTTTACTTTTTGTATTGAAAATTTCCAGCTGTAATAAAATGAGTAAAAAATAGTAAATTGTAGTAAGGTCATCGAATAGACCTAATATTTCAAAATTTGTCAATAGGATTCTAAAAATATCTATGTATCTTAATTTTATAATTGCTCAATTTTTACACCATTTTCAAAATTCTATTAAACTTTGAAATTCCCCAATATTTTTTTTAATTTCTATAAATTTGTATGTTAATACATTTATATTTTTTATTTTTCCAGATTCAAAAATAGTCAATCCCCCGAAGATAAAGAAAAAGTTGCTGAATTGCAGAAAAATACTCTTAAGCGTAAAGCACAACTATATGAAATTGAACAATCCTTACCTGCTAAATCAGGACGTTATTTAAGAGTAAGTATTCAAACTCAAAATAATTATTAAAAATATTTCGAAATTAAATTAAAAAAAATTTCAAATATAATTGATGCCTGTAAGAAAACTAAATACACGCAAATTTTTTTTACTTTAAATTAAAATTTTTCTGTTTGATTTGAAATTCGCAGAATTTCGTTAAAAAAAAACAATTTAAATCACTTGTGTTTATCGTTTTGTTTGTTTCAAAACTTTTTTTTAGATTATACTTGGCGATGTTAATGTTTCCATTCTCAATAGAAATGATAAAGTTCGTTATAAAGATGAATATGAAAAATTCAAGCTGATACTCAATGTGATTGGTCTGTTGATGGCATTCTTGAATTTGATCTTCAATTACAGGTAAGCAAAAGTATTTTTTTTGTAATTACAGAAATGCAAATATTTACGAATTACTGAACGATTTTATTCGGCATATCATTTTTTTTTTTCATATCTCAAATTTCAATTGCTA
The DNA here is from genome assembly GCA_963921195.1 of Pegoplata infirma. Classification (NCBI taxonomy): domain Eukaryota; kingdom Metazoa; phylum Arthropoda; class Insecta; order Diptera; family Anthomyiidae; genus Pegoplata; species Pegoplata infirma. The sequence goes on along the minus strand of OY992540.1, from coordinate 30,865,774 downwards.
TTTTTCGAATTTAAACATTCGAAATACATACATATTAAAATTCGAGATGATCAATTGAATGAAACTCAATAAGAATTTTAAATTGAAATTTGAAAACTTTAATTTAAAAAAAAACAAGTAAGAAAGTTATAGTCGGTCAAGACCGACCATATAATACCCTACACAAGAGTTTCCCGGAAAATGGATCTCATGGACCGATTAGATCTATATGTTGTAAAATCTTTAATAAGTGTAAAAAACACTCACAAATCAAATTTGAGTGAAATAGGCTTCTATTTGTTGACAATAAACCGCTTTAACTGAATATCGGGCGAAATTTTCACAAGGGGCCTGAGTCCAAAACTGGTCCGATGATTATCAGGTTTGATAAGGTTATTTAAGTACGCGTTTAACATACACAAACAAAATTTTAATTAAACATTTTCTATTTTCATGACTTTTGAGACATTTATGCGAAAATCGGGAAGGTGGTTTGTATGGGGGCTACAAGAAGAACTGGTCCGATTTCTTTGAAATTCGGAATGATGATTTGTGAAGACAAAACATGTTTACCTTCCAAATTTCAAAACGATACCTTCTATAATACGGTTATTAGAGTCATTTGAGCCAAAACTAAAGAGGACCTTTGTATGGAGGCTAGGTCTAAATATGGACCGATTTTTTCCAATTTCAATAGGCTTCGTCCTTGGGCCAAGAGAGACTTAAGTTTCAAATTTCAAGTCAATTGATCAAAAATTGCGACCTGTATCGTGTTTACACCGTTTACATGGACAGACAGACGGACGGACGGACGGACAGACGGACGGACGGACGGACGGACATCGCTAAATCGACTCAAAATGTGATTCTGAGTCGATCGGTATACTTAAAGGTGGGTCTAGGACCAATATTTCGGGTAGTTACAAACATCAGCACAAACTCATTATACCCTGTACCACAGTGTGGTGTAGGGTATAATTACCTTTAAAAATTAACGTTTCAAACAAAATTCGAATTTCAATTGGAGTTTTTTCAAATTTCATTCTAAACTTTTTATTGATATTTTTCGAAATTTGAAAATTTCAAATTCCAGTTGATATTTTTCGAATTTGATTGATCTTTATCGAACTTGAATTTTTTAGTTTATGTTTTTCAAATTCATTTTTATACCCTACACCACACTGTGGTACAGGGTATAATGAGTTTGTGCTGATGTTTGTAACTACCTGAAATATTGGTCCTAGAACCACTTTTAAGTATACCGATCGACTTAGAATCAATTTTTGAGTCGATTTAGCGATGTCCGTCCGTCCGTCTGTCTGTCTGTCCATGTAAACGGTGTAAACACGATACAGGTCGCAATTCTTAATCAATTGAATTGAAATTTGAAACTTAAGCCTCTTTTGGCCCAAGGACGAAGCCTATTGAAATCGGAAAAAATCGGTCCATATTTAGACCTAGCCCCCAAACAAAGGTCCTCTTTAGTTTTGGCTCAAATGACTCTAAAAGCCGCATTTTAAAAGGCATCTTTTCGAAATTTGGCAGGTAGTCATGTTTCGTCCAACCAAATCACCATTCCGAATTTTAAAGAAATCGGACCAGTTCTTCTTGTAGCCCCCATACAAACCACCTTCCCGATTTTCACATAAATCTCTCAAATTTCATGAAAATAGAAAATATTTAATTAAAATTCTGTTTGTGTATGGTAAACGCGTACTTGAATAACCTTATAAAATCTGATTATCATCGGACCATTTTTGGACTTAGGTCCCATGAGGAAGTTTTACCCTATGTTCTGTTGAAGCGATTTATTATCAACACTCAAATTTGATAAGTGAGTGCTTTTTACACTTATTAAAGATTTGACAAAATATAGATCTAATCAGTCCAAGTTTGAACTTGGGACCCATTTTCCGGGAAACTCTGGTGTAGGGTATTATATGGTCGGTCTTGACCGACTATAATTTTCTTACTTGTTTTTATTTCAAATAATATTTTCGAATTATTAAAATTTTTAAAAATTTTATAAATAATTTTCGAAATTTGAAAATTTCAAATTCCAGTTGAACTTAAATTTTTTAATTTATCTATTTCGATTTCTTTTTATTTCAAATGATTTTTTTGAATTATTTAAATTTTCATTTTAAATTTGAATTTTCCGCTTTAGTTTTCTTCCAAATATGACCCTTTTTGAATTTCAATTAATCTTTTTCGATTAAAAATTAGCTTTTTTAATTTCAATTAATCTTTTTTAAACATTAAAAATTTCGAAGATTTTAAAATTTAGAATAGAAATTCTTTTTGAATTTCAAATGATCTTAGAAAATCAATTGACGTTTTTCGAATTTTAAATTAAAATTTGTTTGATTGTTTGAACTTTTGATTTTTTTCGAATTTCAGTAGTTTATTTTGTACCCTACACTTAAAAGGGCACACAGGGCACGCACCGATTGTCCTGAAACTTGCACAAAGGAAAGAGGGGAGCAAAATAAAAGCTACCTGTTTTTTTGTAGCTGCCCAATCTCACATTTAGCGGGTCAAAGTTTTTTTCGTTTTTTTGAGGATTTTTTCCATTTCTTTAAAAGAAACTATATGAACATTTAACACAGGTCGAAAGGTTTTTTGAAGGTCTATTCAATGGTGTATCAGGCGTGTCCAATACTTCGTTAAGGCTTCATTAAGTTCGTTATTGTCAAAAATGTGTAATCGTCGGGGTAGTTTATATGGAGATGTATATACGTACGACCGCCAAAATCATATAAAATAATCTTTATCATAATTAAGCTGACCCGTATTTTTTCGTTTGGCGAAATTCCTGCTAGTTCGGCTTTTTATGGATTTTTCCGAAAGCCCTTTTTTCATAAGGTGGCAACCCTTTTTGAAATTTGAGATTGGGCAGCTAAAAAAAAACAGGTAACTTATTTTTTCCACTCATTCCCATATTCAAGTTTCAGGACAATCGGTGGGTGCCCTGTAAAAGACCTTCCTTGTTAGTGATAGAGGGTATATATAAGTTTGCAAGGTTGGTTACCGAAACGAATAACGGTAAGGGTAACGGTAACGGTATCTAATTTTTATTTATTTCGGTAAAGGTAACGGTAAGTGTTTTCAAATCGTTTCGGTAACGGTATGTACCGGTACCGAACCAACCAAACCGGTACGTACCGGTATTATTAATTTAGTTAAAAATTTGAAAAAAGATAGAACTGAAAGCTAAAAATATTTTATAGACCCAAAAACCAGTATAGATTTGATATGATTATTATTTTTGTCATTTATTTTATGATAATTTGCAAATTATAAATTTAAAATTATGTTAGCAATTTGATTTTATTTTTTTGTTCGTTAAAATCCCTTAAAACAGGTAAAATTTTGAATACCGGTACAATACCGGTAACTTCTAATAATTATAACGGTAACGGTAAGGGTAACGGTATTTTAAAAATATTTTTAGCGGTATCGGTAACGGTAACGGTATTCGATTTGAAAGGGTTTTGAATCGGTAACGGTATAATAAGGGTAACGGTAACCAACCATGTAAGTTTGTCATTCCGTTTGTAACTAATCGAAAGATCGGTCTGGGACCCCATAAAGTGTATATTAAATTGATCAGTGATCGATTTTCAGACATTCTAGCGATGTCCGTCTTTCTGTCCGTGGAAATGGCCAAAAATTACACGGAGATGACTGAAACTTAACATATTTATTGGAAGTTCTGCCGAGATATTTGATATTGCATTTTAGCGATATCGGTTCAGCGCACAGTGGCCGAAACATCCAATCTAGCGGCGCTTAATTCGGAAATGTAAAATAATAAAGCCCAATGCATATTTGTGATTATAAAACTTATAAAGAATTTAATTTTTAACCATAATTATTTATTTCAGTGTTTTTATGTATTTTGGGAAATTTATGTGAATATCAGGAGGGTGGTCTGTATGAGGACTAAAAGTTAAAATGTTCCGATTCCGTTAAAATTTAGAGTGATTATTTATGGCTACAAAAAATATTTACCAGTCGAATTTCAAGAGGATATTTGTTAAAATACCATTGTTAGGGCTTTTTAGTAAAACTGGAAGGGAAAATTAACATGGGGGCTATGGGATAACATGGACCGATTTTGTCAAAAATTTAATAGGTTTTGTTCTTTCGATAAAAAATCTTAAATTTCAAATTTCGGTTGAAAATTGTGGTCTGTATCGCGTTTATACTGTTTATTTGGACAGAAGATGGACCCTAAAAAACCGAACAACTTGCGCGAACTAGAACGCCATACTGAAACGTCACAACAAAAATAATCCAAAATAATAAACAAAACAGGAATTGGACCGAATACGATCGAATTTCAAAAGTTGCAGTCCATGAAACTATAGTTTATATCACAAATGTCAAGTTCTTTAATGCACTAATAATAAACTAGATACACACAGGCCAGAAACACTTATATTTTAGTTAAAACATACCTTTTACTTGAAATTAAAACTTTTTGGTTCAAAATGTGTAAACAATTGACTTAAAAGTGTCAAGAAAAACTCACTGAGTAATTAGGCCCCAAATTCCTTTAATACACTTGCTGCAGAAAATGTATATTTGACAGCTTACAGCTGTGCGAATATTGAAAGCAAAACAAAAGTAAAAACGTAAGTTTTTTCTGTAAAGTATAGGTAAACGATGCAGTGCAAAAACATTTATCGATCTTAATTTTTCAATTTTGACTTAAGCGCCGCTAGATCAGTGATTTCGGCCACAGTGCAGCGGTTCAAAAGTTATGAACGAAAATGTAGGAACGCCTCAAAAATTTTAGTACATTCAACATAACCTAAAAATACAAAATGCTTTAATTCGGCTGCTAGTTGACATATGTGAACATAATTGAACACCAAATGGTATTTAAACAAGTACGAACATATTTTTTTGACAATAAAAAGAAAAAAATCGCGGATTTTTTTATCAAAATATTTTTTTCGCTAATTTTTTTGTTATTTCCTTTTAAAAAATGTTTTTTGCAATAATCTTTTTAAAATTGTGGAGGGTATCAATACATTCGGCAAGGCCGAATTTAACTTTTTTACTTTTTTTAATTTCAATTGTATTTTTTTTTTTCTCAATTTCTTCGATATTTTGAGTTAAGTTTAAATTCAAACGATTTCTAAATTGTGATTTGCAGTAAATTGTCTCTTTAATAAGGCAATAAAATCTAAAATCGGTTGAAAATCAGCCAAGTTATTATATTGTTATTTAAAGGCAATTACAAAATTAAGTATACGCAACTTATACAGTTATTAAGTAATTATTATTATAATTATAATAAAAGTTCACCAACTTTAAATGAAAGTAAAAAAAATCTAGCACTTTACTAAAAAAAAGCCTTGAGGGGTTTGTTTTGGACAATAATAATTTTATTCGCTTTTGGTTTCATCCCATTCCGATATTGGTTGTTGTACTGTGTATTCGAAGAAGATCATTTAAAATTCTAATAGAATCTTAAAATTTCAAACAAAATCTTAGAAATTTTTAAAGTTTGAAAAATATCAAGTAAAATTAAAATTAACTCGAAAAATATTAAAAAAATTAAAATTTAAAAAAAAAATCTAAAAAAAAAAATTTAAATTTAAAAAATTCTATTCGAAATTCATAAATTTCCTCAACTTTTTTTTTTTTTTAATTTCAAACTTTTCAAATTATTTTAAAAACAAAATTATACTTTATTTCTTTCAGGGCTCTTGAACTATCCTACATTTTCCTACTCGTTTGGTATTATTGTACATTAACAATTCGTGAATCAATATTGAAAGTAAATGGCTCACGCATTAAAGGCTGGTGGCGGGCCCATCATTTTATATCAACGGTGGCAGCTGGTGTTTTATTGGTTTGGCCACAGGGTGAACATTGGCAACTATTTAGAAATCAATTTATGTACTTCAATGCCTATATAAGTAAGTTTTGAAAGTGCTCGGATAAAAAATTAAATCTTAAAATTTTTAACAAATTTTACTTTTTTAATTACTACTATCTTTTATTGTTACTAACGTATTTCTTTTTTTTTTTTTTTTTTAATTTTAGGCATAGTCCAATATTTACAATTCGGTTATCAAAAGGGTCTGCTGTATCGTTTGAAAGCTTTGGGTGAACGTCATAATATGGATATTACCATAGAGGGTTTCCATTCATGGATGTGGAGAGGTTTAAGCTTTTTGTTGCCTATCCTCTTTGTGGGTTATTCATTCCAGGCTTATAATGCCTGGACTCTATATAAATTATCTACAAATCCACCAGATGCACCATGGCATGTAAGTTCAAAATAGAATTGGGGGAATTTAAAAAATAAAAATAAATGTGATGATTAATTTTTTTAATTTTTATTCAAGGTGTCTGTTATGAGCGGTTTATTCCTATTACTATTTGTGGGTAATATCACTACAACTTTATTGGTGGTACCCGAAAAAATACGTGAACGTGCAAAGGAACGATATCGTCTTATTAGTATGGGCAAATCAATGAAATTACGCAAGGAAATGAAGGTGAGTTTTAGGATATGTTAAAAAATCATGAATTACGCCGCAATTTCTTAAAGTAAAAAAAGTGCATTGTTTTTTTAAAAAAATTCACATGATATGACAGTGTTTAAAACAGTAGTAGCTAGATTGTAGCAACATCTATTAAAAATTTTGCTTTTAGGGTCAAACCAGAATTAAATTACGTTGCGTTTGACGTAAAAGAAACAAAAACAAACACATTCAATAAAAATTTTTTACGTCCGTTTGATTTTGGTACCTCACATTCAAATTGTATAAAAGAAAAATGTATTGGGCGTTACGTCCAACGTGACGTAATTTGATTCTGGTTCAACTCAGATTAAGTCTGTAAGTCTCACGACTCTAGTTAAGTTTCACACAATTCCAGAAAGGCGATTGAAATTTAAAAATATGTATCAATTAAAATCTTGAAAAGTATAATTTGAAATCTAAAAAATTTTAAACCGTCTCAGATGAAACTCTGACGAATCCATTTTAAATTTTACAAGTTCTAAATCTGAAATTTAAAAAAGACAAATTAAAATTTCAGTTAAATTTTAAAATGATGTCTTAATGATCAGTTTAAAATATGAAATGGCATTTGAAAAAGGTAGAACTAAATAAAATTCAAACATTTAAAAAAAATATAGTCAAACCGACCATTTAATACCCTACACGAGTGTTTTCCGAAAAATGGGTACCATCTCCAAACATCGATCCGATTGGATATATATGGGGCATTCCATATCAAATCGGACACTTTGAAATTTTTTTTTTTTTAGATTTTCCCAATTTGTTTACAGTTTTTAGTACCCTTCGAAAACTCCTTCGTGGTAAATTTTCAGATTTTTTTTATGACCCGTTCAAAAGATATCGAATTTTTAAAAATTGGTAGTTTGTTCCTTTACTCAAACTTCTTTTACTCATAACTTCTTCAATAATGGTCCAAATTTCATTTTTTTTTTTTTTTTAATTTTTGTTTTTTTACGTACTTTAAAAAAAAAATCTCTAGTATGCGATTTTTAAGTTTTAAAATTTAAATCTCATTTTTGAAAATGTAGCGTAGGTATGTTTTAAAAAATTTTGTAGAAATTGGAGATAGGGTATTAGTTTGTTCCAAAGAAATGTTAAGACGTAAAAATTAATTGGGGTCGGTCTTATAAAGGACCCCTCTTATTTATTTATCGTATGGCACTGATACAAACAATTATAATTTTAGAGATATAGCATTACGAATTTAACAGATTATACAACAAAGTTTAGCATATTTTGATGAAAAAATAGTATAGATAATAATTAGATATTGATGTCAATATTCTTTAGCCACCGGACGGCATCTGGACCAGCATTGTTTAGTTCGTGTAGTTCGCCATGAAATTTACGATGGGGGCAGTCTTTTATAATGTGGTAAATGGTTTGATTAACATCACTGCAATCACATAATGGCGAAACAGCAGAGCCCCATTTAAAAAGAGTAGCTGCGCACCTTCCATTGTTTGTCCGTATACGGTTAAGCCTAACCCATATATGCCTAGGCAATTCTGATCCCGGAGGCATACAAGTCAAGTCCTGAATTTTCATTAAGTCATCACATGAAGCTTGGTTCCAATTATTAAACCAGATGTTATATGGGTCATAATTATTGTTTGCGAGACTTTCAGCTAGTTTTAATGGAGGTTTTCTAGATATGAGACGGTCGTCATTAGCAGCTTCAATATATTGGTGTATGTTAAGGCTAGGATTGGCGATTATTTTTCGATGTTCGCGGAGTAGTGCATTCTGACGTCTCAGATTTGGTGGTAGGATATTACTTAGAACAGGTAAAAATCTTAATGGAGTTGAAGACATTGTACCTGTTATTAGTCGCATACATGCATTTAGTTGAGTATCTAATTTGTTTACGTGGGGGCTATTAAGCCAGACCGGTGCGCAATATTCTGCAGAAGAATAAACCAGTCCGAGTGAGGCTGAGCGCAGTGTTTTTGCAGAAGCTCCCCAGGTAGTTGACGCAAGTTTTTGGATAATATTGTTACGCGTTTTAACTTTGTTAGCAGTATTTTCTGTGTGCTTTTTAAAAGAGAGTGTTCTATCAAGGGTAACTCCAAGGTATTTTGGTGTTGGATTAAAGGGTAGGATAGTATCTCCAAAACGAACGTTAAGCTTTAGATCAGATTGACTATTATTGAGGTGAAAAACATGTTACTTCCGTCTTGCTAAGGCTAGGACACAGACGCCATTTTTTAAAATAATTTCCAAGTGATAGCAGGTCATTTGTAAGGACAGATTCAGCATCTTTTACTAAGTAGCGTTGAGTGGCTATAGCGATGTCATCAGCGTAGGAGAACTTTTTTGAGTACGTTGATGGGAGGTCATGAGTGTAAAGATTAAATAGAAGCGGGGCAAGTACAGATCCTTGGGGGAGACCATTATTAAGTTTACACTTTCTGCTTTGTTTGTTTCCAAGATACACTATAAAATGACGATCACTTAACATATTGTTGAGAAGAGTAGCAGTTCGAATGCAAGGGATAACTTTTAGAAATTTATAGATCAGTCCGTCTTTCCAGACCGTGTCGTACGCAGCTTTGAGATCTATAAATTCAACGGATGTCTTGAGTTTTGATTGAAAACCAGCCTCAATGTAGGTCGTTAAGGATAGTACCTGATCAGTGCAGCTACGTCCCGATCTAAACCCCGCCTGCTCTACCGGAACGATGCTATTAATAGTGGGTTCAACTCAACTAGAAATGATTTTAAGATTGGAAAATTACAATAAAATTTTTTCAAAAAATTTAAAAAAATAAATGGGCAAAAAATTTGTAGAATCTATAGAAGTTTTACACAAAAAAATTTCAAAAAAATCGAAGAGTACAAACATTTTCAAAAATGAGATTTAAATTTTAAAACTTAAAAATTTAATTTTTTTTTAAAGTACGTAAAAAAACAAAAATTTTGAAAAAAAAATTTGAAATTTGGACCATTATTGAAGAAGTTATGAGTAAAAGAAGTTTGAGTAAAGGAACAAACTACCAATTTTTAAAAATTCGATATCTTTTGAACGGGTCATCAAAAAAATCTGAAAATTTACCACGAAGGAGTTTTCGAAGGGTGCTAATAAACTGTAAACAAATTGGGAAAATCTAAAAAAAAAATTTTTCAAAGTGTGCGATTTGATATGGAATGCCCCATATATAATAGAGTTCGTTTGGTGACTATGTTTTTTAAAGGATTTAGGGGAGCTAAAAAGAATGCCGGTATTTTTTTTGGAAAAATTTCAAATTTGAAAACGCGGATTTTAAGCTGATTTTTTTGCAGAGTAAAAACGGCTGAATATATTGCAAATCTGATTTCACCAGTCGATTCTACAGCAAAAATTAATACAATAGCAGTTTTTTGAACTCTTAAAAAAAGTTCCAATAACCAACAGCAGGGGGCGGAAAATCGTTTTTTTTTTTTTCTAATTTAAATTATTTTTTAATCATGCACGATGAAGAGGCAGTTTTTCTAAGAAAATTGGTACAAAAAGCATCTTTCTATCACAACTCATTAAAAAGTTATAAGGCTTCAAAGTTTTTTTTCTAATGGCAAAATTATAAAACACTGACCGAAATTTGAAAATTTTTTGGATGGGTCAGCTGTCTGGACACTCGTTTTCGATTTTCCTCTCAATGCTGATTCCAAATCTGGTTTCCAAAATGTTCCGTAACGTCAGGTTTTTGAGATAATTGAGGTCAAAGTTCACAAAAAACGCATTTTTGTGCATTATGTATTGAGAGAATTTTTTTGTGATGTTTTTGGATGATATTCTGAGATCATAAAACTTGTTTTCGATTAACATTTTGATGCTGATTTTGAATCTCAAATTTTTCTATCACGTCATGTTTTCGAGAAAATTGAGGTCAAAGTTCTCAAAAAACGTGTTTTTGTCCATTTTTGAGAGCTTATAACTTTTTAACGGATTGTGATAGAACGGAAAATTTGGTACCATTTTGTTAAGCTGAAAATGCCCTTTAATTGTTCATATTTAAAAAATTAATTTAAAAAGAAAATGGAAATGGAAAAGCCTTATATTTCCGTCCTCTGTGGTGGGTTTTTGGAACTTTTTTTAAGAGTTTAAAAACGATCATTGTATTATTTTTTGCTGTAGAATCGACTGGTGAAATCAGATTAGCGGTATATTCAGCCATTTTTTCTCTGCAGAAAAATCAGCTCAAAATTCGCGTTTTCAGATGCGTTAAACCACCCCAAGGAGCGAATTTTTTTCCAAAAAAATACCGCCATTCTTTTTAGTTCCCCTAAATCCTTCAAAAAAATTTTGATACCCGCTGATCAAATTTTCAAAATTAACTCTAATATATAATCACACACACAAACCAAATTTGAGTGGAATATGTTTGCTTTTTTTGCCAATTGACCAATTTAACTAAATATCGGATGTAATTTTTATATGGGAACTATGTCCAGAAATGATCCAATTATTATCAGATCTGATTAGATTACCAAAATCCACGTATAACACCTGCACACACAATTTAAACAAAGAATATCCAATTTTTTTAAGCTTTGAGAGCTTTGTGTGAAAATCGGGAGGGTGGCAACAAATATCCAATTTTCATCAGTTTTGAGAGCTGTATGTGAAAATCGGGAGGGTGGCTTGCATGGAGACTACAAGTAAGACTGGTCCGATTTCTTTTAAATTTTTAATGATGATTTCTTAATACGAAATGCGCATACCTGCCTAATTTCGAAAGGATACCTATTAAAATACGGTTGTTAGGGTCATTTGACACATAAACATGGACCGATTTTTTCCGTTTGTCCTTGAGATAAAAGAAGAAGCTTAAATATTAATTTTCAGACAAATCGATTAAAAATTGCGACCAATAGTGCGCACAACTTTTACATGGAACGGTATACGGTCGACTCCAAAAGTGATTCTGAGTCGATCGGTATACTTGAGGGTGGGTCCAGGACCAATATTTCGGGTAGTTATAAATATCGGAATATCTATAAAAATTCAGAAAAACTAAAAATAGTTGGGATTAAAAAAAAAAATCTGAAAATGTCTGAAAAAAATAAGGAATTAGAATGAAAAAAATATGAGAAAAAATCAGAAAGAAGTCAAAAAATTAAAAAAAAAAATTTGAAAAGTTCAAAAAAAATTCAAGAAATTTAAAAATTCGAGAAAATTAAAAAAAGATAAAATTATAGAATAATTCAAAGTATGAGGGTAATTTTTACTCGGCACAGCTGAATAGCATTTAAAATAGATTTTTCAAATGGTGCAGATTGCTGTACACTATCAGACGACCAAATTTTTATAAATCTCTATATTGCAGACCCTGCAATATAGAGATTTGTAAAAAAATTTATGAAAATTTCTTTAAAATTTTTAGTTTTTATTAAAAAAATATTGTAAAAAATGTTTAATAATATTTTGTTGTTTTTATTTGGCCAAGTATTAATTATTTTGGTTTAAAGTTTCCTTTATTAAGCTATTTGTTTAATAATAGTTTTTTTAATTCTTTCTAATTACAGCATAGCATGAGTGAATCTGAATTATCCTCAAAACAAACCGCCAATACATCAACATCATCGCCTATGGCCGATTCTACAACCTCCGTGGATACAAAAGAAGAAAAGAAATCAAACTAGTGATATTAATTAATTAAAATTAAAATACTAAAACAAAACTATCTTACAAGGACTAAAGTTCCATTAAACTAAATTAAAAAAAAAAACATATTTGAAAAATAACAAGCAGACTTTAGAATATAGAAAAACTAACCTACCGAAAACTAAAAACACACATTAAAACCACAACTAAAAGTAGAAAAACATTTCCCCCTTCCCCTCCCCCTCATTTTCATGCTCCTTTTTTTCTTATTGAAGGTCTTGTTTTTTTTGTAGTATAAGAAAAACTTCTTGGTAAAACTTTAGAACACATGATAATGTTGTTTATTTTAAATCCTTAAAAGGTGATTTGTTAAAAAAAAAAACAAACAAGAAAACTTTTCTTAAAACTATTTCAAACATTTAATTAAATTGTTTGAAGGTAACATTTCAATTTTATGTTGCGTTTTTTTATTTATTTATTTAATTTTATTTTTTTTTTTAATTAATTAAAATAATTTTTATTTATGTTTATAAGATAGGCTCAGGAATATTTCATTCCAAACAAAAAAATTTAGCAAATTGCATTTTGTGTTTTAAAATATTTGGAATTTATTGTATTCATTCATTCTCATGTATCCCTAATTCCATGAGCGCATAATTAACACAAACTTGTTATATTTAAAAAAAATAAAATATTTTCGGCCTAATTTTTTATAATAGTTTTTAGTCACAAAATAATCCTTTGTATTATTTAAATTTTCAGGGTCGATTTTTAGAATTGTCAGTGATTTAAAGAAAAAATTTAAAATATTTTTTAATTACTGACAATTTTATAAATCGCTCTGGTTTAGCATTTAAATCAAGGTAGTTTAAGTTATTAAATGAATTGAAAACATAAATTAATTATTAAACAACCAAATAAATAAAATAATTTATATCTTTTTTTGAATTGTGTAATTTTAAAATTTTAATAAAAATCTAAATTTATTAAATGGAAAACATAAATTTTTTGTTGTTATTTAAATTAGGTGAAAGCAAAACAAGTGAGAGTGTTAAATTCGACTGTGCCGAATTTATTGAAACCTTCAGTATGCAAAAAAAAAAAATTATATTATATAAAAAATTATTTGAACATTTTGTTTGCTCAATGATTTTGAGCGCCGAACCTATATAAATCATAAAAATGCAGACTGGGTCGGCTTCAGAGAGTAAACTAACCGCCACTTCAGTGATTTAGCCATCACTAAAAAAATTATGTTAGTAAAATCAACTGAAAATGCCAGTTAAAATAACTACTTCGTAAGTTATTTTGGGGTCAACAACTTTTTCAGTTAAATCAACTAACAATGTTAGTTATTTTAACTGACAAAAACAACTGACTTATGTAGTAAAAACTACTTACATTTGTAGTCAAAACAACTAAAATGTAGTAAACATAAAATAACACTGTGCAACAAGAAAAATGAGCCTCAATGGCTTCAACGCCATATGAAAGTAGACCATCAAGTGAACAAAATCACCAGAGGGTTTTGCAAAGTCAGTTCGGATTTCTTTTTTATAGCCCACTGAAGTTTTTATATTTTTATCAAAGGCGTTTGGAAAACGTCAAAAATACTATAATAAAAACACATCTGAGCTTCAAAATATGATTTGATGTCTGCAGTAAAATTTAATGGCGGTTCTTTTCTTAGAACATTTTAACCCTCTAACTGCCATTTTAAGGGGTCATTTAAGTCCTTTTTCAAAAACTAAACACAGAAGTCTAATAAAACGTCCAGTTAGAGGGTTAAAATGTTCTACAAATATTTTCCTCATAAAATTTCACTAGGGGTTGTCAAATGTTTAAAGTTTGTCAGACATGCGCAAAATGCTTAAAAAGGGTCAAGTATAAATAATCAATGTTAATTATTTTTTTTTACCAAAGCAGTGTTAAAAAATATTGACAAAAAACAGTGCAAATATACTTTAAAGCTAAAAATGATGTTCTGATGTGTTTTATAAAATTTTATGATGATTCTTTTCTTTGACCAAATTAACGCTCTAGCTCCCGTTTTACGGGGTCATTTTTGTCCTTTTTTAAAAGAAATACAAAAAAGTCTATAAAAAAAAGACTGTTAGAGGGTTAAAATGTTCTACAAATATATTCTGCATCAAATTTTACTAGGGGTCATCAAAGCCAAAAAATACATTTGGACTATGTAAAATATTTTACATATTTTAGCATATGCTAAAAAAAAGTAAAATTGTAAAATTTGCACATACAATTTGTGCACATACTTTTTTTTTAGCATTTTACATAGTCCAAATGTCTTTTTTGGCTTTGATGACCCCTAGTAAAATTTGATGCAGAAAATATTTGTAGAACATCTTAACCCTCTAACTGCTATTTTTTAAAGACTTTTTTGTCTTTCTCTTAAAAAAGGACAAAAATTACCCCTTTAAACGAGAGCTAGAGGGTTAATTTGGTCAAAGAAAAGAATCATCATAAAATTTTATAAAACACATCAGAATATAATTTTTAGCTCAGAAGTATATTTGCACTGTTTTTTGTAGATGTTTTTTAGCACTGCTTTAGTAAAAAAAATAACAAACATTGATTATTTATATTTAACCCTTTTTGAGCATTTTATGCATGTGGCACAAACTTTGAACACTTGACAACCCCTAGTGAAATTTTATGAGGAAAATATTTGTAGAACATTTTAACCCTTTAAATGGACGTTTTATTAGACTTCTGTGTTTAGCTTTTGAAAAATGACTAAAATGACCCCTTAAAATGGCAGTTATAGGGTTAAAATGTTCTAAGAAAAGAACCGCCATACAATTTCACTGAAGACATCAGATCACATTTTTAAGCTCAGAAGAGTTTTTATTATAGTATTTTTAACGTTTTCCAAACGCCTTTGATAAAAAAAATGAAAACTTCAGTGGGCTATAAAAAAGAAATCCGAACTGACTTAGCAAAACCCCCTGGTGTATTTGTCCATTTGATAGTCTACTTTCATATGGCGTTGAAGGCATTGAGGCTCAAGGCGATGACCCAAAATTTGTTGCACAGTGTAATCAATATAATTTTTTTTTATTTCCAACAAATTTTTCGAAAAAAAAATTGAAGACCAAATTTTTTCCGTTTTTTTTTTTTTTTTTAAAAAGTTGTGAAAAATAAAAAAAAAATAAAAAAAATTATTTTTTGGAAAAAAACTTTAAAAATTTTTTGAAGATAAAAATAAAATTAACTACTTTAAACAACTGTTACTACATTACAGTACTTTTTTGTTAGTTATTAAAAAAAACGACTTAAAATAACTAACAGAAATAGTTGTTTGATATTTTTCATAAAAAAATAACTGGCTTTGTAGTTGAAAACAACTAACTACTGTAAAGTATACAAACAACTAACATGTAGTAACTTACATAATTTTCTGAGTGATGATAAAAAAAACGTCACTGTAGCAGTCGCTCGCTTTATTCCCGCTAGGCAAATAATAGTAGTCAGGCCAAAATTCACAGCAGAGGTAGCGGAACTCGCAGATGAGCGTGACGATATTCGTAGGACCAACGTTAAAGTGCATTTCTGTTCTGAAATTTTCAGAGATCTGTTTTGCCTTGTTTCCAGATTTTTTTGTTTTTAAATTGCACTATGATAATTTCATACAATAATTGGGTATATAACGTATGCGTATGAGCAATAAAAACCGTATTTTAATTAAAAACTGTTTTTATTGCTCATACGCATACGTTATATACCCCATTATTATATGAAAGTATCATAGTGCAATCTTTAAAAAAAATTTTCTCGAAAACGAAGTGAAAAAACATCTCTGAAAATTTCAAAACAGATAAAAAATATATGTACCTTATTTTTTATTATGTAAAAAACCTAACATTGCATGTTTTTTGATAAAAAACACTACTCCCCGTGTAAAAAAAATTATATCAAAACATATCTCCTTTGATAAAAACTTATATGGATCATATATAAATGGATGTAATCAGATGTACTCCATATATACTCATATCTGCTTCAGATATTTTCAGATCCGTAAATTGAGTCTATCTGGCATATATGATCAGATATTTTCATATATATTCATTAGAGTGTCCCTTATTTTGGAAATGTTGGAAATGTTGAGACGGTACCCCCTCATTTTTTTTCCTTTTGACTAAAAAATAACTCAGGAAAAATTTTACGCCCCTACGACCACGCCTTCCCTACGCGATGGGGCCTTAAAGAACGGGGCCTTAAAAATAATTTTTCCATACAAACCAAATTTTTTTTTTTTGATTTTTAATTTCTTTGTTATTAATTATAATATTACTTGACTAGCTTATTCACGACAAAAAATTTGATTTTGGTGGGATGAGGCTTTCAGTTCTAAAAAATTTTTCGAAAAAAAAAATTTAGAGCTTTTGGGGTCCTACAGTAAAAATTTTTTAAAATTTTTTTTTTTTTAGTTTTGACAAGCAACGGTTTTAGTTGTAATGTTGCTTTTAATGGTATATATTTTTATAAAAATATTATTCATATCTGTGACATCTTGATCGTGTATCGAAAAACATCAAAAATGCATTTTTTACCCTTTTTTAGATCACGATAAAGATGTCACAGATAGGAATAATATTTTTTTATGAAAATATATCATTAAAAGCAACAATTCAACTAAAACGGTTGCTTGTCAAAACTAAAAAAAAATATTTTTTAAAAAATTTTTACTGTAGGACCCCAAAAGCTCTAATTTTTTTTTTTCGAAAAATTTTTTAGAACTGAAAGCCTCATCCCATCAAAATCAAATTTTTTGTCGTGAATAAGCTAATCAAGTAATATTATAATTAATAACAAAAAAATTAAAAATCAAAAAATTTTTTTTTTGCTTTTTACGGAAAAATGATTTTTAAGGCCCCGCTCTTTACGGCCCCGTCGCGTAGGGAAGGCGTGGTCGTAGGGGCGTAAAATTTTTCCTGAGTTATTTTTTAGTCAAAAGGAAAAAAATGAGGGGGTACCGTCTCAACATTTCCAACATTTCCAAAATAAGGGACACTCTAATATTCATATATGTAATTATCAGATAGACTCAATTTACGGATCTAAAAATATCTGAAGCAGATATGAATATATACGGAGTAGATCTGATTACATCCATTTATATATGATCCATATTTGTTTTTATCAAAGGAGATATGATTTGATATAATTATTTTTTTACACGGGTCTACACGGTTTTTGCACATCCATGTTGAATACATTTTCTAAAGTAATTCGGCCTTCTAAATAAGAATCTGTCATCATAAAAGTATCAAATCTCCTTCTCAAGATATAGGCATTTTAATTTTTGTGGACCAAGCTCTCAAAACCGGCAATTTTTTTTAATATTAGAAAAGCGTATGTTAAATTTATAAATATTTTTTTTATTCAAATTTCCAAAAAATTACCTAAATTTTGCAATAAATCCGGACTCGATACGATCAAGGATACCATTAGGAAATAAGAAAATTCAAAATGTCCTTTTTTGGTTTTATCCTTATAAGTATCCAAATTTTAAAAGAAATTTCCTGTTCAAAGCAGATATGTAAAGTAGACACTCTAATAAAGAGAACCTGGGGTTAAAATCCAAAATCCATTGAGAATATCCAGAAATATTTGCAAAAGAAATCAAAATTTTGAATTTATTATAAAACTGTGATTTGGAGGCGTGGTTACATATTGGAAAAATTTTCAAATTTGTGTCCAGTTCCCTGGATTAAATATTTATTAAATTAAAACAGAATGCGCCACAATCCCAAAAATTATTATTTTTTTTTTTAAATTTTCAGAACCCGTTCTGATTTCTTTTTTTTTTAAGTCAATTTATCAAAAATCCGGACACTTTTTAAGTTTAGATGTTGGTCTATCCATACAAAAATTACACGGAAACGCCTTTTTCGTTTTTTTTTTCGAAAACATCGCATTTAAATATTGAATTTCAAAACATTTTTGTAATTTGCTTGTATTTTCTTGTTTCAACATTGCGTATGAGTAATATTTTCTGAAATGTTTGTTACTCATGTTCTATGTTGAAATAAAACCTATTTAGAAATTCATGGGACAAATGCTTTTTTTGCTGGACATTTGGTGTGGAATGTCTCACATATGTACAGGCGCGGATCCAGCTCTTGACTTAGGGGGGGGGGGGGAATTTTTTTTTACTCAAAAAACTTTTTTTTTTACTCAAAATTTTTTTTTTGCGGGACTTCAGGTCGGATTTGAATCATTAGTTAAGGTTTTTTAGTGTATTCCTCTTGTTTATTGTGATTTTTTTCTGTAGAAACATTTCCAATTTTTTATTTTTTTTTTCCCTATAAAAAAGGTTTAACAATTTAAGAAAATGTTTGATATTTAAAAAAAATTTTCCCAAAAAATTCTCGGCAAAAGACCCAGATTCTGAAAAATGTTCCATTAAAAAGTTTCCTGATTTCAAAATTTTTCAGTCATTTGCTTAAAGAGAAAGTTTATGAGTCTGGAACATTATCCTAATAGAAAAATTTTGAGGTTCTGAGCCATTTTGCTACAGAAAATTTGTAAGAATTTATAAGATTCTTGCTTTTGAAAAATTTTTATGTTCTGATACACAGAGAAAATGCTTAGAAACTTAGACAATTTTCCCACCAAAAAATTCCTACTGTAAGAAAAAAATTCGATTAGATTTAGTGACTTTTTTCCCCATAGAAAACCTCTAAATATGTTTGTCTATTCTATTTTTCCACCGAAGCGTTCTTTCTTCACCAAAATTTTCAGGTTTTGAAACACGAAAACCAGAAAGTACCTGAGATAAGAAAAATTAAAGAATTAATGCCCTTAACAACTTTTTGAGTCAATTTACTAGATTCTGAGACATTTTTCTAAAGAGACATTTTCTAAAGAAAACGTAAAGATTCTCAAACATTTTCTGAGACATAGTTTCTATTGAAAAATCAGAGAATCTAAGAAATTTTTCATACAAAAAAAATTCAAATTCTGAAACATTTTTCCTATAGCAAAAGTTTCAGAATCTGAGTCTCAGACAAAAAGATTCTGGGACATTTTTCAAACAGAAAAAAATCTCAAAAATAAAGTATTTTCTTAGATTCTGAAACATTTTTCCTAAAATATCAGATTCTGAGATTTTTTCTACAGAAAAAGTCTCATATTCTGAGTCATTTTTATTTTACAAAAAGTCTCAGATTCTAAAACATTCTTTCTATAAAAACTTACAAATTCTGAGATATTTTTCCTATCGAAAAAGTCAGAATCTAGAAAAAGTCTTAGATTCTGAGATATATTTCAAACAGAAATAATTTCAGATTCTGACAAGGGAAGTATCTCAACCCTTATGAACCGATTTGCCTGAAACTTAAAATATATATCAAAGAGACAATTCTAAGGTTGGGGTGTCTCGGCTTATCGGCCATATCGGGGATTTAGGCGTTCAAAACATGGGTCAAAAAATGGCGAAAAAATCGCCATGGATTTTTCAGCCATTTCTTTTTAAGAAATATGAGAAGAAAGGTTTTTTTAATGCCTATCCAATGGTGGCACAACCTTGTAAAAATTCGGCTTATTTAAACATTTTTTTCATGAAAATGTGTAAATTTTGGGGGTACTTATGTGAAGACATAGACCTACGATATCCATATGGATAAGAAATAATCTTTATTAAATTTAATTCGACCCGTATTTTTGCCCTAGATGATATTCCTGTTAGTTCGGAAGTTATCAAAATTTTCCCGAAGGTCCACATGGTTTCATAAGGGGACAACGAAATTTTTAAACACCGATATGGCCGATAAGCCGAGACACCCCAACCTTAAAATCGTCTCTTTAATATATATTTTAAGTTTCAGGCAAATCGGTTAATAAGGGTTGAGATACTTCCCTTGTGAGATATTATCTCAGAATCTGAGACATTTGTCCTAAAGAAAAAGTCTTTGATTTTGAGATATTTTTGAATAAAACATCTCAGATTCCGAAATATTTTTCCTATATAAAAAATCTTAGATTCTAATAAATTTTTTCTTAGAAAAATTCTCAAATTTTCCCTTAAGAATATTTTCTTGATTTTTGTAAAAAATTTAAAGATTCCGATACTTTTTTTCCTATAAAAAATATTCTAAGATTTAAAAACATTCTTCCGACAGAAAAACTTTGAGATTCTTGAGCATTTTTTATAGAAAAAATGTTAGGAATATTTTCTTGATTTTTTTAAAAAATTTAAAGATTCCGATACTTTTTTCCTATAAAAAATATTCTAAGATTCAAAAACATTCTTCCGACAGAAAAATTTTGAGATTCTTGAGCATTTTTTATAGAAAAAATGTTCATATAGGCCGCTGTTCCAAAAAAAGTAATTCACATAAAAAATGTGAAAATGAAAATTTCCGAATTTTTTTGGTGTTCTAGATTTCACATCCGAATTTCTTTTTCGTTTTGTTTTACATAAATAAAATTTGGTGAAAGTAAAACGAATGCACT
Organism: Pegoplata infirma; assembly: GCA_963921195.1. Lineage (NCBI taxonomy): Eukaryota > Metazoa > Arthropoda > Insecta > Diptera > Anthomyiidae > Pegoplata > Pegoplata infirma. The sequence continues at coordinate 30,845,179 of OY992540.1, read as the reverse complement.
TTTTTCCTCATAATTTTTTAAATTTTAATTATTCGATTTCAACTTTGAATGAAAACGTGATCAACAAAACACTTAACTTGATTTCATGTGATTCGGAAATTGTGAATTCAAAAGTTGTGAAAGACAGAACAGAGGCCATAATTTCATTTTCTTTTTCTCTTTACTTTTTTCCCATCTTCTCAGATTTTTTCGAAAGAAGAATTATCAGATTTTCTTTATTGAAAATTCTCATATTTTTTCTAAAGAAAAATTCTCAGACTTTTCCTATAAAAAATTCTCTAATATTTTCCTTTAAAAAAATTGTTAGATTCTCAGATTTTTCCTCTACAAAAATTGGCAGATTTTTCCCACAGAAAAATTCTAAGAAAAATTCTTAAACTTTTCCACATTGAAAAAAATAACCTTCCTGATATTAATGAAACGGATTCATTATTTTGTTTTCATTACTTAAATGAAGGAATTCATAAGCTGATTGAAATTTCATGCATGTTATGAACAAATTTTATGAAACTTGTTTCATTAGATTTCATAATTTCATTAAAAAATATCATAAGATTTTTTAGAACTAAATACAACTCTGCGTTGCGAATAAGAGAAAGAAAACAGAACAAAAACATACGACGTTTTATTACACCACGCGTGTTTAGTCAAATTGAAATTTTTACATGTGTGTTAACTTTTTTCTAATAAAATAAAATAATTTTATATTTTTTTGCTTTGTTATTGAAACTTGTGTGTGTGTTATGCTGGTTATATCTAATTGAAATTACAAGTGAAAAGTTCCGTATAAGTGTTTCTTTTGACTGTTTCTTATAAAATATAATATAATTTTCAACAGAAAAATTGTTTTTTAAGTCATTAAAATTTTGTGATGAAATGTAGGGTAATTTGTGTTGTTCCATTGCTACGTTGTTGCTACGTTTTGGCAGCACGTGTTTTTAAAGTCATCGCGTTTTTGTCTTTTATAGTTTACCTTATATGGCAATTCAGACCAATTTAAGTTTGGAGTAAAATTTTGTTGTGTGTAAAAACTAGGTGAAAGACATAAAAAGTGTGCAATTAAAGCTTGATTTACACGTTAACTACCCTTGACTACCCTTATCTACTATTTCCCAGTATTGGAGGATAGCAATTGTCAAATTCAAATAATTTTTCATACAAAATTATTTAAACCCGGCAAACCGTATCACCAATACTGGGAAATAGTAGATAAGGGTGGTCAAGGGTAGTTAACGTGTAAACTGCCCTTAAGGGTCATGTCACAGACTCAATTCCGTTCGGAAGTGGAATAAGTGGTTCACTCGTAAAACGCAAAGCAAATACTTTTTTTCGGAATGAAACCACTTTTAGCAATTCAATTCCACTTTGATTTTTGAAAGTGATTTCATTCCGAAAAAAAAAATTGTTTTGCGTTTTACGAGTAACAACTTTTTTTCAAATCCGATCGGAATTGAGTCTGTGACATGCCTCTAAATAAAATTTCAGTGACGGTTACAGTGATGGTTACATGTGACTTACGTAAATTATTATTAATGCAAATTTTCACTTATGGGTGTATGATACGTGCTGTTTTTAGGTAACTTGTTCCTAACTTGATTAGGGGCTTTCTATGGAAATTTTGATAACTTTAACCAACATGAATTTATCGTAATTTCCATATCAAAACCTTAATAAAGTTAGCAACTAGTTACTTGTAAAAAGCAATTATCATACGCTCATTACCAACTACTATTCCACATTTAATCAATGGATATTTTCATACATTTTATGAAAAACTTCATAAAACGTTTCAAACAAGTTCTACGAATATTTTCATTATTTATATGCAAGTTTTCATTGAAAGGAACTTTAATGACACCAGTTTCATTAATCAAATGAAACCTGTCTTCGGTTGAAAACGTGAGTCATTTTTCATTAAGGTTAAGTCAATTTTCATTAATTTCACGAAGCTATTTTTTTCAGTGCAATAGAAAATTTCTAAGTTTTTTGTCTAGAAAAATTCCCAAATTTTTCGTCTAGAAAAATTTTCGTATTTTTTCTAAAGAAAACTTTAAATATTCCGAAACTTTTTTCATATAGAAAAATTATAACATTTCGAAAAAACTCTAATTCGCAAATTATTCCTATAGGAAAATTCTCATTTTCTTAATGAAAAATTCTCAAATTTTTCATTTAAGAAAATTCTCAAATTTTTCATATAAAAAACTTTAATATTTTTTCTTTAGAAAAATTTTTCATAGAAAAAATTTTGAGATTATTTTCGATTTTCCTCTTCCTTTTTTCTTCTTTCCTTTTTTTCCTTCCTTTCTTTTTTTTTTTCTTTTTTTCTTTTTTTTTCCTTTTTTTTCTTCTTTCGAATTCGGTTTGGGGGGGGGGAAATTTCCTTTTTTCCCCCTCCGTGGATCCGCGCCTGCATATGTATGAGGCATGAAGTTGCCTTGATTAAATATTTATTATATTCAAACTGAATGCTCCATAATCTCAAAAATTAGCATTCTTGTATACTTTTTTGGACTATCAATTAAAAATTTTTGTTTTGAAAAATTTTCAAAACCAGTTCTGAAATTTCCCAATTTTAAAAAAAGTCAATTTATCAAAAATCCAGCCATTTTTTCCCCTTTTTAATTTTTTTTTAAGTTTAGATGTTTGTCTATCCACACAAAAAAACGGACGCGTGTTTTTCGTTTTTTTTTCGAAAATATCGCATTTGACTATTAACTTTTATAACAATTTTGTAACTTGCTTGTATTTTTTGTTTCAACATTGCGTATGAGTAACAAATATTTGCGTAAAAAATACTCATACGCATTCTTATGAAATTTAACATTTAAATACGAAGTTTTTGAAAAATTAAAAAATCAAAAACGCAATTTTCTAAGGCTATCAATACAATCTATTCTGAAATTCATTTGACACATGTTTTTCTGTAGCGGGACATTTGGTATGGAATGCCTAATGTATAAACACATCAATCATTTATCAATTATCCCAAGGGATCAAAAAGCTATTAGATATCAAAATATTAACAAATATTTGATTAATTTTTACACGTTATAATTTTAATTGCTAACAGTAAATCATGGCAACAGAAGTAATTTTATATATTCCAAAAAAAAAAAAAAAAACTGTTATATTTCGTTTAATTATAAAAGTTATTAACATACAGATTATTAAAATACAATGAACATTTCTATACTCCAGCAATAAATAAGATTAATATAACTTTTAATTAAATATGAATGAAAATGTTTTGAGTTTCGCTTATGATCTCAAGAGAAAACTTTGTTATAATTCTGAGAAGTTATTAATAACATTTCATGATTTATTTAACTTTGTAAAGTTTATATGGGGCAATCCATGTCAAATCGGACACTTGGATTTTTTTTAGATTTTCCCAATTAGTTTACAGATTATCCTTCGAAAACTCTTTCGTGGTAAGTTTTCAGATTTTTTTGATGACCCGAATTTTGAAAAATTGGTAGTTTGTTGCTTTACTCAAAATTATTTTTGTCAGAACTTTTTCAATAAAAGCTAATAGGCCATTTACATATGCCTCGAAATCCAAAAAAAAATGGGATTTCAATGAAAATCCAAGTAAATCCAATTACTTTTTTGGATTTCAAATGTCAAATCCCATACAAAAAAAAACTTGGATTTTGGGAAAATCGTAAAATCGCAATTTAAAATCCAAAAAATTTCTACTACTTAATTGTAGAACTATGGGTTTTCCCAAAATAATCATCCCTAATGCTTTTTTTACAACGCTGCACACGATTTTTTATCAGCTGTTGTTGTTTTTTATAAAGTAAAAAAACAATTAAGGCCTCTGTTCTGTCTTTCACATTTTTTCAATTCACATGAAAATTTCCGAATCACATGAAATCAAGTTTAGTGTTTTGTTGATCAAGTTTTCATTTGAAGTTGAAATCGAATAATTTAAACTTAAAAAATTATAAGGAAAAAAATGCATTCATTTTACTTTCACCAAATTTTATTTATGTGAAACAAAACGAAAAAGAAATTCGGATGTGAAATCTAGAACACCAAAAAAATTCGAAAATTTTCATTTTCACATTTTTTATGTGAATTACTTTTTTTGGAACAGCGGCCTAAAATTTATTTTTTTAAAACTATTAAAAGATTAATAAAAACAATGTTTAACAATGTTTCATTTAAAATTTACCATTGCAAATGGTAAACGCACAATTTAGTTGACCAATTTGGTCTTCCTAACAAAGAAAAACACTCAATGGTGGCGGCCCCAAACTTGGCAAAAATGTTAATTTTCTTGTGGTCCCAACAAATACTAGTGGGATTGAAAATATTGGCTCCGGCAAAGAAAAATCATTGTTTTTAAAAATATTTATAAAATTGGGTAATTTTCCAACTAACAACCCTGTACACAAATCAAAAGAAAATACAGAGTTAGTACAAACAAAATCCCGCTAAATGTCAAAAAAGCATATGTAAACGGTATAGATTTTAATTGGATTTGAAATCCAAATTTATGTGGATTTCGGGGTATATGTAAATAGCATATAAGTAAGTTGTTCACCGGTGAAAAAAAATGTTTCGAAACATCAATTAATTTGTAGCGAAAATTTGACAGTCATATGTTTGGTTATGTTTTGCGCGTCAGAAAACATAAAATAACTTTAAATAATATTTTTTGGTAAGTTATGTGATATTATTAATGTTTACAGTCCCAAACACTTATAATTACTTCATTTTAGATCTGAATGTTAAATTTCAACGCTTTTTAAATGGTCAGTACAATTTAAAAAAATGTTGCTTATAGTGTTGATGCGTATTGATGCAACATATACCGGGTTATTTTGCCGGTTTGTTCACCAGTGAACAGAATACCTCTTCAGCGAAATTTTTACGCTCTTGTAAAGCCAGTGTGAAATTTATGTTTTTTTTATATGGAGTTTGACAGATTTTCACGTGAAAACCGAGCAACTTACCCACCTAAAGGTCCAAATTTCAATTTATTTTTTTTTAATTTTTGTTCTTTTACGTACTTAAAAAAAAATTAAAAAAAAAAAAATTTATGCGATTTTAAGGTTTTAAAATTTAAATATCATTTTTGAAAATGTGTGTACTTTATGAGTTGTGTATTAATTGTGTTTATATATTGTTGGACTGTATATTTTATAACTGAATTTTTATTTAGTTCGGTTTGAGTCCATATTAATTATTTCTGAGAAATAATAATTGTTGTACAATGAGAAAATCTGAAAAAAATCAAGTGACAACACATGCTAAGTGGAGATGTCGACAGCTTTCGGAAGATGCCACCCTTCCATCATCAGCACTCCTTCGATTGCCACACACTTAATGTGTGTCAGATTAAGATTAGCCATTTAAATGAAACTTTTGAAGAAATTAAGAATTGGAATTACTCCTCTTTGTGTTGAATAACCCCTATTCACCATTAATTCGTGTTGTATTCATTCAATTAATACACAACTCATAAGGTACATTGCAATTTAGTAATATTTCTAAGAATTAGAAATATGAAACAAAAAAATTCAAACCTAACGGACATTTTTCAAGATTTGAAAAGTCCTACTAAGGGTTAACAATGGGAAAAATACAACTCTGTTAAAAGTTAAGATGGATTAAGTTTCTGCCAAATGAATACAACACGAATTAATGGTGAATAGGGGTTATTCAACACAAAGAGGAGTAATTCCAATTCTTAATTTCTTCAAAAGTTTTATTTAAATGGCTAATCTTAATCTGACACACATTAAGTGTGTGGCAATCGAAGGAGTGCTGATGATGGAAGGGTGGCATCTTCCGAAAGCTGTCGACATCTCCACTTAGCCTGTGTTGTCACTTGATTTTTTTCAGATTTTCTCATTGTACAACAATTATTATTTCTCAGAAATAATTAATATGGACTCAAACCGAACTAAATAAAAATTCAGTTATAAAATATACAGTCCAACAATATATAAACACAATTAATACACAACTCATAAGGTACATTGCAATTTAGTAATATTTCTAAGAATTAGAAATATGAAACAAAAAAATTCAAACCTAACGGACATTTTTCAAGATTTGAAAAGTCCTACTAAGGGTTAACAATGGGAAAAATACAACTCTGTTAAAAGTTAAGATGGATTAAGTTTCTGCCAAATGAATACAACACGAATTAATCGTGAATAGGGGTTATTCAACACAAAGAGGAGTAATTCCAATTCTTAATTTCTTCAAAAGTTTCATTTAAATGGCTAATCTTAATCTGACACACATTAAGTGTGTGGCAATCGAAGGAGTGCTGATGATGGAAGGGTGGCATCTTCCGAAAGCTGTCGACATCTCCACTTAGCCTGTGTTGTCACTTGATTTTTTTCAGATTTTCTCATTGTACAACAATTATTATTTCTCAGAAATAATTAATATGGACTCAAACCGAACTAAATAAAAATTCAGTTATAAAATATACAGTCCAACAATATATAAACACAATTAATACACAACTCATAAGGTACATTGCAATTTAGTAATATTTCTAAGAATTAGAAATATGAAACAAAAAAAATCAAACCTAACGGACATTTTTCAAGATTTGAAAAGTCCTACTAAGGGTTAACAATGGGAAAAATACAACTCTGTTAAAAGTTAAGATGGATTAAGTTTCTGCCAAATGAATACAACACGAATTAATGGTGAATAGGGGTTATAGTGCGTTTACAGTGGTTTTCTAAGCTAGCTTAAAGTAGATTGTGGCTCCAATCCAGTTTCAATCTATTAGATTGCCCATACAAATTTATTTTTTTCAATCTAGTAGTTTAGGCTCTAATCGGCAAACGCAATCTGGTAAAGTTAGATACAACTCTGTATTTCTATTATTTGCATTTTCCAACACTGATAAACACTGACACAAAGTCTGCCGTTTTGATGACGCCGCCAAGTATGTATATGCCGCCGTCATTGTTATTTGTAAACGCCGTCACTGTCCTTGTTAATCATACGACGACTAATAACCGTCGCTGTCTTTTGACGCAGTCACACACATTTATTACCAACTTGTTGCAATAAATGCCAATCCTAATCTTCTCAAATGAAAAAAATGCCAATGTAAACGGTACAGATTGCAAAGTAGATTAAAATCGCAATTTACTAGATTAGAAATCCAATGTAAACGCACTATAATTCAACACAAAGAGGAGTAATTCCAATTCTTAATTTCTTCAAAAGTTTCATTTAAATGGCTAATCTTAATCTGACACACATTAAGTGTGTGGCAATCGAAGGAGTGCTGATGATGGAAGGGTGGCATCTTCCGAAAGCTGTCGACATCTCCACTTAGCCTGTGTTGTCACTTGATTTTTTTCAGATTTTCTCATTGTACAACAATTATTATTTCTCAGAAATAATTAATATGGACTCAAACCGAACTAAATAAAAATTCAGTTAATGTGTGTACTTTTAATTTTTTTATTTTTAACATGATAATGTTTTTAGGCTGGTGTCTAATTTTAAAAAAATTGCAGGACGCCACCTCAGTTTAAATATATAAGCTAACAATTAACGAAAAAGAAAACAAGAATTACTATTTTCATTTTCTTAAAACCAAAACTTTTAATAACTTGGGTTTGTAACTTGGATAATAATTCACCTCGTGGTGAATAAACCCGTTTTTCACCAGCTGGTGAATAAAAAGTAACATAAATATTTTTCAATTTTTTTTTCCATCAAATTTTTTCATCAAATTTTTTTTTCATAAATATTTTTTTTTTTCATCAAATTTTTTTTTCATCTTTTTTTTATAAAATTTTTGTTTTCATCAATTTTTTTTTCATCAAATTTTTTTTCCAACAAATTTTTTTTTTCATCATTTTTTTATTTAAGATAGTAATTCTTGTTTTCTTTTTCGTTAAAAAAAAAATTGATGAAAAAAATTTTTTTTTTAACGAAAAAGAAAACAAGAATTACTATCTTCATTTTCTTAAAACCAAAACTTTTAATAACTTGGGTTTGTAACTTGGATAATAATTCACCTCGTGGTGAATAAAACCGTTTTTCACCAGCTGGTGAATAAAAAGTAACATAAATATTTTTCAATTTTTTTTTTTTTTCATCAATTTTTTTTTTTCCATCAAATTTTTTTTTTTTTTCATCATATTTTTTTTCATCATTTTTTTTATAAAATTTTTGTTTTCATCATTTTTTTTATAAAATTTTTTGTTTTCATCAATTTTTTTTTTCATAAATTTTTTTTTTATCAATTTTTTTTTTTCAACAATTTTTTTTTCATCAAATTTTTTTTTCCAACAAATTTTTTTTTTCATCATTTTTTTAATTTTTTTTTTTATCAAATTTTTTTTTTCATAAATTTTTTTTCATTAATTTTTTTTTTTTTTCATCAAATTTTTTTTTCATCAATATTTTTTTTTTCATCAATTTTTTTTTTTCCATCAAATTTTTTTTGCATAATTTTTTTTTTTTTTTTCATCAAACTTTTTTTTTCATCAAATTTTTGTTTTTATCAATTTTTTTCATCATTTTTTTTTATAAAATTTTTGTTTTCATAAATTTTTTTTTTTCATCAATTTTTTTTTTTATCAATTTTTTTTTTTATTAATTTTTTTTTCATCAAATTCTTTTTTCCAACAAATTTTTTTTTCATCATTTTTTTATTTTTTTGTTTTATCAATTTTTTTTTTTCGTAAAATTTTTTTTTTATCAATTTTTTTTTCATAAATTTTTTTTTTCATTAATTTTTTTTTTTTTTATCAAATTTTGTTTTCATCAAATTTTGTTTCATAATTTTTTTTTTATCATATTTTTTTTATCAAATTTTTTTTTATCAAATCTTTTTTATCAATTTTTTTCTCACCAAAATTTTTTTTTAATTTTTTTTTTCATCAATTTTTTTTAAATCAAAAAAATTTTATTTTGGGTTCATTAAATTTTTTTTAACATAATTTTGTTTTTCGTGAAAAAAAAAATATTTTTTTTTATCAAAACTACTTTTTCACCAAGTCTAAGCTTTTTGCATAAAAATTTTCCATTTGTTTATCAAATGTACATAAAACAAGTGAGAGTGTTATATTCTTTGGTGCTGAATCTTTTATACTCTCCAAAATGTAAAAACACTTTTTGGCACTTATTTTTGTACTCACTTACGAAATGTACAGCTCTTTTGGTTTTTTAATGGGGTCCTCGACTGATATTTCAATTTGTTTTGCATGGAATAGCAAAATAATATAACATAATTTTTCTAAAAAAACTTTGCTTTGGCAAGTACACCCAAATCTTCCGCAAAACATTATCATGATTTAATGTTTTGGGCAAGAGTACAAAATTTGCAGGCATTTTTTTGCGGAAAACTTCTATCGATTCTACAATTTTTTTCCCAAGTAGGATCGCGGAATAACGATTATTACTATTTTTAAAAACGATGGAATTTTCGAAGGGTACTAAAGTAGTGTAAACGAATTGTAAAAATCTAAAAAAAAAAATTTCAAAAGTGTCCGATTTGACATGGAATGCCCCATATGCATACAGGAAGGCCAAACAAATGAGAAAATTATAGTGGGTCAAGACCGACCATATGAATCTTACGCTTTTGCTGCTATTTAAGAAAAATCGAGAAAATACTTCTCCAGTGCAGAGAAATAAAGTTAGAAAATTAAAGTCGGCCAAGATCGACAAAAAAACGAGGCGATTTTTGGTACCAAATTGTGGTACTTTTTGCCACAAATTTATTTCGTATCAAAAATCGTGAAATTCTATAATTGCCGCGTTTTTTGAAGGAGAAAATTATAGTTGGTCAAGACCGACTATTTAGTACTAAAAATTTGGTACCAAATATCTCCACAATTGTTGGTACTAAATTTTAGACTGTTTATTTGGTACCAAAAATCGTAAAATAAAATAATTGCGGAAATTTTTGCTTTCACATTTTCGCCGCTTTTTAATTTCACGATTTTCGGTACCAAAAAAAAGACATATAGACCGCTTTGGAAAAAATTTTGTGCAAAAAATTGCGGTAATTCTTTATTTTTAAAATATTTGCTACAATTTTTTTTTATATAAAATAGTTTCCACCTCTGAGTTTTGTAGACTTTAAATATGAATTAGGTACAATAGAATAATGTTCATTTTATGTGTATGTAAATTGAAACAAAGAAGCACATTTTAAATATTCATGTTCTATTTGTCTAGTTTATTTGTTTAAGTAGCAAAAAAAAGTACAACTTAAGTAAGTGAGAATGTTAATTGAACTTTATGATAACCCAGCAAATAATTATTATGCTAATCAAAAACTCCTCAATCAGAAAATTATTGCAGTTACTACATGACAGTTGTAATAAATATCAATCATTTAAACATATTAGAATTTATAAAAAAAATTCATGCAATTGTAGTAAAAACAACTGCATATAAACAGTTGTTTTTACGGTTTTTTTTGTAGAGGTTTTTACTACATTTGGTAGTAGTTAATAAATAGTTAAAAACAACATTTCCAGTTTTTTTTACCATAATAAGTAGTTAACGCCTTTTCTACGACAAAATGTAGTCAAATCTACAATTTTTGGCACTTTTTTTTGCAATAAATTTTACCGACATACTTTTTTAAGTTCTTTTTTAAGCTAAATCAAATTAAATAAAACGAAAAATATTATTTTTATTATTTTTTTGCCAGTATTTTTTGTAATCACTCCACTGTCAAAAAAAATATTTCCTTATAATAAACAAAAAAACAACTACATAAAACAACTTTTACTAAAATGTAGTATTTTTTTGATATTATGTTTTGAAACAACTGCCATGTAGTAACTGCAATAATTTTCTAATTATGTTATATTAAAAATGTTTCGCTTGGTTGAAAACTTTTGAAAATAGAAACGAGTATAACAAAATCTTTGAAATTTAGGGGATGCTGAAGAGACATGAAGACGCCGTTGATGCAATTTATTTTAAATTCATTTTATTTACATTTAATACAGGGTTGGGTGTTTTCGATTACAATAAAAAAAACATGTTTAATAAAAAGTGTGATATTTTTAAAAATTTTTAATTGATTTCTGCTTTTGAAACATAAAGTTCATTTTATTTTTTAAATATTTTGCAATAAACATTAGAGATTTAATATATTTTTTATTTGTATATAAATTCTAAAATTTTTAATACTTAAAGTCCCCACCCTGAAATTGTTCTTTTCATACATGTATAAATCAATAAATAAAAGCAAAGAATCATATTAATAACAATTGTATAGAATTGTGCAACAGCCATTCCATATTATTTGTTTACATGAGAGCAAAAGTGTAATTTACAACAAGTAGACAGAGCTTTAAAACTTTATTTTATAAACTTTTTTCGCAGTACTTTTACAAAAATACTCTGTGCAACATGAATTTGTAGTCGGTAGGATCGTTGTGGGTCACCTTCTCCTCGCGATAAATGTTTACACATTTATGTATCATATTTTTGCACTTAAGCAATACATAATTTAAATAAATAATAAATATCCACAATGTGGATTCCACATTCACAAAAGGGGCCGGACCAACAAAAAAAAGGAAACAGGATCACGAAATGAAAAACTGTAAATGCAGTATTACTCCATTTGATCATGTTCATGTTTAATATTTTCGAGAAAATCAAAAATTTCCTTATCCTCCCGCATCGCGGTTAAACTAAAAACCCCCAAAAATAACATACATATTTTACAGAGCTTCGAAGGATTTCATTCCTTAATTCGATTTGGCATTCTGAATGAAAACTTAGTAATTGCATTCCCCAATCACATTTTAGCGAATTGAATGAATTAGCTTTAGACTCATTCGATTTTTAAATAGCGAATGCATTCGATTTATTTTTCATTTGACTTTCAAAAATCGAATGCATTCGATTTTTTTTTTCATTCGACTTTTAAAAATCGAATGCATTCACTTGCGAATGCAATCGATTTTATTTTCATTCAATTTGAAAAATCGAATGGCTTATTCATTCATTGCATAAAAAACTTAAAAAACTAACCAAGAGCAAAACGGAACCAATTTTTTGTCCATAGTATCGCCAACACTCTTCACACTTTTTGTCGTGTACACTGAGGGAAAAAAACATATTTAAATCAAATATTTTCATGTTTATTTTAAGTATGTTACATATTTTTGAAAAAATTTTAATTTTAATATTGTTTTTGATTGATTTTAACAAAATACTTTTGTTTTAAAATTGCATACAATTTTGATTTAAAATTGATCACTTTAAATTTAATATGCTGTCATTAAAAGTCGTTAAAAATTTTAAAAAATCTTATTTAAATATTTGTACTAAAAACAATATTTTTCGTGGTTATTTTAAAGTTGAACAATTTTGTTTTTTGACATTTAAAGTTTTTTTTCAAGAAATATAATAAAGTTGGGCAATTTTATTTTAAGTAGAAACAATGTTAAAATATTGTTTCATTAAACAAAGACGTCCATTTTTTGACTTTTCTAGATGTGAAATTAATTTAAGTGAAATTAATTAAATTAACTAATATAAAATTAATAATAAAAAAAATAAACAAAAAACTAAAGTGAAAAAGAAAATTATTAACAATAAAAACAATAATAAAACTAAAAAAAGTTAAAAACAAAGTGAAAAAATATAAAGACGGAAAAATATTAAAAAGGAAGTGCTAGAGAACGAGGAGGGGATGATCTACGTACATTTGCTGTAATTAGATGTAGTGGTATAATTTGCTGTAATTAGATGTAGTGGTATAATAAGGGAAGAAGTACATCCAAGGCTTTGGCTTTGATTTTTTTATGTATAGCGAAAACCAAAGCCAACAAGCAATATTTAAAGCCTTGAATGTAATTCTACCCTTAGATGTACAATTAGAGTAGTGTTATTTTTTTTTTTTTTTGCAATTAGAGTAGTTTTCTTTTTTTTTGCTGTGTTATTATAAAATATTGTAAAAATAATTTGAAAATAAAAAAAAAACTTAAACAAAAATATGTATTGTTTTATTTTAAATTTCATGGTTTATAGGTAAGTAAAAAGCTGCAAAAGAAAAAAATGTCCCATATTTAAATTAATATTGGTCAACTTTAAATTAAAATTTGTTGCATATTTAAATTTAGCATGGCCAATTTTAAACCAATATTGTTACATCTTAATTTTAAAATGTTGTCTCAAAATCGTGGCATGTTAAAAACAACTAGTACACTCAAAGAATTATGTAGGTAAATTCCAGTGAATATTCACTTAAAACAAATGAAATTTTATTTAAAAGCCATTCCACTGTTTTTTCATTTAAAATAAAAACACATTACAGTCAATTTTAAATGTTAATTTAATGACTAACCAAAACATTAAAAAACTAGTGAATATTCAGTTATTTTGTATTGAAAAACAGTAAAACTATAGAAGAAATATTTTACTGCCGAAATTAAATGTAACAGAAAATTCGTTTTTAATACAGTAAATTATTTTTTTTAAACTACAGAAACAGTAAAAAAATTAAATCCTTTATAAAATAAGTGATTTTTCTTTTAAAATGACTTTACTGATTACTTTTTAAAATAACCTACAAACAGTTAATGACATAATTTTCTTAGTGTAGAAACATATTTAAATTAAATAAAAACAAACTTTGTTCTATTTCGTCACTGTTTTATATTTAATTTAAAGTTGTTTCTGTTTGATTTTAAATTTTTTTTTTCTTAGTGTAGGCAGTTGATATGTGAATTTTTTAAATTTTCGGGAACACCAATTTTTTGGATTCAAAATTTGGGGCCATCGTATGTAAAGAAAGTCGGCAATACTATGGACAAAAATTTGGCTCCGTTTGGTCTATCTATTAAAAAAATCGGTTGCATTCGCAGTGGAATGATAAAAAATCGAAAGAACAAGAAATCGAATGCATTCATTTTTTTCCATTCAGTCGAATGAATTCCAAGGACTGCATTATTTGTTGATTTATGAAATCGAATGCATTCACTGACTATGAAAATTGAATTGATTTTTTTGAGAATTCATTCGAAAAGGATTTCATTCTTCGAAGCTCTGATTTTTTATCTTATTTCTAGACAACCAAGTATTTTTTGTTGGTATTATCTATTTAGAAAAATATGTCTTCCCTGTCTAGACAAAATCACATTCAACAATTTTGTAAAAAAAATTTTCGCGAATTATGGGACTTTCAAGATTTTTTTGAGTTAAGCCACTTTAAAAAAATATTCTATGGTGGAAACCTTTCTGCTTGAACTCCAAATGCCTCCCCCAAGGTCTTATAAAAATCAAAAAAAATTTTGGGCACCCACATCTCGGATTAAATAAAAATTTCCAAAAAAGCTATATTTCAACCACGCTGCGGGAACAGAAGAAAATTATTGAATTTCACGAAATTTTTATGGAGTCATTATGACTCCTAATAGAAACTTGCTGCACCCCTTTCAGATCAAAAAAAGAAAAAGCGTTGCGGCCTAATGTATATCATAGATGGGAATTTTTCATTACCATTGAAATTTAATTACCATTGGTTGATACACTCAAAAAAATAAAACTGTAAAGTTAACAAATTTTTTTTTGTTAACTCAAGTTTACTGGCTTTTTAGCAAATTTTTAGTTAAAATCAGCGTTTTAACTACTTTTTTTAGTTAAGTTCAATTTACGAAAATACTAGTTTTGAACAAATTTTGAATTAATTTTTTTTGTTGACTTCAAAACTGAGTTTACGAATTTTTACTATTTAATTTGCTGATTTTTCGTAACAAATTTGTTAAGTGAAATTTTTTGTGTAGCCTCCTATGCAAATCTCATAAGTTCTACTTAAGCTGATTAAAAAACAGAAAAAATAAACTTACAATTTTTTACAAAATATTTTGTAAATTTTGGTTTACGAAAAGTAACAAAAAGTTTAGCTGAATTCAACTAATTTTTTTGTTAATATATGTACATAAAAACGTTACGAAATTTCAGGTAAATTTTTAGTTAAAGTTACGGTTTTTTTTGCTACATTCATTTTACGAAAAGTTAGCTAAATATTTTTAGTTAAATTATCTAAAAATTTAGTAGGCCCAAAATCAGGTGCTTTTTTAGTTAAATTTAACTAAATTTTTTGCTAACTTTACAGTTTTTTTTTTGAGTGTATCAATGGTAATGAAAAAAAATTCATTACCATTTAATGGTAATTAATTTTTTTTTAATTGAAAAAAATAATTACCAATGGTAATGAAATGCACCAATTGTTGAAAAACACCAATTATAATTATAATTGGTTTCAAAACATTTTTGTTTTTCTGAAAAGTTATAAATTTAAACATCAAAGTATGTATATTTTTCAAAAAAATATGAAAATGTTAAAGACAAAAAACAAAACGCAAATAAAAATTTCAAATATTGTGTTTTACAAAAGCAAAAATGTGAAAAACTAATGGTGTTTTCTTTTCTAAAAAAAAAAATTTTTTGGTCACACCGGGATTTGAACCCCGGTCCTCCAGCGACACATGCGACACATCCTCTGCACCACAACAGCACCAGTTAACTTGTGTGCTTAATTTGAGTTTTGTTACATGAGAGAATAAAAGGGCAGTTTTTCACCCCGTCATTTGATTTTGGGGTGGAAAAAATGAATTTTTTACATCACGGGCAGGCAATATTTTGGGAAAAAAACATTATGTATATTTTTTCAAAAGTGTGCATTTTTTTAGAAAAGAACACAAAAAATTCAAAGAATAAAAAAAATGTTACAAAATATCACATTTTTTGCCAGAAAATTAAACGCCATAAAACACCATATAACAAAAAACAACAGAAATTCCCAAATAATAAAAAAATTTGGAAAATGAAAAAAGTTATCAAAATTAATCCAACTAAATTTTAGGATTAATTAAGTCCATTTTGGATTAATTTTGATTTATTTATAAATTTTCAGAACCCGTTCTGAAATTTTCCATTTTTTAAAAATGTCAATTTATTAAAAAACATGCCACTTTTTTTTAAAATTTTTTTTTTTTTTAAGTTTAGATGTTTGTCCATCCACACAAAAAAATTCAGAATCACGTTCTCCGTTTTTTTCGAGAAAATCGCATTTGAACTTTAAATTTCATAACAATTTTGTAATTTGCTTGTATTTTCTTGATTTAACGTTGCGAATGAGTATTATTAATTGCATAAATATAACTCATTCGCAACGGTTATGAAATTTAAAGTTCAAATGCGATTTTCTCGAAAAAAACGAAGAACGTGTTTCTAAATTTTTTTTGTGTGGATGGACAAACATCTAAACTTAAACAAAAAAAAAATAAAAAAGAAAAAAAAAGTGGCATGTTTTATAATAAATTGACATTTTTAAAAAATGGAAAATTTCAGAACGGGTTCGGAAAATTTTCCAAAAAAAAAAAAAAATTAATCGATAGCCCATACAAAACTATATAAGAATGTAAATTTTTATTTTTCTTATATAGTTTTGCATATATTTAATCAAGGCAACTCGCCACAAATTTGACCATTTTTCCAATATTTGACCACGTCTCCTAAGCCCAGTTTTTGAAAAATTGAAAAACCAAAATCGCAATTTTCTAAGTTCCATATAGGGCTATCCATACAACTAGGGATGTGCGATTAATCGATTATTTGTGCACCCTGATTAATCAAAATATTGATTAATCAATTAATCGATTAATCATGAATTTTGATTAATCAAAATCATGATTAATCGATTAATTTAAATTTTGAATAATCAAATTTATGATTAATTGATTAATCAGAAATTTGAGTATTCAAAATGTGAATAATTGAACATTTTGTTTGTTTACTTTATATTATTTTATGTTTTTTTTTTTTAAGCAAACCTAAGATCCTACTGTTTGCAGTTCCTGGAAGATAAATATGCCTGCAATATATTTAATGCCTCAACATTTCAAAACTCAGTTTAATATTATTCCGCGGGTTGATGTGTTCAGAAAGATTATGGTTAATATAAGGTTGGTATAAACGGTTGTATGGGGACTAGGTTTAATCATGAACCGATTTCAACCAATTAGAAATGTGACCTGCTTTAGGCCAATTACTTTTTCAATTTCATTGGTAGATTTTCCGACACTTTTTAACGTGGCCAAAATTTGGACCCCAGAATAATTTTTCCCCGTGGCAGTTTGAATGGGGAAAGTTATATTACACACACAGATAATAACAGCATTGAATTAAATTTTTAAAACTCGTAAATATTAACGATTTATTAAATAACATGAGGTGAATATAAATTTATGCGGCAAAAGACACATTAAAAATACACGGTTATCCTCTGATACATTTGCCACTTCCAAGGAAATCCAATGTAGACATCTATCCCTGGCCGCATGTTGGGGAACTTATTTATCTTCTTAGACTTTGTGAATATCCATTTGTATTAAGTTTTCCAATATCCATTTGAATTTCGTTGTTCTTTCTTCTTGATTTGTTATTTTATTTATTTTCATATTTGTTTTTTTTTTTAATATTTATCAATAAGTAAAATTATTCAAATTTGAATACTCAAAATTCAAATTAATTGATTAATCATAATTCTGATTAATCAGAAAACCTGATTAATCGAATAATTGATTAATCAAGATATCGATTAATCAAAAATTTAATTAATCGATTAATCGCACATCCCTACATACAACCTATTAGGAAGTTAACGGTACACGTGTTTTTTTTCGCTGGACATTTGGTGTGGAATGCCTCATATATAAGTTTGTCATTCCGTATGTAACGCATTGAAATATTGGTTTAAGAATTTTAAGTCGATCTAGTGATGTCCGCCTGTCTGTCTGTTGAAATCATGTTTTTTTCAATAATCCGGAACCGATTTAAACGCGTGGGGTACCAAAAGTTGCGTAACTCTCCTAGGCAGAAACTGATGTATTTTTTTTGAAATCGGTTAAGTATTTTAAAAGTTATGAGTGAAAATGTAAAGGTTCCTCTAAAATTATGGGGAATTTTACACAAAAACATGCAATAACTTGACACCTGTTGAATGAATGTGAACGAAACTTGGAATTTTATGTAATTTTATCATTCCTAACACTCACAAAAAATTTGGGCGGAATCACACAATGGGGCGAGGCACCAGAAATTTAACCTAAAATTTAAAAATAATTTATCTTGGCTTATGGTTGACATATTCAAATAAAATTGTAAAAAGTTTCATATTTTATTGTTCTCAACGTTTTTCTGGTTATTTTGGTACAAATTATGGCAAAATCGGTTCAGGGGTTAAGAAGCTATGAGTAATTGAGATGAATTTCAATATAAACCTCTATGATATGGCGTGGCAGCGGGCCATTTTGAAGTTGTTGATGTTTGTTTAGCTTGTTAGTTGTTATTTGTATCAATAGAAATAAAAAATACGTAGTATGTGTCATACACGTTGTTGCTTTTATATGATTTTCATAATTTTTAAAGGTCGAATAAAACAATTATTTTTTAATAACAATTAATTAGAATTTGAAATTATTTTCATAATTTTTATATAATTTTCATACATACTCTTGGCAAAAATAACAAAAATGGAAAAAATTTTTTTTTGAAATAGGTTTTGTGTTAAAAATTGTTATAATTTTTTTGTTTACCATGTATAATATTAAAAGAATTTTTTTGTATTTAAACTCAAAAAAATATTTGAAAACATTTAGGGTCGAACCTGAATCAAATTGCGTCGCGCAAGACGTAAAATAAAACAAAAACAAACACATCAAATTTGAAATTATTACGTCCGTTTGATTTAGGTACGTCACATTTAAATATTAGAAACGAAAAATTATTGGGCGTTACGCCTTACGCGACGCAATTTGATTCAGGTTGGACGCTTAAAAAAATAAGTTTTTTTATTTTTAGCTGAATTTGTTTTTGAACGCTAAATGAGTGTATACAATAACAAAATATGTTTTCTGTTGTTTGTAAGTGTTTACGATTTTCTATAAAATCAATTTTGAGAAAATTGAATTTTGGTCGTCTGCGAACCCAGTTGGCAAAATAAAATCACACTTGATATACTGCTGACTCTCCCTTTATGAAATCGCTGACATCTTCATACAATTTTTCAAAATGTCATCAATGACATGTCAGCAGTGTCCACCAGTATCGGTGGCCACTAACAGTTCGTTTAAACAACCGCTGACCAACTGCTGACATGTCATTGATGACATTTTGAAAAATTGTATGAAGATGTCAGCGATTTCATAAAGGGAGAGTCAGCAGTATGTCAGGTATGATTTTTTTTGCCGACTGGGAAACTATAGTGCATTGGTTAATATTGTGGAGGGTATTTAAAGATTCGGCACATCCGAATATAGCTTTCTTACTTGTTTTTTTTTAAATTTTGCCAAAAACTATGAAAATGTGCCCAAAATGTTTGGGTAACTTTTCATATGAAATATGACCCAAATTTTTATGAAAAATTTTTGGGGGGAAATTTCATTTTCCTTTTTGGGCGATTTTGCCTACAGCCTGAAAAAAAATATTGATGAAAAACAATTATGTAACGTTGTATTCACCAGCTGGTGAATATCTTTATTATTCAACACGAGGTGAATTATTATCCAAAATACAACCCAAGTTACTAAAATCTTTGGTTTTAAGAAAATGAAAACAGTAATTCTTATTTCCTTTTTTTTATCGTTAGCTTATATAGCAGTGTCGGACATTTTTAAAATTCCTATTCCCGCGGGAATAGGCTAAAAAATTATGCTTGTACGCAGTCAACACACGTACACAATAAAATTCTGTTGCTTACTTGACTTTTTGCTTGCTACTACCACACAAGCATAAATGTTATAGTATGTGTGTGCGCACCATTGTTATATAGTCAAACTGAGGTGGCGTCCTGCAACTATTTTTAAAATAAGACACCAGCCTAAAAACATTCTCATGTAAAAACAAAAAAACCATTCATTCTTTCACAACTCTGACTTCAGAATACTTGTTCTATAATTCTCGCGCAAAATATTAAAGCTCTATATGGGTAATACGATGACGAACGAGTGTATGGAATTATCAGTATGAAATTTGCTAATCGAGATCTTAAAATTTGTTTGTTGATTTTTTTTTTAAAGGAATTACTGCTTAAGTGCTAAAGTTTAGTATAGAACTAACTGGGGAACAGTAGAACAGAATAACAGCAACCAACATATGACTGACTAAAGCCCAAAAGCTTACAGATAAAAATACATAAAACTTATAATTTATAACAGTCGAATAATTTTTTTAAAATATGTAGAATTTCTCTTTATGTTTTTAGTTTAACACCGTCTGTCTGTGCCAAAGTAAAGTAAAAAAACTAAAATAAATAAAAAAAAACAAAAAAAGAAAATAACAAAAACGGCAAAATTACAAAAAAAAATAAGGGCAAAAACTTGAGAATAACATGAGTTAAAAAAATAAAAAAAATAAAAAATATTTTTAGTCATTGAGACGACTATGACGGTAGTCATGTGTAAATCAATGCTTTTTACTACAAATGTTCCTTCTCAACGATACAATAACTTAAAGATACTCAGTGACTAACAAATAAATAAAACAGAAGCAATGGAAGTGTTTTAATAATTTTAAAATAAATTTAATTTATAAAAAAATAATACAAAAACAACAATTTACTATAAACTTTACACAAAATTATTTACTTAACGTATCTAAATGGTGTGTGTGTTTGTGTGTAGTGGTGATATACTTTTGAAAAAAAAAAACAAAATATATAAAAAAAATTAAAAGCAGAAACAAAATTAACTACTATAGCGAAATTTTGTTATCAATTTTATGAAAAAAAAAACTGATAAAAAAATCCACTCATCGCTAGTGGTATTACAAAATTCTTTTCATTTAAAAAACTGAGTAAAACGAAAATACCAACAGAATAAACTACTAAAGTTCTATCTAAACAATAGGGGTATTCGTGTTGTTTTAGAAATTTAACTTTTACAAAACTGGAATTTAAGTGCAATTTATGGCAAATTGTTAAAAAAATAAATTTAAATGAAGGCGCCATGAAAATTTTTTTTCTTCAAAAAAATTATTTTTTTCATGAAATTTTTTTTTTATAAAATTTTTTTTTTATAATTTTTTTTTTCATTAAAAACTTTTTTTATCAAAAATTAAATTTTTTTACTGTTTTTCGTGAAAAAAATATATTTTTTTTTACCAAAACTACTTTTTCAGCAAGTCTAAACTTTTGACCTCTTAAGGTCTTTTTGTCCCTAAACTTTGAGGACTTACAGTGAGTAAGCGGATGCAGTTAGAGACTTTCTGTAAACTACCCAGTTGGAAAATGTGTCACTGAGGAAATTTCCACAGTGATTTCTTGAGGAAATGTCTTCAGGTTGTGACAAATCATAGGTAATCCTTGATGACATGTCATAACATTGTCAGCACTGAATGTTTGCTTTAAGGGTGTGGACAATTCCTCTAAGACGTCTAAAAGGAAATGTCTTCAGAATACAGTATATTAAATTAGAATTTTAAATCTGGGCAACTCTTCAATTTCCAAGAAAAAGATGGCAATATTATCGACTAGCTGGCCCGGTCCGCGTTGCTGGCCCAAATATAAGATCAGTGTTATATTTCGTCTTGCTTCAAATATATAGCCCTGAAAAAATGTAATGAATTTCTTGGCTAAGAGAAATTGGTGGGCGTGGTTTTAAAGACTCGATTAGGTAGATAATCATCTTCAAATTATATTTTAGGAACTAAAAAAAAATACCATGTCTTCGACTTTGCGAACTGTACAAATTTTTAACTTCTTTAATATCATTACGGATAAAACATTGTCTTCAGTTCAAACAAACCTTTATAGTTTTTCCGAATTTTCCATTTTTTCGGGACACTTTTCTCATTTTTATTTCCTTAAAAACTTAATTAGAACAATAATTAACATAAAAATGTACCAAGTTTAAAAGGAATCTATTAAGAAAAAATTTTTTTAATAGATCGAATTAAAGTAAAAATAAATGTTAGATACATTGAAAAAAAGTGGGCGAGGACAATTTATCTTTCCAATCAATTATATGGAATATTACGAACATTAAAAACAAAAAAATTAGTCAAATCAGTTCAGGCGTTCTCAAGTGTTGCAAATTTTAAGGATATTGAAAAATTTGGGCTTTAAAGTAGGGGAGGACAATAATTATTTCCGTAAAATCCTTACTTGGACTATAATGATCATTAAAGAAAAAATTTACCAAATCAGCGCAGTCGTTCTCCGATTTTAGATGAATTGAATAAAGTGGGAGTGAACAATTTTTGTTTCCGTAAAAACCTTAGTTGTACTATCACGAACGTCAACAAATGCTACTAATAGCCAAAACGACCCTGCCGTTCTTCTATTTTAGATATATCGAAATAAAAGTGGGCGTGAAAAATGTTTATTTCCGTTTAAACCTAGGTTGGACTATGACGAACATTTAAATAAAAAAGTTTAGTCAAATCGATCCAGCTGTTCTCCGTTTTTAGATGTATCGAAAAATGGAGGCGTCAAAGTGGGCGTGATTAATTTGGTTTCCGAAAAAACCTAATACGAACATATAAAAAAAATTCTTATCCAAATCGGTTAGTTTGATTTTTATTTATATTTTATTACTTATTCTATATTTTATTTTTCTATAGAGTAAATTTTATATATCATCAATTCCATGAGAAATCATGAAAAATGTGCATTTTCTGACCGGGGGTCTTCGTATTTTTATTATATTCGGCACACAGAAGCTCTATGGCGCCCTTTAAATATTTCATTAATCAGATCCAAAAAGTAAAAAAAAATTGCCGATTTTATTCGCGATTTTCATTTATTGAAAACCCAAAAAAAATTAAAAACCCAAAAAATCCGATTTTAGATAAATCGAAAAAAGTGGGCGTAAAAGTGGGCGTGGCCAAATTTTCTTTACGTAAAAACCTAAGTTAGACTATGACGAACATATCAAAAAAAAAATTGTCCAAATCGGTTCAGCCGTTCTCAACTGATGCGGTTACCAACGAACGACAATTGATATTTATTTATATAAAATTTATTTAACATAAAATCAAAATCTAACAAGTAGAATAAAAGTAATAAATAGACAAACAACTTTTAAAATAAAGTTTGGAACAAGTAGTTAGGTGTGGGACTAATAAACTGGAGGTTGCAGGTTCAAATCCAGTTGGAACTAAAAAAGGCGAAAAGTTTTTTCTAAATATGAGAATGATAATTTATGAATAAAAGTAAAAACTAAAAAAATACGAAAATTTTTTGTATTTTCGCATGACCTATGTCAGACATTTCCCCAAAGAAGTCATAGGTGACATGTCCCCAAAAGGTCAGCCCTGACCACTGCTGACTTTGAGTAAGGACATTTTGAAAATTTGTATGAAACTGTCCTCAACCCAGTACATACAGATGTCTTGTGGATGTCAGCAGTGACTCTGATATGTCACCGCTTCGTCACTGAGGATGGCTCGTGGACGTTGCCAACTGGGTAGACTTTTGTTGCCCTAACTCTACTCTGCAATTCACATTTTTGCTCATTTACCCTATTTTTTATCAGATAATCCAATGGTTCCCAACCTTTTTTGCGCCATGTCCCACTTTTAAGTTAAAAAAACTACAATGTCCCCCCTACACTCAAGAAAAATTTGTAAATTTTTTAAATTTGCTTTAAAACTCAAAATTTAATTGTGGTTATCAAACTTGATGTTAAAATCATCGTTTAAACAAAGTTTTTAGAAAAAGTTTTCAACAATCAACTAAATAATTTACCTAAAATAATATTTTTTTAGTTTATTTAACAAAACAAAATCTTAAAACTTTGCTCGTTACCCCCCCGGAGCTTTCAAATGGCCCCCCAGTGGGGCGAGAATCAAAGGTTGGGAACCATTGCTCTATGGGGTCCCAGACCGATATTTCGATGAGTTACAAACGGAATGACAAACTTATATATACCCCCTATCACTAGAGTGGAGGGTATAAAAATAGGATTATTAAAGAAATTGTGTAGAAATAGAAAAAAATCAAAATAAAAAAGAATCAGAAATAATCAGAAGAAAGCACCCTCTAATGGGTTAGACCGCCTCTTGACGGGCTATACTTCTAGGCATCTCCTGGAGTATCCTTGTATGTAATCCATTGACCGAACATGCAAAATCATTTTAGAGGCTTTGATCTACCCACATGAATTTTTTTAAAGCTCTGGATCAATTGAAAATATATTTTTTTAATTTTCATAAAATCACATTTTTGCAAAATATTTAATTTTGGCAATTTCCCTAAAACTTGTGTACTTTGATTGACAATAACTGTTGAACTATATGTCTGATCACAACAGTGAAAACATGTACGGATCAATTGAAGTCTAACGAAAGTCCCTATTTACCCTTGATTGGCATAACAAATAATTTGATACATTTTGGGTCAATTTGGTATACCCCGTCTAGAGGCGGGGCTGCCGGTTAGAGGGTTAAAATCGGTTCAGCCGTTTATGCGTGATTACGGAATAGGCAGAATTAACTTTTAAAAACTCAACTTTTTTCTGCTTATAGTTTTCGTCTCGCTGTGGTGATAATTTCATGAAAATCGGTTCACCCGTTTTAGCGTTAAGTATAGTACTCTGTTCGATTTCACGGGAAAAAACCTGTCATACTCCATACAAATTTTTTTTTTGTCAGCGCGAGGATTATACGAAAGTTGTTAAAAAAGTTTTCACGCATTTTTATAATACAATCAAAGATGGGACTAATTAATTAAAGGGACCAATTAATTGATGGTTTAATTACCATTTAATTGATGTTAATGGTAATGAAAACTTTTTCATTGCCATTGGTTGTATCAATTGAATCAATTTAATTATTTATCAATTTAATTACTAATGAAAATTAAAAAAAAAATAATTACCATTGGTACGGCATCAATTAAAAAAAATAATTACCATTAATAAAAGTCGTCACAATATTGTAAAAATCGTTAATATTTGAAAATAGCTGTTGTTTTTTGTTATTTGGTATTTTAATTTTTCACATTTTATGAACCAAACACATGTTGATTGTCTTGTATAACACAATATTTGAAATTTTTTATTTGGGTTTTGATTTTTGTCTTTGACATTTTCATATTTTTTTAAAAACATACTTCGATTTTTATATTTTATAACTTTTCAAAACAAACATAAAATGTGCAAACCAATTGTTTTGAAACCAATTATAATTGGTGTTTTTCAACAATTGGTGCATTTCATTACAATTAGTAATTATTTTTTTAATTAAAAAAATTTAATTACCATTAAACGGTAATGAAATTTTTTTCATTATCATTGATATCAACCAATGATAATGAAAATTCAATGGTAATGAAAAATTCCCATCTATGTATACAATACAATTAAAATTGCCGTGAAAAGGTGATATTTCAGTTTTGTTATGATCATTTCTTTTTTATAATTGTCAAAAGTTGTTGATTTTTAAATGTTTTATTAAGATTTGAGGCGTTTAAAGTTTAAGGGAAATTTTCACCGTAAAAAACAGAGTACTTAGCTTTATTGCGGAAAAGGCAGAAATAACTTTCAATGCAAAACAAAGGGGCGTGGCATTTTACGCCCCTTTTTGTGATAGCCCTATATTGTGGCTCATATTTTTCGCCTCGGTTAGTACTTTCTATGGTAAAAATTTCATTAAAATCGGTTCAACCGTTTATTCGTGATTACGGAAAAGGTAGAATAAGGTTGAAAAAAATAAATAGGGGCGTGTCATTTTTGTTGCTTAACAAAAAATTTTTTTTTTGTAAATTTACCATTTTGGTTTGTAAATTTACCATTTTTTTAAACATTTTTTCTTGTAAGTTTACTATTTTTTTTTATTTTTCCGGTTTTAAAACAATATTTTTACCAATAAAATTGGTTATTTTACCAATTTTTGGCGCATTCAAAATTACGCGGAAATCCTCGTAATTTTAAGAGAATTTTACCTACCTCCTATTTTACGAGAATAGCCTCGTAAAATCACGAGATTTTTTGGCAACTTTACAAGGTTTTTTTTTTAGTGTAGTTAACATACTGAACCTCAATTGATTTTACGCGGTTGAAAAAAACAAAGTTTTTATAAAATTTTAAATTCAACTGAATGAACAGTAAATGGTAACAAACCTTAATTAGTTCTTTTAAATTGTGGAAAATAGTTGAAAATATGTAACTGTTTTTAAAATAAAAACTGTCAATATGGTAACATTTTTTGGGAATTTAAACGAGAAGTTAGATATTTTTTACCAGATTGGATGTATTATCAAATAGAAGTTTTTGTTTCATTATTCGTTAAAAAAAATTTGGGAATAAGAAACTTTTCAAAATTTGCCAAAAAAAATTTGCCAAAAATCATTTTTAATGATTTTTATACCCTCCAACAAGAGTATGGGGGTATACTCACTTTGTCATTCCGTGTGTAACGCATCAAAATATCGGACTAGGACCCCATAAAGTATATATATTTATGACCAGTGATCGATTCTAAGTCATTCTAGCGATGTCCGTCCGTCTGTCTGTCCGTCCGTCTGTCCGTCCGTCTGTCCGTCTGTAGTTAACACGATGCAGTCAAAAATAAAAGAACTACACTCAAAAAATTATGTTAGTAAAATTAACTGAAAATGTCAGATAAAATAACTACTTTGTAAGTTATTTTGGGGTCAACTACTTTTTCAGTTAAATCAACTAACAATGTTAGTTATTTTAACTGACAAAAAACAACTGACTTATGTAGTAAAAATTACTAACATTTGTAGTCAAAACAACTAATATGTAGTAAAAATAAAATAAACAAAAAATTTTTCAAAAAAAAAATTGGAGACCAAATTTTTTCCAATTTTTTTTTTTTTTTAAAGTTGTGAAAAATGAAAAAAAAAAATTTTTTTTTTGGAAAAAACTTTGAAAATTTTTCAGAGATAATAAGGGTATTCATTTCAGCTCTTTTTTGGTTGTAAAAATTAAAAATTGGAAAAATGTAACTTTTTATTACAACAAACACATGAAAAAATTTTCCACTTAAAAGTTGCAATTTAAACAACCTATATCCAAGTGTAAAATTATCAGAGTAAAAAGTTACATTTTTCCAATTATTTAAGCGTTGCCATTCATTACTAATTAAAGAAAAAGTACCAAAATATGCTACTGTTATTTAAGTTTTTTCTACCTCGGCAGCCCTTATTGAACATGTGTTTGAAATTTTTCTTAGAAGAAAATATTTATACAAATAATTTTGGTTATAATAATAGAAATTAAGAATTAAACAACTAGAAAAAATTGTCAAAATGAGTAAAAAGTGTAATTTATAAGTTAATTGGTTCATTCGTTGAATAATTTAATTATTTTTGGAAACTTTTTATCACAATTTTTTTATGTACCCGTTCACATCAATGAGAGTGGAATCTTACATTTTTCATTTTTCCACTTTTACATTCTCTGAAATGAATACCCTTAATAAAATAAAATTAACTACTTTTAATAACTGTTACTACATTACATTACTTTTTTGTTAGTTATTCAAAAAAACGACTTTAAATAACTAACAGAAATAGTTGTTTGATATTTTTCATACAAAAATAACTGACTTTGTAGTTGAAAACAACTAACTACTGTAAAATATACAAACAACTAACATGTAGAAACTTACATAATTTTCTGAGTGTAGTCAAAAATAAAAGAACTAGACATTTGGCATGAATATGTCTTATATTCCTAGGCAGGTTAAGTTCGTAAATGAGCATAATCGGACCAGGGGGAAAAAAGTTCACCTTTGAAGAACTAAACCAACCTCTGAAAAATATCACGTTTTTAAATGATTTTTTGTGTTTTTGTTTTACAAATGCAACATTTTTATTCTACAAGAAGTTCAAAGTCCTGCAAAGTCCTGCGATTTTTTGGTCCGCCCCCCCCACCCCCTCCTTTCATGGGAATTTGTTTTTTTAAATAATGATAAACTTGTATTTCTATAGTGCAAAATGCATAAATGAATTTTTAAACACATATTCGAGAGGAAATTTGCCCCCCCCCAATTGCAACTACCGACCCCCCCTTCCCACAAAAAAAATGAGACGCCCCTGCATGTTTTTTTTTTGCATGTTGGAGGGTATAAAAGATTCGGCACAGCCGAATTTAACACTCTTACTTGTTTTTTACTCTTAAACGTCAAAAAATGGCAAACAATTTTGTATCCGGGACAAAATTTGAAAAAAAAATTTCGGAACTTAAAAAAATTATTTTTTCTTAAATGCATTTTAAATGAATTTTTACTCTTAAACCCAAAAAGAAATATGCAAAAAAAATGTTCCGTCCAGAACTTAAAAAATTTCAAAAAAATAAATTTCGGGACTTTAAAAATTTAAAATTTATTTTGGTTTCTTAAATAATTTTAATGAAATTTTTTATTTAAAAACGTAAAAAAAAATTATGGATTTGAGATTTAAGATGTAAGCAAAAACTACCAGGGGTTTCCTCTATTAAGTTTACATTTGTGAAAGGTACTTATTGTTAGACATAAATTGTTCACTGTTTGACAAAAAGTATAATTTGCCGGAAGTCAATATAGCTTTTTTTTATTATTTCTAGGGGTACCCCTTATAAAGTTGAATTCAGCCATCAAAAATTTATTCCATTTTGCAACTTTCCACTTTTTGCATCAGTTAAATTCTATAACATGAATACCCTTAATATTTTAACAAAAAATAACAGAAAAATTTGCGGTAGTGTTGGAGTAGATATTTTTCACATTTCTGTTTATTCACACACATTTATGAACCAGCTAGAGAACTGAAAAAAAAAATATAATACAATGGCAAGAGATCGATTGCCGGAATTAATTCAGGTAAGCTAGAGTTATACAATACGACATGTAGAACAGAACAAAATTCACAAAAAAATAAACACGAAACACTCAAAATTAATTTGAATAAAATTTTGGCAAAATAATAAAACAAAAAAATTTAGATAAAAAATAAATTCTTTAAAATTCGTTCATATCATAGCGCTCCAATAGCTGTAATTCTACGAATGGAAGTACAATATCTCTAGAACAACAAACAAAGATCATGCAACAGAATACAAACGTAGATGCTATATTAAATCCGGTAAGTTATTTTTAATTAATTTAAGCATTAATTTAGTGTTGAGAAAGTTTACTAAATATTTTTTTTAATTTTTTGTTGACCCACAATTTCATATACATTTTTTTTTGTTTGTTAAAAATATGAGTTCCAAGAACTTTTTAATTAGTGGAATCTTTACATGTTGAAAAAAATATATAACCAGATTTCAGTTAAAATTACCAGTTTTACTTTACAACAATTAAGTTTAATTTTTTTATTATCTGTTGAGCTAATAAAAAAATATATAAACAATCAGTAAAATTCTAAAATAATTTGTTGCTATCTGCTATTTTACGAGAATTCCTAGTAAAAATTACAATTTTATTGTTAAAATGCTTGTAAAATTACAAACAATTTACAAGCTTTTTACCAATAAAATTTTAAGTTTACAACTTTTTTGACGCGATAAAAATTACATGGACTTTACTTGTGAATTTCAAGTAAAAATTACTAAATTTTTTGTAATTTTACAAGTTTTTTACCAATAAAACTGTAAATTTACAACTTTTTTGATGCGATAATACTTACAAGGAATTGTGGTGACTCACCTCATTTTTTTTTGTAAAATTATCTTGTAAATTTGTAAAATTACAAAAAATATTATAAAATTATAAAGAAAAATTTAAATTTGGATCGAAAATTGTTTGTCAAAAAACAAGTTAAACTGTCAAATATTGGTAAAATAAGATTACGGGAGTTTTTCTAGTAATTTGACAAGTTTTTTTTTTTAGTGTATGTATATTCTATGTAACAAATTAATATGTTGGTATACAACGAAATTAATTGAATACTATTTGAAAATATGAATTAATTAATTGTGATTTGTGCGACATTTTATATGTAAATAGGTCGTGTAAACAGTTATAAATCGGATATATGAGGCATTCTACACCAAATGTCCCGCTACTGAAAAACATGTGTCCCATCATTTTCTGAATAGGTTGTTTTGATAGCTCTTTATGGAACTAAGAAAATATGTTTTTTCAATTATTCAAAACCCGGGCCTAGGAGGCGTGTCTAAACATTTAAAAAATGGTAAAATTTGTGTCGAGTTGCCTTGATTAAATATTTATCAAATTAAAACGGAATGCACCATAATTTAAAAAATTTACATTCTTATATATTTTTTATGGGCTATCGATTTAAAATTTTTATTTTAAAAACTTTTCATAACCCGTTCTGAAATTTACCATCATTTCAAAAAGTCAATTTATCAAAAATCAGGCCACTTTTTTTTAGTTTAGGGGGGCATGTCACAGACTTAATTCCGTATGGAAGTGGAATATGTGGTTTACTCGTAAAACGCAAAGCGAATATTTTTTTTCGGAATAAAACCACTTTTATGCAATATCCACCTTGCTTTTGAAAGTGATTTCATTCCGAAAAAAAAATATCCGTTTTGTGTGGTACACTCAAAATAATACATTAGTAGATTTACTAATTTTTTTTTGCTAATGCTGGTTAGCTAACTTTTAGCAAATTTTATGTTGAGATTAGCATGTTAGCAAAAATATCTTGTTAACTTCATTTAGCGCATTAGCAATTTTAAACAAAATTTGAACTAATTTTTTTTGCTAAATTTAAAATTGAGTTGACCAAATTTTTACAAGCTTTTTGCTAATATTAGCAAAAATAAATTGTAATTTTTTTTTATTTTCAGAAAACTTAAAATGGCGCTTTCTCGGAAACTAAGCCAGATAGAGCAAAATGGAGGCCATTTTTTGTTCTCGGGTTCTCCATAGTATAGCCGGTCCTCTTCACATGTGTGCACCCTAATGGGTCCTAACTTTGGATCCAAAAAATTTAGCATTCCCGAAAATTTTAAAATGCTCATATCTCGGTAAATACTGCCGACACAACAAAAAATCCAAAATAATTTTTGTAGCTCTCTACACGTAGAACAAGACCTCAAATAACCAAAAGCTCTCTGAGCAATAGTTTTGAAGTTATGGAGTTTTTTAATTCTCAAAACCCCAGTGGTCCCCTAAAATCACGTATCTCAAAAACTAAGCAAGGTAGAGCGAAACGGACACAAATTTTGGATCAAAAACTATGACGATTTTTAAGGAACCCAACCAGGTCTGGGCCCATCGGGGTCTGAACCTATCGGGTCCGAACCAAATGGGGTCCTCAAATGTGTATGAACTAAGTTGAAATAAAAAAAATAACTTTACCAAAAAAATTGTGGGTTCAAAATCAGCAAATTTTCTTGTAGGTTTACAAGCTTTTTTTGCTAACATACAGTTTTTTTTTATATTTTCCCCTAGATATTTGTCTATTCACTCAATAAAATTCAGAAGCGCGTTTTTCGTTTTTTTTTTTTGAGAAAAACGCATTTGAATTTTAAATTTCATAATATTTTTTAATTTTCTTGTTTTTTATTGTTCCAACATGAGTTATAAATCAACGAATTTCGCAATTATTTATTACTCATACGCTATGTTGAAACAAGCAAATACAAAACAAGTAAAAAAGTTAAAATTGGCCTTGCCGAATGTAGTGATACCCTCCACAATTTCAAAAAGATTATTGCAAAAAACTTTATTTAAAAGGAAATTACTTTTGAAAAAAAAAAAATTTGAAAAAAAAAATTCCGCGAAAAAAAAATTGGCAAAAAAAATCCGCGATTTTTTCCTTTTTTTGTCAAAAAAATGTGTTCGTACTTTTTTAAATACCATTTGGTGTTCAATTATGTTCACATATGTCAACCAGAAGCCGAATTAAAGCATTTTGTATTTTTAGGTTATGTTGAATTTTTGAGGTGTGCTTACATTTTCGTTCATAACTTTTGAACCGCTGAACCGATATCGCTCAAATGCAATACCAAACTTCTCGGGAGAACTTCCAATAAATATGATAGCATTTTCCGCAGACTGGCGGACATCGCTAGAATGTCTTAAAATCGATCGGGCATCATGAATATATATACTTTATGGGGTCCCAGACCGATATTTCGATGAGTTACAAACGGAATGACAAACTTGTATATACCCTCTATCACTAAGTGGAGGGTATAAAAAACCATAATTACACTCAGAAAATTATGTAAGTTACTACATGTTAGTTGTTTGTATATTTTACAGTAGTTATTTGTTTTCAACTACAAAGTCAGTTGTTTTTGAATAAAAAATATCAAACAACTATTTCTGTTAGTTACTTTAAGTCGTTTTTTTGAACAACTAACAAAAAAGTAATGTGATGTAGTAACAGTTATTTAAAGTAGTTAATTTTACTTTTTTTATTTCTTAAAAATTTTCAAAGTTTTTTTCCAAAAAAATAAAATAAATTTTCGTTTTTTTATTTTTCACAACTTTAAAAAAACTTGGAAAAAATTTGGTCCTCCATTTTTTTTTTCGAAAAATTTTTTGAAAAAAAAAAAAATTATATATCGATTATTTTATTTTTACTACATTTTAGTTGTTTTGACTACAAATGTAAGTAGTTTTTGCTACATAAGTCAGTTGTTTTTTGTCAGTTAAAATAACTAACATTGTTAGTTGATTTAACTGAAAAAGTAGTTGACCCCAAAACAACTTACAAAGTAGTTATTTTAACTGACATTTTCAGTTGATTTTACTAACATAATTTTTTGAGTGTACGAGTATAATGAAATCAAATATTCAAATGCGATTTTCTCGAAAAAAAACTAAATATGCGATTCTCAATTTTTCTGTGTATACTAGGGTGGCACTAATTATGACTTTTTTTTCGAGAATTTACTTAAACTATCCATTTCAGCAAAAAAATCTGTTAAAAGTTTGCTAATTCAAATTGAAAGTCATTTTATAAATTTTTTGAAAGAGGTTTTCTTTTGAGTGTATACAGTAGGGTGGCACAAATAATGACTTTTTTTGAATTTCCTCGATCGCCGTGCAAATTTTGGTTCGTTTTGGTCTAAAAACTCTTTGTTTAAATTTTTAGCCAAATCATAGAAAATTAGCCCGTGCCTTTGGCGGGTTAAAGTTTTGTGCCACCCTAATATACATACAATAAAAAAAACTTCTCAAATGACTACACCATTTACAGATGTAATTCGAAAAAGATCAATTGTAATTCGAAGATTCTATTTGTAATTCGAAGATTCCATTTGTAATTCGAAGATTCCATTTGTAATTCGAAGATTCCATTTGTAATTCGAATATTCCAATTGTAATTCGAAAAAGATCAATTGTAATTCGAAAAAGATCAATTGTAATTCGAAAAAGATCAATTGTACACTCAGAAAATTATATAAGTTACTATATGTTAGTTGTTTGTATATTTTACAGTAGTTAGTTGTTTTCAACTACAAAGTCAGTTATTTTTGTATGAAAAATATCAAACAACTATTTCTGTTAGTTATTTTAAGTCGTTTTTTTGAACTACTAACAAAAAAGTACTGTAATGTAGTAACAGTTATTAAAAATAGTTAATTTTATTTTTTTTATCTCTGAAAAGTTTTCTAAGTTTTTTCTATTTTTTTATTTTTCACAACTTTAAAAAAAAAAAAAAAACTTGGAAAAAATTTGGTCTTCAATTTTTTTTTTCTGAAAAATTTTTTGAAAAAAAATTATGTATTGATTATTTTATTTTTACTACATGTTAGTTGTTTTGACTACAAATTTTAGTAGTTTTTACTACATAAGTCAGTTGTTTTTTGTCAGTTAAAATAACTAACATTGTTAGTTGATTTAACTGAAAAAGTAGTTGACCCAAAACAACTTACAAAGTAGTTATTTTAACTGACATTTTCAGTTGATTTTACTAACATAATTTTTTGAGTGTAATTCGAAAAAGATCAATTGTAATTCGTAAAAGATCAATTGTAATTCGTAAAAGATCAATTGGAATCTTCGAATAATTGGGAATTGTTTTAAAACATTGCATGCTTGGTTTGGAAAAAAATTGCGCGGAAAGCTAAATTCACAAAACGCGACATGACGCGAAAAATAGAAATGAAAGGTTATAAAGCATTATATAAATTATAAATATCATCTGTCCTTATAATTTGACTAACACTATTTTCAAATTCGGCAATTAATACACTGAAAAAAATTACTCTGAAATTTTAACCGTCAAATATTTCGGCGGGGTTCAAGAAAATGGGTATAAAACCGATATGGAAATTAAAGAGGACGTAAACACCTTTAGTTTTCTGTGCATACTTTTTTTAAAGAACTTGGGCAATTTTTATTTTATTCTAACCTAAAATTTTTGTTTTTTTTCAGTGTAGATTTTTTTTACATATTTGGACCGATTTGATTTTTTTGTAGTTTAACTTTTAAGCCGCATTCACAATGTTGGAGTACTCCAATCTGTGGAAAATTTTATATCTTTCCCTTTTGCACTTTCATATTTTTAAATTTGACTATCCTTTTTCAATCCACTCCAGAGTCAAAAATGTTCTACTCTGGAGTTTCCAATCTGAGTTAACAGAGCTATGTTAACCGTTAACAGAAAAAAATACACCTCTGAAATTGGCAATTCTAAAAATGTCATTAAGAAAAAAATAAAAAACAAACAAATATGTAGAATTTTAATGATATTTAGAAAAAAATATTCAAAAACGTTAAATTTAAAATAATAAATAAGATACACAAATTCTAATAGCAAAATTTTGTGAAATTGTGAGACAGGTAAGTAAAATGACATATACAATGTGACAGAACTCCCATCTGCATTTTGCACGGTTAACATTTCAATCTGTGCCATGGATTGGAGTGACTCTGACATTGTGAACGTAGCTTTAGATTTGAAGCTGAACTAAAGAAAAATTATATTGGTATGCCTTTAATGAACGCGAATGTTGCAAAATTGCAAAAATAAAAAATCCCCATTTTTGATTTATTTTCATTATTCGTGCCACCCTAGTGGATACACTCAAAAAAAAAACCTCTGTCAAAAAATCTGTTAAATGACTTTCAATTTGAATTCGAAAATTTTTAGCAGATTTTTTTGCTGAATTCACAGGCATTCAGTTTTAGAAAATAACAGAAATTTTTCTGCAATTTTACTGAGTCTGTTTGTTTTGCTCAGAATTAATTTTGAGTGTAGAAATCTAAACTTAAAAAAAAAAATTAAAAAAGAAAAATAAAGTGGCCGGATTTTTAACAAATTGAGTTTTTTACAAAATTAAAAATTTCAGAACGGATTCTGAAAATTTTCAAAAAAAAAATTTAATCATTAATATCTTTTAAAAAAGTATAGACTAAACTAAATTTTTGGGATTTTGGTAAAATCCGTTTTAGAGTCCCCGCACAACAATGTCGGGGCGGTTGACGTTTTCGGCCATGAGAGAGTATAGGCGCAAAACAAAGGCGGCAGCGGAAAATTCAGTCATTCGTTGATATTTACACAATTTTTCACTTTTTTGACACTTTTAATACCCTCCAACTACAGTATGGGGGTATACTCACTTTGTCATTCCGTGCGTAACGCATCGAAATATCGGTCAGGGACCCCATAAAGTATATATATTATTGATCAGTGATCGATTCTAAGACAGTTAAGCGATGTCCGTCCGTCCGTCCGTCTGTCTGTCCGTCCGTCCGTCCGTCTGTAGTTAACACGATGCAGTCCAAAATAAAAGAGCTAGGAACCTCAAGTTGGGCACAAATATGTCTTATGTTCCTAGGCAGGTTAAGTTTGGAAATTGGCCAAATCGGACCAGGGGGAAAAAAGTTCCCCCTTGAAGAACTAAACCAACCTCTAAAAAAATACACGTTTTTACATGTTTTTTTGTATTTTTGTTAAATAAATGAAACATTTGGTATATTTATCGCGATGGTAAGGTGCTCTCAACGTGCCCCACTGACCCTATCAACTTCGCCCCCCCCCCAAAAAAAAAAAAAGAAACGCCCCTGTCAATTTTTTTTTACATTTTGGAGGGTATAAAAGATTCGGCACAGCCGAATTTAACACTCTCACTTGTTTAATTTAATGTTATTGTTTTTTTTTTAATATCAATTTGATTTTCTCATATTGATTCGTTTTTTTGTGTTTTTTTTAGAATTTTAAATATTTTTTTTTAGAGATCACATTTTTTTGTTTACTTTATCGAAAATAATCGAAATATTTATAAGAATGTGGCAACATTTTCATATCAAAAATTTGAAGAGAGAGAGAAACCGACACAAAAATAAAATTGATTTTATTCAAGCGGTTTTCGGTCGGACGTTTTTTCTTGCCAAATTTGTATGAAAAAAACGTCACCGACATTGTTGTGCGGGGACTCTTAATTTGAAAAATGTTTAATCAAGGCAACTCGACACAAATTTGACAATTTTTTCAATATTTAGCGACGCCTCCTAAGCCCAGGTTTTGAAAAATTTAAAACTCAATTTTCTTAGTTCCATATAGGACTATCTATAGGTATATGGGGTTTGAAAAATAAAAAATCTATTTTGCGACACATCACATTAAATAATTTTGACGCGCTGAATACAAGTATAAAAAAATTTAAATGCGTGGAAGAAATTTTTTAATTTTTTTTCGACCGACTATTTTAAAGAACTTGCGACAAACTTCCAGTTAAACAAAATTTGAGCTAAATTCAAACATTTTAATCCGAATCGATCAAAGTTTATAGTTTTTGGTGAAAATTCTCTAAAAACCCAAAACTTTTGATCGACGGGAGCCACGGGTTAAAATGATCGGATTTGGCTCAAATTAAGTTTAACTAAAAGACTGTCTTTTACCCTATTCGCATTCATTTAAACGTCAAATTTAAACGGCGTTTAATTTTGACAGATAACACTGTGTGACGGTGAAAAAGTAACCTGGGTTTTGACCATCAATTTTACATAATTCGGGCACGCTGATTCCAATGGTCCAAGCCATTTTGAAATCTAAGGTACAGTTTTTTCGCAAAACGTCTTCAAAGTTTTTCACGTTCCCTTGAAGTTTTTTGAATAAAAAATATTTTGTATGCAAAAAAGTTGCTCTTTTATAGTTTAAATTAAAGGATTATATCTGTAATTACTTAAATAAATACCGACATAAACAACCGTTTCAGATTAGTATATTTGCACCAAAGGAAATATAATCCCATTAAAATATTTTTCATTTATCAATCGCATAGCACTAAAATTGCGCGATTTGCCAAAATTTCTCTATGACAGCATCACTTTCCAACAGGACCACAAGGTCCAGATTTTGATATATTGTGTATAAATTCCAAAAAAGTATTTGTCCCAAGTTTCAAACAAAAATGTTTTCATCTTAAAAAGTTATAATAAAAAAACATTTATTTCGCCCTACTAAATTATATTAAACAAGTGTTTTTTTAAAATTAGTAGTATTTATTAAAATGTTTTCCTTTTGTTTTTGTAATTAAAACTTAATAATTGAGTTTAGTAAGGTGAAATAAATGTTTTTTTACAATAACTTTTGAAGATGAAAACATTTTTGTTTAAAATTTGACACAATTACTTTTTTGAGGATTTAGCACAATGTATCACAAGCAGGACCTTGTGGTCATCTTGGAAAGTGTTGCTGTCATAGAGAGATTTTGACTAATCGCTCATTTTTTGAGTGATGCGCTTGATAGTTGAAACGTATTTTCATAGAAATACATCCCATTTGGTGCACCTATACTTATCTGAAGCGGTTGTTTAGGTCGGAGTTTACTTAGGCATTTAAAATCGCGAAAATGCTAAAAAATTGGAAAAAGGGGATAAAACGCGAAATATCACTTGAGTTTCAAACATTTGATAGCGGATATGGTACTTAAAATGAAGCTACAGTTATAGTCCTTCAATTTCAATTACAAAAAAGAGACTTTTTTGCATACAAAAACTTTTTTATTTCAAAAAGTTCACGGGGACGTGAAAATCTTTGAAGACATTTCGCGAAAAAACTGTACCTTAGATTTCAAAATGGTTTGCAGCATTCGATTCAGCATGCCCGAAATATACAAAATTGATGGTCAAATCTCAGGTTACTTTTAACATCCAAGATTTTGTCACGCTGTGTAATTTGAATGGGAAAACGAATAATTAAACTTGTTTAAATGAATGCGAATATGGTATTAAGCTCAAGAAAAGGGTCAAGGGAAAGAAATTTTGAGGTTGGTGTAGCTGGAGCGTAAAGCTGAATTCTGAATCCATATAATTCGATCACCTTTTCAAAAATTTGTTATTTATAATTATTTTTAATTTACTTAAACATTTTTTTGAGTGTCATAATTCTCATGATCATTTTAAAGTAATAAAATTTAATCACTGTGTCAATAAAATTTAAAGATGTTAATTAAATGTTTTTTTTCGCTCTCTAATTTCTAGTATTCGGAAATACGCACACATTTGGCACAAATAGCAGCAAATTTGGAGTCAATGAATCGTATGACACAAGCAACAAATATACGAAATTTCAATGGTAAATATTTGAGATTAAATAAAATTAACAAAACTATTATTAAGTATTTAAGATAAATCTCTGGTTTTTAAATAAAGAGGATTATAGGGGAAACGATAAAAAATGTTATTATTTTATTATTAAAAAAAAAATCACTTATTAAAAATATTTAAAAACACACACAAAAAAAATTGTAAAAGTAACAAAACAATTTGTTATCTAAGTAATTTTAGGTAATTTAAAGCATACCATTTTATTGGTTGAAGTAACCAAGAAACTTGTACTTTTTTTTGAACAAAAATAATAAATAATAAAAAAAATTATTTTTGAGTGCTTTAAAAAATAAACAAATTTCTTTTTTCAGAAAATGAAATGGATCAACTACGGAAACAGAATCTTCGTTTGGGTAATTTACTTATGACAAGATTTCAAGAATTCAAAGCAAATCTACCGCCTGAAAATGATTACACACTGGAGGCCCGCATGAAAAGGACACTATTTTATGGCCTGCATCAGAGTTATATAAATATTTGGACACAAAATGAAATATTCTTACAGAATTATGAACAAAAACTAAAAAAAAATTTACAAATGCAGTCAAAAATTAGTAAGTATTTAAATTTATTTTTAAGCACTTACAAGTAAACCAACAAGATTTTAATTCTAGTTCTATATTAAACTAGTAGAAATTACCGGTATTGCCCGGATTAATTGAAATTTTAATTGAGGATTATGTTTCAGACTAAAAATTGTTTGTAAATAGCTGGCGCCCACAAAAGGGCATGGGCCACAAAATTTACTGTTCTTATGACCTTACCCCAAATCGAATAGGATTAATATTTTATGGCTTTAAAACCACTAAAGCTGGGGACTTGAAGGTTGGAATGTAGGCCTGCTAGAAATTATATCCAGAAATGATATTCCTTTTGAAACAATCGGAAAAAAAACTTTTGGGAAATTTTGATCTTTAAGGCCTATTCACACCTGAGGTAATATCTTGTTCGAATAAGATTTAGATCATATGGTTCTGTATAATTTTATACACAGTCATATGTTCGAAATCTCGTTTGAACTAGATTTCACCTCAGGTGTGAATTGGGTATGAGGTGAAATCTCGTTCGAACGAGATTTCGATCATATGGTCTGTATCATTTTATACACAACCATTTGATCGAAATCTCGTTCGATCGAGATTTCACCTCAGGTGTGAATTGGGTTATAAGAAAGAAAATGGGTAAGGAAGTGTACCTTTAGTAGGGTGACACGAATAATGACTTTTTCGAATTTCGTCGATTGCCGAGCAAATTATGGTTCCTTTTTATATTTTTATTTTTATATTTTTTCGGGGTCAAAATTACAAAAAAAAAACATTTATAGAGCTTTGAGGAACCATAGTTTGCCTGATCAATCCGTTTTTTCAAAATGTCTATGATCATAGAATTTATAAAAAACAAGAAAGTTTTTGTCGGTCAAGACCGACCGTTTA
Organism: Pegoplata infirma; assembly: GCA_963921195.1. Taxonomy (NCBI): domain Eukaryota; kingdom Metazoa; phylum Arthropoda; class Insecta; order Diptera; family Anthomyiidae; genus Pegoplata; species Pegoplata infirma. The sequence continues at coordinate 30,805,268 of OY992540.1, read as the reverse complement.
ATACCCTACACCAGTGTTTCTCGGAAAATGGGTCCCAAGTTCAAACATAGACCGATTGAATCTATCTTTTGTCACAGCTTTTATAAGTTTAAAAACCCTCACAAACCAAGTTTGAGTGAAATATGCTTCTATTTGTTGCCAATAAACCGATTTAACTGAATATCGGCAAAATTTTTATATGGGGTCCAAAAATGATCCGATAATAATCAAATTTGATTAGGTTATTACAGTACGCATAAAGCACACACAAACAAAATTTTAATTAAATATTTTTTATTTTCATGAAATTTGAGAGATTAGAAGGTGGGTTGTATGGGGGCTACACACGGTGAGCCTCAGCGATGTTCAGGTTGAACTTTAGTGTCGACGAAAAGTGTAAATGCAGTTCGATTTCTACATGATTAGTTGTCACAAAACTGTTTTCAGCGAAATCGTAGCTGATCGCATTCGCGAGATATCGCGAAATTAGTGATTTTATATTTTAAAAAATTTTGATATTAAAGTTTTTTAAATATTTTCAAAAACTGAGTATACAGTTTTCATTGTACTTATTTTAAGGTCACAAAACCATAAAACATCGAAATCCTATCTTCTTTAGTTCGCAAGAAATCGCGAAATAACTTTTTTGTCAATTTTTGTTTTTCAACTTTTTCTAGGTTTTTTTCAAATGTTGTGGAAAGCTGATATGCACTTTAATGTGTACGTGATCGAAGGTCATAAGGGTGTTGACATCAAAGTTGTAGGTGTACACTGTCGCAAGATATCGCGGAATTATTTATATATTTTTTATTTTTTTTTTTTCAATTTAGCATGTTCTTTTGAAATGGTGTAAAAACGTGGTATGCATTTTTATTTGTACATTTGCATCCCATCTCGGAAAATTCGGTGAATTTTTAATTTGTTTGTAAACTAGTAACTCGTTTTCACATTTAATACCAAAAAATTATTTCTTATAATTCAAAATAATATGACAGTTAATAAATGGTTATGAATTATTTGAAGAAAAAGAGAGTGCATAATAATATTACAATACAAAATAAATGAAAAAAAATTGAAAAAATTTTTCGCAATTTTTCGTGAAAATTAGCGTCAATATATAGATTTCAGCAGTTTTACCACCTTCAGTTACGGGCAATTTAAACTGCATACCATATACTTGTCGTTACTTAAATTTTTTTTTTTGATACCAAAGAAAAAAAAGTAATTTATTATAAAAGCTCGTACAGTAATTTTGCGATTTCTCGGGAAATTGATCGTCTATAATTTTTATGCTTGCAGTTTTGTCACCTCTAATTACCTCGAATTCAAACTGCATACCACATTTTTGTCGTTAATTGAAGTATATGTTTTTACAGACCACAAATAACACAAATTAATGAATAAATAGTAGATAAGCGAGTTTTTTTGCGATATCTCGAAGAATTAAGCAGCTAGAATTTAAATGTTAACAGCCTTATGACCTTTGATCAATAGCAAGTCAAACTGCATTTCGTGTTTTTCAACAATGTTAAAGAAACTTCTTTTATTAATCAAAACAAGAAATACCCCCAAAAAGCTGTTTTTCGCTATTTCTCGCGAAAGTGAGCAGCTATAATTTTTTTGGGGGCAGTTTTAATTTCTTCCAGCATGTTCAAATCAAACTGCTTACCACTTTTTTTTATCATTTCTAAAGAACCGGGTCTAAAATATAATAATAAAAAAAAATATATATATATAATTACGCGATATCTCGCGAAATTTAGCACCTACAATTTTGATGTCAACAGCTGTGTGACCTTTGATCAACCACAAGTAAAACTGCATACCATGTTTTTATGAAATTTTAAAAAATCATATATGAAGATAAAAACAAAAATAAAAACAGCAAAAAAGTAATTTCGCGATTTCTCGCGAAATTGAGAAGATATGATTTCGCTGTTAACTGTGTTGTGACATGTAAATAAATACAATTAAAACTGCATACCCAGTTTTTGAAGATATTTAAAAAACTTCATTGTCAAAATTTTAGAAAATACAAAAACACTAATTTCGCGATATCTCGCGAATGCGATCAGCTACGATTTCGCTGTTAACAGTGTTGTGACATTTATTCATGTAGAAATCGAACTGCGCTTACACTTTTCGTCGACACTAAAGTTCAACCTGAACATCGCTGAGGCTCACCGTGTACAAGAATAACTGGTCCGATTCCTTTAAAATTTGAGATGGTAATTTGTGAAAACACGTTTACCTGCCAAATTTCAAGAGGATATCTATTATAATACGGTTATTACAGTCATTTGAGCCAAAATTAAAGAGGACCTTTGTATGTGAGCTAGGTCTAAACATGGACCGATTTTTCAAATCATATCTCTGCAACCTACAGAAGGTACAACGACTTGCGTGTGGGTATCACTGGTGCTATTAGATAGGCACCCCAGCCCGGCCTGTAAGTGATACTGAACATCCAGCCCAAGATATCTACGTCAAGAGCACAGCACCAAAATTGGCTCTCAGGTTTAGAGAGTCGCAAATGCTTAAGCAATGCTCTTGGACCACTTGATCATATTATGTACGTTTGGCGGGACGAAACTAATAAAAAAAAACCGACTACATCTCAACACAGAAAATTTTGACAGAACCTTCGAAGTTCAAATACTAACTGGGGAAGACTGGGAAGAAAAATATTTTATAATATAGAATGCGATCTCAATCTTTACGGAGGGATCGAACATGGAGATGGGTACGGGTTCGGTAGTATAATCTTAATGCCTCGAACTCGGGCCTCATTGAGAATTCCAGACAAGTGTAGTGTTTTCTAGTCCGAAGTACTAGCAATTGATTAAGCCGCGCAGATGATTTTAACATTTTCGTTAATAGTCTTGCAGCTCTGAAGGCCTAAGAATCAAAAACTGTAAAATCGGGAGTCGATAGGAACTGTACCATCTCTTCGTCGAATCTGTCAACACAGTTAAGCTTATGTGTGTCCTTGGCTAATAAATGTGGGAGAAATGGCTCTGAGCCTATAGTAGAATTGAAAACCGAAATTGATAAATATCAGAGAATAGAATGAAGGATAGATGGATATCACTGACTATTTGCAGGATATCGCGAACCCTGTGTCAAATCCTAACAGGGCAAAAATTATTCTTACGGACGTTTAGCCTATTAGTAGGAGGACTGGCAGGACAGGACAAATGGTCGTGAGTATGGGAATTGGTAGGAACTATTGTAGAAGTTGGGGGAAGTGGAGGAGGAGGAGTCAGTGAAGCACCTGGGCAAAGATTTTTCGATAACCTGGATTGCCTAAACGTTGTCTCATTGTGGTTTAAAAAGTAAAGCTTTGTATCAGAGGGGGAGTAGGGAAATAACAATTAAGGAAACCACAATGGGCCTTATGGCCTCCGAGTGAAGTCGCCAAATGGCGGACACCCATCCAACCTAACTGCGAATTTAATTTATAATTCCTTTTTTTATTTTTTCAGTAAATTGTAATGCCACTGATGAAGAAATAGAAGAACTAATTTCAAATAAAACAACTAGTCTATTTGTGGGAAATGTAAGTTTATCTCATTAGAGTCTTCCCCTATTCAACAATGATGAAAAAAATTTTATCGTTAATTTAGATCTCTCTTTCTTGATTATATCATTTGTATCTAAATATAGATTTTGGAAGAAACTGAAAAGGAACGCAAAACTTTACAAGATCTTATGGATCGTTTCAATGAACTGAAGAAATTAGAAAAATCTATTGAAGAAGTACATGCGCTATTTTTAAGAATACAATGTTTAGTTATGGAACAGGTAACAATCGATAAATTTTTGATATAATTCAGAATTTGATTTACCTTTCGTGAGTTTTTTTTCTTTCCTTCAGAGTGAAACCATTCAACGTGTTGAATTCCATGCTCAACAGGCCACTTTATTTGTGGATAAAGGTGCTGAGGAATTAGATAAGGCTGAAACATTGCATAAGAAAGCTTTAAAGGTAATTTTGCTTTAAAATTTATTAAAATACTAAATCTCATATTGGATTTTTTCGTCTATTTCAGAAAAAAGTTTTGATTATATTAATAGCAATCGCGGTATTATTGGTGCTAATTCTAATTGGTGTATTTTTGTGATGTCACTGGAATGAATGAATATAATCATTTAAGTTAAATGTGTGTGTTATTATTTAATTTATTTTATTAGAAAGTATTAAAGTCCAAAGAACTAAACTAAATAACTTAAAGAAAATGTTGTTTATATGGCATTCACACTTGCGACCTTAAACAAGTTCTTTAACAAAACACCAGTAACAGAATAAAAACGTAATGGACACGGAACAAAGAATTTTTTTAAACATCTCACTCTTAAACACTTCAAAACAGCAAGTGTGAACCCCGTATTATTAAAAAAGATCATCCAAAAAATTTAATATCACTGGCTATAAGAGATAATTGCTTAACTCGACATAAAAGTGTTTAGAGCAAACTGTTATACATTGTATTAAGGAGCACATTTTCGTCCAACCCTCCTTTCGAAACTCCTCGAACATCAAAAATATCCACAACTTGTGAATCTTAACCTAAATTAGTCACGGGGCGGGATGATTTACCAGCATATTTTCAGTTGATTTTACTAACATAATTTTTTGAGTGCATGATAAAATACTTACACTGTTCGACAACAAAAACCTCCCAATGGAATATCTTCTGAATCCAAATCTGCCATCCAATGTTTTCTAGCACGTACTGTATTTGAGATATTCGCTGTTAAAAAGTCAAAAAAAAACAAATAATTTCACCCTTTTGGGGGTCCACATTTATGTTATTTCCAACAAATAGGACTTGATTTTATATAAATTGGACCTCCTGATTAAAGATGGTTGCGTGAGTGATGTTTGACTCACGCTCACGACAGATATTTTTGAATCACGCGCACTCACGTGCATATTTTTTCTACTCACAATCACGTGAGTAAATTTAATACAACTCACACTCACGTACACTCAAGCAAGCTTCACTCACACTCACGTTTTCTCTTCATATTTGTTTTCATTCCAAAAAAAGCAACAAAAAAATTGAAAAATTTGGCTTAACTTAAGATTTCGTCCAAAAAAAAAAAACTAAAAAAAAAACACATAAAATTTCGCTGAACTTTTCTTTTGCTGAAAATTTTTAACATTGTAGTTTTTGAATTTTTTTTTTTAAATAAATAAGAGTTTTGCGAGTGTGAGTCAACGTGAGTGTAAGTGAAGCTTGCGTGAGTGAGAGTTGTATTGAACTTACTCACGTGGTTGTGAGGGAGTGTAAGTAGAAAAAATATGCTCGAGAGTGAGTGTGCGTGATTCAAAAATATCTGTCGTGAGCGTGAGTCAAAAATCACTCACGCACCCATATCTAATTTAAGTAGATTTTGACCTTCCCGACTAAAAATAAATATACAGGTCCATATATAATTTGAAATTGAGCCATATATAATTTGATATGGCCCAACACGTTTTGGATAAAATAAGATGATGAAATTGGTGGATCAAAATAGCTCAAAATTTGTTATATTAGATTAAATATGATCGTTTTTGATCCGAATATTGGGTTTATCTAATTTGATATAATTGTATATAATTTTATATCATAAGATAAAATATGTAGAATTTTGCATAAAATATTTTTTTTTTTGTCTCATAATTTACAAATTTATCCCAAGTTTTTTCGGGAATTGCAAAAAAAATCTGTCTGGGACTTAAAAATTAAAAAAAAAAAAATCGAAATTTAAAAATTTTTTTCTTAAAACTTTGTTAATAAATTTTTACTTCAAAACGCAAAAAATTTACCAAAAATATTTTTTATCCAGGACTTAGAAAATTCTACAAAACTTTTTCAGGACTTGTAAAATTTTTCAAAATTTGGCTATTTTTTTTTTTTTGTTTAAATCATTTTTAATGAAATTCTTAACTCCAAAACGCAAAAATTATTTGTGTCTGGAAATTTTAAAAAATTTTCTCGGGACTTAGAAACTTTTTTCCCCCGATTCGGCACCATATATATATGTATATCTCATCTTGTATGAGGTCAGACATGGAGTTGTATATCATATATTTATTTATCTAATCTTGTATGAGGTCATTCATGGAGTCATATATAATATTATATGCAATATCTAATTTAATAAAGCTTTATATAGTGTATGTGGAGCAACACATGATTTGATATCCTTTTATATGGCACCATATTAAATTTTGGTGTAAAACTTAATACAAGATACATTTACATATAATTATGTAAAGTACTGTGTATGGCCATATATAAATAGATTAAATAATATGTTGCTATATCTAAACTTTTTTAGTCGGGTTATTACAAATCATCCTTCCAAATTTTTCTATCACCTAAGATTTTTAAGATATTCGCATTAGAATATTGAAAAAAACGCTAATTTAGCACATTTTAGGTCTCTCCTGTAACGTATTCTTAAGTTGCTCACACAAAATAGAACTTGACTTGGTATAAATCAGGGGAGTAATTATGTAACTTGATAGTCGTCAATCGTATCATTTCCATCGTTATTCCATTACGATATAGTGTCATTTTATGGTAATAGAATAATGAGCTAACGATGACGATTGACGATTATCAAGTTACATAATTAGCCCCCAGACCTCTTGATTCCAAATCTGGCATCCAAATATTTCTAACGCGTACCATTTTTGAAACATTGGCATTTGAAAAACTCAAACTTAAATTCTTTATAAATCATACTAAAATTTTCAAACACGAATATCTCGAAAATGGAACATGCTTAAATAATTTGGATTGCAGTTTGGAATCAGGAGATCCATTTCATATAAGATCAAGTCCTATTTTGTGGAAGCAAAGTAAGTATACGTAACAGTGGACCCCACAAAAGTGCTAAGTATTGCTTTTAGGACTTTTTAACAGCAAATACTCGTATCTCAAAAACGGTACTTGCTAGACAAATTTTGATGGCAGATTTAGAATAAGGAGATCAAAATCTATAAGGTATTTCACTGGAATGGGGGATGGACTGTGACAAGTAAAGGTTGAAAGTTCTTGATTGCCACTCACTTGGGAGTGGCCAAGGATGATTCCTTTGCTTCACAGTCAAAGCAGCTCACTACCTCCGGTTTTTGCCAGGTATTCCTTGGGCAATGGCTTTAGAACACCCATTCAGAGGCTAGCTGGAGTGAGAAGGCGGCTAAGTAACCTGAATGCTCTAAAGACCTCTCAGATCAGTAGGAAGAATTTCTGAAACTTAGTTTCTGTAAAGTATCCTGATGGCTCGTTAAGGGCGTCTTAGGAAGTAGAAGGAACGTGGATAATCTCTGCCTTTGAAAAACTTTACAAATACCCTGCCTGGAGGTTGCTGGGAGCCCCAGCACCAGGATCGGATGCTGAAGCCTAATAAGCTACCACATCTTAAATAACACTTATTAATGAAACCTCAGCTATATTTCGGGGCCCTATGCTCCTTATAGGAGCTTCGGGAACATATATATATATATATATTTCACTGAAAGGTTCTTGGTGCCGCACAGTGTTATTCAATTTATTTTTTATATCCACGCCCCCAAAAAGAGGCGGGCGAAAAAATTGAATTTCCTGATCCTCTTGGTCTTAGAAAAATGTTTCGCTTAATAAATCAATATACATACATACAAAAAAAATATTTAAAAAAATTGTGTTTTTTTTTTTTGGGTAGTTTAAGTTCTTTAAGGAGGAACCTTTTTCCACCTGGTCTAATTTTGGCCATATACGAACTTGGCCAGCCTATGACCATAGCTTTTTATCTCTTTTGGTTCGGACTGCATTGTGGTTTCTTCAGACGGACATCGGTAGAATGCAGTGATGCCAACTTAGCCCCTTTGGGGCTATATTCAGCCCTTTTTGATTGCTCTCAACGCGTATTTTTTTCTTTTAGCCCTTTTATTTTTTTAGGGGCTAACATGGCTCTTTTTGTTATATTTTTTAGCCCTTTTAGCCCCTTTTGAACCATTTGTTAATTTTTGGAGTCATTTGTTAATATTTTGCCACGACGTTTTCTAAAATAAAGTTGCATATCTTTTATACATGAAATTATAAACCATGAAAAGAGAATCAAAGACACGTAAAATCTTAGATACATAAAACAGATTAATTTTTGATCGAAATACACTGTTTCAAAAATTTTATGGTTGAAAATCCGATTTTGAAGTTGTCATCGATTGTTCTGATTTAATTGGCAATCCTTATTCAAATGCAGAAGTGGAGAGAACATTAAGTGTCATGAATTTTTTTAAAAATAAAAATTGGTTGTCAATAAATACATCGAATTATTTAAGTATTTCTGCAAAAATTAATTGAAACCAATACTACGAATCAGGGATGTTAAAGTTGGTACAATTGTACTTTTTTTGGTACATTTTCACCTTCAAAAGTACCGTGGTACTACCGTGACTCATTTGGTACAATTTTAAAATTTCCAATTTCTTTATAAATCATCGAAACATCGGAAAAAGACCCCAACATTTTCTTTACTTTAAAAAAATGTTCACAAGGTACTAATTCTAGACCAGTTTACACCATAAATGAGACTTTTCTTAGTTGTTTTAAAACAGTTTAAAGTAATTTTCAAATAAAATTTTTCTAAAAATTTGTTACAAAAAAAAAGTTATCACAATTAGACACTTGACAAAAAAATTCTTACTCTCTTTTATCAAACAAAAAGTCTGCGAATTTTTCACAGAAGAATCAGTTTTTTATAGACAATTAATGAAGATATTATTAATTGCAGATTTTGACACCTTTCATCGTTAGAAGAATTCTGAGATCTTGATACATTTTTCGTGTTTACGCACTCAGATACAAAATTCTAGAATTCTGAGAATTTTTCCTATATAAAAAGGCTCTTATTCATAATACTTATAACAGACTTATTGTAGGTTTATTTGACAATTGTTCCTGCAATAGGTTAGGTTCCTGCAATAGGTTAGGTTTTAGGTTTTATGAATAACCACAAAAGTATCCGACAATGAGACATTTGTCTGCAGAATATATTTCAAGAAATTGTTCATAAACGCCCCTGAAAAATTTTTTTTTTGCATTTTTTTTTTTTGGGGGGGGGGGTATGCAAGATTTAGTACAACCGAATTTACACTCTCATTTGTTTTAGTTAAGTTTTTATTAATTAAAAAAAAAATGGTACCGTAAGGGTCCAAAAAGTAAAATTTTTTTTGGAAGTTGGTACAAAATTGAAAGCCCCATTTAACATCCCTGCTACGAATAGTCCAATTATTATATAAGCGCACTTTTATTGCCCGAAGAAAAAATTTAATATTGTTGGAAAACGCAAATCTTAGCGATTTCTTTGAAATTCTACATTTTTGAGTCAAATATTTCAATACATTTTCTTTAATAAGCCCATTTTTGCAATAGAACGTAAAATCGATCTCTTAAAAACACAAATTAAAAAAAAAAAATTTGCTGAAAAACACAAAAACTGATAAATTTTTGAGTTTAGCCCTTTTTAGCCCTTTTTAACTGCTCAGCCGACGCTTTTTGGTTTAAAATAGTTGGCATCGCTGGTAGAATGTCTTAGAATCCATAACTGATCAAATATCACTATCGATTTATATACTTTATGGGGTCCCCAACCGATTTTTCGATGCGTTACACAGGGAGTGCCAAAGTAAGTATACTGTGGTTGGAGGGTATAAAAAGATAAATTTTACTTATTTTGAAATATTTTTGAAATCCCCAATAAAATTACTAATCCAAAATGACTGACTCACATTAAATCCCCAAGCATACACACCTGCTATTTACTGTGGTTAGGAAGGCATACAATTTTAAACTATCTTTAGATCCCTAGTTGAATGTTTAGTGTTAACTAAATAAGCAAAGCCGCTCACATGTTTAAATTTTTCAAATGAGAAAAAGAACATTAATTTGCAATTTATCTCATTTCGTGTGGGAATTACAAATACAGTTTACAAAAAAAAACCGTAAAAAGCATAAGTAGTACGAATATTCTGTGAGATATTTACTTTGTGTTTCATATACAAACCAGTTCGTCCGAAAAGCTACAAACATTAAAAAGAAAACAAACGTATACGAAAGTAAATGAAAATTTTAATGTATTGAACAAATCGCTGGGGATACCCCAAAGAGCAGTAAAATATAAAACAAATAAGTCTCAAAGTCTTAATTACAATTCGAGCGACAAGTTGCTGAAGAAAATAAAATTGACTAAAGTTAAAAAAAGCTTAAAAGTTCAATTATGAAAAATTATTACATGCACGGAAAATATAGTAAAACGGAGTTTAAACTGGTGTTTTAAGCATGTTTTATGTTTTGTGATAGAATAACTGTATATTTTTAAAACGTAGTGTGAAAGGGGTATACGAATTAATGTACACTCAAAAACTAAAGTTAGTATATTTTTAAATTTTCAAAAACGTAAGGAAAATAATTTCAAAAAATTGTAATAGAAAGTAATATTTTTCTTTGATTTTTCAACTTTTGAATAACGTCTAAAATTGTAGCCTGTCGCTAAACCGGTATTTTTTATACCCTCCAACTCACTTTGTCATTCCGTGTGTAACGCATCGAAATAACGGTCGGGATCCTATAAATTATATATATTACTGATCCGTCTGTCTGTGGAAAGTAGGTACAGTCCAAACTAAAAGAGCTTGACTCCGAGTGTCAGGAAGAACGATAAGCCTAGGGGGCTAATCACGTAAAACGATAGACGATGCATAAACAACATAAAAATACATATCGTTTTGAAGGCAAATTAGAAAGTTTTTCTTTTTTAAATTATTAATGAGTGGTGTCTAATCCAGAATCAATAAAAAATTTGAAAACATTTTGATTAGTTTAGGAGCAACAAGGCTCCAAAAATCGACGATATTCATAGTCACAGTCCTGGTGAACTCAAGAGTTAAACAAATATAGAAAATTTCAACAAACTCCAGGAAAATATTACTATAAATTGGGTAAGCTTACAATAATTTTAAGTAGAATTACACAATTTGTGTAAATTTACCCAATTTATAGTAGGAAACTGAAATCATTTTAATTAGAGTGTAGGACAAAGTGACGATACAATTTCCTTATAAATTTGAAGCAGTGTTCGAAAAAAAACAGTACGTTATTTAACGTTCCGTTCCAAGAACACATTCACTAAAAAGTTTTTTAGTGGTTGTGAAGGTGTTCGCAAACAGAATTCCGAACGTTATGCCTGCGAGTTGAAGAACAGAAACTTTACGATGACGTACCGAACTAGGTTAGAAACAAAATAAAGTTCTTTAAGTGTTCTGTTTGCGAACTTTTGAGAAATTTTTTTTATAAATTTAAAATGGCGATATCTCGAAAACTAAGCAAAACGGAGCAAATTTTTGGCTCTTGGGATCTCTATAGTATCGCTAGGCCTCTACACATGGGTGGACCCCATTGGGTCCTTATTTTGAATCTGAAAAAGTTTGCATTCCGGGAAATTTAAAAATGCACATATCTCGCTAAATACTGCCGACGCGACATAAAGTCTTAAAGCGGTCATGTACTACGAGACAAACTCCACAAAAATGCTTTTAGACTTTTCATCGTGTCGGCAGTATTTAGCGAGATATGTGCATTTTTAAATTTCCCGGAATGCTAACTTTTTTAGATTCAATATAAGGACCCAATAAGGTCTACCCATGTGTAGATGCCTAGCGATACTATCCCAAGAACCAAAAATGTGCTCCGTTTTGCTCTATCTTGCTTAGTTTTCAAGATATCGCCATCTTAAATTTAAAAAATGTCTCAAAAGTTCGCAAACAGAACACTAAAAGAACTTTATTTTGTTTCTAACCTAGTTCGGTACGTTATCGTAAAGTTTCTGTTCTTCAACTCGCAGGCATAACGTTCGGAATTCTGTTTGCGAACACCTTCACAACCACTAAAAAACTTTTTAGTGAATGTGTTCTTGTAACGGTACGTTTCGATAACGTACGGTCGCTCCATAGTTCCGTACAGAACACTAACGTACCGTACGTTAGAGTTTTTTTCAAACCCTGATTTGAAGACTATCACGTGGGCAGTTGGTACTTTTGGGACATAAAAGTCACTTGGAATTAATGGAATCTATCCCAAAATGCTACAGGAGGCTTTAACGGTTATTGGAGAAAGTCTTATTCAAGTATACACTCAAAATAATACGTTAGTAGATTTACTATTTTTTTTTTTTGCTAATGCTAGTAAGCTAACCTTAAGAAAATTTTTAGTTGAGATTAGCATGTTAGCAAAAATATCTTGTAAACTTTATTTAGCGCATAAGCAATTTTAAACAAAATTTTTTTTAATTTTTTTTTTTTTTGCTAAATTTAAAATTGAGTTGACCAAACTTTTACATGCATTTTTGCTAATATTAAGTAGCAAAAATAAATTGTAATTTTTTTTTAAGAAAATTAAAAATGGCACTATCTCGGAAACTAAGCCAGATGTAGCTAAATGGAGGCCATTTTTGGTTCTCGGGCTTTCCATAGTATCGCCGGTCCTCTTCACATGTGTGGACCCTAATAGGTCCTTACTTTGGATCCAAAAAAGTTAGCATTCCCGAAAATTTTAAAATGCTGATATTTCGGTAAATATTGCCAAAACAACAAAAAGTCCAAAAGACCGCAAGAAAGCTCTCCGAGTAATATTTTTGAAGTTATCGAGTTTTTATTTCTCAAAACCCCAGTGGTCCCCTAAAATCACGTATCTAAAAAACTAAGCAAGGTAGAGCGAAACGGACACAAATTTTGGATCAAAAACTATGACGATATTTAAGCTCTTGGACCGTGTGCAAAGGAGGCCATTGATGATTATCAATGACAATTGGGTGTCTAACTCTATTGACTCATTGGAGAATCGTCGGAATGTGGGTTGTGTGACTACACCCAAAAAAAAAACGTGGGTATTCAATACTAAAAATTTAACTAATTTTAGTCCAAAAGCACCTAGTGCAGAAATTGGTAACCAATACTAAAATTTTTAACTAATATTAGTCAAATCCAGTAAAAATTACTAATGTTAGTACTGTGAAGATACTAAAATTAGTAACGAATTAGTAGATTTTGGTACAATATCACTTACTAAACCTTTTACTGTAGAATTATTTTGAGTGTATGTTCTATCGATATTACCATGGAAAGTGTTCTGCTGAGATAAGTGAACTTATCCCTAGAGCCCGAGTTTTTGTTCGCAATACTTGGTTGTTAAGTAGATCGGATCCATTTGTGGTCGATTGTCCAATTGATCGCACAGCGCATTACAGAGAAGTATACTTTTGCGCGGTTTTTTAAAATTCAAAATAATGTAAATAGAAAATTTGCAAGAGTATTTAAATTTGTATGCAATTCTGTAAAATCGGTCCAGTGGTTCAAAAGTTATAAACAAAATAGTTAATTTCGGCAAGGGTTTTTTTGCGAATTTACGATATAAAAAACACGCTTTAGAAAGACTGCTGACTGACTTCTGAGGCTGCTGTACCTTTAGACTGGCATTTTTCTGTATGGCCAAAAAAAATTTTCTCCAATTTTCAAAGTCAGGGCATTTTTTTATTCTACTAGGACTAAAACGGATGTTGTACAAATTTGGGGTCAATCGGATTAAATTAACCCGTGGCGCCCGGCGGTCAAAGTTTTGGATTTTTGAAAAATTTAAAAAAAATAATAAAAAATTAAAATTTTTTTCGACACATCAATTTGTTAATTTTGATGCGGTGTGGTTTTTTCCTACGTTCAAGAATTTTTTTAAAAAACATCACAATTTGTTTTTCCTCGGCCATTTCATAGCTCTAAGACAATCTTTCATTTAAATCTAATTTGAGCCAAATCCGATCATTTTATCCCGTGGCGCCCTTCGGTCAAAATTTTGGATTTTTGGTGGAAAGTTTTCAAAAATCCAAAAGTTTGACCGAAGGGCGCCACGGGATAAAATAATCCGATTTGCCTTAAATTAGATTTAAATGAAAGATTGTCTTAAGCTCTATGAAATGGCCGAGGAAAAAAAATTGTGATGTTTTTAAAAAAATGTCTTGAACGTAGGAAAAAACTACCATTTTGGGCATTTTTTGGAAAATTTCAAATGGGGATATCTCGACAACCGTTAGACCGATTCAAGAAATTTTATGACATTCGTTTTCAGCATGCCAAAATTAATTAAAATAATGTTTCAAAAACATTTTTTTTTTTTTTTAATTTTTAAAAAATCTATTTTATTTTGGTGGAAATTTTTCAAAAATCCAAAACTTTGACCGAAGGGCGCCACGGGATAAAATGTTCGGATTTGGCTCAAATTAGATTTAAATGAAAGATTGTCTTAAGTTCTATGAAGTGGCCGAGGGGAAAAAATTGTGATGTTTTTTAAAAAATTTCTTGAACGTAGGAAAAAACCGCCATTTTTTGCTAATTTCAAATGGCGATATCTCGAAAACCGTTCGACCGATTTTATATTTTTTTTTTGATATTCGTGCTCACCGCATCAAAATTAACAAAAATTATGTGTCGAAAGAAATTTAAATTTAAATTTTTAATTTTTTTTTTTTTTAATTTTTCAAAAATCCAAAACTTTGACCGCTGGGCGCCACGGGTTAATTTAATCCGATCGACCTCAAATTTGTACCACATAAGTTTTAGACCTTGGACAATAAAAATTTGCCCGGACACTTGGGAAACTTGAAAGTTGAGAAAAAATACCAGTCTACTGTACCTTATTATATATATTTGTCATTTCTCTGGTCTGGTTGGTATTGAATTTCAGAAAATCGGTCCAGTAGCTCAAAAAAAAATTAATTTCACTTAAAAACGGCATTGTGAAAGGTATTCATAAATTCGCCCAAGTCGAATTTAACTTTTCTACTAGTTTTTTTTTTACATTTTGGAGGGCCGAATTTAACACTCTCATTTGTTTTTAATTTATAAAATTTTTTGTATTTATCGCCGGTCGTCACAATTGTAATTTGCTTTCTTATATGGTTTTGCGGTTTAACTAAAATAACTTATAAACAATACAATTATTATTAATAATAAAAAAAAAATACAAAATCTGCTGAGTATGATACATTCTTAGTTTATCCCCGTCATTGAAATGTGAAAGAACAATTTATTAAATAATATCGCGGAAATTGAATAACGATAAAAAATTCAAGTAGTTTCACATATAATATATATTTTTTTTAAAACTAGCAGCATCTTAATTGCTAGATTTGTTGTATAAGAGGATAATTAAATCCTCTTCAAATTCAAAATGATTGTAGATCGTTTGCCAGAGCTCCAGGAGGTTTGTATTGCATATTAATATATTTTGAGCACTAAATCGAAATTTTGTACCATAATTTAGAGTTTAAATAGAAGCAACTCAAGAGAATCACTGGTGCTAATAGAAGATGATGAAGTGGATGAATATTTTGAACGTGAACGTAATCCAGTCATGGATGCGTTACTTAAAATGGTAAGAATATATTTTAAATATAACTGTAATATTTTAAGAGAGTAGGAAGGGAAGAGTATATTAGTAGCAGTGTTGCCAGATATTTTTTTGTTTTGCTTAAATGGGGATTTTAATACCGAGGTTTGATTCAGCGTTCGTGAATGCCTAATGGACACTTAAATACCGAGGTCCGATTCAGCGTTCGTGAACAAAGTTATAAAGTAATCCATCGACCGTTTTGTAGATCTGGCAGCACCAAAGATAATTGGAAAATTCTGGCAATGCCAAACAAAAGTTCAAACGTAAAGCAAAGAGAGACAAAAAACAATCTGGATTCTCACTGTAAAACTGGTATCTTCCATCTCGCTCACATTTCGATTTGTGATAAAATTTCGTAAACAATACCATATGGTTTTTGTTTACTACTTTTTCAAACGCCATTTGTTGTACTACTCTATGACTCTGTTCGTGAATTTGATATAGATCGTTTTGTAGATCTGGCATCACCAAAGATAATTGGAAAATTCTGGCAATGCCAAACTAAAGTTCAAACGCAAAGCAAAGAGAGACAAAAAACAATCTACATTCTCACTGTAAAACTGGTATCTTCCATCTCGCTCACATTTCGATTTGTGATAATATTTCGTAAACATTACCATATGGTTTTTGTTTACTACTTTTTCAAACGCCATTTGTTGGACTACTCTATGACTCTGGCTACAATAGCACGCATAGACCAGAGTTATAGAGTAATGTAACAAATGGCGTTTGAAAAAGTAGTAAACAAAAACCATATGGTATTGTTTACGAAATTGTATCACAAATCGAAATCTGAGCGAGATGGAAGATACCAGTTTTACAATGAGAATGCAGATTGTTTTTATACCCTCCACTCTAGTGATAGAGGGTATATATAAGTTTGTCATTCCGTTTGTAACACCTCGAAATATTGGTCTAGGACCCCATAAAGTATATATATTCATGATCCTCGATCGATTTTAAGACGATCTAGCGATGTCCGTCCGTCTGTCTGTCTGTCTGTTGAAAACACGCTAACTTTTGAAAGACTTTACGGAGGCTCCTGAAGTTTGGCATATATGTTGGGCATTTACCTCGTCAGGTTGGTATTGCTATCCAGCGAAATCGGTCCAGTGGTTCAAAAGTTATGAGCAAAAGACTGAATTTCGGCAAGGGTTTTTCGTGAATTTATGAGATAAAAAGCACTATAACTTTCGAAAAGCAATTCTGAGGACGCTGAAGCTTGGCGTATATATTTTTCGTTCCTCCAGCCTAGTTCATATTGAATTTCACCCAAATCGGTCCAGTGGTTCAAAAGTTATTAGCAAAACCGTGAATTTCAGATTAGCTTCACCTTAAATTCACGTGTTGAAAACCCGTTAAACCTGTTTTAAAAACATTGGTAAGTCACAAAAATATTTTACAACGGATTTTTGTCACTCAAAAATATTTTTATACCAAAACAAAAAAAAAATACACTCAAAAAAAATTTTACACTCAAAAAAAATTTTACACTCAAAAAAAAAATTAGTAAATTATTTTTTTTTTTCAAAATTTACTAAAAAAAATGTTATTTACACAAAATAAAATATTTCTAATCAAAGCTGTTATTTTTTCACGTTAGAAAATTTACTATCACTTAAAATGGGCATTGTGGAGGGTATTCATAGATTCGGCCAAGTCGAATTTAACTTTTCTACTTGTTTGTTCTTCTTTGTTTAACGTTTGTATTACCAGATTTTGGCAATAATTCTTGGCAATGCCATTTCTACAAAACGGTCGTTTCATTACTCTATAACTCTGACATAGACTTCAAGGTCAGTTGTGAAACCATGGTACGATAATAAAGGTAACTCTTCTAGTCTCTGCCGTTAAACCAATGTGAGCTTTTCATAAAACTCCTAAGATATTGAATTTTGACAGAGTGATCGTGCAGCTGCTTAGATCCCAATGAAGCCTGTTTTTGTCCAGAAAGCGACCGGTAATGTCAGATAAAGCGTTTGTTAGTATGCAACTCCGGCAGAAGTCATTTGTCGGCACCTTTAGCCACTTTTTCTAAAAGGCAGGCATTTTCTTTATTACAGCAACCACCTTTAAAATCTCTCGTCTTGGAAGAAGGGGGCTAATTATTTAACTTGTTAATAGTCAAATCGTATCATTAGCTCATTATTCCATTACCATATAGTGTTGGAATATTGACCTAGCAATACGATTTGACGACTATCAAGTTACATCATTACCCTCCAGGTCATGTAAAAATCATATAAAAACTTTTACTCGGGAGCATTCATGAAAATATGAAATAATATTAATGGAAAAATAACCTAGCAATATCATTTGACGACTATCAAGTTACATCATTACCCTCAAGGTCATGTAAAAATCATATAAAAACTTTTACTCGGGAACATTTATGAAAATATGAAATATTTGATTTAAATTTTGTTAGTAAGTGTTTGACGTGTACTTTGGTAATCTAATCAAATCTGATAACCCTGTTCAAAACCAATATCCTCCCAGTGAAATGTCTAACTGGTCCTAATAGATTTTGGTCTCCTGGGGGGTAATTATATAACTTGATTGTCGTCAATCGTTTCAATCGTTATTCCATTACCATATAGTGTAATTTTATGGTAACAGAATAATGTGCTAACGATGACGATTGACGATTATCAAGTTACATAATTAGCCCCCTGATTTCAAATCTGTCATAATTTTTCTAGCACCGTTTTTTAGATATTTGCTGTTAAAAAGTCCGTTTTCGAGATATTCGCGTTTGAAAATTTTAATATGATTTTTAAAGTACATAATTCCGTAACAGTGGAGTTTGAGTTTTTCAAACGCCAATATTTTAAAATCGGTACGTGATTGAAAAATTTGGATGCCATATTATGAATCAAAAGGTTTCATTTTCACTAAATCAAGTACTATAGTTTTTCAATATTAATACACGAATTTCTTAAAAACATTACGAAAGAGAAACATTTGAAAGGCAGATTTGGAGTCAGGTCAAAATCTATTTAATTTATGTATTCTAATTCATGGGAATGCAAAATTTCTGTGAATTTGTTCAACACTGTAATTGGACCATTTATGAACGCAGTCTCCATGTAAAGATTTCGTCCAATATTCAGTTTAATTAGTCTTTTGGCAAAGTCACGAAGCCTATTTCACTCAAATTTGATTTGTTTACAAACTAATAAAATATCTGAAAAACGATAAATCCCATCGGTTTAGGTTTTTTTTATGTAACCAACACTCAGGGGATGCCCCATTCAAATGAAGTGCATTGTGTTGATAACAGAAAAATTGGTTATGGGAATCAGGAAAGATGGAGTAGTGTTTGTGGACATTTGATTTAAATTTCTGTACATTGTATGGCTGATGAACGAGTTCTCTCTATAATGCGTTGTACGATCCACTTCACAATCGACCGCAAATAGATGTGATCTACTAGATAAGCGAGTATTATGTATAAAACCCGAGCGCTTGGGATAAGCTCGCTTATCTCTGCAGAGCACCTCCCATGGTAGTATCGATAGAAAAGTGTAACATAACCCACATTCCTACGAGGCTCCAATGAGTCAATAGAGTTGTATACCCTGCTTTCATTGATAAGCGCTGTAGCCCTCCTCTAAACACGGTTCAAAAGATTCAAAATAGATTCTAAGGCCATTCCATTTTCGGTCGGATGTAGTTTGTCTAAATATTGAGGAGATCGGATGGTGTTAAGTACTTCATACACTGATTTAGAACTTCGAGGCACTTGAATGTTTCTTTCGACATCTGAAAAACGTGTTTATTCCAAAGAATATCGCACTGATGTTTTATGCCCAGAACATCAAGAGTATGCGATTCTTTAATATTGATACCACCCATAAATACATATAAAAATGCTGTCTCCAAAAGGTTTTGATTGAGTCATTCATGATCTGCCTTAGCTCCCAACTTCAACGAGGCTTGGCCTATGATCGAAGGAACAAATGTTGCTGTCAACTGTGAAAGATTGGATTGGAAGTTTTACTAAGAATATCATTAATAAAAATAATAAAAAAGGTAGGAGAAAGAACAGAACCTTGCGGTACCCCAGAATTTAGCTGAAAATCGTTGGATGAAACAAGGAATTCCATTTATAACAAAACGTATAGTGCAAACTCTGAGGAAGCTCGAAATAAATCGAGAGAAGACTTTACCGACACCAAAAACTATAAGCTGTTACAGGTGTGCACCGTGCCACACACGGTCGAACGCTTTGAAAATATCCAGAGCAACCACCTTACTTTCCTCAAAATGATGAATGGACCGACTCCAACGTTCTGAAAGGAACTATAAAAGGGCTCCTGTACAGCAATCTCTGCGGAAGTTATACAGGGGGTAATTATGTAACTTGATAGTCGTCAATCGTATCGTTTCCATCTTTATTCCATTACCATATAGTGTCATTTTATCGTAATAGAATAATGAGCTAACGATGACGATTGACGATTATCAAGTTAAGCCTTCACACTACAAGAACTTACCATGGTAAGTTGAGATGATTTTGTGATCACTATGTGATTTTGTTCAAAGGAAAATCACATAGTGATTTTAAAATCACGCTAGTCTGTATACAGTATTACATAATTAGCCCCCTGACGATCACTAAACAATGAGTAAATCTCCAAATAATAGAAAAGATGGAAGTTAATCATTACCTTTGAAAGCGCAGAGCACATTGCAATTGGGCGGTTAAGTTATTTTTATACCCATTATACCAATATGTGGTACATAACAAAAAACATATCTGGCAGCATCAACAAATAGACAGACTTAAAACACGAATGATCATTTTCCCAAATTGGATAATTAATATTGAGTTGACTAATTTATATGTGATAAGCTGCATTACATATAACGTTGAATAGTAAAACTGAGTTGATCTCTCTCTAACGAATCTCTAACACGCACATACTTTAAAAAGTTAACCCGTTAAAGCCAGCTTTTTGATTTCGTTGCTTCCGGGTGGAAAATGTTTCAGCACTTAAAGAGAAGGGTATAAGTGAGAACAGTGAGAACATTTACGGTAATGGAATAAAGAAATTCTAAAAGAAATTCAAAAAAAGTGGGAACAGGTTAATAATAACAAGTAAGAGTGTTAAATTCGGCTGTGCCGAATCTTTTATACCCTCAAAAAAAAAAATTGCAGGGGCGTCTTCTTTTATTTGGAGAGGGGGGTCGGTAGTGGTAATTGGGGGGGGGGGGGCAAATTTCCTCTCAAAAAAGTGTTAAAAAAATTAATTCTTATGCTTTTTGCACTAAAGAAATACAAATTTATCATTATTTAAAAAAAAAAATAATTTATTCCACGCCCATAAAAGGGAGCGGACCGAAAAACGATATTTTATAATTCTGTGGGTCCAAATGCAGGACTTTGAACTTCTTGTAGCATAAAAATGTTGAATTTGTAGCATTAAAATGTTGAATTTGGTAAACAAAAACACAAAAAATCATGTATAAATATGGTATTTTTCAGAGGTTGATTTAGTTCTTCAAGGGAGAACTTTTCCCCCTGGTCCGATTTTGCTCATTTATGAACTTAACCTGCCTAGGAACATAAGACATTTTCGTGCCAAATGTCGGGAGTCTAGCTCTTTTATTTTGGACTACATCGTGTTAACTACATACGGACAGACGGACGGAAATCGCTAGAATGTCTTAGAATCGAACATTGATGATAAATATATATACCTTATGGGGTCCTAGACCGATATTTTGATGCGTTACGCACGGAATGAGTATACCCCCATACTTTAGTTGGAGAGTATAAAAACGAGTTTAGGATATTTAAACCTGTACGCAATGGCGCAATTAAATACAAGTAGTTTTAAGTCATTTTGTGGTAATAGATCAAAGAATAAAATGAGTCGTATATCCTGTTCTCACTTACAGCTAAAAACGGGTTTTATGAAATATTTCTACTAATTTCTTTATGCTATTTCAGTAGTGACAGTTTAATACCCTGTTCTCACGTACAGCTAAAACCCGGTTTAGAGAATAATCACAATTGGAGCGGGAAGCGTTTTTCCGCAACAGTTCACATACGTTTTATATGACAACAAAATTCCGCCGCGTTTTTCCGCTAAACTAGATTCAATTCTATTTTTATGAGGACAATTGCGTTTTTCCGCTTCCCGCTCCAATTGTGATTATTCTCTTAAGCAGCAATATACATATGTATTTACCACTTTCTTTATTCTATTACAGTATATTGAAAATGTTGCTAAAACGGTTAGCTCATTATTCCATTACCATATAGTGTCATTTTATCGTAATAGAATAATGAGCTAACGATGCCGACTATCAAGTTATATAATTAGCCCCCTGGGTATAAAACGAAAAATTTTGCAAAAAATAGTTTTTCATTGTAAAGCATAGTACTCTGTTCGATTCCACGGGAAAAAATCTGTCAAACTCCATATAAAAAAAAAATAAATATTGGCAACGCGAGGAATTATAGGAAAGTTGTTAAAAAAGTTTTCACGCATTTTTATTATTCAAGACAATTTAAATTTCCGTGAAAAAGTGACATTTAAGTTTTGTTTTGATCGTATCTATCTTATAATTGTCAAAAGTCGTTGATGTTTAAATGTTGTAATGCAATTTGAGGCGTTTAAAGTTTAAGTGAAATTATCACCATAAAAAACAGAGTACTTAGTTTAAGTGCGAACAGGCTATAAGTTACAACAGTATAAAAAAAAATATTTTAAACAAAATTTTTAACTGTCTTTTTGTTCTACAGTACAATGAAATGCTCAACGAATTTGATCTTATATTGGCCAATATCGATTCAATGCAAATAATGACACAAGCTAAAAACTCAAAAGAATTCAGTGGTAAGAATAAATAAATTTTTATTAAAACTTTTAAAATTTCATATTGGCATTCATTTCAGAAAGAGAATTTTATAGATTACGACAACGTAGTACACAAATTGGCAATAATTTATTGATTAAGTTTCAAAGTCTTGAAGGAAATCTACCACCAGAAGATGACTACAGTGCATTGGCGCGTATGAAACGGCTGTTATATTATGGTTTCTTTCAACAATATGTTAATATATGGTCTAAAAATGAAGAATTTCTAATGGAATATGAACAAAGAATTAAGAAAAATTTACAAATGCAATCGCAAATATGTGAGTATAATGTTATAATTCCACTGCATTCAAAAAAAAACATGTTTTCGCAAATCATGCCGCTCAGCTCTTTATGCTATTACAATAGAGCAATACTTCTGTTACATTATGTTTTGCGAAAATATATGTTTTTGCATACAGTGGAAACATAATATAAAATTAAAAGTATTTTAAAAATGAAGTTAAATTTTTTTTGAGTAGGTTTATTCTAGTTCGAGGTCATTATTTCCTTTACTAATTAAATCTATGATATTCTCATAGAATAATTTTCAAGAAAATTATTTTTCTGTTTTAAATTAATTTATGTTTATCATTTTAGCAAGACTTAATCGACACGTGTTTTGGAATTTGTCAGATTCCATTGTCAAAATTATTTAGCAAATATAAAAACCCTATACTACAAGTAGCAAAGGGATTTTAATGACAAATCGTTAGTGATCAAACTAAATAGAAGGCGAAAATTAAACCAGAAACAGAAAAATAATTTTCTTGAAAATTATTCTATGAGAACCTCATAGTTTTAATTAGTAAAGGTAATAATGACCTCGAGCTGGAATCAACCTACTCAAAATATAATATTTTAAAGGTCGAATAGAACAATTTTTATTTTTTTAATAAAAATTAATCAGAATTTGAATGAAGTTAAAAAATTGTCGAGAAATAGCTTCTGAATAAATTCGTGCTTACGACCCCTAATCTCAATAAATTTAGATAGTAAAATACAATAGCGATTGTAATTTAAATTCCCTATACAACTTTCATTATAGGGTTTTTATATTTTGCTAAATAGTCTTGACAAGATCTTGACGAAATCGAAACACGGATCGGCTAAGTAGCTAAGTAACCAACATAAATAAATTTAAAACAGAAAAATATTTTTTTTCAAAAAATATTCTATGATAAATCATGATGTTACATACATCATTAGCAAAGAAAAACAAGTAAGAAAGTTATAGTCGGTCAAGCCCTACCATATGATACCCTACACCAGTGTTTTCCGGAAAATGGGTCCCAAGTCCAAACATGGACCGATTGGATCTGTCTTTTGTTAGATCTTTATTCAGTGTAGAAAACACACACAGATCAAATTTTAGTGGAATTGGTTTATTTTTTTTTTGTCAATATACCGATTTAACTGAATATCGGTCGAAATTTTTATGAGGAGGACTTAGTCCAAAAATGGTCCAATTATATTCCGATTTGATTCCGATTTTTATCAAATATTTTCATTTTTATGAATTTTGAGGGAATTATGTGAATATCGGGAGGGTGGCTTGTATGGGGACTACCAGAAGGACTGATCCGATTCCTTTGAAATTTGGAATAATGATTCGTGCATACAAAATTTGATTACCTGCTAAATTTCAAAGCGATATCCATTATAATACGGTCATTAGAGTCATTAAGCCGAATCCAAAGAGGGCGTGTGTATGGGGGCTAGGTCTTAACATAGACCGATGTTCTCCAATTTCAATAGGCTTCGTTCTTGGGCCAAAAGATGCTTAAGTTTAAAATTTCAAGTCAATTGATTGAAAATTGTATCGTGTTTAAACCGATAAATGGGCAGACGGACGGACATCGCTTAATCAACTCAAAAAGTAATTCTGAGTCGATCGGAATACTTGAAGGTATGTCTTGGATTAATATTTCGGGTAGTTACAAACATCAGCACAAACCCAATATACCCTGTACCACATAGTGGTGTAGGGTATAATGACCTCGAGCTAGAATAACCCAATATTATACTCAGAGTATAATATTTTTAAGGTCAAATAAAAAAAATTAATAACAATTAATTAGAATTATCGAAATTTAAAATCATCATTTAAAAATATTCATTATTTTTTATATTTTAGTAAACTATCAACTAACAGATGAAGAAATAGACACGTTAATAGCCCATAAACAAACCACCTTATATACGGGAAATGTAAGTTATAATAAATGTTATGTCTACTTTTCGAGATAGAGTAATTTAATACTTGTTTCATTTAGATCTTAGAAACAGAACATGCACGTAAAACTCTTAAGGCTCTTCAGGATCGTCTAGGAGAACTAAAGAAATTGGAAAAATCTATTGAAGAAGTGCATACATTATTTATAAGACTACAGAACTTGGTGGTAGATCAGGTACGATAGACTTAATGAGGAAATGGAAAAATGTCGGATCGGTTTTTTTATGTATAAAATAATGCGACACCGCTGTTAAATAAAACTTGTTTTATTTTCCAAAGACGGTGGACCGGCCTCACTTTATTGCACTCCCATCTTCGCTAAACCATTAATATCTGCAATTGTTAAAATTCTAATTGGTATTTAAAGATTCATGTTATTCAAAGATTTCATCTATAATTCGTAAATTCCAATTAAAATTTGAAGATTCTACTTGTAATTTAGAAACTCTATAAAAAAATTTATAAATTCCAGTTGAAATTCGAAAATTCTATTTGAAAATTCGTAACAGATGAATTTGTGTTTTAAAAAACATTAATTGAAATTCGAAAATTCTCATTTGTTATTCAATTCTACTTCCTTAAAGATCAATTCAAATTTGAAAAATATCAATTATAACTCGCAAAAGAGGAATTAAAATTTAAAAATACATATTTATTGTAATTCGCTAAAGATAAATTGAAATTCGAAAGAGATATTTTGTGTTTCAATTGATCTTATATGAATTTTAGTTGATTTTTTTACGAATTACAAATATTCATTAGAAATTCGTAAATTCCATTTGAAATTCGAAAAATCTATTTAAAGTTTGTTAAAGATAAAAGATCAATTGAAATTCGAAAATTATTATTTGTAATTCAATTGTAATTCGAAAAAGATCAATTGAAATTGGAAAAAGATCAATTGAAATTTGAAAAAATATAAATTGTAATTCGAAGATTCCAATTGAAATTCAAAAGACATAATTTGAGTTTTAATTGATCGAATGCAAATTTTAATTGATTTATTACTAATTAAAACTACAAATCTCTATTTGAAATTCGTAAATTCCATTTGAAATTCAAAAATTCTATTTGAAATTCTTGAAAGATCAATTTGTTTTTTACGAAAGACGAAAATACGCCTACCTCTTGAGATAAACTAGCTGCTATTTATTTATTTATTTTTTATATCATCACCCCAATATTTTTTATTCCTCTAGGTTTAACTTTTTCTGACACAAACATCTGTCATTTGTTTTAGGTTATAGTGCATTCACACTTACCTCGAAACCCCGTTGAAACCTTGTATTTTCAATTTTAAACCTCGACTGTTCACACTCGATAATTTTGACACTTATCTAGTTTTCGGAAACTAGATAAAAACAAATATCCTTAAAAACTAATAATATAATGCACAAACTATTTTTTTACGAGGTTTTATTTTTTTTTTTAATCCAAATCAATTAATATTTTAAAGCAATTTTATAAATAAATAGATTTATTTATTTTTTAATTTTTGGCATTTTCCCATTTTCTCTATTTCTCATTGTCGCACAGTGGTAAAAATATGAAAAATTATGAAATTTATTAGGTTTCAACGTACTTTCGTTGAAACCTCACTACAAAAAGGTTTCAATTTGTGAGGAAAAATACGTATTTTCAAATGAGGTTTGGCACGAAACCTCGTTAAAAGGGGGTTTCGAGGTCAATCTGAACGTACTATTAGGCAAGTAGATTTTCCACCATTAAAACGATACCACGCTTCACTCCCAGACCAGACAATGCCACAGTTATCGATGGAATGACGTTATTAAAAGCCCCTCTATATCGATGTTATCAACGAGCTCATAAATAACTGTTTCTGTTGATCTACCCTTGCTGTATGCATGTTGCCTTGTCGAAAGCAACCTCTCGTTAAGCACTCTACGCAAATATGAGTCCATCATTCGTTCCATTGTCTTTAACAAAAAATAAGACAGACTAATTGGTCTGAAATCCTTCGGAGCTGTGTGTGAATTTTTCCCAGCCTTCGAGATAAAGACGACTCTGGTATCCCTCCATTTAAGTGAAATCATCGAATTTTAATTGGAATTTTCGAGTTTATAACTTCAAGATCTTGAATTCTTAATGTGATCTTCGAATTTAAATTGAAAATGTTAGTTTCCTGGTTACCGTGGAAACCGACCTCTGCTCCGAAATTCTTATTTTTCTCATCTTAGAAAATTAAAAATGTTGTACTATTTTTGGAATTTTGAAATTGAAATTTTAAATTATTTTTTTTTTCAGAGTGTCGTAATGCAACGAATAGAAAAACATTTTAATGATACTCGTGATTATGTTGAGAAAGGTGCTGCAGAATTAAAACAAGCTCAAACTATACAGACAGAAAATAGAAAGGTTTGTAATAAATTTCTGAAACACAAATTTCAGTTTTTAATTGTTTTTTAATAATTTATTTTAACTATTTTTCAGAATAAATTTATGTTTATTATAATAGCGGGTATTACAGCCGTTGTACTATTTATAATTATCTCAATTTTTGCGTCACATTCGCCGCCGCACTGAAAACTCACAAGAAAACAGAAATTTTGTGTCACTTATCCAAGCTTTTAGCGAAAAACTAAGTGATTTGTTTAGAAATGCACATTTCCAGTTTCATTCAGTTTTTAGCTTGATATTTATCATACGGAATCAACCCTGTTTTTATTGCTATATTCAAAACATTCAAGTTGAATAGTTCAAGGGGCCGATTACCGGAATAGAAATCAGTATTCTTGTATTAACTCGCATATTCGAAATAAGAAGAAAATCTATCATTCAAAAAAAGTCGTTCCTTGTACCTACTCGAATCTCAAAAAACGCTAGTTATATGAACTCCTTCATTTATGTCATGAACAAAATTTATTTAGTATACCTATTTCCAAAATTTAGGTATACCTTTTTTAGTTTTTAAGAAAATATTGCCAGTATCCCTAATTATTTGATGCCATTTCTTAGTTTTTTTTTTCTTTCTTTCAACTAGTTATATAATCTTTCAACTAGTTATATAACATGTATATTGTATTATATTTATCTATTTTAGATATGTATAAAGCCATTAAATAAGTTAATATCTCTAAGTATAAATGTAAATAATTGTATTAAAAAATTTAAATAAGTAAGTAAGATAAAATAAATGGATCAAATTTTACAAATTACACTTTTGAACAAATTCATAGAATTCGCAATCCCATGAATGAGAAGCAAGGAATTAATTAGAATTTGACCTCCTCACTCAGAAAATTATGTAAGTTACTTCATGTTAGTTGTTTGTATATTTTACAGTAGTTAGTTGTTTTCAACTACAAAGTCAGTTATTTTTGTATGAAAAACATCAAACAACTATTTCTGTTAGTTATTTCAAATCGTTTTTTTGAATAACTAACAAAAAAGTACTGTAATGTAGTAACAGTTATTTAAAGTAGTTAATTTTATTTTTTTATTTCTGAAAAATTTTCAAAGTTTAAAAAAAAAAAAATTAATTTTATTTTTTTTTATTTTTCACAACTTTTTTTTCAAAAAAAAAAAAATTTGGTCTTCAATTTTTTTTCTGAAAAATTTTTTGAAAAAAAAATATATATTGTTTATTTTATTTTTACTACATATTAGTTGTTTTGACTACAAATGTTAGTTATTTTTACTACATAAGTCAGTTGTTTTTTGTCAGTTAAAATAACTAACATTGTTAGTTGATTTAACTAAAAAAGTAGTTGACCCCAAAACAACTTACAAAGTAGTTATTTTAACTGACATTTTCAGTTGATTTTACTAACATAATTTTTTGAGTGCTGATTCTGAGTATGCCTTCTAAATTTTTGTATTACCTACCGTTGTTATACGCGTTAGAAAAATATGAAAAATTGACCGTATTCTTATGAAATATGAAAAATTTACCGTATTCTTCAGTTCCACACACAAGATTAGACTTGGTTTTATTTAATATATGGGCCTCGAAATTCTAAATCAATTCAAAACTTTTTGATATATGGGGGTTTCCGTGTCAACTGACACAACTTTGGAAACCGATGTCTTCCGATCGGGAAATTTGCACCAAGGTTAGTCCTATTGGATAGTAGTTCAGACACAATTTTTCAGCGAGATCGGTCAAGGACTCTCTGAGTTAGAGGGGGAAGAAATTTGACATTTTGGCCAAAGAGGTGTTTATTCTCATCCATGTAACTTCTTACCTTTTGTTTTTAGCAAAATGTGTCCCAAATAGGTTAGATATCTATTTCTTCAATCTTTCGAAAAAAATTATAAAAAAAATAAAAAAAATTTTTTTTTGATTTTTTTTCTTAAAAATCTAAAACTTTTTTGACTATTTTCTCAAATTGGGCCCTTTTTTTTTTTTGATTCAAAAGAAAGCTTAGGTCTTTGCCTTTAAGAGCTATGGGGTCGCTTAGTGGGATGCGAGTGGGATATCTATGAAAAAAAATTTTTTTTAACTTTGGAACACAAAAAACGGTTCTTCAATTTGCACTATTAGGCGTGGGATAGCTCACCAGCTTTCGATTTCGATCCGCGATACCCTCTTACTTTTATAGGTTCGAAAAAGAAAGCTCGAGCCAAAAAAATGAGGGCGGTGAGGTGGGGCCATATGGCCCCTCATCGGGGTCCAAGTTGGGCATAAAGAGGTAAAATCCTCAAAAAGCCCCAAAATTGCCCTAGAAATGCCCCTGGAGGAGTGCAATGTGAGACGAACCTCCAATAATTTTCTGCCCCCAACATTTTTCTTGAACATACCTTACCCCTATTTCCTCTTCCTAAGGTGGCTTCCATACAAAACATTTTTAAAAAATTTGATCCTACCATTCTAACTTACCCTAAAGTGCCCCAAGTGGAGCTAAATGTATGACGGACCTCCATTATTTTATTAATTCCAACATTTTTTGCAAACACACCTACAATGTATCTTTAACCCTTAAGGTGGTCCCCATACATTTCTTTTATTTTTTATAAATTTGTTTTATTAAACCAGCTCCTACCGCCCCTACCCCTAGAGAGGCAAAAATTACGACCAACCCCCATTATTTTTTAGTTACCAACATTTTGTCTGAACATAATAACACCCTATCTCCACTCCTTAAGGGGCTCCCATACATTATAAAAACATGTATTTTTAAAAACTAATAAAAAAATAAAAAAAATGTATGGGGACTCCCTTAAGAGTTGAAAATAAAGTGTAGGTGTATTCTGAGAAAATGTTTGAGTTGAAAAAATATTGGGGGTCGGTCATATATTTTACACCCTATGGACAGTTAGAGCGGTAGGAGCAAATTTTATAAGAATGTCATTTTGTATGGGAGCCCCCTTAGGAAGTGGAAATAGAGGTCAGGTATATTCAAGAAAAATGTTGGGGGCAGAAAATTAATAGCGGTCGGTCTCACATTGCACCCGTCCGTGGGCAGTTCTAGGGCAGTTGTAGGTCTTTTTGAGGATTTTAAACTCTTTTCGCCCAATTTTGACCCCGACGAGGAGCCATATGGACCCACCCCACCGCCCTTATTTTTTGGCTTATGCTTTCTTTTTCGAACCTATAAAAATTAGAGGGTGTACCGGATCGAAATCGAAAACTGGTGAGCTATCCTCCGCCTAGTAGTGCAAATTGAAAAACCGTTTTTTGTGTTCCAAAGATAAAAAAATTTGTTTTCATAGATATCCCACTCGCATCCCACTAAGCGACCCCATAGCTCTTAAAGGCCAAGACCTAAGCTTTCTTTTGAATAAAAAAAAAAAAAAGGGCCCAATTTGAGAAAAAAGTCAAAAAAGTTTTAGATTTTTAAGAAAAAAAATCAAAAAATTTTTTTTTTTTTTTTTTTATAATTTTTTTCGAAAGACTGAAGAAATAGCTATCTAACCTATTTGGGACACATTTTGCTAAAAACAATAGGTAAGAAGTTACGTGGGTGAGAATAAACACCTCTTTGGCCAAAATGTCAAATTTCTTCCCCCTCTAACTCAGAGAGTCCTTGACCGATCTCGTGAAAAATTGTGTCTAAACTAGGACTAACCTTGGTGCAAATTTCATCCCGATCGGAAGATATCGGTTTCAAAAGTTGTGTCAGTTGACACGAAAACCCCCATATGTAAGTTAGAGTGTCCCTTATTTTGGAAATGTTGGATATGCTGAGACGGTACTCGCTCATTTTTTTTCCATTTGACTTAAAAATAACTTAGGAAAAATTTTACGCCCCTTCCCTTCGCGACGGGGCCTTAAAGAGCGGGGCCTTAAAAATCATTTTTCCATACAAACCAAAAAAAATTTTTTTTGATTAGCTTATTCACGACAAAAAATTTTATTATGGTGGGATAATACTAGAGATGGACACATGAGCAGATTAGAGCGTGATTCACGTGATTCACGCGTGAGTGTGACTGAATTCAATTTTACTCACGTGATTGTGAGTGAGTGTGAGTGGAGAAAAAAATTGCGTGAGTGAGTGTGCGTGAGTAAGATTTTTGCGTGAGTTTGCGTGATTTATTTTCTCTTCATATTTAATTTCGTACCAAAAAAAAGTTGTAAAATTTGACTTAATTTAAGATTTCGTCCGAAAAAAGCAAAAAAAATGTAAAATTTCGCTGAACTTTAAATTTTGCTGAAAATTTTGAAAGATTTTAGAAATTTTAGTTTTTTAATTTTTTTTTTTGTATAAATAAGAGTTTCATGAGTGTGAGTCAACGTGAGTGTGAGTGAAGCTTACGTGAGTGCACGTGATTGTGAGTTGTATTAAATTTACTCACGTAATTGTGAGTGAGTGTGAGTAGAAAAAATATGCTTGTGATTGAGTGTGCGTGATTAAAAAATTACTGTCATGAGTGTGAGTGAGTGTGAGTCAAAAATCATTCACTTGCCCATCTCTAGATAATACCCTATTCACACTTACAGTTTTAAACCGTTTTTAGCAGCAATATTTTTAGCACTTTCTTTATGCTATTACAGTATATTGACAGAAAATGCTAAAAATAATTGCTAAAATTTTTAGCATTTTCTGTCAATATACTGTAATAGAATAAAGAAAGTGCTAAAAATATTGCTGCTAAAAACGATTTAAAACTGTACGTGTAAATAGGGTAAAGGGCTTTCAGTTCTAAAAAATTTTCGAAATTAGAGCCATTGAGGTCCTATGGTAAAAAATTTTTAAGAAATATTTTTTTTTAGTTTTGACAAGCACCGGTTTTCGTTGATATGTTGCTTTTAATGACATCTATTCATAAAAAAATATTATTCCTATCTGCGACACCTTTATCGCGTAGATAAAGATATTTCTTTATGCTAGTACAATTTGAGATAATTTTGTAATCACTATGTGATTTTCTTCAATGTCGCTAGTCTGTATACAGTATTACCAGGCGCGGATCCACGGTGGGGGAAAAAAGAAAATTTTTCCTATCGAAAAAGTCATAGATTTAGGAATACTTTTTTTAATATTAAAACTTAAAAATTCTAATATATATTTCCTTTCGAAAAAAACTGAAATTTTTTTTTAGTATTCTAAGACTTTTTTCCTATAGAAAAAGTCTCAGCTTTTCCTATTAAAAAGTCCCAGATTCTGAGACATCTTTCTAATAAAAATAATCTCAGATTCTGATAAATTTTTCCTAAGGAAAATAACCTCTAATTCTGAGACATTTTTCCTTAGGAAAAATACTTAGATTCCGAGACATTTTTCCTATAAAAGTCCCAGATTCTGTATAATTTTTCCGTTAGAAAAAGTCAATGATTCTTTTGCAATTTTCTTATTTTTGCTGCAGACATTTCATTTTACTTTTTTCTGTTAAAAAAAATTTAAGATTTAAAAACAATTTTTCTAAAAAAATTCTTGAAAATTCTAGAAAAAATGCTCACTCATGATTTCATTTCCTGTTTTCTTTTTACCCAGAAGATTTGTCAAATTTTCAATATAGAAAATTCTCAGATTTTTCCTATAAAAAAATATCTGATTTTTCCTATAAAAAAATATCTGATTTTTCCTATAAAAAAATATCAGATTTTTCCTTTAAAAACTGTTAGATTTTTCATATAAAAATTGTCAAAATTTTAAGATTTTTACTATAAAAAAATTCTAAGATAAATTCTCAACTTTTTTCTAAAGAAAAATTCCCAAATTTTTCATTTAAAAAAATTAAAAAAAATTTTGTCTAGAAAAATTCCCAAATATTTCTTCTAGAAAAATTCTTGTATTTTTATAAAGAAAAGTTTTATCTCATAGAAAAATTTTAGCATTCAGAAACATTTTAGGATTCCTAGACATTTTTCATAGAAAAATTTCTATACAAAAAAAATTTCTCCTATAGAAAAATTTCCAGATTTTTCCTATAGAAAACTTTTAAGGATTTTCCTACAGAAAAATTCACAAATTATTCCTATAGAAAAATTTTAAATTTTTTCCTTAAAAAAAAATTTCACAAATTTTTTCATATAGAAAAATTTTTACATTCCGCGACATTTCCTTTAGAAAAATTTTAAGATTCTTTAAAATATTTCATAAAAAATTTTTTCAGATCCTTCCCAAGAAACACATTTACGGACTAACCGACAAGTACGGAATCATAAATCCGGCTTATACGGCAAGTTTACGGACCGTTAAATTCGTATCCGTCATAGCCGGTACGAAAACGGTACATTTACGGTCCGTAAAATTTGATTTTCGATCAGTTCCGTTTTTACTCCGTATTGATTTGTTCGTTTCCGTACCGTTCTATACGGACTACACCGATTTTCATCCATTTTAAATCCGTTACAAACGGAGTCGTTTTTCTACCGTTAGTTACGGAGTTTGTTTTGTTGCCATTAAACAATTTTGAAATCAGCGAACTTCGGACAATATTCCATATTTTGCAAATGAAAATGCAAATTTCAGGGTGAATATTCAGATAGGAGGTGGAGAAATACCATGGGCATGGAAACATGAAATTAATGAGCCACACAAAGCAAAAGGTAAGAAATAAACAGAAATTTGCATTAAATCATATGTATGTATAAAAAAAATCAATTATTCTGTTTCCTTTTTTTAGGGAATTTGTCTTCAATATGAAATTTGAATGGGTTTTATAAGAAAATGTGCGTAAAATCTGCCGGGAAACAGTTCTAATAATCTGAGGAGTTTTCTAAAGGGACAACTCTTAGAACCGAAGGATTTTTCTATATCAAAAAGTAGTCTTTGTGTTCTTCTCTTTGATGGTTTGTTATTAAAAAACCTTCGAATCTTAAGATTTTTCTATAGACAGAATCCTGAGATTGTAAAGACTTTCAAATACATGTATACATTCTGCAGAAAATCCTAAGAATCTG
This sequence comes from Pegoplata infirma, assembly GCA_963921195.1. Lineage (NCBI taxonomy): Eukaryota > Metazoa > Arthropoda > Insecta > Diptera > Anthomyiidae > Pegoplata > Pegoplata infirma. The sequence goes on along the minus strand of OY992540.1, from coordinate 30,771,392 downwards.
AATTATGTGTAAATTTTTTTTATGTTCTTAAATTTGTATACATATGTATGTTATTTCTTAATTTATTAAAGGATGGTTATCTTATGTCATTTTTAATAAAATATATTTGTATGTATATTCGTATAAATACCATAAAAATTGTGTTTTAATTGGATATATAAAGAGTAAATAACAGAGCGAATACGTATCGTTTACGGTCCGCTATTAATGGGTCTATCCGTTTTCACTAAAAAATACGGTACGTAAACTGTCCGTTAACTGTACGTTGGTAACGCACTATCAATTTGTGTACTCCGTTTTCTACACTGCTAATCGGTCCGTTAACGGTCCGTACTTGTCGTACGCTCAACTGATTTCGAATCAGATTCGATGTTCCTTATAGTCCGTTTTCTGGTCCGTATACAGATCCAGAATACGGTCCGTATACGGAGTCGGATTCCGTTGTAAACGGACCAAAAACGGACCGTAAACGGACTATTTTGTTTGTTGGGTTGGACATTTTTTATAGAATTTTTTTTTTTTAGATTATTTCCTTTTCACTTTCCTTTTTCCCACTTCTTTTCTTTTCTTTCCTTTTTTTTTCTTTTTTTCCTTTTTTTTCGAATTCGATTTGGGGGGGGAGGGGGAAAATTTCCTTTCCCCCCGTGGATCCGCGCCTGTCTCAATATAAATCAATTATCTCGATGTAAATGGTAATTGAAGTTCCTGTTAAAATTATAAAATTCAATCGGTGTGGAAGTTGTGGACTATTCTATAGGGGTTAGAAATGTCACAACTGTCTAATTATACCATGTGTTACGGAGTTATATCGTCTAAAAATATGAAACCTTTTTAATATATTTATAGAGCTGAGAGAAATTCTTTTACGGTTTGTGGTTTTACTAAGGATATAATTAAATGTAAAGTATTTGTATAATTAATGAAAATATAAGAATATCAATTCAGTATTCTTAAAACGATAACTAGAACAACATTAAAACAAGTTTTAAAATCTGATATCACTTCTAAAAAATTAAAAAAAAAATGATTAAAGATCTTCTACCAGAATTAAAAAAGGTACCGGTTTTAAGTCTACAGAGAGCCAGACAAATGGGATTATAAGTATCTGTGTCCGATTATATGCATTTAATGTAGAAAAACGGATTCGAAATAACAACCGAATCTGTTCCCAATCGAATAATTTATTTGCATCAAGAAAATTTTGGATTCTAACAAGAGAAATTTAGAATTTTCGTTGTCTAAACAAAAACTCGGTTATAAAATAAGAAATTTGGTGATATCAACAACGAATCTGTTTATTGTGCACTAGGGTGAAGCGATTTTTGTTTTTTTTTTTTCGGTCGGAACAGTTGCCTTTTAAGGTAAATATTAACACAAACAAGTATTGGATCTGTTGGCTAATGTCTTTGCGTTCCTTTTTTACTTAAAAATTTAGAAGTTCCGAAAGAAAACTCAGAAAAAATATTGCAGCTGTTGGAAATGTCTTTGCGTTCTCTTTTTTGCTGAAAAAACATATTATTTTAAATAACATTACTGCAAAAAGGTTCTAAATTAGAACTTCTAATGATGCTCGAATAAATTTTTCGACATTGACCTACACTTGGATCAAGGAAATTGGAATATGCTATTTTATTCGGCCCGCCCCCATATAGGGGCGTGGTTAAAAAATACTAAATTTATATTATTTAAGCATAAATAAAATTCTAAATTAATTTAAAAATATAAAACAAAATATTGCTTCACCCTATTGTGCACTCACAGAAAAAAAAAGCTGACCATTTAATTTTTCGGCTACACTACACACAGGAAAAAACATGTTTGGAGCATGATTGCAGCACACCAAATCACCCAGAATGGAGGGGCAACATAGTATGGTTGACCCATTTGAGCATATATATGATTGTGAAAATCATACTATGATCATTAACATTTAAAAAAATAAAATTTTTTATCATACTATGAGCAGCGAAGATCATACTATGGTCGCTACAATCATGTTATGATAATGTTATCAATCATACTATGTTGCCCCTCTATTATGGTTGTCGCAATCATAATCCTTCTCTGCGTGTATTTTTCATGCATGTGCGTACACAGAAAAAAAAAGTTCATACTTGGAATTAATTTATACATAAATAGTATGAATCTAACATGACTTTTTTTTCCCAAACTTTGTTCATACTATTTATGAATTTGGTAATGCATAGTATGACCGAATTCATTTTGGATTTTTTTTTTTGGGGGTGGGAGGTTCCTGATTTTTTGTAAAAAAAGGTCCATTTAAAACAATAAGAACAATCCATGTATATTTGAATGGGTATCTGCGGTTTTATTAGTGTAACAACTTTTTTTATAATGTACATAATTTTAAAATTTAAATGTTAAACACACAGAATTGGCGAATATTCTTGATCTATTATTATTTGGTAATTGAAAAAAATCCTCTTTGTAATGATTTGTCGCTGTATGATGATTTCTTGAAGGCTGGAATTCCAGATTTGAATATTTAACAACATCGACTGAATTCCTGGAAAAAAATATTTAATATGTATGAAAAAGATGTAAAACTATAAAAAATTAGTAACACGCACATTTTACGTACCTTTATTTCGCTAAATAATGCAATTTTATGCCCAAATTATATTTTTGTCCCAAAACAAAACAAAAAAAATCTTTGACAACTTTTATTTTTTATTTCAAACAAACTTTGTTTATTTTATTTTTTTTTTGAAATTTAAATGTTATTGAAATATTTATAAATAATATGAATTTATTAATAAATAGAATGAATTGAAATCAATGAAAGTGATTCATACTATTTATGTACAAAATTTGTTCTGTGTAGGTTTTTCGCACATATAAGGCAGGATTTTTTTGAGCATACATATTTCGTAAAAGTGATACATAATTTCAGAATGCACTGAATCGTGAATCTTTAATTGAAAATGATCCAACAATAAATCGTGAATCTTTAAATGAAAATGTCCTTTCTGTGGACGATGAAATGGATGAAGAAATGGATGAAGGCGATGTGGAAGTCCAGTTTAAACCCAAGAATACTCGTAAATCTTTAGCGCAATTATTAAAAAAGGTAATTGTTTACATACACTCATAAAATTATGTTGGTAAATTCCAGTGAATATTCACTTAAAACAAATGAAATTTTATTTTTAAAATCATTCCACTATTTTTTCATTTAAAATAAAATCGTATTACATTTAATTTGTAATGCTAATTTAATGACTAACCAAAATATTAAAAAACAAATGAATATTTACTTATTTTGTATTAGTGCCTACGGTCAGTACCGTAGTACCGGGAATACCGGTATTCCCGGTTCTCAGTATTACCGGGAAATGGTACCGATTTCCCGGTTCCTGACTCATTCCCGGTTCCGGTTCTGACGGTATTCCCGGGACTGCTTGATTGTCAAGCTTTTTTAGTACGTGCCAAGAATCAAGCCAAAATGATATTTGTCAAGCTAAAATCAAATTTTACACAATTTCCCACTAAATTGTCAAGAGAAATCAAGATTTTTTTTTTAATCTTTAAACGTAAATGAGTAAAAATAAAAGATTATTTTCAAAAATACTTATGTTTTTACTACTACACTCAACCAAAAATCATTGTATTCCCAAAGAAAATCATTGTAAATTCAACAGAAATCATTGTTGATTTTGACCCTACAAATATTTATGTTGATTTCAATAAAAATTGTTGTCAGTTTTTGTAAAAGTTGATCAACTCGTTTTTTTGTAAATCAACTCGTATTTTTTGTAAACTCAACTCATATTTTTGTTGATATAAGAAATATTATTAATAAAAAAAAAGCTTGTTGTTATTTGTTAATATTCTTTTATTAAGTAAAAATCACAATATTTTTTAGAATTATCACCGGCTTTTTAAGCTGCAATATTTCACCACAAGATTTTCACACACTTCGTTTATTTATGTTTTGCACTCGTAAGCCATTCTCCAGTTTTCTAATGACACCAAATCAAAAGCCTTAAAAAAGACAAACAAAAGTGTAATATAGTTAACCTGACCAACCATCCCGCTTTTGGCGGGATTATCCCGCTTTTTGATGTCTCATCCCGCCTTGAATTCCGATCCCGCTTTTTAAACAAAAGTCCCGCTTCATCCCGCTTTATCCCGCTTTTTAGCTTTTGGCTATTTTAAGCTATTTTAATAATATTTTGAGAAACATATTTTTGAGCATATTAACTATTTCTTACCGTATAAAGAAAATGTTAAGAAAAATTTTGTTTACTCAAAAAAAACTGTTCACAAGAGAGCACTACTGGACTGATTTAAAATAAAAATAAATTAAAAATAAATTTTTACATAAAATTGTTTAATTGTGATACTTCGAATATTCCGAAAAAAGCTTTCAATAAAAAAATATTAAACCTAAATACATGTTTCCTTCACAAAATTTCTCGGATATTAAGAAATTTTAACTACAGAAAAACTCATAGATTCTAAAATATTATTCATATAGATATAATAATCTTTTTCTGAGAAATGTTCAGATTCTAAAACCCTTTTCATATAAAAAACTTCTTAATTCTCAGATCGGATAAAAATTCTCATATTCAACATTTAATTAAAGAAGATGTCTCATTCTTAGAAATATTTTGAGATTCGGAGACATTCTTTCTATATACAAAATTTCCAAAATCTGACGCACAGAAAAATTCTGAAATAATTCTCATATTTTAAGGTAATTCTCAGATTCTGAGAACTTTTTTGTGTACAATAATCCTCAGATGCTGAAACATTTTTTAAAATTATCGCTTTCTAAAAAATTCTTCCTAAAAAATCTGATACCCTTTTCTAAAAATAAATTCTTAAATTTTATAGCCCCGTGAACAAATTGATTAAATCTGGTCTAATTTTTAAAAGTCCAATGATGTCATTTATATCTGATAAGATCTACTTGATACGAAATTTGTGTCCAATTTCGAGATCTGGTAGATCTGATCCGTAATTGCATCTGATCAGATCCTGAAATTGTGGAAAAATGTCGGATCAAAAATACCTGATCAGATAGAATTATATTTATTAGATCCAAGAAGATTTTTCTATCGAAAAATTTATTTTTTTCAAGGGGCATTTTTCGATAGAAAATATTTGAGAATGAAAAATTTTAAAGTTCTAATATTTTCTAAGATAATTTCATATCGAAAGGTTCTAAGACATTTTTCTAAAGAAAAATCTAAGACGCAACTTCAAAAGAAAAATTTACAGACTCAAAGACAAATTTCCTTTATAAAATATCTCAACAGAAATATTTTCACATTCTGGAAGATTTTTCAAAAAAACTTACAATTAGATTTTGATATAATTTGCTACAGAAAAATTCCAAAGCATTTTTCTTTTTGGAAATAATCATAAATTTTGAAAAACTTTTCCTATAGAAAAATTCTCTGATTCTAAAATATTATTTAAACAGAAAAAATCTATTTTTCCATATAATAAATTCTAAGATTCTGAAATATATTTCTCATAAAAAAACTATCAGATTCTGAAACGTTTTTCCTGTAGAAAAATTATCCGATTTTAGAAATTATTTTCCAGAAAAATTCTTGTCATTCTTTGAAATATTTTATTCTAAGGAAATTCACAGTTGCCAACGAATTTTTTTCTATAGAAAATTTATAAGATTCTTAAACATTTTTCCTACAGAAGAATTCTTAAAATTTCAGATAATTTTTCTTTCAAAATATTCTTACATTCTGAGTCAAATAATTATCTAAATGTTTTTTAAAGAGTCTCGAGTTCTGAAACATTTTTCTATAAAAAATATATGAGATTTACTTTCTCTTAGAAAATGATAAGAAAAGTTATCCGATTCAGTCTACGACTCTAATTTAATATTAGTTTTTCATATGCAATTTATTTGATTCTTAAACATTTTATTATATGTTGCTGACGTAATCAAAATAAAATTTTTCTAGTCAAAGTTTTTATTCATTTTTTTAAAATAAAAAAAATTACAATCCCTTAAAAGAATTTCAAGAATTTTGTGCATTGTGGAGGGTATTCTTGGTTCGTTCAAGTCGAATTTCACTTATTAAAAAAAATCCCGCTTTTTACGTCAAAATCCCGCTTTTTCAACCTTTCGATCCCGCTTTTCAGTCAAAAGCAGTTGGTCAGGTTAAATATAGTATAAATACATAAAGTAAACAATGTATTTTATTACTTACCAAATATTTACAGATCAGAATCTGATCATCAGATCCTATTTTAATTTATTTTTATAATATTAAATATTTTTATAAGAAACAAACACATAAAATAATTTTATAAGAGACAAACAAATTTCACATTGCAATGCATTGCTACCAACTTGATAATACAAAAATGAACGAACAGGGTTGTTTTTTCTTTTTTGGTTTTATCTATTGAATTCTGTATAAACGACGTAAAGAGTTGATTCAACTTTACTGATTATTCAACGATATCAACATTAATTTTTGTTGAATACGGCAATATTCTGTAAAACTTGATCTACAATGGGTTTACTAATTTTTCTACTAAGATATTTCTATGAGTGTAGGTACTCCAATGTCACTTTTATTTCATAAATAACAAGCGAGAAGAGTATTTTATGAAATAATAATTCCAGTTGCGCGATAAATTTTGGCTTTGAATTTTTTAACAATATTCTGTATAAAGAATATTTCTAAAAAAGTTCATTATTTACTCAAAAATAAGCTGATTCTAAATATTATTATTATTATTAAAAAATTTTCCAAAAGTGAGTTAACTAAAATCAGCAAAAAAAAAATAAGTTTTACTAAAAATTTAAAAAATGTTTGTAGAACGCATTCAAAATTTGCTGAAATTAACAAACATTTTTGCTAGTTCTTCGTAGGGCAGCGATTTATTTTATTTTCAATTCTCGGTTTTTTTTTATTATTTAAGTCTCACAAAATTTGTTTTGTAACCTTTTTTGATTGCGTTTTGGATTATAAAAAGTTCATTAAACACAAACGCAACATTTTCTTAGTTTATTTTTGTTTTAAATACCGATTTTTGATTGCATAGATCAAAAATGCTTTAAAAAAAATCAAAATTTTTCTAAGTCCCGACAATTTTTTTGTTAGGCTTTCGAAGCCCGCTTTAGTATTACTTAATTTAAATGAAATTGGGTTAAAAAAGTACTTTTTTTTAAATACTAAAATTTCTAATGTCAAGAAAAGTCAAGCTTTTTTATCTTGATGTCAAGATAAATCAAGATTTTTTTCTAAATGTCAAGCTTTTTACCATTTTCGATCTGGCAAGCCTAGTTACATGGTTTTAAAATAATTTTATAAACACAACTAAATACTTCTGAAATACTGATTAAATAGTGTAACTTAAATATTTTATGGTATAGTATTTTTTTGTTTTTTGAGAACCGGTACCAGGATCAGAACCGGGAATACCGGTATTCCCGGGAATATATCTAGAACCGGGAAACCGGTACCAGAACCAGGAAATAGGGGGCACTATTTTGTATTGAAAAACATTAAAACTGTTGAAGAAATTTTTTACTGCCAAAATTTAATGTAACGGAAAAAATTTTTTCCAAATAAACTTATACTCTATCTCCAATTCCTAAAGGGGCTGCTACACTCAAAAAAAAAAGTTTGTAAAATGACATAAAATCCCCGTGATTTTACGGGGCAGGTTTTGTAAAATATGTACTAGCAAGAATCCCCGTAATGTTACGGGGATAATTTGTAAATTGATTTAACAAAAAAATTACGGGGAGAAAGTGTAAATTTACAATTTTTTTGTAAAATATTATTGAAAACTTACAAAAAAAGTTGTAAATTTAAGAAATAAAGTAGAAAATCAAAAAATAAAATTGTAAATTTACAAATTGTTTGGTTTAACTACAGTTTTTTATGGCAAAAAACTTGTATATTTACAGTAAAAAGTGGTAAATTTACAATTTTTATTGTAAATATACCATTTTTTCTTATTTTTTTTGCCGTAAAAACAGTAGTTTAACCAAATAATTTGTATATTTACAATATTGTTTTTGTAATATTTACTTCATTTTTGTAAAATCACAACTTTTTCTGTAAGTATACAATTTTGTTTTCTAAACTTTCATATTTGTTTTGTAAATTTACAAAAAATTTGGTATATTTACATATTGGTTTTGTAAATTTTAAGGTTTTTTTCCATTGGTGCATCTTATGTTTCCTTCTTCGGCAGCTGGAGTAGCACTTTAACAACCTGAAATGATTTTTTTTGTACTTGAACACTTTTAACAAACTTTTTAGAGTATAACACTGCACTTTTTTATTTTTTTTCGGAATTTCGTTTTTCTTAAGTAGAACATATGAGAATTGCGAAGGAGGCTACACAAGAAATTTCTTATATTTTCAAGAAAAACTAGTCAAAAAAATTACCTTTTTTTCGAATTTTTAATTATTTTAGCAAGTATTTTTAAAAAATGATAAAAAAACTTTGGATATTGTAGATTGGACGTTTAAGTACCTGATAAAATAAGAAAAAACTTAATTTTTCATAATTGACAGCTTTTGATTGACATTTTAGTGCCAGATTTAAAAAAAAAGTACCAAAATAATATGGTAAAATTACCAAAAAATGGTAAAAATACAAACAAAAAAACTAGAACAATAATATAGTAAAAACATATAAAAATTGTGGTATTTTACTTAAAGCAAGTTACCAAAAAATTGTCTTAATATTCAATTTCTTTGATAAAGCTTACAACTAATTGAAAAATGTTTGTATCCGGAACTTAAAAAATTTTCAAAATTTTTTTATGAAATTTTTTATTTATAAAAAATAATTTTTAACAAAATATGGACTTAGAAAATTTTTGCGTCTCCTATTGTTGCATAATTATTTTTCAATACAAATTTTTGTTTAATTACATTTTTTTGTGTCAAAATACCGAAAACCTTGTAAACTAAAAAATCTTGAAAAAAAAATTGTTTGTAATAAAACATTTTTTGGTAGAAAGACTAAATACTATCAAATAAAATGTTGTTGTACAATTACAATTTTCTTGTGTAAAACAACTAAACACCTTGTAATTTTTTTTTAATTTGTAAAATAATTATTTTTTTTGTTAATTTACCTAAAAAAATTGTTAAATAAATTTACCAACATATTATAGTAAAATTACAAAGCGCACGGTAGTTTTGGTTTTATTAAAAATACAAGAATTTTTGTAAATAGACAAAAATATTAGTAAAATAGAATTACAAGACCTTTTGCTTGTAATTTTACAAACTTTTTTTTTTGAGTGTATACAAAATGACATTTCTTAAAATTTGCTCTTACCGTTCTGTATGCCAAAAGGGGGTCATACAAACATATTTTTTAGCGAAATTTTTTTTCGCGGAATTTTTTTTTTTCTTCAAATAATTGCTTTTAAATTGTGAAGGGTATAGATACATTTTGCAATGCTAAATTTTACTTTTTTACTTCCCGAGTAAAAAGTTTATATTCTTATGTATCATATCTGATCCGAGATTTGAAAAATCAGTACTGATCCGAGTAAGATCAGTACTTGATCTGAGATTTGAAATATCAGCACTGATCCGAAAAATGGATCACTAAGACTTAGAGTTTGCAAATAATCGAGATATCTCATAATCGCGATTACGATTAAAAAAATTGCCGTTAATCGCGATTATCGATTAATCGAAATTTATTAAAAAAAATATTTTAAAATTTATAAAAAACGTTTAAATACGTATGAAAATACAAAAATTAATATTTTTAATATATAATGGCCGTATTTATTTAAACTCGTATACATCTCGTATATTGTATAAACTTAGCAAACTTTATTTTTTAAAATGGAGTTTGATATAAATTTTAGTGTTTATAAAAAAACGACATTTTGGAAAACCGGTTTCTCGGTTAACCGAAAATCAGCTTTTTCGTTACATCAATTCTAAAAGAAAAATTGCAGTTCCGTATTTTATTTTGATGTTCTTTTATTGACATTTTCGCCATTAACAGGAATTTTAGTATCTGGTTAACAGTCACTTGAAGGCAAAAAATATTTCAGACTTTCTTCACGGATTTTTAAGGTTTTTTAAACGAAATTTTGAAAATATAAAAAATTAGGTATAAACCCTTAATATTTGCGAAAATATTCTGTAATCTGGTGCACCGGAAATTTTGAATTCCGGTTAACCGGTTTGCAAAAGACCCGAAATTTTAGGAAAAACGATTTTTCGGTTAACCGGTTTAGAAGCACTAATAAACATACCAGGGGGTCGATTCTGGTTCTATGAAAAACGTATGAATGAAAAAATATGTCAGTTTGCTTCATTGAAAACTAATAGGCAAAGTGACATTATTTTTTCAGTGATAAATTTATCACAGAAACAGAATTGGCCCTCAGATATACAATACAAGGTGTTTATGCGTTTTTTTTTCTTTAGCCTTTCATAGAGATTTAGACGAACTTTCATTTCATTTAATTTGAGTCAAATCCGAACATGTGATGTCTTTTGATCAAAATTTTCGATTTTTCGAAAACATTCCGAAACTTAAAAAAAAAATACTCGAAAAGCTGCGCTGATTTGGCTCAAATTAAGTTTAAATAAAAGTTTGTTTCAAGCTTTATGAAAGGATCTATGATTTTTCTTTTTTTTATTTCTTGAACGTCACTTTTGGAAATTTTTTGATAAGTTTTAAATAATGATGTTTCGAAAACCGAGCGATCGGTTTCAGAAATTTCTTAATATTCATTTTCAGCATGCCAAAATCAATAAAATAAAATAAAATATAATATACAGCAAATTATTTTTAAAACTTTTTTTAAAAATCCAAATTTTTTTGCAGAAATTTTCCATATTAAATTCGTTATCAAAATAATACATTTTATAGAAAATGATTAATCGTAATCGCATGATTTTTTTGCCGATTACGATTAATTTGTGCGGTTAATCGCGATTACGATTTTAATCGTTTTGCAAACTCTACTAAGACTAGATCAGTTTAAATCGGACGGATACAATTACATCCGAAAAATGGATTTATATAATTAGATAAACACATTTTTCATATGAAATTGTCTCCGTCCGATCTAACCTTAGCGATCCATTTTTCGGATCAGTACTGATCCTTCAAATTTTTCCTCGAGTTGTTTGTTATGTATTTTCTTATTCTAGACACAGCATTCAAAAAATTTCGATCCTTGACCGATTCTAAGACAGCGTCCGTCCACAATGCGGTTAAAATTAAAAAAGCTAGACACCTGAAGTTTGTCTGGAGCATTTCTTGTGGGCATAGGTTGGTTGAGTTCGCAAATGCTCAAAGTCGCGGAAAAATTTGGAAAAAATTCTCTTGAAGAACCAAAATAACCCCTAAAAAAGAGAAGGTGTCCACATCGTCTCCCAAAGTACCGCCTGGGCTGGCGTGCCCGTCCGAAGAAAAAAATAAGTCGTAACAATTTTTTTTTTTAATTTCGAAGATACAAAAAATTTGGCATAGTTAAATTTAAAACTCAGAGTATAAACAGAACAAGCATGGGACGGCATTTTCCATACAATTTTAAAGATAAATCCAGTGGACGGTCGGGACCCCATAAAGTATATATATTATTGATCTATGATCGATTCTAAGTCATTCTGTGAATGTCCGTTCAGTCCAAAATAAAAGAGCTAGACTCCTGAAAATTGGCAGGAATATGTCTCATGGCCATAGGCCGGTAAAATTTGGAAATGGGAAAATCGGATCAGGGCAAAAAAGTTCCCCCTTAAAGAACTAAACCAACCTCTAAAAAATCGCCATTTTTTTACATAATTTTTTGCATTTTTGTTACACAAATGAAACTTTTTTATGTTAGAAGGAGTTAAAGGCCTGCACTTAGACCCAAGGAGCCAGAAAATTTCGTCCCGCCCTGCCCCCTTTTGTGGGCGTGGATTCAAAAAATCACTAAAATAATGAAAAAATTGTGAAAAATGTGCAAAACAGCACAATGAATAAATTAGTTTACATTTATCGCGATGAGGAAGGCATCCCCATCACCCCCATGCCGAGCCCCCCCCCCCCCCCCCAAAAAAAAGACCCTGGATTTTTTATATGTTTTAGCATGTTTGAGGTTATCAAAGATTCGGCACAGCCGAATTTAACACTCTCACTTGTTTTTTACTCAAATTCATTTGAATTTACAATGTTTTGGGCATTATGGATGGTATTCATGGATTTGGCCAATTCGAATTTATTTTTTTTACTTGTTAATTTATATATTTAACTTCTTTTTAGTATGCAACAATATCCGAACAGTTTAAAGAAATGGAAGCCCATTTAGCACAAATGCAATCGATGGTATTGGCTGTAAATGCAAAGGATTTCGATCGTAAGTAATTGTATTGAATTGTCATTATTTCCGAACGGTTATTATCGCTATGAAGGGCAATGTTGCATGAATGAACAGAACAAACACGGCACGGGAGTCGGTTTTCAATTAGAATGAGAATCACTACCTTAAAAAATAGAAAAAGTTTTATTTCAAACCAGCGCCTGCCACCGGTTTTATCTGTCAAATCGTATAGAAAGAGTCGTGCCAGGCTTGTTATATTCGTGCTCTTAAATCGGGATTTAAGGTCATTTACGGTCGAAAACAATTTGGACATTTTGTCCATTTTTAAACCCTCTAGAAGAGAAGTATAAATAAACTTATTCCTTTAGCAATGTCCTTCTAGGGATGTCCACCAGTTTAGTAATATTCGACTCTTTTTATTTTCAGAAAAAGAATTTGATAAATTACGTCGTGATAGTATACAAATTAATAACAATATTGCTAAAAAATTTAAGAAATTGGAAAGCAAATTACCAGGCGAAGAGGAATTTAGTACATTGGCTCGCATGAAACGATTGCTATATCATGGTTTCTTTCAACAATATGTTATTTTATGGAGCAAAAATGAAAAATTTCTACTGGAACATGAAGTTAATATGAAAAAGAAATTAAAAATACAATCACAAATTTGTAAGTATACTCATTCACTTAGCTAAAGTTTTGTAAAAAAAATGGAACTATATAAAAATTTAAACATTTCTTTTCAGTAAATTGTAATTTAACGGATGAAGACTTAGAAACTATGATAGAAAATAAAAATACTGATTTATTTACGGCTAATGTAAGTTCAATATTTAAGGATATTAGAGCCTTAACGGAAAAAGCACGACGCGTTGGGTGGTTGACGCTGTGAGCAGCGATGCCAAGTCAGCGCGTTTCGCGCTAGATTTAGCGCTTTCAGACCACCCAAAAAGCAAATTTTTTAGATATAGTGCGTTTTTAAAAAAAGGAGCTGAGCTAGCGCGTTTTCACTTTTTCATTTTGCGCCTTTAGCGCTTTCTTTCTACAACTAATCACTGTTTTGCGCGTTTTGCCTGTAAAAATTTGACATCACTGGCTGCGAGAGAAAATAGACCCTAAATAGTTGCAGAGGGCGGTAAAGGCAAAACTCTAATTTTTAGAAAAAAAAAAACACTTCATCATAGATCAACTGTTATTCGATAAAGATCAATTGTAATTCGAAAACTTACATGTAAACTAACATGTAAAACACTACATCATAGGTCAACTGTTATTCGAAAAAGATCAATTGTAATTCGAAAACTTACATGCAATTCGAAGATTTCATTTGCAGTTCGAAAATTCCATTTGCAATTCGAAGATTCTACTTGTAATGCGAAGATTCCATTTGTAATTCGAAAATTCAGAAAGATCAATTGTAATTCGAAAAAATCAATTGTAATTCGATAATGACAAATTGTAATTTAAAAAAGACCAATTGTAATTCGATTAACGTCAATTGTAATTCGAAAAATATCAATTCTAATTCGAAAAAGATCTATTGTAATTCGAAGATTCCCATTTTAATTCAAAAAATATCTACTGAATTTCCATTGATCTTTTAATACCCTCCAACCACAGTATGGGCACAGACTACACTCAGAAAATTATTGCAGTTACTACATGACGGTCGTTTGTGTAGTAAGTAGTAGCTGTTGTTTTTAACTACAATTTCGGTTGTTTTTGTATGAAAAAATCTCAAACAACTTTTTTTGTAGTAGTTTCAAAAAATAACTACAAAAAATATACTACACTGTAGCAATAGTTGATTTATGTAGTTGTTTTTAGTTTTTTTTTCTAAAACTCGTTTTTTTCTAGAAATTTTTATTGCAAACGAATGTGTCGAGCGAGTTGGTCGTGCGGGATGCGGAAGGAATTATTTTTATACAAAATAAATAATATCTAAATAAATTAAATTACAATTTATTAAATTTAATTATAACAAAAAATATGTTTTTGGAAAAATATTCTTGAGCGAAAGAAAATAAGTGGATAAATGAGATAACAAGTGTGTATAATATAGCGCTCACATAAGCGTGCGTAAAAACCAATCGGAAAAAAACAAAATAAAATGTGTGCAGTGTTTTGTTTTCTTATGAGCGCGCCATCTTTCTTTTCTTTGTATACACAACAGAGCAGGTACATACTTTTTTGAAACATTTCAAATTAATTCTTTTTTTTATAAATCAATTTTGCCAAAGCATTTCGTTTTTTTTTATTCCAGACAAATTTTGATCAGTAGCGGGGAAAATTTGAAATGAACTATTAAAAAAACAAAGGTAAATACAATCAATTTATTTTGTTTAACACTTTATTAATATAATTTTTTTCTTCTATAATTCCAGATAAATACATCAAAAAATTGTCATCATGTCGAAATTCTATACAACCAACTGAAATGTATTGCTTTTTAAATAAATAAATATCAATCATTTAAACGTTTAAGAAATTTTTTAAATAAAATTTCAGGCAATTGTAGAAAAAACAACTGTATTAAACAGTTTTGTAGTAGTTTTTACTACATTTTGTAGTTGAAAATCAATAGTTAAAAACAACAACATGTTCAGTTGTTTTTACCGTTTATGTAGTGGACGCCTTTTCAACGACAAAATGTAGTTAAAACAACTGTCTTTTGTAGTAGATTTTACCGACATACTTTTTTGAGTGTAATACAGACTCGACATAAGTGGCAGGTGTCAAAAAGTATTCTTTAACCATATGGTTAATATTTTCATTTTTTGTGGTAAGGGCACAGACTATATACAGACTCGACAGTAGAGTTTTATAGCAAAAAATAGGGAAAAACTAAGCGATTTTAGGAGAAAACAGAGCGGTTTTTAGCTAGTTTTAAGCTAACATGGCAGCACTTTCTACGAATTAGGAGTGAGTGAAACAATCAAAACAAATCTGGCATCCATTTTTCTTATGGCGCGTTATATTAGCTTTCTCTTTCTAACCTTATTCGTAGAATAATTTGAAAATACTAACCATATGGTTCAAGACTACTTTTTTAACACATGTCACTTGTGTCGAGTCTGTATTAGTATGTATGGTATGGGCACAGACTAAATACAGACTCGACAGTAGAGTCACAGACTAATACAGACTCGACATAAGTGACAGGTGTCAAAAAAGTATTCTTTAACCATATGGTTAATATTTTCAAATTATTCTACGAATTAGGTTAGAAAGAGAAAACTGATATAACGCGCCATAAGAAAAATGGATGCCAGATCGGGTTTTGTTGTTTCACTCTCTCCTAAGTCGTAGAAAGTGTTGCCATGTTAGCGTAAAACGGACTAAAAACCGCTGTGTTTTCTCCTAAAATCGCTTAGTTTTTCCCCATTTTTTCTTATAAAACTCTACTGTCGAGTCTGTATTTAGTCTGTGGTAGAGTTTTACAAGAAAAAATGGGGGGAAATTAAGCGATTTCAGGAGAAAACACAGCGGTTTTTAGTCCGTTTTACGCTAACATGGCAACACTTTCTACGACTTAGGAGTGAGTGAGACAACAAAAACCGATCTGGCATCCATTTTTCTTATGGCGCGTTATATCAGTTTTCTCTTTCTAACCTAATTCGTAGAATAATTTGAAAATATTAACCATATGGTTCAGAACTACTTTTTTGACACCTGTCACTTATGTCGAGTCTGTATTAGTCTGTGGTATGGGGGTATACTCACTTTGTCATTCCGTTTGTAAAGCATAAAAATATCGTTTGGGGCAAAAAAGTTTCCTCTTAAAGAGCTAAACCAACCTCTAAAAAAAACATAATTTTTAACAGTTTTTTTTTGCATTTTTAACAAACTAACAAAAATGTCAGATGGAGCTCAAAGTCCTGCACTTAGACCCAGGGGGCTAGAAAATTTAGTTTTTTTCGACCCGCCCCTTTTGTGGACGTGGATTTAAAAATAATCATTAAAATAATGAGAAAATGAAAATATTACTAAAGTTTAAAAAGCATTATAAATAAAATAGTAAAACATTTATCGCGATGGGAATGGTTACGCCATCACCCCCCCCTGGACCAAAAAAAAGCCCCTGAATTTTTTGTTGGAAAGTATCAAAGATTCGGCACAACCGAATTTAACACTCTCACTTGTTAGAATTACAATTGAAATCTCCGAATTACAATTGATCTTTTTCGAATTACAATTAATATTTTTTAAATTGATGTTTGATATAAAGAAAGTTTTCAAAAATTTAACTTTTTACTTGTTTTATTTTCAGATACTACAAGACGCTGAAGCAGAACGTAAAACTCTACAGGAACTGAAGGATCGTTTTAAAGATTTGAAAAATCTTGAGAAATCTATAGCCGAAGTTCATAATTTATTTATCAACCTGCAAACTTTAGTAGCAGAACAGGTACACTCAAAATAAATTCTCTGTCCAATAAGCAGAAAAATCTGCTGAAAATACACCCATTTTGAGCCATATGAGAAATATGTTGATTTTAGCAGACACGGTTTGCTAAATATCTGTCATAAGAGGTGAATAAATATAACAAGAAAAAAAAAAAACATACGGCGCCAGCCAACATCGAACTCGCCACCTTCCGATTTGAAAGTACACTTCTTAACCACTACGCTACGGAAGCTTATACTTTTATCTGGCGTTTTAGTTATTAAACATGTGTGTTTTTCGACAGCAGAGAAATCTGATTTTAGCAGAAATATCTGCTGATTTTAGCAGAAGATTTTAGCAGAACAATCTGCTGATTTGAGCAGAATTATCTGCTGATTTCAGCAGAACAATCTGCTGATTTTAGCAGAACAATCTGTTCTGCTGTTTTTTTATGTAAAAAAATGTCTTGAAAAAATAATGAAATTCAGAAAACAAAATCAGTATAAACATAGTAAAATGTCTGTTATTTTCTTAAACTGAATGACAGAGATTTTAGTAAAAATATCCTTCTCAGCAGAACAATCTGCTAAAAGATTGCTAATTCAAATTGAAAGTTGTTTTACAGATTTTTTGACAGAGTTTTTCTTTTGAGTGTAGGAGATTATCTGTATTGTGTAAAACACAAATAACTCTTATGAAAATTAGTATTGCCCAACAAAATACCTTAAAATGTATACCCTCTACTTATGGTTAGTGGTTTTGTCATTCCGTTTGAAACTCTTCGATATACAAGTCTGGTCCATAAAGTACTATATATGCGCCATATCGGACACTTTGATTTTTGTGCCCTAAAACCACAGTATGGTGGTATACCCCTATATACTATAGTAGTTGTTTTTACTGTCATATTCAGTTGATTTTACTAATATAATTGGTTGAGAGCTATAAATATTCACAAAAATCGCTAAAAAAAATACAACTTTGGGCTAGTTCCCGAAATTTTGTTAAAATATATGTTTTCGTTTTGACAAAACCAAGTTTAACTGATATCCCTAACAGTCGGTTTAAGTCATCAATTTATTTTAAATCCGAACTTGAACAACGGATTTGAGTTTATTTTAGTCACAAAATAAATGTCTATTATATTTTTATTTTTTAAAAAATTATTTTTTTTATAATTTTTTAATTCAAATATTTGTTTTCAGGGTGAAATCATGCAAAGTATAGAAACTCATTTCGATGCTGCTCGTAATTACGTGGAAGAGGCTAAAATTAATATTGGAATTGCGGAAAAACTTAAAAGGGAAAGATGCTGTAAATGTTGTGGAATTTTTACTTGCATGAAGTGGTGTTGTTTTTAAAAACCTTGTACCCTGTTCGCATTAGCGCAGCAAAAACATGTTTTTATGTATTGTTTACACCGCATTCAAAACACCATATATATTTTCAAACTGTTATAGAAAACGAAAATTAGCACTTTCGCAAAACACGTTTTAAAACGTCGTGCTGCTGCGAACAGGTGATTAATTAATAAAATTAAAAAAAGATGCTGTAAATGTTGTGGAATTTTAACTTGTATAAAGTGGTGTTGTTTTTAAGAACCTTGTACCCAGGGGGGTAATTATGTAACTTGATAGTCGTCAATCGTATCGTTTCCATCGTTATTCCATTACCATATAGTGTCATTTTATGATAATAGAATAATGAGATAACGATGACGATTGACAATAATCAAGTTACATCATTAGCCCCCAGTTCGCACTAGCGCAGCAAAAATATATTTTAATGTAATGTTTACACCGCATTCAAAACAACATATATATTTTCAAAACTGTTAAGGCGTTATTATACGAGAGAGAATTCCCCAAGATTTAACGTAAAAAACAACTCGGTGGTAAATTTTAAAATTGGAATGTCAAATAAAATTTTATTATATATGTTTTATTTACTTTAATTCGGTTTCCAATCTACAAATTATTGACTAAATGTGCGAAAACAAATAATAATATAATGAAAATGGTAAGCAAAAACAAGTATTAAAGAAATGAGATTTGACACAACAATTTTTAAAGTCAAAAGTATATTACCACAGAGTTGTGTTTTACTTTAAATCTAGGGGTTTTCTTTTCCGTCTAAACGCGCCTTTATAGAAAACAAAAATTAGCACTTCCGCAAAACACGTTTTAAAACGCGCTGCTGTGAACAGGTGATTAATTAATAAAACGTTATAAAACTATAGCCAAATTATTATTTTTTTATTTTATTATAAAATGCAAAGATAGTCGTCAATCGTATCGTTTCTATCGTTGTTTCATTACCATATAGTGTAATTTTATGGTAATTGACCCAGTTGGCAACGTCCTCGAGGCATCCTCAGTGACGGAGCGGTGACATGTCAGAGTCACTGCTGACATCCACAAGACATCTCTATGTACTGGGTTAAGGACAGTTTCATACAAATTTTCAAAATGTCCGCACTCAAAGTCAGCAGTGGTCAGGGCTGACCTTCTGGGGACATGTCACCTAAGACTTCTTTGGGGAAATGTCTGACGTAGGTCATGCGAAAATACAAAAAAATGTCGTATTTCCTTTAGTTTTTACTTTTATCAATTTTCTTTTAAAAATTATCTTTCTCATATTTAGAAAAAACTTTTCGCCTTTTTTAGTCCCAACTGGATTTGAACCTGGAACCTCCAGTTTATTAGTCCCACACCTAACTACTTGTTCCAAACTTTATCTTGAAAATTGTTTGTCTATTTATTACTTTTATTGTACTTGATAGATTTTGATTTTATTTTAAATAAATCGATAATGTTGCCATTTTTTTCTTGGAAATTGAAGAGTTGCTCAGATTTGAAATTCTAATTTAATATACTGCTATTCTGAAGACATTTCCTTTTAGACGTCTTAGAGGAATTGTCCACACTCTTAAAGCAAACATTCAGTGCTGACAATGTTAGGACATGTCATTAAGGATTACCTATGATTTGTCAGTACCCGAAGACATTTCCTCAAGGAATCACTGTGGAAATTTCCTCAGTGACACATTTTCCAACTGGGGAGTAATGAGCTAACGACGACGATTGACGATTATCAAGTTACATAATTAGCCCCCAGGATTTTAGGTAAGTTTGCAGAAAATATCGTTCGGACTAGCGCTATCGAGTCGATTATATTATCAAACGGTAATAGAATAAATCAAATTTGTAAAGCTTCATAAAATATTATTAGTAGATAAAAAATGGCCACAACTGAGTTTGGTGACTTGGACCCTATAAAGTATACCAATGGCTTATATTCAAAACTTGCTATCAGTGCATAGAAAAAAATAGAATTGAAACAGAGTCGTATTTCGCTTGAATAAGTATTAGCGACAGCACTTTATGTAACTTTTGACGTTTAATAAAGGTGGATTTTTTTTGCTAACGTGTATAAATTATCCCATACAAATTTGACATAAATTTGCCGTATATAGTTAAAAAATGTCAAATTTGTATGGGATAATTTATACACGTTAGCAAAAAAATCCAGCTTAAAAACAATGCAACATAAAGGAGAACAACAACAAAAGAGAGAAAAAAAGTTTTGTAAACTATCAATTGTGCGTATTATCTTTAAAAAAAACTGAATAAAGCAAATTAATCAATTAATTTAATTAAATAAAAGACAAATACCATTTTTTAAAAACAAAGAATTGAATTCAATATTAAATACGTGTGAGATGAGGAAGAACAAGCATTTTGCCACCATATTGGAAAATTCACCAAATACAACACTGCGTACCTTCTAATCTTTTCTATGTATCAGTGTCATACACCCATTGCATTTACGTCACTAAAATATTAGATTTATAAATATACCGTTAGATATATACCGGTACCGTTAGAATATAATACAAAACTAAAGGAAATGAAAGAAAAATGAGATGAATTGTTGTTGAAATGCAACACTGTACGAAGAGGTAGCCAGATTTTGAGGTTGTTGACAAAATAAAATTGAGAAACTTAAGAAAATGGCACGGGATAGCACAGTCTAAAATCCTGTTCGAACTAGCGTCATAAAACTGTGTTTTATGATATGTTTTATCATAAATTTTTCCTATAGCACTAAGAACACATGGGTTTATTTTAATAAATTGACGTATTAATTACCGAAAATTTCATTGGCATTAGTTTAAATATAATGCCAATGAAATTTTTAGCATTG
Source organism: Pegoplata infirma (assembly GCA_963921195.1). Classification (NCBI taxonomy): domain Eukaryota; kingdom Metazoa; phylum Arthropoda; class Insecta; order Diptera; family Anthomyiidae; genus Pegoplata; species Pegoplata infirma. The sequence continues at coordinate 30,750,483 of OY992540.1, read as the reverse complement.
GCATTGTTTCAATCAATAAGATGTATTTTATTCTAAATATGTTTTATCATAAATTTTTCCTATAGCACTAAGAACACATGGGTTTAATTAAATAATTTTTACTAATTAATTGACGATTTCATTGGCATTATATTGAAACTAATGCAAATGAAATTTTTAGCATTGGCATTGTTTCAATCAATAAGATGTGTTTTATTCTAAATAAAAATTCTCAGATTCTGAGACATTTTTTCTATAGAAAAATTCTCAGATTCTAAGACATTTTTTCTATAGCACATTTTTTCTGAAACATTTTCCCATAGACTCTGTGACATTTTTCCATAGAAAAATTCTCAGATTTTGAGACATATTTTCTATAGAATAATTCTAAGATTCTGAGTAGGGCTGTCAAACGGGATCGGTTTTTTAAAATACCGGGATTCGGGATTTGAAAATCGAAATCCCGGGATCCCGGGATTTTTCGGGATCACGGGATTTTTCGGGATCCCGGGATTCTTCGGGATTCCGGGATTTTTTGGGATTAAATTTCTTTGATTATAAAAGTAAAAAAATAGTAGACTCTTTATGTTTCAATTTTATTGTGCATATTAAGGGGCTACTGTGTGTTAGTTGGTAGCGTGCTAGCCTATTAAGCAGGGAGTCGTGGGTTTGATTCCAACGAAAACATTTGGGTCGATTTCGCTACAACGAAATTACTAAAAAAATGATTTCTAATTATTCTTATTGTTATTTAAAGGTAATTAAAATATTAAGTATACGCCACTTATGCAGTTTTCAAGTAATTATTAATATTAAATATTTAGCAATGAACTAAAAAAAACCTTAAGGGGTTTGTTATGGAAAATGACAACTTTTATTTGCTTTTGGTTTCATCCCATTCCGATTTTGGTGTTGCACTGTATAATTTTAAAACTAATTTAAAGAAAATTTAAAATAATAAAAACATTTAAAGGGGAAATGTAATAATATAATACATTAGACTTGCATTTTTTTGTATAAAAAAAGTTTTTCTTCCAATTTTGAACGTTCCGGAAAATTTTTTTTCTCCTAGACCTAAAAATTTGAGGCCAATCGGATTAAATTTACCAGTAGCGCTCTTTGATCAATGTTTTGGTTTTTTAAAAAATTTTCGCTAAAATCTGCCAACTTTGGTCAAAGGGCTCCGTGACTGTGGCTTAATGGTTAGTGTGTTGGACTATTATTCAACAAGCCTGGATAGAATTCTCAGCTCAGCAAAATTCGTGGCCAGCTACGTTGAAAATTCAAAAAAAGTTTTAGTTTTAATTTGTTGATGTAAATGTAACAATAATTGAACAAAGTTGTATTTTTAAAAATAAATTCTCATACATTTTTAATGTTTCAAAAATCCCGGGATTTGAGCTTAAAAATCCCGGGATTCGGGATTCATTTTATGACAAAAATCCCGGGATTTCGGGATTCGGGATTTCGGGATTGACAGCCCTAATTCTGAGACATTCTTATCTATAGAAAAATTCTTAGATTCTAAGGCCTTTTTTCCATAGAAAATTCTTAGATTCTGAGGCATTTTTTATATAGAAAAATTCTGAGATTCTGAGGTATTTTTTTGTAGAAAAATTCTCAGAAACTAAGAAATTTTTTCCATTAAAAAATTCTTAGATTCTGAGATATTTTGTCTATAAAAAAATTCTCAGATTTTTTCTATAAAAAAATTCTCAGATTTTTTCTATAAAAATTCTCAGGTTCTGAGAAATTTTTTCTATAGAAAACTTCTCAAATTCTAAAACATTTTTTCTATAGAAAAATTTTCAGACTCGTAAGACATTTTTTTCCATCGATAGATTCTCAGATTTTGAAAAAAATTGTCTATAGAAAAATTCTCAAACTCTGAAACAGATTCTGAGAAATTTCTTTTATAAAAAAAAATTCTCAGATTCTGAGACATTTTTTCTGTAGAAAAATGTTCTGAGTCCTTGTTTTTACAGAAAACTTCTCAGGTTCTGAAACTATTTTCTATAAAAAAATTCTCAGATTCTGATGCATTTTTTCTATAGAAAATTCTCAGATTCTGAGACTTTCTTTCTATAGAAAAATTTTCAGATTCTGAGTCCTTGTTTTTACAGAAAAAATTCTTAAACATTTTTTCCATCGAAAAATTCCCAAATATTGAGACATATTTTCTATAGAAAAATTCTTAGATTCTGGGACATTTTTTCTATAGAAAAATTCTCAAATTCTAAAACATTTTTTCTATCTATAAATTCTCAGATTTTGAAAAATTTTTTCTGAGACATTTTTCCTACAGAAAAATTCTCAGATTCTGAGACATTTTTTCTATAGAAAAATTTTCAGATTCTGAGACATTTTTTCTATAGAAAATTCTCAAATTCTGAAACATTTTTTCCATCGATAAATTCTCAGATTTTAAAACATTTTTTCTATATAAAAATTCTGAAATTCTGAGACATTTTTTCTATAGAAAATTCCTAAATTTTGAGACATATTTTCTATAGAAAAATTCTCAGAGTCTGAGAGTCTCAAATTTTGAGACATATTCTCTATAGAAAAATTCTTAGATTCTGAGACATTTTTCTATAGAAAAATTCTGGGACAATTTTTCTATAGAATAATTCTTAGAATTTTTTGCTTAGAAATATTCTCAGATTCTGAAACGTTTTAAAAAAAAAAAAATTTCAGAGACATTTTTTCTATAGAAAAATTCTTAGATTCAGAGACATTTTTTCTACAGAAAAATTTTCAGATTCAGGGACATTTTTTCTATAGAAAAATTCTCAGATTCTGAGACATTTTTGGTTTAGAAAAATTCTTAGATTCTGTGACATTTTCGTCTTTAGAAAAATTCTCAGATTCTGAGGCATTTTTTTCTATAGAAAAATTCTCAGTTCTAAGAAATTTTTTCTATAGAAAAATTTTCAAAATCTAAAACATTTGTTCCATAGAAAAATTTTCAGAGTCTGAAAATTTTTCTATGGATTCTTAGATTCTAATACTTTTTTTTATAGAAAATTTCTGAGATTCTGAGACCTTTTTTCTACAGAAAAATCCTCAGATTCTGAATCATTTTTCTATAGAAAAATTCTCAGATACAGAAACATTTTTTTTTTTTTTTAGAAAAATTCTTAGATTCTGAGACATTTATTCTATAGAAAAATTCTCAGATTCTGAGGTATTTTTTGTATAGAAAAATTGTCGGATTCTAAGATATTTTTTCTATAGAAAAATTCTCAAATTCTGAGATATTTTTTCCATAGAAAAATTTTCCGACTCTGAAACATTTTTTCTATAGAAATATTCTTAGATTCTGAGACTTGTTTTCTATAGAAAAATTCTGTGATTCTGAGACATTTTTTCCATTAAAAATTCTCAGATTCTGAGATATTTTTCTATAAAAAAATTCGCAGATTCTGAAACATTTTTTTTGTAAAAAAATTCTCAAATTCTGAGACATTTTTTCCATAGAAAAATTTCCGACTCTGAAACATTTTTTCTATAGAAAATTTCTCCGATTCTGAGACATTTTTTCCATAGAAAAACAGGATCTTAGAATTTTTTTCCGTCAATAAATTCTCAGATTTTAAGACATTTTTTCTTAAGAAAAAATTCTGTAATTCTGAGACATTTTTTCAATAGAAAAATTTTCAGATTCTGAGCAATTTTTTCTATAGCAAAATTCTGAGACATTTTTTCCATTAAAAATTCTAAGATATTTTTTCTATAAAAAAATTCTCTGCTTCAGAGGCATTTTTTCTGTAGAAAAATTATCAGATTATGTGACATTTTTTTCTATAGAAAATTATCAGCTTCAGAGAATAACACAGTACAGACTGTGGAGAATAATCACAATTGGAGCGGGAAGCGGAAACACGCAATTGTCCTCATAAAAATAGAATTGAATCTAGTTTGATGGAAAAACGCGGTGGAATTTTGTTGTCATTAAAACGTATGTGAACAGTTGCGGAAATACGCTTCCCGCTCCAATTGTGATTATTCTTTCAGATATATATTTTTTGTATGGATATTTCAAAAAACTTAACAATTTTAAATCTGTTTTTATTCCATTATTTTCACTTCCTTTAAAATAGTTGTTAAAAAAACTTGGAACAAAAAGAACTGAAATACAAAAGAGTTGCCCAACACACAAAATTGCTTTCATACAAAATTGCATTCTTCAATCTGGCATCATTGTGCCAAGTAAATACAACAAAACAATTTTTAATTGAAGAGGACAATAAATAAAAACGCATAAATTTCGTTTGGCTTATAAATTAACGAAAATTTTATAATTTTTGCCAAAACTTGCAACAAAATAAAGTGCAAATTGTTTTCTATACGAGTGTGTTAATAAATAATCACAAAGTGCTAAAATTTCAACGAAAAATATGTTCGAAAATTCTTAAAAAGAAAATTTGACAGCCATCTTGGTATTTTTATTGGAGGAGGTCTGCGAAAAGAGTCTTAATTTTATAGGCCTTCTGATTTAATTAGATACATTTTTCAAGGTTTCCATTGGGAAAGGATCTCTGATTTATAATATATTCACAAGGGGCAAAGAAAATATAATTAAATTAGGGAATAACTTTGAAATTCCTACAAATGGATAAAGGTCAATTGCCTGCAGACAAATTGATGAACCCACAATTAAGTGCCGCTGATGATGGTAATAAAGATGACGTAGCTAAGACAAAAAAGGAAAAATCTCATCAAATGTCGGAAACGAATGATGCTAGCACATCACAATCCACTGGTATTACACAATCAAAGACAACTACGCGTGGCAAGGAGGGTAATGATAAAAAAATTGAAATAAAATCTCTACCTGCCGAGGTAAGTTCTAGAATTGCAATATTTTTATAATTAAATTAAAAAAAAAAACTTTCTCTATTTTTTGCTAGTTTCAATCTGATACCGAAGAACTGTTGGGTTCTGTTACCACCTATAATTGTCATGGCACTCGTACCAGTGCTCGTGTTATACAAAAAATGCGCCAAGATCAACAAACACGCCCAGTTACCCCACCACCCATAGAACATAATGCAAATCGTAAAGAGGAACGTTCTACCAGTCAAAAAACACCATCACAGGTTCGAGCCAATCGTCCCACTTGGTCAAATATTGAACGTAATCATTTCTTCGATGCTCTAAATGAATTTGGCAAAGATTTTGAGGCACTTGGTAATTTTATCAATACAAAATTAAAACGTCGCAATCCGGCTATTGATATTTCTTTTAAAACAAAAGATCAAGTCAGACAACATTATTATCAAACTTATCATAAGATTTGTAAATATATACGATTTTCGGAAGGTAAGTAATTGTAATGGAAATTTGAAGTTGTAATATGAAGGCTTGATTAAATCGACTGCGTAGTTGCAATAGAAAATCCTTTCAAAACGGATTTTCATTTGTAAAATAAAAATAATGAAATTTATTTTTGTAAGGAGTGAGATCATAAAAATGTTAACACACATCAAGTTAAATAAAAAGCAAACCACTGAATTTTAAGACTTTAAACCAAATTTTAATTAAATGAAATTTAATACAAAATCTAATAAAAAACCGCATGAACTTCTAACCACTACAAACAAAGTTATCCACCTTTTTTGGAAACCCTCCCATTAAGGCTTTTATGGTTTCTTTTCTGTCACCTTTTTAGAGCAGGTGGACAATCTACCTTTGAAATCTTGCATGTCCTGGAAGACCTTGTTTATTCTCTTTTAACAAGAGCCCAATATCTCTTCACTGGCCTGAGCTGTGGGCAGTTTTGCGGATTTGCCATTTTACCACTCCAGCGCTTTCTTGCTGTAGTTTCAAGATGATAAAACAGGCCAAAAGTAAATGGATACGTTGTGCTTACTCAAGAATGAAAGAATTCTCTTCTGCAAACACTCTTTGATATAAATTTCGCTGTTTATAGAGCCAGATGTCCCAAATGACTGGCTTCTTTGACCGCAGCTACATGAGTTTGGAAATTATTTTTTTTTTTTCAAATTCGATCAGTTGTCTTTGAATTGACTTTCACAATAACCCCTAAATATTTTTTGAGAAATTTGTTGTACTATCTAAAGGATTTCTATAGAAATGGTCTAAGCCCATATTTAGGGATCTCAGTTAAACTTGGTTTAGTAAATCTTAAAATGGATTTGTTCGGTCATTATCAAGTTTGTAATTTGTTAGCTTTTAAAATCGACCACTCTCTTGATTGTAAGTGATGCCAATTAAAAGTTACAACCAAATTTGCAAGACCGCCAAAAAGTGGCCTTATGCATCAGAGGGTTAAGAGCAGGGGCGTATCCAGGATTTTATTTCGCAGGGGGCCCAAAATTTTTTTTAAAATTTTTTTTTAAAAAAAAATTTGCATAACAGCACATATTTTAAAATTTGTTTACGATCGTCTGTTCCTAGAACTAAATGTAACTAAATCAGATTATCGGGCCTAGATGAAACCAATGCGGATTGTTTTGACAACACTTTTTCACGGAAATCAGCTGTGTGTGTTTATGAATCCAGACATTTTTCTTATAGAAAAAAATCTCAGATTCTGAGACATTTTTCTAATGCAAAAAGTCTCAGATTCTGAGACATTTTTCTAATGGAAAAGTCTCAGATTATGCGACATTTTTCTTATAGAAAAAGTCTCAGATTCTAAGACATTTTTCTTATGCAAAAAGTCTCAGATTCTGAGACATTTTTCTAATGGAAAAGTCTCAGATTCTGCGACATTTTTCTTAAAGAAAAAGACTCAGATTCTGAGACATTTTCTTTATAGAAAAAGTCTCAGATTCTGAGACATTTTTCTTATAAAAAAGTCTCAGATTCTGCGACACTTTTCTGATAGAAAAAGTCTCAGATTCTGAAACATTTTTCTTATAGTAAAAGTCTCAGGCTCTGAGACATTTTTCTTATAGAAAAAGTCGGATTCTCAGACATTTTTTTATAGAAAAAGTGTCAGATTCTGAGACATTTTTCTTATAGTAAAAGGCTCAGGCTCTGAGGCATTTTTCTTATAGAAAAAGTCAGATTCTTAGACATTTTTCTTATGGAAAAAGTCTCAAATTCTGAGAAATTTTTCTTATAGAAAAAGTATTAGATTCTGGGACATTTTTCTTATAGAAAAAGTATCAGTTTCTGGGAAATTTCTCTTATAGAAAGTCTCAGATTCTGATACATTTTTCTTATAGAAAAAGTCTCTTATAAACATTTTTGTTTTAGAAAAAGTCTCAGATTCTGAGACATTTCTGTTATAGAAATAATCTCAAATTCTGAGACAATTTTCTTATAGAAATTTTATATTATATATTGTATTTGAGATATTTTTCTTATAGAGAAATTACAGATTCTGAAACATTTTTCCCAAAGAAAAAGTCTCAGATTTTGAGACATTTTTCTTGTTGAAATGTCTTAGATTCTAAGACATTATTCTTATAGAAAAGGTCTCAGAGTCTAAGACATCATTCATAAAGTAAAAGTCTAAGATTCTGAGGTAATGTTCCGAATGACAAAGTCTCAGGTTCTGAGATATATTTTTTTAAAGAAAAAGTCTCAATAAATTTAAGATTCTTAGACGATTTTTATATGAAATACTAATAAATATTTCAGATTTTGCTACGTTTTAATTACAATTTGATTAATTTTTTTGAGTACATAAAGCTTCAGGTTGTGATACATTTTTCCATTAGGATCTTGAAAAGTTTCAAACTCTGACAGAAAAATTTTCAGATTTTCAGACAGATTCAGATTCGCAACCTCTTCCTTCAAAATAATGTTTAGATTTCCAAATGGTTTTATATTTTTTTTGTAAGAAGTTTTTTTTAAATTGTGTTTGTTACTTTATGCCAAATCTTAAAATTTGTGAAATCATTTCGGGGGGGCCCGGGCCCCCCCCCCCTGAATACGCCACTGGTTAAGAGGTTATAAAACATTGTAATTTCATTTCTTACTCATCAAATATTGGCCTGGTACCAAATATAAAGTAGATTCTCGATACATTTTTAATACAGTAGGCTATGAAGAAGAGCACTATAAAAATCTGTGCAATGTTACCCAGCAAAATTTTCTGTTCCACATAATCGGTTCCAGAACGCATCATATTACCCTGCAACCGATTCTACTTAACGTTCCAGAATCAATGATTTTTGTTTAAAATTGTCCCGAAAGCAACCGATTTTTAAAGCAACTACTTGCTTTAAAAATTTTTGAAAAATAATTTTACACATAAAATTTTGTTGTGATTATCATAGAATTTATTCAAGAATCTATTGTAGTAGGAATAGGTTCCAAAAAATTTTCCTGGGTAGCTTTCAAAATCGACTACTCTCTTGTTTGTAAGTGATCCCGTTCAAAAGTTCAAAAAAAATAAAATAAAGACCGCCAAAAGCGGCCTTATGTATTAGAAGGTTAAGTATATCTGGCGATGTCTGCTGTTCAAATGGTGATTACTTTCAAAATATTTCACAGAAAAAAAATGATTTTATAAAAATCTACTTGTATTGAATTTTAGCGAAATCGTTTCAGCGATTTATAATTTAACATAACCTTAAAATAAACAATAATACTTAAGTAGAAAAGATAAATTCTACTTCGCCAAATCCATGAATACTTTGGTTTCTTAATTATAAATTATTTTTCTGGTAAATAAAAATTAATTGCTTTTTATATTTTATACAAAAGATTGTTTATTCAACTTCAAGAAACAAAATTGGAATGAAAATTATTGAAAAATCAAATTTTACGGAAAAAGGAAAAACAAAATAATTTTCTAAATATTTTGGGAAACAAGTTACACTGCGTGACAAAACTAACCACTATTTTAAAAAACAAGAGGTACGACCATCATTTCTATATATTTCGGACATGCTGAATCGAATGGCGTACTCCGTTTTTCGATGTATGGTACAGTTTTCTTGCAAAATGTCATTAAAGATTGGCTGATTTTCAGCTGCTTTTTAACAAAAAAATTTCCAAAGCTTACGATTTTTAAATGCTATGGCATGGAAAACAAAGATATAACTTGTAGCAATATTTCTAATGTAAATTTGGTTTATAGCTTTTCATCTTAAGCCCTTAAAATCGCGAATTTCTTAATTTTTTTAGATTTTCGCGAAATTAACCCCTAAATTGGTCTCTGATAAAAAACTTGCATTTTGTGGATCATAAAGGTACCTATGACACTACGAATAGTGAACAAAAAACATATATGTTACATGAACCATCATGATGAAAATCGCGAAAAACCGTTTTTTTGTATATGGCAGCATCACTTTACGAGATGATTTAAGGCCCCATCTTTGAGTATATAATGTGGGAACCTTAAATAATGAACTGACCCAAAATTTGTCCAAAAAAGTTTTCATTTGCAAAACTTATCTTAACAAAAACTATAATTATTGCATGGAAAACACTGAAATAATAGTTTTTGTTAAGATAACTTTTGCAAATGGAAACTTTTTTGGCCAAATTTTTGGTGAGTTAGTTGTTTAAGGTTACCACATTATATACTAAAAGATGGAGCCTTAAATCATCTCGTAAGGTGATGCTGCCATATACAAAAAACGTTTTTTTGCGATTTTCATCATGATGGTCCATATAATATAACTGTTTTTCCCCACTATTCGTATTGTTAGGGATGCCTTTTTGATTCACTAAAAGCAAGTTTTTTATCAAAGACCAATTTGGTTGTTAATTTTGCGAAAACCTTAAAAAATTAAGAAATTCGCCAATTTAATGACTTAAGAGAAAAGCTTTAAACCAAATTTGCATAAGAAATATTGCTACAAGTCATATCTTTGTTTTCCATGCCATAAAATTTATAAATAACTACCCAGTCAGAAATTGCCAACCGTACCAAAAATTTTGTGTTGGTACAATATCGGGCAAGCCAAAAATACAACATTGTATAATGTAGAACAGTTTGACTAAAAATACTGTGTTGTCACAACTTTGTGTTTACATAAAACACTACACTAAGAAAAAAAAATGTTAAAATCAAACAGAAACAACTTTAAATTAAATATAAAACAGTGACGAAATAGAACAAAGTTTGTTTTTATTTAATTTAAATATGTTTCTAGTTGTTTTTAACATGCCACGATTGGTGGACAACATTTTAAAATTAAGATCTAACAATATTGTTTTAAAATTGGGCATGTTAAATTTAAATATGCAACAAATTTTAATTTAAAGTTGACCAATATTAATTTAAATATGGGACAAATGTCTTTTGTAGCTTTTTACTTACCTATAAACCATGAAATTTAAAATAAAACAATACATACATATTTTTGTTTTAGTTTTTTTTATTTTCAAATTATTTTTACAATATTTTTTAATAACACAGCAAAAAAAAAATTAACACTACTCTAATTGAACATTTAAGGGTAGAATTACATCCAAGGCTTTGGCTTTAAATATTTCTTGATGGCTTTGGTTTTCGCTATACATAAAAAAATCAAAGCCAAAGCCTTGGATGTACTTCTTCCCTAATTGTAGCACTACATCTAATTATAATTGTATACAAAAAATGTAATTAAATACAAAAAAATAACCACATTCAGATTAATACTTATATACCATACATGAAAAACTAGAGAAGTCTTCATTTTCTGCCAATTATATAGATACATCCCCTTCTCATTCTCTAGCACTTCCTTTTTTATATCTTTCTGTTTTTTTCACTTTATTTTTTAACTTTTTCAGTTTTATTTTTGTTTTTTTGTTAATAATTATCTTTTCCACATTAGTTTTTTATTTTATTTTAATTTTATATTAGTTAATTTAATAAATTTCACTTAAAACTCGTCACATCTAGAGAAGTGAAAAAATGGACGTCTTTTTTTAATAAAACAATATTTTAACATTGTTTCTACTTAAAATAAAATTGCCCAACTTTATTATATTTCTTGAAAAAAAAAACTTGAAATGTCAAAAAACAAAATGTCAAAAAACAAAATTGTTCAACTTTAAAATAACCATGAAAAATATTGTTTTTAATACAAATATTTGAACAAGATATTTTTAAAATTTTTAACGACTTTTAATGACAGCATATTAAATTTAAAGTGATAAATTTTAAATCAATATTGTATGCAATTTTAAAACAAACATGTTATGTTGAAATCAATCAAAAACAATATTAAAATTTAAAATTTTTCCAAAAATATGTAGCATACTTAAAATAAACTCGAACATATTTGATTTAAATATGTTCTTTTCCCTCAGTGTACACTAGAGTGACTAAAAAAAAAAAGTTGATGATGTACCCCCCTCAAAATTAACTTAGACATGTTTTATGAAGATTCCCAAAATATTTGGGCTCTAGCGATAATCTCCCGTGAGCTAAACCGCGGCAAAAAAGGGTCCAAAAAAGGTATTTTTCATGAATAAAATATTCAGTAAATTTTTTTTTGTCCAATTAATGACCAAATATAATGGATATTTAGGAATTCTTTGATTCTGCATTAAAACATTTTATAAATCTATTCACAGACTCGAGATAACGAGATGTTTATGTCAGTTTTTTGATGCTTTTCATTTCGAATTTACTGAAAACTTAAATAACTTTGGTATTTTTTGTCCGATTTTCACTTATAATACATCGTTAGAAAGGTGTTGACCACCGCTTGGTATTTTAGTCAAAATTAACCCTTAACTGCACTGTCTTACTTTTTTATAACATTTACTTCGACATCATTAAAAACCCATTTTATAACCACAAAGAGCATATCTTTGTGCAGGAAACACGTTTAATTAATATATTTGGCCACAATTAATTTAACCCATGCATGATCAAAATATTTTGGCAAACATTTTTAAAAAAGTTTTTGCGGAAATTATTGAAAGCTAGTTGAAATACTTTAAAAAAATAAAATAAAAAAGGTTTTTGTTTAAATAGACTTGCTTATTAATATCAAATAATTTTAACGTGTTACACTTTCCCGGTCAATTTTTTTTTTTTTCGAAATTTGTATGTGCAAATAAATTTTAGAAATTAAATATAAACCAATTTTCTCTTAATCGCATATATTCGTGCAAAATACGCATCTAATAAATAGATCTTAATACTTTTTATTTAACCCATTCATGACCAATTAAAAAAAAAAATGTGGAAAAATTTTAAGTCCAGTTGTAATACTTAAAAAAAATAATATAATTGATATTTCAATTTATTAGATGCGGTTTTTGCACGAATATATGCGATTAAGACAAAATTTGTTTATATTTTATTTTTAAAATTAATTTGCACATACAAAATTTCGAAAAAAATTTTGACCGGGAAAGTGTTGCACGTAATAATTATTTGATAATAATAACTCGTCTAGATAAACAAAAACCTTATTTAATTATATTTTTTAAGGTATTACAACTAGCTTTCAATAATATCCGCAAAAACTTTTTGAAAAATGTTTACCAAAATATTTTGATCACGCATGGGTTAAATTAATTGTGGCCAAATATTTTAATTAAACGTGTTTCCTGCACAAAGATACGCTCTTGGTGGTTATAAAATGTTTTTTTAATGATGTCGAAGTAAATGTTATAAAAAAGTAAGACAGTGCAGTTAAGGGTTAATATTTGAATAAAATCCTAAGCGGTGGTCAACACCTTTCTAACGATGTATTATAAGTGAAAATCGGACAAAAAATACCAAAGTTATTAAGGTTTTCAGTAAAATCGATTTAAAAAGCATCAAAAAACTGATATAAACATCTCGTTATCACGAGTCTGTGAATAGATTTATAAAATGTTTTAATGCAGAATCAAAGAATTCCTAAATATCTATCATATTTGGTCATTCATTGGACAAACAAAAATTTACTGATATTTTTATTCATGAAAAATAGTATTTTTGGACCCTTTTTTGCCGCGGTTTAGCTCACGGGAGATTATCGCTAGAGCCCAAATATTTTGGGAATCTTCATAAAACATGTCAAAGTTAATTTTGAGGGGGGTACAACTTTAACTTTTTTTTTGCCCATATAAGGTGAGTCGGTCTAGTGTACACTATAGATTATAATTGAAAAGGTTAACATTTTGATTTTTTTTAAAAAGTTTTTGATTTACATAGACTTCAACTCTTTAATCTAAGTGAACACTTAAGTAGTTGCTTTTTCAAACAATTTGTACAAAATCATAACTCAAAAGCACTACATCGAGATTTTCAATACATCCCAAAGCAAAAGATAAATCCAATGTCGTAAATTTGTAAAATCTATGTTAACCCAACGTCAAAACAAAAGTCGAGCGATCGTTGGCCACTGTTATCATTTCAACCTCGGAATGACGTCGTAGACATAGAAAAGGGCATGATTCGCCAACGTTGGTACCGTCGCCCCCAACTACATTCCAACGTTGGCCCGTTTGTATTTTTCTGCCTGGGTAACTTTGCAAATTTTTTTGTTAAAAAACTGTCTCTAAATCATCAAATCTTTAACGACATTTTGCAAGAAAACTGTACCATACATCGAAAAACGGAGTACGCCATTCGAATCAGCGAAATATATAGAAATGATGGTCGTAACTCTTGTTTATTTTTTAGTGTTCCGCAGTGTTATTTAACAAGTATAAAAATATAAAACAGTGTCGAATGTAGTGACGGGCACTACAAATACCCTCCACAATGTCCTTTTAAGTGATTGTAAATTTTCTATTGTGAAAAAAATTTAACAATTTTCATTAGAAATATTTTTTATTTTGAGTAAAAACTTTCTTTAGTCATTTTTGTAAAAAAAAAATAATTATTTTTTTTTTGAGTGTACATTTTTTTAGTGTAAAAACATTTTTGAGTGACAGAAATACTTTGTAAAATATTTTTGTGGCTTACCAATGATTTTAAAGCTTCTTTTTTAAAGCTTGGTGTTTTCAACGCGTGAATTTAAGGTGAAACCAATCTGAAATTCACGGTTTTGTTAATAACTTTTGAACCACTTGGCCGATTTTGCTGAAATTTAAAACCAACCACAACTATATATGCTGAGATTCAGCAGCCTCGGTATTGTCTTTCAAAAGTTAGCATTTTTTGTATCTCGTAACTTCGCGAAAACCCTTGCCGAAGTTCAATTTTTGGTCATAACTTTTGAACCACCGTACCGATTTCGCTGAATTGCAATACCAACCTGACCAGGTAAATTACCAACTTCAGGAGCCTCCGTAAAGTCTTTCAAAAGTTAGCGTGTTTTCAACAGACGGACATCGCTTAATCGATTTAAAATCGATCAAGGATCATAATTATATCGCCCAATTTTTTTTTTACCAAAAAAAAAAAAACACACGAAAACCTTTTTATTTTGAGACATATCGTTTCAGTAGTTTAAACGTCATGAAAGAAAATGTAAGGACGCATCGAAAATTTTGGTACATTCAACATCGTTTCGAAAAGGTCGAATTTAACTCTTTTACTTGTTTTTAATAAAAATATTGTAAACTTATATAAATCTCTGATTTCTTCAAATTTTAGAAGTTCGTAAACCTGTTCAAGAACTATACGCTCTCATAAACTATGGCGAAATGCGAAGAAAATTACAATTTGTTACCGATAAACATTTTATGAAATTGCGAAATCTCATTTATCATGGTCACATTACAGTACGATGTAAAGGAAAAAATATACGAATTAAAACACCATCATGTAAAGCCTTAAGAAGACTCAATCAATTAGATGGTAAGTTAATAAAAATCTAATACACAACTTAAACTATAAAACGGTTTTTAACATATTTATGTTTAAGACTCTCTGGAGGACATACGTTTGCCCTCTAAAATCGAAGTAATTGTTAGTCCTTCCACTATGGAAGCATTTGGACGTGTTCAGACTCTAGCTCAAAATCCCAGATGTCGTACAACAGTGCCACTTCATAAGAAATTAATAAATTTTATTAAAACATTTGAATATAAATGGCGTAGTGCGGATGTGAGAATATCTGAAGAATCTAAATTAATAAGTTCACAAGAAAATTTAAATACACTTGCCGCAACACCATCATCATCATCATCCTCCACATTAAATGAATCAACTGTAAAAGATCCCGAAATATGTTTTTTACCCAAACCTGGAATAACCATACACCGGCCTCTCCTTAGTATTACTGAGTATTTAAGTAGTGTTAATATATGTTTAACCGCCTATGAAGAACGTATGGGTGTTAAAATTCGAGGAGAATCTTTAAATAACGAACGATTTAATAATAATGCAACAAATCAATCAAACTCCGTTATGGCCAATAATACACCAACAAACAAACGTTTACGTACTGAAAGTGGTTCTGATAAACGATCTCCCGAACAAATGAAACGTTTAAAAAATATTGAAAACTCATTTGAAACTATAGAAGAAAATCCCATTTTAACAAATGATAATGATACATCATTTCATAATCCTAAAAACGAAAGTAGTTGTGATGATTTAAGTGATGAAATTCAAGAATTACTTTCAGATTCAATGGAAATTAATACAAGTAAAGAAGAATTAATATTACAAGAAAAACATCCACCGCCTCAACCACCACAACCACCACCTCCGCCGCCACCACTACCACCGGTTCCTCTAATAAATCCCACAACAACAAACGAAATGACGACCAGCTCAAGTTGTATTACAAATTTATCAACGACCACCGGAGGACGTTCTAAACGTTCTATTAATACAAAAACATCACGATCAGTATTTAAGCCTCTTCTAAATGATGACACTATACAAAGTATACGAAGTGGCTGGACCGCTTCAATAGCTGGTGATATAACCATCGGTGATTTATATGTTGTTTTTGGTCATGATTCAAAATTAGAATTAGATTATTATTGGATGCCCAATAATAAAATTAATGCAACAACAAACCCCCACTCAACATTATCATCAACATCTTCCTCCTCTACAAAAATAGAATCTCAAAGTTCTTCTCATCCCAATTCAACAGAATCAACATTAATTGTTAAACAAAATGTTATGACTGGTATTAAACAAAATATAAATTGTTCTACCAACAATTGTGATGCACGTAATTTACAAAATTCCCTTAATTCTTCCATGTTAAGTAATAAACTTAAGCAACTATTATTAATCGCTAATTTAAGTGAACGTATGCGTAAACGTCAATGTAATTGTGATCATCGTAATAACGTTGGTAAAGTAAAGGTAAAAAGTGTAGATTTGGTTATTGTCAAAACAGCTGATTAACTTTCTTCCTTTTTTTCCATTTGGAATTTAATTTTATAGTTTGAACGTGATTCTACGGGTCGCACATTTATAGCCAATAAATCGTTTGGTAATTGTGGTGTTAACAGTACGGGTGTTACTGATAATAATAGTATTTTTAGGCAACCCATGATACCAGTTCGTAGAACGTCAATAGATCCTGTTAAGCAATTAACGACGGTAAGTTTAAAAAAAAATCTCTTAAATTTTGTTTCTTATTAGGAGAATTTATAATTTAATTCTGGGGGGTTAAAGCGCAATTTGATTTAAAAAGAAAATGATTTCGAATGAAATTTTGCGCTTTGCAAACAAATTATAGAGAATGTTTGTTTTATGGAGAACTTATTTAGACTTTTTAATCAAAGAGAGGTTATAATATATTTTTAATCATAGTTTTTAAAATAAAAATCATAGCAGTTTTTAAGAGCTTTTTTAAAATATATTTAAATGTAGTTTTTTGAAAGAGCTTTTTATAAAATCTTAATTCGTAGTTTTTAAAAGACGTAAAATCGCTTTTTGAAAATTCTTAACTGTCAAAAAAAGCTTTTTATAAAAATTTTAATACTTTAAAAGCTTTTTATAAAATTTTCAATCGTTAGATCGTAGATTTTAAGAAATTTTTATAAAATATTTAATAGAAGTTTTTAAAATGAGCTTTTAACCGTAGTTTTTTAAAATAACTTTTTATGAAATCATTATTCGTAGTTTTTAAAAGAGCTTTTTAATAATATTCAATAGTAGTTTTTAAAAGATACTTTTATAAAATATTCAATCGTCGTTTTAAAAGAGCTTTTTATAAAATCTTTAATCAAAGGGTCTAAAAAACTTTAAAATCTCCAATGTTTAAAAAAAAAAACTTTTTATGTGATCTTAAGAATTTTTTAAAAGATTTTTATTCAATACGCCATTGTAAAAAGATTTTTTTTATTTCGCCATTGTAAAAAGCTTTTATGTAATATTGAATTTTATTTTCTAGAAATAACTTTTTATATAATTTCAGTCGTTGTATAACTTTTTTGTGATTTTTGAAGATTTGTGGAAGCTTTAAAGATTTTAAATGAGCTTTTTATATAATCTTTAAGTGTAGCTTTTAAAAGCGATTTAAAAATCCTCATCGTAGTTTTTAAAGGATCCTTATATGCAGTCTTCTTGTAACTTGTCATATATATTTGTAATTTTCAAGATTTTATTGAATTTTAGGGAAATTGGTTCAGGGATTAAGAAGCTAAAACTAATATGAATTGGGTTTCATATTGCATCATAAATATAGCCACAAAAATATTGCAACACAATGTTTTTGTCAAACAAAATACCACCAAAAAAATTGTTTATGGTTTAACTCGACTGCCTGTAAGAGCTTTTTAAAAGCTCTAAGAGCTTTTACAAGCTGTTTTCACTTTTTATCTAAACTTTGAGAGCTTTTTCGGTAAAATTTTAATAACTAATTTTAAACTATTGGTTTTCGAAAGCTTTTGATGCAAAATTCAGTTGCGTTATTAGATACTTAAATAATGACTTATGGTATAACTCGAATAGTGCCTGCAAGAGCTTTTATGATACTCACTTTTTCATTTGGACTCTTTATCTATACTTTAACATCTATTTTTATACCCTTCAACCACAGTATCGCATCGAAATATTGATATAGGACCCCATAAAGTATATATATTACTGATCAGTGATCGATTCTAAGAAATTCTAGCGATGTCCGTCTGTCCGTCTTTAAAGGACACGATACAGTCCAAAATACAAGTGATAGACTTCCGAAGTTTGGCACGAATATGTCTTATGGTCATAGGCTGGTTAAGTTCTGAAATGGGGAAAATCGGACCAAGGCGAAAAAAGTTCCCCCTGGAAGAACTAAACCAACCTCAGAAAAACCGCCTTTTTTTGTAGGGTTTTTTGTACTTTTGTTAAGCAATTGAAACATTTTTGTGTCAAAAGAAGTTTAAAATCCTGGATTTGGACCCAGTGAATAAAAAAAAGTTTGACCCGCCCCCTTTTGTGGGCGTGGATATAAAAAATGAATTTTAATAATGAATAATTGGATTAAGTTATTTCAAGAATCGTAATAATCCATTTTATAAAATATACGGCAAGGGCGGAAGGTGTCCCCCAACGTCTCCCGCCAAACCCCCCCCCCCCCCCCCCCCAAACCGCCCCTGGATTTTTTTTTACGTTTTTGAGGGTATAAAATTTTTTTTTTACGTTTTGGAGGGTATAAAAGATTCGGCACAGCCGAATTTACATAACGCTCTCACTTGTTTTTGATAAATTTGAATTATTTGTTCATAACATGCATTTGAGCTTTAAGAGCTTTTTTGATAAAAGATATATTTCCTAAAATCTTATCAAATTAAATAGTATAACTCGAATAGTATCTTTATGAGTTTTTAATCCAGACTTTAATTTGGAAATTATCTAATTTTTAAAAAAAAGAATCAATATTACCTTGAGAAAAAATGTTAGATTCTGAGTTTTTTTTTTTTTGTTTAACTTTCCTTCTCATAAGTAAAAAGTCTCCTAAATTTTTTCCCATTTGCTACTTAAACTCTTTAAATTTTTCATACATTCATAATTTTGTTTTTAATCCTCCAGCTTACTCGTCAAAAAATGTCTCGACAAATCCTAGTACAAAGACTATTGCTACCAAGTAATGGTAGCGTAAATTCGACTAGTCTACTAAATACTAATCTAACACAAGCAATAACACCTGATACTACCACCACTACATCAGCCACATCAACAACAACACTAATGAAAAGCAATGAAGTGCCTTGGAATCAAGCGGATTTAAAATATAAACCATATACAACAACGGCAACCACCACCACTACTGCAACATCCTCAAATCGTAATAATTCCCAAAATCCTGAAGCATGCAATACAACAACATTTTTAAATACATTAAATATAAGAGAATTTGAAGAATTGCCCTTAAATATGGAACCACAAACATCATCGCATTATCAACAACAATATCAAGATATGATGATGGAACAAACAGAAGATAGAACAGATGGACCATCGTCGGTACTTTCAGTAGACAGCGCCTTTGATGAATGTTCAAGTGAGTCGAAATTTGTGATAATATATTAAAAATGATTTATTAAAAATTTAAATTTTTCCAGATACAAGTTTTTTAAATGGTGTAACACCCATGCATCTCTTAAGAGAAACATCCTCAAATTCTAGATGGCTTGAGGATAATATCAATGATTTCTCTTTGACTAGTTTACTAGGACATCTTGATGAAATTAATTCTAGTCGTGATATTTTGGTAAAAATGTTATGATTTAGTTAAATTTTTCTTAAATTAATAAAGTTTTTGTCTTCTTTTGTTTATTTAGGATCCTTCTTCAAATCTTTCGGTTATCAGTGAAAGTAGTGTGGATTATATGCATAAATTTCAAGAAATCAAAGCCTTATTGCAAAGTCAAGAAAAGGATTAATAATAGCAATACAAAATTTGAAATGTAATTACTTTTTGTTTTTGTCTTTTGTTTTTTTTTTTTAGTTTTATTGAAATGAATCCTTAACTGTGTCCCAAAACCCCTAAATTCTCATTTTTTTTATGTATTATTCCTGTAATTTATTTATAATCGTTAATTGTTTGTTTTTTTCTTCTATTTAAAACAACAAATTTTGGAGTATTATCTATATTATATTATTTATGTATTTGGACGTTTTTCCTTTTTTATTTTTTTTGTTAAGTGAAAATAAAAATCAGTTTAAGTTTTAAATCAGTTTTAAGTTTATTAACTAAATACATATTTTGTTGATAACAAACAAAAATTAATAGACTGTAGTAACTACTGTGGAACAAAAAAAAAAAAAAAACCCCTTTAAAAAAATAAACATCATTTATACAGTAAAAGTGAAAATAAAAAGTCGTTTCTTTTCTATAAAAAATTCTAGGATTCTACGACGTTTTTGCTATAGAAAATTTCATAGAAACAATCAGAAAGGTTTTGAGAAATTAAAGAAAAATGAAGATTAAATGCCTTTAATACTTACCACGTGACAGATAAAAATTGGCTTTTCAGTAAACTGTTTCAATAGGACTTAACAAAATCTTCCTAAGCAAAAATTTTATTAATCGGTCTTCATTTTTTTTCGTTTTCGAGTAAGGTTAGGTTAGGTCCATAGCGATACCACAAAACTTTTTTCTTTTTCGCTAGCGGCGCAAGTTTAACATTTTCAAAGTCATTGCGAATCTCTTTAATATTCTAAGATCCATTCGCGTTATATCCTCCAAAGTATTAAAGCTTATTTGACCAGTAATCGATCGGCGACTTCTTGGCACCGCTGGACAGTGACAAAGTATGTGTTCTATCGTTTCATCCACTCCTGGTGAGCCGCATCTTTTACAACTGGCGTCTGGGATGAGTCTAATATTCTTAGCATGAATGCCGATGAGACAGTGACCAGTTATTATTCCCGTCAGAGCTCGACATTCCCTTCTCGTAAAAGAATTTCATTCAAATTTTTGGCTACAAGAAAAACTGGACCGATTCCTTTAAAATTTAGAATGGTGATTTGTGAATAGAAAATTTCGAAAGTATATATTTTATATTAGACTCATTTGAACCAAAATAAAAAGGGACCTTTGTATGGGCGCTAGGTCAAAACATGGACCGATTTTCTCCAATTTCAATAGAGTTCGTCCTTGGGTCAAAAGAATCTTAAGTTTAAAATTTCAGACAAATCGGTTAAAAATTGCCACCTTAATCGTGCGCACAACGTTTACATGGACGGACGGATATCGCTAAATCGACTTAAAAAAAGATTCTGAGTGGATCGGTATACTTAAAGATGGGTCTACGAGCAATATTTTGGGTAGTTTCAAACATCAGCATAAACTCATTATACCCTGTACCAACGGCTGTTGTTTTTTCGTGAGATTTGTGTTTTCCAATATATATAAAAAAATATTTTTTTGTTGTTGGGCCCCCACTCTGTATACGCCGATGCGTATATATACGCATCGGCGTATACAAATTTTTTTTTCTTAGTATACTCTGTTTCACAGAGTGGTGTAGGGTATTTTTATTAACTCATACCCTGTACTACAGAGTGGTGTAGAGTATAATTACAGGAGCGTTTTTATTTACGGAATACAATTTAATTCTTATTTAAAAATTTTATTATTATACACGCCCCCAAAAGGTGGCGGGCCTAAGAAAAAACACATTTTCTATTCCTCGAGCACCAAGTGCAGGACTTAGAACTTCTTCCGACAATAACATTTTTCAGTTGCTTAACGCAAATAAATAAAACCTGTAAAAAATTGTGTTTTTTAAGAGGTTGGTTTAGTTCCTCAAGGGGGAACTTTTCCCCCTGTCCGATAATGCCCATCTCTGAACTTAACCTTGGAAGATCTTCCACAGACAGGGACGGACATCGCTAGAATGTCTTAGAATCGATCACTGATCAAAAAAATATATACTGTATGGGGTCCTAGACCGATATTTCGCGTTACACACGGAATGGCAAAGTGAGTATACCCACATACTGTGGTTGGAGGGTATACAAAATAAAAAATTCAGATAATTTCTTCACAAAATTAAATGAAATCTAGAAAAATAAGGAAAACATAAAAAAAATATATCTAAAACTTTCGAAAAATCCAGGAAATTTTTTGAAAACTTAGAAAAATTGTTAAAAAATTAAATGATGATTTAAAAAATTTAGAAAAAAAATCATAAAAATTCTGAAAAAAAATAAAAATTTTGGAAAACTTCGGAAAAAATTAAAAAAAAAATCAGAAATTATGGAAAAGTTTGGAAAAATTTTGAAAAAGTAAAGATGGAAAATTCAGAAATTATCGAAAAAAATTTAGAGAATTCAGATTGTTAGTAAAGAAATTGAAAAAAATCTGAAAAACTTAGTAATTAAAAAAAATAATAAGAAAAAATCCGGAAAACTCCCATAAAATTTAAGTTTTTGAAAAATTTTCAATAAAATGAATAGTTCTGAAATTATCAAAAAATTTTTAGAAAATTCAGACAAATTCGTAAAGAAATTGAAGAAAATCTTTAAACTCAGTCACTCATATTGTATCTCAAAAACTAACCGAAATAGAGCCAAATGGATGAAATTTTTGACACATTACCCCTTTATGGGCACATGACACATTTGATGATGTGCGGCACATGTATGTGACATTCCTTACTCTGGTCTTACTATAGGAAACGTTAACACAAAACAAAATATAAAGATTTGATCAAATTTGCCTCACACACACTCACTCACGCTCAATGGAATTAGCCAACCACGCACCCACTAACGATCATATTTTTGCTACTCACAATTTCGTGAGTAATTTTAAAAACAACTCATACGCACGTGCACTCACACGAGCTTAACTCACACTAGGGTTATATAGTCTCAACAAAAAGTCAACTTTTCGACTTTTTTCAATTTTTAAAAAGTCGATTTTTCGACTTTTCGACTTCTTTCAAACTTTAAAAAGTCGACTTTCGACCTTTCGACTTTTTAAAAAGTCGACTTTTTTCGACTTTTGACTTTTTTAAAGAACAAAAAGTTGATTTCGACTTTTTCATACAAAAAGTCGATTAATCGACTTTACGACTATAGAACCCTACTCACACTTATGTTGACTTACACTCATGTTGAATTATACTCACGTTGACTTACACTCACGAAATTCTTTTTTATAAAAGAAAAAATTAAAATTTCAAAAATATAACCAATTTTTTAGCCAATTTTTATTTTTTTTTAAATAAAACAAATAATTTGTATTTTTTTTTTTTTAATTATTATGTATTTATTAAATGATTTTTTATGTTTTTTTTTGTTTTGTTTTATGATGAACAGATACAAGTTTTGCTTTTGTTGTAATATGTAAGTTTTTTTTAAATATTTTTTTTTTCTTTTTTTGGAACAAATCGTCGTTACTTATCGAATATATTGATTTTTTTTTCAATTTTTTATGATTAATTATTAAATTTAAGCTAAAAAGACGAGGAGGGGGGAGTTTTTATATTGTTTGTAAATGTTTTGAAACTAAGTTTTTGTTTTAATTTATTAATCAATTGAAAACTTATGTCCGAAGTGTTTATATTTCAATTAATATTTTGTAATATGTTTTGTAAGTTGTGTATTTTTATTTCTGATTAAATACATAAAATATTGATAGTATTTAAATATAATAAATAACAAGGATATTTTTTGTTGTTTTTTAAAAAATAGTTTGTTTTGCTTTTCGTATAAAAAATTAAATTAAAATGAAAAACAGCTTATTCTAGTTCGAGGTGATTTTTTGTTTGCCCATTTTTAATTAATGTAAGTCCAAATTCAGACAGGACAATTTTAATTGCCGCAATTATGATTTTATAGTGTATCGGAGAGAGAGGGAAGAATCTTACCTCTCTCTCTGATACACTAAAAAATCAGAATTGCAGCAATTAAAATTGTCCAATGTAAATTCGGTCTAACAAGTACTTATGTTCACCCTATTTCCTCTCTTTGGATATTCTCTTTAAGTATTTGATGGGAGAATATCCTAAGAGAGAAAGTAGAGTTAACAAGAGAACTTGTTATGTTAATTCACAATGGGGAACAAAAATTACCTCGAACTAGAATAAATTCTTTTTCATTATAATTTTAATTTTGATATTATTGTTTTTAATAAAAATTAACAAAAAACTAAGAAATTAAAATATTTTGAAAGGAAAATTTTTTAAAAAATAAAAATTTATGATGTTTACAAAAAAAAAATTAATGAAATTTTTGTGTTTTGTGTAAAAATGTTTTAATATTTATAAATTTAAAAAAAATGACAAAATTTAAAAAAATAGTAATTTTTAATGTGTTTTATAATACATTTTTTGTTAAATATTGGCGATATAGAGAAAAGGAGAGAGAGGAAGAGAGTAGTTAGATTGTGGGTTTGATATTATTTAAATGAATACTATTTTTTGATTTTATTTTATTATCTTTGTTTTTTTTTTTTTAATTAAATAGATTTTATTTAGGAAAACTGTAGCTTTTTCTCGTGTATTTTTTTTTATTATGTTTCAAAAGGAAGTTCAAAGTTTTTATTTGATTCAAGATTTTCAATGATTTTATTTTGAATTAGGATACGGTTTTTTGTGTGTCGTGTGTTTTAAATGTTGGTATGTATTGTTTTGTTTTTTTGTTTTATTTTTGTGACTCTAGGACAAATTTTAAAACAAAAGGCACATTTATTGTATGATTTTTTTTATTTTTTTTTTATAAATAGGCTGTTGATAATAAGGATTTTTTTTAGTTCTTAAAACGACTCAAATGTGGTGTGTATTTTTTTATATTTTTTTTTTAAATGTGTATAATATATTTTTTACAATTCCTAATTTTTTCTTTAAATTAACTTTAATATTTATTTATTTTTTAATTTATGTAATAAACAATTAACAAAATAAGACAAATTAAATTTTACACAAAATACTTTTTGAATCGATTTTTTCATCATGTTTAATTTTAAAAAATTTCACAATTTAATTGTGTATGAAACGATTTTATACCCAAATAAATGTATTATAATTTTAAAAAATTTCACAAAATTAAAAAAAAAAAAAAAAAAAACATAAAAACAAATTTTAGAAACTAGTGACACCCCATTTCCCAGTTCTCGGTATTCCCGTAGGCTCTTTTGACCGTAGGCTTTAATATAAACCCGAGTGTTAGCAAATTATTTCTGTAAAATTACAAAATAATATGCTAAAAATATGTTCAAAAATAGAATCAGGAAAAACGCAGTAAAATATCTGTTATTTTCTTAAACTGAATTGCAGGGATTTTAGTAAAAATATCCTTTTCAGCAGAGCAATCTGCTGAAAGTTTGCTAATTCAAATTGAAAGTCGTTTTACAGAGTTTTTCTTTTGAGTGTAACTTCTTCAAAAATGGTACAAATTTAAAAATTTGTTTTAATTTTTTTTTGTTTTTTTTAGAACAAAATACAAAAAAAAAATCAAAAGTGTTCTATAATGCGATTTTTAAGTTTTGAAATTTAAATCCCATTTTCGAAAATGTAAGTGCAAAAATCATAATAAATTAATTTGCCAACATTTATCGCGTGGGGAAAGTGTTCCCTAACGGCTTCTGCAAACACCCCCTTCCCCATCCGAAAAAAAAACGCCCCGAGATTTTTTAAAATGTATAGAAGATTTGGTAAATATGAATTTAACTTTAACTCAAAAATATTTTTTGGACAATTTTTTTCTTCAGTTTTTTTTTTAGAAAATTTTTTTTTCTTCAAAAATGTTTAAATTTCAAAACTTAAAAATCGCATAATAGAAATATCGAAAAGAAACAAAAATTTATTTATGGAAAAAAAAATTTTGGTCAAAGTAGTCAATTTGACCAAAATTTTTTTTCCATAAATAAATTTTTGTTTCTTTTCGATATTTCTATTATGCGATTTTTAAGTTTTGAAATTTAAATCCCATTTTCGAAAATGTGAGTGCAAAAATCATAATAAATTAATTTGCCAACATTTATCGCGTGGGGAAAGTGTTCCCTAACGACTCCTGCAAACAACCCCTTCCCCAACACAAGATTTTTTAAAATGTATAGAAGACTTGGTAAAGATGAATTTAACTCTCCCATTTGTTTCTTTTTGATATTTCTTTTTTGCCAAAAATATTTTTTGGACAATTTTTTTTTTTAGAAAATTTTTTTTTCGTCAAAAATGTTTTTCGATATTTAATTTTTGTCAAAAATATTTTTTTTGGATAATTTTTTTTTTTTTGACAAATTTTTTTTTTTTACAATTTTTTTTTTTTTTGTTTGATAATTTTTTTTTTTTCAAAAATTTTTTGACTAAAATTTGTTTTTTAAAAAAATTTTTTGGTCAAAAAATTTGTAATAAAAACATTTGTAAAAAAATTGTCAAAATATTTTTTTGTCATAAAAAATGTGTTAAAAAAATGTTGCAGAAACATGTGTTAAAAAAATTGAGACAAAAAATTTGTATCTGATAAAATTTTTTTTTGTCAAAAAAAAAAATTTTTAACAAATTTTTTAGACAAAAAAATTTTTTTTTTTACCATTTTTTTTACAAAGTTTTTTACGACATTTTTTGACTAATCTTGTTTTTTGATAATTTTTATACCCTACACCACTCTGTGGTACAGGGTATAATGAGTTTGTGGTGATGTTTGTAACTACCCGAAATATTGGTCCTAGATCTACCGATCGACTCAGAATTACTTTTTGAGTCGATATAGCGATGTCCGTCCGTCCGTCTGTCCATCTATCGGTTTAAGCACGATACAGGTCGCAATTTTCAATCAATTGACTTGAAATTTGAAACTTAATCATCTTTTGGCCCAAGGACGAAGCCTATTGAAATTGGAGAAAATCGGTCGATGTTAAGACCTAGCCCCCATACAAACGCCCCCTTTGGATTCGGCTTAAATGACTCTAATAACCGCATTATAATATATATCGCTTTGAAATTTAGCAGGTAATAAAATTTTGTATGCACGAACCATTCCAAATTTCAAAGGAATTGGGTTAGTCCTTCTGGTAGTCCCCATACAAACCACCCTCCCGATATTCACATAATTCCCCCAAAATTCATAAAAATGGAAATATTTTATAAAAATTTTATTTTTAGGTTTTAAACGTGTACTTAAGTAACCTTATCAAATAGGAATATAATTGGACCATTTTTGGACTTACAATTAGTCCCCCATATAAAAATTTGGACCGATATTCAGTTAAATCGGTCATTCGACAAAAAAAATAAACCAATTCCACTAAAATTTGACCTGTGTGTGTTTTCTACACTAAATAAAGATTTAACAAAGACAGGTCCAATCGGTCCATGTTTGGACTTGGGACCCATTTTCCGGGAAACACCGGTGTAGGGTATCATATGGTCGTTCTTGGCCGACTATAACATTCTTACTTGTTTTTTTTACAAAAATTTATTTTTGAAAAAAATTTTTTTTGTTAAAAAAATTAACAAAAATTAATTTCATTTTGATACAAGAACGCGTTTCGGATTTTTTCGTGATTCATTTTCAATTTATCTTGAAAAATAGGCGTTTAAGGGGGGTTGGTACTAAAAACAGCCTTTATGTTAAAAACACAGACTAATACTCGACATAAGTGACAGGTGTCAAAAAAGTGTTCTTTAACCATATGGTTAATATTTTCAAATTATTCTACGAATTAGGTTAGAAAGAGAAAGCTAATATAACGCGCTATAAGAAAAATAGATGCCAGATCGGTTTTTATTGTTTCACTCACTCCTAAGTCGTAGTGTTGCCATGTTAGCTTAAAACTAGCTATAAACTGATCTGTTTTCTCCTAAAATTGCTTAGTTTTCCCCATTTTTAGCGATAGGACTCTACCACAGACTATATACAGACTCGACAGTAGAGTTTTATAAGAAAAAATGGAGAAAAACTAAGCGATTTTAGGAGAAAACACAGCTATTTTTAGTCCGTTTTACGCTAACATGGCAACACTTTCTACGACTTAGTGTTTCTTCACAATACAGCAGCAGACAGCAAAATTTATACATGTATTTTGTTGTTGCCGCAACAACAAAATACATGTAAAAATTTTGCTGTCTGCTGCTGTATTGTGAAGAAACACTTAGGAGTGAGTGAAACAACAAAAACCGATATGGCATCCATTTTTCTTATGACGTGTTATATCAGTTTTCCCCTTTTAACCTAATTCGTAGAATAATTTGAAAATATTAACCATATGGCTCAGAACTATTTTTCTGACACCTGTCACTTATGTCGAGTCTGTATTAGTCTGTGACTCTACTGTCGGGCTCCCACTCAATTGTGGGATACTTTTTTTAAGGACAAAATCGGCTGCAGTTGCACAGCAAACCGATTTTGATGAAATTTTTATAGTTTGTAGATTATAAAATTTTGAAAAATTTCCATGTTTTAAGTTAACATTAGCATAACTTATTGAAAAATCAATATTTTACAAAAAATGGCCACGATAAGTACTGATTAGAGAATCAAACAAAATTATTAAAATCTGTGCAGTAGTTTTTATTGTACAACTGCAGCCAATTTTGTCCATAAAAAAAGCTTACCACAGGTGAGTGGCAATTCTAGTTGACCAAATTTTGTGTTATAAATTTTTGAAAATATTAAGGTAGTAGCTTATCTTTCAAATAAAAAACAGAATTAAAAAATAATTAAACAGAGGGGAAATATAGTATGATTGAGACCTTTATCAAAACATGATTGTAGCGATTATATTACGATCTTAACTGATCATAGTATGATAACAAATTTTCATTTTATAATTGTTGATGATCATAGTATGATTGTCAGAATCATATTTAGGATCAAATGGATCAACCATACTATGTTGCTCCGCCGTTATGGTTGATTTGGCGTGCAGCAATCATGTTCCAAACATTTTTTTTCTGTGTGTGTTTAAAAATTGTTAATATTACACTCAAAAAAAAAAACTGTAAAGTTGGCAAAAAATTTAGTTAAATTTAACTAAAAAAACACCTGATATTGAACCTACTAAATTTCTAGTTAATTTAACAAAAAATATTTAGTTAGCTTTTCGTAGAATGAATTTAGCAGAAAAACAGTAATTTTAACTAAAAATTCAGTTGAAAATTTCGTAACATTTTTTATTAGGTGAATTCAGCTAACCTTTTTTTTAAATAAAAAAAAATATATATTTTTCACAGCGTTAAGTTCAGCTTAAGTAGGACTAATGAGATTTGCATAGGAGGCTACACAAGAAATGTTTAAAATTTTCGACTTGACAAAAATGTTACAAAAAATCAGCAAATTAATTAGTAAAAATTCGTAAACTCAGTTTTAAAGTCAACAAAAAAAATTAATTCCAAATTTGTACAAAACTAGTATTTTCGTAAATCGAACTTAACTAAAAAAAGTAGTTAAAACGCTGATTTTAACTAAAAATTTGCTAAAAAGCCAGTAAACTCGAGTTAACAAAAAAAAGTTTGTTAACTTTACAGTTTTATTTTTTTGAGTGTAAGGATATTTTTTTAGTAGTAACCCTTAAAAAGTTTTCTTTCGTGTAAAAGAATATCGTCAGAGTTTTCTTTATCCAAAATATCAAAATTTTCAAATTTAAATTTTGTGAAATTTCTTAAAAATCTATTTGTGTTTTTTTTTTTAATTTTAATAAAAATAATACAATTTGTTTATACTGTGTTTTATTATTTTCTTTCTTTTTTTTTAACAATTTAGCACATTTTTTATATAATTTAGTTAGGACTTATACAACGTTTGTTTTTTTGTTATTTTTAAGTAGATTTTTTTTTTGTTTGTTTATCATATGATAAGATTAGTGTATTTTAGTAGTAAAATGACTAAGCTCAAAGTAGTGTTTAAACTTTAAATACTTTCTAAAAGTCAATTATTAAAAATAAACAAAAAAAAAAATTAAAGATTTCTAAGTTGTCGTTGTTTTTGTGTTTAAAAGGGACTAAATAACATTAGGGGGGTGACTGAATACACCATATAAAATACAAAAAATAATTCAAAATTAAGAAAATTCAACTAACGATATGATATTAAATATTTTTAAAGTAATATATATTTGAATAAAACAATATATTTAACTCTATTCCGACTCCCGAAACTTTTTTTGAAAAAATTTTTAACTTTAAAACCCAAATAGATTTATTTTCTTTAAAAAAAATATTTTTTTTTAATTAAGTCGATTTTTTTTAGATACACTTAGAAAATTATTGCAGTTACTACATGACGGTCAATTGTGTAGTAAGTAGTAGTTGTTGTTGTTTTCAACTACAATTTTAGTTGTTTTTGCATGAAAAATCTCCACCAACTGTTCTTTGTAGTCGTTTTAAAAAACAAATACAAAAAATTACTACATTGTAGTAACAGTTGTTTTATGTAGTTGTTTTTAATCTATAAAAAAAATTCTAATTTTCTAGAAATTTTTAGAAAAACGTATGTGCAGGAATTATTTCCAAATAATTTTAACCGTTTTTGACGTTTAAAAGTTTTTTTAATAAAAAACTTCAGACAATTTGAGCCACAGTAAAAAAAAAAACTGTAATTTGAAGTAGTTTTTACAGTTTTTTGTAGTTGTTAATCAATAGTTAAAAACAACAACAATTTTTGGTTGATTTTACCGTAAAATGTAGTGGACGCCTAAACAACAACAAATGTAGTAGTTTTAACTGTCTTTTGTAGTGGATTCTACCGTCATAATTTTTTGAGTGTATAAATCTAGAATATACAAAATTCTGATTTTCTTTCCTATTTGTAAATTCAGTTTGTAAATAAAGTTCAGAACCAAGTTTATTTTAAATAAGGGACGACAAAAAATTTGTAATCGATAACTATTTTAAACAAAAAGATATCTTAAACTATTGCATAATTTAAATTATATTGAAAATGTAATAATTAGTATATAAGCCACTTAAAGTAAAAAAAATATTTGAAAGTTTTCTAATTTTTTTTTTGTTTTTCTTTTTCTAAAAGCGCCCAGAGCCAAAGGAGGTAATGATATATAATACTCTTAAATTGTATTATTGAATAGTGGTAAAAGATTTTATGTTGAAAATAAATTTAAGGATTTAAAGCAGTAATGGCCATTTTTGTAATTCCTATTCCCGCGGGAATAGGCTAAAAAATGCTGCTTGTGCGCTGTCGACACACGTACACTATAAAATTCTGTTGCTTGAGCAAATTTGTTGACTTTTCGCTTGCTACTACCCACACAATCATGAATGTTATAGTATGTGTGTGCGCACCACTGATTTAAAGATTTAAGGATAACAAAAAGTCTATAAAAATTATAGGCTGTGTCGAATTTTATACTATCTTTATCATTACACACAAAAAAAACCTTTTAAAATAACAAGAAAAGCTTGTTACCTCCTATTTGAAGAGAATTCCTAGTAATTTTACAAACTTTTTACCAAACATAAATTTAAGGATTTAAAGCAGTAATGGCCATTTTTGTAATTCCTATTCCCGCGGGAATAGGCTAAAAAATGCTGCTTGTGCGCTGTCGACACACGTACACTATAAAATTCTGTTGCTTGAGCAAATTTGTTGACTTTTCGCTTGCTACTACCCACACAATCATGAATGTTATAGTATGTGTGTGCGCACCACTGATTTAAAGATTTAAGGATAACAAAAAGTCTATAAAAATTATAGGCTGTGTCGAATTTTATACTATCTTTATCATTACACACAAAAAAACCTTTTAAAATAACAAGAAAAGCTTGTTACCTCCTATTTGAAGAGAATTCCTAGTAATTTTACAAACTTTTTACCAAACATTTTTTAATTTTACAAGCTTTTTACCAATAAAATTGTAAATTTACAACTTTTTTGACGGGATGAAACTAAGAAGTTCTCGTGACTTTACTAGAGTCTTTGCTACCTCCTATTTTACGAGAATTCCTAGTAAAAATTACGAGCTTTTTTGTAATTTTGCAAGCTTTTTACAAATAAAATAGTAAATTTACAACTTTTTTTGGCGCAATAAAATTTACAAGGAATTATCGTGAATTTAGTAGATTTTTTTTTGTAAAACTATCTTGGATATTTGTAAAATTATAAAAAAAATATAAATTTCGGTCGGAATTTTTTTGTTAAAAAACAAGGAAAATTGTTAAATATTGGCAAAATGGGATTACGAGACTTTTTCTAGTAATTTGACAAGTTTTTTTTAAGTGTACATTCAAAAACAAGTAAGAAAATTATAGTCGGTCAAGACCGACCATGTGATACCCTATACTAGTGTTTCCCGGCAAATGGGTTCCAAGTTCAAACATGAACCGTTGGATCTTTAATTTATTTAGAAAACACACACAATCCTGTTTTGGTCTCCATAGAAAAATTCAGCCCAATATTCTGTTAAATCGGGCTAAATTTGTATACGAGTATATAAAAATGAGAAAGAGGGAAGGATAATAAGAGTTACCGGTTTTTTCTTAGCTGCCCAATCTCACATTTAGCGGGTCAAAGGGGAGGGGAAAAACGGGATTTTTTGATTCTTTTGACGATTTTTCACATTTCTTCAAAAGAAACTATATGAACATTTTATATAGATCAAAAGGTTTTTTGAAGGCCTATCCAATGGCGTATCGGTAGTTTCCGAATTCGGCTTAGTTAATTTCTTATTTTTAAAAATGTAAAATCGTTAGGGTAGTTTATATGGAGATGTACCTACGTATGACCGCCAAAATCATAATAATAATCTCTATTAAAATTAAGCTGACCCGTATTTTTTCGTCTGGCGAAATTCCTGCTAGTTCGGCTTTTATTCCAATTTCCCCATAAGGTGGCAACCCTTATTTAAATTTGATATTGGGCAGCTAAAACAAATAGGTAACTCTTATTTTTCTTCTCATTCCCATATGCAAGTTTTAGGACAATCGGTGGGTGCCCTCTGAAAGACCTCCCTTGTAAGTCCAAAAATGGTCTAATTATATTCATTAGGATGGCAGCGAAATGTATGGGGGAAATTTTTTTGAAATTGAATATCGTCGGGTGTGAACAAGTAAGAAAATTATAGTCGGTCAAGACCGGCCATGTGATACCCTATACTAGTGTTTTCCGGAAAATGGGTTCCATGTTCAAACATGGACCAATTGGATCAATCTTTCGCTGGATCTTTAATTTTTTTATAAAACACACACAATCCTATTTTAGTCTCCATATAAACATTTAGCCCAATATTCTGTTAACCGTTTAACGACCACAGGCAAGTATACTTACCAAAGCTTTTTTGGCGATTATTTTTGTTCGGGTAAAAGATAGTGTAAATGTGCTAAAAGATTAATTGTAGAGTAGTGTTCGGTCAACAAAAGTCAAGTTTGCAGTAAGTCTCTAACTTGATCCACTTACTCACTGCAAGCCCTCATAGTTTGTAAAAAAATAATCTCTATTTTAGGCACAAAAAGTAAATATAATATAAAGTAATATATTACTATAGTTTGGCCAGAACTGCGAAATCGTCCACGGGCAAATTTTTTCACCAAGAAAAATAAGGGAGAAAGAGAAGGGTTTGGGTTCAATTTTTTGTTTCATAACTATTATTAGGTCAAAGATCACGAGAACGAACAGAAAATGAAAATCGCTTCGGTAGAAAATGTATGGTCGTCAAAGGGTTAAATCGGGCTGAATTTCAAAGGTAAAAAACAAAAATTCCATAAAAGCAAAAAAAAAAAATTCCGATTTTTTTATTTTATGTTAGTGAGCTTTATTAGCTTTATTAACGGCAAAAAATTTCATTTCTATAGGACAAGTTTTTCAATTTCAAAATGGACTTCGAAAAAAAAATTTGCTTGTCAAAATGGAAATGGACCAATTTCAATAGGCTTCGTCCTTGGGCCAAAAGAAGCTTAAGTTTCAAACTTTATCCAAATCAAAAAGTGATTCTGAGTCGATCGGTATACTTAAAGGTGGGTCTAGGATCAATATTTCGTATAGTTACAAACATCAGCACAAACTCATTATACTCTGTACCACAGAGTGATGTAGGGTATAAATACCTCAGCAGTTTTATTTGGGGGGCACAGTCAAATTAAACATTCTTGACTTTTTTCTATAAAATTATGTTTATTTTTTTTTTTTTCAAAAATTGAGTCGGGCTCACATACACGCACCATGCGCTTTTGCATAATTTAGCCAATTTTTAAGAACAAAAACTTGATCAACTTACGAAAAACACTTTGTGGGTTGTATTTTTTAATTTCATAAAAAAAACAACTGCAAAAATTACTACACTGTAGTAACAGTTGTTTTTAGAAGTTATTTTAATTTTGTTAGTAAACATTTTCAGGAATTTTTTAAAATTCAATTGTTTATCAATAGTTTTCATCTGATTTAAAAAAAAATGTAGAAAAAGGTAGATTTTACCTCAGAGCTGAAGAGATTTTATAGAATCTTTAGATTTGTAATAAAGGGATTTTTCTATAGAAAAAATCCTAGAAAAAAGTATGGAAACGAATTAAAATTCCTAAAATAAAAAAAAAATAAACTTACCCGGTCAGAAACTGCAGACTGTTTCAAAATATAGCACTGCCTCAACAATGATATTTTTTGTTGTAATTATATATTTTTTTGTGTATTTTCACTTTAAGGGGAAAAGTAATTTTTTTTTATTTTACTCCATTTACCATTACTAATTTGAAAATTCCATTTATGATACGAAGATTCTACTTGTTATTCGAAGTTTCTACTTGAAATTCAAAGATTATATTTGTAATTCGAAGGTTCTACTTGTAATTCAAAGATTCCATTTGTAATTCAAAGATTCCATTAATAATTCAAAAAAGATCAATGTAATTCGAAAAAGATCATTTGTAATTCCAAATAAATCAATTGTAATTCGT
Organism: Pegoplata infirma; assembly: GCA_963921195.1. Lineage (NCBI taxonomy): Eukaryota > Metazoa > Arthropoda > Insecta > Diptera > Anthomyiidae > Pegoplata > Pegoplata infirma. The sequence continues at coordinate 30,715,941 of OY992540.1, read as the reverse complement.
TAAAGATCAATTAAAATTCGAAAAATATCGATTGTAATTCGTAAAAGATCAATCGCAATTCGAAATAGATCAATTGTAAAGACCCCTAAAACTTGACACGAATATGTCTTATGATCGTCAGCAGGTTAAGTTCGTAAATGAACCGAATCGACCTAAGGGAAAAAAGTTTCCCCTTGAAGAACTAAAGCAACTTCTGAAAAACGCCATTTCTTTTACGTTTTTCGTATTTTTGTTTAATAAATGAAAATTGTTTTTCTCTGAAGAAGTTCAAAGTAGTGCGGTTGGACCCAGGGTATTAGATTATGTATATTTTTCGGCCCGCCCCTTTTGTGGGCTCGGATATAAAAAAAAATTATTTAAATAATTATAAAATTTAAATAATTATAAAACATTTATCGCGGGGGGTAAGGTATCCTCCACCATCCCCGCCAAACCCTCTTCCACCAAAAAAAACTCCTGAATTTTTTTTTTTAATTTTTTTTAGCATGTTGGAGTATAAAATATTCGGCACAGCCGAATTTAACACTCTTACTTGTTCAAATAGCAGTTGATGTTTTTGAAATACATTTGATTTTTATACCCTACACCAGCGGTTACCAACCTTTTTGGCTCGCGTACCCCTAATTTCATATTTTATTAGCCGCGTACACTCAAAATAATTCTACAGTAAAAAATTTAGTAAGTGATTTTATACTTAAATCTACTAATAATTTACTAATTACCAGTAGTACAGTAGTTTTTTAGTATCTTCAAAGTACTAAAATTAGTAATTTTTACTAGTTTTGAATAATATTAGTAAAAAAATTTAGTATTGATTACCAACGCCTGCACTAGATCATTTTGGACTAAAAAATTAGTACTTTAGTTAAGTTTTTAGTTATGAATACCGACGTTTTTTTTTTGAGTGTACACTCAAAAAAATAAAACTGTAAAGTTAACAAACTTTTTTTTGTTAACTCGAGTTTACTGGCTTTTTAGCAAATTTTTAGTTAAAATCAGCGTTTTAACTACTTTTTTTAGTTAAGTTCGATTTACGAAAATACTAGTTTTGTACAAATTTGGAATTAATTTTTTTTGTTGACTTTAAAACTGAGTTTACGAATTTTTACTAATTAATTTGCTGATTTTTTGTAACATTTTTGTCAAGTCGAAAATTTTAAACATTTCTTGTGTAGCCTCCTATGCAAATCTCATTAGTCCTACTTAAGCTGAACTTAACGCTGTGAAAAATATTTTTTTTTTATTTAAAAAAAAGGTTAGCTGAATTCACCTAATAAAAAATGTTACGAAATTTTCAGCTGAATTTTTAGTTAAAATTACTGTTTTTTTGCTACATTCATTCTACGAAAAGTTAACTAAATATTTTTTGTTAAATTAACTAGAAATTTAGTAGGTTCAAAATCAGGTGTTTTTTTAGTTAAATTTAACTAAATTTTTTGCCAACTTTACAGTTTTTTTTTTGAGTGTACCCCCTAACGAGTTTTTTCTTATATAAAAATTAGAGTTCATTTTAAAATTTTTGATCTGCGGGTATTGTCATTTTTTTGAAAGATTTAGGGGAGATCAAAACAATGGTGTTATATTTTTCTGGAAAAATTTTTGCTCCTTGGGGTGGTTCAATGCATCTGAAGCTGATTTTTCTGCAGAGCAAAAACAGCTAAAAATATTGCAAATCTGATTTCACCAGTCGTTTCTACATCAAAATTTAAAACAACGAACGTTTTTTTAACTCATTAAAAAAGTTCCAAAAACCCATCACAGGGGGCGGAAATATAATTTTTTTAGATCAATCATTCCGTGACTTTCCGAATGAAACACACTTGTATAAACAATGAAATTTCATTTTGGAGCTTAACAAAGTGGTACCAAAATTTCCACTCTATCACAACCCGTCTCAAAAATGACCAAAAACACTTTTTTTGAGAACTTTGACATAAATTTTCTCAAAAACCTGACATCATAGAAAAATTTGGGAACCATATTCGGAATCGCCATCGAAAGATTAATCGAAAACAAGTGGTCGGATATCAAAATATCATAAAAAAATATCGCAAAACATGCTCTCTAAATTGCACAAAAATACGTTCTTTGTGAATTTTTACCTTAACTATCTTAAAAACCGGACGTTATGGAAAACTTTGGATGACAGATGCGGAACCAGCATTGAAAGGTTAATCTATTACTAAAATTTAACGTACCCCCGCGGACAGTTTCGCGTACCCCCTAGTGGTACGCGTACCATAGGTTGGTAACCGCTGCCCTACTGGAGTACTGTATAATGAGTTTGTACTGATGTTTGTAACTATCCGAAATATTGGTCCTAGATCCACCTTCAAGTATACCGATCGACTCAGAATCACTTTCTGAGACGATTTAGCGATTCCCGTCCATATTGTGAGCACGATTTAGGTCGCAATTATCAATAGATGACATTGTATGACATTAGAAACTTAAGCATCCTTTGGCCCAAGGACGAAGTCTATTGAAATTGGAAAGCATCGGTCCATGTTTAGACCTAGCCCCATACAAACGTCCCTTTATAATTTGGCTCAAATGACTTTAATAACCGTATTATAATAGGTATCCTTTCGAAACTTGGTAGATACACATACTTTGTATTCACATATCATCATTCCAAATTTTAAAAGAATCGAACAAAAATCTCTCAAAATTCATAAAAAAATACAAATTTGATTAAAATTTTTTTTAAACGTGTATTTTGATAACCTTATCAAATCTGGTTATAATTGGAGCATTTTTAGACCTAGTCCGTTTATACACTCAAAATAATACATTAGTAGATTTACTAATTTTGTTTGCTAATGCTGGTTAGCTAACTTTTAGCAAATTTTTAGTTGAGATTAGCATGTTAGCAAAAATATCTTGTAAACTTCATTTAGCACATTAGCAATTTTAAACAAAATTTTAACTAATTTTTTTTGCTAGATTTAAAATTGAGTTGACCAAATTTTTACAAGCTTTTTTGCTAACATTAGCAAAATAAATGGTAATTTTTTTTTTATTTTCAGAAAACTTAAAATGGCGCTATCTCCAGATAGAGCAAAATGGAGGCCAATTTTGGTTCTCGGGCTCATAGTATCGCCGGTCCTCTTTACATGTGTGTACCCTAATGGGCCCTAACTTTGGATCCAAAAAAGTTAGCATTCCCGAAAATTTTAAAATGCTCATATCTCGGTAAATATTGCCGACACAACAAAAAGTCCAAATGCATTTTTGTAGCTCTCAACACGTAGAACAAGACCGCAAAAGCTCTCCGAGTAATATTTTTGAAGTTTTCGAGTTTTTTAATTCTCAAGACCCCAGTGGTCCCCTATAATCACGTATCTCAAAAACTAAGCAAGGCAGAGCGAAACGGACACAAATTTTTGATCAAAAACTATGACGATTTTTAAGGAACTCTACTAAGTTCAAAAAAAAATTTTAGTTAACTAATTATTGGCAAAACATTTTTGCTAACTTTAGCAAAAAAATTGTGGTTTCAAAATCAGCAAATTTTCTTGTAGGTTTACAATCTTTTTTTGCTAACATTACAGTTTTTTTTAGTGTAAAAATGATGCCCGATATTCAGTTAAATCGGTGTATTGGCCAATTTAACTCAAATTTTGTTTGTATGTGTTTTCTACACTAATTAATGAACTTACGAAAGATAGATCCAATCGGTCTATGTTTGGACTTGGGACTCATTTTCCGGAAAACACTGATGTAGGGTATCATATGGTCGATCTTGACCGACTGTAATTTTCTTACTTGTTTTCAATTACATTTGATTTCTTTCAAATTACAATTGATGTTTTTCAAATTTAAATTGGAACCTTTGAATTACAAATTGCATTTTAGATATTACAAATGGGTTCTTTGAATTACAAATATAATCTACGAATTACAAATAAAATCTTTAAAGTGGAATTTTCAAATAACAATTGATCTTTTTTGAATTACATCTGTAAATGGTGTAGATAAGGTTGCATTTTTTTACGGTTTTCAGCATAAAGTAAAAAAACAATAAAATATTAAATTAGAGAAAAATCATAACTGATGAGAAACTGTTCTTATTATTTTGACGTTGGGAAATCAAAAAAGATCAGAAAAAGGCTTGTCAGACATTAAAATTTAGTCGTAGACATTCTAAAGTTATTTAGCCCACGTTTTGCCAGCACTTGGGCCATTATCGCACAACGGTTTGCCGGCACTGGCCGATTTTATTTTTCTATCTGGGTAGTTTAATTTTCCTTTTATTCCAACCTGTAGAAAACATTTATCACTATTCAATCATCATTAAAAAAATTGTTGTTTCTTGTAGAGTAGTTATAATTTATTTTTATTTAATAAAAAATACCATTAATAAAAATTTGTTTTTTTAAAAAAATGGTGCTTAATATTCTTTTTATAAGTGTTTTTTAAACCTTATCCGAAAAAAAACTATTGGCTACTAAGCTTATATACGTCTACTGAACAAAAAAAAAACAATATAGATTTTCTTGTTTTAAACTATTTTTCTTTTCATTACCATTTTCATCAACTTTTTTTTTTTAACATTAATAAAATTATCTTTCCTTTTTATTACTTATTTGTTCATATAATATTGTGTTTTGTTTTTATATAGGGAACTGCATTTAGATTTGAATTTTAGTAAACAGAGTACGTCGTTTTCATTCATCAGTTAGTTTTTTGTATTTTTTTTTTTACTTATTATGTCTGTGTCTGGTGGTTAAATTGGTATTCGAGTTTATTTATAATTAATATTTGTTTTAAATATTTTTTCTTAATCTTCATTATTTTTTTTACTAAATAACAACAAATGCATTATCACCAATGCGTGGGATATATTTTTTTTGTTTTTAATTTTTTACTACCAAAAAAATTATATATTAAGACGAGAACTATAACTGACTTTAAAAAAGAGCTTTAGGTTTTTGATGAAATGTAAGGAACCGATATTTCTAGTACTTTTTACTATTTCAACCAAAGTAGTATTCGTTTTCAAAATAAATGACAAAAAAAAGCTTTAAATAAATTTACCGTTTTGTATAAAAGCTTTTAAAACATGGGTTTTCTGTCATTATGAAAACAAAAAAAACTTTTTTAAAGTTTGTCACTAGAAATAAAAGCTTTTTATACTTTATTTGTCTGCAATTTATAAAAACTAACAAATTTATGTTACAATGACAAATTTTTTAATTCGGTTTTTAATTTTAATATACAAAATTACAAATATAATTTAATTATTTTTTCTAAATTTACAATTTAATTGCTAAATCGTTCAAAAACAAGTTTTTATATTTTCTGACAGACAAAAGCTATTTTGGCTTTTACTGCTTTTAGTTAAAGCTTTTTACAATTCTTTTTTAGTTTTTCTGTCATATTTACAAAACAAAAAGCTATGTATATACTTTTGTCACTAACAAAAAGTATTAAAAAAACTTTTAGTACTTGGTATGTATTTAAAAAAGGACACATATTCCTAGCTCTTCTCTATTTCAACCAAAGTTGTATTAATTTTCCATTTTAATGGCAAAATAAGCTTTTAATAAATTTACCCTTTATTATAAAGCTTTTAATTTGTTTTCTGTGATTTTATTCGGTTTGTAATTTTAATATATAATATTACAAAAATTAAAAAAAAAAAAATATTTCTCTAAATTTACAATTTGAGTTCTTGATTGTAAAAACAACAGTTTATATATTTACTGATAGAAATAAAGCTTTTTTCAAATCACGACTGTTACTTAAAGCTTTTAACAATTCAATTTTTTCTGTCATATTTTTAAAACAAAGAGCTTTCATTAAACTCTTATAAAGTTTGTCACTTTAAGAAAAAGCTTTTCGCTCTTTTTCTGTTAATAAAAAATGGAAAAGAACGAACTGAATAAATCAATTAATATGATCTCATATGTACGACACATAGGCAATAAACAGAAAAATATGTTCATTTCTAAATTATCGATTTCAATCATAAATTGAAATCGAAAATATTTGTTGAATTTCAGACTTGCTTATGTCTTGTAAGTTACAAGACATAAATAAGTCTGAAATTCAACAAGTTGTAACAGAATAAAAAATTTATTAAACTTGAAAAGCTTTTTACAAATTTTCGATTTAAAACCTTTTATTATATTTGCCACTATAGTTTAATCTGTAAATTAACAACTTCCAGTAATTAAATCATGATTTTTCATGACAAAAAAAAAATGCGAAAATGACAATTGTAACACTTATTTAAAATGTCTATAAGTTCAGCATCCACAAGTAATTATAAAGTTAACCATTATGAAATCAAGCTTTTAACTATTTATAATTCTCTCAAAGCTTGATGACAGCTTTTCAATAGCTTTACAAAGCGTGTGACAATGATAAATGTCATATTTGCTTAGAAAATCAAAGTGTTAAAAAAAGCTTTTTAACCCCTTATATGTTAACAACAACTAAAGCTCTCTTTAACTTAATTATAGTTCTACCTTTAGACTTATTTTTCTTGTTCGTACTAATCTTAAGAATCGTTTATAACGTTTTTTTTTTAATTTTCTTTTCTTTTTTGGGGAGGGAGGGAACTAAATGTTAGTGATAATTTTTAAATGGTCGTCTTTCAATTTTTGCCTTTTGCTTGTTTTTTTTCTGTATGTTTTAAGTAAAGAAGCTTTTTGCAAAAAAGACTTTTTATATATTAATAAATATTTTTTGTATAATATGGCTTCATCGTTTTCTTATTTAATTTTTGTTTTTATAGCCATATTTATTTGTAGGATTTTGTTTCTGTTTTGTGTGTTTCATTTTTTTTTTTAAATTATTGTTTAATGTGTTTTATGTGGTTGTGGTTGTTGATGCTGTGTATTTGTCGTTGATCTCGAGACTGGTCGACAACGTACTCGAGGTGGCAGTGTCCATGTCGTCGAAGCGGTTGGTCATAGAGATTCCTTAGATGGGACCCATATGGTTGGACCAGATTGTGACCAAATCATTGATTTCACTTTACTGTAAAGTTCTTCGATGGTATCACCTTGTACCACACCTGAAAATAAGGGGGGAAAAACATAGGGAATTAATTTAAAACAAACAAGTAAAAAAATTTAAATTTGCTTTGAGCCAAATACCATCTAAAATGCCTAAAACATTTTTTATACAAATAATGTTAAGTGGAACAAGTAGAAAAGTTAAACTCGACTTGGTCGAATCTATGAATACGCAACAAAATGTGAAACAAGTCGAATCTTTTCTGCCCTCCAATATATAAAAAGTTAAAAAAAAAATTTCGTTTTTTAGAGGTTGGTTAAGTTCTTAAAGGGGGAACTTTCTTCCCCCAAGTTAGATTTTTCCCATTTCCGAACTTTACCTGCCTTAGACCATAAGACATATTCGTGCTAAATGTGAGGAGTCTAGCTCTTTAATTTCGGACTGCATCGTGTTAACTACAGACGGACGGATATCACTATAATCTCTTAGAATCGATCACAATAATATTCTTTATGGGGTCCGCGAACTAAAACCGCTTGTAGAGGCCTAAAACTACCCTCCTAAAATTTTTTCATGATTTTTCCCGTTATCAGCTCGAAAATTCGGGTTGAGTTTTTGCTATTAGTTAACGAGATTCGCAAATATGCATTTCATCGACCCACCCTAACCTTCAGTGTTTCTTCACAATACAGCAGCAAGCAGCAGACAGCAAAATTTGTACATGTATTTTGTTGTTGCGCCAACAACAAAATACATGTAAAAATTTTGCTGTTTGCTGCTGTATTGTGAAGAAACACTCATACTGTAGTTGGAAGGTATAAAAAATTGTTTAAACATTTTCAATACAAGTTTTATGTTTTAAGCAAAAAAAATTATTAGAGATTTTTTAAAAATCCCATCCCCTGACATTTTTATAATTTTTTAAATGTTGGAGGTAGAGATGGGCGCGTGAGTGAATTTTGACTCACGCACCCTCACGCTCACGAAATAAAAATATTGCTCACGCACGATCACGCACGAAATAGTTTTTCTGCTCACGTTAACGCACGCTCACGTGAGTAACTAAAATTTTTCTCACGCTCACGAAATAATCACGCTCACGAAGACTCACGAAATTAAAATTAACAATTTTTGTTTGTAATTTTTTCGATTGTTTCCACAAAAAAAAAAAAATAAATTCCTAAAAACAATCATAAACATTTATTTAAATCACAATTTGGTATTAATTACCCTCTAAATTCAATATAATGACGATTTTCTTACTCGTTTTCTGTTTCAGACAGCAAATAACAATCACGCAAACTCACGAGAAAAAAATTACTCAAGCACGCTCACGCACGAAACTATTTTTTCTAATCACGCTCACTCACGATCACGTGAGTAAAAATAAATTCTACTCACGATCACGCGTGAATCACGTGAATCACGATAAATTCGTGTCACGCGCGCATCTCTAGTTGGAGGGTATAAAATAGAGATGCGTGATGGTCACGTGATTTGAGTGATTCTCGTGTGAGTGATTTTCTTTCAATCACGTGATTGTAAGTGAGCGTGAGTTGAAAAAAAAATCTGAGTGAGTGATTAGTGAGTGAGTCATTTATTTTTGGCGTGAATTTGCGTGATATGATTTTTTGATTCGTCCAATTTTTTTTGTTTTTATACCCTCCAACCACAGTATGGGGGTATACTCACTTTGTCATTCCGTGTGTAACGCATCGAAATATCGGTCTAGGACCCCATAAAGTATATATTTTATTGATCAGTGATCGATTCTAAGACATTCTAGCGATGTCCGTCCGTCCGTCCGTCTGTAGAGGACACGATACAGTCCAAAATAAAAGAGCTAGACTTCCGATGTTTGGCACGAATATGTCTTATATTCCTAGGCAGGTTAAGTTCGGAAATGGGCAAAATCGGACCAAGGGGAAAAAAGTTCCCCCTTAGAGAACTAAACCAACCTTAGAAAAACCGCTTTTTTTGCAGGGTTTTTTGTACTTTTGCTAAGAAAATGCAACATTCTTATCTCATAAGAAGCTCAAAATCGCAACGGGAAAGGTGCCCACTAACGTCTCCCACCAAACCCCCCCCCCCCACAAAAAAGACGCCCCTGGATTTTTATACCCTCCAACTACAGTATGGGGGTATACTCACTTTGTCATTCCGTGTGTAACGCATCGAAATATCGGTCTAGGACCCCATAAAGTATATATATTATGGATCAGTGTTCGATTCTAAGACGTTCTAGCGATGTCCGTCCGTCCGTCTGTCTGTCCGTCCGTCTGTGGAAGACACGATACAGTCCAAAATAAAAGAGCTAGACTACTGAAATTTGGCACATATATGTCTTATGTTCATAGCTGGTTAAGTTCGGAGATGGGCAAAATCGGACCAGGGGGGAAAAAGTTCCCCCTTGACGAAGTTAACCAACCCATGAAAAAAGGTAACTTTTTATAGGTTTTTTTGTATTTTTGTTAAACAAATGAAACATTTTTATGCTTGAAAAAGCTCAATGTCTTGGACTTGGACCCAGGGGACTTTAAAATTACTTTTTTTTTTGGTCCGCGCCCTTCTGTGGGCGTTGGTATTAGCAAATAATTTATATAATGATGAAATTGTATATCTTTTGTACAAAAAGCATAGTAATTATATTTGTAAACATTTTTGACCAGAGAGAAGGTGTCCCCAAGGACCCCCGACAAGCCCCCCCCCCCCCAAAAAAAAACGCCCCTGCAATTTTTATTTTTTTATTTTTTTTCAACGTTGGAGAGTATTCAAGATTCGGCACAGCCGAATTTAACACTCTCACTTGTTTTATATTGTTTTTTACATTTTGGAGGGTATCAAAGATTCGTCACAGCCGAATGTAACACTCTCACTTGTTTTTTTCTCATTTCTAGTAAAAATATTTTTTAGTTTTTTTTGGTAATAATATTTTATTGTGTGAGTAGATTTTGTGTGACTCACGCGTGAGCGTGATGTAATCTGGCGTAAGTCACGCGTGAGCGTTCGTAATTTTTTTATTACTCACGTGAATAGTGAGTGAGTGTGAGTAAAACTTTGAGAGAACTTTAGTCAAGAGTTAGAAAAATTTGTTTACTTGTTATCAAGGGTTTAAAAGTTTATTTCAAATAAACCACTTGTTAAATACATGCTAACTCTTTGTTTTAAATACGGCTGTTAGAATCGGAGAGTTTTATCCTATAGAAAAACTATTAGATTCTGAGAACTTTTTTTTTTTACAGAAAACCACTTAAAAGGAAGGTCTTTCACAGGGCACCCAGCGATTGTCCTGAAACTTGCATATCGGAATGAAGGGAGAAGGGGGTTACCGCGTAACTTTATTCGAAAGAAATCGTTCGAATTCGGAAATTTTGAACATGTCGTAACAATAAATTCGTTAAATTCGTTTCCGTTTCGAATCGAAATTAGCGGTAACCACCTGTTTTTTTAGCTGCTCAATCTCAAATTTAAATAGAGTTGCCACATTATGAAAACATGTGGTCTTTCGGGAAAATCCGAATAAAACCGAATTAGTAGGGGATTTTGCCAAACGCAAAAATACGGATCAGCTTTATTTTAATAGAAAAAGTTTTTATATTTTTGCAAGGTCATTAATGTAAATAAATTAAATTTTAATAAAAAAAAAAAAAAAATTAAGAACTTAACGAAGCCGAATTTGAACACAACCTAATATACACTATTAGATAGGCCTTCAAAAAACCTTCGATCTGTATATAGTTTCTTCTGAAGAAATGTGAAAAATCCTCGAAAAACTAAAAAAAAATCCCGTTTTTCTCCCTCCCATTTACCCGCAAAATGTGAGACTGGTCAGCTAAGAAAAAACAGGTAACACTTATTGTCCTCCCCTCTTTCCCATATGTAAATTTTTGGAAATCGGTGGGTGCCATCTGAAAGACCTTCATTGTTAGATTCAAAAAACTTTTTTCTTAATTTTTAAAAAACTTTGAAGAACACCGCCCAACACTCATTTTCCGGTTGGAATTCTGGTGATCAATTTTAGTAGACTTTGATCTCCTGATTCCAAATCTGTTCTCCAAATTTTTCCATCACGTCCAGATTTTTATTTATTCATGGTTGAAAATGCGAAAAATTACGATTTTTGCATTATTTGAAAGCCTGCACAGCAGCCATTGAGTGGAATTCAAATCTGGTATAAAGCGCAAAAGCATAATTTGTCTTTGGTCTCCAACATAGAAAACAATTTTTTTCCAATTATTGCGTTTGGTTGGGTAACAATTGCGTTTTAAAATGACTCTGTTAAAATTATCATTTTTGTAAAAAAGATAAGGTAGATACCTCAGTTTTTTTTTTTTTTATATTTTTCTGTGTTATTTTTCGTACAAACCGGAAGATATCTTTAATGGGTTTAAAAGTCTATAAGAAAGAATGAACTTTTGCCTAAATTTTGAGCTCATCACAGTAAAGATTGATCATCTGGTTTTTGTGTTAGAGCCTTTTAAAAATGGTGCTTTTTCTAATTTTTTTCACAGTGTTTTTTTTTAAATACATGTTTGGACAAAAATAGTGCAACAACTTCAAATTTTTTTGATCATATATATTTGAGATCATAGTTTAATTCTACTCTAACGCTTAATACCAGATTTTTATTCTACATAGTGGCTGCTGTGCAGGCTTTCAAAAAATGCAAAAATCGCGTTTTTTCGCATTTTCAACCGTGAATAATTAAAATTCTAGACGTGATAGAAAAATTTGGAGCACAGATTTGGAATCAGCGAGTCAAAATCTTTAAAAATTTTGTATCAAACTTCAAACCGGAGTCAAAAACCTTCGATTTGTTGAGCGGTGGAATATAAAGAACTTTTTCCTTTTTTTTTAATCTAAGTTTAATTTCTATTTATTCGTATTTAATTTCTACTTACCAGTAAAGTATTCTCCAAATTCTTGTTCCATTTTAATAGCACGTTCGTATGTTTTCTTGGCTTGTTCTTCGGTCATACGACGATTCATTTCCCTGAAAAGCATAATTTAATAATAATTAAATAATGGTATTAATAATTCTGCCTATTTAAAAATGAAAATATTTTAACACATTAGTTTAATAGGACAAACAAATTTTCAAAAACCTTAATATTCTGCAGCAAAATTAAGAGAAAAGGTCAACAAAGGTATAGTATTAACACAATTGCAACAGCTAACAATAAGTGTTAGTACTGAAACAACGCTGGCAGAGTGCCAACTATTAGTAGAATAACTGTTACAACGCTGGCAGAGTGCTGGACTGAAAAACCGTTGAAACATTAGCGAAATTATATTGTGAAGATTATCCCCCTAATTTTGTAAAACGCAACGAGCCGCGTTGTCTAAATTTCTGTGTAATTTGTTTTTGTTACAACAATAAATTGTATTGAAATTTTGACAACGCGGCGAGTTGCGTTTTACAAAATTAGGCCCATATATATTTCAATTTTCTTCTAAATTGGCTGAGTGCCAACTATAAGTGACAGTACTGTTACAACGCTGGCAAAGTGATGGACTGAAAAAGCTTTAAAAAGTTTTCGAGATTATATTATTTCATATTTAAAAAAAAAATATATTTTTTTGAAAAAATTTAATTTTTGATAATGATATCATTAATGAATCTTAATGTAAATTTCACTAGCTAACTGATTTTTTATGAAAACAAATCTTTAACACTTTAATGAAGCAATAAAAACTTTTGAAAGAAAAACTTTTAAAATTATCTCACTAAATCTTTAAAAATCCTAGATTCTAATCTAGAAATATATTTTTTAAACAAGACTAATTGCAATTATTATTTGGTCTATGTACTAAGGGGGATTTTTTGCAAAAAAAAATAAAAATAATATAAATTTTTCTAAGCACACTTAATGCATAATACTTAAGATGATTTCGCATTTAAAAATGTTTGAAATTGAAATTTTTAATTCAAACCACTTGTTTGTTATTAATTAATGTAAATTTCAAAAAGAATAATAATAAAGTAGACTTACATGATTGAATCAACTGATTTAGGTTTAATAAATACAGCAATTGGATATAATTGAGCTACTTGTAAACGTTTTATTGCATTGCCCGATACATCTAGAATACAATGTTTACCCTTTTCGGCGACCTCACGTACGCTGGCTACCGATGTACCATACAAATTATCATTGTATTGACCAGCCTCGATGAATAGGTGATTTTGTATATCATGTTCCATTTGTTCACGCGATGATACGAAATGATAATCACGTCCATCAACTTCATAATCACGTTTGGGACGTGTGGTATCTGGTGGTGAAGAGAGAAGAGAAAATTAATACACATAAGAAAATTTTGTAGTAGTTACTACAAAGGAAAAGGCTTCATCAGATGCTGTCATCAATTTTCAAGACATTTTTCCAAGGTTGGCAATCGAAACGAATAACGGTATCGATATCGGTATTGGTATCGTTTTTTTATTTATTTCGGTATCGGTATCGGTTACGGTATTCGAGTTGAATCGGTTACGGTATTACCGATACCGAAACGTCAATACCGGTACGTACCGGTATTATCAAAAAAAATGATAAAAACATAAAAAAACGTATAAAAACTTAATTTTTTTCTTTAATTTAAATACTAAACACGTATTTATATTTAGCATTTTTGCTAAAATGCCCTCTAAAATGTGAAAAAAAAAATTAAAAGAGCGTTTTTAGGGGGTTCGGCGGGGGACGTTGTCGAACCACAACCAAAAAAGGGGACGGGCCGAGAAAACTGTAATTTGTTTAAGAAAAATATTTAGATATTTTTCTTAAACAATTAGAAAAGTTAAATTCGACTTGGCCGAATCCATGAATACCCTCCACAATGCCCTTGGAAAATGATAGTTAATTTTCTAACGTGAAAAAAAATTAAAAATTTTGAGTAGAAATATTTTATTTTGAGTAAAAAACTTTTTTTTAGTAATTTTTGAAGAAAAAAAATTTACAACATTTTTTTTTTTTTGATTGTAAAATTTTTTTCGAGTGTAAGTTTTTTTTTATACCCAATTCACACCTGAGGTGAAATCTTGTTCGAACGAGATTTCGATCATATGGTTGTGTATAAACCATACGTGAATTTAAGGTAAACCAATCTAAAATTTACGATTTTCTTAATAACTTTGGACCGATTTTGTTATTTAATACCAACCAGACCGATATGCCAACGACAAATATATATGACAAGCTTCAGTAACATTTGAGTTGCCTTCCAAAAGTTAGCGTGTTTTTAAAAACGTAAGTTCGCGAAAAACCCTTGAAGAAATTCACTTTTCATTCTGTGACCATAAGAAATATTAGTGCCTATTTGCACGGGCCTAGCTCTTTTATTTTGGACTGCATAGTCCAAAATAATGTCCACACGGACATTCATAGAGTGTCTTAGAATCGATCATGACAATAATTCCGTGAATTTTCGAACTTTTTGCGGCGTTTTGTAACTGTGGATGAAACATGGATCTATTACAACACTCCGGAGACCAAGCAGAGGTCTAAACAATGGGTTTCTCCGGGTGAACCGGCTCCGAAAAAGGCCAAGGTAAATTTGTCGGCCAATAAAGTGATGGCAACAGTTTTTTGGGATGTACGTGGAATAATCCACGTCGATTACATTCCAAACGGAAAAACAATAAGCAGCGAATATTATGCCAACTTACTGGACGGATTTAACAAGGATTATAAAAAAAACGACCCCATATGGCCAAAAAAAAGTTATTTTTCATCAACGGGTGCAGTCTCAATGGTAAAATTCCATGAATTGGGCTACGAACTGGTACCGCCATATTCTCCGGATTTAACCCCCAATGATTATTTACTATGTCCAAACCTAAAAAAATGGCTCGGTGGAAAGAGATTTAGCTCCAACGATGAAATTATTGATCAAACAAATGCCTATTTTATGGTCCTCGCAAAATCCTATTTTTTGGAAGAGATACAAAAATTGGAAAAACTTTGGACTACGTGCATTGAGTTAAAAAAAAATATTGAGAAAAGCAATTTGAGTAATCACTTGGTTAAATTTAAAAAAAAAAAATTTAATTGACGCAATTAAAAATTTGCTCAAAAATAAAAGACAAATTTGAGTAAATAAATTTTTATAACTTTAATATTTTTTTAGTTTGTGGAATTCTCTCTTCCCTGTCTAGACAAGATCACATTTAAAAATATTGGAAAAAAAAATTTCGCTAGCTATGGGACTTTTAAGTAATAAAAAATCACGAAATCGTAACTTCATTAGCAATTTATTTCTACGAGTTAAGCCACTTCAAAAAGCTATACTCCTGCTAGTATTTCAAATGCCTCCCCTGAAGTCCTTAAATATCAAAAAAATTGGGCACCCACATCGCGGATTAAATAAAAATCCCAAAAAAAACTATACTATACTATACGAAAGGGGTTCAGAAAGTTTCTATTGGGAGTCAAAATGGCTCCATAAAAATATCGTAGAAATCAATTATTTTTTTCTGCTCCCGCATCGCGGTTGAAGTATAGCTTTTTTGGAAATTTTTACTTAATCCACGATGTGGGTGCCCAAAGATTTTTTGATTTTTATTAGACTTCGGGGAAGCATTTGGAGTACTACTTTTCATTTACAAAAATAAAAAAATTTTCAAACTTTCAATTAATTTTTTTTTTGTAAAAAAACATGTTTTTAGGAAAAACCGTTTCAATACCGGTACGTACCGATACTGAAGGAAAAGGTTTTTGGATACCGGTATCCGATACCAAAACTGAGTTTCGGTATTGGTATTGGTACCGGTATTCAATTTAAAGGGTTTTGAAACGGATAACGGTATTGAAAAGGTATCGATTGCCAACATTGCATTTTTCATTATATTGATGAAACGTTTTTATCACCTGCTGCCATAAATTTCACTGTGCAATACGATTGCACAAGTGAGTGATAAATTCGGCTGTGCCGAATCTTTTATATCCTCTAAAATGTAAAAAAAATGTCAGGGGGTGGTTGTCGGAAGTAGGCTTTGGGGAACCTTCCACCTCGCGACAAATGTTAGAAGAGGGCGTCCCGAAATATAGTTTTTTCTAATCCCCTACACTCAAAAAAAAATACGTTAGTAGATTTACTATTTTTTTTTTTGCTAATGCTAGTCAGCTAACTTTTAGCAAATTTTTAGTTGAGATTAGCATGTTAGCAAAAAATTCTTGTAAATTTCATTTAGCACATTAGCAATTTTAAACAAACTTTGAACTAATTTCTTTTGCTAAATTTGATATTGAGTTAACAACACTTTTACAAGATTTTTTGCTAATATGTATTAGAAAAAATAAATCGTAATTTTTTTTTTTTAAGAAAACTTAAAATGGCGCTATCTCGGAAACTAAGTCAGATAGAACAAAATGGAGGTAATTTTTGATTGTCGGGCTCGCCATACTATCGCCGGCCCTCTTCACATGTGGGGACCCTAATGGGTCTTAACTTTGGATCCAAAAAAGTTAGCATTCCCGAAATTTTTAAAATGCGCCCAACTCGGTAAATATTGCCGACACAACAAAAAGTACAAAAGCATTTTTGTAGCTCTCAACACGAAGAACAAGACCGCAAAATAATCAAAAGCTCTCCGAGTAATATTTTTTAAGTTATCGAGTTTTTTATTTTTCAAAACCCCAGTGTCCCCTAAAATCACGTATCTCAAAAACTAAGCAAGGTAGAGCGAAACGGACACAAATCAAAAACTATGACGATTTTTAAGGAACCCATCGGGGTCTGGACCTATTGGGTCCGAACCTATTGGGGTCCTCAAATGTGTATGAACTAACAAGGGAAGTCTCCCTAGTGTCACCCGCAGATCTTTATGAAATTGGTTTTATTTTGTAGAGCAGAAAAAATAAAGGGACACTTATTTTTTTTAGCGGCCCAAATTCATATTTAGGGGTAAAAAGGAGGGGGGAAGACAAGGCCATTTTTAAATTTTTTTCGTTTATCTCCTATATTATGCAAAGAAACCTAGTCATGTTACATACCAAATGAAAGGTCTTTAGAAAACCTATCTACGTGTGCTAAGAACGTGTCCAAACATGCACAACTTTTTGTCATATTGAGTAAAATACCAAAATTTTAGGACATTGATACCTTCCCGATCGATGATACCTTCCCGATCGCGATAAATGTTTACTAATTTTTTTATTATGCTTTTTGAACTTTAGTACTACTATTTTATCATTATTTTAATGATTTTTTAAAATCCACGCCCACAAAAGGGGCGGACCGAAAAAAACTAAAGTTTCTAGCCCCCTGGGTATAAGTGCAGGACTTTGAACTCCGTCTGACATAAAAAGGTCCCCAAAAAAAAACTCGAGCATAGTTCTCAAAATCCTTCGGAGGTTTTGGTCTACAAATGGCATAATTTCATTTTTTTCTGGTCCCATTTAAAAAACAAAATCGTGTTGCACAGTGAATTTATCACATTTCTCATATATTTCAAGCAGATTCTTCTGCTTATTAGACAGAGGTTTTATTTTAAGTGTAGGAAAATAGATAAAAAAATTTTCAAAATTTAATATATTTTTAATACTTACGTGGCACACATGATCCAAATTTATCTGGATATTCTGATATTAAGTCATCATTAATACGATCCTTCAATGGACCCAATATTATAACGGGTCTGGTATAATTAATTGATAACCGTTGCACAGCCTCATACGATAAGACATTTTCTTCTGAAGCTGTAATAGTATATGTGAAAAATGTTTTATGCAAAGGGAGCTAAAGGACATGCAAGCATCATATAGATGAAATAATAATGATTTTAATAATAATAATAATTATATGTAGTTTATAATACAATAGAAAGAGCGAGAGAGATAGAGGCCAATATTTCATTTTTTGTATACTATTTTTTTTTTTGCAAAAAAGTTTTAATTTTGTTTTTTAATGAGAGTTTATGTATAAGAGATCTTTTTTTTGACTCTGGCTTTATTTTGTTAAATATTAAAAGAAATTAAAGAAAAATTCAAACTTAAGAACCAAAAAAAAAACTTTGTTAAATTATAATTAAAAAATTTTCTATTCTAAAAGATTTTGCAGGCAAGTGTGTGTATAGAGGTGTGTGTTTTTTAATAAATATATATTTTTGTAATTTTTTTTTTGTTAAATTCCAACATTTACAAGACTAATGCAATCAAGACAAAGTATTTTTTGTGTAATTGTTTTTTTGTTAATTTTTAAAATACTAACACCAAACTTCATTTCCGTTTTCGAACGCATAGACAGACTTACACATAAATTTCAAAACTACATAAAAAGGACAACAACAACATAAATTAAAAACATATCAACATTTACAAAAAAAATATATATATTTTATATAAATGGTAACAAAATTATAAATAAAAAAAATAAATAAATCTAGTCTCGTATTCAGAAAAATAATTTACAGCTTAAAGCTGGTATGAATTTGTCTTTTTCAAGAATGATTTCTTGTCTTTCAAATAATTAAATTTAAATTAATTAAAAATATTTTTCAAGTTGTACAAAAATCCTACAAAGAAACCAGAAACATTTTTCAAAAAAAGACAACATCATACTGGCTTTAGTCGATAAAAATAGTTTGCATACAATAGATTAAAAGATTCGTAAAAAGAAATTTAAAAATTTAGTTTGCTCAAAATTAAGAGTCCGACCGATAACGACTTTTCACATCGAACCGAAACTGATACTGAATAATTGACTTAAAAGCTTTATTAGGCTGAAGCCAATACCAAAGCTTTTTAAATAGTTTTAACATATTTTTAATTATTCTGAGAAATTTTAAGAACATAACAATTTTAAAAGTAATAACTACACCTATTTCAGATGTAATTCGAAAAAGATTAATTGTAATTCGAAGACTCCAAAGACTTCAAAGATTTCATTTGTAATCCGAAGATTCCATTTGTAATTTTAAGATTATATTTCTAATTCGAAGATTTAATTTTTATTTCGAACGTTTTAATTGTAATTCGAAAAATGTCAATTGTAATTGAAACAAGTGAGAGTGTTAAATTCGGCTTGGCCGAATCTTTTATACCCTCCAACACGTTAAAAAAAATGGGGGTATTTTTTTTTGGGGGGGGGGGGGGGGTTTACGGCGGTGGAAAACAACCTTCCTTGATCCAACTGCAAGACTTTGAACATCTTTTGACATAAAAATATTTCGTTTGCTAAGCAAAAGTACAAAAAACCTATTAAAAATGGCTTTTTTTAGAGTTTTGTTTAGTTCTTAAGAGGGGAATTTTTTTCCCCCTGATCCGATTTTGTCCATGTTCGAACTTAACCAGCCCAATACCATAAGCCATATTCGTGCCAAACTTCAGGAGAATCGCTAGAATGTCTTAGAATGGATCACTGATCAATAATATATATACTCTATGGGGTCCTAGACCGATATTTCGATGCGTTACACACGGAATGACAAAATGAGTATACCCACATACTGTGATTGGAGGGTATAAAAATATCAATTGTAATTCGAATAAGATCAATTGAAATTCGAAATTTCCAATTGTAATTCGAAAATTCCAAAACATACAAATGTAATTCGGTAAGATCAATTGTAATTTGAAAAAGATCAATCGATTGTAATTCGAAAAAGATAAACTGTAATTTGAATAACATGAATTGTAATTCGAAAAAGATCAATTAAAATTCGTAAAAGATCAATTGTGATTCGAAAAAGATAAATTGTTATTCCGAAAAGATCAATTGTAATTTGAAATATATATGATGATAATTCGATAAAGTATACTTTTAATTTGAAAAATATTAATTATTATTCGAAAAAGATCAATTACATTTAGAAAAAGATCAATCATATTTTGAAAAATATCAATTGTAATTCGAAAAAGATCTACTATAATTCGAAAAAGATCAATTGTAATTCGAAAAAGATCAATTGAAATTCGTATAGGATCAATTATAATTCGAACAATTAAGTGTTAAATGCGACTGTGCCGAATCTTTTTCACGCTCCAACATGTAAAAAATAAAAAAATCCAGGGGCGCTTTTTTCTTGGGGTGGTTCGAAGGGGTTTGTTTGGGGTCACATTCGCGATAAATGTTTACAAATACAATTACACGACCCTACACGGTTTTTGCCCAGACATATTGAATACGTTTTCTAAAGTATTTTGGCCTCCTAAATACGAATCTGTCATCAGAAAAGTTTTATCAAATCGTCTGCTCGAGATATAGGCATTTTTTATTTTTTTGTGGACCAAGCTCTCAAAACCGAAAAGTTTTTTTTAATATTGGAAAAGTGTATATAAAATATTATAAAATTACCTAACTTTTGCAAGAAATCCGGACTCGATACGATCAATGGTACATCTGGACATTATATGGAAGGTAAAAATGTCCTTTTTTTTTGTTGATTTTTGTAGAGTAAACCATAATAACGGTTTTTGCACTTAAGTAATAAATTTTTTTCATTATTTAAAAAAAAATTGTTATATCCACGCCTACAAAAGGGGGCGGGCCAAAAAAAACGACATTTCGTAATCCCTTGGGTCAGAGTGCAGATTTCTCTGTCCTTTCCCATGGCATAAAATGTTTCACTTCTTTAACAAAAATGCAAAAACATGGACAAAATGGAGTTTTGCAGTGGTTGGTTTAGTTCTTCAACCCTAGTCAGATTGTGCCCTTTTCCGAAATTAACAAGCCTGTGACCATAAGACATTTTATTTGGCCTGTATTGTATCCTCTACAGACGGACGAACGGACATCTCTAAATTGTGAAAGAATCGATCACTGATCAATAATATCTCGATATCTCAATTGTAATTCGATAAAGATTAATTTTAATTAGAAGACTCCAATTCTAAGTCGAAAAATATCAACCGAATTTCAATTGAATTTTTCAAATTGCATTCAGCAGCAACTATTTTTGAGAGTTATTATCATTTCAACAAACAGACACACATTGCTAGATCGACTTAAAATCGATGGAGGATCACGAATATATACTTTATAGGGTTACAAACCTATATTTCCATGAGTTACAAATGGAATGACAAACTTATATATCGTCACCTAAAACGCAAAAGGCCCTAACTAACAAGAAATTCAAAATCAGTTTTTCGATTGGTTCTGGATTATTTTATCAACATACACGTCTCCACAAAAAATTAGGACTGCATAATGAAAATTAGCGATTTTATAGCCAAAATTTAAAAAACATGTGATTTGGGCAATCGCCAATGGACGTAACTAGACAAAAAACATTTTTAATATTATTTTATTTATTTTGATTATTTTGAATTTTAGCCAAATTCATTCAATAACAACAAAGTTATTAACAAATTTTAAATATCATTCAATACTGTTTTTTTGTTTCTCCTGTAAAATTAATAAAATGTTAGTTGGGGCTTTTTGCATTTTAGGTGACGATATACTCTTCGAGTTTTTGGGATACGGATTAAGTTTAAACTTAGTTTAACTTATATATTTAAACTCGAACCCTACCGGCGAAATATGGTTTATTTTGTTTTATTTAAAAAAATTTAAAGCACAAAAAAATGTGTTTTCTGAATAAATTTTGTTTAAAAACTTGGAAATTCCAGACCAAATCTGTTTTTAGATAAACTTAACTAATTGTAAGTTTAACTTACATACCAAAAACTGGACCTAAGTAAAGGGTAAAAAATAATTATAATACAAATTTTGTTTTACTTCTTCTCTTTGTTAAAAATGTATTAAAAATTAAATGCCAAACCCGTTATCAACAAAAAATCTACGGCCGAACTCTTAAAAAAAATATATATGCAAACAAATTTTGTCACTGTCAAAAGTTTTATTCTAATATATCCGCTAATATTTCAAATATATAAAATATAAAAAGAAAGAAAATAATACATTATTATTTATAATTAAAAACTTACATTTCCTTCTTAAGAAAAAACAAAATCATAAAATTATGTATATTAAATCAAGCTACATAAATATATAAAAAAATAATAAAAAATTTTTAAATTTCTTATTAAAATTATTTACAAAACAGCTTACATTGATTTTTTTATATTAAAAGTTTTATAGTTTGTTAATAATTTGTTTTTACGACCATGTATGGATGGATATATTTTGTGGCAAAACGATATTTAGAATTATTAGAAATTTTTGTTTATAACCCTACTTGTTTAACAAAAACATTTATGTGTGAAAATTCAGAAACAGATAGCAGTATTTTTGTAAAAAAAAAATAATTGACAATACTAATTAACAAAATGGTGCAATAAAATCCTAAAAAGATATAAGAAGAATTCCGAGTATTCGTTTAATTCAACAACTTCCTTCAAGATTTTAAAACTGCCCTTTTATGGGAGTTAAATTAAGTACACGAAAATAACACAATTTTGTGATATTATAAAACATTCAGCAGTTAGCATTTGCTTATACATTGTAAACAACGAGCTGCTTACTAAAATGTATTTTAGCAGACTGTTAGCATAGAGTTTATTCATAATGATTTTAAAATCGTTTGACTAAGAACGACCCAAAAATCAATACTAATTAACAAAATGGTGCAATAAAATCCTAAAGAATTAGAAGAAGATTTCCTCGAATTCGTTTAATTCAACAATATCTTTCAAGATTTTAAATTTTCCCTTTTATGGGCGCCAAACTAAGTACACGAAAATAACACAATTCTGTGATATTATAAAACATTCAGCAGTTAGCAGTTGCTTATACATTGTAAACAACGAGCTGCTTACTATAATGTATTTTAGCAGACTGTTAGCATAGTTTTTACAATTTAAAATCTTTTGACTAAGAACGACCCAAAAATCAATTGCTTTTACATTGTCGTGAGAGAACTCTCCTCGATTGAGAACATTTATTGAGAGAAGTTTAGCCAAGAGGCAGCATTAATTCCTTTTTACTCGTTTCGAAAATTCTATTTGTAATTCAAAGATTCCATTTCTAATTAAAAAATTCCATTTGCAATTCGAAGATTTTACTTGTAATTCGAAAATTCCTTTTGTTATTCGAAAATTCTATTTGTAATTCGAACATTTCAATTGTAATTCAAAAAAGATCAATTGTAATTCAAAAAAGATCAATTGTAATTCAAAAAAGATCAATTGTAATTCGAAATTGATCAACTGTTATTCGAAAAAGATCAATTGTAGTTAGAAGACTCTAATTGTAATTCGAAAAAGATCAATTATAGTTCGAAAAGGATCAATTGAAATTTAATTTAATTCGAAAAAGATCAATTGTAATTCGACAAAGATCAATTGTAATTCGAAAAAGATCAATTTTAATTAAAAAAAAAAATAGTAATTCAATAAAGATCAATTGCAATTCGAAAAAGATCAATTGTACTTCGAATTACAATTGATCTTTTTCGAAAAAGATGAATTGATCTTTTTATACACTCCAACCACAGTATGGAGTATACTCCCTTTGTCATTCCGTTTGTAACGCATCGAAATATCGGTCCATGATCGATTCCAAGACATTTTATGAATGTCCGTTTTGTCCGTCTGTCTGTCTGTAGATGGCACGATGAAGTCCAAAATAAAAGAGCTAGCCTCCTGAAGTTTGGCAAAAATATGTATTATAGTCGTAGACAGGCTAAGTTCGTAAATGGGCAAAATCGGACGCCCTTAAAAACTAAACCAACCTCTGAAAAACCAAATTGTTTACGTGTTTTTTTGAATTTTTGTTAAACAAATAAAACATTTTTATGCTAGAAGAATGAAGTTCAGAGTCCTCTACTAGGACCCGCCCGGGGGGATTAAAACTATTATTTTCTTGTCCCATCCCCCTTTTTAGGGCGTGGATATAAAAAAACTGGTTTAAATAATGATAAAATTCTATAACTTTAGTGCAAAGAGCAAAATAAATGAATTAGTAAACATTTTTCGCGAAAGGGAGGTGTCCCCCACAGCCCCCGTCGAACCAGGACCAGGGGTAAATAAGTTCGCCCTTGACGAAGTAAGCTAACCTTTGAAAAAAGGTAACTTTTTATAGGTTTTTTTTTGTTTTTTTGTTAAACCAATGAAACATTTTTATGCTTTTTATGCTTGAAGTCCTGGACTTGGACCCATGGAATTCGAAAATTACCTTTTTTTGGTCCGCCCCTCATTTATGCGCGTAATTTATATAATATAATCATTAAATTGTATGACTTTTGTAATTAGTAATTAAATTTGTAAACATTTTGCACAAGAGAGAAGGTGTTCCCAATGACCCCCGTCAAGCCCTTCACCAAAATAACGCCACTGCAATTTTTTTTTTTTTTTAATGTTGGAGGATATAGAAGATTCGTCACAGCCGAATTTAACACTCTTACTTGTTCGAATCACAATTAATCTTTTACGAATTATAATTGATCTATTTCGAATTACAATTGATCTTTTTCTAATTACAATTGGAGTCTTCCAATTACAATTGATTTTTTTCGAATTACAATTGACCTTTTTCAAATTACAATTGGAATCTTCGAATTACAAATGGAATTTTCGAATTACAAATGGAATCTGCGAATTACAAGTCGAATTTTCGAATTACAATTGATCTTATATAAAAAAACTCTAAATCTAAGATTGATGTTTTCTCAATATAAAATTCAAAAATCTCAATACGAAATGAATATTTAACATTTTATAATTTTTCAATATTATTTAAGAAGCTCTAAATTTTAATTTGAAATCCTGGTAATGAGTTGACTAAACTATAATGTATATTTTAATTTAATAAATCCAAAATGCTACTACTTAAAACAAAAACACATTTCGGTAAACACTTAAATATTCAAAAACCATCTGATAACCCGTGCAAAAATCGATTTGATCTTATCTGATCTGTTTTCATCTGATAACACTGTTTGACACCAAAAACCTCCCAGTGAAAAGTCTAAATTGTCCTTATAGATTTTGGTCTCCTGATTCCAAATCTGATATCCAAATTTTTCTAGCACGTACCGTTTTTGAGATATTCGCTATCAAAAATTCATAAAACCAATATTTTAGCACTTTCGGGGGTCCACTGTTATGCATTGTTACGCTGCTTCCATAAAATAGGACTTGATTTTATATAAAATCGACCTCCTGATTCCAAAACTGCTAAAAATTAGTTAACTGAAATTTTTTTTATTTCAACTTAGTTCATACACATTTGAGGACCCCATTGGGTTCGGACCCGATAGGTCCAGACCCCGATGGGCCTAGACCTACTTGGGTTCCTTAAAAATCGCCATAGTTTTTGATCCAAAATTAGTGTCCGTTTCGCTCTACCTTGCTTAGTTTTTGAGATACGTGATTTTAGGGGACCACCGGGGTTTTGATAATTACAAAACTCGATAACTTCAAAAATATTACTTGGAGAGCTACAAAAATGCTTTTGGACTTTTTGTTGTGTCGGCAATATTTACCGAGATATGAGCATTTTAAAATTTTCGGGAATGCTAACTTTTTTGGATCCAAAGTTAGGACTAGGGCTTCCAATTGGGATTGGTTTTCTGAATCCCGGGATTCGGGATTGAAGAAAAATTTTCGGGATCCCGATTTCGGGATCCCGGGATTTTCGGGATATTTTGAATCCCGGGATTTACGGGATTTTTTTGAAAATTTTCAGGATTTTTCAGGATTTTCAAAAATTTTTAGTATTTTTTGTCACTTTGAAAAATCCACGCGTTCGTAAAGATTAGCAAAGTTGATGTTGTGAACTTCAAAAAAAGTTTGGGATTCCTCCTGTGAAGAATATCCGTATTCGGTTATATTTCTTATCTTTCGTCGTGGCTCATCGCTATCAACTTTTAGCGAGCGTGAGTTGAAAAAAAAAAAATAAATGAATTTTCGAATTTTTGCATTTGATTTGATTTTTTTTTTTTTTAATTTATTTAATTTTTTTTTTTTAATTTAATTTTTTTTTCATTTCTTGCAAAAAAATATTGTTTTTTTTTGGTAAAAAATGTGTTAGCGAGAGTGCGAGAGTAGAGTTTGCATGACTCACGCGTGAGCGTTAGTCATAAGTGAGTGATGTGTGGAGAGCCCGAGAACCAAAAATGGCATCTATTTTGCTCTATCTGGCTTAGTTTCCGAGATAGCGCCATTTTAAGTTTTCTGAAAATAAAAAAAATTTACCATTTATTTTTGCTAATATTAGCAAAAAATCTTGTAAAAATGTTGTCAACTCAATTTCAAATTTAGCAAAAGAAATTAGTTCAAAGTTTGTTTAAAATTGCTAATGTGCTAAATGAAGTTTACAAGAATTTTTTGCTAACATGCTAATCTTAACTAAAAATTTGCTAAAAGTTAGCTAACTAGCATTAGCAAAAAAAATTAGTAAATCTACTAACGTAAAAAAACCTTTCGTGATAGAAAAACTTAGAAGACAGATTTGGAATCATGAGGTCAAAATCTACTTAATTCATGTATTCTGATTCATGGGAGAGAAAATGTCCATGAATTTGTTCAACAGTGTAATATATGATTGGATCTAATTTTATATAACTGTATCTGATCAGATCTAATTAGATGTCGAATTTGTCCGAATGTTGGCCAAATTCGAGATATAACTAGATCTCGATTTTTGCCCATTTTCTGATATAATTATATGCAATCAGATACAATCATATATGAATAGATATAACAATATCAGATAATATCTAATCAGTTTCTACACGAGAAGTAAATATTTCTTCTTAAAAATAATGCTGATATTTTATGAACAATGTAGCGATATTATAAGTTTAGCGAGTTTTACTGTAAAGGAGTGAATTATATAGAATTACAAAATATTTGAGCAATATAATCGATTATTCAAATCTGATCTTTATACCTTTCTCTAGTAAAATAACAGTAATAAAACTGTTGACCTGAAATAAAATTTTATTTAAAATCATATTTATTATATTAGAAAGTGTAAGTGTTGGTTTTGTGTGCAGTTACAAATATAACGAATTTTTTGGGGAGGGGGAAAAAAAAAACAAGTGAAAAAGGGGGGAATTTAAAAGTGAACAAGTTTTAAAAAAGCCAACATTTTTCGGAGGGGGGAAATTTTGGTAAGAAAAATTTTAATAAAAAAATATGCTTAGAAAATTTGATTTTTTTTTTTTTTTTTTGGGGAAAGGGAACGAAACGAACAAGAACTTCAACAATATAGCTAAACAGCGGGAAACAAAGATGAAACTCTTTTTTTTTTAAACACAATTTTCAAACAAAATGTCTACCAACAAGACACAGCTACAATTAAAATTAAGAGAAAATTTAAACCAAGTTTAATTAAAAAAACAAGCTTTAAACTGAACAAAAAAAAATATAGAAACGAAAGAAAAAAAAATTAAGCAACAAAGCTGTAAAAAGAAAACCTTAACGAAAAATTATTTAAATAATATAAAAAATAACTCATAAAATAATTTAAATTATTAAAAACTACAACAAAAATATAGAAAAAAAAGAAAATAACTATTGTTTTTTTTAAAACTACTACGTTTTTTTTTTAAACAAAAAATTCTTTGAAAATTCGTAAAATGCATGACAAACAAAATTTTAAATATACTTTTTGTTGTATATTTAAAACTAAACATAACGTTAATTTAATGGTAAGTAAAAATAGTAGTTAACAGTTGTAGTAAGTTGTAGTAAATAGTAGTTGTAGTAGTAATAGACAATGGACTGTGATTATTTTGAATAGTGAAAAAAAAAATAATTGATTTGTTGAATTATGAATAAAAATAAAACAAAATTTTCCTGTTTTTTTACGGACTAAAACAATAAAAATCATTTTTTAATAGAATTGAATTTTTTGTTTAAAGATAAAATACATCATTTGAAATGTTTTGAGTTTAAATTATTACTTTTTTTAAATATTATTTTTAACATTTTTTTTAAATATATTTTTTAACATTTCTGTTTTTGTATTTTAATTGTATTTTTTTGTTTATTCAAATTTATTTATTTTTTTAGTTGCTGGACTTACGATAGTCAGCATCACTATTCTCCAGGTAGATTAGAGTAATTTGTTCCATATCGGGTAGTTCCACTCTATAGATGATTTCGTTGCCTTAGTTTTTTTTTTTAATTCACACATCATTTTAGGGAATTGATTATTTAAGTAGTTGCACGGTGGTGGTGGTAGTAGTAGTAGTCAATAATAGTAGTAGTATATTTGGTGTATATTTTGGTAGTAGTAGTAGTGATAATTAAAAGTGGTATAAGAAGCGCAATTTATAGTAGAAAAAATCAATTTTTATGGTTATTTTTTATGTGGTTTCAAATTTTTTTATTTTTAATTTTTTTAAACGGAGTTTTTTGGTTTTCATTGGCAAATACATATGGTAGAAGGTGGTGTAGAAGTAGTAGTTAAAAAAATGTTGTTTGGATTATATTTTTATTTTGTATAACAAGTACAAGTTGATTGATAAATACAAGTAGTAGTAGTAGGTAGTAGTAGTAGTAGAAAAAAGTAGTAAAAAGAGAATAAAGATAAAAAACAAAGTCAAAAGAAAAAAAAAAAGAAAATCATCTATTATTGCCATACGTTGTTGATTTTATAAGAGATTTTTTGATATTTTTGTTTATAAGAAAACTTAAAAAAAAAAACAAATTTAAATTGTTAATAAAACTTATTTGGAAAACAAATCAACGAAAAATTATGATGGACCAACAAAAAGTGAACGAAAGAAAGTAAAAAATAATAAAACAAAGCTAAAGGATAAAACAATTTCCATATTATTTAAAAAAAGAAAAGAAATCGGTAAGTGACCTATTTAAACCAATTTTAAATTGAATTTGACAATATTTCACACAACAATTACAAGCAGGGAAATGAGTTTTTAACAAAATGAATGATGATATGAATTTAATATCATTCATGAAGATTTTTTTATAAATTATTTTTTATACGATTTTCGCTATGCCACACCTGCCATACAAGATCATTTGCGTTGTAATAATTATTTTTTAAAACGTAATACATATAGAGAAAAACATTACAAGCTTGTTATGTTTAGAGAAACTATTTTTTTTATTTTACATAAGCTGAAAATATAAAACACATAAAAATACTAATTGTATTTATATCAGAAATTTGTACTCTTGCAAAAGTGCAAAATTGCAATTTTTCAACAAAAAAGTTTGAATCAACATTTTCGCAATTCTTTATGTTTTTCATGATGCGTGGTTGCAAGAAAATGTTTGCACTCATTTTGAATAGTAATATTGTTGCTACTCTGTAAAAAATTAAACGCAATTAAAGTTTAAATGTTGCAATTTTGCACTTTTGCATGACTAAAATTGCTGGCACACATTAATGGAATTCACGTCAGAAATTTTAGTTTTGCAAAATTGCGCAATGACAGAATGGCAACTTTATTTGCTTGTTATTTTGCAAATAGCAGCAATTATAGTACAATTAAAATAAATTGGGAATCTTTTCTTGCAAGGACGCATTATGTAAAAGGTAATAGAAAAATAAAAATTTGATTTGGCATTTTTTTTTTAAAGTTGCAATATTGCACTGTTGCAAGGGTAAAAAAATTCTGAAGTGAATACCCTGATTACCGTGTTAACAACACTAGTGTACAAGTTGTCCCCTTTTTTTTGCGACTTGATAATTTTTATTCTCTGAGTAGTGCTTAACACGAATTTGGTAAAATTTAAAAAATGGTGGAAGACACGTTTTTTATTCAAAAGCTGGACGTGATGAAAAAACAGTACAACTAAGGAATTCGAAATCGCCTAGTTACGCTAATCGATGTTCACTATAATATTTTTAGCTGAAACAATATTTACATTGCGAAACAACAACAAATATGTAATGGAAAACAAAATTATTAGGGATGTCGCGAATAGTGTATTCGGTAGTTTACCGAATATTTACTATTCGGTATTCGGTTTGAACCGAATACGAATATTTGCCGAATAAATTAATTATTCATATATAGGTAATAAATTAATTATTACCTATATAAAAAATTAAAAAAAAAAGTACCAGATTAAAAGAGAACAACGCTGTTGTGTGCACAATTTTTTTTTGGTACCTTAACAATTCGAATTTTTATCAAGTGCTCAAGTTTTTTTGTATAAAAACAAACTGAAATGACTACCAAAAGAAGTCAAACGTTAATAAAAAGTGTTTTTTTAACTAATTTAAATTTTGCCGAATATTCGGCAAACTTTTGACGAATATTTATTTAACCGAATATTCAAAAAACATGCCGAATATGCCGAATACCGAATAGTAACGAATATTCGCGACATCCCTAAAAATTATATATCTGTGGCAATTTATACTTCAAATTATACAACCAACACAACTAAAGATTGTTATTTTTTTATATAATCTACAGACTCAGAACTTATACCTAAAAGCACGTCACGGCCTACGACTGCCGTTGTTACAAAAAAATGACAGTAATAGTCAACGACAAAAACGTTCATGAAATAAAAACTTAATTCGTGGATAAAACGCATAACACAATGTCAATGTTATTAAGTTGACATCACTGTTTACTATTGTGAATAAGAAAAATAAAGATTTCTTGTTAAAATGTGGCAACACTAGTGAGAGTGAGAGAAAAATGCGGCAACACTAGTTATAGTGAGAAAAAGAAACTGTGATGGAAATGAAAAAAAAAATTGTTTCTTGCCGTGCCAGACTGGCAGTCAGAGATGCCAACTATTTGAGAGCAAAACGCGCACAAAAATTTTATAAACGGGTAAAAACGCGTAAATTTGCTTGAAAAAAAAGGGTAAAAAAGCACTGGGCTGTTTTTTAAATAGATAAAAAAATATTTTTATTCAAACAAAATTTTTGATAAGTTTGTTGCTTAAACTTTTGAGCGACCGATATAAATCGCTGTACAATTTTACATGGTCTGCATTTTCCACTTCAAAAGCCAAATTTAGTCTTTGAACTTCACCCAGAACAGAATTCAAATATTAAACCAAAATACAAAAAAAAACCTACAAAGAATGACATTTTTTTAGAGGTTGGTTTAGTTCTTCAAGAGAAAACATTTTCCCCTTAGTCCGATTTTGCCCCTTTTTCTGAACTTAATACGACCAATAGTTATTGACCATAATTATAAATTCGTTCCATATTTTCGGCGTCTAGCTCTTAGTTTGAACTGCATATTGCTTTTCACAAATAGACAGACGGACATTCAAAAAATGTCTTTGAATCGATCAAAAATCAATAAAATATATACTTTGTGAAGTCTCCGACTTATATTTCGATGCGTTACACTCGAAATAACAAACTAAGTAAACCGCCATACTTTGTTTGGATGCTATAAAAAATAATTTTAAAAAGCACTAAAAGCACAACCTGAAAATTTTAAAAGCACCACGTTAGTGCGTTTTTCTAATTTGGCACTAGGTAAAAAATTTTCGCTTTTTGACACATCAAAAAGCACTAGATCTAGCGCGAAAAGCACTAAGTTGGCATCCCTGCTGGCAGTTAAAGTGGCGTGTCGAGATTATCCTTTTCATTCTTTCACATGGATCTTATCTGGTATGTGATGGGATTCCAATGATGTCAATTTCGAATGGTTTCATTAAAAATCGAAATTTGAAAAGCCAAAATTATCTAAAATTGTTTGTAAAGGCTTAAGTTGAGTCAAATATATGAATTTATACAATTTTATATCATTTTTTTTATAAATATTTAAAAAAAAAATCGAGATTAAAAATTCAAAAACGATCCATTTGAAATCGATCGATTTCCATCATATGGGGGTATATGTTAAAATTAAGGAATTAAATTTAAGAGAGCGGAAGAGTCAGCTACAACCTAAGTGTCTCTTCACAATACAGCAGCAGACAGTAAAATTTCCACATGTATTTTGTTGTTGGCACAATCCCTCTATTTAAGGCGTATGAGTGATTTTTCATATGAATTTATTATTAATCATACGCATAGGAAACAGTGATGGCATATGAGAATTAGCATATTGTGCTAAGTTGATTTCGCAAAAAGGGCCATTAATGATCAATTTCTTTTATAATCCAAGGTTCGAAAGAATTAATTCTTCAATTCAATTTTCTAATTCGAATTAAAAAAAGGATTTTGGCATAATTTAAAATCATTTAGCTTTCACAACCATTGAATTAATTTCATTCCTTAAGAATGATCAAATTGAATGATGAAATTTTCTTATCATTCAATTTAAAACAGTGAAGCGCAACACACATTTATGGTTGTGTGGGAAGCAGCAGACGAGACGTCAACAAAACAACAGTCGATCGTTTACACACGAAGATGCTTAAAATGCACACAATCAACACATTTTTGAAAATACAAAGGGAATGAAATAAAAAAATCATCATTCAAATTGAAAAATTTTGAATGATTACCTAGTAAGGAATAAATTCTCTTGGGAATTAATTCAATTTGATTTAAGCTTTGAGAATAAAGCCTTTAAATTAATTCGTGTTGAATGATAATTCAAAACTTTTTAAAACAGAATTAAACTTTTTGTGAATTAAGTCTCAATAGAATTAATTCGTTCGAAGCTCTGTTCATAATAGAAGAGTTGTGGCGTATGAGTGATTTTTTGCACATGAATTTAATATTAATCATACGCATATGTAAAGAATAAAGAGAGTTTGTGTTTCGTGCAAAGTTGATTACGCAAAAGGGACATAACGGATCCAACGGGGCCAAAAATAATTATTAAAATTGACAATTGAGATTTTTTGTGGAAATTAAAAAATATTCAAACAATCAATAACTTTTTGGATATTTATAAAAATTTACAATTTTATTTGAAAAAAAAAAATATTTTTCTAAAAGTTATTGAAATATGTAGTAATTACTAAAATAATTATTTCTCTTATTTTCATACGTTTTCTGTCCCAGCTTACTCTGTTTAAAGAAAAATTGAGTACGTCAATCCAAAAAAAAAATATATTTTTTTCTTAGTTCATATAAAAAGTACCAAGTTAGTATGTACTTAAAAAAACAAAGGGATACTTTTTTGGTGCTATTTTTATAAAAAGTACTATTTGAAATTATTTAGTCACAAAAAATATTTTTTTTATAAAATTACTATCAAAAAAGCACTTTTATATCAAAAATACTACTTTTTATTACAAAACGTACCAAATAAAGTACCAAAAAAAAATTTTTAACTACCAAAATAAGTGTTACAATCTAAAAAAATACTTTTATTATTTTTCGTTACTTTATTTTTTAAAAAGATCCAAAATAGAAGTTTTCGTACTTTATGGAATCCAAATGAGTACTTTTTTATAAAAAAAAAAAAAACAGAATCGAAATAGTATTTTTACTTCTTTTTAAAAAAAAGTAGCAAAATATTATTTTTTTTTAATAAACCAAAATAAAACTACAAGAAAGAAGTTTTTAATAAGATGTACCAAAATGGTGTTTTTATAAAAACTATTTTTTTTTTAATAAAATTAGTACCAAAAAAGTACTTTTATACAAAAAAAAATTGTTTAACACAAAACGTACTAAATTAGTGTTTTTTTTTCTAAAACAAAGGTACCAAAAAAGTATTTAAAAAAGAAAATTGTCGAAATTAAAGGGTAGAATTTAAAAAAAAAACTTTTGTGTTAGTTTAATTAAACAAAAAGTACCAAAATAGTACTTTCTGTTACTTTTAAATAAAAATTCATATTGAGAACTTTTTATAAAAAAAAAGTATCGAAATGGTACTTTTATACCAAAATTGTACTTTAGCGTCCAACCTGAATCAAATTACGTCGCGTAAGGCGTAACTCCCAAAAATTTTTCGTTTCTAATATTTAAATGTGAGTTACCTAAATCAAACGGACGTAAAAATTTCATATTTGATGTGTTTGTTTTTGTTTTTTTTACGTCTTGCGCTACGCATTTGATTCTGGTTCGACCCTTAAATAAAAAAAAACAAATGTACAGAGCACAAAGATTGTACTCATTAATAAAATGTACTAAAATGGTACTTTTTCTAAAAATTACCGAAATTGTACTATAAAAAGTATCAAAACAGTACTTTTTATTAAAAAAATATGTACCAGGATTGAGCAATGCAAACATTGAGGACTTAAAAAAAACGAAATAGTACTTTTATACTAAAATGGTACTTTTATTCCAAAATGGTACTTTTAATACAAAATCGTTAGTAAATAAGTACACAAAAATAGTACTTTTAATAAAATGTACCAAAATGGTACTTTTTACAAAAAGTCTCGAAATAGTACTTTTTTATAAAAAGTACCAAAATAGTACTTTTTAATAAAAAGTGTGAACCGGGAGTGCGCAATGACAACATTAAAAAATAAATAGTAAAAACAATAACTTTAAGATTAAATTTGTAAAGTCGTTAAGGGCAAAACTACGCAGCAGATTTCAAAATGACACAAAAAAAGTTTTTTTGCAGCGAAACACTTGGTGTTAAAGCCTCACAAGAAAATTAATTGGGGAACAAAAGTTTAAACATGGGAAACAAAAATTATTATTGTAACTCTGAAAAAAAGTTATACTCATAATCGCATTTTGATACAATACACTTTTTTTATTTTAAATTCGTAAATTCGTAAATTCGAAAATTGTTTAATTTAATAATTTTTTTTTTTAAACACTCGAAATGAATATATCATCTATACAACTCTAATGCCTGTTACAGATTTTTCTTTAAAAAAAATATTTTAAAAACGTTAAATGATCATTTGTTGTGAACTAATGATTCTTAAAGATAAATATGAAAGCGTAACTACAATTATTATTGTTAATAAAATTTATTTGGCTGTAGTTTTATTTATAAAACCAAATATATATAGAATATGGTGATCATTTTTCTTTTTTTGGTTTTTAAGGTTTTAAAAGAAAAACAAAATGGGAAGTCAAAAGCAAGATTATAAAACACATTAAAAATATGTATGTAGGTAGGTAGTTATTAATTAAGGTTAAGGTTAGATATGTAGTATTTTTTTTTTTTTTTTGGTAATAGTAGTATTAGTAGTAGTAATAGGTTTGTAAGTATTATAAATAATTGGTACAATTAAAGTAAGGTATATAATATAATCATAATGTATTAAAAAGGTATACAATATATGTAAAAGAAAACAAAAAAAGAGAAAAATAAATTATAAAAAAATAATAATATGTATGTAAAAACTACATTTAATAATATAAATAATGAAAAACATAACACACTAAACAAATAAAGTTTTTTTTTTTTTGTTTTTGGAATATTTTTAATACATAAATTTTTAAAATAGGTATTTTAGCAATAATATATGAGAGAGTTTTGATTACATACCTCCTTCAGCATTGGCATCGTCTTGTGTGTAGCAAAGCATAAAAGCTAGAAAAATTAAAGAATTAAGAGAAGAAGAGAAAAACACAAATAGTTGATTTGATTTGTATTGTTTTTAAAAAAAGAATAATTTAAAAAAAATAGTTATAGAAAAAGAGATTTTACAAGAAAATGTTTTTGATTGATTGCAAATGTATTGAATTCTGATATTTTTGAATATGAGAGAAAGAAATAGCGAGAGTACGAACGAGAGAGCGAAAGTGAGTTGATTTTGTTTTGTAAGAAAGCAGTCTACAAAATAAGAGAGATAAAGAGAGTGTTTTTGTTGCTATTGACTGAGTTGGGATATAGAAAATGTTGAAATGCTTTGCTATTATTTATTTATTGTTTTTAATTGATTGTTCTAAAACTTGCAACGATATTCTTTCAAACACTATATTCTCTAGCATTGAGTATATATTTATAAGATTGATTATATATTTTATTAAATTGATTTTAAACAAGTTTAAACAAATAATAATCAAGAAAAATTAAAATAAATTGAAATAAAAAAAAATCAGGAAAATTAAATAAGGAAAATATTGTATCACGTTTATGTTGTTTGGTGACTGATAAGGTTTAAGATATCCAATGATGTATACTCTGAATAATAATATTAATTTTAAATCTGCTTTGCCAAATACATATTTTTATAGTCTTTCTTCACAGTGTAAACAGAAGAACAAAAACAAGTAAACAAGTTATGATTGCACTTGCCGAATATATTTATACCCTTCTTGGTGTTGGTGAAAAAAAAAAATTGAAAAAAAAATGTTGGTGAAAAAAAGCTTGGTCAAAAAAAAATTAGATTAGGAATTTTGTGAAAAAAAACACTTTCTATTCCTTGACACTTTTGTAGAGCTTTGAAATATTAAAAAAACAAAGAAGGCTCACGATACATTATTTTTATTTACGAATATCGAAAAATTTCTTGAATCGGTCGCACGGTTTTCGAAATATCGCCATTTGAAATTTAAAAACAAAATCTCAAAAATTTGTTTCCTTGACCATTTCACAGTTCTGGAGAAAAAATTTCATTTAAACTTAATTTTTGCCATCGATAAAAGTTTTGAATTTCCCAAAAAAAAAATTTATTGAAGGGCGCAATGGGTTAAATCAGCGGTTACCAACATATGGTACGCGTACCACTAGGGCAATGGTTCTCAAACGGTGGGTCGCGACCCACTAGGGGGTCGCGGAAGAGTTTCAGGGGTGTCGCGAACAAATTTTTGTTAAAACCTTAAATTTTGGTACATTTGATGATGATTTCTAATCTGGGTTCCAAATTTTTCTCGTACGTTAGGTTTTTGAGAAAATTAAAGTTCACAAAAACGTATTTTTGTGCATTTTAAAGAACGTTGTTTGTGAAATTTTCGGATGCGTCTGGGATCTGACCACTTTTTTCGATTTTCTTTTTAATGCTGATTCCAAATCTGGATCCGAATAACGGAAATAGATTCGTGATCGAATAAAATTTCAATCACTTCCAAACATTGGTACATAATTTTGAAAAAAGAACGATCATTACTCCAAATTGGACTTTAAATGCTTTCTTGGTAAACATTTCTTCATTTCCGATCAGGTTTAACTGGTGTTTTTCTTTTTTCTTTTCGATGAAGATAGTAAGTTTGGATATAAAATGCAGTAGTTCGGGACCTGGTTTCCAAATTTTTGAGAACATTGAGGTCAAAGTTCACAAAATTGTGTTTTATTTTCAAGAAGTTTCTTGCTTAAAATTTTTAGTATGCACCTGGGATCTGACCACAAGGTTTCGATTAATCTTTCAATGCTGCTTCTGAATTTGGTTTCCAAATTTTTCCATTGCTTTAGGTTTTTGAAAAAAACTGATGTCAAAGTTCACGTTAATTTGTTCTTATGTTGGGGGGTCGCGAAAAATTTGAAATATTGAAAAGGGATCGCAAAGCTAAAGTTAGTGAGAAGCTATGCACTAAACTGTCCGCGGGGGTACGCAAAATTTTAGGAATTAGGACATTCGATTTTAATTAACCTTTCAATGCTGGTTCCGCATCTGGCTTCCAAAGTTTTTCATAACATCAGGTTTTTAAAAAAGTTGAGGTGGAAGTTCACAAACAACGTATTTATGTGCAATTTAGAGAGCGTTTTTTCGATATTTTTGGATGATTTTGATATTTTTCGATTAACCTTTCCATGCTGATTCCGAATATGGTTTCCAAATTTTTCTTGAGAAAATTCATAAGAATTTCATGAGAAAATTTATGATAAAGTTTTTGGGTATTTTTGGGCATTTTTGAGACGGGTTGTGATAGTATGGAAATTTTGGTACCATTTTGTTAAGCTCCAAATGCCTTTTCATTGTATATGCGAGGGTGTTTCATTTAAAAAGTAATGGAATTATTGATCTGCCCTCGTTTTAAAAAAATAAAAAACATTATATTCCCGTTATACATATATATTTGTTAAGCTCCAAATGCCTTTTCATTGTATATGCGAGGGTGTTTCATTTAAAAAGTAATGGAATTATTGATCTGCCCTCGTTTTAAAAAAATAAAAAACATTATATTCCCGCCCCCTGTGATAGGTTTTTGAAACTTTTTTAAAGAGTTCAAAAAACGTCCGCTGTTTTTATTTTTGGTGTAGAATCTACTGGTGAAATCAGATTTGCAATACTTTCAGCCGTTTTTGCTCTGCAGAAAAATCAGCTCAAAATCCGCGTTTTCAGATGCACCCTTAAGGAGCGAACATTTTTCCAAATCCTTAAAAAATTGATATACCCGCAGATCAAAAATTTAAAAATTTACTCTAATATTAATATGTGAAGTTTTTAACGAAAACAAAAAACTCGTTAGGGGGTACGCGGCTGATCAAATTTAAAATTAGGGAAATGCGAGCCAAAAAGGTTGGTAACCGCTGGGTTAAATGATCGGTAAAGAAATTTGAGAACCATCGTCACCAACTAATTTTTGAAAGTTACGATTCCAAGAGAATAAAAAGGGGTTCTAAAGTGTACTGTGGTACTTTTCCGATCTCCTAAAATACTAGTCATAAAAGCTTAATATTAAGAATGTTGGATCCTCCAGCGAAAAAAAACATCCAAAAAAAAAAAATACTTGTTGGAAGTTTCGAACCAAGAACCTTAAAATTAAAAATGTAGGTTTACCACCTGAAAATTATACCCGATTCTAAGGTTAAAAAATGTACTTTGGTATTTTTAAGTTTCCTGAAATAATGTTCTTGGAACCCAAAATATAGGATCATTTTAAAAATAGTACCTTTTGAAAATTCCGGTTATAATGGGGTAAAAACGATAAAAATCAGAATATGGAACTTTTTCTAGAAACTCGAAATTTTTAATATTGGAACATCCAGCGGAAAAACATTCTGACAAAATAGATTTTAGAAAGGTTTGATTTTTGAAGGGTAAAAGAAGGTTATACTCTAGTATTTTTTTTTAAATATTCTAAAATATGGGTCATAAAAACTTTATATTTTGGAAGTTCCGATTAGGGTCAAAGGGGTTAAAAAAAATTTACTTTGGTACGTTTTTCGATCTTTTTAAATAACGGGCCTAGAAACTTGAAATTGAAAAAAATTATCTTAAATAACGGCCCTAGAAACCTGAAATCCAACGGAAAAATTTAGTTAGTTTTTTGGAAATTCCAATTCTTAAGAGGCAAAAAGTTTGTAAAAAAATGTGAAAAAGTGTACTTTGGTACTTTTTTTTATTTCCTGAAAAAATGGTTGTGGAAACTTGAAATTTAAAATGAAGGATGCTCCAACGGAAAAAACATACTAAAAACAGTACCTTTTAGAAATTTTGATTAAAATGGGATAAAAATTGAAGTTTGATACTTTTTCTCCTGGTACTTTTTATTTCTATAAATGTATATTACGTTAAACATCTTTTTAGAAACTTTGAATTTGTAATGTAGGATCATCTAGCGTAAAAGACATTCTGACAAAAAGTACTTTTTAAAAAGTTCCGACTCTAGGAGGGTAAAAAAGTGTACTTTGGTACTTTTTTTGATCTTCTGAAATATTGGACATAAAAACTTGATTATTCGAATGTACCAGGAAATAACATTGCAAACTTTTTGGAAGATCCGATTCCAAGAGGGTAAAAAGGGGTTAAAAATTTTACTCTGGTACTCTTCTCCTTCAGTTTTAAAAAATTCTAGTTTTAAAGAGGCAAAAAGTTTGTC
This sequence comes from Pegoplata infirma, assembly GCA_963921195.1. Lineage (NCBI taxonomy): Eukaryota > Metazoa > Arthropoda > Insecta > Diptera > Anthomyiidae > Pegoplata > Pegoplata infirma. The sequence goes on along the minus strand of OY992540.1, from coordinate 30,676,533 downwards.
AAAAGGGGTTTTAGGTAATTTTTTTAAAAACTGCTGAGCTTATGCTTCAGAATCTCTAAATATGACAACCCACGCAGAAATTGCCAGCGGTACAAAAAAAAAAGTACTGCAAAACACTTATTTTTTGTAAAATGAAGCGCTTTGCCAACGTTTCAAATTACAACATTAAAAGTGCTTTGGCATTACTTTTGTACAATTTTTGTTAGAATATTTTTGTTTATATTTTTACTATTTATTAAATTCTTTTATTACAATTATTTGTGTAACAGTGCAATAGCAATTGTTTCATCATAACAATATTTTTATCTTAATTTTTAACATTTTACAATCCGATTTCTTTTGAAGACAATGTTGGGTAGTTAAAAAATCGGTAATTTTATTAAATTTAATTGTGGCATTTGCTAACCGAAAGCTTTAAAAAATAATTATTCGGGACTCGCTACTGTACATCTTTTACACGAAAAGAAACCAACAAAACTTTTGCAACATTTAATATAAGCTAGGGCTGGCATATCGCAGCAAAAAGCCAACACATTAAATTGAAAAGGTTTCCCATTCAATGGTATAACTTCAAAAAAAATATATATATATTTCGAGTTCATAGATTAATACTTTCCCTAAAGGAAACATTGGATTCCACCACAAATTCTTCTAAAAACTCTCTAGAATTGTTTTTAATGCTGGGAGACCACCCCAATTTTTGTTTTTGAAGCGCTGCCACAGCAATATATTTTTGGTTTTAAGGTACTTTGCCAGAGCTTTGAGAACCTACGGCACTATATTGCAACGGTGTTATATATCTCGTACTTACGCAGTACTTATATAAGAAAGCTGGCAGTACTTGTACTACCGTGCAAAGTACTTTAGCTGTACTGCCCCGTTTGTAGTTTTCTGCCTGGGAAGTAAAATCCTTCAGCAGATTTAACGTTTAAGAGAAGGACATTTTTGGAAACTTCGAGTTTAATGGGAAAAGGGGTTAAAAGAGGGGTAAGAAAAGAAAAATGGTTCTTCCTAATCTCTTAAGCAAGAGGCTTTTTTTTAATTTTTTAACACATGTTATTCGGTAAAGAATGCATACCACATGAAACGGAATGAAATGGGATATACAACCAAATGGATTTTATTTTCACTCAAACATTTTTTTTACTAAAAATTTCTTTTCACTCAAACTTTTTTTAACAACGACCAAAAAAAAAACTTAAAACTTTAAATTTTATTTCCTTAAAAATTTCCATTATTTGAAAAATCAAAATCAGAGTATACATCGTAGATTTTAAACCTTATTAAAAAATAGTGTTTTGTCGAGACGATACCAGCCATTCATTTTAAAGACATTTTTTCATCACTAATTATATTCTCATATGTTTACCTTGTTTTAAATACTAAAAATTAAGAGTTTTAATTTTTAAAATTACAAACCACCTAAAATATTTAAAGTATTAAAACTTAATTGCATTATGTCAAATATTTTTAAAATTAATTAACCCTAAACACCTTAAAAAATACTTTTTATCAACAATATTTACAAAATAAACTATTTGGAAAGTATTTAATAGAGATAGAGAAAATAAAAATATGTAAAGAAAACTTACGCTGTGGTTCATTGGAATCATTGTTGTTTATATTATTAACATCTAGCTCACTATTACTGGCGGCAATTCCATTAGCTTTATATTTTTGTAAGATTTCAATACATAGATTTGGTTTTCGTTTGTTTTTTGTTCCAAAATTTGTATAAAAAACCCCACAGTGATTATTATACAAGTATACAATAAAATACACACAGAGTTGTTTTGTTTGTTTTATTGAAATGATGGCCAAAAAAAGGATACGGAAACGAAACAAAAATAAATAAAACAAAACAGGACACAACAATGATGTGTTTACGATTGTGTGTGTGTGTATTGTTGATTGGATTTTGGTAATAGTGATAAATGTTGTTGTTGTTGACATCATGTGGCAAAATGTTTGTTGAGTAGGAGTTGGTGGTAAAATGGCATATGAGTTGAGAGACACACACAGTAGGACATTTTTGGATGGACAATTAAACAGTAGTAATAGTAGTAGTAGTATTTAATGATGTTATTTTGAAATATAAATTCAATATAAACGCACAAAATAATTATACATTTAGCCATTAAAATATAAATGAGAAACATAAAAAAAGAAAGAAAACATAAATTAATTAAAAAAAAAAAACAAAAGGAAAATTTAATGACAAAAAACCAAATTTAATTAATTTTGTTGGATCAGAAGAGTGCAAGTTAAAAAAAAAACTCGTCAGCTTGTGCACGTTTTTTTAAAAAAAATTTTATTAAAGGGTTTTAGATATTCTTTGTTTAGAAAAAAAGTTTCTTAAGAAATATTGTGTTTGCATTAACTGCTTTCCTTTAAAAAGGTTTACCTTATTTTATAAATGTATATATTATGTTTAACATAAACGTTTACAATAAAATTAAATAAAAAAAAAATAATGTACTCACGCTCTTGATCACTTCCATCTTCATTGCGTTCATCGCGACTCTTCATAAATGGAAATTTACGTGAAAATGTAAAATTTTTCTTTTTTCTATCAAGTGTTGATTGCTGAAATATAAATAATAATGTTTTTTTTAGTTGAAAGAAAATACGAAATTTATATATTATTAAGGAATCTTGATAGCCTAACAAAATAAAAAAAAAATATTTACTTAAAATGGAGCCCAAAAATATGCTACAAAAAAATTAGAACCATACGGTTTTCGAGATATAGCAATTTTTCGAAAAAAATGGTGTGGCTTTTCCTATGTTCTAAATATGTTTAAAAAAATCTCAAAATTTAATTTCCTTGACCTTTTATCTTAAGTAATAAAAAAGTTGGGTGGCTGACTTATTCATTATCGCACAGCCCAAACCACTGAAGATAGACTTGAAATTTGTAATGTAGGATACACTAGGAAAATATATCCAGTTATGCTGGGTTACGATTCTAACCCAGCAAAACCTTCCACGATGTAAAAACGAAAGAAATTGGTAAAATAAATTAATTTTTGGAGTAAAAAATATGTTTGTATTTGTTTAAATACCTTTCGGTATTAAATTCTGTTCACATATGTCAACCAGCAATAGAATTAAAGAATTTTGTATTTTTAGGTTATGTGGAGTGTACCGAAATTTTCGAGGTGTCCTTTAATTTTCGTGCATAACCGCTGAACCGGTTTCGTTCAAATGCAATGCCAAACTGTTTGAAGCATCAATAAGCATCTACTGTATAGACATATATTTACACTGTTGCCAATTATTTTTCACCAAAAAACCAGTGTTGGCTACCGTTACCCTTTCAATACCGTTACCGATTAAAAACCCTTTAATATTGACTACCGTTACCAATACCGAAATAAAAAATTTCAAATACCGTTACCGATTAAAAACCGTTACCGTTATTCGGATTTTTACCGGTATTATATCGGTTTTGTTTCGGTTGTCTTAATATTACTTATTTTAAATTTTTTGCAGATAAAAACAAAGTAAAATGTTTTTAATGTACGTAAAATAAAAAAAAAATAATTTTTGGTCATTGTAAATCGGGTTGTAATTTGGGCAATAACAGTTAAAAAATCTGACCAACTAATGATCACATTCACAATTTACTAAATTATGTGGAAAACGGTCCAACCAATGATCACATTCGCAATTTACCGAAAAATTTCTGAAGAGAAAAATGATTGCCACGTAATGTAAGCATATTTCAGCGGGAATATAAAAGACGAGACAAACCTGAATCGCTCAAGTGTTGCTGACGTTGTCATCCACGCAGTTAAGCGTAGGGAGGTATTTCTCTGCAGTTAAATACATATTGAGCCCAAGTCGTAAATTCTGAAGAAAAACTCTTTCGAAAAATCTGTAAAGCAACTTTCAGTTTGAATTAGAAAATTTGTACCACATTTTTTTGATAAAATGAATACTTTAACTCAATTCTCCGTCATTCAGTTTTTAAAGATGCTGATTAAAAAAAATATTTTTGTTAAAATTTTAGCAGATTATTTTGTTATTTTACAAAAAAAATTGTTGGCATTTTTGTCTAATTTAAACGATTAAAATTAAAAAATGTGAAAAAATCAGCTGACTTTTTTTATAATTTTACAGAAATTGTCCTGTTGTAAGAAAATTTTCTAGAAAAAAATTTAAAAATTTTATTAAAAATTTTGTTTTAAAAGTTTATTGAAAAACTTCGCTTCTTTTATAACAGTTTTTACAAAAAAGTATTTTTCATTCAAATCAAATACAATTTCAATGTTCAGGCTGTTTATCTGAAATCAGAAGATTTTTTAGCGTAAATCAGGAGATTTATCTGCGGTCTTGACAGATTTTTCTGCAAACTCTACCTGGTTAATGAAGACCGAAATTTAGCAAACTGCGTCAACTAAAATCAGCAGTTTTCTTAAATGTCTTAAAATGCTGATATTTCTGCTGATTGGACAGAGAAATCTTATAAATACTTAAAAAATCAATAATTTATTTGTTGAATTACAATACTGTGTGAATATTTAAATTAAATTCTGAGTTAACTAATAGTCTACATAATTATATGTTGCAAATACACTAAATTTATCATTTTTTTTTAATTTTATTAAATATTTTTTTTTATTTTTTTACGTGTTTTTAACAAATTTGTGACTTTTTAACATTTTTGGTAAATTTTATTCATAATACCGGTACATACCGGTATAGTTGTTTCGGTAACGGTTAACCGTTACTTAAATAATCGAAAATACCGTTACCTTTACCGTTACCGATATAAAAAATATGTAATACCAATACCGTTACCAATACCGTTATTCGTTGCGGTTCCCAACCTTGCAAAAAACTCTTAAAAAAACTCTTTAAAATTCTCCCGCTAAATTACGAAAAAAGCGCTGAAAACCGACAAACTTGGCGTTATTGATTGAAAAAGAAGAAAAATTAAGAAAAAAAACTTAAAATTTTTTTTTTCCCACGCAAATTCACTTTTCACTAAAAAAACCTCTAGAAACCGCCAAAAACAATTTAGCGGGAAAAATTTAAAATTCTCCAGCAAAATTACGTAAAAAGCGTTAAAAATTGACAAACTTTGCGTTTTTGATTGAAAAAAAAATAAAAATTAGAAAAAAACCTCCAAATTATTTTTCCACTCAAATTTACTGTTTGTGGAATTCACATTTAGCTATTTTTAGTACGTGTTCCCACTAAATCCAAACAAAAAGCGCTAGATTTTCCCGCTAGAACACCGTTTCCGCTAAAAACAATTTTTCCCCGCTAAATTCAAACAAAAAGCGCTAGATTTAGCAGAAAAAAGTCCAAGTTGGCAACATTGTATATTTAACACATTGTCAATGTCTCTTAATTGATTTTATTGTTAAAATGTAGCAATTCTAGTCATAGTGAGAGGGAAATTGAGAGAAACCTTGAATGGAAATAAAATAAATTTTAATTTCTTGACGTGCCGGTCACGTGTTTAAACTGTCAAAACGTATGAAAAGTGCCGTGACGTGATTTTCCTGTTGAACTCATACGGAGTTCACTTACCAATTTAGAAATTAAAAAGAGAAGGCAAGAGTCAAATACAACCATTTATAAATAAAACACAGCGATGCAAAATCAGCGCGTTTTGCTCTAGATATAGCGCTTTCTGACCACCCAAAAAGCGCATTTTTTAAATCTAGCGCGTTTTTAAAAAAGGCGCTAGACTGGCACGTTTTCCCTTTTTCATTTAGCTCTTTCTTTCTACAACTAACCATTACATGAAAAAATGTACATTTTACAACAGAAACGTCATAATATCAGTCTTAAATCCATATTTTTCACGTATGTAGATACTGTAGTACAACCATAGCAATGTGAAACTTTGTTGAAAATTAAAAAAAAAATAGCTTTTATTACAAAAAAAAAAAAATAAAATTTATATTTAGACATTTTTTAAACTTATTCTGCGAATAAACCTGATAATTTTACAAAAATCTATTTTAAAACTGTTAAATTAAACATATTTTTTTAGCGCTTTTTGGCGATTTTTACTTTATTAAAATTTTGCGCTTTTTAGCGCTTTTTGAGTTACTGTTTTGCGCGTTTTGCCTGTACAAAGTTGGCATCACTGATAAAACGTATCTTTGAAAAAAGAAGAGCTGAGGCGTATGAGTGATTTATGCATATGAATTTATCATTAATCATACGCATAGGTAACAGAGATGGTATTTGAGAATTTGTATTTCGCGACAAGTTGTCAACTTGAAGTTGATTACGAAACGGATATATCTCTTTTATAAAAAAAAAGAGTATATACGTATGAGTGATTTTTGCAAATTAATTTATTATAAATCATACGCATCGGAATTCGAGAATGTGTTTCGTGCAAGTAAAAAGATAAATACGGCCTTGCCGAATGTAAAAAAAATAAAAATTATAAATATTTTTCAAAAAACACAATTAAATAAAATAAACCTGAAATGGGGACTAAAAAAATTCTGATCCTTTTAATATCCTATATTTAATATAAACGGTAACGAAGTATCGATCGCGCATGCTAGTAGAGCATTAAGTGAACTTTTATTTGAGCTTGATGTACAATTTTTAATCCGTGTTCAGCGCATCAACATTAATATGATGTATCGTATCGCATTGTTTTCAGTTTCTCAAAAACCCCAAAAATTGTAATGTATATTTTTAGGGCTCCAATTTAAAAAAAAAAAAATATTTTTTTGTTTTCTCCTGCCAATTACGAAGTTTGTGAGGTTTTAATTAAAGGTTAAGAGCGCTTTTTATAATACATCTGTTGAAATAGATATTAGAGTCTAGCAGTAATAGGTTTATAATTGTTTAAGTATTTGTCTATTCTAGTATTTAAAAAAAAAAAAACTTACTATGCGAATAAACATTTTACGAGCCGCAGAACGTTTGAAATTAAGATTACTTTTCTTTAAATTAAAAAAAATCATTTATATATTATTTCTTTTCGAGTATAACGACGGTGCTTAAAATAAAGAAACTAGTGCCTAACATCGCGTGTCTATTTTTTTATACCCAGTTGTTGAAAAAGGAAAGCTGAGCAATCGATGTTTTGTTTTTTTTTCTTCATTATACTGAATAACTTTTCCTTATCGCAAATTGCGAAAGTTACACACTCGCTATTTAGGCACTCGTTTTTCATTTTGAAATCTAAATTTTACGTAGACGACATGACGTAATGTCATAAGCTGCAGTATTGACAAACTTGTAAATTTTAGGGGATAAATTTTAAACAGGGGCTAATTTTCAAAGTCGATTGCGATCGAAATTCTAGTTGAACGTGTGATTTTTCAATTTTTCTTTTTGCCTAAAATTAGGCTTTAATAAATACAAGCATTTTTATATTTTGTTCATGTTTTTATGTTTCAGTGTTGTAAAAGCAACATGTAAAATTTTTTTTTTTATCAGGGCATAATTTTTGGCATACAGAAAAATTTTAAACTCGCAAGTTTGACTAGATTGCGATCTTTATCGACTCCAAGAATTAGAACCCAGGTCAGTAGGTGGCATAGGTTTTTTTGTATTTTAGGTGTTCTGAAAAAAATTCTAAGGGTTGGTAACATATGTATATCAAGCTAATATATTTAATAATACATTTAAAACTAATCAGCGATTAATACTTATCATGGATTTCATATGTATTTGACATTTGTAAACACAGATTAGCATTACATCATCTACAGACGTAATTCGAAAAAGATCAATTGTAATTTGAAGATTACATTTGTAATTCAAAGATTTTTTTGTAATACGAATATACCATTTGTTGAGGTGTCGTTGCGTTCATTAAACTTGACCCTGTTCGCAAGACCCCACTCAGAGATTGTCAATAGGTCCTGAATAAAAAAAGCAAACTGAATGACAAATATTGCTGTCATCTGCAAAAGAGTAGATATGCATTAGGCTTAGATATGAGCGCACCGTGCCGCACACAATTAAATGCCTTGGAAATATCCAGAGCAACCACCTTTCTCTCACCAAATTAGTGTATCGAATAACTCCAACGTTTTGAAAGGAACGCCAAAAGATCCCCAGTAGAACCATACTGTCGATAGTTTAAAACTAAGTTAGCCTCCATATACTTAGCTAACAAGATGGCAATTTACCATACTCTCCACCACTTTCAAGACCGCTGAGCATATTGCGATTGGGCGATAATTTTTAGGGTTATTAGTCGCACCCTTTTTAGGATTGGCTGCACATTGGCAACCTTCCAACATGAGGGAAATAAGATCCGCAAGAACCCTTTTCACTGCACGAGCTCGAAAAAATATCTTGGCCATAGTATGGGGTTCCCTCTCGAGTTCGGGCAGTAGTTGTTATCTTTTCGGCAAGAAAAAATTTCTTGCAAAGGAACCAGCTAACTGCTTTATCAACCGGTTCAGTGAACACTTGGTCGTCTTTTAAAAGAGTCGGGATAAAAGAACTAGCATTTTCCTTGACTCTTTCAAGAAACAACCAAAAGCTTTACTGGCCCGAGGGACCCGAGGAGCCAAAAGAATTTTAGCACGAAGACGCTGTTCGTAAAGAAGGTTTTTACGACTAAGTACTTCGCACTCTTAGATATCGACTGTTTGTGTAGCAGATCAGGGCCCGAATTACGGCATCCGTTATCGAATGAACTTTGGTAACTAATTTCTTAAAAAAAACACAACCATTACTTCAAATTGAATTTGCTATCTTAGTTAACATTACTTCATATTTGATTAGGTTAAACTCGTATTTTTCCTTAATTTTTGGAAATAAAAAGTAGATTTCGATAGTAAAATTTTGATATCGAATGTCGTAATTCGGGCCCAGTATTAGCATTTTTGTTATTACACCAATTTCTGAATTCTTTCTCCCTGGATCTGACTGCATTCCTGCCAATCTGGTTAAGCCAACATTTATCTTTTGGTTTAGCCGAAATGAGCTTCGATGGAATATATGACTTGATTCCAAGGTTGTCATCGAAGAAACAGAATTACAGTTGAAACGCCGAAAAAAGGCGTTGAGCTCTACCCAACGAGCCTTCTCATACATGAAAACTGAACACTTCTTAGCTGTTGTCGAAACGTTACGAAGATACGGGAATGATTCGAATTTCGAAGTGGTGCGCACGTTTTTACCTTATATTTGTCAGGATGTGAAGTAAGAAAAAGGTCGAGAGTATTCTGACGTTCGTTCGAATTACAAATGAAATTTTTGATACCAAATAGAATCTTTAAATTACAAGTAGAATCTTCGAATTACAATTTACATGTGTAAATGGTGTACTAATTGATTATATTGTGATATGTTACCAGCCCTTAGATGCATCTAGAGATGCAAGAGACATGTCTCAATAAAATTTCTAAGATGTCTTAAAGAAATTTTTAAGTTAAATTTAATAAATTTTGAAATTTAGAAAATAAAATTCCGGACTTGTAGCTTTTCAAAGAAAACTTCCATGTCATTACCATAACTTTATTTTATTATTAATTAATTTAAAAACTCACCTTATCCATATTATTATTTGCACTAGCTGATTGACCTTGAAATTTAACACTACGATCTCGAGCACGCATTTTACGCTCCCATCGACGTTTTGATGGTACAATACCAATTTGTTCATCTTCATTGTCACCTAAAACACGACGCGCTTGCCACCATTCATCATCGGAGGCATTTGTAACATGTAATATATCACCATGTCTAAATGGTAAACCTCGCGAGGGCAGACCATCATCACGATTTGGATCATAATCGAATAATGCACGTACATATAATGAACGTTTTTGGGTAGTACGCAATAATGTGCCGGTACTGCCAGCGGTTAAGGCAGCTTGTTGTTTTAGCTCTTGAATGCGAGCCTCAAAACGATTATATTCTTCGGGTCTATATTGGGCAACTAAGGTAACAACACCACCAGATTTCTAAAAGTGAGAGAAGAAATTTAAATGTGTTAGAATTTTTTGTAAATTTGAAAATTTTAGGTCCGTTCGATTACCTTACTACAATCTACTATTTTTTACTACAGCTGAAAATTTTAATACAAAAAGTAAACAAAACTTTTTGTACTAAAAAATTTCCAGCTGTAGTAAAAGTAGTAAAAATGAATAGATTGTAGTAAGGTAAACGAACAGACATATATTTTAATTAAATGTCGGACATGTTTTATGTTATTTTCCAAGCAAAACTTTTGACTTTTATTAAAATTTCCCCAAATGATATAAATCAAACTCTTACCTTTAAGGCCTGGGCAGCTTCTTCATGCGTAGCACTTCGTAAATCCATATCATTACAACTCAGCAATTGATCACCACGTTTTAATTCTCCACCCAAATCAGCTGGACCGCCAGCCAATATAAATGAGACATAAATACCTTGACCATCTTCACCGCCGACAATATTAAAACCTAAACCTTGTGGTCCTTTTTGTATGGTTATTGTACGTGATTCTCTAAAATATTTACAAAATAAACACATTATTAACACATTTAAACAAATAAAAATATAGAAATGTAATGATTTTTTCAAAATAGCAATAAATTAAAACTTAATACTTTTTAAAATTTTCATAACGAAGACGATGAACACGTAAATTATTCACCACCTGTAGCCGATTATTATTATTATTATTTGTTAAACGTGTCTCATATTGTTGATGTCGATATTGTAGTTGTTGTTGTTGTAGTTTTTCATCTACTTTTATCGTCCATATCAGAGGTCTACGTAAATTTGCTATGCGTTCATCTAAATTTAGTAATTGCAATTGTAGACAACTCATTTTTGCAACAACAAAATTAATAATGTACAATTAAAATTTATAGAATAAAAAATATTTATGCGTCTCAGGTGTCGTGATTAAGAATACATAAAAGGAATTTCTTTGAAATTTTGCCAAAACATTCATTGACTTTGTGTGTTGTTTTTTTTTTACTACTATTTGTTATTTGCTAATAAATATGTGGGGGACTACTTTAATTTTTGGGTGTGTAGTGACTGTGTAAACGTAATATGTATTATTGCCGTGTTTACTATCACTTTAATTAATAGTGAAGTAGTAGAGTTTATTATCTAAGGTTTACTAAACGACTAACTAATTAATGCAGAAAATTTTGGGGAAAAAATTTTTTTAGATATAATTCGCATTTGCCTGCTTTTCACCCCTTTGAAATCTTTTTGTTACGATAGTAAGAAATTTGTTAACAGTAAAAATTTTATAAATAGTATAACTTAAAGTAGAGATGGAAGTGTGATGGCTTATTAAGGCTAAAATAAAATTTTTGACTTAAGTACTACCATCTGAAACAAACCGCTGATAACACAGACCGTCAAAATTTGAGAAAATTCGAGACCCTGGTATTAGAGTAAACATTTGTAAAGGTTAAAGCTACGCTGAATCCAAATCTGACCTCAGAATTGGCCTATCACATCAATTTTTGGAACGTGTATAACTGCGAGTATTAACTAGAGTTCGCAAATAATAGAGATATTTCATAATCGCGAATAATTTTTATTGCAATAGCTTTATTGAAAAACTTAACGTAAATAAGTCACCGGGACCGGATGGTATACCAGCACTGGTGCTGAATCAGTGTGCTTCGACGTTAGCACGTCCACTGGCTAACCTTTTTATATTGTCCTTCCGTAAGGGAATCTTTCCATCATGTTGGAAGGTTGCCAATGTGCAGCCAATCCCTAAAAAGGGTGCGGCTAATAACCCTGATAATTACCGCCCAATCGCAATATGCTCAGCGCTCTCGAAGGTAATGGAGAGTATGGTAAATTGCCATCTTGTTAGGTATCTGGAGGCTAACTTACTTTTAAACGATCGACAGTATGGTTTTCGGAGAACTCGTTCTACTGGGGATCTGTTGGCGTTCCTTTCCGAACGTTGGAGTCGTTCGATCCACCATTTTGGTGAGAGTAAGGTGGTTGCTCTGGATATTTCCAAGGCATTTGATTGTGTGTGGTACGGTGGGCTCATATCCAAGCTTAATGCCTTTGGTGTCGGTAATGAATTCTCTCGATTTATTTTGAGTTTCCTCAGGGATCGTTCTATACGTGTTGTTATAGATGGGTTCTCATCTGATGAGTTTCGGCTTCAATCAGGGGTACCGCAAGGTTCTGTTCTTTCTCCTACCCTTTTTCTTATTTTTCTTAACGACCTTCTAAGTCGAACTCAAATCCTATCTACTCTTTTGCAGATGACAGCAACATTTGTCATTCATTTTCCTTTGATCGTAGGCCAAGCCTTGTTGAGGGCAAAAGGCAGATTATGAATGACACACTTAATCAAGACCTGTTGACAATCTCGGAGTAGGGTCTTGCGAATAGGGTCAAGTTTAATGCACGCAAGACTCAATGTTGTATGTTGACCCACAGGAATGTGGAATCAAAAGTGTCATCTGTACATATGGGTGGTATAAGTATCGAGGAATCTGACACTCTTGATGTTCTGGGCATGAAAATTCAGTGTGATGTCCGTTGGAATAAGCACGTATTTCAAGTGTCGAAAGAAGCATTCAAGTGTCTCGGTTTTTTAAACCAGTGTAAGAAGTACTTCACCTCATCAGATCTCCTTACTATTTATACCACATACATCCGACCGAAGATGGAATACAACTCCCATATATGGGCAGGGTGTGTCCAACTCTATTGACTCATTGGAGCATCGTCGAAATGTGGGTTGTGTGACTCTGTTCTATCGATATTACCATGGAAAGTGTTCTGTTGAGATAAGTGAACTTATCCCTAGAGCCCGAGTTTTTGTTCGCAATACTCGGTTGTCTAGTAGATCACATCTATTGTCCAGAGAAGGTTCGTTCATCAGTCGAACTAGCCGTATGTGGAATAATCTTCCTGCAGAGGTCTTCCCAGTTTCTTTCAATGTAGATAAATTCAAGTCAAATATCCACAAACACTACTCCCTCTTTCCCCCTCCTCATAACCTATTTTCCTGATATCAACACAATGTACTGTATTAATAGGGGCTTCCCGTGAGTGTTGGTTCAACGTAAAAAAAAAAAATACGTACGAAACGTAGCGAAAAATCGATTGAATTTGCATTCATAGGAAAAATACCATGAATATAGCGAAAACTCGGGGTTTTCAAACTTTATGTTAAGATATTTGGAAGAACTTTCAAACGACATAACAAAATTTATTAATAAAGTTTAATACTTGCAGTTATAACGTCTCGAATATGGCAAAAAACCGATCAACAAATTCAGAAAAAAATAGTAGTCGAAATATTTTTTTAAAAACCACTAGACCATCTCTATTTAAAAATCTTAATGTATTTTGCAATATTATGATTCACTATTCTAGGAACCCACTGTTATGATTGACTACTGTACTAACATATCTAAATTAGTTTTATCTTTGTTATCTAATTTAAATAAAGAAAATCTTAAATGTTAATGGAGTGTGGAATACAATTTTTTGTAAATTTTATTTCGTATACGAAATAATTTGTGAATTTTTACACCATTTACAAGTATAACTCAGAAAATATTCTAAAAAAAATCAAGTAAAAAAGTTAAATTCGGCCTTCCTGAATTTATTGAAACACTTCACAATGTAAAAATATTATTGAAAAATAATTAATTTAAAAAACATAGTAAAAGAAAATTATTTTGTAAAAAAAAATTTTGCTGAAATAAAATGTCGGTAAAAAAAATTATTAAAAAATATATTCAGAAAAAAAAGGTTTTTGGGTGACAAAAAAAATGGTACTTCTTAAAATACCATGCTGTATCAAATTCAGTTTGCATGTGTCCACCAGCTGCTGAATTTAGGAACTTTGTATTTTGAGGTTATGAAAAATGTTCCAAAATTTTCGAGCTGTCCTTATATTTTTGTTCATAACTTGTGAAACGCTGAACCTACATATCCGAAAGACTTTGATCTTTTTCTGATATGCAAATGTTTCATTTGTAAAACGAAAATACAAAAAACAAGTGAGAGTGTTAAAATATAAATTAAGCAATAACTCAAAAAAAGGATCAGATACGATTTTTGTCTTTACGATTTTTAAATTTAATTTCATATTATTTTTGCACTTAAATAATACAATTTTATCATTATTACAACATATTTTATATCCACCCCTACAAAAGAAGGGCGGCGCTGGAAAACGAGGCATTTTAATACCCTACACCACTCTGTGTGTGGTTCAGAGTATAATAAGTTTGTGCTGGTGTTTGTAACTATCCGAAAAATTGGTCCTAGACACATCTTGAAGTATACCGATCGACTTTGTGAGACGATTTAGCGATATCCGTCCTTCTGTCCATGTAAACGTTGTGAGCACGATACAGGTCGTAATTATCAATCGATTTGTATGAAATTTGAAACTTAAACTTCCTTTGGCCCAAGGATGAAGCCTATTAAAATTGAAAAAAAATCAGTCCATGTTAAGACCTAGCCCCCATACAAACGTCCCTTTTAAAATTTCGCTCAAATGACCCTAATAGCCGTATTATAATTGGTATCCTTTCGAAAGATCGGCGGGTGACAACAGGGAGATCTTTCTTGTTAGTCAAACGGTATTTGATGTGTTGTGTAAAAAATCAGTGCATACTTTTAGGCTCAAAGAAAAAATTGAACATTTCGTTCGGAAGTAAAATAAATGGTTTACTTGTAAAACGCTAAACGATTATTTTCTTTTTAAAGAAAGCACTTTAAAAATCAAAGTGGAATTGAATTGGAAGTGCTTTCATTCCGAAAAAAAAAAGTTTTACGTTTTTAGAGGAAAATTTTTAAACCACTTCAGAACTCGACTCAGTTATATAAGAAAACTATCATATTTTGTAAAAAAAATAAAAAAATCGTAAGTTGAAGTAAAAGTTTTACTGTAAAAAATATGAATTTTGGTATGCCTTAATAAATGCATTAAAATGCTTTATTTTCAAACAAATAATTTATAAAAAAAAATACAATAGGCCTTTAAGGCTAATTGTAACGATAAGATTTTCTATATTATTTTCAAAATTATTTGTAAAAAAAAAAAATTAATGCATATATTTAGGCAGAGAAAAAAATCGTACATTTTACTTTAAACAGCTTTAAATTTCAGTCAACAGAAAAATATTTTCTTATACCATTGAGAAATTTTAGAAATATTTCTAAAAATGTCGAATATCATACGTAATACAAATTTTTCCTTTAATCCTTAAAGTATGCACTCCTTTTTTCCCCAAAATATCGAAAATCGTTTTATTTAATCTGATATACTTATCACTTGAAAACTACTTTAAAAAAAAAACTTAAACCAAACTATAGTTATCAAACTCACCTTGTTATATCCTCCGTGCTAACAGCTCGTGGAGTGCCTGGCGGCACAGCAGCTAAAACATTTGATGAGGCATACCTAGATGCTGGTTGTTCTATAATTTGATTTGATTTTTTTTTTTTTGTGTTTGATTGTACCAATTCAAAAAAAAGCGTATAATATAGAAAAAATGCCCAAACAAAATAATTGGTTGGGAGGGAAAAAATACAAAAGTTTATATATTAGTGGTATTAAAGCAAGGTTTTCTTAGTTGTTTAGTTGTAGTAGTAGTTAGGTTTTATATTTGATTTGGTTCTAAAGCCAGTTGGTGGAGGACAATAAATATTTTTTTTTTTTAGATTTAAAGAATTTTTTTTTTTGTAAAACATAGAAAGGAATAAGAAAAAAAAAGAAAATTAAAGAAAAAACACACCACTCTTGTATGCAGCAGCAGCAGACATGCAAACACACAAATCACAAACAAATTACTCGTAAAAATTTTAAAATCATATTTGAAAAAAATAAATCATAGACCACAGCAAAAAAAAACGTGCAAAACAAACGATTAAACAAACAAATTTTGTTGTTGAAAAAAGAAAAACCAAAGGTTTTTGTTCATTAACCCATTTCATTTTTCATAATGTCCTTTTAACATGCAAATTAATTTATGGTTAAATAAAAAAAAAATAATAAAAAAAGTCTTAGGTTTCAGAATGCGAATTTATAAGGAAAATTGAAAATGAAAGAAATTAAAATAATAAACACAATACGCTACTAATAACTAAAATGTCTGATTTGTTTCGATATATTAATTCCACAAGCATACAAGTGTAGCATTTCGGTTTTTTTTTTAAGAAACGATGTAAAAAGTATGAATTTTCTTTTTGTTGAGAAAGAGAGAGATATACTAGCAAAGGTGGGTAATAGAAATTACAATTGGGAAGATAAATTTTAAAAAAATACCTTTGGATTTAAGAAATTATGTAGATGTTTTATGATTAAAAAAAAACCTTCAGAAAATTAGAAAAATTTTCTATAGAAAATTTATTATCGGTATACGCCCGTATTTAAAATAATATCGAGTCTCTCATTTCAATCATTACAATGAAGAAACATGCGTCTAACATCGATCTACAAGCTTTTCCTTTTAGCGTGTAATTTTCCGCTGCATGATGGAATTTTTGTATGGAAAAAAAGGTTTTCTTTCGATTTTAAATGTCCGGGTAATTTTTTTATTCTACTAGGACTGAAACTTATGTGGTACAAATTTGAAGCCAGGGGTTAATTGAATTAAATTAACCCGTCCGCTGAGTTTTGGATTTTTGGAAATTATTAAAAAAAAATTTAAAAAATATGTCTTGCGACACATTATTTTTGTTAATTTGAATACGCTGAAAACAAATAACAAAAAAAATTAAAATCGGCCAAAGGGTTTTTGAGATATTTCTATTTGAAATTTGCAAAAAATGGCGGGTTTTTTCTGCGTTCAAGAAATTTTTTAAAAAGATGGCGAAACATTTTTTTACCCTAATCTTTAAAAGAGCTTGAGACAGTCTATCATTTAAACTTAATTTGTGCCATATCTGATTATTTTAACCCATGACGCCCTTTGATCAAAGTTTTGGATTTTTGGAAAATTTACACCAATATTTTGGATTTCAAAAAATTATTATCTTTAGCATGCTGAATATTCGGTTCAGCGGTTTTCGAGATATACCCCCATGTGATGAAAATCGTTCGATTTCAAATCGATCGTTGTTGAGTTTTCAATTTCGACGATTTTGAAATATATGTAAGAAAAATAAAATTGTATGAATTATTTGATTATACTCATTCCTTTAAAAACAAATTCAAGTTATTTTGGCTTTTCTGTTAACTTTTCGAATTTCGATTTTTAATGAAATCGATCGAAATTGAAATCGTTCGATTTCCATCACATACCAGATAAACTCAAAATTTTTTTCCACTGACTTGAGACAAACTTAATTTGAACCAAAGCAGAACATTTTAACCCCCCCTTCGATTAAAGTTTAAGTTTTTGGTGAACATTTTCTAAAAAGCCAAAACTTTAATCACATGGCGCCGAGGGCTAAAATGATCGGATTGGTCTCATATTTTAAATAAATGTAATGCTCTATAGAAGGGTCAAGGTAAATAAATTTAGATTTTTTTTTTAATTTTTTGAACGTAGAAAAAAAAAATTCGTTTTTCAATTTCAAACAGCGATATCTCGAAAACTGTTCGACCAATATTAATTTTTTTACGCATCAAATTTAATAAATATGATGTGTCGCAAGGCACATATATTTTAATTTTTATTTTAATTTTCAAAAATCTAAAACGTTAATCACCACGGCCCTTAAATTTGTAATAAAAAGTTGAAGAAAAAATGTCAGCTACACATTATGTCCATTCGATTACCCAAAATTCAAAATATTTTTACTACAACTGGAAATTTTTGTTTATTTTTTGTATTGAAAATTTCCAGCTGTAGTAAAAGCAGTAAAAAAATAGTAGATTGTAGTAAGGTAATCGAACGGACCTATTGTGTAGCTTATGTGTAATTGATTCCACATACAATTTGTGTGTAAATTTTAGGTCTTTTCCTTTTTAAGAATGACAAACAATTACCCAAAGTTACGGAACTTTAAATAAAAGTAATTTTTTGACACTTTTTATATAAAAATTAATATTTTGGTACTTTTTTTCAAAAAGAACTTCTGTAAATTCATCCGGGGACACACTTTTTATATAAAAAAAATTTTTGTTACTTTTTAAAAAAAAAAAAAATATTATTTTGACATTTTTCATAAAAAATTGCCATATTTTAGTAAAAAGTACCAAAAATTTTTATAAAGAAGGAGAAAAATGATACTTTTTATTAAGTAGAAACAAAATATGTAGTAAGTTTTAACAAAATGATACTTTTTATAAAATAGGAACAAAATAGCACCTTTTTAAAAAAGTAAATGTTTTCTTTTAAAATAAAACTGTTTTATATTGTTTTTATTTTATAATGCAAAGAAAGTACTATTTTTTATATGAATGTACTTTTTATAAAATGTACCAAAACTGTACTTTTTTGAAAAAGTTTCAAAATTGTACTATAAAAAAAATTGATTCCTTTTTATCAAAAATTGGACTTTTTTGAAAAAAAATATGATTCCATTTTATCAAAAAATTCCATCCTGGTATACACTTTTTATAAAAAAAAAGTATTTTTTGTTACTTTTTACAAAAAAAAATATTTTTTGTTACTTTTTGTGAAAAAGTACTATTTTGATAATTTTTATGAAAAAGTATTTTTTTTATAAAAACTAATTTTTTTTTGAAAAAAAGTACCAAAATAGTACTTTAGAAGTACAAAAATATCACTTTTTTAATAAAAAAAGTAACAAAATAGTAAGTTTTAACAAAATGGTACTGTTTTAAAAAAGTACCAAATGTTCTCTTTTGAAAAAAGTACCAATGTTTTCTTTTATAATAAAACTATTTTATAAAAAGTATCAAGAAAGAACCTTTTTTTATATGAAAGTACTTTTTTGGAAAATATACCAAAATTGTACTTTTTTAGAAACAGTACCAAAATTATTTTTGGGAAATTATTAGATTTATTATTAGACCTTTAATATGAAATTTAAATTCTTTGAAATATGAAATTTACCAAATAAGTTGTTTATTTCTTACTTAAATATAAAAAGTCAAAAATAATAAAACAAATAACAAGTGAAAATGTTAGATTAACATTTTTTCAGCAATTGATTTTTCCCAGTATTTAGTCATTTTTTTATTTCCTTAGGCCTAAATAATTTAAAGTAAATTGAATAAAATTAACCAGTGTCGCCCACATATCAAACATTTAAATTTTTTAAAAATTAAAAAAAAAATTATCTTGCGATTTATCAGAATAATCAAATTTTGATGCTCTTAATATGAAACCAGTCAAATGGTTTTCGAGATATCGTTATTTGAAATTTGTTCTCTTCGATCTTTAAATAGAAGTATTTTTTCTGCAGAAGTACATTTTTGTTACTTTTTAATAAAAAAGTAGATTTTTTATAAAAAAAAATACATTATTCATATAAAAATACCAAAAAAGTATTTTTTAGGAAGAAGTAACAAAATAGTAAGTTTTAGCATAAATTTAATGGAACTTTTTATAAAGTGGAAGAAAATAACGCTTTTTAAAAAAAGTACCAAAATAGTTCAAAATTTTTCTTTTTTATAATAGAACTATTTTATAAAAAGTACCAAGAAAGTACTATTTTTTATATGAAAGAAAGCACTTTTACCAAAGAACCAAAACTTAACTTTTTTGGAAAAAGTACCAAAATTGTTCACTTTTGGAAAACATTGGTTTTTAATAGACCTTTAATATAAAATTTTAATTCTTTGAAATAGAAAGCCCAATAAACCAAACTGTACCGTTATGATATCTAGGCAATATTACCTAATTATCACGTATTATACGAAAACGATACTCTTTTCGTTCTTAATGTACCTTCCTTATGATATCGTTTTTCCATAAAAATAACATAACGATAGTAAAATCGCCAGAATTTTTCGAAAAACTGTCGTTATTGCTGGCGATAACGATATTGTTTCGATATGAGTATGAGATATTGTTTTCGCTATCGAAATTTTCAGGAATGACGATAGCAAAATCGCCAAAAATTTGAAAATGGTATCATAATTTTATATTAAGGTGACATCCATTGTAGCCACATAATCTCAAATCCAAAGGATATCCGTTTATTTAAAACTCCCCAATTACAACGTTTAAAAAAATAAATAGAATAGAAATTAGTTAAAGAAGAATAAAAATCATAATAAAAAAACAAAATTGAAAAAAGCTTACGAGGCAAAGGTGACTGGGATCTAGATGTAGATGTAGGAATTGGTTCAGCTACAGCTGGGGAAGATGCATGGTGCTGATTATTGCTATTGTTAGTAATTGTAGCTGTTGTTGGTGGTTGCATAGCGTTTGTATTGTTGTTGATGTTGTTGTTGGTGGTTGGTGTGTATGGTGTGGTGGAAGATGAGCGAGCAAAATCAACAACTGTTTGTCCTATAGTATTTATCGCACCTGTTGAATGCGAATTCACTTGATTGAATGTGTGACCTGATGTCGAAATGACATGACCCGTTTTTCCTACTACCAATGTAACCTTATCGGTAATGGATTTGAGAGTGGCTACGGCTAGTTCATGAGTAACATTTTCTAAATTTTTATCAACCTAAAACATAGAGAGAGAGGTAACAAAATAAGTAAAGTTCATGTTGATTATGTTTGTTGGAACTTACCCCATTGGCTTTAACGGCTATTAACTTATCACCAATGGATAAACGACCATCAACAGCAGCAGCACCACCATCCATTATTTTGGTAACATATATACCATTATCTCCTGGTATATGTTGATTACCAATACCACCGGCAATTGAGAAACCCAATCCTTTATTACCCTTAACCAAGTCGATATCAATAACTTTGGGTCCGGAATCTGCCGTCTGTACAGCTGACATTTTTGGACTAATACCATCTACAGCGCCTGCGCCACCACCTCCAGTACGTTTTCTTTTTACATGTAACTTAACAATATTGCCGGCTTTCTTAAGGGCTTCTACTGCGGAAGCATGTGGTACATCGACCACAGAGACATCATTAACGGAGACAATAATATCGTTGACACTTAAGCGACCATCGGCAGCAGCAGCACCACCCGCTATTAATTTGGTAATATAAATTGATGAATCATTACCAACATGTGGATTATCTGTGCCACCGGCTATGGAAAATCCTAAACCAGAATTGCCACGTTCCAAAGTAATATCTTCAAACTGCCAACTATCGTCACCATTAACCTGAAAAAATGAAGAGTTTTTAAAATAGAAAATTTTAATAATGTTTTTTTTTTAATTATGCCCGTGTAAAAATCAATTAGATATGATCTGATCTGTTCAGATCTAATTAAAATAATTTCGGATTTTTAGATTCGAGATTTGTCACCATTCGAGATCTGTTCAGATACAATTACTGATCAGATCTAATAAGATTTCATTGGGGACAATAGATCTATTTGAATAAAGTTGATATAATTAGATCTTAACAGAATAGATCAGATGCAATCATTTTTTTTTTCATGAGTAATTACGAAACATAAAATGTTTTAATTTGTAGACACATATGTACCTATATTCAAGTAGTAAATGATAAAATGAAGGAATACCATCACTTTAATTTTACCACTTTTTTTTTTTTTTTGATGGGACGAATACAATGAGGAACAATATTTTTAAAATGAAAACACACAAAAAGCCAGTAGATCTTTTGAAAGATCTCTTACCTTATTTGAAGAAGCCCGATGTGCCTAAAACATAAAAATAAAGCAAAATAATAAAAATAACGGAATTAAAAAGAAAAAGTTTAAACAAAAAAATGTCTTTTTCAGTCGTTTTTAAATAAAAAACCAAAACATACAACTTGAAGAAATATTTTTTAAATCTCCCCATTTTTAAATTTTTCTTTAAAAGCAAATTTTTGTGGTTTTGGGACAAAATTTATATTTTCCAAAGATTTTTCTTGTGCTTGAGGAATTATTTTTTTTTTTTGTTTATCGCCAAAATATCTTTCGCATCTGAAAACGGCGATATAATCAAAATACTACTTTGACTTTTTAATAAAATGATAAATTTTTGATATTGACGCAATAACAGGGTCACAAAAAGTAACGGCCGTATTCATAATGTAAAACGAGTGCCTATTATCGAGTGTCTAACTTTTTTTTATTCGCAACTAGAGTTTTTCTTTCCCGAACTTTTTGATTTCCCGGGAAAGCGGGATTCATTTTTAAATTTTTAAATTTTTAAAAAACTAAAAACCCAAAATTTTGGTCAAAAAAAATACATAAAAACCTTATGAATGCGATTACACTACTTATAATGTTTATTAACACTATAAAAATATTATTTAGTACCTTTAAAACAAAAAAATAATAAGTTTCGAGAAAAAAAGAACAATTTTTGCTACCCATTTTTTATAAAAAAACGGTCCAAATATGTCGAAGTCTTTTAAGAGTATTTTTAAGGGAATATGTTATTTGACATCGCTTTATCTGTTTTAATAATAAAAATTCATCATTTATTATAATTCATCTCAGTTCATTTTTACAATTGGTTCTCAACGCTTTGCCTCTAAAACACATTGAAACTATTTCAGAGGAATTTCTCAATTATGTCTCTGAAACTGAATGTAACTGTTTCAGGGAAATTAAATTGTTAGAAAATTTACACCAAAAAATTATTCAAAAAATTTAAAAAAAATTAAAAATTCTGATTTCTAAAAGAAAACCCCGTTAATTTCAGAGTCATTCCACACACATATTTTATATCAATTTATCGATTTAAAAGGAATCATGTCCAGAGACATACATATTTTCTAGAGTCCGACCGAATATTCGGTTTCGGTCTCGGTTTCGGCCGAATAATGGGGTTTCTGCCTCTATTCGGTATTCGGCAAAATTTTGGCCGAATATTAGCCGAAACCGAAACTTTTTGGTATTTTAAAAAATATGTAAAAATATCGCTGAATTTTTTGATTTCGTATTTCATTACACTTGCTTCAGTTCAATTGAAGAAAATGTTACAAGTTTATGCAATAAATGTAAAACTGTTTCAGTTCAAAAATTATTTTCTCCTAATCTGCAAATGAAATATACAATTTTTTTGTAAGTTTTTTAAAAAATATATTTTTTTTTTTCAAAAATACAACAATTCCTATGGATTAAAAGCATTATATGCTGTATATTAATCTTTAACAACTTTTTAATAATTTTATTCATGCCAGGCGGTAATTTTTTGTAAGTTTCGGTTTCGGTTCGGTTTCGGCCGAATATTACTTTTTCGGCCGAATATTCGGTTCGGTTTCGGTTCGGCCTCGAAAACTGGTTTCGGTCGGACTCTAATATTTTCTATAGAAACAAATAATCATACTGCAAATTTTTCTAATGCAGGTCTCAGAAAGAAAATTTCTCAGCTTCTGAAAAAAAGAATCGGGTTCTGAAAATTATATCCTATCGAACATTTAGATATTGTGAGATTTTTTTCATTTCGTAAGTCTCAGATTTTATGACATTTTTTTCCCCGGGAAATCCCGTCCCGGGAATTCCCGTGAAAAACTCTATTCGCAACTGGCCTTAAGGGGCATAAAATTTAGTTATGTAAACAAAATATCGGATATTAGAACTTAATATTGGTTATCACAACTGAAATAAAGATTAGTACAGCTAAATATTGGTTATAAAAATTAAATATTGGTTATCACAATTAAATATTGGTTATCACAAATAAATAATCTGTTAGCACGATAACGAGCTTATAGAAACAGTAATTTACGTGTCATATTTTAGACAGGATCGCCATTTTAACAGACATACTGGTCCAAATATGGACCGATTAGATCTATCTTTGTTAGATCTTTAATTATTGTAAAAAACACACACAAACCAAATTAAGGTAGAATTTTTTTTTTGTTGCCAATTGATTGATTGATTATTTCCTAATTCACAATTAGGAAATATTTTGTAAAAATTTTGTTTCTTTGCGTTATTTATTTGATAAATAATAAATAAATAATGACAGCAAAATTTTATGTTCCAAATAATCGGTTTTAGAATGCATCATATTACCCTGCAACCGATTCAACTTAACATTCCAGAATCAATGATTTTTGTTTGACATTGTCCCGAAAGCAATCGTTTCTTTTAGAGCAAGTATTTTTTTAAAATAATTTTACATAGAAAATTTTGCTGTGATTAGGTTAGGTTGGATATTCGTTCGCCAATTTGGCGAATTCACTCGGAGGCTATAAGGCCCATTGTGATTCCCCTAAAGTTGTCTCCCTACTCCCCTCTGATATACAAAATTCTACCTCTCAAACAACCCCGATTCTCTAAGGTATTCTGCTAGAGATGTCAATGGGACACTGTTTAGGCAACCTAGGTCATAAAAAAATCGTTACCTAAATACTTAAGACGACGTTTCATCGGACCCGGACATTCAAATTGTTGTGATTACCGTAGAATATATTTAAGAATCTATTGTAGTAGGAATCAGTCCAAAAAATTTTACTGAAAACAACCTGAAATGGTGATTCATAAACATAAAATACCGTTACCTGCAAAAAAAATTTTTATTGCAGCCATTTGAGTCAAATTTGAAGAAGATATTTGTATGGGGGTCTAGGTGTAAACATCGACCTATTTTTTCTAATTCTAATAGGCTATGTCTTAGATTCAAGAGAAGCTTAAATTTTAGACAAAAAGATTCAAACAAAACCGACCTGTATCTAGCGCACAACATTTACATGGGCAGACAGACGGACATCTCTAAATCGACTACAAAAGTTATTCTGTGTCGATTGGAATAAAATAATTGAAGGTGGATCAGATTCACATTTAACTAATAAAATTTTCTTTCTCGTATTAATTTTAACATGTGTACATACATTCATTTTCCCCAAAAATCCATATTGACTTTTCTTGTACACATTTGCCAATATTTTAATTGATGTGAATTTTTATTTTTGGTTACGATAGGAAAATTAAATGAATAACAAAACAATAATTTAAACGCCCACTTGCTTAATAGAGAGAAGAAACCAAGAAAATAAAGCAGCAACATCAATAGCAAAAAATAAGATCGCACACTGTAGAGAGAATCAAGACCTTAATAAGATCAAAAATAGTATGAGGTCAAAAAGTTTTTTTTTTTTTATACTACAGAAAAACAATAAATAAACATTACAATAATGTGATAAAAAATAACTTAAACATCGGAACATACGTAATGTGAATAGAAAAGAAAATCTTATGAATAGACTGCAATGGAATTCCCTCTAACAGAGTTGCCAAATAATTAGTTTTTCATAAAAGAAAGATATTAAATTTGAAAATGTTTAGAAAAATAGGATCTGTTACTAAAAACATCACAAAAAATATATATTTTTTTTAATTTGTTGTTTTGCTTAAAAAATTCAAATGCAATTCCCCATATCAGATTTGCAAAATTATTTTCATTAATGGAAAAATTTGTCTTGAAGCACTAAACCGAACTTTGAAAAACGACACATTTTTGTACTATTCTTAAACAAATAAAATATTTTTATGTCAGAAGAAGTTTAAAGTCCTGGACTTTCACCCAGGGAGTTAAAAAATGCATTTTTTTTGGCGGGGTGGATATAAAAAAATAATAAAATTATATTACTGAAGTGCAAAAATCGTAATAAATAAATTTGTTAACTTTTTTAGCGAAGGGGAAGAGTGCTCCCAGCCTCCCCAATACCCATCATTTTTTAATATTTTAAATTTTTAAGGGTAATAATGATTTGGCACAACCGAATTTAATACACTCACTAGTTTACTTAAAATAATTTTTTTAAAGCACGTGAATATTAGAATTTTGGCTATGATCCATTACAGATAATGACCGTTTTAACCTTTGTTGTTTTACAACAAACGTGCACGTAAATATTACAGGTATTCACGTTAGAAATGTTCAACTGTACAAAGTACGAAATGCGAAAATTTTAAAATAAAACACAGAACAAAAATTTGCACTTTACAAGGAAAAAAAGATCTGACGTGAATACCGCTATTATTTTTTTTTTTTTCATTATTAAGAAATCGTTTTACAATAAATTATTAAGAAAACGTTACAACAAAATAAATTTTTTTTTTTACTAATTTTTAAGAAATATGTATTGCTTTAATTTAAGCTCATTAAAATAGTCAAGATATAAAGATCAAAGGTCACAAAAATCGTTTTCCTTTCTAGTTTTTTTGAAAATTTATCGCTTGATATGCGTCGAACGTTTTAGAGTATGACAAAACTTGTAGTGCATCAAATCGCTCCTTTACTTGTATAGTGTCATAACTCAAAATATTTCATTTTGCAGAAAACACGTTTAAAGTTTACTATTGAAACTGGTTTTTAATTGCAAAAGGCCGGTACATAGAAAATGTAATAATGGCGTGTACTCTTCTCAAACGATGAGTTCAAAAGATATTAATACGAATTTTTGACACAATATAAAGCATGATATAACGAATAATTCTGCCTCATTAACTCAAAAAACGCATTTTTTGAGTTATGACACTATACAAGTAAAGGAGCGAAATGTTCTATATATTTTGCATTAATAATTTTTTTCGCAGGACCTATTGCTGTGGGGACACATTGCTGGACAAAATAAGTGCACAGGTATAAAATATATGTAATTCGTTAACGACAAATTTAACAATAAAAGGCCTTATTATAACCAATCGGATATTATTAGAAAAAGTGCTGTTTTGATAATTTATTAAGCTTTATAGTGTCTAGCTTAATAGTGTCTAGATCAAATAAATAATAAATGTTCTAAGAGGGTCGAACTGAAAAATGATATTTTTATAAACATTTTTTTTAAGTTTTTTTAAAAATATTTTTAAATTGATTTTTTTAAGTTCAAACATAAAAAAAATAAAAAAAAATTTCAAATAATTTATATTTGGTACTAAGCTAATTTTTTCAATGACCCAAACAAAAATCAAAAATTTTTTAAATGCAGTAAAAAAATCTGCATTTTTTTTAAATCCATCAATTTTTTTTTAACAAAGAAAATGTTTAATTATTTTTATATCTTTCTTCTTCTTCTTTATTGGCTCGACAGTCCTAGTTGGACCTTGGCCTCTCTCCGTATCTGCTTCCAGTTGTCACGGTCTCTCGCTTTGATTGACCAATTAGTAATATTAAGCAATTTCGCATCTTCGTTTACGGTATATTTCCATGTTCTTTTGGGACGTCCTTGTATTCGTGGGGTATATAGGTTTCCAGAAAATATTTTTTTTTGCTATTTCTCCTTCGTCCATTCGCACAACGTGTCCTGCCCACTGTAATCTTTGTATTCTAATAACGTCTGCAGCTGCTAGATCTTTAAGTTAAGCTACACACTCGTCGTTATAACGACGTCTAAAGGTTCATTTTTATTGGGCCTAATATTCTCGTAAGATTTTTCTTTCAAATATGTTGATTCTTTCTTCATCTTTTTTCCGCATCTCCCAAGTTTCGACAGGGTATGTTATACATGGCCTGATGATGGTTTTATATAGTTTAAGTTTCGTTTTCTTTGTTAAAAGTGATGACCGAAGGGGTTTGTAAAGAGCGTAAAAAGCTTTGTTTCCTGCCTGATTTCTGGCGTTTATTTCTTGTTCACTAGTCGCCTTTGTTGTAATAGTGGAACCCAAGTATTTAAAAGAAGTTACATGTTCAAATTTGTAGTTCCCTAGGGTGATATAACGATTTGTATTTACGGAATCATCTGCAGTACACATGTATTTGGTTTTCTTTTCATTTACGTGCAGACCTAGTTTCTGCGCTGCGGTTACCAGTTTTATGAAATTTTCTTCAAGAGCTATGGAGGTTCTGCTCACAAGATCAATATCATCTGCATAGGCTAGAAGTTGTGAAGATTTGTTGATAATGGAATTATTGCGATTAATTCCAGCCTTTCTTACAATTTTCTCTAGTGCAAAAACAAACAGTGTAGTAGCTAACGGGTCAACTTGTTTTACACCCACATTTGTACTAAAAGCTTTTGACATTTCACCAGAGATTTTGACACGATTTTCGCTGTTATTTAGGGTCATTCTGACGAAACTTACTAATTTATTGGGAATTTTAAACTCCTCAAGCAATTTTATTATTTGAGGTCTGCTGACAGAGTCGAAAGCCTGTCTAAAGTCTATGAAAAGGTGGTGTAGTGTTATATCATGTTCTCTGAATTTTTCCATTATCTGCCGTAAATTGAATATATCCTTTTACAAAACAAGCTTGATATAAACGAACTGTGTTGTTTAAAAAAGTTCTTAATTTTCTATTCAGGATTGATGCTAAGATTTTATAAGCAACGCATAATATAGTGATACCTCGGTAGTTTTCACAGTTTAGAGGGTCACCTTTTTTGTGTATCGGAATAATAACACCAATATGCCATTCTTTAGGCATTCTTTCCGATTTCCATATCGACTGTATCAGCTTATGAAATAACTTGTACATTGTTGGTCCCGATTCTTTATTTATTATTTTTATATATCGTTACTAAACACTTCAGTGTACTAAAATTAATAAACAATAAAATATTTTCTTTCTTTACAAAAATTGGTGGTCAAAAGAATTGGAGATCAAAAAAATGCAATTTTTTACAGCATTTAAAAATTTTTAATTTTCATTCGTGAAAGAGCTGTAATTCGTAAAAGATCTATTGTAATTCGACTGAATTGATCTTTTTTGATTTACAATGGGAATTTTTGAATTACAATTGGTCTTTTACAAATACTAATAGATATTTTTCGAATTACAATTGATCTTATACGCATTACAATTGATTATTTACGAATTGCAATTAATCTTTTACGAATTAAAGTAGATCTTTTACAAATTAGAGTGGATCTTTTACAAATTACAGTGGATCTTTAATGAATTGCAATTGATATTTTTCGAATTATAATTGATCTTTTACGAATTACAAATGGAATCTTCGAATTTCAATTGATCTCTTAGGAATTACATCTGTATATAGTATAGCAACTAACGGTCGTATTCGAAATACAAAACGAGTGCCTATCATCGAGAGTTTAACTTTTCTTTATTCTCAATTTTCAATAAATAATTGTATGGCTCTTGATGAAAGTCAATCATTTTATTATTATAATGAAGATAAAAGAAATTTAACATCGGTTCAAAAGCTTCATCTACTAGAAAACTTGATATTGAAAAGATAGACACTTGGTGTTGGGCACTCGTTTTTCATTTTAAATACGGCCAAAAGTTATTAAGGTTCAAATCTTAACCGGATATTTTATTTTTTTTGGTTGTAGTCGTATTTTCAACAGTTTCAGCCAAAACGGCTTTGTTAAGCAAAGCTTTTTTGCGTTAAGACATTTAACCGGAGTTTGGGATTATAAACTCCATAGATTCAGCCCAAATGACTTCGCTAAATAAAGATTTTCTGTGTAGCTAATTTCGGCCGTACAAGGAATTACAAACTCCTTAAAAAAACTAACCGTTTAGCTCTATTAGTTGGTTAGTTTTTTAAAGATTTTTTTTTTGCAATGAATTAATAAGCAATTCGATTTTTCAAATTGAATGAAAAAAAAATCGATTGCGTTCGCAATGGAATGCATTGGATTTTTAAAAGTCGAATGAAAAAAAAATCGAATGCATTCGATTTTTGAAAGTCAAATGAAAAATAAATTGACTGCATTAGATATTTATAAGTCGAATGTGTCTAAAGTGAATTTATTTTCGCTAAAATGTGATTGGGTCATGCAATCACTAAATTTTCATTCAGAATGCCAAATCGAATTATGGAATGAAATCCTTCGAAACTCTGGTTTGGGGAAAATTGCAGGAAATTTTTTTTTTAGATTTTAAGCTGGTGGTGCTCCTTTGGGCAATCTTACACTTTCGTAGAGTGAAAAAATTTGAATTTTTGGGTATTTAAAATACTGATTTAAGAAAAATTATTAATGGCAACTCAGAAACATATGCAAAAAAATACAAATATTGAGAACGCACAAATAGAAAAGAAAAACAAAAATTTTTCAGTTAATAGAATAAGGAAAAAAATTAACACATTGTAGACCAAACAATTTTTACACCCGGAATACCTCTCCTCCACCTCCAACCAACAAATGAATGATGAGCAACGTTAGTGGGTGATCGAGGAGGTAAACGGACTACTGCTGTATTGTGTGGTGGTGGTGGCATAATTTCAGTTTTACTTTAAAAATAAATGATGTTATCATACGATAAAATGGTCACATAAAAATAGCCTGTCTGAGTAAACTAAAAAATAAAAATCCATACTGATGAGCAAACATCTCAGATTTTTAGCTTAGGGAGTCTTAAATACAAAAAAAAATGTGTCATAAAATTGCACACATTTTTTTATACACAAAAATTAACAAAGATTTCTTAATAAAATTGTAGAAAATAATTAGATAGTTACCGAATCTAAATTAAACAATGAGGAGACTTTTTTGATAAAGCCTCCTCCACTGTTGCCGCTCCCGCCACCCTCTTTGCCCTTCTTTTTACGGGTGGTCATCTCGTTCGAATGTATAAAATTAACTGCTTAATAGATTATTGTTTGTTTGTTTTTCGCTAATAATTTAATTATCGTAGAATTTTTTACTTGACGTTTACACGATCACGATCTTTTAAAAAGTCCAGCAGCAATAAAAATGTAAAAAACAACGATACAAATTCTATTTTGTATGCGTTGAATAATTGAGCAATATCAGCAGCAGCAGCAACAAAATGGGTGTAATAATAACAAATATCTTAACGATAATAATTATAATTTAGTAAGCAGTTTTTCTTTATTTTTTAATATTATTATTCTCTGCTTTTGTTGTTTTTTTTTTTTTTTTTGTTTTATTATTATTTTTTGTATTTTACTCTATGTTCCGGTAAACAATTGTGAGAAGAGCAACAAAACGGAGATGTCAAATTCCATAAAATCAACACGAAACACACACACACAGACACTATATTATAAACCAAAATAACTACTACAAAAACAAAAAAAAAATCTTTCTGCAACTTTGTTGCTGAACTATAGTAGTTTACGGCTTTTTTTATGTTGTACACTTGTTGCCAATGATCTTAAAAAGGGATTTATGTATTTTTCTTTTGTACAATTTTTCTTTATCAATAAATTTATCTTTTTTTTTTATAACTAAAAACTAACACTATTAAATTGCTATAGCGAATAACATTAATGCACTTTAATTTGTTAAAGCCAGTTGTAAATTCATTTGTAACTTTCCCTTTGTATAAAACAATTGTTAAAAAAAAAAATATGTCGGTCGTCGCCAAGCAACCTTTTTTTAATGTGGAAAACACAACAAAACTCGAACAAGAAATCTACATCTATAAACGTTTACTTTTTTCTTTTTATTAAAAAAAATACTGTTAAACTTTATAATACCGTTCACATAAAACTTGTTTTCATAACATATTTCATATTTTTATGTTTAATTAAATTCTTTTTGTATATTTGTTTTCTTACGCGTTGACAAATTTGCTAGTTTTTTGCCTTTTCTTTACTCAAGTGAAAAATAATTTTTTGATGATGACAGCGTTTAGCTTTGCAGCAATGAATGAAAGTCGTCAAAGATTCAAGTCGCACAGTTACTCTAGCAACATGTTGCTTGAAAGTTAACCTCCAGTAACATTTCGATACTCGTTTTTTGTATTTGTTGTGGCAATGCTGTATAGGAATTTTTTCATTTCTTCTTTTACTTTTCTATACGTATTGTAATTTTTTTATTTATTCGTTTTTATAACACTTGCTTCACATTTATTCTTCTTAATTAATGGTGTAGATTTTTTGTTAACTTTGTTTCACTTTTTATTTTGTTTAATATTAGTTATTTTATTTATTTTAGAGAGCAATTAGCACAGAAAAACTCTTCGATCGTCATATTTTGGGTGGCTATCTGTGAATCAAGCCGAACGGTTTAAAAACGGCGGCGAGCCGCCGACGTCAGTTTTTTTAATATTTTGCCGCCGACGTTTCAGAGATTAATCACATTTGGAGCGGGATGCGTTAAGGGCAGTTTACACGTTAACTACCCTTGACCACCCTTATCTACTATTTCCCAGTATTGGTGATACGGTTTGCCGGGTTTAAATAATTTTGTATGAAAAATTATTTGAATTTGACAATTGCTATCCTCCAATACTGGGAAATAGTAGATAAGGGTAGTCAAGGGTAGTTAACGTGTAAATCAAGCTTTAAGCCCGAAAAATCCATCAAAAAGAGAGAGATTAATTTTAATTTAGAATCAAGCGGCTGATGGTTTTTATTTTGATATTTTTTTACATATCGCTCATTTATTTGTAGTGTCATAACTAGTGTTTGGGAATTTCCGGACTTTTCAATTTCCCGGGAAACGGGAAAAAAATAATTTATTTCCCGGGATTATTAATGTAAATCACAAAAAACATTAAAATTTGATTATATTTTTATTAAAAACAGTTTTATTAGAGATAAACAATTCTTCTTCTTCTTCTTCAGTGGTGTAGCAATGCTACACCTTGTCCACGAATGGACGAATAAAAAGGTGACCGAGACACGAAGTCTATGTGCCACCTTTGTGGGGATAATGTTTTGTGGGGTTTTAACACGTGGGAAACTCCGGACACAATACGACCATTGCCCTCACAATGGAAGAGTGAAACGACGCTTCCTTAACACGTGCGTGCACCGAACCAAATACGGCAGTAATATTTACGAAAAAGCATGTTGATTTGACGAAAGAACAATCATTATACAGCTAACAAAACAGGGGTGTTGATTTGAATAAAATTTTCGTTAATTTATATTTGAGATAAATTTGACGAAATTTCGTCAAATTAACAGAATTATTTTCGTCAATTTGAATAAAATAGTTTATTCAATTTGAATAAATATCATCAATTTAACTAAATAATTTTCGTTGATTCCACGATATTTTACTAAATTTTTCTACCTTGCAAAAATAAAATATCTATAAATATTATTTTTGTTATTATTTTAATTTTTTTTATTGAATAGAATATTTTAATATTTAAAGAACTTAAAAAATTTTAACTATAATAAACAAAAAAAAATACAAAATAAATAATAATTGAACTAATTTAAATATAAACTTACACAAAGGGGAAAACTAATGACTTTTTACAGCAAATGACGAAGGAAATGTACATATTTCCAAATTCCAGACGGAAACTTGTTTATCTTTGAACCCTTGTCAATATAATATGTATGTAGAATACCTAAAAACATTAATAAAAATTAGTTGTTTGTAAATTTAATTTTTATATAATCATTACTTACATGAAGTTTCTCAAAATTTAAATATGTTTTCACATGAAATTTTGCAGCATTTGAAGACGCATTTTACCATGCCAAAAATGGCATAAAAACTAATAGCTTTAGGCAATTGGATAAAATTTCTTTAAAAAATAAATTAATTTTCACAAAAAATACACTTTTTTCATGACGCTGCACATTGAAAAAATAATGGCGTCCAAACTAATAATATTAGTCAATTTGACGAAATTTTGTCAATTTGACGAAATTTTGTCAATTTTACTTCTTCAGAGGATGTAAACTTGACGAAATTTCGTTGATTTGAATAAAATTTGTTGAATCTTAAAAAAAAAATTTACAAAATTTTGTTAAAGATCTACGAAAATTTTTTATTGATTTTACCTACGAGATTTGGTTCGGTGTGTGTTTGAGTATGGTTAGACACCGTTGTCTAACGGTACTCGCGGAGAAATAACCAATACTAGCGACCGATAAACACAAACACGTTTCTAAATTTATAAAATAATTTCAGCGACGAATAGATGCTTCTCCGACGCGATCTCGATTAAGACTCGAGATAAACAATTAATTAAAACTAGTGCCTACGGTCAGTACCGTAGTACCGGTATTCCCGGTTCTCGGTATTACCGGGAAATGGTCCCGGTTTCCCGGTTCTTATTTCATTCCCGGTATTCCCGGGAATACCGGTATTCCCGGGAATGCCGGTATTCCCGGTATTACCGGTATTCCCGGGATTACCGGTATGTATATTTTGTAAAATTTTGTACAATTAAAAATAAATACATTTTATTTTTATGTACCTTTTGGTACTAAAAATAAAAAAACAACAATTTTTCTTTGCTTGTACCAAAAAAAAAATACAAAAGATGTAAAAAACACCATTTCCATTTTATTTGTCGAATTTAAGAAAAAAAAGTTACATGATTTTGAAATAATTTTACAAACACAACTAAATATTTTTTAAATACTACTTAAATAGTGTAATTTAAATATTTTATGGATCAGAACCGGGAATACCGGTATTCCCGGGAATATATCAAGAACCGGGAAACCGGTTCCAGAACTGGGAATACCGATATTCCCGGGAATACCGAGAACCGGGAAATGGGGGGCACTAAATAAAACATAAAAAATCTAAACATAAAAGTTAAAAATCCTGAAATACAATAAAAAAAAAAAATATTGCAACTTTTTCCTTCACAAAAAGTCGCAAAAAATAGCTAAAAATCGCAAAAAAAAATTTAAAACTGCGTTATTCGAGAAAAAACTAACATAGTTGGCAGCACTTTTAATATTTATTCTGGAAATGTTAATTCTAGGTTCAAATTTTTTTATATTTTTTTGACAGTCTTAGCAAAATTATCATTCATCGACGTATATTTTTTGACTTTTTGCGTTTTTTCATGATATTAACATACTTACACTTGGTCAATTTTCCTATGAATATTTATTTGCACAAAAAATACAAAAAATATCAAATGTAATTATACCTTTATGTAAAAAAAAAAATGGTAAAAATTAAAGTAAAATAAACGTTTTTATGTAAAAAGGTTTATTTTACAAAATTCCCGGATTTCCCGGGAAAAATTAAAAAAAATCCCTGGAATTTCCGTCAGTGTTTTCCCGGGAATTCTCGGACCCCAAACACTAATACCTGTATGTAAAAAAAAATGGTAAAAATTAAAGTAAAATAAACGTTTTTATGTAAAAAGGTTTATTTTACAAAAAATTCCCGGGAATTCCCATCAGTGTTTTCCCGGGAATTCCCGGGAAATCCGACCCGGGAATTCCCGGACCCCAAACACTACTTAATACACAAAAAACTTTATTTAGCGAAGCCGCTAAACTAATTTATGGAGTGTGTAAACCCTAAGCCCGGCCGAAGGCCGCTACGTAGAAAAGCTTTTTTTACGAAAATTCTCAAGAAAAAAATAAGAAATTTTTCTCAAAAAAAAATTTTTTTTTGGCCTTTTATGGGTTAATAATTTTTTTACAAAAATGAAAGATATTTCAATTACCTTTCGAATGACACCAATATTTTTGAAATCGAACAATAAATAACGAAGATATAAGCAAAAAACTTCAAGTCGAGATAACTCGCTAAATACGTGTAGCCTACAATTTTTTTTTCTTCGAAATCATCGCTAAAAGGGCTATTTTCAATTTTATTTTTTTTGACAAACTCAACTTGTTCCAAAAATTCAGCTAAATTTAGCTATTTTCAGATTTTGCTGATTTTCGTTTAAAAAAAAAACGTTGACATAACTTTAACTTAGTGCAATTGTTAAGCGTTGCCAAATGTTGACGAATTTGCATGTCTTTTGTTATTGTAACAAAAACAATAACTAATAATTATAGTCGTTTTACAGTTTCTTTAAGAAAGTTTTTCTTTTGAGTATACAATTTAGAGGTTTCTATCTATTTTCAAAGCGGATTTTTATAAACAAAAGTTGGCATCACTGTACAAGTGTTAAGCGTTGCCAGATGTTAATTTCACTGTTGCCATTTCGGTATTTTCCACTGTTGCCATCTCGAAATTTTTCTCAATAGCCGTTTTTTTTGTATACCGGGCAAAAATGTGTTTAAACCATTAGCAAATTTTTACAAGTTGTTTAGACTACTATTTTAGCTCTGTTTACATTGTCCCACTGAGTCTTTGGATTTTAAGCTAGTAAAATATAATAAGTCTTTTAAAAACAGCTGTTTGTATAAAAAAACACAATTTTTTTTAAAAAACAAACACAATTGTTTTAAAAAATATCCCTGATCTTATAACACACAACCATTTTTTGAAATATTTAAAAAAAGGATGTCTTTTTAAATTGTCAACAAAATCTAATAACACACAAGATTATATGAAAAGTCTAAATACTAGTAGTAGAATGATGCCTGTAGGTGAGGTTGTGGTAAGGTTGGTTAACGTCAGTCCGTTTAAGGGCGGATTACTCAATGAAAAGTTAGCTGCTAACTACCGATTTAACGGAGCCTTATGTCAAAATTTGTATAAAAATGTTAAATTTAACGGAGAGTTATTTTTTAACGGAGCATTCAGTAATTCGGCCTTAATAAAACAAAAATAATAATTAAAATAAAAACTAAGCAAACTAATGTTAAGAGCCATACATTACCTTTAAATTAAAAACGCATTCAAAATTAAACAAAAATAATAAAAAAAACGTTAAAAAATAAGTTAAACTTTATTAAAAAAATGTTTTATTTTGCCATGCAAAATTAAAAATAAATAGAAAGCATAAAAATTAAAATAAAAACTTAAATTTATAATTAAAGCCTTTAGCAATAAAATAGATGCATATAATAATTAAAAAATAAAATTCGAAATAAGAGCATAAAACAATAAACAACAGTTATAAAATTGTTTTATAAAAAAAAAATAATGTTAAATAAATGCAAGCTGTATTGTTAAGAGTCTTGAATATGGCAAAAGTATTTATAAACACACAATTTACGGAAAAAATAGGTAAAAAAAGTTGAATTCGGCCTTGCCCCCACAATGTAAAAAAAAATTATTTGCAAAAAAAAAATAACGGAAAAAAAAATTTTTAGTAAAAAAAATCCGCGAAATTGTTTTTTTTTAATATGTTTGTTTTTCTTTAAATACCATTAGGCATCGAATTCTGTTCACAAATGTGAACCAGCAGCCGAATAAAAGCATTTTTATTCGAACACTGTTACAGAAGGCTTCCTCCCTGGATTTGACTGCATTTTTGCACGTCTGGTTAAATCCAACACTTATTGATTTAGCCGAAAAATGCTTCGTAGCAGTACCATTTTAACCATTAGGGCACACTGGGCACGTGCCCAGGGCCCCCGACCTAAGAGGTCCCCGGAATGCCAATAAATTCGCTTTTACGAAAATGTAGCAACATTTTTTTTGTAATTTGTTTTAAAAGAAAATTTTACATTTTCTTACAGACAAATTCTCAGCATCTAACACATTTTTCGTACACATCTGAGACTTTTTCTATAGGAGAAATTTGTCCTATATATATCAAAAGTCTCAAATTTATTGAAATTTTTCCTATATAAAAAGTTTCAGATTGTGAAATATTTTTCGTATAGAAAAAGTTTCAGATTCTGAGATTTTAAAAGTCTAAAGTTCATAGAAGTTTGCCAAAATAAAAACTCTCAAATTTTAAGACACTTATCGTATGCAAAGTTTCAGATAGGAAAAATCTCACATGCTGGTCAATTTTTCATATACATACATATGTATGTAGAAAAGTCTCAGATTCAGATTTTTCGTATAGAAAAAGTTTTAGATTCTGAGATATTTTTCGTATAGAAAAAGTCTAACAAGAGAAGTGTTCCAACCCTTATGAACCGATTTGCCTTAAACCTTAAATGTATGGAAAAGAGACCACTCTAAGGTTAGAGTGTCTCGGCTTATCGTCCATATCAGGGATTTAGGGGCTCAAAAAATGGGTCAAAATGCCGAAAAATCGTTTTTTGGATTTTTCAGATTTTTGGATTTTTGAGTTTTCGGATATTTCCCAAAGGTCCACATTATTTCATAAGGTGGCCACGAAATTTTTAAACACTGATATAGCCGATAAGCCGATACACACAAGTTTCAGGCAAATCGGTTCATAAGGGTTGGAATACTTTCCTTGTCAGATGCTAAGGCATTTTTCGTATAGAAAAAGTCTCAGATGCGGAGACATTTTTCGCATAGAAAGAGTCTTAAGGCTTCGACACAATGTCGGAGTACTCTGTACTACAAAGTACTATCTCTAAAAGTAGAGAAGACATCATACAAAAAAGTGTAAGTGCAAAGAGAAAGGAACAAAATCTCTCTGACACAGAGTACTAGTTAGTGTGGTTCATATATGGCACTTTTTTTTTTTTTGGATTTTTGTATGGGGCACCCGGAATATATATTAAGCACCATGAAAAACTGACCCGTGATTTTTTTCAAATTTTTTCATTAACATTTAGGGGTCGCTACCGGGCCCTAAACTTTGGGTAATAAAAAAAAAATTTTCACACAATGAAAAAAAAAAAATTTCGTTTTTTTTATATTTTTTTTTTTATTATAATTAAACTTCATTAGCTTATTAACGGCAAAAGATTTCATTTTGGTGGGACAAGTTTTTCAGTTCCAAAATTGACCATGAAAAAAAAATTGATGCTGGTTGGGGTCTTACTCTAAAATTTTTATAATTTTTTTTTTTTTTTAGTTTTGATAAGCTTACGCTATAGGTCTTTAGTCCCTCTTGATACTACATTCTTCGTAAAAATTTTTGTTCTTTCCGAAACATCATTAACATGCGGCGAAAATCAAACGGATATTAAAAAAAAAAAAACATATTTTCAATGTAAATTTTGGAAATTACATACTTTTCCGACCATATCGAATTTTTGTTTGCCGTTAATAAGCTGGATTAGCTTATCAAATTTTAATTAAAAATTAAAAAAAAAAATCGATTTTTTTCACCGTTTTTTTTTTTTTTTTAAATATCCGTTTGATTTTCGGCGCATGTTAATGATGTTTCGGAAAGAACAAAAATTTTTACAAAGAATGTATTATCAAGAGGGACTAAAGACCTATAACGTAAGCTTATCAAAACTAAAAAAAAAAAAAAATTTTTTTTTTCATGGTCAATTTTTGAACTGAAAAACTTGTCCCAACAAAATGAAATCTTTTGCCGTTAATAAGCTAATGAAGTTAAACTATAATAAAAAAAAAATATAAAAAAACGAATTTTTTTTTTTTTTCATTGTGTGAAATTTTTTTTTTTTATATCCCAAAGTTCAGGGCCCGGTAGCGACCCCTAAACCTTAATATAAAAATTTGAAAAAAATCACGTGTCATTTTTTCACGGTGCTTAATATATATTCCGGGTGCCCCATTCAAAGATCCAACTTTTGTTTTTATGAACCACCCTAGTACTAGTACGTCATTGTGAATTCAGATTCTGAGACATTTTTCGTGTAGATAAAGTCTCAGATTCTTAGACATTTTTCGTGTAGATAAAGTCTCAAAAAAAAATCTTAAAAAATACAAATATAAAAACTTTATATTTTGAGTGGGTTTATTTTAGCTCGAGGTCGTTATTTCCTTTACTAATTAAAACTATGATATTCTCATTGAATAATTTTCATTTCAACAATTTTTATTGTTGGTTATTTGACGATCGTGATCTTACTACGATGGTAAAATTGTCGTCTTCTAATTGCCAATGGGAGTAAGTATAGTCGAATATGTATTAATATTTTAGTTTGAACATTAACGACTGGTCATTTTAATTCACTTTGCTACTTATAGGTTTTGAGGGCTTAATCCGCAAAATATTTAAAATGCCTATATCTCCAGAAGATGATTCGATAAAAATTTTTCTGATGACAGATTCGTGTTTAGGAAGCCAAAATACTTTAAGAAATGAGTTTTAATTTTTTTTTTTAATTTTAACAAAAAACCATAAAAATTGGTACGAAAAAAAATGTATAAAAAATATGCAGATCTGGTTCAAAATTTTGACTTCTTGTGCAAATATTTTTGGGTTCAGGTTCTCTTTATTGGAGTGTCTACTTTACATATCTGATGTGAACAGGAAATTTTTTGCAATATTCTGATACTTATAGGGATATAACAAAAAAAGGGACATTTTGAACTTCCTTTTAATGTCCTGTTGGTATAATTGATCGAATCGAGTCCGGATTTCTTTCAAAAGAATTTTGACTTCTTGTGAAAATATTTTTGGGTCCAGGTTCTCTTTATTGGAGTGTCTACTTTACATATCTGCTGTGAACAGGAATTTTTTTTGCTATATTCGGATACTTATAAGGACATAACAAAAAAAGGGGCATTTTGAACTTCCTTTGTCCTGTTGGTATCCTTGATCGAATCGAGTCCGGATTTCTTTCAAAAGATAGGTAATTTTATTGGAAATTCGAATAAAAAAAATATGTATAACTTAAACATACACTTTTCTAATATTAAAAAAATTGTCTGTTTTGAGGGCTTGGTCCACAAAAAATTAAAATGTCTTTATTTAGAGAAGGCGATTTGATACTACTTTTTTGATGACATATTCGTGTTTAGGAGGTCGTAACACTTTCACTCAGAAAATTATGTAAGTTACTACATGTTAGTTGTTTGTATATTTTACAGTAGTTAGTTGTTTTTAACTACAAAGTCAGTTGTTTTTGTATGAAAAATATCAAACAACTATTTCTGTTAGTAATTTTAAGTCGTTTTTTTAATAACTAACAAAAAAGTACTGTAATGTAGTAACAGTTATTTAAAGTAGTTAATTTTATTTTTTTATCTCTGAAAAATTTTCAAAGTTTTTTTCGAAAAAATAAAAAAAAAATTTAGTTTTTTTTTATTTTTCACAACTTTTAAAAAAAAAAAAATTGGAAAAAATTTCGTCTTCAATTTTTTTCTGAAGAATTTTTTGAAAAAAAAATTATATCGTGAACCTATATTCAAAATATGCCAACTCAAATTTGACCGAAATGAGTTTCCGATGGCAAATAGCTCCCCTATGTAATACCTATCTGTCATAAAAATTTCAGAGCAAAAAAATAATTTGTTGTCGTTTTACATCCATTTTTGTTATTCTGCTAACTCAAAGTACATATTTTTTTGGTGAAAATAAATGCCAACTCCCATTGTAAATTTCCAAAAATTTTTAAAAATTTTTTTAAAAAAAAATTAGATCACATATCTTATTGCATTTGCCATGCTGAACACGAATCTTGTAAAGATTTTGATATCTAATGACTGGTTCTCGAGATATTATCATTTTGAAAATATCGGTAAATAGTGTTTTTAAAAACAAAAATGGCTTATATTTATGTAACTTTCAAACTATTTATCAGATTGAAACATTATGAGTGGGGCAAATAAAGTCAATGATATAAGCTTTCAAAATAGCTAGTTTGGAGTAACCCTTATACAATACAGCGTGAGTTACAGAGTGCCAAAGTTGACCACCCTGAAATTAAAAGGCTTTCGGAGCTAGTAACTTTTAAAAATATGCAAAGAATTTTAATTTTTTTTTAGTTTTTGCAATTACCGTACTAAGGATAACAAAATCCAAAAAAAAAAAAAATTAATAAAAATTTTTCAAAAAAAAATTTATTTTTATTTTCCGACAAAATATGCCAACTCTAAAAAAATATTTGTTTTTTCACATAGTAATAAATGCCATCTCTTAAAAATACGCAAACTAGTGCAAAATATGAAATTTTTGGCATTGGTAAAAATTGTTTAGAATATTTAAACCATCTTATGGAAGGTACATTGTTTATTTTTGCAATAATATGCGAAATAACTAGTTTTTTAGCTCTCCTGAACAGTAAGCTTTTTCGAGTTGGCATTTATTGAATATAGTTCGACGATATATTGATTATTTTATTTTTACTACATTTTAGTTGTTTTGACTACAAATGTAAGTAGTTTTTACTACATAAGTCAGTTGTTTTTTGTCAGTTAAAAAAACTAACATTGTTAGTTGATTTAACTGAAAAAGTAGTTGACCCCAAAACAACTTACAAAGCAGTTATTTTAACTGACATTTTCAGTTGATTTTACTAACATAATTTTTTGAGTGTTAAAAAATATACTTTAGAAGTCTGTGATCCTTAGTAAAGGAAATAACGACCTCGTGCTGGAATAAAACTACGCAAAATATAAAATTTTAAAGGTCGAATAAAACAATTTTTATTTTTTAATAAAAACACTTCGAATTTGACACTTATTTTTTTAACAAGCTGGGCACCCTACTGGTATTCCAAAAAAATATAGCACTGAAGCTTTTATTCGCGGAATTTTTTTTTCGTGAAATTTTTTTCTCCAATTTTTTTTAATTTAATAGTAGTATTAATTTATGAAAACGTGTAGAATACGATACATTAAGACACAAAATTTTTCGAAAAAAATTTTTTTCGCGGATTTTTTTTTTCGCAAAAAAAACAATTCCTTTTTTTTTAATTTATGGGTCATGTCACAGACTGAATTCCGTTCGGATTTGAAAAAAGTGGTTTACTCGTAAAACGTAAAGCGAATATTTTTTTTCGGAATGAAACCACTTTTATGCAATTCAATTCCACTTTAACTTTCGAAAGTGATTTCATTCCGACAAAAATAATATTCGTTTTTCGTTTTACGAGCAAACCACTTTTTCCGAATCCGAACGGAATTGAGTCTGTGACATGCCCCTATATTTAAAAACTATCACAAAAGCATAAAAAATATTTTTTTGTAGTACTTTAGCTTTAAAATTTTAAATCGCGAATAAGAGCGTTACTTCGAAAAACGGCTAGAACCATTGAACTCAGGGTACCTGATTTAGCTTTACCAGCAAGGTGCCCAGCTTGTTATTTTTTGCGACTAGCACAGTGAAATTAATCAGAATTTGGATAAAAACTTTAAGAAAAACTTATTTGATTCTTTTTAAGACTCTTGGTTAGTTAACATTGTGGAGGGTTTTTAAAGATTCGGCACAGACGAATATAGCCTATTACTTGTTTAATATTATTTTTGTCTGGGTGACCCGAATTTCATTTAAAATCTTATTTTCCTTTTTAGAAAAATTACCATAATTTACGAAGTGTGTATAAATCCAAATTCGCATAAAAAACCAGCCATAGAAAGAGACTTAAATGTGTGTTTATAAGTTGGTAAATCATTTTTGCGGTCCATCATTTAAAATTCTTGTTACTTTAAATAAAATAAAAAAAAACTTAAAATTTAAAACATTATGCATTAAAGTATTATGTAAATAAAAAAAAATTAAAATTAAGTACAAACATATGAAAAATAAAATATATTTTTTTTTTAGTGAAATGCAATATGCATAAATTATTGTTCTGCGTTATTTTTAACTTATTAATAACTTACTCTTTTTATCGTCATTCTCATTGTTCT
Source organism: Pegoplata infirma (assembly GCA_963921195.1). Taxonomy (NCBI): domain Eukaryota; kingdom Metazoa; phylum Arthropoda; class Insecta; order Diptera; family Anthomyiidae; genus Pegoplata; species Pegoplata infirma. The sequence continues at coordinate 30,633,459 of OY992540.1, read as the reverse complement.
TTAGTGATTGGTTACAACTAGAAAAACATATAGACTTCATATGGACTTACAATATTTACATCTGTATTTCCTGACGATGCTTGACGACCATTATTTTGTTGCTGTATATCTATTGCTGCAGTGGCATCTGTTAAATTTTGTTGCTGTTCTTTCTTAACAAGATTTCCATCAGTATCAACAACTTTTATGGGTTGATTCTGTAAATAAACATTTAATAAGAACAAAACTAAATTAAAATATTTTACCTTGCAAAATACAAAACAAAAAAAAAAATATATTTATTTATTTTCCAATAAATCATTTATGTATATAAAATTATTAAATATTTTTTGTTCTGGGAAATTTTTCAAAATTATTGCTTTAAAATATATGGAGCGTTAATAGAAGAAATGTGTGGTACAATGAATTAGCAGACTCAAGCATTTTTCAATTTTTACTTTTAACTGGTTCAAGTTGTAAACAACACTGTGCAACTAATTTAAGGGTCATCGAGTGTATTTTAAAGTTTTGAAGTCGTGAATTTTTTTTTTTTAACGTGAAAAACGTGTGAAGTTAATTTATTCCATACACATATAGTTCGTCCGGAAACCAAAACACTGTATTTTCATACCTAGTATATCCAAGGATTCTGATTCTTCAGTATTAACAAGAATTGAGAATGTTGTCAATTGAATAAAGGGACATGGCGAAAGAACGGATCCCTGCGAATTTAATATAACATCACTGAAGGAAAAACTATCAACAATAACACGGATAGTCCATTTATGCAAAAAAACAGCTATTAATTTAGAAATAAGTCCACTGTGCTAGACTCGGTCAAATGGCTTTGAGATGTCCATAGCAACTACTTTCCTCTCATACCGGCTGTAAATATAACGAGTCCATTCTTCCAAAAGAACAGTTAGGTTCCAAGTAGAACGACTTTTACGGAAGCCGCATTGACGGTCGATAAGAAGATCAATGGATTCTAAGTAGTTGACTAGATAAAAATTCAACATATTCTCCATAAAAGAAAGCAGATTGCCCGCGGGATACCATCAGGGCCCCTTTTTCACATTAAGTTCCGATAGAACCTTTTTAACTGCACGTACGAAAAAAAAAAACAAGTACACTCAGAAAATTATGTAAGTTACTACACATTAGTACAAGTTCTAGGTGTACACATACAGGCATACGCTGACGATGTGTGCGCATTAGTATCCGGAAAGTCACTTAACTTGGTATGCAAGAAAATGCAGACCGTTATTGACTTGATGGACAACTGGTGCAATCGACATGGATTGTCTGTCAATCCAAATAAGTCAACACTCGTGTTGTTCACGCGAAGAACCAAACATAAGGGTCTTCAGCTTCCTACGTTGAAGGGCATAACTCTTCAACTGTCCACAGAAGTTAAGTATTTAGGGGTTACCCTAGATAGTAAACTAATGTGGACAAAACATGTTGAACAAAAAGTTTCACGGGCACTTCGGATTTTCTGGCAGTGTCGGCGAGCTTTTGGAAAGACATGGGGTCTAAGACCTGCTAATGTACATTGGATGTACATAGCTGTAATTAGACCTATTGTGACGTATGCGGCGGTAGTCTGGTGGCCGAGAACGATGGTGAAGACTATTCGTTACAAGCTAAACGGACTACAAAGAGCGGCTGCCTTGGGAATTACTGGTGCCATGAGCACCACCCCAGGTGCAGCTCTGGACGCTATGTTAGATATGCTTCCCTTGGACTTACATATTCAAGGAGAAGCCATGAAATCTTTGTGCAGGCTCCGCAAAAGCGGAACATGGCATGGGGAGTACAATGTGGGACATGGTCGTCTGTTCAATAGGCTATCGGAACTTTGTCCGATGTTTTCTATGCCTTTGGACAGTACAACCTCTTGCATCGAGTTTGGTAGGAAGTTTACTGTTATATTTCCGAGTAGGGAAGACTGGGGAAACCCAGCAGACCTACTGGAAAATTACACGGATACTTTCTACACGGATGGATCCAGTAACTTAAATGGCTCTGGGTCTGGCTGGTATTTGGACGATGCGACCAAATGCTATATTGCTATGGGAAAAATGGCTACAGTATTTCAGACTGAAATATTTGCTGTTTTGGACGTAGCGACCTGGATAATTAGGAACAGATGGAGTAATAGGAGAATCAGTATTTGCAGTGACAGCCAGGCTGCGCTCATTGCACTTGAATCTCCAGTCACTTCATCCAAAATTGTCCAGGAATGTAGACACAGACTCAATGAGGTCTCATGTGGGAATAGCGTCAGTCTTCTGTGGGTTCCGGGTCATAGGGGAATACGGGGAAACGAGATTGCCGACTCTTTGGCAAATCTTGGCTCTGATACAATTCCTTACAATCTGAAACCTCAAATTGGTATTGGCTTGACATGGCTGATGCGTTGGATCAACTCTCATATGAAAGAAACTTTCATGGAAAGATGGTCAAATGAGTTGGCATGCAAGAATACCAAACGTTTTGTGATTAAGCCAGACAAGAAAGTGGCTAACTATCTACTCAGCCTCAGTAGAATAGACTGTCGCAGACTTACTGGCTTAATTACGGGACACAATGCCTGTGCTCGTCATATGACGAGATTTGCTGTCTTATCAGACCCATTATGCGTGGCTTGTCTTGAGGATGATGACACAACTGAACATTACGTCTGTTGTTGTCCAGCGTTCTCAAAGGCTAGACTGCGGATATTGGGTTCTGATATTCTGTCTATGGGCACGGTCCATGGACTTCCCTTGTCTGATTTTCTCAAGTTTGTGAAAGCAACTGAGAAATTCTGAACAAGCACTTTTCTTTCTTTTTCTTCTCAACCTTTTATCACCCTTACTTAATCTTTCTTTTCAGGGTACGGTACAATGGACTATTTTAAGTCTGAGCGCCATGGACTTGCCTAGAAAATTTACTTATTTTTGGGCTTGTACAACCCACCCTCAACTCAACAAACACATTAGTTATTTGTATATTTTACAGTAGTTAGTTGTTTTTAACTACAAAGTCAGTTGTTTTTGTATGAAAAATATCAAACAACTATTTCTGTTAGTTATTTTAAGTCGTTTTTTTGAACAACTAACAAAAAAGTACTGTGACGTAGTAACAGTTACTTAAAGTAGTTAATTTAAAGTGTAAAAACACCCACAAACCAAATTTGAGTCAAATAGGTTTCTATTTGTATCGGACGAAATTTTCATATGAGGCCTAAGTCCAAAAATGGTCGAATTATAATCGGATTTGATAAGTTTATTAAAGTACAAAATTTTAATTAAATATTTTCATGAAAATTGAGAGATTTATGTGAATATCGGGAAGGTGGTTTGTATGGGGGCTACAAGAAGAACTGGTCCGATTGCTTTGAAATTCAAAATGGTGATTTGTGAATACAAAATACCTGTCAAATTTCGATACGATATCTATTATAATACGGTTATTAGATTCATTTGAGCCAAAATTAAAGAGAACCTTTGTATGGGGCCTAGGTCTAAACATGAACAGATCTTTTTCAATTTCAATAGGATTCGTCCTTGGGCCAAGAGAGGCTTAAGTTTCAAGAAAATTTATTAAAAATTGCGACCTGTATCGTGTTTACACTGTTTACAAAAAGTTTTTCTGAGTCGATCGGTATACTGTTAAGTGGGTCCAATATTTCGGGTAGTTACAAACATCAGCAGAAACTCATTATACCCTGCACCTTAATCATGAGATTCGATCACCCACCAAAATTGTCAGGATTGAAGAATTTAACTTGTTCTTAATTCTTTTTACGAAAGACTAAAAGCTTTAACTGCCCCTATGGTCAGATACAGCACTGGCACCAAGGCGTTGTTCATGTTAAAACTTTTCATTCCTAACCACCTTAGCACAATTAGTTCTAGTCTGCTTGCAGAGCAGATCGTGGCCGGATTCATGCCCTAACGCCAGTTTTTTAAGGTCTCTTAAGCAAATAGCATCACCTCATGTACTGTGAAATCAGGTCTTCTTTTTGGAAATGAACTTTTTCACTCCAAGTGTAATTTTACTTACCACCATTCGACCGGCAGCATTTATATCGTTATCAAGAAAGCAGATTCCAGTTAAAATTTAATGAAAGTTGTCAAGGTCGGCTCACCGAGAATTTTTATGCATAAAAACCGGACGTTCAATGGCTGCCGTCGAAGTGGGCCAAAGGTCTGTGTATGAACATGACACAGAAATGGTAAGATGGTCGGAATTATCGAGAGGTGCAAAGAATTTTACATCGCTTTTATCCGAAGTGAGCTCATAAAAATATCTAGTGTTCGAATGATCCCCTTCTACATTTGGGATGAGTGCCAGTTTATCAATCAATTGTACCAGGTTGCCTAGGTTCAGTAGGAAAGCCAGGAGGTATTATGGTCATTAAAATCTTCGGCAAAAAAAAAAATATTGCAATCGCAAAATGTGAATTTAAAGTTTTATTGCATTTTCTCGAGGAATCATTTTTGTCTTCTAATTTTTTCGTATCTGTTATTGTTATCAAGATAAGCTTTTTTTTTTTTTTTTGACCAACACTCAGGGGATGTCCCCTATAAATGCAATGCATTGTGTTGGTGGAAGGAAAATAAGGTTAGGAGGGAGGAAAAAGGGAGTAGTGTCTATGGACGTTTGTCTTAAATTTATGAATATCGAAAATAGCAGGAAATACTTTAGCTGGTAGTTTATTCCACATACGAATTGTTCGGACGAAAAACGAATTTTCTCTGTAATGTGTAGTACGATCAACTGACCAGTCAATAACGAAAGGGTGTGCCCTATTCGATAAGCGAGTACTTCGGGTTAAAATACGTACACCCAAAAAAAAAACGTGGGTATTTAATACTAAAAATTTAACTAAATTTTAGTTCAAAAGGACCTAGTGCAGAAATTGGTAACCAATACTAAAATTTTTTACTAAATTTATTGAAAACCAGTAAAAATTACTAATTTTAGTACTTTGAAGATACAAAAAATAGTAAATAATTAGTAGATTTTTGTACAAAATCACTTACTAAACCTTTTACTGTAGAATTATTTTGAGTGTACTACCGGAATAAGGTTGCTTATCTCCGCGGAACATTTCCCATGAAAGTATCGGTAGAAGAGAACTACACAACCCACATTTCGTCGATGTTTAAGCGAATCAATGGACGTAGAAACGCTGTCGTCCCCTATGATCATTTTTGCTCTTTTCTCAACTCGATCAAGAAGATCCAGGGAAGATTTTGACGCACCAGACCACACGTAGGATTTGTATTCCATTTTAGGTCGTATATAAGTCGTGTAGTTTCGAAGAAGATCGGATGGAGTGAAGTATTTTCTGCGCCGTTTTAGGAAGCCTAAACAACTGAATGCTTCTTTCGATACTTCAAAAACATGTTTATTCCAACGGACATCACACTGTATTTTCATACCCAGAACATCAAGAGCATCTGATTCTTCAATATCTACACTTCCAATATTTAAGGAAGGCAAAGATAAACATTCATGGCGTTTGTGTGTCAGCGTACAACATTGGGTCTTACGAGCATTAAAGTCCACCCGATTCGTCTGACCGCACTCAGAAATTTTAACCAGGTCCTGATTAAGTGTGACATTCATAATATTTCTCATATAATCTACCTCAACAGAATTAGGTCTATGATCAAATGAGTATGAATAACAAATATTGCTATCATCCGCGAAAGAGTAAATGGGGTTAAAGGTAAGATCTACACTCATAGAAATATCTTAGTAGAAAAATTAGTAAACCCATTGTAGATCAAGTTTTACAGAATAATGCCGTATTCAACAAAAATTAATGTTGATATCGTTGAATAATCAGTAAAGTTGAATCAACTATTTACAACGCTTATACAGAATTCAATAGATAAACCAAAATAGAAAAAACAACCCTGTTCGTTAATGTTTTTTTATTATTAACGAGTGACGAGTGAGTTGGTAGCAATGTGAATCGTGTTTATCTTTTATAAAATTATTTTATGTGTTTGTTTTTTATAAAAATATTTAATATTATAAAAATAGGATCTGATTTGTAAATATTTGGTAAGTAAAAAAATACATTGATTACTTTATGTATTCATCCTATATTAAAACTTTTTTGTTTTTTTTTTTTAACGATTTTGTTTGGTATCATCAGAAAACTGTAGAATGGCTTATGAGTGCATAACATGAATAAACGAAGTGTGTGTGAAAATCTTCAAATATTGCAGCTTAAAAAGCCGACGAAAATACAAAAATATTGTGATTTATGCTTAATAAAAGAATATTAACAAATAAAAACAAGTTTTTTTTATTAATAAAATTTCTTATATTAACAAAAATATGAGTTGAATTTACAAAAAATAAGAGTTGATCTACAAAAAAAACGAGTTGATCAACATTTACAAAAACTGACAATAATTTTTATTGAAATCAACATAAATATTTGTAGGGTCAAAATCAACAATGATTTCTGTTGAATTTACAGCGATTTTCTTTGGGAATACAATGATTTTTGGTTGAGTGTAGAAAATCATTCATATATATCAAAAATAAAGATGGAGATAGAACGGAACCTTGCGGTACCCCTGCATTTAATATATAGTCTCTGGAGGAGAACCCATCTATTACAACGCGTATAGTACGTTTACTGAAGAAGCTCGATATAAATTTAGCGAAATTATCTCCTACGCCAAAGGAGATAAGCTTTGAATCAAGTGCGCAATGCCACACTCGATCGAATGCCTTATAGATGTCCAAAGCGATAACCTTGCTTTCACCAAGGCGGTGTATAGAATGGCTCTATCTTTCGGAAAGAAAGGCCATCAGGTCTCCCGTTGAACGACTCTTTCGGAAGCCATATTTTCGATCATTTAAAAGATGATTCGATTCCAAGTAGTTCACCAGATGGAAATTTATCATGCCCTCCATAACTTTGGAGAGTGTTGAACAGATAGCAATCGGACGGTAGTTATTCGGGTTCGTTGCCACGCCTTTCTTGGGAATTGGTTGAACATTGGCAATCTTCCAGCCAGGCACGTACGCAGGGGGGGTGCCCTGGGGGCCCGGGCCCCCCCAAAATGATTTGGTCACATAAAAATTTTAAGACTTTGCACTACAAAATATACGTTTGTTAACAAAAAATGCTCAGTATTTTTTTTTCTTTTTATCTCGAATAAATTTATAACGAAGTTTTTTTCTGAAAAGTTCAAAACATTGAAAAAATTTTGATTGAAAAAATGTTGTGTGGGTTTTAATTCTTAAACTTGTTCGGTAGTGAATAAGACACCTTTAAGCGAAAATTGCGACTGACCAAGTAAGTTATGCATCATGAATATTATTCCATTAGCTTTTCTCCCGACTTTATTTAAAGACGCTGATCTCCGGAAAAGCTTTGTCAAAGGGTTTGAAATTTTTTTTTTGGAAAATAATGTTTTATATGTTATGCATTGAAAATTATGTCGTTACTAATTTAAAGCTAATGTAATTCCAAGTTTAACCAAATTTAAATATTTTTAAATCGAAAAATTTTATCTGAATCTAAAAACTTTTTTACACAAAAAATTAATCGAATTGTTGTTTTTTTTTAAATATCTAAATAAAACTAGGAAATTTTTATCTACAAAAATATTGTGAATTTAAGACTAAAAATGTCTCAGAATCTGTAAATTTTCTCATTCAATAAATGGATAAGAGATTTTTTAAGATTACTTTTGTTCAGAGTTTTTCTATTCGAAAAATATTTTATAATCAAAGAACTTGCTTATACAAAAAACGTCTTGTAATCTAAGTATTTTCTGTATGAAAAATGACTCAGAATCGGAAAAATCTATACGAAAAATGTATCAGAATCTGTGAATTTTCCCAGCAGAAATTTTGCTGAACTGACAGCAGCTTTCAGAAAGGAAACACGAGACAAGGAGCGCATCCAAACCTGCTGAATTAATGCATGAATCTCTAAGGCGATGTCACACTTTAGAGCGCTAGTTGGATACACCGAAAAAGCGCTCTTAAGATGCTCTGAATTCACATCTCTTTAGAGCGCTGAAATTTCTATACCAATTTGAAATATTTTTCTTGCAAGAAATTTTTCTGTACGAAAAATGTGTTAGAATCTAAGAACTCTTCTATGCAAAAATATCTCAGGATCTCAGAATTTTTCTATACCAATTAATCAAAATTAACTATACGAAAAATATCTTAGAATCTGAAAATTTTTCAATACGAAAAATGTTTCAGAATCCGAAAATTTTTCAATGCATAAAATGTCTCAGAAAATTTCAGAATTTTTCAATACGAAAAATGTCTCAGTCTGATTTATTTTTAAAACTAAAAGTGTCTCAAAAGCAAACGTTTTTCTGTACGAAAATTGACTCAGAATCTAAGAATTTTTCTGTATGAAAAATGTTTTAGAAATTTTTCTTAGAACCTGAGAGTTTTTCTATACAAAAAATATCTCAAAATCTAAAAATTTTTCTATACGAAAAATGTCTAATAATCTGAGAATTTTTCTACACGAAAAATTTTTCAGAGCTTTAGAGTTTTTCTGTAAAAAAAAAATGTCTCAAAATTTGAAAATTTACTATACGAAAAATGTTTTAAATCGTAAGCATAGTAAATATCTTTCTTTGTTAAAATGTCTTGGAATTATATTTTTCTGTGTTCAAAACCTGTAAACTAAAAAATTTCCAGCAATTTAAGGAGTCTTTCGTTACAAAAATGTCTCAAAATCTTTGATTTTATTACGATAATGTGTATCTTAGAATCGGAGAATTTCCTATATTCTTAAAGGTATCCCATAGTTTTTAGTTTTTACTCGTAAGGTATATTTGAGAATTTTTAAAGAAAAGTTGCATAAATTTTCAAATCTTTTAAAAAAAAAAAAATAGATTACTTTTTTATCTTAAATTTAAAATAAATGTTTTTTATCTACAAATGTAAAAAAATGTAGGCTCAAAAACATTGAGGTGAAAAAACGAAATTTAAAAAAAGTGTTGGGCCCCCCCCAAAATAAATTCCTGCGTACGTGCCTGCTTCCAGCAATTCGGAAAATTTCCGGAACGGTATGCGAGGTTAAAAAGATTGCGCAATGGAGGACCCAGCGACGAAGAACACATCTTGAGGACTAGAGGGGGAATACCATCTGGCCCAGGGGATTTATTTGTGTTCAGCTCTGAAAGCACCTTTTTAACAGCCCGAGTTCTAATGAATGAAAAAGGAACCCTATCAAGAACAGGTGGTGGCTGACAGCTATTCGGAAGTGAAGAATTCTTGGAAAATAGTTCAGCGAAAACATTGGCCTTGTCAACAGGTTCAAAGAGTTGGAATGGAAGAATTACAGCCATTCTTTACCCTTTTGACGAATGACCAGTTTCGTTTTAAAAATATTCACAAATTCGGACACATTTTTCTTTTGAAGTTTTTCCACAATCGGAAATTAGCTAAATCAAGTGTCAACAAAAATATGTTCTTAAAATAACAGCGTGCATATGTGTTTAACATATGGAAATCGCGACTCAACACCGTATAGAACGAAAATACAAAATGTCATATTACACAAAAACACAAATTTCCTGTTGACACTTACATTTATACAATATGGTGACGAACAACAGGGAGTCCGATTTCTACAATCACGTTTATTATCATTGCTGCTTCTAGTGCTTACTGTTGGAGAATCTTTAATGTGACAATCTTCTATCGATGATGTTATAGGAGGTGGAATAGATGAAAATTGATGTTTTCTAGGACGACGCGGTAAACGAATTTGAGAGCGGGCACCGAAACCAGAAAAACGACGTCTTGAATGACGAACTATAGAAATCCAATCAATCATAATGTTGCATACTTGAATACAATTTTCTTTTTAAATTTCTTTCTTTCACGGTAATTAATATTTTAAACTTTTTTTAATGATTTATTTTTGATTTTTTACTTTATTAAATATTTTACGCGCACATGTAGATTTTAATTTTTATTAAATGTTCTTTTTATTTTTATTTTAATACTCGTAAATTTGTATAAAATAATGTATTAAATTTTATTCAGTCATGTGTTAAATGGAATATTGTACATCATATTTTTTTGTTAATTAAAAACATTTATATTTTTCATCAAAATAGTGAATACTGGGCGTTTTAAATGGTGTAAACATTAAAAAAATAAATAAATTCACAAAATACCCCCTCAAAATTATGTCTGGCTGAGTAATGAAATTTTTTTTCCAAATTATATTTATGAATATTTCTAAATATTTTGTATTTAAATGTCAGTTCGTCATCATTAGCATCTTTATCATCATTATCATAATGATGTTTTTTTTATTAATGATGATGATTATGAAAAATGTCTGTGAAGACAATTTTTACACTTCATAAACCAAAATGAAAACGTAAAATAATTACACTGCACAACAAAATCAAATTTTTTCCAAAATTACAAGGTCAGACCAAAAAATGTTGATAGAAGAGACAAAAAAAAAATACACGTGTATCGGCGTTTTGAAAGTTTACATCTGGGTTTCATTTTAGGGGGAGGTAAAGTTTCCCCCAAATGCAGATGTTGTATTGTCAATCGTCATTGAATATCGAGTGAAGCTTACGTTTAAAGTATATGGTGTGTTCTGCAAATTTATATAAAATGTTACGGAGAACATTTTTGTGGAATATATTAACCCTCTAGCTCCTCACGGTAAGGGTCTTTTTTGTCCTTCTTTGCAAAAAACACCATTAAAAAAGGGATTTAAGGGGTTTAAATGTTCCGAAAAAATATTCGTCGTAAAATTTTACTATAAGTCCTTGAATACACCAAAACGGAAAACTCAACCAGAAGGTCAGAAATAAGACACAACAAAAGAGATCTTAGGGTTAATTTCGCATTTATTAAGAAAATCGTTTAAAGCATACGTTTAAAGTATATGGTGTGTTCAGCAAATTTATGTAAAATGTTACGGAGAACATTTTTGTAGAATATGTTAACCCTCTAACTCCTCAAGATAAGGGTATTTTTTGTCCTTCTTTTCAAAAAGAGCAAAAAACACCATTAAGACAGGGATTTAAGGGGTTTTAATGTTCCGCAAAAATATCCGCCGTGAAATTTTACCATAAGTCCCTGAACACACCAAAACAGAAAACTTAACAAGAAAGTCAGATATAAGACACAGCAAAAGAGAGCTTAGGGTTAATTTCGCATTTATTAAGAAAATCGGGTATACCTTACGTTTAAAGTATGTGGTGTGTTCAGCAAATTTATGTAAAATATTACGGAGAACATTTTTGTAGAATATGTTAACCCTCTAACTCCTCAAGATAAGGGTCTTTTTTGTACTTCTTTTAAAAAAGAGCAAAGAACGCCACTAAAACAGGGATTTAAGGGGTTAAAATGTTCCGCAAAAATATTCGTCGTGAAATTTTACTATAAGTCCCTTTCACGGCAAATATTTTTGCGGACCATTTTAACCCTTAAATAGCTGTTTTAATGGTGTTTTTGCTCTTTTTCAAAAGAAGGACAAAAAAGACCCTTACCTTGAGGAGCTAGAGGGTTAACATATTCTACAAAAATGTTTTCCGTAACATTTTACATAAAATTGCTTCACACACCATATACTTTAAACGTAAGCTTAACTCGATTTTCTTAATAAATGCGAAATTAACCCTAAGCTCTCTTTTGTTGTGTCTTATTTCTGACTTTCTCGTTAAGTTTTCCGTTTTGGTGTATTCAGCGACTTATAGTAAAATTTCACGGCGGATATTTTTGCGGAACATTCAAACCCCTTAAATCCCTGTTTTAATGGTGTTTTTTGCTCTTTTTGAAAAGAAGGACAAAAAAGACCCTTATCTTGAGGAGTTAGAGGGTTAATATATTCCACAAAAATGTTCTCCGTAACATTTTACATAAATTTGCTTAACACACCATATACTTTAAACGTAAGCTTCACTCGATATTCAATGACGATTTACAATACAACATTTGCATTTGGGGGAAACTTCACCTCCCCCTAAAATGAAACCCAGATGTAAACTTTCAAAACGCCGATACACGTGTATTTTTTTTTTGTCTCTTCTATCAAAATTTTTTGGTCTGACCTTGTAATTTTTTTTTGTGTTGTACAGTGTTATTTTTAAAATTTTTGTTAGTTCAACGGAACAAACTAACGCCCGTGTTTTGTTTCAAAACAACACAAAAATATCAGACATTTACGGAACACAACAATATTTAAACTAAATGGAAAATTGTTAAATTGTTTCCCTCCGTCTAAAAAAAAATATTTTGTGTATTTTTTTTGTTTATGTGAAAATATAGCAAAAAAACTACAAACGGACAAGTGAGAGTATGGACGATACAGAGACGTTAAAAAGAATTAATGCGCCCAGTTTTTTTATACCCTCCAATTAGTGATAGAGGGTATATATAATTTTGTCATTCCGTTTGTAACTCATCGAAATATCGGTCTGGGATCCCATAAAGTATATATAATTGATCAGTGATAGATTTTAAAACATTCTAGCGATATTCGTCTGTCTGTGGAAATGGTGATCACGGCCAAAATATTTGAGTGATATCGGTTCAGCGGTTCAAAAGTTATGAACGAAAACGTGAGGACACCTCAAACATTTTGATACATTCACCATAACCTAAAAATACAAAATGCTTTAATTCTGCTACTGGTTGACATATGTGAACATAATTGAACACCGAATGGTATTTAAACAAGTACGAACATATTTTTGACAAAAAAAGGAAATAAATCGCGGATTTTTTTTTTACCAAATTTTTTTTTTTTTTGCGGAATTTTTTTTAAAGTAATTTCCTTTTAAATAAAGTTTCTTGCAATAATCTTTTTGAAATTGTGGAGGGTATCAATACATTTGGCAAGGCCGAATTTAACTTTTTTACTTGTTTTTACTTAAACCATTTTAAATTTTTGTAAGTTTTAGGTGACAGGAAAGAACTCTATAGAGAGTTTATTCCATACACAAATTGTTCGACTGAAAATTAATTTTCTCTGTAATGCGTTGTGCGAAACCCAGGACAGTCAACAACAAACGATTGTGATCTACGATATAAGTTTTAGGTGACAGGGAAGACCTCTATGGAAAGTTTATTCCATATACGAATTGTAAGACTGGAAAATAAATTTTCTCTGTCATATGCAAAGGAGTAGATAGGATTGAAGGTTTGACCAAGAAGGTCGTTAATAAAACTGAGGAATAGAATAGAAGAAAAAACAGAACCTTGCCGTACCCCTGAATTTAGCTGAAACTCGCTTGATGAGACCCCATCGAAAACAACACGTATAGTGAGGTCTATGAGCAAACTCGTTATAAATCGAGAGAAGTCATTGCCGACACCAAAAGCAACAACCTTAGCCCCGAGTGCCCCGTGCTACACACGATCGAACGCCTTAAAAATATCAAGAGCAACCATTTTTCTCTCGATTCTGGTTCGACCCTAAAACGCGAAATCGAATTGATCTAGAAATATTGGGAGACACGGGTATCTTTTTTTTAGATCTACTCTTTTTTAGATGGCCCGATCAGTGTAACAGTGAAAAGTGTTTAAAAACTTTTATTAAAAATCTTAAGGCCCCATTTATCATGTATGCCTCAGACATTAACTTCTTAATGACATACCTTATTACGGCCGATATACACATATAGGTATGATAATGATAGATAAAAAATGAATGGTTTGTTGTATATCCAACAAAAATGTATTTTTTATAGTATAAGAGCTATCTTCCTAAAAAAATAAATTTAATGTACATATGTGTGCACGTCCGTTATACGAATATAATATAAATTTATATGAATGAATTGGTTGTGATGTACTTGATGTCAGAGCATCAGAAAATCATCAGCAAGTAACGATAGGTGCTAGCTAATATTGTTAATATAATACGAAAAAGACGCGAATAAACATTTATATAATTGGATGTATTTTTTATCAAAAAAAAAAAAAAATACTGATCAGTTTATATAAATTAATAAAAAATAATTTCGAAACGTTTTACATCGAGGACGAATATTCAAACTTGCTATCTGCAATATTTTTGAAAGAGAGTTTTCGATAGAAATGTGTTCACTGAATTAGTTGTCATCAAATAAATCTTTAACTGAAAAACCATTTACAAAATAATTGTTTTTATACCCTCCACTTAGTGATAGAGGGTATATATAAGTTTGTCATTCCGTTTGTAACTCATCGAAATATCGGTCTGGAACCCCATAAAGTATATATATTCATGATGCCCGATCGATTTTAAGACATTCTAGCGATGTCCGTCTGTCTGTGGAAAATGCTCTCGCGGACAAAATATTTCACAGAGATGACTGAAACTTAGCATATAAATTGGAAGTTCTCCCGAGAAGTTTGGTATTGCATTTGAGCGATATCGGTTCAGCGGTTCAAAAGTTATGAACGAAAATGTAAGCACACCTCAAAAATCTCAGTACATTCAACATAACCTAAAAATACAAAATGATTTAATTCGGCTTCTGGTTGACATATGTTAACATAATTGAACACCAAATGGTATTTAAACAAGTACGAACATAAAAAAAGAAAAAAATCGCGGATTTTTTTTTTTACCAAAATTTTTTTTCCGGAAATTTTTTTTCAATTTTTTTTTTTTCAAAAGTAATTTCCTTTTATATAAAGTTGTTTGCAATAATATTTTTGAAATTGTGGAGGGTATCACTACATTCGGCAAGGCCGAATTTAACTTTTTTACTTGTTAATTATATTGTAGAAAAAAGTTTACTAATATCTCTTAGAATTACCTAAAAATAGCAGGGGGTTACCGCGTATTTCGATTCGAAACGGAAACGTTTTCGAACAAAATTTTCTTTTGGCAAATAATTAAAAAGAAAATATTTTTTTCTTTTTTCAAAGAATGTAAAAATATAAAAAAAATATAATTTTGCGTAAACGAATTTATTTTTACGGCATGTTGAAATTTTTCGAATTCGAACGATTTCTTTCGAATAAAGTTAGGCGGTAACCCCCCAGTTCTTTTTGGTCTTCTAAAAAATTTTCATTATGCAGATAGCAAGTTTTGAATATTCGACCTTGACATATTCTTTCACACTTAAAAAAAATGCGCCAACCATTGCTTGAGAGTATACTCAGTTTGTCATTCTGTGTGTAATGCATTGAAATAAGACGACATTTCGAAGTCGGTCTGTCATTCGGCCTGTAAAAAGCATTATGAATTCCAAACAAAACATTTCGAAAAAAATATAGTTAAAAAAGTAGCAAAACAATGAACTTAAAAGAGGACACAAAAAACATAAACTCAAGCTACAAAGTAGCCATTAACTAATACCAAATTCGCATTCATTTTTTTAAACATGTTTAACCACTTAAACATGTTTAAATTTAAACTTGTTAAGGTACATAAACATGTTTAACTGCTTAAACATGTTTAACTGCTTAAACATGAATGCGAATTTGGTATAACAAGTTTAAATTTAAACATGTTTAAGTGGTTAAACATGTTTAAAAAATCAATGCGAATTTGGTATTACTGTGATGTTAAAGATGTGTTTTATTGTTAAATTCGTGTTTTCTGTTATATGTTACATGTTAAATGTTTAATTATCTATAATTTTTTAATACGAATCCCC
This sequence comes from Pegoplata infirma, assembly GCA_963921195.1. NCBI lineage: Eukaryota > Metazoa > Arthropoda > Insecta > Diptera > Anthomyiidae > Pegoplata > Pegoplata infirma. The sequence continues at coordinate 30,617,848 of OY992540.1, read as the reverse complement.
AGAAGAAGTCGACAAATAATTGACGAAACGTCGGGATAAAACCTGTAAACAACATTTAGTTTTATTTACATGAAAATAATAGGTCCAATTAATCAAATCAACAAATTTGAAAAAGTTATATTTTAATACCCTCCACAATTAAAAATTGCAAAAACTTTTTTAAAAAAGAAATTTTGATGAAAATAAAAGTGAGTGTTTAATTCGGCTATGCCGAATCTTTTATACCCTCCAAAATGTAAGAAAAATCCAGAGGCGTTTTTGGGGAGGGGGGGAATGGTAGGCATGGGGAGACACCTTCCCTTGCGATTGGTGTTGTCAAATTGATTTATTATGATTCTTGGAATTAATTAATACTTTAAATCATTATTTAAATTTTTTTATATCCACGCCCACAATAAGGGGCGCGTCATTTTTTTTATTACTTTATCCGCAATGTACACATTAGTGTTTCCAATTATTCGACCCTGTCAGTTAACCGGTTAGGGCATTATTCGAAAATTGACTAAAATTGGTTAATCGGTTATTCGGGTTGATTAATCGGAAAAAGTGGCGATTAATCGTAAAAACAATGAAAAATTCATTTTTAACGATTTTTTAAAAGTAATGTAACAAAAAATAAAAGTATTTTAAGTAAAATTTCAATTTCAGTCGATATACACACACACAAAAAATTACACAGTGATACAAAATCGAACTTTCGGAATCGGAATGGGATGAAACCAAAAGCAAATGAAAGCTGACGTTTTCCATAACAAAACCCTCAAGGCCTTTTTTTTAGGTCAGAGCTAGATTTTATTTTACACGCATTTAAAGTTGGTGATTTTAAAGCATTTAAAGTTTTTGTGTACTACTACTTTAAAGGCCCCTGGTGGTGCCATTATTGGACATGTAGGGTCCAGTTTCCAAATTTAAGCTCAAAATTACTTCAGCTATGACTGGTATGAGTTTTGCTGCAATCGGTCCAGTACCTATTTACTGAATAGCCAAATTATTAAAATAAATCACTGTACACCGTTGCGTATGATTGTTATTTAAAGGCAATTATTAATGTAAATCACTGGACACCGATGCGTATGATTGTTATTTAAAGGCAATTACAATATTAATCATTCGCCACTGATACAGTTTTCAAGCATTTATTATTATAATTATAATAAAAGTGCACTAACTTCAAATGCGTGTAAAACAAAATCTAGCTCTGAACTAGAAAAAAGCCTTGATGGGTTTGTTATGGAATATGTCAACTTTCATTTGCTTTTGGTTTCATCCCATTCCGATTTTGGGTGTTGCACTGTGTTATAATGAGTTTCAATTACTATTTTAATTAATTTTGCACCTATCACGAAAGTTATAGTATTAATTACTAAAATTTTTAAAAGTTTAATATCGCAAATTGAATTTATTCTCAATTCACGGAAATTGTCAAAATCTATTAAAAAATTTTATCATATCAATTAAAAGAATTATTAAAACAAAATCGAATTTTTAAAAATTTTTAATCAAAATTTTTTTCTTTAAAATTTTTTGAGTGCAGTTTTTAAAGGGGAAACACAAAACGCAACTAATTGAAATTTAGATATAATAAAAATTCCTAAATTTTATTTGGAATTTTCTTAATTTCAATCGGGATTTCTGAGTTTCAATTCGCCATTTCAGTTTTTCAATTGGAATTTCAAAATTTCAATTTACTTATAATTGTAATTTTAAAATTTAAATTTTGAATATTAGATTTGTGAATTTCAGTTGGCTTTTCCAAATTTCAATTGGTATTTCTTAATTTCAATTGGGATTTTTGAATTTAATTGTGCTTTTCAGAATTTTAATTGGTGTCTTTTAAATATTAATTTTGATTTATATAATTTGATTTTACTTTTAAAAATTTCAATTGGGATTTCAATTGAGATTTCTGAATTTTATTAGCTCTTCAGAAACTGAATTATCTTCTCTGGATTTTATTTAGAATTTTTAAATTTTAATTTTGCTTTTCTAAATTTCAATTGAGATTTCTTAATTTCAGTAGGCTTCTGTAAATTTCAATTTTGTGAAATTGGACGTTTCTGAATATCAATTAGGATTTCTAAATTTTAATAAGCTTTTCTGAATTTGGATTGAGCTTTCGTAAATTTTAATTGGGTGTTTCTGAATTTCGATTTGGATTTCTGAATTTCAATTGGGATTTCTGAATTTGAATTAGCTTTTCTGCATTTCAATTGGGATTTTCTGAATTTTAATTGAGATTTTCAATATGGCGTTTGAAAACTTAAATTAGGATTTCTGAGTTTTAAATGATTAAATTTTTAATTTTGCTTTTCTGAACTGTTAATTGCTGGTTTCTGAATATTTTTTTTCTGTAGTTTTGACTTTTTTCTGAAGTGTTTCTAAAAAAGAGGAAGTGTTTCAAGCAAATTATGGCAGAATATAGAGATAATAATATTAACCGGTTAATCGAACCATTTTAACCGATTAATCGGGTCGAATAAATATTTGCGTTTTAAATTATTTGTTTCGACATTAACCGAAATAGAGGCGATTAATCGAGGAATCGGTTAATCGATTAACCGAATTGGAAACACTGCAGGATTTTGAACTTCTGACATAAAAATGTTGCATTTCTTAACAGAAGTACAAAAACAATCCAAAAAAATTCTGGTTTTCTGAGGTTGGTTTAGTTCTCCAAGGGGAACTTTTTTACAAGAAAGGTCTCCCTGGTGTCACCCGCCGATCTTTATTAAATTGGGTTTATTTTGTAGAGCAGGAAAAATAAAGGGACACTTATTTTATTTAGCGGCCCAAATTCATATTTAGGGGCATGTCACAGACTCAATTCCGTTCGGATTTGAAAAAAGTGGTTTACTCGTAAAACGCAAAGCAAACATTTTTTTTCGAGATGAAACCACTTTTATGCAATTCAATTCCAATTTGATTTTTGAAAGTGATTTCATTCCGAAAAAATAATATTCGTTTAGTGTTTTACAAGTAAACCACTTTTTCAAATCCGAACGGAATTAAGTCTGTGACATGCCCCTTAGGGGGTAAAAATGAGGGGGAAAGAAACGGTAATTTTTATGTTTTTTGCGTTTATCTCCTATATTATACAAAGAAACCTAGTCATGTTATAAACCAAATGAAAGGTCTTTGAAAAACCTATCTTCGTGTGCAAAGAACGTGTCCAAACATGCAGAAATTTCCTCATATTGAGTAAAAATATAAAATTTAAGGACATGACGAGATAGGTATTTTAAATACCTTTAATCTGATATCAAATATGCCTATACTAATTTTGAGTAAATATGCGTAAATCGGAAAAACTGAAAAAGGTCAATTTCGCCCCATACAAATGGACCCCCCCCCCCCCCCCAAAAAAATGAGTTTGAGCCGCTAAAAAAAAAATACATGTCGAATTAATTTTCGTTCTGAACCATATATCCAAATTTCATGAAGATCGGAGGGTGACACCAGGGAGACTCTCCTTGTTAGTCAGTTTTAAACAAGTTAAGTGATAAGTTTAATTTTCACCTGTCACGTGATAAGCATTTTAGGATATTATAGTAATATGTCACGTTTTCGCCAGTCTCTAGATAGGTGATTTTAGATCGACCGGCACCCTTTTTGATGCAGGGATCTATAAAAATTATAATTATATATTTTATTTTACTTACATCTGCAATTTTAACAGTATGACCATCTTGTTCCCATTTACTGGCAATTTGTAAAGTTTCAACTGTTTTTTGCTGTATGGTTTTCGAATCGTCTAGCAAAGTTAGTTCATAGAACTCTTGAATATCTGAAAGAAATTAAAAGTTATAACAAAATTAATATCGTTGTTTGAAATTTTAAACTCCTTTATAATATATTTATAATAAAACACTTTATTCAATTGTCAATCTCTATTTTTATTTAAAAAAAAAAACAGAAAACACTATTTTTCATGTTTGTATTTTTCATAGTTTACAATATCTATAAACATCTTAAAAGTATAAAATCATAATTAAAATTTAATTAATTTATATTTTTTTTATTTCGAATTTTCACCATCTAAATCTCATGAAACTGTATTAAGAGCTGGAAAAGGATTTTGTTTTGACACCACCAATTTATTATGACTATGTGAGATATATCCCTTAATCTTTCCCTCAAATATTAAATTAGCCACTATACAATGTGTTTCATCTATAGTCATATCCGTTTCACCAACAAATTGCAAAGCCGAACGAAATGCATTCAAATCCAATTGATGAGTTTGTTTGATGATATAAACTTTTTTAAAAAGATTACGATAAACAATAAATTTAAGTTTCTCCACCAACAAATAAATGCCACATTTAATAAAAAAGATTTCATGACGCTGTATAACATCATCAAATTTACGAACATTGCCCTCTTTAAGAGCTTCAGCCAATTCATGAAATTGTAAAACATCATAACGTTCCAAAATGTGTTTCTTTGGCAAAAAGCCAAGCAGCATTTTAACGGGCACCAAATAGATGAGTATTAGTCTTTTGTTGCGAGGAAAATTCTTCGGGCAATGCTTAAAGGCAAATGACAGAAATTCATCAGCACTTTTATAATCAGAATCGAACATAGCCTTGCGTCCTACAAAATATTTGTAGGTAATACGTTCTGGTAGTGGAAACATGTCTTTAAATGCACTGGAATCGATGGCACGTATTAAAGGTTTACACAGATGTAATTTGTTGATACGAAAGTAAACTTTAAATAGCTGATTGACTAGATTAAGCATGCCTAAACGTTTTGTTTCATTGTCAGAAGATCTGTAAAGAAAAGAAGATATATTTGAGAATTGTTTTTTTTATAGAAGATTGTAATGCATAATAACCCTACAGGAAAAGTGATAGGTCCATGATAGGTCACGTGAAATATCACCCGGACCTAAAAAACTCATAACAAATTCGATACTTTTCATAAAAAAATACCTATCACTTTTGTTAGTGAATTAATCGACTTTTCGAATATAGAACCCTTTGTCACAGAACACATCACAGCTGAAAAATTTTTAGGAACGGGACTAAAAAAATTTTCAAAGCTTCAAAAATTTTTCAAAATTTTTTTTTGCTTTAAAATACTTGTTATCTACAACGAAGAAATTGTTAAAAAAATGTGTATGTCTGAAAAAAAATTTTCCATTTGCAATTGTCTGGGACTTAGAAGACTTCAAGACTTGGTAAAAATTGGAAAATTAGTTTTTTCCTATTGTCTCCGGTAACGGGATAAGTTTTTTGGAGGCAGTTTAGTGATAAGTCCAATTTTCATCTCGCACGTGATATGTCCCGTTTTCAAAAGTCACGGGATAGGTTTTCCTGATTCTAAAATTTCCTAATTTTTTATTTTTTTTTTTTTCTAAAAAAAAAAAACGCAAAATTCGAATAGAAGAAAAACTCGAAGATATTGACATTTTTCGAGGTGTCCTTACATTTTTGTTCATAACTTTTGAACCGCTGAACCGATATCGCTTTCAAGGAATCCTTACATTTTCACTTATAACTTTTGACTTCCAGCCATAGACAGACGGACATCGCTAGAATGTCTTAGAATCGATCACTGATCAATAATATATGGCGCATTCCATGTCAAATCGGACACTTTGAAAACTTTTTTTTTTAGATTTTCCCAATTTGCTTACAGTTTTTAGTACCTTTCGAAAACTCCTTCGTGGTAAATTTTCAGATTTTTTTGATGATTTTTTGATGAAAAGATTGATTTGATTTTTTTGATGAAAAGATATTGAATTTTTAAAAATTGGTAGTTTGTTCCTTTACTCAAACTTCTTTTACTCATAACTTCTTCAATAATGGTCCAAATTTCAATTTTTTTTTTCATAGGGTATTAGTTTGTTCTTTGGAACAAACTAATACCCTATCTTCAATTTCTAAGGGGGCTCCCACACAAAACGACATTTTTTAAAATTTGCTCCAACCGCTCTAACTGCCCTAATAGTGCCCTTAGAGCAACAAAATGTATGACCGACCCACAATATTTTTTTAATCCAAACATTTTCTCTGAACAAACCTAGCCTCTATCTTTAACTGTTAAGGCGGTCCCCATACAATTTTTGTTATTTTTTGTAAATTTGTTTTATTTAATCAGCTTCTACCGCCCCAATGGTGCGTCCGAGAGGGGTCATTAGTGAGACCGACCCCCATTTATTTTTACCCTACACCATTTTTTTAAAACATACCTACGCCCTATCTCCACTCCCTAAGTAGGCTCCCATACAAATAATAGTTGGAGCTAATTTTATAAAAATTTAATTTTGTATGGGAGCCTACTTAGGGAGTGGAGATAGGGCGTAGGTATGTTTTAAAAAAATTTTGTGTGGTAAAAATAAATGGGGGTCGGTCTCACTAATGACCCCTCTCGGACGCACCATTGGACCGGTAGAAGATGATTAAATAAAACAAATTTACAAAAAATAACAAAAATTGTATGGGGACCGCCTTAACAGTTAAAGATAGAGGGTAGGTGTGTTCAGAGAAAATGTTTAGACTAAAAAAATATTGTGGGTCGGTCATACATTTTGTTTATTTTAGATGTTTTACACAAAAAAATCGAAGAGTACAAACATTTTCAAAAATGAGATTTAAATTTTAAAACTTAAAAATCGCATACTAGAGCGCTTTTAAGAATTTTTTGGGATTTTTTTTAAAAAAGTACGTAAAAAAACAAAAATTTAAAAAAAAAAATTGAAATGACCCCGATGAGGAGCCATATGGCCCCACCCCCCCCCCTTATTTTTTAGCTCATGCTTTCTTTTTTGAACCTATCAAAATTAGAGGGTGTCCCGGATCGAAATCGAAAACTGGTGAGCTATTCCACGCCTAATAGTGCAAATTGAAGAACAGTTTTTTGTGTTCCAAAGTTAAAAATTTTCATAGATATCCCACTCGCATCCCACTAAGCGACCCCTTAGCTCTTAAAGGAAATCTTCTAAGCTTTCTTTTGAAACAAAAAAAAGGGCCCAATTTAAGAAAAAAGTCAAAAAAGTTTTGAATTTTTAAGAAAAATAAACAAAAATTTTTTTTTTATTTTTTTTATAATTTTTTTTTCGAAAGACTGAAGAAATAGCTATCTAAACTATTTGGGACACATTTTGCTAAAAACAATAGGTAAGAAGTAACATGGATGAGAATCAACACCTCTTTTGCCAAAATGTCAAATTTCGACCCCTCTCTAACTCAGAGTCCTTGACCGATCTCGTTGAAAAATTGTGTTTGAACTACTATCCAATAGGTCTAACCTTGGTGCAAATTTCATCCCGGTCGGAAGACATCGGTTTCAAAAGTTGTGTCAGTTGACACGAAAACCCCCATATGTACTTTATGGGGTATTCGATGAATTACAAACGGAATGACAAACTTATATCAACTCATATACCTCTTCCACTAACAATAAGTAAAGGGTATAAAAAAACGCTCAGATTCTGAGCTTGTCGAATGTATTGACACCCTTCACAATTTATTGCAAAAAAATGAATTATTTGCAAAAATATTAAGGAATTTGGAAAATTTTGTTGGGGATTTCAATTTTAAAAATGGGGACATAACTTAACATTTGTCTGGCAGCACTATGAGCAATAAAAATTTCTATCTGGCAACACATTTAAAACTGTTAAATTTCTAACAGAACCATGTTATCGAAAACTGGTGTGTGTCTTTGCTAAAAAAATGTATGTAAAACTACAGCTAACATTATGTTACAACTGTTCTCACCTGTTATCAGCAGCACAAACACGAAAACAACTCATTAGACAATCAGCCGCCTTTTCCAAAATCTCTCCCGGCTTTGAGCTATTACCCAATTCTTCACAATGTTGAGCCAATATCCTTAAGTCTAAGCAAGTTGTGTACATTATGGGCAGACACCAATTTTCTTCCTTGAGTTGCTGCAACATTTTGACCACAGACTGTATGCATTGGGATTGATACTTGTAGGCCTGCATGAAATCTCTAGCTAAATAAAAACACATATGTATACGTAAGGTGGTTGGATATACATTTTGATATTTCATTCACACTATACTTACGTTCCAACCACAAATAATACAGCACCTTCAAGTGGGCACACACAATTTCATCTATGGGTGATTCTAACAGACGATTGACTGCATTTTCTGGATTTTGCACATAAAGATTGCGATTCATAATGTGTTTGTCTTTCAGAGATATGTAGGAAGCCAAAATTTCTCCATCACCATTTGTCCAGGCACGGTGTACACTGCTTAGGTAATTATTTAAAGTACCGAACATGATGGTGTTGATTACACTATGTTTTCACTTTAATATTTAGGTATATTTCAATTTATTTTTATATTTTCTTACAATTTTTATATTTTTAGTCTACAACAAAATTCATTTCGCACAAAAAAATATATACCGCATACAAACGAGACTCGAATATTCTGGCATGTCAAACAACAGTATTGCCAGATGAAGATAAAGGTAAAAAGATGCCACTTAAAAATTAAGCGCTATAAATATGGCAGCATATAACTAGTGTTGGTTAATAATTACAGTGAGATGTAAAAAAGTACACACATTTTTTTATTTGGACGTACGTATTATCAAGAGTTTTAAAAACTAAAAAATACGGTTATACCACTTATTAGTAGAGTCCGACCGAATGCATTTTTTTTGTTGAAGGAAAATATTCGACCAGGGGTCTAATTATGTAACTTGATAATCGTCAATGGTCATCGTTTGGTCATTATTCTTTTACCATAAAATGACACTATATGGTAATGGAATAACGATGGAAACGATACGATTGACGACTATCAAGTTACATAATTACCCCCCAGAATATTAAAAAAAAATTTATGTTGTAAAAACAAGAAAAAAAAGTAAAATTCGACTTGGCGGAATGCACAAATGCATAGAAATATTAGGCTTACTTTTTGCACTTTTGGATTATCTCAATCCATATTTTTATTTCATGTTTTTTTTTCCTCTTTAATGTTAGTGTCTCTTCACAATACAGCAGCAGACAGCAAAATTTTTACATGTATTTTGTTGTTGGCGCAACAACAAAATATGTACATGTAAAAAATTTGGTGTCTGCTGCTAGCTGCTGTATTGTGAAAAGACACTCAAGGCTGAGTTAGGCACCCGTAACCGTAAACTAGCGTAGCGTAGCGATCAAAATCAAATAGAAAATAACGTAGACGTCTGCAAAGAAGAATAACTGCTCTCATTTGTTCTCATATAACGAAAAACTCTCTACGCTACGCTAGTTTACGGTTACGGGTGCCTAACTCAGCCTTTACTCGTTTATTTCATGTGACACAACTAGGGATGCCAAACCGGAAATCCCGATTCCAAAGATCCTTGGATTTTCGAGATTTATAAAATCCCGAATCCCGGGATTTTTTTAAAAAATCCCGAAACTTATGACATTCAATTTTTTAACTAAAAACAAATCTGATTTGGATGCAAATATAACTTATTAAAGTGAAGTTTAAAAATGTTCCTAATGATTTTGAAAAGTGGTCTCTATAGCAAAAAAATTTAAAATCGAATGAAATCTAATGATATTTAAAAAAAGGACTAAAATGACGCCTAAAAATGGGAGATAGAGTGTTGATATGTTCTAGGAAAAGAACCGCCATTAAATTTAAACGAGGATATGTATTGATATTATCACGGTCAACAGCAGATTTAATACATTTTTTTTACTTATTCCACACGCTTCTGAAAACAAATTTAAAACATTAGTGGGCCATAAAAATCCCGAAAATCTACAAGAACCCGGGATCCCGAAAAAATCCCAGGATACCAATTTTCAAAATCCCGAATCCCGGGATTTTAAAAGTTAATGCCGTTTGGCATCCCTAGACACAACCCAGACGATATACCAATTTTTATGCTGTTGACAACACTGTTGCCAACTATTTTTAACCAAAAACCTCTAAATTTCACTAAAAAAGCGCTAGAAACCGCCAAAAATAAATTTAGCGGGGAAAATTTAAAATTCTCCCGCTAAATTACGAAAAAAAGCGCTAAAAACCGAAAAACTTGGCATTTTTGATTGACAAAAAAGAAAAAATTAAAAAAAAACCTCCAAATTATTTTTTTCTACGAAAATTAACTTTTCACTAAAAACGCGCAAGAAACCGAAAAAAAAAATTAGCGGGAAAATATAAAATTCTCCCGCTAAGTTACAAAAAAAAAGCGCTAAAATTCGACAAACTTGGCGTTTTCGATTGAAAAAAAACAAAAATGGGAAAAAAACCTCTACATTTTTCCAAACAAAAAGCGCTAGATTTTCCCGCTAAAGCACGGTTCCCGCTAAAACCAATTTTCCCTCGCTAAATCCAAACAAAAAGCGCTAGATTTAGCGGGAAAACCTCCAACTTGGCAACAGTGGTTGACAACGTAAATGTATACGACTTTTAATTCATCCTTCATTTTAACAAACAAGTTAGTGCCACGAAAAACTATCGTTTAGTAAAAGATTTAATTATTATTTTACACAAAACAACTTTAAAAAATATAATTCTATAAAAAAAAATATCGCAGATAGAACTTTTAGTTAAAAAGAAAAAAAAATATTCGGTGGGCCATGGTTCCCAAGTTATGGCCTCCAAAGTTCGTATATCGAATTTGACATATCTTCTCCAATAATGGTCCGATCAGACCAAGATTGGTTTCATTCGAATGCTTATTCAAATACCTTTATTTTTACATTTAAAAAAAATTTAGATTTATTAACACATTGTGGCACAACACCAAATTTTAGATTTTTAAACCAGAGTTTTTGGAGAAAATGCGTTATATTTCAAAATTATGCCTTATAAAGGCATGTATTTATATAACCAGATTTAAAGCTTAGATATTAAGCTTTCATTTGAGCTTTTATTGGACATTGTAACCCTTATAACATCGGAGTTATTAACTGTTAACCATTGACTGCTAATATTTTAACACAAAAAAACTTTATTTAGCGGAGACGCTAAATTAATTTATGGAGTTTGAAATCCCTAAGCCCGGCCGAAGGCCGGCTACGGAAAAAGCTTTTAAGGCAAAAAAATTTGCCGCCAACATTTTTTTTCTTTGTTGGACTCACCCAAATCATCCTTATTTCTAAAAAAAAAATCGGACCAATGTCGCTAGCTAGACTTGTTCACCAAGGTGGATTAATTTTGTTCGTTAAATCTTAATTCAAAAAACACATTTATTAGGCTTGTTTTTTGCAGACCGGACTAAGATTAGGATTAACTCTATTTAGTTAAAAAAAATGGGTCAAAACAAGTCCAGATTTTTTTTTTTATAATTTTTTTTCTGAAAATACATACAATTTGCAAATACAAACAGGGAAAAAATTAAGCGTTGTCCAAAATGTAAAATGGTATAAATAAATCTGAGTTAATCCTAGGATTTAAATTAATTTATTTTTCATTCTTTACATTTTGGACAAAGCTAATTTTTTTTCTGTTTATATTTTATAATTGTATGAAATTTCAGAAAATAATTAAAAAACAAAAATTCTGGACTTGATTACACCCATTTTTTAACTAAATAAAGTTAATCCAAATCTTAATCCGGTCTGCTAAAAACAAGCCTATTATCTAGAATGATTTTATTTTGAGCAAAACACTTTTCAGACATTTTCGTTAAAAACAAATATTTTGAATGGAAATTTAAAACAAATAAAATTTAAAACAAATTTAAATTAAACAAACGTGGGAAGAAAAAAATGTTTTTAAACATTTTGTTTAGAGTGAACAATTTTTGAGGATTTTTTTTTAACTTATTTTAACGATTTTTTAAATAAAAAGCCTGGCAGCACTGCACGTAACACTGATTTGTTTTACAGTGCGTATGATTAATATTAATTTATTTACAATAATAATAATAAAATATCACTCATACGTTTTCAAAGTAAATTTTCATCATATAAACTTACGTTCGGCCACTGTTCGGTGTTCGGTCAAATTTTTGCCGAACTTTACCGAACACCGAACTTTTGTATGTATTGCATTTTATCGTCTTAAAATGAAGCCATATTACCAGTGCAACTACTTTACACCTGGAATCAGGCTATTATTAAAAAGAAATATATATTTTTTTTTCAAAAAACCAACTTGAGCTATAATTTTCCACTTTTTTAAGTATACAATTAATAAAAAAACACATTTTTTAGTTGTTTTTTTTTCATAATTATTTGCAAAAACAATTTTTTTTTAAATAAAAAAAAGTTCGGGTACGGGTTCGGCCGAACTTTGCAAAATTTACCGAAGTTCGGGTTCGGTTACGGGTTCGGTCTGAAAAAGTGCGTTCGGTCGGACACTAAAACTTACCTAATAAAGCTTGGAAAAGACGCGATTTGAAAATACGTATTACACGTTCAATAGCAATTCTAAGAGCACGATCTTGAGGTTCCGATAATCTCGAATGATAATCCTCTAATAGCTCAAGAGCACGATGAGCCTCTGTAAATATGAAAAAGAAAAACACAACGTCAAATGCATGTAAAACAATTTACATTTATACCCTGTTCTCACTTGCAGCTAAAAACATGTTTTAAGAAAAAATACAGATTAAAATGAAAAACGTTTTTTTAGCTCTGAGTGAGAACAGCATAATACATAAAAATAAATATTCAAGTTTTAAAAGGTTAATTAATAAACTAATAAAAAAAATAAAAAATTAACGAAAGAAAAATACATTTTAAATTTACTTTTTATAAACATTTAAGGGTCCAACCAGAATCAAATGAGGTCGCGTTTGACGTAATTTGAAACTGGTTAGAACATAAAACGGACTTCAAAAGAATGCAAGATAAATTTATAAAAAAATGTTTGTTGAAGTTGCAGATAGAGATAATATTAAGCGTTTATTCGTAGAATTCGTACGACATGCGTTAAATGCTTAAAAAGGAAAAATATAAAGTACATACATATCATATTTGCATACCCGCAATATGAGCACATATTAATAAATATTCGACGTATAGTTTTATACACGGGGAAAATCTAAGCGATTTCAGAAGAAAACAGAGCGGGTTTTAACTATTTTTAACCAAACATGGCATCACTTTCTACTTGTTGGGGTGATTAAAACAGTAAAAACCAATCTATTTTCGAGATATCGCTATTTGAAATTTGTGAAAAATGGCGGCTTTTGTCCTAGGTTAAAGAAATTAAAAAAATTAAAAATTTCGTTCCCTTTCTTAACCCTTTCATAGAGCTTGAGACAATCTTTCATTTTAACCAAATTTAGGCCAAATCCGATAGTTGTAATCCGTGGCGCACTTCGATCACACTTTTTCTTTTTTTACAAAATTTTCACCAAAAACTCTAAACTTTGATGAAAGTTTTTCCCAGCTCTATAAAATAGTTAAAGGAAACAAAATTTTGAGACTTGCAAAAAAATTCTTGAGCGTAGAAAGAAACCGCCATTTTTGGAAATTTTGTGACAAATTTCAAATGGTTATAACTCGAAAACCGCTCGACCGTTTTCAGATTTGTTTTTGATATTTTTGATATTCGTATTCAGCATGCCAAAATTAATACACTCAAAAAATTATGTTAGTAAAATCAACTGAAAATGTCAGTTAAAATAACTACTTTGTAAGTTGTTTTGGGGTCAACTACTTTTTCAGTTAAATCAACTAACAATGTTAGTTACTTTAACTGACAAAAAAACAACTGACTTATGTAGTAAAAATTACTCACATTTGTAGTCAAAACAACAAAAATGTAGTAAAAATAAAATACTCAATATATAATTTTTTTTTTCAAAAAATTTTTCAGAAAAAAAATTTAAGATCAAATTTTTTTCTAGTTTTTTTTTTTAAAGTTGTGAAAAATAAGAAAACGAAAATTTATTTTTTATTTTTTTGGAAAAAAAAACTTTAAAAATTTTTTCAGAGATAAAAATATAATTAACTACTTTAATTAACTGTTACTACATTACAGTACTTTTTTGTTAGTTATTCAAAAAAACGACTTAAAATAACTAACAGAAATAGTTGTTTTATATTTTTCATACAAAAACAACTGACTTTGTAGTTGAAAACAACTAACTACTGTAAAATATACAAATAACTAACATGTAGTAACTTACATAATTTTCTGAGTGTAAAGATAATGTATCACGAGATATTTTATTTTTAGAATTTTCCAAAAATTCAAAACTTTGATTGAAGGGCGCCACAGGTTGAAATGATTTGATTTGGTCTCAATTAAATTTAAATAAAATACTGTTCAAGCTCTATGAAAGGATAAAAGCAATTTTAAGACTTTTTTTTTTAATTTCTAGAACGTCGGAAAAAATCGTAATTTTTTGCAATTTTCAAAAAGCGATATCTCGAAAACCGTTTCACCGATTTAAGTGAACCATAAAAAAATGTACCCTTTGAGGGGGTTTTAGTCAACTGGTATGCTATTTCAATGACCTCTAAATTGTTGCACAGTGTAGTTAGCAAATCGGGTTTAATAACTTGCAAAAATGTATTTTTAATGCAAAATTAACTGTTGTTTTGCCCGTACCAAAGAAAAACAAAAAGTCTATTTTAACAAAAGTTTTATTTTAAATATCAAATTTTCCATACATTTCTGAAAGTCGATTTTATAAACAAAAACAATTCTTATGGAAATAAAATTAAAAGTTAATTTTAAACTTATTTTATTTTTCTGTGGTAAGGCTGATATGTTTTAAAATTTTCTAAATGTACTTTAAAATTAATTAAAGTTGTTATTATTCGACCTTTCCAATTTTAAGAATTTTTATGTACTTTAAAATTATTCAAATGTATTTTAAAATTGTCTAAATATATTTTAAAATTATGCAAATGTATTTTAAAATTATCAAAATATATTTTAAAATTGTCCAAATATATTTTAAAATTGAACAGTTCATGTGAATTAGAATGAACAGACGAACACTTTTTTGAAAACTTTTTTTTTGCATTAATGCGTTTTTTTTAGCAGAGATCTACAATCATCTACAATTTTGGTAAAACTTTGACTTTTTTGTATAAAAAATTACTTTAAAAGTGCAATAATTCGTATATTTACCCTACACCCTACACCTACACTCTGTGGTACAGGGTATAATAAGTTTGTGCTGATGTTTGTAACTACCCGAAGTATTGGTCCTAGACCTACAAGTATACCGATCGACTCATAACTACTTTTTGAGTCGATTTAGCGATGTCCGTCCGTCTGTCCATCTAATGGTTTAAGCACGATACAGGTCGAGATTTTCAATTAATTGATTTAAATTTTTAAACTTAAGCATCTTTTGGCCCAAGTTCGAAGCCCTTTGAATTTGCCTTAAATGACTCTAAAAATCGTATTATAATAGATATCGTTTTGAAATCAAATTTTGTATGCACGAATCATCATTCCAAATTTCAAAGGAATAAAGTCGTCCTTCTTGTGGTCCCTATACAGACCACCCTCCCCTATATTTACATAATTCCCTTAAAATTCATAAAAATGGAAATATTTGATTAAAATTTTATTTGTTGGTGTTAAATGTGTACTTCGGTAACCTAATCAAATCTGAATATAATTGGACCATTTTTGGACTTTTGTCCCCCATATAAAAATTTTGACCGATATCACCGTCAGACAAAAATGAAAGAAAGTTGTTGAACACGAACTGGATAAAATCAAACGGAGTAAAACTGCATTTACAGTTTTTCATTTCGTGATCCTGTTTCCTTTTAAAAGGACTTCAAAGTTTTAGAGGATTAAATCTTATAAAATATTTTTTAACATTTGTACTTGTTCTAGGATGCCACTATTGATAGTAAATGAAAGAGGATGATCTGCCCTAATTTTCCTATTTTATTATTTTTACATACACTAAAAAAATTATGTTAGTAAAATCAACTGAAAATGTCAGTTAAAATAACTACTTTGTAAGTTGTTTTGGGGTCAACTACTTTTTCAGTTAAATCAACTAACAATGTTAGTTATTTTAACTGACAAAAAACAACTGACTTATGTAGTAAAAACTACTTACATTTGTAGTCAAAAACACTAAAATGTAGTAAAAATAAAATAATCAATATATAAATTTTTTTTTCAAAATTTTTCAGAAAAAAAACTGAAGACCAAATTTTTTCCAAGTTTTTTTTTTTTAAACCTAAATTTATTTTAATTTTTTGGAAAAAAACTTAAAAAAATTTTCAGAGATAAAAAAATAAAATTTACTGCTTTAAATAACTGTTACTACATTACAGTACTTTTTTGTAAGTTATTCAAAAAAACGACTTAAAATAACTAACAGAAATAATTGTTTGATATTTTTCATACAAAAACAACTGACTTTGTAGTTGAAAACAACTAATGACTGTAAAATATGCAAACAACTAACATGTAGTAACTTACATAATTTTCTGAGTGTATCAGGAAAAAGGAGGTAAGTTACGTCCTTTCGAAAATGTATCCTTCAATATTATTCGAAACTTTCAACAAAATATTTTGAATAAGTTTTCAAATGACTTTATTCACATCCCTTTATCCTGATATGGCAAAATAGAAACATGGAAAATTAGGGGAGATCCTCCTCATTCATTTGCCGTCACCAGTGTCATCCTAGGACAAATATTTCAAAAATATTTTACAAAATGTATCCCTTAAAACTTTAAAGTCCTTTTAAAAGGAAACAGATCACGAAATGAAAAACTGTAAATGCAGTTTTACTCCGTTTGATCTCTACTTTCAGACGTATATCATCCGGTTCATGTTCAATATTGGCTGTCGGACGGTATATTCAGTTTAATCAGTCTATTGACAACAAAAATAAGACAATTCCACTCAAATTTGATTTTTGTGTGTTTTCTACGCTAATTAAAGATCTAGATTAAAAAAATATCCAATCGGTTCATGTTTGGACATGGGACCCATTTTTCGGAAAACACTGGTGTAGGGTATCATATGGTCGGTCTTTACCGACAGTAATTTTCTTACTTGTTTTATTTTTAAATTGTCGAAATATATCTTTAGACAATTTTAAAATACATTTTGACAATTTGAATCTTTCAATTTTCAATTGAGGTATTCAGAGTCTTGGTGCGAGCCCTGGCAATGTAGCAAAAGAGTACTTCTTTCAAAAATTCATGTTTTTGTAAGGTAATTTTTAAAAGTACTCTTTTACCACCAGTGCCAGGGCTGGCAAGTAGTTTTCTTCTAAATAGCTCTAATTTATTTTAAAATTGATTTTCAGTCGCACGATGTTAAAAATAAATAAATTAAAAAAGAAAATTACTCCTTTCTTGTGACATCTCATCATACGTTTCAATTTCACTAGCTTGTCCAAATATGGTCGACCAATAACCACGTTCCGCCGCATTAGTTGCTATATTTAAAGAATTACGTTGATCCATGGTATCAATTAATAAATCAAATCTATTCAATTGATTGCGTAAACTTTCAGAAATTGTTTGGTCATACTGTGAAGGTTGTCTCGATGAAATACGAGCTTCAAATTCTTCCTTAGAATATAAACTATCGGATTTTTCGAAATATCCCGATTCGACATCAGGTGTACGTGACTCATGGCGACGTATAACATTTTCGTATTCAAAAAGATCATTAGCAGAATAAAAGTTTTCCAATGACTGAGTTGGACTATCACTATGGGGTTTATCATTCAGATTAATTTTTAATTTTAAATCATCTGATGGTATATTTTTTATATCATTTATAGTTCCTTCTATTATTTCTTCTTCGACAGTCGTTTCGATAACCTTTATATTTGTGATAACTGCTGTTGTTGCTGCTGGTGTTGCTGTTTCTGTTGATGGTTCATTAACAGTGTCATGTATTTGACCTTTTTCTTCATTGTCTACATTAATATCGATTTCTTTGGGATTTTCTACGGTTTCATTAGAAATATTTTCATTTAATGTAAAATTTAATTCTTCATCACTGTTTTTTGGATTTGGCAAAATTTCTGATTTTACATTTAGTTCTTCAATAGAATTTTTAAGATTTGTCAACATTTTTTCATCTTCATTTATGTCTTCATCATCATCATCACTATCGGTATCGTCATTATCGTCTCCAATATTAAATTGAGCTTTATCAGCTCCTTCTTCTGTATCACTTTCATCGCTCTCCGAATCACTATCATGTTTTCTTCTTACATTGATTTTTGTAAACTCATCAGCATCATCATCTTTTTCATCACTTGGTGTTAGTAATTTATCTGTTTCTGTATCCATTTTTAATTACTGTATGTTAAATTTTTTTTTTATATTGTGACACAATAGTTTTAATATTTTAAATTTTTTATAG
Source organism: Pegoplata infirma (assembly GCA_963921195.1). NCBI lineage: Eukaryota > Metazoa > Arthropoda > Insecta > Diptera > Anthomyiidae > Pegoplata > Pegoplata infirma. The sequence continues at coordinate 30,599,580 of OY992540.1, read as the reverse complement.
TTATTAATTATTTTTTTTTTGTTTTAGGCGAAAAACATGTCTTTAGTTCTTAAGTCGGAATTGAACTAAAAAATGCATTGTACTTTTAGTTATTTTTTTGCACGTTTAAAAAATAACAGAAAAAAACATAAAAAATCAATAGTATTTTATTTAATACTTTTTTACATGGATTTCCAACACAACAGAGAAATGTTTATGAAATTGGTAAAACATACAATTTTGTAATAAACGTTTTTTTCTAATTTTGAATGTGCTCTTTATCCGTTCCCAGCAACTGTGTTCCATTTGGGTTCAAATGCTAAGATATTCAAAAAACAAGTAAAAAAAAATTAAATTCGTCCTTGCCGAATGTATTGATACCCTTTACAATTAAAAAAAATTACAAAGAAGAAAATTAAAAAACAAAAAAAAAAAAAATACACCATATAATTTTTTATATAAATTTCTGTTATCAGCTAGTTAGGGCCTTTAGTTTTTAGTATTTAGGTTAATTATATAACTTTTTAGTTTTAAGAAATTGTTTATTAAAAAAATAACTTTTTTTTTCTTATTTTGTAATTATTGATAATGGAGTAGTATTTGAACCATATTTGGCCTTAAAGGCTTGGTTCTTAAATTTGAAATAAAAATAAATAAATAAATAAAACAAAATTAATTAAAAAAAATTACAAAACACAAAATTAATTAAAAAATTTTTTTTAAAAACTTTAGTTATTGGCCTCCAGACTATATAAAACCTAGCCCCTAATTGATTTTGAAGTTATATAGAACACTAGCTACTTTACGTCCGGCGTTGCCCGGGTCGAAAAAATATTATTTAATGAATGAGTTTTTTATTAGCCAGTTTGTTTACCGCTTCATGACTCTTAATAAACCTATTCATAAGGGTGGTGCGGTTTTTTTTTTTTGATTTCGCTTAGCGTCGGGGTTTTGAACAGTTAGGGTCAATATTAGCACAACAAAATATTCGACTTGTAAGGAACTTTTTTTGAGTTCCTGCTTTAACTCGAAAATCTGGAAGCTCCGAACAAAGTGAAAAAAAATATTTTATCTTTTACTGAAAATATTATTTAATATTAAGACATTAATAAAAAAATTTTTTCCAACAAAATATTTTTAATTAGTTAAAAGAATGTCGAATAAAAACATTTATATTTTTAATTAGTTTTTGCTTAAAAAAGCGTGGCAGCTTACACCCCCTTTTTCGGTCGCCCGTTGATAAGGACTATAGTTCACGCATCGGTTAGTACTATCTGTGGTGATAATTTTATATAAATCGGCAAAGCCGTTTTCCCCAGTTTGCGAAACAGACGTTCGTGTCTGTGGTGAAAGTTTTTTTAAAACTGGTTAAGTCGTTTAAGCGTGATTAAGGATCAGGCTGAAAAAAATTTCAGTGTAGCAGAAATGGGCGTGTCAATTAACGCCCCTTTATACAAACGCGCTTGTGGCTCATTGTTTCCACGTCTGTTAATACTATCTGTGGAGAAAATTTCATTAAAATCGGTTCAGCCGTTTAAGCGCGATTAAGAAAAAGCAGAAACAATGTTCAATACAATACAAATGGGAGTGGAATTTTACGCCCCTTTGTTCAAACGCACTCTATTATAATCTTTAGCTTCCGCCTCAGTTAATACTATCTGTACCATCATTAAAATCAAACCAAATTTCATGTGTGATTACACTATGCACCATTTTGCAACCTAAATATTTTGACACGCTTGAGACCAAAAAAAAACTGAAAGGTACTGATAAGAGAAGAAACCCCTAGCTGGGGTTCGTCTGATTGACTAAGGTTTTTTTTTAAATTGGCATTTGAAGTTTTAGGCATAGAGTTTAATTTTAGATAAGAGGACACTTTTTGTAATAATTTTATCTCGAAAGCTATTGACAAATTTGCTCGAGGGTCTTCGACAAAAAATTCTGAAACGTTTATTAAAAAAAATTCCACCTTCATGTCCAAAAACTTATAAATTAAAAAAAATACCATTTTATTTTTTACATTTTTAAGTTTTTGATCATGAAGGTGGAATTTTTTTGAATAAACGTTTGAAAGTTTTTTGTTGGACAGTTTACGAGCTACAACTTTGCCGAAGACACTCAAGAAAAATCTTGAACAGTTTTCGAGATGTAGGCATTACAAAAAGCGTTCTGTTAATAAAAAATAATGTCTAAGCCTAAAACTTCAACGCAAATTAAAAAAAACCCTTAGTCAATCAGACCAAACCCAGCTAGGGTTTTTCTTCTCTCATCAGTAGCTATCAGATTTTTTTGGTTTCAAGGGTATCAAATTTTGAGTGTCCCACTGTGTTACGGAACAGACAGAACTAATTTTCAATCCAATACAAAAGGGCGTGGCATTTTACGCCCCTTTTTTCGATAGCCCTCTATTGCGGTTCATAGTTTCCGCCTCTGTTAGTACTACCTGTCTAGTCGGATTAGCCGTTTATGCGTGATTACGGAAAAGGCAGAATAACGTTCAATAAAACAAAAAGGGGCGTGGCATTTGACGCCCCCTTGTCCGATCGCTCTTTTTTATGGCCTATAGTTCCCGCCTCGGTTAGTTAGAAAATCGCTTCAGCCGTTCTCCCCAGATTGAGAACACACAGACAGAGAAAACAAAACTCAGATTTATAATATTAATAACACTGTGCTACAAAAACACAAAATCGAATATCCTTTTAAAATGAGGTAGTTAAGGTTGTAGGTCTCGTCCAAAAGAATACAAAAATTCCCATCAAACTTGCCAGACACCCTCAAATTTTAAAGTTATTGTCAAAAAACGTTTTTTGGGACTTTTCTCACTAAACCACGTGTAACTTAAACATTTTTCAACCGATTTTAAATTTTTCAACTGTTTTGGATAGAAGAAGGATACACTCAGAAAATTATGTAAGTTACTACATGTTAGTTATTTGTATATTTTACAGTAGTTAGTTCTTTTCAACTACAAAGTCAGTAGTTTTTGTATAAAAAATTTCAAACAACTATTTCTGTTAGTTATTTTAAGTCGTTTTTTTGAACAACTAACAAAAAAGTACTGTAATGTAGTAACAGTTATTTAAAGTAGTTAATTTTATTTTTTTTATATCTGAAAAATTTTCAAAGTTTTTTTCCAAAAAATAAAAATAAACTTTCGTTTTTTTTTATATTTCACAACTAAAAAAAAAATTTGGTCTTAAATTTTTTTTTTGAAAAAAAAAAAATATATATATTGATTATTTTATTTTTACTACATTTTAGTTGTTTTGACTACAAATGTTAGTAGTTTTTGCTACATAAGTTAGTTGTTTTTTGTCAGTTAATATAACTAACATTGTTAGTTGATTTAACTGAAAAAGTAGTTGACCCCAAAACAACTTACAAAGTAGTTATTTTAACTGACATTTTCAATTGATTTTACTAACATAATTTTTTGAGTGTAGGGCTTTTCATGTGTGTGAATGGGTCTATACATATAAGAAAGATATGTATTGATTTTTTCAACAATATCTAATTTTTTGTTATTTTTTGAAAATTTTTTGAGGTTATCGATTTTTTTCAGCTATATTTTGTTTAACAACATTTATATTAACGAACGTATTCCTAAAGAAAATTTAATTGTGAATACGATGAGATTTATGCCAAAAAAATCGGATAACAATTGACAGAGTTGTGATAATTTTTCTAAAAAAGAAAATTAAGATTTTGTATGAAATTGCCGAGCGGATAACCCAATCAAAAAAAAAATTAAAAAAATTAACGAACATACTGAGAGGTCGCGTATTATTATTTTAAAGGTTTTTTACCTCCTGAATTTTGACTTTCTGAAGTTTTTGATACATAAATTTATGTTTAATATCTCAAAAACCTGACGAGATAGAGCAATTTAAAAGCCAGATTCGGATTTAGCCCGCCAAAAACCTTTAAAAATATTGTACATGACCATTTATGATAAATTTATTTTTTTGCCTGGGTTATCTGAACGGCGATTTCCTGCAAAATCTTAATTTTCTTTTTTAGAAAAATTATCACAACTCTGTCAAATATTACCCGATTTTTTTTCAGGATAAAGCTTATCGTATTTAGAATTAAATTATCTTTAAAAAAACGATCATAAATATAAATGTTGTTAAACGAACTATAGCAGAAAAAAATCGACAAACTCAAAAAATTTTCAAAAAATAACAAAAAAAATTGATTTTATAGAAAAAATCAATAGATATCTTTCTTTTTTGTATTGACCAATTCACGCACATTTCTATCCAAAACAGTTTAAAAATTATAAATCGGTTTAAAATTTTCTGAATTACACAAGGTTTATTGAGAAAAGTCCTAAAAAAACGTTTTTTGACAATAACTCTAAAATTTGAGGGTGTTTGGCAAGTTTAATGGGCATTTTTGTGATCTACTCGACAAGACAAACAATCTATACTATGTCACATCACACAGTAAAAAGTTTTGTGTTAATTTTAATTCCTAGCTGGTGTGTATATATAACAATGCCGAAAATAATTTAATTTCTTCCATAAAAAGTTTACTTTTAAAGAGATAAAAAGAGAGTGAGAGAATGGATTTTTAATTTATTTTTGGGTGTTATAATAAAACCAAAAAATGGAAATAATTTTACACCTAAACATGTGTTTATTTTAACAAGGCAGGACTTAAATTTCTCCAAAAATAAATAAAACAAATGTAAGGTTATGTTTTTTAATATTTTTGTGTATTGAATACAAATACAGACCAAATACATGAATAAAGTTAAAATCAAGAGGAATGTTGATTTGTCCCCCAAACTCAGCACAACTCTGCATAATATAAACATCTACTGCTTCTATATTAAGAAATTATTCCTGGGGGTAGGCACTGTCGTGATCTAAAGATTCCATCTCTCTGCCTTCTGCTTCAAGATTCAGCTGGTCTAAAAGTAAAGTTAACCAAAAATCAATTAAAATGGTTGATAAACGTTTGTAGTCAATACTTACTTGATATTTATATTTCGGTTTGAGTAAATTCTTCACTTTCTGGATCACAAATTTTGATAATATAAAGATTTTACTTTTGTGTACATTGCTAACCTCTTTTCTCACTTTCATTTAATGAATAAGAATTTTTTGTTCACTCAATATGACAGCTGTTTTCAATTCCTTGTTAATATGGAGTTTACACTAGCGACCTTAAACAAGTTGTTCAACAAAACACCAGTAGCAGAATAAAAAAGTAATGGATACAGAACAAAGACTTTTTTAAACATCTCACTCTTAAACACTTCAAAACAGCAAGTGTGAACGCCGTATAAGTGTTTATCTTAAACTTGATGAAATACAATTTTTTGATGACGTTTGACGTTTATTTTTATAAGTTTTTCAAGAGAGAAATTTAATTATTTTTTGGCATCAAAATAAAACTAAAAAAAATAACATTAAGATAATCAAATTTTTAATCCCTATGTGGTTTATCATATAACCCATTTCGGATTTAGTTTAAAATGTTAGCGGAGCACATTTTAAAAACTTTTTACTGTGCAGAAGTATTTTTTCACTGTGCACAGTGTAATTAATAGGGATTAAACGAGAGCACATCTTAAAAGTCTCTTTTCTGGGCCTGTCATCTGATCACTCTCTAACTGTTATAAGCTTTGACATATACAATCCCAGATTAGTGATAGAAACAAATTTCGTTGCCAACAGAAGGACGAACTGGCTCAAATACAAAATGTACATCAAATGTACAAAATGTATATCAGCGTTCATTTACTTGAAAACCTCTTATTAAAAACAGGAAAAGAAATCTAAGCAGTAACAGCGGCTACTCCAAAAACCTAAAACAAAGATGCGATTTGACCAGATCAAAAAGAATTGAAGATCTCGTATCAGAAAAAATAAATCTTCGTAGAAAGTTGCAATTATTTTGGCGATCACGGCCAAAATACTACACTCAAAATAATTCTACAGTAAAAGGTTTAGTAAGTGATATTGTACCCAAATCTACTAATTCGTTACTAATTTTAGTATCTTCAAAGTACTAAAATTAGTAATTTTTACTGTTTTTTACTAATATTAGTTAAAAATTTTAGTATTGGTTACCAACTTCTGCACTAGGTCCTTTTGGACTAAAATTAGTTAAATTTTTAGTATTGAATACCCACGTTGGGTGTATACATATATGACTGAATGGTATTTAAACAGGTACAAAGATTTTTTTTTTTCAAAAAATTGCGATTTTTTTTACGAAAAATTTGTTTACTGCAAAAATTTTTTTTCTCAGAATTTACCAATCTTGTTTACCAAAAAATGTTTGCAATAATCGTTTTTACATTGTGGATAGTATGAATACATTTGGCAAGGCGGAATTTAACATTTTACTTGTTTTTTATCCTATTTAAGATACAATTTCGTGTTGCACAGTGTCATGGTAATTTATTTTTACAAAATTGTTTTCGAATATTTGTTTTATTTCTTTTAGTTTTCTAGATGAGGTTAAACATTTTTTTTTTTATAAAAATTTATGATTTTGGATAGTTTTAGCTGCTATTTTCTTAACACTTAAAAGGGTTAAATTTTAATTTACCCAGCCATTAATTTTAAATATATTAAAACTTAAACAAATGTATATTAAAAAAAAAAACTTAAAAGTAAACAAAACAAAATTAAAAAAAAAAATTTCAACTATACAAAATACCAAGATCTTTAGACACCACAAAATTTTTGGCATAGGTCCAGGTACAAAAAAAAAGAACAAAATGTGCTACAAGAATCACAAAAACAACAAAAAACATGCAAAAATAAATAATAATGAAAATATTAAAAATATACTAAATAGTTGTAGTAGATAAAAATTGTATGAACTGTTTTTTAGCATTATATTTACCTTGCTTTTTTACTGGCATATTTAATGTATAGAAATAAATGATGAAATCTTTTTTGTGGATAAACTCTGGAGAGGATGCTGTTAAATTTAATTATGATGACGATGAAGTAGTTTTGTAGAATATTTTATACTTTTAAATATTTTTTGGTTGTGTCTAGATTTACAAAAAAAAAATTTGTGCTATATCACCACCAACAACCACACTCTGTAGAAATAAGAATAAATTTGATGGTTTTTTTTGTGAGAATTAATTTCAACAAATTTTATTTTATTTTAATTTTTTTTTTTTTTTTTTTGGTTTAAATATTTATGTTAATATCACAGTGAGTATTTTTGGCAATACACTAAATACTAATTATAGAATAGAAATATTAGCAAAACTATAATTACACAGTGATACAAAATCGAACTAGGAATGGGATAAAGCCGAAAGCAAATAAGGCTTTTTTGATCAACGCTAGATTTTTTTACGAGTAATTAAAGTTGGCGATTTTAAAGCATTTAAAGGTTTTGTGTACTAAATATGTTCTACTTTAGGGGCCCCTGGTGGTGCCCTTATTGGATATGTGGGTTCCTGCGTCCAAACTTAATCTCGAAATTACCTTAGCTATAACCGGTATAAATTTCACTGAAATCGGTCCAATACCTATTTACTGAATAGCTAAATTATTAAAAATAATCCACTGTTCACCGCACTGTTGCCAATTTGGTGTTTTTCCCGCTAAAACTAGCGTTTTTATTTTGCGTCTAGCGGGGAAAAAAGTGATTTAGCGGGCAGCGGGAAATCTAGCGATTTTTACCAGCCACAACTTAACAATAAAAAAAACATAAAATTTCCACACTTTTTAAGTTTTTGTTATTATTAAAGAGCCGCTTAGACGACCAGACTTGTAAAGCGACCAGTCAACAATTTTTGAATAAAAATCTTGTTTTTTCATTTCCCGGGAAAGCGGAATTCATTTTTAAATTTCTCAGGATCCCGGGAATTCCCGCAGAATCTAAAAACCCAAATATTTTGTCAAAAAAATATATAAAAACGTTATGAATGCGATTACACTATTTAAAATGTTTATTTACACCATAAAAATCTTATTTAGTACCTTTAACAAAAAAAAAATAATTAGTTTCGAGAAAAAAATAACTATTTTTATAAAAAAACGGCCGTAATATGTCGAAGTCTTTTAAAAGTATTTTTAAGGGAATATGTTTCACATCGCTTTATCTGTTTTAATAATAAAAATTCATCATTTATTCCAATTCATCTCAGATCATTTTTACAATTCGTTCTCAACGCTTTGTCTCTAAAACACAATAAAACTGATTCAGAGGAAGTTCTCAATTATGTCTCTGAAACTGAATGTAAATGTTTCAGTGAAATAAAATTATAAGAGAATTTACTCCAAAAAATTATTAAAGAAATTTAAAAAAATTTAAAAATTCTGGTTTCTAAAAGGAAAATCCGTTAATTCCAGAGTCATTCCTTACATAGATTTTATATAAATTTATCGATTTAAAAAGAATCATGTCCAGAGACATAAATATTTTCTATAGAAACAAATAATCATACTGCAATTTTTCTAATGCAGGTCTCAGAAAGAAAATTTTTCAGCTTCTGAAAAAAAGTATCAGGTTCTGATAATTATATCCTATCGAAGATTTAGTATTGTGAGACTTTTTTCATTTCGTATATCGAAGATTTAGATATTGTGAGACTTTTTTCATTTCGTATGTCTCCGATTTTATGATATTTTTTAGATATGATATTTATGATATTTTTTAGATAGAGGACTTTTTAAGTCCTCCTGGTCCCTGCGTACGTTTCTGGCATCAATTATGATCAATAGAAGTCGAAAAATCAACAATTTCAATGAAATGAAAATTCCCGCTCTATTTCCCGGGATTTCGAGATAGAAAATTTACAGAAATTTTCGGGAAATCCCGTACCGGGAATTCCCGTGAAAAACTCTATAGCTAATACGTACATACATTATTTAAAAAACCGTTATATTTTTTTTTCAAAAAAACCGTTACATTTCAAATTTAATGCTATTTAGCTAATAAATAGCTAAAATTTTTTTCTGTTTTTGAATCTGGTGTTTTCTGTAGATTTTTTTTTTCTTGATTTAGCGGGTTTTTGTCAAAAAAAAGTTGGCATCAGTGGTTCACCGTTGCGTATGATTTTTATTTAAAGGCAATTACAAAATTAATCATACGCCTCATACAGTTTTTAAGTAATTATTAAAAATAAACAACTGTGCACCGTTGCGTATGATTGTTATTTAAAGTAATTTAATTATACAGTTTTCAAGTGATTATTAATTTAATTATAAGAAAAGTTCATCCACTTCAAATGCATGTAAAAAATCTAGCGCTGAACTAAAAAAAAGCCTTGAGGGTTTTGTTATAAAATTTGTCAACTTTCATTTGCTTTTGATTTCATCCCATTTCGATTTTGGTTGTTGCACTGTGTTATTACTACATACAACATTCGTTCATTTTGGTAATTATTTTATAAATTATGTATGATTTAAATTTTATAATATTTTTATAAAAGCTTTTATATATTTGTTTAAGTTCCTTTGTTTTTAAATTATTTTCACTATCGTTTATATTTTTTTTGGTTTTAGTTTAAATATTTTTAACTCGTGTTCTTTTTATTTTAATTTATTGTACATTACGTTAGTCGAACTATTCATAAAATGACGTTGATATATATTTTTTTAAAGATACAAACACGACACGATCTAATGAGACACTGACATCATTCCCTTTTGATTTGTTATATTGGTATTTAAGAGAAATTTTGGCATATGTACTCAAAAAATGGTAGACACAAGGTCGTAGTATTACAAAAAAAAATTGCAACACGGAAGCAACTTGATGTTTTTAGAAAAAAAATTCATCCTGAATAAAGTTTTTGGGATACAAAATCAAAAATTATATTTTTTTATTTTTAGATTAGAAATTTAAAATTTTCTTTAAATACCGGTAGGTCCTGTTATTTTTTAAATACAAATTTAAATTAAAAAAAATTCGGATTAATTTTTATTTAAAAATAAAAAATGTTTAGAAAACAATTTCATCCAGAATAAAGTTTTTGTGATACAAAATCAAAAATTATATATATATTTTTATTTTTAGATTAGAAATTTCAAATTTGATTTAAATACCGGTAGGTCCAGTTATTTTTTAAATACAAATTTAAATTAAAAAAAAATATGTTGGTCATTTTTACAAGATTTAATCGACACGTTTTTCGGAATTTGTCAGATTCCATTGTCATGATTATTTAGCAAATATAAAAACCATATACTACCAGTAGCAAAGTGATTATTCTATGAGAATATGTCTCAGAATCTGAGACTTCTTCTAAAGGAAAAATGTCTCTGAATCTAAAACTTTTTCTATAGGAAAAATGTCTTGGAATCTGGGACTTTTTCTAAAGGAAAAATATCCCAGAATCTGAAAATTTTTTTAAAGAAAAAATGCAGCAGAATCTGAGACTTTTTCTAAAGGAAAGACGTCTCAGAATCTGAAACTTTTTCTAAAAGAAAAAACAATGTATCATAATCAGAAAATTTTTCTAAAGGAAAAATGTCTTAGAATCTGAGAATCTTTCTAAAGGAAAAATGTCTCAGAATCTAAGACTTTTTCTAAAGGAAAAAATGTTTCAGAATCTGAGACTTTTTCTAAAAAAAAATGTTTTAAAATCTAAGACTTTTTCTTAAAAAAAAAAATGTTTCAAAATCTGAGACTTTCTAAAAAAAATGAAACAAAATATTTTCAAAAGGCATGAAAAAAAATAAATTTTTTCAACATTTTGCTTCATAAGCACCACAAAAATTTTCGAAACCAATTATTTAAAAAAATTGAATTGATGGGCAGTTCTCTAGCAATAATTTGGCTTTTACAGATTGAAAAATATCAATTAGTCGACGAGTTATAGCCAAAAAAACCATATAAACCATATGCTGAAAATCGCCATTTGACTGCAAAATTCGAAGGTCGATTAAAAAAAAATTCGAACTAACATAAACAAACGCCGCGATGTGGGTGTTCTAATTTAGCCTTTTTTTTCACCCCTCACTCTCAGAATCGACCTAACTTTTGCTAACCTGAATTTGTTCCACAGTGTTATTTCAAAACACCTTTTTTCTCAACAAAGTTTCTGAACACACAAAAAACTATTGGCTGAAAATTTTTAATTAAATCTATTGATCAACAAAATTTAAATGAGTCAATCAATGTTTTGATTAAAATTTTTGTTACTTTTTTTTAACTGTCGAATTACAAATTTTCAACATACCAGATTTTTTTTTTGCTTTTATTTATTTGAATAAATTAGTTCAAAAGTATACAAAATAATCGGGTTTTACTTGTTTTATTGTTGGCAACATATTGGAAAGCAAAAACGATGCATTTTTTGATAAATTTGTCATAAGCTTACAATTCAATTGTTAATCATTATTTAAATAAAAAATTTATCAAATTTTAAATAAAAAATTTATCAAATTTTTGATTAAAATCGAAAAAATGTTTGATTGAAAAAATTTTCAATCAACCACCTACAATTTAATGATTGGTATAAAAATTTTTTTAATTGAAGGAATTTCAAGCAAAAAATTTATTGAATCCGCGTTTTTGTTGATTGAAATTCGTTTCAAATTTTTTCTGTGAAAAAATTTAATCTGTACTTCATTATTTTATTAAAAATCCAAAAAGGAACACCTAAATATTACTAATAAACATAAAACTAAGTTCAACCACCATGAAGCATGAATGTTAAATGATTTACATACTGAATAAAAATAATCGATTATTTGATTGGAATCCTTTTTTTGTAATACATTGATATAACCTTGATTACAGTTTTCCAATAACGACATACATACACACAACACAGGACCATACAAAGACACACAAACAGACGTTAATTTAGATAAGGATAACAAATCTTTAGCAATTTAATGGCTTTTAGAAAAGCCACATTAAACAGAAAATTAAATAATATAGCTCATATTTTGTGGAAGTGCTGTTTGTACAAGTAGTTAGAATGAAATAATTAATGTTCATTGAACTTTAATGGTTTAGATTGGGTGAGGGATAAGGCAGGTAACCCAGCGCACAGTGGGTTATTATCGATTCTTTTTATACCCTCCACTTAGTGATAGAGGGTATATATAAGTTTGTCATTCCGTTTGTAGCTCATCGAAATATCGGTCTGGGACCCCATAAAGTATATATATTCATGATGCCCGATCGATTTTAAGACATTCTAGCGACGTCCGTCTGTCTGTCCGTCTGTGAAAAATGCTATCACGGAATAAATATTGCACAGAAATGACTGAAACTTGACATATTTATTAGAAGTTTTCCCGGGAAGTTTGGTATTGTATTTGAGCGATATCGGTTCAGCGGTTCAAAAGTTATAAACGAAAATGTAAGCACACCTCAAAAATTTTAGTACATTCAACATAACCTAAAAATACAAAATGCTTTAATTCGGCTTCTGGTTGACATATGTGAACATAATTGAACACCAAATGGTAGTTAAACAAGTACGAACATATTTTTTGACAAAAAAAAGAAAAAAAAATCGGGGATTTTTTTTTTACCAAAATTTTTTTTGCGGAATTTTTTTTTCAATTTTTTTTTTTAAAGTAATTTTCTTTTAAATTAAGTTTTTTGCAATAATCTTTTTGATGTTGTGGAGGGTATCACTACATTCGTCAAGGCCGAATTTAACTTTTTTACTTGTTTTGTATTAGAGTCATCTGATCCACAATTAAATGGTTCTTTATATGGGGGATATGTCTAAACATGGACCGATTTTTTCCAATTTGTAAGGCTTCGTCCCAGAGCCGTCTTAAGGTATGACGGGGCCACTGGGCACACAAGAATTTGTTGCCCCGCTGGAATGTAAAAAGTCGCTCGAGTTAATTTTTATTTACTAATTAAAACCATGATATACGTGTAAAACAATTTGGTTTTAATGAGACCGTTTCTATCTCAGAATCTGAGGCTACGTTCACACTACAAGAACTTGCCATGGTAAGTTGAGATGATTTTTCTTTATGCTAGTACAGTTTGAGATTATTTTGTAAATCACTATGTGATTTTGTTCAATAGAAAATAAGATAGTGATTTAAAAATCACGCAAGTCTGTATACAGAACGAAAAATGTTTCAGAATCTGAAACTTTTTCTAAAAGAAAAATGTCTCAGAATCCGAAACTTATTCTATACGAAACATGTCTCAGAATCTGTGACTATTTCTTTACGAAAAATGTCTCAGAATCTGGGAAGATTTTTGTACTTAAAATGTCTCAGTATTTGGACTTTTTACATACGAAAAACGTCTCAGAATCTGAGACTTATTCAATGCAAACTCAGAATCTCTGAGACTTTATATGAAAAATGTCTCAGAATCTGAGACTTTATATGAAAAATGTCTCAGAATCTGAGACTTTTTCTATATGAAAAATGTCTCAGAATCTGTGACTATTTCTTTACGAAAAATGTCTCAGAATCTGAGACTTTATATGAAAAATGTCTCAGAATCTGAGACTTTTTCTATATGAAAAATGTCTCAGAATCTGTGACTATTTCTTTACGAAAAATGTCTCAGAATCTGAGAAGATTTTTATACTAAAAATGTCGCAGTATTTGCAACTTTTTTATACGAAACGTGTATCAGAATCTAAGACTTTTTCTATACAAAAATGTCTCAGAATCCACGCTTTATATATATATAAGAAAAATGTCTCAGAATCTGAGACTTTTTCGTATAGAAAAATGTCTTAGAATCTGAGACTTTTTCTATACGAAAAATGTCTTAGAATCTGAGACTTTTTGTATACGAAAAATGTCTCAGAATCTGACACTTTTTCTATACGAAAAATGTCACAGAATCTAAGACTTTGAATACGAAAATGTCCCAGAATCGGATACTTTGTGAACGAAAAGTGAGACTTTTTATTTTACAAAAACTTTGAATTCAAAAAATTTAGTGGCCTAGAGTGGTCTCTAACGAACAACTTCTTCAAATCGCGAACCAGGACAACATCAACACCCAAATAAAGAAGCGAAAATATAACTGCCTTGAACATACACTACGAAAACCATATAACGAAATATGCCATGAGACACTAGAATCGAACCCCGGGGCTCAAGAAACCGAGGACGACCAAAGTTATCATGGAGACGAACAATTTTGAACGAAACACGTAAATCTTTTAGCGAACTAATACCAAATTCGCATTCATTTTTTTAAACATGTTTAAGCATTTTAGCATGTTTATGTACCTTATCAAGTTTAAATTTAAACATGTTTAAGTGGTTAAACATGTTTAAAAAAATGAATGCGAATTTGGAATAAGACACATTGCAGCCGACAGACAGAAATGGAGATTCTACGTACACAGCCTATGTTCCTGATGGAATTTACTGAAATATATATATCTCGAAAACGGATCTACATAAAATGTGGACTTCATTTTCGGATTCAGCGTAAGATTTTACATGGAAAATCAATGCAAAATGTCATGGATCGCAATTTTTTTAATTTGTAAACTAGTGTAATCGAAGTTGCGCTTGATTTAATGGATGATAGATTCATAGACATTCTAGCGATGTCCGTCTGGCTGTTAAAAGCACGATGTAGTTAAAACTAGGGACCCGATCGCAATTCTCGACTTTTTATGAAGAGTTCCACAAAATCATGTGATCCCGAAAATTTCAGGGGTTAAAATCTCAAATCCCACGACTTGTAAATATTAATGCCGTCTGGCATCTCTGGTATAAATGTGTGGTTGTCTTCGAAAATGTTGTTCAAATAAAAACATTATTCGCACAGTGGGACTCCAACAGCAGAAATTTCGAAATTAATTTAATACTCGCACAAGAATTCCATTAATTGTATCTAGCCAGTCTAGTTGTTATATCTCATTAATAGAAATGTAGCAGTGAACTGACACAAATGTAGTGAGTGTATGTATGTATCTAAAGTATATTTATGTTTCTGTTTTTTTTTTTTAAGTGGACATTAAAGTACCAAACAAAACGGAAGAAATTGTTAGTGGATTTTATTTATAAATTTAATGCTGCTCTACAACAACAATAGCGAATATATTTCTTCAAATATCGTTGTATAGCAAAACAACGATTTATGACATGATTTTCCTCTTTAAGTGAAAAATGTAAAAAGGAAATATGTATCAAAAGGAATGTCAAGTAAACTATGACAACATCCCACACCTGTTTTACACTTTAACTCACATACACACTTAACAACTACACATGTATTTATGTTTTTTTTATTTGCCCAGATGATGTTAGTGTTGATAATGATGATGTTGATGTCCTTTAATTCAACTTATTTCATTTTGTTCATTTTTTTATTTAATTTCTTTATACAACTGATGGCATTATGTATGTATTTACACGTTTTTCTTCATTTTGCAAATTAATGTATAACGTAAATATAACAACGTTGTTTTGCGCAATTGTAATAAATTAATGTAATGATTTTTATTTAACCGTTTACTACACTTTATACCAAACACAAATTAAAGACATGTGTATTTCGTAAACGAACTACACCATTTCAAATTGAAAATGGGAGGGAACAAAAAAAAATGGGGTTTTCAGTTTGAAATTGAAAAAAGTTTAAATGAAATCCACTAACGACATGTGTATTTTGTAAACAAACTAAACCATTTCTAATTAAAAATTTTAGAGAACAAAAAAAAAAATGGGATTTTCAATTTAAATTGGGAAAAGTTTAAATAAAATTGAGTTTTTTTTTATCTAGAAGTCGGGCATGTTTTCGGATATGATTTTGAATTTTAAATTCCTGTATTAACTGCTAACCGCTATAACACATTTCTCTATTTTAAAGGAATTCAAAAACCACTAGACGGGGAAAAACAAATTGGCAACAGTGCAGTAACTCGTGAATACAGTACATACATACAGTGTGTTGCAAATAGGAAGATTGCTTTGAAAAATAGGGATAAATAAAATTTGACGTTGTTATATCCGTACTAGTGATAGAGGCTATATACATAATGGTTTGTCATTCCATTTGTAACACCTTGAAGTTTTGGTCTAGGACCCCATAAAGTACGTCTGTTGAATAAGCGCTAACTTTCGAAAGACACCTCTGAGGTAGCTTAAGTTTGGCATGTATGTTTGTAATTTACCTGGTCAGGTTGGTATTGCATTTCAGCAAAATCGGTACTTTAGTTTAAAAGTTATTAGCAAAACCATAAATTTCAGATTGGTTTCAACTTATATTCAGGTGTTGAAAAATCCGTAAAACAAACTTTATAAATATTGGTAAGTCACAAAAATATTTTAAGAAGTATTTCTGTCACTCAAAAATTTTTTTGCACTAAAACAAAAAAAATTATACTCGAAAAACATGTGAACTCAAAAAAAAATTTAGTCATATATTTTTTTTTAGCAAAAAACAAACAATGTAAAAAAAAATAATTTGAACCATTTTTGAAGAAGGTATGAGTAAAAGAAGTTCGGGTAAACGACCAAACTCTGTATTTTTGAAAATTCGATATCTTTTGAATTGGTTACCAAAAAAATCTGAAAATTTAACCGGATTCATAATGATTCCTTGGGGAAATGTCTTCAGGTTCTGACAAAACCCCTGTAGGTCAGTTGGTAGCGTGCTAGCCTATGAAACAGGGGGTCGTGGGTTCGAATCCCACAAAAACCCTTGGTCAATTTCGCTACAACGAGACGACGGTCATTGTTACCAGTTCTCGTGTAGGTATAAATTATTAAAAAAAATGATGTGTAATTAAATTGGAAAAATAAATAAAAACTGATCATTGCACTATAGGGAATTTATAAGGAATTGTTGGCCAAAAGTCCATTTTTGATGTGTTAAAAAAAACTTTTTTCGGATGCCATTATACAGTAAACTATATAAAAGTAAGCTAGCACACATATTTTTGTACCCTCTTTTACCGCTAGTACGGCGTAGAGATGAGCGATATTTTCATACCGGTGATTTAATCACCGTGATTCAAAAATCACTGGTAACTGCAGTTATCAAATATCTTAAATCACGGCTACTTGCAATATCGTTCTTTTCTGTTATACACACATTAACTAACATTTTAACAGTTGCTATGTGTTCGTTCAATCATATTTTTTCTTCTCTTGTTATGGAATGTAAAAAAACAAACACACAAAGCAAACGCAATGTTTTTAATACGCACACAAGCAACGAAATTGCCAAAAATATTATTTTGCTTTAAAATGAAAACTGTTATTGAAAGAGCTGTGATTTAAAAGAACTGTGATTTAAAATCACGTTTATATCTACATTTAAAAACGGTGATCACAGTAACTGTTTAAAATATTGGTTATTTGTAAAGAAAGACGTTCCTCAAAAATAACTAAATTGCTCATTTCTATTGTGGTTTTATAAATTGTTCCAGATTTTCTCTTAAATTTAAATAAATAATTTCTCAGAAATAACTTGAATCTACTTAAATTGAACTTAATACAAATTGAGTTATTAAATATGAAGTCCGGCAATACAAATAATATTTAAAACATACTAATCCAAAATAAAAGGAAAACATTGTATTGTTTTTTTTTTGCATCACATTGAAAAACGGTGATCACGGTAACTGTTTAAAAGAACGGTGATTTGAAAATCACGGTAACTGAGAACGGCGTGATTCAAAAATCACTACATTGCTCATCTCTAGTACGGAGCACAGTGGAAAATTTTGGTCATTTCCGGATCAAAAACCTGTAACTTTTGATTGGATCAATATTTTTGTATGCCGTCTTTTTTGTTGAATAGGTGAGACTTTAGGCTTTAATTTGTGCTTTTAATCATAAAAATCGACTGACGAGAACTAAAGTTGTGAAGGGTTAAAAATACATTTTCGATATTTTTGTTGAATTTTAGTATAAAAGTAAAATGTTAGGATAAGTTAAATAGGTATTTTTTATATTTTCTAATTATTTTCAATTGAATTTTGCAACAGATATTTATGATAAGTAATTTTGTAGATAAATTTTTCCGAAAAGGTCAACATTTAGCCCCACAGACTTTTAAGGGCCAAATGTTGCAATTTTTAAAAAAATTACCGGATTCATATAGATTTTCATTGGTGTCAAATATAAAATTTAACTGATATTTTATTGTAATACGACAAAAATAAGGAAGTTATAATAAAAAAATCGTATGAAGGTTGCCAAGATAAAAAAAGAGTGTTAAATTCGGCTGTTGCCAAATCTTTCCAGAACCCTCCAAAAAGTAAACAAAAAAAATAAATAGTCTTTTTTTTGGAAATGGAGTAAGGGGGGGGGGGTTTGTCGGCGGGGACTACCTCTACCTTTTTGCAAAAAATGTCTACAAAATCATTAATTATAATACGCAAAAATAACACAATTTTAGCATTTATTGTTATAGCCACGCCTCCAAACGGGGGCGGACAAAAAAAAATACGTTTCTCAGTCTCTTTGACAAGCGCAGGTTTTTTAATTCTTATAGTAATCAACATATTGTTCAATTGTTGACCAATTATGCTAAAAAATATGCAAAAAATGTTTTTTGGGGTTGTTTTTGTTTTTTTTTTTTTAAGAGGAAATTGTTTAACCCGAGGTCCGATTTTGCCCATTTACAAACTTAGCCAGTTATAAGTAATTTTTTTTATCAAACTTCCGGGGTCTAGCTCTTTTGGTTTGGACTACATCGTGCTTTCCACAGACAAACGGACAGACATCGCTAGAATATCTTAAAATTGATCATGGATCAATGTTATATGTATTTTATGTGATCCTAGACCGATATTTCGTTGCGTTACACACGGAATGGCAAATTGAGCAGGGCATAATGAGCGAAAATAATTCATAATTAAATTTTTATTTATTTTTAATTTGAGAGTTCGTCAACATTTTTGCATGCCATTTGTTTAAAGGCACGAAAAGGCAGCTAGTTTTGATATATCTTTTAGACAATAAGTTTAACTTTAATTCTATGTTATGACTAGATTGGAGGAAAACGGCGCTAAAAGTTAAAACCTAGTCAAAGTTGCGTAGGTTAGCAAAAAAATATTATATACTTCAAACGAAAAAATGTCAATTCTGCTAACAATATATACAAAGCTCATAACAAAAATAGAATCTGGACAAGTTACCCTTTCCAACATTGTATTACAATCCCAAAAAAAAATAATTAAAAATATTAAAAATACGCACTTGAATATCGTATAATTTTATCTCCCCAAATCTTTAAAGTCGAAAGTTGTGTGTTCTGTCGCCATTTTCGAATACTTCTGTTGACATAATAACTATGATTTATGAAAATAATTATTGCTTGACATCTTAGCTTTACGATAGAACTTGTTTTATGGTTAATTTCAAACATTTGCAAAAATCAATTATGAGATGCATTCACCTTATATAATCCACTGTGCGGAGGCGTCAAAAACAAAATTTAATTTTTTATTATTTTTTTTTTAATTTTGGAGAACATAACTTATTACAAAATTAACGTACTTAAAATCCTGTATTAAAATCTTTTGAAATTAATTTCAATTATCAATAGAGCAAATAAACATATTTTGTACAAAGTACAGGTTTAAAATGTTGATTTATATTTTTTTTTTAATTTTCTATTTAATTAATTTTTTTCTTTTTTAAACCAAATATATTTGTGGACTGCTACTTTTTTTGCATATAATTGCATACTCCCATATCTCTATGAGGTATTGGGAAACTCTTTGTGAGTAAGATGTATTCATCCGCTAAGCCATGCGGCTCCATGGGGAAAAGATATTTAGTGAAGTCCGTCCGACCGTCTGTCGGTCTGACTGTCTGGGAAATGCACGATGCTGTCCAAACCAAAAGAGCTAGCCACCTGATGTTTGGCACGAATATGTCTTATAGTCTTACGATGTTCAAGTTCGTAAATGGGCAAAATTGGAACATGTGAAAAAAAGCTCCCCCTTAAATAACATAGTCTAGCTACGCAAAATCCCATATTTTACATTTTTTTGTATATTTGCTTAAAAATTAAAAACAAATACGCCACAAGAAGTTCAAAGCCCTGCACTTGGATCAAAGGCATTAGGAAAATTATTTTTTTGTCCGCCCCCTTTTTGTGGGCGTGGATGTAAAAATTATTGACGAAATTATATTACAAAATTGCATTAAAAACACGATTTATTAGTCCAGATCATGCCAATTTTTTATACAGAGCCTTAAAACTTACCGCCAAATAAACTTGCCAAATTTTGAGGCAATATCCCAACTTTTGGAGTTTTGGCCAGAAAATACCAGAAAATTCCCTATAGTGCATTGGATCAAATTATTATTATTATTATATTAATCATCCTTGATGACTTATCGTAACATTTTCAGTACCGAATGTTTGCTTTAAGAGTGTGGTCAATTCCTCTAAGACGTCGAAAAGGAAATGTCTTCAGAATAGCAGTATATTAAATTAGAATTTTAAATCTAGGCAACTCTTCAATATCCAAGAAAAAGATGGCAATATTACCAATTTATTTAAAACAACCCAGCAAAAACTTGGTAATGGGTACCCCTTCCTTACTCGCTTACGTGGTAATGGCTTGGAATACAACAAATAACCATTAGCATTACATTGCGCCAAAAAAGGCAAAATGTGGTTACCTCCAATGACATCACCGTGTTAAAGTAATTAACATTGGGAGGTAAGTAGTTACTCATATTTTTGCTAACCCCTTTAGTTAATTACTTGGTAAGCGAAGTTTTTGCTGGGAAAATCAAAATCTAATAAGCAGTATAAAAGTAATAAATAAACAATTTTCAAAATAAAGTTTGGAACAAGTAGTTAGGTGTGGGACTAATAAGCTGGAGGTTACAGGTTCGAATCCAGTTGGGACTAAAAAAGGCGAAAAGTTTTTTTCAAAATATGAGAAAAATAATTTATAAAGGAAAATGGTAAAAAGTAAAAACTAAAGGAAATACGAAAATTTTGTATATTTTCTAATGACCTACGACAGACACTTTCCCAAAGAAGTCTTAGGTGACATGTCCCCAGAAGGTCAGTATGCCCTGACTACTGATGACTTTGAGTGAGGACGTTTTGAACATTTACATGAAACTGTCCTCAACTCAGTACATAGAGATGTCTTGTGGATGTCAGCAGTGACTCTGACATGTCACCGGGCCGTCGCTGAGGATGGCTCGAGGACGTTGCGAACTGGGTGTATGTATGGGTACTCAAATGAAAGGTAATTTCAGTGGGAGTCATATTGGTTAGATGCAGTGTTGGTATTTGAGAATTTTCAATTTGTGCCAAGTTAAAGGCTAAAAAGGGCCCAAATAGGTTGAAAAGGGCCAAAAAATGTTTTTAAATATTTTTTTAGTTTTTAGTACTTTTTACAACAGCAATCAATAATTTTCTTATTAAAATACACGCAACTTATTACTTTTTTTGAAACGGCCAGTCTTGAGAGTAAAATCATCCCACCTGGAAAGGTGAACATCAGAATTTTGTAAGAATGGGATCCGTCACTGACTAACATTTCAATTAACACCTTGTGATATGTCCCGGGACTTGTCGC
The DNA here is from genome assembly GCA_963921195.1 of Pegoplata infirma. Taxonomy (NCBI): domain Eukaryota; kingdom Metazoa; phylum Arthropoda; class Insecta; order Diptera; family Anthomyiidae; genus Pegoplata; species Pegoplata infirma. The sequence continues at coordinate 30,578,141 of OY992540.1, read as the reverse complement.
GAAATTATTTTTCCGATTACTTTACACATTTTTACTGGTTTTAGAACTTGTATTCTATGACCAGTTCGCATAGGATAGGCTTTTCGGATAAAACCCCTGACGGACATTGATTGGTCCACAATGTCCCTCAGGGATAAAACACTTGTGATACCATTCACTTATCTTAATTTAAGGGAAACAAAAACTTGCATTGCTGCAAAAAGTGGTAGGATTCTAAAAAAGGGAGCAACTGATCCCTTTTTCGTGCTTGTAATACATAATTAAATTTTAGTAAAAATGTTTTTTTCTAATGTGTTTTAAATAAATTTTGAAAATATTTGGAGAGAATGAAAAAGGGCCAAAACTGTTATTCAACACTACCATTCAATAGTGCCAAAAATGGCACTTTTGTGCCACATTTCCCAACCATGGTTGGATGCCTTTTATTTTGCTCTCTCAATAAGTTGGTTTTCTTAGTGTTGCCCAGCGTTGCCAGGTGAATTCTTCCGTTGTCCCCAAAAATGTAACAAAATATCCCCAAAACTCCCCAAACATTAAAAAATTAGTTTTTTTTAATCATTGAAAAAAAAAATTTCTTCAGTTTTTAAAAAATTCTATGGATGGTAATTTAATAATTTTATTTCGTAGATTTAGCAATGAAAAAATCCCCTAAAATCCCCAAACGCCTGTATAAACAATTTTTAGCTATGATAATATATATTTTACAGCCGATAAATGCATATTTCACTGAATTTTCCTTGTTATATCGTACCAAAGAGTGTTTTTTTAGTAAAACTTTTATTAAAAACCGATTATTACATTAAATTTAGCTTGTGATATTTAATAGATACACTGTTGAATATCCCCAAAAAATCCCCAAAATAATTTTTTAAATCCCCATAAAAATCCCCAATCCCCAAATGACATTTCTTGTCCTTTTTCCTCGCATGAAATCCCCAACTTTGGGGATAAATCCCCAAGTCTGGCAGCCCTGGTGTTGCCTTTACTATTGCATGTAAAAGCTCTCTTATACCATATTCACATTGGCATGTTTAAATTTAAACATGTGTTTCCCCATACATTCAAAACAAAACCTCGTTTAATTTTAAACATCTCGAAAACATCTCCAAAACATCTCGGAAACACGAAATAACAACCCTGTGTTAAGTTTTCATCAAAAAAACAGCCGCTGCTAATCGAACCAGAAGAGAAGCGGATGCTTTTTTAAACTACTGACAATGCGAACACTTTCGTTTAATTTTAAACACAAAAGTTAAACGATGTTTTAAACATTGTATGTGAATATGGTATTAAGCACTAAGAGAAGCAATTTATATAAAGTTACATATTGTTTTGGGGCCTATCAAAATTTCTGATCATCTTTACTCTATGGGTAATTTGCTCACGATTACAAATATGTATTTTTTATGTATTTTATCAATTTTGTACCCCTAGGTACATTTTAGTATCTTTCAGTTTAATAATTTCGCCGTTCAGTAATTAAAAACAATTAAAATTTTTTTTTGCATGCGGCGCTAATAATGCCACAAGTCAAGATTACCTCCACCCCTCTAAATCTCATTAATCTTTTGTATATCATCTGAAAACCTCATCCTGAGGCGATTAGTACCACTTTTGTAAGGGCAAAAGCATACGAGGGGCTGGGTACGACTTTAAAGTGCCAAATTTTGCACTGACAATACATAGGGCTTTTCAAGGGGGGTTTAAACAAAAATATCAGTATTCATGTGATTTTTTTAAACAGCTTTAAAAAATAAATACGCAATGTTTTTTAATTCTGTTTTTTTATTTGAAAGATATATTATTGTAATATTTTTAAAATTTTATAACACAAAATTTGGTGAACTAAAATTGCCACTTAATTGTAGAATGCTTATTTTGAAGGACAAAATCCGCTGCAGTTGTACTGCTTAAAGTACTGGACCGATTTTGATGATTTTTTTTTTATTTGTAGATTTTTTAATTCTATAGTCAAAATTGGTTCAATAGTTTTTGCTTTACAACTGCAGCCGATTTTGTCTTTTAAAATAAAATAATTCTTCAATTGAGTGGCAACAATGGCAATTCTTTTTGACCAAATTTTGTGTTATAAAATTTTAAAAATATTACAGAATTAACAAGTAGAAAAGTTAAATTCGACTAGGCCGAATCTATGAATAACCACCAAAATGCCCTTTTTAAGTGATAGTAAATATTCTAACGTGAAAAAAAAAAAAAACATTTTTGATTCGAAATATTTTATTTTGTGTAAAAAAATCTTTTTTTGGAGTAATTTTTGAAAAAAAAAAATAATAATTTACTAAATTTTTTTTTTTTGAGCGTAAATTTTTTTTGAATGTAAAATTTATTACGAGTGTATTTTTTTTAGTGTAAAAATATTTTTGAGTGACAAAAATACGTTGTAAAATATTTTTGTTTTTAAAAAATGTTTTACCGGTTTTCAACACGTGAATTTAAGTTTTAAATAAAAACAAGTAAAAAATTTAAATTTGGCCTTGCCGAATGTATAGATACCCTCCACAATCTAAAAAAAAATTTTTGGGAAAAAAAATTCTTTTGAAAAAAAAAAAAAATTCGGGGAAAAATTTTTTTGGCGAAAAAAAAATCCGCAATTTTTTTTTTGTAAAAAATAGATTTGTACTTGTAAAAATACTACTCTGTGTCCCCCTCTGTTCACATATGCTAACCAGCAGCCAACTTAAAGCATTTTGTATTTTTAGGTTATGTAAAATGTACTAAAATTTTTGAGGTGTTCTTACATTTTCGTTCATAACTTCTGAACCGCTGAACCGATTTCGCTCAAATGCAATACCAAACAACTTAGGATAACAACAAGTAAATGTGTTAAGTCTCAGTCATATATGTTCAATACTTTTGCCGTGATCACCATTTTCACAGACGGACAGACAGACGGACATCGCTAGAATGTCTTAGAATCGATCACTGATCAATAATATATATACTTTATGGGGCCTCAGACCCAATACAAACGGAATTACAAACTTATACATACCATCTATCACTAAGTGGAGGGTATAAAAAAAATTTTTTAGGTTGACGTAAATTTAACTGGTTCCTATTTACTAACACGATATATCACTAGAGCTTCAAAACTATCGATAGTCGTCCCATTCGATATATTCGATAGTTTGTTTTTAAACTATCGATACTATCGATAGTATGGGAAATTTAACAGAATTGTAAGTTTTTGTGTAAAATTACGTTTTTTTTTTTCATTGCAACTTCTTACTTCTGAATACACAAATGACAGTTTTTGCCGTTCACTGCCATTCGAGTCTATTTTAAATCACTTCGGCGATCTTCCACCATGCCGTTCTTGTTCTGTTCGGACCTTAAATTTTGCAATAACATTAACACGAGATTACAATCTTTGCTTTAATACTTTAAAAAGTAGAATTATTCCAAAATGCTATAAAGATTTTAAAAACTGTTCACTTTTTGATTAATTTTTCCGCAAGTGACAATCTTTTTGAAGCTAATGTTTTTTTTGCGATAGTATCGCTATCGGGTAAAAACTGGCTGTAGGCAAAATCGCCCAAAGAAAAATCGCCCAATAAATTTTATGAAAAATCGCCGAAATGCAAAATCGCCCAAAAACTATGAAAAATGACCCAAAAAGAAAATTACGAAACTTCGCCCAAAATTAACGAAAAAAAGCCCAAAAAAGAAATGAAAAATGGCCCAAAATACAAAAAGATTTTTTCTAACACATTTTTTTTTTTTCAAAACGATTTTTTTGTTAAAATTTGTTGGTAAAATTTTTCGCCTGCGGCGCTTTGATCGGAATTGCATGCTGTTTTTAAATACTTTTGATTTTCTACTGCGCTGCGATATATATTAATAAATAGCGTGGTAATCTGCATGTAAGAGCCCCTGCCCTGTTTTGGGTTCGATTCCCGCCAGAGCCTTTGTATGTTAGCAACAACGGAACGGTTTTGCTTCAGCTTATTTTTGGGTAGTTAAATATATAATTTATAAAAAAACACGATATGTCAGTATATTATTATTTTTCTAAAAATAATAATATACTGATTTATTGTGACATACATATTTCAGTTTTGACATTTAAAGATAATGACAAAAAATAAAACCAAAATAAAATTGCGCAGTTTTTCATATATAATTTTTGGGTAATTTTTCGTAATGAAAAATCACCCAATTTTTAATTTCGAAATTTTGCCCAAAAACTATGAAAATTTGCCCAAAAATGTTGGGTAACTTTTCATATGAAATATGACCCAAATTTGTATGAAAAAATTTTGGGCGAATTTTCGTTTTATTTTTTGGGCCATTTTTCTTTGGGCGATTTTGCCTACAGCCGTAAAAACTATTGATAGTCCTTTTAAAATAAAACTATCGACACTAGCGAAAGAACCATCGATGCAGCTCTATATATCACTGCTTTCTTTTCAATAGTTTAAAAAAAAATTAAAAAGAAAATTAGATTTTTTTTTAAATAATCATCAGGATGGATTTTTGGGCCTAGAGGCGCCCAGGAACCCAGCCTACCTTTAATTTTTTAATTACCTATAATTTTAGTACCCACACAAATCTGCAGGTGGGTGGGCGGTTTTAAGGTTCCAGAAGTGCAGCCCCTTAAATTTTAATTTTTGTTTTTTTTATTCCAGAGGCGTTTCAAATTTTTTTCCAAAATATTTGTGCCCCGTAAAGTGCGCTTTTGTCTTTTTTTAATTACAATTGATTTTTGTCGAATTAGAATTGGAATTAAAAATAGAAATTTCGAATCACAAATGTAATTTTCGTTAAAAGTACTATTTTCAAATTTTAAATTACATCTGTAAATGGTGTAGATTTGTTCCCCTTTTTTCCAAATAAGGATTTGAATAATCCAAACCACCAAATTTTAATTACAAGATATTATAGAGTCCCCTATTAACTACAAATTTTCAATTTTTGGCAACACTGCATATATGTCTGACACTCATACTCATGCAAAAAAAATCACACAGATTCATTCTCATGTATACACAACACATTTATACAGAACACCACTCACATTTTGTATCTTGTATCTAGTATTTTGGCATCTTATAAGATTTTTTTTCATTTGCTTCTTTCAGGTATTAATTATGTTTAATATTTTAATATTAATTTTAAAACTCTGGTTTTTTTAACGTATTAATTCTAATTTATCTTTGCCATAACTTTTATGTATAAACTTTTTTAAGAGGGTGTAATATTTTTCTTGTAAGCACCTTTTTTCAATAGATTTTTTTTTATCTTTAGAACTTTTTTTTCTTTTTACAAACACTTTTTTTATTTTTTTTTTTCTTAAACACTAACTTTTTTCGTTCAATCGCGTTTTTCGGAAGATTTAAAATAATTTATTACATTATTTTTTTTAATTAATCAATACTTCTTTTATATTAAAAATTATTTAATCGTCGAGGGGCAAAAAATTTTTTCCGTGGTTGAGAAATTTTTCTCTAGTTCTTAGTTCTTTTTTCGATAAAAAAAAAACAGGGTAGTAGACAATTTCAAAATAGTGAAAAAATGTTGTTCTGTTCGCTACTTTTTCAACGATTTAATGCAGGAACAGAACAAACACGGCACGGGGGACGGTTTCCAATTAGAATAAGTTTTGAAACCCTTCAAAAATATAACAAGATTTATTTCACACCGGCGCCGGCTGGTTTTATCTGTCAAATCGTATGGAAAAAGTCGTGCCGGGCTTGTTCTGTTCCTACACTTAAGTGTCTCTTCACAATACAGCAGCAAGCAGCAGACATCAAAATTGTACAAATTTTTCTGTCTGCTGCTTGCTGCTGTATTGTGAAGAGACACTAATACGAGTTCGAAAATAAATCAGGGATAGAAAAGTCAGTACGTTTTTCAGTACTTTTTTGTCAACCATAATGCCACAGTGAGAAATTAATCACAATTGGAGCGGTTAGCGTTTTTCCTCAAATGTTTTTCTTACGCCACGTTTTTCCGCCAAACTACACCATTTTCAATTGTATTTTTAAATTTTCCAAATGTATTTTAAAATTTTCCAAATGAATTTTAAAATTGTCCAAAAATATATTATAATTTTCTAAATGCATTTTGAAATTTGTCCAAATCTATTTTAAAATTGTCCAAATATATTTTAAAATTGTCCAAATGTATTTAAAATTGTCCAAATATATTTCAAAATTACCCAAAAGTATTTTAAAACTGCCCAAATATATTTTAAAATTGTCGTAATATATTTTAAAACTGTCCGAATATTTTGAAATTGTCCAAACTAATTTCAAAATTGTCCGAATGTATTTAAAAATTATACAATATTTAAAATTGTCCAAATACAATTTAAAATTTTTTATATGTATTTTATATATATATTTTAAAATTGTCCAAATGTATTTGAAAATTTTCCGAATGTATTTTAAAATTGTTCAAATGGTTTTAAAATTGCTATAAAGTAGTTAAAAATCATACTTACGTATTTTCAAAATTGTCAAAATGTATTTTAAAATTTTCCAAATGATTTTAAAAATTTCCAAATGTATGTATTTTAAAATAATCCAAATGTATTTCCAAATTGTGTTTCGAAAATTTTTGTCTAAATGGAATGAAATGTATATTTTAGCAAATTTTTTTTTTTTGCAATTCTACAGAAATTGTTTGTTGCGATTTTTTTTATGAAAAATTGTTATTTAAGACTAAATTTTGTTTTGACTTTTGTGAAATTTAAATGATTAAAACTATAAAAAATAGCTAAATGCCAGCAGATTTCTTTGCTAATTTAACAGAAATATTTAGTTTTCAAGAAAACTTTTCGTTTTTTTTTTTATTTTTCAAAACTTAAAAAAAAAAAAAATCTGAAAAATTTTTGGAAAAAAAACTTATATATTGATAATTTAATTTTTACTACATTTTAGTTTTTTTTGACTACAAATGTTAGTAGTTTTTACTCCATAAGTCAGTTGGTTTTTTGTCAGTTAAAATAACTGACATTGTTAGTTGATTTAACTGAAAAAGTAGTTGACCCCAAAACAACTTACAAAGTAGTCATTTTAACTGACATTTTCAGTTGATTTTACTAACATAATTTTTTGAGTGTGAGTATTCAAATGATAGATAATTTGCTCACGATTGCATATATGTATTTTTATATATTTTATCAATATTGCACCCCCTAGGCACAGTATATACTGTGCCCTAGGTCCATTTTAGTATCTTTCAGGTAAATAATTTCGCCATTCAGTAATTAAAAAAAAAAAACTTCAATGCGGCGCTATTAATGCCATAAGTCAAGATTACCTTCACCCCTCAAATCCAATGAATCTTTGGTATATCGATGGGGCAAAAGCATACGAAGGGGGTGGGTGCTACTTTAAAGTTCCAAATTTTGCACTGAAAATACATAAGGAAAAGCCCTTTAAAGCAAAAAAGATTTTAAGTAGAAGAGTTTGTAACTCCTAAGCCCGACCGAAGGCCGGCTATGAAGAAAAAAATTTAAATAAATTTTTTTTTTTTGGGTGGACGTAAACTTGACTTGTTCCCTACACTCAGAAAATTATGTAAGTTACAACATGTTAGTATATATTTACAGTAGTTAGTTGTTTTCAACTACAAAGTCAGTTGTTTTTGTATGAAAAATATCAAACAACTATTTCTGTTAGTTATTTTAAGTCGTTTTTTTTTAACAACTAACAAAAAAGTACTGTGATGTAGTAACAGTTATTTAAAGTAGTTAATTTTATTTTTATATATAAAATATAAAATGTGAAAAATTTTCAGTTTTTTTTCCAAAAAATAAAAATAAATTTTCGTTTTTTTATTTTTCACAACTCTAAAAAAAAAAAAAAATTGTCTTCAATTTTTTTTTTTGAAAAATTTTTTGAAAAAAAAAATTATATACATAATGATTATTTTATTTTTACTACATTTTAGTTCTTTTGACTACAAATGTTAGTAGTTATTACTACATAAGTCAGTTGTTTTTTGTCATTTAAAATAACTAACATTGTTAGTTTATTTAACTGAAAAAGTAGTTGACCCCAAAACAACTTACAAAGTAGTTATTTTAACTGACATTTTCAGTTGATTTTACTAACATAATTTTTTGAGTGTATTAATTACCACGATATATCACTTACTTTTTAATAATTTAGAAAAAAAATTGGAAAAATCGCGCTATATTTTTAAAAATGAACGTTATTAGGACTGTGCTTTGGACCTTTGTTATTGTTTCCACGTATCTTTGTTGTTTGCTGCTTCATTGTGGCCATCACTGACAGGCAGCATATTTTTATTAGAGCTGCCAGTTTAGAGGTATTATCCCCAATGGGGTTTTTTTTTGGGAATTCAATTTTGGATAAGGGGATTTCTTTGGGATCTCACTGATATTAAGCTTTGCTAGATTTTCTCGTGAAAACCACGGAACTTAATATCCTTTAACATTAATTAGTTCAGATAAATTTACAAAAATCATAAAAAATTGTAAATTCAAGTTTTTTTTATTGTTGATGCGCGAAACATGACCAAACTAATGCCTGTCAAGTTTTCGCTACAAATTAATTAATGTTTTAAAATAATTTTTTTCACAAATTGTTTAGTTTAAAATCATGGTTTAAAATTTGGTATTATTTGGTAGCTTTTGTGTAAAAAAAATCAGAGTTTAGGAAGGCACTTCAAAAAATCTGGCAGGCATGCCATACTGCTTTCATAACAACTAGCTTTTGTATACAAGGCAGCTACTCACACCTACAAAGAAATATTTTATTAGTTAATCTTGCACTTTTTTACTGCTGTCGAATTTTATTAAAAAATTGTGCAAAAAATTAATTAAAATGCTAAAATACTATAAAAAATAAAAAAAACAAACCTAAAACATTGTAATTATATTGAAATATTGTGAAACAAAAGTTTGGAGGAGGCTGAAAAATGATGCAGAAAGGTATGGTGTTCACATTTACCAACATTTTTTTTATAATTTTACGCCAAGCAGCAGATTGTGTAAAAAAAAATTTGTATGTATGACAAGACGGCCGAGCGAGAGTGATTGTTGGTGAATGTATTGTGTTGGGTTTAGTGTGTGTGCGTGGAGTGAGTATCTGTGTGTACTAAAGTGTTTTGTATTGTATATGAATGTATCTATGTACGACAACGACGATTGAATTGATTCATCACAAGATATTTAACTCAAAAAAAAAAAAAATTAAATATGAATATCTAATACACAACAAAAACGGATACAGTAATTTTGTTTTTGCTTTTTGTATGATCAGTTATACTACACTCGCTTAAAGTAATAGTAAATTCCATAGCAAGTGTTAATAGTGTGTTGGTGAACTATAACTACAAAAAAGGGGTGAAATTTTTATTACTGTCGTCTAATCTTCAAACAGTTTATTATTGCATATAGTATTCCAGCATCTAACCAAATGCGTATTTTGTTGAGAGCCCGTCAAATCTACAAATACTCATCTATTTTTTTATAATTTTAATATATATGGTGAGGAGGACACGGTCACAGACTAAATACAGACTCGACAGTAGAGTTTTATAAGAAAAAATGGGGAAAAACTAAGCGATTTTAGGAGAAAACACAGCGATTTTTAGTCCGTTTTACGCTAAGATGGCAACACTTTCTACGACTTAGGAGTGAGTGAAACAACAAAATCCAATCTGGCATCCATTTTTCTAATGACGCGTTATATTAGCTTTCTCTTTCTAACCTAATTCGTAGAATAATTTGAAAAAATTAACCATATGGTTAAGAACTACTTTTTTGACACCTGTCACTTATGTCGAGTCTGTATTAGTCTGTGACACGGTTGTCAACTTGTTTTTTTTGGAGAAAAAAACTCGTTTTATCTAATAAGTGAAAATCGCAAAAATTTCTAAACTAATATAAAATCGCTTAAATAAATTATAAAAAGATAATGTGAAAATATTTAAAAATTTACAAAAAATATTCACGTACGCTAAGTATGTGAAAATCGCAAAATTTCTTAAATTGATATAAAATCGCTTAAATAAATTAAAACAAGTAAAAAAGTTAAGTTTGGCCTTGCCGAATGTAGTGATACCCTCCACAATTTCAAAAAGATTATTCCAAAAAACTTTTTTTAAAAGGAAATTACTTAAAAAATTTTCGCGAAAAAAAAAAATTTGTTAAAAAAAAAATCCGCGATTTTTTTCTTTTTTTGTCAAAAATGTGTTCGTTCTTGTTTAAATACCATTTGGTGTTCAATTATGTTCACATATGTCAACCAGCAGACGAATTAAAGCATTTTGTATTTTTAGGTTATGTTGAATGTACTAAAATTTTTGAGGTGTTCTTACATTTTCGTTCATAACTTTTGAACCGATATTGCTCAAATGCAATACCAAACTTCTCAGGAGAACTTCCAATAAATATGTTAAGTTTCAGTCATATCCGTGTAGTATTTTGGTCGTGATCACCATTTCCACAGACAGACGGACATAGCTAGAATGTCTTAGAATCGATCGGGAATCATAATTATATATATACTTTATGGGGTCCCAGACCGATATTTCGATGAGTTACAAACGGAATGACAAACTTATATATACCCTCTATCACTAAGTGGAGGGTATAAAAAGATAATGTAAAAATATTTAAAAATTCAAAAATTTACAAAAAATATTCACGTACGCTACCTTAGTATATATTCATTACCATGTACTTTACCATTTTTAGATTTTATTATAAAATTATAAATCCAAGTTTAAACAACAAAAAGATCAATTCATATTTAAAAATTTGAATTTTTTATTTAAATGAGAAATTTGAAATTAAAACAAGTGAGAGATTTAGATTCCTAAAGAAAAATTATCAGATTCTTTAGAAAAATTCTCAGATTCTGAACACTTTTCCTATAAAAAAAAATCTCAGATTCTGATACATTTTTCCTATACAAAAAGACTCGGATTCTAAGACATTTTTTCTAGAGAAAAACTCTCAGATTCTGAGATATTTTTTCTATAGAAAAACTCTCAGATTCTGAGATATTTTTCCTATAGAAACATTCTATATTCTGAGACATTTTTCCTATAAAAATATTCTCAGATTTTGAGACATTTTTCCTATAAAAAAATGGTTCTCCACATGGTTCTCCTAAAATTTGACGGACTTATAGGGCAGAAATGCTTGTATACAATTTGTGTATCCGAATTTTTTGGACCAAATCCATCTCAAAAATTAAGAAATTTTGTTACTTTATTGGAAATTTTGTTACATATGCTGACGATGTCGCGATAGCGGTAAAGGGGAATCATCTGCCAACATTGAGGGAAATTCTTCAGGGTTTTCTGAAAGATCTTTCTAAATGGGCAAGAGACTGTGGTCTAGGATTTAATGCAAGTAAAACAGAGCTTGTTTTGTTTACAAGGAAAAATAAGATTCCTGCTTTTGATCCTATTTCTCTGGACGGCACTGTATTCACCTTTTCAGATGGAGCCAAGTATCTTGGAGTATTTCTAGATAGGAAGTTAAATTTCAGGCGTAATATTGAGTTACGGGTGAGAAAAGCAACGATTGCTTTATATTCCTGTAAAAGGGCCATTGAAAAACGATGGGGTTTTAGCCCTCAAGTCGTTCATTTAGCCCTCAAGTCGTTCATTTTAGCCCTCAAGTCGTTCATTGTTGTAGAGAGCGCTCTAAGCTACAATATGGCGCTCAACGCCATTTTCTAAAAAATAGTGCTAACCGTTTATCAAAATTTCAAAAATCTTAGTTTTCATACTCTTTTCAGAAATATATCGTGAACCTATATTCAAAATATGCCAACTCAAATTTGACGGAAATGAGTTTCCGATGGAAAATAGCTCCCCTATGTAATACCTATCTGCCATAAAAATTTCAGAGCAAAAAAATAATTTGTTGTCGTTTTACATCCATTTTTGTTATTCTGCTAACTCAAAGTACATATTTTTTTGGTGGAAATAAATGCCAACTCCCATTGTAAATTCCTAAAAATTTTTCAAAAATTTTTTTAAAAAAAATTAGACCACATATCTTATTGCATTTGTCATGCTAAACACGAATCTTGTAAAGATTTTGATATCTAATGACTGGTTCTCAAGATATTGCCATTTTTAAAATATCGGTAAATAGTGTTTGCAAAAAAAAAAATTGCTTATATTTATGTAACTTTCAAACTATTTATCAGATTGAAACATTATGAATGGGGCAAATAAAGTCAATGATATAAGCTTTCAAAATAGCTAGTTTGGAGTGACCCTAGTGCAATACAGCGTGAGTTACAGAGTGCCAAAGTTGACCACCCTGAGATTAACAGGCTTTCGGAGCTAGTAACTTTTAAAAATATGCAAAGATTTTTAATTTTTTGTTCAGTTTTTGCAATTACCGTACTAAGGATAACAAAAACCAAAAAAAAAAAAAATTTTAAATTTTTTCAAAAAAAAAATTATTTTTATTTTCCGACAAAATATGCCAACTCTAAAAAAATATTTGTTTTTTGATATAGTAATAAATGCCATCTCTGAAAAATACGCAAACAAGTGCAAAATATGAAAATTTTTGCATAGGTAAAAATTGTTTAGAATATTTAAACCATCTTGTGGAAGGTACATTGTTTATTTTTGCAATAATATGCGAAATAACTAGTTTTTTAGCTCTCCTGAACAGTAAGCTTTTTCGAGTTGGCATTTATTGAATATAGTTCGACGATATCAAAAACATTGACCGTACAGCGTTCAGTTCTGACAATGAAAAAACTATTTTTGAGTGCTATTTTTTATACATATTCTGAATAAAATATCAGTCCCCCGATTTATAGTCTTAGACCTATCCAACTACGTGTGATTCATGAAAATCGGAGCCGAAGTTTTCAAGTTATCGCGCTTTAAACACTAAAAAGGGACTTTATTTTTGCTATTTTTAGCATTTTTCGTCAAAAAAAGCGACCCCCTTTAATATTACACTTTCACCGATATCTCCAAAACTATAGCGTGGATCGCTTTCATATCTTCAGCAAAATTATGCCTCAACTCATTGCACATTTATTTTATTTAGAGAATTTTTGCCGTATCTGTAGTATTTTTTTATTTTGCAAAAAGATTTTTGACTTTTTTTAATTTAAAACAAAACAAGTAAGAGTATTAAATTCGTCTGTGCCGAATCTTTTATACCCTCCAACACGTTTAAAATTAAAAAAAAATCGCAGGGGCGTCTTTTTTTGTTGAGGGGAGGGGGATCGGCGGAGTTGATGGGGGACACCTGTACCCCCGCTATATATGTTAACAAATTATTTATTTATGGTATTTATGCTTAAATAATAAATTTTTATCGTTATTTTTAATTAATTTCTATAACCACGACCCCAAAGGGGGCGTCTGAAAAAAATCGAATTTTCTAACCCCCTTGGTCCAAGCGGAGGTCTATGAACATAATATGGCATACAAATGTTACATTTGTTGAGCAAAAATAAAAAAAACTCGTAAAAATATCGTATTTTTCAGGGGTCGTTTTAGTTATTCAAGGGGGAACTTTTTTCCCCCTGGTCCGATTTTGCCCATCTTCGAACTTAACATTACCAGTAACATAGGAGATATTCTTGCCCAATTTCAGGGGTCTAGCTCTTTTGGTTTGGACTGCATCGTTATTTCTACAGACGGACGGACGGACATCGCTAGAATGTCTTAGATTCTATCATGGGTCAATATTATATATACTTTATGGGGTCCCCGACCGATATTTCGATGTGTTACACACGGAATGACAAAGTGAGTATACCCCCATACTGTGGTTGGAGGGTATAAAAACGTATTTTTAATGTTTAACCAATTTGAAGGGTACAAAAGATTCGGCACAGCCGAATTTAACATTATCGATCGTATTAATTTTTTTTAACAAGATTTTTGCAAAGGCAGGGACGAATTTAACTTTTTTACTTGTTTTAGTTCAGTTTGTTTTATAAGAAGCAACAATTCATATTATTTTGCCGTCATTTGGATATTTTTTTGGAATTTTTGATAAATTTTGTTTGTGATTATCAAAGCATAATTTAATATCAAACACTTGCTTTTATAAATTACAACTTTGGTTTTAATTTAGCAATAAATAGCAGTTGATTCATCAATTATTTACAATTCCTTATGTAGCCAAAGTGAGTTACAAAATTAAATTAATGATAAATCATTTATTAATAATCATTCTAAGTTTCTTGGAACCTTAAATTTTAATTTCAATTGCTAAAAAATTAATATAAAAATCGTTAGTTACCTTACAAAAAACGCCAAATTATCGACATTTATGTATAAGTCGAAATATAAGTAAAAAACACATAAATGTTGGGGTCAACAAAATCAACAGGGTTTTCCCGTTTGCTGTTTTCTCTCATGGATTTTTATGATATTTTTAGCAATACATTGCAATTTAAAGCTATTTTAAAACCAAAAAAAAAAAAATAAAATCTGCGGCATGTTATTCATGTGATTAATTTCTACTGTCAATAAATATAATTGTGACAATTTTTAAAAATAAAATGTGTGAATACCATAATGAGTTATTCTGGTAGTTGAATAAATTAATGATGAACTCATTTTGTTATTATTTTTTTTTTGTATTTTATTACAGATAGCGTCATCAGCACTCCATCCACACCGAATTCTTCCCTATCGTCGCAAACAAATCTATATGGTGGCACAAATACACCATCACCTGCCACGCCTACCCAACAAACAAGTACGCCTCTGGGTGGTGGTGTCATCACTCCCACACTATCTTATCACAGTTGCACCGGTTCATCGGGTCATAAGAATAGCCTAAAGGGTACTAAATTAGCAAGACGAGCTAAATCTTTTAAAGACGATTTATTTGAGAAAATTTCTTTAATGCGTACACCCACCAATACATTGGGGAGGTAAGTTATATATAATTACATATCGACGGTTAATATTCAAAACTTCCTATCTGCATAATGAATTTTTTTAGGAGATCAAAAAGAACTGTTGTTTTTAGGTAATTCTAAGAGTAATTACAGTCGAACCCGGTTATAACGAACTCCGGGGGACCAGTAAGAATAGTTCGTTAAAGTTCGCTATAACCGGGGTATATTTTATATCAACCATTTTTATTTAAAAAAAAAAAATAGGTCCAACTTCATTTCATTTGATGTTTTTTTCATAAATAAACTACTTATCAAGAAGAAAACATTAAAAATATAAATAAATTCTTTAAAAACTATAATATTAACCAAAAATTTCTAACTTTTTGTGAGTTTGATAAACATGATTGCCGCACATTTCAAAATACTAATGGGAGTTCGTTATAAAAAAGTAAATACACATGAAATTGTATTCGTGGGACCATAATAAGCAGTTCGTTTTAACTGAAGATTCGTTATAACCGAGTTCGTTATAAAAGAAGTATTTTGTGTGAAAATTGATGCCAAAACGTCGGGACTTTAGAATTAGTTCGTTATAACCGAGAATTCGTTATAACCGAGTTCGTTATAACCGAGTTTGACTGTATTAATCTTTTTCTACAATATAATTAAAAACAGTTGTTTATGAAATAAGATTTCAGTTAGAAATTAATTTGTGAAACGACAACTAATTCTCTGAACACATTTCTTTCGAAAACTCTCTTTCGAAAATATTGCAGATATCAAGTTTTGAATATTCGTCCTTAAAATATTCTTTGTTTATATGTATTTGTTTCATTACATTTATTTAATCTATTTTAGATCACATTCTCCTCAAAGTCCCAGGCATAAAAATAAACCACCACCTACAGCAGAAGAAGTAGCCAAATCATCACAGTCACTGGAGGTTCATGTCAAAGACATATCCAATGCTTTAAAACATTTTAAAGATGTTATACTGAAGAAAAAATTAGAAGTATTGCCGGGTAATGGCACTGTCATATTGGAAACAACAGCCAGTATGTTTTCAGGTGAGCAAAAGAGAACATTCATTAAAAAACTTAAGTTTTTCAATTCACAGAAAAGCTCAAGAATATTTAACAGCTCAAGAATATAGAATATTCTTGAGCTAATACTAAAACTTAGTAAGGGCTCAAATAACACAGGAAATGCTGATCAGATAACTATGAAATGTTCAATACATCCGTAGCAAATATCCAATATCTTACATATAAAATAAAATTGGAAAATTTTGCACGCAAAAGTTAGTTACAGCATTGTCAAAATTTAGTGGACTACTAAAGTCTCACTAGCAGGTGCTGTCATCTGGATACGAGTAGAAAACTTTTTTTCCGGTATTGCCATAGAAGCAATGCCCTGGTGGTGTGCGGCACATGTGCCATTCTTTACCCTGATTTTACTATTTTTTTTTTCGTCAAAAGTTTTTTCACTAATTATACCCTCCACTTAGTGATAGAGGGTTTATATACATAAGTTTGTCATTCCGTTTGTAACTCATCGAAATATCGATCTGGGACCCCATAAAGTATATATATTCATGATGCCCGATCGATTTTAAGACATTCTAGCGATGTCTGTCTGTCTGTCTGTCTGTGGAAAATGCTGTCGAAGACAAAATATTGCACAGAGATGACTGAAACTTAACATATTTATTGGAAGTTCTTCCGAGAAGTTTGGTATTGCATTTGAGCGATATCGGTTCAGCGGTTCAAAAGTTATGAACGAAAATGTAAGCACACCTCAAAAATTTCAGTACATTCAACATAACCTAAAAATACAAAATGCTTTAATTCGGCTTCTGGTTGGCATATGTGAACATAATTGAACACCAAATGGTATTTAAACAAGTACGAACATATTTTTTGACAAAAAAAGAAAAAAATCGCGGATTTTTTTTACCAAAATTTTTTTTCGCGGAAATTTTTTTTTCAAAAAATTCTTTTTTTTCAAAAGTAATTTCCTTTTAAATAAAGTTGTTTGCAATAATCTTTTTGAAATTGTGGAGGGTATTACTACATTCGGCAAGGCCGAATTTAACTTTTTTACTTGTTTTTTTTCAAATACTACTAATATTTTTAGGCATTGCAATTTTAATTTGTTATACATTCTATACATTTTTTTTTTAATTTTAGTTATCCAAGCCAACTTGCTAAATGAAAATAATACGGTATTGTTAACGGCCACCCAACAAGTCTATAAATGCTTAGGTAAACTCATCAAACTTTGTGACGAAGTAATGCTAAGTGAGGATTCTGAAGAATGCGCATCATTAAATAATGACAATGTTCGAGAAATTGTAGATCTATTGGAGGAGGCCGTAAAGGTAAGTTGAATTTAAATTTAAATATTTTGTTAAATAATGTTTAATTATTATTTTTATTAAAACACTTTAAGAATCTCGCTACATTGGCACAACAAAAACTAAAAGAACGTGAAGAATTGGCTTTTCAATATGATACAACATCAATTGACTCACAACTATCAACATCGTCGGGAGGATCATTAAATTCAAATAATTTGTTAATGCGTCCATCAGTGGAAGTTGCTGGACAACGTACATCCCTGCCGGATATAACATTGACTCCAAAGTAAGTTTTAAGAATTATAAACAGAAAAGTGATTTCAAACCAAAAATTTATGCATTTAACCATTTTGTAACAAAATAATATTTTTTTTTATAAAAAAAAATACCAAAAAAAAAAAATTACTAAAACCATTTAATATTTCTTTTAAAATAACAAAATAGTACTTTTTTATAAAAAGTACTTAAAATAGTACTTTAAATAGTACTTTTTATAAAAAGTACCAAAATAGAACAGTTTCATAAAAATTACTAAAATAGTATTTAAAATAGTACTTTTTATAAAAAGTCTCAAAATAGTACTTCTTATAAAAAGTACCAACAAAGTACTTTTTTAAAAAGTACCAATATAGAAAATTTTCATAAAAAGTACCAAAATAGTTTTTCTTTTAAGCTTTAAAATAGTACTTTAAACTTTTTTGGTACTTTTTATTACTTTATTATGTGGTTATTCATAAAACCTAACATATATTTAAAGTAGGTTTATTTGACAGATATTGCAGGAACAATTGTCAAATAAACCTACAATAAGTCTGTTATAAGTATTATGAATAATAGCCTTAGTAATTATAAAAAATACTATTTTGATAAAATACTTATTAAAAAAAATATTTTGGCTGATTTTGTTTTTTAATTATACCAAAATAGTTCTTCATTATATGTATGTTTGTGTTAATTTCTTTACAGAGAACGAGATACTCTTGAAAAAACAACATCCAATCCTATGCGTGTTTCTCATAGTACTGAAAGTATTTTAAGAGATACAAGTCCCCCACCAAAACCACCATTGCCTAATAGGTATATAACCTTTAATATATATTTTTATTTTGTCTATGTAAATTTGCATTATTATTTTTTTTATGTTTACCTCCTATTCCTAGATCACATAATCCTCCACCTTTACCGCCAAAGAGAAACAGTCAACCCAATCAATCACATTCAGCATATGATACCAGTAACAATTCTGAATTGGATAATAGTGCCGACAATTCATTAGGTGTTGATCAGTAAGTATTTTTATGATATGGAAAATTTAAATATTTTGTTTTAATTGTTTTATTTATTTTTTTAGTCTATCGGTACGCTCTCGTTCGCCGGATGAAAATTCTAGTCAATGCTCTTTAGATCATTCCCGGGAAGAAGAAATATGTCAAGAACTAAATATGGTATATAACAGTAAGTTTATCTTGTTTGCTTAAAAAAATATAAATTTTACATAAATTTCAGAATATTCAGTAAAAAAATTGTGAAAATACTATGTACAACAAATGTTAAAAAACTGTTTGTTCAACAAGAAAATTTCTGAATTTAGTTTTTATTGGTTTAGTTCCATTAATTGACATAAAAGCGGTTCCATTAATAGACTTGTTAGCTTAATTTTTTTAAATTTTGTTAGATTTGTGGTTAAAATGCAAAAAAAAAATAATATAAAAAAATTATTTGTAAATTTTTTGACGAGAGTTTGCATTTTGAAAAATGAGTCGTGATATGACAATAAATCCAACAAATATGCTAATAAAACAAAAAAAATATTTTATTCTGAAATCAATATTAAAGATGTGATGCGTAGTAACCATAGAAAAGATTAGAAGGTACGCAGTGTTGTATTTAATGTATTTTCCAATATGGTTAGGCTGACCATTCGTACTGATTTAATCAGTACATGTACTGATTTTTGATCACGTGTACTGATCAAAAAACGTTGTACTGATTTGTACTGATTTCTTTAAAATATGTACTGATTGTACTGATTTTTGAGCATTTCAACATAAAAATAATTTTATTCAAAAATTCTGTACAAAAACTTGAATTTCCATAATATAAGTCGTCAGATAATGAATTTATTATAAGGAGATTAGAGTTCGTGAATCAAAAGGTTCCTTAACTCAAAAATGAATTTGAGCATGAGGTTATTTTCATCTTCCTAAATTTATATGAAAATGCGCACAGAATCTTTGAGGTTTTCTATAACGAAAAGTTCAATGGGCCGATGGATTTTTTTATATTTTTAGAAAGATGATGAACCCAAATGATCCTGAGATCTTAAATGAGGTAATGTCATCAGAGATTATTCAAAAAAGCGCTCAGAAAATCGGGCCTTCAAAAAAACAGGTGCTTATTAGCTGTGAAGTTTTCTTAAAAGTTGTCAAAACTTACTGAAAAAGTCTTCAAAGTCTGAGCGTTTTTCTTATTCTCAAAACCTGTGGAATTTTGTTATATTTTCTGCACTGAAACGATCAAAACATTCAAATGAAGTCGTTTAAAGTTAACTAAATTTTCTGCAAAATAACGACAACAGTTGTTTTTTGCAGTTGTTTTTTAACAGTTGTTTTTTTTGCAGTTATTTTTACTCAAAATACTTGGGGTCAAGTTAGTTAAACCGACGTTTTTGGGTGTTGAAAAAACATCAGTGTTTTCTCATAGAAAAAATTTTTAGAGAGTTATTTTTAGAAAAAAAAACATAAAAACTTGGGCGTACTGATTTAAGCTCAGAAAAAAATGGTCACCTTAAATATGGTGGCAAAATGCTTGTTCTTCCTCATCTCACACGTATTTAATATCAAATTAGATTCTTTGTTTATAAAAAATGGAATTTATCTTTCATTTAATTAAATTTATTATTTATTTTGCTTTATTCAACGTTTTTTAAAGATAATACGCACTATTGATAGATTAAAAACTTGTTGTTTGCTTTGTTGTTGTTCTCCTTTATGTTGAATTGTTTTTATTAAACGTCAAAAGTTACATAATGTGCTGTCACTAATACTTATTCAAGCGAAATACGACTCTGTTTCATTTCTATTTTTTGCTATGCTAGTAACACATTTAATATTCGGCTGTGTAGCGTACGTGTAATTTATGTGTAAATTTGATTTTCTAAAATATTTCCAAAAGTGTTAATATGCAAAACATTTTTTTTTACATTTTAGTAATAAAAATAACGGAAATTTATTAAAATAAAATTCCTTTTTTGCTTCTTTTTATCAAAAATTATTTTTTGTACATTTTTTAAGAAAGTACTATTTTGGTACTTTTAATCAAAAAGTACTTTTTTAGTACGTTTTCATCAAAAACTACTATTTTATTACCGTTCTAAAAAGCGCACTTTATTATTATTATCATTAAAAAAAAATATTTATAAAAAGTACTATTTTGGCAAAACTTTCGTAGTAAATATTTTTTTGATACTTTTTATAGAAAGTATTTTTTTTTTGGAATTGTGATAAAAAAACTTCCTTTTTTAAAACTATCAAAATAGTATTTCAATAAAATAAATACCAAAACAGTACTTTTTAATTAAAAAAAAAAACAAATAATAGTTTATAAAGAACCAAAAAAGTAATATTTTTTATGAAAAATACCAAAAAAAAATTTTTTTAACGTACCGAAATAATACTTTTGATGAAACCAAAATAGCACTTTTTTATGAAAAGTACCAAAACAGTACTTTTTTAAAAAAAGGGACAAAATTTTTTGTTTTTTAAAAGTACCAAAATAGTATTTTGTTGCAATAAATACCAAAATAGCACTTTTTAATAAAAAATAAACAAAATTCGCACAATTTAAAAAAAGTACCAAAATAGTATTTTTTTAATAAAAAAAAGTATCCATATAATACTTTTTTATATAAATATCCAAAAAGTAATATTTTTGGAAAAAATACCAAAAATAAGTATTGTTTATAAAAAGTACCTAATACTTTTTAATAAAAGGTATTAAAATAGCACAAAAAGTACCAAAATAGTTTTAAAAAAAAAAGGTACCAAAATAATACTTTGTTATAATAAATTCCAAAGCAGGGAGCTTACTGCATAACTCAAATCGGAACAAAAATCAATTCGAACAGAATACCTAAACAGTACCTAATACTTTTTAATAAAAGGTACTAAAATAGCTCAAAAAGTACCAAAATAGTTTTAAAAAAAATAAGTACCAAAATAATACTTTGTTATAATAAATTCCAAAGCAGGGAGCTTACTGCATAACTCAAATCGGAACAAAAATCAATTCGAACAGAATTTTTATATCTAAAATAAAAAATATTTTCATTCAAAAAAAATTCTTGGAACTTGTAAGCGCTTCTGCAGACAATGTAAAAAGAGAAAAATAACAAATTAAGGTATGCGGTTGTGTTTTTTAAAGGGTTAAAAAGTTTCTGAATTCGAATGCTTTTTATTTGAATTGCGCAATCCCCATTACGTTAAAAAAAAAAACAAAATAATACTTTTTTTAATTAAAAACAAAATATTACTTTTTCATAAAAAAAGAACAAAAATAGAGCTTTTTAATAAAAACAAGTAACAAAATACAGTCGAACTCGGTTATAACGAAGTTTATAACGAACTCCCATTAATATTTTGAAATTTGCGGCAGTTATGTTTACCAAACCCACAAATGGTTTGAAATTTTTGGACAATATTATAATTTTGATACAACTTATTTTTATTTTTGGTGTTTTCTTGTCAATTAGTAGTTTACTTTCAGAAAAACGTCAAATAGAACAAAATTGGAACTTTTTTTTGAAAATAAAACTAGGTTGGTATAAAATATACCCCGCTTATAGCGAACTTCGCTTATAACGAACTATTTTTACTGGTCCCTTGGAGTACGTTATAACCCGGTTTGACTGTAGTACCTTTTAAAAAAAAAAATCCAAATTTATATAAAGAACCAAAAAAAGTAGTTTTTTTTTTATAAAAAAAAAACATAACAGTATTTTTTTATAAAAAGTGGAAGGTACCAAAATAGCACTTTTTTTTAAAAAGTACAAAATAGTACTTTAAAAAAATGTAACAAAATTATAGTTTTCTAAAGAAAGTATCAAAATAGTACTACTATGTTTTTAAAAGTACCCGGTGAAAAATTCTCGATATTTCCTCCTATATGTTTCCATATACGAACATTTTTCGCCGGGTACGTTAAAAAAGTACTTTTTTACAAGTTTTTTAGTACTTAAAAAAAAAAACAAAGCAATACTTTTGTATAAAGTATAAAAACTGTACTTTTAAAAGGATTTAAATTTAGCACTATTTTTGTGCTTTTTTATAAAAGTCCTCTTTTGATACTTTTTACGAAATGTACTATTTTTGTATTTTTTATAAAACAGTACTATTTTGGTACTTTTTTAAAAAATAAAATTTTCTTGTTAAACAAACTCTACCATTTACGGTACTTAGAAAAGATCTAACGTTTCTCAAAAATAACAGTATTAAAATCATCATTAAAAAAATACCATCCTACATAAAATACAAATGTAAATTCAACTTATTTATTAAACTTTTTCAAAAAATAAATTTAAAAAAAATTTAGAAAACAATACAGAAGAAGTTGATGGTGGTGGTGGCATAAAAAAATTAAATGAACAACAAAATGAAAGCAATATAATCAAAGACAAATGTGGATCCACACCAAATACAAATATGGTGGCAATAAGTGAAATGAATGATGAGGAGTCGGCTAAAACGGAATTGCGTAAAGTGAACAATCATCGACACTCAAATGAATCGGGTATTGTGAAATTTTTAATGAAAACAAATTTTGTCTAATATTGTTGTTCGTGTTCGTTAATGTTTTTAGAATAGTTTAAAACAAAATAAAAAAAAGTTTGCTGTGCAGAGTACAGCATTATTAACGTTTAATGTAATATAGTTTTTACATAATTTTTTTTTTGTTTAATAATTTTAATTTTTTTATTGCTTTGTTTGGTTTATTTGCATGTTATGTTTATGGCGTTTGTTTTTTTTTAAAACAATAATTCAAATAATTTGTTTTTTCTTTTTCTCTATAAAGGTTTTGTTTCCAATTTATCTATACGTTCTTCAACGCAAAGTTATTCTAAATCGTCCACTAAATCTAGTAATTCTTCATCGGAGTTGGCTTTTATGACTAGTAATAATAGTATAAATGATGAATTTTTCCAAACCCATCATCATGCAACACAAATGTCAAAGAAATCCTCTTCGGTTTGTATATCGAATACTAGTAGCAGTAACAATGATGATGAACGTCGTATATCATCACCCGATCAATTTGTAAATGAGAAAAAGTTACTAGAACAATTACAAGCAATGACCACCACCTCAATTTATCAAAAAACCAGCAGTAGCAGCAGCACTAGTACCAAAATATTAATGCAAAGCAATAGTTTGGATATAACGGATGATGGTCTTATGAATTCCACCGATTTACAACCACCAGCCTTACCACCAAAAATATCACGAGCAAGTAAAGATCGTTTTATATCACATCATGATTTGGATATGGAAAAGTAAGTTAAAAGCAAGTTAGCAAGTTAGTTGAACACCGAATGGTATTTAAACAAGTCCGAACCTTTTTTTTACAAAAATGAAAAAAATTGCGGATTTTTTTTCACCAAAATTTTTTTCGCGGAAATTTTTTTTTTTTTCAAAAGTAATTTATTTTTTCAATAAAGTTGTTTGCAATGATCTTTTAACATTGTGGAGGGTATCAATATCGGCAAAGTCGAATTTAACTTTTTTACTTGTTCACATTGTGGAGGGTATCAATACATTCGCCAAGGCGGATTTTATTGTTTTCGCTTTTTAGAAAAACCCTCCCGATATTCAAATAAATCTCTAAAATTTCGTGAAAATAGAAAATATTTTATTAAAATTTTGTTTGTGTGTATTTAACGCGTACTTTTATAACCCAATCAAATCTGATCATAATCACAACATTTTAAAGGTAGAATCTTCGAACTACAAATGAAATTTCCGAATTACAAGTAGAATCTTTTTCGAATTACATCTGTAAATGGTGTAGAAAAATATTATTATTTTTCTCTTATTCTTAAAACAAACCGTAAATTAAAAATATTTTAATATATTTATTTTTGTTATTATAATTTTAGTATTCATGAATTACCTGAGCTGCGCCATCCAATTAAAACGTATCAGTGGCAAACTAAACATACCAGTCTTATTGATTCCCGTCGTATGGATATGACTATTGGCAGTTGTAATGCAATAAATATTGGAGGAAGTGGTCATATGGAAGAGCCTCCACCATTACCAATGAAGAAAAAACATAGTAAGTTAAACTACTATTCATTTACTTATAGTTTATTACTCCATTTACATTGTTTACACTGTACATTTTCATATTATATAGTTTACACATCATTTACTTTTATGTTTAAATTCTTATTTTCTGTTAGTTTAAAAAAATAAAATATTTGTTAATATATATGTATTAACAAATATTTATATAACATGTAGTTAGGGACAAACTGGTTTAGAGAATTTAAAACAAAAAAAATAAATGTTTCAAATTTGAATTAAATGTTATAGAACTTTAATAAAATGTTTTAGAATTTTAATTAAATGTTTTAGAATTGAAATTAAAAGAAGAGCATTTGAAATTAAAAAAAAGTCCAATTCGTTAAAGATAATTTAAATGATTAATTGAAATTCAAAAATTTAAATAAATATATTTAATTAGGGTTTAGTTAAAATTTTAGACATTTCTGGTATTTCCATACCGGTTTCAAACAGTCCAGTTAAAGTGTTATCATCAGTAGGATTTTTAATGTCGTCTTGTTTTTATTAGATTTAATGTTTTTATTGAAGTGAGGAAAAGTACAAATAAAAATATAATTGACAAAATTGATAAATAAACAAAACAAATTTGTTCTAAAAACAATTCTACAATTAAACAAGTATTATTTCAAAACACTATTTTAACACTTTCCCCCGTTTTAAATAATATTCAAACGATTACATAGTAATTGTAAACGAGGTTTAGGTAACGGTTTAGTCATCATGTCAGCCGCTTGATTTTCTGTTGAAACTTGATTTACCAATAAGTGACCCTCCGTAACTTTTTCTCGTATGAAAAAATGTTTTAATGCGATATGTTTGGTTCTCTTATGAAACTCTGGGTTTTGTGCTAAACGAATTGCAGCAGTGTTATCTATATTGATTACTGGGATTTCATTATAGTTGATAATATCTTTGTATATTCGTTTAAGCCAAATTACTTCTTTTGCTGCTTCATTTGCAGCCACAATTTCTGCTTCTGTTGTTGATGTAGACACCATTGCTTGTCTTTGACTAAGCCAAGATATAGCACCACCTGCATATAATGCAACAACACCAGATGTAGAACGTCCTGTCGTAGTACAACCGCCAAAGTCAGCATCACTGAAGCACTCTAGTGTCTTTGGCCCCTCTTTGTTATATGTTATGCCAACATTTAGAGTACCGGCTATATATCTTAAGACACGCTTCACCCTTTGGACATCTTCTGTGGTTGGTTTTTTTAGAGCTCTTGACAAAAACCCAACACTATATGCCAAATCTGGCCGCGTTCCCAACATGAGATACATTAACGCTCCTACGGCCTGCCTATATGGAAATTCTGTATCTAATTCACCTTGATTCGTTGTACTAGAACCTTTTTCCATTGGGGTTGACACAGGTCGACATTCAGAAAAATTGAATCTGTCAAGAACCTTCTTCGCATACGACTTCTGACATATCTTTATATGTTTATCATTTTCTTCAATTTCCATACCAAGAAAATAAGATGCATTTTTACTCACGATTTTAAATTCTGTTCTCAATTCGTCTAAAAATTCATTTAAATCTGTAATATCAGACACTGCAACAAGACCATCGTCCACATAGAGAGCAAGGATCAACTTTTTCCCATTCTTCTCCCTCATGTATAAACAAGTATCAGCTGAGCTTGTTTTGAAACCAAGTGTATGTAAATAATTACCCACACGTGTGTTCCAACATCGAGGGGCTTGTTTTAGACCATACAAGCTCTTCTTCAAACAGCAAACCTGATTTGTGCCATCACTAAAACCTTCTGGTTGCTTCATATATATGGTTTCTTGTAACTCACCATATAAAAATGCGGTTGAGACATCAAACTGTGCCAAATATAATCCTTCAGTAGCTGCTATACTTAGGAGTGACCGGATGGTAGACATTTTTGCCACTGGACTAAAAGTTTGATCATAGTCTACGCCTTTCTTCTGTTTAAAACCTTTAATGACAAGTCTTGCCTTGAACTTATCAATGCTACCATCGGCCTTCATCTTTAAACGATAAACCCACTTGCCTGGAAGAGCTTTGCAACCTTTCGGTAAGTCGGAAAGAACCCATGTTTGGTTTTCTATTAGAGAATTCATTTCGGACTTCATTGCAGTTAACCATTCTTCTTTTTGATCACATCCGACAGCTTCTTTATAAGTATTTGGTATTGAAATTTGATTTATAAATTCTTGTGACATCATAACCAAATTATCATGTGTAGCATTGGATATAATTATAGTACGATTTCGTAGGCGTTTCACATTGTGTCCTTCTTCAGTCATATCATCAAAATCTTGCCTTATTCTTTTACGACTTCGCGGTTCGGCATCTTGCACCGCCTCTTCTGCTTGATCATTACCATTTTGAGTTGTTTCTTCTTCTAAACGACTACCATCTTGCGTTTCGGCATCTTGCAATGCATCTTCTTTTTGACTTGAATCATCTTGCGTTTCGGCATCTTGCAACGCATCTTCTTGACTTTCTTGGGTTTCGGCATTTTCAAACCCTTCAAAATCTTCAATGTCGCTTTCTTCAAAAATTTCGGATTCAAAATTGGGTCTTGCTTTTATTGTTATACGATCTACACTTCTTTTTCTTGTTTCAATTTTACTTTTTGTATTTTCAAATTGAATAAGATTACGATCAGTACAATCAATGACATTTTCAAGAAATTTAACGTCCCTTGAAACTTCTACTTTGTTCTTCTCCTGGATAAAAATACGGTACCTCTCGTCACCATCATAACCAACAAGGTAGCCTTTTACAGCTTTCTTGTCCATCTTTTTACGTCTTTGACTAGGTATATGCACGTAACACGTAGAACCAATAATTCTTAGATGACTTATTCGGGGCTTCTTACCACACCACATTTCGAATGGACTAACATCTTTTACTGAAGATTTACCGGTTCTGTTGAGTATATATATTGCTGATTTTACAAATTCAGGGAATACGACATCTTGGTTTGAGTATTTGAAAGTTCTTGCCATCTCTACGATTGTTCTGTTCTCCCTTTCAGCACCACCATTTTGTTGAGGTGTATATGGAGCAGTAAACTTTTGTTCTATACCATTCTTTGCAAGTATCTTCTTTACATCTGCATTATTAAACTCACCACCATTGTCACTGAGTAACGTTTTGATAACATGGCCTTGATTTTTAGCATTTGCCAGCATCTCTAGTAAGGTATCCTTTACATCAGATTTATGATTAACGATATAACCATAACGGTATTTGGTGTAATCATCTTTATAAACGACTAGGTATCTGAACCCTCTAAAAGATGGAGGGAAAGGACCACAAACATCGGTTGAAATTAACTCACCTGGAGCCTTAGCAGTTTGACGCCTTCCAAATGGTAGCTTACTTGCTTTTCCAAAAACGCATGGTTCACAGACATCATTATTATATTTTACCTTTATGTTCATTTCCTTTTGGAGTTTATCTTTGACATGATGTTTGTCTTGATGTCCCCACCTTTCATGGTATAGCTGCAGCATTGAACTTCTATCAACTGTTGCATTTACTTCTTGACTTGGAGAAATAGGATGAAAATTGACTTTGTATAGTGACCCATTCTTTTGACGATTGCCACTAAAAACGATTTTACCATCCAGCTTTAAGGAACATTTGGTTACTGTAGACTGAAATTCACTTAAAGGATTTCTATCATGTGCAGCCAGAACAGAAAAGAGGTTTCTTGATATTCCCGGAACGTACCAGACATCTTTTAATTCTATTATTTCTTCACTATTGTTGACTTTCGTTAGAACTTCTATTGTGCCTTTACCTAGGGCCTTTAATGATTCTTTTCCAGCAGCTTGTATAGAATGTGGTTCTTTAAAATTTTCATACTGAACGAAAAATTCGGATGAATTTGTGACATGTGTGGTGGCACCATTGTCAACCCACCAATCAATACTAGAATCCATTACGTTGACTTCATTTGAAACTGAATGAAGTGCGACATTTGAATGATTTATAGAAACAGGCTTTGACTTACTTGGTTTCCCGTCAGCAATCCATTTCCTACATTCATTTAACCAGTGCCCTTTCTTCTTACAATAGTGGCAGATGTCATCTCTCTTATTTGATTTTGTATTTTGTTTACCTTTACTCTTTTTCTGATTTATTACTAAAGCTTCTTGATTCCCATATTCACTGTACTCGGCCTTCTTGAAATTACGTTCATATAAGCACAATTGCATTACCAATTCATCCAATGATTTATCTCCATCACGGGTTAACATCATCCAACTTGACTTGAACATTTCATATGAGTTGGGCAAAACATGTAGAATCTTACAAATAAGCAACATTTCTGGTAACTTATGTTCTCCTTTTGTTTGCAGACCATTATTGATTTCAACCCAAAGACTTTTAAGTTTTGAAATATGGGTAGAAACGTCACAATCGACAGACCATTCAAACGAGAACAAGTCAGTGCACATCTTGTACAACTGATCTTTTGATGTTGCTTCGAATTGCTGATTTAATGCTTCCCACATTTCTAAAGCTGATTCCTTGTCCATTACCTTTAAATAAATTTCATCGGAAATTGTGCTCGTGATCAGACTCTTGGCATAACTGTTGGCCTTTTTATAAAAATCGCTACGTTGTTTGTTGTCTCTTACTTCAGCATCTGTAGCTCCATCTCTTACGGGTTCTGGGTTTGTAATTTTCCTTTCAATTACCTCCAGCGCTCCCTCGTAAAATTCTAAAAGATCTTTGACCTTACGTTTCCATATTGGCCAATCTGACTCACCACTTAAACGCTTTAATGATTTGCTGAATTCCATTGTTTTTCTCTAGCTTGATGATGTTGAACAAAATATATTGAATCTTGAAATTCTTGATGTCTTGAGCACACTATTTCACAATTTCGTTTTTCTTTACGCGAATTCAATAAGTTTTAACGGTTAATTATTTCAAATATTACCGATTTTCACAAATTTTCTATATTTGTTTATTTTAACTTCAAAAATTTTCTTTTAATTTTTGATTAATTTTCCGGAGCATAGGCCCATAACCTATTAGATTTAATGTTTTTATTGAAGTGAGGAAAAGTACAAATAAAAATATAATTGACAAAATTGATAAATAAACAAAACAAATTTGTTCTAAAAACAATTCTACAATTAAACAAGTATTATTTCAAAACACTATTTTAACAGTTTTGTTAATAGGCAGTTGTTTTTGATATATTTGTATGAAAATGTCGAAAAGAGACTTTTTAAAATTTTAAAAAAGAAAAATTTTTTAAATTTGGCAAAAGTCGAAAAGTTGACTTTTTCGAAATTGACAAAAGTCGAAAATGTAATGGATTTTTTTATAATTCAGTTGTAAATATAAATTTATGTTAGGTTCTTGGCTGACATAGACCAGTTTAGGTGCTTGGCGTTATGTATTGATGCTATTCACGTCAGACATTTTAAGCCTTGCAAAATGTGAAAAAAATTAAATTTATTTCAACAAGCAGGCGCATATTTTTCTTGTAATGGTTGTATTTATGCTGTAAAAAATTTTTTATTTTACGTTTTGCAATTTTTTTTTAATTTTTGACGTGGATACCAATTTTTGTTTTATGTTATTTAATTTTATTTTTGTATTGAGTTTTGATTTTTGTACTCTTCACAAAACGTTAATGAATTATTCGCATACATGGGAATTTTTATTTGAAATTAATTGGAACTAACCTAACATAAATATACGTATATATTTTTATTTTGAAAAAGATTATTCTAGCTCAAGATCTAAAGAGCAAAACGGAGTATATTTTTGTTCTTCTGATCACCGGCTCTCTTCACATATCTGTACTCCAATGGGTCCTAACTTTTAATCTTAAAAAGTTTTCACTCCCGAAAATAAAAAAAAACATATCTCGCTAAATACTGTCGATGCGATAAAAAGTTCAAAAGCATTTTTGTAGCTCATGGCTTGTAGAACCACAAAAAACCCTCAGAGTAATCATTTTTATTCCATCCCATCGCAATACATGTTAGTATAGAGTCGGTTGAAGTGGAGTCTAAGAAATTGGGCAAAACTTTGCTATGAGACTGTATGTCTGTCAAGGAAAAAGTAGACCAGATTACTAAGTCTCTTGCTGGAACATAGAACTTGGCAAGCTAAGAAAAAGTTCAAGAAAGCTTTTGAAAAGTGAAGTCTGAGAAATTGGGTAAAGCTTTGCTATGAGACTGTATGTTCGTTGACAAAAAGCAGACCAGGTTACATTTCCCTTGGTGGAACATAGAATTTGGCAAGCTAAGAAAAAGTTAAATATAGCTTTTTTAAGGACCTTAAGATCTTGAAAGGATGCTGACTGGAACAATTACCACCTAATACGGAAGGAATATAACAAAAAAGTGCGGGATGTTAAACTTGATTCTTATAGAACTTTTTGTGAGGAGGTAAAGGATACGAGGAATACGGCAAGGCTCTGTTAAATTTTTAAAAAAGATAGTCCAGCTTCCCTCAGGAAGCCAGATGGTAGCTACACACTTCTCAGAGTGTAAAGTGACAAAAATAAATACAGATATTATTAAAAGATATTATTGTGGGAATAGGGTCTTTCTTCTGTAGGTTCCAGACCATAGAGTAATACGGGGAAACTTGATTGCCGATTCTTTGGCAAATGTTGGCTCCGATACAACTCCTCACAATCTGAAACCTCAGATCTATATATGTTTGACATGGAAGGATGGTCTAATAAGTCAACATGCAAGAATACTAAACGCTTTCTGAAAGTGGATATCTACTTTAGTCTAAGTAGAATAGACTGTGTCAGACTGGTCTAATTACGGGACATAATGTCTGCGCTCTTCATATGACGAGGTTGGGTCTCTTATCAGACCCCTTGTGTGCAGCTTGTCTTGAGGATGACATCTGTTGTTGTTCAGCATTCGTAAGAGCTAGACTGCGAATAATGGTTTCTAATACCCTTGACTGATTTTCTCAAGTTTGTGAAAGTAACTGAGGAATTCTGGCCAAGTACTTTTCCCTCTATTTTTTCTTAAACTTTATTAACTTCCTTTTCAGGGTACAGTACAATGGGCTATTTTAAGCCTTAGCGCCATAGATTTGCCAATTTCTTCTTGTTTGGGCATGTACAACCCACCCTTAACTCAATAGTTTTTTTTAGCTTTTCAGTATATAAAATCCTCAAATAACTAAGCACACACGAAACTGCCCAAAATTTTGAATTTATGGCGATCCTGTAAAAATCTAGTGGCCTTCACTAATGGAAAAATTTAGTGAGATATGTGCATTTTTCAATTTTCGGTGTGCCAATTTTTTTATATTCATAATTGAACCCATTGGACACCACACATGTGATAATGGCCGGCGATACTATGGCGATCCAAAGAACCAAAAATTTGATTCGTTTTTTCTATCTTGCTTAGTTTTAGTGATATTTTTCACAGTTTAAGCAACACGCGACAAAATTAAGACGTTTAATAATGTTAATGCTTTTTTAAATTAAGGCTTTGGGTTATTACGCAGTGATACAAAATCAAACTTTCCGAAACGGAATGGGATGAGAACCAAAGCAAAGGAAAGTTGGCATTTTACACAACAACAACCTTCAAGGCGTTTTTTAGTTTAGCGCTAGATTTTTTCACACGCATTTAAAGTTGGTGATTTTAAAGCATTTAAAGTTTTTACTTTAAGTGTCCCTGGTGGTGCACTTATTGGACATGTGGGGTTCAGCGTCCAAACTTAAGCTTGAAATAAACGTTACCTATAACCAGTATAAATTTCGTTGCAATTGGTCCAGTAGCTATTTACTGAGTGGCCAAATTATTAAAAATAATATACTGTGCACCGTTGCGTATGATTGTTATTTAATTGCAATTACAAAATTAATCATATGCCACCTTTACAGTTTTCAAGCAATTATAATTATAAGAAAAATTCACCAACTTCAAATGCGTGTAAAAAAATCTAGCGCTGAACCAAAAAAAATCTTGAGGGGTTTGTTATGGAATATGTCAACTTTAATTTGCTTTTGGTTTTATCCCATTCTGATTTTGGTTGTTATTATTAGTCAATATTAAAATTTATTATTAAAATACAAAACTTAAAAACTAATCTTAACAAAAGGCGTGTTTACAATTCATGGAAAAACAATTAACTGAAACTTAAATTTAAATAAACAAAGTTGTAATAAATGTGAGTGTTAAAAGTACTTTAAAGAAAAATATACTTTAAAGAAAAATATACACAATGCCAATGAAATCTTTAAAAATAAGCATTATTGCATTGTCATTAATTGAAACAATGCCAATCCCAAAAATTTCATTTTCATTTATTTAAATAGTCCAATGTATGATTTTTCGTAATGTGTTAAAAATCCGCTGGTTTTTAATTTAAATCACAAAATTTATATATAAAATTTAGTTTAATGTCATACAAACAAATCCATACAAAAATTTAAAAAGAACATACAATTGAATATTACTTTGAACATCAATTACATTCATTCAAAACATTCAAGATCCCTTCACACAAAAAAAGCTCTTGTAATTTATTATCCTTTTATATATATTCAAAAAAAAAATGTAACTGTATTTCTTAACTTTTTTTGTGTAAATTTCATTCGTTATTCTCAAAAACAAAAACAAATCAAACAAAAATCTCTCTAGTGTTTCAAAGTGTGGCATTTTCAGGTAAGTTTTGTTTTACAAAAAAAAAAAAAGTTTTGAAAAGGCCACCCCCCAATAGAAAATGCTTTGTATAACCATTATTATTATGTATTAATGTAAAAATAATTTATGTTTAAATGTAGTACTGCTCATAGTTGAATTATATTGAAATTGTTTAATTTTGTATGTTTTCTTTTTGTTTATCTATCTATCTTTCCCAACAGTTTTGGCATATATGGAAATATGTTCAGCAACAACACACCGCCATACAATATCGGGCTTAAATGTAAACAAAAACATACCACACAGTCAAACTATGAAGTAATATTCTTAGCACATCATTAAAATTGCCCGGGAAATTTAGTTTTTTTAATTTTACTTTTTTTCTTATTTTAGTATTGCTACATTTGCCAAAGAAGATTTTATAGCAAGTGAATTACTAGAAACCCCACCAGCTTTACCACCGAAAAATAAACCATGGAGAAATTCAACATCACCAATACCACCCACTATTATAACAACACCACCACCAAGTCCGAAACCTAGACATTTATCTTCATCAGATCTTAGAATACTAATGGGTTCGGTTGGTGGTAATGAAATGATGACCACTTTATCTGAAGAAGTGGGAGATCCATGTGATGATGAAAGTGGTAATGGTGGTATTTTGCTTTCACATGAATTACAAAATGTTAACGATACGTCCATGCAGCAAAGGTGTACAAATTCTTCACCAACATCATTGGATAAAATTGGACCAAATGGTGATTATACATCAAATGAAATGGAAGAAATGGTCAATTATAATAATTATAATAGAACGGTAAGTTGAATTAAATATTCATTCGTGCATAGAATTTCTTAATGTAGTTTATTATTTTGTGATAAAAATTAAAAATTTTCGAAAATTTTGAACATTAAAGTTTTCTGTATTTTAAAGTGTTTTTATCGGCGCATGCCATTTCTGTTTGTTATTAAGGGTTTGTGATTGAAGAAGAAAAATTGTATTTCTAAAGATTATTTTTAATGTGGATTTATTTATTCCAGACCATGGTTTCTGTAGCCACCTCTACGTCATCAGTTGAGAAAATTACATTAGATTTTAAATTGTTTGATTTTTGTAAGACTGTTTTTTCTATATGTTTTTTCATCAACAGACTTAACTCTGATTGGAATAGAACCCACGTTCTTAAAATTTTCCATCTGTTTGCAAAGCAAGTACCCTACCATCTGAGCTATCGCCCTGCTTTTCTTCTTCAATCACAAACCCTTAATTAAAGTTTTCTTATTGTGGCTTTTTAATTACATCCTCTTGAAGCAAGTTTAGGTTTTGTAAAAATGATGACAAAATCGGGTAATAGCGTAAATACGAAAATCCACCTGATCCTGTTTTCGACCTATTGCTAAATAATTACTGTTCGATATTAAAATACTCCCACTGAAATATCCAACTGATTCTTACAAATGTTGCTCTCCTGATTCCAAATCTGCCATCCAAATTTTTCTAGGATGTACTGTTTTTAAGATATTTACGGTCAAAAAGTCAAAAACCAAATAATTAGGCACTTTTCATATAAAATTGACCCTCTGATTCCAAAACTGCAATCCAAAATTTTTCTAACATTTTCCGCTTTTAAGTTTTCCTAATTTCAAAAAATTTTCGAACAAAGAAATTTTGTTGAAACAAACTTTTTTGTGATACATTAAACCAAGCAACATTTTCTGTTCCAAATAATCAGTTCCAGAATGCAACATTATGGCCACCAACAACAGCTGTCCACAACATAAATTAGAAAAGTGTTAATTACCTTAAAAACTAAAAACAAATTTACAAAAAAAATGGAATCAGTTCAGCTTATTGTTCTCAGTGTTGCTATTGCAGTGGGTTTGAGGTTTATTTATCTTTAAAAAGGTTCGAAAGCTTTCGAACATTGAAATTTTGGTAAAATTTACTTATTTTTTAGTAGTAGTTTTAAATAAAAAAAGAATTAACTTGAATTTTTAAGTTTTCGAATTTCAATTAAAATCTGATTAATTTTTATTAAAAAATAATATTAGTAAAGGAAATAATGACCTCGAGCTAGAAAAAACATACTCAAAATATTTTAAAAAAAGTTTAAAACATTAAAGTTTTTATAAAATTACTATTTTGTGGCGCATTAATGATGAAACTGAATTTATTTGAAAATTTTTACACTATGCCATATTGTCACAAACGTAGTTTTGAACGAATTTGTATTTTTAAACACTCATTATACACATATTTTCAAGTATTATTTAATTTATGTATACTTTTTCATATTCCAGAGTCCCTTATCCACTGAAGAAATCAATCATTTACCTAATATTTTAGAAGAGCTTGATATAACTCCCTATTTAATATTTAAAAAAGAAAATGAAGATGGTCCCGAAGTTAGGGGAGGCTATATAGATGCTTTAATTGTACATGCTAGTCGTGTTCAAAAGGATAAAGGTTTGTTTTGTTATATACAAAAAGATTACAATTAATATATTGTTAAAAATTAATTTATTTTAGCCTTTAGTGAAGCATTTATAACCACGTTCCGTACTTTTATACAACCCATCGATTTAATTGAAAAACTAACTCATCGTTATACTGTATTCTTTTGCCAATTAAATGATCAAAATCAAAAGGTGGCAAATGAAACATTTTCATTATTGGTTAGAGTTGTAAATGATTTAACGTAAGTATATTTTATAATAATGAAAAATAATTTTAAACATTTTAATATCGAGTTTCACTAAGACTTTTTATAAAGCAAACATCTTCTTTCGAAAGAATATATTTTTTACAAATGAAGGGCTTATTGTAAAAACTCAATAAGCAACATTTCATTTTATGGTGGTTTTTGCCTTAAAACTTTTGAAATAATGTAGAAATAGAACTTTAGCAAGACTTCTGCCAAAAATTTGTCAATGAAACATCATAGAAGGCGAAAAACACCAAAAATAAAATGTTGCTTATCAAGTTTTTGTAGTAAGCCCTTCAAATGTATGTGTATTTGTTTAAACGCCAGAAAAGTGATTTGAAATGAAAAACTCAAATGGATATTATTTAATAAAAAGTACAGAGATAGTACCTAGTTTTTTATTAAATGTACCAACACATTACCTTTTGACAAAAGGTACCAAAATAAATATATCTTATTAAAAGTAAGAAAAAAGTACTTGTAAATAAAAAGTCTGTTCTAGAAAAGTACGCTTAAATAGAAGGAACCATAATAAAAATTAAAAAAAAAAAAATACTACAAATAGAAGTATAAAAATAACACTTTTTGGTTAAAAGTACCAAAATAGTACTTTCTGATTAAAAGTACCAAAATAGTACTTTTTGATTAAAAGTACCAAAATAGTACTTTTGTATTAAAAGTGCCAAAATAGTACTTTTTAATAAAAAGTACCAAAATATATAGTACTTTTCAAAAAAAAAAAACTACCAACATAGTACTTTTAAATAAAAAGTTGTAAAATATTACTTTTTTAATAAAAAGTACAAAAAGTATTTTTTTTTATTTTTAAAAAAGTACAGAAAGTAGTTTTTAATAAAAGTACAAACATAGTACATTTTTATAAAATAGAACTTTTTATAAAAAGTTCCAAAAAAGTACTTTTTTAAAAAAAGTACCAAAATAGTGTTTTTTATATAAATACCAAAATAATACTTTTAAAACAAAAAGTACCAAAAAAGTACTTTTTTTAAAAAAAAAGTAAAATAGTGATTTTATAAAAGTATTAAAATATAATTACCAAACTAGTACTTTTTTTAAAAAAAGTACCAAAACAGTTATTTTTATTTAAAGTACCAAATTTTTTTTTTTTGTTTTATAAAAATTACTAAAATATTTGCTACTTATATTAAAAAAGTACTTTTTAATAAAAAGTAGCACAATTGTCTCTTTTTTAAAAGTATGCAATAGGAAAGTTTTTTTTCTTTAAGAAATACAGACTTTAAAAAACTCATTCGTTTTGTCATATATTATGTACGTGGTACATTTTTATAAAATGTACCAAAAGAAAAGTATTTTATAAAAAGCACCAAATAATACTTTTTTATAAAAGGTACTACAATATTGATTTTATATTAAAAGTACCAAAATAGTATTTTTTTTATAAAAAAGTACCAAAATATTGTTTTTTTTATAAAAAAATATATTAAAAGTACCAAAATAGTACTTTTTTTATAAAAAGTAACAAAATAGTACTTTTTTTATAAAAAGTAACAAAATAGTACTTTTTATAAATAGTACCAATTACTACTTTTTAATAAAAAGTACCAAAATTGTCCTTTTTTCAAAAAGTATGCACCAGGAAATTATTTTTTCCCTTTAAGAAATACAGACTTTAATGAAGAAATCATTCGTTTTTGTCATATTTTTCCATATTAAAATCTCCTAATCACTGGTAAAAAAATCTTAATGATATATTCCATGTTGAGGCATTCCATCTATATATATAATCCTTGAAATTCCTATAAGTACCATAGGGCCTCAATAATTGATCTCCATCGATTCCTATCTTGTGCTGCACTTTTGGCTTCATTCCACGTTATACCAGCGGTTTGAAGTTCGGCTTGAACTTGGCGCCTCCATGTATTTTTAGGGCGACCCCTTTTTCTCGCTCCCTGTGAGTTATAGTCAAGGGATTTCTTATTGATGTCATCGGCTGGCTTACGCAGTGTATGACCCAACCATCTGTATTTACGAATTTTGATCTCATGATCAATTGGGGGTTGTTGCGTTTAAACCATAGCTCTGAATTTGTTATAGTTTGGGGCGAGAATATTTTTAGTATGCGGCGAAGGCATTTATTTTCAAAGACCTGAAGTTTTTGTATATCAAGGGTCGTTAAATTCCAGGTCTCCGAGCCATAGAGCAGTACGGACTTCACATTGCTATTAAACACTTTAATTTTTGTGGATACTGCGATGTTAGCTGACCTCCAGAACTTATTCATGATTCCAAATGCTTGTTTAGCCTTAGTCAGTCTGTTCTGGATATCTTCGTTGCAGCCACCGGAAGTGGCAATAATGCTGCCCAGGTAACAAAAAGTTGTGACATCTTCAATTTGTATCCCCATTAGTGAAAAACGATAGTTACTTGTAACATTAAAACTCATTGATTTCGTTTTTGAAATGTTAATTATCAGACCTGCGTTTAATGCTTTAGCTGTGATGTTATTTAACATTTGTTGCATGCCTTGATGATTGTGTGACAATACGCAGATGTCATCAGCATAATCTAGGTCTGTCAGTCTTCCAGTCATGCCAAAAGTGATCCCATGTATGGCATTCACAGATTGGCTCATGATAACATCAAGCACGATATTGAAAAGTAAGGGGATAAAACGCATCCTTGTCTTAAGGCTGGGTTAGCCATAAAACGTAACCGTAGCGTAGACTCTATACAATATTCAGTAAGCAAAAATAGTACAGAACATTTTTATTTATGTTTTGTTTTTTTCCAACGCATGGTATTTTATGTCACGCTAAAACGTAAAGAGAACCTGTTGAAAATAGGTTCTCTCTACGTTTTAGCGTGACATAAAATACCATGCGTTGGAAAAAAACAAAACATAAATAAAAATGTTCTGTACTATTTTTGCTTACTGAATATTGTATAGAGTCTACGCTACGGTTACGTTTTATGGCTAACCCGGCCTTTACACCTACTTTAACGTTTACGTTGTCGCTAACTTGACCTTCGTGAAGCACAGAGCAAGTTGCATTTGCATACAGACATTTTACAAGCCTGATAATTTCATTCCATCTGATTTTTTTTAATAACATTTCTAAATCTCTTAAAAAATATATTTTTCAGGTGCACTGATTTAACTTCTACAAAACTATTTACATTGTTAGTGGAGTTTGTTTATCAACTCGTATGCGCTGGCCAATTATATTTGGCAAAACTACTACGTAATAATATCGTAGAAAAGGTAAATAAATTTGATATATACATTCGTTTAAAACATATCTTTAATCTCTTTCGTTTTCAAATTTTATTTTAAAGATTAATTTGTACAAAGAATCACGTCTGCCTGCCTATCCCACCAACAATATGTATTTTACGGTTATCACACCACCGAGTTTACTAGAATTTAAGTCATTGGAAATAGCAAGACAAATGACACTACTCGATGCTGAACTATTTCAAAAAATTGAAATACCTGAAGTTTTAATCTTTGCCAAAGATCAATGTGAAGAAAAATCACCAAATTTAAATAAATTCACTGAACACTTTAATAAGATGTCCTATTGGGCGCGATCAAAAATTCTTAGATTAAACTGTGCCAAAGAACGCGAGAAATATGTAGAGAAGTTTATTAAGATAATGACACATTTAAAGAAAATTCACAATTACAATTCATATTTGGCCTTATTGTCTGCTTTGGATTCAGCTCCCATAATAAGGTAAATTAAGATGAGGATAGTAATAGAGTTTTGAAATGTTAATGATTATGATTTTTTTTTTGTACTAGACTTGAATGGAATAAAGCGATAAAGGAAACTGTACAAAATAATTGTAAAATAATTGATTCGAGTTCTAGTTTTCGAAATTATCGTCAAGCATTGGCAGAAACATCACCACCATGTATACCGTATATGTAAGTTATTTTTGTTAATTGTTATAAAAATGAGAACAGTTTTTTATACTCTCCCCTTTTTTTTTTTGCAATAATATTTTTACTTAGTGGAGGGTATCCTACATTTGGCAATGCCGAATTGACATTTTTTACTTCTTTCTATATAACTCGAAAAATTTTAAAACTTAATTTAACAAATTTTACAATTTTCTTGTTTTTTTTTTCTTAGTGGCCTTGTTTTACAGGATTTAACATTTGTTCATGTCGGTAATCCAGATTATTTAAAAGACGGTGTTATAAACTTTTCTAAACGCTGGCAGCAATATAATATTATTGTAAATATGAAGCGTTTTAAAAAATGGTAAGCTATCATTTGTTTCTTAACTAAAGCCTTTTTCAGTTAAGAAATGTTAAAATTTTCCTTCTTATGTTTTAGCTCTTTCCCGTTTAAACGCAACGAAGATATTATAAATTTCTTTGAAAATTTTGAAAATTTCTTAGGCGAAGAGGAGATGTGGCAAATTTCTGAAACCATTAAGCCCAGAGGCAAACGTACAATTGTACATTAATTTATAAGATAATCGTAAACACATATACAAATTAAAAAAAACAGGAAACTTCAATCTCTAAAAATATCAAAAAAAAAAATAACAAACAAAAATCTATGATAAAAAATCTAATTTTACTTGCACAACGAATGATGAACGATGTATAAAACAGAAACAGAAAAATGGTTTAAATGAAATGTTTGGTAATATTCTGCATGTATTTGCACATTTAATTAATTTGGATTGATATAATTAACCCTTTAAAAAAAAACTATGTGACGAGAGCAACATTTTGAATAATATTCTTCTTCTACTAACTAATTTAAAAATAAATTAAATATTTTATTTAAAAATAAAATAATTCAAAAATGAACTAATTCAAAATTGAATTAAATCAAAAATGAACTAATTTAAAAATTAACTAATTCAATAATGAATTCAGACAAAAAATAATTAATTGAGACAAAAATAAACTAATTCAAAAATTAATTAAATCAAAATTAATTAATTTACAAATTTATTAATTCAAATATGAGTTGTTTCAAATATGAAATAATTCAAATATCATAATTTAAATATGAATTAGTTCAAATATCAATTAATTCAAATATAAATGAATTCATATGTGAATTATTTCAAATATGAAATAATTCAAATATGAGTTAATTCAAATATCATTATGAATTAATTTAAATATGAATTAGTTCAAATATCAATTAATTCAAATATCAATGAATTCAAATGTGAATTATTTCAAATATGAATTAATTCAAATACGAATCAAATCAAATATGAATTAATTAAAACATAAATTAATTCAAATATGAATTTATTCAAATATGAATTTATTTAAATATGAATTATTTCAAATTTGAATTAATTCAAATATGAATTAATTCAAATAAGAGTTAATTCAAACGTGAATTAATTTTAATATAAATTAATTTAAATTAATTTAAATATGAATTTATTAAAATATGAATAAATTCAAATAAAAATAAATTTTAATATGAATTAATTCAAATATGAATTAATTTAAATAAGATTTAATTCAAATATGAATTAATTCGAATATTAACTAATTCAAATATGAAATAATTCAAATATGAATTAATTCAAATATGAAATAATTCAAACCCGAATTCATTCAAATTTGAATTAATTAAAATATGAATTAATTCAAATATGAGTTAATTTAAATATGAATTTATTCATATTTAAATTATTTATTAATTTAAATATGAATTTATTCAAATATGAATAAATTTAAATATGAATTAATTCAAATATGAATTAATTCAAATATGAATTAATTCAAATATGAATTCATTCAAATATGAATTAATTCAAATATGAATTAATTCAAATATGAATTAATTCAAATATGAATTAATTCAAATATGAATTAATTCAAATATGAATTAATTCAAATATGAATTAATTCAAATATGAATTAATTCAAATATGAATTAATTCAAATATGAATTAATTCAAATATGAATTAATTCAAATATGAATTAATTCAAATATGAATTAATTCAAATATGAATTAATTCAAATATGAATTAATTCATATTTGAATAAATTCATATTTAAATTAATTCATATATGAATTAATTCATATTTGAATTAATTCATATTTGAATTAATTCATATTTGAATTAATTCATATTTGAATTAATTCATATTTGAATTAATTCATATTTGAATTAATTCATATTTGAATTAATTCATATTTGAATGAATTCATATTTGAATTAATTCATATTTGAATTAATTCATATTTGAATTAATTCATATTTAAATTTATTCATATTTGAATAAATTCATATTTTAATTAATTCACGTTTGAATTAACTCATATTTGAATTAAATTAATTTATATTAAAATTAATTCACGTTTGAATTAACTCTTATTTGAATTAATTCATATTTGAATAAATTCATATTTAAATTAATTCACGTTTGAATTAACTCATATTTGAATTAATTCATATTTGAATTAATTCAAATTTGAATGAATTCGGGTTTGAATTATTTCATATTTGAATTAATTAATATTTGAATTATTTCATATATGAATTAATTAATTCAATTATATGAATTATATGAAAAAATTAATTCAAATATGAATTAATTCAAATATGCATGAATTCAAATATGAATCAACTCAAATATGAGTTAATTCAAAAATACATAAATTGAAGGGCTTACTGCAAAAACTTGATAAGCAACAATTTATTTTTGGGTGTTCTTCGCGTTTTACTGATGTTCCACAGACAGATTTTTGGCAGAAGTCTAGCTTAAACCCTTCGTACAAGTATCTTAAGTATGAAAGTTTACTAAAGTTATATTTTCTACATTATTTAAAAATTTTAAGGCAAAAATCACCATAAATGAAATGTTGCTTATCGAATTTTTACAATAAGCCCTTCAATTAAAAAACTATTAAACTAAAAAAAAAAAAATAATAGAACCAAACATAACCAAATTTAATTAATTTGAAGAATAATTAAATTAAAAAAGAAATAATTAAAAAAAAATTTTAAAAATGTATCAAGTCAAACATGAATTAATTAAAAAAATAATAAAAAATGAACTAAATTAAAAATGAACTAGTTCAAAAATGAGTTAATTCAAAAATGTGTTATTTTAAAAACAAAATTCAAAAATGATTTAACTCAAAATGAAGTAAATCGAAAATGAATTTATTTAAAAATGTTTTCATAAAAAAATTAATTAAGTCAAAATTTAATTCAAAAATTAATAAAATCGTAAATGAATTAATTAAACAATAAATTTAAAATTACTAAATAAAAACGTTTTATTTTTATTTTCTAACTTTAAATTTATAATGACTTTTTTTAAATTTAAAATGAAAAAAAATTTATAAAAATTTAAAAAATTTTCAAAATGAAAACTTAAAATCTACTATTTTATTAAAGGGTTAAAAATGTCAATTTTTAAATTAAATTCGTCATTGGCACTTTTTTAAAAAGTTGCACAAATTTGCTATTAAAAATAATGTATTTTTTAAGAAATATTTTTATTTTGTGGTTTTTTATATGTATTTTTATTTAAAAATCATCAACATCTGAATCAACCACAACCAACAACCATTTGTCATTTTGGCACACTCTTGCATGAAATATTTTATATGCCCGGCTAAAAATGTTGTATATTATCATATATGATATCATATATGAGACCATATACAGTAGCATATATAGTATCAAATATGGTCTCATATATGACCATATTCCAAAATTGGCGCTTATATAAGACACGATCATATATGATCTAATATATGTGTTCATATATTAGATCATATATTGAATTATACATTGGATAATATATTGAATCGTATATGGGATCATATATGATGTCGTTTTCAATTTGTTTTACATTCTTTTTCATATTTTTTATTTATTTTTTTTTTCATTTTAAACTATATGTAATAGATTATTATGTATATATTCACCAGAATTACAAACGGTGTACATAAGTATAATTTAAAATTAAAAATATTTTTTTTTATTAATTTTGGTGTTTTCATATATTTTAATGAAACCCTTTAGTTTGATGATTTTCATTTTT
Organism: Pegoplata infirma; assembly: GCA_963921195.1. Lineage (NCBI taxonomy): Eukaryota > Metazoa > Arthropoda > Insecta > Diptera > Anthomyiidae > Pegoplata > Pegoplata infirma. Next base: position 30,534,200 of record OY992540.1, on the reverse strand, counting down.
TAGTTACTATCGTTTGCATTTTTGGTGACCATATAAAAATAAATTATTTAACTTATAGATATGAGAATACATTTTGATAGGCAACAAAATAATTTGAACATAATAAAAGATCTTATATATCAAGTTTTTCAATTGATATCAATTACGAAAGATGCGAGCAAAGAGCTTATTAAAGGAACGTTGATTTCCATTGTGTTTTCTTGTTTTAGTGTTAATTCCGATTATCTTCAGACTTAGCGTTTTTGTTATGGTATAAGCCTCTATTTTAAAATATTTATAATCAAAATCTAAAAAAGGATATAAGATAATATTAATATTTAAGATATTTCTAGAATTTTTATTGTATTTAAGTATTACCAACGATAGCATTTTGTGCTAATAGGTTAATGATATGTCATTTAACGAAGCAACCATGTACCTTTAAAGATTGGCTAGATACTGCTAGTTTGGTTTGGTTGTAAGTGGCTGCTGACGTTTTACGTCAACACACGTAGACTCTGAGGTCCATTGTGATACCACGGGACCGTAATAGGTTCCCCTACTAGTCCCTGTCGTTAAACCAATTTGAGCTTCTTATGAAACTCCTTAGATATTGAATTTTGACATCCGACAAATCAGCTCCCTAGATCCCAGTGAAGCAAGTCTCTGACCAGAAAGTGCCGGGCAATGGCAAATAAAATTTTCGATAGTTTGCAACTCCTCTTTATCCATGCAACTCCGGCAAAAGTCATTCGACGGCACATTTAACCGCACATTATACTGCTAGTTACATACATACATGTTGGAGTGTATTTTGTTATGACCATGGGATGCTAAGGCTCATTGGATGCTAAAGACTATGGAATGCTTTTTAAGGAAAGATATATTGTCTTTCAGAAATCCATCTGAAAAAAATATTAAAAATTATTACACATTTCTTTTTTATTCCAACAAAAAAGAACTTGCTACTACTAAATGCATGCATCAAAAGAGACTTCGATTAAAAGCAATATATTTAGTAGTATGTATTTTATCTTGCTGGGTTATGTTTGTAAGAATATTTGAAGGATAGGGATAAAAACTATTTCTACTTGCATCATGTTTGTAAGGATATTTGAAAGACAGGGATAATAACTATTTCTACTTACATCATGGTGACAATGTGCCAGGTTGTCACTTTCGCTTATAGACAGCTTTCTTGTAATTGTATAAAGACGTTGTCCTTCCCAAATCGTTACTCAACCTTAAAACTGATACGTTCTTTTCATTTGGAACAGTAGTGATAACATTATGGTCGTGTATATGCCATCTGCTTTAAGTTAAGCGAGCTTAACGTACCTCCGCATGGTTGAATTTTTTAGTAACTCGGCATTCAAACTTCTTATACGTTCTTTCCATTTCCTATTTGCTACAGTAAGGGATTTCAAAATAATTTATAGCGTTGGAACCGTAGTGATAACATTTCTGGCGGTATTTCTCCAAGTTATCATTTCCATTTTGTTATGGCGACATTAAGGGATTTCAAAATAGTTTGCAGTAAAACATGATGGTGGTGCATCACGAAGTTGCACGAGATTAACGAAGCTGCGTAGTTTAATTTTCTTCAACATCAAAGCACTCTATTATTGTATTTGCGACATATGTATGTACATTTACTCATTTTGAATATTATCTTGTTTTGGAATAAAATGTCCACGATTATACTTGTTATGACATTGAACTGGAAAAAAATAATACATATGATTTTACAATTCTAAATACATATTAATAAAAACTTACCTTTTCCTTTTTTTTTATGTAAAAGTAACTTTTTTAATCAGAATATTTTGCAACTAGGAAACAAACATTAAGGTATAAATATGGTAATAAAATATAATTTCAATCGTAAAAACTTTTATTTTGTAATTTCGGTTGATATTTTCATACATGTGCACTAAAATTTAACATTTATGATAACATATATGTTTCCATATATGATATCATATATGGCACATATTTTATATACGACCACATATATGGGATCGTTTCTTGCATATATGGTCACATATATGTTTCCATATAAGTCATATATGATCATATAAAGATCTATATATAAGCATATATGAACATACACATTTATTTTTAGCCGGGTGGATTATAAATATATTTCTGTGCATTGTTTTTTACTCATGCACAATTTTTCAAAAACTATTTTCAAAATCTACTACTCATACATCATTTAACATACAAAAACACACACACACACAAGGAATCAAGACTGTCTTTTTAGATGTAAATACATAACATGTATAAAAAAAATATAAAATTATTTATATTTTTGATTATGTATTATTTTTATGTATAGTTTTTGTTTCTGTGTTTTTGTTGCAATTGTTTATTATTTTTTGAAATTACAAAACTTTAATTTAAAAAACAAAACTTTATTTTAAATTGTTGTATGTTTTATTAAGTATTTTAATAAATGAAAATCAATTTTTTTTATTGTTTGGTTTTCTTAACAAACATTTGTCATATTTTAAAATATTTGTTTTTTTTTATATTTATTTAAACTTTATATTAATTTTTAAAAAGTTCTACTAATAGTTTTTTTTTTTTTGTTTACTCAAATTATATTCTAAATATTGATTAAAATTTAAAATTATTTGGGAAAAAATATTCTTAATTGACTATAAAATATTGTTCTTAATACTTTAATTAAAAAAAGAAACTATTTTTTTAATTAATTTTTTAATTTTTGAATTCATTTTTGTTAATAATTTAGTAATTGATTCACATAATTAATTTTTTTATTAATTTGTATTTCAATTAATTTATATTTATATAAATTAATGTATTACAATTAATTTATTTCGATTCATATTTAAATTAGTTAATTTTAATTTATTTCTGAGTTAGTCATTTTGATTTAATTAATTTTTTATTTTATTCGTTTTTAATTTGTTCATTTTGTAATTAATTCATTTTTAACTAAGTTATTTTTGTCACAATTCATTTTTGAATTAATTCTTTTTGACTAATTCATTTTTGAATGAATTCATTTTTGAATTAATTCATTTTTGGATTAGTTAATTTTTGAATTAATTCATTTTTGAATTAATTCATTTTTGGATTAATTAATTTTTGAATTAATTCATTTTTGAATTAATTCATTTTTGAATTAATTCATTTTTGAATTAATTCATTTTTGAATTAATTCATTTTTGAATTAATTCATTTTTGAATTAATTCATTTTTGAATTAATTCATTTTTGAATTAATTCATTTTTGAATTATTTCATTTTTGAATTAAATCATTTTTGAATTAATTCATTTTTGAATTAAATCATTTTTGAATTAATTCATTTTTGAATTAATTCATTTTTGAATTAATTCATTTTTGAATTAATTCATTTTTGAATTAATTCATTTTTGAATTAATTCATTTTTGAATTAATTCATTTTTGAATTAATTCGTTTTTGAATTAATTCATTTTTCAGTTAATCCATTTTAGAATTAATTCATTTTTGAATTAATTCATTTTTGAATTAATTAATTTTTGAATTAATTTATTTTTGAGTTAATTCATTTTTGAATTAATTCATTTTTGAATTAATTCATTTTTGAATTAATTAATTTTTGAATTAATTAATTTTTGAATTAATTAATTTTTAAATTAATTCATTTTTGAATTAATTCATTTTTGAATTAATTCATTTTTGAATTAATTCATTTTTGAAAAAATTCATTTTTGAATTATTTTATTTTTGAATTAATTTATTTTTGAATTAATTAATTTTTGAATTAATTAATTTTTAAATTAATTCATTTTTGAATTAATTAATTTTTGAATTAATTAATTTTTGAATTAATTCATTTTTTAATTAATTAATTTTTGAATTAATTTATTTTTGAATTAATTCATTTTTGAATTAATTCATTTTTGAATTAATTCATTTTTGAATTAATTCATTTTTGAATTAATTCATTTTTTAATTAATTAATTTTTGAATTTATTTATTTTTGAGTTAATTCATTTTTTAATTAATTCATTTTTGAATTAATAATTTTTAAATTATTTCATTTTTGAATTAATTCATTTTTGAATTAATTCATTTTAGAATTAATTTATTTTTGAATTAATTAATTTTTGAATTAATTAATTTTTAAATTAATTCATTTTTGAATTAATTAATTTATTTTTGAATTAATTTATTTTCGAATTAATTAATTTTTGAATTAATTCATTTTCGAACTAATTAATTTTTGAATTAATTAATTTTTGAATTAATTCATTTTCGAATTAACTCATTTTTGAATTAATTCATTTTTGAATTAATTCATTTTTGAATTAATTAATTTTTGAATTAATTCATTTTTGAATTAATTCATTTTTGAATTAATTCATTTTTGAATTAATTCATTTTTGAATTAATTCATTTTTGAATTAATTCATTTTTGAATTAATTCATTTTTGAATTAATTCATTTTTGAATTAATTCATTTTTGAATTAATTCATTTTTGAATTAATTCATTTTTGAATTAATTCATTTTTGAATTAATTCATTTTTGAATTAATTCATTTTTGAATTAATTCATTTTTGAATTAATTCATTTTTGAATTAATTCATTTTTGAATTAATTCATTTTGAATTAGTTCATTTTTGAATTAATTCATTTTTGAATTAATTCATTTTTGAATTATTTCATTTTTGAATTAATTCATTTTTGAATTAATTCATTTTTGAATTAATTCATTTTTGAATTAATTCATTTTTGAATTAAATCATTTTTGAATTAATTCATTTTTGAATTAATTCATTTTTGAATTAATTCATTTTTGAATTAATTCGTTTTTGAATTAATTAATTTTTCAGTTAATCCATTTTAGAATTAATTCATTTTTGAATTAATTCATTTTTGAATTAATTAATTTTTGAATTAATTTATTTTTGAGTTAATTCATTTTTTAATTAATTCATTTTTGAATTAATTAATTTTTGAATTAATTAATTTTTGAATTAATTAATTTTTGAATTAATTAATTTTTAAATTAATTCATTTTTGAATTAATTCATTTTTGAATTAATTCATTTTCGAATTAATTCATTTTTGAATTAATTCATTTTTGAAAAAATTCATTTTTGAAAAAATTCATTTTTGAATTATTTCATTTTTGAATTAATTTATTTTTGAATTAATTAATTTTTGAATTAATTAATTTTTAAATTAATTAATTTTTGAATTAATTAATTTTTGAATTAATTAATTTTTGAATTAATTCATTTTTGAATTAATTCGTTTTTGAATTAATTAATTTTTGAATTAATTAATTTTTTAATTAATTAATTTTTGAATTAATTTATTTTTGAATTAATTCATTTTTGAATTAATTCATTTTTGAATTAATTCATTTTTGAATTAATTCATTTTTGAATTAATTCATTTTTTAATTAATTAATTTTTGAATTTATTTATTTTTGAGTTAATTCATTTTTTAATTAATTCATTTTTGAATTAATAATTTTTAAATTATTTCATTTTTGAATTAATTCATTTTTGAATTAATTCATTTTAGAATTAATTTATTTTTGAATTAATTAATTTTTGAATTAATTAATTTTTAAATTAATTCATTTTTGAATTAATTAATTTATTTTTGAATTAATTTATTTTTGAATTAATTTATTTTCGAATTAATTAATTTTTGAATTAATTCATTTATGAATTAATTCATTTTTGAATTAATTCATTTTTGAATTAATTCATTTTTGAGTTAATTCATTTTCGAATTAATTCATTTTTGAATTAGTTCATTTTTGAATTAATTCATTTTTGAATTAATTCATTTTTGAATTAATTAATTTTTGAATTAATTAATTTTTGAATTAATTCATTTTTGATTTAATTCATTTTTGAATTAATTCATTTTTGAATTAATTCATTTTTGAATTAATTAATTTTTGAATTAATTAATTTTTGAATTAATTCATTTTTGAATTAATTCATTTTTGAATTAATTCATTTTTGAATTAATTCATTTTTGAATTAATTCATTTTTGAATTAATTCATTTTTGAATTAATTCATTTTTGAATTAATTCATTTTTGAATTAATTCATTTTTGAATTAATTCATTTTTGAATTAATTCATTTTTGAATTAATTCATTTTTGAATTAATTCATTTTTGAATTAATTCATTTTCGAATTAATTCATTTTTGAATTAATTCATTTTTGAATTAATTCATTTTTGAATTAATTCATTTTTGAATTAATTCATTTTTGAATTAATTCATTTTTGAATTAATTCATTTTTGAATTAATTCATTTTTGAATTAATTCATTTTTGAATTAATTCATTTTTGAATTAATTCATTTTTGAATTAATTCATTTTTGAATTAATTCATTTTTGAATTAATTCATTTTTGAATTAATTCATTTTTGAATTAATTCATTTTTGAATTAATTCATTTTTGAATTAATTCATTTTTGAATTAATTCATTTTTGAATTAATTCATTTTTGAATTAATTCATTTTTGAATTAATTCATTTTTGAATTAATTCATTTTTGAATTAATTCATTTTTGAATTAATTCATTTTTGAATTAATTCATTTTTGAATTAATTCATTTTTGAATTAATTCATTTTTAAATTAATTCATTTTTGAATTAATTGAATTAATTCATTTATTAATTCATGTTTGAATTAATTCATTTTTAAATTAATTCGTTTTTAAATTAATTCATTTTTTAATTAATTCGTTTTTGAATTAATTAATTTTTAAATTAATTCATTTTTGAATTAATTCATTTTTGAACTAATTCATTTTTGAACTAATTAATTTTTGAATTTATTAATATTTTCATTAATTTATTTTTTAATTAATTCATTTTTAACTAAATGATTTTTCGAGTTAATTAATTTTTGAAATAATAAATTTTTTGAATTAATGCATTTTTGAAATATTTAATTTTTAAAGTAGTTCGTTCTTGAATTAATTCATCTTTGAATTAATTAATTTTTGAATTAATTTCTTTTCATATTAACTCATTTTTAAATTAATTTATTTTTAAATTAATTCATTTTTAAATTAATAAATTTTTGAATAAATTAATTTTGCAAATAATTAATTTTTTAATTAATTTATTTTTGAATTAATTTATTTTCGAATTAATTAATTTTTGAATTAATTAATTTTTGAATTAATTCATTTATGAATTAGTTCATTTTAAATTTTATTTTGATTAAATTAATTTTTTACTTAAAATATTTTTCAATTAGTTATGTAATTTCTTTTAAGTTAATTTTTTTGTTTAACTCAAAAAATTTTATTCCAAAATTAATTAAATAATTTAATTATAAAATAGTAATTTATTTTAAAAATTATTTAAAATAATTTAAATTTAATTGAAAATGTTAAATCAAATATAAATTAATTGTGTTTTTATCAAAATTTTAAAGAAATTGTTTTAAAAAAAAGCTAAACTATACACGCAAAAACACTTATACTTATTACTAGGGATGAGATTTCCATGCAAATGCATGTTTTTTGTCGATAGTCTAAAAACGATATCGACAAATTATCTTTCCGAATCAAGAAATTTGCGTTAAAATGGCATCGATTTGTTTTTGCATATTTTGGTGAAAATGAATATTTTTGTATATTTTGGTTTTAAATGCATATTTTCCGCATTTTTGCAACTTTTAAGTGCATATTTTTGCATATTTTGGCATAAATTAGCAAAAAAACACAATTTAAAATTTATTTGTTACAAAAACTATTTTAAATTTTAATAATTTATTTTCAAAGTAAGAATTTTTTTTTTCTTTTTTATAGATTGTCTAAATTTCTAAAAAATTCTTGCTTATATAAAGCTTTAAATGTTACTATTTAAACATGTCGTTATTTTTTGATTTTAATGAAGTTTTTCCTATGAAAACAAGATTTTTGTTGCACACTTTTTACTTTTTAGTGCATATTTTTAGGTTTTTTAGTGGATATTTTGAATTTTTTAGCGCATATTTTCGATTTTTTAGTGCATGAAAATCTCATCCCTACTTATTACCAAAAGTTTTTGTGTAAAATACAGCCCACCAAGTGCTTTTGCGTAACTTAGGCATTTTTTTTTGGAACAAGAACTTGGTTAACTTAAACAAAAGCACTCGATGGGCTTTATTTTAATAAAAACTTAGCTAATAAGTGTAAATGCTTTTTGCGTGTAGTGTTCCAAAGATTTCATCTTAAATATTTCTCAAGATTAACTGAGTCATCTTGTAAAGAATGTCTTTAATTAACTTCCTTACTCAATGATGATGAAGGTTATCCAAAGATTTGTCAACGATATTTTTAGTTTTGCCATTAAAATTTTTTAACTGATTTTTTTAATTTAAAATTTAATCAATATTTAGAATATATTATTTTTTTTTTCTAAAATTGTATAAAGGTCATGAGTTTTGTTTATAACTTATTTATATTTTTATCTCTACAAAGTTTTGTATTTTTTTGTCGTCTTATTTTATAAAAAAAGCAAAAAATTGTAACAAATTTTAACAAAAAGTTTTAACAAGCATTTTTTAACTATGGTTTTATTTTAAGAAAGAAAAAAAAAAAACAAAATACATTATATACATTTAAATATACATTACATTATAAACATATATTTATATTAATTTATTTTATATAAATCATAAGTAACATTACAAAAATAAAATGTGTTTATTTTTATACTCAATCAAGAAAAAAAAAAACAAAAAAAAAAATATTATTATTGTCATTAATTCATCCTCCCTATTTACAATCAATCATATGTATAAATCTCTATTTCTATATATACTTTTTTAAATAATTGTTTTTATTGTTTCAATATTTTGTTTATGTTTATTTTTGTGTGCAATTTTTTTCATTTTTAAACAAAAACTGATATTAGCATGTAGTTTGGATATTACAAATTTGCATATTTGTAACAAAAAACAAAAAAAAAAAAAATAAAAAATATTTGCAATATTTATACTTATTCTAAAAAATCCATAAGTGAAAAAATTCATAAACATAAATAAATTATAGTATTTGGTAGTATGTTTTTTTGTAAATACTTAAATATATTTATGTTTATAGAGTTTTTTATTTCACTATAACTATTAAAAACATTCAAACAATATATAACATAGAAATATTACTGTAATAAGAAAATAATGAAATATTAGAAAAAATTTACTAATATATCATCAAAATAAAATAATTCAAAATAGATGATCAAAACAAATAAAACAAATTTAATTGAATGTACACAAAATTTAAAATAATTGTTTTTTTTAGAACTAGCATGCCCGCTCGCAACTTAAATTTTTTGACGTTGAAGTCTTCCATAAAAACTGTTTAGAATAAACAATAAAATTAGACCGTTAGCCCAGTTTGTTCAGGTTAAAAATTTTCGAGCCCTTATATTGTACACTCATAGAAATATCTTAGTAGAAAAATTAGTAAACCCATTGTAGATCAAGTTTTACAGAATATTGCCGTATTCAACAAAAATTAATGTTGATATCGTTGAATAATCAGTAAATTTGAATCAACTATTTACAACGCTTATACAGAATTCAATAGATAAAACCAAAAAACAACCCTGTTCGTTCATTTTTGTATTATCAAGTTGGTAGCAATGCATTGCAATGTGAAATTTGTTTGTCTCTTATAAAATTATTTTATGTGTTTGTTTCTTATAAAAATACTTAATATTATAAAAATAAATAAAAATGGGATCTGATGATCAGATTCTGATCTGTAAATATCACTGTGTGACGGTGAAAAAGTAACCTGGGTTTTGACCATCAATTTTACATAATTCGGGCATGCTGATTCCAATGGTCCAAGCCATTTTGAAATCTAAGGTACAGTTTTTCCGCAAAACGTCTTTAAAGTTTTTCACGTCCCCGTGAAGTTTTTTGAATAAAAAATATTTTGTGTGCGAAAAAGTCAGTCGTTTATAGTTGAAATTAAAGGATTATATCTGTAACTACATTTTAACTACAAATTCCGCTACTAAAAGTTTAAAACTTTAACAGTGTTTCGCGTTTTATCCCATTTTTTCTCATTTTTTAGCATTTTCGCGATTTTAATAGCCTATATAAATTCCGACCTAAAGAACCGTTTCAGCTTAGTATATTTGCACCAAAGGAAATATATTCCCATTAAAATATTTTTCATTTATCAATCGCATAGCACTAAAATTGCGCGATTTGTCAAAATTTCTCTATGACAGCATCACTTTCCAACAGGACCACAAGGTCCAGATTTTGATATATTGTGTAAAAACCTCAAAAAAGTATTTGTGCCAAATTTCAAACAAAAATGTTTTCATCTTAAAAAGTTTTAATAAAAAAACATTTATTTCGCCCTACTAAATTATAGTAGTATTAAACAAGTGTTTTATTTAAATTAGTAGTATTTAGTACAATGTTTTTCTTTTGTTTTTGTAATTAAAATTTAATAATTTAATTTAGTAAGGTGAAATAAACGTTTTTCTACAATAACTTTTGAAGTTGAAAACATTTTTGTTTGAAATTTGACACAATTACTTTTTTGAGGATTTAACATAATATGTCAAAAGCTGGACCTTGTGGTCATCTTGGAAAGTGATGCAGTCATAGAGAGATTTTGACTAATCGCTCATTTTTGGAGTGATGCGCTTGATAGTTGAAACGTATTTTCACAGACTAATACAGACTCGACATAAGTGACAGGTGTCAAAAAAGTAGTCTTGAACCATATGGTTAATTATTTCAAATTATTCTACGAATTAGGTTAGAAAGAGAAAGCTAATATAACGCGCCATAAGAAAAATGGATGCCAGATCGGTTTTTGTTGTTACACTCACTCCTAAGTCGTAGAAAGTGTTGCCATGTTAGCGTAAAACGGACTAAAAACCGCTGTGTTTTCTCCTAAAATCGCTTAGTTTTTCCCCATTTTTTCTTATAAAACTCTACTGTCGAGTCTGTATTTAGTCTGTGGTATTTTCATAGAAATATATCCCATTTGGTGCATTTAAACTAATCTGAAGCGGTTGTTTAGGTCGGTATTTACTTAAGCATTTAAAATCGCGAAAATGCTAAAAAATTGGAAAAACGGGATAAAACGCGAAATATCACTAGAATTTCAAACATTTGATAGCGGATATGGTACTTAAAATTTAGCTACAGTTACAGTCCTTCAATTTCAATTGCAAAAGAGGGACTTTTTTGCATACAAAAACTTTTTTATTTCAAAAAGTTCACGGGGACGTGAAAATCTTTGAAGACATTTCGCAAAAAAACTGTACCTTAGATTTAAAAATGGTTTGCACCATTGGATTCAGCATGTCCGAAATATATAAAATTGATGGTCAAATGTCAGGTTACTTTTAATATCCAAGATTTTGTCACGCTGTGTATTTGGTAAGTAATAAAATACATTGGTTTCTTTATGTATTCATACACAGTAAAAAGTTTTGGGTTAAATTTAATTCCTAGCTGGTGTGTATATATAACAATGCCAAAAATAATTTAATTTATTCCATAAAAAGTTTACTTTTAAAGAGATAAAAAGAGAGTGAGAGAATGTATTTTGAATTTATTTTTGGGTGTTAGAATAAAACCAAAATATGGAAATAATTTTACACCTAAACAGGTGTTTATTTGAACAAGGCAGGACTTAAATTTCTCCAAAAATAAATGAAACAAATGTAAGGTTATGTTTTTTAATATTTTTGTGTATTGAATACAAATACAGACCAAATACTACATGAATAAAGTTAACATCCAGCGGATTGTTGATTTGTCACCCAAACTCAGCACAACTCTGCATAAAATAAACTGATACTGCTTCTATATTAAGAAATTATTCCTGGGGGTAGGCACCGTCGTGATCTAAAAATTCAATCTCTGCCTTCTGCTTCAAAATTCAGCTGGCCTAAAAGTAAAGTTAACCAAAAATCAATTAAAATGATTGATAAACGTTTGTAGTCAAAACTTACTTGATATTTATATTTCGGTCGGAGTAAAATCTTCACTTTCTGGATCACAAATTTTGATAATATAAAGATTTTACTTTTGTGTACATTGCTAACCTCTTTTCTCACTTTCATTAAATGAATAAGCATTTTTTGTTCACTCAATATGACAGCTGTTTTCAATTCCTTGTTAAGTGTTTATCTTAAACTTGATGAAATACAATTTTTTGATGACGTTTATTTTATATAAGTTTTTCAAGAGAGAAATTTAATTATTTTTTGGCATCAAAATAAAACTAAAAAAAATGACATAAAGATAATCAATTTTTTAATCCCTATGTGGTTTAGCAAATAACCCATTTCGGATTTAACTTTGAGTTTAATTCCAAAGTAGTTTAAAATGTGCTCCGCTAGGTTTTAAATATAACCCAAAACTTTTTACTGTGTACTATATGATATTTTTTTTTGTTTTTTTTTTAGGTTTTTGATTTGGTGTCATTAGAATGAGAGAATGGCTTACGAATGCATAACATAAATAAACGAAGTGTGTGTGAAAATCTTGTTTAAATATTGCAGACTTAAAAGCCGGTGATAATTCTAAAAAAAATATTGTGATTTATACTTAATAAAATAATATTTACAAATAACAACCACCTTTTTTTATTAATAAAATTTCTTATATCAACAAAAAAATGAGTTGAGTTTACAAAAAATACGAGTTGATTTACAAAAAAACGAGTTGATAAACTTTTACAAAAACTGACAACAATTTTTATTAAAATCAACGTAAATATTTGTAGGGTCAAAATCAACAATGATTTCTGTTGAATTTACAGCGATTTTCGTTGGGAATACAATGATTTTTGGTTGAGTGTAGTTATGGAAATCATTTTATTCCCAGTTTCATTCCATTTCGTTCCTCGTTCTATTCCATATCATTAAAATCCATGGAGGCTTCATTCCTTCCTGTATGTTAGGGTCGTTATCTCCATTTTACAAATAATAAAAAAAGTATTATTTTACCCTACTTTAATCGATTGTTTGTTTACTCCTTTAAACCCTTAAAAATTTAAATATTAAAATTTGTCTTTTTCTTCAATGTTAATTCTGCTGGAGGATTTCAGAAGATAGTAAAAGTACCACAGTACAATAATTTACCCTTATAACCAAAGGGTGTCCAGTAGACCGGGTCGAAAAAAAAAGTTCCCACTGTGCGGGCTTTATTTTAAAGCTTACCTCGAAAAAGTTCCATAGCCAAAATATTAGATTTTTAGGTCGCGATTTGGTACCGCCGAAATCGTTTTTTGTTCATAGCCTTGTCATTTGATGTCCGATCGTTGTAAAAAAAAATTTGTTTGAAAGTCCTCAGCGAGTACTAAATTTGACCCATATCTGGTTTTGACCTCTGAGGTCATCTTCGTGTTATAAGTGTTAGTTTCTCAGCTTTCTACCCACCTAAATGATCTTTATTTTTCCATTAAATTATAGCATTAAATAATTCATGAAATTCTTCCCTTAGAAGCAGACACCGGAAAACTTTTTATTTTTTGTTTTTATCAAAGATATTTATCGTAGAAGTTCAAAAAAATTTAAATTATTCAAACAAAAAAAAAATAATAAAAAGATATTTATTTAAAAATTTTCCTCATGATCGAAATAAAAAACCAAACAAAAAAAAAACGTTTTCCAAAAAAGATATTTATGAAAAGTTCAAAAAATAAAACGTTTTTTTGATTGTTTTCAATATTTATGTACAAATTCTTTTATTATTGTTTGAATTTTTGTTATTTTAAAAATTCAAAATAATTTCTGTAAAAGCAAGAAATTGGAATCTGCCAATGAAATTTCGATGAAAATTGATGTCAGCGGCGTGCAACAAATAAGAGATGATTCAAACAACATTGGTATGCATTTAGTTATGTATTCAACATAATTTTTCAGAGATAAAATCTATATTTAATTAAAAAACTTTTGTATCATTGCTTCCTTTCATGGAATATTTAGCAATAATGCCCTAATTTCTTCCAAGAGGATAGCTTTCGGAAAACTTTGATAATAGCCGCAACTTAAATCACTTCCATGCGAAAAGCTTAGATTTTAATTTGATTGACCACCATACATTTTCTGCCGAAGCGATTGTCTTTTAATATTCGTGATCTGCGACCTAAAAACATTTACTCCAAACAAAATTTTACCACTATGTCCCATCCTTACTTTTTCTATTATTTGGAAATTTGCCCCTTAAAGATAACGCAGTTTTTGCCAAAGCTATTTAGATTCCGCAGTGACTATTATGATCTTATACTTTATAATAGTGATTCTTCGAGAATTTGGATCTCGAAGCAGCTTTATTGGCCCTAACTTTGCTTGACAAGTAAGGATCCTTCTATCCCTAAAATGTAGATGGTAAGTTCACAAACTTGGAGGACTTACAGTAGGTAGGTGGTTCCAAATAGAGACTTATTGAATATTAGGGTTTGTTTAACACTATTATTTATTTTGGTATAACATTTACCCTTTTGTTAACCTGGACAAAAATAATCAAACCCCTTTATTCACTTAATGGATTGAAAATTTTTAATAAGTTTACAATTAGTTTGGCGGGTATAGATCTTATTCAATAGACGCTCCAATTACGTTTCCAATGGTGTGCTACTCCAATTTATTGGACCGGAAGTGACAAAGATATGAAGGATTCAATTTATATCACAAGTTTATTTTAGTTAACATATTTCCAATTATTTTGTTCTACAAAAAAAACGTTTTTTTTTGGGTTTTATGTTTTTTTTTTTTTTTTTGTACGATAAATATCTTTTTATAAATTTTGTGGAAAACTTTTTTTTTGTATTTTTATATTTTTTTGTTTTGGAAAGAAAAATATATTTTGAACTTGTGATGAAAATACAAAAAAATATTACAGACAAATATTTTATTTTGAACAGAATATTTTTTTTTATTTTTGATGAAAACTTTAAATTTTGTGTTTTTGGTTTTTAAAATCCGGTGTCTGCTTAGAAGTGCCCTCTTAAATTAATTAACAAAAAAGTTACATTCAATTTTAAATTTCCATAGAAAAAGATTTAAAACACTTGTTCGTATGTATTTAAATACAAACTAAAAAAATTAAATATAGTTTAAAGGCATAATAACAAGTGTTTTTTCAAATTTTCTTTATATTGTATATGAAAATCTTAAATCAAATGTAACTTTTTTGTTAATTAATTTAACAGGATACTTCCAAGGGAAGGATTTTATGATTTTCTTAGTGCTATAATTTAATGGAAAAATAAAAATCATTTAAGGGGGTAGAAAGCTGAGAAACTAACACTTATAACACGAAGATGACTTCAGAGGTCAAAACCAGATATGGGTCAAATTTAGTACTCGCTGAGGACTTTCTAACAAATTTTTTTTTACAACGATCGGACATCAAATGACAAAGCTATGAACAAAAAACGATTTCGGCGGTACCAAATCGCGACCTAAAAATCTAATATTTTGGCTATGGAACTTTTTCGAGGTAAGCTTTAAAATAAAGCCCGCACAGTGGGAACTTTTTTTTTCTCCTTTATGGTCGACCCAGTCTAGTGTCCAGTCGTTCCAGGACTCAAATTTGCCCATTCACTAAAATACAAGTAAGCTAACTTTCAAGAACATTTGTCAATTATATTTGTTTCTACGCAATTCTAAATACGAGAAACGTGAAAGTATTAGTGATTTTGGTGGAAATACGAGTGTGTATTAGTGAAATTTTGGAAAGCGAATGAATTTATCAAAGCAAACGATGGCAAGTGTTCCACCGTGTTAGCTTATTTCCAGAGGGTTCATTTACTTTCCCGTGTGAAACGTCTTCTTTAATAGTCTTTGCTTATAACCCCATTAAATCAAAAATTCCAAAAGGTATTTTTCTGAATGTTTTTTTGGGTTGTGTCTCTATATTTCAAGTTTCTATGACCATTATTTCAGGAGATATTAAAAGCTATGTTCACTCAGCCTGAAGGAGCTTTCTAAATATTGGTAAAAACATTTTTGAAATCGCATAGTAGTTTCGTAGATTTTTAAATTTTACGTTTTTTAACCAAAAGTGAGAGATTTTACGTTTTTTGGACAAAATGGGCGTGGAAGTGGGGTTAGTCGATAAAGCCTAACCCATGCCCATCGTGAAGGACCATTGTATATATTGCACAGTAAAAAATTCCAAAGTTGGTTTAAAAATAAAAAAAGTAAACCAAAACATTTTGCTGTGTGGTGAACAAATTTTTAAAATCGGATGACGTGTTTCATCATATTCAAATTTTAAGTTTATTTTGCCAAAAGTGGGCGTTAAAATGGGCGTGGCCGATGAAACCCAGCGCATTTCTGCTCTGAAAGACCATTCCAAGTGTTGGTAAACATATTTTTAAAATCGGATGAGTAGTTTTGTAGATTTTTAAATTTTACATTTTTTGGCTAAAAGTGGGCGTGGTGGATAAAACTTAGCCTATGCCCACACTGGAGGAACACCTTAAATATTTGTTAAAACATTTTTGAAATCGAATGAGTAGTTTCATAGATATTTTTGACAAAATCGGGCTGCCGATTAAAGTATCCAGACATACTGTGGGCTATTGGTTTTATGGCGCCAAATACTTGCCATGACATTTCAAGGATCATCGGCATACTCGGAATTTGTGGGAGCTCGAAAGAAGCTGACTGTCCGCGACTACTACAAATAGCAGCTACTCCGTATATTTTCGGAACGTATCACTATCCGCAACCTGTGATGCGTCTGGTAGCACTCAGCCACAGACTAATACAGACTCGACATAAGTGACAGGTGTCAAAAAAGAAATTCTGAACCACAGACTAAATACAGACTCGACAGTAGAGTTTTATAAGAAAAAATGGGGAAAAACTAAGCGATTTTAGGAGAAAACACAACGGTTTTTAGTCCGTTTTACGCTAACATGGCAACACTTTCTACGACTTAGGAGTGAGTGAAACAACAAAAACTGATCTGGCATCCATTTTTCTTATGGCGCGTTATATCAGTTTTCTCTTTCTAACCTAATTCGTAGAATAATTTGAAAATATAAACCATATGGTTAAAGAATACTTTTTTGACACCTGTCACTTATGTCGAGTCTGTATTAGTCTGTGTCTGAACCATATGGTTAATATTTTCAAATTATTCTACGAATAAGGTTAGAAAGAGAAAGCTAATATAACGCGCCATTAGAAAAATAGATGCCAGATCGGTTTTTGTTGTTTCTCTCACTCCTAATTCGTAGAAAGTGTTGCCATGTTAGCGTAAAACGGACTAAAAACCGCTCTGTTTTCTCCTAAAATCGCTTATTTTTTCTCATAAAACTCTACCACAGACTAATACAGACTCGACATAAGTGACAGGTGTCAAAAAAGTAGTTCTGAACCATATGGTTAATATTTTGAAATTATTCTACGAATTAGGTTAGAAAGAGAAAACTGATATAACGCGCCATAAGAAAAATGGATGCCAGATCGGTTTTTGTTGTTTCACTCACTCCTAAGTCGTAGAAAGTGTTGCCATGTTAGCGTAAAATGGACTAAAAACCGCTGTGTTTTCTCCTAAAATCGCTTAGTTTTTCCCCATTTTTTCTTATTAAACTCTACTGTCGAGTCTGTATTTAGTCTGTGACTCTACTGTCGAGTCTGTATTTAGTCTGTGACTCAGCTATGCTCCTCATGAGCAGATAGCAACGCACACAACGTCATTAAAATAACACTGAGTGCCTTGTTATCCACAGTTGGCTGAAATTAATTTGAATGTACCTAAATACTTGAACCCAGTTTATAAATTCTACTTAATTTAACCAGAAAATTTCAGAATCGTCACGAAAAAATATTAAAGCGCCATATTTAGCCGGTTTTTTGAAAAAGCGTATTCGAAAAAACTCCGGGTAAAAAGACCAGACAATACATGAAAAGCGTTAAAATGGCAGCACTGTAAAAAGGGTTGTAAATTTAAAAAAAATATTTTAGCGCTTTTTAGTACCCAATACTTTCTGAACTGGGTACTCGGTTATTCTTTATGCATACACGCAAAATAAAAAAAAAAACGAAATTTAACAAAAAAGTACACCGAAAAAAAAAACATGCAAACACAAAGAACAAATCGATAATTTTGCGAGAAAAGTTGCGATAATTGAGGTTTTTTTTGAAAAGTTTCGTTAACTGAGTCAGTAATGCAAACAATTTACGACTTGCAATAATCGAGGAGTTGCGTTAAACGTGGTGGCACTGTACATCAAATCAGTTTAAAAGGTTTCGCCACAATATAGTCGCGTTCACGTGAACACGAACAGAATATGCACTTTAAAGCTGCCCATTCACTTGCAATAAAATTGCTCAACTTAAAAAAAAATTATTTTACAATATTATTGTCGTTTCACCCTACACAGCAAATAAAATTGCTCAATACTTAAACCCAATATATGGTACAAAATATAAACATAAACATAACATAATAAAAGTTGTACAATATAGACAACACACTGATAAAATATATTGCAGTATTCTTGTTTGTACAATAAATATCAAAAGTGTTTTGATATTCTCCAATATATTGCACAACCGTAAATATTACATACACAAGCGATATTATTGTACAATTTGAAAAGTTGAACAATAATATTGCAAGTGAATGGGCAGCTTAAGGTATACAAAAACATTTATTTAACAAAGTTACATTTTGGGTGGACGTAAACTTGACTTGTTCCCTACACGCAAAAAAAATCTGTGTCGGAGTGAGCAAAAATCTGGCATAATTTTACCAAAAATATGCTAAAACTACAACCGACGAAGTAGTTTTCGCAATTTAGCCAAAACCCTTATGTAAAAAATTTTGAAGAAAATGCTAATGCTATTTAAGTAAAAACTTGGTAAAATATACCAAAAGAGATATGGTGAAATATACCAAAATTATTAGAAAAGATGACTAAAAATAATGCTAAAAATTACCACATTTAAGCTAAAATAAATTTTCAATAAATTTTTGTAAAAATTTGTATATTTGTTGAATTTAAAATTTTCACAGAATAAATCCATATTAATATAATAAATGTTGTGTAGGATTTAATTTACCACCGACCAACTGACCCTTTTTGTACAATTTTCTCGAGTGACTGCTGCCTACGCTTCTTCTTGAAGTAAAGTATCCGCTATACACTCATAGAAATATCTTAGTAGAAAAATTAGTAAACCCATTGTAGATCAAGTTTTACAGAATAATGCCGTATTCAACAAAAATTAATATTGATATCGTTGAATAATCAGTATACTTGTTTCAACTATTACAATGGCTTCTACACACGCAAAAAAAAAAATCTGTGTAAGATTGAGCAATCCTACTTGGTAAAACTTTTTTCATACCAAAAAAAATTTTTTACCAAATTTTTGCTAATATTATGCTTGTCGATGTTAAAGTAACATAATTCATTTTTTATGTAAAATAACCAAGTAGCTTGCACAATAACGCAAATTACCTGCACAAAAATTTATCGAAAGAAAACAACAAAAAAACAAATACAGACCGCCATTTTCATTTTTTTTGTGTGCGTTGTTTGTTTATTTTTTGTGTTATAAAAAAGTAAAAAGGAAATTGATAAATAAAATAAAAATAAATTAATAAATAAAAATAAATAATTACACTCATAGAAATATCTTAGTAGAAAAATTAGTAAACCCATTGTAGATCAAGTTTTACAGAATATTGCCGTATTCAACAAAAATTAATGTTGATATCGTTGAATAATCAGTAAAGTTGAATCAACTCTTTACATCGCTTATACAGAATTCAATAGATAAAACCAAAAAAGAAAAAACAACCCTGTTCGTTCATTTTTGTATTATCAAGTTGGTAGCAATGCATTGCAATGTGAAGTTTGTTTGTCTCTTATAAAATTATTTTATGTGTTTGTTTCTTATAAAAATATTTAATATTATAAAAATAAATTAAAATAGGATCTGATGATCAGATTCTGATCTGTAAATATTTGGTAAGTAATAAAATACATTGGTTACTTTATGTATTCATACTATATTATATTTTTGTTTGTTTTTTTAAGGCTTTTGATTTGGTGTCATTAGAAAACTGGAGAATGGCTTACGAGTGCAAAACATAAATAAAAGAAGTGTGTGAAAATCTTGTGTTGAAATATTGCAGCTTAAAAAGCCGGTGATAATTCTAAAAAATATTGTGATTTTTACTTAATAAAAGAATATTAACAAATAACAACAAGCTTTTTTTTATTAATAATATTTCTTATATCAACAAAAATATGAGTTGAGTTTACAAAAAATACGAGTTGATTTACAAAAAAACGAGTTGATCAACTTTTACAAAAACTGACAACAATTTTTATTGAAATCAACATAAATATTTGTAGGGTCAAAATCAACAATGATTTCTGTTGAATTTACAATGATTTTCTTTGGGAATGCAATGATTTTTGGTTGAGTGTACCAAAAAAATTTTTTTAACAAATTTTTGCTAAAATTATGCTTGTGGATGTTAAAGTAACATAATTCATTTTTTATGTAAAATAACCAAGTAGCTTGCATAATAACGCAAATTACTTGCACAAAAATTTATCGAAAGAAAACAACAAAAAAAAAAATAACAAATACAGACCTCCATTTTCATTTTGCATTTTTGTGTGCGTGCTTCGTTTTTTTTTTGTGTTATAAAAACGTAAAAAGGAAATTGATAAATAAAATTAAAATAAATTAATAAATAAAAATAAATAATTAGTTTTTTAAAAGATAAATAAATGTAAAATAAGAAAATGCTGAAGTTAATTTTGCTGTCATAACTTAAAACACCATTCATTTAGCAAAACCAATGGAGTCCCAGACGTTTGTTTCAATGAATTACAAATGGAATGATAAAGTGAGTATACCCCTATTCCGAAGACACCAATAAGGTTTAATAGATTTTTTGTTAAAAATTAGTGTTTGGTAATAATGTTGTGTAGGATTTTATTTACCACCGACCAACTGACCCTTTATGTACAATTTTCTCCAGTGACTGCTGCCTACGCATTTTCTTGAAGTGAAGGATCCGCTATAGCTTCACGAATTTATTTAAAATCATCCTGTAAAAAATAGAAAATTATTACAAAACATAATTTTTTAATTTAGAAAACTAGTAAACCCCATTGGTCTTTTGGTTAGGAGGAACACTTACTTTGTGATTCAATTTGTAACTCATTAAAACAGGGGTGGACTCCATTTGCTTTGCTATATAAATGAGTTTTCGGTTTTAATTTTATAGCTAAAGAAAGGACTGGTGCCCACGCTCTTTATTGTAGTGAAGGATTCGCCATAGCTTCAAAAATTTATTTAGCAGTACCCTGTAAAAATAGAAAATTATTACCAAACACTATTTTTTAACTAAAAATCTTCGGAATAGGGGTATACTCACTTTTCATTCCATTTGTAATTCATTGAAACAAACGTCTGGGACTCCATTAGTTTTGCTAAATGAATGGTGTTTTAAGTTATGACAGCAAAATTAACTTCAGCATTTTCTTATCTTACATTTATTTATCTTTTAAAAACTAATTATTTATTTATTTTTATTTATTAATTTATTTTAGTTTTATTTATCAATTTCCTTTTTACGTTTTTATAACACAAAAAATAAACGAAGCACGCACACAAAAATACAAAATGAATATGGCGGTCTGTATTTGTTTTTTTTTTTTTTTTGTTGTTTTCTTTCGATAAATTTTTGTGCATGTAATTTGCGTTATTGTGCAAGCTACTTGGTTATTTTACATAAAAAACTAATTATGTTACTTTAACATCGACAAGCAGAATTTTAGCAAAAATTTGGTAAAAAAAATTTTTTGGTATGAAAAAAGTTTTACCAAGTAGGATTGCTCAATCTGACACAGATTTTTTTTTGCGTGTCTGATTGTGAGCTTTTTCTCATAATTCAACGGGGAAATATTTAAGTTCTACCCGCTAAAAAAAAGTGTTTTTTTCTCTAAAAAATCAATTGACATCATTGACTACCGGCAAAAGTTACTGGTATCGACTACCAAGTAATCAATACTTTAACAACTCTAATATTAAGAGTTTTTAGTTTTCTCGCTGTGTTGTTGGTGTTAATTTCAAGTTCAGTGGTAGGCTTAAAAAAGAAATCGATACAAGAAAAAATAAATCACACACGAAGGTGAAAATAAAAAATATATTAAATTAAAAAAACTAATTAAAATAAAATTTCAAGTGTTATAAATCATAAAATAAAAGTTTAAAATCTAAAAAAATAAGATTGCTTTGCAAAAAAAGTTCTTTGTCTGCGGCGTCGTCGCTATATGTGAAAAAAAGGGTGTGTTACACAGTCGGTCCGTGAAGAGTCTCACGTAGTGATATTTCCTCTTGACTATTCCAAGACGAAAGTCCATAAAATGCAATAAAAAACAATGTTTAATTGTTAACAACATTAATAAATCATGTTATTTAATTGCTAATACATTAATTGCATTAGATTACATGGAAAAGAAATCTGCAAAAGTTTGTGTTTTTTTTATTCTTAATCCTCATTTTTTTCTAATTTGTTATTGCCCCTTTTTCTCCCTTTTCCTTTGTTTTTTAGCTGGTGTTTTTCCATGTTGTTGTAGATAGAGATGCACCAAAGAAGAGTAAAGTGTTAAGTTAGTAATCGGTACTAGATACATACCATTTCCTTTCTTTTGCAACAGTGGATAAAAGAATTGTTTCTTATTTTGAATAAAATTGTTGGCAAAATGGGTAATAACACGTCGTCCTCTTCCCGAGTAGGGTAGAACCATGCTTGTCTAAGACTAAATACATAAAAAAAGAAAGAAATGTACATACCCCCACCCTTTATGACTAAAAAAAAAAAACAAAATAGATTGTAAGTGGAGCACGCAATACCGAGCCCCATTTTATTATTTTTAAGAGAATTTTCAATGACATACATTTCCCCAAGTTCTGCCAAAGTTCTGCTCTCCGTTTGGGCTGCATCAGCAAAATCTAACAGCCCGGTCAAAGTAACGAAGCCGTTTGGACTGAATGTATGAAAATTGTTAATCCAAAGACTGACCGAAGGCTGTTTCTCTCCGGAACAGTCTTTTTTATGTCTGGTATAAAAAGAAAGGTCGACTAAGGTCTCTGCAGGAAAAGTAATAGGTCAAAACATCTATCACAAAGTCGACACCTTTCATATAAAAATAGCTATTACTTTTGTTACGGAATGTCTCACAATCAGCCCCATACATATCACTAATGACATATCACTGGACATGTCCCATGAGCACACAACCAGTGCCGGTTCAATAGTAACATGTCACCGAACTCCTCACAGCTGTTTTCACAATTTTTCGGAACTAGCTGTTTCCACAATTTTTCGGAACTTACAAGGAAAGTATCTCAACCCTTATAAAACGGATTTACATGAAACTTAAAATCAGGGTTGGCAACCGATACCCACCTAGAATAACGGTATTTGGCTATTGTACCGCAACCAATAAAGATATGGACATTTTCAAATGCGATTATGAAAGCTGATGAAATTTCTAGTATTTTAAATGTGTCACTTGGTGTTTTTACCTGTTCATTTTAGTTATATAGGTCAATACCTTTATAATACCGTTTGAAATGGTATTATAAAGGTATTGACCTATATTTCGAAAACGAACCGGTAGAAACACGAAGTGACACATTTAAAATACTAGAAATTTCATCAGCTTTCATAATCGCTTTTGAAAATGTCTATATCTTTATTGGTTGCGGAACAATAGCCAAATACCGTTATTCTAGGTGGGTATCGGTTGCCAACCCTGCTTAAAATATATAAAAGAGACAATTCTAAGGTTGAGTTGTCTCGGCTTTTTGGCCGTGTCGGGGATTTAGGTGTTAAAAAAATAGCGAAAAAAATCGCGAAAAAATGTTTTTTTGGATTTTTCAGCTATTTCTTTTTCAGAAACTATATGATGTTTCCACTTGAAGAAAAAAGGCTTTTTAATGCCTATCCAAAGGTGGTTCAATATTTTTTTCTTGAAAGTGTGTAAATTTTGGGGGGTATTTATGTGAAGACATAGACCTACGATATCCATATGAATAAAAAATTATTAAACGCGTATTTTTGGCCTAGACTATATTTCTGTTAGTTCGGGAGTTACCGAAATTTTCCTGAAGGTCCACATTGTTTTATAAGGGGACAGCGAAATTTTTAAACACTGATCTGGCCGATAAGCCGAGACAACCCAACCTTAAAATCGTCTCTTTTTATTTATATTTTAAGTTTCAGGCAAATCGGTTCATAAAGGTTGAGATAATTACCTTGTTAGAAATTTTGTAAAAAAAAATCCTAAAAGATTTTTTTAAGAAATTTTTTACTTCAAAACGCAAAAAATGCCACACATTTTTGTAAAGGGAAAGTAAGAAAATTATGTAATAAATTTTTTTTGCCTTTAAAAAGTAGTTATTCCAATAAGCAAAATAAAATTGTCAACAAATTTTTATGTCCCGGACAAAAAATAAAAATTTCGGGACCTTGAAAATGTTTTAAAATTAATGAAAATTTTTTTTCCAAAATCTTTTTTGATAAAATTTTGACTAAAAATGCAAAAAAAAAGTCTTCAAATTTTGTTCGGTAAAAATTAAAAAAAAAATCTTTTTTGAAATCAGTCACGTGATAGGCATTTTAGTGATATGTCCCGTTTTTACCAGTCACGGGTAGGTGATTTCGGAACGAGAGGCACCTTTTGCCTACGGGGCATACTCGTGCCAAGCTTTGAGGGTGAAGCTCCTTTTGTTTGGACTGCATTGTGCTTTCCACAGCCAGGCAGACATTGGAAGATTTTTTAAAAACTTTAAATTAACTAATCATTTCTGGATGAATTGCAATACAAAATCCATTTTTTTGTTGCTTTAAGTGTTTAGCAATATTGTAGTTCTGCAAGGGGCAATATGTCGACCTTCATAAGGCTCACATTCGCCTATAATATAGCAGACCATTATTTGAAGCAGAAGCTGTTCCCCTGTAGTTGCGTTAATAAAACAGGTTCATAAAATTTGAACTTTTTCAATTTGTCTGACCTTTGACACCTGATTTATATGGATTTTAGTGTGCTGATTCCGAATCTGTTATCCAATTTTTTCCATCAGTTCGCGTTTGCGAGCAAATCGCTGTTAGAGTCGAAAAAGTGCGTTTTTATCAATTTTGCTTGGCTATAATTTCCAAAAAAAAAATTAGTGATCAGTTTCAAACACGAACTTAAGTATATTGGATGCCAGGATACCAAAACTGGTATTAGGTTTTTTCTGACAGCTTTAGTTTTCGAGTTATTAAAAAGGGCATAAATATTCAGACAAAATTACAGGTCATAAATTTAAAAATTTTATTTTAGCGATATCTTAAAAACTGAAGATGTCCCAACAAAAGTAAGAGCATTTTTGGAATCAGCATATCCAACATACCTTAAATCTTCATTCACTTTTTGGATGTAAGACTAGTGTTGGTAAATATAGACTCACAAACATGCCAAAAATAGCCTATTTTCAAATTTTCCTTAGGCTATATCTCGAAAACTAGAGCTGACCCAAAAAACGGTAACCAGATTTGAAATCAGCGTACCCCTATTACCCAATATTAGTTAATCAGAACCCGGGCAAAAAAAAAGTTTTGCCCTGTGTAATAGCTTTGTAAAGTAAAATCTGGTAGTTTAGATCGCGAGCAGAATGGGAGCAAAGGCTCTGTAACTGTTTTAAGTTTAAGTTGTGTGGACTTAGATTCAATATATTAAGGACATATGAGGCGACGATCGAGGTGTGTACCAAACTATTTTATATGATTTTTCTCAGGTTCATTGATGTTATTTATCTTCAGTTTGGGACAGGTTCTATTGCTTAAGGTAAAAGAAAAAAGTGCGCACTTTGTTGGATTTACTTTTTTTCCAATTATTAAGGCATTAATTGAGTTTTTTATATGATCAGACAACTAGAAACAGTTACTGGATTTTTGTGTGTGCTTATAAATGCTATATCGTCTGCAAAACTTGACGTGTGGTTTATATATGTAAATGAGAGGACTTACAAGGGAAGTATCTCAACCCTTATGAACCGATATGCCTGAAACTTAAAATTTATATCAAAGAGACAAATCTAAGGTTGGGGTGTCTCGGCTTATCGGCCATATCGGGGATTTAGGGGTTCAAAACATGGGTCAAAAAATGGCGAAAAATCGTTTTTTGGATTTTTCAGCCATTTATTTTTCAGAAACTATATGATGTTTTCATATGAGAAGAAAGGGTTTTAATGCCTTGGTGGCATAACCTTGTAAAAATTCGGCTTCTTTAAATATTTTTTTCAGGAAAATGTGTAAATTTTGGGGGGTACTTATGTGAAGACCACAGTACATGAGTAGTAGATTCACAGGTTTGCATTTGATGTGTGTAAGTATTAGTGACAGCACACGGTGTAACTTTTGACGTTTCATACAAAACGTAAACAAACACCATAAATACATACACAAAAGCTCACACGTACAGGCACACATACACTAGGCAGCGATGATTATTTCGTACTAATAACCACGCCACCATATTGGAAAGTACGAAATTAGCACCATTGTTTGCATACTAGTCTGTACTGTGGTGAAGACATAGACCTACGATATCCATATGGATAAGAAATAATCTTTATTACATTTAAGTCGACCAGTATTTTTGCCCTAGACGATATTCCTGTCAGTTCGGAAGTTATCAAAATTTTCCCGAAGGTCCACATGGTTCCATAAGGGGACAACGAAATTTTTAAATACCGATATGGCCGATAAGCCGAGACACCCCAACCTTAAAATCGTCTCTTTAATATATATTTTAAGTTTCAGGCAAATCGGTTCATAAGGGTTGAGATACTTCCCTTGTTAGTATACCGGCTTGGGAAACTCTAGCTGTGATTTTTCTTAATTCTGAGATGTAATACTTACACTTTACTATAAATGACCGATCCAATAAATAGTTTTACATTAACTTGTGTATATTTTGGGGTAACAAGGAGTCTATTTTTTTTTAATAGCCCATTCGGCAGAATGTCTCAGAATCGATCAGGGAGCAATAGTGAACCATACTTCGGTGCCTTATATACGGAATTACAAAGCTAATAATATGTAACTTTTTCATTAAAATCTTGGCATATGCTCATATTGAGCGATTGACCCTAAAAGTGAGATTTGCCTCCCAAAGTGTAAGAGATATTTATTTATTGATTTTTTAACATATAATTACAAATCATATACTATAGACTGGTGACAATGACCAGTTTCTCGTAGCGAAACAGATCAAGCCCTCTGGTGGCAATCGAACCCGAGACCCCAGACTTATAGGCTAGCACATTACGAAGTAGCCTACTGGGACGCCTCGAGTAAGAGATATGAATTTTTCCCAAATCAGATAAAAATATTTAAATTTTTCATCTGATTTACCGCTGTTTCAAAAAAGTAATTCAAATAACAAATTTGGAAATTAAATTTTCCGATTTTTTTTTTTGTGGTCTAGATTTCACTTCCAAAAATTTTTAATCGTTTTGTTTAACAAAATGTTGATGAAACTAAAACGAATGCATTTTTTTCGCTACAATTTTTGGCTTTTGATATTCGATTTAAACTTCGAATGAAGATGTGAAAAACAGTATTCGATTTCATATGATTCGGAAAATTTCATGTGAATTGAAAAGTTGTGAATGACAGATCTGAAGCCGTTTTTAATTCTGAACTCTGACAAAAAATACCGGAATATTACAAAATTTATCAATCTGCAAATAACGGGATCAAAAAAAAAATAAATTCCAGATTAAAGATTTGCCAATCCCGAAAAATAACGGTATTTCATGATTTACCGCTTTGCTTTCCTGCTTTGTACTAAACATAACAGTCGTTTATGCCGACATTATTAATTTGTTAATTTGATTTGATTTTCGTGTTAAAAATCTGTCCTTTATTATAAACTTTTAAAAATCCATCTTTGAAATAAATTCTTTCAAGCTTCTGATACCATTTTTTTGGTGTCTGTTTTTATTTGCAATCTTTTTTATAATTTTACCAAATAAGGAGGACACTTTTTCTTCTTCATTCCTTGTATGTATGCTATAACTACTGCTGCAATGGATAAAATACTTTGTATTTTATCCATTGCACAGACACTGACTTTCTATTGTACATGATTTATATTATTGTAGCAACAACTATAGTCAAACGGACGAAAAAATAAACCTGTCTTAAAGCTTTACTCCCATATATAGAAATATATATAAATGTTTTTTATTTTTGTTCTTCATTATTGTACGGTTATGATGATGATGATCAACTTAAGGGTTGATCATTGTATTTATATTTTTGTTGTGGTTGTTGCTGTTTGTGTTTTGTTTAAGTGGTAGTTTAATAGACTATAGAGAAGAGGGTGCTATTTTGCCACAAAAAAAATCTTTGTTATCATTACCTATTTTCGTGATGTTTATGTAAATTTCGTTTCATTTCATTTAATTTTTTTTGGGTGGGGAGATAGTTTTCCTCTTATGTACTTAAAACATTTTGATAAAAAGTGGATGTATTCTACATACATAAGCAAATTCAAATGTAGTTTTGTTGTCTCATTAATTATCATTTTTTTATTAGATTAGATAGTTAATGCGAAGAATGTTGTTAAACTTGACCAATTAAAATTGAATTTCATTTTTTTTAGTTTGCCATTTTTAATTGTACATTCATGCACATATTTTAAAGCTTTCTAAGATAAACATCAGTTGTTTATGATGTTTGGAAGGAAGAAAGTTTTTGTCAATTCAATAATGACATCATTATGATTTTGTATGAATTTGTTTTTTCAAATATTTACATACATCTGTGTTAAACTTCAAATTCCGTATTCATAACTAAAAATATTAAAAATTTTTAGTTAATTACATATAATTTTGAAAATACTAATTATTTTGTTTAAACCACAGATTTTTACAGTTTGTCACGATGCCATTGTTTTCTTATCTGTCATTTAGGACAAGGTTTTTGCATCTCAGTTAAACTCGGTTTAGTAAATCAGAAAACTATTTTTATTGGGGTGAACGTACTTTTTAATAATTAAGAAAAAAGAAATTTTTTTTTTTTAAATCTCATCTGGGCGGTTTTTTGGACATAGAGGGGCCCAGGATTGATATTTTTATTTTTCTTTTTTAATTACCATATATTCGATTAGAGTATTATTCTAGCTCGAGGCCCAAAAATATTTCTATTTATGATATTGTCATACCCAGCAAAAAAAAAGAGCTTACCATTCACTACAAAATTCACCACAACTTATGAACCAGATGTACTTCTTCTTCAACTGAAACATTGATGAATTTAATATGGACGTGACACACAAAGTGTGTTCTTTTTTCGCCACTTTTCAGTGGCGAAAGATTGACACTTAAGTATAACATATATCACTAGTGTTTATTATGTACATATATATTAAATTAAAGGTGATTTTTTCACTTCTTTTTGTAAGATTGATTGAAAGAGTATTTTTTTGTAATATTTACACTAAAAACACTGTTCGCCCAATAAACCAAACGATACCGTTATGATATCGAAGCAATATCACCTAGGTGATATTCATTATCATAAGTGATTATTATAAGTGATACGAAAACGATAGTGTTTTCGTTCTAAAGTGTACCTTTCCTTATGATATCGTTTTCCAATGAAAAAGTGATATCGTTTTCCAATGAAAAAGTGATATCGTTTTCGCTTGGTAGAACGATAGTAGAATCGCCTTTGTCCAGTCTAGTATCGAAAATAAATCGTTATTCCAGGCGATTATGATATCATTCGCGATATCGTTGGTGATATCATTGGCGATAACGTTAGTGATATCGTTTGTGATATAAATATCGATATTATTAGCAATTATGATTTTAATAATGTAATTTGACCGCGACATTTTATTGAAAATATTAATAAAACATGAGTACTTACAGATTGGAGTCCTTTAATAGTTGAATTATATCGAAGATAATTGACAAAAAAATACCATAAAAGCACGTTTTTGCTTTAAGAACATTTACATTTTATATTCACAATATTTTTTTAATAAATAAAATAATTTGTGAAAATGTTTGAAGTTTATTTCAAATCTAAATATTCCAATTTTTGTTTGGAATTTATTTTGTCATTATTCGCTTCAATTATCATATAGGTAATAACGTTTACGCTATCATATCGTTCTTGTGTTTATTGGGCGACAGAAAAATCTTCCCAGTGAAATTTCTTACTGTTCCGTATAGATTTTGGTCTCCTGCTTCCAAATCTACCGTCCACATTTTTATAGCACTTGCCGTTTTTGAAATATTCGCTGTTAAAAAGTAAAAAAAACAATATTTTAGCACTTTTAGGGGTCCACTGTTACGTATTCTTACGTTGATTCCACCAAATAGGACTTGATTTCATATAAAATTCGCGTTTGAAAAATTTAGTGTGATTTATAATGAATATAAGTGCGCAACAGTAGAGTTTGAGTTTTTCAAACGCCAATATTTCAAAAACTTGGATACCAGATTTGGAATAAAGATATCTTATTTTTACTAAATTGAGTACACTCAAAAAATTTCATAGGTAAAATGAACGAAATACTTCGTACATTGTACGAAATATTTCGTGGTTTTGCCGGAACGAAATATTTCGTAATATTTACCTATTGCATTTCGTAAATATTACGAAGTTTTTTTTTAGTGATACTTACGAAATAAATACGAAAATATTTCGTAAATTTACGAAATATTTAGTATAACTACGAAATATTTCGTAAAAATGCTAAATATTTTCGTACATATTACGAAGTTTTTTTTTTGTAAATACGAAAATATTTCGAAAATATTTCGTAAAGTTACGAAATATTTTGTATAACTACGAAATATTTAGTATAATTACGAAATATTTCGTAAATATACAAAATATTTTTGTACATATTACGAAGTTTTTTTTTTTGTAAATACGAATTATGTTTAGTTTAACGAAAATATTTCGTAAAGTTACGAAATATTTTGTATAAATACGAAATATTTTGTATAAATACGAAATATTTTGTATAATTACGAAATATTTTGTAAACATACAAAATATTTAAAGTGGTTTCTTTACGAAAAACATAGTTTCCCGAACAAACATTCAATTCCATTTCTAAACGGAATTGACTCGGTGACATGCCCGTATAACTTTTCACTAATGTCGCAACACCTAACAGACTGCATTGAAAAATATATCTTGGGTGATTTGACTTTGTATTATGCTGAAAATAATTTAAAATTAGAAACCGTAAACAAAAATTAAAAAGAGAAATAACAAATTTTTGTTATTGCATTTTTTTAATTGTTAAATCTGTTAAATCAAGTAATTCAGATAAATAAATCAAACCAATTGATTTTGTGATTTTTTTTTCCGAAAAATATTTTGTTAAATTACGAAATATTTCGTTAAGATATTTTTTTGGCTACGAAATGTACTTCGTAAAATAAACGAAATTTGTATTTTTACGAAATTCCAAGTTTTCGTAAAATTACAAAAATTTCGTAATATGTACAAAAATTTCGTAATATGTACAAAAATTTCGTAATATGTACAAAAATTTCGTAATATGTACAAAAAAAATTTTACGAAATAATCCCAGGCAGAAATTGATGATGGTACAAAAAATAAAGCACTTTGAAAGTACTATTTTCCAAACGCTCTGAAGACGCTTGGTTTAACCAACTCAAAAGTGCTTTTACAGCACATTTTTACGAATTAAAAAAATGTTTTATATCTTCCACCCATAATGTAGAATACATTATAATTGTACCATTTCAATAAGGGGAATGTTAACAAAAGAAAGCACGGGAAACATTATGAAGTCCTCTTGTATTAACTCAATTATTTTTTTACTCTATTGTAAGAAAATATATAAAAAATGTAATTTAAAAAATCTACAATTTCAAATAAAATTAGCATTAAACCAACTAATTTTTAGTCTTCCGAATGCTTTTAGAACGCTTTGAAAAACAATCATATGAGCGTTTAACGACGTTATCATTCGGACGTTTTGAGAGCACTCTAAAAGCAAAAACGATGACGTTTTGGAAACGCTTGTACCACCATCTAGAGTACTTTTAAAACGCTTTGATGATTGTATTTTTCTGTCTGGGATGCTTCGTATTTTTATGCATGAAATTTTTTGAGTGTACTATTGCGTTTGAGCAACTTAAGAATACGTTACAGAGGAAACCCAAATATTTCAATATTCAAACGCGAATATCTTAGAAACCTTACGTGATAAAAAAAACTAATTTCATTGATAATCAAACGTATATACTTCAAATTAAAAAAGGAGAATTATAAAGATCACAAAACTATAAAAATTCACGGCGAATCGATTCACTAGTTTCTAAAAAGCTTAAACAATCTTTAATAATGTGATGCAGCAACATCCGCTTTAGTTCGTAAATGTATTTATTTAATTTAGGACCAACTTTTTTCGATATAAGATATAGAATGGTAGTTAGACGTCAAACTGCTTGTATGAAATTTAAAAAAAAATATCAATAATCGATTTTTTAAGCTCTAAATAAAGAGAAATGAAATGATATTACCAAATTTTGTCACCATTTTTACAAAACCTAAATCTATTCGAAGCTGGACGTAGAAAAAATTGCATACTTAGTGTATCACACCCATTCTAATTGTTTCAGTTGAAAAAGTAGTTCATATGTTGTGGTGATTTGATGATTTCAAGCAAATCGGTTCATAAGGGTTAAGATACTTCCCTTGTAAGTTCAAATTAAAAAATTAAAAATTGGTCAAATACTTTTTATTCAGTGATAAACTATTTTTTTCCAACAACCCAAACAAAAAATAAAATTTTTTAATGCAGTAAAAGAAATCCGCATCTTTTGACCAAAAATTTTGTGTAAACAAAGAAAAATTTAAAATGTCTATAAAAAACCGACCCTTGTAGCACATTTATTATTAACTCAATCCAGACGTTATCAAGCTTAAATTAAAGCTTTATAAATTACCCAAATAACATTTTTTAAAATAATAAATTAAAATTCAAATGTTATAGACATTGTGGAGGCTATTCATGGATTCGGACAAGTCGAATTTAACTTCATTATGTATTTATTTTATTTTTTTTATATTTTGGTGGGTATTAAATATTCCGCACAGCCGTATTTATCACTCAATTGTTTTTTTTTAAGACTGAGTGTTTAAAAAAAGTGGTAAACACACCGTTATCATTTCAATAGATAATTAGAATATCTACTAAAAAATGTTAATAATAAAAATAAATTATTACAAATTTGATTAGATTTTTGAGTTTAAAATTTTGACTCATTCATAGATTACAGTATGTATTATGCAAACTGATTACTCATACACAAGTATTACGGTAAATAAGCATTGGCTACATAATATCAATAATAGAATTAAATCAATAGGTAGGTCATGGTATACAAAATATCAGATGCCTTAGTTGTCCTTAAGAAAACAAATATTCAACTTAATCTTTTTTTAAGCAATATAAACAAATAAACTCTTACAGATGATAAAATAAACTGTTGGAATTTGTATTCGGTCATCTTTCATAAATAGAATTTTTTCATCCAACACTGATATTACTAATCATTCCAATAAAAAAAAATACAGTTTTATTCTTTATATTTTCAGCTTTTATCATACATTTATATACTTTATATTACACAAAACAAGTCAGTTTAATTGATTACAACACTTGAAAGGAATAACAATTGTTGGTGACAATGGCCTGGCGATTCAAAGCATCTAAATATAAGAATGCAGCACCGATTGTTCCCAAAGCGGAGGCATGTATACGAGAAATATGTGTAGGTTCCTATCAAACCTATGGCAATAATATAGCTGCTTCGGCCGCTTTTATGGCCTTCAATTGGGAACATACCGGTTCTAGTGTGGCCGTATTAGCATTAGATGATTGTGGCCGTAAAAGCAAAACAATGCCATTATTACATGCTCATACAGATACGGTAACCGATATGAGTTTTTCACCATTCCATGATGGTCTTTTAGCAACAGCTTCACAAGATTGTATGGTTAAAATATGGCATATACCAGAAAAAGGTTTAGAATCATCATTATCAGATCCGGAATGTGTTTTTTCACACAAACAAAGACGTGTAGAGACAGTAGGATTTCATCCTACAGCTGATGGTTTATTGCATTCGACTTCTATGGGATGTGTAACATTATTTGATTTGACACAACAAAAAGAAATTTATTGTAAGTTTAAGCAGCTTTTTTGTTTTAAGATGTAA
Organism: Pegoplata infirma; assembly: GCA_963921195.1. Lineage (NCBI taxonomy): Eukaryota > Metazoa > Arthropoda > Insecta > Diptera > Anthomyiidae > Pegoplata > Pegoplata infirma. Next base: position 30,499,908 of record OY992540.1, on the reverse strand, counting down.
AACAATTTTAATGAAATATTTCTTTTGTAGCTAATAATGAACATCCCGAAGTTATTCAATCTGCTAGTTGGAAACAAGATGGTACTATTTTAGCTACTAGCTGTAAAGATAAATATGTTCGTATTTTGGATCCTCGTATTAATGGTTCACCCATACAAATGTCTACCGAGTCTCATCAAAGTATTAAAGATTCTCGTGTAGTATGGTTGGGTAATCAATCACGTATTTTAACAACTGGTTTTGATTCTGCTCGTCTAAGACAAGTTATCATACGTGATATTAGAAACTTCTCTGTTCCCGAAAAGACCTTAGAATTAGATTGTTCCACTGGTATCCTAATGCCACTCTTTGATCCTGATACCAATATGTTATTTTTGGCTGGCAAAGGTGATACGACTATTAATTATTTGGAAGTTACCGATAAGGATCCATTCCTTATTGAGGGTTTACGTCATACGGGTGAACAAACCAAAGGTGCTTGTTTGGTGCCTAAGAGAGCACTTAAAGTTATGGAGGGCGAAGTTAATCGTGTTTTACAATTGACTTCAAATATGGTTATACCAATTATGTATCAGGTGCCACGTAAGGTAATTGGTTTTGTTTTAAAAATATGATTTATGGGATTTTTAACAAAGTGTTTCATGTTTTTTTAGACTTATCGTGATTTTCATACTGATTTATATCCCGAAACGGCTAGTTATCGCACCGATTTGACAGCTGCTGATTGGATGAGCGGCACTAATATGCCAGTACCAAAAATGAGTTTAGATCCAGCTAAACGTGAATTAGGAGATGCTCCAATTATTGTAAGTATACAAGAAAAAACTAAGTGGCAGTTTACAGAAGGCGAACGATATACACGAACGAAAATTGTGCATGTGTTTTGTTATTGTAACAACAAAAAAATACATGTAACATTTTCGTTCGTGTATATCGTTCGCCTTCTGTAAACTGGCACTAATTTTAATAGTTATGAGTGCCTTTCTTGAATAATATAGCGTTACTCTTTTTGGAAGCAATTAAATTGTTTCTGAAAAATTTTTACTTTGCCAATATAGTGATAAGTTAACAAAATTGACCTCGAGCTTGAATATTATTTTTCAAGTTTAAATGGTAAAAAACGCTAAGTTACACTTAGCGTTACATTACTATAAAAAGCATACGAGTTTCGTAACTTAAATTCAAACTATGGACTAAACTATACAACCCCTGCAAGAAAAGTGACCGGTCCTTGATAGGTCACGTGACATACAAACCCAAATGACCTATCACAAACTAGAGACCTTTTATATAAAAACACCAAAACGATAAAAAATAAATAACATTGCTGAATATTCAAAAAACTGATGCAACTGGGACGCGACTTTACACAGTTAATCGCAATTGTTCTAGTGATAACAAATCTGGTCTCCAAACTTTTCCATCACATCAGGTTTTTGCGAAAATTGAGGTCAAAGTTCAATTAAATCGCCATTGTGGGCATTTTTCACAACTCATAACGGATGAACGCGACGTGATAGCGACTTAAAAATAAGTCGAGTGTAAAGCTTAAACATTGCTCTTAAGAATAAATTTAAAAAACTCGATTCGAATGGAACGTTAACTTATACACATGATTTCAATTACTCTCCTGTCGACAAATCCGGTCTCCAAGCCTTTTCATTACATTAGGTTTTTTTAAAAATTTGAAATTCAAAAAATCGCGTCTTTGGACATATAAATAAAATAAATTTAAAACTCATGTCAAATAAACCCGATGTGCTGACGACTTAAAACTAAGTCAAGGGTAAAGTTTATACATTGATCTTTGAGATGTATAAAGGTACCTACAGACGACGCAATATTATGCACAATATTTTTGACGTTTACCCACAAATGGCATACATAAAAATACTGTATAAAATATTGAAGCGAAAAAAATACATGCAGATTGTATAAAATATTGAATCGTCTGTAGAGGCCTTAACTCACTTGAATAGTCGCTTTAACCGTTGGAGCACCAATTGTCTTTAAATAAGGTATTTTCCCCCAAAAAAAGTGTTTCCGATACTTGGGAATAAGAAATGATTGAAAGACAAAATAGTGTATAAGGTCGCGTCCTAGTCGCATTTTCCCTGTTTAGAAGTTTAATTTTTTTTACCTAAAAATCAACAAAAAAAAAATCGCGGAAATAAAAAAATCTCAAACTAATTTCTGTTATCAATAATAAATGTGGGTGGGACTTACAAAATTTTGAAAATGATTTTCTGGACTTAGAAAATGTTCTTTTGTCCCCGTTTACTAGTCCCTATTATTAATATTATAAATCTGAGTGTTGGTTTGTCTGTCTGTTCCGCAATCAGGGGAGAACGGCTGAACCGATTTTCATGAAATTTTCACCACATATAGTACTTATCGAGGCGGGAACTATAGGCCATAAAAGAAAGCGATCGGACAAAGGGGCGTAAAATGCCACGCCCATTATATTTTATGGAACGTTATTCTGCCTTTTCGGTAATAACTCATAAACGGCTGAACCAATTTTAATGAAATTTTTACCACAAATAGTACTATCCGAGGCGGAAACTATGAACTACAATAGATGGCGATCTAAGAAAGGGGCGTAAATTGCCACGCCCCTTTTTCAAAATTACGCTTAAGCGGCTGGACCGATTTTCCTGAAATTTTCACCACAGATAGTATTTATCGTGGCAAAAACTATGCGCCAAAATAAAGGGCTATCGAAAAAAGGGGCGTAAAATGACACGCCCCTTTGTATTACATTGAAAGTAATTTCTGCCTGTTCCGTAATCACGCATAAACGGCTGATCCGATTTTAATAAACTTTTTACTACAGATAGTACTAAACAAGACGGTAACTATAGATTATAATAGAGCGCGTTTGGGCAAAGGGGCGGAAAATTCCACTCGGTCAAAAGGACGTAAAAACGCAAGCCCCGCTTTATTTTATTAAACGATATTTCTGCCTGTTTCGCAATCTAGCATAAGCGGCAGAACCGATTTAAATGAAACTGTTACCACAGATACTATTAACCAAGGCGGGAACTATAGATTAAAATAGAGTGCGTTTGGACAAAGTGGCATAAATCCCCGTCTTTTTACTATACTGAAAGTTTTTTCTGTCTGTTTCTTAATCACGGATAAATAACTTAACCGATTTGAACAAAACTTTCTCCACATATAGTACTAAACGAGACGGGAACTTTAGTCTGTATCAACGGACTATTGTACAAAGAGGTGTAAATTTTCACGCCTTTTGCAATGTACTGAAAGTTTTTTCAATCTGTTCTATAATCACACTGAAACGCGAACCCGATCTTATTAAAATTTTCACCAGTACTAAATTTTATTCGAAACAGAATTTCTCTTCGCTTTAACGTGAACAAAAATACAATGCGTTGGACAAAAACAAAACATACATAAAAAGGTCATCGGCTTTATGTCCTAATATTAATATATTTTCAGTAAAAAATAAAACATTTTTTCACTTTGTTCGGAGCTTCCTGATTTTCAAGTCAAAACAGGAACCCAAAAAAGTTCCCTAAAAGGCAACTGTTCCAAACCCAGCGCTAAGCGAAATAAAAAAAAAATCACCTGTGAAAAGTCATGAAGCAGTAGATAAACTGGCTAATAAAAAAACTCATTCATTGCATAATATTTTTTTAACCCGGGCAACGCCGTGCGCAAATCAGCTAGTAAGTGATAAATTTAGTGATTAGTCGAATTTTTCACGTTATAAACATTATAAGATATTATAGTGATATATCACGGGATGGGTAAGTTTGGAGGACCGACAATATTTTTACCAAGAATATTGCGCCATAGTATTAATAAAAATAATATTTAAAAGGAAATTTTAAATATGTTTTTTGATAATCCTCACTTAAAAAAAAAATGCCTTAATTCTTCATTCCTAAAACTTTTTTTTCCTTGTCCGCTTACCAATCATCTTAAAAAAAGATTCATCGTGGAAATTTAAAAGAATATATAAAAAATATTGAAAACAAAAAACTTTTATCAGTGGTTGATAAAAATAATAAAAAACAACAACAACATTTAAATAATGGCTGTCAAAATAATCCTCAACAAATTATTGCTAAATCTTTGAAATCGCCGAAACAAGAAGTAGTTGATCCTGAAGATTTTCAAAAGGATGAACTCTCAACAATATTCAAAAAATTTGATGCTAAATATAAAACAGATTCGGAAAAAGAAAATACGGCAGCTAGTATTAACGATGATTTGGAAGATGATGCAGGGGCACAACAAAATTCACCACCCTCAGAAGAATCACCGAATACAGAGGATTCATCGTCATCGTCGGTACCAAAACCAATGCCACGTACATCACGTAATAATTCATTACAAGATGGTAATCAACAACAGACTGCAATGGAGCCAAATAGTATTATACCTAAACCAAGACCTAGAACTTCAGCCGGAACATATAAGGTGTGAAGTGAAAAAGAGAAAATTTATGATTTTATTTGGATTATGATTTTTATTTAATGTTATAATTTCATTTTTAGAATTGACCTTTAATTTTGTTGGATTTTAAGTTTTTGGCACCTCATTTATTTTTGCATACTTTTGTTATATATATTTTTTTTTTAATTTTAAACATGTTTTAAAATTTATTTACATTTGGTTTGTTTATATTTTTATAGCCACGTTTGGGTCCTAAACCTTTCTCCAGCAATTCTGTAGATGTTTCATTTGATAAAGTATTTGCTGTACCCGTAGCTCCCGGTTCCCAAGAAAATCTTTCACAACCTTCTAATACTACACCAGCAAATGAGATTGAAACTGTCAGCACTAAACCCGATTTAATAGTGGAAATTGAAATTAAAAGTAAGTTGTATAAAGTAAAGACCGCCGACTACACCTTATTTACCGATGTTATTTGAAAAATATTAATTGCAATTCAAAAATGTGAATTGTAATTTGAAAACTATCAATTGTAGTTCGAAAAATATTAATTGTTAGTAGAAAAAGATCAATTTGAATTCCAAAAAAGTAACTGTAATTCGAAAAAGATTAATTGTAATTCGAAAAATATCAATTGTATTGCAATTGTAATTGATCTTTTTTGAATTACAATTAATCTTTTTCGAATTAAAATTAATCTTTTTCGAATTACAATTGATCTTTTTCGAATTACAATTGATATTTTTCGAATTACAATTGGTTTTTTTTTTGAATAACAATTGATCAATTGATACAAATTGATTTTTTTATTTACAAATGAAAATAGAATCTTTGAATTCAAAATGGAATCTTAGAAGCACCCGTAGTATCATCTAATTAAAATTTACCTCTTTCAAATTTTATCTGTAAATTGTGTAGTAGTTAAACTTTGTTCTATTTTTCTTTTCATTTAAGAACAATCATCTGGATCTGATGGTGAAAATAATGGTCTTCAAAAATCCTTGTCGACTTCAGAAAGACGTAAAGTAAGTTGAGCTCTTAAAAAATATTTTTTTCCTAAATTATTCCAAATTTAAAGAAACCTAAACTAATAATAAAAATTCTAACAAATTTTTTTCAAATTAATTTCTTCCAAAAAAAAATATACACTACCCCTAACTATTTAACCACTAACCAAACTACCACCTCCAAATAAAAACCAAAAAAAAATTATAACAACGTTCATTCAGTCTTCTCTGGATGATGAAGATTCCAGTGAAAAGGTTATTAATCATCTTAAGCTTTTACAAACACATAACAAATTATACTAATATTTTCATATGTTTTGTTTTCGTAGATTTTCGAACAAAATCATTCAGAATCTTCGGAAAATTCTACAGAAGGAGATGATAAACCAGATTCAGAGTTACGTAGATTTTCTCCAGCACGCAGTAGCATTGCAGAAAGAAGACGACTTTATGAATTGCATTCAAAGAGTACTACTGATGAACGATCACAATCTCCAGTGCCATTGTAAGTTAAAAACTAAAAAAAAAATCAAATAATATCAATTGAAATTACAAAATATTAAATGATTTTAAGAAATAAATAAATAATTGAACTTCAGAAATACCCTGAAGGAAAAGTGAACGGTCCTTGATAGATCTATCAAAAACCTACCACAAACTTGACACCTTTCATATAAAAACAACTGCCAGTTTTGTGAGGAAATGTCTAAACCCCGGATAAGTAACACAACAAGTGCCGATTTAATTGTGACATGTCACAGAACACATCCACCAACTTCTGATACATCACAGAACTATCCCCTGTGACTACGGCTTCCAATCGAGATTGGGTTTTCTGAATCCCGGGATTCGGGATTGAAGAAAATTTTTCAGGATCCCGGTATTTTCGGGATATTTTAAAAATCCCGGGAGTTTTGAAAATTTTTGGGAATTTTCAGGATTTTTTAAAATGTTCTTTATTTTTTATCACTTTGGCAAGTCCACCGCGTTCGTATCGATTTTCAAAGTTCTGTTGAAGTTGTGAAATTCAAAAAAGGTAGAGTGATTAGTAGTTGAATCGAATTTTTGGGTGAGTGATTCATTTTTTTTTTTTTTGAGAAAAAATATTTTTTTGCAAGGTTTTATTTTTAGTAAAATAAAGTAGAGTTTTCGTGACTTACGAAGTAGAGTTTTCGTGACTCACGCGTGAGCGTAATTGAATCCTGCGTAAGTCATGCGTGCGGGTGAGCAAGTTTTTGTACTTTCTTGTACGCGAACAGTGAGTGAGCGTGAGTAAAAAATGTACCAAGTGATTAGTGAGAGATTCTATTATTTTTTGCGTGAACGTGACTGAGTGTGAGTCAAAATCCATTCACGCCTTTAAAAAAATATTGTTTTAGAAAAACATAAAATAAAAACAGTTTAAGGCCGCTATTCCAAAAAAAGTAATTCACATAAAATATGTGAAAATGAAAATTTCCGAATTTTTTTGGTGTTCTAGATTTCACATCCGAATTTCTTTTTCGTTTTGTTTCACATTTGGTGAAAGTAAAACGAATGCACTTTTTTCCTTATAATTGTTTAAGTTTTAATTATTCGATTTTAACTTCAAATGAAAACGTGATTAACAAAACACTAAACTTGATTTAATGTGATTCGGAAATTTTCATGTGAATTAAAAAGTTGTAAAAGACAGAACAGAGGCCTAAAACTTAAAGCTAAGTACTCAGTTTTTTACGATGAAAATTTCACTTTAACTTTACACGCCTCAAATCGCAATAAAACATTTAAAAATCAACAACTTTTGACAATTATAAGAAACCCGGCTAAAAATGTTGTATATCATCATATATGATATCATATATGAGACCATATACAGTATCATATATAGTATCAAATATGGTCTCATATATGAACATATTCCAAAATTGGCGCTTATATAAGACACGATCATATATGATGCAATATATGTGATCATATATTAGATCATATATTGAATCATATATTGGATCATATATTGAATCATATATTGAATAATATATATTATGTTTTTAATTTGTTTTACATTCTTTTTTATGTTTTTTATTTATTTTTTCATCTTAAACTATATGTAATAGGTTATTATGTATATATTCACCAGAATTGCAAACGATGTACGCAAGTACGCAAGTATAATTAAAAATAAAAAATATTGTTTTATTCATTACTGGTGTTTTTGATATATTTGAATGAACACCTTTAGTTTCATGATTTTGATTTTTTAGTTACTATCGTTTGCATTTTTGGTGACCATATAAAAATATATAATTAAACTTATAGATACGAGAATACATTTTGATATTAAAAAAAAATAAATTGAACATAAAAGATCTAATATATCAAGTTTTTCAATTGATATCAATTACGAAAGATGCGAACAAAGGGCTTGTTACAGGAACGATGATTTCATTTGTGTTTTCTTGTTTTAGTGTTAATTTCGATTATCTTCGGACTTAGCGTTTTTGTTAAAAAAGTCAAAATCTAAAAAAATTGATAGAAAATAATATTAGTATGCATACAAGATATTTCTAGAATTTTTATTGTATTGAATTATTACCAACAACAGCATTTGGTGCTAATGGGCTAATGATAACACGAATATCCTTTAAAGATTGGCTTGATACTGCTAGACACATACATACATGTTAATGGAGTGTATTTTGTAAGGACCATGGGTTGCTTAAGACCATGAATGCTTTTTACGGAAAGGTATATTGTCTTTCAGAACTCCATCTGATAAAATATTAAAATTACTCCATATTCCTTTTTTTATTCCAGAAAAAAAGAACTTGCTACTACTAAATGCATGTTTTTTACTGAAAATTTTTAGTAGGTACATAATTACTTAAGACTTCGATTAAAAGCAATATATTAGTAGTACGTATTTTATCTTTTTGGGTTATGTGTGTAACGATGTTTGAAGGATAGGGATAAGAAACTATTTTTACTTACATCATGGCGACAATGTGCCAGGTTGTCACTTTCGCTAATTGACAGCTTTCGTGTGATTGTAAGTAAAAACGTTGTCTTTTCGAAATCGTTACTCAACCCTAAAACTGATGATACGTTTTTTTCATTTCAATTTTCTATGGCGACAGTAAGCGATTTTAAAATATTTTGTAGTGTTGGAACCGTAGTGATAACGTTATGGTGGTGCATATGCCCTCTCCTCCATCTTGAGCTAGCTTAACGTAGCTCCTCATGGTTGAATTTTCTTTAAATAGTAACTCGGCCTCCAAACTTATACGTTCTTTCCATTTCCAATTTGCTATTGCGACAGTATGGGATTTCAAAATAATTTATAGTGTTGGAATCGTATTGATAACATTTCTGGTGGTGCATAAGTCCTCTTCTCCAAGTTGAGTGAGCTTAACTTAACTCGGCCTTAAAACTGCTTATACGATCTTTCCATTTCCAATTTGCTATGGCGACATTAATGGTTTTTAAAATAGTTTGCAGTATTGCAATCGTAGTGACAACATTATGGTGGTGCATATGACCTCTCCACCAAGTTGCACGAGATTAACGAAGCTGCGTAGTTTAATTTTCTTCAACATCAAATTACTAAATAATATTGTATTTGCGACGTATTTACATTTACTCATTTTGAATATGATCTTGTTTTGGAATAAAATGTCCACGCTTAAACTTGTTATGACGATGAACTGGAAAAAATTAAAACATGATTTTAAAATTCAAATACATATTAATGAAAGCTTACCTTTTCCAACATTTTTTTCATGTAAATTTACATCATGGCGACAATGTGCCAGGTTGTCGATTTCGCTTATTGACAGATTTCTTGTAATTGCAAGTAAAAACGTTGTCCTTCCCAAATCGTTACTCAACATTAAAACTGATCAAACCTTCTTTTCATTTCGATTTGCTATGGCGAAAGTAAGCGTTTTCAAAATAGTTTGTAGTGTTGGAACCGTAGTGATAGCGTTAGGGTGGTGTATATGCGCTCTCCTCCAAGTAGCTCCGCATGGTTAAATTTTCTTCAACTACACACAAAAAAATGAAAATGAGTTTCAATTACTAAAATGATGATATCAATTACTATTTTAATTGATTTTGCACCTATCACGAAAATGATAGTATGAATTACTAAAATTTGTAAAAGTTTAATAAGAAAAATGTGCATTTATTTTCAATTAAAAAAAGTGATTGAAATTTTTCAAAAAAATAATTAAAAAAATGATTGTATCAATTACATAAAATAATAAAATTTATAGCTTAAAAATGTCCCACTTTCTAAATAAAAACAATTTTGGATAAAAATAGCAATTGATTCTTTATTATTAACAAAATAAAATCAGAACATATAAAATAAAATGGCACTGAACTCGAAACTTTGACACAATAAGTTAGCCTCTTCAATTAATTGTTTAAATTATATAAAAGCCGGCTAAAAGGCAAACAGCCATCACAGACAGTATTCCCATTAAAACCAAACTCACGCTTATAGAAGAAACAACTGTATATAGACTGAACTTGAGATGGTGTTTTAATGCGGTTTCCATGAGCTGAGCAGGAGTCTTTTCGGTTGATTTGCTATTGTCCTTACACTAAGCAGCAAACCGTCCCTCTCTTCCACGTTCCAAGATATCTTTGCGGTCCTTATCTTATTGGAATTTTATAATCCAACATTTGTAGGGATAGATACAAACGTTGTTTACGTTGGTTCCATTGACATTTCCACGTTGGATCTTTTGTGTTTGGTGGCATTTTTGTAAGCGAATGGGTAACAAGTCACTTTAGGGCTGGTAGCTTATTATATGTGTAACTATCTACCACCATCTATTTTAAAGCGAAATCCTTATTACTTGGTAATAAAAGTTTTTACTGCAATATCAGAATGTCACAAAATTCACTATTTTCTTTGTATTTTTATTATTTTTATTATTTTTTAATCTTTTTTTATCTTGTCCTTGTGTTAATTTCAACAAGCGTCAGTGGTGTTTACATGCGACTAAAAAAAAATCGTAATTTGACTTTAATAAAAACGTTTAAAAAATTTAATAAATTAAGTAATATTACACTACTTTTATCTTTTATTTTTTTTGTTGTAAACAAATTTTGTTACTTGCTTTATGTATTTTGAGTCCTAGAATTACGTTTTAATTATATTTAAGCAAAAATTAATAATTAACGTAAAATATGTTTGACGTTTTTATTTGTTTTTATATGTTGTCGACAGTATTCACAAAAAAATTAAAAACCAATCAAAAAATTTAATTGTATCAATTAAAAAAATGATTAAAAACAAAATTGAACTTTTTAAAATTTTTAATTGAAATGTTTTCCTCAAAAATTTTTTGTGTGTAGTAACTCGGCCTCCAAACTTCTTATACCTTCTTTCCATTTCCAATTTTCTATTGCGACAGTAAGGGACTTCAAAAAAATTTATAGTGTAGTAATAACAGTTCTGGTGGTGAAAATGTCCTCTTCTCCAAGTTGAGCAAGCTTAACGTAACTTGGCCTCAAAACTGCCTATACGGTCTATTCATTTCCAATTTGCTATGGCAACATTAAGGGATTTCAAAATAGTTTGCAGTATTGCAATCGTAGTGAAAACATATTGGTGGTGCATATGCCCTCTCCACATAGTTGTACGAGATTAACGAAGCTGCGTAGTTTAATTTTATTCAATATCAAAGTACTCAATAATATTGTATTTGCGACACACATTTACTTAATTTAAATAGGATCTTGTTTTGGATAAAAAAAGTCCACGCTTTTACTTGGTATGACGATAAACTGGAAAAAAATAATACATATGATTTTAAAATTCTAAATACATATTAATGAAAACTTACCTTTTCTAAAATTTTTTTATGCAGAATATTTTGCAATATTTGTTAAATTATTGATATATATTAAGGTATGTCAATCGATGGTAAAGTAATAATATAATTTTAACCTAAAAAACTTTTATTTTGTAATTCTGGTTCAAATTTAACATTTTATTATAGCATATATGGTTCCATATATGATATCATATATGGCACATATTTTAAGTACGACCACATATATGGGATCGTTTCTTGCATATATGATCACATATATGTTTCCATATAAGTCATATATGATCATATAAAGATCTTTATATAAGCATATATGAACATACACATTTATTTTTAGCCGGGAAGAAACGATTATAAAAAAATTGAAATGTCACTTTTTCACGGCAATTTAAATTGTCTTGTATAATAAAAATGCGTGAAAACTTTTTTTTTTAACAATTTCCCTATTTCTCGCGTTGCCAAAATCAATTTTTTTATATGGAGTTTGACAGATTTTTTTCCCGTGAAATCGAACAGAGTACTATGCTTAAAGGTGCATTAGTTGTTCGTGTTCACGTGAAATAATCTGTCAAACTCCATATAAAAAAAATATTTTTGGCAACGCGGCTATATAGTAGGGAAATCGTTTAAAATGATTTTAAGTATATAAAACCGCATCTCCTTTGCAATAAAATGGACATTTAAGATTTGTTATGATTGTTTCTTTCTTCTAATATTTAAAAGTTTTCGTTTTTAATAGTTTTTGCTACGATTTTAGGCGTTTCAAAATTTTTCACGTGAAAAAGAAAATTGTCTCCGGCAACGGGATTAGTATTATTGGGACAGTTTAGAGAAAGTTTAATTTCCGCTAATTACGTTTTAAGCATTCTAAGACATTTCAGTGTCAGTGTCAGGGAATTCGAACGACATCCTTTTTTCTGCAGGGAATCTATTAAATTAAAATATTTTAATATCTATTGATATTAAATTTTTAAACTTTTCTCCTAATTCGTAGACGCCGTGAACTTTCTAAAACTGATTGTACAAAATCTGTACCAGTCGATATTAAAAGAACTTCAGTGCCCGAAGGTAAATTATTTGAAGAGCGTCGTCGCAATGTCCCCTCAAAAGAAGTTACCGACAATAACTCTCCAAATTCAGCGTCCGCTATAAAGAAATCAGCTACTGAAGCGGCTATTACCACATCAACTAAACGAACATCAACAGTATTTGGTAAAGTTTCAAAATTCCGCCATTTAAAAGGTACCCCCGGTCACAAATCCACTCACATTGAAAATGTACGCAACTTAAGTAGGCAAATTCCGGGAGAATGTAATGGTTTTACGGCTAATCATGAACGTGTTGCTGTACCCCTGTCGGGACCAGGTGGTAAAATTGCCATATTTGAATTATCCAAACCAGGACGTCTACCAGATGGTGTTATACCTTCTTTGGTAAATGGTAGTAATATTATGGATTTCCAATGGGATCCTTATGATACAAAACGTTTAGCTGTTGCCTGCGATGATGGCATGGTCAAGTTATGGCGCATCCCTGATGGTGGTCTTTTGGAGCCCACAAATACGCCTGAACAAGAGTTGACAGCCCATTCGGATAAGATTTATTTTATACGTTTTCATCCTTTAGCGCAAGATATTTTACTAACCGCTAGCTATGATATGTCCATAAAATTGTGGAATTTACAAACTATGGAAGAGAAGGGTGTTTTAACGGGACATTCAGATCAAATATTTGATTTTGCTTGGAGTCCCTGTGGCAAATATGGTGCCACTGTAAGTAAGGATGCTAAAATACGTATCTACAATCCACGTAAATCAGAAACACCTATACGTGAGGGTAATGGACCGGTGGGTACAAGAGGTGCTCGTATAGTTTGGGCGTTGGATGGCCAATATATTGTGTGTACCGGATTTGATAAGTAGGTTAAGCTTTCGTTATAACGGAAATCATTCTCATATTTTTTTTGTTAATTAAATTTTAGAGTTTCGGAACGTCAAATTAGTGTTTACAAGTCAGACAATCTTAATGCTCCTTTAAATACCGCCAGCTTAGATGTTTCCCCTTCAATCTTAATACCCTTCTATGATGAAGATAGTTCTACACTATTTGTAGCTGGCAAAGGCGACTCAACTATTTATTGCTATGAAATCACCGATGAAGAACCTTTTATATGTCCTTTGTCCCATCATCGTTGTAATTCATTACATCAAGGTCTAAGTTTTCTTACCAAGAATCATTGTGATGTGGCCAGTGTTGAATTTTGTAAAGCCTACCGCTTGACTAATACAACAATTGAACCTTTAAGTTTTACAGTGCCACGTATTAAGGTGGGTTAGCTTTGTTAGTTGGTGAATAAAAGAATTCAATTTTATTTATTTACATTTTTTATAGAGTGAACTTTTCCAAGATGATCTCTTTCCTCCCACTCGTGTTACTTGGCTGCCAACAATGACCGCTGAGGAATGGTTCTTATCGAATGATAAAAAACAAAAGAAAATAAGTTTACAGCCTGAAGGCATGGACACTTGTAAGTTATAAACAAAAGATTAAGGATACTGAATGATTTTTAAATTTAATTTTTTCTTCTTTTTTTTAGTGTCATCTATCCAACCTGTTGTAAGTCAATCAAAACAACCTGTTGTTAATCAATCATCTTTGGGAGCTGGCGGAGATCCATTTAATAAATTTGAAATTGATAAAATTAAGCAAAAAGAGGTAAGACTTATTGGGACTAGTAGGGAAACCTAATACAGTACCGTGGTATCACAATAAACTTTAGAGTCTATGTGTGTTGACGTAAAACGTCAGCAGCCACTTACAACCTAAGACTTATTAAAAATACCAAAAAAAATGCAACCAAACCAGGTTGCTACATTAGACTGGCATTTTTGGTGCCCATCGGTCAAAGTTTTGAATTTTTGGTGGAAATTTTTCAAAAATCCAAAACTTTGACCGAAGGGCGCCACGGGATAAAATGATCGGATTTGGCTCAAATTAGATTTAAATGAAAGATTGTCTTAAGCTCTATGAAATGGCCAAGGAAAAAAAAATTGTGATGCTTTTTAAAAAATTTCTTGAACGTAGGAAATTTTTTTCCAAATTTCAAATGGCGATATCTCGAAAACCGTTCGACCGATTTTATTTTTTTTTTATATTCGTGCTCACCGCATCAAAATTAACAAATATGATGTGTCGAAAGAAATTTTATTTTTTTATTTTTTTAAATTTTCAAAAATCCAAAACTTTGACCGCCGGGCGCCACGGGTTAATTTAATCCGATTGACCTTAAATTTGTACCACATAAGTTTTGGACCTTGGACAATAAAAATTTGCCCGGACACTTGGGAAAATCGAAAGTTGAGAAAAAAATGCCAGTCTATTGCTACATGTTTAATCCAATCTCAAATAGGTAAAAGAGTTATTCCACTGTTTCGAAATGAATTCATTCACTCCCATTATATTTAAAAAAGGGGAGATACGCAAATTGGCACAACTTATTCAAAAATGAATTAATTCAAAAACGAACTAATTTAAAAATGAACTAATTCAAAAATTATATAATTCAAAAATGAATTAGTTAAAAAGCGAATTATTTAAAACATTAAATAATTCAAACATTAAATAATTCAGAAATATAATTCAGGTTTCTTTGTTAGAAAAACATGCAAAGACAAATGCCTTTCATACAGAAACTGGACATAAATCAAAACAAATTAATTAAAAAATGAACTAATTTATAAATAAATTAATTTAAAAATTAATAAATTAAAAAATTATTTAATCCAGAAATGAATTATTTCAAATTATTTGGATAAATAATTAAAAAAAATACTGATTCAATATTAAATAATTAATTAAAAATAAATTAATTCAAAAAATGTATTAATTCAAACATGAACTAACTCAAAAATTAATTAATTTAAAAATTAATTAATTCAAAACTCAATCGATTCAAAAATGAATTAATTAAAATATGAACTAATTGTAAAATTACCCAATTCAAAAATCAATTAATTATAAAATGAACTAATTCAAAAATGAATTAATTGTAAAATTACCAAATTTAAAAATCAATTAATTATAAAATGAACTAATTCAAAAATGAATTATTTTTACAACTAATTAATTCAAAAATAAATTTATTCAAAACTGAATAATTAAAAAAATATTTAATTCAAAATGAATTCAAAAATGAATTTAAAAAATTAACTAAATCAAAAATGAACTAACCCCCAGTTTCTGTAACACGAACGTCATTCGTCTGCGATGAATTTGCATGTATTTTGTTTTTGTTACAATAACAAAATACCTGCAATTTGGTCGTGGACGAATTGCGTTCGTGTTACAGAAACTAGGGGTAAATCAAAAATTATTCAAACTAAATACTTAATAAAAAAATAAATTCATTAAAAAATGAATGAATTCAAAAATGAATGAATTTAAAAATGAATTAATTCAAACATGAACTAACTCAAAAATTAATTAATTAAAAAATTAATTAATTCAAAACCCAATCAATTCAAAAATAAATTAATTAAAATATGTACTAATTCAAAAATGAATTAATTGTAAAATTACCAAATTCAAAAATTAATTAATTATAAAATGAACTAATTCAAAAATGAATTATTTTTACAACTAATTAATTCAACACTGAAAAATTTATTAATTCAAAATGAACTAATTCAAAAATGAATTAATTTAAAAATGAACTAATTCAAAAATTAATTAATTCAAAAACTATAAAATTCAGAAATGAATTAAGCACAGTTTATGTATGACGAGCGTCATTATTAGGGATGAGATTTCCATGCAAATGCATGTTTTTTGTCGATAGTCTAAAAACGATATCGACCAATTATCTTTCCGAATCAAGAAATTTGCGCTAAAATGGCATCGATTTGTTTTTGCATATTTTGGCATATTTGGGTGAAAATGCATATTTTTGCATATTTTGATTTTAAATGCATATTTTTTGCATATTTGCAACTTTTAAATATGCACTTAAAAGTTGCAAATATGCACAAAATATGCATTTAAAATCAAATTGCATATTTTGGCATAAATGAGCAAAAACACAAATTGAAATTAATTTTTTTCAAAAACTATTTTAAATTTTAAAATTTTTTGGAAAGTAAGAAAAATTATTTTTTTTTGTCCTCTTAATTTCTAAAAAAATCTTGCTTATATAAAGTTTAAAATGTTACTATTTAAACCCGGCGTTATTTTTTGGTTTTTGAGAAGTTTTTCCTATGAAAACAAGATTTTTATTGTACACATTTTATTTTTTAGTGCATATTTTAAGGTTTTTTAGTGCATATTTTGAATTTTTTAGCGCATATTTTAAGCGCAAATTTTCGATTTTTTAGTGCATGAAAATCTCATCCCTAGTCATTATTATTATTTACATGTGTTGGAAGATGTGTTCCTACTAGAAGATATGTTCCTACGCAAATTGGCGCAACTAATTCAAAAATAATAATGAATTAATTCAAAAATTAATTAATTCAAAAATGAATTAATTCAAAAATGAATTAATTCAAAAATGAATTAATTCAAAAATGAATTTATTCAATAATGAATTAATTTAAAATGATTAAATTCAAAAATAAATTAATTCAAAAATAATCTTATTAAAAAATAAATTAACAAAAATGAATTAATTCAAAAATGAATTAATTCATAAATGAATTAATTCAAAAATGAATTAATTAAAAAATAAACCAATTAAAAAAATAAATATAAAATTATTTGTGTTTCAAAACTATTTTTTTTTCTTTATTTAGATCCAAAAATCTGTTAGTGCCCGCATGGAATATAACACCAAACTAGAACAAGATGATATGGAAGGTGTCGATGAAAACGAATGGCAAGATTAAGAGTTTTTGAATTGGCTTTTTTGTGTCTTATTCAAAAAAACAAATAAGTCTTTAGTAACTAGCGTAAGAATTAGTTTATTGTATGATCTCCTTTTTCTACCACCTCCCCAAAAACGACAACCGACCCTCCCTGAACTACCCCCAAACCTCCCTTTTGCTATTTGCTTAACATTAACATGAGCAAAATGTGTAATAAGTGTGCAAAATTTTTTGTCTAAGTAATTTTTGAGATTTGTGTTTATTTAACATGACAATTTTAAGTTTATATATTTAAATGAAAAAAAAAAACTAAAATGATAAACTTATTTTTACACCACGTATCTTAAAAATGTTTAATACACCAATATTTTTTTTTAGGTTAAAACTAAATTTTCTTAAAAAAATTTAAACTTAAAAAATCCCCAAACCTTTGTCTAGTCTATAGTATTTTATGTTATTATTTGTTTGCTTTGTTATTTAACTATAATTTAAAAATTTGAACAATTTTCTCTAGGTATTTTTTTAAAAAGACAATTTTTTTCTATAAGTAATCAAAAAACTAAACAACTCATTCCTCTTAAACAAATTGATATTCCAAAATATAAATGACAATTTTTTTTCGTAGTCATTTACCAAAAAAAAAAAATAGACTGATTTCCCAAAATTTACAAAAAGAAAACAACGCCAATACAATCTAAAGAAACGACCAAATTTTTCCAAAAAACGAAACGATTTTTTTTTATTAAACTTCCCCATTTGAAAAAATAATGATCATTAATGAAAAAAAAAAAACCAAAAGACTTGAAGAAAACAATTAATTGCCATATTATGAAAAATTTAAAAATAAAAATTTAAAACTTTTTTATAACCAATAGCGTAAATTAAAAAATAAAAATTTTACACCAGCAAAACGAAAAAAAAAAAAAATACGTTACACAATACCAACACTTTAAAAACACAGTAAAAATAAATTTTTTACATTTATACACATACTCAAAATAGTACATTATGTATTATGTATCATCAATCTATATGCAAATTAAATAAAAATAATTTTATTATTATTTAAAAAAATAAAATAATGTTCCCTTTTGAATACTTTTTATAAATATGTTTTAAAATATATTTCGCGACCTTGGGACAACAAGGTTCTATCTGTGCCTATTTCTTTAAGCAAATAGAACCTTGTTGCTCTAAGGTCTCGATTTATTAAAATGTTAAAGTTTTTTATGACAGAACTACTGCAATATAGAATAGAAACTAAATCCTTTAATAAATGTTTTAAATTTTCGAAGGTTTCGAACTTTAATTGGAAGCTTTACAATTTTAATTAAAAGCTTTCAAGTTTTTCCAATTTCAACTGGAAAATTTCAAATTAGAAGCTTCAGAATTCTAATTGGAAGATTTAAAATATACATTGTAAGCTTTCAAATTTTAACTGAAAGCTTTCAAATATACTGCAATCATTTTTAAAATAAAATTGATCGAAATCTTTTAAAGTTCTAGTAAAATCTTACAAATTTTTATTCAATTTTTATACCCTCCAACTACAGTATGGGGGTATACTCACTTTGTCATTCCGTGTGTAACGCATCGAAATATCGGTCGGGGACCCCATAAAGTATATATATTATTGATCAGTGATCAATTCTAAGACATTTTAGCGATGTCCGTCCGTCCGTCCGTCCGTCTGTCCGTCCGTCCGTCCGTCCGTCTGTAGTTAACACGATGCAGTCCAAAATAAAGTAGCTAGACCCTTCAAGTTTGGCACAAATATGTCTTATGTTCCTAGGCAGGTTAAGTTCGGAAATTGGCCAAATCGGACTAGGGGGAAAAAAGTTCCCCCTTGAAGAACTAAACCAACCTCTAAAAAAATACACTTTTTTACATGTTTTTTTTGTATTTTTGTTAATTAAATGAAACATTTGGTATATTTATTGCGATGGGAAGGTGCTCTCAACGTCCCCCACTGACCCTATCAACCCCCCCCAAAAAAAAAAAAAGAAACGCCCCTGACAAATTTTTGTTTTTAATTTTTTTTTACATTTTGGAGGGTATAATAGATTCGGCACAGCCGAATTTAACACTCTCACTTGTTTAATCATTAATTGGAATATTTAAAATTTTAATGGATTTTTTATAAAACTTTCAAATTTCAATGAATTTTTTTTAGAAAACTTAAATTTCAATTAAAAGCTTTCAAATTTTAATTGGAAGCTTTCAAACTTCTTTTAGACTTTTCAAATTTCAATTTAAAGCTTTCAAATTTCCGTTGGAATGTACCGAATTTCAATTGAAAGAATTAAAATATCAATTAAAAGCTTTCAAGTTTCAATTTCGAAATTCAAGTATATGATCATACTCTTTATAAAATTTAATTTGAATCTTTCAAATTTCATTCAATTTGATTTTTTTATAAACTTAATTTCCATTGAATGCATTTGAATTTCAATTGAAAGATTTCAAAATCTTTCAAATTTCTATTGAAATCACATATTTCTACACATTTCTATTCACTTGTTTAAACTTAAATTTGAATCTTTCAAATTTCAATGGATTTTTTTATAAAACTTTCAATTGAAAGCTTTTTAATTTTAATTGAAAACTTTCAGATGTACATTGAAAACTTTAAAATTACAATTGCAAGATTTTGAATTTCAATTGGAAGTTTTTAAATTTCAATTGGAAAATTTAAATTTTAAATATAAATTGGAATCTTTCAAATTTCAATTGGATTTTCTTATAAAACTTTCAAATCTCAATTGAAAGCTTTTTAATTTCAATTGGATGATTTCAAGTAAACATTGGAAGCTTTCAAATTTTAATTGAAAACTTTTAAATTTCTATTGATATACAAATTTGTATTCACTTTTTTAAACTTAAATTGGAATCTTTCAAATTTTAATGGATTTTTTTTTTTGAAACTTTCAAATTTTAATTGAAAGCTTTTAAATTTTTATTGGAAGCTTTTAAATATTAATTGGATGCTTTCAAATATTTGTTGCAAGCTTTTAAATATTAATTGGATGCTTTCAAATATTTGTTGCAAGCTTTGAAATATTTATTGAAAGCTTTGAAATATTAATTGGAAGCTTTAAAATATGGGAAGATTTTTTAATTTCAATTGGAAGTTTTAAATTTCAATTGAAAAATTGGAATTTTTATATCAATTGGAACATTTTTAAATTTCAATTGAAATATTTCAAATATACATTGGAAGCTTTTCAATTGGAAGCTTTCAAATTTGCATTCATATTTTTTAAAAATTAAGTTGAATGCAATATTTTAAATTTTTATTGAAATTTGGCAAATTTTTATTCACTTTTTTAAATTTTAATTGGAATCTTTCAAATTTCAATGGATTTTTTATGAAACTTTAAAATTTTAATTGAAAGCTTTTAAATTTTTATTGGAAGCTTTTAAATATTAATTGGATGCTTTCAAATATTTGTTGCAAGCTTTTAAATATTAATTGGATGCTTTCAAATATTTGTTGCAAGCTTTCAAATGTTTATTGAAAGCTTTGAAATATTAATTGGAAGCTTTAAAATATGGGAAGCTTTCAAATCTTATTTGAAAGATTTTAAATATACATTGATATTTTTTAAAATTCATTTGAATGAAATGAAACTTTAATTGGAATCTTTCAAATTTTAGTGGATTTTTTGTAATAAAACTTTCAAATTTCAATTGATCTTTTTTTCAAATTCAATTGAATGAAATGAGACTTTAATTGGAATCTTTCAAATTTTACAATTTTTTTTTGTAATAAAACTTTCAAATTTCAATTGGAAGCTATGAAATTTCTATTGAAAGCTTTCAAATTTCAATTTAAAGCTTACAAATTTCAATTAAAGGATTTTAAATATTAATTGGAAGCTTTAAAGTTAACAATTTAACTAAATGAAATCTTTCAAATTTCTATTTACATTTTGAAACTAAATGTAATTTTTCAAATGTCAATGGAGTTTTTTCATAACATTTTCAAATTTCAACTGAAAGCTTTCTACTAATTTCAATTGGAAGTTTTCAAATATCAATTAAAGATTTTCGAATATTGAAAGCTTTAAAATTTCAATTGGAAGCTATCGAATTTTCATTGCTCTTTTTAATTTTTCAATAAAAACAGTCCATTTCTTCAAATTTTAATTCAATTAAAATTTTCTATTTCAAAAAATGTTTGTGTAGTTCTGTCTTAAAGCTTTTGTTTTTTAATTGGGCTCAATTAAATTTCATAAATCTATTAAATTATATTTTTTTTTTTGATATTTGTTTTATTTTTATATGTATTAGTATAACAGTTTTACTGTTTTATTAAATATTTTTATGTTTATATTATTATTTTTTTGATATTATTTAATAATGCAAATTATCTGATAACACCAGCATTTCGACAACAATTTTTTTTTAATTATTAGTATTGCAAATAAGTATGATATTTAATTATAATAATATTAATAACATTTATATTTACAATACATTTATATATTATTTATACATATACAACAGCAATTATATTAAAGAAAAATAATAAAATAATACATAAATACAATTTATGCGCATTTTTAATTTTATTTTTTTGTAATTGGACTTTCACAAAAGTTTTGAGCGGATATCCTGAACACGGTGTTACACTTTTGATTGTAAAAACATTTGGTATCGTCGTGTATGGAATAATTCTTACTGCAGCTTTTGGTAACCATATTGAATCCGTTATTTAGAATTTTGAAAACAGGGATATGTTTTAAATGTCTACGCAAAAATTGGATTATTTGAATATTTTTCATATTACCTTGTTTAAATAATATTACAAAAAATAGATATAATTTATAAACCAACAGCCATTTTATCCGATAAATTTTTATATACATTTTCTTACCAAAACTAATTTTTGGACCACCCTTATGTTTTCCTCCATATACACAATGATCTCATTGAATCACCTTGTTATTTTCCCCACATATCCTAATGACTTTTTGGACACCCTACACCTCTCTTATATTAGGGGTTTTCACAGTCACGGGCAAATTAGTCTGGTAACATTTATGTTAAAAAAAAAAAAAACTTTTAAAACGTGAATTCTATCAAGCGCTAGCTCAAGATTTTTTTGTGTGTAGTAAAATTATTTGACGTTTAGCAAATAGCACACTAACCCCCTAATTTTGTAAAACGCAACGCGCCGCGTTGTCAAAATTTCTGTGCAATTTGTTTTTGTTACAACAACAAATTGTATTGAAATTTTGACAACGCGACGCGTTGCGTTTTACAAAATTAGGCCCTAAAATGCCAGAAATCGTAAAAACCCCTATATTTTTCTTACCACCCTAATATTTGTTGGACCCGAACCACAGACTAAATACAGACTCGACAGTAGAGTTTTATAAGAAAAAATGGGGAAAATCTAAGCGATTTTAGGAGAAAACACAGCGGTTTTTAGTCCGTTTTACGATAACATGGCAACACTTTCTACGACTTAGGAGTGAATGAAACAACAAAAACCGATCTGGCATCCATTTTTCTTATGGCGCGATATATTAGTTTTCTCTTTCTAACCTAATTCGTAGAATAATTTGAAAACATTAACCATATGGTTCAAGAATACTTTTTTGACATCTGTCACTTATGTCGAGTCTGTATTAGTCTGTGCCCGAACATTTATTTTAGGGTCGAACCAGAATCAAATTGCGTCGCGCAAGACGTAAAAAAAACCAACACATCAATTTTTTACGTCCGTTTGATTTAGGTACCTTACATTTAAATATGTATTAGAAACTAAAAATTATTGGGCGTTACGCCTTACGCGACGTAATTTAATTCAGGTTGGACGCTTAGTAGTTCAGATTGGTTTCTATTTTGTATTTGTTAAAAACTGTACTATTTGATACACAGTAAAAAGTTTTGGGTTAATTTTAATTCCTTGCTGGTGTGTATATATAACAATGCCAAAAATAGTTTAATTTATTCCATAAAAAGTTTACTTTTAAAGAGATAAAAAGAGAGTGAGAGAATGGATTTTTAATTTATTTTTGGGTGTTATAATTAAACAAAAATATGCTAAATTTATGGAAAAAAATTTTACACCTAAACAGGTGTTTATTTTAACAAGGCAGGACTTAAATTTCTCCAAAAATAAATAAAACAAATGTAAGGTTATGTTTTTTAATATTTTTGTGTATTGAATACAAATACAGACCAAATACATGAATTAAGTTAAAATCAAGAGGAATGTTGATTTGCCACCCAAACTCAGTACAACACTGCACAAAATAAACTGTTACTGCTTCTATATTAAGAAATTATTGTTGGGGGTAGGCACCGTCGTGATCTAAAAATTCCATCTCTCTGCCTTCTGCTTCAAGATTCAGCTGGCCTAAAAGTAAAGTTAACCAAAAATCAATTAAAATGATTGATAAACGTTTGTAGTCAATACTTTCTTGATATTTATATTTCGGTAGGAGTAAAATCTTCACTTTCTGGATCACAAATTTTGATAATATAAAGATTTTACTTTTGTGAACATTGCTAACCTCTTTTCTCACTTTCATTAAATGAAAAAGCATTTTTTTGTTCACTCAATATGACAGCTGTTTTCAATTCCTAAATTTTCTTAAACTTGATGAAATACAATTTTTTGATGACGTTTGACGTTTATTTTTTATAAGTTTTTCAAGAGAGATATTTAATTATTTTATGGCATCAAAATAAAACTAAAAGAAATAACATAAAGATAATCAAATTTTTAATCCCTATGTGGTTTAGCATATAGCCCATTTCGGATTTAACTTTGAGTTTAATTCCAAAGTAGTTTAAAATGTGCTCCGCTCGGTTTTAAATATAACCCAAAACTTTTTACTGTGTAGCCTATTTACAAAAAAACCGTTATACTTCAATGACATTTAAGCGTTTCATAGAGAAACATAGAGGCGAAGGTGAAAGAAAAAATAATATCACTATCTTTTTCTAATTTCTCACATGTACGTTGTCGATGTGAATTCACCACACAATACATGTTTACAAGTCGTACTTTGACAACAAATACATGTATACAAGTTGTACTTTGACAACTCAATTTTTGACGCCTTCGCCTCTATGTTTCTCTATGAAGCGTTTTTTGATACTATGCTCTTGGCAACCCTTATTAAAATATTCACCTTAACACTGATGCCAATCATTTTGCAAAGCAAAAAAATCGCTAGGAAATATTTTAATTCACCAACAAATAGACACAGACTAATACAGACTCGACAAATATGATAGGTGTCAAAAAAGTATTTTTTAACCATATGGTTAATGTTTTCAAATTATTCTACGAATTAGGTTAGAAAGAGAAAACTGATATAGCGCGCCATAAGAAAAATGGATGCCAGATCGGTTTTTGTTGTTTCACTCACTCCTAAGCAAAGGTTCGAAAGAATTAATTCTATTGAGAATTAATTCTCCAATAAAATTAATTCGACTTCAGTTATTTGAATTTATCATTCTTTTATTCAATTCACTTAAAAATAATTCACAGGCTTCATTCTCAAGAATTCATTCCCAAAGGAATTCAATTCCATAGGGAATTAATTCTTTCTTTTTTAAATTCAATCTATTACAAATTGAATGAACATTTTTTTTGTGCATTCCTTTGAATGAATATTATATGTTCTTCATTCCTTTGAAAATGTGTTGGCAGATATTTGAACAAATACGAAAAATGTGATAAAATACGTATGTTTATGAAGCATTCTACCAATTCAAGTGTGTTGAACCTATTGGGTCCTAAAAATAAAGTCTTAAAACTAAAATTGCCGTATCTCGAAAACTACGCATGATAGAGCTAAACGGAGAAAAATTTCGGATCAAAATCGGTGGCGACCCTATAAAGAAATTGGCCTGTTCACATGTGTGGACCCTATTAAGTTCTAACTTTGAGTCTAAAAATTCGAATTACCGAAAATTTTAAAACGCTCATATCTCGGTAACTGCCGGTGACATGACAAAAAGTTGCGAAGCAACTTTGTGGCTCTTCTTCTGTAGTTCAACTTTCCCCATCAATTTTGATCCGAACTTTTGATCCGTTTTGCTCTATCTAGCTTAGTTTTCGAGATACGACAATTTTAGTTTTAAGACTTTATTATTAGGACCCAATAGGTTCAAAACACTTTAATTCGTAGAATGCTTCGTAAACATACGTATTTTATACCATTTTTTGAATTTGTTCAAATATCTACCAACACATTTTTCAAAGGAATGAAGAACATATAATATTCATTCAAAGGAATGCATAAAAAAATGTTCATTCAATTTGTAATAGATTGAATTAAAAAAAAAAAGAATTAATTCCCTATGGAATTGAATTCCATAGAGAATTAATTCTATGGGGAATTAATTCAACTGAAAGTTAAGCTTCGTGAATTAAGCTTGAGAATTAATTCATAGGGAATGATTTTAAAGAATGGACAATTCTATGAAATTGAATTATATTTCCAAAAGGGAATTAAAGAATTAATTCTTTCGAACCTTTGATATCTACACGCCAAAAAAATCTATGTCGGAGTGAGCAAAAATCTGATCAAAAATATGCTAAAGGTCTATTCACACCTGAGGTGAAATCTCGCAAAAAAATCGACTCACGCACACTCACTCACGCAAAAATCTTACTCTCACACTCCACTCACAATCACGTGAGTGAAATTGAATTCAGTCACACTCATACGTGATCAGGCGTGAATCACGCTCTAATCTGCTCATCTCTAATTTGGACTACTACAAAACATGCAATTAAAAATCGCTAGATCAATTATAAAAATAGCTAAGTTAGCAACAGTATTTATGAAACAGCATTTAGCTTTCATATGTATCAAATTAGCTTTAACAACACTGATGCCAACTAATTTAAAAAAAATTGCTAATTACTTTATTAAAATGTTTGTGCGGAAGAGTTTGCGATTTACAGTGCATCATAAATGTTTAGGGTAAAAACAGAACCTGTAACAAATGAACTTTTTTCTTTTTGTTATATGGCAATCAGACATTTAATTTACCATTCAATTTTTAATTTTTTAAACTTTTATGAATTAATTCATGCTTGAAATAATTTTTTGAATTAAATTTGAACTATGTTAAAAAAAACATAATTAAGTTTGTGAATAATTCAATTTTATTTCAAGGTTAGGTTAGCGTGACGGTGCCAGATCGGCACTCCGCATAGACCAATTTGTCCACAGCGATACCACAAAACTTTTTCCGCATATCGATGTAAACTAAATACATTGACCTTCATTGCGAATTGCTTTAAACTTTTCAGGTCTATACTCGTAATTTCCTACAAAGTCACGAACATTGAACTGCCTATATTTGATAAATTTTAATTCAAATAATTAATTCTTTATGAATTTCAAAATTAATTAATTAAAATAAATTAATTAAAATGGATTCTTCAAAGGTCTGATGGCAATGTTATCAATTACTTGTCACAAAAGACGGAACAACTCTACTTTACTGGCATTGCTCCAATTTTCGAGGAGAAACCAAGGAAACAAAAATCAAGGATCGGCGATAAATATTTCGCGAGATATACCGCTTTAAAGTTTAAAGCAAGAAAACTTGTTAATTGATTCAAAAAACGGACTTCACTATTGAAATCAGCATGCCTTAATTGTATAAAAATGATGGTCACACCTCGTGGCACAAATATTTTTTTTTGTAACGTAGTGTTATTATTCACAAAAGGAATTATATATTTTTAAAATAAATCCATATTCCCATTTACATTTTTAAACTAGTTAAGGCACTTAAACATTTTTATGTACCTTAACAAGTTTTAATTTAAACATATTTAAGTGGTTAAACATGTTTAAAAAAATTAATGCGAATTTGGTATAATTCAAATATAAAAAATGTATTCACAAAACGAATTAATTCTTCAAAAGGTCTGTTTTAGAGACAATTTTGTGGCCTACGAAAAAAATCGCTTTCTACAAGAAAACCTCTAAAATAGCAACAGTATGCAAAGACCAATTACACAACACGCAGCTTTGTTATGTGTCAAACTACCTAAATTGTTGTTGTTTTGTATGCGAGAAAGTGAAACAACCACTATTTACCTCTCTTTTTAGCACACAATAATCCGAGCTTCGGCTTTAATTTGAATTGAGCGCGTTTCATAGTTTAATTTTGTCAGTTTGTCAGTTTGGACGTATTTTTTTTGGTAAAAAATATACGCATGCGTTACGGTATTACTTAAAACTAAATGGAGAAGGTGGTTTTTCTTAATTGTTGTAAATGTGTGT
The DNA here is from genome assembly GCA_963921195.1 of Pegoplata infirma. Taxonomy (NCBI): domain Eukaryota; kingdom Metazoa; phylum Arthropoda; class Insecta; order Diptera; family Anthomyiidae; genus Pegoplata; species Pegoplata infirma. Next base: position 30,472,516 of record OY992540.1, on the reverse strand, counting down.
AATTGAAGAAAAGAAAATACCAAAAAAAGAATAATTGAGTGATTTTGAAATTATTTGTTTTCTTATTTAAAAAAAAAAGAGTGGCGTAAACGAAAATAAAAATAAGAAAAGTTATATTAAAACAAACAAATTTAAAGAAAAATTATTAAAAATTCCTTAAATGAAAAAGATTTGTGTATTGGAAAAAAAGGAATAAAATAGGTGAACAAAGAGAGAAAAACCAGAAACCTGACGAATTGACCATATAAATTCAGTACAAAAAAGTGGTTTATATTGAAGATTCTTATACTCTTCTTAAGTTTTTCAACATAAAAGTGTGAGAATTTTGTAAAAAAAAAAATTGAAAATTTTAAAGTGAACATAAAGTAAAAAAGAAAACTAAAGCTATGTGGTTGACGACCACTTTAAGGAACGACTTAAAGTCGTTAAAGTGTGTGAATTGAAATACAAATACAATAAAAAAATTGTATTGTAGAGAAATAATACAACAACAAAAAAGTATAACAAAGGATTAAAATAATTTAAAGTAGAAATAAGAAAAAAAAAATTTAATTAAAAATGATTTTAAATACGAAATTAAGTTCAAACTAAAATTTAAAAATAAATGGCAACAAAAATTTGAAAACTATTTCAAAAAAACTAAACCGCGAGCCACATAAGCAAAAATTTTTTTTTGCTTAAAATCGCCAAAAAGGAATTAAGTGTCTTGAATCTGGAATATATATATATAGATATATCATTTGGTGGATTCTTCTCTTCTTCTCTAACCAAGCAGCAGCCACAAAACTGGATTACAACAATGTGGCTACTGGTTAAAAACCACACCTTTGCCAAGTCTGATATATTTTGGATAAAATATCTAACAATATTCCTTTTAATATTTTCTATATTACAAGGCACATCCGCAACGGGTAAGTTTTACTAAAAAAAAAAAATTAAGAAATTAGTATAGGGAGATTTTATAATACAACAAAAAAAATCTTAACATAAAAACATAAGTAGAAGGAAAAAAAAAATCTCATATTTAATTGTTCTCCATTTTGTTTGGTTTTGAAATGCAATCCAATAATATGTACATATCTTGCTTTTAAATCAAATTCAAAAGATACTCACAAATGCTTACACACAGATACTCTTTTTTTTTAACTCATACATGCATATGTATGCTCATATGCACAGGCAAACGAGAAAAAAATAAACCACTCATACATTCACAATTCCCTTTATAGCTCGCTAGTAGCTGCTTACTTACTTTTTTTTCTGCTGTTCATGCAACTGCCACAAACAAGTCTTGAGTCTTGGTGATGATGATCATTGTAATTCCTTTGTACGTTATTTTTTTTCTCTTTATGTTATTTCTTCGTTCATTCTTGTGCTTTACCAAAGTTGTCAATTTTATTATTTTCCAAGTCAAATTTAGCGATTATTTCTTTAAAGTTATTATTAAAAAAGAAATACATAATTACATTGCGCAGCAGGACTTAAATATTGCATGAAAATATAGTAAAGCCAAGATTTTGCATGAAATACGATTGAGGAAGCAGTTATTTTTTCATAATGAATGAAAAACAAACTGTGAAAATTATGCAAAAACTTAGGTATTTTATTTTTTGTTCTTGGAAACCGTCCTTAAGAAGGGGTTTTCACATCCAAAACAGAACTGGATAGTTTATAAGGGTTGGAATATAATAAATCCTTTTAAAAGTCGATTCGAAGTAGAAATAATAGTCTTGCAATGTATTTATTGCAACTTTGCTTAAATAATGAAGTTACCTTATTATGGGTACCAGGGCACGAAGGAATAGAAGGAAACGAGAAAGCAGATGAACTCGCGAAACTTGGACCAGATGGCATAGGTACCACCATAATGCTTTCACCGCCACTGCAGCATTACAAACTAAAACGAAATACCCTTACTGTCGCCAAGGCAAATCGAAGATGGAAGGAACTTGGGACAAGTCGTATAAGCAGAATTTTATGGCCACGCTATGATTTAGGAAGAACTAAATTCTTACTTACACTTACGAGAATAGAATGTCGTATGTTGACAGGTTTAATAACGGGACACTGTCTTGTCGGAAAACATGCCAAGAGCATAAATCTTATAACGGACGCAAGCTGTAAAAGGTGCGAGACACCAGACGTCGAGGAGACCATTGAACACATCCTGTGTCACTGCCCGGCTTTGGCACGAACTCGACTATCAATTATAGGAAGTTCACAGTTCGAGACTTTGGAGAAAATTACGAGGATAGGCCTTTTTTGTTAATAAATATGTTCGTGATTGTTTAAATACCGTGATTGTTTAAATATATGTCATCCAGCAGCCGAATTAAAACTTTTTGTATTTTTAGGTTATGTTGAATGTAACAAAATTTTCGAGGTGTCCTTACATTTTCGTTCATAACTTTTGAACCTCTGAACCGATATCGCTCAAATGCAATACCAAACTGCTTAGAAGAACTTCCAAAGAACTTCTTAAAATCGATCACTGATCAATTATATATATTATATATTTATGGGGTCCCAGACCGATATTTCGATGAGTTACAAACGGAATGACAAACTTATATATACCCTCTATCACTAAGTGGAGGGTATAAAAACAAACATACGATTCTAAGCAATTAAAAAAAACTTAAATCAATGAATTTTTTCTCGAAAAGTGTCTAAGAACTAAGAAGTGTTTCTTTACGAAAAAATATTTTGGAATCGAATTTTTTTTTTTGAACATTTTCTGTTTTAAAATGTTCAGATTCTGATTTTTTTTTTAAACAGAAATTGACAGATTTTAAAATTCTGAGACATTCTTTTATTGAAAAATTCCTTGATTCTAAAAACTCATTTGCTCAAATGCAAACAAAGTGGGACTTCAGCTAAATTTGTCTAAAACAAAATCGATGCGCATCAACACTGATATTCCCCATCCATTTAAACTACGTAATCAACACCTCGCAGACGTTGATGAATATCTTTATCTTGGATCCATCGTAGACAAGCTAGTAGGTAGTGCAGCTGACATTCAGCACGGTATCAACAAAGCAGGTCAAACGTTTGCAATGATTAACAAAGTATGGAAATCTTCAAACATATCCCGTCGCACAAAAATAAAAATATTTAACTCCAACGTGAAATCAACATTTCTATATGGCTGTGAAACCTGGAATATTTCCACATACAATGCTAAAAAACTTCAAGCGTTTACTAACTGGCGTCTAACAAGGGAAGTCTCCCTAGTGTCACCCGCGGATCTTCATGGAATTGGTTTTATTTTGTAGAGCAGAATAAATAAAGGGACACGTATTTTTTTTAGCGGCCCAAATTCATATTTAGGGGGTAAAAAGGAGAGGGAAGACAAGGCCATTTTTCAGTTTTTTTGTTTATCTCCTATATTATGCAAAGAAACCTAGTCATGTTGCATACCAAATGAAAGGTCTTTGGAAAACCTAGCTACGTGTTTGAATTTTCGTTCTTAACAACATATCCAAATTTAATGAAGATCGGAGGGTGACACCAGGAAGACTTCCCTTGTAAGACGCATACTAAAAATATTCTAGCCAAACACTATCAGTAACGAAGAGCTTTGGTTCCGAACACAAGAACCACAAATTACGAAATCAATAAAAATCCGCAAATACAGATGGCTCTTCGAAAAACTCCTGATAACATCACAAGAAAAGCGCTTGAATTTAATCCACAAGGTAGTCGAAGAAGGGGTCGTCCATGTAACACCTGGAGACGTAACACTATTAAAGATATTCAAGACGCAGAATACAGCTGGAGTCAAATCAAATGAATAGCCGAAAACAGAGATGAGTGGAAGAATCTTCTTGTGGCCCTTTGTTCCTCCTAGGAATTTAAAGAATTATATATATAAAAACTCACTGATTTCACCGTCTGACAACCAATATTAAACATGAACCGGATGATATACGGTTGATATACATCTGAAAGTAGAGATTAAATGGAGTAAAACTGCATTTACAGTTTTTCATTTCGTAATCCTGTTTCCTTTTAAAAGGACTTTAAATTTTTAAATGATGAGATTTTGTAAAATATTTTTTAAATATTTCTACTTTTCCTAGGATGACACTGGTGATGATAAATGAAAGAGGAGGATCACGCCTAATTTTTCCTTTTTTTTATTTTGTCAAAGGATAAACACAGAGCTTCGTTTTGGACGGAAATTTGAGATCGTGATACCAAGCAGACTAAAGTGGGACGAAGGTGGCCCAAATGGGGACATTAGAAGCCTAAACTGGTATACTGACGGACCAAAAATGTCCTCTGGAGTGGGAGCTGGTGTTTTCTTCCCTGACATGCGGATCTCTGAACCCATGGATAGGTGGCCTACAGTTTTTCAGGCTGAAATTCAGGCTATTATAATATGCGTTAGAATTGTTATTGCAAAGAGTAAAAAGGGTACTCATATTTCAATCTTCTCTGATAGCCAGGCAGCACTATCATCTTGCGAGTTTAAATCTAATAACATATTCGCATTCATTTAAACTAGTTTAATTATGTGTTTTCCCCGTTCAATTTTAAACAATTTATCTGTCAAAATAAAACGAAGTTTAATTTTGACGTTTAAATTGTATGGGGAAAACCAATAATTAAACTAGTCAAAAATTAATGCGAACACCGTTTAAACTAACATAACGGTGTTTTCAAAAGTCTCCTAATCATTGAGATTTTGAGGGTAATGAGCTTGCTAGAAATGCCTCAACTACTCCTATGAACGGACCCTAACTCGATTGTGGAGTGAATTGGTCCACCTTCTTGACCATAATTAGGGGTTTAAAAAGGACAGACTTCTTAAACTTGTGGAAGAATTCAGGAGGTTTATGCCAATTCAAAGCACAAATCGTGCCACTATCATATGGAAATATTCTTAATCACACCAAAAGTGGCATCAGGTTTTCTTACAGGACATTATAAAGTAAACTATCACTTGCATAATTTAAACCTTTGTACATCGCGTTTGAGTCGACTTTGTCTGGAGCAAGTGGAAGGATCAGAAGACTGTTCTTTGACAGGGAATTATTTAATTCTGAGGATATAAGGCTGGCTTCTACATTCTCTGTTCTAATGTTCATTAAGAACATTAAACAGAGATTGAATTAAATTTATAGATCTTGGCACAAAAGACCCATAAGGGTCGCAGTGCCGGCCGTTAGGGCTAGATCTCCCCTTGAATAATAATAACCCTGAAAATTACCACCCAATTCCAATTTGCTCTGTGCTCTCGAAGATGATAGAAAGCACGGTTAATTACAGTCTTATAAATTATTTGGAGTCTAACTCACTTCTTAATGATCGGCAGTATGGTATCCGTAAAAGTTGTTATACGGGAGACTAGATGTCGTTTCTATCCTAACATTGGAGTCGTGTCCATTCACCGTTTTGTTTCGAGTAAGGTGGTTGCTCTTGATATTTCCAAAGCTTTTGACTGTGTGTGGCACGGCGCACTCGTGGCTATGCTTAATGCTTTTGGTGTCGGTGATAACTTCTCTCGATTTATATCGAGTTTTCTCAGAGATCGTACTATACGTGTTGTTATAAATGAGATCTCTTCTAATGAATTTTTTGTTAGAAGCCGTTGTATCGCAAGATTCTGTTTTTCACCCCATTTTTTTCCTTAACTTTAATAATGACCTTCGGGTCAGACTACAATCCTATCTATTTTTTTGCAGATGATAGCAACACTTGTCATTCATTTTCTTTCGTTTCTATGCCGAACTTTGTTAGGATTGGAGGCATGTGGTAATAATTGAATGACACGCTCAATCAGGACCTTCTGAAAATATCAGAGTGGGGTCGAGCAAATTATGCTCGCAAGACCCAGTGTTGTATGTCAACTCACAGACGGGCTGTTGAGCCAACATTGTTATCTGCATGCTCGCAAGACCCAGTGTTGTATGTCAACCCACAGACGGGCTGTTGAGCCAACATTGTTATCTGCATCAATGGGTGGTATCAGTATTGAGGAATCGGTAGTGTAAACGAAGCCTTACGAAATAAGAGAACTTATTTCTGCAACCAGAATTTTCATTCGTAAAACTCGCTAATCTAGTAAAGCGCATCCGATTGGACAGTACTATACGCATGTCGAACTATACGCATGTGAAATAAACTTCCACCTTTGTATATTAACATAAACAAAGGTCGAGTCAGGCTCAACCCTAGATGGTATCACTTGTTGTGTGAATGTCCGGGTCTGATGAGGCGCCGCCTTAAGTAGTTGGTGCAAAGATTTTCATTGCCATCTCTAGCAGAATATCTTAGAGAATCAGGGTGGTTTTAGAAGTAGAATTTTTAGTATCAGAGGAGGAGTGGCAGAAAAAACACTTAAGAGAATCACAATGGGCCTTATGGCCTCCGAGTGAATTCGCCAAATTGGCGGAAATACTCGGGGGTAAAGTAGCGCTCAAAAAGGCTCATAAAGGAAGCACTTTTTCAAGGCTTAAGAAGGGTTTTTAAAAAAAAGTTCTTTTTTAACCCATCCGAAACAGAACTAACAATTTTTTACATTAATTAAAATTTTTTTTTTTTGGCGATTTTTCTACCCAAATGTTACCAGCATTGAGCATACTGCTGTTTTCAAGTACGGCTTTTCATATGATTTTTTATTGTTGTTAGCCAAGACATATACCACCCTAGACTACCAACTAAACAACACACAGATGCAATAAAATACACAAACACACACACACAGTGCTACACAAAACAGGCCAGGCAGTCAGTCAGTTAGGCCAGTTTAATAGTTCCCATTAAATATAAAGACAGGCATCGAGCATAAAGCATAAAACACGATTATACTTCGTTTATTCCAATATTTTTTTTTTGTTTTTGCTGTTGTTTTTATTTTTTCCTTCTTCTTAATTTCTTTTCTCTTCAAATTCGTTTTAAGTTAGAATGAGATAAAAAAAACTGATCATATGTGTGCTTTCTATCTCTTTTTCTCTTTGACAAAAATCCTTTTTATTACATTTTGCTTTAGTTTTATCTTTAAAATCCCATTTTTAGGAAAAAAAGAACATATTTTTCACCACAATTCTGTTTTGTACGAATATCTTTTGTATCTGAGATTTTTTTCCATTCGGGTGTTCGTCTTTGTTTGTAAAAGTGTATGTGTTTTGGAATATGATCTCTTAGACAGGTGTCTGTCCTGGTTGTAGTACATATAGAAATTTATTTTAAAACTAAGAAAATAAAGTTTTTTTTTTGGTTCTTGTTTTATTTATAAAATTTCTACTTTTTTTTGGGGTTTTTTGCATATTTCTTTTTTGTGATTTTTTTTTGATCATGATTTTGTTTAAAATGAAGTTTCGTAAATTGGGTTTAAAATGCCGTCGGCGTTTTGAAGTTACAAAAAAAAACTATTAACATTTTTTCCCAAGATTATTGAAATTCCTTTTGAATTATATAAAGTGAAGAGTTTTTTTCAGTGGGCAATTTTGAGCTGAACTTAAATTTTTTTTAATAAATTTCTGTTCCAAAATTTAATAATCACTACCGTTTATCTTTCCTCCTCCAATAAATATTTTTGCATTATGAAATAAGATGGCAGAGTAACGGAACATTTTTTATTGCTAAGTTTATCCTTTTTAAATACTTGTACTCGTTTTAATTGAATTAAATCTATAATATTGTCATATTTCACTTTAAAATTTAAGAGTTTCCATTATCTTTAATTTTAATTGTAAATAATCTTCTTTCGAAGACGTTTTTGAGGTCTTAGGATTTGTCCACAATTTAACACAACTATTTATTGAGGAATATGTTTGGACATTTCATAAAAAATTTCCTATGATTTACCTGAAAGTTTTTAATGAATAAATCACAATCAGTGTTGCCAATTTAGCCATTTTCCGGCTAGATTTAGCTCCTTTTGAACTCGTTTAGCCGGAGAAAAAGGCATTTAGCTCTTAGCCGTTTTTTTAGCCATTTTCGAAAATATTTTAGCAGTTTTTTAGCCATTTTTGAGTTTTCGGTTAAAAAGTAATTTTTAGTGTGTTTTTTATACTAAAATAGAGAATTAATTGGGTTTTAAGTTTATACAGATCGAGCACAGATTCTAATACTATTTGTTATAAAGGTTTAAGTTGAAAAATATAAGAGAAATTTTAATTTTTAAAAATTATAGACATTTCTGGTATTCCCAAACCGGTTTCAAACACTTTTGTTTTGTGTTTTCATCAGAAGGATTTTAAATGTTGGATTGTTTTGTTAGTACACGCAAAAAAAAAATCTGTGTAAGATTGAGCAATCCTACTTGGTAAAACTTTTTTCATACCAAAAAAAAATTTTTACCAAATTTTTGCTAATATTATGCTTGTCGATGTTAAAGTAACATAATTCATTTTTTATGTAAAATAACCAAGTAGCTTGCACAATAACGCAAATTACCTGCACAAAAATTTATGGAAAGAAAACAACAAAAAAACAAATACAGACCGCCATTTCCATTTTTTTTGTGTGCGTTGTTTGTTTATTTTTTGTGTTATAAAAACGTAAAAAGGAAATTGATAAATAAAATAAAAATAAATTAATAAATAAAAATAAATAATTAGTTTTCTAAAAGATAAATAAATGCAAGATAAAAGAATGTTAAAGTTAATTTTGCTTTCATCACTTAAAACACCATTCATTAAGAAAAACCAATGGAGTCCCAGACGTATGTTTCGATGAATAACAAATGGAATGATAAAGTGAGTATACCCGCATTCCGAAGACACCAATAAGGTTTAATAGATTTTTAGTGTTTGAAACCGGTATGGGAAATACCAGAAATGTCTATAATTTTTAGAAATTCAATTTTTCTTCTGCATTTTTTCAACTTGAACCCTTATAAAAATTAGTGTTTGGTAATAATTTTCTATTTTTACAGGGTACTGCTAAATAAATTTTTGAAGCTATGGCGAATCCTTCACTACAATAAAGAGCGTGGACACCAATCCTGCCTTTAGGTATAAAATTAAAACCTAAAAACCCAAAGCCAAGGGAGTCCATACCTGTTTTGAGTTACAAATGGAATGACAAAGTAAGTGTTCCTCCTTACCAAGAGACCAATGGGGTTTACCAATTTTTTAAATTAAAAATATATGTTTTGTAATAATTTTCTATTTTTACAGGATGCTTTTAAATAAATTCGTGAAGCTATAGCGGATCCTTTACTTCAAGAAGAAGCGTAAGCAGCAGTCACTCGAGAAAATTGTACAAAAAGCGTCAGTTGGTCGGTGGTAAATTAAATCCTACACAACATTTATTACATTAATATGGATTTATTCTGTGAAAATTTTAAATTCAACAAATATACAAATTTTTACAAAAATTTATTGAAAATTTATTTTAGCATAAATGTGGTAATTTTTAGCATTATTTTTAGTCATATTTTCTAATAATTTTGGAATATTTCACCATATCTCTTTTGGTATATTTTACCAAGTTTTTACTTAAATAGCATTAGCATTTTCTTCAAAATTTTTTACATAAGTGTTTTGGCTAAATTACGAAAACTACTTCGTCGGTTGTAGTTTTAGCATATTTTTGGTAAAATTATGCCAGATTTTTGCTCACTCCGACACAAGTTTTTTTTTGCGTGTAGGTAATTGTTTTTCATATATTTGAGTTTTTATTAACACTAGTCTGGAATGAAATCACGTAAATTTTTGTCATATTCATACCATGAACATTATACTAAATTTTAGACGATCTAGCAATGCCCGTTTCTCTGTCTTTTAAAAATACGCTAACGTCCAAAACTTAACTTGAAGGCTGATTGCTGAATCGTGGCATATATATTTTAGCAATTCTTCTGGTCAGGTTACAGCGAAAACAGTCCCAAGGGTAAAAAGTTTCCCCTCGAATTCACGTGTTAAAAAGTTTTTTTAAGCCAAAATAACTAAAAAAGATTTTTTAATTAAATAAATTTTTTGTAGTCAAAATTTTTATATATATTTTTATAAAAAATTTTAATATAAAATATTTAAATCATTCAAAAAGTGTTTTGAACACTCTTCATTTTACCTAAAATATGCCAAAACAGTAACAAAAGATCTCCTTATTTTAATATATGTATCAAAAACGGTACAAATATGAATTTACATTAGTTTTTCTTAAAAAGTAAAATATATATTTTAGCCTTTTTTTAGCCATTTTTTAGCCGTTTTTTAGCCGTTTTTTCAAAAGGATTTAGCCGTTTTTGATAACCAAGTTCTGGCAACACTGATCACAATGTACATTTCAAATAATGGAGCCCTTCGACCATTTATTAGCCCGGAACCATTCTTTGGTTTACAATCGGGATACGATAGGGAAAATCTCAAAATATGTAGGGAATTCACAAAGCACTATGACAAAATTCTTACTATTTTTGGACAAAAAAATCTAAGTGTCCTTCAAACATAACTTCCAGTTTAGGAAGATTAGGAAATTTTCAGACACAAAAACATGCAGAGGCAGCGAAATAATGAAAGAGGCAACACCACTTTCTCTTTATTCTCTTATATTATGAGCAGGAAAGAGGGAGTAGTGTTTGTGGATATTTGATTTTGGTTTTTCAAAATGCTGTTAACAGGGAAGACCTCTGCAGGGAGTTTTTTACACAACAGATCTTAGTGTCCTTACTTGTTACCAAACTGGCCATTGTAATCTTCGTATTAATAGAAGATATAAAATTTGTCTGACAGGAAAACATGCAGATTTTACAAAATAAAGGAAGAGGCGGCAATGTAATAATTTTGATCCCATGATCAAGTGTATTTATTTTTCCGTTGAATTACAAATCATTATTTATTTCAAGCTAACTGAGAACTGGTAACAATGACCGTCGTCTCGTTGTGTCGAAATCGACAAAGGGTTCTGGTGGGAATCGAACCCACAATCCCGAGGATCATAGGCTAGCACGCTATCAAATAACCTACAGGGATCCCCTGGTAGCACGCTACCAACTAACCAACAGGGATCCCCCAAGAGACGGCACTACTACACTAAAGAGTAGTGTATGTATTTGGATTTAAATTTTTCCAAATTGGCGTTAACTGAAAACTCTTCTGCATGGATTTTATTCCACATACTTATGAACAATTTTCTTTGTAATGCGAGTTTATTTCACATACGAAAAAATCAACTTATAAAGGAATTTTCTCTGGTATGCGTTATGCGGTTCACTTGGAACTCTTGCCATGGAATATCAATAGAACAGTCTTACACATCTCACACTCCGATGATACTCCAAAGACATTGTAATCTTTGTTATTACCGGAAGATAAGAAAAATATCTCACATGGACACATGCATATTCAGCGAAATTAAGGAAGATAGGGCACTTTGCCCTCTTTCTTCATTATAAGAAGTAGCAAAGAGGGAGTAGGGTCATTGGATATTTGATTTGACGTTTTCCAAAATGCAGTATAGAGGGAAGACATCTACATGGAGTTTATTTCACAAACGGGTATATCGATCATATATAAATATGAATTTTCCCTGGTATCCGTTGTGTGGCTCACTAGGAAAACGGTAACAAACGGATGAGCTCTTCTAGGTCAATCTCGAGGCTCGCTTATCTCAGCAGAACTCTTACCATGAAAATATCGATGGAACAGTGTTACACACCCCACATTCCGATGATACTCCAAAGAGTCAATACAGTTGCATATCTTACTGTCATTGATAACCTTCGACGACCTTCATATCAGTTGTATATTCAGGAGATCGGCTGCAGTGATGTAAATCCTAAATTCTTGATAAAATATGGCACTTGAATGCTTCTTTCGACACTTGAAAAAAATATTTGTTTGTTCTAACGGACATCACACTGGAACATTAGGAGTTTCCAATTTTAGGTTGGAAAATTGTTGGTTTCTTACCTCTTCTTACCCTTGCAGAGATATGCATCGAAAATTTCTTTGATCTGTACCTGCAGTTCTGGCTGTTCTGGAATTTATGCCGTTGTTCTCGAAAAATTCATTAATGTTATCCGACCGGGTTCTATTTCTTCTTCCTTTTCAAAACAAGTTTTAAAAACTTGTTTAGGAATTCGAAAATCTGGCATTCTTATCATGTTACCATACCATCTGACCTTACATTTGTTTGATGTTGTTTCCACAGCCCGTGTTTGGTTAAGCATAGGTTAGGTAAGGAGGTAGCCGCCTATTGGCCAGCTTACATGCCTCCTTCGATGAACGTGGTCCCGTTGTGTTACCTTAGAGAAAAGAAAAGATAAGGAGAGGAGATGGAGAGATAGAAATAATGATTAAGAGGCCTCACTAGAAAACAAACTGTACCGGTAGATTCCCGGGTGAACGAGTTTATCCTACTGATATCCATATCAAGTTCGCCAGCCGGATTGCCAAAATTTTCGGACCTCCGAAATCTTACTCGGAAATTCTCAAAAGGATACGAATGAGTGTGTCAAATATATTTTGTCGCCCAACCTTAATAGGCTTGGCGCATGATCGAAGAAAAATTAATGACAAATCTTGCTGTCGTCTGCAAAAGAGTATAGGTTTTGAACTTTGACAGAAAATGTCAAAATAGGAGATAGAACAGAACCTTAAAGTACTCCTGAGTTAGCTGAAACTCATATATAAATATGCATTTCATGATGAGGTATTTGAAAAAAATTAAAAAAGTCACTACCGGCACCAAAAACAATTAGCTTAGCTACAAGCACTTACGCTCAAACGCCTTTAAGGATTCTGAAATCTAATAGTAACTGATTTGGATTGTTAACTCTAAGGATGTTGATATCCTGGTTTCTGGAAGACTTTCGGGCGAATGGAATATTTTCCAATTCATACGACAATACGCATAATTCTAAGACAAGGTGTGGATCCATTAACCCTTAATATCATCTTGGAATATCTTGCAGCTCACAAAGCTTTGATATATATAGATGACCACAATCGATATATTTATCTCTTTGTCAGAATTTACTTAATGTAGAACATTGTATATCTTATGTCCCTTCTTGGATTTGGTAAGGAAACAACCAGCATGTTAGTTGAATCACACACAGGACACTCTGCAAAGGGAACGTATGACCGAGTGCATGGGTATCTCGAGACCTGACTTTTGTAAAAGCTGTATTGATGTTTAGGAGGAGCTGAAGCCGAATTCCTTTATATTTTGACGAAGTTTTATTTTTGATTGATGTTAGTTATTCTTTCAGTGTATTATTCTAAGTACATTGACATATTTTTAAAAAGTAATGCACGTTATCATAACAATCATTTAAATAATTGTAAAAGCAAACTTTAAATACTGTTTAACACTAATATCAAATTCTTGGAAACTAAATTATATTTCTAGACAAACTTTTTTTTTCGTTATCAATTTTCCACATAAATCTATTTCGGTAGCTATAAATTCAACAACAACAAAAATCCAACATACCGCTAATTAAATTATCACTTATATAAAACATAACCATACTGAAAATATTTTCTTCAACCTGGAAAGAAATTCTCAGTATTTGAAAACACAACTCAAACAAATGATGACAAAATGCACAAACATGAAAAAAAAAAACTTTACAAATATCATGTACAAACATATTTCTTATTTTTTTCTAATCCAAAAAGCTAATAAAAATAAAAAAACTACATATTCAAAGCCGAAAAATAAGCCAAGTTTGAATGAAGGCATGGGGACGTGGAACTATAATACAATAAAATAATATTTTACATAAAAAAGTAAATAGTACATACACAAAAATTAAACATTTTAAGACCAACATAACATATGAAAAATATAGTATTAGAAAAGAGATTCTTAAACTTTTTTTTAACAAGTTACAAAAAAAATGCTAAGATAATAATAAAATAGAATACAATTCTTATTGCAATATAGCACTAGGTCCTTAAATTTACCGAACTTAACCAATTTCAATAATAATCGATGTTTATATTCCAAATATCTGAAATATCTAATTTTCGATCTGAAATTTGATAAGCTTTTAAAGGAAAGTACAGACATACATTGACTCTCAAAGTTAATGAGTCGGTCAAGAAAATTCTATTTCGGGTTATATATTGGAACTGATATTGAAATGGTTTATTCTAAAGTGACAACCTTTCTACATAAAATCTTGCAGTTGGTTTTCCTGTCGATCCGCACTGTTCCAGCAGTTGTTCATTTATGATTAAATAAAACCCAGAAGAGTGAATCGAATTTCAACGTTTGCTCATAATTTGTTAAAGCGTTTTGGTTGTTGTTGAAAAAAAGGCCTGACTCTGTATTATTGGTGGTCTACTATGCAATTTAGAATCTGGACCCAGCCTGGGCGCCATTGACAAGGACAATTGATGACAGTTTTTGATAACAAGATACCTTACACTGATGGATCGCACTGCAGTAGTCGAGAAACAATTTTATTTTCGGCTTTAATGGAAAGGACAGACAGACGCACGTACATTGACTCCCAAAGTTAATGAGTCGATCCAGAATATTCTAGTTCGAGTTATATATTGAAACTGATATTGAAATGGTTTATTCTAAAGAGATATATATTTTTTTGCATTCATTATCGTTGTGGGTTTTTCGGCCTATCCACGCTGTTCCACCAGTTGTTCATTTTTGATAAATAAAACTCAGACGAGTGAATCGAATTTCAACGTTTGCTCATAAATTGTTGAATCGTTTTAGTTGCTGCCGTAAATATGGCCTGACTCTGTCTCATTGGCGGCCCACTATGTAATTTCAAATCTAGCCCCAGCGTGGGCGCCATTGACAAGAACAACTAATGACAGTTTTTGATAAGGAGATGGCCTATAACCATAGATCAAATTGCAGAAGTCGAGAAAAAAAGGGTATGGGAGGAAAGAGGGATAGTGTTTACAGATTTTAAATTCTTTACGTTAAGCACAAGTGGCAGGAAATAACTACGGATAAATTATTCCACATGCGTATTTTTGAAATCAAGACACTGAACTACAAACTGATATATTACACTTAATTCGCATGTCCGGAACATCAAAGAGAATAAACAGAAATTGCGGTACGCTTTAATAGAACCGTAACTCATTCGATGCCACCCCATCTAAGACAAATAGTGTGATATCTAGAAAAACTTGAAATAAATCAAGTGAAGCTTTTTTGCGACACCGAAATTATCTTTAATACAAGTGTTCGGTGCCATAGTGTGATATCTCGAAAAACTTGAAATAAAACAAGTAAAGTTGATAACTGATACCAAAATCAGTTATCTTTATACGAGTGTTTCGTTCCAGTCTCTATAGAACACCTTCTGCCTAATTCCGAAAGATAAGTTAACCAGGCAACCACCTCTTGGCCAGCTTGCATTGGTGAGAAGAGAATGGGAAAAAAGGAGGGGAGAGGAAGAGATAGAACCAACGCTTCAGAGAAATTGCTGGGATCCATACTAAATTCCGGATGAACGAGTTTGTCCTACTAATGTCTTTACTACATAAACATGTCCAATCCGCCTGCATCGGTCAGAAAAATTTTTCGGCTACTGATGCAAAAATTTCGGACATGGACAGAAAAAGTACAATGAAATAGAACGTGTGGGAATTTCTACGATGTAACCAGCTTAAGTAGATGGTTCATGGGAAATCGACGACGATCATATGAGGTCCACACCATACTCGTGTTAGTGCATGTGGGTTCACGTAGGACCTGTCATTGGACATGTATAATAGCGAAGTCTCGCTCCATCGCTTTTTCGCATCGATCGGGATTTCAGCCGCATGATCGATCTTGTAAGAATATACAATCGTCATTTGCCTTGCTAAGTTATCGACAACACAGTTGTCGTTTACAACCATATGACCCTAGATTTCATTAAGAAGAGACGCCCTGCATTCTACAACAATTCAATAGCTGCTTGGTTGTCGGTAAAAACACAGATATCCCTGAATAACATCCGATGTCACTGAAACCAATCCACAGTCTGTTTAATGGTCACAATCTTGGCTTGAAATTCGTTACACTGGTCCGGTAGTCAAAAGAAGAGCGCAGTTCAATTGACTCACGAAAACGCCATGACCTCGTTCATTCATTCTGGAGCCATCAATGAAAACTTTAATTACCTTCTCACACTCAAAAAATTATGTTAGTAAAATCAACTGAAAATGTCAGTTAAAATAAAAATGTCAGTTAAAATAACTAACAATGTTAGTTATTTTAACTGACAAAAAACAACTGACTTATGTAGTAAAAACTACTGACATTTGTAGTAAAAACAACTAAAATGTAGTAAAAATAAAATAATCAATATATAATTTTTATTTTTTCAAAACATTTTTCAAAAAAAAAAAAATAAAATTTAAGACCAAATTTTTTCCAAGTTTTTTTTTTTTTTTTTAAGTTGTGAAAAAAACGAAAATTTTTATTTTTGAAAAAAAAAATTTGAAAATTTTTCAGAGATAAAAAAATAAAATTAACTACTTTAAATAACTGTTACTACATCACAGTACTTTTTTGTTAGTTGTTCAAAAAAACGACTTAAAATAACTAACAGAAATAGTTGTTTGATATTTTTCATACAAAAACAACTGACTTTGTAGTTGAAAACAACTATCTACTGTAAAATATACAAATAACTAACATGTAGTAACTTACATAATTTTCTGAGTGCAGGTACGTCAAGTCCCTTTGTCCAATCGAATCTGTCAAGAATTCTTGTATTAAACACTATGCTTAACGAGGATGTTGGGCTGAAATAGTCAATCTTCGCTCAGTTGACTTACGAAAACGCCACCCACTTCTCGTCCAAACCTTAACTACCTCTTTTTGTATGCCGTTCGAATCTTTCCGGAATTCTTCTATTAAACATGGTTTTTATTGAGGATGTTGGGCTGAAATAGTCAATCTTCGCTGCGGCATCATGGATTTTCGGATGCTTGTATGGTCTTTACGTCCATGCCACAAGCATAGTAGCTGTGTTCCCGGTAGATTGTCTTGGAAGTTTTAGTGCCATCCGGTGAAGCTTTTTGGGTAGACCTTTCGTTGTTCCATTTGTTAACAATTTGTTGTTGACTACCACAGTTTGAGTTACCCTGCATTAGAAGCTAGAGAAGACGGAAAGACAGACATATACAAAGACAAACCTCTATAGACATTTATGATGCCGCTAAAAAACAACCTTTTTTTATTTCTTCTTATTTTGTTTTCATGGGTATATTTGCTGACAATTAACCATTAAGACATGGTCAACAAATAAATATGTGTGTTGTATGAGAAGTCTTTAAGAAACGAAACGAAGAAAACCTTTTTTTTCCTCAAAACACTCGTATGAATGCGTATAGAAAAAGTACGTCTACGAGTAGATATTTCTTATATGAACTCAGACGTGTTTAGGTTGTATTTTTATGAGAAATGTTGTATTTTGTTAGTGCATATGTATTGTAGTTATATGAATGTATGTACGTACGTGTTTAATAACAATAAAATTAGACAAGTTTAGATGGATGGTTGGTTTGGGTAAGATAGTTGGTTGAATGAGTGGATAGATATAGATGTAGGTAATATTAATATTGGTTTATGTTTCACAAGTCAATGCTCGAATTTCTATATTACAGGTTTTTAAACTTTAATTATTTAATTTTTTTTTGATTTTTTTTTTTCGAGAGGAAATAGATATTTACTTTTTATATTTCATTTCAATGTTAGATAAGAATTCGTATTTTTGAAGAAAATCTACTAAAGATATCAAGGTTGGGCACCAATAACTTTAAAATACCAATGCCCTTTAATGCCGATTTAAATTGAAAACCAATACCGTTTAAAATCAAATTATCGGGAACTATCGATGTCTGTAGCAGCGGGAAATTGATTTTATCATTCCATAGCTGATCAGACTTGTTTCTTCAAGACGTCTCAATATCATGGAAATCTAAATGTGTTATTCACACAGTCAGAACAACTTTACAAATCAGAACAACCTAACAAATCAGAACAACTTTCCAAATCACATAGAACAATCCGGCTTAGAAAATAAACCTATCTGAAAGGCAAACCAATTCATAGAAAGGGAAAATCTACCGAGACTTTTGGAGACTATGTCAGTACATTGATTTTTTTTGTTGACGTTGCACCAACACTTAGGGGATGCCCCTACTAATACAGTGCATTGTGTTAATATCAGGAAAATAGGTTATGAGGAAGAGGAAAGTTTATTTGACTTGAATTAATTTGCATTGAAATAAACTGGGAAGAAATCTGCTTTGAGTCTATTCCACATACGGCTAGTTCGACTGATAGGTTAGAACTCATAGACTCTGAGGTCCGTTGTGATACCACAGTACGGTAATGGGGTTCCCCTATTAGTCCCTTCCGTTAAACCAATTTAAGCTCCTTAAGAAACTCCTAAGATATTGAATTTTGACATTCGATAAATCAGAAAGATAATGCAGCTTTCTAAATCCCAGTGAAGCAAATCTCTTACCAGAAAGTGTGCGGACATTGGCATATAAAGTGTTGTATAGTTTCCAACTCCTCCTCATATATGCAACTCCAGCAAAAGTCATTTGACGGTACATTTAACCGCTTAGTGTGCATTCCTATATGGCATTGCCATTGCAGCAATCACCTTTGAAAGTCAACCCCTTCTTTATTACCAGCATATCTGGCAATCTGCGAGCTAGGCTCAATCCAAGATCTTCCGAAAAGATTACTGAGCCCAATTGTTCGTATATCTTCGATCTACCTATGTAAAAATTTATCGATGCCTCTCATCCAAGACTCCCTGGATGGTATCATAGTTCGACTGATAAACAAACCTTCGACAATCGACAACAAACGGATGTGATCTACAAGACAACCGACAATTGCGAACTAAAACTCGGGCTCTTTCCATGGTAATATCGATAAATCAGAGTGACAACCTACTTTCCGACGATGCTTCAATGAGTCAATAGAGTTGAATACCATATTGTCATTGTCTTTGGACACGGTTCAAGAGCTTCAAAATAGACTTCAAAACCCTAACCATAAATGGGATTTTTATTTCATTTCCATTCTGATATAGCTGGTAGAAATAGTAAGGAGATCGGATGGGATGTAGTTCTTCCTACACCGCACACTGGGTAATTTGAGCCAATTTTTAGGCCAAAAATAATTACAGCCAAAGTTTTAGACCGATATGGCTGAAATTTTAAATTTAAGAGTTTTTTGTGAACACGCACAACTGGATTTTATGAATTTGGTAATCGTGGAAATTTTTAGGGTTGCCACCATACGAAAAAAAGGAAAAATACTGAATATCTCGAAAACGAATAGGCTAATTTTTTTGAAACTCGGCACGAAGAAAATACGCAAGAAGGCTAACAAAATGGCACATAAACCATTTTGTTTGATTTTGCTGAAAAAAGCTGTTACTTTTTGAGTGGGCCTTGTACCACCTTAACGAAAAATTTTCAAAAAAAGTTCGTACTATTTCCTTCAACGAAGCCAAATATTGGTTTAAAACATTATTTTAATCAATTTTACTGACAACAAAATTATAAACAGCAACAGGGTTTTTTCTCTTAGTTCTTTTCCCAATCCAAACGTTAGAAAGTTCAAGATATGGCAAGATGAGGCTGTCTGAAAGAAAATTGATATCTCAAAAAGTGCAAAAAAGTGCAACGGAAAATAAAAAAAAATGAATTCAGAATTATTTTCTTTAAATTTTTCATCAATCAAAAACACGGCACACCACGGCTAACATTATTAAAAGCTTATGCGAAGTTTATATTCATTGAAAAAGTCATTTATTTAAGGTTAAGTTATAATTACACGTTTTGTTAAAAAAAGCAATAACGTCCACCAAAATATTTTGCTATTTTTTTATTACTTAATATCCCCTCTCTTCTCCATATTATACACGATATCCTTCTTTATGTTTAATAGCTGAAAAAATCGTTTGAATTTATATCAAAATTAGGCGTTTTATATTGCACTGTGCACGTTGCTTGAAAATGCCGAATTCGACTGCCCGTCAATCAGTTTATATTTGTTTTTTGGAAAAACCAAATATGCAGTTATTTGCTTTAATATTTTCTTAATCGAACGTAATTAACAAAAACATTATTATTGTTAGTTCGAAAAATGATTTTCGGCCAAGATTTCGGTTCAAATTACCTACTGTGCACCGGTTTGAAAAACCCAAACACATAAATTCTTCTTTTGACACTTGAAATACGTGCTTATTCCAAAAAAAACAACACACTGAAATTTCAATCCCAGAACATCAACAGTGTCCGATTCCTCCTCGGAGATTGTTAACAGGTCTTGAATCAATATTCTTGATTAGTTGTGTCATTAGTAATCTACCTTTTGTCCTCAACCTCAACAAGGCTTGGCCTACGATTAAAGAAAAATGAATGGCAAATGTTGCTATTATCTGCAAAAGAGTAGATAAGATTTGGAGTTTGACTTAGAAGGTCGTTAAGCAAAATAAGAAAAAAAAAGAGAAAGAACAGAACCTTGCGGTACCCGCGAATTGAGCTTAAACTCGTTGTATGATACCCCAACGCGTAAAGAACGACAACTAAGAAAGCTCGAAATAAATCTAGGGAAGCAATTAGCGACACCAACGACATTAAGCTAAGAGATGAGTGCACCGTGTCTCATACAATCGAATGCCTTAAAAAACCTAGAGGAACCACATTACTTTTTTTAAAATGTTAGATTATATTATTTAATCGGTTTTATCTCTTTTCGATTCATTACATCTTTTACAATTGGAGTTCCATCCTTTTAATGATAGTTAATATTGAACAAAAATTGATGAAGCAAAAATGATAAACAGTTACAACGATATAATGAAGCTTTTTCCTTTAGTTCATTGCTGCTCCTCGAATCTGCTAAAATCAACCATTTGCAATTCCTTGATTCTTCCTATAAATAATATAATAAGAAAAAAACTCTAACATTAGAATATGTAATTCATAAATTTAATATGTAAATTTTAGAAATATTTCACACATTCTCTATTCAACCTGACAAAATAACTGTTATACAGAAATTTTAACATTAACATGACAAACTGAAATTATGCAGATACTTTTAAAAAAAGTAACACTACTTTGTAAAAATGCAAAATTAAAAAAAAAACTGAATTTATTAAATATACACACATAAATCATGCGTAACTTGAGTTGCCTTAAAAATGCTGAAAGAACAAAAAAAAAAAAGAAGATCTTTACAACAATCTGTCAAGACCTGTTTAAAAATAAAATAAAGACACCTTTGGTCAATTTGGAACATTTATAAAACGGATGATAAAAAATGACATATCAAATGACACTTTAAACATTATTTTAACACTCGCAGACAACATATGGCTTAATTTTTTATTTTTTTTTTGTATTAAATCATTATATTTTTTTGGTAATAAGTTTAAAGACGAATTTTAATAAACTGAACTGAGGATCATTTTATATTTTCATTATATATTTTTTTCGATAATTAATTGCTTATTAAAAACGTAGGTTGTAAATTTTAATATATTAAGTCCTTAAAAACCTGTTAACCCAAAAAGACATTTATTAACTGTAGTGTCAAAATTTGAATATTTTTCACTTTATTATTTATTTTTTTTTAATTTATTATGTACTGCAAGACAGGTTCTACTTTGAAAAAAATCAATACTTAACAATTATAAAATGGGATTTTCGTTTAGAAAGAACTTAAATTACACTGGCAAACAAAATTTGAAATATAGTATATCGTCCGCCTAAACATTTTCACAATTCTTGAGAATTCACCATATTTCCAAATTTCAGACTACGTTTAACTAAGATTACACTTAATTTATATCCTCAAAAGTCGGCCTTAGTAATATATGTTAGGCTAGGTTGTAGGTGGCTGCTGACGTTTTACGTTAGCACACATAGACTCTTACTCGGGGTTCCACTACTAGTCCCTGCCATTAAACCAATTTGTGCTCCGAAATATCAGAAAAATTGTGCAGCTTCCTAGATTCCAGTGCTCTGCGAGCTTTCTTATAAGACAGTGTCCGGTAATCACAATAACCACCGCCGAAAACTCTTCTCTTGGAAGCGATATCAGCTCACTTGTGCGCTTCTGTTGAAGAGAAGGCCAAATCTATCGTGTATTCTCACACGTCCATCCATGGGCTCATCTCTGATTAGTCTCCGTCGCGGAACAAAGCCGTAGATTTTGCTTTCAAGTTTCTAGAGGCATACCAACACATTCCAATCCTGTTGAAACCCGTTAGGTAGTTCCCAGTCTTGCAAACTTATCGGCTTTAGAATGTGTCTGTGCCCTGGACCCATATGATTCGAATGTTAAACTGCTTGACCATCTCATTTACATACGTGCGGCAGTTAAGGCAGATCTTGTTTTCAGAAACGTTGACTTCAGGGACTTGACCGCGGCTCGACTGTCGAAGTTGATGTTGACTGCGGTTTTGCAACTCAACCAGTCACACACTTCATTTATTGCCAGCATCTCTGCCTGGAAAACACTGCAATACTATAATCTAGCAATCTTAATCAAGTTCTTACGAATAGACTCCAAAGCCCACTTGTTCGAGCAGCTTCGATCCATCTGTGTTAAAACTTATGGAGGCTCCACTACCCGAAATGCCCCTCATTCAAGACTCCCTGAATGATATAATGGTAAAGTGGAGCTTATAAAGAGAGAGTCAAGTCCACATTTTTTGATAATTTTACCTTCTTCGAGATCGCGCTATGGTAACAATCGCTGCTCTTCCATTGCAGTGTGCTATTCAGTCGAATTGCCGACGTAACCTCATACTGCCTACCCAATATGTTAAATGGAATTAAGTGGTGGAGGATTTCTAATGCATCCATAGGTGTAGTACGTACGAAGAGCACCAGTGATACACATCGACGCCATTCTCTGCATGTCTCTAAAGCAGACCACCAGACAATGATTCCGTACAGCAAAATTAAACGTACAACTGCTGTATAAAAACAATGAACGAGTTTCGGGCTAAATCCCTATCGTTTTCCAATGGCCCTTTTACAGGAATATAAAGCAATCGTTGCTTTTCTCACCTGTCCCTCAATATTATTCCTGAAATTCAACTTCCTATCCATAAACACACCAAGATATTTGGCTCCAGGTAAATAGGATCAAAAGCAGAAATTTTATTTTTCCTTGAATACAAGCTCTGTTTTACTTGGATTAACTCCCAGACCAGAGTCTCTTGTTTATTTAGACATTTCTTTCAGAGAACCCTGAAGAATGTCCCTTAATGTTGGCGATAACGGTAAAGGGAAAGCCCTTTACCGCTATCGCGACATCGTCAGCACATGCCACAACATGCCAACCACGTGCTTCTAGAGATAGCAGCATTGAATTCAGTGCCAGGTGTTACAGCCGGGGTGGGCCTTAACCTTGTCTACTTTTTTCTTTCATTCGGATCTATCTTGCGCACAGTGTTTCCAGTTGTTGTTGCAAACTTTCCTACAATCTTCTTTTACTCCATCAAGCCATCTTGATCTCGGTTTTTCTCTCGCTCAGTTTTACTCTGATTAACTCCAAACAGTCCACAGTCTCTTGGCCATTTAAACAGATCTTTCAGAGAACCCTGAAGAATGCCTCTCAATGTTGGCAGATGCTTCCCTTTACCGCTATCGCGACATCGTCAGCATATGCCACGACATGCCAACAACGTGCTTCTAGAGAGAGCAAATCGAGAAATGATAGACATTCCTAATTTGGACGTAATACGTCTATTGGCAAGTAGATTTTCCACCATTAAAACGATCCCACGCATCCCAGACCAGACAATGCCACAATTATCGAGTTCAGGATGACATTATTTAAAGCCTCCTCTATATCAAAAAAGGCCACCATAGTGTACTCCTTTACCGGAAGCGATCTCTCGATGGTACCAACAGGCCCATAAAGGTCAGTTGCCGTTGATTTACCCAGGACTGGATCCCAAACTGATACATGGGCGCATATGCTGTAAGTGAAAAAGGATCTATTAATTAGAAAGCTGTGATTCAGTGACGATCGAACTAGAGTGGATTTGTTCATTGACATGGTGAAATATGTGACATGAAATATGTGACATGTTTTTGTGACATATCAGTAGGTATCAATTAACCCCGTCCTAGGACATAGTCCTGTAAAAGTTATAGGTCCCTTATAAGGAAAAGTTCCGGTCCTTGTCTCTATACCCCAGGTCAGAACCAATCACAGGATCGGCTCTCTTCCTCAAATGGCAGTCCACGTGCAGGTTAAGCTAAAAAAATATTTTTGCACACAAATTCATTTGCATTCAAAATGTTTTGGAAATTGTGGATGGTATTCATGGATTCGGCCAAGTCGAATTAAACTTTTCAGCTTGTTTTTCTATACCCCGGTGAAAAATCGTACAAATATGATCATATATGCGTTCATACAGCTTCATGTATGTCCATATATGCAGCATATATGAATATATATGATACTGTATGAAGGCATATATGATCATATTTGCAACATATATGTCCATATACGTAAAATGAGGGCATATGAACATATATGACATATATGCTCCATATATGTCCACATATGTCATATATGGGCATATGCCCTCATTTTACGTATATGGACATATATGTTGCAAATATGATCATATATGACTGCATTCAATTTCATATATGACCATATATGCTCATATATTTACATATATGCATCCATATATTTACATATATGTATCCATATATGCTCATTTTTCACCGGGTACTTTTAAATAAATTCCATTAAATTTATATTTAATTCTTACACAACAAATTAAATTTTTTTCATTTTAATTAAATTCTTTCTTAAAAAGTAACGTTTTTTTCAATAGCACCCCTTATATATAAAAAAAATCGTCATAAATTTTAATAAATCTACCCAACCATAACATGAAAAGAAAAAGAATCAACAAAAAAATATATGTACGTACAACAAAAAATATTAAGGATATTGACAGGAAACTATAAAATCACCAAATTTATACTACAATATGATGAAATATAAGGATAAAAAGGAATAGCAAAAACAAAATAAAAAGTCTTATACTAACACACTAACACCTTTAGCAATATGATACTTTAACGTACACGTATTTTAGTGCTTGTGTGTATGTATAAGTGTCTATTAAGGGATCGGTTCGGGGATCATATGTAAGAAAAACGAAAACAAAAGGGATACACACAGGAACTATGAAATTGTGACAGACACCAACGAAAAACATGAAATTAAAACAACAACAATAATATTCTAAACAACAACATATAAAACTGCACATGTACACATCGGTTTAGTGTTGGTTGTTATTGTGCACATAAGAGTACTATACTCGTACCACCAGAGTCTTAAGGATTGAAATTCTTTTTTAAACCCAAAAAAAAAAAATTCAAAAAGTATTCTACAACACAAATTGAAATTGATCAAAGATCAATTGTAATTCGAAAAGATCAATTGGAATTCCAAAAAGATCACTTGTAATTCGAAAAAGATCAGTGGGAATCTCAAGAATACCAATTTTAATTTGAACATTTATTTATTTTTGGCACTGGGGTCTTACTCCCCCAAATGTCAATTGACTATTCAAAACGGTCGTCAGACCCATACTTATGTACGGAGCATCCGTTTGTTGGGTGGCGACGGGGAGGGCCACTCACCAAAGGCATTCAATAGGAACCTTCGCACTTCTTTTCATCTGAAGGTCTACTCATAATGCTTCACAGGCTGCCAGTAGACCTTCTTGCAATACAAATAGCCTGGAGCGAACATTGACTATTGTACCCCTATAGCCTCGTTCGAAACCCTGTTTGTAACAAGCATTCCGGACAGGCCCGATTGAACTGAAGGTCTTGACCATAGAGTATACATAGAGACGAAGGTGTCAAAAATTGAGTAGTCAAAGTACAACTTGTATACATGTATTTGTTGAAAAAGTACGACTTGTAAACATGTATTGCGTATCGACAAAGTACGTGTGAGAAATTAGAAAAAGATAGTGATATTATTTTTTCTTCCACCTTCGCCTCTATGTATACTCTATGGTCTCGACATTCCTGAGGAGACACTTGAGGTTCTTACTGATATCTCCAAATTAGACGACCGAGTGGAGGGTGATGTTTTTATAGGTCAGCTGGATTAACGGCTCTCCTTTCGACTACCGGACCAATGTAGCGTCTTTCAGGTCGAGATCATGACTATCAAACGGGCTGCGGATTGGATAGGGTGCCAACAAATTTCATTCAGGAAAATGTGTGTTTTCACCGACAACGAAGAGGAAATTAAATCCCTAGAAATCCCAGAGAATGCCGTCCGTCTCTTAATGGGAGGGCGAGACATTTGAATTTGGCACAAATTTTGGTGCCTGGACTTATGGGAATAAATGGCAACTGTGTTGCCGATGAATTAGTCAGGCAGGGGACGACTGTATTATCTAATGAGATCGATCATACGCCTGGTAAACCGCTCACTGCTAGTAAGCAGCAGAACGAAACTTCGATATTTCAGATTGCCAACGACAGATGGCGACGTGAACCCACGTGTTTTAACACGAAGATAGTGCGGCTCTCATATGATCGCCTGTGTGTAGGCAAGATTATTCAACTGCCTCGGAAACAGCTACACACAGATTTTTTTTTCCAAATATCTAACTGAAATACAGTTTGTACAACTTCTACCAATGAAATATCGGTAGTATCAACTAAAATTAGGTTGATACAGCAGATATTTTTTTGATACACAAAATTCGGTTGTCACACCAAAAAATAATAGCGACAACCGAATTATGAGTTGATACAACAAAAAAATTCGATTGGAAATTTATTTTTCTGTGTGTACGCAACCTGGTTGCAGCAGTTACGCAGCACAGTGCACGCTTCGGAAGACACGCCAGTAAAATGGGAATCACCACAACGACAAGTGCGTGTGATGTCAGGACGTCAAGGAGGAAGATAAGGCATCGCACTTTTTCTGTCAATGTCCGGCATATGCCCATCGTAGAGCCGAACATTTTGGCAACCCAATACTAACGGATTTGACATGGTAATCTGATATGGACTTCAATTACAATTCGAAGAATACAATTTTAATTCGAAAAAGATCAATTAATATTCAGTTGATATTATCAATAGAGGCTACACTCCAATTGTGTTTTGGATGATTTTTTTTTTCCTTTTGAACGTCAAATCTAAAAAAAGGATATAATTCCTTAAAAGCTCTGCATATGGATGTTGTGTTGTTGTCTTCGTCATCATCGACTATGGAAGCAGTCAGATATATGGAATGCTTACATATGTGGTGCTGGCGCACTCGTTTATATTTCGTGTATCGTATCTTTGCAGTAAATTTTCTAAACAGCTGTCGTTTTCCCAAAAAATAAAACGAACAAACGAACGAACCACTTTTGTTAATAGATAAAATAATTGTTATTTTTAAGAGGTGGTAGGTAGGTTGGTTGGTAGAATGGAGTGGTTGAAGTAGTAGATGTAAAAGAAATAGAATAACAAAAGGTGTAATATGAATAACGGAAAAAACTAAAAATAAACAAGGATTCAAAGAGTAATTTAATTTTCCTGTTTGTTTTTAGTGCATTCTGTGTAGGGTAATTTTGAAGTGGGTTCAAAAAGTTAACATTTTATTTTAAAAAACACTTGCCAATTGTTTTTGTATGATATTAAATTAAAGTTAAAAGGTAAAAAAAAAAACACCACTACTGATTTGCTTTCAAAATAGTCAAGAACAGGGTTGTTCAAAGAAAAAAGCTTTGGCACGAACGACGGCACTTAAGTCATTGCTAGCATTAATGCTAGATTTTCTAGGCTATAATTTGGGGGTTCCAAAAAAAAAAATCAAAAAAATCATTAAAAGCTCGAAAGAGATTATTCGAAACTCGATAAAGATCAATTAAAATTAATAATAGTTCATTATAGGCGAGAACTGAGTTGTACAAAGATAAAAGCAACTTTTAGGAACGACGTCACATTACTGGTCATCGTTTCAAAACTTTATATCATTTAAAATTTTTAACAAAATATTTTGATAAAGTTTTTCCTGTTATGGCAAAATAAAAAAAATTAAAAAAAGCGAAGATTATCCTCTTTCATTTGCTATCAATAGTGACATAAAAAGGCAAGAACAAATATTTAAAAAATATTTTGCAAAATGTAAAACTTTTAAGTCCTTTTAAAAAAAAAACTGGATCACAAAATGAAAAACTGTAAATGCAGTTTTACTCCATTTGATCTCTAGAGGTTTATAAACCGGTCATGTTTTATATTTGCTGTCGAACGGTGTAATAACCTCTATTAAAATTAAGCTGACCCAATCTGTCTTTTTGCGTTAGGCGAAATTCCTTCTAGTTCGGCTTTTATTCAGATTTTCCCGAAAGCCCATACTTTTTAAAAGGTGGCAACCTTTTTTTTTTATTTGAGATTGGACAGCTTAAAAAAAGCTGGGAACTCTTATTTGTCTCCCTAATTCCCATATTTAAGTTTCAGGACAATCGTTGGGTGTCCTCTAAAAGACCTCCCTTGTAAGTAGCTTTTGTATAAAATCAAGTCGTTTTTGAGTGTTACGAGAATCTTCAGGAACTGTTCGGCAATAACCTCGTCTATCTAATATGGGTACCAGGACATAAGGCGGGAATGAGAAAGCAAATGAGCTTGCGAAGCTAGATGCAGATAGGGAAGGAGCCTTTGTTCATATTGATCCCCCGATACAGTACTACAGATTGAAAAGTGACTGTCAGTGTATTTTCATGGCGAACAAAAAATGGAGAGAGTTAAGTACAAGCAGAATTACCAGAATAATATGGCCGCGTTACGACCTTAAAATAACTCTCTTTCTCTTAACAGAAGGAAATGTCATTTACTCACAGGAGTGGTCACTGGACACTTCCTATAATTCCAATTGTAGAAGATGTGATGAACCGAATAAGGATGAAACAGTTGAATTTATCCTGTGCAAATGCCTCGCATTGGCCAGGCATCGTGAGGGAATGAAAGGCAAAAAGAAAACTCGAGAATCTACACCATTTACAGATGTAATTCGTAAAAGATCAATTGTAATTTGAAGATTCTGATACAAGAAAAAGATTGGAATCTTCGAATTACAAATGGAATCTTCGAATAACAAATAGAATCTTCGAATTACAAGTAGAATTTTCGAATCACACCATAAAAGATCAATTGTAATTCGAAGATTCTACTTGTAATTCGAAGATTCTATTTGTAATTCGAAGATTCCATTTGTAATTTTAAGATTCCAATTGTTATTCGTTAAAGATCATTGGAAATTCAGTTGATATTTTTCGAATTACAATTGGAATCTTCAAATTACAATTGCAATATTCGAATTACAAATAGAATCTTCGAATTACAAATATAATCTTCGAATTACAAATAGAATCTTCGAATTACAAATAAAATCTACGAATTACAAATGGAATCTTCGAATTACAATTGATCTTTTACGAATTACATCTGTAAATGGTGTAGAAGAAATTGCAGTTATGGACCTCATGTCAGTTAAACTGTTTGTAACATGGACTAACGCATTTTATCCTCGTCGCTGGGGAGTTCTATACGGGAAGTTTGAAATTTTTAGCTCCACCACCCCTAACTTTTTCGAATTCATGAGTATCCTCCACAACTCCCAAAACATTTTGAATTCATATAAACTTAAATGCAAAAACCTGTGTAAAGTTCCCAAAAAAAAAACGAAATTTTTGAAAACCGCTATCTCGGACAAACGAAAATGAGAATTATCGGTTTTCAAGGTTAATCGGGAATAACGGGGTTTTCTTCTTTAACTTAAAATCCAAAAATAAACTTGAAAATAACTAATATTTGTTGAAAAATAAAGCGAAAATTGCCCAAATAAATAGTGCCCGTCTGAAGATTTGTTAAAAAATAACTTTGTCAATATTCGGTATTTGTAAAGCGTTTAAAACAAATTTCTGATGGCCATTTGTTTGTTGGGACGATGGCAAAGGATTCTGAATTTTGAATTTCAACCGGACGTTTAAACAAGTTAAATAAAGTTCAAGTTTAATTCCAACCTGACCAAAAAAATTACAAATATGTATATGAAAAGCTTCATAAGTCTCAATTGAAAGTCGAAAGCTTTCTTTTCGACTTTCTTCTCAAAATAGTGAAAAAGTTAAAGATAATTCCTTCCCAATAAGTTCATACCTAAAATTTGACATTAACTTAATTTAGCCAAAGTTTTTAAAAAAAAAAAAATATATTTTTTCCCACCAAATATAAAATTAAAAAAAGCCTAAAATTTAATTATAACAATTAAAATATTAAAACCCATTTAATTAGTGCTGACTAACTAACATGTCGGATTTATTTAAAAAATAAAAGCTTTTAATATAACACTACAGTATTACACCTGTCAGCGTACATATAAATACATACATAAAAATATCGCGATTTCAAGCATCATCGATAGACCGTGTAAATAACTTTTGGCCACCCACCCATTAGTAGTATTTGTTGTTGGAAGTTTTAACACTCTACTATTAGTATATAAATTGAAAAAAAAAAACTTTGATAAGTGAATACTACCGTTTTATAATTTTTGTTGTTGTTTTGAATTAATTGCCTGCTTAAGCATGTGTAACCAATAATGATGATTAAAGAGGATTTGTTTTACAATGTGTAAAATAGCATGTAAAATGTAATTGAATTGTTTGTAAATGTAATTGAGATAAAAAAATATTTAAAAAAAATAATTATGACTAACAATTTTTAAACAGCTTTTTGGAGGAATACAGGGCTTTAAAAGCTCTTTTTGTAGTTGAGCTTAACCCAAAAAAAAAAAAACAATAAATTTATTGTTCAGGGTTTCGGTATTTATACGATAAAGTGTAAAATTTACCTAAGTTTTCGAGTAATAACTTAGGCAATTCGGTTGAAGAGCTTTTGTTTTACAATGTGTTTAGTAGCGTGTAAAAAATAATTGAATTGTCTGTAATTGAGATAAAAATTAAAAAATAATCAATAAAAAATTTAAAATTTTTTAAATAGCTTTGTGGAGGAACACAGGAGCTTAAAGCTTTTTTGTACTTAAACTTCACAAAAAGTACTATTGTATAAGTTACCTACGGTTTTACAGTTAAATCTTAGGCGATTTATATAAAAAACACACTGTTGTAATTAATCCTGCAAACATTTGTGTAAAAAACATTTTCGCAGTTAATTTTAGTACTCAGTTTTCACGGCGAAAATTTTACTTAATTTGTAAACGTCTCAAATCGTAAAAAATTACAAGTCAAAAACTTTTGACAATTGTATTATATGCCATTTACATATACCTCGAAATACAGAAAAAATGGGATTTCAATGAAAATCCAAGTAAATCCAATTAATTTTTTGGATTTCAAATCCCATACAAAAAAAAACTTGGATTTTGGGAAAATCGTAAAATCGCAATTTAAAATCCCAAAAAATTGCTACTACTTAATTGGACAACTATGTTTTCCCCAAAATAATCATCCCTAATGCTTTTTGCAACGCTGCACACGATTTTTTTTATCAGCTGTTGTTGTTTTTTATAAAGTAAAAAAACAATTAAAATTTATTTTTTAAAAACTATTAAAAGATTAATAAAAACAATGTTAAACAATGTTTCATTTAAAATTTACCATTGCAAATGGTAAACGCACAATTAAGTTGACCAATTTGGTCTTCCTAACAAAGAAAAACACTCAATGGTGGCGGCCCAAACTTGGCAAAAATGTTAATTTTCTTGCATTTAAAGAAGCAGCTCTACATAAAAACACATTTTTTGATATTGTGGCCCCAACATATACTAGTGGGATTGAAAATATTGGCTCCGGCAAAGAAAAATCATTGTTTTTAGATATATTTATAAAATTGGATAATTTTACAACTAACAACCCTGTACACAAATCAAAACAAAATACAGAGTTAGTACAAACAAAATCCCACTAAATGTCAAAAAAGCATATGTAAATGGTATAGATTTTAATTGGATTTGAAATCCAAATTTATGTGTATTTCGGGGTATATGTAAATAGCATATTAAAGAAACTATCATAATAAAACTGAAATGTCACTTATTCACCCCAATTGTGGTGAATTTTACAAAATCGGTCCTCGCATTCCAGAGAAAACGCATTACAAAGCAAATACAACTTATTTTTATATATGGGGGTTTTCGTGTCAACTGACACAACTTTTGAAACCGATATCTTCCTATCGGGATGAAATTTGCACAAAGGTTAGTCCTATTGGATAGTAGCTCAGACACAATTTTTCAACGAGATCGGTCAAGGACTCTCTGAGTTAGAGGGGGTCGAAATTTGACATTTTTGCCAAAGAGGTGTTTATTCTCATACATGTAACTTTTTACCTACTGCTTTTAGCAAAATGTGTCCCAAATAGTTTAGATAGCTATTTCTTCAGGCTTTCGAAAAAAAATTATAAAAAAAATAAAAAAAAAATTTTAGATTTTTTTTCTTAAAAATCCAAAACTTTTTTGACTTTTTCCTCAAATTGGGCCCTTTTTTTTTTTTTTTTAATTCAAAAGAAGCTTAGGTGATTTCCTTTAAGAGCTATGGGGTCGCTTAGTGGGATGCGAGTGGAATATCTATGAAAAATTTTTTTTTTTAACTTTGGAACACAAAAAACAGTTCTTCAATTTGCACTATTAGGCGTGGGATAGCTCACCAGGACACCCTCTAATTTTGATAGGTTCTAAAAATAAAGCATGAGCCGAAAAATAAGGGCGGTGGGGTGGGGTCATATGGCTCCTCAT
Source organism: Pegoplata infirma (assembly GCA_963921195.1). Taxonomy (NCBI): domain Eukaryota; kingdom Metazoa; phylum Arthropoda; class Insecta; order Diptera; family Anthomyiidae; genus Pegoplata; species Pegoplata infirma. Next base: position 30,439,786 of record OY992540.1, on the reverse strand, counting down.
CGGGATCAAAATTGGGCGTAAAGAGGTTAAAATCCTCAAAAAGCTCCACAACTGCCCTAGAACTGCCCATGGAGCGGTGCAATGTGAGACCGACCTCCATTAATTTTCTGCCCCCAACATTTTTCTTGAATATACCTTACCTCTATTTTCACTTCCTAAGAGGGCTCCCATCAGTGTTACCATATATTTTTTGCAAAAATCTTATTTTTTCTGAAAAAAAAAATCTTTTTTTTTGTAAAAAAAAACTTTTTTTTTGAAAAAAGTATTAAAATCATTTAAAAAAAATCCCAAATTCTATTTTAAATTCAATTTTAACATAAAAACAAGTTAAAGTATAGCGGAGAATGAAAAAATAATACAAAATTTATAAAAAAAATATATTTCTGAGGTAATATGAGCTTATTTAGAAATTAAATTTTTGTTTTTACCTTTCCAAAAATCTTTTTTTCAGAAAAAGAATCTTTTTAGCACCTCAAAAAACTTGCTAAAAAAGATAAACCTTGATATATGGCAACACTGGCTCCCATACAAAATGATATTTTTATAAAATTGCTCCTACCGCTCTAACTGTTCATAGGTTGCCCCTAGAGAAGTAAAATGTATGACCGACCCCCAATATTTTTTCAACTCCAACATTTTCTCAGAATATACCTACCCTTTATTTGTATGGGAGCCCCTTAAGGAGTGGAGATATGGCGTTATTATGTTCGGACAAAATGTTGGTAATTAAAAATAATGGGGGTTCGTCGTAATTTTTACCTCTTTGAGGCACGGTAGGGGCAGTAGGAGCTGGTTTAATAAAACAAATTTATAAAAAATAAAAGAAATGTATGGGGACCACCTTAAGGGTTAAAAATACATTGTAGGTATGTTTGCAAAAAATGTTGGAATTAATAAAATAATGGAGGTCGGTCATGCATTTGGCTCCACTAGGGGCACTTTAGGGTAAGTAAGAATGGTAGGATCAAATTTTTTAAAAATGTTTTGTATGGGAGCCCCCTTAGGAAGTGGAAATATGGGTAAGGTATGTTCAAGAAAAATATTGGAGGTTCGTCTCACATTGCATCCCTCCAGGGGCGTTTCTAGGGCAGTTTTGGGGCTTTTTGAGGATTTTTACCTCTTTACGCCCAACTTTGACCCCGATGAGGGGCCATATGGCCACACCCCACCGCCCTCATTTTTTGGCTCGTGCTTTCTTTTTTGAACCTATAAAAATTAGAGGGTATCGCGGATCGAAAACTGGTTAGCTCTCCCACGCCTAATAGTGCAAAGTGAAGAACTGTTTTTTGTGTTCCAAAGTTAAAAAAAAAAATATCTCTTAAAGGAAATCACCTAAGCTTTCTTTTGAATCAAAAAAAAAAAAGGGCCCAATTTGAGGAAAAAGTCAAAAAAGTTTTTGGGTTTTTAAGAAACCCAAAATTTTTTTTTTATTTTTTTTATAATTTTTTTTTCGAAAGCCTGAAGAAATAGCTATCTAAACTATTTGGGACACATTTTGCTAAAAGCAGTAGGTAAAAAGTTACATGGATGAGAATAAACACCTCTTTGGCAAAAATGTCAAAATTTGACCCCCTCTAACTCAGAGAGTCCTTGACCGATCTCGTTGAAAAATTGTGTCTGAACTACTATCCAATAGGAAGACATCGGTTTCAAAAGTTGTGTCAGTTGACACGAAAACCCCCATATGTATATAGACAAGTTGGGACTTCCTTACCCGAAATGACATGTGGTACGACAGTAAACGTAATGTGAAACATAAGAGTTGCAAAATCTTCTAAATTAATAGAAAACGATAAATGTTATAATGGTCTTCAAATCAGAAATTCGGATATTCTTATCCCAAATTTTACAAAAAAAAAAAAAAACAAATTCAAGTTTAAATTATCATAATGCACTTTTTTAGAAAACTTTTCTTATAAAATTAGATTTAATTGTTTATTACAAAGTATTTATGTTAAGTTTTTTTTCTTTAATAATTGTGGTCTCGTGCAATTCATTGTTATATTTTTTTTTTTAACATTATGATTTTGTTATCCATTATTTTGAGGTCTGAGCATACAAAAAAACACTATCAGCATACATATTGTTTACAAAGTTTCATTTATTTATAATAAAAACATTAAACCCTAAATCTCGACCACTAATTTCTCACGCTCTACCATCACATACTACACTTGGTGGAGTAGGAGGAGGAAAAGATACGGCGACGGCGATGATGATGATGACGACTACGACGACAAAATAATAAATAAAAACGTATTTTGTAAAACAAGCACCGACATGATTTTCAATTATATAAAACAAAAAATATACATTATTTTAGAAATCATAATAATAACAAACAAAAATGTACATGTTTGAACATGTTCGGTAGAAAATACATAAAGTATTTAAATTTTCTTGTTGTTTATAAAACAATGATAAAAAATTTAACCACAATATAGAATGAGATTAAAATGTATAGTATACCTAATATTTTTTAAATAATTTAAATAATAAATGAATAAGGAATGTTTGCCAGAATGAAAGATTGGATTTTGATTGAACAGTTTTGTGAAGACTTTGTTATAAGTCCGAAAGTCGATCTCGAATACGTTTTGGAGTTTTTGATTATGAGTTTTTGATTTAAAATAAGTTGACCTAACCTAAGTTAATATGTTCGCTTTATTTAAATTTAGGAATGACCACGTTTTTTCTGAACTCAAAATTGTGAAGACTTTGTTATAAGTCCGAAAGTCGATCTCGAATACGTTTTGGAGTTTTTGATTATGAGTTTTTGATTAAAAATAAGTTGACCTAACCTAAGTTAATATGTTCGCTTTATTTAAATTTAGGAATGACCACGTTTTTTCTGAACTCAAATCGACGAGATTTCGATGATTTTTTCCTACAGCAAAGCTTTTTGTAAACTCTTAAAAAAAAACACTAAGATATTGACGTACTCAAACAATTTAATAGATAAAACAAACTAAAATATTTCAATAAGTAAACGGATAGTTAAGATCGAGACCTTAGTTTTTGAATATTTTTTTTTTATTTAAAAATTAAGGCCTCGAGCTTAACTGCCCGTTTACTTATTGAAGGTAAACGAAAAGGTCGAAAAAACATATACATATATAAATTATAAACTAATATATATTTCAGTAAAACTCTTTAAAATCAACTGACACACAAAAACAACATAAAAAACTACAAAAATGTAAAATTACCGTTGCTGCGTTAGTTTAACCTGCAATGTTTCAGATTTGGTAGTTCTACTACAATTTGCTGTTTTCCAAAAAATAAAATGTACTTGAAGCAAAAAGTTGATTAATATGGTCAGAGTTAAAAAAACTGGCTGGATTTTCAGCAAAAACACATAATTTGTACTGTTTCGTCATCATAAAAATTATCAAAACAAAACAGCAGTCACTAACTGAACTGTTAAAAACTGTCAATTTTCAACAGCAGCAGTACAGTTAAAGTTTTTTTTTTGAAATTAACAAACTTGCCAGCACACAGTTCAGCTTCAGTTTAAAAAAACAAAAAACAGCACACACGACTGAATTGTCTGGTTACTGCGCTGCACAAGTTCTGTTTGTTACTGGACTGGCAGTAGGGAAAATAAAAATTGAATTCGACTCGTTAGCATGAAATTTGTTTTCTTTGAGCTGCTGGAAGTTAAATGAACAGTAAATATAAGTAGATATTTCTTTGTACAAGTAATGACAAGATTTATTATATTATTTAGAAAAATGTTTCAAAAGTAAAGATAATGCTTTAAGGAAAAAAATGTTGAGAAATAATGTTTTAAAATTTTCTAAATTTAATTAAAAATGCACTTAAAAAATATAAATGTTCCAAGTTCCGACACTTATTTTTTTAAGTTTTTGGGTAAAAAATTTTAACTGAACTGTTTTTTTAAGTTCCGAAAATTTGTTGAAAATTTTTTTCCAAAATTTTTTTATGTTTTAAAGTTAAAAGTTTCATTAAAGTTTAAAAAAATTCAAACTTCCGATTTTTTTTTTTATTAATTTTCTAAGTGAAAAAAATTGTTTAAAAGTTTAGTTTAATGGTAAATTTTTTATTGAAAGTGCTCTAAAAAATTCTAAGTTCCGAAATTTTTTTTTGGAAAATTGTCTAAGGGTCAGGCACGATTTTTTTTACTTTTTGAAGTAAATATGTTATTAAATGCTTAAAAAATCAAGTGCCTATTTTTTTGGAAATTTGCTAACAATTTTTTTTTTTTTTACGTTTTAAAGAAAATTTTTTGTAAATTTGGAACATTTTCTAAGTATTAGACATTAATTTTTTTTTACATTATGGAGTTCAAAATTTTATTAAAAATGTTTTCGCAAATTTTTTGTTGAAAAAAGAAAAGCGTTCATGCCAAAAAAGTTAATATTTTTCGACTTATTAACAAAAATGTTCTAAACTTTTGGTATTTTACTCAATTTGATGAAAAATTGTGCATGAATGAACACTAGGGCGTTTCATCAAAAAAAAAATTTTTATGTTCATACACTAAAAATTTCTCAAATTATTGAGGTTGGAACACGGGAAATTCTGAATTTTTACTTTTAAGATCATCTTACAAGGGAAGTCTCCCTAGTGTCACCCGCGGATCTTTATGGAATTGGTTTTATTTTGTAGATCAGAAAAAATAAAGGGACACGTATTTTTTTTAGCGGCCCAAATTCATATTTAGGGGGTAAAAAGGGGGGAAGACAAGGCCATTTTTCAGTTTTTTTCGTTTATCTCCTATATTATGCAAAGAAACCTAGTCATGTTACATACCAAATGAAAGGTCTTTGGAAAACCTATCTACGTGTGCTAAGAACATGTCCAAACATGCACAACTTTTCGTCATATTGAGTAAAACACCAAAATTTTTGGACATTTTTCTTAATAAGTCGAAAAATATTAACTTCTTTGGCCCGTTGTTAGCACCACGAGATAGGTATTTTTAATACCTTTAATCTGATACCACACATGCCTATATTAATTTTGTTAAAATAGGCGTAAATCGTAAAAAACTGAAAAAGGTCAATTTCCCCCCATACAAGTCGACCCACCCTAAAAATGAGTTTGGGCCGCTAAAAAAAATACGTGTCTAATTAATTTTCGTTCTTAACAACATATCCAAATTTCATGAAGATCGGAGGGTGACACCAGGGAGACTTCCCTTGTTAGTGACCTTTGAACTTATAATTTTGACCGTGAATATTTTTTTTAGGAAGCTAGCAACATTTAGAAGTAATGTATCCGGTTTTGTAAAAAAGCCAACAGAGAAAAAAATTAAAAAAAAAAAATTATGTTTCAAAACCTCATTTTTTGATAAAATCGATCGAACCTCTGTTTGTATTTTCTTTGTTAAGCTAATACGGCCTATAATCTTTTATGTAATTAAAAACACAATTTTAATACATTTTTTCCCGACGTTTCGTCGATTTTTTGTCGACTTCTTCTGGGGATCGTCTATTTAATAAAAACATGACATTAATTAACAATTTTTTACCAAATAACATTTAGAACTTACATTTTTTTATATATTATTACATTAAAAAACAAATTTTAAAAACAAAAATTTACATTTAACATATATAATACAAAAAACATAAAACATGAATTTATTTTTAAAACACATAATATTAAAAATTGTATCACAGTTTATTTGATGGCTACTCTATAACTTGCACATATATTGTTGGTGTCTTCTTTCAAATTCATTGTCTTTTTTATGTTTTGCTGAATTCTCAAGCTTTCCTTCGTAAATCTCTTTCTCATATTTTCCTCCTTGTCTAATATTCTAATACGTTGAAAATCTGGTGCGTGGTGTGAATTGATCATATGCATGGCTAGTGCTGTTGTTTCTTTCTGCCGCGTGATATCCATCTTGTGTTCTCCTATCCTTGTTGATAAAGCTCTCTTTGTTGTTCCTATATACACCTGATCACAAAGTTCTTCGTTATTTCCTTTACATCTTATTTCATAAACAACGTTATTTTGTTGTTGTTTTTCTACTCATTTTTTTTTTTTTTTTTGATAAAATCTACCTTTAAAAAATCTCAAAAATCTTTTCTGCCATAAGAATGCATATTCCGCTTCAAGAGTTGCGAAAATCCAAAAAAAAGTTTTTGATGAAACGCCTTAATGGACACAAAAAATAGGTTTTCCAAAGACCTTTTATCCTAAAATTTAGTTGGATTAATTGTGATTTATTTATATCGTTTTTCATTTTTCAAAATTTTTTATTATTTTTTTAGTTTATAATTGCTAATTTATCGTATGTTATGGAAAAAATATTTCAAATTTGTTTACTTTTCTAACAATGACTAATGCATTAATTCACTTATTTGATTTAAAAAATATCAATTTTTTTTATTGAAATATATTATTTGAATAAACAAGAATTAAATAATCATAATAAGAATTTTTTTTAAAATAAAAAAACATTTTTTTTTATTTCTTGCACATTTTTTTCTTGCTATGTACAAGAAGTTCTTTCGTTACAATGATTCTGTTTATTTTCGTTTATATTTGTTGTCTTGTCAGTACCTCACCACATTTTGAATTGTAACTCGCAGTAGATTTCTCAAAACAGCGTTTGTGCTGTTTGAGTGCTTCTATAATTTTTTACTGTTGCTGGTTAGGCAGTGCTTGTATTTTTTCAAATCAACCACCATCAGCACAACACAAAAAAGTTCAGCTGTAAAAAAGTGACTGAACTGTTTTGTTAGAAATGTAAACTGGACTGGTGGTTGCAGTATTTTTTTTTAAATTATTAACAACTTGACTGGAAGTAAAAATTATTAATGCGTTATGATTTTCAGTTTTTAATCGCTGAATATGGTGTTTCTGTTAAACGGACGAAACAATACACGAACGAACGCTACCCGTACGAATTCGTAATGATATCAGTTTCCATAACATTTTCGTTTGATTACGTTATTTATACCCTACACCACTCTGTGGTACAGGGTATATTGAGTTTGTGCTGATGTTTGTAACTACCCGAAATATTGGTCCTAGACGTACCTTCAAGTATACCGATCGACTCAGAATGACTTTTTGAGTCGATTTAGCGATGTCCGTCCGTCCGTCCGTCTGTCCGTCCGTCCGTCCGTCCGTCCGTCTGTCCATCTATTGGTTTAAGCACGATACAGGTCGCAATTTTCAATCAATTGACTTGAAATTTAAAACTTAAGCATATTTTGGCCCAAGGACGAAGCCTATTGAAATTGGAGAAAATCGGTCCATTTTAAGACCTAGCCCCCATACAAACGCTCCCTTTGGATTCGGCTTAAATGGCTCTAATGGCCGTAATATAATAGATATCGCTTTGAAATTAAGCAGGTGATCAAATTTTGTATGCATGAATCTTCGATCCAAATTTCAAAGGAATCGGGTCAGTCCTTCTGGTAGTCCCCATACAAACCACCCTCCCGATATTCACATAATTCCCTCAAAAATCATCAAAATGGAAATATTTGATAAAAACTTTATTTTTAGGTACTTTAGTAACCTAATTAAATCGGAATATAATTGGACCATTTTCGGACCTAGTCCCCCATATAAAAATTTCGACCGATATTCAGTTAAATCGGTGTATTGACAAAAAAATAAACAAACTCAACTAAAATTTGATCTGTGTGTGTTTTTTACACTAAATAAAGATCTAACAAAAGATAGGTCAAATCGGTCCATGTTTGGACTTGGGGCCCATTTTCCGGAAAACACAGGTGTAGGGTATCATATGGTCGGTCTTGACCGACTATAACTTTCTTGTTTTTTTCGTTAGTTACGTTTGTCTTGACCATTTGTCAAATTACAGTATTGCCAGAAAGTTTTTTTTTTTAGTTTTTGTTTAGTTTTTTCATACAAAAATTATCTAAACTAAACGAAGTGGCAACATCAACACATCAGCTAAAGAAAACAGCTGATCAAATTTCATGTTTATAAAAAAAACACAATTATAATCAAATCAGAGTTTTTTATTTATTATAGCTAAAAAGTTAACACAATTTTAATAAAAAACAAATGAAAACAATAATTTGTATGATGACCCGTGGCTTTTAAATTGTTAATATAAATTGGTCAAATTTACAATTGATCTTTTTCGAATTACAATTGATCTTTTTCGAATTACAATTGATCTTTTTCGAATTACAATTGGAATCTTCGAATTACAAATGGAATCTTGCAATTACAATTGGAGTATTCGAATTACAAATGGAATCTTCGAATTACAAATGGAATTTTCGAATTACATATGGAATCTTCGAATTACAAATGGAATCTTCGAATTACAAATAGAATCTTCGAATTACAATTGATCTTTTTCGAATTACATCTGTAAATGGTGTAGATGTGGTAGTCACACCCGCCAATAGGCGCTTGGTTGTCAATGAAAACACACATCCCTGAATGATATCCGTTGGCACCCTATCCAATCCGCAGCCCGTTTTATAGCCATGATCTCGTCCTGAAATACGCTCCACTGGTCCAGTGGTCGAAAACAGAGTCTGTAATCCAGTTGACTTATAAAAACGCCACCCTCACTCGGCCAACAATTTTTGAGCCATCAGTGAAAATCTCAAGTCTCGTCGCAGGTTTGTCGATATGACCCTCCATCCGCTTAGACCTGTCCTGTACTTGTTTCAAACACGGTTTCAAATGAGGGTGTAGGGGTGCAAGAGTCAATGTTCATTGCGGCATCATGTATTTATACCCATGTATTTATAGCTAGACGCCTAGTGGTTGTGGTCCCGGTTAGTTGTCTTGCGAGAAGGTATACTAGCAGCTAGTGAGGCATTATAAGTATACTTTTTGTTGGAGTGGAACGAAGCGCTTCCATTTTCATCAGCGCACTTGTCCTTAGGATCCTATTGAATGTCTTCTGATCAGTGGCCTTCCCCGTCGCCAACCACCAAACGGATACTCCATACATAATTGCTCGCAGTTGCTTCCAATGGCTTTCTTACAGTAATAGAAGGCAGCACTTGCATTTGCCTATTTTTAAACCCATATTTCGATGCGTTAAGGTCAGTTTACACGTTAACTACCCTTGACCACCCTTATCTCTTATTTCCCAGTATTAGTGATACGATTTGACGGGTTTAAATAATTTTGTATGAACAATTATTTGAATTTTACATTTGTTATCCCCCAATACTGGGAAATAGTAGAAAAGGGTGGTCAAGGGTAGTTAACGTGTAAATCAAGCTTTACACATGGAATGAAAAAGTGAGTGTATCCAAATACTGTGGTTCGAGGGTATAAAAAGCGAAAGGTTTTGTGAATGAGATACGTATGACTTCCTTACTTAGGGAAATCTCAAAGATTCCTAGGAATCATTCCGGTGTAATTTTTAATTCATTAATATTAGCCATATTCTAAATTATTTTTATTAAAAGAACTCACTTCATTTATTTTTTGGATCCGGCACGTCAAAAAACTCAATAATTTTTTTTCACGATAGTTTCTCTTAATCTTGCTCTCACTTATTTCAATGCTACCAGATTTTTACACAAAATTTAATTATATCCATTCACAATAGCATAAAATATAAGCAGTAGTGACAACTTAACGACATTGCTAAAATGTTAATATTTTTTTTTTAAAATTAGCACTTTTATCTTCAAAAATTGACGCCACTGAATTCAAAGAAGACAGTTTAGGCTCTCAAAGCAGTGGTGCAGAGATATCTGACAAAAAATTAGTAAACCAAATCGAAATCTGAGCGAGATGGAAGATACCAGTTATACAGTGAGAATGTAGATTGTTTTTTGTCTCTCTTTGTTTTACGTTTGCACTTTAGTGTGATATTACCAGATTTTGGCAGTTATTCTTGGCGATGCCAGATCCACAGACTAATACAGACTCGACATAAGTGACAGGTGTCAAAAAAGTATTCTTTATCCATATGGTTAATATTTTCAAATTATTCTACGAATTAGGTTAGAAAGAGAAAACTGATATAACGCGCCATAAGAAAAATGGATACCAGATTGGTTTTTGTTGTTTCACTCACTCCTAAGTCGTAGAAAGTGTTGCCATGTTAGCATAAAACGGACTAAAAACCGCTTTTCCCCATTTCCCCATTTTTTCTTATAAAACTCTACTGTCGAGTCTGTATATAGTCTGTGCCAGAACTACAAAACGGTCGTTATATAACTCTCTATAACTCTGCCGATAAGCTAAGACAGGTCGATCATAGATTTATAAATTTGTTTATAAATGTCAAAAAAATCAGAAATGTTCAGCTGTTATAACTTCTTTGCTACAAAGTTCTACAATATTGTTTTTGTGTATTAAAAAATCAACTTATTATTTATAATTAGGTTTCTTTCTCTTTGTTAGGGGAATTTTGTGTATCAATTAATTGTGCATAAAATGCAATTTGTTTTTTTTTTTGTTAATGATAAGGTTTGTCATACCGCAAAATTGCAATTAAAGCAGAAAAAAAATTTTGCAAAACAAATGAAGTGATAAACTTTTTTAACCCCAAAAATATGTGGAATACATTTAATATTCTTGGAATTTCGATTAAATTGAACATAAGATTATCAGCCGTTGTCAAAACAAAATTCTATTAGCAAAAATACAAAATCAACTCTAAATTGTACTAGCATAAAGAAAAATCACAAAATCATCTCAATTTACCATGGTAAGTTCTTGTAGTGTGAACGTGGCCTAAGAGGGTATTTATACACATCCTATTTTTGCTTGCAATAAAGTCTTGCAACTTTTTTTGTAGGCAAACGGGGGTGAAAAGAAAACGGGGTAGAAAAAAAAATCACGATTTCTGTTTTCCTTCTTTTATGCTTCTCACCCCCGATTGCCATCAAACAAAAGTTGCGAGACTATATTGCAAGAAAAAAAGGCTGTGTATAAATACCCTCTAAATAAATAGGACAAACAAAAAAAAACACTTTAAACAATGCTTTAAGCTCTTAAAATAGCAGCAAAAAACATTAAAGTTAAAAAAGCTCTTTCCTGTGGATTTCCATCAAATACGTTTAGCAGGGTCTGTTGTTTATTCCCTAACAATATTTGGAAAAACTGTAGCCATGATAAAGCTGAACAACTCTTGGGAACATACCAACACGATCTGAACGTGTTTAGGCACTCTAAATAGCTCATGAAGACCTTACAAATTGTGGTTTTTGACAAAAACAAAAAAAAAATCACAAAAAGCACCATAACTGCCCCGCAGTAGCTCCTAGATGAATTAAACGTAAGATCGATCCTCATTAATTTTTGCCCCCTAACAATTTTTTTTGCAAATACACCAAAGCACTGGTCTCTAAAGGGGCTCCCATACAAAGAAAAAAAAATTGAAACTTTTAAAATTAAAAAAAAAAATAAAAATCCAAAAGCATTCCAAAATCAAAAAAATAGCATAAAAAGTTTTTTTCCAAACTTAAAGAAAAATTTTAAGACTTCAAAAATTTTTCAAAAATTGAAAAACATTTTTGGGTCTAGGTCCAAAAATGGTCCGATAATAATCAGATTTCCCAGCAAAACTTAGATTACCAAATAAGGTATAAAATAAGGTATAGGATCTCTTATTTTATACATTGCAGCATTGATGATTTTAACAGGCGATGAGACTCAAAGTAATGCATCCACATTATCACAAAGAATACCAGTAAGGTATACAATAAGTCATAAATTTATAACGAAGAATACGAGTAAGGTGTAAAATATATGATATTTTATAGGTTACGAGAAATGAAATAATATAGCATACCAGAAGATAATATATAAGGTGTTACGAGTAGCGAAAAAGTAATTTTGTATTAAATATACTCACGTGATTGTAAGTGAGTGTAAGTAGATAAAATATGCTCGTGAGTGTGTGTCGTTAGAAATTTCCTGTCGTGAGACCATCTCTAGTTTAAACTTATGCATTTTTTTATAAAATAATTATTTTTTATGTTATTGTAATGCATTATGCATCCAATTTTAAATAATGCATTATTTCAAACTTTCAAATAATACATAATGTAACCAAATATAAGTCATTCATGATTTAATGTTTAGAAATAATAAATAATAAATAATTTTTTTCCAATAATCATGCATTACGTAGCAAATTATTAGTAATGCATTATTTTCACTTGAAAATAATACGCTGTGGAACAAATGTTTGGTAAGACATCCTAAAATAATGCTACAAATAAGGTATATACATTACCTGGTAATGTGTTATATAATCACTACCCATTACCAAAGTTTTGCTGGGTTGATAAGGTTATAAAAGCACGCGTTTAGTACATACAAACAAAGTTTTAATAAAATATTTTTGATTTTCATGAAATTTGAGAGATTTTTGTGAATATCGGGAAGGTGGTTTGTATGGGGGCTACAAGAAGAACTGGTCCAATTGTTTTAAAATTCGGCATGGTGATTTGTAAATACAAAACACGATTACCTGCCAAATTTCGATAGGATACATTTTATAAAACCGTTGTTAGAGTCATTTGAGGCAAACTAAAAGGGGACGTTTGTATGGGGGCTAGGTAAAAAAATGGACCGATTTTTTTCCAATTTCAATAGGCTTTGTCTTTGGTCCAAAAGAAGCTTAAGTTTCAAATTTCAGTCAAATCGGTTGAAAATTGCGACCTGTATCGTGTTTATACCGTTACATGGACAGACGGACAGATAGCCGGACGGGCGGGCGGACAAACGGACATTGCTAAATCGACTCAAAAAGTGATTCTGAGTCGATCGGTGTACTTGAAGGTGGGCCTAGGACCAATATTTTGGGTAGTTACAAACATCAGCACAAACTCATACCCTGTACCACAGAGTGGTGTAGGGTATAAAAATATATGTTACACCACTCTGTGGTACAGGGTATAATGAGTTTGTTCTGATGTTTGTAACTACCCGAAATATAATAGACCTACCTTCAAGCATACTGATCGACTCAGAATTACTTTTTGAGTCGATTTAGCCATGTCTGTCCGTCCGTCAGTCTGTCCATCTAACAGTTTAAGCACGGTACTTGATTTGAAATTTGAAACTTAAGCATGGCCCAATAGTGAAATTGGAAAAAACCGATCCATGTTGAGACCTAGCCCCCATACCAAATAAATTTGCCCTAAATGACTCCAATAACCGTGTTATAATAGAAATCGTTTTGAAATTTAACAGGTAATCAAATTTTGTATGCACGAATTATCATTCCAAAGTTCAAAAGAATCGGAACAGTCCTTCTTGTAGTCCCCATACTAACCACTCTCCTAATATTCACATAATTCCCTCAAAATTCATAAAAATGAAAATATTTGATTAACATTTTATTTTTAGGTGTTAAACGTGTACTTCGGTAACCTAATCAAATCTGAATATAATTGTACCATTTTTGGACTTAGTCCCCTATATAAAAATTTGGACCGATATTCAGTTAAATCGGTTTATTGGAACAAAAAATAAATCAATTCCACTAAAATTTTATTTGTGTGTGTTTTCTACACTAAATAAATTTCTTAGAAAAGATAGATCCAATCGGTCCATGTTTGGACTTGGGACCCATTTTCCGGAAAACTTTGGTGTAGGGTATCATATAGTCGGTCTTGACCGACTATAATTTTCTTACTTGTTTTTTTTTTTTGACTGATGCACTATGTAATAAAAACTAAAATCTTTTCAGCAAAATTGCTGCTAAAAAAATTAAATTAAAGCACAAAAAATATGCCAAACAATTGAAGTGATAAACTTTTTTAACCCCGAAAATATAAGAATGCATTTATAATTCTTAGAATTTCGATTAAATTGAACATAAGGTTATCATCCGTTGTCAAAACAAAAAATCCTATTAACAAATGCAACAATTTTACTAAATACTGATAAAACTTTATAAAAATAAAAAATCTTTTAGCAAAACTACAGATTACCCAATAATCCATTTATTATGATCAAAACAACCCTTACAAGAACTTCAATACTTTTATATTACAGCTAACCCTTGATTTAAGCGGTTTAGGCATAGTTTTTGATATGTCAATTAAACTAGCTTTGGAAAATATCAAAATAGATTTGATCTGACATTAGCATGTGTTCAAGCAAACTTTTGAGATCACACATTTTGTGGCAGTATTCGAACTTTAAGCTACGTTAAACTAAGTTTAAATTTAATCCACATCCAAAAATTTCCGCTTTAAGCAAGAGCGGTCGATTAAAGATTAGAATTCATAAAAAATTCTCTTTCGAAACTGGACAAACAATTTTTTACCCCATTAAATCGTAATCAGTTTGAAAAAAGTACCTCGTAAATCAGGGCTTACTTGTCTTAAGAATCTTTTGAAGGGTTCTGGTATAAAATTTATCATTTTTCTTTTTATAAAAATGTAGACGTATGTTGTTTAAAAGCGGGTTAGATTGTATATTTTTATTAACACTTTACCGCATAATATATTGAGCAACTGAAAGTAAAAAAAAAAATATACAAAATACGTATAAAAAAATAAAATAACACTTGAATTGTAATAATACCAGGCCGCAAACCAATACTCTGTTTAGTTGTATTATTTTTTCCTCAATCTACTTCAGTGTACTTCAATGGAGCAGAAATATTCGTGGGAAACATTAAACAACGTCTACACCCTCTTCTATAAAAGTTCAACCACATGCATATAAAAAAAAAGACAACTTCTATGTTTATTTTTTCTTTTTTTATATAGAGATTACAGGGCGAAAAAGAATGAATTCGTTGTTTTTTGAATTTTGTAAAAAAAATCTATCAATTTATCTATCCCATGGCTTTCACACCGATTGTTCTGCAATGCACATATGTTATAGATGACTAGGTTAGGTTAGTGAGGATGATACCAATCCCAAGAAACGAAAAGTTTGGGAATGACATCCATAGAGGCCACGTTTTGGTCCAATATGATTCCTGCTATTGTTCTCCTTCCTTCTCTAGCTAATTTTGTCTTACCCCAAAAAAAACAAGGGAGATTGTTAAATTCGGCCGTGCCGAATATTTTTTTTGCACAAAAATGTTTTATATGTTTAACAAAAATACAAAATAACAAGTAAGAAAATTATAGTCGGTTAAGACCCAACATATGATGACCTACACCAGTGTTTTCCGGAAAATGGGTCCCAAGTCCAAACATAGACCGATCTGATTTATCTTTCGTTAGATCTTCAATTAGTGTAGAAAACATACACAAGCAAAATTTTAGTGAAGTTGACTTTTTTGTGTTGCCAATAGACCGATTTGGTTAAATATCGGAGAGAAATTTCTATATGGGTCTAAGTCCAAAAATGATCCTATTATATTCAGAATAATATTTCATATTTTCATGAATTTTGAGAGATTTATGTGAATATCGGGAGGGTAGTTTGTGTGGAGACTACAAGAAAAACTGGTCCAATTCTTTTAAAATTTGGAATGATGATTTGTGAATACAAAATATGTTTACCTGCTAAGTTTCGTAAGGATACCTATTATAACATGGTTATTAGACTCATTTGAGTCAAATTATATATGGGGCTAGGTTTAAACATGGACCGACTTTTTCCAATTTCAATAGATTTCATCCTTGGACCAAAGGAAGCTTTAGTTTCAAATTTCATACAAATCGATTTATAATAAAGACCTGTATCGTGCTCACAACGTTTATATGGACAGACGGACGGACGGACATCGCTAAATCGTCTCAGAAAGTGATTCTGAGTCGATCGGTACACTTGAAGGTGGGTCTAGGACAAATATTTCGGAATAGTTACGAACATCAGCACAAACTCATTATACCCTGTACCACAGAGTGTTGTAGGGTATAGAAATATGTAAGAAAATGTCGTGGTTTTTGAGGTTGGTTTAGTTCTACAAGGGGGAATTTTTTTCGAATTACAATTGAAATTTTCGAATTACAAATGGAATCTTCGAATTACAAGTAGAATCTTCGAAATACAAATAGAATCATCGAATTACAAATGTAAAATTACATCTGTAAATGGTGTAGAAAAACCAAATTATTAGTTGAATAATTAAGGCGATTAAAGAAAACACCTAAAACATCTGAAGGCATGAACTAGGTTTAATCGTTTAGTCACAGACTAATACAGACTCGACATAAGTGACAGGTGTCAAAAAAGTAGTTCTGAACCATATGGTTAATATTTTCAAATTATTCTACAAATTAGGTTAGAAAGAGAAAACTGATATAACGTTCCATAAGAAAAATAGATGCCAGATCAGTTTTTGTTGTTTCACTCACTCCTAATACCCACTTTACACTGTTATACTTTTCCATTATACAAGCGTAATTTCACCATGTTAGGGAAATATTTTATAACATTTTTTTGCCAGAAATTGTCCACTTATTAGATAAGACCAGGTATCAATCAAAAAGGAATACAAAAATCTTTTAGAAGTTGGTAAATTTCGATGTGTATAATGGAAAAGTGTGATAGTGTAAAATAGGTATAAGTGTGCAATTACAATTCTGGCGTTGGCTTTGAATTTTGCTTGTTTCAATACATTTTGTGTGTAGAGCAAAATTCAAAGCCAACGCTGGCGTTTTTTGCTCTACATACCAAATGTATGGGAAAAAGCAAAATTCAAAGCCAACGCCAGAATTGTAATTGTACACTAAGTCGTAGAAAGTGTTGCCATGTTAGCGTAAAACGGACTAAAAACCGCTCTGTTTTCTCCTTAAATCGCTTAGTTTTCCCCCATTTTTTCTTATAAAACTCTACTGTCGAGTCTGTTTATAGTCTGTGGTTTAGTAATGTAAATAGTTCAATTGAATTTTCATGAAAAAGTGCTTAACGGAATGAACCAGGTCAAATCGTTTACTGTTGTAAATTGCTCAATGCTTTATGAACGACACAAGTTGCGCAATATAGAGTACATTCCAAGAAAAATATTATTAAAATTTTCATGGAGTAAGATGAAGATGAAGATGAAAAGGTGTACTTAATTTTTAATTGTTCTTTCTTTTAAGCTAAATTAGTCTCAAAATCTGTTTTGACACAGTTTTAACGAATATGCTCTATTTTGCGCAGCTTTTGAGACCAATTTAGCTTAAAAGAAAAAATAAAAATTAAGTAAACACTTTTCATCTTGCACCAAAATTACTCCGTGGAAATTTTATTAATATTTTTCCTGAAATGTACTCTATATTGCACACTTTTTTGCATCAATTTTTTAAAAAACATTTTTTTTTTTCAAAATGCATTGAGATTGCAGTCTTTAGCTGCTGGTAGCAAACTGTTTTTTGTCTAACACTTGTTATTTTTTGTTATTTTTCTCGTAAAAGGGTCCTAAGTCTCCATCTTTTGAGGGGACTTAGCGGGACGCGCTAATCATAATGTTGAAAAAAATATGAATGAAATTGCCGGATATATTGATACAAAGTAAAAAAGATGATTGCAAAAAAACTTAAAAAAAAATTGGTGAAAAAAATCCCCTAAAATTTTTTTTTCTTTAATTAATATGTTTGTACTTGCTTAAATACCATTCGGTATACAATTCTGTTCATATATGCCCACGAGAAGCCGAATTAAAGCATTTTGTATTTTTAGGTTATGTCGAATGTACCAAAATTGTTCAAGATTTTTTTGTTTTAAAAAGAGCTTAAGACCAATTTTCATTCTTCGAAAATTGTCAAATTCTATTGTCAAGACTATTTAGCAAATAAAAAAAAAACTCTAAGCTAGCAGTGGCAAATTGAATTTAAATGACAAATCGCTAAGGTTCAAATATATGACTGTTAAATTTTCTCTACAAATTTCGAAAAACATTTTTTTCGTTGAACAATTTACGAGCCTTACGCATAGTACTCTGTTTGTTTTTACTAGGAAAATCTATCAAACTCCATATAAAAAAGTTAAATTCGGTCTTGCCAAATGTATTAATACCCTCCACAACGTAAAAAAGATAATTGCAATTTTTTTCTTTTTTTGTAAAAAATTTTTGAAAAAAAAACAAGTGAGAGTGTTAAATTCGGCTGTGCCGAATCTTTTATACCCTCCAAAATGTAAAAAAAAAAAATTGACAGGGGCGTTTCTTTCTTTTTTTTTTTTTGGGGGGGGGGCGAAGTTGATAGGGTCAGTGGGGCACGTTGAGAGCACCTTCCCATCGTGATAAATATACCAAATGTTTCATTTATTTTACAAAAATACAAAAAAACCTGTAAAAACGTGTATTTTTTTAGAGGTTGGTTTAGTTCTTCAAGGGGGAACTTTTTTCCCCCTGGTCCGATTTGGCCAATTTCCGAACTTAACCTACCTAGGAACATAAGACATATTTGTGCAAAACTTGAGGTTCCTAGCTCTTTTATTTTGGACTGCATCGTGTTAACTACAGACGGACGGACGGACGGACGGACGGACATCGCTAAAATGTCTTAGAATCGATCACTGATCAATAATATATATACTTTATGGGGTCCCCGACCGATATTTCGATGCGTTACACACGGAATGACAAAGTGAGTATACCCCCATACTGTAGTTGGAGGGTATAAAAATTCCGCGAAAAAAAAATTGGTTAAAAATATCCGCTTAAATAAAAATCATGTTTAAATACCATTCGTATGGAATTTTGTTCACATATGTTACCCAACAGCCGAATTAAAGCATTTTGTATTTTTAGGTTATGTTGAATGTACCACCATTTTTTAGGTGTCCTTTCATTTTCGCTCATAACTTTTGAACCGCCGGTCAAATGCAATACCAAACTGCTCGGGTAACCACAAGTAAATAGGTTAAGTTTCAGTCAACTCAGTGTAATATTTTGGCCATGATCACCATTTGCACAGACAGACGGACATCGCTAGAATGTCTTAAAATCTATCACTGATCAATAATATACATACATACTTTATGGTAAATTTGGTAACATTTATTGCGAGGGGGAAGGTTTTCTATAACGTCCCCGTGAATAACCCAAACAAATCCTATTTAATTTTTTTAGCTTAATTATCCCACTTGTTTTTTTCTTTCTAAATAATAAATTCTTTTAAAACTCTTCCCAGTACAGTGTAAACAAATAGTGTTTATTGTTTATTTAAATAATTTAGAAATATTATACAGTAAAGTACATTGCAAGTACTTGAAACTACTTGTTGTATGTAAATTAGTGGCTATTACATGTAAAGTAAATATTAAAAGGGATGCTGTGTGTCTTTGTATTCTTATATATATTTTTTTTTTTGCTTAGACGGATCAATGATCTCTATCAACCATATTCATCCCATTCATCTATCTGTCTATACAGAAAAAAATGTATTATTAGTTTTAATTCATTCACACTCTCGTCGTAACTACTTAATATGGCTTCCGGTTTAACCATTGACACTTTTTTTTTTGTTTCTTTAATAATAATAATTTTTGCAAATATATAGTGGTAAACATTTTATTACAGATCGTCAGACTGGTTACTTAATAGTGTATTTATGTATTTTAATAAGTTTTGTCTGCAGTTTAAAAATAAAACTCCATTTTTTGATATACCCTCCATTTAGTGGTACAGGCTAAATATAAGTTTCTCATTCAGTTTGCAACTCATCGAAATATTTTAAGACATTCTAGATGATCGTGTGTCTGTTGAAGTGGCGATCATAGCCAAAATATTACACAGAGATTATTTAAACTGAAATATATTTACTTGTTGTTGCTTCGAAAAGGTTTGTATTGCATTTAAGAAATATCGTTTTAGCGGTTCAAAATTTATAAACGAAAATGTAAGGACACCTCAAAAATTTTGATACCATTCCACATAACCTAAAATTAAAAAATGCTTTAATTCAGCTGCTGGTTGACCTATGTGAACAGTATCAAATACCGAATGGTATCTGAAGAAGAGCAAACATATTTTTTTACACAATTTTTTTTTGCGGAAACTATTTTCACAAAAATTTTCTTTGTCCACGGAATTTTTTTTTGTGAAAATTATTTTTTTTTACTTATTTTTTAACAATATTTTGTTCTACAAACATTTTTTTCTAGAATTTTGTTTCAATTAAAGTTTTTTTTGCAATTTTTTACATTGGGTAGGGTATAAATTTATTCGACAAGCCCGAATTTAACTTTTTTCTTGTTTTTTTTTTTGTGGTTGGTGTTTAAAATGTTTGAAAGCATTTGTGTTGTTTAGAGCGTTATGTTGGTATTTTTTTAATATTCCCATAATGTTAAATTTTAATGAATCGATTTTATTCATAAACAATTTAGATTGATTATAGTGACATTATTAGCATACATTCTAGAGTTTAAGAATTGATAAACTTTGCGATAGTTTTGTTTAATGATAAAGTTGTTGAGTTTTAAATAATGCAAAACTTGATTAGTCTTAATTTAATTTTTTTTATTATCAATTAAACTTTTTTTTTTAACAAAAGCTAATCAATTATTGATTGGCTAGATAACTTTTTAAAATAGAAGTTTTGATTTTTTCAAACTTGAAATTTAAAATTTCAGTGAGTTTTTTTTCGCTTAATCATAGTATATTGTTTTCGGGGGAAAATGCTCTAAATGTAGCAATTCGCTCTAATTCTTCAATTATTTTCAAATTTAATTTTAAGCACCCTGTACGTATACTTAACCTACACTCAGAAAAAAATCCTTCATAATATTTATGCCATGGTCTTATAAATATTTTTGTCATACCATTTCATTATATTTATGAAACCTTCATAAAATTAATGAAATTTTATGAAAAAATCTATGAAATTTAAATTTGTATTTATTTTAAAAAAGGGCAAAAATGACCCCTTAAAACGAGAGTTAGAGGGTTAATTTGGTCAAGAAAAGAATCATCATAAAATTTTATAAAACACATTTGCACTGTTTTTTGTCGATAATTTTTAACACTGCTTTGGTAAAAAAAAATAACATACATTGATTATTTATACTTAACCCTTTTAAAGCATTTTGGGCATGTCGCACAAACTTTGAACATTTGACAACCCCTAGTGGAATTTTATGAGGAAAATATTTGTAAACATTTTAACTCTCTAAATGGACGTTTTGTTAGACTTCTGTGTTTAGCTTTTGAAAAAGGACTAAAATGACCCCTTAAAGCGCCAGTTAGAGGTATACATTGTTCTAAGGAAAGAACCGCCATACAATTTCACTGAAGACATCAAATCATATTTTGAAGCTCAGATGAGTTTTTATTGTAGTATTTTTGACGTTTTCCAAACGCCTTTGATTAAAAAAATGAAAACTTCAGTGGGGCTTTAAAAAAGAAATCCGAACTGACTTTGCGAAACCCTTTGGTGATTTTGTCCATTTGATGGTCTACTTTCAAATGGCGTTGAAGCCATTGAGGCTCAAGGCGATGACCCAAAATTGGTTGCACAGTGTAATATGATAAAGAAATTGGGGCAAAACAATGACGATTTTAAAAACCTTAATTCCATTTTTTAAATTCTTCCAATGTAAATATCATAAATTTTATTTCTAAAAAAGATAATGCATTTGCTTTAATAATGAAACATTTCATACTTTGCACCTTTTTCATAAATATAATAAAAGCTTTCATAAATATAAAAAAAATTCGTAAATATTGACCCTATGAACAATTATGAAACTGTTTCATTGTATTTATGAAACTGTTACATTGGACGAACTTTAATGACGATTTTCATTATATTTATGACAGTTTTCATAAATATAATGAAGCTTTTTCTTTGAGTGTACTGTAATTGTTTTAAGAATCTCACCGTCCGACAGCCAATATTAAACACGAATCGGATGATATACGTCTGAAAGTGGAGCTCAAATGGAGTAAAACTCCATTTACAGCTTTTCATTTCGTGATCCTGTTTTCTTTTAAAAGGACTTCAAAGTTTTAAGGAATACATTTTGTAAAATATTTTAGAAATATTTGTACTTGTACTAGGATGACACTAATAATGGCAAATGAAAGAGGAGGATCTCCCCTAATTATTCCATTTTTTTTATTTTGCCATATCAGGATAAAAGGATGTGAATAAAGTCATTTGAAAATTTTATCAAAATATTGTGTTGAAAATTTTCAATGATATTGAAGGGCAAATTTTTGAAAGGACGCAACTTACCTCCTTTTTCCTGATATGTAAAAATAATAAAATAGGAAAATTAAGGGAGATCCTCCTATTTAATTTGCTATTACATCCTACGACAAGTACAAATTAAAAAAAAAAATATTTTTTAAAATTTAATCCTCCAAAACTTTGAAGTCCTTAAAAGGAAACAGGATCACGAAAAGAAAAACTATAAATGCAGTTTTACTACATTTGGTCTCTAGTTTCAAACGTATGTTATCCAGTTCGTGTTTAACGACTTTTTTTATTTGTTGTCGGACGGTGTAATTCGTATTAGTATCTCCAATTCGGAATTAACAAATGAAATTCAGAAATCACGAATAAAAAAATTTTGAGATATAAAAAAAAAATTTTACTTGTTTAAATACCATTTGGTATCCTATTCAGTACCTATTCATGTCCGCCAGTAGCCGAATTATAAAATTTTGTATTTTTAGGTTATGTTGAATGAACCAACATTTTCGAGGTGTACTTACATTTTCGTTCATAACATTTGAACCACTAAACCGATGTCGCTTAAATTCGAATGAAAATGTGAACAACACCGAACTGGATTTCATGTGAATTGAAAAGTTGGAAAGTATAGAAACAGAAGAAGCACGACATGGGGCCGGTTGGCGATGGCAAAAATGTCATTTGTTTGTTCAGTGGTGCTAACTTTTAACAAAATAAGCGTAATTTATTTTGTTAAGTTGGCACTACTGTACGTTTATTACACCATTGTGAATGAAAAACAAGAATTTATTGTGAAAATATGGAAAGGGAGAATAAAATAAATTTGAATTTTTTACCGTTCCGGTCACTGTTTTTAACGGTCAAATCGTATGGATCGTGCCGGACTTGTTCAGTTCACACTCAAAGACAGAACAGAGGCACAGACTATATACAGACTCGACAGTAGAATTTTATAACAAAAAATGGGAAAAATCTAAGCAATTTTAGGAGAAAACAGAGCGGTTTTTAACTAGTTTTAGGTTAACATCACTTTTAACGATTTAGGAGTGAGTGAAACAATAAAAACCGATCTGACATCTATTTTTCTTATGACGCGTTGTATAAGCTTTCTCTTTCTAACCTAATTCGTAGAATAATTTGAAAAAATTTAGGACTACTGTTTTGACACCTGTCACATAAGTTGAGTCCTTATTAAGGTAGGAACAGAACAAGCCCGGCACGACTTTTTCCATACGATTTGACAGTTAAAAACCGTGACCGGCACGACAAAAATTAAACTTAAGTTGTGAACAGAACAAGCCCGGCACGACTTTTTTCATACGATTTGACAGTTAAAAACCGTGACCGGCACGACAAAAAATTAAAACTTATTTTATTTTATCTCCGGGTTCTCTCAATCTCCCTCCCTCTCACACTCCAGGTTTGCCGCATTTTCACAACCATTTTTTATTTTTTCATTCACAATGGTGTAACAAACGTACAGTAGTGCCAACTTTATCACATTGACTATGTGATAAGCGATTTTTTTCCGTAAAATTACTCTAATTGTATTAAAAGTAGCAACACTGAACGAACAAATGACATTTTTTGTCGTCGCCGTCCCCCTTCATTCTCCGGCAACGGCAACCGTCCCCCTTGCCGTGCTTGTTCTGTTTCTACTCTTAGTCTGTGCCCATACTGAGGTTGGAGAATATAAAAATAAAATTTACTAAATTATGTTTTTTTGAGTTTATATTAAATTAATTAAAATTACTTACGAAATTCTATGTCACCAAAAACTTTGATTTTCCAAAAGTGTTTTAAAATTTATTTTACTGTCATGCAAACAAACGTTGCAACATTAATTTTAAATTGAAGCATGAGTATAAATATTTTTTAAAATCTCATTCTCGTAATGAAAAATTGAAAATTTTTTAATTTTAATTTTTCATTCATTGATGACAATAGTATATCATATCATATAATTATCATTTTAATGAATACAAAAAACTGTAATAAAATATCAGAGACAATTTTTTTACACCAAATTGAAACTTTAAAATTCTGCTTGTTTAGGTACGAAAAATATTATTCTGCGATGTTGTAAGAAACAAACAAAACAAAAATATATATAATGCAATCTGTGCTCATATTACACATTTAAAAATTTTGTTAACTTGTACAATTTTTTGCGATTACACTTAAAAAAATGATTAGTAGTGATTGGAGAATTTTTTATTTTTTAAATATGTACCATAAACTTAACTTCTCATTACAATTGCGGTTAAATAAATTTGAAAATTAAATAAATTGTAAAAATATTTTCAATATTAAATATTTTCAAAAACTATAATGAAAAAAAGCTTCCTGAAAGAATGAAAGTTGACATAAGCTCAATGAAAAATGACTCACGTTTTTAATGGTGTCATTTAAGTGCCCTTCAATGAAAACTTACATGGAAATTTTCGTAAAATTAGTTTGAAACGTTTTAAGATGTTTTTCATAAAATTAATGAAAGATTTCATTGATGAAATGTGGAATAGCCGTAGCTAAGTGAAGGAAAATTGCAACGTATGTAAATGTTTAGTAATAACAATTTTGGGAGAGTCACGTGTAATCGTCACTGAAATTTTATTTAATTTGCGTGATTGGCATGGTAGAAAAAATGTACTTTCACATAATTTTATGATTTTCACTTAGTTTTCACACATATGATATAAAACAGCGCGGATTTTAGTAAATATAAAATTTATAATTTACTTTTCAGTCAGAAAAAATCACAAAAACAAGTTAGAAATATACACTTTTACATTTTTTTTTATAGATTTCACTTAATTTTTACACACAACATTTTAATATATCCTTTAATTTTATTACATAAGTAAAAGCACCAAATAATATAAATAACGCAAATTTTATTAAATATATAGTTAATCAATTACATTTCTTTTTATATTTCGCATAAAAAAAGTCTTAAAACAATCACAAAATAAATTCGTGCCGCTCTGATTAGCTGTTTTTTTTTTATTTGTCTACATTTTGCGCGTCAACTCGACAGGTGTCAAAAAAACGACAAATTTTTTAAACAAAATTTAATGAAATTTTTTAATGAAACTATGAAATCTAATGAAGCAAACTTTATGAAATTTATTCTCAAATTTGTTATTAAAAAACATAATGCGACTGGAACGCGACCTTACACAGTTAATTGCAATTGTTCTAGTGATCACAAATTTATTCTCAAATTTATTTTTAAAAAACTTAATGCGACTGGGACGTGACCTTAAACAGTTAATTGCAATTGTTCTAGTGATCACAAATCTGGTCTCCAAACTTTCCCATCACATCAGGTTTTTGAGAAAATTAAGGTCAAAGTTAAAAAAACCGCCATTTTGGAAACTCATAGCGGTTGAACCCAATGTGATAGCGACTTAAAAAAAGTCAAGGGTAAAGCCAAAACATTGTTCTTAAGGATGCAGAACTCATTTATTCTGTTGCATTAACCCTTTGGGCACCAATTTTCCTTCATTTATGTCTTATTCCCCAAAAACGATTTTTTCCGCTACTAATCATATTAAAAAAATAATTTGATACGAATGAAACGCCACATGATTACATTTTATCTCCTAGTCACAATTCCAGTCTCCAAACTTTTCCATTACATCAGGTTTTTGAAAAATTTGATATAAAACAAGTAGAAAAGTTAAATTCGACTTGGCCGAATCTATGAATACCCTCCACAATGCCCATTTTAAGTGATAGTAAATTTTCTAACGTGAAAAAAATAAAATTTTTGATTAGAAATATTTTATTTTGTGTAAAATTTTTTTTTTAGTAAATTTTGAAAAAAAAAAAAAATAATTTACTAATTTTTTTTTTGAGTGTAAAATTTTTTTTGAATGTAAAATTTTTTTTGAGTGTATTTATTTTTTTTTTTTTTGGTATTAAAATATTTTTGAGTGACAAAAATATGTTGTAAAATATTTTTGTGACTTACCAATGTTTTTAAAACAGGTTTAACGGGTTTTCAACACGTGAATTTAAGGTGAAGCTAATCTGAAATTCACGGTTTTCCTAATAACTTTTGAACCACTAGACCGATTTCGGTGAAATTCAATACGAACTAGGCTGGAGGAACGAAAAATATATATGCCAAGCTTCAGCATCTTCAGAATTGCTTTTCGAAAGTTATAGTGCTTTTTATCTCATAAATTCACGAAAAACCCTTGCCGAAGGTAAATGCCCAACATAGTATATGCCGAACTTCAGGAGCCTCCGTAAAGTCTTTCAAAAGTTAGCGTGTTTTTAACAGACAGACGGACAGACGAACAGACGGACGGACGGATGGACGGACGGACATCGCTAGATCGTCTTAAAATCGATCGAGGATCATAAATATATATACTTTATGGGGTCCTAGACCAATATTTCGAGGTGTTACAAACGCATGCGCGGGTACAAGGGGGGGGGAAAAGGGGAAATTTCCCCCCCCCAGACCAAATTTCGAAAAGAAAAAAAAAGGAAAAAAAGAAGAAAAAAAAAAAGAAAAAAGAAAGAAAAGGAAAGAAAAGAAAAAAAAGAAAGAAGGAAATTTTCTAAAAAAATTTCGATGTCCAAAAATTTTTCATAGAAAAAAATCTGAAAATTTTAAAAGGGAAATTTTTTAAGAAAAAAGTGAATCAAT
Source organism: Pegoplata infirma (assembly GCA_963921195.1). NCBI lineage: Eukaryota > Metazoa > Arthropoda > Insecta > Diptera > Anthomyiidae > Pegoplata > Pegoplata infirma. The sequence continues at coordinate 30,413,137 of OY992540.1, read as the reverse complement.
CTGAAAATTTTCTGTGAAAAATATCTGTCAATCTTATTATGAATTTTGGCATAAACAAATTACTTAGAATATGCTTTTTTTGTTTAGAAAAATGTTACAGGATCTTAATTTTGTTTATATAAAAAGTGTTTGTCTTCTACATAGCAATAAAAAAACTATCTTAAAATCTTAAAAATGTTGATAGTCGAACTTACATTTGTAAACCTATTTAAATTTTTTTTTTCTAAAGAATAAACTTTTTCTAAAGAAAAAATTCTCAGAATCTGAGACTTTTTTGTGTAAAAAAGGTCTCAAAACTTATTTATAGGAAAAAGGTCGCAGAAGAATTTTTCTATGGGAAAAAAAGTCTCAGAATTTCTGAATTTGAGATTTATTTTAAGGAAAAAGTTCTCAGAATCTGAGTCTTTTTTAAGAAGAAAAATGTCTCAAAGTCTGAGACTTTTTATTGTTGAAAAATAGTCTCAAAAGTTGAAACTAACTGAATTGGTAGAAGGTCGCAGAATCTGAGACTTTTTCAACGGAAAAATGGTCTTAGAATCTAAGACTTTTTTATAGGAATAAGGTCTCAGAATCTATGACCTTTCTATAGGAAAAAAGTCTTAAAATCTGAGACGTTTTGTATAGGAGAAACATTTCCAAATCTAGGACTTTTTCTATAGGAAGAGTGTCTTAGAATCGGAAAAGAATTCATAATCAGAAAAAGGTCTCAGAATCTGTCAATTCTTCTTTAGAGAAAAAGTGCCAGAATTTTAATCTTTTTCTATATAAGAAAAATATCTCAGAATCTGAGACTTTTTCTTTAGGAAAAATGTGTGAGAATCTGAGCCTTATTCTTTAGGAATAAGATCTCAGAATTTGAAACTTTTTCTTTAGGTCTTAGAATCTGAGACTTTTTTTATTGGAAAAAGGTCTAAGAATCTAAGACTTTTTCTATAGAAAAAAGTTCTCAGAATCTAAAATTTTTTCAGTACGAAACAAATCTAATAATCAGAGACCTCTCTATAGGAAAAATGTCTCAGTAGTGCTTTAAAATATGAGACTTTTTCTATAGCAAAATGTCTCAGAATCTGAGACTTTTTCTGTGGAAAAAAATTCTTAGAATCTGAAAATTTTTCTATACGAAAAAAGTCTCAGATTCTGAGACATTTTTCGTTAAGAAGAAGTCTTATATTCTAAGACATGTTCCCTATAAAAAAATAAAATTCACAAAAAATGTCTCAAAATCTGATATTTTCTATGTAGGAAGAATTTCTTCTATTCAATTCTCAGAGAAGAGTCTATCTTATGTATACGAAAAATATTCAATTTTCTTTTAAATTCTTTTAAAAATCCGAAAATTTTTCTATACGAAAATAGTCTCAGATTCTGAGATATTAAGTCTTATAATTTGAGACATTTTCCTTATAAAAAATAATTTTTTCACGAAAAATGTTTCAACATCTGATTCTTTCTACGTAGGGAGAATTTCTTCTATTAAAAAATTATCTTCTTATGTATTAAAAAATATACAATTTTCTTTTAAAACAAATTAAAAAAAAATATCTAAACGAAATATGATCATGAAAAACAAACCTTATTCGGGAAAAACTAATAAATTTGATGATTTTATAGCTTTCCCATTACTTTTTTTGTAAAAAAAACGTATTCCTTTTTTTTTTGCTCGTCAACAAAGGAGAATTTATGATTGAAAAAAAAAAATTTCCCCCCCCAGACCCGAAAGCTGTACCCGCCACTGTACAAACGGAATGACAAACTTATAGTGTCCGACCGAATACACCTTTTTTGGCCGAAGCTGAAGCCGAATATTCGGCCAAATTTTCACTATTCGGCCAAACCGAAGCCGAAGCCGAATATTAAAAAAAATATGTTTTTAGTTGCAAAAACACTTAGTAAAATGTTTTTGTGGCTTACTAATGTGATTCAAAGTTAGTTTAGTGTGTTTTTCAACACGTGAGCACAAATATTAAACAATTATTCGCTATTCGGCCTATTCGGCAAAATTGTGGCCGAAGACGAATAGTGGCCGAATAGTGCTTTTTGGCCGAAGCCGAATATTCGGTCGGACACTACAAACTTATATATACCCTCTATCACTAGAGTGGAGGGTATAAAAACGCGTTTTTGGACATATTTGACAACTCATCATCACTGACTTATTTTTAAGTCGCCATCACATCGGGTTCATCCGCTATCAGTTGCCAAAAATCCCCAAAACAGCGATATTTTTTAACTTTAACTTCAATTTTCTCAAAAACCTGATGGGATGGAAAAGTTTGGAGACCGGTTTTTTGACAAGCAGAACTAATGTAATCAAATGTATAAGGTCGCGTTCCAGTCGCATTTTCGATGTTTGATAGTGTAATTTTTCAGTTATGTTAAGATTTTTAACAAACATTTAATTTTTCTAAGTGTATAAGTATTATTTTTGTTGCGAATGCAAAAAAAAGAAGGGCCCACTAAGGTAGTGGGACAGACAGTGTAGTCAACTAACTATGCTTACTCACGCTATTTTCTTGTGATTGTATTATACATTTCAACTGAATTACAAAATTGTAATGCAACAATATATGATGGAATCAACAATTAATTATAAATATTTACAAACAATAAAATTAATAAATTAATTTTATGATAATTAGTTGTTATTTGAATTAAATAATAGGTAAATGTTATAGGTTTACTTAGAAATTTTAATATAAAAGTAATAAATAATGTAATTTTGACATGAACTAATTTAATTGAACTATTCACTTCACTGTGAACTAGTTCATTCCTTTCAGATTTTTTACGACCTTTTTTTCAATCAGTTCAATTGTTTATGAAGTAATTTTGTTTTTTGAGTTCGGTCGTTCTTTAACACGGTTTTTACATATTTTCTTTTACAACGGCAACCGTTCAACGTGCCGTGCTTGTTCTGTATAATGTCATATTCTTCAAAGTACACATTTTTTATTAATAAATTTATTATTTTTATTAATATCTTAATTTTTTTATTTTATTTATTAACAAATTCATTAATATATTGTTTTATTTTTTGCATTTCAGGTTCAGCGTGCTTGTCAGTGGGCTGTCAAAATGGTGGTACTTGTATAACAAAAACAAATGGTGATTCTGATTGCAAGTAAGTTAAAGAATATTTTTTATTATTTTTATTAATATTTAATAAAAAAAAAAATCAAGTCTGCGATTATTTAAAATTTTTGGCCACATAAAAATATAAATTTTGCAATATTTTTGCACTAAAATACTAAAATTTGACAGCTGTCTTTTGACAAAAAGTTATTATTTCTCTCTACATAAATTGTGATCTATGTGCTGTGAATTTTAAAGATAATAAAATTAAAACGTGATCTTTAAGTTTAAAAATATTTTAAAGTAAGAAATGTTTAAATATATTTTTTTTGTAGGTTAATATTATTTACATTTTTTTAATCGCCTTATTCATAAACAAATATGAACAATTTACAACAGGGGGCTTAAAATAAATTTTTATAAAAAATTTATTTTAAAAATTTTTATAAGTGTTAAAATTTTAATATGAATAAGGGGATTGAATATTTTTATAAATTTCATACATGGCTTTACTTATTCAAAAGCTCGAAATTTCTTTAAAATTGTGGACTTTATGGAAAAAATTACTTTTTAGTTCGAAAAAGATTTATTGATGGTCTAAAAAATCAATTTAAATTCTTAAAAGTAAAAATTCGGCTGTGCCGAATCTTATGTAACCTTTTTTCAAATCAAAAAAATAAAAATGTGAAGGGCGTTGTAGGAGCACTTCCGCCTCTCGCGGCAAAATAAAAGAAATATTTGTTATGCTTGTTAAGTTTAATAACACAATTTTGTTTCTTTTACTTGACCACGCCCACAAAAGAGGCGAAGGATCGTTGGATTGTTTAATTTGCCGCCATCTCTCGCGGCAAATTAAAAAAATCTTTTGTTATGATAGTTAAGTTTAATTAACAAATTTTTGTATATTATATTTGACCACGCCCACAAAAGGGCGGAACTACATAAAATGGCCCATAACAGTTATCTTGGTCCTAGTTCAACACTGTAAACTTCTTTTAGCATCAAAATGTTTCATATATTCAATGAAATGACAAAACACATTTTACAAGAAGCTATTTTTTTCTCACCAGATTTAGCCTATTTACCAAACTTTACCTGAGCAGACGTTTAAGACATTTTAGTGCAAATTTTGAGGTTCTCTGTCGTTTGTTTTGTTTTGTATCGTAATATCGTTTGACAGACTTAAAATATTTTAAGAATATCATAGTTTCAATTAGTAAAGAAAATAATGACCTCGACCTAGAATAAACCTACTCAAAATATAATATTTTAAAGGTTGAATAAAACAATTTTTAGTCTTTAGTAAAAATTAATCAGAATGTGTTATAAAATTTTAAAAATATTATGACAGTTTATCTTTCAAATAAAAAAAAAAAAACAGAATTAAGAACAAGTAAAAAAATTAAAGTCGGTCAAGACCGACCATATAATACCGTACACTAGCGTTTCCCGGAAAATGGGTCCCAAGTCCAAACATGGACCGATTGGGTCTTTCTTTTGTCAAATCTTTAAAAGGTGTAGAAAACAAACAAAATTTGAGTGAAATTGGCTTCTATTTGCTGCCAATAAACCGCTTTAAGCAAATATCGGGCGAAATTTTCATTTGGGGTCTATGTGATTATAATAAGATTTGATTGGGTTATTAAAGTACCTACACGTTAAACACACAAAAACAAAATTTTACTAATATATTTTCTATTTTCATGAAAGTTTAGAGATTTATGAGAATATCGGGAGGGTGGTTTGTATAGGGGCTAAAAGAAGAACTGTTCCGATTCCTTTAAAATTTGGAATGATAAATTGTAAATACAAAACATGTTTACCTGCCAAATTTGGATACCTATTAAAACACGGTTGTCCGGGTCATTTAAGCCATATTTAAAGGGGACGTTTGTATGGGGCTAGGTCAAAGCATAGACCGATTTTTCAATAGCGTTCGTCCTTGGGTCAAAAGAAGCTAAGTTTTAAATTTCAAACAAATCGGTTGAGAATCGTGACCTGTATCGTTCGCACCACGTTTATATGGACGGAGGGACAGACATCGCTAATTCTACTCAAAAAGTGATTCTCAGTCGATCGGTATAATTGAAGGTGGGTCTAGGACCAATATTTCGGGTAATTACAATCATCAGCACAAACTCATTATAACCTGCACCACAGAGTGATGTATAATTATGTTATCAAGATATATTTTTATTTTTCAAAAATTTAAAATATTGGTGGAAAGTTTCCAAAAATACAAAACTTTGATCGAATGGCGCCACTGGTAAAAATTATCGGATTTGGCTCAAGCTCTATAGAAGGTTCAAGAAAAAGAAATTTTAAAAATTTTATTTTTTTTTAATTCTTGAATATAGCAAAAAACCGTAACTTTTTGCAAATTTCAAATATCTGTAAAATTTAGATTTTCAAAATTTTTTGATTTTTCAAAATTTATAAACATGATGCATCGCAGGAGATATTTTGTTTTTAAAGTATTTTTTATACCCTCCACTGTAGTGATAGAGGGTATATACATATAAGTTTGTCATTCTGTTTGTAACACCTCGAAATATTGGTCTAAGACTAGGGTGGCCCAAAATTCCTTTTGCTTCGCTACAGGTCAACGTACCTTAAAAAATTAAAGATGGTATCGTAACTAATATTTTGAGCCAAATTGCAGCACCCTACGACGATTAGAAGGGGATGCTAACTGATCACATGTGTTTGCAACCTCCGAAGAAATCTAAAAAAAAAAATTTTGCAATCCTAAAAATTACTATATGGAATGGTATCGCTACAAGAGCAAATAAGTCACATATGGCCATTTTGCCCTAAGGTTGCCTACAAAGGACAATAAGGACATTTTAGTTTCGATTAGGAAAAAAACAAAAAAAAAATTTTGGATATTATACTCAAATTAAAGATATTTGTATTACCTTTCAAATGAACTTTATCGCAACTTAATGGTCCGCATAGTTTTTGAGTTACAGCGGTTTTAGTGAAATGCAGGGTTCCGCTTTTTGTAATATGTATTTTTTTTTTGTTTAAGGACAAACTTAGGACAAAATGGCCACATGTGAATTATGTGCTCTTGTTACGCTAGCATTTCATATGGTTATTTTTAAGATTCCAATAAAAAAAATTTCAAGATTTCTTTGGAGGTTGCAAACACTTATGATGAGTTAGCATCCCCTTCCAATCGTTGTAGGGTGCTGAAATTTGGCGCAAATTGTTCATTACGATCAGTGTTGCCATAAGTTGAAACTGTGAAGGTGCTAGATTACAAACAAATGGGTGCTAGATCGCTCTACAGCTATAAAATTGGGTGCTAGATTGTTTTCTACATTTCTTGTGCACTAGTGTGCCCCTTATTTTGAAAATGTTGAATTTTTACTGCTCTTTTACCCTGCATTTGTCAAACGAGCTGAAATAAGTACCTGGTTATTTGGTTAAAGTCTCCAATTTCGGCCAAAAATTCACTAAATTTAAAAAAAAAAGTTAATTTAAAATTTTTGAATATTCGCCCTCGATATGCTCAAAATAAAATATTTTTTGTTTTAATGTACTCAAATAAAAAATAATAAACTTTTGTGATATCTGTAACCTATATAAATAATTTTTTTTTTCAAAGAAATAATGTCGCAAATCTGAAACTATTTCTACAAAATGTCTTAGATTTGTAAACAATTTCTAAGATTCTAAAATTTTTTCTATAAAAAAAGTCCAAGATTTTATGACACGTTTTCTTTAGAAAAAGTCACAGAGAAAAATAGAAAATTTTTTTTTGTAATTTTACAAGCTTTTTACGAAACAAATTGTAAATTTACAATTTTTTGGACGCGATAAAACTTACAAGTAGGTTTCGTGATTTTGCTAGATTTTTTTGCTATTTTACGAGAATTCCTAGTAAAAATTACGAACTTTTTTGTAAGTTTAAAAGATTTTTACCAATAAAATTTTAAACTTACAACTTTTTTGGCAAAACAAAACTTTTAAGAAATTCTCGTAAATTTACTAAAGTTTTTTATAAAAAATCTTGAAAATTTGTAAAATTACAAGAAAAACTGTAAAATTACAAAAAAAATTTAAATTTCGATCGAAAATTATTTGTTAAAAAACAAGGAAAACTGTCAAATATTGGTAAAATGGGATTACGAAACTTGTTCTAGTAATAAGAAATGGTTTTTTTTTGAGTGTATGAGCTTTTTTAAGCAGTTTGCACCATTTTTATGTTTTTTTTTTTTCATGCGGTATTGCCAAAGGCTTTATTACGAAGCAAGATAAAATGACTTTTAATTTAAAATTGTTCCGAATTGCTTGAAAACCCCTGTACTTATGTCTCTACTTAAACTTAGGTATTGACTGCAGAATACATCCTAAGATTCTAAGAAATTTTTTTATAGAAAAAGTGTCATATTTTCTTTAGAAAAAGTCTTTGATTTAGATAAATTTTTTCTATAGAAAAATTCTCAGATTCAGAGACATTTTTTCTGAAGAAAAATCTAGGATTCTAAAGCATTTGTTCTATAGAAAAAATCCCAGAATCTGAGATATTTTTTGTATTCTCAGATTTTGAGACATTTTTATAAAGAAAAAGTATAAGACATTTGTTCATAGAAAAATATTTATGATCTGAGGCTATTTTTATTGAAAAAGTTTAAGAGTATGGGAAAAACATGCAGAATCTAAATAAAACTCAGAATCTGATATTAATATCATTTGATTCAAACAAAATTCGGTAGATCGAAATGAAACTATTATTTTTCCCAACTGATAAAAGTGACAGTTGGCTGCACTATAAAAATTTGGCTGGTTCTGAATTTGGTTAACATTTTCTGTGTCTATAAAAAAAAATATTGTGGTGAAAAATAAAATATTTAAACAAGGTGGTAAAGAATTCAAAAAATTTGAAGTGGGTGCTAGATTTTTAAAAAATTCTGAAGTGGGTGCTAGATTATTGTCTAGCACCCTGTTTTAAAATTTGGGTTCTAGATCACTAACGCGGGTGCTAGATCTAGCACCCAAAGTGCTGACATGGCAAGCCTGATTACGATGCCATCTATCATATTTTGAGGTACGTTCAGTTGTGAGTTATACTTGGTATTTTTCCATATCTTGTTGGGCCACACTATCTAAGACCCCCATAAAGTATATATATTCAGGATCCTCTATCGATTTTAAGACGATCTAGCGATGTCCGTCCGTCCGTCTGTCTGTCTGTTGAAAACACGCTAACTTTTGAAAGACTTTACGGAGGCTCCTGAAGTTTGGCATATATGTTGGGCATTTATCTGGTCAGGTTGGTATTGCAATCCAGCGAAATCGGTCCAGTGGTTCAAAAGTTATGAGCAAAAGACTGAATTTTGGCAAGGGTTTTTCATGAATTTACGAGATAAAACACACGGTAACTTTCGAACGACAATTCTGAGAGTGCTGAAGTCTAAAATATGTATTTGTCGTTCCTCTGTCCCGGTTTGTTTTAAACCTCAGCCAAATCGGTCCAGTGGTTCAAAAGTTATAAGCAAAATCCTGAATTTCAGATTGGTTTCACCTAAAATTCACGTGTTGAAAAACCCGAGTTTAAAAAAACAAGCTTTAAAAACAATTATAAGCCACAAAATTACTTTACAGTGTATTTTTGTCACTCAGATATATTTAGAAAAAAAAAATTTACACTCAAAAAAAAATTTTACACTCAAAAAAAAATTAGCAAATTATTTTTTTTTTTACAAAAATGACAAAAAAAAGTTTTTTATTCAAAATAAAATATTTCTAATCAAAATTGTTATTTTTTTTTACATAAAAAATTTACTATCCTTTAAAAAGGGCATTGTGGAGGGTATTCATAGATTCGGTCAAGTCGAATTTAACTTTTCTACTTGTTTTTTTTATTTTTACAAATTTAAAATTTTGATCACCGGGCGCCACGGGTTAATTTAACCCGGTAGTAGAATAAAAATTTGCCCGCAAATTTAAAATCGGAAGAAATGCTTTTTTGCCTTACAAAAAAGAATCGCAGAATAACTTCTGGGCCGATTTAGCAATGTCAGTCCGTCTGTTGATGTACAAAGTTTTATTTATTTATAAAGTAAAAGTTGCTATTTAAACCGTAAAACTATTATTTTTTAATTTAAAACCTAACCTCACACAGAAAAAAATAAATAAAAAACTAAATTTTTCAATTATAAACCCAAAATTATTGCTTCCAAATTCTGTTGTAATAACTTAATAATGTGATTGTGCCAATTAAAATTCAGTTATATCAAATTTAGTTGTGACTATCGATATTTAATAGTGACAAGTAATGTGCTAAAGTGTTAATACATTTTTTTGTTGTATCAATTTTATCATAAAAGTAAAATGTTTGAGCTCGAGGCCTGGATTTTATTAATTCAAATTCTTCTATATTTGTTTCCAATATTTTGCATTTCTTTAAATAGCACCCTCAAGGGGTGTCTTAAATGAAATGAGGAAACTACTCCGAAAGTGACAAAATATTGGAAACAGATAAAGAAGAATTAAAAAAATCCAGGTCTCGAACTTAAATATTTAATTTTTATAATTAAATTTGAAAGGTCGAATAAAAAACAACTATAATGTATCACTATAATTTTAGTTAAAAATTGGAAAAATTTGTTTTTTTTCTGTGTAGAATTAACCCTCTGGTAACTAACTAAAAATGGGTTAATCATGATTTACATATTAGTTTTGCCTAAAAACAAATCATAATTATATTTTTACCTTAATTTATGTATAATGCCATCAATCATATTTTCTTTTCAATATTTTTGGTAGCAAATTTCTTTGATCTTCCTTAAAATAATTACTATTGTTTTACAAAAATTCTTTCTAAAAAAAATATGTAAAACGATTTGTTCAAAACTTTATAAAAAAATTTAAAAATATTATGTTGGCGGCTTTTTGTTTTGTTTTGTATTTTTTTTTTTTAAGAAAACAATAAGTTTTATTGTTTAGCAAAAAAAAAAAAGTTAAATGTTTTGTTTAAATTAATGGTCCACTTAACATGTTATTGTTATAAATGAAAATTAAAAAAAAAAAAATCTAAAAACTTAAAAACAAGACTATAATTTAATTTACACAATAATTTAAAAATTAGTAAAATAAAAAATATTTTTTATATGTTAATTTTTGTTAAACAGGTTGGAGAAAAAATTATTGTTTATTGCTAAGACATGAAATGGTAACTTATTTTTATAATCATGTTATAACATAAAATTTAAGGGAATTTGAATTTAGTATTTGAGTTTTTTTTTTAAGTAGGCGTTTTAAGAAAGTTTTGCATTTGAAATGCATTTCATCTCATAGTAAGCTAATCAATTGATGATCAAAGTTTATATTTTTAAATACTTAAATCTAAAGAAACTACAGATTTCTTGATAAAGATTCCACACTGCTGAAAGTTTCTTACAGTTTCATTAATTAACTTGTCGCTGCTGTTATGGCTGACATTATTATCTCACAACATTTCTACAATGATTACAATTTTGTAAAGTTGTAATCCTTTTTGTTGTTGTTGTTATTTTGTTTAAACAATTTGATTTTAGAGTGCAAGGGTAATCAACAATCTCTTTTAATGTCTAGAAAAGGTAAAAGCGGAAATGGCATAGCATCATCGTCATCATCAGCACCAACATTGGCAATGCCATGCCATGGCAATTTAGTCAGGCAGCATCATTATCAAAACAGAAAGCAACAACAATTTTTAATGTTCAGTAGGGTGGAGCAAATTTAGCTTTTTTAGAATTTCAAAATCGTTGGGTCCGGAAAAGTTGCCTAAGGGTCAGTATTAACACAAAAAATATTGGACCTGTAGGGAAATTTCTTTGTGTTATTTTTAACATGATAATGTTTTTAGGCTGGTGTCTAATTTAAAAAAAATTTGCAGGACGCCACCTCAGTTTCACTATATAAGCAAACAATTAACGAAAAAGAAAACAAGAATTACTATTTTCATTTTCTTAAAACCAAAAATTTTTATAACTTAGGTTTGTAACTTGGATAATAGTTCACCTCGTGGTGAATAAAACCGTTTTTCACCAGCTGGTGAATAAAAAGTAACATAATTATTTTTCAAGAAAAAAAAATTTTTTTTCATCAACTTTTTTTTTCATCATTTTTTTTTTTTTCATAATTTTTTTTTTTTCATATTTTTTTTTTTTCATCAAATTTTTTTTCATCAAACTTTTTTTTTTCATAAAATTTTTTTTTTCATAAATTTTTTTTTTCATCACACTTTTTTTTTCATCATTTTTTTTTCATAATTTTTTTTATCAATTTTTTTTTTGTATCAAATTTTTTTTTTATCAATTTTTTTTCATCAAATTTTTTATTAATTTTTTTCATCAAATTTTTTTTTTCATAAATTTTTTTACATTTTTTTTATAATTTTTTTTTTTCATCAAACTTTTTTTTAAATTTTTTTTCCATCAAATTTTTTTTTTATCATTTTTTTTTTTTCATCAATTTTTTTTTTTCATAAAATTTTTTTTTATGAATTTTTTTCTTCAAACTTTTTTTTTCGTCATTTTTTTTTATCAAATTTTTTTTTATTTTAATTTTTTTTTTTTTCATCAAATTTTTTTTTTTTTCATCAAATTTTTTCATAATTTTTTTTTTGCATTAATTTTTTCATCAAAATATTTTTTTCATAAATTGTTTTTATCATATTTTATCAAATTTTTTATTATCAACTTTTTTCTCGCCAATTTTTTTTTTTTTCATATTTTTTTTTCATCAATTTTTTTTTTCATTAAAACATTTTTCTTTTCATCAAAAAAATTCATCAAAAACTTTTTCATCAAAATTTTTTTTAACCAAAAATTTTGGGTTCATTAATTTTGTTTAATATAATTTTGTTTTTCGTGAAAAAATAATCATTTTTTTTAACAAAACTACTTTTTCACCAAGTCTAAGCTTTTCGCATAAAAATTTTCCATTTGTTTATCAAATGTACATAAAACAATTGAGAGTGTTATATTCTTTGGTGCCGAATCTTTTATACTCTCCAAAATGTAAAAACACTTTTCTGCACTTATTTTTGCACTCACTTACGAAATGTACAGCTCTTTTGGTTTTTTAATGGGGTCCTCGACAGATATTTCAATTCGTTTTGCATGGAATAGTAAAGTAATATAACATTAATTTTTCTAAAAAATCTTTGCTTTGGCAAGTACACCCAAATCTTCCGCAAAACATTATCATGATTTAATGTTTTGGGCAAGAGTACAAAATTCGCAGGCATTTTTTCAATTGAAAATCGGAAATTGATTTTTTTTAGCTAAAAATCTTAGTTAATATTCGGACATTACTAGAAAATTTACAAAAAAAAATTAGTTTGGTCTGGGAAAATTTGATTTTTCTGGTTTTTGTAAAAAAAATATTTTTAATTAGTTTTTTGATGAAAAAATAGCGTTTTATTAGCAGACATGTGCACGGATATATTCGTTTCTTCGCTTACACCGAGTCATTCGCTTCAGAGTACACTACTTTTAGAGTAAGAATGCTTAGGATGATGAGTAACAACAAAATGAACATATTTATTGTTTGAACGTTTAGAATGTAAAAAACGTTCGTTTCTAGAATTACAAACATAGTAGTGATTCTTAAAATTACACCGTTTTGTAGAATATTTTTAATCCATACTGAGCACTTAGAATTATTTTAATAACAATTTTTAAAAAAAAAACTGAATTTTTAAAAAAAGTTCACACATCTTGTTTTTTAAAAAAATTATTTTTCCAAAAAAAAACCAAAAGCAGTTCGAGCAAAAAATTTCAAGTTATTTGAGTTTCAAATATATTTAACCTATTGGGTCCGAAAAATAAAGTTTTAAAACTAAAATTGCTATATCTCGAAAACTAATCAAAATCGACGGCGACCCTACAGGGAAAGTTGACCTCTTCACATGTCTGGACTTGAAGTTAGGAACCAATAGGGTCCAAAATTTTGCTACGTTTTGCTTTATCTTGCATAGTTTTCAAAATATGGCAAATTTAGTTTTAAGACTTAATTTTTAGGACCCAATAGGTTTAACACATTTGAAACTTAAATAACTCGAAAACTATTGCTCGAATTGCTTTTGGGTGTTCGTTGCTTTACAACTTTTTGTGTCGGCGGTAGTTACCGAGATATGAGGATTTTAAAATTTTGCCATCGATTTTGATCCGCAATTTTGCTCCGTTTTGCTGTATCTTGCATCGTTTTCGAGATAAAAAAAAAATTCTCAAAAAAAATTAAAAAAAAAAAATTCTCAAAATAAAAACTTTTTTCTTGAAAAAATCATTTGATTTATTTGCTTCAAAGTACAATATTTAAGAATATTACTAATTCCGAAATACTGTACTCGTTTTTTCGTTTTTTTTTGTATTGCAAGCATAGAATACATTAGTGGTATTCAGAGTCTTGCTTGCCAGCCCTGGCACTGGTGGTAAAAGAACACTTTTTAAAATTACTTTTCAAAATACATGTATTTTTTGAAAGAAGTACTCTTTTGCTACATTGCCAGGGCTGGCAACAAGACTCAGAATACCTCTATTATTCATTCGTTTCGAACTGAAAAAATAGAATAGTGTTTTTCATTCTAAATTTTTAAAATGTCTCTAAACGACTTTTAAATGCATTCGTACACATGTCCTATTTTTTAAGCTTTTTATGCAATTCGAAATTAATTTAAAAAAAGTTATTTTCAACGAAATTTGTTTCCAAATTCTGATTAATATTGTTCTATTCGTCCTTTAAAATATTATATTTTGAATTGGCTTAATCCAGCCAACTAATTAAAACTATGATATTCTCATAGAATAATTTTCAAGAAAATATTTTTGAAAAATATTCTATGAGAATATCATAGTTTTAATTAGTAAAGGAAATAATGACCTCGAGCGAGACACTTTTTGAGTAATATCCAAATATAAATATACTAATATTTTATGATAAAGAAAACAACATTTTTTTTTTTCAATTTGCTCTGAAATTTCCGATTTTCAAGTCAAATAAGTAAGACAATTATAGTTGGTCAAGACAGACTATATAATACCCTACACCAGAGTTTTCCGGAAAATGGGTCCCAATATCGGACGAAATTTTTACATAAAGCCTAAGTCCAAAAATGGTACGATCATAATCAGTTTAGGTTATTTAAGTACGCGTTAAACAAACACAAACAAAATTTTAATTAAATACTTTCTGTCTCATGAAATTTGGGAGATTTATGTGAATATCGGGAAGGTGGTTTGTATGGGTGCTACAAGAAGAACTGGTTCGAACCCTTTTTAATTTGTAATATTGATTTGTGAATACGAAACACGTTTACCTGCCAAATTTCAAAAAGGTATCTACTATAGTACGGTTATTAGAGTCATTTGAGCGTAAATGAAAGAGGACTTTTGTGTGGAGGTCATAACATGGACTGATTTTTCTCTCTTGGGCCAAGAGAGACTTAAGATTCAAATTTCAATTGACTAAAAATTGCGACCTGTATCGTGTTTACTCCGTTTACATGGACAGACAGACGTACAGACGATCGGACTGACATCGCTAAATCGACTCAAAAAGTGATTCTGAGGCGATCGGTATACTTAAAGGTATACCGATCGCCTTTAAGTATACCGATCGCCTCAGAATATATTTCGGGAAGTTACAAATATAAGCATAAACTCATTATACCCTGTACAACAGAGTGGTGTAGGGTATAAAAAGGAACCCAATCTCATTGCCCTACAGGTCCAATATTCTTTGTGTATTAATATTGACCCTACAAGGCAACTTTTCCGTTCCCAACGATTTCAAAAATTCGAAAAAAGGAAAATTTTCTCCACCCTAATGTTCAGTCGTCGTCATTTCATCGTCAATTCTTAACTAAACCAGCAATTAGTGTTAAAAATACTTTTGTTATTGTTGCATGCAAGTATCATTCTGTGTTTTGTTTTTGTTGCATTTTTAAATTATTTTTATTTCTTCTTCTTCTGTTTTGTCCAATGATAATGCACCTTTACAACATTTTCTAAATAGTTTTTGAAATATGAGAAAATAGAAAATTAGAAAAAATTGTAAAAGCAGAATAACAGAAAATATCTACTAATCCTAAATTATAAACTATTTAAACGTTTACAGTTTTGTTTTTTTCTTCTATTTTTCTATTTCTACATAATTTTATTGTGTTTTTCTGTTACCTGTATGGTATTTTAAATGTTTGTGTGTGTATATTGTATTATAAATAAACCTGTGTAACAAACAAATAAATTTTCAGGTGCGCATGCGCAACATCTGCCTGTTTTAAATGTATATAAGAACTTCAGAGTGGAAAATTTAATGTAATATATAATTTGAATTCCTTGTGTTTTTACACTTATCTAGTATTTGAGATGATTTTTAGCAATAATCCCATACTTGGGTAAATTTTAACCCAAACGAGAAATCAAGCGTTAATATATTTTTAACCATGACAATTTCCAATTTTTTATGCTTTACTTCGAGAGCTTGGAAACGGTTTCGAATGTCGACCTAAGGCAAATAGTACAATTCGCGATGAGGACAAATGCGTTCTATCAGCGTCGCTGAGGAATAATTGTGGTTTCGCTATGGACCATCCGGTCTATGTGAGGAGTCTTTGACTCCGCCACCTCTAACCTAACCTAACCTACTCTCCAACCACAGTATGGGGGTAAACTCACTTTGTCATTCCGTGTGTAACGCATCAAAATATCGGTCTAAGACCCCATAAAGTAATCATTTATATTTATGATCAGCGATCGATTCTAAGCCATAGCATGTGCGTCTGTCCGTCTGATGCAGTCCAAAATAAAACAGATAGTCTCCCGACAGGTTAAGTTCGTAAATGAGCAAAATCGGACCAGGGGGGGGGGGGGGGGGAAGTTCCCCCTTGAAGAACTAAACCAACCTCTTAAAAACACCACTTTTCACAATTTGGCCCCCTAATGAAGACTGTCACAAAAAGGGGTGGCAAAAAAAAAAATAATCCATTGGGTTCAAATGTAGGAATTTGAACTTCATCTGTAATAGAAATGTAGCATTTGCTCAACAAAAGTATGTACTACAAAAACAAGTAAGAAAATAATAGCCGGTCAAGATCGGCTACATAATACTCCACACTAATGTTTCCCGGAAAATGGGGACAAACATAGGCTGATTGGATCTATCTATTGTTAAATCTTTATTAAGTGGAAAAAACACACACAAACCAAAATTTAAGTGAAATAGGGTTCTATTTGTTGCCAATAGATCGATTTAACTTAATATCAGGCGAAATTTTTTTATATGGCCTAAGACCAAAAATGATCCTATTAAAATCAGATTTGATTAGGTTACCAAAGTACGCGTTTAACCCATACAAACAAAATTTTAATAAAATATTAATTATTTTCATGAAACTTGAGAGATTTATGTGAATATCGGGAGGACATCTTGTAAGGAGACTGCAAGTAGAACTGGTCCGATTTCTTGAAATTTGATTTGAGAATACCAAATACGTTTAACTGCCAAATTTCGATGGGATATCTTATATTATTCAGTTATTAGATTCATTTGAGCAAATTTGGACGTTCGAATGGGGGCTAGGTCTCAACATGGAACGATGTTTTTCAATTTTAATAGGCTTCGTCCCTAAAGTTTAAAATTTCTGTTAAATGGATTAAAAATTGCGATCTGTATCGTGTTTATACCGTTTACATGGACAGATAGACGGATGGACATCGCTAAATCGACTCAAAAATTGATTCTAAGTCGATCGGTATAGAACCAATATTTCGGGTATTTGCAAACATCAGCACAAACTCAATAAATAAAAAAATCGGGGCGATTTTTTTGAAAAGGGGTTCTTCGACAGACGTTGGGGACACCTTCCCCTCGCGAAAAGAGTTGACAAAGTGTTGATTTATTATGATTTTTTCACTAACCAACACAATTATATCAATATTTAACTTTATCTTTCTATATCAGCGCCCACAATAAAGAGCGCCCTAAGTTCCAAATGCAGGAATTTGAGCTTCTTTTGACATTAAAATGTTCCGTTTGTTTAACAAAATTATGACCCAGCCCCAATATTTTTTTAATGCAACAATTGCTCAGAACACCCCCTATCTTCAAATATTAAGGCGGTCCCCATACATTTTTTTGTTATAATTTTGTTTTATTAAATCAGCTCCTTCCGGTCCAATGGTGCGTCCGGTCCAATGGTGCGTCCTTAAAAAGAAACTTAATGCAACTGGGACGCGACCTTACACAGCTAATTGCAATTGTTCTAATGATCACATATCTGGTCTCCAAACTTTTCCATTACATCAGGTTTATAAGAAAATTGAGCCGTTGTTGTTCTGTTCGATCTATCAATATTTTTTTTAAATACTTGCTAATTCCAAAAAATATGTATTTTAAAATTAAACACGCAGTTAATAGCGATTCGAAATCTGGCCCCAGCTTGGGCGCCAATTTTTGAAAATTCTATTAGTTAATTAAGAACACTATTAAACATTAGAAAAAAAATTGATGCGATTGAGACGCGATCTTACACAGTTAATTGAAATTATTCTAGTGATCACATATCTGGTCTCCAAACTTTTCCATTACATCAGGGTTTTGAGCAAATTGAGGTCAAAGTTAAAAAAAATTCGCCGTTTTGGGCATTTTTGACAACTCATAGCGGCTTTAAAATAAATCGAGGGTAAATCTTAAGCACTGATCTTAAGGATGCAGAAGTCACTTGATCAGTCGCATTAACCCTTAGGACATCAATTGTCTTTCAAGGATGTCTTATTCCGCAAAAATGATTTTTCCGCTACTAATCATATGCAAACAAGTAAGAAAATTATAGTCGGTCAAGACAGACCATATGATACCCTACACCAATGTTTCCTGGAAAATGGGTGCCAAGTTTAAAGATGGCCCGATTATATCTATCTTTTGTCAAATCCTAAATACATGTAAAAAACATCCACAAACCAAATTTTAGCTGACCAATAAACCGCTTTAACTGAATATCGGTCGAAATTTTCATAAGGGGCCTAAGTCCAGAAATGCTCTGATTATAATCAGATTCGATAAGGTTATTAAAGTAAGCGTTAAAGACACACAAACAAATTTTTAATTAAATATTTTCTATTATCAACAAATTTGAGAGATTTATGTGAATACCGGGAAAGTGGTTTGTATGGGGGCAACAAGAAGAACTGGTCGAATTCCTTTAAAATTTGGAACGGTGATTTGTAAATACAAAACACGTTTACCTGCCATTTCGAACGGATATTTATTATAACACGGTTATTGAGTAATTTAAGCTAAAATTAAAAAGGACCTTTGTTTGGAAATAGGTCTAAGCATGGACAGATTTATTCCAATCTTCCTTGGGCCAACAGGAAATGCTTAAGTTAAAAATTTCAAGTCAATTAATTTAAAATTGCGACCGTTTCCATAGGCAGACGGATGGACCTAAATCGACTCAAAAGGTGATTTTGAGTCGATCTGTATGCTTAAAAGTGGGTCTAGGACGAATACTTCGGGTAGTAACAAACATCAGCACAAACTCGTTATACCCTGTACTACAGAAAGGTGTAAACTTCATGCGAATGGAACGCAACCTTACACACATGATTCCAATTTATCTCCTGGTCACAAATCCGGTCTTTAAACTTTTCCAGCACATCCGATTTTTGAGAAATTTAAAATACAAAAAATCGAGTTTTTGGACATATTTGACAACTTATAACGTCCCACGAAAATTTTTCAGAACCGATTCTGACAACACTTGTTCTAGAACAGGTTCTTCGGTAACCATACACTATTACACTTTAATTTTTAAGAACAAGTTAAGTGAAAATTATTATGAAGCTTGTTCTCTGCAATCAAAGTTTCATAACATTTTGGTTCTCAAGAATTAAAAAAAAATTATGTGTCAAAAAAATTAAAAAATAAATATCAATTTATTTTTGTTAACCAAGAAGGAAAACATGAAATTCTATTAAAATAGCAGTATATAATCGTGAAAATAGTTAAAACAAAGGTGAATTAATTAAATTTTCAGTGTCTGGGTCGGGTCAAATACTAATAATATAATATTTTTCATTTTTGTTTGCAGAAAATCCATGTTCTTGTATGTCTTATTGTAAGGCTTAAAATGCAACTTTGGAGGTGAAAAAGTATAAATGTGTATTAAAAAATTTAAATATTCCACTTTATATATGATTGTCTTTATCTTTGTTTAATAAATTAATGCAATTCGAAATATTTCTTTAATTCTCATTTCTCTTCCAAATTTTACTTCTAGAACCGATTCCAAGGAACAAAAATATGTTCTAATTTTGCTTACAAACACCTGTTGCTTTTCGGACAATCCCTTTGTAAAAAGAATCGGTGTTGCACAAGAATTAGAACAGGTTCTAGGGAAGTATAAGTTGTTCCACAATCGGTTCTTTGCAACCGAAAATTTTGCTGGGGTATGAACCCGAAGTGTTGACGAATTAAAAATAAGTCAGGGGTAAAGCTTAAACACTGCTCTTTAACATGCTTAACTCATTTGATCAGTCGCTTTAACCGTTGGAGCAACAATTGTCTTTTACTAAAATATTTTCCCCAAAAACGGGGTTTTCCAAAACTGGGGAACATGACATTTTTAAAAGACAATTGGTGCCCTAGGAGTTTACTTTGAACTCTGACCTCAACTTTCTTAAAAACCTGATGATACCGGTTCTTTGACCAGCAGAACAATTACAACCAAGTGTATAATGTCGCGTTCCAGTCGCAAATTCGAAGTTTAGTAGTGTAATTGATCCAAGATCGATTCTAAGACGTTCTATGATTGTCCGTCTGTCTATGGAAAGCACGATGCAGTCCAAACTGAAAGAGCTAGACTCCTGAAGTTTGGTACGAATATGTCTTATGGTCATAGGATGGTTATGCACGGAAATGGGCAAAATCGGATTGGGGGGAAAAAGTTCCCACTTGAAGAACTAAAACAACCTGTAAATAACGCAATTTTGTACAGTTTTTTTGCATTTTGTTAAAAAAAATGAAACAGTTTTATGTAAGAAGACTTTCAAAGTCCTGCAGTTGAACCCAGGGGACTAAAAAATTTAATTTTGTTTGTTCCGCCCCCTTTTGTGCGCGCGAATATGAAAAAATTGTTTTAATAATGATAAAATTGAAGTTGTACTCAAGTGCAAAAATCTTAATAAATTAATTTGGCAACATTTATCGCGAGGGTAAAGTGTACCCAACAACTTCGGCTGACCCCCCCCCCAAAAAAAAAAACGCCCCTGACATTTTTTAATTTTTAATATTTTGGATATTAAATTTTAATAATATGTCCTAGGCAGGTTAAGTTCGGAAATGGGCAAAATTGGACCAGGCGGAAATAAGTTCCCCCTTGAGAACTAAACCAACCTCTGAAAAATACCATTTTTTACGTGTTTTTTTATATTTTTGTTAAACAAATGAAACATTTGTATGCTAGAAGAAGTTCAAAGTCTTGCACAAACATTCATTGTTAACTATGTTTGGACATGTCATCAAGGATTACCTACGATTTGTCAGATTACCTATGATTTGTCAGAACATATCCTCAAGGAAGCATTATGTAAATATCCTCAGTAACACAGTTTCCAACTGAGAAATTTAAGAATCTGAATTTCGTTCAATCGCTCCTACAAAAATTTGGTCACCATTATCATTTTTTCAAAATGATTCAAAATACCGAATATTTACAAATTCTTAATTTTTAAGCCGAACTATTCGGTCGGACTATACAATATCCATTTTGCAATCTGCAAATATATAAAGTTAAGAAAAAAAAATATGCATAAATCTGCTTTTAACTACAATATATGCCAAAATAGCATTAAATATGCAGAAAATAATAAATTCTTAATATCATAAATACTTTTATGAAATATGTGATGCATTGCAAATTTTCTCTTTTATTATTATGTAACGGTAATTGTATACGATTAAAAACCGTTAACAATAAAAAGAGATAACCAGGAGTTTATGAAAACCGTTAACACTTAAAAATGATAACCAGGAGTTTACGATAACCTACAGTTATTGCCATAAAACATTGGTTTTACATATCTCTAGGTTACTAGAGAAAAACATTAAATCCAATATTTCGTTGTGTAATATTTTACTATTTTTAACGATCCTTAACGATTTAAAATATCATGATATTTAAAATTTGGTAATAAAAATATAACAACATTATAAAAATATTGTAAGAAAATAATAAAGAAAATATGTTTAAAATCCACAGTTAAGAATGCACTGGAATTTATTATGTGGAACGAATTTAAATTCTTTGAGAAGCTCTGTTATAAAAATATATTGTTCGGGATTTTACTGATGTTTATTTTGTTTCTTTTTTTATGTATGTTGAATGTTATCTCCCAGTACATGTCTACGGACATGTTTACGATTTTTGTTTTCAGCTAAACTTTCCTGGTGATTATGATACATTTGTAGAGATAAAACAACGAAATCAAGACAAAGTTAAACTTTTTTTTTAATTTTCTCTTTTTAAGACTTTTCAGAGATTTTTTTTATGAACTCTCCAAGCATTCTAAATTATTTTTATAAACTGCACTAAGAGATAGAAGGTGACCCCATCGATCTTGGACCACATATATGTATTCGAGAGCATCAATGGATTTTAAGATTGTCGGTTGAAATTGAGGTTTTAGAGAAACAAGAATGAAAGGACTGACTTTAATAATTAAATAGTCGAACTCAGCCCAAGTTGTTTGCATGCAAAATTGGACGAAATCGGTTTGGTGGATAAAAAAATATCAAAACATAAAAAAATGTTTTGATACCTCAAAAATTTGAGTACATCATATTATGACGTATTTAAATTATGATTGCCATAATCAAGTTTTTTTCTGCGGGTCATTTCATATAAATTGAAAACACAAGATGCTTTTTTAATAACCTCATTTATTGTTCGGGCCCCATGTTGGGCGCCATTTTATTAACAGTTTAACAGTGGTTTACTACCATAAAAAACAAATTTTCGTTATGATTGTTGACTAAATAATCTTAAAATTATAATTTATGACCATCATATGATTTCTACAAACATATTGTGATACAAAGATCTGTTACATTATGACGCATTTCCGCTGCTAAAATGACATATAACCTGAAAATAACACATGCTTCAAGTCGGCTCCTGATTAACACATGCTAAGATATTTCAACCCCTATTTCAAGCCCCTATCCCAGTGGGCGGAATCGACCAAAGGGGCGTAGCATCCCAGTTGGAAAATGTGTCACTGAGGAAATTTCCACAGTGATTCCTTGAGGAAATGTCTTCAGGTTCTGACAAATCATAGGTAATCCTTGATGACATGTCCTAACATTGTCAGCACTGAATGTTTGCTTTAAGAGTGTGGATAAGTCCTCTAAGACGTCTAAAAGGAAATGTCTTCAGAATAGCAGTATATTAAATTAGAATTTTAAATCTGGGCAACTCTTCAATTTCCAAGAAAAAGATGGCAATAGTATCGATTTATTTAAAATAAAATCAAAATCTAACAAGTAGAATAAAAGTAATAAATAGACAAACAATTTTCAAAATAAAGTTTGGAACATGTAGTTAGGTGTGGGACTAATAAACTGGAGGTTTCAGGTTCAAATTCAGTTGGGACTAAAAAAAGGCGAAAAGTTTTTTTTAAATATGAGAAAGATAATTTATAAAGGAAAATGGATAAAAGTAAAAACTAAAGGAAATACGAAATTTTTTTGTATTTTCGCATGACCTACGTCAGACATTTCCCCAAAGAAGTCTTAGGTGACATGTCCCCAGAAGGTCAGCCCTGACCACTGCTGACTTTGAGTGAGGACATTTTGAAAATTTGTATGAAACTGTCCTCAACCCAGTACATAGAGATGTCTTGTGGATGTCAGCAGTGACTCTGACATGTCACAGCTCCGTCACTGAGGATGGCTCGAGGGCGTTGCCAACTGGGATCTCACAAAGTAATCTTATACGACTTTTGGAAAATATGTTTTTACGAAATTTTACACAGGGTGTTATTTTATTTATACCAAGGTCCATATAACATGTGGGCGGGATTGGACTATCAGCGCCTCTAGCAAGTCAGGTCACCTTATTATTTCTGTATCCTTTTCATATTCGGCATCTAACAGTGTTTCGCAGACGTCGCATAAACGCGCGATAATTCTCTATGAAAGGGCTCGTTGGGCTCAATGATTTTTTCGGCATTGCAACTGAAAGCTTTGTTTTCTTGATGAAAATGTCAACGTTGCTGCAGAAATAATTTTTAATGTACGATAAAAATGGGAATGATGTCATCTATTCCATCTGTCATCCATCGTCTGCGTTGCTTCTCACGGGGTAGTACGATTTTTGCAAGGAACTCATATTTGCGGATTAGCATTCAACCACTACCCAAACTCGGAAGAGTATCCTATACTATGCCCAAGATATTTTTTAGGCACCGTGCAGTAAAAAGGGTTCTAAAAGATCTCAACGTAAACAAGACCCCAGAGCCGGAAGGAATTACGCCACTGGTGTTGAAACAGTGTTCATCGATGCTCGCTTGTCCATTGGCCTCCACTTTTCCGCTTTTCTTATCGAGTGGGAGCCTTGCAAAACTCATTTGGTTAGTCGCCTTAACCTTTTAAGATCTAATTGTCTTTCAAAGATATCTTACTCCACAGTATCGAAAAAAAAACGGTTTTAGGGGAAACAAAATTATTAAAAGACAATTGATGCTCCAAAGGTTAAAGGGACTCATCAAATGAGTTATACATCTTTAAGAGCAATGTTTGGGCTTTATCCTTTACTTATTTTAAAGTCGTCAGCACATCGGGTTCATCCGCTATGAGTTGTCAAATATGTCCAAAACGCTTTTTTTTGGTATTGTAAATTTCTCAAAACCCTGATGTAATGGAAAGGTTTGGAGACCGGATTTGTGACCAGGGGAATAATTGTAATCATGTGTACACTCAAAATAATCCTACAGTAAAAAATACAGTAAAAGTGTTATAACTCTAACTATACTACTTTTTTAGTCATTTACAGTATAAATTTAGCTTTACAGTATAAATTTAGTTATTTTTTTGAAATTGGAATACTTTGAACTTTACTGAATACTGATTTTTTACCGATTTTTTAATAATTTTTGTTAGTAATTTTAAAAAATTTGGAAAATTATTTTTGACACCTAATATGGTAAAATTTACATTTTTGAATATTTTTTTTTTTCAAACGCACATAGCAAATTTTCGTTGAAAAAAAATAAATCTATATTTTTTTTAAAAAAAATTCCGAATTAGATCATTTCCAGCTATCAAGCTCAATAATTATATATTTTTGAAACAATTTTTTTTGTTAAAAAATTTTTCAAAATCGATTTTGGATAGGTTTTCGCTTTTAAATTTGTTTACCGTTTTTTTATAACTGCTTTAGTAAAAATTGACTAACGCGTTGTAGGGCCCTTTAATACTAACAATTAGTAATAACTACCAACTTTTTAGTAAGGAATACTGTAGGATTTCTATGAGTGTAGAAGGTGGCGTTCCCTTCGCATGAAGTTTTTTTCATATGATTTTTAGCGGAATAAGACATCATTTAGAGAAAATTGGTGCCAAATGAGTGCAACATCCTTAAGAGAAATGTTTAAGCTTTAACCTCGACTTATTTTTAAGTCGCCTTTACATCGGGTTCATCCGCTATAAGTTGTCAAAAATGCCCAAAACAGCAATTCTTTTCAACTTTGACCTCAATTGTCTGAACCTGATGTGATGGAAAAGTTTGAATACCAGATTTACAAAAATTTTCTAGACATTCTCACTTTTTCGCGAATAACTTTTGAACTGAACCCATATCGCTGTAATGCAATATCAAATTACTGATAAAAAGTCGTTTTTATTCTTTCAAAGAATTAAAAAACCGACTGTCTTCAATTGATATTTTATCAAAAAAATGCGGTTAGCTTAAGATTTTGGTTATTTTTATTAATATTTTCACATGAAATTAAAATTTTTAAACACCTAAAAAATTTAATAAAAATAAGTTCTCCATCATATTCCAGAACAGGAACTTAAAAGTAGGCCATTTTTGATAAGAAACAAAAAATTCACACGCATTCGTCATTTATTTTTTCTTTCAAAAAAAATTTTTTTTCTACTTTTATAATTTACTATTTGATCTTATATTGCGGTTTTTTTTCTGTTAAAAAAATCTACTAAATTTTTATCATATTTTCAGTAATTTTTAACACTAGTAAATAAAATATTTTCTCATAGAATTAGCTTAAGATATATTGAATATTTTTCTGTGGTTTTCAAAAGACCACGCATCTCCCTCATTATTTTTATAATATACTTTTTTTTGTTGTTAAACTAACATTCATTTCAAAATGTGGTTTAATTCTTTTATAAAGAAATAAATTATGGGAATTATAGGATATAGTTGTTTTCAAACAGTCGACTCTGATTAAAAGAAAAATAAAATAAGTCTAATCCACCTGCAAAACCGATTTTTGGGTGATTACGAACATACGGTGGGATACTATTGAAATAGATAAAAAAACAATTGCTCGCCAAAAAAAATTCTTAAAATTAAAATGCATGTGTTTTGTTCTAAAGTCAAGATTCTAGATTCTAGAGCTACATTATTAACACTTTAACGGTTGCATTAGAACATTTATTTGTTTTATTGTCCGGCCCCATGCTGGGCGCCATTTTTTTTTAGTTAAACTAATACTTATTTAAAAATTTGGTATAATTCTTTTACAAAGAAATAAATTAATGGGAATTATAGGATATAGTTGTTTTCAAACAGTCGACTCTGACTAAAAGAAAAAAAAATGAGTCTAATCCACCTGTAAAACCTATTTTTGGGTGAATACGAACATACGGTCGGATACTTTTAAAAATTCTTAAAATTGAAATGCATATGTTTTGTTCTACAGTCAAGATAATTTTGTTAAAAACTCTTTTCTTTGCTCGTGCCCCAAGTTAAGAGCTACATTATTAACACCTTAACGGTTGCATTAGAACATTTCTTTGTTTTATTGTTCGGCCCCATGCTGGGCGCCATTATGTATTTCCGTTTTTTTCGATAATAATTTTCAATTATACAATTCCGAATTGAATTTGGGTTTTCGGAATTACAATTCATCTTGTCTAAATTTTAATTATAGTGGCTATCTGACAAATCGTCCTTTCCAGATCTATCATCGTTTAAACCTTATTACACTTATCTAAATTTGACTGTAATTTAAAAAATCCAATGTAATCCAACATTTAAAAGATAGAAACTAAATATCCATGGCGCTTTGTGTTAATACACTCATATGTTTGAATAAGATTAAAATCTTAGAAAATAAATATACAAGTATGACTAAGATTTTTATTAACTGATCGATCTACTTTACTAAAAAAAAAATCAGG
Source organism: Pegoplata infirma (assembly GCA_963921195.1). NCBI lineage: Eukaryota > Metazoa > Arthropoda > Insecta > Diptera > Anthomyiidae > Pegoplata > Pegoplata infirma. The sequence continues at coordinate 30,386,638 of OY992540.1, read as the reverse complement.
CTTTAATGTACTTACGTTATTTATGTATCGTTACAAGTGAAAATGAATCAAATATGCGTATGCTGCCTACCAAGTACTGCTGCAGCATTGGTTACTTATCGCTAAAAACAAATAGAAACATTAAAAGTATTTAAAATGTATTGATGCAAGTATGTGCGCGCACTAAGCCTGGAAGCTTTTAAAGTAGCAACAGTTATCTTTCGAAATGAAGAAAGAAACTATAAAACAGGTCTACTACTTACAGCACATACTAAAATACAGGTGGGGGTTAGAGGCACTTGGTGAACAAAAAAAAAAATGCTTTTATAGTTGTAAATACTTGATCTTTTTTCTATGTGCGTAGAAGAATACAGTGAAAAAAATATATGTGTTTAGTTCTATAGTCAGAAATTTTATGATCATTTTGTTAAAAACTTCATTTGTTCTTCGGCCCCAAGTTGGGCGCCATATTATTTATTAACAGTTTAACGGTTGCTTATAAGATTTTTTCTTTGCTTTATTCTATAGTCTGAAATTCAAGTTAATTTTTTTGAAAACTTCATTTATTCTTTGGGCCCCATGTTGGGCGTCATATTATTTATTAACAGTTTAACGGCATAAATAAGAATTTTTCTTTGTTTTATTGTTCGGACCCTAAGTTGGGCGCCATATTATTAATTAACACTTAAAAGGTAGCTTACTGCCATGCATAAGAAATTTTCTGAATTTTATTGTTCGGCCCTTATGATGCGACTGGGACACGACCTTACACAGTTAATTGCAATTGTTCTAGTAATAACAAATCTGGTCTCCAAACTTTTTCATCACATCAGGTTTTAGAGAAAATTGAGGTCAAAGTTTAAAAAAAATTGCCGTTTTTGGAATTTTTGAGAACTCTTAGCGGATGAACCGATGTGAAAGTGACTTAAAAATAAGTAGAGAATAAAGCTTAAACATTGCTCTTAAGGATGCATAACTTATTTGGTTAGTCGCCTTAACCCTTAAGGCACCAACTGTCTTTTAAAGAGGTCTTTTTTCCCAAAACGAGTTTATTCCACTACTAATCATATAAAAAAACTGATGGGAATGGAACGCCACCTAATTCACATTATTACAATTATTCTCCTGGTTACAAATCTCGAAACTTTTCCTTTATTTCAGGATTTTCAGAAATTTGAAATTCAAGAAAATCGTGACAAAATGACAAATCATAGCGGATGAACCTGATGTGCTGACGACTTAAAAATAAGTCAATAAAGCTTTAACATTGACCTTTGAGATGCATATCTCATTAAATCTGTCGTTTTAACCGTTGGAGCACCAATTGTCTTTTAATAAGGTCTTTTTCCCCAAAAAGTTTTTTCCGATATTGGGGAAACATTGAAAGACAAATGGGTTAAGGCGACTGCCCAAATGAGTTCTGCATCTTAAAAAGCAATGCTTAAGCTTTACGCTCGATTTTTTTTCGTCGCCAGCACTTCGGGTTCATTCGCTATGAGTTGTAAAATTACCCGAATCCAACCTAAACTATCTTACTTTAGAATTAAAAATTCAGTTCGAAACGATTTTTATGGCGATTTAAGTTACGGGGGTCTAATCCCTGATCATATTATCCGGCGTTTAATACATAAAATTGCCATTCCGTTTGTATAACTCATCGAAATATCGATCTGGGACTAGAGATTGGCAAATTAGCAGATTGATGCGTGATTCACGCGCGATCACGTGTGAGTCTGACTAAAATTAATTTTACTAACGTGGTTTTTAGTGAGTGTAAAAAAAATTACGTGAGTGAGTGTGTGTGAGTAAGATTTTTGCGTGAGTGAGTGTGCGTGATTCGATTTTTTTGCATGAAAACTCATGCGGGACTTATGTTCTCTTTATATTTTCTTTCGTCCCAAAAAAAGCAAAAAAAAAAGACAAACCGACATTTAAAATCCTACTGATGATAACACTAACTGATGTGTTTGAAACCGGTATGGGAATACCAGAAATGTCTATAATTTTTAGAAATTAAATTTTTCTTCTGCATTTTTTCAACTTGAACCCTCATAAAAAATATGTAAAATTTGGCAAAACTTTACATTTTTTTTTTTCAAAAAAATTTTGTTAAATTTAGCAAAAATTTAAATTTTGCTAAAAATTTTGTTAAATTTTTTAAATTTTAATTTCTTAATTTTTGTTGTATATACAGGGTGATTCAGTCACGACCCGCCGAATTTTACCACCGTATTCCTTGGCTCATTTCATGAAAATATGTCCATTACGACCATCCCCGAAAATGCAAGTGTGCGAAATGGCAGCGGTTTGAAAATTGTCGAATTGGTGGTCGGCGGGTAGTAGGGTAAAACTGATAACTTCTGAACCAGGGCACAGTGATTCGTTTCATTGGCAAAAATCAAAAAAAAAAGTATGTCTTCAATGTTGATGATTTTTTGTATTTTTACAGTTTAATAGTAAACTAAAAGAAATATGTCCTTTTCTTATTTTTAAGAAGTCATATGTTGCCACAAGAGGGCGCTAAAGTATGGAAATTCAACGCTATTGTGTTAAAAGCTAAAAATTGATTTTTATAGGTTTACTAAAATAATTATGAAAAATCGAATTTTAAAGAAATCTACGAACTTTTTTTTGCAAAAGTTACTTAAATATATTTGATAAAAGTTGTATTTGCAATTTTTTAGAATTATTCTTAAAATACATTTTTGTATTGCTCTGAAATCTATATTTTTTCTACCGAATCTCCAAAAATTGACAAATTTTGATGGAATGCATAAAAAAAGTTCGTGAGTCAAAAAATTATTTTTTTCGCTTTTTCGATAGCTCGGACTATGGCTTATAAGGCAAAACAATAAAAATAACTAAGTTTTTGTCTGAAGTTGGAAAAAAGTTAGGGTTTTTTTGTGTCTTTATTTATTTTTTTTCAAAAGCTATATTATTAATGGAAAAAATATTTAAAAAAAAATCCAATATTAAGTATTTTTTCTTTACAATTTGATATATTATAAAGTATTCTGTAAAATTATAATAAAAAATCAGAAAAAAATTATGCAGTACGTGGGCCGTTTTGCTTTAAAAGTTATCTATGACTTTTACTAAAATCCCCAAAATCACCAAATTTTAATGGCCCTCATAAAAAAAGTTCGTGAATAAAATTTTTTTGTTTTTTATTTTTATTGTAGCTTTAACTATGTTTTATAAGATCAAAAAATAAAAATAACTAAGTTTTTTTTTTTAAGTTGAAAAAAATTTTTTTTTTTAAAAAATCTAAAATTGGATTATTTTTTTTTTTATTTATTTTATGTATTGTAAATAAATTTAAAAAATACATCAACATTTTCGTGTTTTTTATATAAAGGGATTTACTGTATTGTATACCATAAATTTATAGTAAAAAATTCGATGAAATAAGTATACAGTGGGCCATTTTGCTTTAAAACCAGTATTTGATTTTCGTTGGTATCCCAAACCAAAACCAAATTTTTTTTTGAGATACATAAAAAAAGTTCGTACTTAAAAATTATTTTTTATTGATTTTTTTAACATCCTGGACTGTTTTCTATACGATCAAATGATAAAAATAACTAAGTTTTTGAAAAAAACGAAAAAAAAAATTTTTTTTGGTACCCAAAAAAAAAAAAATTTTTTTAGGTTTTTTGTTATTAACGGGTTATATACTTAGAAATAAAGCAAGTATTAAACGAGTTTACTTAAAACTTATTTTGAATAAATTTATTTTCGTAATGCAACAGGAAATAAGTGTTGTGAATGTTTTGTTTTTGCAGTTATTAGGTATTTTTATATTTTTGACTATATTTAAAAAAAGGATATATTAACAGCTAACTCAACGAAATTTGGCACACTTATTAACGTTATTTGATCTAATCTATATTAAAAATTTGATAGCAATTGAAAGATTTTTAAAATAGTTACAGCGATTTCAAGAAAAAGGATATATGGCAGCAACGCGAGTCCTTGCTCAGATTAAAATACAAATGTTGTACGTCGATGGTTATCTAAATTTCTAAGACAATAACTAAGTTAAGTAATTTTATATCAAGTTTTGTGGCTAAAACTCCACTTTTAAATTTCAGGATATACGACAGGTACAAATGTCCTTCGACCGATTTGCTCAAAATTTTTATTTTTTTTCTATTAATTAATTTTGTGCTTGCGTACCAAATTTGGAAAATCGTTGACAACTCTTTCTATTTTATTTTTGTAATTAAACTATATTAACACTTTATTGCAGTTTTTAAAAAGGATATATAAATAACTTTTGTTTTACAGAACCGATTTCAGCGAAATTTGGCACACGCATTGACATCACTTATTCAAATTTTTACAAAAAATTTCAAGAGTATCGAGTAATTTTTGAGCGATTTACAATTTTTTTAAGAAAAAGGATATATGGCAGCCACACGAGTCCTTGCTTCAATCTTGAAAAAAATTTACACATAAAATACTGTATCAAAATTGGTAACATTGACAAAATTTGGGAATTTTGTGGCCATTTTTGTAGTTTTAATCACATATTTAAATTTCAGGATATATGGGGGGTAGGCGTGTCCTTGCTCCGATTTTTCCAAAAACTCGTTTTTTTCTTGATTAGATAATTAAATGCTTGTGTACCAAATTTCAGAAATCTGCGACCAATATTCTATTTTTGCCCACTCGATATATGGGAACGAATCACTGTGCAGGGGTCCGATTTTTTTTTGTTTTTGGGCTTGTTGGAAAGTTCATTGGGAGACCTTTCAGAATCAATAACAAAAAAATTAAAAAAGGTGAAATCGTTGAGATACAGAGCTTTTGCTCCAAAAATTTTAATAAAATAAAATCTTAAACTTGTTAATTTACAAAAACAAATGAATGTGTGCTGTTATTTCGCCTCCAAACCCAAAAAAAAATTGTTTGCATTTCATTCAAATGGTCATAACTTTAGAACAGAAAGACCTCTGCGCTTCATTAATGGCATTTTGGAAAGGTAAGACGTAGGGCTATCTTTTAAGAGAAAAAAACATAAGTTACCTGCCATCTGGCTGAGAAAATTGAGGTTATGTGCAAATTTTTATGTCTTTTTTTCAAATTTTATTTTTAAAAGCTCTGTATCTCGACGATTTCACTTTATTTTAATTTTTTATTGATTCTGAAAGATCTCCCAATGAACTTTCCAAAAAGACCAAAAATAAAAAAATCGGACATCAGGTTCAGAAGTTATCAATTTTACCCTACTACCCTCCAACCACCAATCCGAAAATTTTCAAACCGCTGCCATTTCGCACACTTGCATTTTCGGGGGATGGTCATAATGGATATATTTTCATGAAATGAGCCAAGGAACACGCTGGTAAAATTCGGCGGGTCGTGACTGAATCACCCTGTATAAGAGTTTCGTGAGTGTGAGTCAACGTGAGTGTGAGTGAAACTTGTGTTAGTGCGCGTGAGTTTGAGTTGCCTCAAATTTACTCACGTGATTGTAAGTAAGTTTGAGTAGAAACAAATAGGCTCGTAAGTGTGCGTGATTGGAAAATTCCTGTCATGAGCGTGAGTGAGTGTGAGTCAAAAGTCACTCACGCGCTTATCTCTATCTGTGGCCCCATGAAATATCCATATTCGTGATTCTCGATCAATTTTAAGTCAATCTAGCGATGCCCTCTGTCTTTTGAAATGGCAATCACGGCCAAAATAAAAAAAGAAATAACTGGATTTATAATATGAAAACTTGTGGATGCTTTGAACAGCTTGGAATTACATTTTAGCAATATCGGTTTAGCGATACAACATTTCAAATGCAAGGACACCTCGAACATTTTGGTACATTCCACATAACCTAAAAATGTAAAGTGCTTAAATTCGGCTGCAGGTGGACACATTTAAACAAAATTTGATACAGAATAGTATTTATGCGAGTACAAACATTTTTGAATTACCTTTACGGTTGCTTATTTAGGAACTTTTCTTTGTTGTATGGACTTGGCCCCACATTGGGCGCCATTTTTTTGTATATAATTCTAAAATTCTTATACGCTTTTTGGATCACATACGACTGGATTTAACCATATATAATTTTATTATAGTATACACCAAACGTAATTATTTTATGTCTGAGTTATGCACCCGTAACGGTACCCTAACGTAGCGTAAAGAGGTTTTTGTTAAGAAGTTATATAAGAACATGTGAGAGCAATTATTCTTCTTTGCAGACGGTTACATGATTTTCTATTTGACTATGATCGCTACGTTAGGGGACAGTTACGGGTAGCTAACCCAGCCTTTGGGTTATGCAACGGTACCCTAACGTAGCGTAAAGAGGTTTTTGTTAAGAAGTTATATGAGAACATGTAAGAGCAATTATTCTTCTTTGCAGACGGTTACGGGATTTTTTTTTTGCTTGATCTAAAAATGTTTTTAAATCGTTCCTGCTGTTTCCAGATTTTACCTTAACATAATATCTACGATTTTCTCCAATTTTAAATAAATTATTTCTAAAAGTGTATTAACATCTGTCTCTATTCATATAAGATCCATCATTATAAACTTTGTGAGCGGATCTTTTTGTGGTTCATGTACTTTTTTTTTCTTCTTTCTTGTCTATCTCTAAAGAAGGAATGGCATGCAACATATTAACAAATACAAACAAACTTACTTTCGGCCTTATAAAACTTGTCCATATACCCACGTTACATTAGCATCATCAACACATGATGATGTTACCTTGCTGTTTGTTGCTGTTGTTGCTTTCCATGCTGAGATATGGTTGATGAAGACGACGACGATGATGATGATGATTTGCTACTGAAATCCATTTCTAAAAAGGAGTAAAATAAAACTTAAATGAAAAAACGCTACTGCTGTCCGTATATGTTGCACGCATACGTATTTTTTTCTTTTTAGTTTTTGGTATACAAAGTGCGTAGTGTTGTTACTAGTTCCGAGGAAATCATACCAAAACGTTTTATAATTAGCGTTGATGATGTTTTTCTCAGGAGGTATATACTGACAACATTTTTGAAAAAAAAAAAATGCTAGCATGTTTAGCCGACTTGGCTAAACTAACTGACCAATAAAAATGTTGCCAACTAAAATATGAAATGTTTTAAAGTGTAAAAATGATTTAAACCATTTTCGGCCGATAACGATTTATTAATAAAACTTTAACTGTGTCACTCTATAAGAAAAGGCATGCCCATCCGGGGCTTCGTTACCGGCAGAATTAAATACCGAGCCCTTATATCTTCGTAATAATTTTATAAAATCAGGAATATTTCGAGATAAAAAAGATTTTGTGACAATTTATTTTTACTCAAGATAGTTAACACTAAATATTTTAAGTAACAAAAGATTCAGGAAAAAAATAATTTTGAATTAAAAAAAGTTTGAGTGAAAAAATATTTAGTAAAAAAATATAGTTAAACAATTTTGAGAAAAGGTAATTCCATTTCGTCCCCTTCGTTTCTCGTTCTATTCCATTTCGTTCCCAGTTTCATTTTGTTTCGTATAATATACGTTAAAGAGAAAGAAAAAAAATCTACAGCCTTTTTTTATAGATATAAAAAGTACCATTTTACTCCATGTTTTACTCCATTAAGGGCGGATTACTCAAGTTGCAGTAAGCTTTTAACTGTCGATTTAACGGAGCCTTATATCAAAATTTGTGTGAAAAAGTTAAATTTAACAGAGAGTTATTTTATAACCGAGCATTGAGTAATCCAGCCAAAATCTACTAAAAAATTTTAAATTTCAAAATATATTCTCAAATTTTGTGGCTCTCAGATTTTAAGTTTAATTGTTGCAAAAAAAGTAAAAATTTTTCCTTTTTACTTCCTTTTGGCACCATTAGAATCGAAATTTCCAAAAATATATTTTTCAGAATGGTTTTTTTTGAGGATCCTAGTTTTAACATTTCAAGTTTATAAAACTTTTATTTTAAAAAAACAAAAAGTACCGAAGAACACTTCTTACCCCTTTTTATAACCTCCACTTAGTGATAGAGGGTATATATAAGTTTGTCATTCCGTTTGTAACTCATCGAGATATCGATCTGGGACCCCATAAAGTATATATATTCATGATGCCCGATCGATTTTAAGACATTCTAGCGATGTCCGTCTGTCTGTCTGTCTGTGGAAAATGCTGTCGAGGACAAAATATTGCACAGAGATGACTGAAACTTAACATATTTATTGGAAGTTCTCCCGAGAAGTTTGGTATTGCATTTGAGCGATATCGGTTCAGCGGTTCAAAAGTTGTGAACGAAAATGTAAGCACACCTCAAAAATTTCAGTACATTCAACATAACCTAAAAATACAAAATGCTTTAATTCGGCTTTTGGTTGACATATGTGAACATTATTGAACACCAAATGGTATTTAAACAAGTACGAACATATTTTTTTGACAAAAAAAGGAAAAAATCGCGGATACCAAATTTTTTTTGCGGAAATTTTTTTTAAAAGTAATTTCCTTTTAAGTAAAGGTTTTTGCAATAATCTTTTTGAAATTGTGGAGGGTATCACTACATTCGGCAAGGCCGAATTTAACTTTTTTACTTGTTACCCTCTTAGAATCACAAAAAGTTTTTTTAGATAGCTGCGACAGATTATTTAAGGAGATAGAAAAAGAACCAGAATACAGTTTTTAACCTCATTTAACCCTCTAAGAAACAGAAATTCCTGAAAGTAGTTTTAAGAAGGTTTTATACCAAAAGAGGATCCTACATTTTGAAAATCTGGTTTTTATGACTATATGAGATCGAAAAGAACCAACTTCCTTAAAGTACTTTTGTTAAAATTTCAATTTAGCTGGATACATTCCACATTTCAAGTTTCTGGAAACATTATTTCAGGAGAAAGAAAAAGTACCAAGGTACATTAAAATCTGAATTTATTAAAGTTACTTATTTTAGAATGTTTTATTTCGATTGAAGGACCTCACATTTCAAATTTTAAGTTTTTATGAGCATTATTATCAGATTATAGAAAAAGTACCAAATAACACTAACATACTTTAGCACGTTTTTCCCACTTAGATTTGGAATTTCCAAAAAGTACTTGTTTTACAAAACTTTTCCTTTAGAAGATCCTACATTCTAAATTTCAAATTTCTAGAACTATTATTTCAGGAGATAGAAATGGTACCAAGGTACATTAAAATTTGAATTTTTAAAAGATACTTTGTTAGAATGTTATTTTTTTCGGTTTAAGGATCCCACATTTAAAATATCAAGTTTTTATGACCATTATCAGATATTAGAAAAAGTACCAAATAACACTACTTAAGGATCCTACATTCTAAATTTCAAGTTTTTGGAACCATTATTTCGGGAGATAGAAAAAGTACCAATGTTCATTAAAATCTGCATTTTAAAAAGATATTTTGTTAGAATGTTTTTTTTTTTGTTTGAAGGGTTCCACATTTCAAATTTCAAGATTTTACGACATTTATCAGATTATAGAAAAAGTACCAAATAACATCACTTTATCGCTTTTTGCCCACTTAGATTTGATTTCCAAAAAGTACTTGTTTTAGAATGTTTTGTCGCTGAGGATCCTACATTCCAAATTTCAAGTTTTTGGAACCATTATTTCAGGAGATAGAAAAAGTACCAAGGTACACTAAAATCTAAATTTCTAAAAGATACGTTGTTAGAATATTGTTTTTTTTCGGTTGTTGGATCCCACATTTTAAATTCCAAGTTTTTATGACCATTACCAGATTATAGAAAAAGAACCAAATAACACTACTTCAGCGCTTTTTGCCCACTTAGATTTGGAATTTCCAAAAAGTACTTGTTTTAGAATATTTTTCCGCTAAAGGATCCTACATTCCAAATTTCAAGTTTCTAGAACCATTATTTCAGAAAATAAAAAGTACCAAAGTTTAAAAATACAAAATTTCTTAAAAATTAAAAGAAGTATAAATTAATATAATGGCGCCCAACATGGGGCCCCAACTACAAAACAAAGAAAATCTCTAAAATTTGAACGTTAAAGTCTTTAAAAATGTTAAATCTCTTAAATTTGAACGTTAAAGTCTTTAAAAATGTTTAAAAAAAATCAAAAGTAGTACATTTTTGATATTAGAATCTTTTTGGCAGTTATTGCTCTAAATTTTACTAAAAAATTCCAAGCCAAATTAAATAATTGTAAAGTTTTCTTTCAAAAAATATAAAGAGCTTCAATGTTTAAAAATATAAAATTTTAAAAAAATAAAAAGGAGTTTACATTAATACTATGGCGCTCAACATGGGGCCCTAGCGAAAAAAGAAAAGCTCTTATCTTGGGCCGTTAAAATAAAAATATCAGTGTAGTTTACATGAAAAAAATGGCGCCCAAATGGCGGTCCCAAAAAACAAAAGAACAAAGTAAAGTTCTTATGGTATGGCAGTTAGCAACCTTTAGTCTTAAACAAATTTTAAAACTCAACTTTTACAACTCATCTTTTAATCATTTTGTGGGTTATTGAAAACCACAATGTCAGTTCTTAAACTATAAATTCTAAAATTATAAAGAAGGGATATACAAAAATATAATGGTTCCCAACATAGAGCCCGAACAATATAAAAAGTTCTTATATATTGCAGAAAGGCACTTTTTAAGTATTAATAAATAATATGGCGCCCAAGATGGGCCCAAACAATAATACAAAGAAAATTTCCTACAAACGGCAGTAAGCCACCGTTAAAGTGTTAACAAATAATATGGCGCCCAACATGGAGCCGGAACAATAAAATGGGACTTTACATTCAAAAATTAAAGTTTCTAGAACCACGATTTAAGGAAATATAATCAGGACTAAAGTACAATTTTTTTACCCTTTTTACCCAATTTAAAATTTTTGACCAAAAATACGACGTAGAATTTCCGACTCGAACTTTTGGTCAAACTGGCAAAACCCCCCAATGAACGCTATTAACATATTCATAGACGGCTCCAAACAATCCATGGGAGTCGGTGCAGGTTTTTCAACGAGTTTGCAAGATTTAGAGAAGACTTTTATCCTTCCATTGGACTCTAGCATTTTCCAGGCCGAAATAGTTGCCATAAGCAGGGCAGCTTTACAGTTCGGTGATGAGACAAACAGAGAATTTAACATTTATGTTGACAGCCAAGCTGCTCTAAAAGTCTATCAAGTCGAAAGTAGTTTTCGAATGTTTCGAGAACTTACAAAGTTTAGGGAGTATGAACAAGGTAAAAGTAATATGGGTACCAGGTTAAATAGGTATTCAAGGGAACGAGAGAGCGGACGAGCTCGCGAAACAAGGTGCTGAAGGTGTTGGTATTTCTGTACATATTGATCCACCAATCCAGCACTTCAGATCGCTACGAGACATTCAAAACACTGCAATGGCTAATAGAAAGTGGAGAGACCTAACAACAAGTGCGATCAGTAGAAGATTGTGGGCGTGCTACAATCTAAGGAAAACTGAATACTTACTCTTACTCACTAGATGGAACTGCCGTGTATTTACTGGAGTGATCACCGGGCACTGCCTTATAGGTTATCATAGAAAGAAAATGGGTCTTATTTATGATGCCAGCTGTAGAAGGTGCGATTAACCTAACACTGAGGAAACGGTCAAACATATTCTTTGCCAATGTCCTGTTTTGGCCAGAACCCGACTGAACATATTAGGCAGACATGACTTCGAATTTCGAATGTCGACCTAAGGCAAATAGTACAATTCGCGATGAGGACAAACGCGTTCTATCAGCGTCGCTGAGGAATTATTGTGGTTTCGCTATGGACCATCCGGTCTATGTGAGGAGTCTTTGACTCCGCTACCTCTAACCTAACCTACCCAATTTAAATCAAATTTTCCAAAATGAATTTTTGGAAAAAAACATTTTTCAGATTGTTTTTTTTTAAGCAGGAAGATCCAATTAATTTAAGATACAAAAAAGTACAAAAGTACCCTATATTATACCTTTTTGCATCTTTAGAATTGAAATTTCCTTCCTTTTGTTGTTGATTTTTTTTTGTGATTTTTTCTCTTTAAAAAAAAAATCTTAAATTGGCATCACTGCTGTCTCAGCTAGTTTATTTTGTTTACAAACATTTTTAGCCAAACAGCTTCTGTAGCATTTTCTTCATCCAACGGACCATTATTGTCCAACATGCCAAGATGTATCCTCTTCTCTTCTTTATATTTATTTAGTAGTTTTATTTTTTTTTTAATTTTATAGTTGTAATACGTTGCCCAGAATGCCAATTATTAAATTAAAGTGTTGTGTGATGATGAGAAACCACAACAAAAAAAAAACTCATGCGTGGGGAAAAATTTGTAGAAAGTTTAATTGTATATAGTTTTTGCCAATTTCCTTTAATTATTTAATTTAACAATTCAATTTCAAATTTCTAATATTTCTTTTTTAATTTCTTTTCAAATTACAGTTGCAGTTCAAAATATGTCGGTGATTATTGTGAATATCCTAATCCTTGTTTAACGGGTCCTGGTCGTTGTCAAAATGGTGGTACTTGCCAGGTCTCATATCGTAACGATCGTTTGGGTATTTCTTGTACATGCCCGCTCGGTTTTACGGAATCATTGTGTGAAATAAAAGTACCAAATGCCTGTGATTCATCACCCTGCCATCATGGTGGAACGTGTAATCTTAAGTCTTTGGAGGAGTATACGTGTGCGTGTGTTAATGGTTATACAGGTAAGGATTTCTTTTAAATTTAAAATTTATAAGTTGGAATTTAAAAATGTTATTTACAATTTCAAAATTGCAATTTAAGTTAAAAATGGATTAATTAATACCTATTGAAGATTTCAATAAAATTATGAAAACTACATTTAAAGTTTTAAATTTCGAAAAGCCCAACTGAAAGTCGAAAAAGATAAGTCATTAAAAGAACAATTGAAATTCGTGAAAGATCTAATAAAGTTCCAAGAAGATAATTTATAATTTAAAATAAATCAATGTCCAAATAAGAGCAACTTAATTTATCATTTCGATAATTGTATGCTTGCTATCAGTTTATTGTGAATGCCGTTGTCAGAATGTAACAAAATATGAAAAGTGCTGCCAAGTTTATTTTGATAGTTTCAATTAATCTTTTACAAATTTTTTAGTTGATATTTTTTCCTTTAATTATTTAATTTAGCTTGATCTCTTTCGAGTTTTTACTGATTTTTCTAGAATTTCAAAAGATATTTTCAGTTGTTTTTGTCACTCAAAAATTTTTTACAATAAAAAGAAAATACATTCGAAAAAAATTTTACACTAAAAAAAAAATTTAGTAAATTATTTTTTTTTTCAAAAATTAGTTAAAAAAAGTTTTTTACGCAAAATAAAATAAAATCAAAAATTTTATTTTTTTACGTTAAAAAATTTACTATAAAAAAAGGGCCACAATGCCCCACAATATTCATAGATTCGGCCAAGTCGAATTTGACTTCTTTACATTACTTTATATTTTTTTTTTTTTTTTTGAGAAATGGAATTGAACTTTAATGTATTTTCACAAAAAATTAAAAAAATGTTTCCATTTTTTTCACTAAAAATTAATCCATTTTTTTCACTAAAAATGTTTCTATTTTTTTCACTAAAAATTAATCCATTTTTTTCACTAAAAATGTTTCCATTTTTATACCCTCCACTTAGTGATAGAGGGTATATCGTCCATTCCATGAGACATTTTAAAAAATCTGACCGAGAGTCTTGCGATTTTTGTTGTATTTTTCATACAGATTCTCTATGGAGCCAATTTCAAATTTCATCCATCAGATCGAAAATATTTTAAAAACTCGCGATTTTATTCACGATTTTCGTTTTTAAAAAGTAAAAAAAAATGCAAAATCTTTGATACTTTGAGCTGCTGTATTTCCTAAACTACTTATCGCATTTTAACAATCTATGGCGCATACGAATGGTATGTAAGTCTTTTTTAATATCTTATAAACTGAAAAAATATCGGTGGTTTAAAAGTGCATTTTATATGCAAATGCAGTTTTGAAGTGCATTTTGCGAAACTTTTACCCCTTTTAATTTTTTTTTAATTAGCATATTTGGAAAATTTAGAATTTTTGCTACAAAAAAATGTTTTCATTACAATGGACCGAGAATGTATGCCATTTTTAATATTTTTTTTAAAAAATACTTCCTTAAGTTTCCCTTATAAAATTTTTTATTTTTTAAATTATTCCAAAATCATGTAAAAAGGCATGTTTTTAAACCGTTATATTTTTAAAAGTACGAATCGTATCTTATTGTTTTTATGCACATTAGAAAGGTATTTTTGTCCATTTCTTGCATATAAAAACCCCAAATATGTTGGTGTTTCACAAATGCATTTTAAATGCAAATGCTGTTTTGAAGTGCATTTTTTAAAACTTTTACCCCCATGAATTTTTTTAGATTATCATATTCGAAAAGTTTACAATTTTTACTACAAAATAATGTCCTCCTAATAATGGACCCACTGTGTGTGCTATTTTTTAGAATTTTTTTAAAAATCATGTAATTTCAGATTTTTTTGGTTTAATTTAAAATATTAAACTTTGTTTTAAAAAAATTTTCAAAATTTCTTTAAAAATAGCACACACAGTGGGTCCATTATTAGGAGGACATTATTTTGTAGTAAAAGTTCTGAACTTTTCGAATATGATAATTAAAAAAAAAATTCAAAGGGGAAAAAGTTTATATGCAAGAAATGGACAAAAATACCTTTCTAATGTGCATAAAAACAATAAGATACGATTCGTACTTTTAAAAATATAACAGTTTAAAAACATGTCTTTTTACATGATTTTAGAATAATTTAAAAAATAAAAAATTTTATAAGGGAAACTTAAGGAAGTATTTTTTTAAATAAATATTAAAAATAGCATACATTCTCGGTCCATTATAGTGAAAACATTTTTTTGTAGCAAAAATTCTAAATTTTCCAAATATGCTAATTAAAAAAAAATTAAAAGGGGTAAAAGTTTCGCAAAATGCACTTCAAAACTGCATTTGCATATAAAATGCACTTTTAAACCACCGATATTTTTTCAGTTTCTAAGATATTAAAATAGACTTACATACCATTCGTATGTGCCATAGATTGTTAAAATGCGATAAGTAGTTTAGGAAATACAGCAGCTCAAAGTAACAAAGGTTTTGCATTTTTTTGACTTTTTTAAAAACGAAAATCGTGAATAAAATCGCGAGTTTTTCAAATATTTTCGATCTGATGGATGAAATTTGAAATTGGCTCCATAGAGAATCTGTATGAAAAAAATAACAAAAATCGGAAGACCCTCGGTCAAAAAATGCCTAAAATCACCAAATGTCTGGTGGAATGGACGATATATAAGTTTGTCATTCCGTTTGTAACTCATCGAAATATCGGTCTGGGACCCCCTAGAATGTCTTAAAATCGATGATGCCCGATCGATTTTAAGACATTTTAGCGATGTCCGTCTGTCTGTCTGTCTGTCTGTGGAAAATGCTCTCGCGGACAAAATATTGCACAGAGATGACTGAAACTTAACATATATATTGGAAGTTCTCCCGAGAAGTTTGGTATTGCATTTGAGCGATATCGGTTCAGCGGTTCAAAAGTTATGAACGAAAATGTAAGCACACCTCAAAAATTTCAGTACATTCAACATAACCTAAAAATACAAAATGCTTTAATTCGGCTTCTGGTTGACATATGTGAACATAGTTGAACAACAAATGGTATTTAGACAAGTACGAATATATTTTTTGACAAAAAAAGAAAAAAATCGCAGATTTTTTTAAATTTTTTTCGCGGAAATTTTTTTTCAAATTTTTTTTTTTCAAAAGTAATTTACTTTTAAATAAAGTTGTTTGCAATAATCTTTTTGAAATTGTGGAGGGTATAACTACATTCGGCAAGGCCGAATTTAACTTTTTTACTTGTTTTCACTAAAAATGTTTCCATTTTTTTCACTAAAAATGTTTTTATTTTTTTCACTAAAAATGTTTCCATTTTTTTCACTAAAAATGTTTCCATTTTTTCACTAAAAATGTTTCCATTTTTTTCACTAATAATGAAAAATGCTGATATCTCGAAAACTTCCTCTATCCATGTGTGGACTCAATAGGTCCGAAATTTTTAATTTAAAATTCGTATTCCGGAAAATTATAAAAAGACAATATCTCACTCTGCAGTGCCCACACGATAAAAAGTCCAAAGGCATTTTTTGTCAAAAGTTTTTGAGTTATTTGATTTTAAATTTTTTCAGGAACCTAAAACCCATTACTTTACGAGTTTAAGAGCCGATTTCTCAAAATTTTTTTTATGGGAAAATAAATCTATGTATCCTTGTTACATATTTACATATGGAGTCATATAAAGCAACCACAAAAAAGTGCCTTCCTAAAAACCGTCCCAATTTCATGTGAATACAAGGAAAAAACACGACCTTATGAGTTTAACAGCCGATTTTTCAAAATTTTGTCTCTACGACCGGGACAAAAACCTGTGGATAGATCGGCAATTATGTCTAGAGTATCCTTGGTCTATATGGAGTCACTTGAAGCAACGACAAAAAAGTGCCGTCCTAAAGACTGAAAAAAATCGTCCCAATTTCATGTAAATATGTACATGGAAAATACACGACCTTATGAGTTTAACAGCCGATTTCTCCAAATTTTTGTTCTACGACCGGGACAAAAAGCCGTGGATAGATCGGCAATTATGTCTAGAGTAGATTTGTTTTATATAGCGTTATTTGAAGCAACCATAAAAAGTGACGTCTTAAAGACCTCATTTCATGTTAATACATGGTAAACACAACACTTTATGCGTTTAACAGCCAATTTCTCAAAATTTTTGTTCTACGACCGGGACAAAAACCTGTGGGTAGATTCGAGATTCGATTATGGAGCCATTTGAAGTAACCACAAAAAAGTGCCGTCCTAAAGACCGAAAAAGACCGACGAAATTTTCATGTAATTGCGACGGTCTTTTTCGGTACTTAGGACAGCACTTTTTTGTGGTTGCTTCAAATGACTTTATATGGAACAAGGCTGTGGAACAAAAATTTTGAGAAATCGGCTTTTAAACTCATAAAGTAATGGGTTTTGGGGACCTGAAAAAATTTAAAATCCAATAACTCAAAAACTTTTGATTTATGAGCTTTCGGTAAAAATACTTTTGGACTTTTTATCGTGTGGGAACCGAGATATTGGCCTTTTAAATTTTTCAGGAATAAGAATTTTTAATTGAAAATTTCGGACCTATTAAGTCCACACTTGGATAGAGCAAGGCTGCTCCATATTTATTTATAACTACCCGAAATATTGTTCCTAGACCCACCTTTAAGTATACCGATCGACTCAGAATAACTTTTTGAGTCGATTTAGCGATGTCTGTCCGTCTGTCTGTCCGATACGATACAGGTCGCAATTTTCAATTAATTGACTTGAAATTTGACGAAGCCTGTTGAAATTGTAAAAAATCGGTCCAAATTCAGACCTAGTCCCCATTCAAAGGTCCTCTTTAGTTTTAACTCAAATGACTCTAATAACCGTTTTTGTCTTCACTAAACATCATTCCGAATTTGGTAGTAATCGCACCAGTTCTTCTTGTAACCCCCATACAAACCACCTTCCCGATTTTCACATAAATCTCTCAAATTTCATGAAAATAAAAAATATTTAATTAAAATTTTGTTTGTGTCTGATTATCATTGGACCAGTTTTGGATTTATGTGAAATTGTGAAAATTTCGCCCGATATTAAGTTAACGCGGTTTAGTGTCAACAAATAGAAGCCTACTTCACTCAAATATGATGTGTGAGTGTTTTTTATACTTATTAAGGATTTGACAAAATATAGATCTAATCGGTCCATGGGACCCAATTTCCGGGAAACTCTGGTGTAGGGTATTATATGGTCGGTCTTGACCGACTATTATTTTCTTACTTGTTTTCTTTGTTGTCTCTCTTTCGAAAATTTTCTCCGTTTTGTTTTTTTTTTGCTTAGTTTTTGAGATATCGGCATTTTTAATTTTGAATGATAAAAAAATATAACGAAATTGTTCGAGTTGTAACAAAGTTTTGCAAAAAAATCGCTTTCATTACAGATTATTTCAGTTTCGACTCTTGAGTTGTTCGTAAAAATGATGTAAATGGGAAATTTTTGAAAAAAAATATATTAATAAAACGACCAGATATACCCGGGTAGACCGAAACCCGATCTACCCGGGTAAACGGTCCTGACCATAATTTTTTTTTTTTCGTAATTTTTTTTTCGAAATTCAATTGATCTTTTCAGATTAAATTTTTAAATTCCAATTCATTTCTTTTGTATTTGATGTAAACATTATCCACTTAAAAATTTTTTAATTAAATCTACTTTCAGGAAAACATTGTGAAACCAAAAATATCTGTGCTACTTCACCATGTCGCAATGGTGGTACATGCACTTCGGTAGCCGGCGGCACTAATTACAAATGTATATGTCCTACAGGATTTAAAGGACCCACTTGTATAGATGATGTTGAAGAATGTAATAATAATCCCTGTAAACATGGCGGATCGTGTATTAACACTCATGGATCCTATCAGTAAGTACTTCTTTAATTTAATTTAAGTTATTTTTTTGTTTAAATGTCACAAAGTCCCAAAAACCACAACAATACAAAAATCTAAGAAAAGATCAAAGAAGTCACAGTAATTAATGACTATTTAAAAACCATTTATCTTGACTATTGACTGTTTTTTTTTTTTTTTTGCTAAATTTGTTTCAATAATACATATATTTGCATATGAATAGAACAAAAAGTCAAACAAAGGTAGACAGGCTTACAAAACGATGAACGGACGGACGACTGAACAAATTCGTTAAATTTTATTGATTTTGAAAATTCATGAATGTTAAACAAATTGACAACACCGATCTAAAAACAACAATAAAAAACACAAAATTTAAATTTAACTAATTTATGATCCACACACGTAGAGCTTTTTTTTCTGTTAAACAAAAGTTTTAAATTTTTATTGTGAACAACTAATTAAAATAAATAAAACATTTTAAATAAATCAAAAATACAAATAAATTAACAAAAATCGCTTATTTAGATTTTAAACAAAACGAGAAAAAACCACCAAAAAAATTTAAAATATTGATTCATCAAAAAACCACAGAGACCCAAAATATAATAAAAAATTAGCTTAAATTTGACCAAAATGTTTATTTAGCTATTTAGACATGATCAAACATGCAGCATTTTGTTACGGTTTCATAAATAACATATCCATTGATTTAAACCTCAGTTTCCGGTTAGTCGGTCGTACGGTCGGCAATTCAAGCTTTAAGTTGACAAATAAATTTGTTATTTTTCTAAAAAAATAAACTTATATTTTAGTTTGGTGTTATTAAACACATGTAGAAAAAAATTTTTAGTTTATTGTTATCTTTATTTTTTTAACTGCAAAAAAAAAAAAAAACAACAAATATCAAAAATTAGCATTTTTAATTTTTAAATGAATGCATAAATTACACATAATTTACACATAAATTTTACTTTAAAACTTATCTTATAGTATATTTAAATTTTCTTTTCTTATAATGTCAACATATGTATTTATAAAAAAACTTTGTTAAATTTACTACTTTTTTTGTTGTTGCTGCCAAAATTATTTTCAGTGCTATTGTTTGATCATGTTTTAGCCATGTTTTTAAACAGAATAGAAACAGTAGTTTCTGTTTAATTGCGTAGAAGTATTTAATGATTGATTGGAAAAAATCAATTGATTTTAGAATTGGATAAAAATAAGATGGAAAACTTACCAAATGTCAACTAATTTACACGTAAAAAAATCTAAACCCAGTATTTGGTAGTGTTCTTGTTTTTAAGTTTTTTTTAACATTATTTTTAACATGTGTTCAGAAAAACTTAAAAAACGTGATTTTTTTTGCGTGTAGTAAACTTATATAGGGTTGCCATTTTCATTTTGAGAAAAAGAGGACGTCAACCTCAAAAAACGAGGACATTTTTTTTAAATAAATTAATTTGAAAAAAGTCAACAACGCAATACAATATGCAAAAAAAATATTTTTTTTTAAGAAAACTATTTTTTCCACTAAAAAAATATATTTCCAATTATATTTCAATATTTTGGATATATCCATTCAATTATATTTTGGAAATATCTATTTATAATTCAAAAATTTCCAGTTACATATATTTAAAAAATTTCTAAATATAAGTCAAAAATTTTCAATGTATATCAGAGTTTTCTATTTGTATTTTCAAATTTTCTAAATGCTTTTCAGAAAATTCCATTTGTTTTTCAAAAATTTCCATTTTCATTTAAAAATTTTCTAAATAATTTTAAGAAAATTATTTTTGAATTAAAATAAGTTCAGATATTTTAATTGTAATTCAAAAATTTCCATTTTGATTTAAAAATTATGTAACTGCTTTTCAATTTTTTTTTGTATGTCAAAAAATTTTTTTTTGTTTATCAAAATTTTCTGAAAAATTCTGAAATACAAATTTGACATATACTTAATCAGAATTTTCTGAAAAGAATTTAGAAAATTTTTAAATATAAATGGAAATATTTTGAGAAGGTTTATTCTAGCTCGAGGTTATTATTTCCTTTACTAATTACAACTATGATATTCTCATAGAATGATTTTCAAGAAAATTATTTTTCTGTTTAAAATTTATTTATGTTGGTCATTTTTACAAGACTTAATGGACGTGTCGATAAAGTCTTGCAAAAAATGCCCAACATAAACAAATTTAAAACAGAAAAATAATTTTCTAGAAAAAATTATTCTATGAGAATATCATAGATTAAATTAGTAAAGGAAATAATGACCTTGAGCTAGAATAAACCAACTCCAAATATAATATTTTAAATGTCGAATAAAACAATTTTTATTTTTTTATAAAAAAAATAATCAGAATTTATAAATGGAAATTTTTTAAATACAATTTGAAATTTAAGGAATGGAATTTTTAAAAAGCATTTAGAAAATTTTAAAATACAAATTTGAAATACAATTGGGAATTTGTGAAATACAATATTTGGAAATTCAAATAGAATTTGCTTAAAATCATTTAGAAAATTTTGAAATGGCAATTTTTGATATACAATTTTTTTCTTCTTCTTCTTCTTTTCTTGGAGAGCCAACTTTACGACACACCAGCTGATAATAACGTAGTAATTTTCGCTCTACATAAAGTGATTTTTTATTCAAAATATACGAGTTTTTAAGTGTTTTTTTATTTCTGTGCTCGTTTTGCTCTCAAAAAGTTGGCATTACTGCTGGTAAGCGAAAATAGTACAGCGATGCCAATAATTCGAACGTTAAATAATACAAAAAAATGTATGAGGAAAAAATGAGGACAACCCCGGACACTTTCTAAAAAAGAAGTAGGACTGCCCTGGACGCCCTAAAAAAGAGAACGGTATCCGGGGAAAAGAGGACGGATGGCAACCCTAGCCATATACCACACTAAAATGCCAGAGATCATGAAAGCCCATATGGGCATATATATGTTTCAACATATATATGTTTCATATTCATAACGGAGCATTTTTTCACTTAGCGTTTTTACCATTTTAAGCGATTTATAAAATAAAAAACGGTATCACTTAAAAAAAATAGTTGCCAGATCTTAGCAAAAAATATGTCGGAGTACTCTATACACTGAAAGAATTATTGTTCATAATATCTATGAACAAATAAATAATAAAAAATAATAAAAATGAAATAATAAAATAAAGAGCTAAAACACCTCAATTCAACCGAGGAGTTGACCGCACCCCCTCAAAATTTAATGAAATTAAGTACTGATGTTTACTTTAACAAAAAAGAGATTTTGCCAATTTTTCAGGCTTCTGGTTATTCCAGTATTCGAGATATGGGGTCTTGAAAATTGGCAAAATCGTATATATTTGACAAAAGTGTTCTGAGATAAATAAAGATAACTCGAAAAGTAATTACAATACAGGTCTCAGTTAGGTCGCAAATAATAGATAATAAGACAGCCTTTAAAATGGCGTTCCCCAAGATTTTTTTTGAAAAAGGTCAAAGGTCATTGGTTTTAACCTTTATTTTTGGAGAGCTATATCTCAAAAAACGATATTTTTAAAATTTTGGAAAAAATATATGTGATTAAGAATCATTTATACTACTTAAGTTTAAATTTTCAGGATGGAGACTTCATTGGAACTTTTTATATTAATAGAAAAGTTGTGACAGGAAAGAAAAAGCGGTGTAATTTCCCTTAAAAATAAATATTTTTTTTTTGTGTTTGAAATTCTGGTACCAAAGTTAATTTTTCTGAATGTTTTTGACGTGCTGAGTCCAAATATGACCTTTGAACTGGCCTATCACTATTACTTTTCAAGATATATGCACCTAAATTTTCAAAAATAACACAGCAATAGCATTTTAGCAATTTTCACATATTTATGTGCAGATATCTCGAAAACTAATAGCGAGAGGCCAGTTCAAAGGTCATATTTGGACTCAGCACGTCAAAAAGATTCAGAAAAATAAATTTTGGTACCAGAATTTCAAAGACAAAAAAAAAATATTTTTTTTCTAAGGGAAATTATACCGCTTTTTCTTTCCTGTCACAACGTTTCTATTAATATAAAAAGTTCCAATGAAGTCTCCATCCTGAAAATTTAAACTTAAGTAGTATAGATGATTCTTAATCACATATATTTTTTCCAAAATTTTAAAAATATCGTTTTTTGAGATATAGCTCTCCAAAAATTAAGGTTAAAACCAATGACCTTTGACCTTTTCAAAAAAAATCTTGGGGAATGCTATTTTAAAGGCTGTCTTATTACCTATTATTTGCGACCTGACTGAGACGTATATTGTAATTACTTTTCGAGTTATCTTTATTTATCTCAGAACACTTTTCTCAAATATATACGATTTTGCCAATTTTCAAGACCCCATATCTCGGGAAGAAAAAGTACCAGAAGTCCAAAGTTTTGGCACTATGATTTTTTTGTAAGGGCCCAACAATATTCCAAGTTTCATCAAATTCGAAAGGGGTAAGTTCAAAAATTCTACTTTTTTCGGTTGAATTGAGGTGTTTTAACTCTAAATAAAAATAAAATAAAAAATATTTTTTATTTTTCAAAGCCTATGAACTTTTTCATAGATTTCTGTTTCTATGAATTTGTTTCATAGATTCTATGAAGGGCATCATTGGCTGACTTCTAATGATTTTTTTCAAAGAACCAATGTACGTTTTCATAACCGTAATGAACAAAATTCTTTCAGTGTACTACAGAGTACCATCTCTAAAAATAGAGACGGCATTATACAAAAAATTTGTAAGTGCGAAAGAGAAAGGAACAAAGTTCACTCTCTGGCACAGAGTACTCTGTCAATTCAGCTTAAATGAAAATTAATGTTTTTTGGCGACATTCTAAAGACGATATCGACCAATTACACTGTTCAACAAATTTGAGATGACTTAATGTATTTGGCTTGAGACAAAAAAAAAAAATAAACTACCTGCCCTAATGGTAGACTGAAGTCCCCAAAGGATTTTGGTCACGTACTTCAGAGCTTCGAAGAATGAAATCCTTTTCAAATGAATTTTCAAAAAAATCCATTCAATTTTCATAGTCAGTGAATGCATTCGATTTCATAAATCAACATTGAATGCAGTCCTTGGAATTCATTCGATTAAATGAACAAAAATTAATGCATTCGATTTCTTGTTCATACGATTTATAAAAATCGAATGCATTCGATTTTTTATAATTCCTCTGCGAATGCAATCGATTTTTAAAATATATAGACCAAAACGGAGCCAAATTTTGGTCCATAGTATCGCCTACTCTCTTTACATACGATGACCCTTATTTTGAATCCAAAAAAATTGGTGTTCCCGAAAATTTTAAAAATGCACATATTAACTGCCTATACGAAAAAAAATGTGAAGAGCGTTAGCGCGACCATGGACAAAAAATTGGCTCCGTTTTGCTCTATCTTGGTTAGTTTTTTTAAGTTTTTTATGCAATGAATGAATAAGCCATTCGATTTTTCAAATTGAATGAAAAGAAAATCGATTGCATTCGCAAGTGAATGCATTCGATTTTTGAAAGTCGAATGAAAAATAAAACGAATGCATTCGATAATTATGAATCGAATGAGTCTAAAGTGAATTCATTCAATTCGCTAAAATGTGATTGGGAATGCAATCACTAAATTTTCACTCAGAATGACAAATCGAATAAAGGAATGAAATCCTTCGAAGCTCTGACGTACTTACATTTTTTATTTGAGGCCCAATGAAGTTTTTCATTGTGGAATTAATGTAATTAATGTTTTTATAAAGCTTATTTTCTTAGAATATATTTACCCTCTAAAGCTCAATTTAAGGGATCATCCCAGTTGGAAAATGTGTCACTGAGGAAATTTCCACAGTGATTCCTTGAGGAATTGTCTTCAGGTTCTGACAAATCATAGGTAATCCTTGATGACATGTCCTAACATTGTCAGCACTGAATGTTTGCTTTAAGAATGTGGACAATTCCTCTAAGACGTCTAAAAGTAAATGTCTTCAGTATAGTAGTATATTAAGTTAGAATTTTAAATCTGGGCAACTCTTCAATTTCCAAGAAAAAGATGGCAATATTTTCGATTTATTTAATATAAAATCAAAATCTAACAAGTAGAATAAAAGTAATAAATAGACAAAAAAAAATCAAAATTAAGTTTGGAACAAGTAGTTAGGTGTGGTACTAATAAACTGAAGGTTCCGGGTTCAAATCCAGTTGGGACTAAAAAAAGCGAAAAGTTTTTTCTAAATATGAGAAAGATAATTTATAAAGGAAAATGGATAAAAGTAAAAACTAAAGGAAATACGAACATTTTTTGTATTTTCGCATGACCTACGTCAGACATTTCCCCAAAGAAGTCTTAGGTGACAAGTCCCCAGAAGGTCAGCCCTGACCACTGCTGACTTTGAGTGAGGACATTTTGAAAATTTGAATGAAACTGTCCTCAACCAAGTACATAGAGATGTCTTGTGGATGCCAGCAGTGACTCTGACATGTCACCGCTCCGTCACTGAGGATGGCTCGAGGACGTTGCCAACTGGGATTTTAGTCTTTTTTTCAAAAACTGCCAAAGAAGTCCACTAAAACGTTCAAATTTCACTATTGGTCGTTAAAGGTTAGAAGTTGTGCGGTTTGACAAGAAAGGAATAAGTTTATTTATGACATATATGGATGTCCATCGCCGAATCCAGTAATGCCAACTTTATAATATTGACAATGTGTTTAGCGATTTTTTCCCCCGTAAAATTATGTAAACTTTTTCATCAAAAACTGGCACCACTAAACACGCAAATGATAACTTTTTCCGTCACCGTCCTGTTTCCACAGTCATTGTTTCGGGACTATTTTTCCTAACAACGGCTGTCGTCCATCTTGTCCAGCTTGCTCTGTGCGGACTCTAAAATTTGTTTAAAGAATTATGCCGTTCTGCCTACAACTTCTAATGTTTTACATTCGTGTTTTTAGGGTGATACTACTGTATTTAAATTGTTTTGTTAATTTTACCATAAAACTTTGAATTTATTTATCAGTAGCTAAACATAAATGAGAATGTTAATGACTACAATTGACATTTTTATTTACACATTTATAAATAAAATTTAAATAAATTTATAATATAAAAATATTCTTTAAAAAACAAATTTTAAAAATGAGTCATACTTTTTACAACCCTATGACTACAGCCTATAACAGACTAAACAGACGCGACACTTGTGACAGGTGTCAAAAAAGTAATATTGCGCCACATGTTTTTTATCGCGGCAGGAAAAGTGTGTCTCTTGATCCGAAATCACCTATCCCGTGACTAGTGAAAACGGGACATATCCCTAAAATTTCTATCACTTGACAGATGAAAATTGTCTCAAAAAAGCTTTCCCCGTGACCGGAGACAACACACAAAACCAAATTTATCAATTTTGAAAAATTGTCCAAGTCCCGAATTTTTCGTTTTTAAATATTTGAAGTCCCAGACATACATTTTTTTGCGTTTTGGAATAACAAATATTTTAAAGCAAAAAAATAAAAGAAAAATTTTCAAAGTTTCGAAAATTTTCTAAGTCACTTTCACAAAAATGTTTGACAATTTTTTTTGCGTTTTGGAGTTAAAAAAAGTACGTTAATAATGCTTTTAGGATTTTTTTAGTGATACATCTGGGGCTGAGACATTCCCTAACAAAAGTGATAGATATTTTTATAAGAAAGGTGTTAAATGTGTGATAGGTTTTTTGGGTCCGGGAGATATGTCACTTGACCTTTCATGGTCCCATCGCTTTTCCTGCAGGGATGGTTCAAGATAACTTTAAAGACATTTACTATAATTTTTCGACCTTCATTTTGTCCGACACTGTATTTATACATAATTTTATAAATTGGCCAATTAACATCTTAAAAATACAAATTTTTTATACTTTTTTATAACTTACAAACACTTGACTGCAATTTTTTACGTAAATATGTTTTATTTAATAATATAAACATTTGTAATTTTTTTTTCACATATGAGGCATTCCACACTAAATGTCCCTCTACAGAATAACATGTGTCCCGTAAATTTCTGAATAGGTTGTTTGGATAGCCCTATATGGAACTAAGAAAATTGCGTTTTTGGTTTTTCTAATTTTCAAAAACTGGGCTTAGAAGGCGTGCTCAAATATTGGAAAAATGGTAAAATTTGTGGCGAGTTGCCTTGATTAAATATTTATCACATTAAAACGGAATGCACCACAATCTCAAAAATTTATATTCTTATATAGTTTTGTATGGGCTATTGATTAAAAAATATTTTTTTTGGAAAATTTTCAGAACCCGTTCTGAAATTTTCCATTTTTTAAAAATGTCAATTTATTAAAAAACATGCCACTTTTTTTTTTTAATTTTTTTTTAAAGTTTAGATGTTTGTCCATTCACACAAAAAAAATTCAGAAACACGTTCTTTGTTTTTTTTTCCAGAAAATCGCTTTTGAACTTTAAATTTCATAACAATTTTGTAATTTGCTAGAGTCGGTTTCGGCAGCGATGTATCCAGGAATTTGAAAAGGGGGGGGGGGGGCACAACTTCCAAAATTGTTTGCCATCGCCTATTTATATTTAGTTTTAACTAGAAGTACTTGAAAAGTAATTGAAAAGGGGGGGGGGGCACGTGCCCCCTGTGCCCACCCCCTGTATACGTCCATGGGTTTTGGTCTCGGTTTCGGCCGAATAATGGGGTTTCGGCCTCTATTCGGTATTCGGCAAAATTTTGGCCGAATATTAGACGAAACCGAAACTTTTTGGTATTTGAAAAAATATGTAAAAAAGTCGCTGAATTTTTTGATTTCGTATTTCATTACACTTGTTTCAGTTCATTTGAAGAAAATGTTATAAGTTTATGCAATAAATATAAAACTGTTTCAGCTCAAAAATTATTTTCACCTAATCTACAAACGAAATATACAATTTTTTTGTAAGTTTTTTAAAAAACATATTTTTTTTCAAAAATACAACAATTCCTATGGTTGAAAAGCATTATATGCTGTATATTTATCTTTAGCAACTTTTTAATAATTTTATTCATGCCAGGCGGTATTTTTTTTTTTAAGTTTCGGTTTCGGTTCGGTTTCGGCCGAATATTACTTTTTCGGCCGAATATTCGGTTCGGTTTCGGTTCGGCCTCGAAAACTGGTTTCGGTCGGACTCTATAATTTGCTTGTATTTTCTTGATTTAACGTTGCGAATGAGTATTATTAATTGCATAAATATTACTCATTCGCACCGTTAAACACAAAGAAATACAAACAAATTACAAAATTGTTATGAAATTTAAAGTTCAAATGCGATTTTCTCGAAAAAAAAGAAGAACGTGTTTCTGAATTTTTTGGTGTGGATGGACAAACATCTAAACTTAAAAAAAATTAATAAACAAAAAAAAAGTAGCATGTTTTTTAATAAATTGACATTTTTAAAAAATGGAAAATTTCAGAACGGGTTCTGAAAATTTTCCAAAAAAAAAAATTTTTAAACTATATAAGAATGTAAATGTTTGAGATTGTGGTGCATTCCGTTTTAATGTGATAAATATTTAATCAAGGCAACTCGCCACAAATTTGACCATTTTTCCAATATTTGACCACGCCTCCTAAAAAATTGAAAAACCAAAAACGCAATTTTCTATGTTCTATATAGGGCTATATATGGGGCATTCCAAGCCAAATCACTCACTTTTAGACCCGACCCCTTTCGATTTATTTTATTTTTGGATATGTTTTAGTACTTATGAAATGTAACTTGAACACCAATTTTCAGCCTTTTATTTCAAGATGGTGTTGAGTAATCAATTTTTCAAAATGGCGATTTTCTCAAAAAAATTAAAAAATTTAAATTTTTAATTAATTTTGACCATTAAAAAATATAGATATTTTAAAAAAGTTGGACAACGTTTTGTTGGTATTTAAATGTAGTTTTAGAAAAAAAAATATGAAAAAATTATTCGAAGTAATTATCACATATTTTTTGACGTTTAAAAATTAAAATCGACTTTTTGGAAAAGTCCGAAACATTCGATTTTTTTTGTAAAAAACTATAAAAATTTTACTCTAAATTACGCAACTTTTAAGCCATAATTCGAGATGTGATCACAATTCTTTCTATTTCTTTTTAAATTTTAAAAATTGCACCTTTTATTTTTTGGCTCTGATTTATTTTATATGGTGCTCAAAAAAAAAATAAATTGGTAGATATTGACCCTACCTTACCCTAGATATATTCATTTCGAGGTAAAAATACGTCTCACAAAAATTTAGAACGATCGGAAAGGGGTAAGGCGTTTAGCATGGTCCTTGAAGTTTAAAAAACGGATTACAAGGAAAAATATGAATTTTTTTCTGTTTTCGCAATATTTTTGGTATTTTAAGTTAAGTTTTATTTCAAGCAATTACGGAATTGTGATGTAGAGTAAAATACCTTTCTAATAAGGTACTAAAAACTAAAATCGGTTGAAAATCAGCCAAGTTATTACAACTTCCCCAGGCATCTAGCGTGTGTCATACCGCTTGATTAAAGAATACGAGTCCCTTTTTTTAAATTTATTGAAATTTTCTACTGTAATAACATTTTTTTATTATTCATGTTTCAGTGTAATATTTTTTTGGTTTTTCCAAATTTTAAAACAAAAAAAAAAAATTTTTTTTTAAAATAGAGATTTCAAAAGGGTGTTGAAAATGCAGGCATTTTTAGCATTAATTTAAAATATGTTAGCAAAACACAATATGAAAAATACTTGTCATCAAATTACATATGAACTTGAAGAATAAAAAAATGTTATAACAGTTGAAAATTTCAATGAATTTCAAAAATCGGATTGTATTGCTTAATCAAGTTGTCTGCCATACATTAGATGCCTGGGGAAGTTGTAATAACTTGGCTGATTTTCAACCGATTTTAGTTTTTAGTACCTTATTAGAAAGGCATTTTACTCTTCATCATAATTCTGTAATTGCTTGAAATAAAACTTAACTTAAAATACCAAAAATATTGCGAAAACAGAAAAAAATTCATATTTTTCCTTGTAATCCGTTTTTTAAACTTCAAGGACCATGCTAAACGCCTTACCCCTTTCCGATCGTTCTATCCAAAAATAAAAGAAATCGAAAGGGGTCGGGTCTAAAAGTGAGTGATTTGGCTTGGAATGCCCCATATACAACCTATTCAGAAGTTTACGGTACATGTGTTTTTTTTCGCTGGACATTTGGTGTGGAATGCCTCATATACCTTATAAAGTTCCAAATTCAATATTTTATTGATTATAAAATCTTTATGACTTTTGTTGTTAGTTTTTATACCCTCCAACCACAGTATGGGGGTATACTCACTTTGTCATTCCGTGTGTAACGCATCGAAATATCAATCTAGGACCCCATAAAGTATATATATTATTGATCAGTGATCGATTCTAAGACGTTCTAGCGATGTCCGTCCGTCCGTCCGTCTGTCCGTCTGTCCGTCTGTAGAAGACACGATACAGTCCAAAATAAAAGAGCTAGACTTCCGAAGTTTGGCACGAATATGTCTTATGTTCCTAGGCAGGTTAAGTTCGCAAATGGGCAAAATCGGACCAAGGGGAAAAAGTTCCCCCTTAGAGAACTAGACCAACCCAAGAAAATCGCATTTTTTGCAGGGCTTTTTGTACTTTTGCTAAGCAAATGCAACATTATTATCTCAGAGGAAGTTCAAAATCACAAGGGGAAGGTGCCCCCTAACGTCTCCCACCAACCCCCCCCCCCCCCCCCCAAAAAAAAAAAGACGCCCCTGGATTTTTTTTTTACATTTTGGAGGGTATAAAAGATTCGGCACAGCCGAATGTAACACTCTCACTTGTTTTGTTTATGTTTACAATAATCAAACAATCATATAATATCTATTTCCCATCAACATCTGTCGGGGCTAGTCTTGTCCATATACAGAGAAACTAAAAAAAATCAGGTTCTGTTCCATAAGTTTTTTTTTTCGAATGTATGTATTCGAATTTATCATCATGTTGTGATAATTAATAGATAAAAAATTAGAAAATTATTAGTTCATGGGTTCATAAACTTCATAAAATACTATAATGAAATTAATATTAAAAAATAATGTTAATTTAGTTTCTATACATACAGTGTCGGTAAATATTTAAACAACAAAATAAAACTGTTTAAAAAAATTAATAACATTCAAAAATGTATGTCTTCAAAACTAAATTCCCAGCAAAATGTTCCGTTCCATAAAGCATTATATTATCTAGAAATCGATTCTACTAAACATTTTCGAATCGATGAGTTTTTTTTTGAAATTGATTTTTGAAAAATTATTTTAAATTTTATTGTAATTATCGTAGAATATATTCTAGAATCTATTGCAATAGGAATCTGTTTCAACAAATGTTCCTGAGTTGAGTATAAAAAAAAATATTTTTTTCTAGTTTTAATTTGCGTTCAATCCCGTCCAAACTAAGTTAGTAATGAATATGCAATTTTTAGAGATTATTTCTAAGTTGATTTTTTTGTTGCAATTTGGTGTTTTTATTAACTCTCGATTTCGTGGATACATAAACATATGTTTATGTATACCTTTTTGAATTTTATTTCTTTTTTATTTCTATAATATTATCCGACACTGTACTTATATAGCAAGTATTTCTTTAATACGATTGGCTACACTTTAGTTTGTTGAAAAAATTAAATAAAAAAGCCAAAAAAATAATGATATATGAGTATTTAATGATTTAACTTTGGTAAAAAAAAAGTTTAAAAACCTTTAAATAAATAATTTTGTATATTTTACAAAGTTTTTTTTTTTGGTTGGCAAGGTAAAGTTCAATTTATGTTGACCATTATATCCTAAAGCGAAATTATTGATACGGTATAAAATTTCAATAACATTAATATTTTTACTTACAACAATTTTAAAAGTTAATAATTATTAAAAAATTTTAAAAATAATCATATTAAAACCAATAATGCACTCAAAATAATTACTCTGTTAAAAACTCTGTAAAATGACTGTAATCTCAATTCGACAGAC
Source organism: Pegoplata infirma (assembly GCA_963921195.1). Classification (NCBI taxonomy): domain Eukaryota; kingdom Metazoa; phylum Arthropoda; class Insecta; order Diptera; family Anthomyiidae; genus Pegoplata; species Pegoplata infirma. The sequence continues at coordinate 30,355,101 of OY992540.1, read as the reverse complement.
ATTTGACAAAGTTATCTGTCGAAATACAGATTTTAAGAATATACTTTGTATTTTCTTGTAACCGAAAAACAAAATTTTATCTGTAATTTTACTTTTTACTTTGTAATCTCTATTTTACAGATAATAAACAGAGTTTTTTTGTTAAAATACAGATTTTATACATTTTCTCGTAACCAAAATACTAAATTTTAACTGTAATTTTACTTATTGCTCTGTAATACAGTTTTTAAATAAAAAACTCCCAAATATTTCAACCGCTCTTTAAAAAGCGTCTTAAATTACAATAAAACCTGGTAAATTTTACGAGGATGTCGGGAAAAATTGGAGGTACTTGTAAAATACATCGTAATTTTCAAATATATAAAAATAAGTAAATTTACAATTTGGAAGCATTAAAGCTGGCAAATTTACTCGGTGGCATTTTGCAATTGTCAACACTATTTGAACAATAAGGAAAAAGAAATTGATCAGAAATCAAATAGTAAATAAAATAGTAAAATTCTGGTCGCTTTTATCAATATTCTACAGATAATTCTGTAAATTTACAGTTTTTTTTTATCGAAATCATTTTACTGAGTTTTCTTCGTAAAATAACAGAAAATCTTGCTGGTTGGAAATCTATGGTATTTTCTGCTGGCTCAGCAGAGTATCTCTGTAATTTAACAGAGTGATTATTTTGAGTGTGGTATTCATGATTGAGCCAGAGTTTATGGATTTTTAAAATTATATTTTTTTAAAGTAAAAAAAAAAAAAAATTTAAACTAAATTAAAGTGACAAGGAAAATTTTCTGAAAAAATTTGGCATTATTTTTGATGACTAATAACGCCAATATTAAACGTGAACTGGATGATATATGTCTGAAAGTAGATATTAAATGAAGTAAAACTGCATTTACAGCTTTTCATTTCGTGATCCTGTTTCCTTTTAAAAGGAAAAGGACTTCAAAGTTTTAAAGGATACATTTTGTAAAATATTTTTGAAATATTTGTACTTGTCCTAGGATGACACTGGGAATGGCAAATGAAACAGAAGGATCTCCCCTAATTTTTCCATTTTTTTGTTTTGCCATATCAGGATAAAAGAATGTGAATAAAGTCATTTGAAAACTTTATCAAAATATTTTGTTGAAAACTTTGAATGACTTACCTCCTTTTTCATAAAATGTAAAGTAATAAAATATGAACATTAGGGGGAGATCCTCCTCTTTCATTTGCTATCATTAGTGGCATCCTAGGACAAGTTTAAATATTAAAAAAATATTTTATAAAATTTAATTCTTTCAAACTTGGAAGTCCTTTTAAAAGGAAATAGGTTCACGAAAAGAAAAACTGTAAACACAGTTTTACTACTGTAGTCTCTATTTTCAAATGTATAGTATCCAGTTCGTCTTTAACGACTTTTTTCAATTTTTGTCGGACGGTGTAAATAAAAGAAAATAAGAATTACTGTTTTCATTTCTATACCCTCCACTCTAGTGATAAAGGGTATATATAAGTTTGTCATTCCGTTTGTAACTCATCCATAAAGTATATATTATTGATCAGTGATCGATTCTAAAACATTCTAGCAATGTCTGTCCGTCTGTCTGTTGAAGTGGTGATCACAGCCAAAATATTAAAGGAATATGGCTAAAACGTAACATATTTATTTAAGGTTCTCCCGAGCAGTTTGGTATTGTATTTGAGCAATATCGGTTCAGTGGTTCAAAAGTGAGGGAAATTGTAAGGATATCTCGAAAATTTTAGTACATTCCTAAAAATACAAAATGCTGTAATTCGGATCCTGGTTGATAAATGTGAACAAAATTGGATACCGAACGGTATTTAAAAAAGTACACTCAAAATAATTCTACAGTAAAAGTATTAGTAAATGAGTTTGTACCAAAATCTACTAATAAGTTACTAATTAACAGTAGTACAGTAGTTTCTTAGTATCTTCAAAGTACTAAAATTAGTAATTTTTACTGATTTTGAATAAAATTAGTAACAAATTTTAGCATTGATTACCAACGCCTGCACTAGATCATTTGGGACTAAAAAATTAGTTCATTAGTTCAATTTTTAGTATTGAATACCCACGTTTTTTTTTTTGAGTGTACAATCATATTTTTTTACAAAAAATATTCCGCGGACATTTTTTTACAAAAAATATTCCGCGGACATTTTTTTCACCAAAAAATTTTTTTCGCTGAATTTTTTTTTGTTGCAAATAATCTTTTTGATATTGTGGAGGGTATCCATAAATTCGGCAAGGCAGAATTTAACTTTTTTACTTGTCTTTTAACTAAAAAGGTTTGTAACTGGGATTTGTAACTTGGATAAAATTCGCAATAACATTCACAATAATATAGAATTCACCTGGTGGTGAATAAAAAAATTTTCACCAGCAGGTAAATAAAATGAAAAATTCATCAATTTTTTTCATAATTTTTTTTCAGAGGTTGGTTTAGTTTTCCAAGGAAAACATTTTCCCCCTAATCTGATTTTAAGAACTTAACCGCCCGTTTTGGTTGAACTCTATCTTAAATACCACAGACAGACGGTTCTATATAGCTAGAATCTTTTAGAAACCATCATGGATCAATAATATACAAACTTAATGGGCTCCTCGGACGATGACTTAATGTTTTCGACAAGAGTACAAAATTCGCGGAAATTTTTCCATGAAGGCCCTACGTTGGGCGCCAAAAAGACAGTCTGGGTAATTAGAGTCTTTTGATAACACCGTCCGACAAATTTAAAATTTTGACTGTACGCATGAACCGGACGAAAAAATTCTGACAGTGGGGCTGAAAATAAAATACCAGTGTTTCCCAGTTTTTATACCCTCCACTTAGTGACAGAGGGTATATATAAGTTTGTCATTCCGTTTGTAACTCATCAAAATATCGGTCTAGGACCCCATAAAGTATATATATAATTGATCAGTGATCGATTTTACGACATTGTAGCGATGTCCGTCTGTCTGTGGAAATGGTGATCACGACCAAAATATTACACGGCGATGACTGAAACTTAACATAGTTGTTGGAAGTTCTCCCGAGCAGTTTGTTATTGCATTTGAGCGATATCGGTTCAGCGGTTCAAAAGTTATGAACGAAAATGTAGGCACACCTCGAAAATTTTGGTACATTCAACATAACCTAAAAATACAAAATGTTTTAATTCGGCTGCTGGTTGACATATGTGAACATAATTGAACATCAAATGGTTTTTAAACAAGTACTAACATATTTTTTGACAAAAAAAGAAAAAAAGTCGGGGATTTTTTTTTTACCAAATTTTTTTTTTTCAAAAAAAATTACTTTTTTAAAGTAATTGTGGGGGGTATCAATACATTCGGCAAGGCCGAATTTAACTTTTTTACTTGTTCAAATGAATTAGCGCTTTTCCGAAAAAAGAAAAAATAATGTTCACACTATAGAAAAGTAACATTCCCGTGCCTCTCAGTTTGTTTAAATCAATTTGCATTTTTCGCAAAAAATGCAAAAAAAAATATTTTGTTTAAAGGTGTTTCACAAATTAAGTTTGAAATAAGTCGAAAAATTGTACTAAATATATTTCTGAGATAAATAATGTTAATGTGTGTCTTTAGTGAAATAAAATGGCGGTTCTTTGCTTTGAATAAACAAACCGTACATTTTTGTCCCTTGTCATTGAAAACCTCTAAAACGTGCGTTTAAAGGTTTGAAATATTCTGCAAACATTTTGTGCATCAAATTTCATTAGAGATTTCAAAGATTAATAAATCAAAGACCTAAATTACCCCTAAAAATGGGAATAGAGACATATGTTCTACGAAAAGAACAGCCTTCAAATTTCACTAAAGACACGTATAAACATTATTTAGCTCAGAAGTAGATTTAATAAATTTTTCGACTTATTTCACACTACTTTAGAGAACACAACTTTTTTTATTGTCGTTTTTCGCGAAAACGCGATTAGATCTAGAATAACAAGGGTATTTTATTTTTGGCCCTACTTTCAAACTTTATCGGTCTGTTCCATGTGTTCAAAAGTGTCACGGACGCTGTAATACATAAACTTAATGGGGTCCTCGACCGATATCTCAATTATTGTTTCTAAAAAAATTTTGCTTTGGCAAGAACTCCCATATATTTAACAAAATATTATCATGATTTAAAGTTATGGGCAAGACAACAAATTAACAGACATTTTTCGATCAAAACCCTACGTTGGGCGCCAAAATTACAATGTAGGTAATGAGAGCTTTTAAAAATTTAAATTATTCTGATTTTGTTTGAAAATAGAGATTTTTGTCCAATGTTCACTAATTTTGAAGTTTGTTTATAAAAAAGGCTTGACTTGTTTTGTTGATCAAAATACAATCGATTGAAACCTTGTTTTTATTTTTCTATTTTTTTTTTTTTTTATCAAATTTGATAATAAAACAACGCTAGAAAAACCAAAATAAACATTCGAAACAAAATCAGAAGACATTTTACTATCAAAAGACTCTAATCCTATTACATTATTCCAAAAATAATGTTAAGCTACTTTTTGGCGCTCAACGTGGGGCACCACACTCTGTACTAAGCAGAGACCAAATATAACAGTTATATGTGTATTTTTGTTTTAAAAAAATCATTAAACGAATGTTGTCCAAACTAAGTATTTTATATATGAAAGGACGTCTATAGATGTCCCGTGATTAAATTTGCAATAACTTTTATTTTTTGATTTCTACAATAACAGTATAAAATAACAGTTATTAAAAACCTTTTGTTTAAACAATCTAAAATAACTTTTATTTTATATTTATTGGAGTAAATAACTGTTATAACAGTTATTTAAAAAAAAATCAATCAAAGTTTATATCTTTACGTGCGTTTATTTTAGTTTTATTGTAACAACTCAAGTTTTTTTACGGCTCAAAGAGTTTTTGATAACAGTTATAATAAATAAAAGTTTTTTATTTCTGTTATTTTGAACAGATATTTATATAAATCATTTCAAACTGTTATTTTTAATTTTTATTTGAACAAATATTTTTGAACAGTTAAATTTGATTTTTTTTTCAATAAATCTCATAACTGTTATGGTCTCTGGTACTTAGATTAATAAATAGAGAGATTGGCGCCCAACGTGGGCCACCACACTCTCTACTAAGATTAGTGTTTGGGGTCCGGGAATTCCCGGGTCGGATTTCCCGGGAATTCCCGGGAAAAGACTGACGGGAATTCCCGGGATTTTTTTTAATTTTTCCCGGGAAATCCGGGAATTTTATGAAATAAACCATTTTACATAAAAAACGTTTATTTTAATTTAATTTTTAATTTGCTATTTTTTGTAGTTTTTCTGTTTGGAAGAACAGTGCAAATATATATTCATAGAAAAACTGACCAAGTGCAAAAATATCATGAAAAAACTTAAAAAGTCAAGAAATACACGTCGGTTAATGATAATTTTGCTAAAGCCTCTATGACACTACATTTTTTTTGTATTGATGAAATTTATGTGAACAGTGCAAATATATCACCATAGGAAATCTGAACAAGTGTGAAGAGTAAAAGAATGCTAATAAAAAATAGTAAACGTCAAATTTTATTCTTGTGTTATCGATAAATTTGGTTATCAAATGACTGAATGTCAAAAAAAAATGTAAAAATTTTACATATTTTTTTGACATTTATGTATTAATGATATTAAGTGTTGCCAACTTTTTTGTTTTTCATTAAATGCAGCGATTTTTTGTTTGTTTTTGGCGGTTTTTTGAATTTATACAGCGGGTTTTTATTAAAAAGAAAGTAATCACCACTATTTGTTTGTTTATTTTATGTTTCTTTTTCATTTCTTCTTCTGCTGTTTCATTCTTTCAATTAATAAAAAATAAAATACAAAAAAAATCTAGTGTCATAGGAGCTTAATAAGACTGTCAAAAAAATATAAAAATTTTGAACCTAGAAGTTACATTTCCAGAACAAATATTAAAAGTATTAGTTTTTTGCGATTTTTGGCTATTTTTTGTGATTTTTTGTGGGGGAAAAAGTTGCAATACTTTTTTTGTTTTGTTTTATTGTATTTCAGGATTTTTAACTTTTATTTTTTGATTTTTTATGTTTTAATTACTTGTATATCTGTAATAAAACAGTTTTTAATAAAAAGTTGGTAAAATTTTAATGTTTTTTATGATTTATATTATTAAAGAAAATTTCCCGGGATTCCCGGGAATCCCGGGAAATAAATTATTTTTTTCCCGTTTCCCGGGAAATTGAAAAGTCCGGGAATTCCCAAACACTAACTAAGATTGATAAAACAGTTCAGATTAAAAAATATTCCAATGTCGTATCAACTAATACCTTTAATATTTATTAAAATTTTTAGAATTTTTCAGCTTGAAGCATTCGGGCTTTTCTAAATTTTTACAAAAAAAAAATCACATCCTCATTTTGGCACCCAACTTAGGGCCACAATCGAAAGCATTTATAAATTTTAATTGGACTTGTATTATAACCATTAAAAAAACCAATTAACTTTAGTTGATAGGAATTTCTTAAAGAAATAAAATCAAAAGAATATTACTATCAACAATTTTACATTGCATAAGCTGGGCCCCCAATCGAAATTCTTGTGTCTTTAATTATCAAAAGTGTAGGAACTTTTTTTTTTATTTTCTATCTAGAATTTGAAAATTAATGAAAAAAATAAATATTTCTTTTTTATTACAACAAGCGCATAGGAACTGCTCTTTCGAACAACCATATAAAACTTTCTAGATTTTAATATTAAACAAATTAGAATTTTTTACATTTCAATAATGCATTTCTCTGTCATAAATAATCTTTTCTAAATTTCAATTTGAGTTTTTTTTTTCAATTTTAATCTGTGGAATTCCTACGTTTATAGAAATCCAAAGATATTAAATTTTTGGCGCCCAACATGGGGCCTCAATAAAATACTTTGTTTTTTTTATGTTTTAGGTTCTAAAGATTTTTTGATCAAAATTGCTAACATTTTGAAAATTGATTTGTTTTGTTATAAATCGGTAATTCTCATTTTCAGTGAAACTTTTGTGACTTTGAACAACCAAACTTTAACAACAATTTATTTTATTTTTTTTTCAAATTTATGAAAGTTTAATGATTAAAAAAAAATCTTATTATATTATGCATAAAATTTCAATAATTTTTTTTATATCTTTTTCTTCTTTTTTATAGATGCATGTGTCCTGCTGGTTATACTGGTAAAAATTGTGAATCAAAATATGTACCATGTTCACCATCACCATGTCAAAATGGTGGCACATGTCGATCAACTGGTTTAACATATGAGTGCAAGTGTCCAGAAGGTAAGTGGCGCGATGTTAAACACCTCTATTTGTTTATTATTGAAAGGAACATGTTGCAATGTTGTTGAAAAGCAGCAGAAAAAAATCAAAACCCAACCAACTCTGTGGGAAATTTTTTTTGTTTTTTTTTTTTTTTTATTTTATAAATTTTTATATTATTACAAGAAGAAAAAGGAAATTGCAATTTTTAGTATGTGCTGCTTAATATTATTCAAGAAAGAGGGCGAAATTTTTAGTTTGGTTTTTTTCTGCTGCATTATTGTAATAATTTTAAATTGAAACTGCTTTCAAAAGATTGTCTTTTTATACCCTCCACTTAGTGATAGAGGGTATATATAAGTTTGTCATTCCGTTTGTAACTCATCGAAATATCGGTCTGGGACCCCATAAAGTACATATATTCATGATGCCCGACCGATTTTAAGACATTCTAGCAATGTCCGTCTGTCCGTCTGTCCGTCTGTCTGTCTGTTGAAAATGCTCTCGCGGACAAAATATTGCACAGAGATGACTGAAACTTAACATATATATTGGAAGTTCTCCCGAGAAGTTTGGTATTGCATTTGAGCGATATCGGTTCAGCGGTTCAAAAGTTATGATCGAAAATGTAAGCACACCTCAAAAATTTCAGTACATTCAACATAACCTAAAAATACAAAATACTTTAATTCGGCTTCTGGTTGACATATGTCAACATAATTGGACACCAAATGGTATTTAAACAAGTACGAACATATTTTTTGACAAAAAAAAAAAAAAAAAATCGCGGATTTTTTTTTTACCAAAATTTTTTTTTCGCGGAAATTTTTTTCAATTTTTTTTTTTTTTTCAAAAGTAATTTCCATTTAAATAAAGTTGTTTGCAATAATCTTTTTGAAATTGTGGAGGGTATCACTACATTCGGCAAGGCCGAATTTAACTTTTTTACTTGTTTATATTGTTTTCTTTTATCAATGACTTTGTTAAAGAAAAACAAGTAAAAAAAAAAGTTAAATTCGATTTGGCTGAATTCATGAATACCCTACTTAATAGCCAAAACATTTCCGAATACAAATGAATTTGAGTAGAACACACTTTTTAGTGATTGCAAATGTTTAAACGTATAAGAACTTTAACAAGACAAATTTAATTTTGAGTAAAAAAATGTTTGAATTTTTTGAGTAAAAAAGTTTTTAAAGTCAGTTTTGTATAATTTTTTTTTGTGAGTGTAAATTTTTTTAGTGACTTATTGTACCATGTTAGTGACTATTTTTTTAGTGCCAAAGTTTTGTTGAGTTACAAAAACACTTTGTAAAATATTTTTTTTATCATGTTAGTGACTATTTATTTAGTGTCTAATTTTTTGTTAAGTTACAAAAACACTTTGTAAAATAATTTTGTTGCATTCCATTGCCTTTGAACTTGTGTTTAGCAGGATCGCTAAATTGTCTAAAAATCTTTTAAAGATCATGAACATATATTCTATATGGGATCCTATACCGATATTTCGAGGTGTTACAAACAGAATGACAAATTTATTTATACCCTCTATCAGTAAGTGTAGGGTGTGGAAAGAGATTTTTTTTTGTCTTATACAAGATTCCACTGTGACTACCTAAATGATATTTTGAGTTAAACTAAAGTAGTTAGCTGTTGCATGGGGTTTTTGTTGATATAAAATGGGGAAGTATACTCAAAATTGGATTTTAGAATTTTCGAATTAAATCGTGTTTATAAATGCAATTCGAAAAAGATCAATAGGAATTCGAAAAAAATGTTTGCAATTCGAAAAATTTTTAAATATTTGGAAAACATCAATTGAACGAAAAAGATCTATCGAAATTCAAAAAATAAAAAATAAAAGGAAATTAATTGAGTGAAATTGGAAAAACAAAAATTTGAAATCGTAAAAACATTGATCCATCTAAATTCTTAAAAAAAAGTATTTCCGATTCGAAAATGTCATTTGGTATTTGAAAAGGATCAATTAAAATACGAAAAGATCAATTTAATTTCTAAACGAGATTCTTTGATATTTAAAAATAATAAGAAATCGAGATTTGAAATTACAGTGTTGCCATACTGAAGCCCTTTTATCTTTCAAATCTTTCATCTCCCTCCATCCGCTTTCCGAAACAAGCATCACGGTTATATTTGTAATTCAAAGTCAGCATTGCCAGATGTTGCTTTAAAAAAAAAAAAATAAGAATTTAAAAAAGATCAATTGAAATTCAAAAAAAACATCTTTACAACTACAAAAAATTATTTTTTATTCGAAAAAAACCAATTAAAATTCGGAAAATAAATTCTTTAAAATTCGAAACATATCTCATTATCCCTTCCTCTAACACTCCAGGGCAGTGCTTTCGTCATTTTGACGATTTTTTACTGAAATTTCATAAAATGACGATTGACGATTTTTTGTTTTGATTCCATGCGTTTTAACTTCGCTTTTCTGTTATAAACTTCGCTTTTGAAACTTCGATTTTCTGTTATAAAAACGAAAAAAAACTGTTAAAAATAATTTAAATAATAAAGTTAAAATAACCCTGTTTAGCCCGAAATCTTGTTCTCTTCGGTGAAAAATTTTCTTGAACATGTTCGACCCTTTTACCGTAGTAACCCAGCAGAAATTTTGCTGAACTGGCAGCAGCTTTTGGAAAGGAAACTCGAGTCAAGGAGCGCATCCAAACCTGCTGAATTCATGTATGATTCTCTAAGGCGATGTCACACTTTAGAGCGCTAGTTGGATACACCGAAAAGCGCTCTTAAGATGCTCTGAATTCACATCTCTTTAGAGCGCTGAAAAAAACGCTATAAAGATGGAGTTGTATCTTTTTAGAGCTGATTTAAGCAGAATAAAGATAAAGCACATTTGACTATTTCTGAAATACAAATTACAAAATCTGAAATACAATTGACTATTTCTGAATACAATTGGAAAATCTTAAATACAATTGACTAATTTTTAAAATTAGTTGACTCCCTGCTATGATTCGACATTTTTTGTAATATAATTTGTATTTTCTGAAACTAAAGTGGAAATGTTGTACTAATTTTTTTTTCTTTCAAAATGTGTTAGAGGTTTTATGATTGAAGCACTCTTTGCAGCGCTGATTAATGCGCAATAATGGTGCAGTGAAATCATGTGTCTTTGTCCAAAACTCATGTTTTTTTTATTCAAAAAGTATTAAATATATTTAAAAGGAAAGCATGTGTAAAATTTTATCAAAATATAATTTTATATTTTAAGTTTTATATAAAAAATCCTCAAGAGCACTCTTTGGATGCGCTTCGGTATGCTATAAAAAGTTGCTGTGTCGCCAAAATCCCGATTTATTTTTGCTGGGAACCCTCAAAAAATTAGCAACTTAAAACTTATTTTGTTATTTTATTTTCTCTTCGTGTTCTCTCATTCTCCCTTCCTCTCACACTCCAGGTTAGTGCTTTCGTCATTTTAACGATTTTTTTCATGAAATTTCATAAAATGACGACTTGCGATTTTTGTTTTGATCAAATTAAAATAACCCTGTTTAGCCCGAAATCTTGTTCGTTTCGGTGAAAAATTTTCTTGAACATGTTAGTAACCCTTAAAAATTTATCAACTTTTTAGTAAAAAAAATTTTGGAAAAAAGTAATGGTTCCTTTTGGTCCATTTCATTTCGTTCTTGCTCCACTCCATTTCGTTCCCAGTTTCATTTCATTTTGTTCCACTTAGGTTTTATTCGTTTTCGTATAACAGGCTTAAACATTTTTTTAAAAAATTCTCAATAGATATAAAAATTACCATTTTAACCCACTTTTACCAATTGTATACCCTTTTTTATCTAACAATTTTAATTTTCAAAATATGTCCTTATTTTGGATGTGAGATCTGCTGGAGAATTCTACAAGTCAAATTTTTAGGGGGGAAATAACAGTTATGGGAATCAAAATTTCCAAAAACAACTTTTTCAAAAAATTTTTATTTACTGGATGTAAGAGGTGAATCAACATTTCAAATTTCAGGTTTCTGACTTCAGTGGTTTGGGCTGGGCGATGATAAATCTCATTTTTAAGAGAGACGATTTTTTTGCCCCCATCATTGTTTTGGGCCTATATTCTTCGACAACGACAAGCGTCGCCCGTCTCGACTGTCTAATGTATCGCACAACGCATTACAGAGAAAATTCGTTGCTAGGTCGAACTAGACGCATCCTTCTTCCCAGTCAGCTGCAATTTGAAAAAATTCAAATTAAATGTCTACAAAAACTACCCCCTTTATCCTTCTCCCCAGAACCTATTTTCCAAATACCAATACACTGCATTGCATTGGTGGTTTTTAATTTTTTACATAGTTTTTTTTTAATTACAATTTAAAAAAAAAAAAACAAGCTTTCGAAATAGTTTTTTAAATTTTATTTTTTTTTTCTGTAAATTTTTACTACTTTACTTATCTTTATTTTGATGAAATTGCAACACTGGTTAAACTAAAACATAACAACAGAGTTGCATTTTACAGGTATGGATGTTATTCATTGTTTTCTTAATAATTTAACTTTAAAAAATCGGATATATAAATCATATATTTTTGTATCATACTTCCCTTTTTCTGTCTGTCTATATAAAAATGTTATTGTTTCACCATATTAAAATAACCAAAGGAACAAAACCGGCTCTTCAGTGGTTGACGCCAACTTGGAAATGATTTCTGTTGATTTTGCTTTTCCTCTTATTGCGATTTTGTGATCGGTTTTTTTTTTTGTTGTTATTGTTGTATTTAGGTTTTAGTAAGGTTTTATTTAAAGATTACTATTTCTGCAATTTCAATATTCAAGTTTAGTTTTGTTTTAGTTTAATGGATTTTCAGCGTAAAAAGTTATGCCAAGGTGTTATATGAATCCATGTTCATATTCAAGATTTTGTTTAAATCAACTCAACTCCTCAACACACAAACATTCATGGGATCTTTAAAAGAAGAACGAATAAATAAACTATGGTTAAACAGAAGACAACAGCAACAAAAAAAAAAAATATCTGGAATTGAATAAAATACAAAAAAAAAAAAAACTAAGACTAAAGATAATAATGTTGAAAAGTAACAGCCAAGTAAACGTCACAAAATTTAGTGTATGACCTCCTGAAGGTGTAACTGTGGTTGGTGGAGCAGCAGCATACAATGAGATGACGTTTTTTTTTGTTTCTGTGTTAATAATGTTCATGGTTTTGATGTTGACGATGATGATGGCGATGCTGCTGCTGCTGTTACTGCTGCTATTTTAGGATGAATGATTGGCCATGTGATTTATTTGTAATTTTTGTTGGCTTGTTGCTACGGCTATACTCTAAAATGTTGCTGGTTTCATTGTTGTTGATACAAAGTTGTTGGTTTTGCACTGTCTGTTTTAAGTACACTTTAAATAAAATTCCGGAACATACTTCGCTGCGATCCAATGTCAAAGTGAGAGCTTCTAATTTTCCAGAGATCTACCAACATTTTACAGTTCCTGGTCTGGTTAGCATTAAATTTCAGTAATATCGGTCAAGTAGTTCAAAAGTTATAAGCAAAACCATGAATTTCAGATTGGGTTTATCTTAAATTAATGTGTTTAAAAAACCGTTAAACAGAGAACTGAATGTGTAAAAGTACTAAGGCATGAAAAGGTTAAATACGAGCAACGTATACGTGCAAGGATTCTTGCTGCTCCTAAAGGGGGCAAGAGCTTTTGGGCATTTGTCAATTTGTCAAGAATACCATTATTTCGTCCATATAAATGATGATCAGATCCTTACTGACCCGGTGGATAAGGCAAATCTTTTGATTAAAGTTTTTACAGAGAACTCCGTATTACCTGATAGTAATCCACCACTTCCTGTCCTTCCTATGTTATCATGTTTCATGCACAACATATTTTTTAGAAAACGTGCGCTCAGAAAGGTTCTCTGTGGACTTAACACAATTAAATCTCCAGGACCAGATGGTATTCCAGCACTTGTCTTAAAAAAGTTCTCATCGACGTTAGCTCTTCTACTGCGGGAACTTTTCAGCATATCGTACCTTGCGGGAATTTTTTCCTCTTGCTGAAAAATAGCTAACGTCCAGCCGATCCCGAAGAAAGTTGACGTTACAAAACCCACACAACTCTAGACCTTGGAGAAGAAGGTTCTATTTGCTTAAAGAAATAGGCACAAATAGAACCTTGTTGTCCTAAGGTCGCAAACTATCGCCCAATCACCATCTGCTCTAAGTATCCTAAGGTTATGGAGAGTATGGTGAACTTCAATCTTGTCAACTATTTTAAGTCCAATGGTGTGCTGAATGACCGACTGTATGGTGTCCTAAGGTGTCTGTCAACTGGCGACTTGATGGTGTTTCTTCCTGGACGGTGGAGCGAATCCATTCATCGCCTTGACGAAAGTGAGGTTTTTGCTTTGGATATTTATAAGGCATTCGATCGTGTTTGACACAGTGCACTTATCTCGAAAATCCAAGCATTTGGTAATGCTAATACGTTTACTGGCTTTTTGCTCAACGCTGGGGTTCCACAGGGCTCTGTACTTTCTCCATCTCTTTTGCTTATGTTTTTCAATGACCTACTTAGTCTTACTATGAACCTTATATACTCTTTTGCTGACGACAGTAACATATGCCACTCTTATTCCTTTGACCATAGAACAAGTCAATCCGTGGTTGTTGCCATGGGAGATCATATGGATAACACACTTAGCGTCAATTAATCGAAAATCCCTATTCTCCAGAATATGCTAAATTTGAATGCACACAAGACTCAGTGCGCTATTCTAATACACAAGCGACTTCAGAGTTTATCCCTTGGTGGTGTTAATATTTAGGAATCGAAGGCTCTTGATGTTCTTGGTATGAAAATTCAGTGTGACATCCGTTGGAAAAACACATTTTAGAAGTGTCGAAAGAAACATTTAAGTGCTTAAATTTTATGAAACGGTGCAAAAGATCTTTCACACCGACTGACCTACTAAGAGTTTATACCACATGTATCCGGGATAAAATGGAATATAACTCTCATGTATGGGCAGATTCTTCAATATCATCATTGGAGTTACTTGACCGCGAAAAAAAGCATGCGCTGATGCTAATTGCGGCTAATGACAGGTCCAATTCCATTAATTCCTTATAGCATCGCCGGTATGTGGGTTGTGTGTCCTTGTTCTATCGATATTTCTTCAAAAAGTGTTCTGCCGAAATAATAACCCTCATGCCGGAGGTACGTCTATTGATCGATCTTTAATGAATTTCAAATAATCTTTTAATAAGCTTCAGCTACTCTTTAGCGAATTTTAATTGATTGAAGTTGACCTTTATCGAATTTTATTTTGTTGAATATACTAAAGTTCTTAAATATATATATGTATATGAGAATGTGTGGGATTCCTATAATTATGAAGTCCTATCCCTTAATTTTATAAAATACTTTTTACTATTTGTTTAAATTTTGGAAAACAATTTATCTTCCATATTAATATTTTTGTAATTTAAAAGTTGAAAATAATTAAGATCAGAATACTTAAAAATTTCTAAAGACACACATCATCTTATTGGCGCCCAACGTGGGGCGCCAATAAGATGATGTGTGTCTATTCGAAATCAAAATTATGCTGATTTTATTTTTCATATTTCAATTAACAAAATTAAATCAAAGATAAATTGTTTTTCAAAATTTAAATAAACTAAAACAAAGTGTTATATAAAATTACAGAGATGGGAGTTCCACATAAATGTCAATAAATAAAAAAATAACTGTTGAACAAATTTATAAAAATTCGCACTCGCACGAATCAGAATACATGAACTAAATATATTCCAAAATTTTCTATCGCGTAAGGCTTTCAAGATATTCGAGTTTGAATATTAAAAAATACGTTAATTTAGCACTTTTTGGGTCTCCCCTGTAACGTATTCTTAAGTTGCTCACACAAATTATTACTAGATTTAGTATAAATGGGACCTCTTGCTCCCAAATCTGGCATCCAAATTTTTTAACGCGTGCATTTGAAATATTGGCGTTTGAAAAACTCAAACTCCACTGTCACACACTTATATTCATTATAAATCACACGAAAATTTTCAAACGCGAATATCTCGAAAACAGAAAATGCTGTAAAAATTTGGACTGCAGTTTTGGAATTAGGTGGTCCATTTTATATAAAATCAAGTCCTATTTTGTGGAAGAAACGTAAGAATGTGTAACAGTGGACCACCAAAAGTGCTAAAATATTGATTTTTTGACTTTTTAACAGCGAATATCTCAAAAACGGTACGTGCTAGAAAAATGTTGATGGCAGATTTGGAATCAGGAGATCACAATCCGTTAAGAACAGTTAGGCATTTCACTGGGAGGTTTTTGGTGTCAAACAGTGTTATTAAATTTCAATTTTTTGATTTTTCAAATATCAAATTTTTATTGATCTTTTTCAAAATTTCAAAAAATTCTTTACAAATTTCAATAAATCTGTTAGGAATTTTGATTAATCTTTTTTAACTTTTGGTCGATCTTCTTTAAATTTCAGCTGATTTATTAATTTTTCAATTGATATGTTTTTAATTTCGAATGATGTTTGTAAAATTCAATACCTTTTCAAACTAAACTTTTTTAAGTGTACATTCAGTGAATGTTTTGTTTCTTTAACTCTAGAGTGTATGTGGCGGTTAAATAAGCCCGAGGGATTTATTTAAAATATGCAATAGTTTGAGAGCAAAAGATGTGGAGATGTTTTCTGGCCATTTCCCAGGCCTGACAAACTGTGTATGTGTGTTTTATGTAGTAGTACAAGTAAAAAAAAGGAAAGAAAAATCGACCACGTTTACCATTAAATAGTTATAATAGCAATGTCGTTTTTTTGTTGCTATTGCCCGATGTTGCTGCTGCTATGAGCTTTTGCGATCTTAAGATTTTTCATGGCTACTGTGATTATCTTGGCTATTATACTACTACTTGCAGTAGTTGCAAGCAACAAACTAAAAAAAGTTCTTAACTCTTGGCTGACAAAAGTTAAATGTATGTGTTTACCCTTTTATTTTTGAAAATGCGGGATAATCATGGTTAATTTAGGTTTTAATGGAATTTTTGCAACTTGACTTGGAAGTAATTCATTCATCTGTTTCTGTCTTTAATTTTTTTTTTGGAAAATTCTCACACAATTGCCATTCAAATTATTGAATATTGATTTACAAAAAAAAAATATGATTTCTTCATAATATTATCAATCAATATTTTTAAATTGCCTTGATTTTTCCCAAAAACACCCTTTTTCCCAAGGAATAAAGTTGATTTGATTTTTGTGGTGTATTGTGTTTACCATAAAATCGTGAGTTATTGTTTATTAGGCCTAGTTTGTTTAATTTTGTTAAAGTTTTTTTTTTTGGTTTATAGTTCCTTTGAATTCCAAAAAATAAATATTTCTTAACTTTATTTTATTGACCTAAAGTTTAGCCATAGAGTTATTATTGTTGCCATCATCATCAACATCAGCAGCATCAGTGTAAGCGTGATAACCAGAGGGTGTATTCAAAAAACTAGACAAGAAAATAAATTAAGTGCGATTATTGGATTTTGTGGTTAAAAACAACAAAAAAACAAAATCGTATTGTATTAAAAAATAAATTTATAATAAAACAAGTAAAATGTTAAATTCGGTCTTGCCGAATATATGAATACCCTCCACAATTTTAAATCGATAATTGCAAAAAACTGTATTTGAAAACATAGTTTGTAAAATTAGTTTGTTAAAAACAATGGTAAAAGAAAATTTATTAAAAAAAAAACAATTTTTGAAAAAAAAAATCCGCGATTTTTTTTTTTTTTTTGGTGAAAAAATTTCGCGAAAAAAACTTTAGTGGTAAAAAAATATGTTTGTACTTGTTTAAATACCTTTTGGTATCTTATTCTGTTCACATATGGCCACCAGCAGCCAAATTAAATCACTTTGAATTTTTAGGTTATGTAGAATAAACCAACATTTTCGAGGTGTTCTTACATTTTCGTTCATAACTTTTAAAAGGATATCGCTCAAATGCAATACCAAACATCTCGAAGCAATAACAAGTAAGTTACAGTCCTATCTGTAATTTTTTTGAGTTACAAACGAAATGAAAAACTTAAATAAGTAGAGGGCATTAAAAAAAATATGTAATTTAGGATACAGAGCAAAAAAACGTAAACGTGTTAAGGCAAAAAATTATTGCAACATGTTTTACAAATTTTGAAAACCATAAATTTTAGTTGTACAATTTTAACTAAAAATAAAATATTTTTAAAAAAATACGGAATCTTATTCCGTTTGTAACCAATGAAAATATAGGTATGGGAGTCCAATAATGGAAACCCATAAAGTCTATTTTAAATCGATTTAGCGATGGCCAGCTTTTAAAATGGTGATCACATCCAAAACATGACTGTATTTATTAAATATTTACTTATTGTTGCTTTGCGAAATTTGGTATTGCATTTGAGCGATATCGGTTCCGCGGTTCAAAAGTTATGAACGATATGTAAGGTCACCTCGAAAATTTTTAATATTCAACATAACTTAAAAATACAAAATAGAATTTCATACCGAGTGCTGTCTAAACAAGTACAAAACTTTTTTTACAAAAACAGCTTTAGCCGATTTTTTTTTATTTTAAAACTTGTTTTAACATTTTTGCACAAATATTTTTTTCACAATTTCCTTCTGAAACATTTTTTTTGGTAGAAAAACTGTAGTTTTAGGTTCTAAATTACTGTACTTTACCTCTTTATATAAAATACCGGATAAAGGAAAGATCAGGATTAGAGTCCACATTTCTTAAATTCTTCTTTCACGTCAATAATAATTTCTCATGTTCGTTCCGGTAAAATATTTGTTTTAAAATTGAATCAGGAAATTTTAAATAAAGAAAAATTTTGAGTAAAAAATGTGAATGAATAACAAATTTGAGTGAAACGAAAACAAAAAGTTCATAGTAAAACAAGTAAGACAATTATAGTCGGTCAATACCGACCATATGATACCCTACACCGATGTTTTCCGGAAAATGGGTTCCAAGTCCAAACATGGACCGATTAGATCTATATTTCGTTTGATCTGTAATTAGTATAGAAAACATACACAAACAAAAATTTGATTGAATCTTGCTTATTTTTGTTGCCAATATATTGAATATAGGGTGAAATTTTAATGTGAATATCGGGAGGGTGGTTTGTATGGGGACTACAAGAAGAACTGGTCCGAATACTTAAAAATGTTTGAGGATGATTTTTTTGAATACAAAATATATATTTACCTGCCAAGTTTCGAATAGATACCTAATATATTACGGTTATTAGGGTCATTTTAGCTCTAAACATGGACCGATTGTTTCCAATTTCAAATGGCCTTCGTCCTTATGCCAAATGGAGCTTAAGTTTCAAGTTTTAGCCAAATCGATTGATAATTGCGACCTGTATCGTGCTTACAACGAGTCGATCGATTCTGAGTCGATCGGTATCCTTGAAGATGGGTCTAGGACTCTACACCACAGAGTGGTGTATAAAAAATGAGAAAAAAATCATTTATTTCGTTCCCGTTCTCTTCCAATTCGTTCCTCGTTCTATTCTATTTCGTTCCTAGTTCCATTTCGTTTCAAGTAGGTTTTATTCCTTTCCGTATAACATCCCAGCAGAAACTTTGCTAAACTGGCAGCAGGTTTTGGAAATTAATTCCTGAATTTAATCATGATTCCTGTGGACGATGTCACAGT
The DNA here is from genome assembly GCA_963921195.1 of Pegoplata infirma. Lineage (NCBI taxonomy): Eukaryota > Metazoa > Arthropoda > Insecta > Diptera > Anthomyiidae > Pegoplata > Pegoplata infirma. Next base: position 30,336,076 of record OY992540.1, on the reverse strand, counting down.
TAAGTGCACTAGTTGGTATCACTGAAAAAGCCTTATTGAGATGCAGTGAAATTATGTGTATTTTCGGTTCTAATTGAAGCATTCTTTCGTATTATTATTTGTATCAACAATGAATTTCATTCCCTCTGAATCTTAATTTCCAAAAACAACTTTTTTCATAATGTTTTTGTTTTTTTCTGGATAATCCTGGATTTTCAAGTTTATAAGACCACTATTTTAGCAAATCGAAGAAGTAATCAAGTACAATATTTTACCCTCATAGAATCACAAATCTTAGTTTTTATTTCAGAATGTTTTGTTCCGATGGGGCATCCTACAATTCAAAAAATTAAGATTTTATAACCATTATTTCAGGAAATCGAAAAAGTATTCAACTAAACTTTTTTACCAACTTATAGTAGAAACTTTCTAAAAGGTATTTCAACCGTCAACATTTTTTTACTGTAAGGTCCTTCATTCTAAAATTTAAGTATCTTAAAACATTAGAGGTATTCAGAGCCATGCTACCAGCCCTGGCAATGTAGCAAAAGAGTACTTTTTTCAAAAAATACATTAGTGGTATTCAGAGTTTTACTGCCAGCCCTGGAACTAGTGGTAAAAGATCACTTTTTAAAATTACCTTTCAAAATACATTTATTTTTTGATAGAAGTACTCTTTTGCTACATTGCCAGGGCAGGCAACAATACTCTGAATGCCTCTCATGTATTGTACAAGGTTTTTTTGAAAAGTGCTCATTTGCCACCAGTGCCAGGGCTGGCAAGTATGACTCTGAATACCTCAATTATTTCAGCAGATATAAAAAGTACCAAAGTACTAATTTTTGCCCTTTATGGTTCCATTTTTAGAATGTTTTATTTTTGAAGGATTTTTTAATTAAAATTCCAAGTTTTAATGACTATTTTTTTAAGAGAAATAAAAAGTACAAGAAAGTCCCAAAGTGCATTCTAGGTTAAAATTCCAATTTCCATAAAGTATTTTTTTCAGAATGTTGGATTTTTCATAACATTTTAGATCAATTTACAATGGGATTTATGAGAGCAAACCTTACAAAAAAAAAAAGAAAAAAATTCCAAGTTAGATTTTTTTTTAATAAAAATTTTAACACTTTTTATATCCGGTTTTTAGAAGAAATCAGAATTGCTTTTCGGTCAAAATGATTGAGAAGCATTAACGACTGCTACTTTTTATAAAATATTCTCTACAAATTAATTAATTTTTCTAGGTGAACAACCTACGGGATCTTACGAAAATATTTTTTATATGTTCACCTCATTATGTCTTATTCATAGTTTATGATATATATCCTTAAAACTTTGACCTACAACTAAAATCAACTCAATTGTCATTAATTTCGCCTACAGTAGCCTTTATGCCTTAAATAAAATAAATTCCATTTATAGTAATAAACTTTCCTGCCGATGCCTCAACTATTTACAATTTTACATGCAAACAAATATCAATGCAGTTGTTTTTCCCCCTATTGCAAAAATTTTGTGCATAATTTCATAAAATTTAAATGACTTTTATTAAAGGCTACTGTTTTGAGTTTTCATGTAGTACAAACAAAAAAAAGAGGGTCATCTTATGGTTGAATTATAATAAAATATTGTTTTCAATATTATTGGCATGTCTTAAACAAATCCCTTTCCTTTTTCTTCTTCTTCTTCTTATTTTTCCACCATCCTATAAAATAAATATGTGTATATGCAGATCAACAATCGTTTTAGTTGGTTCTTTGTGTTGGATTTCATTATATTTTTTTTTATGTTGCTGTATATTTTATATGAATTGTAATGATTTAATATTCTCTCTCTTGGGATTTTTGCTTTCCAACTATTTTATATAATACACCATTTCCTTTATATATAACTTAACATCCAATTGTACACATTGGCCCCTTGTTGGGCGCCAATTTTTGTGAATCCCTATTACATTTTCTAACTTTTAAAACAATTTTTCATTATAATTTATTTTGTAAATAAAAAGCTTAGAACCAAATAAAATCCAATTGCACACATTGGCGCCATGTTGGGCGTCATTCAATGTATTGTGAATTCCTATTACAATTTTTTAAAATTTTAAAATAACTTTTCATTCAAATTTCTTTTTTAAATAAAAAAGTTAAAAGCAAAAAAAAATCCGATTAGTTTTCATAATCCTAAAACACACATTGTCTTTTTGTGCCCCTTGTTGGGCGCCAATCGGAAGACTTGTGTTTTTGCTATTGAAAAGAATTCTTAATTGAAAATCAGTCAATATAGGATTAATGTTACGAAATATTATAAATAGTGAGTTTGTTGTATGTAGTAAATCAGATAAAAATTATGAATACATACAAAAATCAGAAAATGTTAATTTAATTTCAGAAAATATTTGTTTATGTGAATTAAAAAAATTAAATTTTTTATTTTGTTTAAACTTCTTTTTTATATTTTGTGCAATAAAAATATTAATTTTAGAATATTTTAATTAAAAATTACACACATTGTCTTATTGGGCCCTAAGTTGGGCGCCAATTGATATTTTGTGAATTCCAATTGTTTTAAAACAATTGGAAATTTAGTTTTTTTTTTTGCAAAACTATAATTTTTTATATACTGAGTAATAAAAACAATACTATTTGCTTTTTAATAAAAATTTTTCATCAAATGACTCACATTATCTTTTTGGGCCCCATGTTGGGCGCCAATCAAAAATTTGTGAATTATAATTTTTTCAATAGATATTTTCTAAATTACAATTTGAAAAGGTGTAGTACATGTCCATAAATGTATTTATTGTATATCATCCAATATTTGCTGCTGGCTGTTCGTTCGCCCATTTGTCTGACTTAACTGTCCGTCCGCCGGTGTCCACAAAATGTATTAAAACTACCTACAATATTTTTTCTCAGTTTAGTTTAGTTTTTGCTTTGAATTTCGATTAATGCCATGCCACACCACAAACCGGCTTTGTTGTTGAGAGTCCCTCACGACACTGATTGTATTGTGTTGTCTGTTGTTCACTATTCTCCTCATCTACTTTTTTTAAGGTTTTTTGCAATTGGGTGTGCTTGCACGTTTTTTATCGACATATTATTGCACGCGATATTTGTATGGAATGAACGGCAGTGCAATAGAAAACAAATTCCTTTATGAACTTTTAATCTAACCGAAAATTTGTAGTTGGAGAAGTAAATTTTTGCGTACTTGAGTGTTCAATTATCTTCGGATATATATAGGAACTTCTTGGTAAAGTCATAATTTTTTGCACACATGAGTGAATTTGGGAGGATTTTGTTCGATTGGTCTACAATCTTGGAATATAAGAAAATTCTAAAACCCAAAAATGCAGGCTGAAAAGCAGGGCAATTAACTCTAATATAGTTAATGGTGAATCGAGAAAAGTAGTTACATGGGGCACTCTACATGGGGGAGTGGTCTTTCCGAACTTGTCTTGTTCACAGAAAGGATTAAGATATACGATTGTTCTTGGCCTGGAAGTGATACTGGACATTCATCCCGGATATCTACATCAAGAGCACAGCAGCATCGGCTCTCAAGTTAATAGAGTGCAAATGCTTAAGCAACGCTCTTGGGGAAACTCGACCTTATTAAGTACGTTGGGTGGGACGGAACTGGGACAAAAAACCAACTATATCTCCGCGAATGAACTTTGATAGAAACTTTAAAAACTCTGTTATGACAGAGAATGCGATCTCAATCTTTATGGAGATGATCGAAGATGGAGAGGAGTACGGGTTCGGGAGTATACTCTAAATGAAACAGGGCCTCAGTGAGACTTACAGAATAGTTAACTGTTTTCCAGTTCAGTGTACTTGTAATTGATAAAGCCGCGCAGATGCTTATGACAAGGGACCTAAGTCCTTGCGCCATTAACATTTTCGTGGATAGTCTTTCAGCCCTAAAGGCCTCAGAATCAAACACTGTAAAATCGGGATTTCTAGGAATTCTATACGATCCCTTCAACGAATCAGTCATCACACAGTTAGGCTAATCGTGGTCCCTGGGCATAGTGGGGTCGCTGGGAAGAAATTGGCTGATGAATGTGCAAGAAATGGCTCCGAGTCGGTCGATCTTACCGAACCCGATATCTCTGTTCTTATAGAGGAATTCCTGAACGAATTATATCAGAGAATAGAGTAAAGAATAGGTGGATATCACTGACTACGTGAAGAGTATCGCGGACTCTGTGGCCACTGCCAAATCCTAAAAGGACATAAAGTATTCTTACTTTTGGCAAACGGACAGTTAGCCTGTTAGTGGGAGTACAGACAAGACACTGTATAATCGGCCAAATGAACGTTTGTGTGGGAATTTCTGATAGGGACTATTATAGAAGTTGTGGGCAAGTGGAGGAGCAGTAAAATAGAGCACTTGTTGTGTAAATGACCGGGTATGATGAAGCGTCGCCTTAAGTATTTGGGGCAAAGATTTTTCGATAACCTGGATTGTCTAAACGGTGTCTCATTGACATCTCTCGCAGAATATCGTGGAGAACCAAGTAGTAGTTAAAATTTTTGTATCAGAGGGGGAGTAGGGAAAGAACAATTAAGGGAATCACAATGGGTCTTATGGCCTCCGAGGGGATTTGTCAAATTGGTGGACGTCCAGCTAACCTAACATAGCAGACGTTGTGGGGTCTATTGTTAAAAGCTCTGGAGCTAAATTATCTGGTCCCGGGGACCGTTTAACATCACAGTTGAAACGATTATGCAGTTCATGGAATTTTGATCGGTCCGATCGTGATCTACTGGCATTAAGAGAAGATTTGGCTTCCTTCATTTTGAGGACTGGATTCCAACACTCGTCACTTATCCATTCCTTGCGAACGTTGTTTGTGAAGCCAACGTGTTGTTCAGACGCTTCAACGAAGATGTGTTTAGTATCTTTCCAGCTGTCAGAACCCGTTTCTATTTACGATTTTAGTGCGTTTGTGAATAAGCGATCAACCGTAACATCTTTTTACTTCTCTACATTGAATCTTTTCCTGGAGGCAATGTTGTTCTTAACTAAGTTTTTTATAATAAAAACTTAAGTTGTGATTGTTCCAAAAACTGTCAAAATTTGCACACTCTTTAATATAATTCTCTTTGGGTTTTTGGGTAATTTTTATGATGAATTTTTTTTTTGCTTTCATGGCGAGCGTGTGTTGAACACTAACCAAGTGAGTGTACATTTTTTTTTGCTATTGTTGGATATTGAGCAAAACTTGGGCATTTCATTCGTGTTTTTTTTGTTGTACTTCTATATTCTTAATAAACAACGACAACAAGAAATGTTGTTTATATACACAGCAACAACAACATTTTGATCGCCCCAACAATGAAAACAATGAATAAAAACGTTACAGTCACACAACTCAACTTGGTTCGGCTCAAGTTAAACAACGCCAAACCAAAGCCAGAGTCAGCCGCTAGTTACAATGGCAATGTTGAACCTTATTTTGTTTGTTACTGTTGTTGTAGTTGTATTTGTTGTTATTATTATTGTTGTAGTTATTGCTGGCTTTTTAATATCGAGGAGTGGCCGCAATACACTAAACACAGGCCAAACATATTAAAACTGCAACACAATTTTCAGTGTGCGCTAGGTAAACATTAAACGAGCAATAACATCAACAAGGTAGAAAAAAATCTAAACAGAGCTCCAATTTTTTAGCATTAAAAAAATAATCTTTTAAGACTGGTTCACACTAACCAGGAATTGAGAGCGTTTTAACATTTTTCGTTTGGTCAAATCTCGCTTAGTTTTCGAGATATGTCTCATATGTCTATGGGACCATATTTTATACATCAGTAGTAGTTTCACGAACATTGGACTCTGCGATCGAATTTTGACATCCGACAAATCAGAAAAATCATGCAGCTGCTTAAATCCTCGTGAAGCAAGATTCTGACTGTCGGGCAATGGTAGATAAAGTGTTCTATAGTTTCCAACTCCTCCTCTTCCATGCAACTTTGGCAAAAGTCATTTGACGGCGCATGTAACCGCTCAGCGTACTTTCCTAATAGGCAGTGTCCGGTAGTTACAGCAACCACCTTCGAAATCTCTTCTTTTGAAAGCGATATTAGCCATCCATGTGCCCATCTCTGATTAGTCTCCGTCTCGTAACAAAGCTGCGTATCAATTCCGTTGGAACATGTAAGGTAGTTTCCAGTCTTGCAGTCTCATTGGCTTTGAAATTTCCTGCAATACCTCTGTGGCCTGGGACCCTTATGAGTCGTATCTCAAACTGCTTTGCCATCGCTTTAAAGATGTGCGGCAGTTAAGGACAGATTTTGTTTTCAGAAACATTAACACCAGAGACTTGACCGAGGTTTGACTATCGAAATATCTGGCTGCAATGATCTGGCAATCTTCGAGCCATATATGATATGGCCCATATTTCTAAGGGACCTTATCTTTTACATCAGTTGCAGTTTCACTATAAACTTTACTCCTTTCTATTATCTATCTATGGCACAATCTTAGCTTCATTAACATCATTTGTAACCAACGGACCGATCAGATCCTAAAAACTTATCGATTTTAACGACTCGTTTTGCTACGGTAAATAGCCTTTATCCAGGGTTCGCTACAAGAAAATAATATAACACATTAAAGTTTTAGTTTTCAGTTCAAGAGATTCATTCTTTATTATGTTATTTTAACAAATATATTAAATTGTGTATACTTGATACTGGTTTTCCTTCGGCCCCTCTTCGGTAATTGTCGTTGGGTACCGCATCTGGCTTTCCCCGACCTCTGTGTTGCTCCGTTTACCCCTCGGTAGTACATTCGGATCCTTCAGTGACCTCGAAAATTTTCGGCTTTGGTCGTATCACCTCTCATGTACTTCGTTTCCCAGTCGCCCTGTACAAATCGTCTGTTCGATAACTCACTCGTGTTCGGTAACCACTGGTGAAGCCTCATACACCCGACTTATTATCACTGGCTAATGTTCCCACACAATCCAATACCACAAGCCCGTATCGGATTTCAAAATCACGGGAATCTTCTGTCTTTCGGTAGCTGTTCGGAAACCAGCATCCGAATTGTAATGTCTGGAAAAACGTTTTATCCTTTACTGCACGCACCTCTGAAACTAACTTTCACGGGTGTTCTCTAACCACCCGGTAAAGTGTTCCTTAGCCGTCTAACTACCCTAACTTCGTTTGTTGTTCGGTCACCACCATCCGACCTAAAATGGAATACAACCCACATGTCTAGCCAGGGGCCTCAAAAACAGCATTGGAGCTTCTCCACCGAATTCAACGCAGGGCACAGGCATGGACTCCTTGAAACACCGTCGAACTGTTAGGAGTGTGTCCCTGTTTAATCGATATTTTCGCGGTAAATGTTCCTCTGTAATAAGGAACCTTATCCCCGACGCAACACTCGTCTCTCTGGTAGAATCCATCCGTTTGTTTTGGAATGGGATACTGATCGTACAACGCATTACAGAGAAAACTTATTTTCGCCCGAACTATACGTTTATGGAACGAATTACCTCCACACGTTTTTCCAGCCACATACGATATCATCAAATTTAAATCTAATATTCACAAACACTACTCCGTCTTTCCCTTTATCCTACCTTTATTTCCTAATATCAGCACAATGCAATACATACATATACAGGGGGCTTCCCCTGAGTGTTGGTAAATAAAAAAAAAAAACTAATACTACCTCCGTCCCAAAATAATCTTAACATTTCTATATTTTGGCTGGGATTATGGAGGATTTTTTGAAAAAGCTTTGTTTTTTTTGTTAATACATATCGGGACATATCAATAATTTAGAAACTCTTTATAGCTTTGCAATTTTTCAATTCACGTGCAAAATGGATTCAATAAACTGCATCCAGATAAATGAGACAACTTGTTTTCGACGTTACAAACAGGCATTGTGTCTACTATGGTCGAAAAGATGAAAATAATTACAAAATGCGGCGTATGAAATAAGAAATTTTACGCTAGAGGTCCTTTTAACGGTTTTTAATAAATTCATTATGGATGCAATAGGGACATCTTGCAAATATTTTTAATTAATTTTGTTACAATTTTAGTACACGAGATTAGTATAACATTGTTTTTTTAAATTTATCTTGTATTATTTCAACTGAAACACTGCTTAATAAAATGTAAAGTTTATTTTGGGACAAAAAAATCTATAGAAATGTTAAGAATATTTCGGGACGGAGGTAGTACTTAATTAAATCTCCTCCGGAGTTCGGTAACCACCTTCTAAAAAGATCTTTATATCTACGACTTACGATTAACTTTATCTGGTGTTTGGTAACCACCGGCTAAAGTGTTCTACTCACTACTGACAACTCACTAGTGTCCTAGGTTCTTCGATAACCACCGTCGGAGAGTTATCCTCCCATTATATTAGCTTTCCCTGGTGTTCGCTAACCACCATATGATAAAGCAGGATATTCAAATACGAGTGACAACTGTCGATTGATTCCCGCCACAATCTTGCAAGTTTAATTTAACATTACACTGATTTTTACCATCTGTTTCGCCAAGGAAAGTAACGATCAGTTTTATACAGATCAAAGACGCCTTCTACCCATATTCAGAAAAATCGTGTTTATTAGTGAGTTTTCTTTCCATACGATTTTTAATTTTTATTTTAGTTTTTCTTAATTTATCTTTTCATGGTACTACAGTCCTGCCACAGTTTTACAAAAATGTCATTCATTTTCATTCACAATAGTGAATATCACGCGCAGTAATGCCAACTTAATGACATTGAGAACATGTTGAGAGTTTTTTCTATTAAATTACGTCATATTTTGCCTCAAAATCGTCCTCCATGCCTAGCACGCCAATGTTGGTTTATTTTTACATAAATTTATTTTATTTTGTATTCACAATAGTTAGTAATTGAAGCAGTGATGGCAACTTAAAAAAAAAAATTTGATTATTTTCATTCACAGTAGTAAATAACACAAGCAGTATTGCCAACTTTACAAAAATGTCGATTAATTTTATTCACAATAGTGAATTACACAAACAATGATGCCAACTTAATGATTTTTATAGAATTAGAGATTTCTGTTCACAAAATTACATTATATTTTTTCCACATAATTGCTAACCGTGATTTGTGTGTTCAGGATTTAGAAAATATTTGAAATAAATCGAAATATCGTCTATACACTTTTGCAAAATGTTAGAGTAGTGTGAACCGTGTGTTAATGCTTTTTACCCCGTTAAGTCTCTCCAAGTTGCATGTTTAAAACACTTTAATACCAGGCAATTTTTTTTTTCTTTACTCTAAATCTTGTTTTTTTGTTTAAAAGTATATTAATCGATCAGTGGCATGTTTTTTTTGTAAAGCTTTTTTCATTTCTCATTCTTTATGGCGGGGATTTAAAGTAAAAAAAATAAATAAAAATAGAGGAAAAGTCAACATTAACTTAAGACAGCAGTAGCATACAATGTAGGGCTTCCAATCGGGATTGGTTTTTCTGAATCCCGGGATTCGGGATTGAAGAAAAATTTTCGGGATCCCGATTTCGGGATCCCGGGATTTTCGGGATATTTCGAATCCCGGGATTAACGGGATTTTTTGGAAATTTTCGGGATTTTTCGGGATTTTCAAAAATTTTTAGTATTTTTTGTCGCTTTGAAAAATCTACGCGTTCGTAAAGATTAACAAAGTCGATGTTGTGAACTTAAAAAAAAAAAGTTTGGGATTCCTCCTGTGAAGAATATCCGTATTCGGTTATCTTTCTTATCTTTCGTCGTGGCGCATCGCTCGCTATCAACTTTTAGTGAGCGTGAGTTAAAAAAAAATAATAAATGAATTATCGAATTTTTGCATAAGTGATTCATTTTTTGCTAAAGCTTGCTTGATTTGATTTTTTTTTAATTTATTTGATATTTTTTTTAATTTGTTTTTTTTTTTTATTTCTTGCAAAAAAAAATATTTTTTAGCAATGTTTTTTAATTAGTAATAAATGTGTTAGCGAAAGTGCGAGAGTAGAGTTTGCATGACTCGCGCGTGAGCGTAAGTCATAAGTGAGTGATTCCATTATTGATTTCGTGAGCGTGACTGAGCGTGAATCAAAACCCACTCACGCCTTTAAAAAATGTTTTAGTAAAACATAAAATTAAAAAAGTTTACAACTTAAGGAACTTATGCTCCTTGTAAGAGTGAAAGTAATATATATAAGAGCCCTTATGTCGAACCACCACTAGTTTTTAGAATTTCTTTACATTTCGCAAATGTTTCACCTTTTTCTATAACAAAAACATGGTGTACCTGACGGAACTTTTGTCGATTTTTTTATTTTGTTCCAAATTATTTAAAAAAATCTAAAAATATTGAAAAAAAATAAAAAAATCGGGATCCCGAAAATCCCGGGATTGAAAATCAGAAATCCCGAGATTCGGGATTTGCCCAATCCCGAAAATCCCGGGATTTTCGGGATCGGGATATCCCGATTGGAAGCCCTAATACAATGTTATAAGTAAAGTAGTTTTTCTTACAAAACAGGAACATACAAATTTCATAGATAATGGGATGCAAGAAAAGAAATAGCATACAAAATGTTGATGATGATGATGGCCATGCAACCAACTAAAGCAAGTTAGGAAGGCAGGCAGGCTGTGTAAGACAGACATTTTCTTTATTTTTCTAAACATCTGCCTTCAATATGTTTTAGGAAAACAAAAAAAAAAATTAAGTACATAGTGCCTGTTGCACATGTGTATAGAAAATCCCTAAACACACGATTTTGACAAGTTTGGCTTGTATGCAACACCCAACAGCAGTAGTAGCATCAGCATCATCAGACTGCCAAACAGCCATTCACCCAGCTTAGCGAGGCCGCCAGCATCATCAACATGTGCGTGTGTAGTAGCAGCAAATAGACAAATAATAAAACAACCTAGTCACATAGTGACCTTCGCCACAAAATCATAGGAAAGTATTTAACTACAAAAAAAATCAAATTTAGGTTTTTAGAATCAAATTTGAGAAATACAAAAAAAAAAACATATGTATGAAAAGAAAGATGATAGCAAATTCCTATTATCTAAAATTTGATGTGCAAAATTTCTATTGTGTAAAATTACTTATACATTCGTTCCATTTCTTGATACGTTTTTATTTTTTGTTAGAATTAAATAGACACAATGCCAATTACAAACATACTACGAGTAAAAACATGCCATTAAACAATTTTGTTGTGACTTTTTTTTGTGTTATTACATGGCAATTCAAAATTAAAAAAGGGAAAGTATCCCACGATCAGATTAAAATTGAAAATTCCACAAATTTTCTTGAAGCATATGAATTTTTTTTTTTAAAATCGGTTTCTATTTAATTAAAAATAATAGAATTGAAAATCATCAAATCATTATCATGTAGTGAAATTACAAATCTCGAAAAATCGCTAAATTGACATTATTTCAGGAAATGTCACTTCCTATCATCTATGATATTTAACAATTATCATCTCTGAAAAACACTGAATTTAAAATGAAACTAATTAAAAAGAAAAAAAATTGCTCAATTGACAATATTTTTGCAATGCAAAGCGTTGTAAAAATTTTAATGCAATTTATTTTTACAAAAACAATTCATACCGAAATTTTGACAATGCGGCGCGTTGCGTTTTATAAAATTAGGGAGTTAATCTTCTCTTCCCTCTATCTCTCTCTGGAGTATTGCCCCATTTTATCAAAAAATCTGTTTTTATTCATTCACAATAGATAACATAAGTGATGCCAACTTAATGATACTGACTATTTTTTACGCTTTTTTGTCTATAAGACTTCAATTTTATTAATATTTAGCAATATTTGTTCTGAAAATATTTTTGACAATGTCTAATCGGCTATGCAGCGGATTGTAGTACCGTCGAACAATTTGTTGGATGAAAGAACGATTTTGATTGTGTATGGGTTTTTTTGACGAGCATTACAAAAACAAAATACACACTTCCATCCAGCATGTTGTTCAACTTGCAGTAAAGTGCACCTTGAGAATCAACATGTTGATGCAGAAAAATCACGGCACTTTCCATATTGGACAGTTAAAAACCGTGACCGGCACGTCAAATAGTTTATTTTTATTTTATTTTTAAGAGTGTGAACAGAACAAGTCTGGCAAGACAGTTAGAATCCCTGACCGGCATGGCAAAAAATAAAATTTATTTTATTTCCTCTCCGGATCTCTTATTATCACTTTCTCTTACACTTCAGGATAAGAGAAATTTTTATTTTTTCATTCACAATGGTGTAACAAACATACAGTAGTGCAAACTTAATCACATTGACTATGTGATTAGCGATTTTTTTTTCCGTAAAATTACGCTTATTTTATTAAAAGTTAGCAACACTGAACAACCAAATGACATTTTTTGCCGTCGCCGTCCCCCGTCATTGCTTTATATATTCTCCGACAACGGCAACCGTCCTTCGTGCCATGATTTTTCTGTTTCTACTCTAGTACGGTTTCTCTCAATCTTTCTCGTGTTCGGCTTAAGGTAGATACAGAACAAGCACGGCACGGGGGACGGTTGCCGTTGCCGGAGATTATAGGCCCAAAATAATGACGGGGAACGGCGACGGCAAAAAATGTCATTTGTTTGTTCAGTGGTGCTAACTTTTAATAAAATTAGAGTAATTTTACGAAAAAAAATCGCCTATCACATAGTCAATGTGATTAAGTTGGCACTACTGTAAGTTTGTTACACCATTGTGAATGAAAAATAAAAAAATTGTTGTGAAAATGCGGCAACCCTGGAGTGTGAGAGGGAGGGATATTGAGAGAGCCCGGAGATGAAATAAAATCAGTTTTAATTTTTTGTCGTGCCGGTCACGGTTTTTAACTGTCAAATCGTATGGAAAAAGTCGTGCCGGGCTTGTTCTGTTCATACCATTAAGAAGGAATTTTCTCTATAGTGTGTTGTGCGGTCCGTTGACCAATCAACAACAAACGGATAAGCTCTGCTAGAAAGACGCGTATTACGATTAAATACACGAACCTCCGGAATGAGGCTTCTTATCTCGGCAGAACACTTTCCGAAGAAATATCGATAGAACAAGGACACACAACCCACATTCCGACGATGTTCTAAGGAATTAATGGAATTGGATATGTCATCAACCCTAATTAGCATCAGCGCCCACTTCCTGCCCATACAAGAGAGTTGTATTCCATTATAGGCCGGATATGTGTGTGGTATAGGTCAGATGGAGTAAAAAAATCTTCAACACCGTCTCAAAAAACCTAAGTACTAAAATGCTTCTTCGACACCTCAAAAATGTGTCTGTTCTAACGGACGTCACACTAAATTTTCATACCAAGAACATCAAGAGACTCCGATTCCTTAATAATCACAGTGATAAATTACTTGTTTCCAAACTCTGAAGTCGCTTGTGTGTAAGAATAGCGCACTGGGAGCACACAAAGGAGTAAGAGTGGCATATGTTACTGTCGTCAACAAAAGAATAGATAGGGTTCATAGTGAGACCAAGTAAGTCATTAAAAAACATAATAAAAAGAGAGGGAGAAAGCACAGAGCCCTGTAAAACCCCAGCGATTGGATCATGACATTTTTAGTTCTAGTCCCCATACAAACAAAGGTTCGAAAGAATTAATTCTTTAATTCAATTTTATAATTCGAATTAAAAAAAATTGAATTTGGCATTCCCCAAATTCATTCAACTTTCAAAATCACTGAATTAATTCTTTCAAGAATTCATTCCTTAAGAATGATCATTCAACTTGAATCATTGTTTTTTTATTCAAATCAATCTACTACAAATTGAATGATGAAATTTTCTCATCATTCAATTTAAAACAGTGAAGCGCAACACACATACACACACATTTATGCTTGTGTGGGAAGCAGCAGAAGAAACGTCCACTAAACAACAGCCGATCGTTTACACACAAAGATGCTTAAAATGCACACAAGTAACAGATTTTTGAAAATATAAAGGGAATGAAATAAAAAAAATCATCATTTGATTTGAATGATGAACAATTTTGATCATACAATTGAATGATTAGCTTGCAAGGAATTAATTCTCTTGGGAATTAATTCAATTTTATTTAAGCTTTGATAATTAAGCCTTTCATTCAAATTCGGTTTTTATGTATTTCTTCACTAATAAAAGATCTAACCAAATATATATTCCATCGGTCGATGTTTAGTGATGAACTCATTTTCCGGTCTTGACCGTGTATAGTTTTCTCATTTGTTTTTTTTTACAAAGTTTATTGGTGACAATTGTCAAAATAGATCAAATTGGGCAAAAACAATGTAATCAGCCAAAATAGTCCTTCGCAGTTGGCATCACTAAAGCGGACTTTTTTTAAATAAATTTGTGAAAAAAAAATTTGTAAAGTGCAAAATAAGCCTCGAACTCAAAAAAGAAAGCTAAATTGACAACATTGTGTGTGCTTTATGTTTCAAAAATTGGCAACTCTGTGCACAATGTTGTCAATTTAGCAATTTTTGCTTATGTCAAACATAAACAATGTTATCAATATAGCTTTTCTTCTTAAAAACAAGGACAACAAAAATTTTCCTTATCATTTAAGAGTTTTCCTACTTTTTTTATTTTCACAACTTTTAGAGAACCCCCACAATTTTTTTTGGTAATGGAATACTTTCCTCATGAAAATTAAAAACTATGCTGTTTTATTTTCTGTATGTCTGTTCAAAAATCGCAAATAGCAGAATATAGTGCAAAAATTGAATGCAATTTTATTTTTTTGTTGTTAAATTAATTAAATTGAATATAATTGAAACAAATTGAACCGAATCAGCATCATTCAACCCCATTCACTCTTAAACTTACAGCTACTACACACAAGTTACTCAGTTTCTATATACCAACAAAAAAAAAATATAAACTATATATTCTAACAGCTGCAGAGATCGGGGTTTGTTTATTTTTTCTTTTTAATTCAGAGGAACCACTCACAATTTCAACCATCCACTCATATTACACATACAAGACAATAATTCACAAATGCGCGGGAGTTGCAAGCGGCAGTAGTTCGTTACTGGTTTTTATAAATTTGCATTAATTATAAAAAGTTCATAACATGCAGTTTTTAGCTTGTGTGCTTGTACTTCCATCCCTCCCATCCCGGTCGTTCGTCCATTCGCCCGTTTAGTTATCTGTCTGTTTGTCTAAACATTATTATCTTTATTATAACAAACATTTGTACAAGTAACTTTTACGAGAGTAGTATGTAAGATACAATATCTAATTTTTTAAACTCCCAGCATACGGCTACACCATTTCTAATTGTATTGTAAATGATTTTAAATGTATGCATAATATCTCAGGAATATTTTTTTGGATTCGGATTTAACAAAATCTAAAACATGTTTTCGAAGAAACACTTTGATAGATCGTGAATTAGTTCCGATTCTTTAGAACAACTAGTAAAAAAAACAGTTTTTGGCCATAGGTGTAAAGAGGCTGCTGACGACAGCAAACATAGACTCTAAGGTCCGTTGTGATACCATTGGACGGTAATGGTGTTCTCTTTCAAGTCACTGCCGTTAAACCAATGTGAGCTCCTTATGAAACTCCTTAGATATTGAATTATGAAATGCGACAAATGTCGTGCCGCTCTCTAGATCCCAGTGAAGTATGTCTCTGACCAAAAAGTGCCAGGTAAGTGTTTCTTCACAATACAGCAGCAAGCAGCAGACAGCAAAATTTTTACATGTATTTTGTTGTTGCGGCAACAACAAAATACATGTAAAAATTTTGCTGTCTGCTGCTTGCTGCTGTATTGTGAAGAAACACTAAGATAGATAAAGTGCTTAATAGTTTTCAACTCCTCTGTTTGATGCAACTCCGGCAGAAGTCATTCGACGGCACCTTTAGCCGCTCAACATAATTTCCTAAAAGACAGTGTTTGGCTATTGCAGAAACCACCGTCAAAGTCTCTCCTGTTGAAATCGATTTCAGCTCACTTCTTCGGTTTTGATTAAGAGAAGATCAAATCTGTTATGTCGTCTTACACGCCTAACCTTAAATGGGTAGATGGATGATCTGCCCATTTAAGATTAGGCTCTCTCACGAAACAAAGCCATAGATTTTGCTTGCAAGTTTCTAGTCGCATACCAACACATTCCAATTCCGTACAAACCTCTATGGTAGTTCCCAGTCTTGCAAGCTCATCGGCTTTGCAATTCTCTGGAATGCCCCCGTGCCCTGTGTCAAACTGCTTGGCCATCTTATTTTAAGACGTGCGGCAATTAATGGCAGATCTTGTTTTTAGCAACGTTGACTCCAGAAACTTGACCGCGCCTTGACTGTCAGAATAGATGTTGACCACGGTTGTAGACAAGACGTTGCATCTCAACAAGTTAGCCACTTCCTTTATTGCCAGAATCTCTGCCTGGTCTGGCAATCTTCAAGCCAGACTCACCCCAAGCTCTCCCGAATAAACTCTGAAGCCAACTTGTTCCGCTAGCTCTAGAAGAATTTGTTAACATTTTTATGATCTTTGTAACTTCTCCATCCCTCGAAATTTGGCCAAATTTCAAAATTCATTAGGAAATGGTGTTCAATAATCGTCGTTTGTCGTTTTTTTTTATATTTTGCTAAATAGTCGCAATTTTTTAATTGCTGATCAGTGCTTATTTTTCTGTGTGATCAGTTTAATTTAAGTTTTATTTAAGTTTAAATACTTGTGTACATATTTATGCATAGGCGAAGAGTGTCTACTACTGTATCTTTTTTTGTGGAACATACATACATATTGCAATATATGAATTGTGGAGTTGATTAGTTTAGGTGCGGTTTAATGCAAGGCAAACTAGCTTTATTTTTCTGTAGATGTGAGTATTGGTTTTCTGTTTTTGCATTTTGAAACCTAATCTATGGATTCTTAGAAATGTGAAACAAAATCATGTGTATCTAAACATACTCCACCCCATTCTAGAAATTAGAGAAATGTGTGAACCAGCAGCAACTTGTTAGCGTTATTAGCTGTTTTTATTTTGCTTTAATGGAATGTCAAAAGTTGCTGATATATAATTAGCATTTTAATAGTTAATTAGGATGAATGTTTATTGTTTATAATTCCTATTGCTAGAACAGCTTCTGAAACAAAAGAGAATATACAAAAAGAAATATTGTCAAGAAAAAAATCTATTGCAGAATGACTTTTCTTACTCGACTTTTTTGGTAGGACTTTCCGATCACTAGGTCCATCATTTACGATACAAAATTTATTCGTTTACACAGCTACCAGCCTTGATTATTCTTTCCGATTAAGAGTTTGTTCTACAGCTAATGGGACTAATAAACTAACCTTCTCTGTAACATGATGTGAAACGAAAATGAGCAGAAACTTTCCCAAAATCGGTGGATCGATAACTCAAAAGCTCCGAAAAGAACACCAACAGTACTCCGGTAGAACGACCATACAACATGAATTAATCGCTAGATAACTGTTTCAGAACCTGTGCTGATATACCATCTGGACTCGAAACCCTACAAACAACTATTATTGATCCTTGATCGATTTAAAGATATTCCATCGATGTCCGTCCGTCTATCTTTTGAAGACACAATGCAGTGTCAAATGAAAGAGCTAGACTCCTTAAGTTTGGTATGAATATTTTTTATGGTCATAGGCTGGTTAAGTTTAGAAATGGGTAAAATCGGATCAGGGCAAAAAAGTTTTAATTGAAGAACTAAACTAACCTTTAAAAAACGTATTTTTCTTGCCGTTTTTTTGTACTTTGGGTGAACAAATGATTCTGCACGACCCTAAAGGGAGCGGCCCAAAAATTAAATTTTTTTGTGATCTGCTGAAAAGACGAGTTTCACGGGCATGCATCCTGCGTCTCAAGAATGAGTTCGCTTGTTTCAGCTGAACACTTACCGTTGTAATATTAAAAGAACAATAACGAACAACCCACATTCCGACGCTGCTTAAATAAGTCAATTAGAGCTGGATGCCCTACTGTCATTGATGAGCTTCAACGCATTCCTTTGCATTCAATCTAAAAGCTTCAATATACCCCTTATAGCTCCTGCCCAGAAATGGGAGTTGTTTTCCATTTTCCACTTAAATGCATCTTTTATGCATGGAAAACGTGTTTGTTCCAACGAACGAATTGAGTGTGTCATTCATGTTCTGCCTCTTAGCTTCAACCTCAGTAAGGCTTGGTCTATGATTGAAGGAAAATGAATGACAAATGTTGCTGTCATCTGCGAAAGAATAGATAGGATTGGAAGTTATACCCAGATGGTCGTTATGAAAAAGTGTATCAGAAGGAACAGAACATTGCGGTACCACTGAATTCAACTGAAACTCATCCGATGAGAACCGATCTATAACAACAGGTATTCAGAAAGCTTGATATAAATTGACAGAAATCACTACCGACACCAAACGCAATATGCTTCAGAACGAGTGCACCTTGGCACACACGATTAAAATATTGAAAATATCTAGAGCAAACACTTTGCTTTCACCAAATTTGTGAAAAGAACGACTCCAACGTTCCGATAGAAAGTCTAATAGCTTGAACCTCAGTAAGGCTTAATCTATTATTAAAGGATGAGGGGCATTCTGGGTAGTGGAGATTCCATAGATTTTTAAACAGATGAATCGAGGCTGCACGAACAAGTGGGCGTAGGAGTCGATTCTTAAGAGCTTGGATTGAGCCAGGCTTGAAGATTGCCAGATCATTGCAGTGCATAGCAGGCAAAGATGCTGGCAATAAAGGAAGTGGCTGACTGGTTGAGTTTCAATGTATTGTCTACAACCACAGTCAACATCTATTCTGACAGTCAAGCCGCGGTCAAGTCCCTGGAGTCAATGTTTCTGAAAACAAGATCTGCCCTTAACTGCCGCACATCTTTAAATGAGATGGCCAAGCAGTTTGACATACGACTCATTTGAGTCTCAGAGCACAGAGACATTCCAGGAAATTGCAAAGCCGATGAGTTTGCAAGAACAACCTTACAGGTTCCAATAGAATTGGAATGTGCTGGTATGCCTCTAGTAACTTGCAAGCAAAATCTACGGCTTTGTTCCGCCATGGAGACTAATCAGAGATGGGAAAATGGATGGACGTGTGAGACAACACGACAGCTGATATCGCTTCCAAGAGGAAAGATTTCGACGGTGGTTGCTGTAATTACCAGACACTGTCTTATAGGGAAGCACGCAGAAAGGTTAAATGTGCCGTCAAATGACTTTTGCCGGAGTTGCATGGATGAAGAGAAGTTGGAAACTATCAAACACATCATCCGCCATTGCCCGGCACTTTCTGGTCAGAGACTGAGATCTAGGGAGCTGCATGATCTTTCTGATTTGCCAGAAGTCAAAATTCAATATCTTAGGAGTTTGATAAGAAGCTCAAATTGGTTTAACGGCAGGGACTAGTATGAAAGACTATTGTAGTGATAGACTATTGTAGTGATATCACAATGGACCTCAGAGTCTATGTGTGCTGACGTAAAACGTCAGCAGCCACTTACAACCTAACCTAATGATCAAAGGAAAATTTATGAAAATATTGCTGTCATCTACTTAAAGAATAGGGTTGCAGGTTAGACCCAGAAGGTTGTGGATCAATCATGTTCTCCGTAACTTTTGAGAGCGTAAGACAAATTTCTATAAGGCGGTAGCTTACAGCGTTAGACCCAGAAGGTCGAGAGAAATTACTACCGACACCAAACGCAATAATCTTCGAAACTAATGTTCTTGTCACGCACGATAAAATGCCTAGGATATATCTCAACCACATTTCTTTTACCAAATTGATGAATAGAGCGACTCCAACGTTCCGGAAGAAACGCTAATAGGTCTCCCGTAGAACGATATCTAAAGCCAAACTTAATTAATCAATCATGTTGATCAGTCATGCTATACGTGACTTTCGAGAGCGTAAGGCAAATTGCTATTAAGCGGTAGCTTTTAGGGTTTCTAGCCTCACCCTTTTTTGATATTGACTGGACGTTGGCTACCTTCCAGCAAGAGGGAAAAACTCCTACCCGTTACGAGTGGCCAAATAAGGTTGCCAAAGGACGAGCCGTAACAAGTTGGCAAAATAAAATCACCGCTGACATACTGAATACTCTCCATTTATGAAATTGGTGACATCTTCATAAAATTGTTTCAAATTCCCTAATGACATGTCAGCAGTTGGTCAGCAGCGCCCAACAATGTCAGAAATTTTATAAAGGGAGTGTCAGCATGGGTGATTTTTTTGACGACTGGGTAATACCAACCTGTCCCGGGGACTTTATGTTAAGATCATATAAGTTGTGCATCTTTGAGTGTTTCATAAGTGTTGCCAACAAAAGTTGTTTTAGTTGACATTACCGCCTAATCGCTTCTATCCCCATCTTTACGAGTTTTTCGTCTTTGATTTGTAAAACTTTCTAATATCGTAAAATATTATCGATAAGTTTATAGTGCAATCGATATGACATATAATTTATGTCAGTTTCAGACTATAAAGTTTTCTGGTCGATTAATTTCAAAAGTTTGCGACCTGAATTAAGCAGTTTTTTATGATCTTTGTTTCTTACCATACTTTTTTGTATGACATCTACATACACATGTATGTATCACAACAACCTTTTAATTAGTCTGTGCTATTTACATAGATTATTGATATCAAACCAAATAAAACAAAAACATGAATTACGATCTAAGCAAAAAAACACGTCCATGTCAACTACTCAAGCTTAATTCAAAATTTTAATTGTTTTAAATCTAGCGCTGCTCATGAATAATACCTTTTTTGAAAACGAAACTACAAAAACAACAACAAAAAATGTAATATCGTAATACTTACACTAGGTACACTAATAATAATTAAGGTATGTACGCGATGTGTACGAAGTATGTATCATACAGTACCTACATACGAACGAGTATGAATATTATTAATATTGGACGAGGAGTTCAAAAAGTACTCCAACAACCACTCCACTCGTACGTAGTATTGTAATCTCTTTACGACATTATGGTAACAAACAATATCTATCCATACATGCATGAAATTTTTTAAGTGTACAACACTGGGAAGAAATGCGAACAACAATAACAACGACAACAACAAAATTGAGGAGCAACAAACAAAACAACACCGTACAACACACAACAGCTGGATGGTATGATGAAGTGCGGTCGGTTGAAGAGAGAGGGCGTGTTTCATTAGTATTACACACACACAGTTGATAACTTTGTTGTTGTTGTTGTTGTTATTATTTTTATTACTGTTGTTGTTGTGATTAAAAGCAATAACAACAACTGGCTTTATTTATTTTCTTTGGTTTTTTATATATTTTTTTTTTTTTGGTGGATGGTTGAATAGATGGATGGATAGTACAATAATAACAACAACAACAAAGATCGACAACAACCACAATTTTTTTTTTTCAAAAAACCTTAAGAAAAGTCAGGCAAAGGCAAAAATAACATAAAATGAACAATATTTTTTTTTACTTCTTTGGAGAAGGAATGGACGACAATAACATAAGAAATAATAAAAAAAAAATAAAACAAGAAATGAATATACAAAACTCGATCGAAAACCAACTGAAAAAGAAAATCATCAACGCCAGCAGCAACAAAATATTATTCTGTGCTATACAATTCAGCGCAGAAAAAGAATTCATTCATTTAAAAGACTTTCAAGGGGGATTTTTATTTTAAGTACTCTATTCACAGATGTAATTCGAAAAAGATGAACTGTCCCAGCAATAACTTGGTAATGGGTGCCCCTTCATGCCTCGCTTACATGGTAATGGCTTTGAATACTACTAATTACCATTAGCATTACATTGGGCCAAAAAAGGTAAAATGTGGTTACATCCAATGACATCACCGTGTTAAACTGATATTTTTGCTAACCCCTTTAGTTAATTACTTGGTAAGCGAAGTTTTTGCTGGGGTAATTTGAAGATTCCATTTGTAAGTCTAAAGCCATGTTCACACTACAAGAACTTACCATGGTAAGTTGAGATGATTTTGCAATTTTTCTTTATGCTAGTACAATTTGAGATGATTTTGTAAATCACTATGTGATTTTGTTCTGTATACAGTATAATAGTATGTTTCCAGTGGCATGATTTGGGCAAATCAGAGTGTTTTGAGGAAATCATGTCATTTTTTAAATGTTTCCCCATACATTTTTCATATGCGTAAAACATCTCAAATTGGGTGTTTTGGTGCAAAACATGTCGACTTTTTAAACTCACCACTTGTTTTGGTCAGTGCAATACTGTAATTTATATTCGAAAATAAAAGCTACTCATTCGTAGTGAGTGTTAGTTAAAAGAAGAAGACATTTTATTTTTTTATTATTAAAATAATTTACAATAAGTTGTTTAAACATCTTCAAATAATAAACTTCAAAATTAATTGTTTTGGTAATTATTTTCTTAATTTTGTTGTTTAAACTATTTTGTAGTGAAAACGTTAAATTAATTACGAAAATTCGCAATTAATTTGACGTTGCAAATCACTTCTACTTGAGTGGAAACAGCTCGAAGTATTCTGCTCAAATCAAGTGTTTTTGATCTTGATGGAAACATGGTTTAAGGTTCCATTTGTAATTCGAAGACTCCATTTGTAAATTGAAGAATCTACTTTTAATTCGAAAATTTCAATTGTTTTTTGTAATTTGCAAATGATCAATTTTATTTCGAGAAAGATCGAATTACAAAGAAGTAGAATCTTTGACTTACAAATGGAATTTTCAAATTACAAATGAAATCTTCGAATTACAAGAGGAATATTCGAATTACAAAAGAATCTTCGAATTTCCGTTGATATTTTTCGAATAACATCTGTAAATGGTGTAGAATAAACCTTAAATTGTAAATCGAAAGTAATAAACTTAAATTCGAGAACGATTGATTTACAAAGTTGAATCTTCGAATTTTAAATGGAATTTTCGAATTACTACTGGAATCATTGAATTACAAGTAGAATCTTCGAATCTTTTTCGAATAACATCTGTAAATGGTTTAATGAACCTTTAATAATGAAATAATTAAATTTTAAATGGAATCTTTAAGTTTTAAATAGATTCGAACTCAATTGGTATCTTTAGGAGGTTGGTTATAAAAACCAGTGGACTGGTTTTATTCCTATAACAAAACAAATTGAACCAACACTCAAGGATTGGCCGTAGTAATGTAGTGCACTGAGTCGATATAAGGAAAATAGGTTATGTGGAGGAGGAAAGAGGGAGTAGCGTTATTTACATTGAAAGAAACTGTGAAGACATCTGCGGGGATATTATTCCACATATGGCTAGTTCGAATGATAAACTTCCCCTTAATGATCTGTGCGATCAACTGGACAATCGACAACAAACGGATGTGGTCTACTAGACAACCCAGTATTGCGAATAAAAACTCGGACTCTAGGGACAAGGTCACTTATCATAGCAAAACACTTTCCATGGCAATATAGATAGAACAGGTCATACAACCCACATTCCGACTATGTTCCAATACACCAACAGCATGCTTCTTTCGACACTTGAAAAACATGCTTATTCCAACGGACATCACACTAAATTTGCATGGCCAGAGCATCAAGAGTTTCTGATTCCTTGATACTTATACCATCTATATGTACAGATGACGCCGTTAGTTCCACATTCCTGTGGATCTACTTACAACATTGTGTTTTGCCTGCATTAAACTTGGCCCTGTTCGCAAGACCCCACTCAGAAATTGTCAACAGGTCCTGATTAACTGTGTCACTCATAATCCACCTGTAGCTCAACAAGGCTTGGCCTACGATCAAAGGAAAATAAATAACAAATGTTGGTGTCATCTGCAAATGGTTGCAGGTTTCAAATTACAAATGTTATACTCAAATTTCAAGTGGATACTTAAAGTTTTAAATAGAATCGAACTCAATTGGTCTCTTTCGGAGGTTCGTTATAAAACCACTGTTTTTAGTATCTACTTTAATTCCTATCAAAAAACAAATTGCATCTTATTAAGCTTTTGAGATGTGCTATTTCGACACTCGAAAAATCGGACTGATACTTCAAGCATTGACTCCAATGCTTGAAGCATTTGTATTGAAAGCTCCAGGCAATGGCAGAAAAAGTGTTTATCTGAATACACTTCCTTCTCATTCACGCTACAAAGGCACACTCCAAATCTCTTTCTTTGGTTAGCTTTAGCAGCAGTATAAAGTCTTAGTTCCAGTTTTTAAGTTTTTATTGTTTGCCGCTTAGCACATTTTTATCAACTGTCAGTAAAAATTTTAAATTCAGTTGTCGACAATATGTTTCGTCTGTATACCGATGCCTTCCAGCAACTTTCTTTATTTCCAGTACCAAGACAGGCCCAATCCATGTTCATTTCCTCAGATAACGATTTAGGACTGATGCTTAGTTTTACTTTTAATACGGTTCTAGAATAGAAATTTCCATGTACCATGTGCGCGAAGTTTAATGCTTTCATAACAAAGATTTTAGGTAAAGTTTTAAGTGGTTGCTGACGTTTTAAGCAGCATACATAGACTCTGAGGTGCGGTGTGATAACTCGGGAAGGTAATGGTGTTCCCCTACAAGTCCCTAATTTCTAATTTTGATCTATCATGACGTCTATCCATTCACCCATCTCTGATTAGTCTTTCTTGCGGAACGCAGCCGTAGATTTTGCATTCGAATTCCATAGGAACCTGTAAGGTAGACCCAAGTCTTGCAAGCTCATCGATTTTGCAATTCCCTGGAATAACCCTGTGCTGGGAGCCATTTGAGTCGTATGTCAAACTGGTTGACCGTCTCATTTTAAGGAACCTTTAAGGTAGTTCTAAGTCTAAGCTCATCGATTTTGCAATTCCCTGGAATAACCCTGTGCTGGGATCCCATTTGAGTCGTATGTCAAACTGGTTGACCATCTCATTTTAAGAGTGCGGCAGTTAAGGGCAGATTTTCTTTTCAGGAACATTAACTTCAGGGACTTTACCGCGGCTTGCCTGTCAGGATAGATGTTGACTGCGGTTGTAGACAAGACATTGCACCTCAACCAGTCAGCCACTTCCTTTATTAGCAGCATCAATTTTCGAGCCATACTCAACCCAAGCTCTCCCGACCCCGAAGCTCATTTAATCTCTTCTAAGATTTAGAGTGGGCATTGGAACTGTGTTGGAAGCGCTATTTGTAAAAAAATTTCTCGAATTTTGAGAGGTTTTTCCAATCGCAAATACTGATTGTGGGCTCATTTCCTTACTTTGTCAATGAATGAATACAATTTAGAAAGGAAATGAATTGGATTTAAAAGGAATTAATTTTTTAAAGCTCTGTAAACCGACCAGCTAAAAAAAGTAAAGCAAAATCCCAAGCAACATAAATGACGATGACGACAACAACAACAACATCGATTTACTATACAACCAACGTACGTATGTTGTTATAATGGATTTTTTTATATTATTATGAAGAACGACGACGGACAAACCGTACCGTACAACGAGGTTTACATGAGTTTATTTTGTTTGTGCATGTGTGTTAGTTGTGATGTTGTTGTTGGTGTAGTAGTAGAGTAGTATAAAAAGTATAAAGCAACAACATACTAAAACATACAAGATATGAACCGTGGGAAAGAAGATCTCAAGACGACGTTTGCTGCTTGCTTGCTCGTTGTGTTGTTATTGTTGTTGTTGCTGTTACTGTTGTAGTTGTTGTGTGTTTATTTGTTTCGCTTAGCTAGTTAGTAGAGTACATTTATGTATATGGGGATGGATGGATTGTTGAAATAGTTGGTCGTTCCCGTTCGTTCGTTCGATTCATTTGTTGTTCGATTATTTCATTCGTTTTTTTTTGGAGTTTTCTTTTCGTTTCAAACTTCGTATACGATTGTTTGCTTGTGTTTGTTAATGTGTGTGTTTGTGTTTACATTAAATTCTATTCGGTATTTCCAAGTTTGTTATGTTGCTGATTTTCCTTTAATACTTTTTTGTTTCTTTAGGTTTGATTTACTTTGTTTTTTAATGTGTTGTTGATTACTGTTGTCATTCCTGGCTGAGAGTGAACAATTTTTATGTTGTTGTAAATTGACCATGTACAGTGGTGCAGAAAAAGGAAAAAAATTAAAATTTCTAATTAAATATTTTGGGGAAAAAAGGGAAATATGTTGATGATTCTCAATTGATCCAGTTATAGCTTGTTTGAAAATGTCAGCATATGGATCAAGATAACAAAAGTTTAGAGTATATAGGTATATTTTTAGAAAAATTAAAGTGCCGTTATCCTTAGCTCAACGTTGTCCTTAGATCAACATCCCAGGCGAGTCTGGAAGTGATACTCAATATTCTGCCACTGGATATCTACATTAAGATAATCAGCAAAATCGGGTGACAGGTTAAGAGAGCCAGAAAATGTTTATGCAACGCTTTTGGAAACACTGGGAGGCGGGACAGAACTGGGACCAAAAACCTATTTTATTTCACCACAGACGAACTTTGCAGAACCTTCGAAATCCAAGTACCGATTAGGAAAAACTGGACCGCAAACTCTGTTATGACGGAGAGTGCAATCTCGAAAAACCAGACGGATCAAAGACAGGGATAGGTGCAGTTTAGGGAGTGTACTCTGACTGGACAAGTGAAGTGTTTTTCAGGTAGAGGTAATTGCAATTGGTTGCGATTCTACCCTTAGCATTTTTGTGGATAGTCTTGCAGCATTGAAGGCTTTGGCAGCCAACATGGTGAAATCTAGATGTGTTAAGAACTGCATAGAATCCCTTAACCAAATCCGACAGGACACAGTCAAGCGGACCTGGAAATTGTAGGATTGCTAGGAACGAATGTGCAAGGGAAGAAAGTAGAACCTAATACATTTGTTCCTCTAGTATAGAGAATGAACTAATTTAGGAGAAAAACGATAAGTTAATATCACTGATCACGTGTAGGATTTCGCGGACCCTATGACCAGTGCCAAGAGGACGAAAAGTCTTCTAACTTTTAAAAAGCGGACAGTTGGTCTATTGGTGGAAGTACAGACTGATCAAAGATGGAGGTATGTGCGGTTTCGGGAGTATACTCTGAACTCCTTAAAGTCAGGGCCTCGTTGAGACTTCCGGACAAGTGAAGTGTTTTTCAGGTAGAGGTAATTGCAATTGATAGCGATTCTAAAGCATTTTCGTGGATAGTCTTGCAACTTATAAGGACTTGGAATACAACACGGCGAAATCGAGATTCGTTAGAACTGCACACCATGCCTTCACCAAATCCAACAGCACAAAGTCAAGCTAATATGAGTCTCTGAACATAGTGGTATTGCTTTTAACATATTGGCCGATGAATGTGCAAGGGAAGAAAGAAGAACCAGATGTATCTAGTAAAGGGAATGAAAAGATTTGGAAGATGAACAATAGTTGGATATCACTAACCACGTGAAGTATATCGCGGACCCTATGACCACTGGCAAATACTAAGAGGATGAAAAGTATTCTTATTATTGAAAAGCGGACGGTTGGTCTATTGAAGATAGGTACGGTTTCGGGGGTGTACTCTGAACGACTTAAAGTTAAGGCCTCATTAAGACAAGTGAAGTGTTTTTCAGGCAGATTTAACTGCAATTATTTTCATTTCCAATAGTTTTGCATCAAGATGCGTTAGACCTGCATACAATCGTTTCGCCGAATCCAACAACAGACAGTCAAGCTAATATGAGTCTATGGACATAGTGGCATTGCTGGGAACGAATTGGCCTATGAATATGCAAGGGATGTGTCTGAGTCGGTGGAGGAACCGGTAGAACCTGCTATATACATTTATCTTGTATAGGGAATGAACATAGTTAGGAAATGAACGATAGGTGAATATTACTGACCACGTGTAGGATTTGGCGGACCTTATGATCACTGAAAATTTTTGGAGGACGAAGTCTTCTTAATTTTGATAAGCGGACGGTCTATTGGTGGAAGTACTGACGTATGAAAATCTCTGGCTAGGGTTATTGTAGGTGTTGTGGAAAAGTAGAGGAGGTGTCAGTATAGCACTTGTTGTGTTAATTTCCAATTATTTGGGGCCAAGATTTTTAAGGACCTGGGCTGTCGAAATTATGTCTTATTAACTTCTCTTGCTGAATATCTAAGAAATAAAACAGGAAAACTAATCAAGGTAATCACAATGGGTCTTATGGCTTCCGAGTGAATTTTCCAAAATGGCAGATATCCAACCTAATCTTTCCTTACACAATCCTTTAAGTATTTCAATCACTAATTCCATTTAATTACTGATCGTCAATAAGTCGATTCCTCTGAGTAGAATCTCAACGTCATCGGTGTGAGCGACTACCTTAGTTCTGTCAACAAATTTTATAAATTGTTCTTTCAACAAATTTTGAGGATTCCGTCCGTGTTACTGGTGGCAACATTGAAGTGGTCCGGTAGTATTTGAGCTAGACTCAATCTAAGTTTTGTTGTGCATACTCCGAAACTAATGTGATCGGCTAGATTTAATTCATCTTCTCAAAGTTTATGAACTAATAACACAGCCCCACAAACCAGACCAACAAATATTTTTGTATTTAGACCCCCTAAACTCTAAACTGCCATCCAAAAAAAATCTATCGTTGGGTTTTTCAAGGAAGGTCCCTAAAGTGACCATTCCAGATTTCTTTGAAATTTATACACATTATAGAGAAAAAATTCTAAATTGAATCTTTACGTATTTTGACATCCTGGGGGGGGGGGGGGCTAATCACGTAAAACGAAAACGAAAACGATTGACGATGAATAAACGGGAAATTAAAATTTGTTTTCTTTATTATATTATTAAAAGATGCTTTCTAATCCAGAAATATTAAAAAATATAGAAACATCCTAGAGGCTAATCACGTAAAACGAGAACGATTGACGATGGATAAACGGGAAACTTAAATTTTTTTTCTTTATTACATTACTAAAGAGTGCTATCTAATCCAGAAACATTTAAAAATATAGAAACATTTGGTTTGGTTTAGGAGAAACAATACTCCAAAAATAGTTAACTATCGTTTTACGTGATCATCGTCCTAAACTCGTTTCCGCTGATACAGGTCGATCTTGTGTATTAATTTTAAAGAAATTAGGTAGAAATTAGAAATTGCAAACGTTTCTTGTTAGATTACAAGAAAACGATATAATTCCATTCTGATGGCGGAATTGTGTTCAGGAGGTCAAAATACTAAAAGATTCGTTTACGATTTTTTTCTTTATCTTGTGTATAAATTTCAAAGCAATCTGTAATGGTTCTTTGGTGACTTTCCTTCTAAGATTACAGGAAAACCCAACGATAAATTTTTTTTGATGACTGACAGATTCGAGTTCAGGGGGTCGAATTACATTATATTTGATGGTCTGGTTTCTGGGTTAGAACTTTGCTTGTGGGTTTGTGTAATCTCTATTTGAGGAGTTTTACTTGTAAAACAAAATTAGGGATAAAGAGATTCAAATATTGATTTGCAGATCTTATCCAAATAGTTTTGGCCAAAACTGCATAATAGACAAAGGTCTATTTTTTCCACCCATATAAATTAGTTTAAGGAGTTGTCTCATTTTTTGTGGCGTAATTATTATGCGGACACAGATCACAAAAATTTAAAGAAAAATCTTTTTAGCCGAAAATGTATGATCGTCAAAGAGTTAACAATAGTGTTAATAAGGTTTTTCCTTTCCCCTGGATATTCTAACCTGTAATATAGTTTTGATTATCTTAAGGTATGCTCTATGTTTCGATTGTTTTCTGTTTTATTGGAGTATCTTTGATGATGTATTTCATATATTGTTTACATATATTTCTGTCATTCTTTATCATTAAGTTTAATGCTGAGTTCGTAAGTTTTTTTTTTTGTTTTTTTGTGAGAAAATTAATATGGTTTTATTACTCTTAAACGAGTCTCGTAATAAAACTGTGTTTTGTATTTTATTTTTGTTTTTGCTTTTGTATTTTCTTATTATTATTAAGATTTTTTCTTTAAGCCGGTTTTGCTTTAAGCGGCAGTGAGTAGTTTTTGTCTTTTGAGTTGGCTACCTCAGGGATGTTAAAGTTGGTACAATTGTACTTTTTTTGGTACATTTTGACCTTCAAAAGTACCGTGGTACTACCGCGACTCATTTGGTACAATTTAACCGATTTACAACATAAATGAGACTCATTTTAGTTTTTAGCTCTTTTTTAAGAAACATTTTTAGATGTTAAAAACTTGTTTTTACAGAAAAGGCCTCAGAATTAGACACTTGAACAGTTTATGCGAATAAGGCCGAAAAGACCATTTGTAGAATTTTACAGGGGACAATAAAAACGCAGGAAACGGTTAAAAACCAATATTTTTGCCAAATTTGTTGCATTAGCTTTAAGATTTAATTCACTTCTACCCATATACAAAATTTTTGTAAGGTATTCGAAAGAGAAATTGCCAAAAATGGGACTTCAACTTTTTCTTTCAATGAATTGCACTTTTAAAGCCAATTTTTTTGGCTAAAAAGTCAAAATTTTACCAAAAAATCCATTTATGCAAAAAAACGTGTTTTCGAAAAAGTGGTCTGTCTATTCGTCCTTATTCCCATGAAATGTTTGCTATGAAATTCTCACTTACTTTTATCAAAGAAAAAGTCAGAATTTTTCACAGAAGTCTCAGTCAACTATCCATTGACAAAAACTTAACTTTTTCATTCAGAAAAAGTAAGATAGTATTAATTGTAGATTCTGAGACATTCCATTTTTAGAGTAATTTTAGATCTCGATGCATTTTTCGTGTTCACACACTCAGTTACATTTTTCATGTTCATACACTCACAATCAGATTCATATTACCGAAACATTTTACAATTCTGAGTTATTCTTATAGAAAAAGTGTCGGACACTGAGACCTTTTTCTGCAGACTTGTTTTTGAGAAATTGTTCAAAAAACGCCTCTGGCGCCCAGGGTATAAAAGATTCGGCAAAACCGAATTTACATGAAAGTGTTAAATTAAAATTAAGTTTTTATAAATAAAACAAAAATTGGTACCGTGAGGGTCCAAAAAGTACAATTTATTTTGAAATTTGGTACAAAATTGAAAACCCCATTTAACATCCCTGGGCTACCTGTTTTATATCTATTTTACTAACAACTCTCTGAGATCAAGAGACAAAGAAAGAGAGAGTGAGTAAGGCAGAGAGTGGGAAATTTTATATATTTTTTTTTTTTATTTATGAGCTTTTTTGATTGATTCTATATTTATGCCCTTTAGGGTTAACTTTTTTTTAATATGAAAATTCCTTTTTAATAAATCATGTGATTTTTTTTTTGTTATATTTTTAGGTTATCAAGGTAAAAATTGTGAACAAAATATTGATGATTGTCCTGGTCATATGTGTCAAAATGGAGGTACTTGTATTGATGGCATTAACACTTATCATTGCGCCTGCCCACCCAATTATTCGGGAGAAAATTGTGAAAAAGATGTGGATGAGTGTGCTATAAGGTAAGCTGAAAAGGCATTTTATAACTGTAAAAAAAATTGTACACCGAAAAAATCTATGAGTTATATACTGCATGAACCTTTTTGTAAAATGTACTAAAATATTCGTTAATTCTTTGCATAACGAAATAATGTATAGTGAAATAAATGTACACTTTTTAAATACTTTGAACATTGTACGAAACAAAAACGAGTAATTTGTATGATGACCACAAATAAAAATGGTCCGATTTCATTAAAATTTGAATTGATGATTTATAAACACAAAATACATTTACCTGTGAAATTTAGGGATGTCGCGAATATTCGTCGCTATTCCATATTCGGCATGGTTTTTGAATAGTCGGTGAAAGAAATATTCGTCAAAAGTTTGCCGAATATTCGGCAAAATTTAAATTTGTTTAAGAAACACTTTTTATTAACGTTAGACTTACGGTCATTTCATTTTTTCCACAAAAAAAAAAAAACTAGATCACTTGATTAAAACTCGAATTGTAATTGGATGTGTCCAAAGGTTTAAGGACACATTGCAGGACGCATAAAAAATGTCGGATGATATGGGGTGACTGGCTTCATAGTAGACATCGACGGGTATTTCTGAATTTAAGAGGAATAAGTAGTTAGTGTTCTTTATTGTCCAGAACGTAGCTGTGATAAGATAGCCCTGGTCTCACGAGTCAGTAGTCTCTCCTTACCGCATATTGGTGGAGGCCTAGGACTATGATGCTTGGTAACCTTCTATCGCCTCCTTTACCATTTCAGTGTGTGCCTTTGCCGTTGCTTCAATTATCCCATCAATCGAGTTATCTCCCAGTAGGTGTTCACATGAGGTTTCTCCTTCCGCAGATCAAACCTTATGGGTATAGCTCTTTCCAATAACGGTTTTCTTGTTGACCTGTGGTTTGGTTGTGCAGGGTTCTCACTACTGTTAAGGAGTAAGAACCCGGGACACCGGGGCATAGCCCGACCTTACATCAGTCAGGACCATGTGGCGGGATTGACGCAGGGATTCTTTCCATGCCCAAGGATCAAATCAAGTACAGCGTTGTTGTTTTTTAGTCTGGTACTTATGAATAATTAAACTATCCGGAAATATTCGGTACTCGGTGCAAACCAAATAAAAAACAACGACAACGTCGTTGATGCTGTCTCTATTTTTAGAACCTACATCAGCTTTAAGTTGGTGTAAAAATTTGAAAGTTTAATATTCTGTATTGACAAATGAAATGGTTTAATGACATAATCTTCCTAAGCCAATAGTGTATCATGTCACCAAAAGCTATTTCAAACTAAGACTTGTAAATGCCAAAAATTTACCGGTAAAAATTCGACGACTATCGTCCTATTAGTTACATAATTTATACTCTGGATTCACTATGTCAGAGTACTCTGTACTACAGAGTACCATCTCTAAAAATAGAGAAGACATCATAAAAAAAGGTGTAAGTGCGAAAGAGAAAGGAATGAAATCCATTCTCTAGTAAATCGTGACCTTAGGACAGCAAGGTTCTATTTGTGCCTATGTATTTCTTTAAGCAAATATAAATTGTTAATCTAGTTTTAAAATAAATTCTATTAATCTCCTTCGACATATTCATATTATACCTTTATTTATCTTCTTTACAGACCTTCTGTTTGTCAAAATGGTGCCACCTGTACAAATTCTCAAGGTGCTTACTCTTGTATCTGTGTCAATGGATGGACTGGTCCCGATTGTACCGAAAATATAGATGATTGTGTAGATGCTGCTTGCTTTTATGGAGCCACCTGTATTGATGGTGTCGGATCGTTCTATTGTCGCTGTACACCCGGTAAAACTGGTCTACTGTGTCATTTAGATGATGCTTGCACTTCAAATCCCTGTCATTCGGATGCTATATGTGATACCAGTCCCATAAATGGTTCCTATACCTGTTCCTGTGCTACTGGTTATAAGGGTGTTGATTGTTCCGAGGATATAGATGAATGTGATCAAGGATCGCCATGTGAACATAATGGTGTTTGTGTTAATACACCCGGTTCATTTAGATGTAATTGTTCGCAGGGTTTTACGGGACCCAGATGTGAAACGAACATAAATGAATGCGAATCACATCCCTGTCAAAATGAAGGAAGTTGTTTAGATGATCCCGGTACTTTCCGTTGTGTATGCATGCCTGGTTTCACCGGTACCCAATGTGAAATTGATATTAATGAATGCCAATCGAATCCTTGTTTAAATGACGGTAGTTGTCGGGACATGATCAATGGTTTTAAATGTTCGTGTGCTTTGGGCTTCACCGGATCTAGATGCCAAATTAATATTGATGATTGCCAATCCCAACCTTGTCGTAATAATGGTATATGCCGTGATTCCATAGCGGGTTACACCTGTCAATGTCCTCCCGGCTATACTGGTCTATCATGCGAGATAAACATTAATGATTGTGACTCGAATCCTTGTCATCGTGGCAAATGCATAGATGGTGATAATCGCTTTACCTGTGTTTGTGACCCTGGTTTTACTGGGTATCTTTGTCAGACGCAAATCAATGAATGTGAATCGAATCCTTGCCAATATGGTGGTCATTGTGTAGATCGTGTGGGTTCCTATGTTTGCCACTGCATGCCTGGTACTTCGGGTAAAGATTGTGAAATCAATGTAAATGAATGTCATAGTAATCCCTGTAATAATGGTGCCACCTGTATTGATGGGATTAATAAATATACCTGCCAATGTGTTCCTGGTTTTACGGGTGTCCATTGTGAAATCAATATCAATGAATGTGCTTCTAATCCTTGTGCCAATAATGGTGTTTGTATGGATTTGATAAATGGCTATAAATGTGAATGTCCTCGAGGTTTCTACGATCCGCGCTGTTTAAGTGATGTAGATGAATGTGCTTCAAATCCCTGTATAAATGGCGGACGTTGCGAAGATGGTATTAATGAATTTATTTGCCATTGTCCACCCGGTTATGGTGGTAAGCGTTGTGAAACTGATATCGACGAATGCTCTTCAAATCCTTGTCAACATGGTGGCTTTTGTGTCGATGAATTGAATGCCTTTAAATGTCAATGTATGCCGGGTTATA
This sequence comes from Pegoplata infirma, assembly GCA_963921195.1. Lineage (NCBI taxonomy): Eukaryota > Metazoa > Arthropoda > Insecta > Diptera > Anthomyiidae > Pegoplata > Pegoplata infirma. Next base: position 30,301,566 of record OY992540.1, on the reverse strand, counting down.
CGGGTCTAAAATGCGAAACTAATATTGATGATTGTATAAATAATCCTTGTGCCAATGGTGGTACTTGTATTGATAAAGTGAATGGCTATAAATGCGTTTGCAAGGTTCCTTATACCGGACAAGATTGTGAATCGAAATTGGATCCTTGTGCTACCAATCGTTGTCGTAATGATGCAAAATGTACCCCCTCACCTAACTTCTTGGACTTTATGTGCACCTGTAAATTGGGATACACTGGAAGATATTGTGACGAAGATATAGATGAATGTAAGCTGTCTACACCTTGTCGCAATGGTGCTACGTGTCATAATGTTCCGGGTTCGTATAGATGCATTTGTGCTAAGGGCTATGAGGGACATGATTGCGCTATTAATACGGATGACTGTGCTATGTTCCCATGTCAAAATGGCGGTACTTGCCTCGATGGTATCGGTGACTATACTTGCCTTTGTGTTGATGGTTTCGATGGAAAACACTGTGAAACGGATATCAATGAATGTCTAAGTATGCCTTGTCAAAATGGTGCCACCTGTCGACAATATGTTAACTCATATACCTGCACCTGTCCTTTGGGTTTTTCGGGTATTAATTGCCAAACGAATGATGAAGATTGTACGGAGAGTTCCTGCATGAATGGTGGTACTTGTATAGATGGCATAAATAGTTACAATTGTTCCTGTTTACCAGGTCATACCGGTTCGAATTGCCAGTACAAGATAAACAAATGTGATTCGCAACCCTGTCAAAATGGTGCAACTTGTCATGAAAATGGTGAAGAATATACGTGTCATTGCTCCTATGGCTATACTGGCAAACAATGTACCGATTATGTTGACTGGTGCACAAAGTCGCCTTGCGAGAATGATGCCATTTGTACACAAAATAAAAATCTCTTTAGTTGTCGTTGTGCTCCTGGCTGGACGGGTAAATTATGTGATGTTGAAATGGTTTCGTGTAGTGATGCCGCCATACGTAAGGGCGTTTTATTGGAACAACTCTGTAATAATGGTACTTGTAAGGAACACGGTAATTTCCATAGATGTTATTGTAAGCAGGGATATACCGGCAGCTATTGTCAACAAGAAATCAATGAATGTGAATCGCAACCCTGTCTCAATGGTGGTACTTGTCGTGATCTAATTGGTTCATATGCCTGTGTATGCCGTAAAGGGTTCCAGGGTCAAAATTGTGAACTAAATATTGACGATTGTTCTCCTAACCCTTGTCAAAATGGTGGTACTTGTCATGATCTGGTGAACACGTTTAGTTGTTCTTGTCCCCCGGGAACGGCTGGTCTGATATGTGAAGTTAATGAAAATGATTGCAAATATGGTTCCTGTCACAATAACGGCACCTGTATTGATCGTGTAGGTGGCTTTGAATGTGCTTGTCCTCCAGGATTTGTGGGTTCCCGCTGTGAGGGTGATATTAATGAGTGTCTATCAAATCCCTGCTCCAATGCTGGTACTTTGGATTGTGTCCAATTGGTTAACAACTATCATTGTAATTGTAAGCCTGGTTATATGGGCAGACATTGTGAAAATAAGGTGGACTTTTGTGCTAACTCTCCCTGTCAGAATGGTGGCATATGTTCGCCCAAACAAGGAGGACATCATTGCTTGTGTACCGAAGGATTCTATGGTAAAAATTGTGAATTTTCGGGTCATGATTGTGATTCAAATCCTTGCCAAGCTGGTTCGTGTATCATAGATGATGGTGGTGGTTATAGGTGTGAATGTCCTCGAGGAACGGAGGGACGCCACTGTGAACGTGATACTATGGATGAATGTACTCCAAATCCCTGCCTGCAAGGAGCTGCCTGCGATAATCTCTTAGGTGATTTTGTTTGTTTCTGTCCTGCCAAATGGACGGGCAAAAGATGTGAAAGCTATGATCCCAACTATCCTGGCTGGGTTTTAGATCCTTCACGCGGTTTAAACATTTACGCTAAGGACTTGGATTTACAACGGGAAATGTGTGGTAAACGTGGCTGCGAGCAAAAGAGGGGCAATAATGTTTGTGATCAAGATTGTAATACCTATGCTTGTAATTTTGACGGCAATGATTGTTCGCTGGGCATTAATCCTTGGGGTAATTGCACCGCACCCATAGAATGTTGGCGTGTCTTTATGGATGGCAAGTGCAATGATGAATGTAATAATGCTGCCTGTCTTTTCGATGGCCGTGATTGTGAAAAGATATTGCAACCTTGTAACCCCATCTATGATGCCTATTGTCAAAAGCACTATGCCAATGGATTCTGTGATTATGGTTGCAACAATGCCGAATGTAATTGGGATGGTTTAGATTGTGAAAATGCTGCTGAGCCTCCAAATCTAGCAGATGGCGCCATATCGGTTATTGTACTTATGGACTTGATGGAATTCCGTGACCAACAGGTGGTCTTCCTTAGAGAAATGGGTCACCATTTAAGAACCACAGTACGCATTAAAAAAGACTCCATGGGTAATGAAATGATATTCTCGTGGAAAGGTACTAAACCTATGAATGATATACAAAATACTGAATTTGGTCGCAAGAATAAGATATTATTTTCCGAACGTCTCGGAGAAACGGGAATACAAGTTTATTTGGAGATTGACAACCGTAAATGTACAGAATGTTTTTATCGTGCTGCTGAAGCTGCCGAGTTCTTAGCTGCCACTGCATCGAAATATACTCTATCTTCAAATTTCCCTATATATAGTGTGCGGGGAGTTACTAATCCAGGAGAAGACGTTATGGAATCTCCAACCAATGTAAAATATGTTACTTTGGGTATTATCTTAGTTGTCTTAGCCTTCGCTCTCTTTGGTGTCTTGGTTACAACACAGCGTAAGCGTGCTGCTGGTATAACTTGGTTCCCTGAAGGATTCCGTACGCCTACCATTAATCCTCAACGCAGACGTCGTGATCCTTCTGGTCAAGAAATGCGTAATCTCAATAAGAATCCTTCCATGGTCTGCATGAGTAATGATGTTAATATGAATTCAGGTCATATGGGTCATGCTCCTCAGTGGTCTGATGATGAATCGGATATGCCACAACCAAAACGTTTGCGCAATGATCATGGTGGCTATGCCAGCGATCATACTATGGTGACGGATTACGAAGAAGCAGATAATAGAGTATGGTCTCAAGCACATTTAGATGTAGCCGACGTTCGATCTTCCATTATGACTCCACCTGCACATCAAGACGGTAAACATGAGGTAGATGTTAGAGGTCCTTGTGGTATGACTCCCTTAATGGTGGCTGCTGTACGAGGAGGTGGCATAGATACTGGTGAAGACATAGAACAACCAGAAGATGCAACAGCTCAGGTTATTTCCGATCTCTTAGCTCAAGGAGCAGAGCTAAATGCTACTATGGATAAAACAGGAGAAACTTCTTTACATTTGGCTGCACGCTATGCCAGAGCTGATGCTGCTAAGCGTCTGCTTGATGCTGGAGCTGATGCTAATTGTCAAGATAACACTGGACGTACACCTCTACATGCTGCTGTTGCCGCCGATGCTATGGGTGTGTTCCAAATTCTATTAAGGAATAGAGCTACAAATCTAAATGCTCGTATGCATGATGGTACAACACCCTTAATCCTAGCCGCTAGATTAGCTATTGAAGGCATGGTTGAAGATTTGATAACTGCTGATGCTGATATAAATGCTGCTGATAATTCAGGTAAAACTGCTTTACATTGGGCGGCTGCTGTTAACAACACTGAGGCTGTTAATATATTACTTATGCATCATGCTAATCGTGATGCCCAAGATGATAAAGATGAGACTCCACTATTCCTTGCCGCTCGTGAAGGTTCTTATGAAACTTGCAAAGCGCTGTTAGATAACTTTGCTAATCGTGAAATAACCGATCATATGGATCGTTTACCACGGGATGTTGCCTCAGAAAGATTACACCACGACATTGTACGTTTGTTAGATGAACATGTACCACGATCACCACAAATGATTGCCATGGCACCACAAACAATGATTGCCTCACCGCCACCTGGTAGCCAGCCACAAATGATAACTCAACCCACGGTTATAGCCGCAGGAAAACAACCTTCGAAGGCTGCTCAAGCTAAAGCGGCCAAAAAGGCAAAACTTTTGGAAGGTAGTCCCGATGGTCTGCTAGATAATGGTGGTAGTTTACGTCGTAAGCCTAGTTCAAAAAAGGGTTTAGGTCAGGCTTCAAAAAAGGGAAACAACAGCAACAATCTTACGGCATCTCAGCTGCTGAATGGCTTGGCTGGTGGCCAGACGGTGCAAAATCCGGGCTCCGTCGAGAATCAACAGCAGCAATTGCTGGATGTAGCTCTCAGTTCAGTGGACTCGCCGCCACCAACAGCACTAACAAGTCAACCGAGTCCTTACGATACAACATCAATGTACTCGAACGCAATGACCGGAGGCGGTCCACCAACCAATCATCACAACGATCTGCTGGGGAACAACAATGTAAAGCACCCGCCGAGCTATGAGGATTGTGTAAAGGTTAGTTTGAAATTATTTTAAGTTTTAAGAAGAAATTCATTAAAAAAAAGTTTCTTGTAACTAGAATTTAAAATCGATGAATTACCCAGTTTTTAATAATTTTTGTTATCTTTACAGAATGCCCAATCCATGCAATCATTGGTACCCCAACAAAGCCATGATATGATTAAAATGGAAAATTATGGTTATTCTATGGGTTCGCCCTTTCATCAAGAGCTAATGAATGGCAATCAAAATGGTAATAATGGTTTAAACGGCAACAATATGATGGGTGGCCATGAGCAAGGTCTCAGTCCTCCCTATTCCAATCAATCGCCTCCGCATTCTGTTCAATCAAATATGGCTCTATCGCCACATGCTTATTTGGGTAAGTTGTACAATAGAGCTACAAAAATAACAGTTGATTAATTTTCAATTTCTTGTTTATTTTAAATTCTTAAGGCTCTCCCTCTCCTGCCAAGTCACGTCCCAGTTTGCCTACATCACCCACCCACATGCAGGCCATGCGACATGCCACGCATCAAAAACAATTTTGTGGTAGTAATTTAAATACATTACTGGGTGGAAGCAGTGCTTCTGTTGTTCAATCACAAAATTCACCGAATAGCATGAACTTCCAAACGCCCAGCAGTCAAAATTCCCCCGTAAGTTTGGGTATTATATCGCCCACTGGTAGTGATATGGGTATAATGATGGCTAATCAACAGCAACAAATGCAACAGCAACAACAGCAGCAGCAACAACAAAATAAGAATAGTGCAATATTGCAATCAATGCAGCAACAACAACAACAGCAAATGGGTGGTAATAGTAATGGTGGAAATCCTGGAATGGAATTCAGTTCAGCAGGCTTGGACTTGAATAGTTTTTGTGGATCACCGGGTAAGTGTTTTTATTTTTACAGCTTTATATTATTGAAAACAAAAATTTATAAATTTGATAAAAAAAAAAATGGGAATGAAATGTATTAAAGAAAAACGGTTATTAATGCCTTTATGATACTTGCTTGTTTCAAGTTACTTGTTGCTGCATTTATTAGGGTTTTTCTATGGGAATTTCGATAAATTCAAAATTTTTGGTTTAAGTTATCGAAATTTTTATAGAAAAACCCTAATAAATGCAGCAACAAGTAACTTGAAACAAGCAAGTATCATACGCACTTAAGGGTCGAACCTGAATCAATTGCGTCGCGCAAGACGTAAAAAAAAACAAAAACAAACACATCAAATTTTAAATTTTTACGTCCGTTTGATTTAGGTATGTCACTTTTAAATATTAGAAACGAAAAATTATTGGGCGTTACGCCTTACGTGACGCAATTTGATTCAGGTTGGACGCTAAGAAAGAATCAAAACAGTGATGTCAACTATTCGAAAATAAAAAACACAACCAAAATATTAAAGACTATAAAATGCATACATTTGAAATTTTAAAAATATTTATAGGAATTAAAAAAGTCAATTTAAAGTCAGAAAATAAAAATAAGATTTGCCTTCATCTTAATATGTTTATACCCAATAAACAATTTGCAGTGAATATCAGATTATGGAAAATTTTTTTAAAAATTAAAAAATATAGCTTCGGAAGCATTTTTCAAAAATATTTATGACTAATTTTTTTTAATATTCTTTATCTATTTCCTAGACTCATTTCACTCGGGACAAATGAATCCACCATCCATACAAAGTTCAATGTCAGCCTCATCACCATCAACAGCCAACATGTTATCACCATCATCACAACATAATCAGGCCTTTTATCAGTACCTGACACCACCCAGCCAACATTCGGGTAGCCACACACCACAACACATGGTACAAACTTTGGACAGTTATCCCACACCATCACCCGAATCTCCCGGCCATTGGTCAAGTTCATCACCACGCTCCGATTGGTCGGAGGGTGTACAATCACCGGCTGCCAATAATCTCTACATATCGGGTGGTCATCAGGCCAACAAGGGTTCCGAGGCGATTTATATTTGACAATGATAGTAATAAGGGAGTAATTGAAGCTCTCTGTTAAGTGGTTATAAAATGTATCATTTTTATTGATGCATTAAATGCTAAATGCAAAGAGACTTATATATTTTTAGGTGAATATTTAAACAAACAAAAAAATATATTAAAACGAAAAATAACTGTGCTTAGTAAGTAAGTTAATAAAAAAATAAAAATAAAGACTTGATTCTGTTTCAAAAACAGAGTTAAGGGCTGCTAAGTAAAAAGCCATATTTTTAAGCATTACTCAACCACATAAAAAAGACATTTACCAAGTTTTGTATAAAAAAAACGAAAATCATTTAAGATTATCACATTAAAATCAGCTTAAAAAAATGAAACTCATTTTGAGAATCTCCCAAACCAGTAAACTTCATATTAAAAAAATCTCGTTTTTTTTAAATCTATTTAATTTTAAATAGATTTTAAGTATTTAAAGCTTCAAACTGTTACTATTTTTACAAAAAAAAAACAAAAACAAACACACATACACAATCCCTAAAATAAATTTGTATATTCATTTTTTAATTAAGCTTTAAATAAAAATTAATTCTTAACAAACTAAACTGTAGAAGACAAATTCTTTAAATTAAATTTTCTTTTTCGATTTTAACCTACTTCTTTTTTTTAAATACATTCTACATTTTTATAGTAAAAAAAAATATATTTTAACTATAAAAATATTTAGTTTAATATTAAATTTAATTAAGTTAGCTGTTTTTTTATATTATTATTAGTTTTTAATAATTCAAAACTAATGCTTCCAATTTACAAGTTTTTTTCTATCGAAAAAAATCTATGTTAAAAATCAATTTAAAAAAAAAGCACTAGTTTACAGCGATTTTACGCACTGGGTCGGCAATGTTTTTTTGGTGTGCTATGGTATGGTTTTTATAACGGACTTCAGAGTTTTTACGCAAAAAATAAAAAATTTTGCAAGTTTTGAGGTATATTTAAATGATAGTGTTGTTAAATAAATTAGAATAAAAACTAATGTAACTTACAGAGTATGTCGGTGGCATATTTGGTTGTTGATTTAGCTGGTTCCTTTATCAAGATAAAGTTAACTACACCAACAAAACTTTAACAAAAATACCGATACAATTCAATATTTCTGACATAATTTCATAAAATTTTCATTAACCTGTTTACACAAAAATATTACAAACAATTGTGCCCGTCTTCGGTTTAATTACAATCTACCAAGTGTATTATGCATAATTACTTAAAAAACTTAGGTAATTTATCAAATAACACTTTATAAGTTGTATTACCCCAAAAAGTACACATTTTTTTTCGTGTGTGAAAAATATTTTTTTTCCAATAAAAATAAAATTAAAAAACAAATTCTAAGAGCGGATAAAACGCACTTTTATGCAACATAAAGCTTATATGCATATTTACCCAAATTATTACAAATTTGTTTATTGGGTTGCGTTTAAAAACCATTGCCCAACACTGGTGTCCTTGAACAGTGATGCCATATTTTTTTTTAGAAAATACGTTGGAAAAACGGACTTAAAGGGATTATCGAATAAAATCATTAGTTGAAATATGAAATTGAGCAAAAAGCTGTTAAAATATGTTATGGCCAGTGCTTCGAAGGATTTCATTAGACGGTATTTCCAGGCCGCCTTTTTTGCTCGCGTTTTGTTGCATGCCTCTTTTTAAAGCAAAATCAAACGGCGTAGAAAAAAATCACGAATTCTGTATATCCGCAAATTGCTTCTCACTATGCCTTAAAAAAAAGCGAGTAAAATAATGGGAGCGAAAAAAACTCCGCATGTAAGTTGACAGCGATCCCAACTCAGCGCGTTTCGCGCTAGCATTTTTAAAATTTAGCGCGTTTTTAAAAAAGGCGCTAAACTGTCGCGTTTTCAATTTTTCATTTAGAGCCTTTGGCGCTTTCTTTCTACAACTAATGCATGAAAAAATGTACATTTTACAACAGAAACGTCATAAAATCAGTCTTAAATTCATATTTTTCACGTAAATGCTGTAGTACAACCATAGAAATGTGAAACTTTGTTAAAAATTAAAAAACAAAGTGTTTTTTATAAGAAAAAAAAAAAAAAATTTATTTTACAATTATATTAAGCCATTTTTTAGACATATTCTGCGAATAGGCCTGATGATTTTACAAAAATTTATATTAAAACCGTTAAATTAAACATCGTTTTTTAGCGCTTTTTGGCGCTTCTTACTTTATTCAAATTTAGCGCTTTTTGGCGCTTTTTACTTTATTCAAATTTAGCGCTTTTTAGAGCTTTTTGAGTCACTATTTTGCGCGTTTTGCCTGTAAAAAGTTGGCATCACTGTAAGTTGACACTTACAAGGGAGGTCTTTCAGAGGGCATACACCGATTGTCCTGAAACTTGCATATGGGAATGAGGGGAGAAAAAAAAGAGTTAGACAGTAATCACAATTAGAGCGGCAAGCGGTTTTCCGCAAGTGTCCTCATAAAAATAGAATTAAATCTAGTTTGGCGGAAAAATACGGCGGAATTTTGTTTTCATATCAAATGTATGTGAGAAATTGCAAAAAACTCTTCCCGCTCCAATTGTAATTAATTTTTTTTTTGCTGCCCAATCACAAATTTAAAAAAGAGTTGCAACCTTATGAAAAAATTAGGTCTTTCGGAAAAATCCGAACTAGCAGGAATTTCGCCAAACGCGAAAATACGGGTCAGCTTAATTTTTTTTAGAGATAATTATATATGACTTAACGAAGCCAAATTTGGACACGATCTTTAAACCATTGGATAGGCCTTCAAAAAACCTTTTGATCTGTATAAAATGGTTATATAGTTTCTTTTGAAAAAATGTGGAAAAAAAAGTTTTTGGAATCATTATTGTTTCTTTCTTCAAATAAAGTCAAAATAGCAAAATTTTCTTTAAAAAAAAAATAAATTTAATAAAAACAACGATATTTTATACAATTTTCTTGATTGGGAGACCCAAATACACAATATGAAAAATAGTCACATTTGCAAAATTAACTCTATCTTGGACACACATTAGTTTTTCATAAAACTTAACAAAGTTATTGAGCGTAGATCACTAAGAGGTTTTTTAATTTGGTGACAAGATAAGGTTTAAGTGGATAAAGGAGTGCATGTATTGATTACTAGAAGGTATTAGAAATACTTTTTGTTTTCTCTTATGCCATTTCGGATCTAATATTTATTATTTTTTCCCTCTACCCTTACTCCACTAAATTGCAATCCCGCCGCCTAAGCAAAAATGTGTATCTCTTATTGTTTTACGCTTTATAACTTTATGAAATTTCATAACGAACCCTGCGTCCACGTTAGTTTAGTATCCTTGTCAGTGCTAAGAATTTTTGTTTGTAAACTAGTGTAATTAATACATAAAAAAATCCTATTTTTTTTAATGTAGTTTATAATTTATTAATTAATTTTGTTTATTAAAATGAAGCATTTTAGGGTTTTCTTTTATGTTTATTTTCATGTGTAAAAAGTATCTCAAATCGAACCCATAAGTTTATTAAGTAAAATAAGTTTAAAAAAATCGCCTTTTATTTTTGAAAACTAAATTTTTTTAAAATACATTTATTTGTAATTTTTGTATGTTGTATATTGTAAAATTATTTTCTTGTTTCCGGTTTTAATTCAAATTATTTTTATTTTTTTTTTTTTAAATATAATTTTAGCTTTATGAAAATCCCATTAAAATAAATATAATTGATTAAGTAATACAGTTTACAATTAAGTGCTAAATTTTATTGATTTTTAATTTTTTAATTATTTTATTAATATCATCTCTGTAGGTTTTTTTTTTGCATAAGTATAAATGATTTTTTTTAATTATACATTATACAATTTATATATTATTTATGCTGTAATCAATAATAGTTTTATATAATAATATTCACAACAGCCGTAAATTCAATTTTTAGATTGTATGTATATCTTTCTCGTTAATATGTAAAACTTTCATCAAATGTTTTCCTTTCTCTCTCTCACACTATTCCAATTCTTTTCTTTTTGCGCTTTATTATGCTTATTTTATAAATATATTTTTTTATACATACAATATTTGTACAGTATATGAATGAAAGATATATACTGTAAAAATAAAAATACAATATTATAATTGTTAAAACAAAATGTTTTTTTAATTTGTACTAGGGATTTTTAGAGAACGGGAATATTCTTTATGTTTTCGTTTCATGTTCGTTATGCTAATGCCTGTTGTCAATTGCGTTTAAAAACATGTTTTAAGAAAGGGTTTAAAGACATTTTTTTTACAACATGAAATTAAAAAAGTAATTGTAGCAAATCGACAAAAAGCTAAAATAAGCTTTAAAAACAACAAAATATGCACAAAAGCTTGAAAATATGAAAAATAAAAAACCCAGTTCCCGCGCCAATTCGATGTTATTGAAAACAATTCAATATTACTGACATTATTTTTTACAATTTTAGTTAAGAAAATTGCACTAGCACAAAGAAAATCATCAAATCATCACAACTAACAAATTGTAATAGCTTAAAGAAAAATCATCCCAACTTACCATGGTAATACCAAATTCGCATTCATTTTTTTAAACATGTTTAACAACTTAAACATGTTTAAATTTAAACTTTTTAAGGTACATAAACATGTTTAAGTGCTTAAACATGTTTAAAAAATATGAATGCGAATTTGGTATAAGTTCTTGTAGTGTGAACGTACACGCAAAAAAAATCTGTGTAAGATTGAGCAATCCTACTTGGTAAAACTTTTTTCATACCAAAAAAATTTTTTTACCAAATTTTTGCTAAAATTATGCTTGTCGATGTAGATAGATAGATAGATAGATAATTGTTCTTTATTTCATATTAAAATTTACAAAAAATTGCTTAATGCTAATTTTAAATTTAAAAATTTGAACATACGACGTTGACTTTTAAGTCGTCTGTCGGAGGTTTGGTTTGCAAAATTCGGTTCAGGTTATTTATTATTTTTAAAAACAAATTATTAATAATAATTTTTATATATATGTATACATTTTTTTTTTTTTTATATATAAATAAATAAATGCTATATGAGGTTAAAAAAAAAAACATTAAAAATGGATTTTAGTTAAATTCATTCAAAATAAGAGATCTGTAACAAAGGGCAGTTTTAATATAATTAACTAAGTTTTCCCAGTTATTATCATTTATGCCATTTAATACATTTATAATTTCATTTTCAGTTAAGAAAGCTTTTCCAAAAAATTGTTGTCTGTAAGTTCTGAATATAGGACATTTTCCAAGGAAATGTTGAATGTTTTCTAGTTCATGACTATTACATATCGTACATTCTCTTTGGTTGTATGCGTTAGAGCCATTTAGTTGTAACAGTCCACACCGTGCTTTAAATATCCACATCATTTTCGATCTACTGTAATCACGATTTAAATATTCGGAACCAATGTTGTGATCTAACCATTTATAAATTCGGCTTCTACTACTCATTTTACTTTCCCACATTTTATGGTAATTGTTCATTTTCAATTGCTCTACTAAATTTGTGAACATTTCTTGCCAATTTTGTTGCTGTAAATTATCCACGTTCCACTGGAATCCGTAATTTTCGCCCAACTCATTTAGTTTTTTCGCCCAGAAAACTTTTTTCGCTAATATTTTGTGCGATAGTTTATGTGGAAGTCTGTTTTCTTTATACTCAAAAAATGTTTTCATGATGTAACCAATGTGTAGTTTCAGAGTGTATATGTGCCCATTTTCGATTCCAGTTTCTAACATTACGGCGTATGTTGGCGTGTTATCTGGGAGTTTTAAAATTCTTTTTATAATACCAAAAAAATTTTTTTACCAAATTTTTGCTAAAATTATGCTTGTCGATGTTAAAGTAACATAATTAATTTTTTATGTAAAATAACCAAGTAGCTTGCACAATAACGCAAATTACCTGCACAAAAATTTATCGAAAGAAAACAACAAAAAAACAGATACAGACCGCCATTATCATTTTGTATTTTTGTGTGCGTGCTTCGTTTATTTTTTGTGTTATAAAAACGTAAAAAGGAATTTGAGAAATAAAATTAAAATAAATAAATAAAAATAATTAGTTTTTTAAAAGATAAATAAATGTAAGATAAAAAAATGTTAAGTTAATTTTGCTGTCATAACTTAAAACACCATTTATTTAGCAAAGCCAATGGAGTCCCAGACGTTTGTTTCAATGAATTACAAATGGAATGATAAAGTGAGTATACCCCTATTCCGAAGACACCAATAAGGTTTAATAGATTTTTAGTTAAAAATTAGTGTTAGCTAATAATTTTCTATTTTTACAGGATACTGCTAAATAAATTTTTGAAGCTATGGCGAATCCTTCACTACAATAAAGAGCGTGGGCACCAGTCCTCCCTTTAGTTATAAAATTAAAACCTAAAAACTCATTTATATAGCAAAGCCAATGGAGTCCAGACCTGTTTTGATGAGTTACAAATGGAATCTTAAAGTAAGTGTTCCTCCTAAACATAAGACCAATGGGGCTTACTAGTTTTTTAAATTAAAAATTTATATTTTGTAATAATTTTCTATATTTACAGGACGCTTTTAAATAATTCGTGAAGCTATAGCTGATCCTTCACTTCAAGAAAAAGCGTAGGCAGCAGTCACTGGAGAAAATTGTACATAAAGGGTCAGTAAGTCGGTGGTAAATAAAATCCTACACAACATTTATTATATTAATATGAATTTATTCTGTGAAAATTTTAATTTCAATAAATATACAAATTTTTACAAAAATTTTATAGAAAATTTATTTTAGCATTAATGTGGTAATTTTAAGCATTATTTTTAGTCACCTTTTCGAATAATTTTGGTATATTTCACCATACCTCTTTTGGTATATTTTACCAAGTTTTTGCTTAAATAGCATTAGCATTTTCTTCAAAATTTTTTACATAAGTGTTTTGGCTAAATTACGAAAACTACTTCGTCGGTTGTAGTTTTAGCATATTTTTGGTAAAATTATGCCAGATTTTTGCTCACTCCGACACAAGTTTTTTTTTGCGTGTAGCCTAATGAAAAAATTCAATGCATATGAAGAACACACACCTTTTCTAATTATCTATAGATAAATACTTTTTAAACATGTCGCTCTTGAACACTCAAAAACAGAAAGTGTGAACCCCGTAAAAATGAGAGATAAGAACTAAAATTAATGAACTAGCTCAAATCATTTTATTAAGTGAATAGTTCAATTGAACTAGTTCGTTCATGGACTAGGTCAAATCGTCAAGTTAAGTGAATTGTTCAATTAAACTAATTCGTTCACTTTTTACCACAAAAACGTACAAAATATCAAAACCAATTTTTAGAGAATAATCATAATTGGAGCGGGAAGCGTTTTTCCGCAACTGTTCACACACGTTTTATATGAAAACAAAAATTCCGCCGCGTTTTTCCGCCAAACTAGATTCAATTCCATTTTTATGAGGACAGTTGCGGAAAACCGCTTGCCGCTCCAATTGTGATTATTGTCTTAAGAAAAGGGAATAAAACACATTTTTATGCAATATGAAGCATTTTCACTAAAATTGTAGAAAATATGTTTGTTGGGTTATAAAAAGTTTCGTTTCAAACCATTGTCCGCTTATTTTGTGAGGTTCGTAAAAAAAATGCATGAGCCAAAAAATGGGGCAGGTCGGATAGGATCTAGGGGTCGCTCATCGGGGTCAAAGTTGGGCGTAAAGGGGAAAAAATACACAAAAAGCCCCGCAACTCCTCTGGTTTTGCCCCTAACGGAGTCAAATGTGAGACCAACCCCCATTATTTTTTCCTCCCGAACACTTTTGCCGAACATACCTAAGCCTTATCTCCACTTCCTAAGGGGGCTCCCATACAAAGGTTTAATTTTTTAAAAAATTTGCTCCTACCTCTCTAGCAGTCCAAGAAGTGACCCTAGAGGAACCAAATATATGATCAACCCCCAATATTTTTTCAACCCCAACATTTTCTTTGAACACACCTACCCTCTATCTTCAACCCTTAGGGTGGTCCCCATACATTTTTTTTATTTTTTCTTAATTTGTTTTATTACATCAGCTCCTAACGGTCCAATGGTGCCTCCTAAAGGGGTCATTAGCAAGGCCGACCCCCATTTATTTTCAGCCCCCAACATTTCTTCTGAATATGCCACTTCCCTATCTCCAATTCCTAAGGGGTCTCCCACACAAAATGACATTTTTATAAAATTTGCTCCCCCCGCTCTAACTGGCACAGGGGTGACCCTAGAGAAGTTAAATGTATGACTGACCCCCAATATTTTTTCAGCCCCAACATTTTCCCCAAACAAACCTATCCTTCATTTTTAAGTCTTAAGGGGGTCCCCACACATTTTTTTATTTTTTTATAAAATCAGATCTTATCGCTCCCATGGTACCTCCTAGGGATAGGAAATGCAGACTTACCCCCATTAGTTTTTGCCCCCCACATTTTTTCCGAACATATCTACGGCGTATTTCCACTTTGTAAGGGTTCTCCCCTTAGTAAAACAAAATTCGTAATGGTACTGGAACCCAACGTTGGAGTGTTTAGAATTTACAAAAGTACAATAATACCAAATTCGCATTCATTTTTTTAAACATGTTTAACCACTTAAACATGTTTAAATTTAAACTTGTTAAGGTACATAAACATGTTTAAGTGCTTAAACATGTTTAAAAAAATGAATGCGAATTTGGTATAAGGTGCAACACTCTTTTTATAAAATCAGCTCTTACCGCTCCTATAGTTCCTCTTAGGGACGGGAAATGCAGACTGACCCCCTATATCTGCCATGCAAACATCATATTTATGAACTTCAATTAAAATAAGTGTTTGAAACCAAATACGCAAAACGTCTGGACCAGGGGGTCTACTGCGTAATTCGAATCGAAAGAAAGCGTTCGAATTCGGAAATTTTTAACCCTTTCAAAACAACGCAACCGTGTATGTAAATTTTTATATTTTTTTTCTTTTTACATTGTCTGAGAAGCGCTTACAAGTTCCAAGTAATTTTTCTTGAATAAAAATATTTTTTATTACATTATTTTAGAAATAAAAATTCTGTTCGAATCGATTTTCGTTTCGATTTGAGTTACGCAGTAGACCCCCAGGAGTGCCAATGTTTGCGCGTTTTAAAGAGCAGTGGGAAAATATAAATAAAAGACAAACCATACAGTCCTGACATAGAAGATTAGAAAGTGGCTGGCAACATACCAGCTCAAGTCCAAACTGCATCAAGTTGTTTTGTTGTGCTCAAATTAAGGAAAAGCGACCCAGAGAAGACTTCAAGGAGTTTCTTGAAATTGTTTTATTATACCTTGGTGAAAATATTCCTAATAATCATTTTAGCTCAACAGGATCCATCAGTCATGCTCGATGGATGGCAAAAGGCATATATTGCCTAAAAATGTTTTAGGTTTGACCAAAAACTATTTACGTTAAATTTTTGTTTAGCGCCTCTAAAGCAATAGAACCTCCAAATAATGATTTGAATTTTTTTAAAGCGATTGCTAATTATGCTTATTAATAAGATGTCTCAACGATTGGAGAAGAGATTCTCTCACATCTTTGGTATCTCAGTGCTGAAGCAGTTGCACTATTTGATTCGAATATCTCTTGTTAAATAAAACGAAAAATGGCAAATGCAAGGAGGAAGAGTTATCTGACGAAAAGATGGACGAATCGTCCGACGAAGGCAACGAAGAAAAATAAGACGATGATATCGGGGAAGATTATGACTCGGGGGATAGTGGCGAAAGTGGCAACAAAGATCGTGATCATCCAGTACACGTTGTTGGATTCGAAGGTGTGAAAATAATTAACATGGAATCGAAACAAGTAAACCCAGAACTTATAATATAAGAGACACCAAAATTTTTTGCACGCTTCGGATTAAAAACAAATTTCATTGGTCCCGGTCCAAACACTTGGGAAAATTGTGAGGACTACCAGCAAGCGCTGCAAATATTACTTCAATTACATGTTTTCAACGACGCTACCGAAAGAGGCGTAAAATTAATAGAGGACTATACCAACGTATTGTGCCGTAATGGAGAGGAAAAAATATTACCCTCACAAAGTGGAAATACGACGTAGGTATGTTGGGACAAGAAGTGGGGGGCAAAAATTATTGGGGGTCAGTCTGCATTTCCCGTTCCTAAGAGGCACCATGGGAGTGGTAAGATCTGATTTTATATACAAAAATTATAAAAAATGTGTGGGAACCCCCTTAAGACTTAAAAATAAGGGGTAGGTTTGTTTAGGGAAAATGTTGGGGCTAAAAAAATATTGGGGGCAACTTTCTTTTGATTTTATAAAAAAATAAAAAAAAATGTGTGGGGACCCCCTTAAGGCTTAAAAATAGAGGGTAGGTTTGTTTGGGGAAAATGTTAGGGATGAAAAAGTCATACATTTAAATTCTCTAGGGTCATCCCTGCGCCAGTTAGAGCGGTGGGAGCAAATTTTATAAAAATGTCATTTTGTGTGGAAGACCCCTTAGGAATTGGAGATACGGAGTTAGCATGATCAGATGAAATGTTGGGGGCTAAAATAAATGGGGGTCGGTCTTGCTAATGACCCCTCTAGGAAGCACCGTTGGAGCGGTAGGAGCTGATTTAATAAAAAAAATTAAGAAAAAATAAAAAAAAATGTATGGGGACCACCCTAACGGTTGAAGATAGAGGGTATGTCTGTTCTAAGAAAATGTTGGGGATGAAAAAATATTGGGGGTCGGTCATACATTTCATTCCTCTAGGGTCACTTCTAGGACAGCTAGAGAGGTAGGAGCAAATATTTTTTAACATTCAACCTTTGTATGGGAGCCCCCTTAAGGAGAGGAGATAGGGCTTAGGTATATTTGGCAAAAGTGTTTGGGGCAAAAAAATAATGGGGGCCGGTCTCACATTTGACCCTTCTAGGGCCAAAACCAGGGGAGTTGTGGGGCTTTTTGAGGATTTTTTCCCATGTACGCTCAACTTTGACCCCGATGAGCGACCCCTAGATCCTATCCGACATCCCCCATTTTTTGGCTCATACACTTTTTTTACGAACCTCACAAAATGAGGGGTTCTAGCGATTCCAAATACTGCTGCTTAAAATCTCACACAACACTATCCCACCCTTATTGTACCAAGTACTCCGTAAAGATTTTTTTACGTGTGGTTGTGTGTAATTTGACCTTCATAGTAGAAAACACTATTGATTGTTAAATAAAATTAAAACGAAAAGCTGTTAAATTAAGTTCCGGTCAGAGTTTCGAAGAATTTCATTAGTTAAGTCAATTTGGCGTTACCATACTTGGGACCGGGCATTAGTTTTGTATAAAAAAAGAATGCCAATGACTGCCATTTCATTGACATTTCACATGAAAAAAGCTAATGTTTCAATGGTCACGTCCCAAGTATCGGCCTTAAAATATGAAAATTAAATGAAAATTTTGTGATTACATTCCTCAATTCCAATTTAGCGCATAAAATTAACTCGCTTTGGTCTTATTCGATTTAAAAATATCGATTCCATTCGTCTTAAAAAAATCTAATGCATTCGTGTTTTAATTCGATTTTAAAAAATCGAATTCTCTCTATTTTTATGCCCCCCAACTACAAAATGCAGTGCCGTTTTAACCATTAGAGCACACTGGGGAACGTGTCCAGGGCCCCCGACTTAAGAAGGATCCTAAATGCCAATAAATTTGCTTATCCGAAAATGAAGCTAATTTTTTTTAATTTTCTAAAATTTTCTAACAGATTTTTCGTAGAGAAATTTGTCCTATATCAAAAGTCTCTAATTCATAGAAATCTTTTGTATAAAAAAAGTCTCAGATTCTGAGACATTTTTTTGTATTAAAAAAATCTTAGATTCTGAGGCATTTTTCGTATAGAAAAAGTCTGAGATTCTGAAGCATATTTCGTATAGAAAAAGTCGCAGATTCTGAGAAGTTTTTCGCATAGAAAAATCTTAAATTCTAAAACATGTTTCGTATAGAAAAAGTCTCAGATTCTGACACATGTTTCGTATAGAAAAAGTCTCTGATGCTGAGAAACTTTTCGTATAGAAAAAATTTCAGCTTCTGAAATATTTTTCGTATAGAAAAAGTCTCAGATTCTGAGACATTTTTCGTATTTCAAATCTTAGGGTCGAACCTGAATCAAATTGCGTCGCGCAAGACGTAAAAAAAAAAAAACAAACACATCAAATTTTAAATTTTTACGTCCGTTTGATTTAGGTACGTCACATTTAAATATTAGAAACGAAAAATTATTGGGCGTTACGCCTTACGCGACGCAATTTGATTCAGGTTGGACGCTTAAACGTTTTTCGTATAAAAAAGTCTCAAATACGGAGACATTTTTTGAACAAAAATATTCTCAGACTCTAAAAAATTTTTCGTATAGAAAAAATTTCAGATTCTGAGA
Organism: Pegoplata infirma; assembly: GCA_963921195.1. NCBI lineage: Eukaryota > Metazoa > Arthropoda > Insecta > Diptera > Anthomyiidae > Pegoplata > Pegoplata infirma. The sequence continues at coordinate 30,282,650 of OY992540.1, read as the reverse complement.
CATTTTTCATATCGAAAAAGTTTTAGATTCTGAGACATATTTCGTATAGAAAAAGTTTCATATTCTGGGATATTATTCTTATATTCCAGAAGTTTGGCACTAATATTATCGCATCAGGGGGAAAATGTTCTCCTTGGAGAACTAAACCAACCTTTGAAAAAGCCTATATTTTTAGTTTTTTTGTTAAACAAATGAAACATTTTTATGCCTGAAGAAGATCAAAGTCCTGCACTTAGATCCAGGGGATAGGAAAATATCGTTTTTTACGGTCCGCTCCTTTTTTAAAAATAATACATGATTAAATTGCATTACTATAGTGCGAAAACCATAATAAAATAATTTCAAAACATTTTTCCCGAGAGCAAAGGTGTCACACGCCGAGCCCCCTGCACTTACATATTTATTTTTTATAACATGTTGGAGGGTATGAAAGATTCGGCACATCCGAATTTAACACTTTCACTTGTTTTTAGTTCGAATTAAAAAAAAAGAACGCCTTCCAAAGCAAGTGCAATCGGCAAGATCGGGCAGAGAAAAAAAAATTCCCTTTGAAGAACTAAAACGGCCTTTAGCGATAAAGACTAGCTACTTATGAGTCATTTATATTTTAACGATTTTTTAGACTGATCGGAAAATCTCTATTGAACATTTTTAATAAAATACATGTATATTGAATATTTATTATACCACTTAATGGTACGTGTCTTTTATTTATTAATTTGCAAAATTCCAAAAACTTTTATACAATAGTGAGTCCAAAGTTAACAATTAATTAAAATACATGATAATTATATATTTTTAAAACATTACTTAAAATTACACTAGACTGCTGTTTATAACTAATTTGTGACAATTGACTATGATAGTTAATTAGCTAAATATCCTTTTTACTATCAACTGTGTTTGCCGTTGACGTGGTGGCAGCGTCAACTTCCTTTTCCTGTTGTGTGGTTTCATTGCCTTCTATCTTTTTCTTAGCACCTGGATAAGGACAAACACCACCCTTACATTCAAATGGAAATTCTGGTGCTTGTTTTATAACATTGCCCTGTGCATCCTTCTTTTCCCAAGGATTCCAATAACGCAGCATAATTGGTTGGATAAATTTATGCCAAATGTACAAAAGTAAGGGTATTATAAAACATGGAACACAAACCATTTTTGTTAATTGGAATGTTGATTAAAAATACAAAAAATTTAATGTTAAACTGTAGTTATTTTTAAAAATAATACGTATATTTCCCGAACTTTAAAAATTTTAATTTAATTTATGGGAAATGTTCTACAATAATGATTTTTTCTTCTTATTGGACACAAAGAACAGCTGCGAAATAGGGTGACACATGTGTAAAAGGAAATTTTAAAATATATCATTCTGAGCTAGCCTGTTTGCGGAATATATTTTATGAATGATATGGCATCACTGGCTGTATTATTAGGGCTGACAAGAGATGGAATGGCTAGTACTTTTGTACTTTTTTTATGTATTTTTTGTCTTTATTTTTTTATTGAATATTAAAAATATCAATTTTAAAGACTTGTACATCGAAAAAATTTGCCAGTTGGATAGTTACGAAAAACATGTTAAACGTGTACCTTGGTGACCCGATAAAATCTGATTATAATTGGACCATTTCTGGACTTAGTCCACATATAAAAATTTCGCCTTATATTCAGTTAAATTGGTCTATTAATAACAAAACTGGACTCTTTCACTATAAAGCACTAATTAAAGATCTAATAAGATCCTTGTTTGGGACCGATTTTGCGAATATTATTTGTGTTGGGTATTATATGGTTTTGGCCGCCTTTAAATTCCTTAATTGTTTCTATTGAGTCTTGACGTTTTTCCATAAATATTACAATAACAAATCGTCTTCTTTAGATATAGGTCTTTTCAATTTTTGTGAACCAAGCCCTTAAAACCGACAATTTTTTTAATATTGGAAAAGTGTAACCCAGTTGGCAACGTCCTCGACCCATCCTCAGTGACGGTGTGGTGACATGTCATAGTCACTGCTGACATCCACAAGACATCTCTATGTACTGGGTTGAGGACAGTTTCATACAAATTTTCAAAATGTCCTCACTCAAAGTCAGCAGTGGTCAGGGCTGACCTTCTGGGGACATGTCACCTAAGACTTCTTTGGGGAAATGTCTGACGTAGGTCATGCGAAAATACAAAAAATTTTCGTATTTCCTTTAGTTTTTACTTTTATCCATTTTCCTTTATAAATTATCTTTCTCATATTTAGAAAAAACTTTTCGCCTTTTTTAGTCCCAACTGGATTTGAACCTGGAACCTCCAGTTTATTAGTCCCACACCTAACTACCTGTTCCAATCTTTATTTTGAAAATTGTTTGTCTATTTATTACTTTTATTCTACTTGTTAGATTTTTATTTTATTTAAAATAAATCGATAATATTGCCATCTTTTTCTTGGAAATTGAAGAGTTGCCCAGATTTAAAATTCTAATTTAATATACTGCTATTCTGAAGACATTTCCTTTTAGACGTCTTAGAGGAATTGTCCACACTCTTAAAGCAAACATTCAGTGCTGACAATGTTAGGACATGTCATCAAGGATTACCTATGATTTGTCAGAACCTGAGGACATTTCCTCAAGGAATCACTGTGGAAATTTCCTCAGTGACACATTTTCCAACTGGGAAGTTAAAGTAATTCATATTTTTATACCCTCCACTCCGTTTGTAACTCATCGAAATATCGATCAGGGACACCATAAAGTATATATATTCATGATGCCTGATCGATTTTAAGACATTCTAGCGATGTCCGTCTATCCGTCAGTCCGTCTGTCTGTGGAAAATGCTGTCACGGACAAAATATTGCACATAGATGACTGAAACTTAACATATTTATTGGAAGTTCTTCCGAGAAGTTTGGTTATGCATTTGAGCGATATCGGTTTAGCGGTTCAAAAGTTATGAACGAAAATGTAAGCACACCTCAAAAATTTCAGTACATTCAACATAACCTACAAAAACAAAATGATTTAATTCGGCTTCTGGTTGACATATGTGAACATAATTGAACACCAAATGGTATTTAAACAAGTACGAACATATTTTTTGAAAAAAAATAAAAAAATCGCGGATTTTACCAAACAATTTTTTTTTCAGAAATTTTTTTTTTCCTTTTAAATAAAGTTTTTTGCAATAATCTTTTTGACATTGTGGAGGGTATTACTACACTCAAAAAAAAAAGTGAACTAAAATCTGGGAAAATTAAATCAATTTTGAGAAAAAGAGGGAATGATTTGGCTCCAAAGATTTTTTTTCTTGGTTTTAGTTCATAATTTTCCCAAAAATAAGGAAAACAAAATTATTTAAATTTAGGCCCCTCTCCTTCCCCCTTATTTTTCTTGGTGAAAAAATTTGCCATTTGACGATTCCCCAGTTCTGGCCAAATCAAGTTGCTACTTGCTATGATTTTTAAGATCTGCAACTCAATAATAGTTACCGTACAAGAATTTGGACCTCTAAACCCCCTTCTTGGCCCCGATTTCGCTCTACAAGTAAAGATCCTTTTGTCCCTAAAATATAGAAAATCATTTTACAAATTTTGAGGGCTTACAGTGAGTAAGTGGATCACATTAGAGACTTACTGTAAACTAGACTTTTGTTGCCCACACAATACTCTACAATTCGTATTTTATAACATTTACCCTATCTTTCACTTGAACAAAAATATTCGCCAAAAACGCTTTGGCAAGTATACTTGCCTGTGGTCGTTAAAGGGTTAAGGGTCCCCATAGATTTTGAACCAAAACTTGTGTCCGTTTCGCTCTAACTTGCTTAGTTTTTGAGATACGGTAATAAGGGGCCTGATAGGGTCTTGAGAATCTTAAAAACCGGATAACTCAAAAACTATTAATCGTAGGGCTTTCGGGTATTTTCCGGAAGTGTTCTACGAGTGAAGAGCTACAAAAATGCTGTTGGACCTTTTCGCGTGTTGGAAGTATTTGCCGAGATATGTGCATATATAAAATCTCGGGAATCTCAAATTTTAGATCTAAAATTAGGGTCTTGAGACCCCGACAGATATGCAGAGCTAGGCTATTCCATATTTTTTTGTAGTCTTTCTTTTGAAAATTTCATCCGTTTCGCTCTATCTCGCTTAGTTTTCGAGATATCGCCATTTTGAATTTTTAACTAAATTCTAAGAAGTTATTTACTAAATTCTCAGAAGTCATTAACTAAATTCTAAGAAGTACACTTCCTTAATTCAAAGAAGAGAAATACGATGATGTTTTTTTTAGTAAATTTTAACTAAACTTGAACTAAATTGTTTTTTAAGAAATATGTCTTAAAAATAAAGATACGATTCTTAGATTTGTGGAAAATTTCTTTGGCAGTAAGAATTTTTTTCCTAATAGTTAAAAAATCCATTTAAAGAAAACTATGAACTAATTATAAGTAAATGAACTAAAATTTTTTTCTCATAGTTAGGAAAATTTATCATTTTTAAGTTAAATTTAACTAAATTTTAGGAAAATTCATGATAAATTTTCAAAGACATTTTTTCCTTAAATTTAGTTATGTCTTTTTTTTCAGTGTACATTCGGCAAGGCCGAATTTAACTTTTTTACTTGTTTTTATTCGAACTGCCAACAAAATTACGTAACTTTTTTAAAAAATCCGAATTCGATACGATCAGGGATAGTATCAGGACATTAAAAGGAATTTAAAAATGTAATTTTTTTGGTTTTATTCATAAGTGTCCGAAATTTTCTAGAAATTACCTGTTCAATGCAGAGATGTTAAGAAGACACTCCAGTAAAGAAAACCTGGAGTTAAAATCCAATAAGTATATCCAGAAATATTTGCAAAAGAAAAAAAATCGGTTTTGAGGATTTGGCCACAGACTAATACAGACTCGATTTATTACACCTGTCACTTATGTGACAGGTGTCAAAAAAGTATTCTTTAACCATATGGTTAATATTTTAAAATTATTCCACGAATTAGGTTAGAAAGAGAAAACTGATATAACACGCCATAAGAAAAATGGATGCCAGATCGGGTTTTGTTGTTTCACTCACTCCTAAGTCGTAGAAAGTGTTGCCATGTTAGCGTAAAACGGACTAAAAACCGCTGTATTTTCTCCTAAAATAGCTTAGTTTTTCCCCATTTTTTCTTATAAAACTCTACTGTTGAGTCTGTATATAGTCTGTGACTTGGCCCACAAAAATTAAAAATGCCTATATCTCGAGAAGGGGATTTGATATAATTTTTTGATGTCATATTCGTGTTTGGAAGCAAAAATATTTTAGGAAATCTGTTTTCATTTTTTTAATGTTAAAAAAATCATAAAAATTGGTACGAAAAAATGTTTGAAAAAAATATGCAAATTGGGTTCAAAATTTTGACTTCTTTTGCAAATTTTTCTAGATACACCCAACGAATTGTGGATTTTAGCCCCAGGTTCTCTTTATTGGAGTGTCTACTTTACAAATCTGCTTTATTCAGACAAAAAAAAAATTATTCAGACAAAAAAAAATTACGTCGCGTAAGGCGTAACGCCCAATAATTTTTCGTTTCTAATATTCAAATGTGAGTTACCTAAATCAAACGGACGTAAAAATTTAAAATTTGATGTGTTTGTTTTTGTTTTTTTTTTACGTCTTGCGCTACGCATTTGATTCTGGTTCGACCCTATCATACACGTTTCTAATAGTAAAAAAATTTTCGGTTTTAAGGGCTTGTTCCACAAAAAATTAAAATGTCTTTATCTCAAGAAGCCGATTTGATACAACTTTTCTGATGACAGATTCTTATTTCGAAGGCCAAAATATTTTAGAAAATGTACTCTAGAAGTCTATTCAAGAAAAAAGTAGATTTTTGCAGAGTAGTGTTATCAGATGTTTCATTTTCAGTAGATTTTACCGGAAATGTAGTAAACGCCTTTTAAACTAACAATACAGTGGTTTCACCTGTGTTTGTTGTAGATTTTACTGGAAACATTTTTTGAATTAACAGTTTTTTTTACGTGCCATCACTGTTTCACATTGTATGTTATATTACGATACATTACGTTACAACTAATCGAAGCTTTAAAAGCAGCCGTCATTTTATTATTTAGTGAAATGTCAAATTTTAGTAATTTAGTAGTTAGTATTTAGTATTTTTTCATCTTGGTCGGTTGTGTGTCGTCGTTTTTATTTGTGTTTCTTCTCTTTTTGTTTAAATAAAAATTTCTTATTGTTTTATATTTTCATAATTAATTAATATACAACAAAAGAAAAAGAGAAAATATAAGAAAACAAATATTTAAATATCTAAAAAAAATACAACAAGTTGCTTAAATCAATATTATATATTAAATGCTAAAGAAATAAAAAATTAAAAATAAAGAAATAAATTTAGTGAGTGGTACAAAAAAAAATAAAAGTAATAAATTACAAAATTTCTTTGGATGATTCAAAAAGTGTATGAATAGAAGAATAAAAAAACCTCGGTGAAAACAATCAGTTGATCGCATTCAGCTACTAATACAATAACAAAAAAAAAAAAAAAAACACCAGCAAAAATAGTAACATCAAGGTAAATTTAACCAACGAGAGGGAGCAACCGTACCAAAACCCAAAGCAGTTTAGTAACAACTCATACACACACATACACACTCTCATTAGCAATGTGGAGCCCAACACATATTAAAGTGACAAGTAAGTACACAGCAAAAATACAAACTAAATATTATTAATTTATAGTGCTGCCAGATATGGGGATTTGCCCCCAATATTGTGAGCTTAGCTTAATACAGTTTTATTTGAAAGATTTTTAAGTCAAAGTGAAGTTTAAGCTACATTGAAGTTTAATACAGTTTTATTTGAAAGATTTTAAGCTAAAGTGAAGTTTAAGGGGCCCACGAAAAACGGCACCGACTTATTAGTTGTTTAATTTATTTTTCTTTTTACCGATTTTTTCTCTAAAGTTCAAAAAATCCTTAGACATATCTATTAGGGTGGAGCAAATTTAGCTTTTTTCGAATTTCGAAAACGTCGGGGTTGGGAATGTTGCCTTTTAGGGTCGATATTAACCTAACAAAATATTGGACCTGTAGGACAATGGCTTTGGGTTCCATTTTTGACTTGAATGCGTATGAGTAATATTTTTGAAAATATTTGTTACTTATGCGCTATGTTTGTTTGCATATTAAATTTTAAACAATTTTGTAGTTTACTTGTATTTTCTTGTTTCAACATTGCGTATGAGTAACATTTTTGCAAATATATGTTACTCATGCGCTATGTTTAAATATTAAACTTTTAAACAATTTTGTAGTTTACTTGTATTTTATTGTTTTAACATTGCGTATGAGTAAAATTTTTGCGCTATGTTGAAACAACAAATACAAGCAAATTGCAACAATGTTATGAAATTCAATGTTGCAATTTGAAAAATTTCAAATGAAATTAAAAAAAAAAAATCCTGAATTTTTTTGTATGGATAGACAAACATCTTAAGGTGGGTAAGTTGCTCCGTTTTCACGTGAAAATCTGTCAAACTCCATATAAAAAAATATAAATTTCACACTGGCTTTACAAAAGCGTAAAAATTTCGCTGAAGAGGTATTCTGTTCACTGGTGAAAAACCGGCAAAATAACCCGGTATATGTTGCATCAATACGCATCAACACTATAAGCAACATTTTTTTAAATTGTACAGACCATTTAAAAAGCGGTGAAATTTAACATTCAGATCTAAAATGAAGTAATTATAAGTGTTTGGGACTGTAAACATTAATAATATCACATAACTTACCAAAAAATATTATTTAAAGTTATTTTATGTATTCTGACGCGCAAAACATAACCAAACATATGACTGTCAAATTTTCGCTACAAATTAATTGATGTTTCGAAACATTTTTTTTCACCGGTGAACAACTTACTTAGCTTTAACGTAAAAAAAATGGCAGAATTTTTGATAAATTGACTTTTTAACAAAAATAAAAATTTCAGAACGGGTTCTGAAAATTAAAAAAAAAAAAAAAAATCATGATATTTGATCGATTTTAAGTCGATTTACCGATGTCTGTCCATCTGCCTGTCTGTCCGTCTGTAAAAAACACGGTAACTTTCGAAAGACAAACCTGTCGGACCTGAAGTTTGGCAAATATGTTTGGAATTCACCTGGTCAGGTTGGCATTGCATTTCAGCAAAATCAGATTAGTGGGTCAAAAGTTATAAGCAAAATAGTGAATTTCGGCATTTTTTCGCGAATTTTTGAGTTAAAAAACAATCTTACTTTCAAAAGACAACCCCAGGCTGCAGAAGCTTAGTATATATTTTTATCGTTCCTTTGGTATTAAATTTCAACGAAATCGGTCCAGTGGTTCAAAAGTTATGAGCAAAACCGAATTCATTACTTTCGGTTTCACCTTAAATTCACGCGTTGAAAAAGCCGTTAAACTAGCTTTAACAAGTCACAAATATTATATTAGATTAGATTAGAAAAGGCCCTATGCACTGCGACCAATATGTTCTTTTGTGCAGCATATATATAACGAATTATTTTTGCCTCTCAAAAATATTTTTAGACTAAAAAAAATTTGTAAATAGTGTAGTTTATAACAAAAATGTGTAGTCTACACATTTTTGTTATAAACTACAAAAATATAGTCTATAGTGTGCATTTTTGTTGGTTATTACCAGGGAAACCAAAAATATGCTCTAAAAAACACGTTTTATGCGCTTAAAAAATGCTCTTAAAAACGGAAAATATGCTCTAAAAACAGTAAAAATATGCTCTTAAAAAAATTATGTATCCTTCTTTGCGGTGTTTTTTACAATTTTTTAGAAATAGACCCAAAAAATACCGTTATGTGGGGTAGTTAGAATTAGAAAAATTAGAAAAAATGATCTAAAAATTAAAAAAAATGCTCTAAAAATTTTAAAAAATGCTCTAAAAATTAAAAAAAAAAAAAATGCTCTAAAAATTTTAAAAAATGCTCTAAAAAGTGAAAAAATGCTTTTAAAATTGAAAATATGCTCTAAAAATATGCTCTTATGCTAAAATATGCTCTTAAACATAAAATATGCTAAAATATGCTCTTAAAGCTAAAATATGCAAAAATATGCTCTAACAAATCGATGCCAGATTTCTCAAAAAAAATTTACTCAAATTGTTTTTTAAATATTTAATAAATTTTTATTAAAAAATTACTCAATACTATTAAATCGTTTACTGGTGCAAAATAGAGTAATTTTTTACTCAATAGTATTAAAAAATTACTCAAATATTTTTTTAATTTTTTTCTGTGCAGGGAAACCAAAAATATGCAGTATCATGTTTTTTCCTGTGCATTTTATTGATAAATGGGTAAGGTATTTATCTGTTTCAGAAGTTTTTAAGAAATCTGGCATCGATTTGTTAGAGCATATTTTAGCCTTATTTTAGCATAAGAGCGTATTTTTAGAGCATATTTTCAATTTTTAGAGCATTTTTCCACTTTTTAGAGCATTTTTTTTAATTTTTAGAGCATTCTTTTCCAAATTTGTTATCCAACAAGAATGTTTTTTTTCAACAATTACGGAATTGTGACGACTGATTCCCATTTGGTCTGTTCTTGCTTCATATCGGTATATGAAACTATGTTTTCTTTAGATTCAACAACTTGGCAGAAAATATTAAGGCAAATATTTTTGTAGAACATATTTAACCCACTTACTATCGCACATAAACGGTATTTGGAGAAACTATTCTCTAACAAATTGTAAAAAACACAACAAAAAAGGGGACATAGTTTTTTTAAGAGCATATTTTTATTGTTTTTAGAGCATATTTTCCGTTTTTAAGGGCATTTTTTAAGCGCATAAAACGTGTTTTTTAGAGCATATTTTTGGTTTCCCTGGTTATTACCATACACAAAAAATTTTGGGGGAAAAAAATTTGAAAAATTCAATTTGGTTTTTAATGATTTTTTGATTGATTTCGCAAATTTCCGTCAATTGAGAATAAATACACTTTTTCTTATTAAACTTTTACAAATTTTAGTAATTACTATTTTCACTTTCCCGATAGGAGCAAATAAATTAAAATAGTACACAGAAAAAAATAAAAATGAATTTCAATTACGAAATTCGTTGATTCAATTAAAAAATTAATTGATTTCGGACCTATCACGAAAATGCGCATAGTAATTACTCATTTTGTTTGAAAATAGTTTTAAAACTTAATTAAATTGTTAATTGAATCAATTAATTGAAAATAAAATGGAAACCAAAAAAAAAAATAATATAAAATTGAAAATCAATAATATAGATTTATTGATTCACATAAAATTTGTAATTGAAAAAAGACCAAAACTCAATTTAATTTTAAAAGTTAAACTTCAAAAAATGCCCTAAAATAAATAAACATCGAATTTTTTTTTTGTTTTATATTATTAAGAAATTTATTTTCTTTATTAAATATAAACAGTTGGTATAGTTTTGCATAGAAACATAAATCTTGTTATTGCATGCATTTTTGTCGCTTTAGTAAAGTTAAAACAAAAAAAAATTGTATTAAATTGCAATGTGCAAAACACAAGGCAAATTCCTCATATTGTTTCAACTGTACACATTTCATTAGCAAAACACTTTATCCGCAACGACCACTCGCCTTAAAGAAAACAATAAAACTAAATTTTGTTGAGGCGTTTTTATGTATTCATTGGCTGCTACCACCAAAATATACAAAACAATAGTTCAAAAGTTTTTTTTGTTGTTGTTTTCATTTTTATTTTTTCATTGGCTACTAACACTAATGCATACAAAACCGGTTTCGTTTGTTTATTTTATTTTTGTTTTCAGTAAAGTTAAGAATTCAATTAAAACATTAATTGAATCAATTAAAATGTTTAATTGAAGTTAAATTTAATATCAAATCAATTTTTAATTAAAAACAAAATTACGATATTATTTTCTGTGTAATTAATATAATCATTTCAGTGACTGAAACCAGTTTCATATTTTAGTGTGCACGACTATGTTTTTTGTATGTACTACACTCAAAAAAAACATAGCTTAACTTTGGGAAAAAAATTCGTAGAATTTAGTTAAATTTAACTAAAAAATGCAAAATTTTCCTAACTATGAGAAAAAAAAAAATCTTTAAAAACAATTTGGGTATTTAAAATTTTTGAAATCGGAATAGCAGAGTGGGAATACATCTGGCGACACTATTGAATAGTGAGGAATTTATTGTTTTTTAGTTGTGTATTAGTGTTAATGTTAAGTTTCATATTTAAGGTATATTTGGTAGGTTTTTTCTTTTTTATTCATAGTTTGTTTTATTTGTTTTGTTTATTTGGTTTCTATATTTAATACATTTTTCGCTGTTTCTTATGATTAACTAAAAACGTAATTGGCAAACTATTTTTTTCGACATCACTCACTCTTCCGTTCAAATTGTATTTTTTTTTATCAAAACAAAATGTTTTGTTAAATATTTTTTAATTTTTGTCGTTTTTAACCTCTTTTTCCCCACTTTGGTTTACCCAACCACAAATGAAAAAAAAAAAAATAAAAATTAAGTACCGCACCCATTAAAGTCGTTTAGAATAACGATTATGAGTGTATTTTTTACATTTTTCGAAAGAAAATCATGCATAAAACAAAAAAAGTATAAAAAAACAATTTGTAAATCGAATGTAAAGAATTACAAACATACAGAAAACGCATACAAGAAATTTATTTTCTTTTTTTCATAAACAAAAACAATGTCTGCCATAATAAGTTACACTCAAAAGAAAATCTCTGTAAAAAATCTGTAAAGCGACTTTCAATTTAAATTAGCAAACTTTAAGCAGATTTTTTTTTGCTAAAATGGATATTTTAACTAAATTCTCTGTAATTTAGTTTTAGGAAGCAACTAAAATTTGCCTTTTATTTTTCTGTTTCTGGTTTACAGTATTCGACAAACCGGTTTATTTGAGTTGGTTAACCGGTTTTTGTAAAAATATAAATTTACGTTTTAAAAACAAACATGTAAGAGTGCTAAATTATACCCTATTCACACTTACAGTTTTAAACCGTTTTTAGCAATTATTTTTAGCATTTTCTGTCAATATACTGTAATAGAATAAAGAAAGTGCTAAACATATTGCTGCTAAAAACGATTTAAAACTGTACGTGTGAATAGGGTATTAGGCTGTGCAAAAAAGTATTTTTTTTTAATCTCCTGGGTCCAACACTTATAAAGTTATTGCAGTTACTACATGACGGTCATTTGTGTAGTAAGTAGTAGTTTTTGTTTTCAACTACAATTTCAACTACAATTCCAGTTGTTTTTGTATGAAAAATCTAAAACCACTGTTTTTTGTTGTCGTTTTAAAAAATAAATACAAAAAATTACTACATTGTAGTAACAGTTGTTTTATGTAGTTGTTTTAAGTCTATAAAAAAATTATAATTTTCTAGAAATTTTTAGAAAAACGAATGTGTTGAACGAGTTGGAAGTGTCAGATGCAGCAGGAATTATTACCAAACAATTTTAACCGTTTTCGACGTTTAGAAGTTTTTTTGTTTTTAAAAAATTCAGACAATTTGTGTTACAGTAAAAACAAATGTAATTTAAAGTTGTTTTAACCGTTTTTTGTAGTTGTTAATCAATAGTTGATTTTACTATAAAATGTAGTAGACGCATAAAGTACAACATTGATTGTTCTGTGGATTGAAATCGACCCTGTTATCAAGACCCCATAAACAGATTCTCTATAGATCATGGTTAAGACCATAGTGACATAGTAATCCATCGACCGTTTTGTAGATCTGGCATCACCAAAGATAATTGGAAAATTCTGGCAATGCCAAACTAAAGTTCAAACGCAAAGCAAAGAGAGACAAAAAACAATCTGCATTCTCACTGTAAAACTGGTATCTTCCATCTCGCTCACATTTCGATTTGTGATAAAATTTCGTAAACAATACCATATGGTTTTTGTTAACTACTTTTTCAAACGCCATTTGTTGGACTACTCTATGACTCTGGTTAAGACAGCTATCCATATGCTGTCTCGGGAGTGTAACTTCAGACTGACTCGGTCTATGGTCAAGAGAATAAGAGTGACAGATATTGCTGTCATCCGCAAAAAAATAAGTAGGGTTCACAGTAAGCTTCAGTAAGTCGTTGATAAAAACTAAGAAAAGAGATGGAGAAAGAAAAGAACCCTGTGGTACACTTGACATGGAGAAAGAAAAGAACCCTTTGGTACACCTGTGTTTAACATGAAGTTGCTAGAAGAGAACCCATTCACAACAACACTAATAGAACGTTAACTTAGAAAGCTTGAGATAAAACGAGCAAAATTACCAACTCCAAATGCTCTTATCTTTGAGATAAGTGCATGTTACCAAACTCGATCAAAAACCTTGGAAATATCCAAAGCGATAACCTTCCTTTACTAGGTCGCTGAATGGATATATTCACTCAGAAAATTATGTAAGTTACTACATGTTAGTTGTTTGTATATTTTACAGTAGTTAGTTATTTTCAACTACTAAGTCAGTTGTTTTTGTATGAAAAATATCAAACAACTATTTCTGTTAGTTATTTTAAGTCGTTTTTTTGAATAACTAACAAAAACGTACTGTAATGTAAAGTAGTTAATTTTATTTTTTTATCTCTGAAAAATTTTCAAAGTTTTTTCCAAAAAAATAAAAATTAATTTTTGTTTTTTTATTTTTTTACTACATAAGTCAGTTGTTTTTTTTTCAGTTAAAATAACTAACATTGTTAGTTGATTTAACTGAAAAAGTAGTAAGACCCCAAAACAACTTACAAAGTAGTTATTTTAACTGACATTTTCAGTTGATTTTACTAACATAATTTTTTAAGTGTTCCACTGTTGCGATAGAAACGCCATCAGATCACCTGTAGAACGGCCCTTACGGAAACCATACTAACGATCGCTCTACAGGTCATTAAACTCCAAATTATTTGAAAAATGGAAGTTTACCAGATCACTATAACCTTTGAGAGTGTGGAGTATTTGGTGATTGGGCGATAGTTGTCATGGTTTGAGGCTTCCTTTTTTTTGGGATTAGTTGGATATTGATCTCTTTCCAGCAATAGTGAAATATACTTGCGCGATATGAAATAATGAAATGATTTCGCAATTGACTATCCAGCGTCGCACTGTGGTTCCAAATCCAAATCTAGGTGGACAAAAGTCTAAAAAGTTTGAATCTTTAAATTAAAAAAAGGTAGTTGTTTTAAATAACTAACAACATGCCTAAACTAAACGCAAAATAATTTCATTATATAAGGTCTTTAACTTTGTCTCAGCAGAACTAGAACATCAATGTTTGTTCACCGAAATTTTTGTATTTGAAAATTAAGGAAATCAATACAAAACTAAGTAGCTTATAACAAGTGAATTATTTCCAGGAGATTTCCGTGGATTATATTTAATATAGCCATGGGTATATACTTATTTAAAAAATTTTCATTGGTTCGTAAATCTTTCGTGTTATCTTGATATCGGTTTTAAAAGTTAGGGTCATAAGTAAATAAAAAAAAAATTAGATTATTAATCTTTCAAAGCTTGCCGAAAAAAACCGCTCCAAGTTGCGGGCAAGCCACTATATACATCTCTTAAAGTAACTATCAGAGAGTATGTTTTATCACTCATCTCATCCAGCGGCGTCCAGCTGCATTTTTTATAGCGCTTTTAAAAAAGCGATTTTTTTATGCAATTTTTAGAACTCACCAAAAAATGGGACTAATATTCAAGATCTTCTGCACATATTTTTGTAAAAAATAACTTAACAGTATTTTCTACAATAGCTACATCACACATTTTTCTTTTCCCGCAACTCCAGAAGCAAAAAAATGATTAAATTCGACTATTCTAGAAAAAAAGTACATATTAAAAGTAGTTCGACATAGCTGGACTTTACTGTAAAACTCAGAATGGCTTTTTATATCTTTTTTTTATAATTCCATTAAATTTAGATACCAAAAGCAGCAAAATGTATTTAACTTTTTTAGTTGTAGCGAAAAGTCCACTTTAGTTGTAGTTATTATAGTGAAACCCACTGTATTTTCAAAAATACTAGAGCTACCATTTTTTAAATATTTTTTTTGAAATCAGCGACTCCAAAAACATAAAATATAATGGTTAAATACTTTTGTCCACCTAGTTTTGGAATCGGAACCACAGTGCGTCGTGGAACACTTCTTCAAGATAAGTGCTGAAATACTATCCGGTCGCGGGGATATGTTCACGTTGAGCTCGGCGAGAACCTTTTTGACCGCTAGTGTTCTTAAGAATATGTACATTATAGAACATGATACCGTAGGTAGCACAGGCAGAGGTTGGTTACTCGCAGGTTTTGAAGAATTGTTGGCGAAAATTTCAGCCATAAGATTGTCCTTATCTACTGGGTCAGTAATGATCCGATCTTCCCTTAACAGCATAGAAAAAAATAGAAGTGAAACAGAGTCGTATTTCGCTTGAATAAGTATTAGTGACAGCACATTATGTAACTTTTGACGTTTAATAAAAACAATGCAACATAAAGGAGAACAACAACAAAAGAGAGAAAAAAAGTTTTTAGACTATCTTTAAAAAAACGTTGAATAAAGCAAAATAAATAATAAAGACAAATTCCATTTTTTATAAACAAAGAATCTAATTTGATATTAAATACGTGTGAGATGAGGAAGAACAAGCATTTTGCCACCATATTGGAAAATACATCAAATACAACACTGCGTACCTTCTAATCTTTTCTATGCTTAACAGAGTTGGAATGAAAGAACCCGTATTGCTGATTATTTTTGTAGTTTTGCAGACATTATTAGTTATCCATTTAAAAAAATCTAGGTTTTTTCAACACCTTAAATTTTCTATGAGTTTCGATTTTAAATTTTACCCTTTCAGTATCCAGTTTTGGTGAATTCTGAACAAAGATATCCTTACACTTAAATTTAAATGAAATAAAAATATTAATTGAATCACATACATATGCGTACAAACAGTATTCCATATTTACAAACCCCAGTGAAAACATTCATGTACTACGCAATCAAATAAAAATCTTGAATATATACATCGGTTGCTAAAAAACGGGATCAATCGTCAAAATAATAACAACAACAAGCAAAAATCGGTTTTAAATAGACTCAACTCTCTGCACAATTAAATTAAAAAAATACTTGCATCAGGACTTCTCAATCTTCTTTTTTATGTATTTTATACAAAGCGTAAAATAATTTTTGCAGTGCACCTCTTCAGAAAGTTAAAAAATCCAACAATAGTCGCTCATCATGCTCTGGTCCCACAATCCATCGTATCGTCTTTCGAATTTCGCCAAATCTTGATGTAGTCGCTATACTTGCTCGTCGCTTGTATCACCTAAGTTTACGGGCAAAAAAATCGAGATGGGAATGATGAAAATGTATTTTAGGAGAGACATTCAAGCTCCAATCTTGCGAAAATTTTGCAACAACCTGTCAGTTATTTGCTTGAAATCCGGCAATATGCGGTTACCGAGAAAACTCTGAACAACATCATGAAATGATGCCCATGGTGCTTTTTAATTGGGAGTAAAATAACTTATAAAATTATATAATTACTTGGAATCAACTTTAAACTTTACTCTGCATTTTCCAAGGATATTTTTTTTTGACAAACAAAGAACTTTAAGAACAAAAGTGCGATGTCAACAGCTGATTGTCGTTATGACAGTGCCATACTGCCAACATGCGAGAACTCGAAAACTATAACCAATCTTGAAAAACGAAACCCGGATAATCCGGTTACCGGATTTTAATTCATCGTTAAGATTTGTTCTCATCGGTTCTGTGTCAAAAGTTGACCTGTATATTACTGTTACGTGGGACGCTTATTGAGAACCCCTGTTCTAAATAAATGTCAATGTACCGAATGATAAGAAAAAAACCTGACTTTTTTAACAAAAAAAATATTTGCGAAAAAACCAAGATTGTATTACCCAGTACTTATTTACTTGCTTACATTCATACATATGTGCAGGTTGGTTTATAAACTGCGAAAGATAGAACAACTCTTATGCGGAAGAATTTTTAAGTGACACAATATGGTTGGTATTTAGAAGATACACAAAAAAAAGACAATACAAAAAATATATAATCAATTGTTAAGAACAGATGACATGACAGCAGGTGTATTTAGATAGTTACTAAGGCTTGGTTGTTGCTATAAAAGAATATAACTCTAAAGATAAACAAGAAAGAAGATTATAGCAGAACCAGACCGAACATGTTATGTCCTACAGTAAATTATTATGCATTATACTTTATTTTTGGAAAAGTGATATTGGTGCATAAATGTTTCCAGAAAATCTATAATAAATGGGTGATTAGCAGACACATATAGTAGGCTAGGTTAGGGTGGTGGTTTTCGATTGACACCTCGAGTAGATCTCTTGATCCATAGCAATACCACAAAACTTTTTCAGGTAGCAGGGAAATCTTTTCAATATTCTAAGATCCATTCGCGTTATATTCTCCAAAGTAACAAAACTTAACTGACCGATAATGGATTGGCGACACCTTACCATCCCTGGCCAGTGACAAATTATCTGTTCCATCGTTTCATCCACCCCTGGTGAAGCGCATCTGTTACAACTAGCGTCTGAAATTCTTGGCATTAAAGCCAATATGACAATGACAAGTTATTATCCCAATCAGAGCACGACATACCCTTCTCGTAAGTGATAGTAGATAACTAGTTTTCTCTTGTTCATAAGTTGGCCACAAAGCTCTGCAGATTTTGCATGTTGTTTGTTTTTTCCTCTTTCTGTCTGCCTTTCCAATATTGATGGAATTTCGTCTTTGTTGAAGCGGTGTTAAAACAGGCACCATGTACCTTTACCATCAGCTCCATATTTCGCCAGTTCGTCTGCCCTTTCATTTTCCTGTATTCGTTGTGTTCTGGAACCCATAATAAATTAACCTGGTTGTAAAGACACAACATCTGCAAGTTTTCTTAACATTGAAGAACTATTTTAGATTTAATATAATATCCTTGAAGTGCCTTTTATGTTGGTTCCTTGATATGCTCCACAGCTTAAGTTATGGCAACTATTTCTGCCTTAAATATTCTCGAGTCCAAAGGTAGGTTAAAAGAAAAGTTCTGGTTTAGTTCTACTTTCGTGAAACAAGCTACCACTCCATGCGTTTGCTTGGATCCGTCGGTAAAGATTTTTACGCTGTATGCAGGGGTGTTCTTCCAGTTAGACCAATATTCTTGAGTCGGAAATCTGACTTTATATTTCCGGTGGAAAATAGCTTGAACACTATTTAAATACGAGTCAATATTATGTATAGTGTCCATGTTACTGTGTCCACAATTGCGAAGATTGAACCAATTTGGTTCTTTGCCTGAGGCAAGCCTTGTAAGCCTCAACTTTCGCAAAGACGTCAATTGGTATAAGTTGATATAAGGCATCAATAGAGTTGGCCAATGTCATTCTCAAAGGTCGTTGTTAAAGTATTTGAAACTGGTTTAGTATCACGAAGGCCTTATACCAGACTAACACTCCGATTGGGCTCCAAGCCCTAGGTAATACCGAACATTCTCTTACATGCGTAGTAGGCCTTGTAGACTTGTTTCTTCTCTCAACCGTGTTCATTTTCTAAGTAGCTTACTGTCTAAAATCCCTCCTAAAAATTTGAGGGGATAGTGAAATCTTAACTGCTTGGATTCGAACCTTCCTTCAATTTGGGATATTGTACCTTCTCGTAGAAAGTACTATTTCACATATACAGTCGAACTCGGTTATAACGAATTCTCGGTTATAACGAACTAATTCTGAAGTCTCAACTTTTTGGCATCAATTTTCACACAAAATACTTCTTTTATAACGAACTTGGCTATTACAAATCCTCGGTTAAAACGAACTACACACAAAAAATTTTAGAGGAAAAAACTTTAATTAAAAATTTAAAAAAATTCAATTTTGTTTTTAATAATTTTTTTGATTGATACGATTACATTTTTTAATTGATTTCGAAAATTTCAGTGAATTGAGAATAAATGCACTTTTGCGATATTAAACTTTTACAAATTTTAGTAATTAATACTATCACTTTCGTGATAGGTGCAAAATCAATTAAAATAGTAATTGATATAATTATTTTAGTGATTGAAACTCATTTTAATTTTTTTGTGTGTACTTATTAAGGTCCTACGAATAAAAGTTCATGTGTATTTACCTTTTTATAACGAACTCCCATAAATATTTCAGAATGTGCGGCATTCATGTTTATCGAACTCACAAAAAGTTGAAAATTTTTGGTTTTTAATATAATTTTTATGACATTTATTTATATTTTGAATGTTTTCTTCTCAATAAGTAGTTTATTTACAAAAAACATCAAATAAATCAAAATTGGATCTATTTTTTGGAAATAAAACTAGGTTGATAAAAAATATACCCCGCTTATAGCGATCTACGCTTATAACGACTATTTTTACTGGTCCCTCGGAGTTCGTTATAACCGGGTTTATCGGAGTTTGATAGATCGGTGAAAAGAAAAACTATGAGCGTGCACTTAACCACTCGGACTCTACTAAAGTCCGCTAGATCACCTAGGGAAGCCTCTGTTGTGCGTAAGATATCGAAGGCGCCGTTCTATCAGCCTTGGGTACGATCAAGCCAATGACTTCTCCTTCTTATCCACATACATTTACTTCCTACAGAATTTAGCGCCTAAGATACTCTTGCGTTTGATCATTTGTCCTACGACACAGTGTCCAGTGAGCCCTTGCTGGTTGTTCCCTTGCAAAATCCAGAAAGAGTTTGTGTCAGTAATCATATTATTTGGTATATTGTTGTTAATTTGATCTCAGCGGCTTTGTCTATGATATTTCACAATTCCAATAAAGAAATTTCAATAGTTTCCTCAACCGATTCAGAGCCTTTCCGATATGATGTGCGGTTCAGACCTAACCTCTTGTCAGAATACTTCTTGCAGGTTTAAAATTCACATATATAGTTCTTTTGTAAGAATTTGTAATAGTAACAGAAATCATCAAACACATAAGTGTTTTTTTAGATTACCACAGAGTAGTGTAGGGTATATTAAAGAAATGAAGTATAAGAAGTAAAAGAAGGCACTATTTATAAAGTTGATTAGTTAAGTAAGACATATTTAGGTAAAAGTTTAGGTGTTACTCATACTTATATGTGTTCGAACAGTTAAGTTGGAAAAATAAAAGTATACATTTCTTTTTTGGGTTATGACGATTGAATATACATATTAAGTGCGTAAGCGTTGGTGGAGCCTATTGAATATGGATTGTGCAAACTTCATTCCTAATAGTTTTTGAGTGACTTAATTTTGTAGCGTAGCGTCTAATATTTAATTTCAATGAACTATTTCTTCATCTGCATCTACGAGTACTCGGAAAAAAGGTATTATAAAGTAAATCGGGATTCAGACAATCACTAAAAAGGGTACGGCTTATGGCCCACAATAAACTATAACCCAAATGCATTTACAAGAGATGGACACCCATCGATTGTTCTGAAACTTGCAGTTAAAAAGAAGATAACTTTTATTTTTCTTCCGGTTTCCCATATGCAATTGAAAGACCTCCCTTATTAGCTTTGGACTTTTAAATGTTATGAAGAACAGGGTAAACTACCATCTAGTTTAATATCTAAAGTTAAACTCCTTCCTCAATGATAGACAGTATAACTATCGTGAAAGTTATTCTACGAGACCTCTTACCTCTTCTTTCGGAGTGATTGATTCAGTACATTCACCGTTTTGTTGAGAGCGAAGTGGATAGGTTAGGTAGTAAGTGGCTGCAGACGTTTTACGTCAGCACACATAGGCTCTGAGGTCCATTGTGATACCACGGGACTGGTAGGTTTCGAGTAGGTTTCCCTACTCGTCTCTGCCTTTAAACCTGTTTGAGATTCTTATGATAAGATAAGAAGATATTGAATTTTGACATCCCAGTGAAGCAAGTCTCAGACCAGAAAGTGCCGGGCAATGGCAGAGGAAGTGTTCGATAGTTTCCAACTCCTCTTCTTCCATACAACTCCGGCAAAAGTCATTGGACGGCGCATTTAGATTTTGCTTGCAAGACATACCAACACATTCCAATCCTGTTGGAACTTGTAAGGTAGTTCCCAGTCTTGCAATGAATGTCTCTGTGCCCTGGGACCCATATGAGTCATATATTAAACTGCTTGGCCATCTAATTTAAAGACGTGCGGCAGTTAAGGGTATATCTTGTTTTCAGAAACATGGACTCAAGAGACTTGACCGCGGTTTGACTGTCAGAATAGATGTTGGCTGCGGTTGTAGACAAGACATTGCAACTCAACCAGTCAGCCACTTCCTTTATTGCCAGCATCTCTGCTTGGTAAACAATGCAATGATTTGGCAATCTTCGACCCAGGCTCAATAGACTCTAAAGCCCACTTGCTCGTACAGCCTCGATCCATCTGTGTAAAAATTTATGGTGGCTCCACTATCCGGAATGCCCCTCATCCAAGACTCCCTGGATGGTATCATAGTGATAAAGTCGCGCTCAAAAAGGCTCATGTGGAGGGAGCACAGTCCACATTGTGTGGTATTGTTATCTTCTTCAAGATCGCCCTATCGCTGCTTCTCCATTGTAGTGTGCTATTAAGTCTAATTGACGACGTAGCCGCATACTGCCTACCCGATATGTCCAATGGTATCAGGTAAAAAAGGATTTCTAATGCAGCCGTACGTGTAGTACGAAGAGCACTAGTGACGCACATCGAAACCATTCTCTGTACCATCGTGATAAATACACAGTTCGCTTTTGTTTCTGAAGCAGGACACCAGACAATGATTTCATACAGCAGAATTGGACCCACCAGTGCTGTATAAATCCAATGAACGACTTTAAAGCTAAAACTTCATCGTTTTTCAATGGACCTTTTACAGGAATATAAAGCAATCAGTAATGATATCTCTCCATTTATTTCGAGCTTCTTCAGCGATCTTTCTATACGTGTTGTTATAGATGGGTTCTCATCAGACGAGTTTCAGCTTCAATAAGGGTTACTGCAAGGTTCTGTTCTTTCTTCTACAATTTTTTTAATTTTTTTTACCTTCTTTTTTCAAACTTCTAAGTCTATCTTCAAATCCTATCAACTCTTTTGCAGATAATAGCAAAATTTGTCATTAATTTTCCTTTGATTGTAGGCCAAACCTTGTAGGCAAAAAACCAGATTATGAATGACATACTTAATCAAGATCTGTTGACAATCTCTGAGTGGAGTCTTGCGAATAGGGTCAAGTCCAATGCACATAACACCCAATGTGGTATGTGGAGCCAACAGCGTTATCTTTGTATATGGCAGGTATAAATATCTAAGAATCGGAAACTCTTGATGTTCTGGCCATGAAAATTCAGTCTGTTGTTCGTTGAAATAAGCAGGTATTCAAGAGTCGAAAGGAGAATTTAAGTGTCTTGGTTTTTTAAACCGGTGTAAGAAGATCTTCACCTCATGCGATCTCCTTACTATTTATAACACCTATTCCCGGCCGAAGATGGTATACATCTTCCATATTTGGCAGGGGCTTCAAAGTCTTTTTTGAAGTTCTTGGGCCGTGTCCAAAGGTTGGCGTTGATGTTTATCATTGACAATAGGGTATCCAACACTATTGACTCGTTAGAACATCGTCGGAATGCGGGTTGTTTGACACTGTTCTATCGATATTTTCATGGAGACGGAGTTTTTGTTCGTAGCACTCGGTTGTCTAGTAGATCACATTCGTTTGCCTTCCAGTTGATCGCACATCGCATTTCAGAGAAGGTTCGTTTATCATCACTCAAATGTATGTGGAATAAATTCACCGCAGAAGTCTTCCCAGTTTCTTGTAATGTTGATAAACTCAAGTCACATATCCACAAACACTTCTCCCTCTTTCCTCCTCCTTATAATCTATTTTTCTGATATCAAAGCAACAGGTACTATAGAAATACATAAGTACTTCAAACAATAAAAATCTTTCAGCATATCATAAAAAAACGCATTAGTTGTTTTCGAAAACAAGATTGCCAATGATGTGCATCACATCTTATTCGAGTTTTATAGACTTGATGACATAATATTGCAATTGCGTATGTTTGTTAATTCCTGTTTTATTTTATAACTGTTTAACAAAGAAACAGTACATGCAACATGATGATGAAGTATCGCGATGATATCATATGTATTGATTGGCCTGGCGAACAACAATAAAGTTGCCACAACAAATGCAGAAAAATAATTCACATATGTATAAAAAAGAAGGTAGTCCCAAACCGGGAAGTGCGTCTACTTGATGGTACGCAATAAGTTTTAAAGATGATATCAAACTTAGACAACAAATTACTGCAACCACTATCGAAATCTCTTCTCTTGGATTAGATATCAGCTTACTGGTGTTATTTTGATTAAAAGAACGTCAATTCTTTGTGTTGTCCTCAACGTCCATCTGCCCATTTTGGAACAGTCTTTATCGCTAAACATAGCCGTAGATTTTGATTTTCCAATTTCATAGGAACGTGTAAGGAAGTTCCGAGTCTTGTAAATTCGTTGGCTTTACAATTCAGTGGAAAAGTCCCTATGACCCGTATGTCAAACTGCTTGTCTATCTCTTAAAAAACGTTGAGCAGTTAAAATAGATCTTGTTTTCAGGATCATTGGCTCCACGGACTTGCCCGCGGCTTGACTGTCTTGAAGACAAAACATTATATGTTAACTATTCACCCCCTTGTTTTCTTTTGTGAGCTAACATAGACTTTTAGGTCCGTTGTGCCACCATAGGACGATAAGGGGTTGCCATAATAACTCTGCCGTTAAATCAATGTTAGCTCCTGATAATGCATACGACAAATCTGTTAAGAAAACGCTAGGCAAAGGAAGATAAAGGCTTCGATAGTTTGGAACTCCTTATTAATACATCTCCGACTGAAGTAACTTTCAGCAACTACCATCAACATCTGAGCACTTGGAATAGAAAACAGAGTACTTGTGGGCTTTTGATAAGGAGAAGGCCAAATCTCTCCTGTATTATTACAGGCACCTCCAGCTAATCTCTGATTAGTCTTCTTAGCATAACAAAGCCGTGGATTGTCCTTGCAAGGTTCTAGATACTTTCGAACAGATTTCAGTTTCGTAAGATCCTGTATGGTAACTCCCAGTATTGTTTTAAGAAACATTGGCTGCAGAAACATGGGATTTCCTCCGACAAATAAATATCAGTTTCAAAACCCCGAAAAATCACGGGACCCTGGAAATTAAATTTTTAAAATCCCGAGATATAAAAAAATCCTTTTCCGTTAAGCATCCCAACACATTTAAATTTCTTTGAAACTTGTTTGCTAGATCCCAGTTTTGCAAGCTTGTAGACTTTCGGATTCATTCATTCCAAACACGGGTGGCTATAATCATGCTATCTTAAACGATATTCGAAAACGATATTATGGGGCATGCCACAGACTCAATTCTGGTCGAAAGTGGTTTACTCGTAAAACGCAAAGAGAATGTATTTTTAATTAAAACTACTGTTAAGCAATTCAATTCCACTTTGATTTCACTGTTGAACAAATTCATAGAAATTCGCACTCTCATGAAACAGAAAACATGAATTAAATAGATTTTGACCTCCTGATTTTTAATCTGCCTTCCAAATTATTCTATCACGTAAGGTATTTAAGATATTCGCGTTTAAATGTTGAAAAATACGTTAATTTAGCACTTTTTGGGTCTCCCCTGTAACTTATTCTTAAGTTGCTCACACAAAATATAACTAGAATTAGTATAAATGGGGCCTCTGATTCCAAATCGGTCATCCAAATTTCTCTGGCGCGTGCCGTTTTTGAAATATTGGAGTTGAAAAAACTCAAACTCCACTGTCATTCAAATTTTCAAACGCGAATATCTCAAAAACGGAACAAGCTAGAAAAATTTGGATTGCAGTTTTGGAATCGGCGGTCAATTTTATATAAAATCAAGTCCTATTTTGTGTAAGCAACTTTAGAATACGTAACAATGGACCCCCAAAAGTGATAAAGTATTGATTTTTTGACTTTTTAACAGCGAATGTCTCAAAAACGGTACGTGCTAGAAAAATTTGGATAGCAGATTTGAAATCATGAGACCAAAATCTATAAGAACCAATTAGACACTTCACTGGGAGGTTTTGGGTGTCGAACAGTGTTTTTAAAAGTGATTTCATTACGAAAAAATATTCGATTTGTGTTTTACAAATAAACCACTTCTAAATCCGAACGGAATTCAGCATGTGACATGCCCCTATAAATCGAAAAAAATTAAGGCTTGCGGCACCTAAAAATCAAAAAATTAAGAATCACTGTTTTATAGTTTTTTATAATAAAGTGTTCTATATTCTATACTTCATACGTTTTGTTTATTTAAGAACTGCACTATTTTTAACTTTTTCATGTACTACATCTTGCAAGTATAGATACAAAATATACAAAAGATACACAGATACTTAAATTCAAATGCATACATACAGCATCTTTATAATAAACTTTAAATTTTTATTTAATTTTACATTTATTCTCTTCAGGCTTTTTTTCAGACTCAATCACATGTTTAGTTGAAAAAACATATTAATAATAAAATCTTAATGTTTTTATGTAAAATTTCCATTTTCAAATCAACATTTTTAAGTATTCAAGTATTTTTTTTTACCACTTGCATTTAATTATTTTGTTTTTGTGTATCTTTTTTGATTACATTTTATTATGATTATTAGATTGCTTGTATGTATGTACAATTGTATTTGTATACATACAGTGCCGGTCAAAAGTATTCACACAGAGCAATAGTAGATGAAATTTGTTAAAGACAAAATGTAAAATACCCTCGTAGTACATTTATTATTAACTCAATCTGGACGCTATAAAGCTTAAATTAAATTTAAATAAATTACCTATGTTAGGTAGGTTAGATTGTAAGTGGCTGCTGACGTTTTACGTCAACACACGTAGACTCTGAGGTCCATTGTGATCAGAGCTTCAAAGGATTTCATTCCTTAATTCGATTTGTCATTCTGAGTGAAAATTTAATGATTGCATTCCCCAATCACATTTTAGCGAATTGAATGAATTCACTTTAGACTCATTCAATTTATAAATATCGAATGCATTCGTTTTATTTTTCATTCGACTTTCAAAAATCGAATGCATTCTATTTTTTTTCATTCGACTTTTAAAAATCGAATGCATTCACTTGCGAATGCAATCGATTTTCTTTTCATTCAATTTGAAAAATCGAATGGCTTAAGGTCTTATGATACTTGCTAGTTTTAATATTTTTTATATTTTGGAGAACAGTGCAAATATATTTTCATAGGAAAACTGACCAAGTGTAAAGAGTATGACAATATCATGAAAAAACTTCAAAAACGTTCGAATGCATTCGATTTTTCTAAATCGAATGAACAAGAAATCGAATGAATTCATTTTTGTTCATTCAATCGAATGAATTCCAAGGACTGCATTCAATGTTGATTTATGAAATCGAATGCATTCACTGACTATAAAAATTGAATTGATTTTTTTGAGAATTCATTCGAAAAGGATTTCATTCTTCGAAGCTCTGATTGTGATACCATGGGACTGTAATAGGTTTCCCTACTAGTCCCTGTCGTTAAACCTATTTGAGCTTCTTATGAAACTCCTTAGATATTGAATTTTGACATCCGACAAACCAGAAAGATCGTGCAGCTCCCTAGATCACAGTGAAGCAAGTCTCTGACTAGAAAATGCCGGGCAATGGCAGATGTAGTGTTCGATAGTTTCCAACTCCTCTTCATCCATGCAACTCCGGCAAAAGTCATTCGACGGCACATTCAACCGCTCTGCGTGCTTCCCTATAAGACAGTGTCCGATAATTATAGCAACCACTGTCGAAATCTCTCCTTTTGGAATGATATCAGCTCACTTGTGCTCCTCTGAATAACAGAAATACTCATTTGATAAAAAAAAGATCTGGTATTTTAAATTTTGTCTTTAACAAATTTCATCTACTATAGCTAGGGTTGCCAGATACTATAAGTCCAATAACTGGAATAAGGAAAAAATTCAGCTGGATTTTCAGAAAATAACTGGACACATACATATTTTTTTAATAACTTAAAAAAAAACAACCGATTTTCAAATGTGAAATATCTTTATTTTGGACTACTATTTCAATATAAAATCAATCAAATGGTCGCCTCTATTGGCCATGGCAAAATTTGTACTTTTTTAAGCATATTTATTACTTTTGAGCGTCTCGGAATGTTGATGTTGACCTCATCAATAGTTTGATGATTGCTGGCGTATATTTTTCTATTCAAATTACCCCACAGAAATAAGTCCGGAGTAGAAATCGGATCTGGAAATATTTGTGGCAAGTTAAAGTTCCCTGGACGTGCGATGTCAAAAAGCGACAATAACTGGCTCTAATCTACAGATTTGACCTCTCCGGACTTATTTTTGTGGGGTTATTTGTAAAGCAAAATGTACGCCAACAATCCTTTGATCATCTACGAGGTGAAGGAAACCATTCGACAAGAACTAGACTGCCGATATGCTCGTAAGTAATAAACAAAAGTACACTTAAAAAAAGCTTATTTTTTGCTACCTTCTATTTGGCGAGAATTCCTAGTAATTTTCACCAATAATTTTGTAATTTAACAAGATTTTTACTATTAATTTTGTAATGTTACAAATTTTTTGACGCAATAAAACTTACAAGGAATTCTTTTGAATTTTCTAGATTTTTTGCATCCTTATATATTACGAGAATTCCTAATAAAATGACGAGCTGTTTGCCAATATAATTGCAAGTTTACAACTGTTTTGGTAAAATAAAACAAGGAATTCTCGTGAATTTACCGGATTTTTTTTTTGTAAAATTGTCTGTTAAAAAACAAGGAAAACTGTCAAATATTAATAAAATTGGATTTCGAGACTTTTTCTAGTAATTTGACCAGGTTTTTTTGAGTGTACTGAAAATGTAGCAAAAAGTGGCAGCTTTTTGATTAATGTTTTATTAAAAAAAATTGTAAAATTTATTTAATAAAAAAAATATTTTTAAAATTTAAGAAATTATTTATTAACTGGAAAAATTATACACTAACTGGAAACTGGACCAGACCCAAAATAACTGGAAAATCCAGGCCATTCCAGGCCGTCTGGCAACCCTAACTATAGCTCTGTTTGAATACTTTTGATCGGCACTGTATATTTACTACTTTTATATACATATCTATATTATTTTACTTGAATAATTTTCTGCTATTTGCTCCAATGGAATTTGAAAGTTTGTCCATCATTGCATGGTCACGTCGGCTTATGTTTTTATTTTCATGATTTTGATGATGGTGATAGTTGGGGAGTTGTGTTGAATGGTAAACCGTTATGCAAAAAAAAACTTTTGACATCTTTGTATCATATGCAAAAGATACCCAATGATGAGCTGTATTTTAAAGACTTACATTAACCTTTTAATTACCAAAAAAACCACACATTTTTCGTAAGGTACATAATATATTGTGGTCGATCGGTCAATGCACTTAAGTATTATGAAAAATACTTTTTAAAAATCTTTCAAATTTGATAGCTCTTTTTATGTGTGTGAAGATAAAATTAAAATTTACCTAGCAAAGACACAAACCATTTTTTTACTCCGTTATTTACATTGCAAGGATCTATATCAGGTGAATAGAGGAAGTTGGGAAAACAACACACGAATGGTTTTCCAGTTTGCAATTTAGATGTTTCGGAATAATCTTGAAGAACCACAATTATTGATTTTACATTGCAAAGTTCTGAAGAGGATTTGTGACCAAAGGAGACAATTCAAAGAAGTTGGATTGACTACAACAAATACGTTTAAAACGATTTAACCCCGTTTTAGGAACATTTGCTAAAGTTTTTACTAAATTTTTGTAAATTTACAGATTTTTATTTATTTACAATTTTGATTTTGCTGAAATCGGTAGATTTTTCTGTTATTCGACAACCAATACCAAATCGTTTATAATGAAATTAGCAGATTGTTTTCCTGAAACTAACAGATTTTCAGTTGAAAAACAATTCTTTTCCTGATTGATCAAAACTTTTCAAAGTAAACGTATCAACACCCGAATTTGCTGAAATCATCTGATTTGGCTTAAACTTGCTCTTTTTTAGCATATTTTTCTACTGATTGAGCAGTCATTTAATTGTGAGTATACCAGCCAACTTTAAAACTCATATGAAAAACTTTGTGCAAGGCCAGGGTTAAAGGCCTTTGTCTCTCATACGCACTACACAGATTTTCTTTTAATAAAGATGAGTGAAACAACTGAATATAAAACCTGTATTAATGAATGCAGCAAAAAAAAAAACAATTTTCTATACGTTTTTTCGATTGTTTTGTTTCTTTTTTTCACTATTAATCATCACACTGGTTTTTATCTTAAAACACAAATAACACTTGAGAAACATTAAAAATAAATCAGATTTAAGTGTTTGTCATATTTAAAAAAAAAAAGTTAAGGAAAAATTATTCATTTATTAGACCTACACGCTTGTAACAGAGCCTTAAAGAATGTTTTCTTTTATAAAAGGAAAAGTAGGTCAAGTCTTCATGCTCTCCTTCTCTGAATTTAAGCCATAAACAGATTAAGAAGTGTCACATAGGAAATTTTTGGAAAAGCTGATCACTTATTTAAATTCAAAAATTCAGAATTCAAAATGACGTATCCAATATGGTGTTCATATTTTCTAATTAATTTTTTGGATTAAAATTATTTTTTAATAAGGGAGGGGGGGTTGCTGATTACGAATCAGAACTCCGATTTTAAAAATTCAAACTTATGTGGTTTGGCTGAAAATATAAATTCAAGAGTGACCATCTTCCTTTTGGGAGAGCTTGGGTTCAGCCTGGCTGGAACATTGCCAGCTAATTGCAGTGTTCCCCAGTGCCAGAGCTTCGAAGAATGAAATCATTTTCGAATGAATTCTCAAAAAAATCCATTCAATTTTCATAGTCAGTGAATGCATTCGATTTCATAAATCAACATTGAATGCAGTCCTTGGAATTCATTCGATTGAATGAACAAAAATGAGTGCATTCGATTTCTTGTTCATTCGATTTAGAAAAATCGAATGCATTTGATTTTTTATCATTCCACTGCGAATGCAATCGATTTTTTAAATACAGTTGAACCTCGATTATCCGGCCCTCTATTAACCGGTGCCTCTATTAACCGGCATGCAGTGTGTTTGTTTTTTACCTCTATTATCCGTGCTTTACCTCTACTATCCGTGCATTTCATACATGTACGTACATATTGTTATTGTTCTTACCTCTATTAACCGTGCTTTACCTCTATTATCCGTGCAATATATTCACGAACATATACAAATGTAGAAAAATATATAACCTCTTTCAACCGTGTTTTCCGATTATCCGTGCTTAGTCCGGTCCCGTGCAACCCGGATAATCGAGGTTCAACTGTATATAGACCAAAGCGGAGCCAAATTGTTGTCTATAGTATCGCCTACTCTTTTTACATACCATGACCCTAATGGGCTCTAATTTTGAATCCAAAAAAATTGGTGTTCCCGAAAATTTTAAAAATGCACATATTAACTGCCTATACGAAAAAAAAAAATGTGAAGAGTGTTAGCGATGCTATGGACAAAAAATTGGCTCCGTTTTGCTCTATCTTGGTTAGTTTTTTTAAGTTTTTTATGCAATGAATGAATAAGCCATTTGATTTTTCAAATTGAATGAAAAGAAAATCGATTGCATTCGCAAGTAAATGCATTCGATTTTTAAAAGTCGAATGAAAAAAATCGAATGCATTCGATTTTTGAAAGTCGAATGAAAAATAAAACGAATGCATTCGATATTTATAAATCGAATGAGTCTAAAGTGAATTCATTTAATTCGCTAAAATGTGATTGGGGAATGCAATCACTAAATTTTCACTCAGAATGACAAATCGAATTAAGGAATGAAATCCTTCGAAGCTCTGCCCAGTGCCAGGTATACTGGCAATGAAGAAAGTGGCTGTCAGGTTGAGGTGCAATGTTGTGTCTACAACCGTCGTTTAAATCTATTGTAATAGTCAATCCGCGGTAAAGTTCCTGCGGGTCTATGTTCCTGAAAACGAGATCTACACTAAGAACATTATGTCATTAACTGTTTGTAGGTTATTTTAAAAAGTAATCAGTAAAGTCATTTTAAAAGAAAAATCACTTATTTTATAAAGGATATAATTTTTTTACTGTTTCTGTAGTTTAAAAAAAATAATTTACTGTATTAAAAACGAATTTCCTGTTACATTTAATTTCGGCAGTAAAAAATTTCTTCTAAAGTTTTACTGCTTTTCAATACAAAATAACTAAATATTCACTAGTTTTTTAATGTTTTGGTTAGTCATTAAATTAACATTTAAAATTGACTGTAATGTGTTTTTATTTTAAATGAAAAAACAGTGGAATGGTTTTTAAATAAAATTTCATTTGTTTTAAGTGAATATTCACTGGAATTTACCACATAATTCTTTGAGTGTACCCTTAATTGCCAAAGAATTCCGTCTCCAACTGGTCGAATTAAATGGGAATCATTATGTTTTCCTTCTTTAAATTACTGGGTCCCGACGGGATCAACCCATCTCTACTTCAGAGGGGAATGGATCTCATCATTCCTCAACTGATACACTAAGAAAATTATGTCATTAACTGTTTGTAGGTTATTTTAAAAAGTAATCAGTAAAGTCATTTTAAAAGAAAAATCACTTATTTTATAAAGGATTTAATTTTTTTACTGTTTCTGTAGTTTAAAAAAAATAATTTACTGTATTAAAAACGAATTTTCTGTTACATTTAAATTCGGCAGTAAAATATTTTTTCTATGGTTTTACTGTTTTTCAATACAAAATAACTGAATATTCACTAGTTTTTTACTGTTTTGGTTAGTCATTAAATTAGCATTTAAAATTGACTGTAATGTGTTTTTATTTTAAATGAAAAAACAGTGGAATGGTTTTTAAATAAAATTTCATTTGTTTTAAGTGAATATTCAGTGGAATTTACCTACATAATTCTTTGAGTGTAAGACTATTTAGATCAAGCCTTTTATTTGGCTAAGTCCCGGAACCTTGAAAATAGGTAAAAGTGGTATTTATACCTAAGACAAGGAAGAACTCTAAGTAACTTGCCAAATCATACAGGGCAATTAGTCTTAGCTCCCTCTTCCTTAAGACTTTGCCAGAGAAACCTATTTGAAAAGCAAAACGATTCATTAGTTTAAATTTTCATATCGACTGGGTAAATCTACTGAAACTGCAATCCACCATGTTGCTACATCGAATGAAAAGGAAGAAAAAGAAAAACAAATTAATCTGTATTCCTTTATCGATGTGCAGGAAGCTTTCGACTATATATCTTATGATGCTATTAGGAAAGCTATGATAAGAAAATATATTCCTATGCTTATAATAAACTGGACCTCGGAGGTGATAAAATCCAGAGTAATTATGTTCAATCTGGACAGTACATGTATGACCATTAACGGTGCGAGGGGTCAAATATGATCTGGTACCTGAACCCATGATATGGTATAATCAAACCAGTTAGGATACAAGCGCAGGTATTTCGGACCCAATTTTCAACGTTCTCTGCCAATGGGAAAACCTCCTTCAATGTATCAGGCAGAACTATATGCCATATATTCATGTATGTGAATTGAATGTCTTCGTAGAAAGGCAAACGTTTCACGTATATACATAATGCCTGACAGTCAGGCTGCAGTGAAAGCTCTTACATCTCATGTGTCATCCGGGCTGGTCTTAAACTGTGTTTAAGACCTTTGTGTGGATTCCGAGTCACGAGGGTCATAGGAGAAATGAACGTGCTTACTCTCTGGCAAATCGTGGTACCCGACGACCTTTGTTAGGGAAAAACTCAAAATATGGCGTGAATCTAAGTTCATGGAACACTGAAACCTTGCACTGACCTACGGCAGGCGAAAAGATTTATAACTCCATCCAGATCGGTAGCAGAACTGCTGCTATGTTTGGAAAAAAATTATCTCCGAATCCTAACGTCCTACATAACAGGACATTGTAACCTACGTTACCACCTAAGAGAAGGATACGTGCTTGCTCAAGGGCACACCGCCTTCCCAGGGAGTCGCAAAGTCGATGAGATTGAAAGACTGGAAACTACCTTACAAGTTCCTACGGAATTGAAATGTGTTGGTATATCTCTTGATACCTGTCTTAATTAAAAGCGCACAAGTGAGTTGCTATCGCTTCCAAGAGTAGAGATTTTAACGGTGGTTTCTGTATTTAACGAACACTGCCTTATAGCAAAGCACGCGGAGTGGTTTAAGGTGCCGTTAAATTACTTCTGCAGAAGTTGCATGAATGGCGAGGAGTTGGAATGTCTCGAACACTTTATTTTCCATTTTCCAGAACTTTCTGGTCTGAGATAGGCTTCTCTTGAATTTAGGGAGCTGTAGGATCTTTCTTAAGGGTAACCCCATTACAGTCCCTACACTCAAAATAATCACTCTGTTAAATTACAGAGATACTCTGCTGAGCCAGCAGAAAATACCATAGATTTCCAACCAGCAAGATTTTTTGTTATTTTACAAAGAAAACTCTGTAAAATGATTTCGATAAAAAAACCTGTAAATTTACAGAATTATCTGTAAAATATTGATAAAAGTGACCAGAATTTGACTATTTCATTTACTATTTGATTTTTGATCAATTTCTCTTTCCTTAATGTGCAAGTAGTGTTGACAATTGGAAAATGACATCGAGTAAATTTGCCCGCTTTAATGGTTCCAAATTGGAAATTTACTTTTTTTATATTTGTGAAAGTTTTTTTTACGAGTACCTCCAATTTTACACGACATCCTCGTAAAATATACCAGGTTTTATTATTACAGAGCAATAAGTAAAATTACAGTTAAAATTTTGTATTTTGGTTACGAGAAAAAAACACAAGTATTTTTATAAAATCTGTATTTTAACAAAAAACTCTGTTTATTATCTGTAAAATCACAAAGTAAAAAGTAAAATTACAGATAAAATTTTGTTTTTCGGTTACAAGAAAATACAAAGTATATTCTTAAAATCTGTATTTCGACAGATAACTTTGTCAAATATCTGTCGAATTGAGATTACAGTCATTTTACAGAGTTTTTAACAGAGTAATTATTTTGAGTGTATCATAAAGGATCTCAGAGTATACCCAATTAAAATCTAACCTAATCTTACCATACCCTATTGAAAAAAAATAGGTTTTTGTGAGTGAGCTCCGAATTCGCGCAGTAGAAAGAATCTGAACCTGAGTTTTCGTAGAAATTACTTGTTTTTCTTGTGACCGATTGTTCATTAGATCGCACAACAAATATAAATCTAGTACAGGAATATCTGGAAAAGGTTATAAACTCAAGATCTAATACATTCTTTTGATGTTCTGATGTTTATACCTACACTTGTCAAGTGTTTAGTTTTTATCAACCATTTATCAATGTATGTTTCTTACATTACCCGGTATAATTATTCGTTGGTCTTGATCTTTGTATCTTACAATAGTTAGTGACACTATTTACTTGTTTTTAAAATTACGATCGTAAAAAAAAATTTAAATCACTGATAGTTGACTTTGGTATGCCAAAGTTTTTTGTTTTCAACATTTCTTTTTTTTAGACACACTCCAAAGGTGGAATAACCATTATTATGATCTCTTTTTCATTATTGTTTCCATTGTTTTTTTTTATACAAGTCATTTAAGCCTATATGACACCGGTTTTTTTCAAACATTAAAAGAAACATTATTTTATTATTGGTTTATAAAAAATAAAAATAATTCTAAAACTCCTTTCAAATTTCAAAATTTTATAAGAAAATCCCAGTTTAAAGTTTCTTGAAAATTAAAAAAAAAAGCTGGTGTCGTATAGACTTTACATACAAACATAATCGTATTCTTATCTCCTGAGGTTTATTGTCGATTTTGAAAATTAAAATAACTACAAAAAAAAAAAAAATATTATTCACACCATCAGTAAAATCTTGTCGTTATCGTGTCGTTTTTTTTTGCTGTTGCTTACTTTCCATTGTTGTGATTTCTTTTATTGTTGTTGGTAGTCTTTTTTTTTCACATTTTTCATTCATTTGAAGAATGAAGGTATTCAAGACCAAGTTTTTGCAAAGTGCTGTTAGTACAGTAATAACTGATTTATGACGACTTTTTAAGTTGGTATTACCTGATAAAATTTCAAAGTTATGAATGATTTTACAAATGTATAGTTTTTAAAAGAACTATTTTAATTGAACTACTGCACCCAAAAAAAAAAACTTGTCAAATTACTAAAAAAAGTCTCGTAATGCCATTTTACCAATATTTGACAGTTTTCCTTGTTTTTTTAGCAAAAAAAAATTTCGATCGAAATTTACATTTTTTTTTTTTGTAATTTTACAATTTTTTTTGTAACCTTAAAAATTTTCAAGGTTTTTTTACAAAAAAAATCTGGTAAATTCAGGAAAATTTCTTGTAAGTTTTATTGAGCCAAAAAAGTAGTTAATTTACAATTTTATTGGTAAAAAGTAAAATTGGAGGTAGAAAAAATCTAAAATCAAAAAAAGTTGTAATTTTGTAATTTTATTGGTAAAAAGCTTGTAAAATTACAAAATTATTGGTAGAAAGCTTGTAAAATTACTAGGACGTCCTGTCAAATAGGAGGTAGAAAAAAAAGTAACAAGCTTTTCTTGCCATTTTATGATGTTAATTTTTTGAGTGTGGCGCTTGTAAACTATGCATGTGAACTAGTTCATAAAATTCAGCATTTTAAGATATTTTCGTTAATTTAGCTCAATTTGTTTATTCAATGTCATTTGGTCATTTAGTTCCTATAGTAATTATAATTTTTGCAGGCTTTCTATTCTACTTGACTTAACTAGTTCATTGAAATTAGCTAAACTAAAAATGAAATCCATCTCGAAAAACAACCTTCACCGGATAGTGTTAAAAAGACTTTGCATTTAAGTGGATCATTTATATGGAAATTACTGTATAATATAGTTTTTAGTAGCATCTCGTTTTCTGTTTAATCCATTATTTTGTATTTTGCCTGTATAATTATTTGCCATTGATATGGGTATTTTATTTTACATGAAGTATTTTCAGAATATTTAACCGTTGTGTTCCACTTTTTGTTTGTTTGTACATTCTGATGTGTATAGTAGAGGGGTCATAAAAGATATTGATTCACTGAAGGTGTGAAGTGTGTAGAATTTAAATTTCGACCAAACTTCTGTATTGTTGTCAAACAATTATGTATGTCACTTATGGCTACTTGATGGTACTTATTAAGTTACAATTAAAAGACTCGGTATTATTTAATACTTAAAACATTTGAATCACATTATTGACAGACTTTATAAAACATTTGGTATGACTCACGAGCTAAAAGAATGATATTTAATATTGACTTTCCCAGCAAAACTTGGATGACGACAATTCCATATGAGTAATGAACTTGAAGAACAAAGTTTAGTTCATATACTTACAAATAGTTTATAGTTTTTTTAAAACATGGAAGAAGGTATCACCGCCAAAGAACGCTACACCATTTAGAAATGTAATTCGAAGAAATGACTGTCGGGTTATAACATTCGCTCGCTTTCTCATTGTATGTCCTAACCAACTAAATTTACGCGAACGTATATTTATAATCAAGGGAACTTGATTTGTTAGGTTCCACAGATCTTGGTTTGATAAAGTAGCTGGCCAAAATATTCTATGTATACGCCTGAGACATCGGTTTACAAAAGCTTGCATGCTACTCATTTCGCGACTTGATATATTCCACTTTTCACAGCCAAATAGCAGCACAGATTTCACGTTGCGGTTAAAAACCTTGACTTTGGTGTAATTTGAGATATTTTGCGATCTTCAGAATTTATTAAATGAACCATACGCTTGCCTTGCTTTACAAAGTCTATTCTGTATATCTTCCTTGCTACCCCCGATTTTTGAAATTATACTCCCAAGATAGCAAAAGCTTTCAACATCATCAATGGGTTGGCCAGAAAGCTGGAAGATCGTGGTGCATGATGAATTTATGCGCTTTGACTTTGTTTTGTGAATATTAATTTGTAAGTCAGCTTTGGCTGCACATGTAGCAAAGGACTGGATCTTGGTTTGCATTCTAGAGAAGCGGTGAGATAGAAGACAGACGTAATCTGCATAGTCGATATCGTCTAACCTGTCATGGAGGCCCCATGACATACCATGATGCGAGTCCATGGATTGGTTCATGACTACGTCAAGTACTATATTAAACAATAGTGGTGACAGAAAACAGCCTTGACGAACTACTACGTTTACTCTGATGGGTTTGCTTGATGAGCCCTCGTGAAGTATGGAACAATACGCGTTGTTGTAGAGCTGCATTATGAGGTTAATTAACTTCTCGGTTTTGGACATGTACAAAGTAAATGCTCTGCCGTCTCCTCCTCTAACTCACAGAATCTGTGTACGTGTCACATAATTTTTTTCTTCATAAGTTGGTAGCGTAGGTTTGTCGAATTGAACGTGGATTGTACAAGCCCAAAAATTAAGTAAACTTCCTCTTTAGGCATGTCCATGGCGCTCAGACTTAAAATAGTCCATTGTACTGTACCCTGAAAAGGAAAATTAGCAAGGGTGAAAGAAAATTTAGAAGAATAAAATCAATGAAAAGGTGCTTGTTCAGAATTTCTCAGTTGCTTTCACAAACCTGAGAATATCAGACAAAGAAAGTCTATGGACCGTGTCCATTTACAGAATATCAGAACCCATTATCCGCAGTCTAGCCCTTGAGAATGCTGGACAACAACAGATGTAGTGTGTTGTTGTATACTCATTCTCAAGACAAGCTACACACAATGGGTCTGATAAGACAGCTAATCTCGTCATATGATGAGCACAGGCATTGTGTCCCGTATTAAGTCAGTAGTTCTGCGACAGTCTATTCTACTGAGTAGATCGTTAGCCAATTTTTTGTTTAATCTAATCACAAATCGTTTGGTATTCTTGCATGCCAACTCATTTGATCATCTTTCCATAAAAATTGATTTCATAAGAAAGTTGATCCAACATTTCCGGATTGTGGGGAATTGTATCGGAGCCAAAAGTTGTTAAAGAGTCGGTAATCTCGTTTTCCCGTATTTTCCTATAACCCGGAACCCACAGAAGACTGACCCTGTTCCCGCATGAGACCTTATTGAGTCTGCGTCTACATATCTGGATACTTTAAGATGAAGTGACTGCAGATTCAAGTACACTGGGCGCAGCCTGACTGTCACCGCAGATACTGATTCTCTTATCCTTCCATCTATTCTCAATTATCCAGGTCGCCAAGTCCAAAATAGCAAATACTTCAGTCTGGAATACTGAAGCCATTTCCCCATAGCAATATAGCATTTGGTCGCATCGTCCAAATAGAAACCAGATCAATTTAAGGCACTGGATCCATCTGTGTAGAAAGCATCCGTGTAATTTTCGAGTAGAACTCCTGGGTCGCCATAGTCTTCTCTACTCGGAAATATTACAGTAAACTTCCTTCCAAACTCGATGCAAGAGGTTGTACTGTCCAAAGGCATAGAAAATATCGAACAAAGTTCCGATAGCCTATTGAACAGACGACCATGTCCCACATTTTACTCCCCATGCCATGTTCCACTCTTGCGGAGCCTGCACAAAGATTCAATTAAGGGAAGCACAACGTCCAGAGCTGCGCCTGGGGTGGTGCTCATGGCACCAGTAATTTCCAAAGCAGCAGTTCTTTGTAGTCCGTTCAGCTTGGATCAATTTGGGGATCCTTGTTGTCCAAAGACAGTAGTCGTTTCTATACCAAGCTGGCCAGCACAAAAGTTCCAGTGCTCTACGAACTTAGATTCACTCCAAATTTTGAGTTTGAGTTTTTTGAGTTTGATTTGCCAAACAATCGGCGAATTCGTTCCCCGTACGACCCTCGTGGGCTACACGGCTATCAGCTCGTTATATCATCCTATTTCGTTAAGTGACTCAATACAGTTCATGAAAAGTCCGGATGTCACATTATAAACCATAAAAACATTGCAAGATGCGTCATCATACAAACACTTAATAAGTTCAATTAAAGTATCTGGAACTCCTTTGTATCTAAGGGCGTTCCATATTGCCTGTTGATGCAACGTGTCGAACGCTTATTCAAAATCAATCAATAGTAGATATGAGAGGGATCTTCATTCAACAGATTGCTCTACTATAACTCTCAGGCTACTAACTTAATCGATACAGGATTTACTTCTTCTAAACTTTGCTTGTTCATTACGCAGCTGTGGTTGGATGATAGTAGCAAGTCTTTTGTTGAGAATGTAAGCAATCCATATGGTGGTAGAAATTTTCCTGATTTCAAATGTTTTATTACGACTTAAGAGGTTGAATGTTTCCAAGATCATGTTTTTCCGGATTATTGATATTTTATTGTTTTAAAATGATTTTAAACAGATTTTGAGAAGGATGTAAACTACTACAATTAAATATTGATTCCTCAGGTGAGAATTTCGGAATTGAGGACGCAAATCCTAAACTATTTCATATCTAATTAACTTCATTGCTTTTGTAGAAGTCGTTCCCAATGGGACCTGTTTGCATTCCCACCGGAACCCTTAACAGATTTTGATATTAGTTATGATATTTCTAAGAATATGGAATACAACTTTCATATCTTTTGAGGTACTTCATTGTATTTTAAATCTTTCGAACCTGGATTAAAGGAGTGCACTAAAGAAGGTTATCCAACTTCATTGATTTAATGAAACATTTTAGTAATGTTGGATGTGTGTAATTGTTGTACCGATATAACCATCCCAAGTAAAAATGTGAAGGATCAGTACTGATCCAAAAAATGGATCGCTAAGATGATACAATTAAAACTGATCTAATCTAAGCGATCCATTTTTCGAATCAGTACTGATCTTTCAAATCTCAGATAAGATGTGATATATAAGAATATATCTTAAGATTTTTACTCGGAATGGTAAATAAGTGTTTTAATGAGAACAAACCACTGAGAATCGGATGTATGTATGTCTGGAATACTATCGCTATCAATAAGTAGCGCAGAAAAATTTCAATAAAACGTGTCTGTGCACTTTTAATTCAGCCAAGGCAACATTTTCTCTAAAATTTCCATTTAAATCCAATTAATTTGTTTGTTGACCTTGAAATTATAAATTAAATCTTTTTTTTTAAATTGTCAATTATTAGTTAATTTCTAATTTGGTGTTAATAAAATAAATTACGTTTTTAAAATATACTACTCTAATAAATAAATTAATTAAAATTTATTATCTTGTTTAATTTCAGTACGATCCGCCCGAAATTTATTATGTAAGGGTAAAAACAATACCAACAATTGCTTTGTGACCATAGGTTTGGGCAAAGAAAAATATCAGACATCGGTAAGGGAAAAGGCGGAAACGAATGTTGCGTGGAATGAAGAATGTGAACTGTAAGTTAATGAATTTTTTAGCAAAAAAAGAATTACCTATTTTCTTAACTTCCATTTTAATTTTAGCAAAATTCCTGATCAAGGCAATCGAGCTGAGCTCGTTTTAACATGTTTACATCGCAACAATTTAGGTATCGATGAATTTCTTGGTCAAGTGACATTGCCTCTAAATGAAATGGATGCTTATGATCGTCCACGTGCAAAATGGTATAAATTGGAAAGTAAACCGGGCAAAGAAAAGAAAAATAAGGAACGTGGTGAATTAGATGTTTTAATATCATTCACAGTCAAATCTGGTTCTTTAACGGATTTGAGTAAGAAAGAAAAACACAAGTCTTCCATTGGACAGTTAGCTTCATCGGTAGGAGGTAGTTTACTCTCAATCGGTACAAAAGAACGTAAAGGTATTAAGAAAATGGCCAAAAAGTTTGGTTCTAAACTTCATATCAGTGGCAGCGGTAAAAAGAAAAACAAAGATGACGATGATATGTCCATAAATGGTTCCTTTGCTAGCATTGGTACACCAAATCGCGTACGTGTGCCAGACAGTGATGATGAAGATGAATTTCAATTTGATAAATTGTCACAAAAGAGTTCAGTTAGTTCCCTAAATCTTCGTGATAACTTGCAGCCACCTACAACAAATTATGCGCCAAGAAATCCCTCACCTTTGATGGGGGGTTCAACCGGTAAAGGTCAAATAGGTAAGGACCACCACCTAAGATACGATGGATCAGACAACCTCAGTGTGGATCCGGAATTGGAAGAAATTGAAAATGAATTTAGCATTAGAGCTCGTACTTTACCACCTCCTTCTAAACCTCCACGCACACCTCAAATGGATGGAGGCGATATAAAAACAAATGGCAAAGACAAAAACAATACAGAACAGGATGAATGGGAATCTAAATTGTATGGACGTAATTTAGAAACTAATAATTCAGACTCATTAAAGCGTAGATCTTGGGAACCAGTGGCAGTGCCATTAACAACAGCAAATGATACAAATTTCGAAGAAGTAGAAATGGACATGTCTCCAATACAGCCAGAGACAGTAAATAAATCTTTACTTCCTACTCTTAGAGAATCACAAACTCCTGAAATTTTATCTGATTCATCATCAAGTAGCAGTGAAGAAGAAGTACAGCCAGAAAAACCAAAACAGGTGGTAGCTCCTGTTAGAAAATTAAGTGAAGAAAAACCGATGGACATAATAAATCCTCCTGCAAAACCAAAAGATCTCAATTTATTGGCCGCCACTAATAACCACGACAGCCCAAGAAAAGATTCGTTAATATCACCAGACGTTGAGAAAAATGAATTTGCTAAGTTTAATGCTTCCTTTGCTAAATTTGAACAAAGTCATAAATCAAAATTCTTTGATATTGAAGAAGAAACTAATAATTTTCTTAAACGTGAATCTCAGCCGTCTGGTACAACTCAGCCACTACCAAAACCTAGAGCAAGAATTGTGCCCAACGTAGAAAGAGAAGAAAATTTACAGTTCTTGGAAGAAGAAAAACAAAAACGTGCTGCCGAAGATGCTAGACTTGAGGCTGAGCTACAAGCAAATGAGCAACGCTTAAGGGAAGAAGAAGAAGCTTTACAGCATGAGCTACGTGAGAGAGAAGAAGAAAAACGACGTGAAGCTAAACGTCGTGATGAAGATTTAAGAATTTTAAATTTCTCTAAACGTATGGTATCTCAAGAAGATAAACCAGAAGAGAAACAAGAAGAAAAACCCGAAGAGAAACAAGAAGTGAAACAAGAGTGGGAACAAGAAAGGAAACCCCAAGAGAAACAAGAAGAGAAACTAGTAGAGTATCTAGAAGAGAAACCCATTGAACCAATCATAACTAACAATAAGGAACGTAAAGAAAAGAAGAAAATTCTAGTTAAAGATATTGAAGATCGTCCATATAACTATAGCAGAGGTGAGCGTGAGAGATTATAGCAAACGAGAGAGATTTTAAGCAGCTTATTAAAATTGCGTTTTGAGAAATGTTTTTAATGTTGTGTTTGTGGAAAACACTAAGCATATGTTTTTGTACTTCCCCAAATCAAAACCTCCCAACATTGTATTTCCCCCAAAATCCCACTGAAGATGTTGTCTATCCAAATGATACTGTTTTATTGTGTGTTTTTTTTTTAATAGTATTTTATTGTGCATTGTATTTTGTCCTTATTCAGCAGTAGAATACTAAAACAGAGAGATAGAGAGTTTCAAAGAATTATTTTGATTTGGTCGAAGACTGTCTTTAGGAATTGTCAATAAATAACTTCTAAAGATTTGT
Organism: Pegoplata infirma; assembly: GCA_963921195.1. Lineage (NCBI taxonomy): Eukaryota > Metazoa > Arthropoda > Insecta > Diptera > Anthomyiidae > Pegoplata > Pegoplata infirma. Next base: position 30,239,805 of record OY992540.1, on the reverse strand, counting down.
TTTTGTGATCAGAATTTCAGATACATGTTTTTAATATTAAAAATATTTCGGAACATTTTCTTATAAAAAAATATTTCAAAATTCAGGAACTGAAACATTTTCTTTAGGAAAAATGTCTCCGAAACTTAGACTTTTTCTATCAAAAAAATATCTCCGTATTTGAGAAAAATATCTGAAAATCAAAAACTTTTTCCAGTAAAAATATATTTCAGAGTCTGAAACTTTTTCTATAGAAAAAATGTGTCAGAATTTTGGACTTTTATCTATAGGAAAAATATTTTAGAACCGTAGACTTTCTATAAGAAAACTAATTAAGAGTATTAAGGTTTGTCTAAAATGTTTCAGAATCGTACACTAAACCTTTTTCCAAGGTTGGCAATCGATACCCACCCAAAATAACGGTATTTGGCTATTGTACCGCAACTAACAAAGATATGAAAATTTTCAGAAGTGTTTATAAAAGTCGATAAAATTTCTAATTTATCTGATATGTCGCTTCGTGTTTGTACCGGTTGATTAATACCGTTTGAAACGGTATTTTTACGAAGTGACACATCAAAAATACTAGAAATTTTATCGACTTTCATAATCGATTTTCAAAATTTCCAAATCTTTATTGGTTGCGCCACAACATCCAAATACCGTTATTTTAGGTGGGTATCGATTGCCAACCTTGCCTTTTTCCAATAAAATTTCAAAAGTTCTTATTCGTATTGAAAAATTCAACGGCATACTCCAGAAATTTGGATTTTAAACTGTTTTGGATATAAATATTGATTGTTTCAAAATATATCAAACAAATTGTCGTTAGGAAGGAGATTTCAGAATCTTAAAATTCCAATAAAATTTCAAAAGATTTTATTCGTATTGAGAAATGCAACGGAATACTCCAGAAATTTTGATTTTAAACTGTTTTGGATATAAATATTGATTGTTCCAAAATATATCAAACAATTTGGCGTTAGGAAGGAGATTTAAGAATCTCAAAATTCTGCTCTTTATAATTTTGATAATTAACTCAAACGAGATCAATTGGAATTCAAAAATTTTATTAAAGAACTGTAGATTTTCAAATAGTATAATTGATATTTAAAAATTATCAATTTAAATTTGATTAAAAGATTAATTGAAATTCGATTAAAATCGGTCTTGCCGTTGTTGGAAAAAGATTTGTTAAAAGAAATTTTTAATAAAAAGTTTTTTATTAAATCAAATTTTAAGCCAAATCGTTTTAGTATAAAAAAAGTTTGCACTTGTTTAATTAACATTTATATCAAATCCCGTTCGTTTATCTACCAGCAGCCATATTTAAGCATTTTGTGTTTTAAGGTTATGTTAATTGAATCAAAATTTTCGAGGTATCCTTACAATTTCGTTCATAACTTTTGATCCGGTTCAACGCTGTTGCCCGAATGCAATTCCATACTTTTATGTTTTGGCCGTGCTCGTGATTTAAACAGACGTTCATCTCTAGATCAATTAAAAATTGACCGAGGACCGGGATTATAAAGATAAATTGAATTTTGAAATAGTAGTTCAATTAAAGCTTGTGAAAGATCAATTGAAGTTCAAAAAAATCAATTAAAATTTAGACAAGATTAATTTAATTTTGAAAAAGATAAAATAATAAATTCGAAAAATATTAAATGAAGTTCCAAAACATCCCAAGTAAAAATGTGAAGGATCATTACTGATCCGAAAAATGGATCGCAAAGATTAGATCAGTTTTAATCGGGCGGATACAATTTCATCCGAAAAATGGGTTTATCTAATCATATAAACCTATTTTTCGGACGACATTGTATTCGTCCGATTAAAACTGATCTTATCTTAGCGATCCATTTCTCGGACGGATACAATTTCATCATAAACCCATTTTTCGGACGACTTTGTATCCGTCCGATTAAAACAGATCTAATCTTATCGATCCATTTCTCCGATCAGTACTGATCTTTCAAATCTCGGATCAGTACTGATCTTACTCGGATCAGTACTGATCTTTCAAATCTCGAATAAAATGTGATATATAAGAATATATCTGAACATTTTTACTCGGGATATCAATTTAATTTCGTAAAATATCAATTGGAATTCGAAAAAGATTTTTTGACATTCGAAAGATTCCCATTAAAATCAATATAATAATATAGAATCACTGATGAAGCTAAAATGCAGAAACTGTGACGGGTCGCAATTTTCAATCAATTGACTTGAAATTTGAAATTTGACGCAAGGATCAATCCTATCGAAATTGAAAAAAAGTTGGTACATTTTTAGACTTAGTCCCCATACAAAAGTCCCCTTTAATTTGGTCTCAAATGACTCTAATTACCGTTTTATAATAGATATTGCTTCAAAATTGGGCAGGTAAACGTGTTTTTTTTACAAATCACCATTCCAAATTTTAATGGAATCGGACCATTTCTTCTTGTAGACCCCATACAAACCATCCTCCCGATATTCACATAAATCTCTAAAATTTCATGAAAATAGAAAATATTTTATTAAAATTTTGTTTGTGTGTGTTTAACGCGAACTTTAATAACCTGATTATAATCACGTCATTTTTTTGACTTAGGCCCCATATGAAAATTTAGCCCGATTTTAAGTGAATATATTATCAGCAAAAAACTGAAGCCTATTTCACTCAAAATTGGTTTGTAAGTGTTTTCTACACTTATTAAAGATTTGAAAAAAGATAGACCCAATCGGTCCATGTTTGGACTTGAACCCCATTTTCCGGGAAACACTGATGTAGGGTCTTGACTAGGCCATTTTTTTTCTGAGCTCAAAGCAGTACGCCCAAGTTTTTATGTTTTTTTTTTAGAAATAACTCTTTAAAAATTTTTTTCTACGGGAAAACACTGATGTTTTTTCAACACTAAAAAAAATGTTGGTTAAACTAACTTGACCCTAAGTATTTTGAGTAAAAACAACTGTTAAAAAACAACTGCAGAAAAACAACTGTTGTCGGTACTTTACTGAAAATTTAGTTGACTTTAAACGACTTCATTTGAATGTTTTGATCGTTTCACTGCAGAAAATATAACAAAATTCCACAGGTTGTAAGAATTAGAAAATTCCTTAGATTTTGACGACTTTTTTCCGGAAGTTTTGATAACTTTTCCTTTGAGAAAACTTCACAGTTAATAAGCACGTGTTTTTTTACCCTCCACTTAGTGATAGAGGGTATATATAAGTTTGTCATTCCGTTTGTAACTCATCGAAATATCGGTGTAGGACCCCATAAAGTATATATATTCATGATCCCCGATCGATTTTAAGATATTCCAGCGATGTCCGTCTGTCTGTGGAAATGGTGATCACGGCCAAAATATTCAACGGATATGACTGAAACTTAACAAATTTATTTGGAGTTCTCCCGAGAAGTTTGGTATTGCATTTGAGCGATATCGGTTTAGCGGTTCAAAAGTTATGGACGAAAATGTAAGGACACCTCAAAAATTTTAGTACATTCAACATAACCTAAAAATACAAAATGCTTTAATTCGGCTGCTGGTTGACATATGTGAACATAATTGAACTCCAAGTGGTATTTAAACAAGTTCGAACATATTTTTTGACAAAAAAAGAAAAAAAATCGCAGATTTTTTTTGCGGATTTTTTTTTTTCAAAAATTTTTTTTTTTTTCAAAAGTAATTTCCTTGTAAATAAAGTTTTTTTGCAATAATTTTTTTGAAATTGTGGAGGGTATCACTACATTTGGCAAGGCCGAATTTAACTTTTTACTTGTTTTTTAATGGCTCTGATTTTCTGAGCGCTTTTCGAAATAATCTCTGATGATATTACCTCATCTAAAATCTCAGAATAATTTGAATTCTTGCAATTGAAATCATCTTTCTAAAAATATAAAAAATCCATCCGCCCATTGAACTTTTCGTTATAGAAAACCTCGAAGATCTTGTGCGCATTTTCATAGAAATTTAGGAAGGTCAAAATAACCTCATGCTTAACTACATTTTTGCGTTAAACAACCTCTTGATTCACGAACTCTAATCTCCTTAGAATTAATTCATTATAAATTATCAGACTCAAGTTATAAAAACAACTCTTGACGACTTATATTAAGAAAATTCAAATTTTAGTTTAGAATTTTCGAATAAAATTATGTTTTATGTTTAAATGTTCAAAAATCAGTACAATCAGTTCATATTTCAAAAAATCAGTACAAATCAGTACAAAGTTTTTTGATCAGTACACGTTATCAAAAATCAGTACATGTGCTGATCAAATCAGTACGAATGGTCAGCCTAGTCTTGACTGACTTGAATTTCAATTCACCCGTTTGAAATGAAGTTTTCAAAATTAAGATTTTCTTTCAAATTTCAAAAAAAGTTTTCAAAGTTTTATTCGAACCTTTGAATTTATTTTCGAGCTTAAAGGAAGTTTTCTAATTTCATTTGATTTTTTATATGAAAAACATATGAAAATGCTGTTTTGAAGTACGGATTATTGAAAATATTGAATTGTGAAAATATTAGAGGTCTTCAGAGTCTTGCTTACCAGCCTTGGTACTTGTGGTAAAAGAGCACTTTTCAAAATACATGTATTTTTTGAAAGAAGTACTCTTTTGCTACATTGCCAGGGGTGGCAATAAGACTCTGAATACCTCTATTGTATTATGCGCTTAACAGGTTAATAAAATAAATTCATTTGAAACTCTCTAACTTTTAAACCACTTTGAATGCTAATGACATATAATTTTTTTTAAATTTATTTTTGGAATTGCACCACAAACACAAACATTCATAACACTCATACGCATGTTTATTTGCTTATTTATTTAAAAAAATATCAAAAGGTATACCAAAAATCCTAAGAATTTTATTAATACTTTTTTCTTCCTTTTAATTAGAAAAACAATCTGTAAGTAAAGCCTCTACACCTAGTCCCAGACAAAATGAACGCATCATAATTGGTCATGAAAAATCTAATTCACAGGCGGAAAGACGTGCCGAAATATCGGCAGCTTTAGCTAAAAAATATGAAGGCAAATCTAGAGAGGTAATGTTAATTTGGGTAAATGTTTCTTAATAATTTAAATAAATTTTCCAAATTTAAACTTCTTTTTTAGGAACTTATGCTTATTGCCAATGGCATGGAAAATGAGGCTTTAATACAAAGACAACGTGTTAAAGAATTGGAAGATTATTTAGACAATTTATTGCTGAGAGTTATGGAAACACATCCAAAAATTTTGCAAAATCCTTACTCACGTACTACTTCAGCTAAAAGGTTAGTAAAATGGAATTCTAAAAATACTATTCTATGATTTCATATTAGTTTTAGTAAGTAACTTATACTTAAACTATATCTTATTTCTTTATTTTGCTTGTTGCTAGTTTGAAAATGTCCTTGTCTTTAAATGTTTCTAGTATTTAAGAGTTAATTTTTTTGAATTCTTGAGAATATACATGCATAAGTATATTTAATTGGAAGTTGAAAATGTAAAGACAAAATTTTGAATGTTAATCGGCTGCATACGAAATATTAATTAATTTTTTAACTTTAAGGGCGTATTACTCAATGAAAAGTTAGCTGCTAACTGCCGATTTAACGGAGCCTTATGTAAATTTGTATGAAAAAGTTAAATTTAACGGAGAGTTATTTTCAGTGTTGCCACTTCTTGGATAATTATCTAACTGTCGATTTAACGGACCCTTATGTAAATTTGTATGAAAAAGTTAAATTTAAGGGAGAGTTATTTTATAACGAGCATTGAGTAATCCAGCCTAAAAGAGAGTAATTGATATTAGTAAAAGATCAGTTTTGAAAAATATTTTTTTTTTGGATTTTGGTTTAAATGCCGGCACATGTGCACAGAAGTGGCAGGGTCTTCTTCCAATAGATCAAGCACCAAACACAACCACTAAATTCATAATGGAAGGCATGAAATCAATGTGAGTAACGTCTGAGTTTTTTAATTGGTGCTCCACCAGTATATCAATCCAATGATTTTTTAATGGTCTTCACCAGGGTAATTATTCAATCCAATATGATTTGTCTTCGTCAAACTGATTCCACCATTTACAAAATGGCAGACAATAGACTCCAAGCGTCAAAACGTGTGCTATAGCCTGTCGGAAAAATTGCCTTCTTTTATAATTTCGCTTGGTAATATGAAAAAATGATGCGTATTACAGTGCTGATGATAAAAAAATAATTAAAAAAATGATTGATTTTTTTGAATATCATAATTATATAACCAGAATACTTTCGGCCTTTTCCTTACTTCAGATCCTGAAAAATGTGAAGTAAGAACATTTGCACCTCTTAGTAATTCGGAGCACCTACCATTTCCGCTTCATTCTCGTACTCCGAACTTCGTAACATTTTAACGACAGCTACGAAGCGTTCAGTTTTCATATACAAGAAGGCTCGTTGGACAGAGCTCAGCTACTTTTACCGGCTTTTCAATTGGAAACTTTGTTTTCTTGACGACAACGTTGACATCGCGACAAAAATGTTATAGTGTTATTTGTTCTTTCGAAGCGCATTCCGGCAAAGCCAATAAATAAATATTGGTTTAACCAAACTTGCAACAATGCAGATAGATCCAGGGAAGAAGCTTCAGAAATTGGCGTAACAACAAAAACTGATCTAGTATAGTTTCTTCAAAAGAAACTATATGAACATTTTATACAGATCGAAAGATTTTTTGAAGGCCTATCAGATGGTGTATAGGTCGTGCCAAATTCGGCTTCGTTAAGGTTAGTTTATATGGATAGGTTTAAACGTACGACCGTTAAAATCATATATAATAATCTCTATTAAAATTAAGCTGACCCGTATTTTTGCGTTTGGCGAAATTCTTGCAAGTTCGTATTTGTTCGGATTTTCCCGAATGACCACATTTTTTCATAAGGTTGTTGTTGTTGTAGCAGATGCAGAAAGTATCATACTCTAAGTTATAAAATTTTAATTAATGTTGATGTTGTGTTATATTGTTGTCAAGGTTCAGAAACCTCGCTACATCTACGGGTTGAGTCCAGAGGGATATGGGCTGTAGGTTTGTGGGATTGGAAACACAATTAAACATTATTTTATCAACATACACGTTTCCACAAAAAAATTAGGGCTGCATTATAAAAAGTAGCGATTTTATAGCCAAAATTAAAAAACATGTGATTTGGGAAATCGCCAATGGACGTAACTAAACAAAAAACTTTTTAATATTTTTTGATTTATTTTGATTCATATTTATTTAAAGAACGTCCTCACAAAATTTTAGCCAAATTCATTAAAAAACAACAAAGTTATTAACAAATTTAAAATATTATTCATTACTGTTTTTTGCTTCTCCTGTAAAATTAATAAAATGTTAGTTAGGGCCTTTTGCATTTTAGGTGACGTTATGCAAATTTCGGTACAATCGGTGGGTGCCCTCTGAAAGACCTCCCTCAACACAAAAAATAAAAATTAGTTACTAAAATGATTATATCAATTAATATTTTAATTGATTTTGCACCTATCACGAAAGTAATAATATCAATTACTAAAATTTGTAAAAGTTTAATAAGGAAAATTTGCATTTATTATCAATTCATTGAAATTTGCGAAATCAATTAAAAAATTTAATTATATCAATTAAAGAAATGATTAAAAACTAAAATGAAATTTTTAAAATTTTCAATTAAAAGTTTTCCCCTAAAATTTTTTCTGTGTTGTAAGTCGTGAAAACCTTTACGAACAGCGTCTTCGTGCTAAAGTTCTTTCGGCTTCTCGGGGTAGTAAGAGCTTTTTGTCGTTTGTTAAAAAGTTAAGGAGATGCTAGTTCTTCTATCCCGAAAAGTCGACCAAGTGTTCACTGAACCGGTTGATAAAGTTAACCTGTTATCTGGTCTCTTTGTAAGAAATTCTTTAATACCGGAAACCAATCAACCACTAGCCGAACTACAATATTATGCTTAGGAAATTGTTTTTAGAACTTGTGCAGTTAAAAAGGATCTAGCAGATCTTAAAGAAAAAAGTCACTGGGCCCGATGGTATACCACTACCCGTGCCTATTCAATAGTCTCAAGTACAGAACACATCTCAGCTGTACCCAATTTCGGGACTTTTAAAATAAATTTTAAAATTAAAAAAAAAAAAAATTGGCAAATAAAAAAATCTAAAAGCCTTTATAATGAATTTTTTACTCCAAATCGCAAAAACATGCTAAAAATTTTTAACATGATAATGTTTTTAGGCTGGTGTCTAATTTTAAAAAAGTTGCAGGACGCCACCTCAGTTTGACTATATAAGCTAACGACTAACAAAAAAGAAAATTGGAATTACTGTTTTCGTTTTCTTAAAACCAAAAATTTTACAAACTTGGGTTTGTAACTTGGATAATAATTCACCTCGTGGTGACTAACAAAAATATTCACCAGCTGGTGAATAAAACGTAACATAATTATTTTCATCAATATTTTTTTTTTTCATCAATATTTTTTTTTTTTTTTCATCAATATTTTTTTTTTTTTCATCAATATTTTTTTTTTTTTATCAATATTTTTTTTTTTTGACCAAAATTTTTTTTTTTTTCATCACAATTTTTTTTTTTCATCAATATTTTTTTTTTTTTTCATCAATATTTTTTTTTTTTATCAATATTTTTTTTTTCATCAATATTTTTTTTTTCATCAAAATTTTTTTTTTTTTTCATCAATATTTTTTTTTTTATCAATATTTTTTTTTTTATCAATATTTTTTTTTTCATCAATATTTTTTTTTTCATCAATATTTTTTTTTCATCAAAAAATTTTTTTTTTTCATCAAAAGTTTTTTTTTTTTCATCAAATTTTTTTTTTTTTTCATCAATATTTTTTTTTTTTTATCAATATTTTTTTTTTATCAATATTTTTTTTTTCATCAAATTTTTTTTTTTTTTCATCAATATTTTTTTTTTTCATCTATATTTTTTTTTTTCATCAATATTTTTTTTTTCATCAATATTTTTTTTTTTTCATCAATATTTTTTTTTTCATCAAAATTTTTTTGTTTTTTTTCATCAATATTTTTTTTTTTCATCAATATTTTTTTTTTTCATCAATATTTTTTTTTTCATCAATATATTTTTTCATCAATATTTTTTTTTTCATCAAAATTGTTTTTTTTTTCATCAATATTTTTTTTTTCATCACCCTAGTAAAAAAGTTTTGATATAATGATATATAAATTGATACAATCATGTTAAATTATATATGAGTTTTTATATGTTCAGATCTAAATTTATCTGTGATTTATTGCGGATCCATTTTCTTATCTGGGGTTATACATAAATATATCTGACTTTATGTAATTATATAAATCTATATTAATTTATATAAAATAAGATCAAGTGGATTTAGTTGGATGTGACCAAAATTCGGATCTAATTATATCATTTTTTATATATGTGTATCTAAAATAATACATTTAGATCAATATCTGATCCAACTCGATACAGCCAATTTTGAGATCAAATTAGATCAAAAAAGTTTTTTTTTTTACTCGGGCAATATTTTTTTTTTTCATCAATATTTTTCTTTCATCAATATTTTTTTTTGTTCATCAATATTTTTTTTTTTCATCAATATTTTGTTTTTCATCAATATTTTTTTTTTTTCATCAATATATTTTTTTTTTTCATCAATATATTTTTTTCATCAAAAAAAAATTTTTTTTCATCAATATTTTTTTTTCACAAATTTTTTTTTTATAAATTTTTTTTTTTAATAAAATATTTATTTTTATCAATAAAATTTTTTTATTAAAATCCTTTTCTTCATCAAACACTTTTAGTTATCGAAAAACATAGACAAACAGATAGATGAATATCACTAGAATGTCTAAGAAAGCATTACGGATCAATAATATATAAACATAATAGCGTCCTCGACCGATATTTCAATGCATTTTGCATATAATGACAAATTAATATAGCGTTATTTTTCCTAGAAAAATTTTGCTTTGGAAAAAACACCTACTTGTACAGCAAAACATTATCATGATTCAATGGTTTGGGCACGAGTACAAACTTCGCAGACATTTTTAATTAAATTTTTACTTAAAAAAAAAAAATTCCAAACAATTTTGGAAAAAATTTGTTTAAAAAAAATTTTTAAATTATTTTTAATGAAATTTTTCCTCCAAACCGCAAACAAAATTGTGTCTGAGACTTAAAAAATGTTGAAATTTTTTTTGGGGCTTATAAAATTTTGATATATCCTATTATCTCCGGTCACGTGATAAGTAGTTTTGAGACAGTTTAGTGATAAGTCAAATTGTCACCTGTTACGTGATAGTCATTTAAGTGATACGTCCCGTTTTCACCAGTCACGAGCAGTGTTGCCAGATAAGGGGATTTGTCCCCAAAATGGGGATTTCGAGTTTGGTTTGGGACAAGATTTCCAGGGGAGGGATTTGGGGATTTCGCTAATTTTTGGGGATTTTTTCTAATATATGGTGATTTTTTTTTCAAAAATTAAAAATTTAATTTTTAAAATTGTTAAAACCATTACCAATTAATGAGATTGACATTGGTACAGAATGCAGTCAAAAATTACAACTGCACTTAAAAAATTATGTTAGTAAAATCAACTGAAAATGTCAGTTAAAATTACTGCTTTTTAAGTTATTTTGGGGTCAACTACTTTTTCAGTTAAATCAACTAACAATGTTAGTTATTTTAACTGACAAAAAACAACTGACTTAAACTACTTACATTTGTAGTCAAAACAAATAAAATGTAGTAAAAATAAAATAATCAATATAATTTTTTTTTATCCAAAAAATTTTTCAGAAAAAAAATTGAAGACCAATTTTTTCAGTTTTTTTTCTTTTTTTCAAAAAAAAAAGTTGTGAAAAATAAAAAAAACAAAATTTACACACTTTTCTCAATTCAAAAACCATATATAAGAAATCAAAAAATTATAATACATAATTATAATTAGAGCCTGAGCTCGACTGTCTTTACAGAAAACAATAATTTAAAAATAACGACTATAAGTCGCCCTAAGTGGCAATCAGTATCTTTGGAAAAATGGCAACACCTAACATTTGTGTCTAAAATATAGACCATGTCTGGCAATGTTTGCAAAAATAAGTACTTAGATCAGAATTGATGAAGGAGAGGAAGAAGAATAATGATTACTAAAAATAAAAGTTTGTTTACACATTACAATAACAAGTCTTCTGTGAGAAAAAAACCACAGCAACAACTACACTCGAATTGAAAAAATCAGATTTTGTTGATACTTGCTTAACAGCCTACTTGGCGTATCGGTCTAGAGTGATTGTACGTTACAAGCAGTTAATAGCAAAGTATTACAGATGATGATGAATTCAATTCTTGTCGGCTGCGATCTGTAAATAATTTTCACATATAGAGTTTTATTGTATATATATTAGAGTGTCCCTTATTTTGGAAATGTTGGAAATCTTGAGACGGTACCCGCTCATTTTTTTCCTTTTGACTTAAAAATAACTCAGGAAAAATTTTACGCCCCTAGGACCACGCCTTCCCTACGCGACGGGGCCTTAAAGAGCGGGGCCTAAAAAATCATTTTTCCATACAAACCAAAAAAATTTTTTTTTTATTTTTAATTTTTTTGTTATTAATTATTATATTACTTGGTTTGCTTATTCACGACAAAAAATTTGATTTTGGAGGGATAAGTCTTTCAGCGCTAAAAAATTTTTCGCAAAAAAAAATTTGGGCGGCCGGGGTCCTACAGTAAAAAATTTTTAAAAAATATTTTTTTTTAGTTTTGACCAGCAACGGTTTTAGTTGCTATGTTGCTTTAAATGATATATATTCCAAAAAAAAAATTATTCATATCTGTGACATCTTTATCTTTTTCGAAAAAAAAAATTTTGAGCCGTAGGAATCCTACGGTAAAAAATTTTTAAAAAATATTTTTTTTTAGTTTTGAAAAACAATGGTTTTAGTTTTTATGTTGTTTTTAATGATATATATTCCAAAAAAAATATTATTCATATTTGTGACATTTTTATCGTGTATCGAAAAAAATCATCAATGCATTTTTTACCCTTTTTTAGAACACGATTAAGATGTCACAGATACAAAAAATATTTTTTTATGAATATATATCATTTAAAGCAACATAGCAGCTAAAACCATTGCTGGTCAAAACTAAAAAAAAATATTTTTTAAAAATTTTTTACTGTAGGACCCCGGCGGCTCAAAATTTTTTTTTGCGAAAAATTTTTTAGCGCTGAAAGACTTATCCCACCAAAATCAAATTTTTTGTTGTGAATAAGCAAACCAAGTAATATAATAAATAATAACAAAAAAATTAAAAATCAAAAAAAAAATTTTTTGGTTTGTATGGAAAAATGATTTTTTAGGCCCCGCTCTTTAAGGGCCCGTCGCGTAGGGAAGGCGTGGTCCTAGGGGCGTAAAATTTTTCCTGAGTTATTTTTAAGTCAAAAGGAAAAAAATGAGCGGGTACCGTCTCAAGATTTCCAACATTTCCAAAATAAGGGACACTCTAATATATATATATATATATTTGTTCCTTTTACTCCTACAAGGAGCATAGGGCCGTTTTATTGACTATTAACTAAATAAATTTGACATTAAAAGTTTTTCTGAAGATTATTATAACTGGATAATATGAAACTAGTAAGAAACAAACCAGGATGTCTTAAATTTTTAGAAAAATTAAAATTTTTCTTTCACACTTTTCTCAATTCAAAACCATATATAACAAATCAAAAAATTATAATACATAATTATAATTAGAGCCTGAGCTCGACTGTCTTTACAGAAACAATAAAATAGTATTTTTTTTTTTAAATGACAAAAAAAGGGTTTTTTATTCAAAATAAAATATTTCTAATCAAAATTGTTAATTTTTTTCACGTTAAAAAATGTACTATCCTTTAAAAAAGGCATTGTGAAGGGTATTCATAGATTCGGCAAAGTCGAATTTAACTTTTCTTCTTCTTAAAAATGAGATTGAAATTTTAAAAATCCCATACTAGAATACTTTTGAGAATTTTTTTGGATTTTTTTTAAAGGATTTAAAAAACTAAATTTTTTAATAAAAGACTTGAAACTTGAACCATTTTTGAAGAACTTATGAAAGATATATGAAAGAAATGAACAAACAACCAGTTTTTGAAAATTCGATATCTTTTGAGCGGGTCTTCAAAAAAATTTACCATGACGGAGTTTTCGAAGGATACTAAAAACTGTAAAAAATTTTGAAAATCTAAAACGAAAAATTTACTAAGTGTCCGATTTAACATGGAATGCCCTACATGTATTCTTGAAATTTTATTTCTTCTTAAAAAAAAATAGTTTCGCCTTTAGGTGCGCTAACGAAGCAAGTTGAATTTTTTTACCTTCTTTTTGGGAAAGCTGCCTTCAGTTGCGTTTTAAGATTCAAAAATCAGACGATTGTCGATTCTCACTTTATGTGATGTTTCGATACATTCAACTCCTTTTTGCATACAAAATTTTGTCTTTATTTCCAAAAAAAAAAAAAAAAAATAATTAAAATAGTTTGCCCTAGCTTAGCTTTTTGTTTTTTTTTTTACTATTCCGTGCACTACCATAAAAGTTTTCATAATTTCATTAATATTTTAATTTTTGCACACATTCATCTAAATGTTTGTTTGTATTTGTGTTTTATTTGTAAGTGAAAAAAAAGGATTAACAAAATTTTTAATTTAGTTTTAAAAATTACATCAATATGAACGATTTTTTGTAAGAATGCTAAAAATATAAAAACGATGCACGTTAAAAACAAAATCCTACATACTACTACTCTCTCTCTCTCTGCATGAACTGAGAATTTTTGAAGCTCACTCAAAAACAGAAAAGGCACAAGTAAGATACATTTTTAAATAATTTTTTTTTAATTATTTTTTTTTTAATATTTTTTTTTAAATATTTTTTTTAGTTTATTTTTTTAATATAATGCTTTTTTTTATTAGAAATAAAATAATTCCTTGATAAAACAAGGATTTCAAAATAATTAAAATTTTGCTAAGTTTTGAATATAAGTTTTAAATAAATTTTTGCAATTTAAACTAATATATAAAATTTAAAATTTTTTATATTTTAACTTTTTATTACAGCGGTTAACAAATTTGGCAGTAATAAATTTTTCCAAAAAAATTTTATCATCACAAAAGGAAAAATAAAAAAAAACAGAAATCATCACCATGTTGCCTTCAAAGTGCAAAATTAAAGTGCTTTTATTGTATTTGTTGAGATCCATGATATTTTTACAAATCTACTATAAATTAAATAAATTATAAAATTAACTATTACATATATATTTACAAAAAAAATTCTTATAACAATTTTAAAATGAAATTATTTATCTAAATTCAAAATTTTTTTATTAATGTTTATTTCGATAGTATTGACATAGATAACTTTTTTTTTTTTTAATTGTATTAACGAAAGAAACAAAATTTTAATGTATTTTTTTTTAAATAATTGATGTCAAAAAAGATTTATTAGTTAATAAGTTTTATAGATTAATGTGTATTTATTTATAATAAAACAAATATAAACAAGAAATTATAACCAATGGCCAAATTCTTTAACTTTTAAAAAAAGAAAGGCTTAAAATTTGCAACATCCCGAGTATAAAGTTCTAGAGTTCGTTTGGTGACTATATCACTTCATCTGTTTATCGGATATCATCATTTTTTTAAAGGATTTAGGGGAGCTAAAAAGAATGCCGGTATTTTTTTGGAAAAACTTTCACTCCTTGGGGTGGTTCAAAGCATCTGAAAACGCGGATTTTGAGCTGATTTTTCTGCAGAGAAAAAACGGCTGAATATATTGCAAATCTGATTTCACCAGTCGATTCTACAACAAAAATTAATACAGTAGCAGTTTTTTGAACTCTTAAAAAAAGTTCCAATAACCCACAGCAGGGGGCGGAAAATCTATTTTTTTTTTTAAATTAAAAAGGCAGCTTTTGCTAAGAAAATTGCTACAAAAAGAACCTTTCTATCACAACCCATTAAAAAGTTATAAGGCTTCAAAGTTTTTTTTTCTAGTGGGAAAAATATTAAACACGGACCGAAATTTGAAAATATTTTGGATGCGTAAGCAGTCTGGATACTCGTTTTCGATTTTCCTCACAATGCTGATTCCAAATCTGTTTTCCAAAATATTCCGTAATGTCAGGTTTTTGAGATAATTGAGGTCAAAGTTCACAAAAAACGCATTTTTGTGCATTATTGAGAGCATTTTTTTGTGATGTTTTTGGACGATATTCTGGGATCATAAAACCTGTTTTCGATTAACATTTCGATGCTGATTCTGAATCTAGTTTTCAAATTTTTCTATCACGTCATGTTTTTGAGAAAATTGAGGTCAAAGTTCTCAAAAAACGTGTTTTTGTCCATTGTTGAGAGCTTATAACTTTTTAACGGGTTGTGATTAGGGCTGTCAATCCCGAAATCCCGAATCCCGAAATCCCGGGATTTTTATCATAAAATGAATCCCGAATCCCGGGATTTTTAAGCTCAAATCCCGGGATTTTTTAAATATTAAAAATGTATGAGAATTTATTTTTAAAAATACAACTTTGTTCAATTATTGTTACATTTACATCAACAAATTAAAACTAAAACTTTTTTTGAATTTTCAACGTAGCTGGCCACGAATTTTGCTAAGCTGAGAATTCTACCCAGGCTTGCTGAATAATAGTCCAACGCACTAACCATTAAGCCACAGTCAAGAAGCCCTTTGACCAAAGTTTGCAGGTTTTTGCGAAAATATTCTAAAAAACCAAAACTTTGAACGAAGGGCGCCACGGGTAAATTTAATCCGATTGGCCTCAAATGTGTACCACATAAGTTTAAGGTCTAGGAGAATAAAAATTTTTCGGGACGTTCAAAATTAGAAGAAAAACTTTTTTTATACCAAAAAATGCAAGTCTAATGTATTATATTATTACATTTCCACTTTAAATGTTTTTACTATTTTAAATTTTCTTTAAATTAGTTTTAAAATTATACAGTACAACAACCAAAATCGGAATGGGATGAAACCAAAAGCAAAAAAAAGTTGTCATTTTCCATAACAAACCCCTCAAGACTTTTTTTAGTTCATTGCTAAATATTTAATATTAATAATTACTTGAAAACTGCATAAGTGGCGTATACTTAATTTTTTAATTGCCTTTAAATAAAATAAGAATAATTAGAAATCATTTTTTTTAATAATTTCGTTGTAGTGAAATCGACCCAAGAGTTTTCTTGGGAATCAAACTCACGACTCCCTGCTTAATAGGCTGGGACGATACCAACTAACACACAGTAGCCCCTTAATATGCACAATAAAATTGAAACATAAAGAGTCTACTATTTTTTACTTTTGTAATCAAAGAAATTTAATCCCGAAATCCCAAAAAATCCCGGGATCCCGAAAAATCCCGTGATCCCGGGATTTCGATTTTCAAATCCCGAATCCCGGGATTTTAAAAAACTGATCCCGTTTGACAGCCCTAGTTGTGATAGAACGGAAAATTTGGTATCATTTTGTTAAGCTGAAAATGCCCTTTAATTGTGCATATTTAAAAAATTAATTCAAAAAGAAAATGGAAATACCTTATACTTCCGCCCTCTGTGGTGGGTTTTTGGAACTTTTTTTAAGAGTTTGAAAAACGACCATTGTATTATTTTTTGCTGTAGAATCGACTGGTGAAATCAGATTTGCGATATATTCAGCCGTTTTTGCTCTGCAGAAATATCAGCTCAAAATTCGCGTTTTCAGATGCGTTGAACCACCCCCAGGAGCGAATTTTTTTCCAAAAAAATACCGCCATTCTTTTTAGTTTCCCTAAATCCTTCAAAAAAATGATGATACCGGCACATCAAATTTTCAAAATTAACTCTAATAATTATATAAGACTATATATTTTATATATGATTTGATAAAAATATATAATTATATCCGAATTTTTTTATATACAATTTTATCAAATTTTATATAAATTTATAAGATTTGGTCAAATTAGACATAATTTGATACCATTTTATAAACTTTTTTTTTATCAAATTAGATATAATTTGATAAAATTTTATATAATTTTATATAAATTTATAAAATTTGATAAAATTATATATAATTATATCCGATTTTTATACCCTCCACTTAGTGATAGAGGATATATATAAGTTTGTCATTCCGTTTGTAACACATAAAGTATATATATTCATGATCCCCGATCGATTTTCAGACATTCTAGCGATGTCCGTCTGTCTGTGGAAATGGTGATCACGACCAAAATACTACACGGATATGACTGAAACTTAACATATTTATTTGAGCGATATCGGTTCAGCGGTTCAAAAGTTATGGACGAAAATGTAAGGATACCTCAAAAATTTTAGTACATTCAACATAACCTAAAAATACAAAATGCTTTAATTCGGCTGCTGGTTGACATATGTGAACATAATTGAACACCAAATGGTATTTAAACAAGTACGAACATAGTTTTTGACAAAAAAAAAAAAAATCGCGGATTTTTTTTTTACCGAAATTTTTTTTTTAAAAATTTTTTTTTTCAAAAGTAATTTCTTTTTAAAAAAAGTTTTTTGGAATAATCTTTTTGAAATTGTGGAGGGTATCACTACATTCGGCAAGGTCGAATTTAACTTTTTTTTACTTGTTTTTATATAAAACTTTATCAAATTTTATATAATTTTATAAAATTTTATCAAATTATATCTAATTTGATAAAAACCTTTATAAAATTGTATCAAAATATGTCTAATTTGTAAAAATTTTATCAAACTCGATAAAATTATATAAATTTTTTTAACAAATTCGGATATTTTATATAAAATAATTTTATCTAATTTTATCTAATATATATAATTATATAATTGTATCAAATTATATATAATAATATATTAACTTTTTTACTCGGGATATTAAAAAATTGTTAGTTCAACTAGTATGATGTTTTTATTTTACTTTCAATTCTTTTTTTAAAATGTTAATTTTCAAAACCACTTTTTTTTAAATAAAAATATTTTAGTATTGAAAAAATTAACATCATACATACAAATCGATTTTAAAAATTATTATATTTACAAACTCAATTTAATTTTTTAATTCAACAATTATGACTTTTTTAGTTTCTAAAAATTCTAGAATCGTTTCCATGTCAACAAAATTTTAATTTTATAAAATTTCCAAGTTTTTAATTTCCCCAAAAATGGTTTTAACAGTTACTGAATTTGGTCTCATTTTATTTTAAATGAAATTTATATAAAAAAACTAAGTATTTTTTCGATTCACTTTTAAAACCCCCTATTAATTTTATATAATTGTTATTTTATTTGTTTTTACTGATTTTTTTGTGTGTCTAAATTGATTAATATTATTAGTTGTATTTTTGTATTATTTTTTAAAAACAATGTTAACTTTATATATTAAATTTTAATAAAAAAATCAAATTTAATATCTTAAAAGGATGTTGTTTAATTTACTAAACGGTCTAATTTTTATTTGGGACTACATATTTTTTTTTTTATATGGCAGAATAGGTGGGAAAAAGTTTGCCTCTATGTTTTCTTTTTAAATCTGCTAAATAAAATTATTAAACATAAAAGTTTAAAAACTGGGAGGAGTTTAAAAATTGGAGAGGCAAGCGTTTTTCCTCAAATATCCTCAAAAAAATAAATATAATTAAAAAATGCGGCAAAAAAAAAAAAATTTTGGTAGAACTCTTGCCGCTCCAATTTGTATAAATCTCACAACTGTCCTTTCAAAAAAAAAACATTTTTTTTGGGATATTTTGTTTATATATTTGGGGACAACGGGAAAAAGTTATCTGGCAACACTGTCTGCAAAATAATATTATAATATAATTTATAGCATATTTTAGGGCGAACTCAGTTGTATGGAGTTACCATACTTACAATTGTGGCTTTTGATCGTGTAAAAAATTCTGGCATGTTTTTAGGCGGTCAGTTTTTTAACTCATTTCCGGCCAATTCAACTACCCAGGCAGAAACTACCAACCCTACACAAAAAAATGGTCCCAGCAAAGCACTGTATTTTTACACTCTGTGGTACAGGGTATTATGACTTTGTGCAGATGTTTGTAACTACCCGAAATATTGGCTCTAGATCCACGATCGACTCAGAATAACTTTTTGAGACATTCTAGCGATGTCCGTCCGTCCATATAAACGGTGTAAACACGATACATGTCGAAATTATTAATGATACAGGCCGCAATTATTTGGCTGAAATTTGAAACTTAAGCTCGTTTGACCTAAGGACGAAGCCCATTGAAAATGGAATTTAATCAGTCCATGTTTAGACCTAGCCCCATACATAGGTCTGCTTTAATGTTGACTCAAACGACTCTAATAACCGTATTGTAATAGATATCCTTTCGAATTTTGGCAGGTAAATGTGTTTTGTATTCAACTGACCCCCACCATTTTTCTCATAGTGCACATAGGGGCAGCCATATGGGGCCTGCTGGCAACAATTCAATTTTTAAAAAATCTATTTTGTTAATTTTTCTACTTTTCTACATTTAACTTTTCTACACTTAACTGCATTTTTACTTTTGGGATTAATCCATTCTTCCTTTTTTGGCACTGTGTAAAAGTTAAAAAACAAAAAAATTATTGTAAATAGCCTTAAGTTGAAAACTCAAAATGAAAGGTAAGTCAATAAATATTGTTAGAACTGTACACCTGAATTTAAAGGTAATTTCAGCACAAAACATTTGCACCATTCTGATCAAATTCCAGTTAATATTAAAGTTGTTATGGTCGTTCAAAAAACACTTTTTTTATAAAATTATTAAAAACAAAAGTTTGAAGGTCAAAAAGTTCAGAGTTTTCCTAAATCATCTTTAGATATTTTTGTGCAGTGGTAAGTGGTACAATTCTGAACTGTACCCAATTATACAAACTTGCAATAAAAGTGCGGTTTTTGTGCAGTTGCAAGTTTATACTATTCAACCTCGTGCAGTCCATACCAATAAAGTTAGACCACTGAAATTTGACACGAATATGTCTAATGGTCATAGGCAGATTAGGTCCCTAAATGGACAAAATTAGAGCAGGCCAAAAAAGTTTCCCCCTTGAAGAACTAAAAAAAATTTGAAAACATGATTTTTTTAAGTTTTTTGTACTTTTGTTCAAAATATCATATATTTTTATGACATAAGAAGTTCCTTAACCTAAAAAAAAAATAAGGGAAATGACATTTTTTTCGTACCGCCCCCTTTTGGGGACGTGAATGTGAAACTTATATGTAATTATTGATAAAATTGTTTTATTTAAGCATAAATATTAGAGTTGTCAATTATTCGCCTTTCAACTTTGTTCGAATAATTCAAATAATTGTTTTTGTTCGTTCGATCAAACGATTAAATCTAAAAAATTATTCGATTAATCGATGAGAATAACGAATAAAAAAAGTGGTTATTTAAAAATATTTTTTACTAACAAAAAAATAAACAATTTACACAAAAAACTTAAAAATAAAATAACTAATTTTTTATTAACAAAAAATAAGTAAAAAAACTTATAAATTGAATAACTGAATTCACTTTTTTGTGCAAAAAATACGAAAAAAAAACTTAGAATTTGAATAATTTTATGTTGGGGGAGTCGGCGGGGACGTTGGAATTATACAAAAAATCATGAAAAAAAATTGTTTTTTTTTTGGTGTTTTAGTTCTTTAAGGATGAACATTTTTCCGCCTCGTCCGATTTTGTCTCCGAGCTTGACCAGCCTATGACCGTAAGACATAATCGTGCCTAACTTCAGGAGTATAGCTCTTTTATTTTGGACGATACTCACACAGGGCACGATACCCTCCACAGACAGACAGACAGAAGGACATCGCAAGAATGTCTTAAAATCGATCACTGATCAATAATATACATATATTGTATGGGTTCTACACTCAGAAAATTATGTAAGTTACTACTTGTGAGTTATTTGTATATTTTACAGTAGTTAGTTGTTTTCAACTACAAAGTCAGTTGTTTTTGTATGAAAAATATTAAACAACTATTTCTGTTAGTTATTTTAAGTCGTTTTTTTGAACAACTAACAAAAAAGTACTGTGATGTAGTAACAGTTATTTAAAGAAGTTAATTTTATTTTTTTTTTAAATTTTCAAAGTTTTTTCCCAAAAAATAAAAATTTTCGTTTTTTTTTTTTTTACAACTTTAAAAAAAAAAAAAAAATTGGAAAAAATTTAGTCTTAATTTTTTTGTTGAAAAATGTTTTGAAAAAATAAAAATTATATATAAAAAAAATATTAAATTAATTCTTTTATTTTTACTACATTTTAGTTGTTTTGACTACAAATGTAAGTAGTTTTTACTACATAAGTCAGTTGTTTTTTGTCAGTTAAAATAACTAACATTGTTAGTTGATTTAACTGAAAATGTAGTTGACCCCAAAATAACTTACAAAGTAGTTATTTTAACTGACATTTTCAGTTGATTTTACTAACATAATTTTTTGAGTGTAGACGGATATTTCGATACTGTAGTGGGAGGGTATAAAAAAATAATTGTTCGATTAATTGACATAAATTAATCGATTTATTCGTTATTCGAAAATCGTAATTTTTTAATTAATCGATCAAGAGTTTGGTTTTGTTTGATCGATTAATGGAATTATTCTTAATTGGTTGACAACTCTAATAAATATCATACAAAATAAATCTATAAATATTTATAGCGAGAAAAAGGTATCTCCAGAAAGCTTCAACACCCCAACCATCATTCTTCTTGTAGCCCCTATACAAATCACCTTGCCGAAAATTTCATTAATCTCTCAAATTTTATGAAAACTGAAAATATTTTTTAAAAAAGTTTGTTTGTGGGTGTTTATTGCGTGCTTTAATAACACTACTCTACAAAAATCTATTTTTTTTTGCACAGACTTCTAAAGAACATTTTCTAAAGTATTTTGGCCTCCTAAACATCAGAAAAATTTTATCAAATCGCCTTTTCGAGATATAGCCATTTACATATTTTGCGGACCAAGCCCTCAAAACAGACAAATTTTTTAATATTGGAAAAGTGTGTGTTAAAGTTATCCAAATTTTTTTTTATTCGAATTCCCAATAAAATTAGCTAACTTTTGCAAGAAATCCGGACTCGATACGATCAAGGATATCATCAGGACATTATAAGGAAGTTCAAAATTTTTAATTCTTTTGCAAATATTTTTGGATAAAATCCATGTACTTAATATTTTTGAGAAACAAGACCCTCTATCTATCATAAAATCCCCAATAGTGCAAAATTTAAAAAAACAAATTATATGTGAGATTCAGTAGTTGATTTAAAAAAATATTGTAGAATATCGAATTTTAATTACTCTAATAATACGCGAAATAAACATTTTGCTCTCCTGAAAAGTGGTGTTTTTTTAGATAGAGAGTTTTGAATATAGGCCCTCGACATACTCATTGGATTTTGAACTTTAATCCCAGGTTCTCTTTATTGGAGTGTCTACCTTACATACATACTTTGACTAGTAAGTTTCTTGCAAAGTTCGGATACTTATAAGAACATAACTAAAAAAGGACATTTTGAAATTCCTTATAATGTCCTGATGGTATCCTTGATCGTATCCAGTCCGGATTTCTCGCAAAAGTTAGGTAAATTTATTGGGAATTCGAATAAAAACAAGTGAGAGTGTTAAATTCGGCTATGCCGAATCTATGATACCCTCCAACATGTTAAAACATATAAAAAATCCAAGGTCGTTTTTTTGGGGGGGGGTCTCGGTGGGGTGGTGAGGGATACTTTCCCTATCGCGATAAATGTTAACTAATTTATTTATTATGCTTTTTGCAATTTAGTAATACCATTTTCTCATTATTTTAATGGTTTTTTTAAATCCACGCCCACAAAAGGGGGCGGGTAGAAAAAACTAAATTTTCCAGCCCCCTGGGTCTAAGTTCAGGAGTTTAAACCCCTTCTGACATAAAAAGATTTCATTTGTTTAACAATAATGGCAAAAAAAGATGTAAAAATGGCGTTTTTTAAGAGGTTTTTTTAGTTTGTTAAGGGGGAACTTTTTTCTCCTGGCCCGATTTTGCCCATTTCCGAACTTAACCGGCCTATGAACATTATACATATTCTGACCAATTTTCAGGGGTCTAGCTCTTTTATTTTGGACTGAAACGTGTTTTATACAGACGGACGGACGGACGGACGGACGGACATTCATAGAACGACTTAGAATCGATCATAGATCAATAATATATATACTTTATGGGGTCCCCGACCGATATTTTTATGCGTTACAAACGGAATGACAAAGTGAGTATACCCCCATACTGTGGTTGGAGGGTATAAAAATATGAATAACTTTAACATACACTTTTCTAATAATAAAAAAAAATTCGGTTTTGAGGGCTTGGCCCACAAAAAATTAAAATGCCCATATCTCGAGAAGGCGATTCGATACAACTTTTCTGATGACAGATTCGTGTTTAGGAGGCCAAAATACTTCAGAAAATGTGTTCAAAATGTCTGTGCAAAAACCTTGTTGAGTAGTGTAATCAAATCTGTTTATAATTGAACCATTTTTGGACTTTAGCGCCATATGAAAATTTCGACCGATATTCTGTTAAAGCAGTTTATTTGCCTTTTTCACTCAAATTTGGTTTGTGAGTGTTTTTTACACTCATTAAAGATTTGACAAAATATGGATCCAGTCGATCCATTTTTGAACTTTGGACCAAAACGAAAAAAATACCAAACAATTTTTGTGTCCGGTATTTTTCCGTATTTTTCTGCCTGGGTTACATAAAAATACCAACAGTAATTTAATAATTAAATTCGGACATAATATTGTTAAAAATAACACAAAAATCCCATAAACCCTAATCACCATATGAAACTCATTGAGAGTTTATTAAAATTTAAATAACCGGGAAATTCAATATTATACAAAACTATTTTACCTGTGAATCTGTTCCTTTTGTTTTGGAAATTTTCTTATTGTTCAAACAAATATGTTTTTCCAATATGAAAAAAACTTAGTTTTTGTGTGTTTCTCCCAAAAACAAAACAACTTTTTGCCAAACCCTGTCCTTAGCAACTTGCACGTCACATGCATTTTTCAACACGATTTAAGTTCGAAACGAACTCAAACATTTCATTACACAAAACAACACAAAAATTCTACCTAAAACATATGAAATTTTCCTTAAAACATTTCAGTATCATTGCAAACTCGAAACAATAGATATCGAATAAATAATAATAATAAGAAAATAAGATGCGAGCGCGTTCTTTTTTATTTTTTTGTTAAATAAATTTAAACAAATGAAAATTTAAATATACATATATAAACAACTAAACATATAAATAATACTTATGCAGTAGTGTTAAAATTAGCAGTAGATAGTAATGTGTAACATTTATAATTAAAACAAAACAACAAAAAAAAAAAAATATTTAAAAAATTTCAAATATTTAAAAAAAATTGAAATAAAATCTAAAAAAAAATATTGAAAACAGCCAAGAGAATACAATAAACAAGCACAGCAAAACAAAAAATGATGTTAAATATTTAAATAAAAAAAATTTAATTGTTAAACAACGTAAGTGATTTGGAAAAAAAAGAAATTTAAACAATTTTTAAAAAAGAAAAAAAAAAAATATTTAGATCAATAAGATATAAAAAATAAAACAGAATACAAAATTCTTAAGAATTTAGTTTGAAAACAAATTTAAATAATTTTTAGTTAAAACCAATTTGAAAACAATGATCTGCTATTGTTGGATTTGAAAAAATAAATAAAACCCAGAGAAAAACCGAACAGTGTTATTTAGAACGTTTACACCATTTTCAGATATTATACGAAGGAGATCAGTTGGAATTTAAAAACTTCATTTGATAATTAAGATTGAATTTGAAAATGTACAACTTTAGTGGAAATTAAATTAAAAGGTACCTTAAATTGGTAAAAGATCTAATGAGGTTTGAAAAGATCAAATTCGAAAATTTTGAAATTCGAAAAAGATCAAGTGAAAATCGAAAAAATCAGCAAAAATTTGCAACAGATCATTTGAAAAATATTGATTGAAATTTGAAAATGATTAATTAAACTTTAAAAAAGACTAATTAAAATTAAAAAAATATTAAAATTAAAAAAATGCTCAATTGAAATTTGAAAACTAATACCGGGTACTTGTAAACTCATTTTGGATAATTTTGTTACGCTGATTTCGAAATTGGTAACCGTGTGTAACGTTCAACGTAAAGCCTTTGGAAAAGGTTTATTTGGAATATTGTGGGTTTATATTTTTCAATACTGGTCTTGTTTCCAAAAACCGTAAGTTGAGTTTAGGTATGTCAGGCGATTTCAAAAATTCTACCGCTAGTAAAATTAAATGCTCAAAATATTAGTAAAACATTGCAACTAGGGCTTCCATTGTAACTAGGGATTCCGATCCCGGATATCCGCGGATTTTCGTGATTAGGCAAATCCCGAATCTCCGGATTTTTGATTTTTATTCTTGGGATTTTTGGGATCCCGATTTTTTTTCTAATTTTTTTATTATTTTAATATTTTTTTTTTAAATTTGCATAAAAAATTAATTTTGATAAACAAAATATAAGAAAAGTATACAAAAGTTTTGTCTGCTACCATTTTTTTGTGGTAGCAAAAGGTGAACTGTTTGCGAAATGTAAAGCTTGCAAAAAATTCTAAAAACCAATGGTGGTTCGATGAAATAGCTTTCGGCATATCTTAACTCCTTACGTTGTAAACTGTTTTAATTTTATTTATTTATTGCATTTTTAACATATAATTTCTTGTACTAAATTAACCTAACCGAGAAGGGTGACAATGACCATAGTCTGGTTGTAGCGAAACAGACCAAGGCCTCTGCTAACCCACGACCTCCAGACTTAGGGCTAACACGCTACCTACTAGCCTACTTGGGCGCCTTTGTTTTTTGTTTATGTTTTTCTAAAACATAATTTTTTAAAGGCGTGGGTGGATTTTGACTTGAACTCAGTCACGCTTACGCATTCGAATTACTCATTTATCACTTACGCACATTTTTATACCCTCCAACGGTCACTTTGTCATTCTGTTTGTAACGCATCGAAATATCGGTCGCGGACCTCATAAAGTTAGAGTTGTGTCGTTCACGAACGAACTAGTTCAATTGAACTATTCACTTAACTGAGCGGTTTATCTAGTTCGTTCATTTCCACTCTTTTAGGCCTTTACGTTCATTCAGCTCAATTGGTCATTATTTTATTTTGATCTTTCAGTTCGGTCGTTCAATTTTTTAAAAAATTTTTTCATTAGGCGTTAGTTTTCTCTTCTCTTTTGGTGCGCTTTCTTAGCATTTATATTTATTTTTTTCAAAAATTGTATATGTTTTTTTTTAATTCAACATTTTTGTATTTTTTAAATGAAAGCCAAAACAGCAGACATGATCAAAATGATTCGTTCGCGAACTGTTGAACGAAAACAAACACTGACCGATTTGAACTAGGTGAACAACCAACAGATGATTCAAAATGATTCGTTTACGAACTGTTGAACGAAGACCACAAAAGAGCGATTGAACTAGTTGAACGAACTAGGTCTTTTATCTGAAATGAACGAAAATGAACGCTCACTCAATTGAACGATTAAGCACAAGTCTACATAAAGTATATATGGGGCATTCCATGTCAAATCGGACACTTTGAAAAACTTTTTTTTTAGATTTTCCCAATTTGTTTACGGTTTTTAGTACCCTTCGAAAACTCCTTCGTGGTAAATTTTCAGATTTTTTTGATGACCCGTTCAAAAGATATCAAATTTTTAAAAGTTGGTAGTTTGTTCCTTTACTCAAACTTCTTTTAATCATAATTTCTTCAATAATGGACCAAATTTCAAATTTTTTTTTTCAAAATTTTTGTTTTTTTACGTACTTTTTAAAAATAAATCGAAAAAAAATTCTTAAAAGCGCTCTAGTATGCGATTTTTAAGTTTTAAAATTTAAATCTCATTTTTGAAAATGTTTGTACTCTTCGATTTTTTTTTAATTTTTTCGTGTAAAACATCTATCGATTCTACAAATTTTTTGCCCAGGAGGATCGTGGGATAACGATTATTACTATTTTTTAAAATTTTTTGAAAAAATTTTATTGTAATTTTCCAAACTTAAAATCATTTCTACTGCTCCAATGGTGCGTAATAGAAGGGTCCTTTATAAGACCAACCCCCATTAATTTTTACGTCTTAACATTTCTTTGGAACAAACTAATACCGTATCTCCAATTTCTAAGGGGGCTCCCACATAAAACAACATTTTTTAAAATTTGCTCCAACCGCTCTAACTGCCCTAATAATGCCCTTAGAGCAATAAAATGTATGACCGACCCACAATATTTTGTTAGTCCAAACATTTTCTCTGAACACACCTACCCTCTATCTTTAACTGTTAAGGCGGTTCCCATATAATTTTTTTTATTTTTTGTAAATTTGTTTTTTTTAATCAGCTTCTACAGGTCCAATGGTGCGTCCGAGAGGGGTCATTAGTGAGACCGACCCCCATTTATTTTTACCCTACAAAATTTTTTTCAAAATATACCTACACCCTATCTCAACTCCCTAAGTAGGCTCCCATACAAAAATACATTTTTATAAAATTTGCTCCAACTGTTATTTGTATGGGAGCCTACTTAGGGAGTGGAGATAGGGTGTAGGTATATTTTGAAAAAATGTTGTATGGTAAAAATAAATGGGGGTCGGTCTCACTAATGACCCCTTTCGGACGCACCATTGGACCGGTAGAACTGATTAAATAAAACAAATTTACAAAAAATAAAAAAAATTGTATGGGAACCGCCTTAACAGTTAAAGATAGAGGGTAGGTGTGTTCAGAGAAAATGTTTGGACTAAAAAAATATTGTGGGTCGGTCATACATTTTGTTGCTCTAAGGGCATTATTAGGGCAGTTAGAGCGGTTGGAGAAAATTTTAAAAAATGTTGTTTTGTGTGGGAGCCCCCTTTGAAATTGGAGATAGGGTATTAGTTTCTTCCAAAGAAATGTTAAGACGTAAAAATTAATGGGGGTCGGTCTTGTCGATGACCCCTCTAAGACGCACCATTTTAGCAGTAGAAATTTTAAGATTAGAAAATTACAATAAATTTTTTTCAAAAAATTTTAAAAAATAGTAATAATCGTTATCCCACGATCCTCCTGGGCAAAATATTTGTAGAATCGATAAAAGCTTTACACAAAAAAAATTTCAAAAAAATCGAAAAGTACAAACATTTTCAAAAATGAAATATAAATTTTAAAACTTAAAAATCGCATATTAGAGCGCTTTTAAGAATTTTTTGGGATGTGTTTTTAAAAAGTACGTAAAAAAACAAAAATTAAAAAAAATTTGAAAATTTACCACGAAGGAGTTTTCGAAGGGTACTAAAAACTGTAAACATATTGGGAAAATATAAAAAAAAATTTTAAAAAGTGTCCGATTTGACATGGAATGCCCCATATGTAATTGATCAGTGATCGATTTGAAGACATTCTAGCGACGTCCGTCTGTCTGTCTATGGAAATGGTGATCACGCCCAAGATATTATACGAAAATGACTGAAACTTAACATATTTATTGGAAGTTCTCCCGAACAGTTTTGTATTGCATTTGAGCGATATCGGTTAAAAGCGGTTAAAAAGTTATAAACGAAAATGTAAGGACACCTTAAAAATGTTGATGCATTCAACATAACCTAACAATACAAAATGCATTAATTCGGCTGCTGGTTGACATATGTATGTGAACCAGTGTTGGTATTTGAGAATTTTCGGTTAGTGCCAAGTTGAAGTCTAAAAAGGGCCAAAATTGATTAAAAAGGGCCAAACAAATTTTACCATACATTTTTGGCCAAAACAATTTTGTTTTTGTTTTTATTTCTCTGTGATTATAAGGACCTACAACACAAAAAAAATTTATTCTACAAAAAATCGGATCTCTTAACCCGCTTCTTGAGCTAAATTTCGCTTGACAAGTAAAGATCTTTTTGGCCCTAAGTATAGATTATTATTTCATAATCTTTGAGGACTTAGAGTGGGTAAGTGGATCTAATGAGAGACTTTCTGAACAATAGTGTTATTACAAACACTTTTCCACAATTCCTATTTTGGCACTTATATTTTACCATAAATAAATTAATCGCTCAAGCAAGTATACTCTCTAGGGGTCGTTAAAGGGTTAAAGAAAAATAGAAATTAAGTACGATTCTAAGGGGGAAATCTGGTACACAGAAAAAAAAAATAAATTGAGTAAATTTTTAATGCAATTGAGTAAAAAATTACTCAATTTTGCACCAATTTTTAATAAAAAATATTAAATGCTTACTAAAAATTTTTAGTAAATTTTTAATGGAGTTTTTAAGTAAGTTTTTATTTGTGTCAAGTAAAAATTTACTCAAAATTTATCAATTTATTTTTTTAAAAATTTCACTTTTTTTTTCAAAAAAAAAAATGTTTTTTCAAACTTTACCAAATATATTTATGTCTTAAAGACATTGGAAAATATCATAAAGATGATTTCAAACTTTCATATACATATACAAAAAACTATAATCTAAATGAGAATTCAAAACACGAAGAGAATAAAAAAAAAAATTGTTAAATTTTGTATTAAATTATTTACTAATTTTTTTTTTCATTTTTGAGTAAATTTTTACTTGCGTATATTAAAAAATTTCTCAAATCTTATTTAAAAATTTAAACAAGTGATTACTCAAATTTTTTTTCTCAATATTTTTTTCTGTGTAGTTTTTTACTTTTGGTCCAAAACAGTGTGCCACATTTCCCAACCGTGATGTGAACATACTTCAACCCCGAATGGTATTTAAACAAGAACGAACATATTTTTTGTCAAAAAAAGAAAAAAATCGCGGATTTTTTTCGCGAAAATTTGTTTATTTTTTTTTAAAGTAATTTCCTTTTAAATAAAGTTTTTGTGCAATAATCTTTTTGAAATTGTGGAGGGAATCAAAATATTCGGCAAGGACGAATTTAACTTTTTTACTTGTTTTTATTCCCTTTAACCACAATATCGGGGTATACTCTTGTGGTCATTCCGTGTGTAAAGCATCGAAATATCGGACAGAATCCCATAATATGTAATTTTTCTCTGTTATTTTTTATATCATTTTTTATAGTTTGGAGGAAATTAAAGATTCGGCATAGCCGAATATAACACTCTTGTATTATTTTTCTTTATTAAATCTAGAATATTTTTTTTAAGTTTCAGAAAATGTTTCTCAAATTCCAATTAATCTTTTTTAAATTTCAATATTTCTTTGATCAAATTTCAATTATTTTTTTTCATAAATCTTAAATAATTTTTTTTGAGTTTCAAAAAATCTTTATCAAATTTTAATTAATCTTTTTCAAGTTTTCAAATGATCTACATATCATCGCAGCACCTAAAAATGGAGTCATGTGTTAATAATTTTTTTTGAAGACGCCCAAGAAAAAGCCAAATTTGGTTCTTTAACGATACTTTTATGGAAAAAAAATTAACATAAATATTAAACCAATATTACAAATTTTATGTTGATTAAAAGTTGACTTCACAAAAGTTCTGCGAATGGACCAAATAAGGCTGTTTCTTGGGACTCTTCGAAAAAATTTGAAAAACACATGACTCCATTTGTAGGCGCAGCGACGATATGATATTTTAAGTTTTTGAATTTTTTATGGAGTTTTTAAATGTTGAAAGAAATCCTCGAATTCTCATTAATCTTTTTTCGAATTTTATCTGAAAATGGTGTTAATATTTGTAATAAAAGGATTTTATTTATTGTTTAATGATGATAATGACGATGATGATCTGATGTGATCTGTTATATTATGTGAGTTGAATGTATGTTGATTTAAAAAAAAAAAAACAAAAAAAACGGTTTTCAAATCTGAAATCTGTGTTACAATTACACTACTGGATCATTAATATGACAGCCAATTATAAAAGTGTACAGTGTTGTGAGTGAATGAGTGAATGTTCGTTTCTATAATGATGATGATGTTGTTTATGTATGTTGTTTTAACTATGATCAAAGCTAATAATGATGATGTTTTTAATGATTATGTTGTTTTATATTTATGTTACTTACTGCTGCTGTTTTATTTTTTCCATTTCTGTGATATTTTAAACGCATATGAAAGTTAAAATATAAAATATGAATAAAACAAATTGAGTGTAGTAGTACACTGAGAAGAATTTAAAAATAATATTTCGAAATTTTTTGACTACTATAATTTGCGGTTTACAACGGCCATCTAATGTAAATTAATCTGATGGAAAACTAAAATTGTTAAACTAGTAGATTTCGTTGTAATCAATAACTCTACAAAATCTCTATGTAACTCTGTGACTCTCTACTTTTAATTTTTAAATGATGTCAACAAATTTTTTTCCGAAGTGTATTATTTTACCACTTATCTACACCTTCCATAATTATGTAGGCATAAAGCAACAAACACACACAAAACAACTACAATTTTTTGTTTGTTGCTTTATGTCTACATAATTATGGAAGTTGTAGCTGAGGGGATAATATCCAAGACCATTTTTTGGAACAGATTCCTACAAAAATTTCAATGTAACAAAATTTTCAATGTAAATTAATAAAAAAAAACTACTTGCTCTAAAAAACGATTGCTTTGGGACAATTTCAATCAAAAACCTGGATATAGTTAGTTTTTCGCTGGATATATATTTATCAATATTATAAAATATTTCTTAGAATTTCTAACACAATTTATAAATATTATAAAGCAATTAATCTCATATTAATAATCATGTTTTGTTTCAGTGTAAATTTTTACAGTGGTTTATTTTTGTTCTTGAAGTGTATGATTGTAGAAAATATGCCGAAACTCAAGCTTTTTAAACGAAATTAAATTAAATCCAATAAAAAAAATTTTAAACCTCAACAAACTAACGAATGACCGACGGACTACGGTATTCAAAAAAAAAAAAAGTCAGCGAAATACAAAAACAACACAAATAACAAATAAATATTACAGTAGATGGTCAAAACATTGCAAAGTTGGCCAAGTTTTAAATATTTCCATCAGAAATTTTGCTAAACTGGAAGAAGTTTTTGGAAATCGCATTCAAATCATTTGAATTCATGCATGATTCCTATGGGCGATGTCACAGTTTAGAGCACTGTTTGGTAGCACTGATAGACCTCTATTCAGATGCAGTGAAAACATGCGTATTTTCATTGCTGATTTAAGCAATCTTTTGTATCACTCATAAGAAAGAAGAGGACTTTTTTTCCTTCGGCCATAGAAAAGCATTAACAAAATATTTTTTATTAAAGAATTAATAATTTTTTTTTAATAACATTTTATACATACTGTATTATATTAAAGCTTACAATGCGAGACTCCATTCAAATGTTGTTTTTTTTTAATAAAAGTAAAAAAACAATTTTTAGTGCATATTTCAAGACTTTTTAGTGCATATTTTAGGCGCCTAAAACATAGTTTTTTTAGTGTATGAAGGTCCTGTCCCTGTTCATAAGTTTCATAAACAAAATCTTAAAAAAAATAGAATTTTTCCCTCTTGAGCTAAAACACCTCAATTCAACCGAGAAGTTGACCTCACCCCCTCCAAATTTAATGAAATTCAGTACTGGGTTTTATTTTAACAAAAAAAAAAAATCTGCTAATTTTTCAGGCTTCTGGTCATTCCAGTATTCGAGATATGGGATACGATATCGTAGGATATGATATCGTCTTCACATAAATACCCCCCATGTTCACATTTTCATGAAAAAAATATTTAACGAAACCGAATTTTTACACACAATTGGATCTTAGGCCCCCCGTAAGAAAAATATATTAGAATATCAAACATTTTTAATAGGACAAGCAGAGTTCGAGAATTTCTCTATAGAAAAAATGTTACAGAATCTGAGACTTTTTGTGTAAGGAAAATATTTCAGAATCTGAGACATTTTCTGCAGGAAAAATGTTTTCAAAACTGAGGCTTTTTCTATTGGAAAAACGTTTCAGAATCTGCGATTTTTTTTTCGAAAAATGTTTCAAAATCTGTGATATTGCCTTTTTTAAAAATTACTTATAAGGGGTGGTCCAATCAATAACAAGTATCTTGTTAAAAATGCAATAAAATGATCAATACTCAACTTTTTTTGGAATGTTATGGCTTTATTTGAAAGAGCAAACATTCCCGTTTTTTATGGCAAACGACTTCATTGACTGCACGTTTTTCGAAAAAGAGTTTTTAACCGAAATAAGGCACTCAAATGTTATGTTAACAAACAAATTGCTACATCTTCGGATCGTAAAACTCGCACGGTATTGTAAAGAATCCAATTCATCTATAGGAAGCAACAGATTTGAGTATCAGCATCATTACACAATATTTTCAAAAATACAGCTGAAAATCCCATTTTTGTCAAAGATGAGCGCTACAGAGCCATGATTACCGACTTTTTGTTGGCCGTAATAGAATATATCAACTTGGATGACATTTATTTTATAATGTGTCCCACAGTCCATCAAACAATCGATATTTTGCGCACTTAGTTCGGAAATCGTGTTTTTAGCCATATTCGCGGTGACAATTGATCACTTCAGAGCTGCCGATTAAAACTTTTAGATATTTTTTTGAGGGGTCTCGTTAAAGATTCATGCAACATGGGAAATCCAGAAATGTTCTAGGCCAGCGGTTACCAACCTTTTTGGCTCGCGTACCCCTAAATTTAAATTTTGTCAGACGCGTACCCCCTAACGAGTTTTTTGTTTTCGTTAAAAAACTTCTCATATAAATATAAGTTAAGTTAATTTTGAAATTTTTGATCTGCGGGTATTATCATTTTTTTGCAGGCTTTAGGGGAGATCAAAACAATGGTGGTATTTTTTGGGAAAAATGTTCGCTCCTTGGGGTGGTTCAATGCCTCTGAAAACGCGGATTTTGAGCTGATTTTCCAATGGTTCAAAAACAGCTGAAAATATTGCAAATCTGATTCCACCAGTCGATTCTACACGAAAATTTAAAACAACGGATGTTTTTTGAACTCTTAAAAAAGTTCCAAAAACACATCCAGAGGGCGGAAATATAATGTTTTTGATTTTTCTTAAATGATTTTTTTTACAATTCCGTGACTTTTCGAATGAAACACCCCCATATATATGAGGCATTTCACACCAAATGTCCATCGAAAAAAAACATGTGTACCGTAAACTTTAGAATAGGTTGTATGGATAGCCCTATATGGAACTTTGAAAATTGCGCTTTTGGTTTTTCAATTTTTCAAAAACTGGGCTTAGGAGGCGTGGTCAAATATTGGAAAAATGGTAAATTTTGTGGCGAGTTGCCTTGATTAAATATTTATCACATTAAATCGGAATGCACCACAATCTCAAAAAATTACACTCTTATATAGATCGCATTTGAATGTTAAATTTCATAACAATTTTGTAATTTGCTTGTATTTTCTTGTTTCAACAGATCGTATGAGTAATATTTATGCAATTGATAATACTCATTCGCAACGTTAAAACAAGAAAATACAAGCAAATTACAAAATTGTTATGAAATTTTAAATTTAAATGCGATTTTCTCGAAAAAAACGACGAACGTGTTTCTGAAATTTTTTGTGTGGATGGACAAACATCTAAACTTAAAAAAAAAAAAAATTAAAAAAAAAAGTGGCCGGATTTTTGATAAATTGACTTTTTTAAAAAATGGAAAATTTCAGAACTGGTTCTGAAAATTTAAAAAAACAAAAATTTAATCGATAGCCCATACAAAACTATATAAGAATGTAAATTTTTGAGATTGTGGTGCATTCTGTTTTAATGTAATAAATATTTAATCAAGGCAACTCGCCACAAATTTGACCATTTTTCCAATATTTGACCACGCCTTCTAAGCCCAAGCTTACAATGCGAGACTCCTTTCAAATGTTATGTTTTTTTTAATAAAAGTAAAAAAACAAGTGGATATTTATGATTTTTAGTGCATATTTTAAGATTTTTAGAGCATATTTCAAGACTTTTTAGTGCATATTTTAGGCGCCTAAAACATATTTTTTTAGTGTATGAAGGTCCTGTCCCTGTTCATAAGTTAAACAAAATCTTAAAAAAGAAAATTATAATTTTTCTCTCTTGAGCTAAAACACCTCAATTCAAAATAGAAGTTGACTTCACCCCCTCCATATTTAATGAAATTCAGTACTGGGTATTACTTTAACAAATAAAAACAAGTAAGAAAGCTATAGTCGGTCAAGACCGACCATATGATAACCTACACCAGTGTTTCCCGGAAAATGGGTCCCAAGTCCAAACATGGACCGATTGTACCTGTCGTTTGTTAGATCTTTATTTAGTGGAGAAAACGCACACAGATCAAATTTTAGTGGAATTGGCTTATTTTGTTTTGCCAATAGACCGATTTAACTGAATACGGTCGAAATTTTTATATGGGGGACTAAGTCCAAAAATGGTGCAAATGTATTCCGATTTGATAAGGTTACCAAAGTACACGCTTTACACCTACAAATAAAATTTGAATCAAATATTTTAATTTTTATGAATTTTGTGGAAATTATGTGAATATCGAGAGGGTGGTTTGTACGGGGCTACCAGAAGGACTGACCCGATTCCTTTGAAATTTTAAATGATGATTCATGCATACAAAATTTGATTACCTGTTAAATTTCAAAGCGATATCTATTATAATACGGTTATAAGAGTCATTTAAGCCTAATCCAAAGGGGGCGTTTGTATGTGGGCTAGGTCTTTACATGGACCGATTTTCTCCAATTTCAATAGGCCAAACGAAGCTTAAGCTTTAAATTTCAAGTCAATTGATTGAAAATTTCGACTGGTATCGTGCTTAAACCGATGGACAGACGGACGGACATCGCTAAATCGACTCAAAAAATAATTCTGAGTCGATCGGTATACTTGAAGGTAGGTCTAGGACCAATATTTGGAGTAGTTACAAACATCAGCACAAACTCATTATACCCTGTATTACAGAGTGGTGTAGGGTATAAAAATCTGCAAATTTTTCAGGCTTCTGGTCATTCCAGTATTCGAGATATGGGATAAGATATCGTAGGTATGTGTCTTCACATAAATACCTCCCAAAATTTTCACATTTTCATGAAAAAAATATTTAACGAAACCGAATTTTTACAAGGTTGTACCACAATTGGATCGTCTTTAAAAAAAACATTTCTTTTCATATGGAAACATCATTTAGTTTCTAAGAAAAAAATGGCTGAAAAATCCAAAAAACGATTTTTGACCTATTTTTTTAACCCCTAAATCGCCGATAAGCCGAAACACCCCAACCTTAGAATTGTCTCTTTTATATATATTTTAAGTTACATGCAAATCGGTATATAAGGGTTGAGATACTTCCCTTGTCAGAATAGGTTTTTTTCTATAAGAAAAATATCTTAGAATATCAAACATTTGTAATAGGACAAGCAGAGTTCGTGAATTTCTCTATAGAAAAAATGTCACAGAATCTGAGACTTTTTGTGTAAGAAAAATATTTCAGAATCTGAGACATTTTCTGCAGGAAAAATGTTTTCAAAACTTAGGCTTTTTCTATAGGAAAAATGTTTCAGAATCTGAGATTTTTTTTTTTAAATTACTTATGTATATAATCCCTGTAAGAAATTTTTTTTGAGTAAGCCTAAAATCTGGATCCGCGCCTACCCTAATGAGTCTATGCGGGTATGGATGCCAAAATTTTTCAGCGGCGGATTTGTAATTTCGAACTCTTCATTCGTGAATTAAATAATATATTTTGTATGATTTCTTTGAAAATTTTTTTTTGTTAAATTTTATAATGGCCACATACTGTATGCACAAAAATGATACAAATTAACAGTGATCTACAAGTGCAGGTCGTAAAAAACAACAACATATCATTTGTATGATGTTGTTTTTGTACGAATTCTATATAAACATATACACTGTCACACATATGAAAAAGCCAGACTCATATAAAACGGAAGACACAACATTTAAACAAAAAAAAAATTGTACATAAATTTATACAGTGAGTGGCAAAGAATAGAAAACATCATCGATTGCCAATAATTAAGTTTTTAGTTTCTAGGAAACTATATGTATTGGCAAATTTCATATGCCCCACCGTGCAAATAATCATCCACATGAACCTGTCTGGATTGTACACATTTTTAAAAGCCAAAAACGGAATGCCTACATAATTTAAAAATTCGTTGAAATTCTGATCAATAAAGGGTTAAGAAAGGCTTACCCATATCCCAACTACATTCTCGTGTACAGTCATTAATATAAGGGAGAACTTTCATACGCCCTGTTGCACAAATGAATATATTAATCAAGAACAATATATAGAAGAGGATATTCAATGTTCTGCACTCTAATCAATTTTCATGTAAATTTACCCTGTTTATAGTAGGTAACTGTTCTCCTACTATAAACCGTGTAAAAATACATGTTGTGTTTAAAGTGATAGACACAAAGTATGTAAACGTACATATTCATGTGTCTACAAAATGTTTCGGAACAAAAATGTTTCAATAAATTTTACGGTGTTTGTGTGTAAACATAAATTTTAATTTAGTAAATTTAAAATAGAAATGCCTGAAAATACATGGAAATTATGTGCATATACATTAAAAATGCTTTTTATAAAACCACCCTAACTTTTCAAAATTCAAATATTAAAAAACAAGAAATTTATTTTTAAATGATGCTGTATTTAAAATAAAAATTTTAATAAAGGTCTAAAACAAACTTAAAATTTAATAAAAACGCTTAAACTAAATAAAAAAGTTAGATTAAACAAAAAAAAAAATTAAACAAAAAAAAAATGTTTCATAATTCGAGAGTTTTTCTAGAGAAAAAATGTATTAGAATTTAATAATTTTTCTATAGAAAACTTTAAAATCTGAAAATTTTTCACAAAAAAAATGTCTCAGAATCTAAGAATTTTTCTATAGAAAAAATGTTTCAGAATCATATAACTTGTCAAAAGTGAAATTGTTTTGGATAAAAAAAATTATCGGAGAATTTTCTCAGATTCTGTGACATTTTTTCTATAGAAAAATTCTCAGATTCTGAGAAATTTTTGTATAGAAAAATTCGCGGATTCTATGACATTTTTTCTATAGAAAAGTTCTCAGATTTTGAAACATTTTTTCTATAGAAAAATTCTCAGATTCTGAGAAATTTTTTTAATATAGAAATAATTTCTCAGAATATGAAAATTTTTCTAAAGAAACTCTGAGACATTTTTCTAGAGAAAAATTTTCTGATTTTTTTTATAGAAAAATTCTGATTTTTTTATAGAAAAATTCTGATTTTTTCTACAGAAAAATTCTCTGATTTTTTTTATAGAAAAATTCTGATTTTTTTATAGAAAAATTCTCTGATTTTTTTTTTTATAGAAAAATTCACTGATTTTTTTTATAGAAAAATTCTCTGTTTTTTTCTATAGAAAAATTCTCTGATTTTTTCTATAGAAAAATTCTCTGATTTTTTCTATAGAAAAATTCCCTGATTTTTTTCTGTAGAAAAATTCTCTGACTTTTTCTATAGAAAAATTCTCTGATTTTTTCTATAGAAAAATTCTCACATTTTTTCTATAGAAAAATTCTCACATTTTTTCTATAGAAAAATTCTCACATTTTTTCTATAGAAAAATTCTCTGATTTTTTCTATAGAAAAATTCTCCGATTTTTTCTATAGAAAAATTCCCTGATTTTTTTCTGTAGAAAAATTCTCTGATTTTTTCTGTACAAAAATTCTCAAATGTTGAGACGTTTTTTCTATAGAAAAACGTCTCAGAATCTGAAAACTTTTCTATAGAAAAAAATATCTTAGAACCTGAGAATTTTTCTGTAGAAAAATTATCTCAGAATCTGAGAATTTTTCTATAGAAAAAATATCTCAGAATCTGAGATTTTTTCTATAGAAAAAATATCTCAGAATCTGAGAATTTTTCTATTGAAAAAATATCTCAGAATCTGAGAATTTTTTTATAGAAAAAATATCTCAGAATCTGAGAATTTTTCTATAGAAAAACTATCTCAGAATCTGAGAATTTTTCTATAGAAAAAATATCTCAGAATCTGAGAATTTTTCTATAGAAAAAATATCTTAGAATCTGAGAATTTTTCTATAGAAAAAATATCTCAGTATCTGAGAATTTTTCTATAGAAAATATATCTTAGAATCTGAGAATTTTTCTATAGAAAAAATATCGGAAACTGAGAATTTTTCTATAGAAAAAATATCTCAGAATCTGAGAATTTTTCCATAGAAAAAATATCTCAGAATCTGAGAATTTTTCTATAGAAAAAATATCTCAGAATCTGAGAATTTTTCTATAGAAAAAATATCTCAGAATCTGAGAATTTTTCTATAGAAAAAATATCTCAGAATCTGAGAAGTTTTCTATTGAAAAAATATCTCAGAGTCGGAGAATTTTTCTATAAAAAAGATATTTCAGAATCTGAGAATTTTTCTATAGAAAAATATTAGAATTTGAGAATTTTTCTATAGAAAAAATATCTCAGAATATGTGAATTTTTCTATAGAAAAATTATTTCAGAATCTGAGAATTTTTCTATACAAAAATATCTCAGATTCTGAGAATTTTTCTATAAAAAAAATGTCTCTGAATCTGATAATTTTTCTATACATTCTATTATGGAGGTCATTAATACTTTTGGCAATGCCGAATTGTACTTTTTTTTTAGCTGTTTTCAAATATTTTTGACCTGCACTTTGTTCAACGTCCCCTGTCGCACATCACCGACACACACAACCTTCTCTATCACAAGACACCCATGCCAATTTTTTTTCCTCCTGGTAAATTTTTTTTAAGCTATCAAAGATTCCGCACAGCCGAATTCAATGCTCTCTTTAGTTGCCCTTCTTGACGTAGAATTCTAACGCTAAATGCTGGAAATGCATCTAAAAAAATAGCTTATTAGTGGTTTAGTTTTATTTCTTCAAAATTTTTAAATTTTTACCTAAATTTTTATACAAATGTGGCTCCATATTTTACCCTTAATTTTGGTTCCGTTTCGTTATGATTCCCATATATCTTTTGAGACCAAAAGGACCTTAAGAAATAAAAAATAAATAAGAAATTAAAATTGGCATTTTTTGATTAAGGGTCGAACCAGAATCAAATGCGTAGCGCAAGACGTAAAAAAAAAACAAAAACAAACACATCAAATTTGAAATTTGTACGTCCGTTTGATTTAGGTAACTCACATTTAAATATTAGAATCGAAAAATTATTAGACGTTACGCCTTACGCAACGTAATTTGATTCAGGTTGGACGCTAAAGATTTATGTACACCCAATAGGGTCTGAACACGAGAAAAATGGTCTTCATAGAATCCTAAATTCCCTCATGCGCGCAGCTATTAAAATAATACATTTACTTACCAAGGGAAGCAGAGATAGTGGCATTAGTACTCTTAGTTGAAATCTCTTTTCTTTGCATGTATTTCAATTTTTTCTAAAATATTTCAAACTGTTTTTTTTTTTAATAAATTTTTGACAATTTGTTAATTTATGTTTGATTACATATTTTGTGCCTGAAACAAAATTTACATAGAAAAAATGTACATTTAAAGTGAAAGTGTTTATTATTTTATAAACATGTTTCACAATACACGATGTACTATACTTGCGTGTAATTCTTTACAAATAAGTGTGCAACTATTTTGTTTAAACACTCCGTGTTTATATTTGCGCCTTCTCTGTAAATATACATGAAAATTTACTAACTTAATAATAGTAAAGTTACATGCATTTTTTAGAGTGTGACGCCAAAATAAGTTTGGCGTCTTGGCGTTCCTTACATAGGCCAAAATTAAAGGGTGTCAGGTGTTTTTTGCGGAAAAAAACGGGAGTTGGTTGTATCCAACAGTTGCGCATCTCATAAAATTGAGATTTTACAGCGAAAAAATGATATTAAAACTTTAAAAAATTAAAAAAAATTATAAAAGAATTAAGAAAAAATTTTACCAATAAAAAAAAAATAAGAAAATTAAGAAAAAAAAAAAAATTCCCAAAATATTTTATTTTCAATTTTTAATTTTTTTATGGATGAGTTATTTGTTAATTTGTTCTCATTTTTTTTTTTAATTTTTTAAAGTTTTAATATAATTTTTTCGCTGTAAAATCTCAATTTTATGAGATGCGCAACTGTTGGATACAACCAACTCCCGTTTTTTCCGCAAAAAACACCTGACACCCTTTCATTTTGGCCTATGTAAGAAACGCCAAGACGCCAAACTTATTTTGGCGTCAGAACAATGAATATCCTCTTCTATATATTGTTCTTGATATTAATGGTGTTGGACAATGAGGCGTATTTAAGTTCCTGTAGATGCGAATGCACAACTATGAAAAACCCGTTTCAACCCTCTAACGCATAAGGCCGCTTTTTGACGGCTTTGTGGATTTGGAAAATTAAAACTGCCAAAAAGCGGTCTTATGTATTAGAGGGTTAATAACCGGCATTTTTTATGTCATTCACTGTATGTAAATATGTATATTTATTTAGTAAATGATGTTATTTTGTGCATATTATTTTATGTATGGTAAACATTAACAGACCCCAAAATGTAAAAACATTTTCAAACATTTTTTATTTATTTTTTCATAAAAAAAATATTAAAAAAGATCGGTCGGTATGAAAAAATATGTGATTGTATCAGTGAAACGCGTGTTGTATTAACATATGCACAATATGTACGAGTGAGAATATATAAACACTAAAGTCTCGATTTGCGACCCTTTTTTAAAAAGGGTCACCCCAATGTTCGTCCAATGTAACGAATTATCAATATGATGACACTTTATCATCAATCTCGAGACATATTGTCATCAATATGTCATGAAAATTTATGAAACAATGTCATTATATTGATGACAATTATTCATCATATTGATGATTCGTAACATAGCGAAAATCAATGACACATTTCATCTTATGATGTACTTAAAAATTTAATTTTTTTTTTCTAAAAGCATTTTTGAACCAATTTTTTTATTTCAAAACGCAAAAAATGGTCAAAAAATTCGTTCGAAACTTGGAAATATTTTTAAAATTTTTATTTTTCTAAAAGTATTTTTAATAAATATTTTACTCCAAAACACAAAAAAAAGTGAAAGTGTTAAATTTGGCTGTCCGGAATCTTTTATACCCATGATGGTGGGTATAAAATATAAAAAAAAATGCAAAGACGTCTTTTTTGGGTGAAGGAAGGGGTTCGGCGGGTGACACCTCCCCCTCGCAAATATATGTGAACTTATTTCATTATTAAGCTTTTGTAAAACAATTTTATCATCATTTAAATTATTTTTATGTCCATCTCACAAAAGAGGCGAACCGAAAAAAAAAAAAAAATTTCAATTCCCTGTATCCAAGTGCAGGACCTTGAGCCTATTCTAGTATAACATTTTTTCATTTGTTAGCCAAAATTACGAAAAAAAAAGTGTAATAAAACGCTGTATTTAAGAGGTTTGTTTATATCTTCAAGAGGAAACTTTTTCCCCTGGTCCTATTTTGTCCATTTACGAACGTATGACTATGAGTTCCAATCTTCAGGAGTCTAGCTGTTTTATTTTGGACTTAAACGTGTTTAATAAAGACGGACATTCATAGATTGTCTTAGAATCGATCATAACGGTCCCAACCGATATTTCGATATGAATGACAAAGCGAGTATACCTGCTACTGTGAAAGGATGGTATAAAAACAAATTTATACAATGAAATTTTT
Organism: Pegoplata infirma; assembly: GCA_963921195.1. Taxonomy (NCBI): domain Eukaryota; kingdom Metazoa; phylum Arthropoda; class Insecta; order Diptera; family Anthomyiidae; genus Pegoplata; species Pegoplata infirma. The sequence continues at coordinate 30,196,979 of OY992540.1, read as the reverse complement.
TAATGCAACTACGAAATCTAATGACGTAAATTTGATGAAATTTGTTTGCTATATGAATGACATGTCAATCAGTTTATGAATTCCTTCATTGATTAAATAAAAACAAAATAATGATTCCGTTTTATTTATATCACGAAGGTTTTTTTCAGTGCAGCGGTTTATTTGTTAACCAAAAAACAAGTAAAAAAGTTAAATTCGGCCTTGCCGAATGTAGTGATACCCTCCACAATTTCGAAAAGATTATTGCAAAAAACTTCTTTTTGAAAGGAAATTACTTTTGAAAAAAAAATGCGCGAAAAAAAAAATTAGGGTAAAAAAAAAATTCGAGATTTTTTTTCTTTTTTTGTCAAAAAATATGTTCGTACTTATTTAAATACCATTTGGTGTTCAATTATGTTCACATATGTCAACCAGCAGCCGAATTAAAGCAGTTTGTATTTTTAGGTTATGTTGAATGTACTAAAATTCATAAATTTTGAACCGCTGAACCGATATCGCTCAAATGCAATACCAAACTTCTCGGAAGAACTTCAAATGAATATGTTAAGTTTCAGTCATATCCGTGTAGTATTTTGGTAGTGATCACCATTTCCACAGACAGACAGACGGACAGACGGACATCGCCAGAATGTCTTAAAATCTATCGTGGATCATGAATATATATTCTTTATGGAGTCCCAGACCGATATTTCGATGAGTTACAAACGGAATGACAAACTTATATATACCCTCTATCACTAAGTGAAGGGTATAAAAAATGTATCTGGGACTTAAAAAAAAAAGAATAACAAAAGGTTCGTGACTTACAAGGGAAGTACCCCGATGTGCCTGAAACTTAAAAAAAAATATATAAAAGAGAAGATTTTAGGGTTGGGGCACAGACTAAATACAGACTCGACAGTAGAGTTTTATAAGAAAAAATGGGGAAAAACTAAGCGATTTTAGGAGAAAACACAGCGGTTTTTAGTCCGTTTTACGCTAACATGGCAACACTTTCTACGACTTAGGAGTAAGTGAAACAACAAAAACCAATCTGGCATCCATTTTTCTTATGGCGCGTTATATCAGTTTTCTCTTTCTAACCTAATTCGTAGAATAATTTGAAAATATTAACCATACGGTTCAGAACTACTTTTTTGACACCTGTCACTTATGTCGAGTCTGTATTAGTCTGTGGTTGGGGTGTCTTATACAAGTGTTTCGTTGTCACCTTATGAAAAAATATGGTACTTCGAATACCGTCTAGATCAAAAACACGTGTCAAATTAAATTTAGCAAAGATTATATCGTGATCATATGGATACAGTAGGTCTATGTTTTCATATAAAACCCCTCCAAAATTTACACATTTTAATGAAAAACAAATTTAATGAATCCGGCTTTTTACTAGATTATGCCACCGTTGGACAGGTAATACATTTTTTTCTTTCCCTATAAAACATCATTTATTTCTGTTTGTTAATACGAAATTGCTCAAAAAATAATAAAATCGACATTTTTTGGACCATTTTTTAAACCAATAAATCCCCGATATGGACGATAGTCTGAGACACCCGACCATAAAATCGTCTCTTTTATATATATTTTAAGTTTCAGGCAAATCGGTGTATAACGGTTGGGGTACTTATGTTGTTATGATATGTCCTCTCCGTAAAAATTGTAAAGAGAATTTAAATCATATCATTCATGTCATGATGAAAACTGTCATAATTTGTTACATCAATTTTGATGGCATATTTCATCATATTGAAGAAAAGCTGCTTCAATATGTTGAAATTTTGTAATCAAAATTAATGACAGCAAGTGATGAAACCGTTTCATTAATATGAAGAAGCATTTTTCTTTAAGTGCTCTCTTTGCCAATTCTCGGCGTTCTCGTTACCCTTTATCCCAATGTGTCCTTGAAACCAATGAACACTCTCTTGGCGTTAAGCCCTGATAACATCAACCGAGTCATTTGTTGTTCACTGACTTTCAGAGGTCATTAATCCCTTAGAGACCATAATCATTTTCACAAGTAGTTGACACCAAAACTAAACGCTGACACAAATCGAGGTTTTGGTGTAAAGATGAAAAAAAAGTAGATGGATGGATGTCAGGGAAAACATATAAATAATTTCGTTTTACTACATTCAAACTAAATTGTATGTACGAGTAAAGTATAATGTTTTGTTTTTAACCGTTGATGTTGCTGGTGATGATGATGGTGATGATGATGATAATGATGATGGTGGTACATATATTTTTATATATTTGCCTTAAATGCAACAATACTCGCACTAAAAACAAAAAACCATCATATTTTTGAGGGTGATGTTGTCACATCCATACACTCTACATAATTATAATAATGATGATCTTTATTAAGGAATCACTCACTCATTCATTCATTCACTCATATACTTTTGAGAAATACTGCATACTGTAAAAGATATATTTACATATCTAGAGGAATAAACTTACATAATTTTTTTGGTTTTCTTTTTGATTTTTTGAAATATATGAAGGCGATGATGATGGATATGTTGATTGATTGACTGACTGACTTGACTGATGTTTTTGAACTGCAAATGAGAGCGAAGAATAATGTTTAAAAGAGAGAGTGTAAAATTATACCAACAAATTTTCAATATTTAAATTAAATGTGACTTTTCTTATATAAAAGATTTTTATTTTTAGGTAATTTTAACTATTGAATGAGGGTGATGATTAAAAATTCAATTGTTTTTGAAATAACTTAATCATTTACAGAAATTTACTCTTTATTTAAATCTCTTTATTTCAATAACACTTTTGTTTAGAAAATTCGCAGTTCCCAAGATCAAAATAGATACTCTGCGAGTAAGAGGATCAGTCTTGGTCCGATCGTAGTTTGGTACTTTTGTATGAACCCATCGCCTGGAGTAACGATATCGCCAGGAGTAACGATGGTTTTTTAAATAAATGATCGAAAATGGCAATTTGACTATCGTTATGATTCGAATTAACAATAGCGAAAACGATGAACCATATTTGGGAAAGTCGCATTTTAAAATACAGAAACCGAAAATTTAAAACTTTGGGGCCTCCACATTCTTTTGAGTTTGAAAATTAAAAAAAAAAAAAACAACATATCTTAAAAACGGATGGACTTAATGGGACTCCAATGTATTTTTTTGTGACTTCACCGTCCCAATATCAAAATCCTCTTCCAAAAAGAGATAACTGATTCTTAAAGACTTTTGGCTCCATATTTTGTTTAGCTCATTTCATTTTCGAGATATTTGCACTTAAAAATTCATCCATTCATCCGAGCTACGAGTATATTTGTATTTAATGGTATATAAATGTTTACCAATCCGCTAAGAACACCTTAAAAGATCGGTCTAGAACCCAATCTATATATATATAACAGTTGGTACCTAGAAATTTGAAATGTGGAAACATTTAAAAAAATTACTTTTTTACCTTTAGCCAACACTCAAATGATGCCCTCTACTAATGCAATGTGTTGGTATTAGGAAAACATGTTATTACGAGAAGGGAATAGTGTTGTACCTTAAATTTAAACATTTCTTAATCGTAGCTGACTGGACAGACTACTGCGGGGAGTTTATTCCACATACGGCTAGTTCGACTGAGAAACGAATTTTCTCTGTAATGCGTTGTGCGATACATTGGACAGTCGACTACAAAAGGATCTGAACTACTGGATAGAAGAGTACTACGAGCATGCACCCGTGTCTCAGGAAAGAGTTTACCTATCTCAGCTGAACACTTACTGTGGTAAAATAAATGGAACAATGACACACAACCCACATTCCTCTGATGATGCAATGAGTCGATAGACCTAGATACCCTACTGTCATTGATGAGCTTAAAGGCAATCCTTTGCACGTAGTCCAAAAGCTCCAAGATAGACCCTAGAGGCTACTGCCCAGATATGAGAGTTGTATTCCATTTTTGTGCGGATATAGGAGGTATAAATAATAAGGAGATCAGACGTACTGAACTAATTCTTGCACAGTTCGACAATTCGACACTTGAAAAACATGCTGGTTCTAGCGAACATCACATTGAATTTTCATTCCTAGAACATCAAGACTAACTGATTCGTCAATAGATATATAGGGGAGATCGTCAATTCGTCATAATTTACATTTCGAGAGCAAGCACTTTGCTTTCATTAAATTGGTTGATGGAACGACTCCAACGTTCCAATATGAACGCCAACAGGTATCCCTCTGAACGACATCTACGAAAGCCATACTGCCGATCGCAAAAAAGTGAGTTGGACTCTTGATAGTTAACCAAGTGGTAACTAACCATGCTCTCCTTCACCTTAGAGAGAGTAGAGCAAATTGCTATTGGGCGGTAGTTATTAATGTTAGAAGCTTCACACTTTTTAGGGATTGACTAAACGTTTGCCACCTTGCAGAATAAGGGAAAACTCCTACTTATTACGAGTCTGCTAAGGGACGAGACAATGTCAAAGCACAATGTTTCAATACAAGTGCCGACTTACCATATGGCCCCGGGGACTTACAATTAGTAACGTCGATATCTTAAAGAACCCTTTAAATGTATGTGCTCAAAAAAATTTCTTTAACATAGCAAAGGATACTCTCTCGAGTTCAGGCAGTGATTTCTGGATTGCTTTTCGGAAAGAATGAGTTTCTTGCAAACATTCCAACAAAAAGTTTGGTTTTATCAACCGAGTCTCTGAATATTTGGTCATTCTTTATAATGGTTGAAATAAATGATCTAGTATTTTTCTTTACACTTTTTACCAATGTCCAAAAGGTCTTGCTGCCTCGCGGACCAGCAAGGATCTTAGCTCGCACACACAGTTCGTACAGAAGATTTTCGCGTCTGAGTACTCTGGCGTATTCGTTTCTCGCCTGTTTGAGTAATTGGATTTTTGTCATGACCAGCGTTGCCAGTTTTTGTTGTAATTTGTCCCCAAAAAATCGCCAAATCGACTTTAGCTTATCATAACTTTCTAAATAAATGCCGGATATCTTTTATTTTGGTCAAATTGGGTTAGCGAACATTTTTTCTATAAGACTGATTCATAAAAAAATAATTGTTCATAGTAATATAACTTTAAATGTGTTAGCTACTTAAACAAATGATGTTCAATTTTCTATTCAACATTTTGCTACATAATTTTTTTGTACGTGGATCTGGACTTTGTTTAATTGGTCAGACTTACAGAAAATATGTTCACGAATCCAATTTGACCAAAATAAACCTTATCCCACATTTATTATAAAACTTATGATGAATCAAAGTCGATTTGAGGATTTTTTGGGGACAAATTACAACAAAAACTGGCAACGCTGGTCATGACGCCAATTACTGAACCTATCCTCTCTGGGTCTGACTGCATTTCTTCACATCTGATTAAACCAGCACTTATGTGTTGGTTTATTTTAAATTTCCTTAGATGGTATAAATAATTTTATTTACAGCATTATTATATATACCACAATTTCTGCTGCAGAGTCATCATTGTCATCAAGAAAACAGAGATTCCGGTTGAAATGTTGAAAGAAATCATTAAGCTCAGCTTAGGAACGAAATTGAACAGGGATCAAACTGAATTAGAATGGAAAACGAAATAGAATGGAATAGGGAACGATCTGGAATGAAATTTTTTTACTCAAAATTTTTTTGTCTCTCAATTTTTACAATTTTTTACTCAAACTTTTTTCATTTACTGTTTGATTCGCTATCTCGGTCGATGTGAGTGACTACGAAATTAGTACGTAAAACAAAAACAAAACACTTAAATTTGTTTTTGTTTTACGTATAAAATTTCTAGTCACTCACTTTGTACGACATACTGAATCTGGGCATTAAACTTCTTTTTAAAACTGTATTGTTTTTCACTCAAAATATGTTCCACTAAAAGTTTTTTTCAAGTATGGTACATTATGGTAAAAGTGATCGGATTTGGCTCAAGTTAAGTTAAAATAAAAGTTCGTCCGAAGCTCTACGAAATGGTCGAGAAGAAGAAATGTTAATATTTTTTTATTTCTTAATTTCTGAACAAAGGAAAAACCTTACTTACTTAAATGTAATAACGACTCTGTAGGAGAGAGTTCCAAAAACTAAGGACTCAAATACTAATCCTTTTACTACACCGTCCGACAAAAATGAAAAAAAGTTGTTGAACACAAACTAGATAATATACGTTTGAAACTAGAGACTAAATAAATTAAAACTGCATTTACAGTTTTTTATTTCGTGATCCCGTTTCCTTTTAAAAGGACTTCAAAGTTTTAGAGGATTAAATTTTATAAAATATTTTTTTTTAATATTTGTACTTTTTCTAGGATGCCCCTAGTGATAGAAAGTGAAAGAGGAGGATCTCCCCTAATTTTCCTGTTTTATTATTTTAACATATCAGGATAAAGGAGATAAGTTACGTCCTTTCAAAAATCCTTTAATATCATTCAAAATTTTCAACAAAATATTTTGATAAGTTTTTCAAATGACTATTCACATCTTTTTATCTTGATATGGCAAAATAGAAAAATGGAAAAATTTGGAGATATCCTCCTCTTTTAAAAATTTTTGATAACTGTTTTTGCTACTTTTTAAAATTTTTCTCAAAAAAAAAATATAGAGATAAAATTTTGATGTTTGGTAACAAAAACTACTCAAAACAAAAACTTTTTTGGTTATAAAAAAATACGAAATATTTTGCTTCGATCTGTATTTTAGCAGAAAACTCTGTTAATTATCTGTAAAATTAAGATTACAAAGTAAAAAGTAATATAACAGAGGAAACTTTGTTTTTTTGTCACAACAAAATACAAAGTATTTTCTTCAAATCTGTATTTTGACAGAAAACTTTGTCAAATATCTGTTGAATTGAGATTACAGTCATTTTACAGAGTATTTTACAGAGTTATTATTTTGAGTGTATCTACTGCTATTTAACTTTTAACCAATGAATACTTTCATTCATTTTATGAAAACTTCATAAAACGTTTCAAACAACCAATTCTAGGAATATTTTCGTTATCTCCATGTAAGTTTTCATTATAAGGAACCTTAATGACACCAGTTTCATTGATATAATGAACCTGTCTACGGTTGAAATCAGGAGTCATTTTTCATTAAGCTTATGTCAATTTTCATTACTTTCACGAAGCTTTTTTTTTCAGTGTAGTCTGCAGAAATTTTTTTGAATATAGAGAAATTTTCTTGAAAAACATTTCCTATTACCAACACATACACTCAAAATAATTACTCTGTTAAATACTCTGTAAAATGACTGTAATCTCAATTCGACAGATATTTGACAATATTATCTGTCGAAATACAGATTTTAAGAAAATACTTTGTATTTTCTTGCGACCGAAAAACCAAATTTTATCTGTAATTTTACTTTTTACTTTGTAATCTCTATTTTACTGATAATAAACCGAGTTTTTTCATTAAAATACGGATTTTAGAAAAATACCTTGGTTTTATTTCGTAACCAAAATACTAAATTATAAATTTCATTTGTAACTTATTGCTCTGTAAAAATAAAAATCACTTCACAAAAACTTCCAAATATGACCGATAAACCCCTCTTTAAAAAGTGTCTTGAATTACAATAAAAACTGGTAAATTTTACGAGGATGACGTGTAAAATTGGAGTTACTTGTTAAAAACTATATTTACAATTTGGAAGCATTAAAGCGGGCAAGTTTAACAAAATTTTAATTAATTTAATTTTTTTAATTTTAATTAATGTTTTTGATGCAGAGAAGTTTTGCTCATAAAATGGATTTAACTAAAACTTTGAAAATTTACAGAGTTTTTTTTGTAAAATTTTGAACTCATAAAATGCATTTAACTAAAACTTTGCAAATTTACAGAGTTTTTTTGGTAAAATTCTTTTCGGTTTTATCAATATTTTACAGATAATTCTATAAATTAACAGTTTTTATTTATCGAAATCATTTTACAGAGTTTTCTTCGTAAAATAACAAAAAATCTTGCTGGTTGGAAATCTATGGTATTTTCTGTTGGCTCAGCAGAGTATCTCTGTAATTTAACAGAGTGATTATTTTGAGTGTACACTTTAACACTAACATTATAACATCATAATAAAGTAATAAAATTTTCCGATTAAAAAATTTTAAAAATCACCCTTGTACAATACAACAGGTAAATTTTCATATTTTCATAGTACGTACATCGTGTATGCATTTCCTTATGATCTTAACGTCACTTGTTCTAGAAATTCTTCTTCCTCATCATCTTTCCAAACAATTTTTTTTTTGTATTAAAAGAAACATGAGGCAAGGGCCTAGGATTTCTAAACAAAATAAAATTAGTATTTTTTTCACTTTTTCGTATTTTGTTTTTCTGTATTTTTGCCCCAGATGTTTTGAGTTGATTTCCATTGTATTCAGTACGTATAAGTTTGAAATAAAAAAATAAAAAAATGTGAAAATTTATAAACAACATTTATTATTTTTTTTCGTTCATTTCATACGAAACCCCATCCGCTTGTTAAACATTTAGTATAAACATTTAAATGAAATTATTACAGGGTGTGAAAATTATTTAAGTGTTTTTTTTTTTTTGTTAAATTCTGAAATTTTGTATTTTAAGATTTTCCCTGGGGAGTCATTAAAAGAAATTATTTAAAATAAATAATAACAACATTAATTAATGGTTTAAAATTAAACAAAAATTAGCACAAATACTTATACATAAATACAAATACTTTTATTAGAAAATCAAATCGAAATAAAAAGTCAGTAAAATTAAATGAAAAATCAGCTGAGACATTAAAAACATTATTTGCAGTTTCAGGTATAAGAAAATTTTTGATGATTTTATATTTTTGATTTTTTTGCTTTAAAAACAAGGTGGTAAAATTATTTCATTATCGATCAATAATATGTTTGTGAAGAAGTTTTTTGAAAACAAATTATGAAACAACTTTTATAATTCTTTTAAAAAGTATTTGGAGGGCTTGATTCTTGAATCAAACTCGACATTATTGCTTTTGTGACTTTTTGTCCTATTGGCAGTAGTTACCGAGCCATGCGCGTTTCCCACGTTTTAAAGTCCAAAAGCGCTATTTATAGCATTTTGAGTGCTATTTTTGCAGTAACTCATAAACTGTAGCTCGGAGAGCTTTACATATTCCTTTGACCAAGGCCGACATTATGCTTTCATATAAATAAATCATTATCTTTCAGTGTATTTTTTTTTTTACAAAGTTAATTTTTTGCTGAAAATTCCTTGGGTGGGTATAACACGTTACAAAATTTTTGTATTAAATTTGATTTTTTTTTGTTCTTGTAGTTCGTGACATGATAAAATTAAGGCTGAACGTTTTCATTAATTTGTTTTTATTTTAAAATTTTAATTAAATTGTTAATGAATATTTATCAATACCAACACGTAGATTGTTTTGCAAAAACGATACTGTAGAATGATAATAAATCATTTTGCTTATGGAATTTTTTATTTTATTTATAAAATATTTTAAAAATGTTTAAATTATTTAATAAGGGGGGGGGGGGGTTGTTTCACAACAAATAAAATTACATTACATTTAAAAAAAAAGATTTTAAAAATAGAAATCGTTGCAGACTAAGAAGTTTTTTATTTATCTTAAAAGCCTGAACCTTTATATAGATAACAAAGTTGTTTTCATAAAAATCTATGGGTAAACACCAAAGCTATACAAATTTTATGAAACAACCCAGGTAGAAGAATACCCATTCGGCAAAAAAAATCCCCGCTGACATACTGCTGACTCTCCCTACACAAAATTGCTGACATCTTCATAAAATTTTTCCAAAAGTCATCAATAACATGTCCGCTTCTGGTCAGCGGTTGTTTAAACGAATTTTTGGTGGCCGCCAATACTGGTGGACACTGCTGACATGTCATTAGGGACATTTTAAAAACTTGTATGAAGATGTCCGAGATTTTATAAAGGGAGAGTCAGCAGTATGTCACGGGTGATTTTATTTTGCCAACTGGGTACGGCGGGGGCGGGTTTAAAGCGGTTTAAAACAACAAAATATGGTAGTACCAAAGCACTTTTATAATAAAAAATTAAACACATCAACATTTTCTAAGTCCTGAAAAGAAACATTCTTTTTACGTTTTCGAGTAAAGAAATTCATTAAAAATGATTTTAGGATACAAAAATTCTTAAGTCCCACACCACTCTGCGGTACAGGGTATATTGAGTTTGTAACTACCCAAATATTAGTCCTTGCCCCTGAATACTTATTAAAGTATACCAAACGACTCAGAACCACTCTGTGGTACAGGGTATATGAAGTTTGAGCTGAAATATTAGTCCCAGACCCTTGACATTTAAGCATACCGATCGACCCAAAATCTCTATTTGAATCAATTTAGCGATGCTCGACCGTCCGACTGTTCATATTAACGATGTAAACACGATACGGGTTTCAATTCAGTTGACTTTATATTTTATTTTAAAGACTTTCTTGGCCCAAGGAGAGGCCTATTGAAATTGGAGAAAATCGGTCAATGTTTAGACATAGCCCCATTACAAAGGTCCGCTTTAGTTTGGCTCACGTGATTCTAATTACCGTATTATAATAGATATCCTTTCAAAATTTGGCAGGTGAACGTCTTTTGTATTTACAAATTACCAATCCATATTTTAAAGAAATCGGACCTGTTCTTTTTGTAGCCCCAATACAAAGCACCTACCCACCCGATATTCACATAAACCTTTCAATTTTCATGAAAATAGAAAATATATTATTAAAACTTTTTTTGTGTGTAATCAAATCTGATTATAATCAGATCATTTTTAGACTTAGGCCTAATATGAAAATTTCGCCCGATTTTCAAAAAGAAGCCTTTTTTACTAATATTTGGTTTCTGGGTGTTTTTTACACTTACTTATTAAAGATTTGACAAAAGATCGATTCATTCGGTCCATGTTTGGGCGTATTTCGGAAAACACTGGTGTAGGGTGATGTGACATGACATAAACCCCATGTACATAATTCCCACGAACATAATCCCCATTTCCGTTGTGGGGATTATGACCCAATTCATTTCGGTCAAAATCCCCATAATGGTAGTAGGGGCTATGACCGAAAATAATTTGGAACATAATCCCAATAAAAAATGGACATAGTTCCCATATTTATGGGGATAATGACCACGTTACAAACTTCCATAATCCCCTTTACAGGAATGATGTCCACTATACAAGTTGGTCATAATCAGAAAAATTTTATAGTTTTTTTTTGTCCGAAAAGTTTTTATGGGTAGCAGGCCTTCGGCCGGGCTTACAAATCCCATGCATTAAGCCCACCCCCTAGAGGAGAGGCCTCTCCGCAAAAAACGGGAATTATGACCAAAATTGCTTTGTCCCCATATTGTGAATGGGGGTTATGACCGAAGAAATTTCGATCGTAGTCCCAACAGTGAACGGACATAATCCCCATTGGGATTATGACCGTTTTGGAAACGGTTATAGTTCCCATGTCTAATAGGGATATTGTCCATGTGGAATATGTCCTGTCACCGTAAGGTGTTATATAGGCGATCTTGATCGACTATAACTTTCTTAATCGTTTTTTTCTACTATTAGCCAACACTCATTGTCAGTGGGCACCACCTACTAATGCATTGTGTTAGTATTAGGAAAAACGGTTTGAGAAAAATAAAAGAGGGAGTAGTGTTTGTAGACATTTGAATTTTTTTAAATTGTAGCTGACTGCGAAGATCTCTGCGGGGAATTTATTCCACAAAAGGCTAGTTCGACCGGCAAACGAATTTTCTCTGTAGTGCGTTGTGCGATACATTGGGCAGTCGACAACGACTGGAAAGGCGAGTGCTACGGGCATGCACCCGTTTCTAAGGTATCAGTTCGCCTATCTCAGCTGAACACTTACCGTGGTAATATCGATAAAATAATGACGCACAACCCACTTTCCGACGATGCTCCAGTGAGTCAATAGATCTGGATACCCCAGTGTCATTGATGAGCTTCAACGCGCTCCTTTGCACCCGGTCCAGAAGCTTCGAGATAGACCTTGACGCATCTGCCCAGATATGAGAGTTGTATTCCATTTTCGGTCGGATATAAGAAGCAGTATGAGTAGTGAGGAGATCAGATGGAGTGAAGTTATTGTTGCACCGTTTTAAGAACCAAGACCTTTGAACACCAAGTGTCTAATTCCTTAAAAGCTATACCACCCATGGATGCAGATGAAGCTGTTTCCACAAGCCGTCTGTGAGTCAACATTAGAGATGGGATCGTGAGAGACTTTTCAATCACGCTCACGCACGCTTATGAAATAAACATTTTTATCACGCACGATCACGCACGAACATTTATTTTGACTCACGCTCACGTGAGTTGAAAATTTTTAATCACTCTCACTATGTTATCACGTTCACGATACTCACGAATTGAAAAATATATATAAATTTGTTAGTGTTTTACCCCCATACTGTGGTTATAGGGTTCCACAGTACGGGGCTAGTGCATCGATTGTGGGTCAAGCTTTAAAAATAATATTTTCATGTTTTTAAGACTTTTTCTGTGAATGTGTTCATTAATAATAAATCACGGATTTTTTTTTAATCACGAAAAACTCACCCAAGAATTTTACTCACACACGAACTTTTTTTTTTTTTACTCACGCTCATGCACGATCACGTGAGTAAAAAAGAAATTACTTACAATAATCACACGTTTGGGGCGCATCTCTAGTCAACATAAAACATTGGGTCTTACGAGTACTAAAATCGATCCTATTCGCAAGACCCCACTAGGAGATTGTCGTAACGTCATGATTAAGTGTATCATTCATTATTCCTCATTCCCCACTAGGAGATTGTCGTAACGTCATGATTAAGTGTGTCATTCCTTATTCCTCATAGCTTCAACCTCAGTAGGGCTAGGTCTATGATTAAATGAAAATGAATTACAAATTTTGCTAGCATCTGCGGAAGAACAGATGGGATTGGAAGTTTTACCCAGAAGGTCGTTAAGAAAAGTAAGGATAAGTGTAGGAGAGCTTCTACCTCAGTAAGGCTTGGTCTATGATTAAAGGAAAATGAATAACAAATGTTGCTTGTCATCTGCGGAAGAATAGATAGGATTGGAAGTATTACCCTGAAGATCATTAAAAAAAATTAGAATAACCCAGCAAAAAAAGTGCGGAGTACTTCTATTTGGAGTGCTTTAAAACTATAACAAATGTAATGAAATACAACACTCAAAATAATTCTACAGTAAAAAAATTAGTAAGTGCGTTGGTAACCCATATCTACTAATAAGTTACCAATTACCAGTATTACAGTAGTTTTTTTAGTATCTTCAAAGTGCTAAAATTAGTATTTCTTACTGTTTATGAGTAATTTTTGTTGGTAGTTTGTTTTACTATTTTTTCACTATTTTTAGTTCATAAAAGTACTAATATACAGTAATTAAATAAGTTTTTAATTTATTATTGTTAGTAATTATTCCGTAAGGGGGCGCTTGTTTACAAGCAGAGCTACCAACTATTTTTTTTTGCAAAATCGTTAAATTTGAATTCAGTGTTGCCATTATGTTACATTTCGGGTATTTGCTGGTGCTTTTTTGGTCTTGCCGTTTTTTAAATACGCGTTTTTAAAAATAGGGTATTTATGGTATTATTCCATTTTTTCGCGACATTTTTTTTTTAAATTTGTGATTTTTATATTATCAATAGATTTTGCTGTAATTTGAAACTTAAGCCCAAGACCTAATGAAATTGGGAAAAATCAGTCCTTGTTTGCACCTTGGCCTCATACAAACAACCCCTTTAAATTTGACTCAAGGTATCCTTTAAAAATTTGCAGGTAAACGTGTTTTGTGTTCACAAATCAAGACCCCAAATGTTTTCTCAAAATTCATGAAAATAGAAAATAATTGATTTATACTTTATTAGTAGGCGTGAGCAGGTAACCAAGCCGACGAGGAATTTTTGGCGGTGTCGGCTCGATTGAGAAACGGTGGGTTTCTCAATCGTCGGCTCATTTTATTTGGTTATGGAGTTGTATGTTTCTAATGACGCAAACAAAAATTATGTAACAGCAAAACGCGCAAAACAGTGACTCAAAAAGCGCTAAATTTGAACAAAGTTAAAGGCGTCAAAAAGCGATAAAAAATAATTTTAATTTAAGGTTAAAAAAAATATAAAATCATCAAGCCTATTCACAGAATAAGTCTAAAAATTGTGAAATTTTTGTTTTAATTTTCAACAAAGTTTTTAATTTCTTTGATTGTACTACAACAACTACAAGAAAAATATTAATCTAAAACCCTATTCACACGTACAGTTTTAAATTTATTCTGTTACAGTATATTGACAGAAAATGCTAAAAATAATTGCTAAAAACGGTTTAAGGGTCGAACCAGAATCAAATGCGTAGCGCAAGACGTAAAAAAAAACAAAAACAAACACATCAACTTTGAAATTTTTACGTCCGTTTGATTTAGGTAACTCACATTTAAATATTAGAAACGAAAAATTATTGGACGTTACGCCTTACGCGACGTAATTTGATTCAGGTTGGATGCTAAAACTGTAAGTGTGAATAGGGTATTAGATTCATATTTTTCATGTAGTTGTTGTAGTACAATCAAAGAAATGGAAAACTTTGTTAAAAATTAAAAAAAAAAATTCACAATTTTTTGACTTATTCTGTGAATAGGCCTGATGATTTTATATTTTTTTTAATCTTAAATTAAAATTATTTTTTATCGCTTTTTGGCGATATTCACACTGATGATTAGTTGCAGAAAGAAAGCGCTAAAGGCGCTAAATTAAAAGGGGAAAACCCGCCAGTTTAGCGCATTTTTTAAAAACGTTCTAGATTAAAAAAATGCGCTTTTTGGGTGGTCGGAAGGCGCTAAATCCAGCACGAATCGCGCTGAATTGGCATCGCTGTTTTTGGTTGTAATTTGATTCAAAATCTAATTAAGTTTTGTACCGGTTGTACAAAAATTAAAATTTTTCACAATTTCATTTTTTTGTTTCATTTAGCCAATTAGCCAATTCATTTAGCATATTTTTTAATGAAAATGTATTACCAGTTTTTTAAATCTGTTTTCATATGTGTGACAGACAGACGGATGTAAAAAAAAATTTGTGTAAAAACTTTTTGGTACATATTTTCTACACTTTTTTACAACTACGTATTTTTCAAAATATTTGATGACTGTTGTTTTTTGAAACAATTTTGTTAACTGTCAAAATAAAGTAAAATGCAAAAAAATTAAACTGATAAAATATCCAAACATTTCCTTAAAACAGATCTGTGGCGTTATGATTGAATGTAATAAAAAAGTTTGTATTAAATTTATTGTTTTTTAAGTAATAGAAATGTAATATTATTTATACTCCTGATTGTATCAGCTTATTTATTTAATTTATGATAAAAACAAATATTTTTATTATTATTTTTTTTTTTGGCGCTTTTTATCCTTTTAACCTTAAAAAGCACATTTTCATTTTTTTAATTTTCTCTTTTTTCTTGTCGCTGATATTTTTTTTTTAAATTTTTACCCTTTTCCTACGATTTTTGCGTTTTTTTTTTCATATTGGTAATGGCAACACTGTTTGTAATAGCGGCCACAAGCTTCTTCCCAATTCAGCAGCAAGCAGCAGACAGAAAAAATTGAGAGTACTCTATTTAATTATAATTTCACAAAAATGACGCATTTTTTATTTCTTAACATTAAAAAAACATACCCCAAGCTGCAAATACAAAAAGTACTTATTTTATAAATTTATAATTTATAACTAAACACAGTTCTTTATATTTCTTGCCGTCTGCTGCTTGCTGCTGCAGTGTGTGCGAACACCACGTTTTCTCTCATTTAACTGCAGTGCTACCAACTGATTTGTCTGTTTGTTTAGTGCGAAAAAGAATTAAAACCGAAACAACGCGATACCCGGTCACGGAGTGTTTGTAAAAAAAATATATTCTAAATTTATTTAATTAAATTGTGTGGTGTTAAACTAATTAAAAAAATATGTTTTTTAATTAAATATGTACATTAAATAATACGACATTAATAATTAAACTACATCAGTTTCTTTGTTAACTCGTTTTCCATTTCAATGGCTGTGTAAGAAAAAAAACTCAAGCTGATGGATACACACACGTTTACAAAAAAATGTAAGTAAAAAAAGCACCCTCTGTAGTAAAATGTTTGTACATACATTTGAGCATGTATTGAGAAAATATTTCTTTTTTATATTTTTAGCAATCGTTTACAAATGCCTGACGTCGTGGTACACTCAACGCTACATTTTTTAAGCGGCTTAAGAATACATGTAATTAAGTATATCTTATAACCGAAGTAAAATAAAAATAATTTATATATAATTTTTTTCTGATTTTTTATTTATAAAATTGATATAGGTAGTAATTTTATTAACTAAAATTAGCAATTATATTTACTAAAATTAGTAATTTTTTTACTAAATAGGGCAAAAATTTGAAATATTTATGATTTTTTTAGTAATTGTATTTACTAAAATTGTAGTAAATTGCAGTAATATTTACTGTTTTTTTAGTATTTTTCATGTACTAGATATTAGTAATAAATTTTAGTATTGATTACCAATTCCTGCACTAGGTCCTTTTGGACTAAAACATTAGTACTCGTAGCTAAATTTTTAGTATTGAATACCCACGTTTTTTTTTGAGTGAACAAAAATAACAAAAAACACAAGAAAAAAACACAAACAGTTTTTTCTACTCCATAAAAAGTTGTTATGCAGCACTTAACTCATTACCTTCCGCGACACTCCCATACAAAAGTAAGTAGATATTCAGTATATAAGAAGTACTCCGAGCTTTCAAACAACTTCCAACTACTTCCATGGAGTAGTTCTTATCTACTGAATATCTACTTACATTTGTATGGAGGTGTCGCGATAGGTAATGAGTTAAGTGCTGAATATCTATGTATTCTGGAGTAGAAAAAACTGTTTCTGTGTTTTTGTCTTGTGTTTTTTGTTATTTTTGTAGTATTTCATTACATTTGTTACAGTTTTAAAGCACTCCACTGAGAAGTGGTAATGACTTTTTTTGCAGGGAAGTGTAGGAGAAAAATCCGCTCGAATCAACTGAAGCTCATCCGATAAAAATCCATCTACAACAACACGTATAGAGCGGCCTCTCAGAAAACTTGATATAAATCGAGAGAAATCGCTATCAACACCAAACGCAATAAGCTTCGAAACGAATGCACCGTGACACACACGATCGAACGACTTGAAAATATCTAGAGCAACCACTTTGCTTTCACCAACTTACGGAATAGAACGACTTCAAACAGGTTTAACGAATTCTACGTTTAACGAATTCTACGAAAGCCATACTGTCGATCGCACAAAAGTGATTTAGACTCCAGATAACTTAACAGGTGCTGATTATGATCTTCATAACTATTGAGATGGTTTCAGGATTTTTAGTCTAGCCATTTTTTTGATTGGCTGGATGGTACGTGTAGTTAAATAATGTTGCCAAAGGACGAGACAATGACAGGGCACAAAATTTTTTGGAACAGATTCCTAATACAATAGATTCTTAAATACATTCTGCGGAAATCACAACAAAATTTTTTATATAAAATTATTTTTCAAAAAAACTACCTGCTCTAAAAAACGGTTGCTGTCGGGACAGTTTCAGACAAAATCATTGATTCTAGAATGTTAAGAAGAATTCGTTGAAGGGTAATATGGTGCTTTCTGGAACCGATTATTTGAAACGAAAAATTTTGCTGGACTAGTTCAGAACCATAGCCACAACACCATCTAGCTTCAGGAACTTATTTATGTTGAGATCCTCAAGAAACTAACGTGTTTGAATTTAATTCTCAAAGAAAGTTCACGGTTGCAAGACAAGCTCTCCTCTCAGTTGTTCACCTTTGCAAAACCCTGTATTTTTTATCTTTCTTTTTTACTACACAATATATTTTTTTAAATTCTGATTATGGCTCACAAATACAAAAAAAAACGAATGTAATGCATGTAATATTTGAGTGCGTATTTATGACGTGATGTATTTTAGTCGACGACTACACAAGAAAAAACTACTGGTTTTGGAGGAGAAAATCAACAAACAACATTCACATTGTGAACGTGAATTGTTTGTTGTTAGTTTGGATGTCTTCGCCAATGTTTGCATATTCAATTAGCAAAAATGTATGAAAAAAATAATGCAAAAACAAATTTTTAAATTGCTGTCACTGCCAAATTGGAACTGTAACAACAGCATGATGATGATCATCATCATGTTGTTGCTGCCGCTTACGATGAGGGACAAACATTGTCAATACAACAATGTTGAAACAACAAAAAACCATCTGTCTATAAAAAAACAAAAAAAAAAACATTTCTTTAGCATAGAAATTTGTAAAAAAAAGTAATAATAGAAAATATATGCATGTACATTGTAATGCATTCTCATAAATAAATGCATAAATGCATTTTTTTAATGTTAAGAAAAGAAAATTTTCTTAAATAAAGAAAACAGACAGACAAATGCATATTTTTAATGTCAGTGCATTATAAATTTATGCAAATAGAGTTAAAATAAAAACAAAATATTGTAGACTGTTTTTTTTTGTTTAAAGTACGGAATTGACAAACAAGTGTATTGACATTGAAATTTCTGAATAAACCGTTCGAAGGGTAATGAATAAAACAGATTCTTTTATATAAAAATTCAAAAGATTCCGCTTAATTTTTTGTAAGTGCAATTAGTGGAATTTCTATTAAGATGAGTGCATTTAGATATTTCAAGGAAATGTGTTAAATCGTTAATTTAAGAGATATAACTGAAGATTGATAAAAATGTCAGCAACGTTCACAAATTGATGTCAGATCTATGATACCACTTCTTCATGCCATAAACACTGATTGGGGCTGGGAAGTTTCAAAAACTCAGATTGGGTCTGGAAAGTTTCATGAAATCTGGTTGAGGCTAAAAAGTTGCGTATGTGAGGTCTTGAAAGAATTGTCACTTATCGTCTGTGATCTTTTGTCTTGCTATTTGGAGTCAATGGTCTGATGAATGAATAACAACTTGATTTCCTTAAATATCGGTTCATTGCAAGCATAATGGAGTTCCTATCGGAATGGTGCAATCGATCGATTTATCGCTGTGGAAAAAGTAAGGTTATTACTATAATAGTGTCACAACGGACCTTAGAACCTATGAGTGCTTACATAAGCGTTAGCAGCTACTTCAAACCAAAGATTATTGCTTTATATAATTCTAAGACGATTGATCCTACAATGGTTTTGAATGACTCGAATCCGATTCCATTACTGGATTCCATGGGAGCTGTCCGAGTAGCCAGATTGTCTCTACTAGGGATTCAACGTACATAACTTTTCATGGCTTCGCATTCTAGCCAAAAGACTCACGAGGGCTTATACGTTGAACTCTTTGCTTTACACAACTGCCTTGTGCCACTTCTTAATGAACCAACACACATCCAGTGTGTTGATGGGAAGTTTCGTAATACTTTCGATGTTGGGTTGCTTGCATCTCTCGGAAACACGGATCACAATCTCGTTTCTGGCTCCTTTTCATTTTCGGACCTTTGCAGTCCTTCTCATTTAGTGCCGAAGCGCTCTAATTTTGCCTGTGAAAATTTTATTTATTTATTATTTATTCCATCTTAGAAAATTTCGACTAAACCAAAACATACATATGTAAATGCTGGTTTATTCAGACGTCCAAAAATGCAACCAAATTAAGAGAGGATATTGGTGTAATGACAAAAAGCTAGTCGAGTTTAGGGTGGGTTGTACAAGCCTCAAATAAGGAAATTTTTAGGCAAGGTCATGGGGCTCAGACTTAAAATAGTCCATTGTACCCTACCCTGAAAATAAAAGTTTGTAAGGGTGAAAAAAAGGTTAAGAAGAAAAAGAATAAAAAGTGCTTGTTCAGAATTTCTTAGTTGCTTTCACAAACTTGGGAAAATCAGACAAGGGATGTCCATTTACAGAATATCAGAACCCAATATCCGCAGTCTAACCCTTGAGAACGCTGGACAACAACAGACGTAATGTTCAGTTGTGTCACCATCCTCAAGACTAGCTGCACATTATGGGTCTAATAAGACACCTAATCTCGTCATATGACAAGCACTGGAATTGTGTCCCGTAATTAAGACTTTAAGTCTGCGACAGTCTATTCTACTGGGACTGAGTATATAGTTAGCCACTTTCTTGTCCGGCCTAATCAGAAAACGTTTGGTATTCTTGCATGCCAACTCATTTGACCATCTTTCCATGAAAATTGTTTTGACATGAAAGTTGATCCAACGCATCAGCCATGTCAAGCCAATACCAATCTGAGGTTCCGGATTGTGGGAAATTGTATCGGAGCCAAGATTTGCCAAAAGGACAGGATCTCGTTTCCAGTATGAGACCTCATTGAGTTTGCGAAGTGACTGGAGATTCAATTGCATAAACACAGCCTGGCTGTCACTGCAGATACTGATTCTCCTATCCTTCCATCTGTTACTAGTTATCCAGGTCGCCACGTCCAAAATAGCAAATACTACAGTCCATTTAATTTTCCAGTAGGTCTGCTGGGTTGCCCCAGTCTTCCCTACTCGAAAATATTACAGTAAATTTCCTACCAAACTCGATGCAAGAGGTTGTACTGTCCAAAAACCTAGTTAACTGACGCGTAACGCAAACAGGGGAGACACGAATGAGCCAGAGTACTCAGACACGTTTGCGTTCGGAGGCAGCAATACCTTTTGGTAATTTGTTAAAAGAGTAAAGAATAATACTAGTTTATACATTCCAACCCTTATAAGGAATGATCAAATATTCAGACTCGGTTGATAAAACCAACCATTTTGCTGAAATGTTTGCAAGAAACTCATTCTTGGGCAAAAGCAATAAACCACTTTCCGAACTCAAGAGAGTATTCTTTACTATGTTCAAGATGTTCTTGAAGATCCCAACGTTTATAAGTCCCCAGGCCTAGATGGTTATTCGGCCCTAGTGTTGAAACGTTGTGCTTCGACGTTGTCTCTTCAAATCTTTTTAGCTACCCGTACTGTAGGGGTACCGCAAGGTTCCGTTCTTTCTCCTACACTTTTTCTTATT
This sequence comes from Pegoplata infirma, assembly GCA_963921195.1. NCBI lineage: Eukaryota > Metazoa > Arthropoda > Insecta > Diptera > Anthomyiidae > Pegoplata > Pegoplata infirma. The sequence goes on along the minus strand of OY992540.1, from coordinate 30,175,851 downwards.
TTTCTTAATGACCTTCTAAGTCAAACTTCCAGTCCTATCTATTATTTCGCAGATGACAGCAACATTTTTTATTCATTTTCCTTCAGTCATAGACCAAACCTCAAAGATATGAGGCAGAACATGAACGACACTCTCAATCATGACCTTTCGACGTTTTCTCGCTCGTAAGACCCAATGTTGCATGTTGACCCATAGACGGTCTGGGGAATCAACGACATCTGCATACATTGGGGTATAGGTATAGACGAATCAGACATATATGATGTTCTAGACATGAAAATTCAACGTTCTCTGGAACCAGCATGTTTTCAAGTGTCGAAAGAAGCAGTGCTTCACTACTTCTGATCTACGTACTTTTTATAACTCCTTTATCCGAAAAACGACAGAAAATGGAATACAGCCCCCATATCTGGGCATAAGCCTCAAGATCTGTCTTGGAGCTTCTAGACCGGGTGCAAAGAAGTTCGTTGAAGCTCAATATTCTGCCTCATAGCATCAAACTCAGTAAGGCTTGGTCTATGATTAAATGAAAATGAATGAGAAATGTTGCTTTCATCTGCGAAATAATAGATTGAATTGGAAGTTTGACCCAAAAGGTCGTTAAGAAAAATAAGAAAAAGTGTTGGAGAAAGAACAGAACCTTGTGTTATTCCTGAATTCAATTAAAATTCATCCGATGAGAACCCATCTATAACAACACGTATAGAGCGACCTCTGATAAAGCTCGATATAAATCGAAAGAAATCACTACAGACACCAAACGCAATAAGCATCGAAACGAGTACACCGTGCCACACACGATCAAACGCCTTGGAAATATCTAGAGTAACCTCTTTGTTTCCACCAAATTGGTGAATAGAGCGACTCTAACGTTCCGACCAACAGGTCTCCTGTAGAACGACTTCTACGAAAGCCATACTGTCAATCGCACAAACGTAAATTAGACTCCAGATAATTTACCAGGTGGTGATTAAGCATGCTCTCCACGACTTTCGAGAGCATAGAGAAAATTGCTATTGGGCGGTTGTTTTCAGGGTTTGTAGCCTCACCCCAATTTTGGGATTAGCTGGACGTTAGCAACCTTCCAGCAAGAGGAAAAAGCTTTTACCCGGTCCGAGTAGCTTAATAATGTTGCCAAAGGACGAGACAACGACAAAGCACATTGTTTCAGGACTATAGACGTAATACCATCCGGTGCTGGGAACTAATTTATGTTGAGATCCTCAAGGAGAAGATAGGAGAACAATAGCAGGAATAATAATGATCCGAACCTTATCCTCTATGGAAGTCATTACCAAAACTTTAAATTTTTGGATTGGCGTCATCCTCACTTACCTAACCAAACATACTCTCATAACACTCGCTCTTTAGCATAGCACATTCATCACTGATTTAGTTCATACAAACAAGGGGTGGCTTGTAAAGGTCAGACACTATTGTTAGACTAAAACTGACCTCTACTACAAAAAGATCAATGATCTTTTAAAACAACAACTCTTCACTTTTGATATTCGAACATTACAACACTTGTATGAGGGTGTGCAAGTGTTTGGGGTTTTTTGTTGTTTTTGAACGGACACCTCCTAACTATCACTATTACATTATGGTGATTATTATTATTATGTTTATGGTTGTTGTATGTAAATAACGTTAAAGTACCTTACACTTTACACGTACATACGTACAAATGTGCGTATGATTGTTTGGATAAATGTATGTAAATCCGCCATTAAAAACTATTTCCGATTGGAATTAATTATGAATAAATAAAACAACAAATTGCCATATACATAGGATAGCATAATGTTAGAGCGAGCATAGAGAAGTGTTAGTAGAATATTCGATACAACATGAACAAGTGTTGTGTTTTTTTGAATGTATATAGAGGCATTGGTGGTGATGGTGTTGGTGGTGGTGTCGATGGTGGAAGAGCTCATCAGAAACAGGAAAAAACAACAGAAGCATTAACAGCAGCAACAACAACAACATTAGCAACAACATCAGCCACAACTAACAACAATAATAATTGTGTTCATATGTAAATGCGTGTACAAATATGAATGATCGACTGAATGAATGTTGAATGAATAAAAATGTTTGAATGGAACATTTTTTTACAACCTCCACTTGATGGTATAGGGTATAAAAGTTTGTCATTCCGTTTGTAACACATCGAAATATTGATCTGGAATCACATAAAGTACATGTATTACTGATCAGTGATCGATTGTAAGACATTCTAGCGATGTATGTCTGTTGAAATGGTGATTACGGCTAAAGTATTACGCAGATATTACTGTTACTTAACATAGTTACTTATTGTTGCTTGGAAAAGTTTGGTATTGCATTTGAGCGAAATAGGTTCAGCGGTTCAAAAGTTATGAACGAAAATGTAAGCACACCTCGAAAGTTTAAAAAATACTTTAATTCGGCTGCTGGTTGACATATGTGAACAGAATTGTTTACAGAATGGAATTCAAATGAGTACAAAAATATTTTTTTCACAAGAAATTTTTTTTCGCGGTTTTTTTTTTCGCCAAAAAATTTTTCCCGAAAAATTTTGCAAATAATATTTTTTTAACATTGTGGAGGGTATTTATACATTCGACAAGACCGAATTTAACTTATTTACTTGTTTTTTTTTTATAAATAAACGATCGACCGTACAACCAATCGACCGACTAAACGACCGCGTGTTTAAAATTTGATATGTTATGGAAGGAAGCCTTCACCGAAAGTCAGAAGTCAAGTAAATTGTAGGCTTTTACTTGTACAAAAACAAAACGAATTGTAGAAAATTGAACAAAAAATCGCGCAATTCATTTGGGAAACGCAAACCCAGTTCATTGGCACTTATACGCACACTTTAATAGTGTTTTACTTACAAACTAACTACTGCAGCATAGAGAAAAACTACAAAAAACTGAACTTTAAATAAAAAAACTGTTTATTTTTATATGGCAAATGGGGTTTTTTTGTATAGTTTTCCATTTGATTTTTTATATTTGTCTATTTGCTGCTGCTGCTTCGGCTGACTTCTTGTTATTTTAAATTGTCAATTGATTGGCATTCGACACTTAAGCGATTTTAAATTTATAGATTGTTTATAAAGTACTGAAACGACAGTCGTATGTACAAAATTATACGAATTTAAATTTTGTATACGAATCTAAAAACTAACATGACTTTTGTTGGGGTATGTAATGGCTGGTTTGCGTATGGTGTGTTATATAGGGTGGATCGTTTTAAAACTTTTCTCTCTGAGCAATCAGGAAAAATGACTCCAATCGAAACATTTCTTTTGTATCCCGCTCAAATTTCGAAATAAAATTTTAAAACATTTTTCGTTTTTAATTTTTTTCTTTTTAAAAAAAAGAATTTTCCAGATTTTTGTTTTTGATTTTTCTGAGTTTTCCTAAATTTTTCTGAATTACCCTAACTTTTTCTAAATTTTCCTAACTATAACTGAATTTTTATTTAGTTCGGTTTGAGTCCATATTAATTATTTCTGAGAAATAATAATTGTTGTACAATGAGAAAATCTGAAAAAGTCAAGTGACAACACAGGCTAAGTGGAGATGTCGACAGCTTTCGGAATATGCCACCCTTCCGTCATCAGCACTCCTTCGATTGCCACACACTTAATGTGTGTCAGATTAAAATTAGCCATTTAAATGAAATTTTTGAACAAATTGAATATCGGAATTACTTCTCTTAGCCTCTCCACTTAGCCTGTGTTGTCACTTGATTTTTTCAGATTTTCTCATTGTACAACAATTATTATTTCTCAGAAATAATTAATATGGACTCAAACTGAACTAAATTTTTATTCAGTTATAAAATATACAGTCCAACAATATATAAATACAATTTTCCTAACTATTTCTGATTTTTTTTTATTTTCTGTTTTTTTTGGGATTTTTTTTTTAATTTTCCAATTATTTTCGAATTGTTTTGAATTTCCATCTTGTGAACTATCTGGACTCCATTTCACTTCTTTATGATTGACAGTATGGCTTTTGTAGAAGTCGTTCTACGTGAGACCTGTTAGCGTTCCTTACGGAACGTTGGAGTCCATCCATGCACCAGTTTGGTGAAAGTAAAGTTATGGATCTAGATATTTTCAAGACATTTGATAATGTGTAGCATGGAGCCCTCGTATCAAAACTTAATGCATTTGGTGTCGGTGATGACTTCTCTCGATTTATATCGAGCTTTCTCGGGAACCACACTATACGTGTTGTTACGGATGGGGTTTCACCCGACGAGTTTTAGCTTAATTCAGGGGCACCTCAAGGCTCCGTTCTTTCTCCTACACTTTTTCTTAACGACCTTCTCAGTCAAACTTTCAATCCTATATATTCTTACGCAGATGACAGCAACATTTTTCATTTTCTTTTAATCATAGGCCAAGCCTTGTAGAGGTTGAATTCATGAGACAGGATATTTCTAACACACTTTATCATCACCTGTCTACAATCTCCGAGTTGGGTCCAGCGAATAAGGTCGATTTTAATGCTCGCAAGACCCAATGTTGTATGTTGACCGACAGATGATCTGTGTAATCAATACAATCTGTATCCATGATTGGCATAAATATTGAAGAATCAGATACTCTTGATGTTCTGAGCATAAAAATACTGTGTGATGTTCGTTGAAACCAACATTTATTTCAAGTGTCGAAAGAAGCATTCAAGTGCCTTGGTTTCTTAAAACGGTACAAGACTTACTTCACTCCATCCGATCTCCTCACTATTTATACCGCCTATATCCGACCTAAGTTGGAATACGACTCCCATATCTGGCCCAGTTAATCTGGGCAGGGGCCTTAAGGTCTATTTTGAAGCTTCTGGGCCGGGTGAAAAGGTGTGCAATGACAGTAGGGTATCAAACTCTACAACAAGAAATCAGTTTAATTGTGCCTGCCGAATTAAGAGTCAACTGCATGGTTTAATTACAACAACCGAAATTTTCGGTTGCGATTACCGATTTTTATTAGATGCAACAGAAGTTAAGTTGTTAAAAAAAAATTGGTTATAGCAAGCGAAAATTTCGGTTGTTTTTTATTAAACCATGCAGTTGACTCTAAATTTGGCTGGCACAATTGAACTGTTTTCTCTGTGTATTGATTCCTTGAAGCTTCGTAGGAAAGTGGGTTGTACATCATTGTTCTATCGATATTATCATGGTCAGTTCATTGCCGAGATGGGTGAACTTATCCCCGAGACTCGGGTATACGTTCGTAACACTCGTCAATCCAGTAGATCTCATCCGTTTGTTGTCGACTGTCCAATGAATCGCACAAAGCATTACAGAAAAAAGTCGTTTCTCAGTCGATTAAGTCGTATGTGGAGTTCACTTCCCGCAGATGTCTTCTCTGTCAGATACGACCTGGAAAAATTTTAAATAAATGTCCATAAACACTACTCCCTCTATCCTCCTCCCCATAACCTATTTTCTTAATACCAACACAATGCACTGCATTAGTAGGCGGCATCCCCTGAGGGTTGGCTCAAAGTAAAAAAAACAGCAGTTTAAATGGCCAACAGGCTGTGGTCTGGGAGTTAATCCTAATAAAACATGGCTTGTCTTGTTTACAAGGAAAAATAAGATTCCTGATTTTGATTCTATTTCTATGGACGACACTAAAATCGCATTCTCAGATGGTACCAAGTATCTTGGAGCATTTCTAAATAGGAAGTTGAATTTCTGGCGTAATATTGAGGAACGGTTGAAAAAAGCAACGATTGCTTTATATTCCTGTAAAAGAGCCATTGGAAAACGATGGGGCTTTAGCTTTAAAGTCGTTCATTGGACTTATACAGCACTGGTGCGTCCAATTCTGCTGTATGGAATCATTGTTCGGTGGCCTGCTTTAGCAACAAAAGGAAACTGTGTCTTTATCATGAAGGTACAGAAAATGGCGTTGATGTGCATCACTGGTGCTCTTCGTACTACACCTACGGCTGCATTATAAATCCTCCTTCAACTGATACCATTAGACATATTGGGTAGGCAGTATGCGGCTACGCCGGCAATTCGACTGAATAGCAGACTTCAATGAAAGAGCAGCGAATGTAAAAATGTATGAAGGCTCCACTACACGGAATGCTCAAGGAGCTCAAAAAGGCCCATTGAGAGAGCACAGTCTGCATTTTGTGGTATTATTACCTTCTTCAAAATGGTGCGATCTTGAAGAAGGTAACAATGCCACAAAGTGTGGACTGTGCTCTCTCAATAAGCCTTTTTGAACGCCTCATTACCACTATGATGCCATCAAGGGAGTCTTGGATGGATGGCATTCCGGGTAGTGGAGCCTTCATACATTTTTACACAGATGGATCGAAGCTGTAAAAACAAGTGGGCTTTGGTGTCTATTCGGAAGAGCTTGGGTTGAGCCTGGCTCAACGATTACCAAATCATTGCAGTGTTTAAAGGAATTTTCTGACTGGTTGAGTTGCAATGTTTTGTCTACAACCGCAGTCAACATCTATTCTAACATCCAAGTTGCAGTCAAGTCCCTGGAGTCAATATTTCTGAAATAAAGAACTGCCCTTAACTGCCACACGTCTTTAAATGAGGTGGCCAATCAGTTTGACATAAGACTCATATTGGCACATACATTTCAGGGAATTACAAAGTCGAAGAGCTTGCAAGACTGGGAACTACCTTACAGGTTCCAACAGAATTGGAATGTGTTGGTATGCCTCTAGAAACCTGCAAGCAAAATCTATGACGGAGACTAATCAGAGATGGGCACATGGATGGACGTGTGAGACAACTCGACAGATTTGTTCTTCTCAGAGCTGATATATCTTTCAAGCGAAGAGATTTCGGCGCTGGTTGCTATAATTACCGGACACTGTCTTATAGGGAGCACGCAGATCGGTTGAAGGTGCCATCAAATGACTTTTGCCGAATTGCATGGATGAGGAGTTGGAAACTATCAAACACTTTATCTGCCTAGCACTTTCTGGTCAGAGACCGGAATTTGATTAGAAAGAAACGTTGAAAAACGAGCCAACCTAGTGTGTAATTGGGTAGGAGTTTTTTGTTTTTGTTTTATATCAAACATTTCTCGTATTTACGCAAAATTTTCTATATTTTTTATAGTTAAGTTTGCATTTGCCACTTGAAATTGTCAATTTTGTTTGTGGATTCAATGATTGTGATGATGTCGTTCGTCTACCTACAATTTTTTTTGTATGTATTTTTTTTTACAAATTTTAAAATGATCGTATATGTAGTTACTAAGTATTAGTGCTGCTTCTTTTTTTTTAGTTAGCTGCGGTGTCGGTGGTCATCGTAGTAGTTGATTTTAATTAAATATTCCTTCCTGTTGTTTTTTTTTTCAGTATTATTTTGTTCAATTTTTTGTATGCGTGCTTCTTTATTTTTGTGGTACTATGACCATGTTATACTGTACAGATAAACCTCGGAAAACGATACTTTGTTATAGATTTTACAAAATTCGCAATGGAGTTTTATAGTTCATAAACGAAAGAGTTCAATTGAACTATTTTCAGCTTTAAAACATGAGACCTAGTTGTATTTTAGTTCTTTTGGTATAGGTTGTAAGTGGCTACTGACGTTTTACGTCAGCACACATAGACTCTGAGGTCCATTGTTTGCACAATTTTTGGTTGAATATTGTTGTCAATGTTGAACTCTTTGTTTTATGTTGAACTCTAATAACAAATGAACTATGTAGTAAATTAGACGAGCGATCCAGATTATTGATCTGATCGATACAGATCTGTCATTTATCACGAATTTCGATACCATCCTAAAAGGAAAACTTATTAATCCTACTCTCCTGGGATGGGACTAGCTTGTGGTACAGGGTACAATGACCTTCTGCTGATGTGTGTGTTGTTTGCATTGTACGTCTTTCCATGTTAACGGTGTAAACGAACGTCAACTTCATTGAGCGTCTCTCCTAGTAGAAGTGTTTAAATTGGTTTAACTGTTGATATATTCTCTTTTTTATGATTTTCATTCATGATGATCAAATAGAGGAACTTTTTTGTTTTATTATACTACTAATTGTAATAATTTAATTAAAAGTTATGAATAATATTAGAAAAGTCTAATAATAACTTGGAGTAGATAACAATATCACAGCAAGATGTCAAGCATACATTTGAAAAACAGAGAGCACCTAAAAAACAATTGAATTGATTAAATGTTTGTTACAAGTATTTAAGAAAATTTTTTAATAGAAACTAGAAAAAATATAAACTAAACATTTTTTGAAATCCTGCATAGAAATTAAATTTTTTGTAATTCAAAGATTCTAATTGTAATTCGCTGATTCCATTTGTAATTCGTAAATACCATTTGAAATTCAAAGATTCTTCTTCGATGATTCCAATTGTGATTCGTAAGCTCCAATTGTAATTCGATAATTCGAATTGTAATTCGTTAAAGATCAATTAAAATTTGAAAACGAAATTGGAAATTGGAAAAAGATCAATAAAGTTCATAAAAAATCAATTGTAATTCAAAAGAGATCAACTGTTATTCGAAAAAGTTCAATAGTAATTCGTAAAAGATCAATGGAGTTCTAAAAGGTTCATATTTGACTCTTATTTATAATCAATTGAAAAACTAAAATTTTTTTTTCAACATTTATAAAAGATTCAAAAAAGACTCAGAAAAGAATAAGAACATATGTGCTGGTGCAGGGTATAGCACTGGTCAAAAGGTTGCGATCTTGGAGTGCAGCCTTGAATTTTGTAAGGGGACTCAGCATTATATTGTTGGCAAAAAAAAACTTAAGCCATCAAAATTAATTGAAATAAATTAACAAACTAAGCCATCGCGATGAATCTAAGCTTTCCGAACATGAGAAGATATCGTCATGAGTCATTGAAGAACAGGACAAACTTTCAGCAAAAAACAGGGCGCTGTTTCGGCCTCGTCATCAAAGTATGGTAAAAGGTTGCACTCGCCAGGCGAGAAACTTTTACCTTAGAGGTATAACTTTTACCTTAGCGAGTTGGTGAAAGGTAATCTCCTTATGGCTACCAGTAATAGGGGGAATTGTAGTATTATCCAAGGGAAAAAGTGGAGTTAAGTGGAGAATAAACTAAATGAAATCTACTTTAGGTTCCTTGAGAGTATGTCTGACTTGCTTCCTAATATGGTCACCGCGGGTTGGTATCAAGGGCAAGTAAAACTCGTTGCTTTTGGGAACGAAAGATCAGCAACCATATTTAAGGTTGCTACCAGCAACAGGGGAAATTGTGGTATACCAAGGGAAAAGTGGAGTTAAGTGGAGAATAAACTAAATGAAATCTACTTTAGGCTCCTTGTGAGTATGCCTGATTTTTTTCCTACTGCAGTCAACGCGGGTTAGTATCAAGTGCAAGTAAAACTCGCTGCTTTTGGGAACGAAAGATCAGCAACCATGTTTAAGGTGGCTATTAGCCAAGTGGGAAAGTTGTGGCCTGGAGTCACACTGGAGGTCGTTGAGAAACATGATATCCCGTCGTATGTGGTACTGAAGTCATTCTGAAGATGATCAGGGTCTGCAATCCTGACCTTCCAACTCAAAATTGGCAGATTGCCAGATTGAGTAAGATGGAGGCACTCGCCACCAAACAACGGCACAGCTTGGCGGAAATTGACTGTCTGGAATTTCCCGGTATAGAGTCGCTGGATCTCCTTTTAAACACGCATTTTCCTGCAATTCCATGGCGCCGTTTCAAGTCTTGGAACGTTCTGACGCCTAAGCATCCAGATATTAATCTGGACGATTAAAACCTTTTGGCCCTATAAACCCCCTAGAGTTGCTTGTATAGTCCCGGCTGAAATGCAGCAAGTGTCGGATAATATAGCACCTTGGCTGTATAACCTCAACATTCATTAACTGGTTGTATAGTCCATTAAAATGGAGGGATACCAAAGTCGTCTTTATCCCGAAGGCTGGGAAAAATTCACACACAATTAGCATGTCTTCTATTTTGTTAAAGACAATTGAACGAATGTTAGACTCATATTTGCGTAGAGTGATTGATCCGTGGTTGCTTTCGACTAGGTAACATGCATACAGCAAGGGTAGATCAACGAAAATTGCTCTTCTTGAGCTCGTTGGTGCCATCGAGACATTGCTTTCGGTGAAGGAGTACCTGGTAGCCTTTCTTGATACAGAGCGGGCTTGTAATAACGTCATCCCAGACTCGACAGTTGTGGCATTTTCTGGTCTGGGAGTTAATGGTGAAAAATTTACTTGCCAATAGACATATAATGTCTGAATTGGGAGCGTCTGTCATATATCGATTTGTCAATAGGGACACACCAGAGGAAGGTCTTCCTTCGCCACTTCTTTGGAACCTGACACTGAATTCAATGCTGCTCTCTCTAGAAACACGTGATTGTCATGTTGTCGCATATGCTGACGATGACGCGATAGCGGTAAGTCAACATTGAGGAATGTTCTCGAAAATACCTGTTTAAATAGGCAAGATACTGTGGTCTGGGAGTTGATCCAAGTGAAACAGAGCTTGTATGTTTTAAAAGCAAAAATAAGATTCCCGCTTTTGATAGTATTTCCTTGGACGGCAGATAGGATGTTGAATTTCAGGCGTAATTTTGAGAAACAAGCGTATTTTTTTTTATATATTCCTCTAAAAGGGCCATTGGAAAGCGATGGGGTTTGCCCTTAATTCGTACATATAATCAGCAGTAGTGCCTCTAATTCTGCTGTAGAATTATTGTTTGGTGGCCTGCTTTAGAGACAAAAGGGAAGTGTGTCTTTATCACGACGGTACAGGGAATATCGCTGATGTGCATTACTGGTGCTCTTCGTACTACACCTACGGCTGTATTAGAAATCCCCCTTCACCTGATACCATGGGATATATTGGTTAGATAGTATGCGGCTACGTCGGCAATTCAACTGAATAGCACACTGCAGTGGAATTGCAGCGATTGTGGCCATAGCACAATCTTGAAAAGGTCAACAATACCACAAAATGGTCACCCTGCTCATAGAGGGAGGAGCAGGGTGAGCAGGCTCATAGAGGGATGAGCAGGGTGACCATTTTTTTCTGAACTCAAATCAGTACGCCTAAGTTTTTATTTTTCTAGAAATAACTCACTGAAAACTCTTTGCTATGAGAAGGTTAGGTTAGAGGTGGCGGAGTCAAAGACTCCTCACATAGACCGGTTTGTGCATAGCGAAACCACAATAATTCCTTAGCGACGCTGATAGAACGCGTCAGTCCTTATCGCGAATTGTAATATTAGCCTTATGTCAACACTCGAAACCGTTTCCAGGCTTTCTAAGGCATGTCTGATCAATATGTGCAGGCGGGTTCTGGCCAAAGCAGGACAGTGTCAGAGAATGTGATCGACCGTTTTCTTAGTATTAAGTTCATCGCACCCCTTACAGCTGGCGTCGGAAATTTTTTTCTATGATAAAACACTGATGATTTTTTCAGCAATCAAAACTAACACATTTGGGTTCAATTAGTATTTCTGTAAAACAACTGCCGTAAACTGTTGTCGTTATTTTGCAGAAAATTTAGTTGACTTCAAAAAACTTCATTAAAATTTTTTGATTGTTTCAGTTCCGAAAATATAACAAAAACGCACAGGTTTTAAGGAAAGAAAATCCCTCAATTCTGAGGACCTTTCCCCTTAAGTTTTGATAACTTTTCCTTTTAGAAAACTTCCCATAAAGAATTTACATGTTTCTCTAAATAGTCCTGATGTTCAAATAAAATTATTTTTTATGTTGAAATGTTCAAAAATCAGTACAATCAGTACACATTTTCAAAAATCAGTAAAAATCAGTACAACGTTTTTTGATCAGTACACGTAATCAAATATCAGTACATGTACTGATCAAATCAGTACGAAACGTCAGCCTATATATGGGCATTTTTTAGCGCCACTTTACCACTATGATACCATCCAGGGAGTCTTGGATGAAGGGCATTCCGGGTAGTAGAGCCTACATAAATTTTTAGATAAATGGACCGAAGTTACACGAAGAGGTGGGATTTGGACTCTATTCGGAAGAGTTTGGGTGGATCCTGGCTGGAACATTGCTGGATTATTGCAGTGTTTACCATGCAGACATGCTGGCAATAAAGGAGGTTGTTGACTGATTGAGTTGCAATGTCTTGTCTACAACGAATTCAACATCTATTCTGACAGTCAAGCCGCGGTCAAGTTTCTGAAAACAAGATCTAGCGAAGATTTTGATATTCGTCGAAGTACAGTAGTGGGGCACCTCAGATTCATAATCAAAACAGACATTAACAGTGTTCGCAACTTGAGGTTATAGTCGTTTCCGACGAAGCGTGCCTAGAAATGGAAGACTATCTATTTCTTTAAGGAAACCTGTAGAAGCGGTGATTATCGGTGATTTACATAGTTCCTAAAAAAGTATTTTGTTACAGTCCTTTATTTAATAATGCATTTGACAATGATTTTATTTTTATCCATCTACAATTTTAAACAAACGGAAGTACTAAAGTACATTAACTGTAAATTTTATCTATACAATTTTTTTTTTTTGAAAATGTAAATGAAGTAACGACGATATATGGTAAAACAAAATGATAATGATCCTCAGTTATATTAAAACAATAGTTTTCGTTAAATGCAAATTTCCTCTCAAGGCTATAACCATGATATTTTGCATAACCCTCAAGTAAGTGGGAACCAAACATACAGAAACTACAAATTTTTTTTTTTTTCAAACTTCACTTAAACTTAATTCAAATGCTGGTGTTTTGCATAAAAAAAATAAATAAATAGAATTTACAGTTAGGGTGGAAAACCCATAAATATAAAGTATTTATGGAGTCCAAGTATATGCTGGCACCATTTTCATACTTTCTACAGTTACGTAGAAAATTTAAACGGTTACATTTTTATTAAAATAGGAGAATATGACATATAGGGACGACATTCGCTACGCCAAACTAAAGTTAGTTATGTAAAATAATAATAATAATAATGACGTGGGAAAATTTTAATGTAATAATATTAATGGGAGTTTTTTTGTCTTCTTTTATTTCATTACAGTTAATGCCGAAACGAACCTTAATAACGACGAAATCTAACCAAACAACACCACCACCACCAACACTACCAACAAGATGAACAACAATACAACACCCGCGCATTTTACACACATCAAAATAACAACACCTCACGATTCTTATAGCCGATTACAATTTGAAACAACAACAAATGATACGGCCTCATATAGTGGAAGTTCGGCGAGGAGTAGACTAGGATCAACTTCTAAACAATCAGCAACAACAAATAATGATTTAAAATCTAAAACAACAACAAATAGTTATAAACAAAATAATATTAATAATAATGTCTATACTACAAAAATTAATAATAATATTAGGAATACCAGCGTTTCACAACAACAAACAAATACCGGCGCTCAAATTGATCAGTTGATGATGACCACAAGGTGTTGGAGAAGTCTTATACCATCGACGGCGGCTTGTGTTACTATTTTAATATTAACAACGTCATGTTCCTTATGTTCTGCCTCGTTGTGTGAACCACAAAGTTGGTGGGATTCCTACAAGGATAAATGTATACCTTGCACTGTATGTCAAAGTAATATGCTGCCACTGAGGCCATGTGAAATGCATCGAGATACAATATGTGGTTCAATATATGATTTAAAAATCGATTGGGTATTATTATCGAAAACAGAGCCCAATTGGAAGGAGGTAAGACATAATGTATAATAGAATTATAAGAGAGGGGGCTACAAAATCGAAAATCATATGCATCTTTGGTAAATGGGGTATATGATTTTTTATTATGAGATATTTTTCGAACCGAACTGAAATTATAATCTTATCGAATAAATGATCCATAAAAAGTTTGACACCGAGATCACGAGACTGATCTCTCCAATCTGCAAAAGTAACAACGACTGGCGTACGCAGGTAGCACTGGTGCTATAAGATCAACACCCCTGGCGGATCTGGAAGTGATAATCAATCAGGTGTATACTTGAACCCATGTATATCTATGTATATCAAGAGCATAGCAAATGCTGATGCAATGCTCTTAAAGACACTCAATCATGTTAAGTAAGGTGGGAGGAACGGAAATAGAACAGATATATATGGGGCATTTCATGTGAAATCGGACACTTTGAAAAACTTTTTTTTTAGATTTTCCCAATTTGTTTACAGTTTTTAGTACCCTTCGAAAACTCCTTTGTGGTAAATTTTCAGATTTTTTTGATGACCCGTTCAAAAGATATCGAATTTTTAAAAATTGGTAGTTTGTTCCTTTACTCAAACTTCTTTTAATGATAACTTCTTCAATAATGGTCCAAATTTCAAATTTTTTTTTTCAAAATTTTTGTTTTTCTAAGTACTTTATAAAAAAAAATCCCAAAAAATTCTTAAAAGCGCTCTAGTATGCGATTTTTAAGTTTTAAAATTTAAATCTCATTTTTGAAACTGTTTGTACTCTTCGATTTTTTTGTAATTTTTTTGTGTAAAACTTCTATCAATTCTACAAATTTTTTGTCCAGGACGATCGTGGGATAACGATTATTACTATTTTTTTAAATTTTTTGAAAAAATTTTATTGTAATTTTCCAATCTTAAAATCATTTCTACTGCTCCAATGGTGCGTCATAGAGGGGTACTTTATAAGACCGACCCCCATTAATTTTTTCGTCTTAACATTTCTTTGGAACAAACTAATACCCTATCTCTAATTTCTAAGGGGGCTCCCACACAAAACGACATTTTTTAAAATTTGTTCCAACCGCTCTAACTGCCCTAATAGTGCCCTTAGAGCAACAAAATGTATGATCGACCCACAATATTTTTTTAGTCCAAACATTTTCTCTGAACACACCTACCCTCTATCTGTAACTGTTAAGGCGGTCCCCATACAATTTTTTTTATTTTTTGTAAATTTGTTTTATTTAATCAGCTTCTACCGGTCCAATGGTGCGTCCGAGAGGGGTCATTAGTGAGACCGACCCCCATTTATTTTTACCCTACAACATTTTTTCAAAACATACCTACGCCCTATCTCCACTCCCTAAGTAGGCTCCCATACAAAATTACATTTTTATAAAATTTGCTCCAACTGTTATTTGTATGGGAGCCTACTTAGTGAGTGGAGATAGGGCGTAGGTATGTTTTGTAAAAATGTTGTAGGGTAAAAATAAATGGGGGTCGGTCTCACTAATGACCCCTCTCGGACGCACCATTGGACCGGTAGAAGCTGATTAAATAAAACAAATTTACAAAAAATAAAAAAAATTGTATGGGGACCACCTTAACAGTTAAAGATTGAGGGTAGGGGTGTTCAGAGAAAATGTTTGGACTAAAAAAATATTGTGGGTCGGTCATACATTTTGTTGCTCTAAGGGCACTATTAGGGCAGTTAGAGCGGTTGGAACAAATTTTAAAAAATGTCGTTTTGTGTGGGAGCCCCCTTAGAAATTGGAGATAGGGTATAAGTTTGTTCCAAAGAAATGTTAAGACGTAAAAATTAATGGGGGTCGGTCTTATAAAGGACCCCTCTATGACGCACCATTAGAGCAGTAGAAATGATTTTAAGATTGGAAAATTACAATAAAATTTTTTCAAAAAATTTTAAAAAATAGTAATAATCGTTATCCCACGATGCTCCTGGGCAAAAAATTTGTAGAATTGATAGAAGTTTTACACAAAAAAATTACAAAAAAATCGAAGAGTACAAACAGTTTCAAAAATGAGATTTAAATTTTAAAACTTAAAAATCGCATACTAGAGCGCTTTTAAAAATTTTTTGGGTTTTTTTTTTAGAAAGTACTTAGAAAATCAAAAATTTTGAAAAAAAAAAATTTGAAATTTGGACCATTATTGAAGAAGTTATGATTAAAAGAAGTTTGAGTAAAGGAACAAACTACCAAATTTTAAAAATTCGATATCTTTTGAACGGGTCATCAAAAAAATCTGAAAATTTACCACGAAGGAGTTTTCGAAGGGTACTAAAAACTGTAAGCAAATTGGGAAAATCTAAAAAAAAAGTTTTTCAAAGTGTCCGATTTCACATGGAATGCCCCATATATATATATAGTCCCGTTGTTCCTTTTAGGAGCATAGGGCCTCAACAAAAGTTTTCCATCTGGGTTTGTCGATAGCGATGCATTTAATTTCACTCCATGTTACACCAACATCCGCAGCTTCCAACTCCACTAATCTGCGCCATGTTTTGGATGGTCGGCCCCTCCTTCGACTTCCTTGGGGTGTCCACTCTATACCTTGCCTTGTAATATCATCTGTTGATTTTCGTAGGGTGTGTCCCAACCAGGACCATTTACGACGCTTCATTTCCGTAGAAATCGTTGTCTGTCGCGTCCTTACCCACAGTTCACTATTTGTGATAGTATTAGGCCAGAATATACGAAGAATTCTACGGAGACAACGATTTACAAATGCTTGCATTGTTTGCAATTCGCGGTGAGATGGATTCCATGTCACACATGCGTGCAGAAGGACAGGCTTTACGTTGGCATTGAAGATTTTTATTTTTGTGTCTCTGGATATGGATGTAGAATGCCAAACCGAAGAGAGAATACCGAAGGCAGCCTTAGCATTATTTATACGTGCCTTTATATCTTCACTAGAACCACTACTGCTGGAGATAATACTTCCAAGGTACATGAAGGATTCTAAAGCTAAATAGAACAGAAACCCGTCTTAAAATCCAAGTACCGATTAGGGAAAACTGGGTAGCAAACTTTGTTAGGAACGGGTTCGAAAGTGTAATCTGAATGCGTTCAAATTTCTTTAAGACTTTCGGACAAGTGTAGTGTTAGTGGCAAGAACCAACATCCTTTTGCCATAAACATGTTGTTAAATGGTCTTGCAAGTCTGAAGGCCGTGGACTCCAACTCGATGAAATCGACATGTGTTAGGAGTTGTATACAATCCCTTCGCCAAATCTGGCAACACACAGTAAAGCTAATATAAGTCTCTGGTCCGTTATGAATGTTGAAGTAATGGTTCTTAGTCGGGAACAGGTAGAACCTGGCATCTCGAGGTCTTTAGTAGACGCAATGAACAGAATTTATAATATAGCTGGAAGAGAGATGAATGATAATTGGATATCACTGACGACATGTAGTATATCGCGGACTCTATGGCCACTGCCAATCCTAAGAGGACGGATTGTCTTCTTACATTTGGAAACCGTCTTCTTACATTTGGACATTGTCTTATCGACCGAATGGCCGTACGTATCAGAATTTCTGAGAGGGTTCCTTGCAGGAGCTATAGAGAAGTAAGGAGAAGGTACAGCACTTGTTGTGTAAATGTCTAGAATTCTGAACGCGTTGAAATGGGGAATTCCGAAGACAAGTGTTGTGTTATCCAGACAAAGGCTATCATCCATATTGTCTAATCGACCGAATTGTCGTATGTATCGGAATCTCTGACAGGGTTCCTTGCAGGAGCTATAGAGAAGTAAGGAAAAGGTTCAGCACTTGTTTTGTAAATATACGGAACTCTGAACGCATTGAAATGAAGGATTTCAAAGACAAGTGTTGTGTTTTCCAGACAAAGGTACTTGCAATTGAAGAATCCGCTCATTTAATAATGACAAGAGACTATCATCCGTCTGCCATAAACATTTTCATGGATAGTCTTGCAACTATGAAGGCCATGGAATCCAAACGAGATGTGTTAGAAGTTTTACACAATCCCTTCACCAAATCTTATAACACACAGTCAAACTAATGTAGCTCCCTGGTTCGCTATGTACAGGGACATAGTGGGGTTACTGGATTTAATTACAAATCATTTTTAATAATTTAAACGAGAGCTGGTAACAATGATCGTCATCTCGTTGTAGCGAAAATGGCCAAGGGTTTTTGTGGGAATCGGACCCACGACCCCCTCTTTCATATATAGATAGAGAAGTAAGAAGGTACAGCACTTGTTGCATGAATGTCAGGGACTAAGGAAGCGTCTCTTCAAGCATTTGGGGTGAATATTTTTCGATGACCTGTACTGAAAAAATAATGTCTCGTTGACTCCTGAATTCCGATTTTCTGGGAGTCCGATTCCCAGAGAATCGGGGTGGTTAAAGAATTAGGTTTTTAGCATGGGAGAAATAGGAAAGAGAATCACAATAGGCCTTTTGGTTTCCGAGCGAACTTGACAAAATAGCGGACGACCGCTAGACATAACGAGGATTCATACGTTAGGAAAGGTAAGAAGTGGCTGCCAACACTCGAGACTTCGAGATCCATTCTGATATCTTGTAAAAAAAAGGCGTTAGCCTCCGTTATTACTCTAGAATCGACTAGGGGTTTGAATGAAACTGTTAAAATTCTCCGACCCCAATCTAGTAAATCAAGTCTCCACTCAGAAAGTTCGGTTATAATGTCAGAAGAAATCTTTGAAAGCCTTCAAATCTTCTTCGTCTACACAACTGAGATACTGTTCGACAGTCTTCAAATCGTTTTGCTTTCAGAGTGTGATTGGATTGGATTGGTCAGATTCGAAACTAATTGGATATATTATTAAAAATTTTGATGTTTCGAGTTAAACTTCATTTACGATCAACTACTCCCTTTGTCGTTCCTTTCAGAGCTTTGGAATAGCTCGACTTAATACGGTTTCTCCGAATATTTAAAACACGTTCGGTTGTTTGTGGCGCAGCACACTCGTAATGTCATTGGTTTAATTTAGGTAATAACTGGTTTTGATTCATTTTGAGTTTACTTAGAGGTCGCAGTTTACGTTAATTTAAAGGAACCGCATTGTTCCGTTTATTCTTCTTCCAATTTTATACCCTCCAGCGACAGTATGGGGGTACACTCACTTTGGGGTACAACCAACCAAAGACAAAAGTCTTCTTAGGAGCTCTTGGATCGTATTTAAACAAAGAAGTTGCGTTATTATACATTGTCCTTTCATTATTTAAAAATTGTAGCCTGTCGCCTCAATTTAAATTTACCATTATGCTTAAATTTTTTTTTAACTAAAACTCAAAATTTCATGATTATTTTTTTTTATTTTCTGTATATTATAGAGACGAAAGTTTGATGGTTTGGATTATGGTTTAGACCACCATGAGTTAACTGCCGAACAATTGCAACAGTTACAGGATGAGATCGATCCAATGGATTGGCAAACTGCTGCTCTTTTCTTGGCTGTTTTGGCTTGTCTTTTATTTTTCATTGTAGCCGCTTGTATTTTAGTACATCATATGCGACAATGGCGACGCATGGAACGTAGATTAGATCAAGGTAAGCGAAAATGTTTATTAAAAAAAAAAACTGATTATTATGAAATCCCTAATTCAATATTCCAAGGAGCACACAAACACTCGACAACAACAATACTGTTGTGTTATTTGTATGTGCCTGTTTGCCGTAGCTGTCTTACGTTACGTTCATGATCATGACCAATGGATGACAATCTTTTTTTTTTTAATATTTCTTTTTTCAAAGATCACGTTTTTATAAACATATAAAAACCAAATAATTTTATATTTCATACAAACTTTAGTATTTGTTCTACGATATAATAAGAAGACCTAATAGTGTTGTTGATTTAAGGAGTCAAAATGAGGTTATAAATAGGGCATGAACTATTTCAAAATAATTCCAAAGTGTAGGTAGTAATTTCTCGAAGCCGGTCCCTGGTTGGGCACCATTTACCTGAAAATTATTAGTACAATTTGGGAATTTCTATGTTTATCTGCAGTTAATTTGATTAGTTGTCAAAGCCGAATTAAAATCAAAACCGACCGTTTTTGCACTTTTGGAAAATCGCAAAGAAGCAAATATCAGGTTATAAATAGGGTACTGTTCCTAACTAATTCCAACGTGAAGGCGGTGATTTCGAAAAGCGAACTCCTGGTTGGGCGTTATTTGCTTGAAAATTGTAAGCAAAATTTGAGATTATCTGCAATTAATTTGTTAAGTTGCCCAAATCGAATTAAAACCAAATCCGATCGACTTTGCAATTTCGGAAAATTCAGAATTAGTCGGTTATTTCCAAACTAAAGTTAATAAAGCAAATCTAATCATTTACAATAAATTTGAACGTTTGATGATAATATAGATTGTAAATCTAGGTAAGTTGAAAGATTCCAATGTGTTGGCTGTGATTTTTGGAATAAGGCCCCAGCTTGGGCGCCATTTGCTCGAAAAATTATAAGTTGTTTTTTCAAGTTTCTATGTTTATTTGAACCAAATATAAGAGGAAAAAGATCGGGTTTGCAATTTTGGACTTATTTCTTTCGAATTTGTCGGATATTAAGATACTAAAGCAGTAAAATCTTTAACAACCGATGTAAACGCTTGATAAGAACAAAAAGATTTAATAGTGTTATTAAACTAAAGATTAGGTTAGGTTGTATGTGGCTGCTGACATTTTACGTTAGCACAAGTAGATCTGAGGTCCATTGTGATACCACGGGACTATAATAGGTTTCCCTACTGGTCCGTGCCTTTAAACCAATTTGAGCTTCTTATGAAACTCCTAAGATATTAAATTTTGACTTTTGACAAATCAAAAGGATCGTGCATTTCCCTAGATCCCAGTGAAGCAAGTCTCTGACCAGAAAGTGCCGGGCAATGGCAGATAAAGTGTTCGATATTTTCCAACTCCTCTTCATCCACGCAACTCCGACAAAAGTCATTTGGCGGCACATTTAACCGCTCTGAGTGCTTCTATATAAGAGAGTGTCCGGTAATTACAGCAACCACTGTCGAAATCTCTCCTCTTGGAAGCGATATCAGCTCAATTGTGCGTTTCTGATTAAGAGAAGTCCAAATCTGTCGTGTTGTCTCACACGTTAATCTATTTGCCCATCTCTGATTAGTCTCCGTCGTGGAACAAAGCCGTAGATTTTGTGTGCAAGTTTCCAGGTGCATACCAACGCATTCCAATTTTATTGGAACCTATAAGGTAGGTCCCAGTCTTTGCAATCCCCTAGAATGTCTCTGTGCCTCTGTCTCTATGAGCTGCATATCAAACTGCGTGGCCATCTCATTTAAAGACGTGCGGCAGTTATGGGCAGATTTTCAGAAACATGAACTCCAGAGACTTGACCGCGGCTTGACTGGCAGAATAGATGTTGACTACGGTTGCAGACAAGACATTGCAACTCAACCAGGTAGCCATTTCCTTTACTGCCAGAGTCTCTACCTGGTAAACTGCATTGATCTGCTAATCTTCGAGCCGGGCTCACTCCCAGCTCTTTCAAATAGACTCCAAGGTCCACTTGCTCGTGCAGTCTCGATCCCTCTGTGTAAAAAATTATGGTGGCTCCACTACGCGAAATGCCCCTCATCCAAGACTCCCAAAAGGGCTCATAGAGAAAGCACAGTCTCAATATTACGCCAGACTTCCGATCTAGAAATACTCCAAGATAGTTGGCTCCATCTGAGATTGTAATTTTAGTGCCGTCCAGAGAAATAGAATCAAAAGCAGGAATTATTATTTTCCGTGTAAACAAAACAAGCTCTGTTTTACTAGGATTAACTCCTAGACCACAGTCTCTTGCCCATTTAGACAGATCTTTTAGAGAACCCTGAAAAATATCCCTCAATGTTGGCAGATGCTTTCCTTTTACCGCTATCGCGACATCTTCAGCAAATGCGACAAGATGACAACCACGTGCTTCTAGAGATAACAGCATTCAATTCAGTGCCAAGTTCCAAAGAAGCGGCAAAAGAACACCTTCCTGTGGTGTCCAATTCAGACGTTATACGTCTATTGGCAAGTAGATTTTCCACCGTTAAAACAATCCCACTCTTCAATCCCAGACCAGACAATGCAAAAACTATCGAGTCTGGGATGACATTATTAAAAGTCCCCTTATATCATGAAAGGCCACCATAGTGATCTCTCGATGGTACCGACAAGTTACTAAAGAGTAACATTTAGATAATAAATGGCGAGAGAACTGTTTCCAACTAATTCCAACGTGTTAGAGGTGATATCTGGAAGATGGCCCCGGGTTGGGCGCCATTTGCTTGAAGAATTTATGTCAGATATTGGGATTTCTATGTTTATCTTTTGCTTATTTATTAAATTGTCCCAGCCGAAGTAAAACCAAAACTAATCGGTTTTGCACTTTTGGAAAACCGCAACCCGGCTTTCGAATTAGTTGGTTATTACGTCGATTTGGACGTTTGATAGTTATGGTGATTGATAATCTAGATAAGGTGGACGATTTTTGTTCTAATCGATCTTATTTCTTTCTAAGTTGGAAAATTTTATCAAAAATATTCGAATACTAAAAAGTTCTTGATTCGTACATCTCTAAGAAAAGTAAAGACCTTAAACATTCGTATTGTTTGGCGAGTGCCGTCAATCATTTGTTGTTAACAAATTCAAAAAGACAAAAAATAAATAAAAACAACATTGAATATTGTTTTCTTTTCGTCAAACTATATTGAAGACTTGAAAAAGAAATATGCAATCAGAACATTGAAATAAACAGGTCGGCATAATTCTCTGAAATATTGGGCAACACGTACATGAATATTTTTTTATTTTTTATATTTTTTCACAGTTTTTTTCAATGGTTGGGAATACACTTTGAAATGGGTGCTACTGTATTGTATAAGATTTTTTTTTGTACGCGTTTTATGCATACAAAATAAGTTTCCAAAAACAAAAAAACTAAACAAAAAATTCCCAAAAAATTCTGTATTTTGAAATTTTTGTTCCCACATTGTTACACTGTGTTGTTATATCGAGGGCTTATATACAAAACTTGCTATCTGCATAATAAAAATTTTTTAGGAGATCAAAAAAGAACTGTTATTTTTATCAAATTCTAAGAGTAATAATTAAAATTTCTTCTGCAATATTTTTTAAAAATATTTTTTTGAAAAAATATTTTAGTTTATAAATTATTTAATAGATGAAAACTAAATCAGTGAACATATTTGTATCAAAAACTCTGTTTTGAAAATATTGCAGATGTCAAGTTTTGAATATAAGCCCTCGATATGTTTTGTTGTTGTTTTTTGCTTTACCCGCGTAAATGCAAAACATATCAGTTCTAATCAGTCTGTCCTTGGAACTGATAAATATTCATGCTATTTTTTTTTATACAGTCAAAGTACATAAATATAGTATGTTGTTTATGCAAAAAAAAACTGAAAATTTTATATAAACAAGTGTTTCCATCATAAAGATTCAAATCATACAAAATAACAAACAACATAGAAATACCAACAACAATATTTCTGCAAAAGATGGTTGGTTATTAAGACTACTAATGAGCCATTGATGAAGGAAGATTGTAAATAAGAAGACGACTTGACATGACATTAAGCAAACAGTTTTATAAAAAAAAAAATAATAATGAAAATATAAATATAAATTTGAATAAATACAGGGTGACCAGGCAGAAGTGCGTGTTGAAATATGAACGTGAAAAGTTCCAAATCTGGTTAAAAGTCCTAGGTTCCTAAATGTAGATTTTTACAAAAAATTTTGCGTCTTGGAAGATACCAACATTGTCAGTCCATTGTGTGTTTCGAGAAGCAATAAATTCTGAAAATCTAGTCAAACAATTGCTTGCAAGACTAGGAACTACAAAGACGCTCAAAACTGAAAATCTATTTATACAATCATTAGTTTCGAAAGGCTTTAAAGAATTTAGTGAGAATTTAGTCTGGAAATCGTGGATTTCGAAGTGCACCAGATTTGAGAACCAAGTCAAACAATCTTGGGTTTCTGAAGTCATACAAAAACTGAGAATGTATAAAACAATCGTAAGATGCTCAAGGCATCCAAACCTGATTATATACTTTTAAATTTGTTTATTTCTAAGTGCTCCAAACCCGATAGACAAGTCAAACATCTAAGAGTCTCTGAAGGCATCAAAAAAACCTCAGGATCTAGTCTACAATCTAGTGGGTTTCCGAAGGCATCAAAAGCTGAGAATCTCGTTTAAGATTCGTAGATTTCTGATGGCATCAAAAACTGATTATCCAGTTTAATACAGTCTAGTTTCTGAAGACAATACCACCTTAGCATCTAGTTTGAAATCGTTGCTCTTTAAACGGGAGTTTCTGAAAGCATCAAATCATGAGATTCTGACGGCTTCAAAAGCTGAGAATTAAGTTTAAGAAAAAAATCTTTTTTAGGAAATACCACCTTAGAATCGAATTAGAAATCATTAGTTTCTAAAGGAATCCAAACTTGAGATTCAACTTCAATAATCGTGGGTTTATAAATGCATCAAAACCGACAATAAAGTCAAACCATATAAGGTTTATGAACTCGACTCCGCTCAGA
Organism: Pegoplata infirma; assembly: GCA_963921195.1. Classification (NCBI taxonomy): domain Eukaryota; kingdom Metazoa; phylum Arthropoda; class Insecta; order Diptera; family Anthomyiidae; genus Pegoplata; species Pegoplata infirma. The sequence goes on along the minus strand of OY992540.1, from coordinate 30,151,567 downwards.
CAAATCGATCTGAAATTTTTTTCTCATTATTGAGTGCACATTTTAAAGAAATCAGGTAGTTTCACTTTGCGCATTTTCCTTGTAAGATTAAGCCCAACAACAAAATTCCATTCTGATGTCGGAATCACGTTTAGAAGGTAAATAGGCATATACATAGATATGATTCAGATTTTATTTTTTATTTTATTTTTTTACAAATTTCAACGAAATCCTTGAAAGATAGCAAGAAAATTCAACAACAGATTTTTAAAAGGAAAATTAGAGTTCGGTTGGTACATTACGATTTATTGGTCTGGTTTCGGGACCAGAACCTTTTTTTTTGTGGGACTGTGTAAATGACTTCTGATGTTTTTTGCAATACAATTAATAATTTTTAGTTCCATGCTTACAAATGGATACGGACCGAAAAATATATTTTATAGTCCCCTATTTCAAAGTGGACGACTTTTAACTTCTTCTGACATAAAAATGTTTCATGTTTGCTTAAAAAAAATACAAAAAAACCTTTTTCCTCCTGGTCCGACTTTGAACATTTACGAACTCAACCTGCCTGAAGCTTTTTCTTTGTGTGTAGTGACCTAAGGATCCATTCCTCTATAATCAGCCATCTGTCCCTAGCCATCCTGCCTTCTGGATGACTCCGGTCAATTATGGCTACTTGCAGCTCAGGTGGTAATGTCGATGGTTTCAACCGTTTTCCCTTAGACACTTGCGTTTCAACGGATTTTTGCCGCTTTTCTCCAGATTTGGAGAAATTTACCTTGGAGCATGCAGTACCACTTTTTTTCTAGGTGTGTACGGCTTGCTCCTTTGGTTTACCGTCTCTATTTCTGGCTTGAACGGTTAGACCTCCGCACCACGTGATGTAGAGAAGCACTTGTCCAGTACATTACATTTAGCGGACATGATCAGTCCGAATCCGCTTGAAACAAGGAGTCCGTTTTTCGCACACCAGATTTGGAGGAGTTTACCTTGGAGCCTGCAGTACCACCTTTATTCTAGGTGTGTATGGCTTGCTCCTTTGGTTTACCGTCTCCATTTCTGTCTTTGGCGGTTAGACCTCCGCACATCTTACTGCATTACGCATTACGTGATGTGGAAAAGCGCATGTCCAGCACATTCGATTTAGCGGACATGATCTGATCGCTTGAAACTTAGGAGTCCGTTTTTCGCACATTGGAATTGCTATGGCGCACAAACTGATCTGAGGTCGTCATAGCTTGTCACCAATCTTGTGCTTGCACGTTTGGCGTGTCCTCCATGCCGTGTGTATTCATCAGTTCGTACATGGAATTCATGCATACGCTTTAGACGCTTGGCCCTTGTACTTAGGGTAGCTGGATCACGTTGAGCCAACTTCCCTAAGTACCTGAGAGAGCTCATATAGCCCGCCAAACGTTTTGTGTTATCCTTAACCTAGGTGGCTACAGTGGCTGTGGTTTCATTTGCAGCACCCTTGACCCCTTTTTCGATTCCGGTATTAACACTCTTCTTGCAAACCGGTCTGGAGAATATCAACAAGTTATCGTGCTCGTCGGTATCAAACAATGCGAGGTCATCCAAACCCGACAGTTGGTCATTGGTGCCACAGTCTGAAGTCACATCCATGTTAGCCTGCCTGGTGAGAGATGACGGTTTATATTTTTCTACCTCAGTAGCATGACCACCGCCCAATTTTGCGCCCGGCCATAGAGTCTTCATGTGAGGGTACTATGCAGGGCCGTTTTAAGGTATGGCAGGGCCCTTGGGCACAATAGAATTTGGGGGCCCCCTGGAAGGTAAAAAGTCGCATGTCAAAAAAAAGTTTTCTTTGTTAAGTTTTTATTTTAAGAAGAATAACCTACAAAAATTAAAAAAAATATATATATATTTTGAGTAGGGTTATTCTAGCTCGAGTTTTTTTTCTTATCTTTTACAAAAAGGTATCAGTATCTGATAATTCTTCTATGGGCAAAGCTTCTAGGAATCTAAAACTTTTTCTAAAGGAAAAGAAACACAGAATCTGAGACTTTTCTATACGAAAAATGTCTGAAAAAAGGTCTCAGAACCGGAGATTTTTGTAAAAGAAAAAGGTCACAGAATATGAGGTGTAAGAATCTGAGACTTTTTCTATAGGAAAAATGTGTCAGAATCTGAGACTTTTTCTATAGGAAAAAGGTCTCAGGATCAGAGATTTTTTTGTAAGAAAAAGGCCTCAGAATATGAAACTTTTTCTTTACAAAAAAGGTATCAGAATCTGAGACTTTTTCTACAGGCAAAATATATTTTTTTAAAGAAAACAGTTCTCAGAATCTGAGATTTTTTTCTTTTAAAAGGCTTCTAAGACTTCTTCTATGGAAAAAAGGTATTAGAATCTGAGATCTTTTCTTTGAGAAATAGGTCTCACAACTAAGACTTTTTCTGTGGCAAAAATGTGTTAGAACTTGGGACTTTCTCTATACAAAATATGTCACAGAGTCGAAGACTTTTTCTTTACGAAAAATTTATTAGAACCTGAGACCTATTATGAAATTATTAGATTTAGACTTTTTCTCTATGAAAATGTGTTAGAATCTGAAATTCTATACGAAAATGTTAAATTTAAAAACAAATTAAAAGAGGACAGAAAGCGAAGTTATTAGCCTTTTAGGACACCTGTGAAGTCGCGGGCCCTGGGCAGGTGCCCAGTGTGCCCTAATGGTTAAAATAGTACAGGTACTATGGGTCGATTAACGGACATAGTCCGCGTACCACTTGCAGATATACTTTCTATATATATATGTATTCCTCTAACTCCCACTGGAGCATAGGGCGCCAACAATTGCAGATCTCCGTCTGACTCGGTTTTGAGAAATAGACCTTAATTCGTTCCAAGATACACCTAGTTGATTCATTTCGGATTCTGTTGAACGTCTCCATGTTGTACGCGGCCAACCACTTTCTCTACCATCTTGATGAAATGGGTTCCATCTAAGAGCTTGCTTGGATACATTCTCATCATTCCGACGAAGGGTGTGTCCAATCCACTGCCACTTTCGCTTGCGAATTTCAGTTGCTACTTCGATTTGTCCTGCTTTTAATAACAGCTCTTCATTCGATATTGTTCGAGGCCAGAAGATGCGAAATATCCTTCTTAAGCAACGATTGACAAATGTTTGTAGACGTCTTGTGATGCTGTTGGTAACCTTCCAGGTCGTGCACCCATATAATAGGACAGACTTGACATTTGACTCAAAAATTCTGAGCTTAGTGGTTTGACTTATTTTATTACTTTGCCAGATTGGGGCTAGTATGCCAAAAGACGATCTAGCCTTGTTAATTCTAGCATCAACATCAATGTCTGTTCCACCATTAGAAGAGATCTCGCATCCAAGATAACAGAAATGTTCACTTGCCTCAAAATTTTGGTTGTTGATGGTCATTGGAACTGTTGTTGTACCAACACTTAGTGTTTTTGTTTTGCCAGCGTTTATTTTGAGTCCTGTGTATTGTAATTTTTCCTGCAGATCTATAGTTGTTTGTCTTAGGTCATTAAGCTTGTGAGAAAGCAAACAGATATCGTCAGCATAGGCCAGGTAGTTAAGATATTGGTTATTGATTTTCCATTGTATTCCTTGCCTTTTATTCTCAATAGTGTTGAGAACATCTTCCATGACGACAAGAAACAAAAGAGGTGATAGTATGCAACCATGCCGAACTCTACTTTCTACCATAAAAGGGTCGGAAAGTTTTCCCTTATGGAGAACAAAGCATTTTGCACGGTTATAGCTTTCCTTTATTAGAGATATAATTTTTTGAGGTATAAGTATTTCTTCTTCGCAGAGCTGACCATATACATTCTCGATTAATTGAATCGAACGCTTTTTCAAAATCTATAAATAGAAGATGAAGTTTGGAACGCTTTGTTATATGATGATGCGTAATGAGTTAACATGGTCTGCGCACGAAGAGCCACTGCGAAATCCGGCTTGGCATGAGCTGATGGTCTGTTCCAAATGATCCTTAATGCGATTTAATATTATTTTTGCAACTATTTTGGCTACAGTTGGCAAAACACATATACCCCGCCAGTTTGAACAATTTTTAAGGTCTCCTTTTTTCGCGATTTTCACAATTATACCATCTTTCCATTCCTCCGGAAAGGATTCAGTTTCCCAGGTTTCAGTGATCAGAGGGTGTAAAAGTTGTGCTGAAAGCTCTGGATCACATTTATAAATTTCTGCAGGAATACCATCAGTTCCAGCTGCTTTTCCATTTGGAAGTTGTTTTATAGCAGCAATAGTTTCTGTTATACTAGGCGGTGCTATTCTTATTCTCGAATTTGTACTAGCTTGTGGATTAATTAAAATAGGTGGCTCAAGAGTTTCATCTATAACACAGTTTAACACGGTGGAAAAATGTTCCTTCCATCGTTGAAGTTGTTCCTGGTCGGTGTTGAGAAGATTCCCTTGCAAATCTCTCACAGGGTGTTCTATACGCAACTTACGGTCTGCTAGTTGTTTTGTGACTTTGGTTTTGCAATTCGCGATTTTCCGCCTTGGACGTTAGAGGTAGCGAGCTCCTTCTAACGACCCATACAGAAATTCAACTACTGTACACTTAAGCACCCGCATCGCGCATTATTACCAGTAGCGGAAGTTACCATAGTTTTCGTCCGTTTTAAATAAAATTTGGCACTCTTTCAACGCCTTCTGCTTCTATTTTTAAAACACCAAAACTGTTATAAAACTCAAATCATATCACATAAAATATTAAACTTTAGATCCAAATCTACACTAATAATCATTATTGTCACATCAATCACCGCAAACATGTACAAATTTAAAACATCAATAATGTTGAAAAGAAACAAGAACAAAATAAATAAAAAATTAAAAAAAAAAAAAAAAAATATTACAAGATGAAACATGTGTCTTTAGGATGTCATAAATTTTTGGCAAACTGTTGAAAAATGAACGAACGAATGAACAAATTCCATAGTTTATACAGTTGTGTCGCATTGTCGTCAAACCATAAAATATTAACATAACACCAACCAACAACACTGAAAAAATAACAACAAATGTGTGACATTTTATATTTGAATTCTTTAAAATAAAGAAACTTATGGAAACAACATTGATTTTTCTTGTTGAAATGACACTCATTTTGGAAATCCATATTAAAACATAATTGGCTTCATATTACCCCACCTCTACACACCTCCTCTTCTCCTAACATCTACCCACCCACAATAAAACGCCACTAGAAGAATAGTTTTCTTAGTTCGTTCTTCATCTTACAATGGACTAAGCAGACGAATTTCAAACATAATTTATGTGATTTTAGGCCATACAGAGTAGAGTGGAGTAGGATGACATCAAACAAACATTGTAACAACAATGATTTAAGGGGAAAATTTATGATCTTCATATTTTTCTAAATGTTAAGGAAAATGAATTCGGAAAATATCGTAAAGTTAATTTTTTAATACATTTTAAACCGGATATAGTTTTTTTTTGTCAAAAAAAAAATACTATCCAGGAAGTTCAAGAAATACCTTAATAAATTATTACATCACATCCATAAACTATAACAGGTAAAGTCACGTATTAGTTAAATGTTTGGCTTTTAATCTTTCACACATATTTTAAATTACACAACCAACCAAAATCTATTTTCAATAATTTCCAAATCAAACAAATTTTAACTTCCGGTATCCTTTAAACACGCATGTAATATTGAGGGGTTAAAGATTTGAAATATAGTATATTCAAATCATATAATTAACCCCGCAAAGTATTTTATTTTTGGTGTAATAAGTAAAATGGGAAGTGACTACATTTGATAATTCAATGATCAGATGTAATTCGAAAAGGTTTATTAAGAATTCAAAGACTTTAATTTTTTTAGTAATTTTTGTAAAAAAAAAAATTTTGACTGTATTTTTTTTTTTGATTGTAAATTTTTTTGGAGCATAAAAACTTTTTCGAGTAATAAAAATATCAATGGAATGGGTATCAAGGTGGTTGCCGTGTAATCCTTGACTCAAAGCTTTCTTAGAAAATGAATACAGAGGAAGGGATGAAAAGTCATGATGTGCTTTTTACACATGCAGAAGAACTTTCGGAAGAAGGTGGGGTCTAAAACTGTATATTATGCACTGGATGTGTGGTGCGATAGTTAGACCAATACTAACCTTAGACGCCCTTGTGTGGTGGAGATCAGTGGATAAGAAAACATATCTCTGGAACCTATAGAAGGTACAAAGACTGGCGTGTGTGAGTATCACAGGTGCTATAAGATCAGCAAGGCCGGCCTTGAACGGGACGGAACTGGTACAGAGAACCAACTACATCTCACCACAGACGAACTTTGACAAAACCTTCCAAATACCAACTAGGGAAGACTGGGCAGAAGACTCTGTTATGACAGAGAATGTGATCTTAAGTTTTACAGACTGATCAAAAATGGAGATGGATACGGGAGTATACATAAGTGTATTGTTTTCCAGGAGGTACTTGTAACTCATAAAGCCACGCAGATGATTATGGCAAGAGACCTTCGTTATTGCTCCATGTACATTTTCGTGTATAATCTTGCAGCTTTGAAGGCATTAGACTCAAAGACTGTTAAATCGGGAATCGTTAGGAATTTTATACAATCCCTTTGTGGAATCAGTCAGCACACAGTCAAGCTAATCTGGGTCCCTGGACATAGTAGGGTCGCTGAGAACGAATTGGCTGATGAATGTGTGAGAAATGGCTCTGAATCGAAGGGGAACGTATAGAACCTGACATCTCGGTTCCTATAGTGAAACTGATGAACGAAATTGATAGGATATCTGGGAATAGAGTGAAAAATAGGCGAATATCACTGACTACGTGCAGGATATCGCGAACCATGTGGCCAAAACAATGTGGCTACTGCAAAATCCTTGGCAAACGGCCAGTTAGCCCATTAGTGGGAGTACTTACAGGACACTGTACAATTAGCCAAATGGCCGTGCGTGTGGGAATTTCTCTTAGGGACTATTGTAGAAGTTGTGGGGAAACGGTGCCTCATTGACATCTCTGGCAGAATATCTTAGAGAATCGTGGTTGTTTAAGAGATTAAAAAAAAAATGTATCAGAGGGGAGTAGGGAAATAGCAGTAAAGGAAATCGCAAAGGGCCTTATGGCCTCCGAGTGAATTCGCCAAATTCAACCTAACCAAACCTCACAAAAATATGAGTCGGCACTTCATGATGTTGTTTTCAAGATTGATAAGGGTTTTAATAAACAAAATCACACATTGGCCGTATTTGTATTTGATATTGAGGGTGCCTTTGATAATGCTACCTTTGAAAGACGTTGTTGACCACTGAAATTCAGTGGGGTACAATGGCTACGGTTGAGGTAAACCGAGGCTGCCCCAAGGGGGTGTCCTCTCTCAGCTACTTTGGTGTTTTTGATCAACTCACTTCTGGTGGTAATACCGGCTCTAGGTGTTTACATGCAGGCTTATGCTGACGACGTATGTGCATTAGTTTCGGGAAAGTCTCTTGAAATGTTCTGCAATAAAATGCAGAATGTTATAATTTAATGGACAACTGATGCAACAGGCATGGCCTGTCCGTGAACACAGCTAAGACAACTCTTGTATTGTTTAAGTGTTAAATTTTCAACACTGAAGGGTGTTACTCTTTAACTGTCCACAGATGTAAAATATTTAGGGGTCACTCTGGATAGTAAACTAATGTGGACAAAACATGTTGAACTAACGGACGACAAAGCGCGGCTTTCTTCAAAATTACGGGTGCTATGAGCGCAACACCAGGCACTTCTCTTAACGCTATGTTGGACATGCTTCCCCTGTATCTACTTATCCAAGGGAGCCATGAAAACTCCGTGCAGACTCCGTAAAAATGCAGACTACAATACAGGACATGGTCAACTGCTTAATGGGCTTACGGAACTTTTTCCGATGTTTGACATGCCCTTGCAGAGAGTTTAGAGTTTTAGTGTAAACTCTCGCAGAAGAAAAGTTTCCTCAAATTTCAATATTACGTTTTTGAAAAGATGTTTTTCGATGGTAGATTAAGTTGTATCTGTTACGAAATTTTGATTCATTTTGAATTTCGGTATTGCAATTCAGCGAAATCGGTCACGTGGTTCAAAAGTCATAAGCAAAAGAGTGAATTTCGGCAAGGGTTTTTCTCGAATTTACGAGAAAAAAAAAACACTATAATTTTCGATAAAAACAGTCTAATTTTCGACATTCCTGAGCATAAAATTGTGTCGTTCTCCTGGTCTTGTTGGCTTTAAATTTCAACAAAATCGGTCTACACCATTTACAGATGGAAATTGTAAAATATCAATTGTAATTCGAAGATTTTACTTGTAATTCGAAGATTCCATTTGTAATTCGAAGATTCCATTTGTAATTCGTAAAAGATCAATTGTAATTCGTAAAATATCAATTGTAATTCGAAAAAGATCAACTGAAATTCGAAAAAGATCAATTGTAATTCGTAAAAGATCAATTGTAATTCGTAAAAGATCAATTGTAATTCGAAAAAGATCAATTGTAATTCGTAAAAGATCAATTGTAATTCGTAAAAGATCAATTGTAATTCGTCAAAGATCAATTGCAATTCGTAAAAGATCAATTGTAATTCGAAAAAGATCAATTGTAATTCGTAAAAGATCAATTGTAATTCGTAAAAGATCAATTGTAATTCGTAAAAGATCAATTGAAATTCTTAAAAGATCAATTGTAATTCGAAGATTCCAATTGTAATTCGAAAAACATAAACTGAATTTCCATTGATAATTTACGAATTACAATTGGAATCTTCGAATAACAATTGATCTTTTACGAATTATAAATGATCTTTTACGAATTACAATTGATCTTTTTCGAATTACAATTGATCTTTTATGAATTACAATTGATCTTTTTCGAATTATAATTGATCTTTGACGAATTACAATTGATCTTTTTCGAATAACAATTGATCTTTTACGAATTACAATTGATCTTTTATGAATTATAATTGATCTTTTACGAATTACAAATTATATTTTTCGAATTACAATTGATCTTTTTCGAATTACAATTGATCTTTTACGAATTACAATTGATCTTTTCCGAATTACAAATTAAATCTTCGAGTTACAACTGATCTTTTACGAATTACAAGTGATCTTTTACGAATTACAATTGATCTTTTACAAATTACAATTGATCTTTTTCGAATTACAATTGATCTTTTACAAATTACAATTGATCTTTTTATACCCTTATATATAAGTTTGTCATTCCGTTTGTAACTCATCGAAATATCGGTCTGGGACCCCATATATAAGTATATATATTCATGATGCCCGATCGATTTTAAGACATTCTAGCGATGTCCGTCTGTCTGTCTGTGGAAAATGCTGTAGCGGACAAAATATTGCAAAGAGATGACTGAAACTTAACATATTTATTGGAAGTTCTCCCGAGAAGTTTGGTATTGCATTTCAGCGATATCGATTCTGCGGTTCAAAAGTTATAACCGAAAATGTAAGCACACCTCAAAAATTTCAGTATATTCAACATAACCTAAAAATACAAAATGCTTTAATTCGGCTTCTGGTTGGCATATGTGAACATAATTGAACACCAAATGGTATTTAAACAAGTACGAAAATATTTTTTGACAAAAAAAGAAAAAAATCGCGGATTTTTTTTACCAAAATTTTTTTTCGCGGAAATTTTTTTTTCAAAAAAATTTTTTTTTTTTCAAAAGTAATTTCCTTTTACAATAAAGTTTTTTGCAATAATCTTTTTGAAATTAAACTTTTTTACTTGTTCGAATTACAATTGATCTTTTACGAATTACAATTGATCTTTTACGAATTACAAATGGAATCTTCGAATTACAAATGGAATCTTCGAATTACAAATAGAATCTTGGAATTACAAGTAAAATCTTCGAATTACAATTGATCTTTTACGAATTACATCTGTAAATGGTGTATTATCCTATAAAAAGGACATTGTGAAGGGTATTTATAGATTCGGTCCCAAATGATATGTTTAAAAATTTTATCGATTGTTACGAATTCTAATACATATTTCGAATTTCAATTGTTTTATTTCGAAAATTTAGGAAACAGTTTCGAATTTTCAATTTTTGGAATTTAATATTGATATTTTTTGAAATTTATTTGATCTTAATCTTTTGAATTTCAAAATATTTTTTTTTTATTAAGAATTACCAAAGACTGTCAATTATAAAGATATCTGAAGTCACTCAACTTCTGTTAAACCCTCTCAGGCTAACTATGCCATAACAGAGGACGAATGAACAAACATAGATAAAAATTAAAAAAAAAATGTTGCAATTTATCATTTTTCCGACTAAATGGAGCGTTTTTTTTTGCACTTAGAGGTAAAAAAAACTTTTTTTGATTATCGGGAAATCCAATGACTTTTATTTATTTGCTAAGAATTTGTTTTAAACACTTTGAAAGGATTTTCTTAAATAATATTACCATACTAATTAGAAATTGGTAAATTTTTTCAAAATTTATTAAGCGCTTTTTCTGTAAAAAAGTTAGCATTGTTTGTAACATTGTCGTATTTTCCTTGTCTAACAGTTTTCGTACCTTCTGTAAAAAAGTGCAAAATGTTTATGAACTGGTAACAATGATCTTCGTCTCGTTGTAGAGAAACAGAACAAGCCCTCTGATGGGAATCGAACCCACGACCACCAGCCTAGTGGGACGCCTAATTTCAAAATCTGTTTTCCGATTTTCAATTGACATAATATTTTTTTGAACTTCAATTAATCTGTTACAATTTCATTTTTTAAATCTTTACCGAATTTCAATAGACATTTTCAAATAAATTTAAAATTTTAAAATGTAATCTTTGAATTTTAAAAGTATTTAATTTAAAAACCATTTTCAAAAAATCCATTTTTGTCCCTCTTTTCCCCATTAAAGGGTTAACAAACGAAACACATTTTTCATTTGTAGTAACCATATGATGTTTGTAATGATGACGTACGAACATGGAACATCATCATCATTATCATACACAAATAAATAAATTTCTATATTTAAATCCAGTGTAATGGGTTGTTTTTTTTCTAGTTACAAATTTATATATCGGCCATTCCATGAAAGAACGGCCAAAATTTGACCTCGGGTCATCCGATTTTTATAAAACTTTTTTTTCAAGAACTCTAAGGAGCCATTAAGAGATTTTAGTTTGCGGTTTAGAAAAATTCTGAAAACATTCGATTTTATTCGCGATTTTCATATTTTGAAAAATCAAAAAATTTTAAAAAATAGTCAACTTTGTAGATGCATATCTTGGGCAATTCTTAATGGATCTTTGTTATTGAAAATGAGTTTGAAAGGCAATATTGTCTTATTTTACAATATTGTTTTACAAAAAATATTTTAAATTCAAAAATGCATTTTGTATGCAATTGCATTTTCTTAATGCATTTTTTAGGTCAAAGGGCCTCTTCGATTTTTTTCCTGTTTAGTATTTAACAAAATATGTAATTTTTACTAAAGACCTGTATTTTTACTTTTTTGGGTCTCGCAGTTTTCATATTTTGAAATTTTTTTTAAAGAAAACGCTTAGATTTTTTTCACACAAATATTTAAATTATTTTTAAATTTTTGCGTTTATTTCGTTATTTTTTAGTTTGATTGTATTAGAACGCCATAGAACGAAAAAAAAAAATAAAAGTGCTTTATATGAACACTGTGTTTGAATTTTAAACTTTTTTAAACAAGCTGACCACTTGCGCGTCCCGAATTCGTTTTTTTTTTTTCGAATTTGAAAATGCTTGCCCCCTAAATGATGGGGATTTAGGGCCCTTTTACGGGCAAAACAACAAAAACCATTTTGGACAAAAAAACCAGTTGGCTACCAACAGCTAAAGAATTCAATTTTAGTGCTTTAAACTTTTTTGTTGAAAAAAAATTGACTAAAGAGACATGTTTAAACATTATTTAGCTCATAAGTAGATTTAATAAATTTTTCAACTTATTTCACACTACTTTGAAAAAACACAGCTTTTTTATTGGCGTTTTTCGCGAAAACGCGAATTGATCTAAAAAAACTGGGAGACACATGTATTTTATTTTCAGCTCTACTGTCAGAATTTTTCGGTCTGGTCCATGTGTACAAAAGTGTGTCGGACGGTGTAATAAAACATTGTAATTTTCACTTGCAGAATTATTTTTTTTCGCGAAAAATATATTTTTATGTGAAAGTTTTTTTTTTATTTAAATTTACGACATCTACCAGCAAAATTACTATGAATTCGCGAAAAAATGTTTAACTTGGTCAAATTTACAAATTATGTAGGTACACTTTGCGGACTTTCCTTGTAAATTGTAGGAAAATCCAACGATAGAATTCAATTCTGATGGCGAATACAGGAGGTCAAAATATATAAAAATTAGTGGATCTTGTTTCTGGGTCAGAACCTTTTTATATTTTTTAAATGTATAATAACAGTATTTGCGGAAATTTGATTTTTAGCGAAATTTTCTTATTGTATTTTTTAATTTTGATATTTATTTTTGAAAATGTCTAAAATACGGAAGATGACAGAAAAAAAACTTTCGAAAAAAAAATATTTTTTCTCTCTCAAAAAAAAAAAAATGCAGCATCTTTTAATGTTAAATATATTTAATCGAGTTTTTTAAATTTGAATTTAAAAATTATCCCAAAAGTATAAAAATATCGTTTTTATGGCACTTTAGCATACAAATTGTAAAATTCGCTGATATCACGAAACGGCTAACAAATTATTAAATCGAATTTGGTTTACCTTGCTGGTATAATTTTCGAAAAAATCGAAAAATTGTGAACAAATTTCAAGTTTTGTATGGAAAAAAAAATAAGTGATTTTTAAAAAAAAATAATTTAAATATTTTAACTGCGAGACCCAAAATACTATAAATGCAGGTCTTTAGTAAAAATGTTATGTTTTAATTAACATGAAAGATAACAAAAATCGAAGAGGCCCTTAGACTTAAAAAATGCATTTTAAAAATGCAATTGCATAAAAAATGCATTCTGCAGTACAAAATTTTTTTTCTACTATAATATTGTAAAAGTAGACGATATTGGCAATTAAACTCGTTTTAAACGATAAAAATCCATAAAGAATTGGCTGAGATATTAATTTACAAAGTTAACCACTTTTTCCAATTTTTTGATATTTCAAAAAATAAAAAACGCGAATAAAATCGAGTGTTTTTTAAATTTTTCTAAACTGATAACTGAATTCTCATAATGGCTCCTTAGAGTTCCTACAAAAAAAGTTTTGTGATATTCAGACGACCCAAGGTCAAAAAATGCCCATTTTTGGCCGGTCTTTCCTGGAATGGCCGATATATATTTTTTTTTTCTTTTTGATAAATTATAGAACACCAAGTCAATGACAACAAATATAGATTTATGGAAATCTAAATTTGAAATGACATACGTAAATAAATATGATTTAAGTAGTTGTTACGAGAAACTCTTTAAGTTAATTTACTTCCTACAAGTGTTGAATGAATGATTTGTAAAAAAAAAAGTTTTTCGCTGTTCTTTTTGCAAAACTTCCACAAATTCATTGAATCTGAAAATGGAAACATTTATGGTTTTATTGGCCATATAAATACCAGACATGAGCTCAAATGTATTCCCTTCTTCGCTTACACCAAATCATTCGCTTCAGAGTACACTATTTTTAGAGTACAGTGTTTGCGAATGAGAATGTTTACTATGATGCTAAACAACAAATTAAAAAATTTGCTGTGCTTGTTTAAACGAACACGAAAAATGTCGTGTTTGAACGATTAGAATGAAACAAACGTTCGTTTTTAGAATAACAAACATAGTAGAGATTATAAAAATTACACCGTGTTATAGAATATTTTTAACATACACTGATCGCTTAGAATGTTTTTGTAAAAAATATTTAAAAAAAAATTGTTGGAAAACTTATTATCAATATGGGGGTAGTAAAAAAAAAACGTTTTGATGAAAAAGTAAATTATGCTTTGTGAAAAAATGTATTAGGATGTATGTATGTATAATAGGGGTGGGATAGTGCACGAGTTTTCGATTTCGACACGCTAGAACCGCTTATTTTGTGAGGTTCGTAAAAAAAATGCATGGGCCAAAAAATGGGGCAGATCGGATAGGATCTAGGGGTCGCTCATCGGGGTCAAAGTTGGGCGTAGATGGGAAAAAATCCACAAAAAGGCCCAAAACTCCCCTGGTTTTACTCCTAGAGGGGTCAAATGTGAGACCGGCCCCCATTATTTTTTCTCCCTGAACACTTTTGCCAAACATACCTAAGCCCTATCTCCAATCCCTAAGGGGGGTCCCATACAAAGGTTCAATTTTTAAAAAATCTTGCTCCTACCGCTCTAGCTGTCCTAGAAGTCACCCTAGAGGAATCAAATGTATGACCGACCCCCAATATTTTTTCAACCCCAACATTTTCTTAGAACATACCTACCCCGTATCTTCAATCCTTAGGGTGGTCCCCATACATTTTTTTTTATTTTTTCTTAAATTGTCATATTAAATCAGCTCCTACCGGTCCAATGGTGCCTCCTAGAGGGGTCATTATCAAGACCAACCCCCATTAATTTTTAGCCCCCAACACTTCTTCTGAACATACCAATTCCATATCTCCAATTCCTAAGGGGTCTCCCACACAAAATGACATTTTTGTAAAACTTGCTCTCACCGCTCTAACTATCGCAGGGGTGACCCTAGAGAAGTTAAATGTGTGACCGACCCCCAATATTTTTTCAGCCCCAACATTTTCCCCAAACAAACCTACCCTCTATTTTAAAGCCTTAAGGGTGTCCCCACACATTTTTTTTATTTTTTAATTTTTTTTATAAAATCTGCGCTTACCGCTCCCATTCTGCCTTTTAGGAACGGTAAATGCAGACTGACCCCCATTAATTTTTGCCCCCTACATTTTTTCTGAACATACCTACGCCGTATTTCCACTTTGTAGGGGTGCTCCCCTGGGGAAAACTAAATTAGTAATGTATGTAGAGAAGTCAAATGTATGACCTGCCCATATATTTTTTTAGCCAAAACATTTTCTTCAAACATCCCAGCAGAAATAAATCGAGATTTTGGCGACACAGCATCTGTTTATAGCATACCGTAGCGCATCCAAAGAGCGCTCTTAGGGATGCAGTAAAAGGAAGGGGAAAAAATTTTAATTTTTTTTTAAGATTTTTTATATAAAACTTATAATGTGTAATTATTTTTTGGTAAAATTTCACACTTGCTTTCCTTTTTAATATTTTTAACACTTTTTGAATAAAAAAACATGAGTTTTAGGCAAAGACACATGATTTGACTGCATCATTATTGCGCATTAATCAGCGCTGCAAAGAGCGCTTCAATCATAGCATCTTTGACCGCTGTTCCCAAAAAAAATCCCATAAAAAATGTGAAAATGAAAATTTTCGATATTTTTTTGATGTTCACTTCCGATTTTTTTTTTTTCATTTTGTTTCACATAAATAAAGTTTTGTAAAGTAAAACGAATGCATTTTTTTGTTATATTTTTTTAAATTTTAGTTATTTTATTTCAACTTTGAATTTACAGCATCTTTATTCTGCTTAAATAAGCTCTACAAAGATACATGAATTCACTGCATCTTTAATCTGCTTAAATCAGCGCTAAAAAGATACATGAATTTACAGCATCTTTATTTTGCTTAAATCAGCGCTCTAAAGACACGTGATTTCAGTGCATCTAAAGAGCGCTGTTTCTGTGTATCCAACTAGCGCTCTAAAGTGGGACATCGCCTTAGGGAATCATGCATGAATTCAGCGCAATTGGATGCGCTCCTTTACTCAAGTTCCCCTTCCAAAAGCTGCTGAACGTTCAGCAAAATTTCTGCTGGGATACCTACCCTCTATCTTCAATTTTTTTATTTATTTTATCGAGAAATCCGAGGTCTTTAATTTGTAATTTAATAGTAACTTTTGTTAAGCGTAAAAAAATATTTTTTTTAACTTGAAAATAATAAAAAATGATAAATAATATAACTATAAATCATATTAATTTATTTTTATCGTGTGATGGATATTGTTTCCGATTTTCGGCCACGACCTGAAGCAAAACTATTTTTTCCTCCTCGTTACGGCACAACACGTTGTTATAGTCGTCTATTAATTTTACGCCTCTTTCGGCAGCGTCGTTGACAACATGTAATTTACGTAATATTTGCAGCGCTCGCTGGTAGTCCTGACGATTTTCCCAAGTATTTGGATCGGAAGCAATGAAATTTGTTGTTATTCCGAAGCGTGCAAAAAATTTTGGAGTCTGAGGTGTGACGTAGTGGCTTAAATCAGTTTTCATGAGTTCTTGATTCACTTGTTTCGATGCCATGTTAATTCTTTTCACACCTTCGAATCCAACAACATGTACTGGAAGATTACAATCCTTGTTGCCACTGTCGCCGCTATCCTCTGAGGCATCTTCTTCCCCGATATCATCGTCTTCTTCTTCCTCGCTGTCTTCGTTAGACGATTCGTCCATCTCATAGTCAGATAACTCTTCCTCCAATTCCTCTTTCTCTTCTTCAAATATACGAATTGCATTCGACATTTTTCGTTTTATTTCACAAGAGATATTCGGATCAAATAGTGCGAGAGCAACAGCTTCGCTACTGAGATACCAGAGATGTCCACAGAACCTCTTGACCAATCGTTGCGACAGAATCTTATCAATTGAAGCATAATTGGCAATCGCTTTCAAAAAATTCAAATCATTATTTGGAGCTTCTATTGCTTTGGTAGCGCTAAACCAAGCTTTTACGTAAATTGTTATGATGAAAACGGTCACATTAAGAAGTGCACTTAATTCTTTTTTGGCCAAACCGATATATTTTCGGAACAAAAACATTTTTAGGCAATATATGCCTTTTGCCATCCATCGAGCATTAGTCCTGGTGGGCTAAAATGCTTATTAGGAATATTTTCCCCAAGGTATAATAAAACAATTTCAAGAAACTCCTTCTAGTCGTCTCTGGGTTGCTTTTCTTTTATATGAGCCCAACAAAACAACTTGATGTCAGTTTGGACTTGAGCTGATATGTTGCCTGCCACTTACTCATCTTATATGCCAAGACTGTACGGTTTGTCCTTTATATTTTCCCACTGCTCTTATAAACGCGCAAACATTAGCACTCCTGGTCCAGACGTTTTGCCGAATTTGGTTTCAAACACTTAGTTTTCCCCAGGGGAGCACCCCTACAAAGTGGAAATACGGCGTAGGTATGTTCAGAAAAAATGTAGGGGGCCAAAATTAATGGGGGTCAGTCTGCATTTCCCGCCCCTAAAAGGTACAGTGGGAGCGGTAGGCGCAAATTTTATAAAAAAAAATTAAAAAATAAAAAAGTGTGCGGGGACACCCTTAAGGCTTAAAAATAGAGGGTAGGTTTGTTTGGGGAAAATGTTGGGGCTGAAAAAATATTAGGGGTCGGTCACACATTTAACTTCTCTAGGGTCACCCCTGCGATAGTTAGAGCGGTGGGAGCAAGATTTACAAAAATGTCGTTTTGTGTGGGAGACCCCTTAGGAATTGGAGATATGGAATTGGTGTGTTCAGAAGAAGTGTTGGGGGCTAAAAATTAATGGGGGTTGGTCTTGATAATGACCCCTCTAGGAGGCACCATTGGGCCGGTAGGAGCTGATTTAATATGACAATTTAAGAAAAAATAAAAAAAAATGTATGGGGACCACCCTAAGGATTGAAGATAGGGGGTAGGTATGTTCTAAGAAAATGTTGGGGATGAAAAAATATTGGGGGTCGGTCATACATTTGATTCCTCTAGGGTGACTTCTAGGACAGCTAGAGCGGTAGAAGAAAGATTTTTTAAAAATTGAACCTTTGTATGGGACCCCCCTTAGGGATTGGAGATAGGGCTTAGGTATGTTTGGCAAAAGTGTTCAGAAAGAAAAAATAAAGGGGGCCGGTCTCACATTTGACCCCTCTAGGAGCAAAACCAGGGGAGTTTTGGGGCTTTTTGTGGATTTTTTCCCCTCTACGCCCAACTTTGACCCCGATGAGCGACCCCTAGATCCTATCCGACCTCCCCCATTTTTTGGCTCATACACTTTTTTTACCAACCTCACAAAATGAGCGGTTCTAGCGCTTCCAAATATTGCTGCTTAAAATCTCACACAACACTATCCCACCCTTAATGTATAAGGAAAATATGCCAAATAATGCAGTTAGTCTGTTTGTCTTTTTACACTTGCTCGTACACGCACACGCACAATCTTATTGTGTCGTTGAAACAAATCATAAACATTGTGTTTTTTTTTTTTTAACTAAAAGTTTTCCCAACAACAATAAGTACCGCTTTAAAGTTTTTTAAATTGCAAATATGTTAGGGTGAAGACAAATATAAAAAAGATTAAATAGTAGCGTGGTGAAAAATGTTCATATATACATTAGGGTGGAGCTAATTAGATCTATTTCGAAAACGTCGGGTCGGTAAAGTTGCCTTTTAGGGTTGACATTAACACATTAAAATATTGATCCTGTGAGACAATGGCCTTGGTTCAAAATCGGAGAGTTCCGAACAAAGTAAAAAAATATATTTTTTTTCTTAAATTAATTAATATTCGGACATTACTTAAAAAGTGTTTTTATGGTAAATTTTTTTTGTCTGTAAAAATTTGTTTTTGTCCGTAAAATTTTTATTCTTGTTTTGCAAAAAATTATTTTATTATTTCTTGTTTTGCAAAAAATATTTTTAGTTCGTTTTTTGCTGAAAATATAACGTCATGTTGGCTCAGTTTTGCAAAGATGTATATTTTTATTTGTCG
The DNA here is from genome assembly GCA_963921195.1 of Pegoplata infirma. Taxonomy (NCBI): domain Eukaryota; kingdom Metazoa; phylum Arthropoda; class Insecta; order Diptera; family Anthomyiidae; genus Pegoplata; species Pegoplata infirma. Next base: position 30,132,739 of record OY992540.1, on the reverse strand, counting down.
TTTTATTTAATTTGGCCTTTAATGCAATTTGAAATTAATTTTAAAAAAATAAGTTGTTTTTAAAGAACATTTTTTTAATTTCTTTACAGAAAAAAAATGTTTACCATAAAAACACATTTCAGTAATGTCGGAATATAAACTAAATGCTGGGTTAGCTACCCGTAACTGTCCCCTTACGTAGCGTAGTGATCAAAATCAAACAGAAAATCACGGTCTGCAAAGAAGAATAATTGCACTTATTTGTTCTCATACAACGAAAATCTTTCTGCGCTAGTTTACGGTTGAGGGTGCATAATATTTTATTCAGCCTTAATATTTTGAACAAAAAAAATTAAATTTTTTTTTTCACCGACGTTTTCGAAATTCGAAAAAAGCATAATTTGCTCCACCCTAATGCACATACAAAAAAATAGACAAACTTTCGGTATTAGCAGAATAGTTGAACATTTTGTAAAAAAAAAATGTATTTGGTCACATATTTCATCATTATAGGTACTAACATTTTCTGCCATAAAGCAAAACATTTTTTTTACCACAATGAACATTATTTTTCGAAATAGAAAAAGAATTTTTCAATCCACCCTAATATTTATTTTTATGTATTAAAATTTTTTTATCCACTCTTATTTATAAATTAATTTTCCCCATAATTATTTATTATTTACCCTTCATTTATTCTACACAACAAAATGATTATTTTAATTCGCGCTTGCATACATACATATATTTTTTTATAAAAGAATTCCCCCAAATAGCCAAACAATATTTTTTTTTTTTTATAAATATCATTCTATTTACACGCTTCAGAGTACAGTATTTTCAAATCATTGGCTGTCTATGTACTCCCTATTTGGTTCATTCGTGTTACGAATGTCGTTACACTAGTGTGTGTAGCTTTCTCTTGCACTGTGAGCATAGAATGAAAAACTCATTCGTTTTGAACGATAAGAATAGAATATTGTCCACATTCTAAATTTTTTAGAATGTCTCTAAACGCATTTTAACACCATCCGTGCACATGTCTGATAAATACGCACCATAAATATATTCTGACAAATCTAAAAAAAAAATTACCAACATAAATAAATTTAAAACATATCTATAATTTTTTTGAAAATTATTCTACGAGAACATCATAAATTTAATTAGGAAAGCAAAAATGACCTCGAGCTGGAATAAACCTACTTAAAATGTGAATTTGAATTTGTTCATAATTTTTATAATTTTTTTTGAAAAATATTCTATGAGCATATCATAGTCTTAATCAGTAAAGGAAAAATGACCTCGAGCCATAACAATTTTTATTTTTTAATAAAAATTAATTAGAATTCAATTTTGTCTTCACAAAACGATGAAATACAAGTTTGAAAAATTTTAAATCTATATATCAAATCTTTTAAAACAGCAATATTTTTACTAAGCAATAATTTTCATAAAAAAAATTCTTAAAACTTAATTATTTTCTAAATTTTCCACACTCTGTTTAATTTTCTCATATTATACTTGGAAGAAAAATTTTCGTTGAAATAAAAGTTCAAAAATTTTGCTAAAGAATTGAAAATAATGTTGTAAATATATTATTTTGTTTATAACAAGATTACACTAGCACCTCACAAATAATCATGATCATTAAGTGCGAAAATTGTTTTAAGAACAAAAAAAAATAAGAACAAACAAATTTCAGTTGCGTCAAGAGAGATACGAACAAATAAAGTATCTACCAGAAAATGGACAGACTGACAAGTAGCACGCAAAAAAAGAAACCAACATATACAAAACATATGTTTGTTTAACTTGAAGTCTATTAAAAAAAAACATTTGTTGATTTTCAATTCTTTTAACCTATAAATAATATTGACTTATTAAAAAAACAAAAAAATAATTTAAAATATTAACTCTTCCTTTTCATTTTAGATGTCGAAGAACTTTCAACAAAACTCATGGCCAAATTGGCCGAGGTACAAAGTTTAGAGGGTGGTACATTCTTTATTGGTAACGCAGATGCTTTAAGAATACCAACAACGACAACAATGACAACAGCAACAACATTTCATCAACCGCAACATGTAATGTTACCAGGTAAGAAGAGAATAAAAAACTATTTTTTGAAACATTTTTTTAAAAAAATATTAATACTTAAACTAAGAATATGTTATGTGTGTTTAAAAACAACAAGTATCTTTTTCATTAAAATAATGAAATTAACCCATTAAGGAACAACATTTTTAATTGCACTTTTTTTTAAATGTAACTCGAAAAACTTCAATTGAAAAACAAATTTGTTTGATATTTGAAAACATTGAGTTTCTACATGTAACTCGAACATTCTTTTTGTAATTCGAAGATTCTATTTGTAATTCGAAGATTCCACTGTAATTCGAATTACAAATAGAATCTTCGAATTACTAATGGGATCTTTGAATTACAAATTGAATCTTCGAATGACTAATGGAATATTCGAATTACAAGTAGAATCTTCGAATTACAATTGATCTTTCGGTTCTCGGAATTCCCAGACATACCACACACAAAAAAAAATTCCAATGAACGACTTTCATAATATTTATGAACAAATTCATACAATTTATTAACAAATTATGATTAATTTTTATTAAAAAATAAAAATTGTTTTATTCGACCTTTAAAATATTATATTTTGAGGATGTTTATTCTAGCTCGAGGTCATTTTTTTCTTGACAAATTAAAACCATGATATTCTCATAGCATAATTTTAAAGAAAATTATTTTTTTTTGTTTTAAATTTACTTAATCGACATGTGTTTCGGAATTTGTCAGATTCCATTGTTAAGATTATTTACCAAAAACAGAAACGATTTACTACAAAGTAGCAAACGAGTCTAATGACAAACCGTTTGTGCACAAACTAAAATATTAATACATATTCGCCTTTATTCACAATGGGAATTGGAAAGACAAAGAAATTGTACCATAATAATAAGGCAACGATTGTCAATAACCAACAAAAATATTTAAAAAATATTTACAAATAATAATTCTTGTAGTCCAATGGACTATCATATGTAAAATTGTTTTAAATATTTTACTTGTAATTCGAATATTCTATTTGTAGTTCGAAGATTCCATTTGTAATTCGAATAATCCAATTGTAATTCGTAAAAGATCAATTGTAATTCGTAAAAAATCAATTGTTATTCGTAAAAGATCAATTGTAATTCGAAAAAGATCAATTGTTATTTGAAAAACATCAATTGTTATTCGTACAGATCAATTGTAATTCATAAAAAATCAATTGTAATTCGTAAAAGATCAATTAAAATTTGTAAAAAAATCAATTGTTATTCGTAAAAGATCAATTGTAATTCGTAAGAGATCAATTGTAATTCGAAAAAGATCAATTGTAATTCGTAAAAAATCAATTGTTATTCGTAAAAGATCAATTGTAATTCGTAAAAGATCAACTGTAATTCATAAAAGATCAATTGTAATTCGTAAAAAATCAATTGTATTTCGTAAAAGATCAATTGTAATTCGAAAAAGATCAATCATAATTCGAAAAAGATCAATTGTAGTTTGTAAAAGATCAATTGTAAATTCGCAAAAAATCAATTGTAATTCGTAAAAGATCAATTATAATTCGAAAAAGATCAATTGTAATTCGAAAAAGATCAATTCCAATTCGTAAATGATCAATTAAAATTCGAAAAAGATCAATTGTAATTCGTTAGAGATCAATAATAATTCGAAAAAGATCAATTATAATTCGTAAAAAATCAATTATAATTCGTAAAAGATCAATATTAATTCGAAAAAGATCAATTGTAATTCGTAAAAGATCAATTGTAATTCGTAAAAGATTAACTGTAATTCGTAAAAGATCAATTGTAATTCGAAAACGATCAATTGTAATTCAAAAGAGATCAATTGTAATTCGTAAAAGATCAATGTAATTCGAAAAAGATCAATTGTAATTCGTACAAGATCAATTGTAATTCGTAAAAAATCAATTGTAATTCGAAAAAGATCAATTGCAATTCGTAAATGATCAATTTAAATTCGAAAAAGATCAATTGTAATTCGTTAGAGATCAATAATAATTCGAAAAAGATCAATTGTAATTCGTAAAAAATCAATTATAATTCGTATAAGATCAATTGTAATTCGAAAAAGATCAATTGTAATTCGAAAAAGATTAATTGTAATTTGTAAAAGATCAATAGTAATTCGTAAAAAAATCAATTGTAATTCGTAAAAGATAAATTTTAACTCGAAAAAGATCAATTGTAATTCGAAAAAGAATAATTGTAACTCATAAAAGATCAACTTAATTCGGAAAAAGATCAATTGTAATTCGTAAAAGATAAATTTTAACTCGAAAAAGGTCAATAATAATTCGAAAAAGATCAATTGTAATTCGTAAAAATCAACTGTAATACGTAAAAGATCAATTGTAATTCGTAAAAGATCAATTGCAATTCGAAAAAAGTCAATTGTAATTCGAAAAAGATCAATTGTAATTCGTAAATGATCAATAATAATTCGAAGAAAGATCAATTGTAATTCGTAAAAGATCAACTGTAATTCGTAAAAGATCAATTGTAATTCGTAAAAAATCAATTGTAATTCGCAAAAGATCAATTGTAATTCGAAAAAGATCAATTGTAATTCGTAAAAGATCAAATGAAATTTGAAGAAGATCAATTTTAGTTCGTAAGAGATCAATAATAATTCGAAAAAGATCAATTGTAATTCGTAAAAGATTACCTGTAATTCGTAAAAGACCAATTGTAATTCGTAAAAGATCAATTTTAATTCGTTAAAAATGAATTGTAATTCGAAAAAGATCAATTGTAATTCGTAAAAGATCAATTGTAATTCGAAAAAGATCAATTGTAATTCGTAAAAGATCAACTGCAATTCGTAAGTGATCAATTGTATTTCATAAAATATCAATATTAATTCTTAAAATATCAATTGTAATTCGAAAAAATCAAATTTAATTTGCAAAAGATCAATTGTAATTGATAAAAGATCAACTGTTATTCGAAGACTCCAATTGTAATTCAAAAACTATCAACTGAATTTCCATTGATCTTTTTCGAATTACAATTGGAATCTTCGAATTACAATTTATTTTTTACGAATAACAATTGATCTTTTACGAAGTACAATTGATCTTTAACGATTTACAATTGATCTGTTACGAATTACAATTGATCTTTCACGAATTACAATTGAATTTTTCGAATTACAGTTGATCTCTTACGAATTACAATTGATCTTTTACGAATTACAATTGATTTTTTACGAATTAAAATTGATTTTTTTCGCATCACAATTGATCTGTTACGAATTACAATTGGAATATTCGAATTATAAATAAAATCTTCGAGTTACAAATGGAGTCTTCGAATTAGAAATGGAATCTTCGAATTACAAGTATAATCTTCGAATTGCAAATGATCTTTTTCGAATTACATCTGTAAATGGAGTAGTTAATCTTTTTCGATTTTATTTTGACCATTTTTGACTCTCCGTATGTCTGTTGAAAACACGCTAACTTTTGAATAACTCTGTGGCTACTGAAACTAGGCACATATATTTGTAACTTTACTTTTCAGGTTGTTATTGAATTTCAGGAAAATCGGTGCAGGGGTTAAAAAGTTATGAGTAAAACAGTGAATTTTGGATGGGTTTTTTTCACAAATTCACGTGTTGATACTGGTATGCAACAAAAATATTTCACATAGTGTTTTTGTCACTCAAAAAATTTTTCATTGTTTTTTTTTTTTTACAAAAATTACTAAAAAATGGTTTTACTCAACATCAAAATTTTTATATAATTTATTATTGAAAATGTTTTGGGAATTGTGAGGGATTCGGATTCCGCCAAGTCTAATTTTTTTTTGTAATGGTTTGAATTTTCTGACCCACTTGTCCAATACAGTGTTAAAAAATAATTCTCCCCTAATGACTTTTAAAATTTTATGGGTGTGTGTTTTTAAAATCCCATTGTTTAACACTTCAAAAATTAAAAAAAAAAAAACGAAATATTTAAAGAACCACTTGTGTTATTTCACTATTTACAATAAGATTAAGAAAACGATTTTCAATTCTCAAGTGTGTTTCTTTTTAAAATATTGTCAAAAGGGTGTAGGGTGTAACTGCATGTTCCTGGCGGGATATTTTTGTATACATTTCTTTAAAATTTAAATTTAAATCTTTTTTCAAGGTTTATTTTTAAGCAAAAAAAAAGAAGAAAAAATATATTTTTGTAATGTGCATTTGCATTGCATCCATCTATCCATGTTGTTGTGGTAATTGTAAAATTGTCACCAAACACAGCATGTAGTTTTTTTTTAATAGAATATGAGAATGATGTCTTTGGAAAACATACAAAATGTCTTTTTTTTTTTTTTTTAAATTAAAGTAATTTTAGTGTACTTTTTTTAGAAAAAAATAAACACTTTATTTGTAATGTAAACATACGAAAATACAAAAATATTGAATATTTATTTAAAAACTTGTTAAAATACTCCCTGCACCTTGCTTTATTGTTTTGAAATTAAAATCTTCATTAGACAATGAAAAGTAGATATCAAACCAAACATTGATTTTTGAAATAACGAATTTTAATTGATTTTTTTTTTTAGAATTTTAAATGAATTTTGCACACTTAAATTGATACTTTTCCAATTGCTCATTTTTGAATTTTTTGATCTTTTTGAATTTCAATGATATTTTTGGAATTTCAAATATAATAAATAAATTTTTATATGAAAAATATCAACTGAAATTTCATTGATCTGTTTCGAATTACAAATAGAATCTTTGAAATACAATTGATCTTTTACAAATTAAAATTGATTTTTATGAATTACAATTGAAGGGCTTATTGCAAAACTTGATAAGCAACATTTTATTTTTTGGTGTTCTTCGACTTCTGCTGATGTTCCATTGAAAGATTTTTGACAGAAGTTTTGTTTAAACCTTTCGTACAAGTATCTTGAGTATGAAAGCTCTTCAAAAGATATATTTTTATCAATATTTCAATATTTTTTAGGCAAAAACCACCATAAAATGACATGTTGCTTACCGAGTTTTTACAATAAGCCCTTCAATTGCTCTTTTACGAATTAAAATTGATTTTTTAGGAATTACAATTGATCTTTTTCGAATTACAATTGATCTTTTTTGAATTGCAATTGATCTTTTTCGAACTACAATTAATTTTTTTGAATTACAATTGATCTATTTCGAATTACAATTGATATTTATACCCTACACCACACTGTGGTACAGGGTATAATGAGTTTGTGCTGATGTTTGTAACTACCCGCAATATTGGTCCTAGACCCACTTTTAAGTATACCGATCGACTTAGAATCACTTTTTGAGTCGATTTAGCGATGTCCGTACGTCTGTCCGTCCGTCCGTCTGTCCATGTAAACGGTGTAAACACGATACAGGTCGCAATTTTTAATCAATTGACTTGAAATTTTATACTTAAGCCTCTTTTGGCCCAAGGACAAATTGAAATTGGAAAAAACCGGTCCTCATTTAGACCTACACCCAGAAAAGTTTTACAGTAACTTTTTACGGCTATTCAAACAGTTTTTAGTTAAAGTTGTTTTAACCGTTTTATCGTTTGTTTTTCAAAGAAAATAAAATATTGAATTATTTATACCAGCGGTTACCAACCTTTTTAGCTCGCGTTCCACTAATTTTAAATTTTGTCAGCCCCTAATGAGTTTTTTGTTTTCGTTAAAAAACTTCTCATATAAATATTAGAGGTAATTTTGAAATTTTTGATCTGCGGGTATTATAATTTTTTTGAAGGGAGATCAAAACAATGGCGGTATTTTTTGGGAAAAATTTTCGCTCCTTGGGGTGGTTCAATGCATCTGAAAACGCGGATTTTGAGCTGAGCAGAACAAAAACAGCTGAAAATATTGCAAATCAGATTTCACCAAAATTTAAAACAACGGACGTTTTTTGAACTCTTAAAAAAATTCCAAAAACACATCACAGATTTTTGGATTTTTTTTAATGTTTTTTTTTAATACAAGGGCAGATCAACAATTCCGTGACTTTTCGAATGAAACATCCCCGTATATATCGCTCATTTACTTGTATAGTGTCATAACTCAAAAAATGTGATTTTTGCGTTAATAATGCAGCATTCTTCGTTATATCATGCTTTATATTGTGTCAAAAATTCGTATTTATATCTTTAAAACTCACCATTTGAAAAGAAAATACGTAATTATTACATTTTCTATGTACCGGCCATTTTCAATGAACAACCAGTTTCAATTGTAAACTTTAAACGAGTTTTCTGCAAAATGAAACATTTTGAGTTATGACACTATACAAGTAAATGAGCGATATGTACAATGAAATGACATTTTGAGCTTAACAAAATGGTACCAAAATTTCCACTCTATCAGAAACCTTCTCAAAAATGCCCAAATACACGTTTTTTGAAAACTTTGACATACATTTTCTCAAAAACCTGAGATCATAGAAAAATTTTGAAACCCTATTTGGGATCAGCATCGAAAGGTTAATCAAAAACAAGTGGTCAGATCTCAAAATTTTGATTTGATTTGATTTTTTGATTTGATTTGATTCTTTATTAGGTAAGACAGTACAACAAGAACGGTGTCTTATTTTACAGTACTGTAGATTTAATGTTATACATTTGTGGCACAATAAAATAAAAATATAAATACAAATAAAAATAAAAATAAATAATTAAACTAATATAAAAAAAAATATATAAAAAATATAAAAAAACTATATAATATATAAAAAAGAAAAATGAATATTAAGTTAAAAAAAATTTTGAATATTGATAAAAAAAGTTAAAAAAGTTATAAAAATTTTATAAAAAAAAAAAAAAAATTAACGAAAATGTTTAAAAATGGCAGATTTAAACCTGTTTGCATTGCTAATAATTTTAGTAGTAGGAGGTAATCGGTTCCACAGACGAATTGTAGGAATATAAAAATGTCTAACAGACATAAGGCTACGGTAGCGAATAGAATTTATATTTTTCACTCTGCTGGATCTTGAAAAATGTAATCTCTTGTATAAATATTTTTTAAAATATTGCAAAAAATTCTCTCTAAATTGCACAAAAATACGTTTTTTGTAAACTTTGAAATCAACTTTCTTAAAAACCTGACGTTATGGAAGCCAGATGCGGAACCAGCATTTTTTAGATTAACCTTTTAATCTAAAAAAAATGTCCAAATTACTAAAATTTTGCGTACCCCCGCGGACAGTTTCGCGTACCCCCTAGTGGTACGCGTACCATAGGTTGGTAACCGCTGATTTATACAGTTGTTAAAACAATAAACTACAAAAGTTACGGAAAAATATTTTTATCAGTTAAATTATTTGTGACTGATTATACCGTATAATTTTACAGAAGTTCGGTTTTTGTAGTTTGTTATTCAAAAAATTTAATTTTTACTCCACAAAATGAAAAATTGTAAACAGTTAAAATAACTGAAATATCGTTTGTTTTTACGGAATGTCTAGTCCAATGGTTCCCAACGTTTTTTACGTCACGCCCCACTTTTAAGTTAAAAAAATTTCCTTGTCCCCCCTACACTAAAGAAAAATTTAATAATTTTTCTAATTTTTGTTTCTAATGAAAAATTACTACTGGTTTCGCAAAGTTTTTGTAAAATAAGTATTTTAACTAAGTTTTCAGTAAAAATTTTTAACAATTGAATAGTTCATGCGAATAAAGACGAATAGACCATTTGTAGAATTTTACAGGGGACAATAAAAACGCAGGAAACGGTTAAAAAATAATATTTTTGTCAACTTTTTGGTATTAGCTTAAAGATTTAGGTCACATCTACCTATATACAAAATTTTAGTAAGGTATTCGAAAGAGAACTTGCCAAAAATTGGACTTAAATTTTTTGCTTAAATGGAAAAAGGGCGAATATCCAAAAAAATGTATTGAAATTTGAATAAAAATGTGTTATTTTGCAGCAGATTTTGACTTAATTTTCATGAGACTTGCAATACTTGACGAACTATGGTTGGTATTTGTTTGTAACACTTTAAGGACTTCAAGGATACACTTTTTAAGGATTGCCAGGACATGCAAAAAAAAAAATTTTTGTTAATTTTTTTTTAATATTCCTGCCATTTGATGCAGTAGTAATTCTTTATGACACAAAATACATTTTTAGGAATTATAATATTAACCCTTGACTGCATATTACGACGTAACATAAAAGGGCATGAAAAAATTTTTGTTTTTTATTCCTGACATTGGATGCAGTATTAACACTAAAAGTTTGTATGTGCTAAGATTGTTTTTTTTTTTGTACAATTTCAAATTTTAGCTAATATCAATTTTAAACTCGCAGCTAAATAATTTGTATATAATATTTTGTTAAGGATGGATATTCGCCCTTTTTGCTTTCCACACTTTAAAGTCTTATAACTCAAGAACGGTAAAATTTTTTGCCAATATAATAAGTGTGGTTTGTTCCTCGTAATGTTCTTTTAACACATTGTTACCGAAAGTAAAATTTTTGTATGTTTTTGTGTTGTATTTAATCAAAATTGTACGTTAGTTCAATCCCAATTTAAACAAAAATATAAAAATATACGAATTATTGCACTTTCAAAGTATTTTTTTAGCTTTAAAAGTCAAAATTTCCCCAAAATTTCTGCATAGGATTGTAGGGCTCTGCTAATAAAATGCATTTATGCAAAAAAACGTGTTTGCGAAAAAGTGGTCTATTCGTCCTTATTCGCATGAACTATTCAATTAACAAAATTTTTGTAGTTAAATTAGACTAAAAAAAATCTTGAAAATTTGCTCGTTGCCCCCCTGGAACCTTCAAATTGCCCCCCAGTGGGGCGAGAATCAAAGGTTGGGAACCATTGGTCTAGTCGTTTATTAACGTTTAACTGAAAAAGTCTGTTGTTTCAAATGAAATATAAGTAGTCAGTTTTTTTAAAGGAAAAACGATTGTTTTAAACGCTTTTTCAGTTGAATTTACTTACAAAATATTTTTAGTGTAGCCCCCAAAACAAGGTCCTCTTTAGTTTTGGCTTAAATGACTCTAATAGCCGCATTTTAACAGGTATCTTTTTGAAATTTGGCAGGTAATCATGTTTCATCCACACAAATCACCATTCCGAATTTTAAAGAAACGGACCAGGTCTTCTTATATCCCCTATACAAACCACCTTCCCGATTTTCACATAAATCTCTCAAATTTCATGAAAATAGAAAATATTTAATTAAAATTCTGTTTGTGTATGTTAAACGCGTACTTTGATAACCTTATCAAATCTGATTATCATCGGACCATTTTTGGACTTAGGTCCCATGTGAAAATTTCGCCCGATATTCAGTTGAAGCGGTTTATTGTCAACAAAAAGAAGCCAATTCCACTCAAATTTGATTTGTGAGTGCTTTTTACACTTATTAAAGATTTGACAAAATATATATCTAATCAGCCCATGTTTGAATAATTTTTTTACTTGTTATACCCTCCAACTACAGTATGGGGGTATACTCACTTTGTCATTCCGTGTGTAACGCATCAAAATATATATATTTATGAACAGTGATCGATTCTAAGACAACCTAGTGATGTCCGTCCGTCCGTCTGTCCGTCTGTAGTTAACACGATTCAGTCCAAAATAAACGAGCTAGACTCCCAACATTTGGCAAGAATATGTCTTATGTTAATAGGCAGGTTAAGTTCGTAAATGAGCAAAATCGGACCAGGGCGAAAAAAGTTCCCCCTTGAAGAACTAAACCAACCTTTGAAAAATAACATTTTTTTACATGAGTTTTTTGTGTTTTTGTTTAACAAATGCAACATTTTTATGCTAAAAGAAGTTTAAAGTCCTGCTTTTGGACCCAAAGAATTAGAAAATGTCGTTTTTTTTCGGTCCGCCCCCCCCTTTATGGGCGTGGAATAAAAACAATCTTTTTACACAGAAAAAAATATGAAGGAAACAAATTGGAGTAATCACTTGTTTAAATTTAAAAACAAAAATTGAATATTTTTTTCATTGACGCAATTAAAAATTTACTTAAAAATTTTAAAAACAATTTAAGTAAATAATTTAATAAAAATTAATTAGTTTTTTTAATTTTTTTTTAAACTCTCATAGTTATTGAATTCTCGTTTAGTTTATAGTTTTTTGTATATGTATATTAGGGTGGTTTTTTATTTTATTTTTTTTGGAATTTCGAGGAGCGCGCAGCGGATTTTTGTGCCATTTGATGTTAAAATAATTGTGTAAAAATTTGAGCTAAATCGGATAAAATTAACCCGAGGCGCAAGGAGCTCAAAGTTTCGAGAAAAAGCCAAAATGGCCAAATTTTGAAAAAACTTAAAAAAATGTAAATTTTGTAGAAATAAAAATAATAAAATATTTTTTATTTAACTTTCTTGCAATTATACTCAGAAAAAATTATCTTAACTTTTTATGACGGCAGTCAGGCACGTACGCAGGGGGGGTGCCCTGGGGGCCCGGGCCCCCCCCAAAATGATTTGACAATATACAAATTTTAAGAATTTGCACTACCAAATATACGTTTGTTAACAAAAAAGGCTCAGTATTATTTTTTTTATCTCTATTCTAACGAAGGTTTTTTTCTAAAAATTTCAGAATATTGAAAAAATTTTCATTAAAAAAAATTTTTGTGTGGGTTTAAATTCGTAAACTTTTACGGTAGTGAATAAGACACCTTTAAACGGTTATTTCGACAGGCCAAGTAAGTTATGCATCGTGAATACTATTCCATTGCTTTTCTCTCGACTCTAGTTAAAGCCTCTGCCACATTTGACTATATTTGTGATCACCGGAAAAAATTTTGATATTTTAAAATAATTTTTTTTTTTATTTCTTCAGAAATACAAATGGTGAAAACGAAGATTTTTTATGAAATTTGTCAAAGGGTTTGAAATTTTTGTAATGTTTTAGAACACATGCATTGAAAATGGTGTCGTATACACAAATTTGAAGCTTTTGTAATTCCAAGTTTAATCAAATTTGACAATTTTTAAATCCAAAAAATATACTCTGAATCTGGAACAATATATCAAGAGTACTTCTCTTTTGCCACCAATGTCAGGGCTGGCATGTAAGACTCTGAATACCACTAAAGTTTTTTTTTTTAATATCTAAATAAAACTGAAAAAATTTTATTGACAAAAAATATTGTGAATTTAAGAACTTTTCTTTACAAAAATATCTCAGAATCTATTTATTTTCTCATTCAATAAATGGATAAGAGTTTTTTAAAGATCATAATAATTGTTTTCATTCTATTTCTGTACGATAAATATTTTAGAATCAAAGAATTTCTCTATACAAAAAACGTCTTATAATCAGTGTGTTTTCTTTACGAAAAATCATTCAGAATCGGAAAAATCTATACGAAAAATGTATCAGAATCTTGAAATTTTTCTATACCAATTTGAAATATTTTTCTTAAAATAAATTTTTCTGTACGAAAAATGTGAAAATTCATCTATGCAAAAATGTTTCTATACAAATCTGAGATTTTTCGTATAGACAAATTCACTATACGAAAAATATCTCAGAATCTAAGAATTTTTCAATGCGAAAAATTTTTCAGAATCTGAGAATTTTTCAATACAAAAAATGTCTCAGATAATCTCAAAATTTTCCATACGAAAAATGTCTCAGAGTCTAATTTTTTTTTTTTTTACGAAAAGTGTCTCAAAAGCTGAGAGATTTTTCTATACCATAAATGTCTTAGAATCTGAAAGTTTTTCTGTACTAAAAATAACTCAGAATCTAAGAATTTTTCTTCACGAAAAATGTTTCAGAAATGGGAAAAGTTGCCTAAATTTTCAAATTCTTAAAAAAAAAAAATTACTCCTTCCCAATAAGCACATTTAAAATTCAAGTGCAAATCAAGTATAAATCAAGTGTAAATCAAGCCCTTATTTCCAGTCTATGCTTGATTTATACTTGAATTACACTTGAATTCAATAGCATTCTCCAGCAAAACGGATACTTAAATTCAAGCGCTGTTTTTACGCTTGAAAACCAGGGAAAAGGCTGTAAAAACAGGGCTTGAATTCCAGTGTCCGTTTTGCTGGAGTATGCTATTGAATTCAAGTATAGTTCAAGTATAAATCAAGCAGGGGCTGGAATTTAGGGCTTTATTTACACTTGTTTTATACTTGATTTGAACTTGAATTTTAAAATTGCTTATTGGGTTTTTATCTTAAATTTAAAATAAATGTTTTGTTTTCTAAAAATGTAAAAAAAATTTAAGTAAAAAAATGTTCAAGCGAAAAAACAAAATTTTGAAAAAAAAAAATTTTAGGCCCCCCCCAAAATAAATTCCTGCGTACGTGCCTGACGGCAGTAACACTTTCAAACATAAAATACAAAAATTACCATGCATTTGGGGGGTACCTGATATGAGTGTTTTCGATTTTTTGAAAATTTTATTAAACAAAAAAATTAAATCTCACTATTCTATAGCAATGGATTATTAAATATATCCTAAGGCATAAATATTTAAAAAAATGGGGATATCCATCGACTCAATTTTTTTTTAGAGTCATTTGACTCCTTGAAATCCGCAAAACTCAAATGACTCCAAAAAAAAAAATTGAGTCGATGGATATCCCCAATTTTTTAAATATTTAAGCCTTAGGATGTATTTAATAATCCATTGCTATAGAATAGTAAGATTTAATTTTTTTGTTTAATAAAATTTTCAAAAAATCGAAAACACTCATTTCAGGTACCCCCCAAAATGCATGGTAATTTTTGTATTTCATGTTTGAAAGTGTTACTGCCGTCATAAAAAGTAAAGATAATTTTTTCTGAGTATTATTGCAAGAAAGTTAAATAAAAAATATTTTGTTTTTTATTTCAACAAAATTTACATTTTTTTAAGTTTTTTCAAAATTTTTCCATTTTGGCTTTTTCTCGAAACTTTGACCTTCTTGCGCCTCGGGTTAATTTTATCCGATTTAGCTCAAATTTTTACACAATTATTTTAACATCAAATGGCACAAAAATCCGCTGCGCGCTCCTCGAAATTCCAAAAAAAAAAAAATAAAAAACCACCCTAATGTATATGTATATGAAAGTTTGTAATCGTCTTTATAAAATTTTCCTATATTTTTGAGACATAAATATTTTTGGTAAAGTTTGAAAAAACATTTTTTTTTTTTTTTTTAAACAAATTTGAAACTTTTTTAAACTTAAAAAAAAAAATAGATAAATTTTGAGTAAATTTTTAATTGTGTCAATTAAAAATTTACTCAATTTTTTTTCAAACATTTAATAAATTTTTGTTAGAAATTAACTAAATACTATTAAATCGTTTACTAGTGCAAAATTGAGTAATTTTTTACTCAATAGTATTAAAAATTTACTCAAATATTTTTTTTATTTTTTTCTGTGAATTATGATAAACTTTTATTTCTTAAAAGCAAAAAGCATAAGAATGAATTTCTAAACACATCGAGAGGAAATTTGCCCCCTCCCATTACCACTAGCGCCTCCCCCCCCCCAAAATTAAAAATAACACGCCCCTGATATTTTTTTTTTTTTGCATGTTGGAGGGTATAAAAGATTCGGCACAGCCAAATTTAACACTCTTACTTGTTCGAATTACAATTGATATTTTACGAGTAACAATTGATCTTTGCATTACAATTGACCTTTTTCGAATTACAATTGATCTTTTACGAATTACAATTGATCTTTTACGAATTACGATTGATTTTTTCCAATTTCAATTGATCTTTTGCGAATTACAATTGATCTTTTTCGAATTGCAATTGATCTTTTTCGATTTTAAATTGATCTTTTACGAATTACAATTGATCTTTTTCGTATTACAATTGATATTTTTCGAATTACAATTGATCTTTTTCGAATTACAATTGATATTTAACGATTTTCAAAAAATAAGTGTAAATTTTTCGAATTACACTTATTTTTTTCCAAATTTTATTCATAATAATCACTAAAGTAAATTCCTTTCTTTGTTATAAGTTTCATAAATAAATTCTATATAAACACTTAAAAACCTATAAAAAATAAGTATATTCTTTTTAAAATCCCCATAAAATTAAGGTGGGTGTTGGTTTTGATGGTACGTCACTGGCCCAAATGACAGAATTAAAAAATAACCCAGCAAACCTTTATTTTCCAAATGATTGGTTGCAGGACACATTATATTAATCAAGAACATTTTTATTTTATTATAATGAAGCGATACCATAGATTAAACAGACGCGAAACTTATGATAGATGTCAAACAAATAACATTGAACCATATATTACACTTTTTCTCATTTTATTCTACTTTTTGTGTTAGAATGAGTAGTAAAGAGATTGGCTTTTATTGTCTCACTCATACACAATTTGTTAAATCTAGCTTTGTTTCACCAATTTTTGCTATAAAACTTTAGTTTGAGACGACAGGTATCAGCCTGAGGTAGCAGCTACCTGTTTTTGGAAAATACCTTTTCCAAAAATTGTGCCTGGGATAAAACACGAAATAAAAAAATAAAAAAAAATATAATATATATCTCATAAATTTATTTCAAAATCTTAATATTTTTTTTTTTTTAAATTGTTATTGGTCTGTTGTTGTTTTTTTTTAATGATATTTGTTTTATTGTTATGGCCACACGTCGCCTATCAGTGTTATGTCAATACGAGAAGACGAGAAGAATACGTGAAAAACATTAACAGAATTTTAAAATGATTTTTTAAACACTCTCTGTAATATAAAGGATATAACCAAAAAATAAATATATTAAAAAAAAAATTAATGGTTTTTCAAAAACGTAGTAAACGAAATCCATTTATTTATTCACAAAGTATTTAAAATAATATGTTTATTATAAGGTGCGATTTATGGTGCACGATTTTGTAGCAGCAGTGTAATTTTTTTATATTGTTTATTATTTTTAAATTTTTAAAATTTTTACCTTTTATTTATTTATTATTCTTTTCTTTCAGAAAAATCGGATAAACAACATCATCATCATCAACAGCACCACCATAATCATGATCGTAGAATATTCAATACGATGACTACAATGAAATCTGGCAATGTTTATATTGAAGAAAATGGTTCAAAGTGTTAGACTGCTGGCTGATCCAACAATAACAATCATTAAAAATTAAATTTCTATAAAGAAAAAAATTATGAAACTGGAACATACTTAAAAAAAAATCGTTAATAAAATTAAAGAAAAATAAATTAAAATTACAAAGGGTCAGTTTTTGGGATATCGTTAAACTTGATTTAGTTGATTTGAAAACTGATTTGAATTGGCACTTTCAAGTTTGGAAAATTTTTGGCAAACAATTATTTTGCTTTAAATTTTGGTATTATGTAAAAATAAAACTTAATTTATTTATATTTCGGCAGGAATGAGTTATACTAACATTAAACTAACTTTAAACTTTTTCTTTATCCCAAAAGCTTGGTCCAAAGGGTCAGTTTTTTAGCGTAAACTTTAATTAAGGAATGTTTTTTACACAATGAAATTTAAAGATTAGATTCAAAAATTAATTTTGAAATTTAACAAATATAAATAAAATTCAACTGGAAATTTAAGCCCAATAAAAGAAAAAAATATGTATTAAAAATATAATTTATCTTTATTTTTTATAAAGATAAAGTTTTTCAAAAAAACTATTTCTGTGAAAAAATAAATAAAAGTCGGCTTAAAATTAATTTGCTATATTTTTGGTTGGTCAATTTGTGTTGAGAATATTTTTTTTGTGTCAGAATTTATTTTAATGAATATTTTGCATTCTTAAGTTGTTTTTTCAAATAAAAAATGTTTTTGTTAGGTAATATTTTATTTTATTAATTAATTAATGCTAGCCGTTTTTCAAAGTAAGCGCTCGTATTCGCGATTTAAAATTGCATAGCTATGGTACTACAAAAATTAGATTTTTATGGTTTTGGGATAGTTTTTAATAAGAAATTTAGAATATGCATTGTTTTTTTTCGCGAAAAAAAATTTTCCGCGAAAATTTTTTTTTTTCGAAAAATTTTGTGTCTGTAATGTATCGTATTCTACACATTTTTATAAATTAACAGCAACATAAAAAAAATTAAAAAAAAGAATTCGCGAAATAAAAATTGCGAAAAAAAATTTCCGCGAATAATTATGATAAAAATTCAGCAATTGTCTAAATAATATATAAATTTGGAAACGAATTTCGCGAAATAAAAATCGGGAATAATTATGATAAAAATTCAACAATTGTCTAAATAATATAAAAAATGTTTTTTTTTTTTTAATTAAAAATAAAAAAAAAATTAATCGCGACAATCGCTAATACATACACTAACTTTAAAAATCTTATATTACAATGCGATTTAGTGTACACAAACTATCTTTAGCAAATGGCTGTCGTAAATTCAATTTAAATTTTTGTATTGAACAAATTTTTTTACAAAAATAAAGATTTTTCGCGAACAAAAAATTTTTTCGCGAAAAAAATTTACGGTATTATGGTTTGTTATTTAAATGGTTTTAAATTTAAAAATTATCGCAAAAGTTTAAAAATATCGTTTTTATTTTAATTGAGCCGCAAAATTTTAAATCGCGAATATCGCAAATATGAGCGCTAACTTCAATAAACGGCTAGCACCATTGAATTCAGCGAACTCGAATTAACTTTATAGGTAGGGTGCCCAGCTTGTAAAAAAAAGTGTAAACAAAAAAAAATAATCGCTAATATCGCGAATATCGCTTATACATACGCTAACTTTGAAAAATCTTATATTACAATGCGATTTAGTGTACACGAACTAGCTTTACCAGATGGCTGTCGTAAGTTCAAATTAAACTGAAAATTTTTGTATTGAACACATTCGTTTACAAAAATAAAGATTTTTCGCGAACATAAATTTTTTTTCGCGAAAAAAATTCACGGTATTGTGGTTTGTTATTTAAATAGTTTAAAATTTAAAAATTATGACTAAAGCTTAAAAATATAATTTTTATTGTACTTGAGTCGCAAAATTTTAAATCGCAAATATCGCGAATACGAGCGCTTACTTCGGAAAACGGCTAGCGCCATTGAATTCAGCTTTACGCTAACTTTGAAAAATCTTATATTACAATGCTATTAAGTGAACATAAACTAACATTTTTTCTACTGAACCAATTTTTTCACAAAAATAAAGATTTTTCGCGAAAAAAAAAGAAAAAAGTTCACGGTATTATGGTTAAAATATGGTTTTAAATTTAAAAATGATCACAAAAGTTTTTTTATCGTTTTTATTGTACTTGAGCCGGAAAATTTCAAATCGCGAATATGGCGAATACGAGCGCTAACCTCGAAAAACGGCTAGCACCATTGAATTCAGCGTACTCGAATTAACTAACTTTACCAGTAGGGTACCCCGCTTGTTAAAAAAAAGTGTCAAATTCGAAAACAATTTTTGATTGAAAAACCTTTTTTTGATAGCAGGATATTTTCCTTCATGCTGGAAAATATCCAATATCCCGCCAATTCCGAACAAAGACCATGTCTCAAACATCGACAATTATCGCCCGATAGCCATATGCTCTGACGTTTCTGTAATCGAAGTTATTTAGGAGTGAGGGCTGATTAGACCACTGCACTCCGATCCTAGTGTTGGGGCTGCCAACTACCTCTAGGCAGGTTAAAATACAGCAGAGTTTCAGTGGTATTATATTTGACGCCCTATGTTCACTCTAAACTTTATTTAAGTATTTGTAGTTTTCCGAAATGTATTTCTATTGATATTTCAATAAATAAAGGACATATATATATATATATATATATATATAGCCATATGCTCTGCGCTCTATAAAGTTAGAGAGAACTTCTTGTCAATTATCTGAAGTTAAATGGTCTGAATGATCGACACTATGTTTTTCGTAGGGGTCGTTCAACTAGGGACTAAATGACAACGTCTTGGAGGAAGTAAGGTTATTGCTCTGGATATTTCTAGGACCTTTGATCGTGTTTGGCACCCTGCACTAATCTCGAAGTTGCTAGCATTTGGCGTAGGCAGGCCCGATTTATGGTATGGCGTGCCCAGGGCACACAAGAGTTTGGGGCCCCGATGGAAAGTAAAAAGTCGCATGGCAAAAAAAGTAAAGAAACACAAATTTTGAGTAGAGATATTCTAGCTCGAGGTAATATTTCTTTACTTATTAAAAAATATGATATTTGTGTAGAACAATTTGGTTTTAATGAGACCTTTTCAATCTCAGAATCTGAGACTTTTCCTATACGAAAAAAAGTCTTCGAATATGAAATTTTTTCTATATGATAAATGTCTCAGAATCTAAAAATTTTTCAATTGTTTTCCAATTTTTTTTCAAATTTTTTACAAGGAATTCTATTCTTGGAAAATTTTCAAATACATTCGGATAATTTTAAAATACATATTGACAATTTTGAAATACATTTGGGAATTTTTAAAATACATTTTGAAAATTTTTAAATACATTTGGACAATTTTGAAAATACTTTTGGAAAATTTTAAAATACAATTGAACAGTTCATGCGAATAAGGATGAATAGAACATTTGTATTATTTTACATATGACGATAAAAACGCTGGAAACGGCTAAAAACAAATATTTTTTCCAACATTTTTGAATAATGCACTAATCCATTAATGCAAAAAAGTTCACAAAAATATAGGTTTTAAACCGTTTCCTGCGTTTTTATCGTCATTTGTAAAATTATACAAATGGTCTATACGTCCTTATTCGCATGAACTGTTCAATTGTACAACATTAAAATACATTTGGAAAATTTTTAACTACAAGTGGAAATTTTAAAATACATTTGGATAATTTTAAAATACCTTTGGACAAATTTAAAATACACATAGACAATTTTAAGATGTATTTGGACAATATAAAAATTTTTTTGGACCATTTTAAAAACATTTGGACAATTTTACAATTCATTTGGACAATTTTTAAACACATTTTAACAGGTTTAAAATACATTTGGGCAATTTTAAAATATTTGGACAATTTTAAAATATATTTGGATAAGTTTAAAATTCATTTGGAGAATTTTAAAATACAGTTGGATATGGCGTAGAAAATTTTATTTTGAACAAACAAAGTTTTAAGTCATTTCTGTATTAAAAAAATATAGTTAAATTTTTTTAATAACAAACGCACTTTGAAAAATAGACAGACGTACGGACATCGCAAGATCGTCTTAAAATCGATCGAGGATCATGAAATCATATACTTTATGGGTTCAAATAAAAAATCAAAATTATTAAAAAAGTTGTGAAAATTTATTTGGACGTTTTTTTTTTGACGTTTTCTTTAAATTGATTTGAGGATTTTTTTTCAAAAATATCGGAAGTAAACGATTTTTTACAAAATTTATCTGACAGCCCTGCTGTGGTGGAATGTTATCTTTTTGCAATAGGGGTATTCACAGTAAAACACTTAACCTTAACACTAACAAACTGACATTTTGAAATAAAAAATTTAATTATTTTTAACTTATTTAAAACAAAAATAAATGTTGTCTTTGTTGTAATTTTTTGTTAATTTTCTATTTAACATAAAAAAAATAAAAACTTAAAAAAATGGAAAATTAGAAAACAAAAAAATCTCAAAAAACTTTCTGCGTGTAAATAATTTAATTAAAGAAAAATTAATAAATAAACAGAAATTTATTAAATAACACAAAATTAATTGCTATTAATTTTATTTTCGGTTAAGGCCGCAATTAATTATATATTTCTAAGTTGATAAAATGTACGATAAAAGTTGACAAATCTTTTAAGTAATTTATTTTACAACAGAAAACATTGTACTCATTTTAATTAATTATATATTTAATCTCCATAATATTTAAGTGTTTTAATTTAATTTGATTTTCTTTTTAATTTCTACATGTAGTACAATGGATTATTTTTATTATTTCTTAATATAAAATAAATATTATTAACTATTAATTGCTAAAAAACAAATAATTTTACTTAATGTAAATATTTGCAAAATAATATTAACAATAATAACAAAAAAAATAAAAATCCCCTAAAAATTTTAAAAAAGCGTATAACGTTTAAGAATAGTGTAAAACGCCCTCCCGCCCCACAGTTTGGATGGATGAATGGAATAGGTATATCTGCTGCATATATCTTCATTATTTACTAAATTTATATAGAAATTATATATACACGCATACATATAAATATTCTCTAATAAGAACAAATAAATGTTATACATTTCATTTGTTAGGTATTGTTTTTTCTTCTTCTTCTCTTTTGTAAACATATTTGAAAATGATGAAACCTTTTTATTATAAAAAGTAAAAATAAAATTATATATAAATATTATTAAAAATAATAAAGAAACTTATTAAATGTTTGTTTACCTGCATACAATTTTATTTTGTTCTGTGTGTTTTTATTTTAAAATACGACTTGTTGTGTGAAACAATAAAGATTTCTACACAAAAGAAAATTACTAGTACCATTTAACTAAGTTTTTAGTGTACGAGACCGATACTCCCGTTAGAATGTTTAAATTGTGTTACAGCTTCGGCAATCTTATGACATTTGTTCAAAAACTTGAGAAATTTCTAATTATTTTTTATACAACAAACAAATTCAAGTTTTTCGGTTTGCATATTTTACCTAAGTTTTTACGCTAAAGAACTTAGTTAACTTATACAAAAGAACTTTATGGGTCGAATTAAACAATAAACCTTGATTTTTTCTTATTTTTTTATGTACAAATCCGCATACGAATATCTCGAAAACTTAAAGGGTGACAAATGTGATTTGAATTTAGTACACTCAAAAAAAAACCTTGTAAAATAACAAGAAAAATTGTAACTTTTATTTTTTGGTGCCCCCTTTTTGACAAGAATTCCTTGTAATTTTACAAACCAAATTTAATAATTTTACAAAATTTTAATAAAATTGTAAATTTACAATTTTTTTGACGCGATAAAACTTACAAGGAGGTTTCTTTACTTTACTAGATTTTTTGCTACCTCCTATTTTACGAAAATTCCTAGTAAAAATTACGAGCTTTTTTGTAATTTTACAAGTATTTTACCAATAAAATTGTAAATTTACAACTTTTTTGGCACAATAAAACTTACAAGGAATTCTTGTAAATTTACTAGATTTTTTTGTAAAAAAAACATTTAAATTTGTAAAATTACAAAAAAATGTAAATTTGGATAAAAAAATGTTTGTTAAAAAACAAGGAAAACTGTCAAATATTGGTAAAAAGGGATTACGAAACTTTTTCTAGTAATTTGACAAGTTTGTTTTTGTGTGTATTTACCACACACTTCCCATGTTAATCATTCTTAATTTACCTAAGTTTTTGCTTGCACAATTCTTCTTGAAGCTTTTCTATTAGGGATGCCAAACGGGATTGACATTTACAAATCCCGGGATTCGGGATTTTAAAATTTTAATCCTAGGATCCCAGGATTTTTCGGGATTTCGGTATTTTTCGGGATCCCGGGATTTTTCGGGATTTCGGGATTTATTAAAATTAAGGTTTTTTAGGTAACATTTTTAATATTTTTTTTAGGAACAGCTATGACCGATTTGAATAGACTCGAACGATGTGCGTCTGTGAAAGACGCGATACATTCGAATTCAAAAGTTTAGAAAATAATTTTTTTTCGGACGGCCTCTTTTGTAGACGTGGATATAAAATATTTGTTTAAATAATGATAAAATTGTGTTAATAAATTTCTTACAATTCCTCACAAAATTTGTATTAATTGTCTTATTGGTAGGCGAATCGCATTTTAACGGTTTTCTTCCCTTTTGCGATAATTGTTTACAAATACATTTATTACGCCTAAGTAACAGAATTTTATCATTATTTATATTATTTTTTATATTCACGCCTACAAAAAGGGGCGGGACGAAAAAAATAAATTTTTTGGCTAGGTGAGACTTAAAAATGTGTCATTTGCTTAACAAAAGTACAAATTGGTAAACAAATTTGGGTTTTCAGAGGCTGTTTTGGTGCTTCAAGGGGGAAATTTTCCCTTCATCCGCTTTAACTCATTTACGAACTATAACTGTTAAAAATAAACTTTACAGATGGATTACTTAATGATCCCTTATAAATTAA
Organism: Pegoplata infirma; assembly: GCA_963921195.1. Classification (NCBI taxonomy): domain Eukaryota; kingdom Metazoa; phylum Arthropoda; class Insecta; order Diptera; family Anthomyiidae; genus Pegoplata; species Pegoplata infirma. The sequence goes on along the minus strand of OY992540.1, from coordinate 30,108,602 downwards.
AATCTCGGCAAAATTTAACTGTTTCTTAAAAATGTTCGCATTTGCATAAATCGGCAGCTAACTGCATATTAGGGTGACGCAATTTTTTTTTCGAATTTAAAAATCGCCGGGGTTGCCTTTTAAGGTCAATATTTATACAAAAAATAAAGGGCTCCTTTTTAGACAAGAAAATGTGAAAGTTTCAAACACAGTAAAAAATGTTTTACTTTGTTCGGAGTTCTCCGATTTTGAAGTAAAAATGGAACCTAAAGACATTTGCCTGCAGGAACAATATTGACCCTAAATGTCATCAATTCTGACTCCGACAATTTTTAAATTCGAAAAAAGGAACATGTGCTTCACCCTTCTGTATATTAAGTAATACGATCTGAAAATTAAATTGTACTCCAAAAGAGTAAGAGAATTTAAGCCCAACATGCTTCATTTGAAAAATATTTCAAACACCTTTCAAACGATATCCATTTTGTTACCATCAGACAACAAACACTGAAGAAATAGTCAATTTTGATTACAATATTTGACAAAAAAATCCCGGTATTGAAAAAAATAAATCCCGGGATTCGGGATTTGTCAATCCCGAAAAATCCCGGGATTTCGGGATTTCCCGTTTGTCATCCCTATTTTCTATGTCTTTGTTTTCGTAATTAATAAAAGTTACATCACAGACTAATACAGACTCGACATAAGTGACAGGTGTCAAAAAAGTTGTATTCAACAATATGGTTAATTTTTTCAAATTATTCTACGAATTAGGTTAGAAAGAGAAAGCTAACGCCCCATTAGAAAAATAGATGCCAGATCGTTTTTTATCGTTTCCCTCATTCCTAAGTCGTAGAAAGTGCTGCCATGTTAGCTTAAAACTAGCTAAAACCCGCTCTATTTTCTCCTAAAATAGCTTAGTTTTTCCCCATTTTTTGTTATAAAACTCTACTGTCGAGTCTGTATATAGTCTGTGGTTACATGATTTCCACAATCAATTTAGTTTGCGGTCTGATATATATTTAACTTAGTAAAATTGTTTTAAGTTTTTTTTAGCGTGTAGTAAAAAGCATAAAATATTGTTATGAAAAGTGGCGTCGTAGAGACTATTGCAAAATGTAAAACATCAGTTTCTTTTTTGTAATTTTTTCCTGTTTACGTTACAACATGTTTAGTTTCAATATTAGAATGTTCTTGTAATTTCTACTTGAATACAGGGTGTTACAACCGAAAATATATTTAGAGATTGTTAGAAATATATAATGGCAAATTCCCGACCCTGTTTTTGTCAGCATCTTCGAATTGTTCTTTTTCGAATTTTATTTTGAATCCTCGAATTACAACTGATGTTTTTTCAAAATTTCAATTGATCTTTTATGAATTTTAATTAATCTTTTGCGATATTTAATTGATCTTGTTCAAATTATATGTACTCACTTTGTCATTCCGTGTGTAACGCATCGAAATATTGGTTTAGGACCCCATAAAGTTTATATGTCAAATCGGACACTTTGAAACAAGTTTAGTTTGGATATTAGAATGTTCTTGTAATTTCTACTTGAATACAGGGTGTTACAGCCGAAAATAGATTTGGTGATTGTTAGAGATATATAATGTCAAATTCCTGACCCTGTCTTCATCAGCATCATCTAATTGATCTTTTTCGAATTTAATTTTTAATTCTAATTTTAGAGTAAGGAATTTTTAAAAATTTAAGAACTTTTCTCTGACATTTCATTGGGAAATACTTTTAACCGCGTGCCGGCAAGGGTTAACGTTGTCCAAAAAGCCTTTTATTTTTAATCAGACTAGCTATGGTACAAAACAACCATTTGAAGATGACGGTTGGTTGATTTTGAGTAAAATGTTGCCTACAGCTATAAATTAGACAAAAATTTTGACAAAAAACACATTTTCTTGAAATCCGGTAATTTCAAATTGCTCCACAGACTAACTGGATGAAGGAATTTAACCAAGCCTTTTTTTGTACAATCCCTAGGATGTATTCAATGAAACCAAATAGATAAACTAATATATTTTGAAATTTTGTTTCATTAAATTTTTAAAATTGTGAAAAAGTAGTTTTGAGCTCCATGGTAAAAATTAACGTTTTTTTTTTTGGAAAACAAATTCACCGCAAAATTTTAATTTCAATTTAGGTTATACACATTTAAGGACCCGATTGGGGGCAGACCTACATAATTGGGTGGTAATAGATTTTATAGAAAATTTTTGTGGTCAAAAGAATTGTAGGTGAAAAATATGTAAATTTTTTACTGCATTTAAAAATTGATTTTGGTTTGGTTCCTTGGACAAATGAGTTGATAACTGAATTTAAACTATTGGACGGTCTGACATCACTAAATCGTCTTAAAATCAATAGGGGATCATGAATATATATAATTTAGGAGGTCCAAGGTATTACAAATGGAGAGACAATAGGTTGTAAGTGACTGCTGACGTTTTACGTCTGCACACATAGACTCTGTGGTCCGTTGTGACAACAAGTGAAGCGTAGAAATAAATCTTCGCCGACTATATTACAAAACGAAATGTTTTAATTACAAACACCCTGTATATTAATATTACTACTAACTATAATTTTATGTTTTACATAGACAACAACCATTACCATTCGTTATCATAGTGTTTTATACCCTTCAACCACAGTTTGAAGGCATACTCACTTTGTCATTCCGTGTGTAACGCATCGAAATATCAGTCTAGGATCGGTCAGTGATCGATTCTAAGACAGGGGAAAAAAGCTCCCCCTCTAGGAACTAACAGGATTTATTATACTTTTGTTAGGCAAATGAAACATTTTAGTTTCGGAAGAAGTTCTAAGTCCTGCACTTGGACCCCGCGGATTAGAAAATAAGTTTTTTTTTCGGCCCGCCCACTTTTGTGGGCGTGGATATTAAAAAAAATATTTAAATAAGGATTAAATTGTATTGCTCAAGTGCAAAAAGAATATAATAAATTTGTCAACTTAAGCCGCGAGGGGGAAGTGACTACCAATGACCTCTGGCGACACCCCTCATCACCCACCCCCCCAAAAGAAAACGCACCTGCAACTTTTTTTTCTGATTTTTTTTACATGTTGAAGGGTATCAAAGATTCGGCACAGCCGAATTTAAAGCTCCTTCTTGTTTTTGTTAAAATTTAATCTATAGAAGTCACTTTGGTATTCGAGGCACGCGTTCCTACTTGAACAGAAAATACAATTCTTCTACTACCACAACTAGTAAGTAGTTTTAGTTATTGTTGTTACAAACATATGCGTATTGAGGGACCGTAATATTACGATACCTTTAGAAAATCTAACATTAAACAGCGTCGTCGTACAACGTTGTGAGTATGATGAATATTGTGTTGCGCACTTTACGCGCGCACTAAATGTGGAGGCATAAACCAATTTCAAATGCAAACGAGCCAAGGAAAACATTTGCAATTTCACGCGGTTTAATATGGAAAAAGAGAAAAAATGTTTTTTTTTGCAATATGGAAATAGAAAACAATACATTATGCATTTATGTGCGAAAGAATATAAATAATGTTGTTGTGCATGCATAGCACAGGGAAATGTTAAAGATATTTGGAAAAGGATTTTAAAGTTTATGAAAATGTGATATCAATCACAGTTTACAGTGACAACTGAACGAAGAAAAAATATCCTTTCTTAAATTAATAAACTTGATATTTTAAGATTTTCTAAAGAAAATGTCAATGTGTTAAGAAATTTTACCATATCTTTGTCACTGTGGGCTAGAATCTTTAAACGATTTAAGATAATAAATATAAATGGGTCTGTGTTTTACCTACACTATTTTCAGACACAATTCAAAAAAGATTAATTGAAATTCAAAGATTTCGTTTGAAATTTCAAGATTCTATTTGAAATTTTAAAACTACTTATTCTAGCTCGAGGTAATTTTTCCTTATTAACTACAATATAATATTCTTATAGAATAATTTTCAAGAAAATTAATTTTCTGTTATACATTTTTTCGCTTAGAATATTATAGTGTGATTAGTAAGGATAAATGACCTCGAGCTAGAATGAACCTACTCAAAATATAATATTGTTAAGGTTGAATAAAAATATTTTTATTTTCTAATAAAAATACAGAAGATAACAAAGTTTTCTAAAGAAAATTTTGTTATCGATAACAAAGTTTTCTAAAGAAAATTTTGTTATCGATAACAAAGTTTTCTAAAGAAAATTTTGTTATCGATAACAAAGTTTTCTAAAGAAAATTTTGTTATCGATAACAAAGTTTTCTAAAGAAAATTTTGTTATCGATAACAAAGTTTTCTAAAGAAATTTTGTTAACGATAACAAAGTTTTCTAAAGAAAATTTGTTATCGATAACAAAATTTTCTAGAGAAAATTTGTTATCGATAAAAAATTTTCGTTAAAAAACTAATTTTCTTTAGAAATCATTGTTATCGATAACTAATTTTCTTTAAAAAAATTTGTTGTTGAACAAATTTTTTTAACAAAAAAATTGTTATCGATAAAAAATTTTCTTTAGGAAACTTAGTTGTCGATAACAAATTGTCTTAAAAAAACTTTATTATCAATAACAAATTCTCTATAGAAAACTTTGTTAGTTTCTTTAGAAAAATTTGTTATCTATAACAAATTTTCAATGGAAAATTTTAGTATCGATAACAAATTTTCTTTAAACAATATTGTTATATATAACAAATTTTCATTAGACAATATTCCTATCGATAACAATTTAGAAAACATTGTTGTAGACAGTTTAGAAAACTTTGGTAACGATAACAAATTTTCTTTAGAAAACTTTGTTATCGATAATTTTTCTTTAGAAAACCTTGTTATCGATAACTTTCTTTAGAAAACTTTGTTATTGATAATTTATCTTTAGAAAATTCTGTTATCGATAACCAAGTCTTCTAAAGAAAATTTGTTATCAAGTTTTCTAAAGAAAGTTTGTTATCAAAGTTTTCTAAAAGTTTTCAGCTGACGCGGTTATCTAAATTCCAAGTTTTCTAAAGAAAATTTTGTATCGATTTGTTTTCTTTAGAAAACTTTGTTATCGGTAACTTTTCTTTAGAAAATCTTGTTATCTATAACTTTTTTTTAGAAAACTTTGTTATCGATAGCAAAGTTTTCTAAAGAAAATTTGTTATCGATAGCAAAATTTTCTAAAGAAAATTTGTTATCGATAACAAGGTTTTCTAAAGAAAATTTGTTATCGATAGCAAAGTTTTCTAAAGAAAATTTGTTATCGATAACAAAGTTTTCTAAAAAAAATTTGTTATCGATAGCAAAGTTTTCTAAAGAAATTTGTTATCGATAGCAAAGTTTTCTAAAGAAAATTTGTTATCGATAGCAAAGTTTTCTAAAGCAAATTTGTTATCGATAGCAAAGTTTTCTAAAGAATTTTTATTATCGACAACTAAATTTTCTAAAGAAAATGTGTTATCGATAACAAAGTTTTCTAAATTTGATAACAAAGTTTTCTAAAGAAAATTTGTTATCGATAACAAAGTTTTCTAAAGAATTTTTGTTATCGACAACTAAATTTTCTAAAGAAAATTTGTTATCGAAAACAAAGTTTTCTAAAGAAAATCTGATATCGATCACAAAGTTTTTTAAAGAAATCTTGTTACCGATAACAGTTTAGAAAACTTTGTTATCGATAACAAAGTTTTCTAAAAAAAATTTGATATCGATCACAAAGTTTTCTAAAGAAATCTTGTTACCGATAACAGTTTAGAAAACATTGTTATCGATTACAAATTTTCTTTAGAAAACTTTGTTATCGGTAACAAATTTTCTTTCAAAAGCGTTGTTATGGATAACAAATTTTCTTTGGAAAGCTTTGTTATCGATAACAAATTTGATATCAATAACAAAGTTTTCTAAAGAAAGTTTGTAATCGATAACAAAGTTTTCTAAACTATTATCGGTAACAAGATTTCTTTGTGATCGATATCAAATTTTTTTTAGAAAACTTTGTTATCGATAACAAAATTTAGAAAATTTTGTTTTCGTTATCAAATTTTCTTTAGAAAACTTTGTTATCGATAACAACTTTTCATTAGATAACTTTGTTTTCGATAACAAATTTTCTTTAGAAAACTTTGTTATCGATAACAAATTTTCTTTAGAAAACTTTGTTATCGATAACAAAATTTCTTTAGAAAACTTTGCTATTGATAACAAAATTTCCTTAGAAAACTTTTGTTATCGATAACAGTTTTTCTTTAGAAATCTTTGTTATCGATAACGAATTTTCTTTAGAAAACTTTATTATCAAATTTTCTTTAGAAAGCTTTGTTATCGTTATTTTTCTTTAAAAAAACTTTTTAATCGAAATTTTCTTAAGAGAAAAGTTTTCTAAAGAAAATTTTTCTAAACAAAACTTTTCTAAAGAAAATTTGTTGTCCATAAAAAATTTTCTATAAAAATTATTAGTTTGTAACAAGTTTTCTATAGAAAAGATTGACAACAAATGTTGTATAGTTGTCGTTAACAAACTTTTCTAAAGAAAATTTGTTATCGATAACAAAGTTTTTATCGAAAATGAGAGAATATCTGTAACATAGTGCACTATTTTATGATTTGATTCCTACTTCCCTGTAATGCAAAATGTAAATAAAATTATTTTTATAAAAATATTTTAAATTCTCATTTTTAAAATGTTCACTATTTCCATTTGTGGCAAGCAGCTGGTTGCCACTATTATAAAACTTGACAGATGCTGGAATTTTGTGTCAAAGAAAATTGAGCGGTAGTGGCAACAACATTATACTAAACGAAACACATGTATTTCTATATGTATTTGGAAAAATAAAAATACATAAAATATTATAAATGTATTTTTAACACTTGGAGACAAAAAAACTCTCTGGTGCAACATGCAACATACACCACCAAACTCAAACAAGACAATTTTATGAGAAACATCTTTACAAAAAAAAATATCAAAAATATCATCCATCGTCAACAATATGCCTGTGACTTTATAAATAGTACCTAAATACTTGCTTGGCAATTGATTTTATTGATGGAAATCACAAATGAAATGAAAAACATGAACTACAACCCAACCGGAAGGAAATGCTCAATAAGTGTTTCCCCTTTTCTGTCTCTGCTACTTCGTGTTCGGTTCTGTTGTTGTGGTAAAGTGGTAAAATGATAATGATAAAATGTTGAATTAATTATAGCAACAAACATGGAAAATACTTCTTAAGATATATTTTTCATAAAATTTAAACATTTGAAAACTTAATCAGTCACGGTTGTTTAAATAGATTTATATTAAGTACCGAAGAAAGATACAAAGACTGACAATACACACTTTTAAACAATTAAGATGAGTATTTTAACATAAATTACTTTTTTTTTGGTTTTTTAAGTATTTCCACTTTGTGTTACTATTTTTATATCCATATAAAGTTTAAACTATTGGAAAATTATAAATTTGAACTTTAAAATTTTTTTTCGTGGTCAGGAAATTAGTTGGAAGATATTTTGGGGTTTCTATTAGTACACACAAAGAAATTATGTTGTGTATTGTGAATAATCGTATTTTTGTTTGTCTCAACAACAATTCGTGTGTATTAATAGAAATAAGTTTACTGCAATCAATTTTCTGATGTAAGCTAAATATCTGTTAAGGGTATTACCAGATTTGTAACGAACCTGCTCGGATAAAGGTCAACTCTTGGCAGGTTACACTCAAACAAATACCTTATCAAATTACTAGAAAAAGTCTCGTAATCCCACACAGAAAAAAATAAAAAAATATTTGAGTAAATTTTTAATACTATTGAGTAAAAAATTACTCAATTTTGCACCAGTAAACGATTTAATAGTATTGAGTAAATTTTTAATAAAAATTTATTAAATATTTAAAAAAAATTTGCGTAAATTTTTAATTGACACAATTAAAAATTTACTCAAAATTTATTTATTTTTTTTTTTAAGCTTAAAAAAGTTTTAAATTTTTTTACAAAAAACAAACAAAAAACTTGTTTTTTAAAACTTTACCAAACATGTTTATGTCTCAAAAACATAGGAAAATTTTATAAAGACGATTGCAAACTTTCATATACAGTGCCGGTCAAAAAAAATAGCACCAATCACAAAATCTCTATTCATTCAATTAAAACAAAATATTATGTGCGTATTCGTTTAAAGTAAATATGCAATACTTTTATACTAACAAGGGAAGTATCTCAACCCATATGAACCGATTTGCATGAATCGTAAAATATATATAAAAGGGACAATTCTAAGGTTGGGGTGTCTCGGCTTATCGGCCATATCGGGGATTTAAGGGTTCAAAACATGGGTCAAAAAATGGCGAAAAAAACGTTTTTTGGATTTTTTTCTAAGAAACTATATGATGTTTACATATGAGAAGAAAGGTTTTTTTAATGCCTATCCAACGGTGGCATAACCTTGTAAAAGTTCGGCTTTCTTAAATACTTTTTTCACGAAAATGTGTAAGTTTTGGGGGTTATTTATATGAAGACATAGACCTACGATGTCCATATGAATACGAAATAATCTTTATTAATTTTAAGTCGACACGTATTTTTTCCCTAGAGGATATTCCTATTAGTTCGGGAGTTATCGAAATTTTCCCGAAGGTCCACTTTGTTTCATAAGGGGACAACGAAATTTTAAAACTCCGATATGGCCGACAAGCCGAGACACCCCAACCTTAAAATCGTCTATTTTTTATATATTTTAAGTTTCAGGCAAATCGGTTCATAAGGGTTGAGATACTTCCCTTGTAAGTCTAAACCCCTTAAATGTTTTTACTTTTTCCAAAAATTGTGGACGGTTCTTTTTTAATGATCGATATTTTAAAAAAACTCCGAATCAGTGCAGTCAATAAAATAGCACCGAATTACAAAATTTCTTTAAAAAATTAATAATATTTTAATTATTAAAATAAAAGTGTAAAATACTAAAGGAAGATCGTTTTTATTTATAAAAAAATTTATTTTATTACAAAATTTCATATTTATTTTCATAAAAATATGACGTGGAAAGAATTACACTCCTCAAAAACGTTCTTTTGTAAAAAATATGATTTCTGAACATAAACCATATTCTGAAAAAGGAAAATTGGTTGGATGCGCTTATAAAATGATTGGAAATTCAACAAAATTAACTTTAGAGCTTGAAAAGCTTAGTCATAAGCGACGTTTGTCACCATTAGTGGTTAGGTGTTTGTAAAGACAATGGAAGAAAGACCCATTTACGGCAGCTCCAGAGTTAAAAATGGACGGCAAATGGCGAAAATATTCGTCAAAGATTACAAAACAACAACATTAACGCTTGTAGATTCGGAAAAGTGCGCCTACTCTCACTTAAGCATGCTGCAAGTCCTTTGAAGTTTGCTAACAGTAACTCAGAATGACCAGCTTAAAAGTGGATCAATGATCAATGGGCAAATGAATCCAATGTTGTTTTATTTGGAGACATGGGATCACATACCTATGTCAGAAGACCCTAAAACGCGGAATTCAATCCAAAATTTGAAATAAAAACAACTTTAAATGGTGCTTATGGTGTGGGGGATATTTTCTTACTGTGGAGTGGGGTTCATATATTGGACAATGGCTCACATATTGGACTAGGACAACCGTGGATATACACTTAACGTTTATATCCTCCAGAAAGTAATGTTGCAATAAGTTTCTAAGCAAATGCCACTAATTTAGGTCTTTTAGCACGTCAATTACCCAAAGCACGACGGGCAATTGGCAAAAAATGGGTCTGGACAATAAAGTAAACGTGATGAAATGGCCTGGTCAGTCCCCAGATCTAGACCAAATCGATAGTTGATGGACAGATATAGAGAAGGGAGTGTCTCGAATACAAACAACTTGTAATGAAGCTCTTTGGGTGGCTGTTCAGCAACTCTGGAACTGAATTTCGAATTAAAGATCCAAAAATCCTGCGAATTCGGTACAAAAACGTTGTACAGAGGTAATGGTCAACAATGAGCACTCGACAATTTTTTTTTTTAATATTTAAAGATATTACAACAATGATGAATTCATAATCCATTCATTTTTCAAATTTAAGAATTTAATTTTAATACAAAAAGTACTGTGGTGCTATTTTTTTGACTGAGTCTTTTTTAAGTTTTTTTAAAAACTCTGAAAATTTTTAATAAAATAAAAAACCAAATTAGCCTTTTCCTATGTAATATTGTTTCACACTCTTGTAAGTATCTTATGACACGTTATCAGTGACATAAGTTGAAATTGTTAAAAAGAAACCAACGAAGAAAATTCTGTTTTATCCTGGTGCTATTTTTTTGACCGCAGCTGTACATATACAAAAATGCCTGCGAATTTTTTACTCTTGCCCAAAACATTAAATCATGATAATGTTTTGAGGAAGATTTGGGTGTACTTGCCAAAGCAAAGTTTTTTTTAGAAAAAATAATGTTATATTACTTTGCTATTCAAATCGAATTGAAATATCAGTCGAGGACTCCATTAAAAAACCAAAAGAGCTGTACATTTCTTAAGTGAGTGCAAAAATAAGTGCAACAAGTAAGAAAGTTATAGTCGGTCAAGACCGACCATATGATACCCTACACCAGTGTTTTCCGGAAAATGAGTCCCAAGTCCAAACATGGACCGATTCACAGTGGACCAAAAGCTTAATCTAGCGTGCAAGAGAGTATAATTCGACTTTGAGAGCACCTAGAAACATGAAATTTGTAATGCACAAGGAAAATGAGATGAGCTTCTATATAGTCCCAATGTGGGCGGTATTTGAGGGGGCGTGGCACTTATTGAAACATTGTCATAATAAAATATAGGTAAAGTAAAGCCAATAATAAGCAGAGAAAGTATTTTTTTTTAACGTAAAAAAGATTTTTAGAAAAGAAATATTTTATTTTGAGTAAAAAAAAATTTTTTTTTACTCATTTCTGTAAAAAAAAAAATTTTTTTTGAGTGAAAAATTTTTTTTGAGTTTAATTTTTTTTTGCTTATAAAATTTTTACATTGGGTTAAAAAATTTTTGAGAATGTCAAAAATACTCAGCAAAATATTTTTGTGGCTCATCAATGTCATTTAAAGTGTTTAGGTGTTTTTTTTTTTTACGTAAATTTAAGGTACACCAATCTGAAATTCACGGTTTTTGCTTACAACTTCTGAACCACTGGACCGATTTGGCTGATATTCAATACCAACCTGACTAGGAAAATTGAAAATATATATGCCAAGCCTCAGCAGCAACAGAGTTGCCGTTTGAAAGTTACCGTATTTTAAACAGACAGACGGACGGACATCGCTAGATCGACTGAAAAGCAAAAACCAGCAAAAACCAGCAGCCAATTTTTTTATTATTTTGGAGCTCAATATCTATTCTTTGGAAATCATGTAAAAACACTATAGAAGTAAGTGGGATTAGTACCTAAATTCATTAACAAAATTCAAGTTTGCTTGAAAAATAATTCCATTGTGGACTCTCTTTTTAATTTACGTTTTTTACGAACAACAACACAAATTAGCTTCAAATATACATTCCTTGAGGTTAAAATATAACAAATAATTTGATAAATTGCCTTAATACGTTCGCAAAATAGCAGTTTAAACAATCAACACGTCTACACAGAACTTGAAGAAATTTTTTTATAAAAACTAATTACTCATGTTTGGCTGCCTACTACGATGCTGTTTTTGCAATAAACAAAGAAATTTTATTAGCGTTAAGTAAGGTAGGAATAGTGCAATCATATATGCGATACTAATTCAATATTGTAAAAACTTCATTTTTCGACCAACTGCGCACCAGATTCAACATTTGGTCCACTGTGCGATTGGATCTGTCTTTTGTTAGATCTTTATTTAGTGTAGAAAACACATATAGATCAAATTTTAGTGGAATTGGTTTATTTGTCAATATACCGATTTAACTGAATATCGGTCGAAATTTTTATGAGGGGAACTTAGTCCAAAAATGGTCCAATTATATTCCGATTTGATTAGGTAACTAAAGTACACGTTTAACACCTAAAAATAAAATGTTTATAAAATATTTTAATTTTTATGAATTTTGAGGGAATTATGTGAATATCGGCAGGGTGGCTTGTATGGGGACTACCAGAAGGACTAATCCGATTCCTTTGAAATTTGGAATGATGATTCATACATACAAAATTTGATTACATGTTAAATTAAAAAGCTATATCCTTGGGCCAAAAAATGCTTAAGTTTCAAATTTCAAGTCAATTGATTGAAAATTGCGACCTGTCCGATAGATGGACAGACGGACAGACGGACGGACGGACGGACGGACGGACATTGCTAAATCGACTAAAAAAGTAATTCCGAGTCGATCGGTATAGTTGAAGGTATGTCTAGGACCAATATTTCGTGTAGTTACAAACATCAGCACAAACTCAATATACCCTGTACCACATAGTGGTGTAGGGTACAAAAATCAAATCAAGTTGGCTCTCTGACAAACGACGAAATTTTTTTTGCTCAACAATACGAAAAACCACCTCTCTGAAATTTTAACCTCGTTAAAAGGACGTTCTAAGCATTAATATAACATTTTGTTTTTGGAAATCCATGGTGTCCTTCCCAGGAAAAAAGGATATTCAAAAAGGGTTTATTAAAAAGGGTCTTTTTTTTGAAATTAAAAAAAAAAAAATGTTTTCTAAATTTTAAATCTTCATAATTTTATATACAATATTATTTTTCTTAGTTTTATTAGCTTTTCAAACAAAATTGGTGAACCGTCAGTTAAATTTCACATGGATTTGCACATATACCAGTTTAGGGACCAGTCTTATTTCAACCGGTCACAAGATAGTCACTTTTAGATCAATTGGTTTATCTTAACCCACAGGGTACCTCCATCCCTAATACCTCTTTTTATATCCCAAATGTCATAAAAACAGCTTTATTTCAAAAGATTGAAAAAGTACAAAAGTAAATTTTTAACCCCCTAGAATCGGAAATTTATAAAAAGCACTTTTGTCATAATAGTTTTTCCGTCCGTAGACCAAACGTTCAAAATTTTAAGCTTCTTAAACCATTATTTTAGAAGATATAAATAGTACTAAAAAATATTTTTATCCTTTTTTCCATTAGGGGCGTTTTTACAAAAAAAAAAATAATACATATTTAAAAAGCTATAAAATTTTATAACACAAAATTTGGTCTAATAGAAATGCCAGAGTTGCCACTTAATTGTGGAATGCTTTTTTAATAGACAAATTCCGCTGCAGTTGTACAGCAAAAGCTGCTGAACCGATTTTAATGAAATTTTTTTGATTTGTAGACTATTAAATTCTCTAGTACTTACCGCCAATATTTTGAAAAATATTAATTTTTGTCAAAGTTTTGCTGATGTTACCTTAAAAAATTAAAAAAAACTTACTTATATATGGTTTGAATTGAGAAAGGTGTGAAAGAAAAATTTATTTTTCTAAAAATTTAAGACATCCTGGTTCGTTTTTTACTAGTTTCATATAATCCAGTTATTATAATCATCTAAAAAACTTTTAATGTCAAATTTATCAAGTAATAGTCAATTATATTCTATATGTGAAAATTATTAACAGATCGCAGCCGCCAAGGATTGAACCCATGATCTTACTTACTTTTCATCTTTCAGTAAAAAATTGTTAGGTCAAAATATCAAAATATTGCCACGGTAAGTAAAGTTTTTATGAAAAAGTAGCTTTTTAAATTTCAATTTTTATTTAATGAATTTCGGTTAAGCTTTTCTGAATTTTATTTGGGATTTCTGAATTTTAATAGGTCTGTTTTGAAATCGAATTCATAATTTCTAAATTTTTATTGTTTCCAATTTGGTTATCATAGTGTTAAACAATTTTTTTTTCTCTCTACATTTACTACTTATTGGCCCCATTAAACTAACCAAATTGGCAATAGATATTTACAAATTCCAAACACAGAAATCAAATTTTTTGAATAATTTTGCAATATTAATGTATTTTTCTTTTTAGCAATTCATTCATTAAATTTATAAAAAGAAATTTCGAGGTCACAAAAATTTTTGATAAAATTTTTATTTGGAATTAAATATTGAACAGCAGAGGATGTACGTAAGTACCTACAATGTGCTACTAATTAGTATTAGTATATTTCCGCTTTAAATATTGGCATAAGAATTGGAACAAAATTTTGTGAATTAAAGAAAAGACAAAAACCAGAACAAAGAAAAAGTGCATGAGTTATTTGAAAGAAATAAACAATGAGTATTGAATTCAATACACATGGATTTGAAATGTTTAGTTTAGTATTTGAAATTTTTTTTGAGTTAGCAAAAAATAAATTTCACTTACTACTACATATTAGAAAAACAAACAAATAAGAAAAAAAAATTAAACATAAGTAATTTTTGAAAATTCCCAATAGATTAAAATAAATAAGAGTTTATTATTTTTAACAGTATAATTAGCGGATATGGCGACATAACTCAAAAAAACAAAACAAATCAGAAAATTAACTTCAGTCGGGATCGAACATATAATACACTATACTAAAAAATGTATTTCAATTTAGTTCATACGGATTTGAGGACCCGATTGGGGAAGACCCCATTATGTTCGGACCCGATAGGATAATACCCAGTTGGATTTTTAAGAATCGTCATAGTTTTTTATCCAAAATTTTTGTCCGTTTCGCTCTACCTTGCAAGGTATACTCTGTACGACTGATTGTTGTAGGGTATACAGAAAAAAACAATTTCTTTTACAGAAAACCCATGCTTGGTTTTTCTTTCTTTAACAATTTCTTTTTACCTGGGACGACACATGATTATCGGTTTTGGTTAGTTAGTTGTTTGAACAATCAATTGGTCAAACTATGAATTTGTTAGTACTTAATGTTGGGTAATTTTGCTACGCACAATGAGGGTCATCACGTATCACAATTTTTTTTTAAATACTTTCATGTTCCTAATTATAGGTTTTTAATGCTTTCTTAAATATCTAATTTCTTTATTTAACTTTTTTTATTAATTCAAATTCAACCATTAAATCAAACGATTTTAAAATAAAAGTGGCAGCAACGTAACGTTGCCGCCCGTTCTCATAGCAACAATATTGCAATATCACCTGCTTACTATCACCATCACCTTCACGTAAAGTGTATGCATTCATCGATAGAGTAATTTTTATAGTTTCGATTTTTTTATACCCTCCACTTTAGTGATAGAGGGTTTATATAAGTTTGTCATTCCGTTTGTAACAACTCGAAATATTGGTCTAGGACCCCATAAAGTATATACATTCATGATCTCCAATCGATCTTAAGACGATCTAACGATATCAGTCCATCTGTCTGCCGTTTGTAGACAACAAGCTAACAAAAGACTTTACTGAGACTTTCGAAGTTTGGCATATGCGTTTGTCATTTACCTGGTCAGGTTGTTATTTCAGCAAAATCGGTCCAGTGGTTCAAAAGTTATAAGCTAAAAAGTTAATTTAGGCAAAGGTTTTTAACGAGTTAAAAACAGGCTAACTTTCGAAAGACAACCTTGAAGCTTGGCACATATTTTTGTCGTTCCTAAAGTATGGTTGATATTAAATTTCAGAATATCGGTTCTGTAGCTCAAAGGTTATAAGCAAAACCCTAAATTTCAGATTGGTTTCACCATAAAAGTTGGAAAACAGTTGTACAAGAATTGGTAAATTTCAAACTTGATTTCCAAGGGCAAGTCACCAAAAAATTTTACAACATCTTATTGTCTTATTTGTAGACTAAAAAAAATTTACACTGGAAAAAAATTTTACACTAAAAAAAAGTTTACACTCAAAAAAAAAATTGCATTTTTTTTACAAAAATGACTTTAAAAAATTTTTACTCAAAATAAAATATTTCTAATCAAAATTGTTAATTTTTTTTCACGTAAGAAAATTTTTTTCACTTATAAAAGGTATTGTGGAGGGTATTATGGATTCGGCCAATTCGAATATAATTTTTCTACTTGTTTTTTTTTTTTTTGAATTGGTCAATGAAAAATTTTTTTATTAGCATTATACATACCAATTTGGAAGTGCGTATTTTTTACAAATACCAACATAAAAATGAGGTAATTCTAAATATTATAATGGAGTGAACATTATTTTTAACTAATAGGGTAAGACTTAATAATACACTCAATACCTAGAAAAAATAAAAACTAATTTTTAATTTCAAATTTAATATAAATTTTGTTTGAGGAAACATTTTTTTTTGAGTGTTACATTTTTAATGTGGGATCACTAGGCACCATTCTTCGGCATCGACCTCAAACTTAAGTTGCAAACACTCTTATCTCTTATCTTTCCTGATTATGAAGCTGGGTTTCCCCACTGCTATATTTCGATGAAAATCAAAATCTTCTCCAGAGCCGTTTTTGAAAAAATCACGTTCAAACGGTAAAGAATTTAAATTTCAAGCTTATCTCAAATTCGATGAGAGATATGAAAAATAGTACTGTGAATTAATTTCGAAATGAAAAAATTCTTTACCGTTCGAACGTGATTTTTTCAAAAACTGCTCTGGAGAAGATTTTGATTTTCGTCGAAATATAGCAATGGGGAACCCAGCTTCATAATCAAGAAAGATAAGAAATAGGAGTGTTTGCAACTTAAGGTTAAAGTCGGTGCCGGCGAAGGGTGCCTAGTGATCCCACATTAAAAATGTTACACTCAAAAAAAATAAAATGCAATAACTCCTAAAATTTTTCCATACGAATTGGGACTTATTATACTCTCCACTGTAGTGATAGAGGGAATATATAAGTTTGTCATTCCGTTTGTAACACCTCGAAATATTGGGCTAAGATCCCATAAAGTATATATATTCATGATCCTCGATCGATTTTAAGACGATCTAGCGATGTCCGTCCGTCAGTCTGTCTGTTGAAACACGCTAACTTTTGAAAGGCTTTACGGAGGCTCCTGAAGTTTGGCATATATGTTGGACATTTACCTGGTCAGGTTGGTATAGCAATCCAGCGAAATCGGTCAAGTGGTCCAAAAGTTATGAGCAAAAGACTGAATTTCGGCAAGGATTTTTCGTGAATTTACGAGATAAAAAATCGCTAAAAATTGTTATTGTCGATAACTCGAAAACTACTCGTCC
Organism: Pegoplata infirma; assembly: GCA_963921195.1. NCBI lineage: Eukaryota > Metazoa > Arthropoda > Insecta > Diptera > Anthomyiidae > Pegoplata > Pegoplata infirma. Next base: position 30,091,496 of record OY992540.1, on the reverse strand, counting down.
GATTTTCTTATATAGCATATCGGCGGATAGGCAATTGACAAGGCTACAAATTCTTCTCGAGGCCCGAGATCGGGGGACTTATATCTCCCCAGAAAATTAACCGTTTCACATTTTCAAAATTTTGACTTTGGACCCTCGTAACTTCGAAAATAATGGGTGAAAAATCTCGGGACCCGAAACAAAAAGTTGAATTAAGGTCCACACTAAAAGTTCGCCTTTGGGCCCGAGGCTCTACGACCATTATCTTCGGCTATTTTTCACGAAACGTAAATCCCCAATTCTGCCAGGGTTGGCACATTTTTTTCCCCGGAAATTTTTTTTTTTCAAAACTTGGCAGCACTGGAAAAATATCACTTTTTTCAATCGCGTTTATCTCGGTAACTATTGCCGTTATGAAAAAGGTTCCAACGGCAATGTTGTAGGCCTTGACCCGAGGAATATTCGTCCAAAGACCCAAACGCTCTCTGATCGTTAGTTTCCGAGTTATTCGCGAAAAACCAAAATAAAATTGTTATTGTCGATAACTCAAAAACTACTCGTCAGATTTTCTTATATAGCATATTGGCGGATTGGTAATTAACTAGGCTACAAATTCTTCGCGAGGCTCGAGATCGGGGGCTTTATAGTTTCCCCATAAAATTAAAAAAACCGTTTCACATTTTCAAAATTTTGACTTTGGACCCTCGTAACTCCGAAAATAATGGGTGAAAAATCTCGGGACCCGATACAAAAAGATGCGTCAAGGTCCACACTAAAAGTTCGCCCTTGGACCCGAGGCTCTACGACCATTATCTTCGACTATTTTTCACAAAACGTAAATCCCCAATTCTGCCTTTCAAAAAGAAATTCTGAGGATGCTGAAGCTTGGCATATATATTTGTCATTCCCCTGGCCTAGTTAATTTTGAATTTCAGTCAGATCGGTCCAGTGGTTCATAAGTTATTAGCAAAATCGTGAATTTCACCTTAAATTCATGAGTTGAAAACCCGTTTAACATGTTTTAAAAACATTGGTAAATCACAAAAATATTTTACAACGTATTTTTGTCACTCAAAAATATTTTTACAATAAAAAAAATACACCCTAAAATAATTTTACACATTAAAAAATTAATTTTACACTAAAAAAAAATTGAGTAAGTTATTTTTTTTTTTTTCAAAAATTACTTAAAAAAAGTTTTTTTACACAAAATAAAAACTAATTAAAAATGTTATTTTTTTACGTTAGAAAATTTACTGTCACTTAAAAGGGCATTGTGGAGAGATTCGGCCAAGTCGAATTTAGGTTAGGTTGTAAGTGGCTGCTGACGTTTTACGTCAACACACTTAGACTCTGAGGTCCATTGTGTCGAATTTAACATTTCTACTTATTTCATTATGAAATAAGTTCCAGAGCGTGGGGATTTATTTCACAATTTTCGTTGGAAGTTTTTTCATTATGAAACAACTCCAAAATGAAAAAACTCCCACAGATAAAAAAGTATCAGATTCTGATACCTTTTTTTTAGAAAAGAAAAATTACCTCGAGCTAATATATTTTTTATTTTTTGTAGTTTATACTTCTTTAAACAGAACCAGAACAGAAAAAACATTTTTTCTTGTCATGCAATTTTTTACTTTCCATGGGTCCCCAAATTATTGTGTGTCCAAGAGCACCGCCACAACTTACGACGCACAGAAAAAAATATGGAGGAAACAAATTTGAGTAATCACTTGTTTAAATTAAAAAACAAAATTGAGTAATTTTTTAATTGACGCAATTAAAAATTTACTTAAAAATTTTAAAAACAATTTAAGTAAATAATTTAATAAAAATTTTATAGTTTTTTAAATTTTTTTTAAACTCTCATAGTTTTTTGAATTCTCGTTTAGTTTATAGTTTTTTGTGTATGTATATTAAAGTTTGTAATTGTCTTTATAAAATTTTCCTATGTTTTTGAGACATAAATATGTTTGGTAAAGTTTGAAAAAACAAGTTTACTGTTTTTTTTTTTTTTTTTAAATTTAAAACTTTTTGAAACTTTAAAAAAAAAAAAAAATAAATAAATTTTGAGTAAATTTTTAATTGTGTCAATTAAAAATTTACTCAAATTTTTTTTTCAAACATTTTATAAGTTTTTATTAAAAATTTACTCAATACTAGTAAATCGTTTACTGGTGCAAAATTGAGTAAGTTTTTACTCAATAGTATTAAAAATTTACTCTAATTTTTTTTGTTATTTTTTTCTGTGCGCCTCTGCCTGTACCACAGAGTGGTGAAGGACCTAATTATGGCATTCAAGTTGGCGGGTTTATCACCCTTTTTAAATATGCGCCAACTTAATATTTTATTAAAAAATATGTTACCATACTCGTATTTGTTTATTTCTTTTAGGAATATTTTTATTATTTTTTTTTTTCAATTCAAACGGTTATAGATTTTGCTATTCTTTTTTTTTATGTAAATATACATTATATTACGTTGTAATGCCAACAGGATGAGAACAATAGTAATTTAATTATTTGGTATTGTTAGTATTTTTTTATTAAAGAGGAAATTGTTTTTACCAAATTTGTAACTCAAAGATAAACAGATAAGGGACGGTGTAAATAAAAGTTTGTATTAGGACGTACTTTGAAGTAATAACATTTAGCGAAGTTGGCATTTATGGTGTTAAATCCCTTTCACGTTTGGTCAAGCAGCAGAAAGTTTATTTCGAAAATTTGTTAAGGGCAGCTAACAATAAAACACTTAAAATGGCACCGACATTCAATTTATTTAAAGTTTTGCAATTATAGGAAATTTTTGATTATTATGAAATATAAATATGTAAACCCAGCACCTGATAGTCCATAAGTCTTCATTTGAGAGAAAGCTGTCCTTTCTTGCGATGAATGTATTAAAAAAATAAAAATTCTGATTTTTTTACAACCACAAAAAACAAAAACAAAAGTTCTGACCCAGAATCCAGAAACCAACTAATCTTTATGTATTTTGACCTTCTGAATTTGATTTCATCATCAGAAATAAAACAAATCGTTCGGTTTTCTGTAATCATACAAGGAAAGTCGGCAAAGTGAAATATATATGGACAATTTGCTCACAAAAATATTGGACCTGTAGGACAATGGCTTTGGGCTCCTTTTTGACTTGAAAATCAGAAAGGGTCTTCTAAAAACAAGATAAACAAGTAAAAAAGTTAAATTCGGCCTTCCCTAATGTAGTAATATCCTCCACAATTTAAAAACGATTATTGTAAAAAACTTTATTTAAAAGGAATTAAATTTCCGCAAAAAAAAAATTTGGCTAAAAATAAAAATCCGCGATTTTTTTCCTTCTTTCTCAAAAAATATGTTCGTACTTGTTTAAATACCATTCGGTGTCAATTCTGTTTACATATGTCAACCAGAATCCGAATTAAAGCATTTTGTATTTTTAGGTTATGTTGAATGTACCAAAATTTTTGGGGTGTCCTTACATTTTCGTTCATAACTTTTGAACCGCTGAACCGATTTCGCTCAAATGCAATACCAAACCAACAACAAGTAAATATGTTAAGTTTCAGTCATATTTTGGCTGATCACCATTTCCACAGACCGACGGACATCGCTAGAATGTCGATTATCGATCACTGATCAATAATATACTTTATGGGGTCCCAGACCGATATTTCGATGAGTTACAAACGGAATGACAAACTTATATATACCCTCTATCACTAACAAGGAAGGTCTTTCATAGGGCTCTAACCTATTGTCCTGAAACTTGCATATAGGAAAGATGGGAGCACAATAAGAGTTACCAGTTTTTTTCTTAATTGCCCAATCTCACATTTAGCGGGTCAAAGGGGAGCAGGAAAAACAGGATTTTTTTTCGTTTTTTAAGGATTTTCCCATTTCTTTAAAAGAAACTTTATGAACATTTTGTACGGGTCGATATGTTTTTTTGAAGGTCTATCTAATGGTGTATCGGTCGCTCCAAATTCGGCTTTGTTAAGTTCGTTATTGTCAAAATTGTGTAATCGTTGGGGTAGTTTGTATGGCGATGTAAATACGTACGACCGCTGAAGTCATATACATATAATAATCTCTATCAAAATTAAGCAGACCCGTATTTTTTCGTTTGGCGAAATTCCTGTTAGTTCGGCTTTTACACGGATTCCCCGAAAGCCCTTATTTTTTCATAAGGTGGCATCCTTTTTTTAAATTTGAGATTGGGCAGCTAAGAAAAAAACAGGTAACTCTTATTTTCCTCCCCTCTTTCCCATATGCAAGTTTCAGGACAATCGGTGGGTGCCCTATTAAAGGCCTTCCTTGTAAGTGGAGGGTATAAAATGTAAAATTCGACAAATGTATAAAAATGTGGTGCAGAATTATTTAATTTTGAACAAAAAGCAATTTTTTAGACATTTTTGTCAAAAAAAAATTTGGGTGTAAATCTTTTCGATCGAAAAATTTTTTCGAGCGAAAAATTTTTTGAGTGTAAATTTTTTAGTTGCAAAAACACTTACAAGGAAGGTACCCAATGCACATATGTATGGTATAGAGTGTAAGTCATGGATACCTTCCTTGTTAGTTAAATGTTTTTGTGGTTTTCTAATATTATCCAAAGTGTGTTTTTCAATTTACACGTTTTATACAATTATTCGGTATTCAATGATTCGGCTTCGGTAATATTTTTTGCCAAATATGGCCGACTAGTGCTTTTTGGCCGAAGCCGAATGTTTGTTCGGAAACTAGAAATCACTAGAAATGTTTAAAAAAAGTGGAGGGTATTCATAAATTCAGTAAACCGACTTTTTTTTCACTTGGTTTTTGTTTTAAATTTTGTATTATACAGTACTTTAGTTTCTAAATGTGTACTAAAATGTACTAAATATAAAACAATGGTTAATGTCTCTACTAAATCCACACATATTTGTTCCACTTGCATTCCAACCAATAAATTCCACATAATGTTTTCACAAAGTTCAGCTTACATATAGCTCGTAAAATTGACGGTTATATTTGAGTGTGTGTAATTTAATAGACGGTTACAATTGTGAAATTGAAATAATTATAAAATTATGTAACTTTTGGGCAAAAAGCTAATAAAATGAATTTGTAATTTTGAGGATGTTTATTCTGGCTCCAAGTCATTATTTTCTTTATTAATTAAAACCATGATATTCTCATAGCATAATTTTCAAGAAAATTATTTTTTGTTTTAAATTTATTTATGTTGGTCATTTTTGCAAGACTTAATCGACACGTGTTTCGGAATTTTTGTCAGATTCCATTGTCAAGATTATTTAGCAAAAATAGAAACGATTTACTACAAAGTAGCAAACGAGTCTAATGACAAATCGTTTGTTCACAAACTAAAATATTAGTACATATTCGACTCTAGACAGACCCCGCCGAAGCCAAAAACTCGCCACTGTATCATTATTTTTAACATATTGGAGTTTTTTTGCAAGAAAAAAAGATTCGGCACAGATTCAGGTAGCTGATAACTGTCAAATTAACATAGCCTTATGTCAAATTTTGTATGAAAAAGTTAAATTTAACGAAGAGTAGCGGAGCCTAACTTGTTTAAATTAAATTTTGTGAAAATTGAGTTTCAGGAAGAATGTTTATCTTAAAAATAAAAACATTGAAAATATATGAACTATTTATTAGTATATGAATAGGGTGACCATTTTTTTCTGAACTCATATCAGTACGCAAAAGTCTTTATGTTTGTTTTTTTTTCTAGATATAACTCTCTGAAAACTCTTTGCTATTGGAAAACACTGATGGTTTTTGAAACACACAAAAAATGTTGGTTAAACTAACAATCTCAATTAGTATTTCAGTAAAAATTACTGTTGAAAAACAACTGTTGAAAAACAACTATTAAAAAACAACTGCCATGAACTATTGACGTTATTTTGCATAAAATTTATTTGACTTCAAACAGCTTCGTTTCAGTGCATTAAATATAACAAAAACCCAAAGGTTTTAAGAGAATCCCGCAGATTCTGAGGACTTTTTCGCTTAAGTTTTGATAACTGTTTCATGTTTTTTTAAATAGCCCTGATGTTCTGAGCGCTTTTTCCAATAAATTCTGATGATATTACCTATCGAACATCTCAGAATCATTTGGATTCGTGCAAATACGTTATATTTCTTAAAACATACGAAAAATTTATTTTCCCGTGAACTTTTTTGATATAGAAAACCTCAAAGATTCTGTGCGCCTTTTTATATAAATATATGAAGATCAAAATAATCTCATGCTCAGATACATTTCTGCGTAAAGGACCCTCTTGATTTACGAACTCTAAGCTCCATAGAATTGTTTCAAATTATCTCATTGTCAGACATAATTTATAAAAAACTACTCTGACGACTTATTAAAGGGAAATTCCAATTTTTGTATAGAATTTTTGAATGAGAACATTTTTTATTTTGAAATGTCCAAAAATCAGTACAATCAGTATATATTTCAAAAAATCAGTATAAATCAGTACAACGTTTTTTGATGAGTACACGTGATCAAAAATCAGTACATGTACTGATCAAATAATGAAATTCTAACCAATTGTGTTGTAGCTACAGCAAACCCGATTTTTGCTATTATATTTCCAACTTAAATTCGCAATCTTAAAAATTTTATCACATTTTTGAATTAAACCAGCTCGTAACATTTGAAACCATGAATTAACAAATTAACAGATATTTACTTTCTCTTACATATATTGAAACTTATGTTTTTACATAAGAGCAAATGTATATGGGGCATTCCATGTTAAATCGGACACTCTGATTTTTTTTTACATTTTCCTAATATCTTCTTCAATTTTTTTGTAATTTTTTTTGTTTTTTACGTACTTTTTAAAACAAAATATTAAAAAAACTCTCAAAAGTTGCCTATTATGCGATTTTTAAGTTTAAAAATTTAAATCCCATTTTTGAAAATGTTTATAATTTTTGACTTTTTTTAATTTTTTTTTTGTGGAAAACTTCTATCAATTCTACAAAATTTTTGCCCAACCTATATTGGGCACCATTGCAACAGTAGATCTGATATAAAATTCAAAAACTGTAACAGTTTTTTTAAAAAAAATCTAAAAAAATAGTAATAACCAGGGAAACCAAAAATATGCAGTATCATGTTTTTTCCTGTGCATTTTATTGATAAATGGGTAAGGTATTTATCCGTTTCAGAAGTTTTTAAGAAATCTGGCATCGATTTGTTAGAGCATATTTTTGCATATTTTAGTCTTAAGAGCATATTTTTGCATATTTTAGGTTTAAGAGCATATTTTAGAATAAGAGCATATTTTTAGAGCATATTTTCAATTTTTAGAGCATTTTTCCACTTTTTAAAGCATTTTTTAAGTTTTTAAAGCATTTTTTAACTTTTAGAGATTTTTTTTTGTTTTTATAGCATTTATTTTTAAAATTTTTAAAATTTTTGTGGGATTTTTTTTTTAATTTTGTAAGTGGATTGAAATGTTTTTTTTTTGGGTCTTTTCTCTAAAAAATTGTAAAATCACCTCGAAAAAGGGGACATATTTTTTTAAGAGCATATTTTTATTGTTTTAAGAGCATATTTTCCGTTTTTAAGGGCATTTTTTAAGCGAATAAAACGTGTTTTTTAGAGCATATTTTTGGTTTCCCTGGTAATAGCACTGTGCTAGTCGCAAAAATTAGCAAAACTGGGCATCTTACTTGTAAAGATAATTCGGGTACGCCGTATTCACGATATTCGCGATTTAAAATTGTAAAGCTTAAGTATGACAAAAATTTAATTTTTATGCTTTTGGGATAGTTTTTAAAAATAAATTTAGAAAATACACTGTTTTTTCGCTAAAAAAAAATTCGCGAAAAAAAATAAATTCCGCGAAAATTATTTTTTTTTTAAATTTTGTATCAGTAATGTATCGTATTCTACACATTTTCATAAATTAATATCAAAATAAAAAAAAAAATTTTTTTGAGGATGTTTATTCTGGCTCGAGGTCATTATTTTCTTTACTAATTAAAACCATGATATTCTCATGGCATAATTTTCAAGAAAATTATTTTTTGTTTTAAATTTATTTATGTTGGTAATTTTTGCAAGACTTAATGGACACGTGTTTCGGAATCTGTCAAATTCCATTGTCAAGATTATTTAGCAAAAAATATAAATGATTTACTACAAAGTAGCAAACGAGTCTAATGACAAATCGTTTGTGCACAAACTAAAATATTAATACATATTCGCCTCTATTCACAATGAGAATTAGAAAGACGAAGAAATTGTACCATACTAATAAGGCAACGATTGTATAAATTTAAAACAAACAAGTAGAAAAATTAAATTCGACTTGGTCGAATCTATGAATACCCTCCACAATGTTATCTGATAGTAATTTTCTAAAAAAATTGCATTACAAATTTTTCTTAGAAATATATTATTTTGAGTAAAATTTTTTTGTGAGTGTAAAATTTTTTGACTGTCAACATTTTTTTGAGTGTGAATTTCATTAAAAAAAAAAAGTAATTAAATTAAAAAAAAATTTTTTTTTGAGTGTAAAATTTTTTTTGAGTGTACATTTTTATTGATTTGAGTGTGAATTTCATTAAAAAAAAAAATAATTAAATTAAAAATTAAAAAAAAAACATTTTTTTTTTGAGTGTAAAATTTTTTTGAGTGTAAATATTTTTTTAGTGTACTAAAACAAAATTACTTTGTAAAATATTTTTGTTGTTTTATACCTATACGTATATGTTTAAAAATATATTTCACATATTTCCCTCATTTTATTTTACCATCCTCGTCTTTAAAAACCAAAAACAAACTAAAGGCATAATTACTTGAGCGAATACGGTTCGGAGACGTGTCAGCTGATACGTTAGCTTGTACTAAAATATATAGAAATAGGTACTTAAACGAATACGTGACGGTGTATAGCGGCCGAACTTTAAAACGATACAACAGCCCGTCACGCTACAGCACCGCTACAGTAGCGCTCAAGTGCCTGGGCCTTAATATTTGATTTTTTTCCAAAAATACTTACTATACACCGTTACATACAGTTACAAAAACAATAACAAATATTTACTTGTCTAACAACTAAACTGCACCCCACGTCAGGAAAACAAACAACAACATGTTTAAAAAAACTGGTATTTCACCATGCTTTTAAAACTTGTTTAACGAGTTTTCAACAGTTTAAGGTGAAAAAAATCTGAAATTCAGAGCCTTGCTTATAACTTTTGAACCACTGAACCGATTTTGCTGAAATTCAAAACCAAATAGACTTGGCGAACAAAAAGATATGTAACACGTTTCAGCACCCTCAGAATTGTCTTTCGAAAGTTAGAGTGGTTTTAATCTCGTAAGTTCGCAAAATTCCCTTGCCGAAATTTACTGTTTTGCTCATAACTTTTGAACCACTGGACCAATTTGGCTGGATTGCAATACCAACCTGACCCGGTAAATACCCAACATATATGCCAAACTGCAGGAGCCTCCATAAAGTCTTTCAAAAGTTAGCGTGTTTTCAACGGACAGACAGACGGACGGACGGACATCGCTAGATCGACTTAAAATCGATCAAGGATCATGAATATATATACTTTATGGGGTCCTAGACCAATATTTCGATGTGTTACAAACGGAATGACAAACTTATATATACCCTCTATCACTAGAGTGGAGGGTATAAAAATAATTTTCTTGAAAATTATGCCATGAGAATATCATGGTTTTAATTAGTAAAGAAAATAATGACCTCGAGCCAGAATAAACATCCTCAAAATATAATATTTTAAAGGTCGAATAAAACAATTTTTATTTTTTAATAAAAATTAATCAGAATTAAAAACAAGTAGAAAAGTTAAATTCGACTTGGCCGAATCTATGAATACCCTCCACAATGCCCTTTTTAAGTGATAGTAAATTTTCTAACGTGAAAAAATAACATTTCTGGTTAGAAATATTTTATTTTCTGTAAAAAAAAACTTTTTATACCCTCCACTCTAGTGATAGAGGGTATATATAAGTTTGTCATTCCGTTTGTAACACATCGAAATATTGGTCTAGGACCCCATAAAGTATATATATTCATGATCCTTGATCGATTTTAAGTCGATCTAGCGATGTCCGTCCGTCCGTCCGTCCGTCCGTCCGTCTGTCTGTCTGTCTGTCCGTTGAAAACACGCTAACTTTTGAAAGACTTTACGGAGGCTCCTGAAGTTTGACATATATGTTCTTCATTTACCGGGTCAGGTTGGTATTGCAATTCAGCGAAATCGGTCCAGTGGTTCAAAAGTTATGAGCAAAATAGTAAATTTCGGGAAGGGTATTTTTCGAATTTACAAGATTAAAACCACTATAACTTTCGAAAGACAATTCTGAGGGGACTGAAGCTTAGCATATATATTTGTTGTTCCCCAAGGCTGTTTGGTTTTGAATTTCAGCAAAATCAGTTCAGTGGTTCAAAAGTTATATGCAATGCACTGAATTTCAGATTTGTTTCACCTTAAACTGTTGAAAACTCGTTAAACTAGTTTTAATAGCATGGTGAAATACCAGTTTTGTAAAACTTGTTGTTGTTTGTTTTCTTGTCGTGGGGTGCAGTTTAGTTGTTAGACAAGTAAATATTTGTTATTGTTAGTGTAACTGTATGTAACGGGAAAAAATCAAATAAAGTATGTGTATGATTGAATGTTAATTTGTTTTTGGTTTTTAAAGAAAAGGATGGTAATATAAAAAGAGGAAAATATGTGAAATAGTTTTTTTTTGTATTACATATATGTAGGTATAAAACAACAAAAATATTTTACAAAGTAATTTGTTACTCAAAGAATTTGTACACTAAAAAAAATTTACTTTAAAAAAAAATTTACACTCAAAAAAAAAAAATGTTACACTCAAAAAAAAAATTTACACATTACTATTTTTTTGAATGAAATGGCAGACTCAAAAAAATGTTGACAGTCAAAAAAATTGTACACTCAAAAAAATTTGATTGATTAAAAGAAAGTTTGACTCAAAATAATATACATATTTCAAATAAAAAATTTGTAATGCAATTTTTTTATTTTTTTTTTAGAAAATTACTATCAGATAACATTGTGGAGGGTATTCATAGATTCGACCAAGTCGAATTAAATTTTTCTACTTGTTTTTATTAATTTTTGAAAAAAAAAAATTATTAATTTTTTTTGAGAGTGTAAAATTTTTTTTGAGTGTATTTTTTTTTGTTTTAGTGTTAAAAAACTTTTTTTTATTAATTTTTGAAAAAAAAAAAAAAAAAAAATTACCAATTTTTTTTTGAGTGTAAAATTTTTTTTGAGTGTAAACTTTTTTTTGAGTGTATTTTTTTTTTTTGTTTTAGTGTAAAAATATTTTTGTGTGACAAAAATACCTTTTAAAATATTTTTCTGTCTTACAAATGTTTTTAAAACATGTTTAACGGGTTTTCAACACGTGAATTTAAGGTGAAACTAATCTGAAATTTACGGTTTTGCTAATAACTTTTGAACCACTTTACCGATTTGGCTGAAATTTAAAACGAACCGGACCAGAGGAACGGTAAATATATATGCCACACTTCAGCACCCTCAGAATTGCCGTTCGAAAGTTACCGTGTGTTTTATCTCGTAAATTCCAGAAAAACCCTTGCCGAAATTCACTCATTTGCTTATAACTTTTGAACCACTGGACCGATTTCGCTGGATTGCAATACCAATCTGACCAGGTAAATGTTCAACATATATGCCAAACTTCAGGAGCCTCCGTAAAGTCTTTCAAAAGTTAGCGTGTTTTCAACAGACAGACAGACAGACGGACAGACGGACGGACGGACGGACGGACGGACATCGCTAGATCGTCTTAAAATCGATCGAGGATCATGAATATATATACTTTATGGGGTCCTAGACCAATATTTCGAGGTGTTACAAACGGAATGACAAACTTATATATACCCTCTATCACTAGAGTGGAGGGTATAAAAAAAAATTGGAAAAAAAAAATTTGCGAAAAAAACTTTCCGCGAATAAACGGGTCATCAACAAAATCTGAAACTTTACCAAGAAGGAGCTTTCAAATGGTACTTAAAACTGTTTAAAAATTGGGAAAATCGAAAAAAAATTTTCAAAGTGTTCGATTTGACATGGAATCTCCCATATATTTGTCTTTTATATTTTTAAAAACCAAAAACAAAAAAAAAACATCTTAAAAAGAAACAATTGTTATAAAAAAAAGTTTCAAGTTGTTGTGACTTAAATACGCGAAACAAAAAGTTTTGTCACTGATGTTTTTTTGTATCCTATGAGAGCTGTTTGTTATCCTTTACAGAAACTTTTATTTAGAAGGTTTTTGTGGAATCAGGGAGAGCGTTAAATACTAGGCATTTGTTTTTAACAACAACAAAAAATTTTGTTTATTGCCTAGAAAGTTGGGTTAAGAAGATAACGCTCAATTACATCCCAGTCAAAGAAAAACTGGCGAGGAGGAAAAAGTAATTTTCCTACTTTCACCTGTTCTTTCAAGAGTGAAGTATGTATGAATAAATAGAATAAAGTGGATGGAGTGGATGACTAGAAAAAGGAGTCACAGTCGTCATCTTTTGTTGTTTCTGATATTGTTTCCTCTGTGGGAAGCCATTAAATGCAATTATTTCGAAGCACTTTTTCTTTTGTTTGTTATTTTGCACAACAAAATACAATTTATTTACATTTTTAATGGCTTTTGTTAAAAAAAAAATAACAAACGAAACAAAAAGATAGATGTTGACAAAAAAAAATCCTTCGTAATGATAAAAGTAAATTTATATAAAGTATGTATGAGTTTCAGGGGAGGTTAATAAAACTCAAGGTTTTGTGTTTAACTCTTAAAGGTGTCAAAAATAATTAAATATTTACATGATATTGCAAAACAAATTTTGCATATGAAAACTGTCATCTTTCAAAAACTTTGTGAAATTCTGCGGGATACCTTTACATAATCAGTGACATGCAATCCGTGTTGAATTTTGCACAAACAAACCGTGAAATTAGAATTTCTAACAACGCACTAATATGACCCAAACATGGCACACATAACACCTAGAGTGCGTAAATGAATTTTGTTAAATATGTTGGTGCCGGAATATAGGGTTGACACTTTTTAAGACACTGTTTCAATTTAGAAAATAAAATGTTGGAAAATACCCTTTTTAAGTGATAGTAAATTTTCTAACGTGAAAAAAATAAAATTTTTGATTAAAAATATTTTATTTTGTGTAAAAAACTTTTTTTTAATAATTTTTGGAAAAAAAAGTAATTTACAAAATTTTTTTTTTGAGTGTAAATTTTTTTTTATGTGTTTTTTTTTTTTGTTTTGTTTTAGTGTGAAAATATTTTTGAGTGACAAAAATACGTTTTAAAATATTTTTGTGACTTACCAATGTTTTTAAAACATGTTTAATGGGTTTTCAAACGTGAATTTAAGGTGAAACTAATCTGAAATTAATGGTTTTCCTAATAACTTTTGAACCACTGGACCGATTTAGCTTAAATTCATTACGAACCATTCCAGAGGAACGACAAATATATATGGCAAGTTTCAGCATACTACGAATTGCTTTTCGAAAGTTAGCGTGTTTTTTATCTCGTAAATTTACGAAAAACCCTTGCCGCACTCAGAAAATTATGCAAGTTACTACATGTTAGTTGTTTGTATATTTTACAGTAGTTAGTTGTTTTCAACTACAAAGTCAGTTGTTTTTGTATGAAAAATATCAAACAACTATTTCTGTTAGTTATTTTAAGTAGTTTTTTTGATTAACTAACAAAAAAGTACTGTGATGTAGTAACATTATTTAAAGTAGTTAATTTAATTTTTTTTTTTTATCTCTGAAAAATTTTCAAAGTTTTTTTCCAAAAAATAAAAATAAATTTTCGTTTTTTTATTTTTTACAATTTTTTTTTTAAATTTGAAAAAATTTGGTCTTCAAATTTTTTTTCTAAAAAATTTTTTGAAAAAAAAAAAATTATTTATTGATTATTTTATTTTTACTACATTTTAGTTGTTTTGACTACAAATATATAAGTAGTTTTTACTACATAAGTCAGTTGTGTTTTGTCAGTTAAAATAACTAACATTGTTAGTTGATTTAACTGACAAAGAAGTTGACCCCAAAACAACTCACAAAGTAGTTATTTTAACTGACATTTTCAGTTGATTTTACTAACACAATTTTTTGAGTGCGAAATTCAGTCTTTTGCTCATAACTTTTGAAGCACTGGACCGATTTCACTGGATTGCAATACCAACCTGACCAGGTAAATGCCCAACATATATGCCAAACTTCGTGAAGTCTTTTAAAAGTTAGCGTGTTTTCAACAGACAGACAGACGGACAGATAGACAGACGGACGGACGTCGCTAGATCGTCTTAAAATCGATCGAGGATCATGAATATATATATTTTATAGGGTTCTGGACCAATATTTCGAGGTGTTACAAACGGAATGACAAAATTATATATACCCTCTATCACTAGAGTGGAGGGTATAAAAACAAAATTATTTTATAAAAAATTGTCGATTGAGCTTACAAGGGAAGTATCTCAACCCTTATGAACCGATTTGCCTGAAACTTAAAATATATATAAAACAGACAATTCTAAGGTTGGGGTGTCTCGGCTTATCGGCCATATCGGGGATTTAGGGGTTCAAAACATGGGTAAAAAAATGGCGAAAAAATGGTTTTTTGCATTTTTCAACCATTTCTTTTTATGAAACTATATGATGTTTTTATATGAGAAGAAAGGTTTTTTTAATGCCTATCCAATGCACTATGGTTCCGATGGACACTTTTCTTGGCCAAAATTGCTAAAACGATTTTTTTTTTTTTATTTTTGAAATAAGATTCGTGTTGAAATTTATTATCATGTTAATCATTATTTTTTAAATATTAACATTTTAGGGCACTTTATTAATTTTTGTTTTTTTTTTATTTACATAAATTTGTTTTTGGGTTGAATTTTAATAGAAAAAGTGTTCTGGAAATTTTCTTCCAGTACGCTTACTAGCAAAAACTAGCATCATCTGACAATGTGGAAATGTAGTCCTGATCCCAATCTATGATTCTGAATTGGTCTGATAGCTAAATTTTGCTAAAAACTTTTTGTAGGCCCATCTAAAGTTATATTTTATTTACCACCAATTTTTTTTTCTGGTTTGCAGGAACCACTTATTTTTTTTTTAAATGACGCCAATTTTTTTACACTTTTTGAAATTAAAATTATTGTAATACTAATCTCCAACTTTGTTTTCCATGTATAATATTATAAGAAAAAATTATTGAAAAGTTAAAAAAAATTAGTTTTTTTTTTTATTCTTGTCCTAGATTTGTTGTAAAACTTAAACTTTATTCTGTTGTATTATAATGGTAAATGAGTATATAAAAAAAACATATATGTTTTCTGTTGCTTTGAAGTGTTTATTGTTAGATCACAAAGCGATTTTTTAAAACAGCAATTTTGAGAAAATTGAATTTTGGCCAAGAAAAGTGGTCTGCGAAACCATAGTGCAATGGTGCCATAACCTTGTACAAATTTGGCTTCTTTAAATATTTTTTTCAGGAAAATGTGTAAATTTTGGCCGGTATTTATGTGAAGAAATATACACTGAGGGAAAAAATCGTCGTCAAATCAAAAATTTTCGTACTCATTTTTAAAATTCTCAAATTATTTAAACAAATGTTAATAATGAAGTGGAATTTTATAAAATTGAATATGTTCCGGTCTTGATTTTAAAATTATATTTTTTGAATTAAATATACAAAAACTCCTTTTTATTTTATGATGGTGGCATGATGAAAATAATCATTTTGATTGTAAAAAATAGCAAAATGAGTTTTCAACAACTTTAAAAACGACGCCTCAAAAATGACGCAATTATTTTAAAAAAGTGACGTAGTGTAACATAAGCGAAAACTTTTCAATTTCAATAAAAATTAAGTTAAAAAAAACAATAAATATTTTCGTTAAGTAAAACAATGAATTAAATTTAATTAAAAAGTGATAAAAAGTCAAAATAAATGCATACAAAAATAAAAATTCGCAGATGTCTTCAACAATTTTCGAAAATCGCATGGGTGTTTTCGTCGGAGTAGCGACGATATATTATTTTATTTCTACACATAGAAAAAATGCAACTTTATAATTATTCTGTAGTAAAGAAAAATAAATAAAATTTGTATATAAATATAAAGAAATGCCAATAGTTTTATTTACATTGAAAATTTAATTTTATAAATAATTGTCAATATTAAATTTGATTATGTGCATTTTTGATTTGAACATAAAAACATTCTCAAATCAACATTGTTTCATTTCATTTTTAAAATTTTGTTTGTTACTCAAGCCATATTAAAAGTGTCAATAAACATTTTCAAATTGAGAAAAAACAAAGTTTGTTGACTTTTGTCACTGTTTTATTTTTAATATGAGGTTGTTTTTGCTTGATTTGAGATTTTTTTTTTTCTTAGTGTACCTACGATATCCATATGAATAAGAAATAATCTTTATTAAATTTCAGTCGACACGTATTTTTGCCCTGGACGATATTCCTGTTAGTTCGAAAGTTATCAAAATATTCCCGAAGGCCCACATGGTTTCAAAAGGGGACAGCGAAATTTTTAAACACCGATATGGCCGATAAGCCGAGACACCCCAACCTTAAAATCGTCTCTTTAATATATATTTTAAGTTTCAGGCAAATCGGTTCATAAGGGTTGAGATACTTCCCTTGTTAGTGAACGAGAAGACCTACACTCAAAAAAAAAAATATTGTAAAACTAGCAAAAAAAATGGTTAAAATTAGCAAAAAAATCTGTAGTTTTGGACGTTGCAAAAATTTTGGTAATCCCGAGTAAAAATTTTTATATGATGCAATATATAATGATATGTAACACAATATATATTTAAACGCAATTTGATCCGAAAAATGGTGGATGTTTTTGCATTAAAAAAGATCAATTTGTATAAAATATGATTTGATTTCATCCGAGTTTTGACCAGACATTGCCATATATTAGTGGATCTAATTAGATCTAATTGCATAAAAACATGTAAAATCCTGGTGTTTTTTAGTTTGGGTTGAGTTACACCACAGGTCAACGATACATTCACCAAACATATAATTTTCTTAAACAAAAAAATGTTCGGGTACGCTTCGAACCAGATAGGTGATATACATAACCCTAACAAGGAAATGTTTAGGAACATTTTAAAAAGTTTCTTATACTTTGCCTTAAAAACTTAGAAAATTGTTGGTTAAATGGAAACATATAGTGTTATATATGGAACAGAATAGGATATATATAATTTTATATTAAATTATACAAAAAACAAATTTTGTATTGACCCTCATGTAATTTTATATAATTATATCAACCGTACACCTTTTAATCCGAATCATGATTCAATTATATATTACTACATATGACTGCATTAAAAAAATTTAGAAAATATCTCACGGATGTATAATCATATATAATTTATTATGTTTGTATCAAGTTATATATTGTAATATATGTTTATTTTTACTCGGGTATTAGCAAAACCATTTTGCTAATCAAAAAATTAGGAAAAAAAATGGTAAAATTACAAGAATACCATTTTATTTTTGTAAAAAATCAACCTTGTAAAATAATCAAAAAATATGGTAAAATTACCAAAAAAAATGGTAAAATTGAAATAGATAAAAAAAATTGTAATTTGGTAAAAAAAACTGTTTTATTTAGTAATTTTTTTTCTCTGATTAGTAGTTGATTTAAAATTTGGTGAATATACTAAAAAAATGTTTGCCTCTTTTTGAGCACCACGTTCTTTAAATGTAGTAATAGCAGCATCAACTATTACTTCAGTTGTTGGATGGTTTCTTCGGCTTGATGGTGGCAGCATCTTCTTTTGCCTTCTTCTCAGCAGCTGTAGTTGCAGTAACTGGACTTCCAACAACATCAAAATCCAAAATGATTTTTTTTCACTTAAACACTTTAAACAAAAAAACTTAAAGAACAACACTTCACTTTTTTTATTTTTTTGCGTCATTTTTTTTAGCTTAAGTAGAACAAATGAGAATTGCGTAGTAGTCTACACAAGAAATTTCTTACATTTTCAGGTAAAATTTGTAAAAAATTAACAATTTTTTTTCGAATTTTTAATTTTTTTCACATGTATTTAAAAAAAAAATAAAAAAAAAACTTTTGGATATTAAAGATTAGATGTCTAACTATGTGTTAACATTTTAAAAAAATTATTTTTCAAAATTATAAACTTTTTATTAACAATTTAGGTGGCAAATTTTAAAAAATTTTCATATAAAATTAGCAAAAAATTTGGTGAAATTAGCAAAAAATATGGTAAAAAATACTAAAAATTGTGTAGCCTATTTTTGAGCGCACATGCAGTTGATGGATGGCTACTTTGCTATGGTGTTGGCAGCATCATCAATCTGCAATGAGTTTTTTTTTCACACTAGAACACTTTAAACCTTTTTTTTTCTTAAAACTAAGAAAAAAAAAAAAAATAAAAAGTATTACCATTTCTTTAAGGAAAATACTAATATTTTTGCTAAAATTATAGTAAAATAAAAAAAAGAACTAGCAAGAAAATATAGTAAAAGTACCACAAAATTTTTGTATTTTACCAATAGTAAATTGCCAAAAAAAACTGTAAAAGTTAAATTTTTACAATTTTTTTTGCTAAAGTTTGGTTGAAGTAAATTACAACACCTTTTACTAATATTTTGACTAAGTTATTTTTTTGAGTGTAAAAGAGCTGAAATTAACAAACTAGATTAACCGCTCAGTTAAGTAAATAGTTCAATAGAACTAGTTAGTTCATGAACTAGTTCTAATAAAAGACTAAGGCGAAATTTTACAAGAATTTTACTTTTGTGGCACACCGCAATCTTCATTAAAGTTAAAATAGTGTTGTCCACTAGATGATCTGATTCATGATCATGATCTGATTCATGATCATGACTTTGGGACTTGCAAAACTGTCCTTAATATCAATGGTTGACGGATCCATATCTCTTTCCAAAATTTCTTCTTTGTATTATAAATTTCTTGAACCTTGACCTGAAAAAAAGTTTATTTCTTTAAAAGTCTTCAAAAAATATCAATATTAAGTTCCTCGGAATATAATTCTATATACCCACTTGAGTAAATTTCAAATTTTTGGCAACAGTGTATGGTTTTGTTAATTGTAACCAATACTCCTTTAACCATTTGGCGTTGAAAAATCATTTGCATCTGATGTTTTGTGGTCTTTAGAAAAGTTTCAATTTAAATACTATGTGTGGAAAACTGCTGTGTGCATTTAATGCTATTAATGTTGCTGACAGATCAAATTGAAATGTCCAGTTGTATCCAACTGTGAAAATAAGGTGGATATAATCAGGCTATGAATTTTAAGGAAACAAATCGTAACTTTAAAAGCAAAAACATTAAAATGGAAGGATTTTACAGTCAGTACTTAGTAGGGCTTTCAATCGGGATTGGTTTTTCTGAGTCCCGGGATTTGTGGCATATTTTCAATCCCGGGATCCGCGTAATTTTTTAAAAATTTTCGGGATTTTAAAAATTTTTTTGGATTGTGCCAGATTTTAAAAAAATTTTGGGGATTTTTTGTCACCTTGACTTTTCAAATCCGCCCGTTCGTAAATATTTGCAAAGTTCTGTTGAAGTTGTAAACTTCAAAAAAAAAAAAGTCGGGATTTAGCCAATCCCGAAAATTTCGTGATCGGGACTGAAATCCCTAGCATTTAGTTATTCACCTACACTTAAGTGCCGGAATTTTTGATACATTTGGACCAAAATTCGTATGTGCCTTCAGAATCTAAAGTTCATATACAGTCTGAGAGAAAAACAAGTAAAACTCGGCCTTACCGAATGTATTGATACCCTTCACAATGTAAAAAAGACTGTTGCAAAAATCTTTATTTAAATAAAAAATTTTAAAAGTGTTTAATAAATAAAATGGTTGAAAATAAAATTACTGTAAAAATATTTGCTAAAAAAATTGATTAAAGAAATAAATTTTTGAAAACCAAAAAAATTTAAAAAACTTCCCTGAAAAATTTTTTTGGTGAAAAACGAAGTTTCACAAAAAAAAATTGTTTGTACTTGTTTAACTAACTTTTGGTATAAAATTCAGTTCACATATGTATGTCCACCAATGCCGAATAATAGAATTTTCGCATTTTTAGGTTATGTTGAATGTATCAAAATTTTCGAGATGTCCTTACATTTTCGTTCAGAGCTTCTGAACCGCTAAACTGATTTCGCTTAAATGCAATACCAAACTGCTCAGACCAACAACAAGTAAAAACTTTAAGTTTCAGTCATATCTGTGTAATATTTCTGTCGTGATCGCCATTTCAACAGACAGGCGGAAATCGCTGGAATGTCTTTGAATCGAACACTGATCAATAATATTGTG
The DNA here is from genome assembly GCA_963921195.1 of Pegoplata infirma. Lineage (NCBI taxonomy): Eukaryota > Metazoa > Arthropoda > Insecta > Diptera > Anthomyiidae > Pegoplata > Pegoplata infirma. The sequence goes on along the minus strand of OY992540.1, from coordinate 30,071,057 downwards.
GGGTCCCAGACCGATATTTCGATGATTAACAAACAGAATACCTACCACAAATGCATGGTATAAAAACGCACTTTAGTTTTGCTGCAAATCTTAGTGCTCTCTCTAAAATCCTACCTTGAATTGTTGTTTCACTAAACATTTGTACTAAATAGAAGATGTATTGGCCCTAAGCTAATGGAAAATCTGATAACATTGTTATTGCTACTACCACCATCATTATGGTTACTCTTGTTGTTAATGTTAACAAATTTTGGAAAATTTTCAAAAACAACAAAAAAAAAGTAGACAAACTGATAAAACCAGTAACAAAGCACTTTTTCTTCAGTTTACTTTTGAAACATGACAAATATTTAAAATAATTGTGGTTAAAAGAGGAGTTTGTCGTCATTTGTTTATTGTTACTGTTGTAGCTGTTTGGGTTTTTTGGTTCAATTAATTTTTGAAAAGTTCTCGCATCTTTAAGTTTTTTTTTTTTTTTTGAAAAATTTCAAACAATTTATCATGTCACCAAAATGTTGTAGTGTTTGCTTAAAACTTGTATTTAAATTTTGAGTGGGTGTTTAACTTCCGTTTCCTGCCACACAGTTTGTTGTTTTACTGTGTAAAAATCAGTTTAAGCTGTGGTAACATATCGCTCCTTTACTTGTATAGTGTCATAACGCAAAAAATGCGTTTTTTGAGTTAATGATGCAGAATTATTCATTATATCGTGCTTTATATTGTGTCAAAAATTCGTATTAATATCTTTTAAACTCACCGTTTGAGAAGAGTACACGCCATTATTACATTTTCTATGTACCGGCCTTTTTCAATTAAAAACCAGTTTCAATAGTAAACTTTAAACGTGTTTTCTGCAAAATCAAATATTTTGAGTTGTGACACTATACAAGTAAAGGAGCGATATTTTATATGAAACGAGGGTTGTGTGAAAAATTCAGTAACACATAAGTAAATTTTTAGCAAAAGGAAATTTTATATTATTTTTTGGTACTTTTTTAAAAAGATTTTCAGAAGATTGCTTAAGAACATTTGTTCTAAATTTGATTCCCATTTTTAATAAATTCAACCTAACCGAGAACTGGTAACAATGACCGTCGTCTCGTTGTAGCGAAAAAAACCAAGGGTTCTGGTGGGAATCGAACCCACGACCCCCACGTTGAAAGGCTAGCACGCTACCAACTAGCCTAGGGGGGCCCCTAAACTAAATTTGAAACCCAAAGTTATATTAATACTTAAATTTTGAATTTTGGTACTTTTTTAAAGTTTTGGTACTTTTTAAATTTTTGGTACTTTTTTTAAGTATGTATTTGTATTGTCTTAAGCTTCAAGATTTTGGTACTTTTTTTATTTTTGGTACTTTTTTTAACTTTTGGTTCTTTTTTTAACTTTTTAAAATTTTTTAATTTTGGTACTTTTGTATTTTGGTACTTTTTTAAACTTTTAAAAATTTTGTTTTCGATGGTTATCACAAATTTGTTTCTTTGGGACTTTTATAAGCCCATCTATATATATAAAAGAGTAATGTGACTGACTGACTGACTGACTGACTGACTGACTGACTGACTTATTGACTGATTCATCATCGCCCAGCCCAAACCGCTGAAGCTAGAGACTTGAAATTTGGACTGTAGGTTCACCTCCCGGAATATAGATCCACTAAGGCTGGATTTTTGCCAATGTTGATTCTAAGGGGGTAAAAAGGGTAAAAAACTGTACTTTTGGTACTTTTTATATCTCCTGAAATAATGGTCGTAGAGACTTGAAATATGGACTGCATGTTCACCTCTCGGAATATAGAACCGCCAAGGCTGGATTTTTGCCAGTGTTGATTCTAAGGGGTTAAAAAGGGTAAAAAACTGTACTTTTGATACTTTTTATATCTCCTGAAATAATGGTCATAGAGACTTGAAATTTGGACTGTATGTTCACCTCCCGAAATTTAGATCCACTAAGGCTGGATTTTTGCCAGTGTTGATTCTAAGGGGGTAAAATGGGTAAAAAACTGTACTTTTGGTACTTTTTATATCTCCTGAAATAATGGTCATAGAGACTTGAAATTTGGACTGTATGTTTACATTATGGAATTTAGATCCAGTAAGGCTGGGTTTTTGCCAATGTTGGTTCTAAGGGGGTAAAAAGGGTAAAAATCTGTACTTTTGGTACTTTTTATATCTCCTGAAATAATGGTCATAGAGACTTGAAATTTGGACTGAATGTTCACCTCTCGAAATATAGATCCACTAATGCTGGATTTTTGCCAGTGTTGGTTCTAAGGGGGTAAAAAGGGTAAAAAACTGTACTTTTGGTACTTTTTATATCTCCTGAAACAATGGTCATAGAGACTTGAAATTTGGACTGTATGTTTACATTATGGAATTTAGATCCAGTAAGGCTGGGTTTTTGGCAATGTTGGTTCTAAGGGGGTAAAAAGGGTAAAAATCTGTACTTTTGGTACTTTTTATATTTCTTGAAATAATGGTCATAGAGACTTGAAATTTGGACTGTATGTTCACCTCCCGAAATATAGATCCACTAAGGCTGGATTTTTGCCAGTGTTGATTCTGAGGGGGTAAAAAACTGTACTTTTGGTACTTTTTATATCTCCTGACATAATGGTACTAGAAACTTGAAATTTGCAATTTCAGTTCACTTCCGGGAAAAAAGATTCACTACGGCTGGGTTTTTGCCAATGTAGATTCTACGGGAGTAAAATGGGTAAAAAAGTGTACTTTTGGTACTTTTTTTTATTTACTAAAATAATGGTCATTCAAACTTGAAATTTAGAATGTAGGATCCTTTAGTGAAATAAAAAATTCTGGAACAAGTACTTTCTGAAAATTCTGTACCGTTTATAAAAATTATTTTTTTTAAAAAGTACCTTTTATAAAAAGTACCTTTTATAAAAAGTACCTTTTATAAAAAGTACCTTTTATAAAAAGTACCTTTTATAAAAAGTACCTTTTATAAAAAGTACCTTTTATAAAAAGTACATTTTATAAAAAGTACCTTTTATAAAAAGTACCTTTTATAAAAAGTACCTTTTATAAAAAGTACCTTTTATAAAAAGTACCTTTTATAAAAAGTACCTTTTATAAAAAGTACCTTTTATAAAAAGTACGTTTTATAAAAAGTACCTTTTATAAAAAGTACCTTTTATAAAAAGTACCTTTTGTAAAAAGTACCATTTATAAAAAGTACCATTTATAAAAAGTACCCTTTATAAAAAGTACTTTTTATAAAAAGTACCTTTTACAAAAATTACCTTTAATATAAAGTACCTTTTATTAAAAGTACCGAAAGTGCTGAAACAATGATCCTAGAAAATTGAAATATGGAATGTAGGATTTTTCGATGAAGAAAAAAACATTCTGGAAGAAATACTTTTTGGAAATCCCGTTTCTAACGGGGGTAAGAAAGTGTACTTTTGGTACTTTTTTTGTTCCTATAATAATGACCTTAAAGCTTGAATTTTGGAATGTAGGGTACTTCGGTGAAAAAACATTCTGCTAAAGTATTTTTTAAAAAAATCCGTTTCTGGAGGTATAAAAAAGGGTTTTTTGATACTTTTTATATTTCATGAATTAATGATCCTAGGCACTGACATTTTGAATGCTTTATTTTAGGAAATTCTGTTTCTAAGGGTCGCGACTGATTGTAAAGGGGATAAAGAAGTGTAAATATGGTTATTCTTATATTTCTTGAAATAATGGTTCAGAAACTTGATATTTTAATATAGGATCAACTAGCACAAAAAAAAAAGGTTTTTTGGAAAATTTAATTTTAAGGGAAGAGGTGGCAAATGGTTATTTTTACCTATCTAACTATTAAACTAAAAGCCCCAGAAATAACAGCCATATTTTAAAATTTTAAATTTTAGGATAAAAAGGGGTACCTGGTAAAAGTGGTGTAAAATGGTACTTTTCATATCTATAAAATAACGACAGTATAAATTTTTATTTCTTTAACGCATATTATACGGAGAGGAATGAAACTTGCATGGAACAAAAGGAGATGGAATTGGAAATAAAATGGAGTAGAACGGGGATCAAAATGAAATAGAGCAGGGAACAATATGGAATGATAGTTTTTACTCAAATTTATCGTATTTAACTTTTTTTATTCCATATTTTTTCTCCCTATATGTTTTTTCACTCAAACTTATTTTTATTTCCATTTCTTTTTTCACTGAAATATTTATTCACTTTAAATCCAAAAACCTGATATAAGGGCTCGAAAATTGTCAATATCTTTTTTTCACCGGAACGCACATGATAACGTACCAGCGAAGTTATTCAAATTGCATTGTTTAAATTATTCATTGAAATATTATTTTATGAAAGATGTAAACGTCCACAAGTAAATAAAACAAAGACTACCTAGGGGAATTTTTTGAAATCATAGAGTAATCCTGATCCTTCTATTATTCGGTATTCAATACAACCGGTAACGAAGTACCGGGATGGTAAGCTAGTAAATTCATAAATTTCGGTACTTTATTAAAGATTTTGGGTTTTTGATGAAACCGCAATTGGTTTTTAAACCAATTTGGTTTACTCAATGTTGGTGGTGACATGTCATAATCCCACGTAAATAATTCCCATTACCGTTATGGGGATTAAGTCCAAAATTATTTCGGTCATAATGGTAGTGGGGAATATGACCGAAAAATAATCGGACATAATCTCAATAAAAAATGGGCATGATTCCCAGATTTATAGCGATAATAACCACGTAACAAATGGCCATAATCCCCATTACAGGGATTATGTCCAATATACAAATTGGTCATAATCCCAAAAACTGTATTTTTTGTTTTGTCTGAAAAGATTTTCTGCAAAGCCCGCATTCAGCCAGGCTTTGAGATTACAAACTTTATGCATCAAACCCACCATCTCTGCAAAAATACAGGTATTATTACCAAAATTTCTTTGGATTTAGTCCCCATAATATGAATGGGGGTTATGACCGAAAAAGTGTTGGTCGTAATCCCAACAGAGAACGGACGTAATCCCCCATTGGAATTATGCCCGTTTTGAAAATGTTCATAGTCCCCACAACTAATATGGGGATTATGACCGAATACATCACGGTCGTTATTGGGATAATCTCCATGGGGATTATGTCCTGTCACCAATGTTGGTACTTTCAAGAATATATGCTTTTGTATTTTTGGAAATTTAATGTGCTTAGGGTCAATTGTTGGACTTTTAATGTCCAGGAATGCTGTTATAAAATGTTGGTACATTTTTAATACATTTTGGAACTATTTTTGCCGTTACAAGTATTTGATATATCTTTAAGGTCTTTAAAAAGGCTTTAAAAATGTTCGGTACTTTTTGCCTTTAGTTTGGTACTTTTTTAAACCGATAAAATTGTTGTTCCTTTTTTTGAGGGAATTTTAAAGTTTCATAAATTTTTGAAATTTTGACTACATTTTGGTACTTTTGTAAACTACTGATTGTTTCTTAAGATCTTTTCACCTTTATAAACCTTATTTTATTACCAATACAAAATAAATTTCATACGACCCTCGTATAACCATGTTTGTTTATTCTGTGTAGCAATTTTTTTTGTTGTTGTTGCTGTATATTTTGCATAAAATTTTACAATACCGTGGCATATTTTCACCGTTAATCGTTGACCATTTATCATATTTAATGAAATTTCCACCCTCAAACCTCTAGACATTCATTCGTCTATTTATACGCTGATGTTGTGGTTGTCATCATTAAAAGGGGTGTTTTTTTTTCTCCAACAGTTGTCTTTGCAAAATGCAATTTACGCTGTTCAATGTCACGTGACGCACGTGCGTAATTAAATTGATGCATTTTCATATTCTTGAAATTACAGCACACACATACAACGAGGTTAACAAAAAATGTTGCCAATCTGTGGCATCTGGGGAGATTTATAATATTTTTATTCATTCATTTATTGCATTACCTTGAAGCACCATTAATCAAAGAATTAAATTGGATTTAAAAGAAAATTGTGGTAAATTTTAGATTAAAAAAGTTTTTAATTTTTTTAATCCCTAAACTTTAGAATTCTGTCAAAATTGTATCAAAAACAATGTTCGACATATTTTTAGATTGACACAAATCGATTTGAAACAATTTTCGTTTTCTTTTATCAATTTTATGTTTCCTCTTACTCCAATATCCTTAAAACCTCCACATCCTTTAACAAAATGTTGGTCATTTTTCTATTTGTTGAGATTTAATGTTGGTTAATGACAATGTCTGAACATTAAATGACATTAAACTCAAATACACATTGTCCTTTCAAAAAAAAAAAGGAGGACTCCAATAACAAAAATAAAGGATAAAGTACAAAAGGATATAGATAATAACCAACAAATAGAAATGAATGTCAGTCGGTAATAAAAATAAATGTGGTTGGGATTTATATTTTATATTATTTGTTATTGTTGATGTCATTTGTTAAGGATTACAACTAAATATAACACATTGAATGATATATATGGGACAAAATGAAAGACAAAAAAAAAAAAATTAAACAAAGGTTAACATTATCTATGGGTCAGTGTTAATAATTTGATGTCTCGACCTTATGATGGGGCTCTTAAAATTTAATTAAAAGAAATTTTGTTTTTTCCAGAAATCCGAAAGTCAGGTTCACTTTTTTGAATTGAAAATCAGTAAAGATTTATTAAAATTCGGAACAGCAAATCTCAGCTAAACTTCAGAAAAGCCCAATTGAAATTCTGAATTGTCAAGTTAGAATTCTGAAAGCTGAATTAAATTTAAAAAATCTTAATTCATTTAAAGAAAACAAAATTGTTGTTCAGAAAAGTCTAATTAAAATTCAGAAAAGCAAAGCTACTGTTTTTACTTTCTTAAAATTTTAAAAATTTGAAAGAATATTTAAATTGATTATTTTTGTTGAATATTGTTTAAAATTAAAATTTTTAAAAAAATCTTTACCCATTTGGAAGTTTGAGAGTCAAAGTTTCATTTACGTTTATATATATCCGCTAGAGGGCGCAGTAGAGCTATGAGATTGAGAAAACATTTTCTAAATTTCTATTTGGATTTTGTGAATTCTAATTTGGACTTTCTAAATTTAAAGTAGGCTTTCCTAAATTGTAATTCTCAGTGACTTCCATTGCAATGAGATGGCTTTTTTATTTACTCCTCTAAATTTCGTATCTTCTGCTGGTATTATCGTTTCAAAACAAAATCATTTCATCTTTATAATTTAAACATACACTTAACTTGACGTTAATGTGCTCTAAACAGACTTAAACATTAACGATAAAACAGACATGCTTATAAGTGAAGGACAGAGTTTTGAAAGTGTTTATACTTTTTTGAGATCTCAATCTTAGCATGGTGGGGTTTTGATGATTCACAAAAAAATTTCGATTTCTTCCAATTTGAAATGCAATCCTGTTTCTAGATCGTGTTAGGAAGAGAATGAGCCCAAAAACAAAAAAAAAAGTACTAGGCGCTTTTTTTGCTGGCCAAAAGAAGATTTTGAGAACAACAAAAAAAGTTAAAAATTTTTACCAACTTTTATTTCGGTTAAAATGTAAAAAGTTGTGTTTAAGAGAGTAAAATGTATAATTCTTAACCACTTCATGTCGCTTTATAAAAATTTGTAGCCGATTAGCACAATTTTTCGCCGTCCATTGAGATTTAAAAAAAAACTTAAGAATTTATTGAACAAAGATGGAATTCTTTTAAATACTGACTTAAATTAAATTCTCTTCCTTACATCATCTAGAAACAGAATTGCGTTTCAAATTGGAAGAAATCGATGCCTATTTCCGACATTTCAATTGAAAACTTTGTTTCCTCGAAGGCAACGTCAACGCCGCACAGTGGGTATAAATTGACTTTTGTTGTCCAATTTTGCCTACAGGTCGCAATTCTTAACCGATATAACTTATACTATGTTCAGATTGGCTTCGAAACCCCGTTGAAACCTCTTATTTTAAATTTAAAAACTAACCTGTTCACACACAACAATTTTGACACTTACGGAGGTTTTGGAAACTATCACACAAAATATATTTTTTTAAAACTAATTTATTATGTGGAAATTATTATTTTACATGTTTTAATTTTATTTTTATTTAAAATAAATAAATATTTCGAAGAAATTTTGTAAATAAATTGATTTATTTATTTTCTATTTTTGGCATTTTCCCATTTTCTCTTTTTCTCATTGTCGCACAGTGGTAAAAACATGAAATTTATAAGGTTTCGATCGTACTTTCGTTGAAACCCCACTACAAAAAGGTTTAAATTTGTGCGGGAAAATACGTATTTTCAAATGAGGTTTGGCACAAAACCTCAATAAACGGGGTTTCAAGGCCAATCTGAACGTACTATTACTCGTTTTGTACTTAAGCTACACTTAAAAAATTATGTCATTAACTGTTTGTAGTTAATTTAAAAAATTTTACGTTTAGTCGTTTTTAAAAGAAAAAACATTGACTACTTCTGTCCTTTGTTTCAAAAAATAATGACTAATTCTGTCCTTTGTTTCAAAAATAACACACTAAAAAATAAAGACTTTCATTAACATTTAATTTTTAAAGTCATTTATTTTTGTTCTGTAAGTAAAAACTACTGATTATCCTTTAAATTTTTAAAGAGTTGTGTGAGTATTTTATTTTAAATTGTTGGTATTTTTTAATGATATATCATTAGTTTTTACCTACACAAGTAGGTTATTTTTTTGTAGAAAAAAAATGCAAAAAATTGTTTATAGAAATATAAAAACATGTTTGTATCAAGTGACTTTGGCATGATGGGTAGAGTGTCTGTCTGGCCAGAATGTAGTTGATTGCGGGATCGATTCCCCAAAATTGTATTAAACATTTTCAAAAAAACATTTCAATTGAAAATTGTAAAAAATAACCTACGAAATCATTAATGTTTTCATCATCATTTAATAATCATTTAATGTTTTCGTAGGTTGTGTTTTTGGAATTTGTTGGTAAAAATAACTGAACTATCATTAATTTTTAATGTTTTCGTAGATTATTTTTTTCGAATTTGTTGGTAAAAAAAATGAAAAAACCGTAATTTTTTAATGTTTAATGTTATTTATTTTAGAAAATTTTGTCAACAGTAAAAAATAAATGTTGATGTTTGTTAAAACAAATGAATAATTACTCAATTGTTTATTCACTGGTTTTAAATGTGTTTTTCATTTGTTTTTGCCTACAGAATATTTTGAGTGATTCGATTTTAAAAGTCGAATGAAAAAAAATCGAATGCATTCGATTTTTGAAAGTCGAATGAAATATAAATCGAATGCATTCGCTATTTACAAATCGAATGAGTCTAAAGTGAATTCATTCAATTCGCTTAAATATGATTGGGGAATGCTATCACAAAATTTCCATTCAGAATGAAAAATCGAAAAATATTCTGAAAATCGGCATTTGACTGCAAAGTTCGAAAGTCGATTAAAAAAAAATTGAACTAACATAAACAAAAGCCGCGATACGGGTCTTCTAATTTAGCCTCTATTTTCATCCTTTACTCTCAGAATCGACCTAACTTTTGCTAACCTGAATTTGTTCCACAGTGTAATTTGTTCTCCATATCAGTTTGCTTAACTAAACAATTTGGAAGATTCTCTGTTTAAAAATGGCGCCCAACTATGGGTGAGATTATATCAATGATTTATGTACCAAATGGTCTTCTTGATAAAATTTTCTCTACGTTTTTAGTTAAGACGAAATTGTTAAACAAATAATTGGAAAATTCTAAATATATTTGCGTATTGCAAAAATGGCGCCTAACATGGCACCAGACTATCTTGATTGGTTCTGAACTTACGAATCACTTTAAAACCATCTAGATTTCATAATCATACACTCACATTTCGAATTAAAAAAATGGCGCCAAACGTGGGGCCAGATTATTATGAGATATATCATTATCTCGATGGATAATTGGCACTTCCGAACCTTAAAACCATCCAGATTTTATAATCATAATCTCCATCCAGATTTTATAATCATAATCTTTTTTTTAATATGTACAATATAGGCAATGAGTTATATGTAGGGTTATCTCGATTTCATTTTTATTTTCACATTGTTTTTCATCTAAGTTTTAACAAAAGATTTATAAGTTTTAATCGAACATATGTTCAATGTCCCTAATGAACATTAGGACAGAGGATGGTGAAGCCAGCCTTATATTCTGAGAATTAGGTAATTCCCAGTCTTTTGATCCTGAAAATTGCGACGAATTCGCACATTATGTCTTGTGATGTTTCTATTTCCTCTACACTCAAAAAATTATGTTAGTAAAATCAACTGAAAATGTCAGTTAAAATAACTACTTTGTAAGTTGTTTTGGGGTCAACTACTTTTTCAGTTAAATCAACTAACAATGTTAGTTATTTTAACTGACAAAAAACAACTGACTTATGTAGTAAAAACTACTTACATTTGTAGTCAAAACAACTAAAATGTAGTAAAAATAAAATAATCAATATATAATTTTTTTTTCAAAACATTTAAAAAAAAAAAAAGTTGAAGACCAAATTTTTTCCAAGTTTTTTTTTTTTTTAAAAAAGTTGTGAAAAATAAAAAAAAAAAAATTTTTTTTGAAAAAAAAACTTCGAAAATTTTTCAGAGATAAAATAAATAAAATTAACTACTTTAAATAACTGTTACTACATCACAGTACTTTTTTGTTAGTTGTTCAAAAAAACGACTTAAAATAACTAACAGAAATAGTTGTTTGATATTTTTCATACAAAAACAACTGACTTTGTAGTTGAAAACAACTAACTACTGTAAAATATACAAATAACTAACATGTAGTAACTTACATAATTTTCTGAGTGTATATTAAGTCGACATAAGAACGATGTGCAAGTGATAATTTACTATATAATGTCCGGTGAGAAAACCTGTTAGTAACCAAATGGCAATTTTTGGTGTGATTAAGAATACTCCCATATGAAAGTGGCGTGATTAGCGCTTTGTATTCTCGCAGACCTCCTGAGTCTTCCAACAAGTTGAAGAAGTCTGTCCTCTAATCCCCTAATCATGGCCAAGTAGGTGAACTAATTCACCCCACAATAGGGTTCGATTCCAGTAATAGGAGTTACGGAGGTATTCCTAGCAAGCTCATTAGCTATCTCATTAACCCCGAAACCTCTATGCCCAGGAATCTAAAATAGGGTGATTTTGTTTCGCCCGACTAGCTGTTAGAGGGTAGCAAAACACTCTAGTGTCAGTTTTGATTTAAATTTTCAAGAAGACAGCGTTTGAAGTGCTGTCTGGCTATTAGAGACAATTGAAATATGAGTACCTTTTATACCCTTTGCAATATTAACTCTAGTACATTTACATCAGACGGTGCATCAGCCACATATATTACTGATCACATCAACAAAGCCCGATCAGCTTTCCAGTCAATCTACAAAATTTGGCAAGCAAACAACAACAATTGGAGTTAAATAAGGCCAGCTTTTACTAATAGATGTCTGCGACAGATTCTACAAATACTTTGGCCTTATTGGGTCACAAAATTTTAAAACAAAAGTGGAGTTGGATAGGGCACACTTTAGAAAGTCACCACAAGAAATTGCCAGCACTGCCTTACAATGGAATCCGCACGGTCACCGTGGTCCTGGTCGTCCACGCTCTACCTGGTCTAGAACATTGAAGAAAGAGTATGAAGATCATGAAATTACACGGTACGACACGGTAGAAATTTCCCGCACTGCCTGAAAATGGAATCCGCAAGGTCACCATGGTTCTGGTGCCCTCCCTCTACTTGGTCTAGAACAATGACTAGTATAAGGGTCTTGAAATGCCACAGTACGAAGTAAAATCCCTAGTGAAGAATCGTGAAAGCTGGAGAGAATTCGATGGCGCCCTAAGTTAACATTGAAAGTTTTACTTACATTTTAATACTTTGTATTAAAAATTAAATAAATAAGGGGATTGAAAAAAAATATATACTCTAGCGCAATTTACTACAGCCAGAATATCAGCCTGAAAATCTGTAGGATTTCTGTCCATTGGGTCGGAGATTCGCGTGATTGGACCGTAAATTCTGGCTGCAAAGTGTCCACACATGGCTCACGATCATCCGAATCTGATCTACTCGGTATCACGATCTCAAATTTTCCTCTAAAGCAAAGCTCAGAGCTTATCCTATTCGATGACATATCCAAGTTTTCTTTAATTCCTTATCATAGTATACATATACATGGACTTTGAAAAAATGGCTCCCACCATGGGGCCAGATTTTTTCGATGCGTTATGACTGATCTAGTGTTCGATGCAGAAAATCCGACATAAAGATATATTATCAATACATCACATTTGAAAAAAAAAATGTTAGTATTTGCCCATTACGATAATGGATCCTAATGTGGGGCCAAATTATGGTGGTAATGCTGAGTTATGTGTAGGGTGATATTGATTTTATCATCATATTCACATTGCTTTTCATTGCAGTTTTGACAAACTTGTTTAACAAAACTATTAAAAAAAAATACTAGCATTGCTAAAATGGCGCCCACCTAGGGACCAGAGTGTCTCGATCTCTTATATATCGAAAAATAGGTAAATTAACTTTAAAAAATTGCTGTAGATTTAAATTATGCAAACCTGAAAATTTTTTTCGCGGATCAGTCCTTTCATTTCTTTCACTCAATAATGAAATTATTCTTTTTCGCTCTGATAACCAGTCAACATGTATGTAGATTAAAGTAAATGTAGCATTTTTATACGGTTTGTTGAATTTATTTATGGCACATAAAGACATTATTCTTTTTGCTAAAAATATTTTGCACGGTTATTATTGGCTAGGAAAGGAAATCAGGAATAAAGAAATGAAACATATACTCATACATATGTATAAAACACATGTAAGGATATGTGTGGTTAAAGATTTGGGGTTTTATGCTTCACTTACATTCTTTGTATTATAAGTACATATAGGGAGAGTAAATAAATATGAGTAGATAAGGTAAATAACCATTTTCTTCACACGATTATTATCCTTTTAGTGTCAAAGTATATGTGTTTGTTAGTGTGTGAGTGTATCATATGAATGAACATTTAGACTCACACATCATTAATCATTAAATGTGTTAGAATGTTATCGATATGAATTTTTTTTTATTCATTCACAAAAGATTTTGATGAAGGAAGGGTGAACAAAAGGAAGCGATAAATATAACAGTAAATATTATACATGATAAATAGTAGTAGTATTTACACAACTCCGCTATATTTTGGTTACAGAAGTAAACAAGGATGAATAATTTAGTGTTGTTGTTTGTTGCGTTAAATTTACGATATAAAATTTAATTAGAAAAAGCCAACAAAACATAATATTTGCATTGTAAAACTATGTTAGTTTTACTATTTGGTATGTATGGTGTAGACCACAGGACATATGAAAATTTATTTATAAAAAAAAAACAATTTTGTAAAAACTAAACATTTTTATTGTACGCATGGTTTCATAGACCAAAATCACAACAGTTTGTTTATGCATTCATTTAGAATTTGTGGCCGACCATAGAAGCAAATCACACTTTAATCCCCAGTGTGATTAGTTTAATTGTTGCTTTGCGGTCATTTTTGTAATTCAAATATCCGAACTCATAGATATTTTGTAGTAAAAAAAAGGATTGCCCTTGTTATAAATTTGTCTATGCAACATTTGCACAGTGATTTAGAAAGGAATTGTAAAAAAAGTGTAAAAGTGCACAGATCAGGGAGCACACGTGGTTGCCAATTGTTTTATTGTGATTGATAAGAAGATACGGAGAAGCAAGAATAGCTACCCACTATGACCAAGAAAAAATTGTGTGCCCTATTTTCATAAGATGCCATTGTCCAGCGATCTCTGAGCAGGGAGTAATCTGTAAAATTTGTATTTCTTTAATCATTCGGTTTTTAAGTTTTTTTGTGAAGGTCTTGAATTAAGAACATACTTCATATATTTGCGTATTGCAAAAATGGCGCCCAACTTGGGGCCAGATTATCTCGATGTGTTATGTATGGTTTACTGTAGAAAACCCACAAAATAGGGATTAAAAAATACCCTTTTTATTACCATATGTTCATATGTTCTGGAAAATAATATATTTTCGCATTGAACCGATTTGTAGTGATTTGTTTTTTAGGTAAAAATAGTTGTAATTGATAAAGTTGTATGGATAACACACAGTTTTGCATCTTTATATGCCTTGGTATACAAACAAACAATATGTATTTCCATAGAAAACCCACAAAACAGGGATTGAAAAATACCGTTTTTATTACCATATGTGCATATTTTCTGGAAAATACTATATTTTCGCATTACAAAAATGGCTCCCAATGTTGAACCGATTTGTAGTGATTTGTTTTTTAGGTAGAAATACTTGTAAATGATAAAGTTGTGTGGATAACACAAAGTTTTGCATCTTTAAAGACCTTGGAATAAGAACAAACAGCATATATTTCCGTATTACAAAAACTACTAAATATTGGCATATATTTGCGTATTGCAAAAATGGCGCCCAACTTGGGGCCAGACTATCTCGAAGGGTTTACTGTAGAAAACCTACAAAACTAGGCTTGCAAAAAACTATTTTTATTACCATATGCGCATCATTTCTGGAAAATACTATATTTTCATATTACAAAAATGGCTCACAATGTGGAACCGATTTGTAGGGATTTGTTTTTTAGGTAGAAATACTTGTAGTTGATAAAATTGTGTGGAAAACACCCAGTTTAGAATCTTTAAAGGCCTTGGAATAAGAACAAACAACATATATTTCCTTATTACAAAAACTATACCATATTGGCATATATTTGCGTATTGCAAAAATAACGCCCAACTTGGGGACAGACTATCTCGAAGGGTTATGTAGGGTTTACTGTTGAAAAATTACAAAACGCGGCTTGCAAAACTTTATTTCTATTACCATATGTTTATATTTTCTGGAAAATATGAACTATATTTTTTCATTACAAAAATGGCTCTCAATGTGGAACCGATTTGCAGTGATTTGTTTTTTAGGTAGAAATACTTGTAATTGATAAAGTTGTGTGGATAATACACAGTTTTGCATCTCTAAAGACCTTGAAATAAGAACAAACAACATATTTTTCCTTATTACAAAAACTACTACATATTGGCATATAGTTGGGTATTGCAAAAATGGCTCCCAACTTGGGGCCAGACTATCTCGAAGGTTTATGTGGGGTTTACTGTAGAATACCTACAAAACGGGGCTTGCAAAAAACTATTTATATTACCATATGTGCATATTTTCTAAGATTTTGAATTTCGACGTGCGACAAATAAGAATGATCGTGCTCCCTAGATCTCCCTAGATCCCAGTGAATCAAGTTTCTGACCAGAAAGTGCCGCACAGTGGCAGATAAAGTGTTCGCTAGTTTCCAACTCTTCCTCATTCACGCAACTTCAGCAAAAGTGATTTCACCGCATATGTAACCGCTCTGAGTGCTTTCCTATTAGGCAGTGTCCGGTAATTACACCAACCACCTTCGAAATCTCTCGTTTTGGCAGCGATATCAGCTCACTTGTGCTCTTCTGATTAAGCGATGGCCAAATCTGTCGTGTAGTCTCCTACACGTCCATCCACGTGGCCACCTTTGATAAGTCTCCGACGCGGAATAAAGCCTTAGGTTCCCAGTCTTGCAAGCTTATCATAGTTCCCTGGAATGTCTCTGCGCCCTGGGATCCTTGTAAGTCGTATGTCGAACTGTTTGGCCATCCCATTTAAAGACATTCGGCAGTTAAGGGCAGATATTGCTTTCAGAAACACTCTAGGGACTTGGCCGCGGATTGACTGTTGAATAGTAGGTATCCACTTCCTTTATTGCCAGAATCTTGACTGGTTAAGACTGATTTGGTTTTAAACGCAGAGAAACTATCAAGATTTTATTACACTACTGAACATTTAAAAAAAAAAACTTGATGCGACTGGGACGCGACCTTACAAAGTTAATTGCAATTGTTCTAGTGATCACAAATATGGTCTCCAAACTTTTCCGTTTTGGGCATTTTTGACAACGTGTAGCGGATGAACCCGATGTGATAGCAACTTAAAAATAAGTTGAGGGTATAACACAACCTTTTTAACGCAACGCCCCACTTTTAAGTAAAAAAAATGCCTTGTATCCCCTACACTCAAAAAAATTTGTTAATTTTTCTAATTTTTGTTTCGAATGAAAAACTACTTCGGGTTTAGCAAAGTTTTTTATAAAATAAGAATTTAAACTAAGTTTTAGTAAACATTTTAAGCAATTAACAAAATTTTTGTAGTTAATTTTGCTAAAATCTATGGTTTTTGTAGTTAATTTTACTAAACAAATCCTGAAAATTTGCTAGTTGCGCCCCGGAACCTTCAAATTGCCCCAGTGGAGAGAGAATCAAAGGTTGGGAGCCATTGGTGTAGCATAAACATTGCTCTTAAGGATGCAGAACTTATTTTGTCAGTCGCATTAACCTTTGGGCACCAATTGTCCTTCAATAATGTCTTATTCTCCAAAACAGATTTTTTCCGCTACTGATCATATTAAAAAATGATTTGATGCGAATGGAATGCCACCTTATACACATGATTACATTTATCTCCTGGTCACAAATCCGGTCTCCAAACTTTTTCATTACATCAGGTTTTTGAGAAATTTTAAATAGAAAAAAAATCGCGTTTTCGGACATATTTGACAACTCATAGCGGATGAACCTGTTGTGCTGACGACTTAAAAATAGGTGAAGGATAAATCCCAGATATTGCCCCTAATATGCATAATTCATTTGCTCAGTCGCTTTAACCATTGGAGCACCAATTGTGTTTAAATACGGTATTTTCCCCCAGAAACGATTTTTTCGATACTATTAAATAAGACATCATTGAAAGATAATTGGTGCCCAAGGGGGGAAGGTGACTGACCAAATGACCTCTTCATCTTAAAGAGTAATGTTTAAGTTTTACCCTAGACTTATTTTTAAGTCGCCAGCACATCGGGCTCATCCGCTATAAGTTTCCAAAAATTCCCAAAACTGCAATTTTTTTGAACTTAGACCTCAATTTTCTCAAAAACCTGATGGAAATGTTTGCAGACCGGATTCTTGACAAGCAGAACTAATGTAATCAAATGTATAAGGCCGCGTCCCAGTCGCATTTTCAATGTTTCACATTTTTTTGGAAAATATTACACCAATTTAGAACATACTACACACATATATCAGGGCATAGCAAAAATGGCGCCCAACTTGGGGCCAGATTATCAAGAAGCCATTCTCTATAGCTTCATTATTTTTTACTAATACCTTATTTTGTTATTTCGTTAAAAAACTAACTTATTTTAACTACTGTTCATTGTTTAATGTTGTATGCAAAATTTAACAAACAAATTTACCCAAAATACAACCAACATTTGCATAACGCATTTCCACTACAGTAGCAAGCATCATCAGCAGTAGTAGTACTACTAGTAACAACAGTTAGTTGCTCAATAACTCTTTCCATATTTTTTGCGCAATTGCCAATAATCCAATGAAGTTTATTTTTACCAATAGAATGCATTTGATAGGAATGTTAAGGATTAAATGTAATTTATAAATGTTTTCATTTCATTTGATTTAATGATCAAAACCAAAAAGAGCATCCTGGTGTCGGAGTACAGCCAGGATTAAATGAAATCGAAATAAACGATTTTTAATGGGTTTTATATCCAACACTCTTTTGTTGTTGCCTATCGTCCAAAAATTGGCTAGAATAGATTTAATGAACATTTTCTGATACATATAAACAAACAACATCTATGGAAGGAATCCCCACCTCCCAACTCTCCCACACTAACTAACGACTATTTAAAAGCATACTCTGTATAAGGTTTTAATAAGGACTTAAATGTTGGATTTTATGCGTAGACTTTTTGGGTGAGCAGCCAACGTCCAACGACGACCAAACACATTGGCAAAAACGAGGTCATTAATTATTTTTACTAAAGCTGTGAGATAAGCGTCATGGGTTAAATTTTTAACCACCAGTTTTTATACTAAAACTGAACTGAACTCACATTTCCCAACTTCCATTTGAGTGAGCTAATAAGTGTAGCACAGCCAAAGAAGACCTAATGAGTTAAACAATCTACCCTTTTCCATTTCTCTGTTCTACTCTACTTTCATACATGCAGGCAGTAGCCATTATTATCATTATCTGTGGTCGGAAATTCCTGTGTATCGTTAGTGTGTTCGTTGACCATACATTTAAATATATGAGGCAGACGATTAATTAATCTTCAAGGACTATACTCTTTAAATTAAGGGTTTCCTATTTATTTTCTCATTAGTAGATTTATAGTATGAATTATATAATATATGATGTGGGGAATACTGTATGTAGATTTAGTAAATATGTTTGTGATATTTTTTTTCATTTATATAATGAAAGTGTTTTAATATCGATTATGGCTATTTAACGTAATGAGTTGATGGTTTCGCTATTTATTGGCACACCCATACTCTGAGGTCCCTTGTGATACCATTGGACTAAAAATTGTTTCAAGTGCTCCCTAGTGTGTAACTTATTGAAGACTGTTTAAAAATTTATTGATATATTTTGACATTCGAGAGATCGAAGAGATCATGCAACTGCAACAATTCAATGATTACACTACTGCTCATTTATAAATTTCATAAATACAATGAAACCTTTTCATAAATATAATGAAACAAGTGATTAAAGTTTGCTTAATGTAACTGTTTCATAAATGTTATAAAAAGTTACATAAATGCTATGAAACATTTCATTGATTTTTTTAAGGATTTCATTATTTTTATAGAACTGTTTTATAGTATCAATGAAGTGTTTCATAAATGCTATGAATTTATAAAATGAAAGGTTTTTATTAATACAATGAATCATTTCATTAATTTCATAAATTATAATATATATGATAAAATATTTAAGAAAAAATAATAAATCTATAAAATATTTCATAGTACTTATGAAACATTTCATAATATTTATTTAGAATTTCAATCAAAGTTTACGAAATGTTTTTTATTATAATCAAATTCTGATTAATTTTTATTAAAAAATAAAAATTGTTTTCTTTGACCTTTAAAATATTATATTTTGAGGATTTTTATTCTGGCTCGAGGTCATTATTTTCTTTACTAATTAAAACCATGATATTCTCATAGCATAATTTTCAAGAAAATTATTTTTTTGTTTTAAATTTATTTATGTTGGTCATTTTTGCAAGACTTAATCGACACGTGTTTCGGAGTTTGACAAGATTCCATTGTCAAGATTATTTAGCAAAAATAGAAACGATTTACTACAAAGTAGCAAACGAGTCTAATGATAAATCGTTTGTGCACAATCTAGCATATTAATACATATTCGCCTCTATTCACAATGAGAATTAGAAAGACGAAGAAATTTTGTTGGTTATTGACAACCGTTGCCTTATTAGTATGGTACAATTTCTTCGTCTTTCTAATTCTCATTGTGAATAGAGGCGAATATGTATTAATATGCTAGTTTGTGCACAAACGATTTGTCATTAGACTCGTTTGCTACTTTGTAGTAAATCGTTTCTATTTTTGCTAAATAATCTTGACAATGGAATCTTGACAAATTCCGAAACACGTGTTGATTAAGTCTTGCAAAAATGACCAACATAAATAAATTTAAAACAAAAAAATAATTTTCTTGAAAATTATGCTATGAGAATATCATGGTTTTAATTAGTAAAGAAAATAATGACCTCGAGCCAGAATAAAAATCCTCAAAATACAAAATGTTTTTTATTATATTTATGAAACTTTTCATAATAATTGGCAATGCCAACTTTTTTAGATCCAAAGCTAATGGGAGCCCATGGGAGTCCACTAGACTGTCATTTTTTCTTCAACTTCCCAAGTGTCCTAGTGGACCTAGAAAATATGTGGTTCAAATTTGAGGTCATTCGGATTAAATTAATCCGTGGCGCCCGGCGGCCAAAGTTTTAGATTTTCCCAAGTGTCCGGGCAAATTTTTATTCTAGTGGACCTAGAAAATATGTGGTACAAATTTGAGGTCATTCGGATTAAATTAACCCGTGGCGCCTGGCGGTCAAAGTTTTAGATTTTAAAAAATTTGTTGAAATAAAAATTTAAAAAAAAATATATCTTGCGACACATCATACTTATTAATTTTGATGCGCTGAACACGAATATCAAAAAATTTTTAAAATCGGTCAAACTGTTTTCGAGATATCGTTATTTGAAATTTACGAAAAATGGCGGTGTTTTCCTATATTCTAGAAATTAAAAAAAAAAAATCTAAAATTTTCTTACCCTTAACCCTTTCAAAGAGCTTGACCCAATCTTTCATTCAAAATTAATTTGAGCCAAATGCTATAATTTTGACCCGTTGCACCCTTCGTCCAAAGTTTTGCTTTTTTACAAAATTTTTACCAAAAACTCTAAACTTTGATCGAAGGGCGCCATGGGTTAAAATGATCTGATTTGGCTAAAATTAAGTTTTAAACAAAATTTTAAGATTAAAAAAAAAAAAAAATTCTCGACCGCAGGAAAAAACCGCCATTTTGTGATATTTTTTGACACATTTCAAATGGCGATAACTTAAAACCCGTGCGACCGATTTACGATATTTTTTCATATTTGTGCTCAGCATGCCAAAATTAAAAAAAAAATTATGGCGAGATATTTTATTTTTATTTTTTATTTTTCAAAAATCTAAAATTTTGGTGGAAATTTTCCAAAAATGTAAATCTTTGATTGATGGGCGCCACGGGTTAAAATCATCGGATATGGGTCAAATTAATTTTAAATGAAATATTGTGTCAAGCTTTTTGAAAGGATCAAGGGTAAGAAATTTTTAAATTTTTTTTAAAAAATTTCTAGAACGTAGGAAAAAACCGCCAGTTTTTGCGCATTTCAAATAGCGATATCTCAAAAACCGTTTGACCGATTTTAAAAATTCTTTGATATTCCGGTTCAGCGCATGAAAATTAATAAGTATGATGTGACGCAAGACATAGTTTTTTTCTAAAAATTTTCAAAAATCCAAAACTTTGATCGCTGGGCGCCACGGGTTAATTTAATCCGATTGACCTCAAATTTGTAGCACATAAGTTTTAGGCCTAAAAGAATAAAAATTTGCCCTGAAGTTCAAAATCAGAAGAAAAACTTTTTTGCCACACAACAAAATGCCAGTCTACAAATGTAATGAAGATCAGCGATACTATGGAGATTCGTAGAACCAAAAAAGGCCACCATTTTACTGTATCTGCCTTAGTTTCCGAGATATCGCCATCTTAAGTTTTTTGAAAAAAAAAAAATTTCCCAAGTGATGCAAAATTTACTAAAATAGCGGAAAAAAACTTCCTCAAATTAAAGAAGAGTAATATGAGGAACTAATTGGTAGAAAATTACTTCGTAAAAAGAAGAGGAATACATATATCTTAAAAACAAAGATTTTTTCATATATTAAAGGAATTTGTTTAACGGTTTTTTCCTAACAGTTAAGAAAATTTCTTAACATTTAGTTAAATTTAACTAAATTTTTGGGAAAATTTATGAACTTCTTTTTAGGAAGCTGTGTCTCAAAATTTAGTTAGGTTTTTTTTGTGTATTTAGAATGCATTTTCTAAAAATTCAAAATTTTGATTAAAATTTTCCAAAAGTCCAAAATTTTGATCGACTAAAGCTTTTGAAATTTTTTATAAAAAAAACTTCTCAAACGTAGAGAAAAACCGCCATTTTTGCAAATCGTGTTCAGCACATTAAAATTAAGTAATGTGAAGTGTCACAATTTTTTTTATACCCTCCATTCTAGTGATAGAGGGTATATATAAGTTTGCCATTCCGATTGTAACACCCGGAAATATTGGTCTAGGACGCCATAAAGTATATATATTCATGATCCTTGATCGATTTTAAGACGATCTAGCGATGTCCATCTGTCTGTTGAAAACACGCTTACTTTTGATAGACTTTACAGAGGCTCCTGAAGTTTGGCATATGTATTTGGCATTTACCTGAACAGCTTGTTATTGCAATCCAGCAAAATCGGTCTAGTGGTTCAAAAGTTATAAGCAAAACACTGAATTTCGGCAAGGGCGTTTCGTGAATTTACGAGATAACTTTCGAAAGGCAATTCTGAGGATGCTGAAGCTGGGAATATCTATTTTTCGTTTCCCTGGCCTCGTTCGTATTGAGTTTCAGCCAAATCGATCTAGTGGTTCAAAAGTTATTACCAAAACCATGAATTTCAGATAGTTTCACCTCAAAAATTACTTAAAAAAAGTTTTTTACATAAAATAAAATATTTCTAATCAAAAATGTTTTTTTTCACGTTAGAAAATTTACTATCACTGGAAAAGGGTATTGTGGAGTGTATTCATAGATTCGGCCAAGTCGAATTTAACTTTTCTACTTGTTTTAATTTTGAAAAATCTAAAACTTTGATCGTTGGGCTCCACGCGTTAGTTTAATCCGATTGACCTCAAATTTGTAACACATAAGTTTTAAATTTTGTAGAATAAAAATTTGCCTGGACGTTCAAAATCAGAAAAAAATCTTTCTGTCATACAAAAAATGGCGATCTCAAGGTTTGTCCATTGGCCCAGACAAAGTCTGCCAAAATCAGTGTTGAATATTAGCTCGGCATCAATTCTATGCGAGTAGACATTTTAAACGTGTTTATACTTTGTACATCGTTCCTATAAGAGAAAACAAATATATGTATGTAATATTTTCTTTTTCACTGCAAAAATTCCTTTTCTTTTTTCAAAGTTTAGAGTTAATAACTTTTTGTTAAAAAAAAGAAAATCCTGAGATCCTTTTAAATCAGCAATTGAAACGTGTATGTATGTTGTAAAGCGTTAACTAACACTTGAAGGCGTTTTTTTTTTTGCATCGCAACGTTAAGCGAAAGAGTTAAAAGTCAAAAGCCTGCAGGGATTTATTTAAAAAATTGTACGTTCGGTATGGAATATAAAACAAGAAAGGAATGTAAGCAAAAATAAAAGGGTTGTAAAGTGAAAATATTTTGACTTTAGCTAAAGACAATGTTTGGAAAAATATATAAAAAAAAATAAAATGTTTCTTTCGAAGATGGTGATGAGTTTTGTTAAGGGGAGATTATTTAAAATTATTGCGTGAAATAAAATTTTTTTATTCTGCATTTATAATGCAAAAAAGAAAGAATTTTTTTTATAAAGTATAATTTCTTTGATAAAAGTTAGAGAATGTGGTTAGTTATGAATCCTTTTTTTTTGGAATTGTTTTCAAAAAATTCATAGCACGTTTAAACAAAACATACATGTTGCAGTTTGATTTTTCACGCTAAAAGAACAAGAAATTTTAAAGGTTAGAACGGCCAATGGAATGAAAAAGTTAATTTACACAACCTAGGTATGATTTAAGTAATACAATGTACTTTTTTTTTGGTACTAACAGTAAATATTTGAAACTATGGGCGGACTTTGGTACCTTTTAAGGGTAACCTTACATGATGTACAGTGTACCATCTCTAACAATAGAGACGACATCATACAAAAAATGTGTACGTGCGAAAGTGAAGGAACAAAATCCACTCTCTGACACAGAGTACTCCGTCATTGTGAATTCAGCTTAAAACCCCACGATCTTCTCTATGTTTTAAAAGACTATTATAAATTTGCAACAATAACTTTCGCTTGAAGTTTGAATAACAAAGTTTGAGTGTAAAAAAATAAAAAAAATAATGAACAAATTTTGGAAAAATCTAAATCGTTTACTATCGTTCCCTTTTCCATTCCATTTCGTTTACCGTTCTTCTTCATATCATTTCATTCCACAAAAACCATTAACCATTTTTTACCATAAAAACTTTTAAAGTTCAAAATTAAAAACGCATGTCAATCTTTGAGATTCTTAGATTTTTAGTGCAACAGTAATAAAAAAGTAAAAATTTACAAAGTTTGTCCTCTTACACTGAAAGAATTATTGTTCATAATATCTATGAACAAACTTCATAAAACCAAATTCATAGAATCTATGAAACAATTCATTAGCTGAATGAATATTCATTAGTATTGTGAAATATTTCATAGAATTTGTTAGATTCATAGAAAAAATTCATAGAACTTATGAATGTTATTCATAGAAAAAAATGTCATCAATAAGCCTTTTAATTTTTTAACAATTAATATATTAAAAAAAATAAAAAATATAAAATACAAGTAAAAAAGTTAAATTCGGCCTTGCCGAATGTAGTGATACCCTCCACAATTTCTAAAAGATTATTGCAAAAACTTTATTTAAAAGGAAATTACTTTTAAAAAAAAATTTTTTTTGAAAAAAAATTTCCGCGAAAAAAAAATTAGTTAAAAAAAAATCCGCGATTTTTTCTTTTATTGTCAAAAAATATGTTCGTACTTGTTTAAATACCATTTGGTGTTCAATTATATTCACATAAGTCAACCAGCAGCCGAATTAAAGCATTTTGTATTTTTAGGTTATGTTGAATGTACTAAAATTTTTGAGGCGTCCTTACATTTTCGATCATAACTTTTGAACTGCTGAACCGATATCGCTCAAATGCAATACCAAACTTCTCGGGAGAACTTCGAATAAATATGTTAAGTTTCAGTCATCTCCGTGTAATATTTTGTCCGTGATCACCATTTCCACAGACAGATGGACAGACGGACATCGCTAGAATGTCTCAAAATCGATCGGGGTTCATGAATATATATACTTTATGGGGTCCCAGACCGATATTTCGATGAGTTACAAACGGAATGACAAACTTATATATACCCTCTATCACTAGAGTGGAGGGTATAAAAACATAAAAAACGTAAAAAAAGAAAAATATGGTAGGTCCGCTAGGACAGCAATGGAAAATTTATAATCGACGCCTTAGCTATCAGCGCCACCAAAGGAGGAAAACCTCGCTGACTAGCACTTATTGTTAGTTTTATAATGTTCGTTATTTTTTTTTTTGCAAATACACAAACATTTTGTTTACTACAAACACACACACAGCTTTTGGCAGAACATTGTGGCAGAGCATAGATACAAACTCAATATTTTAAAGCAGAATATTAAACAACATGTATTTTAAGTGTTATAATTCGTTTGTATACCTTAGCTCGGTGACTAGAGACACGAACAAGTGATTTTGTGTTCGAATCTCGGTGGGAATAAGTTTAAAACATAAAAATTTTTAAAAATAGAAAATTGTAAATACATAAAAATAAAATAATAAAGTAAATAAAAATGAAATAATAAAATAAATATAAATAGAATTGAACAAAAAAGTTTTTTTTCATAGCCAATGAACTTTTTCATAGGTATCTGGTTTCTATGAATGTGTTTCATAGATTCTATGAAGGGCATCATTGGCTGACTGATGATTTTTTTCATAGAATCAATGTACGTTTTCATAGCCGTAATGAACTAAATTCTTTCAGTGTAGAATCAAAATTTCCAAAATCTACTTCTGAAATTATTTTTTATCTTAACTTAGGAAACCAACAAGTTCGAAAATAAAATTGATTACCCCATTTTACTCTCTTAGAATCAAAAATTCCAAAACGTCTTGTTTTTAGAATTGTGCTAAATTCGGCTAAATCTTATTTTCCCAAGCGATAAATGTTGGCGACGTAATTTATTATATTTATTGTAATTATTAAAACTATTTTTTTATAACCACGCCCACAGAAGGGGGCGGGCAAAATAAAAAATAAATTGTTAAGTCCCCTGGATCAGGACTTTGAACGTCTTCTAACATAAAAGTATTCCATTTGAATGTGTTTTTTTTTTATTTTTAGTACCAAAAGGTACATAGAAATAACAAAATGTCTAAAAACCTGTAAAAATTGCGTTTTTATACCCTACACCACACTGTGGTACAGGGTATAATGAGTTTGTGCTGATGTTTGTAACTACCCGAAATATTGGTCCTAGACCCACCTTTAAGTATACCGATCGACTCAGAATCACTTTTTGAGTCGATTTAGCGATGTCCGTCCGTCCGTCCGTCCGTCCGTCTGTCCGTCCGTCCGTCCGTCCGTCTGTCTGTCTGTCTGTCTGTCCATGTAAACGGTGTAAACACGATACAGGTCGCAATTTTTAATCAATTGACTTGAAATTTGAAACTTAAGTCTCTCTTGGCCCAAGGACGAAGCCTATTGAAATTGGAAAAAATCGGTCCATATTTAGACCTAGCCCCCATACAAAGGTCCTCTTTAGTTTTGGCTCAAATGACTCTAATAACCGTATTATAGAAGGAATCGCTTTGAAATTTGGATGGTAAACATGTTTTGTCTTCACATATCATCATTCCGAATTTCAAAGAAATCGGACCAGTTCTTCTTGTAGCCCCCATACAAACCACCTTCCCGATTTTCACATAAATGTCTCAAATTTCATGAAAATAGAAAATATTTAATTAAAATTTTGTTTGTGTATGTTAAACGCGTACTTAAATAACTTTATCAAACCTGATAATCATCGGACCAGTTTTGGACTCAGGCCCCTTGTGAAAATTTCGCCCGATATTCAGTTTAAGCGGTTTATTGTCAACAAATAGAAGCCTATTTCACTCAAATTTGATTTGTGAGTGTTTTCTTCACTTATTAAAGGTTTTACAACATATAGATCTAATCGATCCATGGGACCCATTTTCCGGGAAACCTTGGTGTAGGGTATTATATGGTCGGTCTTGACCGACTATAATTTTCTTACTTGTTTAGAGGTTGGTTTAGTTCGTCAAGAGGGAATTTTTTTTTTCACTAATCCGATTTTTCCATTTCCGAACGTCACCAGCCTATAAGAATAAGACATGTTCGTGCCAAACTTCAGGAGTCTAGCTCTTTTAGTTTGAACTTGATCTCGCTTTTTACAAACGGATGGTTTTCGAGATATCATTATTTTTCCCACGTACATACATTTTATTAAAACAAGTCTGAACATTTTTTCCCTGACCCTTTCATAGAACTTGATAAAATCTTTCATTTAAACTAAATTTGAACCAATCTAATAATTTTTTCCAGTGGCACCCATTGATAAATGTTTTGTATTTTCAAAAGTTTCCACTAAAATTTTGGATTTTAGAAAAATAAAAAAATTAAAAAAATATCTTTTGATGCATTATTTTTATTATTTTGGCATATCAAAAAATTTCTGAAATTTGTCAAGCGGTTGTGGAGATATTACCATTTTTGTCAAGAAAATTTTAGTACCATTGACTATTTGATAGAGCTTGAGAGTAATTTTTATTCATACTTAATTTGAGCCAATTTATACCATTTGATCAAAGTATCGCCCTTTGATTAAAGTAAGGAGGTTTTGGTAAAAATTTTCCAAAAAAAAACCAAAACTTTTGATCAAAGTGCGCCACGTGTTAAAATTAACGGATTTGGCTCAAATTTATTTTAAATGAAAGTTTGTCTCAAGTTCTATGAAAGAGTCTAGGAAAAAATTTAGAAATTTTTAAGTTTCTTGACCGAGGGGAAACCCGAAATTTTTACAAATTTCAAAATAGCGATATCTCGAAAACTGTTCAAGCTATTTTATTTTGTTTAATAAAATAGCTTGAACTTATCCCGTGGTTCCGGGCACCACAGGTTAATTTATTCCGATTGACCTCAAATTTGGACCGCATAATTTTTAGGTCTAGTAAAATAAAAATTTATCAGGACTCTTGGTAAAATAAAAAGTAAAGGAAAAAATTCTAAGGACTAAATAAAATTTCAAACAAATTTAGTACACTTTTAAAATGTTCCTTTATCATCCCTAAAAGTTACTCCCTTTCTATAGCAAGGGCATAAAATGGTTCCTTTTTGCTATTGTATTATGTTCAATTTAAATACATGGATTTGTTATTTGTTGATTGCATCATTAGATATGAAATCATGCAGAAGTTACATGAATTTAAAAATATAAAAACAAAATTGTTAAAGAAAGTGTGGCAAGTCCAGGCGTGCGTGTATTGTTGAAATGTAATGATTTTCTTCGATTGAATTATTGCCAATACAAATTTAAAATACGACTACACAGATAGCGAAATATTCCTATTTTATGGGATTTTAAATTTTTTTATGATTATTTTTAGCGTTTTTATGGTGTCTGTACGTGTTAACATAAACTTAAACAGATTATGGTGGTTAACCGAGGAATGGGGAAAAAATATCCTTTAAAAAAGGGAGCACTTTAAAAAGGTACTTACCTTGTAATATCTAGGGTGTTCAGCCGATTAATTTTTGTTCGATTAATCGAACAATTTTAGACGAATAATTGTTCGATTAATTTTAAATTGCTAATTTCGATTAAAGGGTTAATCGAAGAATTTATGCCGATTAATCGATTAAGAATAACATAAGGTTTTTCTGGAAATTTGTATAATTCATGATGACTGACATTTTTTTACTAGAGTGATTCTTACTTGATTTTTTTGGGATTTTCGCTGCTCCTGAAGTATTGGATTTGTTAAACAACTTAAAGTTAGTACCTGATAAAATTTGGTCCAAAATTTCGATTAACTATGTGACCGCGCTAAAATCTGTCAAAGTTTCGAGTTTTGAGCAAAAACCCACTAAATTATAAAAAAAAATTACAAATTTTATAAACATGCTCAAAACTAAATATTTTTTGTTTAACATTTTCCAAAACGTATTTAGATAATAAATATAAAATTTTTTTGATATCGGTAATCCATATAAATTTGGCAACAAAAATAATTTTTTAATTCTAAAAATTTTTCAAAACTCTAAAATTATTTTTTTTTTTTAATTTTTTCAAACAAAATTGCAGAAAACTTAAATGCTGTTACATTTGTTTTGTTTTAAAATACAAATGTTAATTGTTAAAATACTTGTAATTAATATTGTTTATTTACTAAAGTACCAATTTTTTCTAAAATTGTCGAAAAAAATCTTGCAATTTAGAAAATTTATGAATTTGGAATTATTCGATTAATCGATCAATTTTAAAATTTGTTTCGATTAATCGAACAAGTCAAAAATGCCAAATGTCGATTAATCGTTTAATCGAACAATAAAAAAACCCGATTAATAGAACACCCTAGTAATATCACATGAAGACTTTTACTGTATTTCCTTTTAAAATTCACTTGGCTGCCTTTCAAGCTAATTTTCTTTATACTCTAGTAAATGTTAAAGTATGTTATTTGCTTATGCATGACATGCCTGCATGACTGCTTGCATGTATGCATGTTAAACTCCAGCAAACTGAAAAACAAACAATACGAAAATGTCAATTTTATTTTTTAATTTAATTAAAATTTATGTTTACTTATATTGTTATTAATTTTAATTCTATTTAAATATATTTTTTTTTATATTTTTAATTATGTGAACTTTTTGTGTTTGTACGAGTGTATATAAATAAAGTCAATTTAAAACAGCCATATTCGAGAAGACTTACCCCCAGTTTCTGTAATACTAACGCCATTCGTCTGCGACGAATTTGCATGTATTTTGTTTTTGTTACAATAACAAAATACACACAAATTCGTCACGAACGATTGGCGTTCGTATTACAGAAACTGGGGGTTAAATTTTAATTTGATGCAGAATGTGTTGGTCAGGAATCTGAGACGTTTTCTACAGGAGGGAAACATGTCTCGGAACCTAAAAAAAATTTTCAATAGAAAATTTTGTGATATCGGTATCAGCAGAATTTTTTATAGAACATTTTGTGTTATCGAAAGAAATTTCTATTAAAAAATTGTTTTATCGATAACAGTAAAATATAAACAATGAAGTGTTATCGATAACAGTAGCATTTTCTATAGAACATTTTTTGTTATCGACAACAGTACAATTTTCTAAATAAAATTTCGTGTTATCGACTAAAGCAGCATTTTCTACACCAAATTTTGTGTATCGATAACGGTAGAGTTTTCGACAGAAAATTTTTTGTTATCGATAACAGTAGAATTTTTCTATAGAAAATTGTGTGTTGTCGATAACAGTTGAATTTTCTATAGAAAATTTTGTGTTGTCGATAACAGTTGAATTTTCTAAACAAAATTTAGTGTTGTCGATAACAGTTGAATTTTCTATAAAAAATGTTTGTGTTATCGATACTGTCGAATTTTTCTTATTTTGGATAACAGTAGAATTTTCCATTGAATATATTGTCCTATCGATATCAGTAGAATTTTTTATAGAACATTTTGTGTTACCGATAACAATAGAAGTTTCTATAGAAAATTTTGCGTTACCGATATTACAAAAATTTTCTATAGAAAATTTTAAGTTATCGATAACTTTTGAATTTGCTATGGAAAATTTTGTGTTACCGGTAACAGTACGATTTTTATAGAAAATTTTGTTTTATCGATAAGAGTAGAATATTTTACAAAAACTTTGTTTAATTGATAACAGTAGAATTTTATGTAGATAGTATTGTGTTATCGAAAGTGGTAAAATTTTCTATAGAAGATTTTGTGTAATCTAATTGACAACAGTACTATTTTTTATAGAAATATTGTGTTATCGATAGCAATAGAATTTTCTATTGGAAAGTTTTGTTGTTTCGATAACAGTATAATTTTATATAAAAAATTGAGTTATCGATATCAGCAGAATTTTCTATGGAAAATTTTGTGTAACCGATAGCAGTGTAATTTTCTATCGAAATATTGTGTTATCGAGAACAGTAGAATTTTCTGTAGAAAATTTTTGTTGTTTCGACAACAGTAGAATTTTCTGTGTTATAATTTGTGTTATCGATACAGTAGAATTTGTGTAAAATTTTGTTATCGATAACAGAAGAATTTTCTTCATAAAGTTTTGCGTTATCGATTAGATCACCATTTTTTCGTTATCGATAACAATAGAATTTTGTATAGAAAATTTTGTGTTATCGAAAATAGTGGAATTTCTATAAAAAATTTTGTGTTGTCGATTGAATTTTCTATACAAATTTTTGTGTTATCGATAAAAGTTGAGTTTTCTTTAGAAAATTTTGTGTTGTCGATAACAGTTGAATTTGTTATAAAAAATTTTGTGTTATCGATATTATGTATTTTTTTTGTTATGGATAAATGTAGAATTTTCTATTTTAAATTTTGTGTCATCGATAACAGTAGCATTTTCTATATAAAATTTCGTGTTATCGATAAGAGCGGCATTTTTTTATACCAAATTTTGTGTTATCGGTAACAGTAGAATTTTCTGTAGAAAATGTTGTGTTATCGATAACAGTAATATTTTCTATAGAAAGTTTTGTGTTGTCGATAACAGTTGAATTTTCTAGAAAAAAATTTTGTGTTATCGATACTGTAGAATTTTTATTGTTAAGGATAAGTGTAAAATTTTCTATATACAATTTTGTGTAATCGATAACAGTAGAATTTTCTACATAAAATTTCGTGTTATCGACAAAAGCACCAATTTCTATATCAAATTTTTTGTTATCGATAACAGTAGAACTTTCTACAGGAAATGTTGTGTAATCGATAGCAGTAAAATTTTCTATAGAAAACTTTGTGTTATCGAAAACAGTTGAATTTTCTATAGAAAATTTTGTATTGTTGATAACAGTTGAATTTTCTATAGAAAATTTTGAGTTGTCGATAACAGTTAAATTTTCTATCAAAAATTTTTGTGTTATCGATACTGTGGAATTTTTGTTGTTATGGATAACTGTAGAATTTTCTTTAGAAAATTTTGTGATATCAATAATAGTAGAATTTTCAATAAAACATTTTGTATTATCTATAATAGTAACGATAAGAGCAGCATTTTCTATACCAAATTTTGTGTTATCGATAAGAGTAAAATTTTGTAAAAAAATTTGTGATAGCAGTAGAATTTTCTATATAAAATTTTGTGTTATCGATAACAGTTGAATTTCAACAGAAAATTTTCTGTTATCGTAACAGTAGAATTTTTTGCAGTTATCCATAATACGAAATTTTATGTAGAAATTTTAGTCTTATCGATACTGTAGAATTTTCTGTAGAAATTTTTTTGTTATGGAAAATAGTAGAATTTTCTACAGAAAATATTGTGTTATCGATAGCAGTAGACTTTTCTTTAAAATATTTTGTGATATCGATAACAGTACTATTTTCTATAGAAATGTTGTGTTATTGATATCGGTAACAGTAGACATATCTACAGACAATTTTGTGTTATCGATAACAGTTGAATTTCTACAGAAAATTTTGTGTTATCGTAACAGTAGAATTTTATATAGAAAATTTTGTGTTATCGATAAATTTTCTGTAGAAATTTTAGTCTTATCGATACTGTAGAATTTTCTGAAGAAATTTTTTTTTTTGTTATGGAAAATAGTAGAATTTTTTACAGAAAATTTTGTGTTATCGATAGCAGTAGAATGTTCTATAGAATACTTTATGTTATCGATAACAGCAGATTTTTCTATAAAAAATTCTGTGTTGTCAATAACAGTTGTGTTTCTATAAAAATTTTTGTCTTTCGATACTCTCGAACTTTTTGTAGATTTTTTTTTGTTATCGATAACAGTAGAATTTCCTAAAAAAATTTTTGTGTTATTGTTATCGAATTTCTTTCTTCATTAAAAATTTTTGCTATCGATAACAGTATAATTTTCTGAGGAAAATATATGTTCTCAATAATAGTAAATGTTTCCTTAAAAATTTTTTGTACGACGTTTTATAGAAAATTTATTGTTATCGATTTTACAAAAATTTTCTATGAATATGATAACAGTAAAAATTTCTGTAGTAAATTTTGTGTTATCGGTATTTTAATAACTGTTTAATTTTATATCGATAACAGTAGAGTTTCCTACAAAAAATTTTTAGTTATCGATAACAATATAAGTTTCTATAGAAAATGTGAGGTAGGTAATCGATAATAGTAGAAATTTCTTCATATTTTTTTCTTGCTAGAATTCGGTCCGAACTTTTTTTGTTATCGATAACAGTAGAATTTTCTGTAAAATATTTTGTGTTATTGCTGACAGCAGAATTTTTTATAAAAAATTATGTGTTATCGATGACAGTAAAATTTTCTATAGCAAATTATTGTTGTCGATAATAGTTGAATTTTCTCTAGAAAATTTTGTATTATTGCAGACAGCAGAATTATTTATAAAAAATTGTGTGTTATCGATGACAGTAAAATGTAGTATAGAAAATTTTGTGATACCGATAACAGTGCTCTCGATAATAGTGTAATTTCTTAATAAACAAATTTTTTGTTATCGAAGTAAAATTTTCTGTGGACAAATGAAAGTAAAATTTTCTATAGAAAATTTTGTACGATGTATCATAAATTTTTTTTGTTATCGATAACAAAAAAATTTCTATAAATACGATAACAGTATACTTTTGTATACTAAATTTTATGTTATCGATATTTCGATAACAGAATAATTGTTTATCAATATCAGTAGGGTCTTGAGTTATAGATAACAGTATAATTTATAGAATTTGTTTACAGAAATTTTGTGTCATTTATTATATTTATTATAGAAAATTATTTTTTAGATTATTTATAAAAAATTTTTTTGTTATCGATAACAATTAAATTTTCTACAGAAACTTGTGTCTTTCGGTACACTCAAAATAATTCTACAGTAAAAGGTTTAGTAAGTGATTTTGTACCAAAATCTACTAACAAAATACTAATTTTAGTATCTTCAAAGTACTAAAATTAGTAATTTTGGTTTTGAATGATATTAGTAAAAAATTTTAGTATTGGTTACCAATTTCTGCACTAGGTCCTTTTGGACTAAAATTTAGTTAAATTTTTAGTATTGGGCGTTTTTTTTGGGTGTAACAAAACAATTTTCTAGAGAAAATTTTGTGTTCTCGATAATACTAGAATTTTCTAAGAAAATCTTGTGTTACAAGATCCCACAAAATGTATGGGATGTGCAAAAGTGTATTTTTTATCGCTCCCCGCTCATTTTCGGTTGAGTTAGGAGTAAAAAATAATATCTATCCAGAAATTAGACTTCTAGGTTGCAAACAGACCAAGCGGTTTGAACTTTTGACCTCAAAAATGGGCTTAAAAACCTTTATAGACTAATTTGGCTGTAACTCTTAAAATAAAACTTTTCGCAATTAACTTTCGTAACAATTTTTATGTAGAATCAAAATGCAAAGATTTTTCTCTCATACTGTTTTGACCTAAATATGTCCGATAGCGGTGTTTTAAGCGGTTAAAGTCAAAATTTGGGTCAGAACTTTTTTTTAAAAAATTCTCGTAAATTTTTAAATTGGGGAAAATTTGAGCTCTTTGCACAATTCACTAGGGTATTAGATGCACTTTTCCAAATTTTTTTTTTTTGCAAAAATATATCGACCCTTCCATGAAAAAATCCCAAAGTTCTTCTCTGAATCTCATTTTTTTACCATTCAACCTCAATATATCGGTGAGTTTCGCACCGAAACATCTGTCTAGGATTTCCCTAAATATATATGGGGTATTCAGTGCCAAATTGGACACTTTGAAAATTTTTATTTTAGATTTTTTAATTATTTTTAAATTTTTTTTAAAACCCATTAAAACCCCCATCCAAGTTAGTTTTCAAAATTTTTAAATTACCCGTTCCAAAAATATCGAATTTTCAAAAAAAAACAACTATCGTTTTCCGTATTTCTATCAAAACAAATTCAAAAATGGTCAACATTTTTTTTTTAATTTTTGTTTTTTTATTAAAAATTTCTTAGTGTTCTAATATGCGATTTTTAAATGATTGCACTCTTTGTTTTTTTTTTCAATCTTTTCTTAAAATTTTTTATTTGATGTTTTTTTAATTTTTTGTGGTAAACTTAACATTTTCTTAAAATTATAAGCTAAAGTAGATCGTGGGATTATGGTAATATATAAAAAAGAATTAAAAATAAAATGGTAATTAATATATTCAGCGGTTTTTGAGTTTTTTTTGTTGTCTTCCAATCTTTATTAAAACACTTTGAAGAAAAAAAGATAACATTTTAACAAATTATTTCGAATTTGGACCATTTTTAAAGAAGTGATAAGTAAAAAACAGAAAAAATCGTGTTTTTTTATAATTCCATATTTTTTGAACGGATTATCAAAAAAGATATCAAAATTTACTTGGAATGGGTTTTTGAAGGGTACTACAAAATTGAAAAAACATAAAATTAAAAATTTTCCAAGTGTCCGATTTGGCATGGAATACCCCATATATACTATGTGGATCCTAGACTTATCTTTCGTTGCGTAAAACACGCACTTACAAAGTGAATATACCCCCATAACGTGGTTGGAGGTCAAAAAAATTGTGGTTCAGAGTAGGATTTTGGCAATTTTACATGGAAGGGTCGATATATTTTTGCAAAAAAAAATTTTTGGAAAACTACATTCAATACTCTATTAAATTATGCAAAGAGCTAAAATTTTCCCCAATTTAAAAATTTATGACAATTTTTTAAAAAAAGTTCTCACCCAAATTTCGATTTTAATCGCTAAAAACACCGCTATCGGACATATTTAGATCAAAACTGTATGAGAGAAAAATCTTTGGATTTTGAATCTACAAAAAAATTGTTATGAAAGTAATTTTCGAAAAACTTTTATTTTAAGAGTTACAGCCAAATTAATCTATAAAGGTTTTTAAGCCCATTTTTGAGGTCAAAAGTTCAAACCGCTTGGTCTGTTTGCAACCTAGAAGTCCAATTTCTGGATAGATATTATTTTTTACTCCCAACTCAACCGAAAATGAGCGGGGAGCGATAAAAAAAACAATTATGCATATATGGGTGCTCTATTGCACAGTGATACAAAATCGAACGTTCCGACTCGGAATGGGATGAAACCATAAGCAACCAAAGTTAACATTTTCCATAACAAACCACCAAACAGGGTTTTTTTAGTTTAGTGCTCGATGTTTTTATAAACCCAATTGAAGTTGGTGATTTTAAAGCATTTAAAGCTTTTGTGTACTAAATATTTCCTACTTTATGGGTCGCTGGTGGTGCCCTACTGGACATGTGGGGTCTAGCGTCCAAACTTTAGTTCGAATTATGTTAGCCATAACCGGTATGAATTTCGCTGCAATCGGTCCAGTACTTACTGAATGGCCGAATCGTTAAAAATAAAACACTGTGCACCGTTGCGTATGATTGTTATTTAAAGGCAATTACAAAATTAAGTATACGCCCCTTATACAGCTTTCAAGAAATTATAATTATAATAAAAGTTCACCAACTTCAAATGAGTGTAAAAAAAACTAGCACTAAACTAAAAAAGTTTATTTGAAAAATGACAACTTTCATTTACTTTTGGTTTCATCCCATTCCAATTTTGATTAATGCACTGTGTTAAAGACAAATTTTCTATACAAAATTTTGTGTTATTGATATCGGTAAAATGAAACATTTTTCAGAATCTGAGACTTTTTCTTAAAAAAAATGTCTCAGAATCTGAAAACCTTTCTATTAGAAAATTGTCTCAGAAACTGCGAATATTTCTTAAGAAAAATGTTCCAGTATCTAAGACTTTTTCACAAATTCCGCTGCACTTTTCACCACTTTAAAATTAGTTTTCTCCCGAAATGCATTTTCCAACATAACCCTGAATATTATTATTATTAATAAATGCATGTCCACAAACGCATGAATTGACTCGGACTCATTATTTTGGCACAAGCTAAAACAAATATTGACATTCATTTATGAACATCCATCCAGCAGATAGAGAACGAGAGTTTTAATGAAAATTAAAACCAAAAAAAAATATTTGTACCATGAAATACAATAATAAAATCCAAATATCCGCAAATGTGGCAACAATTGTGGTAGGCGGACATTGCGCTGCTTGTCTATAATATTATGCATATTGTGCATATTTATGCAGGTATCCTGGCAGATTTTAAGTTTTTTTTTTGTGTATGAGGCATGAAAATTAAATATGCGTTTTTGTGTTGTAGTGAACAAACACGTTTGTGGCCAGAAAATTAACGCCTTTGTGATCAGGATAATTTTTAAATAAATAAATTTATGTATATTGATTTTAAATACTTAATTACTATAAATAGTTTTATGATGAATTGTATGGTAACACTGACAAAAAAACGGATTGTTATATTGACTATTATATTTGTTAATACAAATAAATGTTTCATTCAAAAAAATAACAAGGAATTTGTAATATTAATTAAAGTTTGTCTATTTTAATTGTTGAAAAAAAAAAATTGTTGATGACAAAAATTTTAAATATTTCCAGAAAACTTTTACTATGGTAATGTCTTACGTAATGCGTTACCATGTAAGATATTGGAAAAAATACATTCGTGTTTTACACTACTTACCATATCCATCACTTTTTAAATTTTTCATGTGATGAGACTCAAAACAACGCAATGATACAAAATCGAGCTTTCCGAATCGGAATGGGATGAACCCAAATGCAAATGAAATTTGATATTTTACATAACAAAACCCCGAGGCCTTTTTTAAGTTCAGTGATAGTGTTTTTATTTTTTAAACGCATTTGAAGTTGAAGCGTACACAGAAAATAGTATCGTATATTTTTTTTTCAATTAAAATTTTAATTGTTTTTTAATTTAGTATCAATTAAATTTTTAATTAATATAATTAATTGTTTATTCAAATGTTTACCTTTTTTTAATTAACATTTTAATTGTTTTTTAATTTAATATTAATTAAATATTTAATTAATATAATTAATTGTTTACTACAATTTTTAGCTTTACTTATTTTTTGTTTTGTTTTCCGTGTGTGCGAGTATGAGTTTTTCTCTTGCATTGTTTTACTTACAAAAACAAATACAGAAGTATAAATAGTTTGTTGAAAGTTTTTTATTTCTCAGATTTTTAATTCTCATTTTGTTTATAGTTTTATGTGTATGTATATAAAAGGTTTATAATAAGTGTATATGAAGTAATGCAAGAAATAACAAAAATGTATCGCATACGGTAAACAGCAGAGAAAACATAATTATTTTTTTTATATTTTTTTATACCCTCCACTCTAGTGATAGAGGGTATATATTAGTTTGTCATTCCGTTTGTAACACTTCGAAATATTGGTCTAGGACCCCATAAAGTAAGACTTCTTCTTGAATACACCAACGGTGCGACCACGACGACCAGTAGTCTTAAATTCATGATCCTCGATCGATTTTAAGACGATCTAGCGATGTCCGTCCGTCCGTCTGTCCGTCTGTCTGTCTGTTGAAAACACGCTAACTTTTGAAAGACCCAACGGAGGCTCCAGAAGTTTGGCATATATGTTGGGCATTTACCTGGTCAGGTCGTTATTGCACTCGAGCGAAATCGGTCCAGTGGTTCAAAAGTTATGAGAAAATTAGTGAATTTTCGCAATGGTTTTTCTGGAATTTACGAGTTAAAACATACAGTAACTTTCGAACAACAATTGTGAGGGTGCTGAAGCTTGGCATATATATTTATCGTTCTTCTGGCCTAGTTCGTATTGAATTTCAGCTAAATCGGTTCAGTGGTTCAAAAGTTATTAGCAAAACCGTTAATTTCAGATTAGTTTCACCTTAAATTCACGTGTTGAAAACCCGTTAAACAGGTTTTAAAAACATTGGTAAGTCACAAAAATATTTTTCAAGGTATTTTTGTCACTAAAAAAATTTTACACTCAAAAAAATAATTAGTAAATTATTTTTTTTTTTCAAAAATTACTAATAAAAAGGTTTTTTACACAAAATAAAATATTTCTAACCAAAAATGTTATTTTTTTCACGTTAGAAAATTTACTATCACTTAAAAAGGGCATTGTGGAGGGTATTCATAGATTCGGCCAAGTCGAATTTAACTTTTCTATTTGATTTCTTATGCATTAGTTGGTAATGCTTAATGTTAGACATTACCATATATAAGGCTTTGCTAGGTTACTCTAAAAAACATTTTTTTTTTGGCAAATAGAAAAAAAAAATATTTTAAGAATTTAATGTTGTATTTATTCGTCCTTTAAAATTGTAATATAAATTAAATAATTGAGCTCGAGGTCTACTTTTATTTTATTTCTCCAATATTTCGAAATTCTTCTAATTTCATCCTCAGGGACACTTGTAAAAAATTACACAAACAAAATTATACATAAGGCTTGACACAGTGCAATACCATACGACGAAATTAAAACAACTATAGCTTAAAGTTTATTTTGTTTGAGTAATTTTTTACAAGTGTCCCTGAGGATGAAATTCGATAAATTTCGAAATATCGGAGAAATAAAATAAAAATTATTTAAAACAACAGACCTTGAGCGCGATTATTTCATTTGCATTATTTTAAGAATTGTGTAGAGCAGCGGTTACCAACCTATGGTACCACTAGGGGGTACGCGAAACTGTCCGCGGGGGTACGCAAAATTTTAGTAATTTTGACATTAGTTTTAGATTAACCTTTCATTGCTGGTTTTAAAGAAAGTTGAAGTCAAAGTTCACAAAAAAAGTATTTTTGTGCAATTTAGAGAAAATTTATGCAATATTTTTGGATATTATTTTGAGATCTGCCCACTTGTTTTCGATTAACCTTTTGATGCTGATTCCGAATATTGCTCCCAAATTTTTTTGATGATATCAGGTTTTTGGGCAATTTATGTCAAAGTTATCAAAAAACGTGTATTTGGCATTTTAGAGACGAGTTGTGATAGAGTGGAAATTTTGGTACCATTTTGTTAAGCTCAAAATGCCTTTCATTGTATATACGAGGGTGTTTCATTCAAAAAGTAACGAAATTATTGATCTGCCCGCGGATAAAAAATTTCAAGATTTACTCTAATATTTATATGTGAAGTTTTTTAACGAAAACAAAAAATCCTTAGGGGGTACGCGGCTTATAAAATTTAAAATTAGGGATACGCGAGTCAAAAAGGTTGGTAACCGCTGCACATTGGATCCTAGACGCGCATTTAGAGCCAAACAAATGTTTAGTTATTTACAAAAATGGCTCATATTCGCTAAAAAGACACCCTAGAAAAAAAAGAAAGAAAACCGTTCATAGAAAGAAAATCCATCGCTTAGTTTAGTCAGGACATAAATTCAAAGTAAGGACTTTTCCCAAAAATTTAAAACAAAAATTAATTTTTTTGAAGACCTTTTTTATGTTATGTTTTAAAATACTTCCAATGATGCGATTTTCCTGAAATTAAGTGAAGACTGTAGCTATAACTAGTACCTTTGTTACCCATTTTATTGTTTTTAATATTACTCTATGTAAGTAGGAAATACAGGCCATCAAAAAGTGTCAAATTTTAAAAAATTAGAAAAAAACAGTTTATATTATGGATTGCAACTTTTGTGGGGAATGAAAGGGAATGGCGATTCTTTTTGTACACTAAACTAGAAGTATTACTTAATACTACTGGGATAGAAACTAGTGCAGCCAGTTGCAGCTGCGTCCTGGAATGAGGTTTAAATTGGGGTCTATTAACGAAAAAAAAATATTTTTAAAGCGATTATTTTTTAAAATACCCCGAGTAAAAAAAATGATATGACGCAATATATAATTTGATATGGGTTCGTGTCTATTTTGATATAATCTTATACGAAAAATGGTTTCATAAGATTTGATCTTATATTATATAATAATATCGGTTTATATATCGACTTTGATACGAGTTTTGGTCTGATCCAATGATATAAAATTATATCCAATTATATTAAAATTTATACAATTTTATAAATCGGATGTTTTTTTTTAGTTTTTAATAAAAAGTTGAAAATTAAAATAATAAAATTAAGTTGTTCTTGAAAAAAACACTTACAAGGGAAGTATCTCAACCCTTATGAACCGATTTGCATGAAACGTAAAATATATATAAAAGAGACAATTCTAAGGTTGGGGTGTCTCGGCTTATCGGCCATATCGGGGATTTAGGGGTTCAAAACAAGGGTAAAAAAATGGCGAAAAAATAATTTTTTGGATTTTTCAGCCATTTCTTTCAAAGGAACTATATGATGTTTACATATGAGAAGAAAGGTTTTTTTAATACCTATGCAACGGTGACATAACCTTGTAGAATTTTGGCTTCGTTAAATACTTTTTCCAAGAAAATGTGTAAATTTTGGGGGGTATTTATATGAAGACATAGACCTACGATGTTCATATGAACAAGAAATAATCTTTATTAAATTTAAGCCGACACGTATTTTTACTCTAGACGATATTCCTGTTAGTTCGGGCGTTATCGAAATTTTCCCGGAGGTCCACATTGCTTCATAAGGGGACAACGAAATTTTGAAACACTGATATGGCCGATAAGCCGAGACACACAAACCTTAAAATCGTCTCTATTATATATATTTTAAGTTTCAGACAAATCGGTTCATAAGGGTTGAGATACTTCCCTTGTTAGAAAATATTTGCGATTAAAAACTATTCCTTCAAAAAAACCTAGAAAAACTTTAAATGATGGAGTCATATAAAATTTTATATAAAACACTTAGAAAATATTCGCGATAAAAAAGTGGTGCTTGGAAAAAAACTTAGAAAAATAAAAAAATATGAAGTTATGAAATTTTATAGAAAACACTTTGAAAATATTTGCGATAAAAATATGTTTTGGAAAAAACTTAAAAAAATTATAAACTAATGGAGGCATATAAAATTTTACATAAAACACTTAGAAATTTGCAATGATGCATGGGACCAGATGTTACAACATATAGTTATGTATGGCGATATCTTAAAAAAATCGCACATCAAAATTTATTATATAAATTTATCTCGCAAGACATAGTGTCACACATGATCATATATGAAATAGTATGACTATATAAAAGTATATAAGATCATATTAAATTATTTTTACTCGGGACTTTACTATTAATCGTTTTATTATAAAAATTTACTTAAATGATATATATTGTTAACAGTTAACCGCGGTTTCAAATAATTACTGATTTTGATACCCTACTATACTTTATTAAGGCAAAAGGAGTTTCACCTAATGCTTGTAACTAACAGGCTTTCTTGACAGCATTACGGCCAAAAAAACTGGAATAGAAGAAGATATTATAAAACGGGATGATATAATACTTCTGTGTATCAACGCAAATGAAAAAAAAAATCAGTGTAGTCTAGAAAATACATACATGAAACTGAAAAATTATTTGTTGAAAAGTATTGTTGGTGGATCATGAGTCTCACTATGCATACAATTCTAGCTCATGATTTTTATACAAGAATTGTGATTAGCCGTTGGTATTAAAATTATCCTTAACTAATAAGGTAACATATAAAAAATATTTGTCTTGTTTCTTGACAATTATCGGAGGAGACTCTGAAAAGATTACATACACTCAAAAAATTATGTTAGTAAAATTAACTGAAAATGTCAGTTAAAATAACTACTTTGTAAGTTGTTTTGGGGTCAACTACTTTTTCAGTTAAATCAACTAACAATGTTAGTTATTTTAATAAGTTTATTATTGAGTCCAATCCAAATATAACCCTAATAAGGCAGACAGAAATGTTGGAAGAACTGACCAATTATCTAAACAATTATTGCAAATAATGCTTATTTACCGTGTGTTTCTTCATTGTTTGATATTTTTCCGCATTATTTTTGTTTAAAAAATCGAAAATGATAATTGATAATGTAGGGTGTAGACTGCACCAAAATATGAATGAAACACTTCGTACTGAATGGTAAGCTGTTATATTGTCACTTAAAATCAAATAGTTTCTTAAATAATTGACCTCCATTTTATTTTTTTATATGAATAAATTAACCAACTTTGCCTTAAATTTACAAGTAGGGTACAAATGCGAAAAATGTCCAATCCGCATGTGTGAGTTCCTTAAGGTCTCCAGTTTTTATAATGGTAAAGAATTTCGTGAAATTCCTATCCGTGCAAGAGTTATAACAAAACAAGTAGAAAAGTTAAATTCGACTTGGCCGAATCTATGAATACCCTCCACAATGCCCTTTTTAAGTGATAGTAAATTTTCTAACGTGAAAAAAATAACATTTTTGGTTAGAAATATTTTATTTTCTGTAAAAAAACTTTTTTTTTATTAATTTTTGAAAAAAAAAATTACTAATTATTTTTTTTTTGAGTGTAAATTTTTTTTTGAGTGTATTTTTTTTTGTTATAGTGTAAAAAAACTTTTTTTGTTAATTTTTGAAAAAAAAAAAAAAAAAATATTTACCAATTTTTTTTTTTTTTGAGTGTAAAATTTTTTTTTAAGTGGAAACTTTTTTTGGTTAGAAATATTTTATTTTCTGTAAAAAAACTTTTTTTTATTAATTTTTGAAAAAAAAAAAAATACTAATTTTGTTTTTTGAGTGTAAAATTTTTTTTGAGTGTATTTTTTTTTGTTTTAGTGTAAAAAAACTTTTTTTGTTAATTTTTGAAAAAAAAAAAAAAAATAATTCACCAATTTTTTTTTTGAGTGTAAAATTTTTTTTGAGTGTAAACTTTTTTTTAAGTGTATTTTTTTGGTTTAGTGTAAAAATATTTTTGTGTGACAAAAATACCTTTTAAAATATTTTTCTGACTTACAAATGTTTTTAAAACATGTTTAACGGGTTTTCAACACGTTAATTTAAGGTGAACTAATCTGAAATTTACGGTTTTGCTAATAACTTTTGAACCGCCGGACCGATTTGGCTGAAAATTAAAACGAACCGGAAAAGAGGAACGGTAAATATATATGCCACACTTCAGCACCCTCAGAGTTGCCGTTCGAAAGTTACAGTGTGTTTTATCTCGTAAATTCCAGAAAACCCCTTGCCGAAATTCACTCATTTGCTTATAACTTTTGAACCACTGGACCGATTTCGCTGGATTGCAATACCAACCTGACCAGGTAAATGTCAAACATATATGCCAAACTTCAGGAGCCTCCGTAAAGTCTTTCAAAAGTTAGCGTGTTTTCAACAGACAGACAGACAGACAGACAGACAGACAGACAGACAGACAGACAGACAGACAGACAGACAGACGGACGGACGGACGGACGGACGGACGGACGGACGGACGGACATCGCTAGATCGTCTTAAAATCGATCGAGGATCATGAATATATATACTTTATGGGGTCCTAGACCAATATTTCGAGGTGTTACAAACGGAATGACAAACTTATATATACCCTCTATCACTAGAGTGGAGGGTATAAAAACGTCGTTGCGCGCCTTTTCACACAAAGTTCCCAATGTGCGCTGGTGTAGAGTATTTTAGATTCGGCTTAGTTGAAATGTATAATTTTTACTAGTTCAGTACTAATTTTGGAAAAAGTTACATGTTTTGTGATGTGATTTAATAATACTTTTACATTTATAAATAAGTACCCATTTATGGGTCATTCATTTTACTCAGTGACGGGTGTTAATTGTCCTTATCTCAATTGACACAAAATTGCATGTGTTTTTGCTGCGAATAAATTAAATTTAAAATACAGACAAACGACTATTTTGAGTAAATGGGAGTTTGACAAGTTTTGAATTTATGATTTAATAATGGTAAATATTGATATGCAAATATTTAATATTATTATAATTATTATTGTTACATTAAATGTTAATATGATTATGGTTTTTATTTATCAATGAATGAATAAAAAAGGCTTATTAAATGTATATTTTTTTTATTTTATACAAATATCCCATTAAATAATAATATCTATACAACGACCAAACAAATAAAAATTTAATTTTAATTAAAAAAACTACTACTAAAAAATTTAAATATAAAAAATATATTAAAACCAGTTGTTATTAATCCTTTATTTTCCCACAATACTTAAAATTAATAAAATATTATTATATTTTTTTTTCTTTCAAATCGCGCTATTGAAATTAATCAGGAAACTGCAAAGTTACAAATTATTTGAACATCTTTTTTTTGTTTTTTGAATTTGTCTTGAGAATATTTACCAAAAGTACCAACTCACTTCCCTGTTCCTTTTTTCGTTTCTCTGCTAGATAAC
Organism: Pegoplata infirma; assembly: GCA_963921195.1. Lineage (NCBI taxonomy): Eukaryota > Metazoa > Arthropoda > Insecta > Diptera > Anthomyiidae > Pegoplata > Pegoplata infirma. The sequence continues at coordinate 30,026,136 of OY992540.1, read as the reverse complement.
TTTTACTTTATTGTTTTTCAATTTCTTGGTTTTTGGTAAATGATTAATTTTTCCTACTTGTCTTTTAGAATTTTCTACAATTTTCGCTGTTGCATTAGTTATAAGCTCGACACTTTCTTAAGAGTATTTTTAATCCTTTTGCTTTTCCATTTACATTTATCCTTTCAAGATACTGTGGGCCACAAAATTTTCTTGAGATTTCTTTTAGTTATATATTTTGTTATCGATAACAGCAGAATTTTCATTAGAAAATGTTATGTTATCGGTAATTTTGTGTTATTGATAACAGTAGGATTTTTTAGTTATCGATAACAGTAGAATTTATTATACACAATTTTTGTGTTATCGAACAGTAGACTATTCTATAGAAATTGGTTTTGTTATTGATAATAGCAGAAATTTTTTCCAGAATTTTCTTCAAAAAATTTTGTGTTGCCGATAACGGTAGGTTTTTCTATAGAAAATTTTGTGTTATCGATAACTGCCAAATTTTATATAGACCATCTTGTACTATCAACAACAGCAGAGTTTTCTATAGAAAAAATTCTGTAGAAAATTTGTTGTTATCGATAATAGTGGGATTTTTTAGTTATCGGCAACAGTAGAATTTTTTATAGAAAATTTTTGTCTTATCGATAACAGTAGACTATTCTATAGAAATTTGTTTTGTTATTGATAACAGCAGAATTTTTTCAGAAATTATGTATTATCGATAACGATAGGATTTTCATGCTATTGATAACAGCAGAATTTTCTATCGAAAAATTTGTGTAGAAGTGAAATTTTATACAAAAATTTTGTGTTATCGATATCAATAAATGGTCTTATAGAAAATTTTGTATTATCGATAACAGTAGAATATTAAATTGATTATTTTGTGTTGCAGATTACGGTATATTTTTTATAGAACATCTTGTGTTATCGACAATAGTATATTTTTGATGTTGATTTTTGTATAGAATATTTTAAAGAATTTCTTTGTTATCGATAACAGCAGAAATTTATATTAAAAATTGTGTGTGATCGTTAACAATAAAAATTTTTAAAGCAAATTTTGTGATATTGATAAGAGTTGAGTTTTTTTTCCAAAAAATTGTGTTGTCGATTACAGTAGCTTTCTTTTAAAGAAAACTGTGTGTTATCGATAAATTTAGAATTTATAGTGTAATTGATAAAGGTGGAGTCTTGTATAATTTATCGGTAACAGTAAAATTTTGCATAGATTATGTTATCGATAACAGTAAAATTTTCTAAAAAAAAATTAGTGTTATCAATATCAGTAGCATTTGTTAAAGAAAATTTTGTGTTATCGATAACAGTAGAATTTTTATAGAAAATTTGTGTAAATTACACAAAATTAAGTTTGTGTTATTTCGTCTACAAAAACAAAAATGGTAAAAAAAATTTGTGTTATCGATAACAGTAAAATTTTTTAAAGAAAATTTTGTGTTATCAATATCAGTAGGATTTTTAAAAGAAAATTTTGTATTATCGATAACAGTAGAATTTTCTATACACTCAAAATAATTCTACAGTAAAAAAATTAGTAAGTGCGTTGGTAACCCAAATCTACTAATAAGTTACCAAGTACCAGTATTACAGTAGTTTTTTTAGTATCTTCAAAGTGCTAAAATTAGTATTTCTTACTGTTTATGAGTAATTTTTGTTGGTAGTTGGTTTTACTAATTTTTTTACTATTTTTAGTTCATAAAAGTACTAATATATAGTAATTTATTAGGTTTTTAATTTATTTTTGTTAGTAATAATTCCGTAAGGGGGCGCTTGTTTACAAGCAGAGCTACCAACTGTTTTTTTTTGCAAAATCGTTAAATTTGAATTCAGTGTTGTCACTATGTTACATTTCGGGTATTTGCTGGTGCTTTTTTGGTCTTGCCGTTTTTTAAATACGCGTTTTTAAAAATAAGGTATTTATGGTGTTTTTTTATTTTTTCGCGACATTTTTTTTTTAATTTGTGATTTTTATATTATCAATTTTTATATTATACTTACGCCTTAGACCTAATGTAATTGGAAAAAAACAGTCCCCTTTAAATTTGACTCAAGGTATCCTTTCAAAATTGCAGGTAAACGTGTTTTGTGTTCACAAATCAAGATCCCAAATGTTCTTTCAAAATTCATGAAAATAAAAAATAATTGATTTATACTTTATTAGTATGCGTGAGCTGGTTACCAAGCCGACTAGGAATTTTTTGCGGTGGCGGGCCGCTGGCCACTGGTCCATTTAGCTTGCCGACGGCGGATTTCTTATGGAGTTGTATTTTTCTAATGATGCAATTAAAATATGTATTTTTGACAGATTTAAATAAAGAAAATTTGGGTTTATTTTCGAAAATTGTGTAACAGGCAAAACGCGCAAAACAGTGACTCAAAAAGCGCTAAATTTGAATAAAGTAAAAAGCGAAAAAAAATAATTTTAATTCAAGATTAAAAAAAATTAGAAAATCATCAGGCCTATTCACAGAATAAGTCTAAAAATTGTGAAATATCTTTTTTTAAAAATTTTCAACAAAGTTTTCCATTTCTATGATTTAAAAAAATGCGCTTTTTGGGTGGTCGGATAGCTTTCAATCCAACATGAAACGCGCTGAATTGGCATCGCTGTTTTTGGTTGTTATTTGATTCAAAACTAAAATAAGTTTTGTACCGGTCGTACAAAAATTAAAATTTTTCGCAATTTATTTTTTTTTGTTTCATTTAGCAAATTTAGTTTTTGGATTATATTTTTTTTGCTTCATCAAGACCATTTAGTTTTTGGATTATAACATTTAAATATTGGGATGCCCCACGAAAGATATGAGTAAAATATTTTACTAAGCTACCTGTATAATATCACTTCATACGGATTGGAAATACTAACAATATTTTTTAAAGAAAATGTATTATATTATATAATATTTTTTAATGAAAATGTATTATAAACTTTTTGGTACATATTTTCTACATTTTTTTACAACTACGTATTTTTTAAAATATTTAATGACTGTTGTTTTTTGAAACAATTTTGTTAACTGTCAAAATGAAGTAAAATGCATAAAAATTAAACTGATAAAATCCAAACATTTCATTAAAAAAGATCTGTGGCGTGTTGATTGAATGTAATACAAAAGTTTGTATTAAATTTATTGTTTTTTAAGTAATATGAATGTAATATTATTTTTACTCGTGATTGTATCAGCTTATTTATTTAATTTATGATAAAAACAAATACTTTTATTATCGTTTTTTCCGCTTTTTATCTTTTTAACCTTAAAAAGCACCTTTTCCATTTTTTTTAATTTTCTCTTTTTTTTCTTGTAGCTGATTTTTTTTTTTGTAAATTTTTACCCTTTTCTTACTATTTTTGCGTTTTTTTATTATATTGGTTATGGCAACACTGTCTGTAAAAGCCACAAAATGCTTCTTCACAGTTCAGCAGCAAGCAGCAGACAGAAAAAATGATGTGTACTCTATTTAATTATAATTTCACTAAAATGACGCATTTTTTATTTCTTAACATTAAAAGTGCATACCCCTAGCTGCAAATACAAAAAGTACTTATTTTTTAAATGTATAATTTATAATTAAACACAGTTCTTTATATTTCTTGCCGTCTGCTGCTTGCTGCTGCAGTGTGTGCGACCACCACGTTTTCTCGCATTTAACTGCAGTGCTACCAACAGATTTTTCTGTTTGTTTAGTGCGAAAAAGAATTAAAACCGAAACAACGCGATACCCGGTCACGGAGTGTTTGTAAAAAAATATATATTATAAATTTATTAAATTTAATTGTGTTAAAGTAATTGAATATATGTTTTTTTATTTATTTCAATATGTTCATTAAATAAAATAACATTTCTATGTCAGTTTTTTTGTTTAATCGTTTTTTATTTCAATGGCTGTGTGAAAAAAACTCAAGATGAAGAGAATTTATGGATACACACACGAATACAAAAAAATGTATGTAAAAAAAGCACCCTCTGTGGTAAAATGTTTGTACATACATACATTTGAACATGTATTGATATTATTTCTTTTTTATATTTTTAGCGATCGTTTGCAAAGTAGATTTCAATGGTATGGCGACATCAATCATTTATTTTTTCAAATGTGGTACAATCAACACCAAAATTTTTTTTAACAGCTTAAGAAGACATGTAATTAAGTATATCTTAAACCCGAAGTGAAATAAAAATCATTTACATATATATAATTTTTTTCTGATTTTTATTTACTAAAATTGATATAGGTAGTAATTTTATTCACTAAAATTAGCAATTTTATTTACTAAAATTAGTAATTTTTTTTACTAAATAGGACACAAATTTAAAATATTTATGATTTTTTTAGTAATTATATTTACTAAAACTGTTGTAAATTGCAGTAATATTTACTGTTTTTTTAGTATTTTTCATGTACTACATATTAGTAACAAATTTTAGTATTGATTACCAATTCCTGCACTAGGTCCTTTTGGACTAAAACATTAGTACTCGTAGCTAAATTTTTAGTATTGAATACCCACGTTTTTTTTTGAGTGTAGAAAATTTGTGTAAATTACACAAAATTAGGTCCGTGTAGTTTCGATTACAAAAAAAAATTGGTAAAAAATTTTGTGTTATCGATAACAGTAAAATTTTCTATAGAAACTTTTTGTATCACGCTAACAGCAAGTAAATTTTTTGCAACAGTTTTTCTTATCGATAACAGTAGAATTTTCTATAATAAATTTTTTACTAGCGGTAATAGAAGAATTTTGTAAAGAAAATGTTATCGATAGCAGTAGAATTTTCGATGGAACATTTTGTGTTAGCGATAACGATAGAATTTTAATAGAAAACTCATGTTATCGATAACAATAGAATTTTTCAAAAAAAAAAATTTTTACTGATAACAGTAGAATTTTTAATAGAAAATTTTGTGTTTTCGATAACAGTAAAATTTTTTAAAAAAATTTTTTGTATTATCGATAACAGTAGAATTTTTTATAGAAAATTGTGTGTTATCGATATCAGCAGAAGTTTTCATAGAAAGTTTTTTGTTATCGATAACAATAAAATTTTCAAATAAAATCATGTGTTTTAGATAACAGCAGAATTTTCTATAGAAAAAATTTTTGTCGAATTTTCCAAAGAATTTTTTGTTATCGTTATATAGATAACAGTAGATTTTTCTTAAAAAAAATGTTGTGTTGTGTGCTATAGAAAGTTCTGTATTTATCGATAACAGTGGAATTTTCTTTACAAAGATTTGTGTTATTGATAACAGTAGAATTTTCTATAGAAAATTTTGATTTATCGACAACAGTTTTCAATAGAAAATTTAGCGTTATCGATTGCTGTATTATTTTCTATTAAACATCCTCTGTCATCGATAACAGTAGAATTTACTGCAGAAAATTTTGTGATACAGATTTCATTAGAAGTTTTTGGATAGAAAACTTTGTGTTATCGATAAACTAGAATTTTTTAATAAACATAAAAAAAATTGTGATATTGAATACATTATAATTACAGTACATTTCTTTAGAAATTTTTGTGCTATCGATAGAACAAATTTTTCTATAGAAAATTTTGTGTCATCGATAACACTATCGATAACACAAACATTTCTATGGAAATGTTGATGTTATCGATAGAACAAATTTTTCAATAGAAAATTTTGTGTCGTCAATAGCAAAAATTTTTCATAGAAAATTTTGTGTTATCGATAACAGTAAAACTTCTATAGAAAATTTTGTGTTATCAATAACAGTAAAATTTTAATAGAAAATTTTGTGTTATCGATAAGAGGAGAAGTTTTGTGTTATCGAGTTATGAATAACAGCAGCTTTTCTATAGAAATTTTTTTGTTATCGATTTCATAAGAAGTAGAATTTTGTATAGAAAACTTTATGTTATCGATAAACTAGAATTTTTTATTAAACATTTTGGGTTATCCATAACAGTAAACTACCTTTTCGGAAAAATTTGTGTTATCGATAACTGTAGAATTTTTTTAAAAAAACATTGAGATATCGAATACGGAATAATTTTCTATTGACAATTTTGTGTTATCGATAACGGTACATTTCTATAGAAATTTTTGTGTTATCGATAGAACAAATTTTTTCTTGAACATTTTATGTCATCGATAACACTACATTTCTATGGAAATGTTTGTGTTATCGATGGAACAGATTTTTCTATAGAAAATTTTGTGTCATCGATAGCAAAAATTTTTCATAGAAAATTTTGTGTTATCGATAACAGTAAAGTTGTTATTGATAATTTTGTGTCATCGATAACAGCAAAACTTCTATAGAAAATTTTGTGTTATCGATAACAGTAACATTTTTATAGAAAATTGTGTGTTATCGAGTTATGGATAACAACAGATTTTTCTATAGATTTTTTTTTGTTATTGATTTCATAAGAAGTAGAATTTGGGATAGTAAACTTTGTGTTATCGATAAACTAGAATTTTTTATTAAACATTTTGTGTTATCGATAACAGTAAAATACCTTTTTGAAAAAATTTGTGTTATCGATAACTGTAGAAATTTTATAAAAAAAATTGTGATATCGATTAAATTATAATTTTCTATAGACGATTTTGTTTTATCGATAACAGTACATTTCTTTAGAAATTGTTGTGTTATCGATAGAACAAATTTTTCTATAGAAAATTTTATGTCATCGATAACACTATCGGTAACACTACATTTCTATGAAAATGTTTGTGTTATCGATGGAAAAAATTTTTCTATAGAAAATTTTGTGTCATCGATTTATTGTTATCGATAACAGTAAACTTCTATAGAAAATTTTGTGTTATCAATTACAGTAAAATTTTTAAAGAAAATTTTGTGTTTTTGGTAACAGAAGAAGTTTCTATAGAAAATTTTGTGTTATCGAGTTATGGATAACAGCAGATTTTTCTATAGAAATTTTTTTGTTATCGATTTCATAAGATGTAGAATTTTGGAAAGAAAACTTTGTGTTATCGATAAACTAGAATTTTTTTATAAACATTTTGTGTTATCGATAACAGTAAAATACCTCTTTGGAAAATTTTGTGTTATCGATAACTGTAGAAATTTTATAAGAAAAATTGTGATATCGATTACATTATAATTTTCTACAGACAATTTTGTGTTATCGATAACAGTACATTTTTATAGAAATTTTTGTGTTATCGTAGAACAAATTTTTCTATAGAAAATTTTGTGTCACTGATAACTTTACATTTCTATGGAAATGTTGATGTTATCAATAGAACAAATTTTTCTATAGAAAATTTTGTGTCATCGATATCAAAAATTTTTTATAGAAAATTTTTTGTTATCGATAACAGTAAAATTGCTATTAAAAATTTAGTGTTATCGATAACAGTAAAACTTCTTTAGAAAATTTTGTGTTATCGATAACAGAAGAAGTTTCTATAGATAATTTTGTGTTATCGAGTTATGGATAACAGCAGATTTTTTTATAGAAATTTTTTTGTTATCGATTTCATAAGAAGTAGAATTTTGGATAGAAAACTTTGTGTCATCGATAAACTAGAATTTTTTGTTAGACATCTTGTGTTATCGATAACAGTAAAATACCTTTTTTTGGAAAAATTTGTGTTATCGATAACAGTAGAAATTTTATTAAAAAAATTGTGATATCGATAACAGTACATTTCTATAGAAATTTTTGTGTTATCGAGACAAAAAATGTTTCTATAGAAAATTTTGTGTCATCGATAGCACTACATTTCTATTGAAATATTTGTGTCATCGATAGAACAAATTTTTCTATAGAAAATCTTGAGTCGTCGATTTGGAAAAATTTGTGTTATCGATAACAGTAGAAATTTTATAAAAAAACTTGTGATATCGATTACATTATAATTTTCTATAGAGAATTTTGTGTTATCGTTTATAATACATTTCTATTGAAATTTTTGTGTTATCGAGAGAAAAATTTTTGTGTAGAAATTTTGAGTGTTATCGATAGAACAAATTTTTCTAAAGAAAATTTTGAGTCATGGATAGCAAAAATTTTTTATAGAAAATTTTGTGTTATCGATAACAGTAAAACTTCTATACAAAGTTTTGTGTTATCGATAACAGTTAAATTTGTATAGAAAATTTTGTGTTTTTTGAGATATGGAAAAAACTGATTTTTCTATAAACAATTTTTAGTTATCGATATATCGATTATAAAATGATTTGCCTTAAGGCGCGTTTACACGGGAGAGAAAACTGCTAGACAAACACCAAAAAACGACTCTGTGTACATGTGAATTTGACTTTTTCAATAATTGTGTCGAATCAAATTCCTCTAAAACGTATTATTTCTTACCTTTTTGTTTTGATAATGTTACAGATTTTTGGAAGAGATTGATATTATTTTTGATTTGAAGTCTGTATTTTGTTTAATAAAAAAATTATAACGTAAACAAAATTTATTTTTTTTTAAAGATGATATTTAAAAATGCTAGAGTTGACAAATTTTTCATTTTTCTATCGAGATTTCTTTCTCGTGTGAACGCACCTTTAGAAATATTTTTTTCATTATTTGTGTTATCGATTTTTCTGTCTGTTTTTCTGGTTTCTAGACCAATGTCTAACATCTATCCCAGAATTATGCTACAATTCTCATTCGTTTACTCGACTTCTGTGTGAGTGTGTGATAATAATAATAATTGACTTTAGTGTTGTTTGGCTTAAGTGGCAAATTGAAGAAACATGTTCATCTTTTATAAACTTCTTTAGCATCACATATAAACTGGCTTCAAGCCATTGCCAACCATCGTCCCATTCCATCCATCCATCCGCACCACCACCATCATAATCATGAATGTAACAAATGAATTTTCAAAAAGTTTTCTAGCTAAAAGAAATAAAATCCTTCAAGGCAGTTATTGACTTATTGTTCAACATATTTGCACACACACACTCACCCACTCACACACATGTATAATTTGTTCATATTTGTATTTTCCAACATTTTCAAATTAAAGATGAAAGTGTTTTTGCATTGTCAAAAAACTTCTTTAACAATTTAATAATTTTATAAATTTGTAACCATGTTGCTAAATGTAAAAAGACATGTGTTTAAATTAATTTTCTTTAAAATCCTTAAAATATAAAGAAGATACAATATACATAGATATTAAGTTTAAGTATCGGTTTGAATGTTTAAAATTCACTTATGTGCAAAAATATGTCACAATCAAATCATTTCTTTAGAAATGTCTTTTAATAAAAAAAATATTTTAATATAAATGTTTTGTTGATAAGTATGTCCTTTAGGCAATATATCCTGGACAATGGTCAGCATCATGTACAATGAATTTTTTAAAATACCTTTACAAAACATTTTAATATAGAATTTTTATTGTTATGACAACATTTAAATCTTGATAGATATTTAGGGTATTCTATTTTTATTTGCAACAAAATAAAAATGTAACAATAGTTACAGAAAATTTTAAAAAGGGAGTTTAAATATCAAATATATTAGAATAGTTATACGTATTCTGTAGAGAATTCTATTGTTATCGATGTATCGATAAAATAAAATTTTCTTAAAAATTCTACTGTTTTCGATGTAGCGAAAACACGAAATTTTCTAAACAAAATTTTACTGTTATCGATAACGGGAACATTAAATTTTTTATAGATAATATACTGTTATGATAGTACAAAACTATCTATAAAAAATTCTACTGTTATCGATAACACGAAATTTTCTGTAGAAAATTCTACTTTTATCGATAGCACGAAATTTTTAATAGTAAATTCTAATGTTTTCGATTACACGAAATTTGCCATAGAAAATTCTACTGTTATCGATAATACAAAATTTGCTATAGAAAATTCAACTGTTATCGATAACACAAAATGTTCCATAGAAAATGTTACTGTTATCGATAACATAAAATTTTCTATAGCAAATGTTACTGTTATCGATAACACAAAATTTTCTATAAAAATTCTACGTTTATTGATAACACAAAATGTTTTATAAAAAATAGAAACAAATTTTCTAAAGAAAATTCTGCTGTTGCGGATAACACAACATTTTATATAGAAAATTTAGCTGTAATCGAAAACACAAAATGTTCCATAAAAAATTCTAACGTTTACGACAGCAGCAAATTTTAATAAAAAAATCTACTGCAACCGATAATACAAAATTTTTTAATGAAAATTATACTATTATCGATAACACTAAATGTACCGTAGAAAATATTACTGTTATCGATAACACACAATTTTTTATAGAAAATTTTACTCTTTAAAAAAATTCGAAAGTCATCGATAACAAAAAATTTTCATAGAAAACGTTACTGTTATTGATAAAGCAAAATTGTGTGTAGAAAATCCTACTGTTATCGATAACACAATAATTTTCAATAGAAAATTTTTTTTTTTATTATTCAATAGGAAACGTTACTCTTATTGATAAGCAAAATTGTGTGTAGAAAATTCTACTGTTATCGATAACACAAAATTTTATATGCAACATTCTACTGTTATCGATACCACTAAATTTTCAATAGAAAATTATTTGTTATCGATAACAATATTTTTTTTATAAAAAAAAGTAGCATTTTTTTATGGAATATTTCATGTTATCGATTACAGCTTTATTTTCTATAGAAAATGTTTTGTTATCCACAATAGAATTTTTTTTAGAAAATTTAGTATTATCGGCAGCAGTAGAATTTTTTATTGAGTAAAATTTTTTATAGAACATTTTGTGTTATCGATAACAGTAGAATATTTATAGAAAATTTTGTGTTATCGATAACAGTTGAATTTTCTATAGAAAATTTTATAAATTTGTAAATCTGGATTCACAATGATGGAGGTCTCTGTGCCAGAGAGTGGATTTTGTTCGTTTCTCTTTCGGACTTACACATTTTTTGAATAATGTCTTATCTATTTTTAGAGATGGTACTCTGTAGTACAGAGTACCACATGATACAAAATTTTCTATAGAACATTTTACTGTTATCGATATCACACAACTTCCTATAGAATCTGCTGGTGTTATCGATAACACAAAATTGTCTATAAAAAATCAATTGTCATCGACAACACAAAGTATTCTAAAAAATGATACTGCTATCGATAACACAATAATTACTAAAGAAAATTATTCTTTTATCGATAACACAAAATTAGCAATAGCAAACTCTACTATTATCGATAACACAAAAATTTCTATTTGACATTCAACTATTATCCATAAATTAAATTGTCTTATAGAAAATTATACTGGTTTCGATAACATCAAATTCTTTATAGGAAACTCTACTATTATTGATAGTACCAAATTTTCTATACAAAATTTTTTATGGATAATTCTACTGTTATCGATATCACAAAATTTTTTGTCGAAAGTTCCACTGTTATCGATAATAAGGAATTTTCTATAGAAAATTCTACTTATATGCATATCACAAAAATGTCTAAAAAAAGGTCACTCTATAGAAAATTCTATTGTAATCGATAACACGAAATTTCTGTAGAAATCCCACTGTTGTCGAAAACACATTCTCTAAAGAAAATTCTACTATTATCGATAGTACAAAATTTTCTATATAAAATTTTTTATGTAATCGATACCACTATATTTTTTGTCGAAAGTTCTACAGTTATCGAGGAATTTTCTACAGAAAATTCTACTATTATGGATAACACAAAAATGTCTACAGTTATCAATTTGACACGATTTTTCACAGAAAATTTTGCATTCATCGATAACTATTGATTCTATTGAAAATTCTACTATTGACTATAACACACAACTACGTATAGAAAATTATACTGTTATCGATAACACAAAATTTTATACCGAAAATTCTCCTGTTGTCTAAAACACAAAATTTTCTATGGAAAATTATATTATTCTAATTATTTACAACTCCTTTTTAATAAATTCAACCTAACCGAGAACTGGTAACAAAGGCCTTCGTCTCGTTGTAGCGAAAAAACCAAGGGTTCTGGTGGGAATTGAACCCACGACTCCCACGTTCAAGAGCTAGCACGCTACCAACTAGCCTACGGGGGCCCCTCTAATATCAATTATATATATTTTTTTCTTTAAAATTCAACTGTTATCGATAGCATAACATTGCTTTTATAGATAACACTAAACTTTGCTTACAAAATTCTGCAGTTATCGGTAACACAAAATTTTTAATAGAAATGCTAAATTTTTTGGACAAATTTTATCGATAACACAACATTTTTTATTAAAAATTCTACTTTTATCGACAACACAAAATTTTAGTGTTATCGATAACTCAACAAATTTCTATTGAAAATTCAACTGTTATCGATGATACAACATTTTCTATAGAAAGTTCTAGTGTTATCGATAGCACAAGATTTTCTATAGAAAATTCGACTGTTTTAAAAAAAAAATGCCTCTGTTATCGATAAAACAAAATTTAAAAAAAAAAATACTGTTATCAATAACACAAAATTGTATGTAGCAAAATTCCACTGTTATCGATAACACAAAGTAATCTAGAGAAAATTCTAATCTTATCGATAACACAGAATTTTCTATAGAAAATTCTACTGTTATCGCTAACATAAAATTTTTTATTGAAAATTCAACTTTTATCGATAACATAAAACTTCTTATAGAAAATTCTGCTTTAATTTATGCACTAAATTTCTTTATAATATTTTGTTGTTATCGGCAACACAAAATGTTCTATTGAAAGTGTTACTGTTATTGATAATACAAAACTTTATTTACAAAAATCTACTGTTATTGGTAACTCAAAAAAATTTTATAGAAAATTCAACCCAAAATTTTCTATCAAAAGTTTAACTTTTTTTGACAACACGAAATTTTCTTTAAAAAAATTCTATTGTTATCGAAAACACGAAATTTTATATTGAAAATTCTACTGTTATCAATAATAGAAAATTTTCTTTGTAAAATTCTAATGCTATCGATAACTTAAAAACTGTTTATAGGAAATTCAACTATTACAAAGGTTGACAAAATTTGGACTTTTTCAATTTGCCTGACCTTTGACAACTGAATTATATGGATCTGTTATCCAATTGTTTCCATCAGCTCGCGATCGCGAGCAAATCGCTGTTAAAGAGTCGAAAAAGTGCGTTTTTTACCAATTTACCAAATGTTTTACCAAAGATTCCTTAGGCTATATCTCGAAAATTAGAGCTGACCCAAAAAAACGGGAACCAGATTTGAAATCAGCGTACCCCTAATACCCAAAATCAGAGCCCGGGCAAAAAAAAAGTGTTGCCCTGTGTTATCGATAACACAAAATTTTCTATAGAAGATACTAGTGTTATCGATAACACAAAGTTTTCTACAGAAAATTCTAAAGTTATCGATAACAAAAAATTTCCTATTGAAAATTCTAGTGTTATCGATAACAAAAATGTCCTATAGAAAATTCTAGTGTTATCGATAACAAAAAATTTCCTTTAGAAACTTCTAGTGTTATCGGTAACAAACAATTTCCTATAGAAAATTCTAGTGTTAACAAAAAATTTCCTGTCGAAAATTTTAATGTTATCGATAACAAAAAATTGTTTATAGAAAATTCTAGTGTTATCGATAACATAAAATTTTTTATAGAAAATTCTAGTGTTATCGATAACACGAAATTTTATAAAGAAAATTCTACTGTTCCTAAAAAAGTTTACTCTTATCGATAACACAAAGTTGTCTATGGAAAATACAACTGTTATCGATAATACAAATTTTTCTTTAGTAAATTCTGCTGTATTCGATAACTTTTTTTTTTGTAAATCTATTGTTATCTATAACTCACAATGTTCGTTACAAAATTCTACTGTCATCGATAATAAAATATTTTTATGGAAAATTCAGCCGTTGTCGACAATAACAAATTTTCTATTGAAAATTCTGCTGTTATCGATGTATCGATAACAGAATAACTTTAATTTTTCTATATTTACAGAGTATATGATAAATTCTAACCATAACTTATTTCAAATTCAGGTGTCAAAACACCAAAAACATTTATTAGAAAAACTGCAAAGTAAGATTGTTTTTCCAATCACATAAGTGAAAAATAATTTAATACTTCAAAACTTTACCGACACTTTTAATGGCCATAATAATTTATTAAATAAAACCAATTCTCTAACAGAAAACTAAAAAAACTAAAAAAAAGTGGAAAAGTAAATAAATTGAATTATCCTTAAAAGAAAACTTTAACACAAACAAGTGTCATAATATGCTTTAAAAACAAATTTCATAAATAAATTAAGATATTTACCACACACCACATACACACACTCGGAAGATACTCTGGAAATAAATAAGACCACTTTGGCCATTTATTTTAATAACTGAAAATTTCATTTAAACCATAACTACAGATCATAAAGCAATTATCTACATGTGGTCAAGTCATCTTAATGGATAAAAATTACTGACACACACGAAAATACACATCCTTTTTCTCTGTTTTTGGACATTTACCATATAACATATATGTATGTATGTGTCTGCATGTTAAATATCTTTATTAATTTGTGCAGAATAGTATGGCATACAGAGGACGTTTTAGTAGTGCAGAGATCATTGTGAGATTTTTAATGAAAAATGTTGTAAAAAGGATTTTAGTCTTAAGTTGCTTGTTGTTCTTGTTGTTTTTCCATACAGTTTAACAACCCAGTTAACAATTTAATTGCATTTTTTTTTGCCCATTTTGCTTATCAACATAACACAACTTTTTAATATTACTTTAGGGTAGGATTTTGAAAGAATGAAGTCACTTAATAAAAATCAAAAGAAAATTCCAACAAAAATAGAGAAAATTCTAATTTGAAATTCAGAATTGCCTTAATGAAGTTACACACAAAAAAAAATAAAAAAATTGTGCCAGTTTTTGGTTTAATTACAACCTATAAAGTGGTTTTGGATAACTTACCAAAGTTTTTGCTTTAAAAAACTTAGGTAAATTATCCACCACTTTATAGGTTGTATTATCCCCAAAACGTACACAATTTTTTTATATTTTTTTTTTGTGTGTGTAAGAAATGTTCAATTAAAATTCAGAAAAGCTTTATTAAATTTTGGAAAAACTCAATTGAAACTTAGAAAAGCACATTTAAAGATAGGAACAGAACAAGCTCGGCACGACTTTTTCCATACGATTTGACAGTTAAAAACCGTGACCGGCACGACAAAAAATTAAAACTTATTTTATTTTATCTCCGGGTTCTCTCAATCTCCCTCCCTCTCACATTCCAGGGATGCCGCATTTTCACAACAATTTTTTATTTTTTCATTCACAATGGTGTAACAAACGTACAGTAGTGCCAACTTAATCACATTAACGATGTGATAAGCGATTTTTTTCCGTAAAATTACACTAATTTTATTAAAAGTTAGCACCACTGAACAAACAAATGACATATTTTGCCGTCGCCGTCCCACGTCATTGTTTTGGGCCTATATTCTCCGGCAACGTCAACCGTCCCCCGTGCCGTGCTTGTTCTGTTTCTACCTTAAATTGGATTTGTTTTAGGAACATTCAGTAAAAAATCAAAAATATCCAATTAAAGTTTTAAAAAGTTCAATTAAAATTAATTCAGAAAAGCTCAATTAAAATAACAATAAAATTTAGAAATGCTAAAAAAAATAAGTAAGAGTGTTAAATTCGGCTGTGCCGAATCTTTTATACCCTCCAATATGCAAATAAATAAAAAAAAATTGCAGGGGCGTCTTCTTTTTTTTTGGGAAGGGGAGGGGGGGTCGGTAGTGGTAATTGGGGGGCACAATTCCTCTCGAATAAGTGTTAAAAAAAATAATTCTTATGCTTTTTGCACTAAAGAAATACAAATTTATCATTATATAAAAAAAAAAAAAAAATATTCCACGCCCATAAAAGGGGGGGGGGGGGGGCGGACCGTAAAACGATATTTTCTAATTCCGTGGGTCTAAATGCAGGACCTTGAACTTCTTGTAGCATAAAAATGTTGGATTTGTTAAACAAAAACACAAAAAATCATGTAGAAATATGATATTTTTCAGAGGTTGGTTTAGTTCTTCAAGGGGGAACTTTTTCCCCCTGGTCCGATTTTGCCCATCTCCGACCTTAACCAGACTATGAACATAAGACATATATGTGCCAAATTTCAGGAGTCTGTCACTTTTATTTTGGACTGTATCGTGTCTTCCACAGACGGACGGACGGACGGACGGACGGACAGACGGACGGACGGACGGACAGACGGACGGACGGACAGACGGACATCGCTAGAATGTCTTAGAATCGATCACTGATCAATAATATATATACTTTATGGGGTCCTAGACCGATATTTCGATGCGTTACACACGGAATGACAAAGTGAGTATACCACCATACTGTAGTTGGAGGGTATAAAAAAATCAAAAAAACTGACTGACATATTCATTCATCATCGCGCTGCCCAAACTGCTGGGCAGGGCGCCGGAAAGTGAACCTACATTCCAAACTTTAAGATTAAAATGTAGGTTCGCCTCCTGTAAAATAGATCCCCTAAAGCTAGATTTTTTCCAGTGTTGATTCCAAGGGGATAAATATGATAAGAAAGTATACTGTGGTACATTTTTAATTTCCTGATTTCCAAAAACAGATCCGCTAGGACTGGGTTTTTGAAAATTCCGATTCCAAGGGTACTTTTGGTACTTAGGCTAGATTTTTTCCAGTGTTGATTCCAAGGGGATAAAAATGGTAAGAAAGTATACTTTTGTACATTTTTAATTTCCTGAAATAAGGGTCATAGAAACTTGAAATGGAAAGTCAAAAAAAAAATCCGCTAAGACAAGGGTGGTAAAAGTGGTGAAAAAATGTACTTTTGGTACTTTTTTTATTTCCTGAAGAAATGGTCATAGAAACTTGAAATTCGCAATGTAGGAACCTTAGGGGAGAAAAATATTCTGGAATAAATAATTTTTTGATGAAATGGGTAAAAATGTATACAGTTGGTACTTTTTATATATACACCAAAAAAAAAAACGTGGGTATTCAATACTAAAAATTTAACTAAATTTAGTCCAAAAAGGACCTAGTGCAGGAATTGGTAACCAATACTTAAATTTGTTACTAATATTATTCAAAACCAGTAAAAATTACTAATTTTAGTACTTTGAAGATACTAAAATTAGTAACTAATTAGTAGATTTTGGTACAATATCACTTACTAAACCTTTTACTGTAGAATTATTTTGAGTGTACTGAAGTAATGATCCTTGACACCTGATAATTGGAATGTAGGATCCTTCAGTGAATAAAACATTCTGGAAAAAGAATTTTTTGAAAATTCCGTTTCTAAGGTTCGTAAAAGGAGTAAAAAATTGTATGTTGATACTTTTTTTATATCCTAATATAATGACACTTGAAATTTGGAATGTATGATCCTTCGGTGGAAAAGTCTGAAAAAAGTACTTTTTGGAAATTTCGTTTCCTGGGAGGTAAAAGAGATAAAAAAGTGTACTTTTGGTAATTTTTATGTATCCAGAAATAATGTTCCCAGAAACTTAAAATTTGGAGTCGGAGAAAAAAATATTCTGACAAAAATACTTTTTGGAAATTTCGTTTCTTAGGAGGGGTAAAAATGGTAAAAAATGGTAAAAAAGTGTTCTTTTGGTACTTTTTATATTTCCTAAAATACTAATTCTAGTAACTTGAAATTTTGAATGCGGGTTCAACTCCCGGAAAATATGGGATTTTTGGCAATGTTGGTTCTAAGGGATTTAATGGGTAAAAAAGTGTTTTTGGTAATTTTTTCATTTCCTGAAATATTGGTCACTTGAAATTTGGAATCTAGGATTCTTCAGTAAAACAAAAAAACATTCTGGAAAAAGTACTTTTTGAAAATTCTGTTAGTACTTTTTATATTTTCTGAAATAATGGTCTAGAAACTTGAAATATTAAATGTAGGAACCTGGAAAAGTACTTTTTGAAAATTCTGTTGGTACTTTTTTTATTTTCTGAAATAATGGTCTAGAAACTTGAAATTTGAAATGTAGGATTCTGGAAAAAGTACTTTTTGGAAATTCCATTTCTAAGAGGGTAAAAGATTTAAAAATGCCTAATTTTGGTGTTTTTTTTTATTGTATTCGGTAAAAAAATATTCTAGAAAAAGTACTTTTTTAAAAAAGTGTGCTTTTGGTACTTTTAATCTTTCCGGAAATAATGATCCTAGGCACTTGAAATTTGAAATGTAGGATCCTTCGGTGAACAAAAACATTCTGGAAAAGGGACTTTTAGAAAATTCCGTTTCTAAAGTGGTAAGAAATGTGTACTTTTGGTACATTTTATATATCCTAAAATAATGGTCCAATAAACATGATATTTTAAATGTACGATCCTTCGATGAAAAATCATTCTGGAATAATCCTCCAGTAGATATAACATCCAAGAGAAGGACATATTTTCAAATTTAGATGGAATGATAATTTTTACTCAAATTTTTTTTTTCTAAATTTTTTTTTACTCAAACTTATTTTTATTCAATTTTTTTCACTGACAATGATTATTTTTCACTCAAAATATTTTCCTTCCAATTTCATAGGGTAAATTCTTTATAAGGACTCAAAAATTGTCAAGATAATTTTTTACCGGCATGCATTACACATGGAGTAACAAAGTGATTTTGATTTATTCATATCTTATTTTAGTTTAAGGAACACATTCTTTCAAGTTCATGCTTATGTGTTCATATTTCAAAAAATACACATTCCCTTAATTTGAATGTCTCTTAATTCTTATAGTTGGAAACCCAAAAAACCAAAACGAAAAAAAGAGCTGAAACACAAAAAGTCAACATGAGCTCATAATTCAAATTTAATTGAAGCTCTCTACCGTCTACCCCACCTTTCTAAACCCTTTTTCATATATAACTTGCCCCTTTTTGCGAAAAACACGTCGCCTTTACTCGTAATGTGTTTTTTTTTTTGCATGTAAATTTTATTCCTACAATTGATAATATTCTGCAACTCAACTGATAACATTTAATTTAATGCCCGAGGTCGGAAATATTCCATTTATTATTGGATTATAAATGCGGTATAAAACAACACAAAAAATTTTAAAACTTTTTGCCAACTACAATTTTAACTACTATAGAGAGACTATTCGTCTGTATGTCCGTCCGTATGTCTGTTAGCTGTGATTTGATGCCAGGATAACAAGTTCACTCAGTGCGCTTACTTGATTTTTTTTTTGGAAAATAAAAGGAACAAAACTCACCAAAAACTCATTCAGTCGTGGGTAATAGTCAGTTTTGCATATTTATTTGCCTTGCCTATTACCCAAATGCTGGAACAGAATATAAATTTGTTTAAAATTTTACAGTTTTTGTTTAACATACATATTACTAAGGTTTTCGCTTCTGCTTGTTTTAATAAAATATCAACAGTCTTACAATTAGTTTTGGATTTTTCATATAAAATGCGTTTTTTTTTATACAGGGTTACCAAGTATTTTTAAAACAGTTTAAAGAACTGAAAAAAAAGAGAAAATTTGTCGCTGCCTATAGAACCAGTAGATGATACCAAACCAACTTCATTTTAAGTTCCTTTTAGCTAAAAATTTGTTGGAGAGTATCCCTGACTAAGCATTCTTTGAATTTCATCAAAAAGTGCTTTTTGAGCACCAATTCTATTTGTTCCAGCCACAAGACCTGGAACTGTTTGTACATTGCAAAGTGCACTTTGCAGTACCGAAGTAAAATTGTTTACCCAATTTTACCCTCTTACAAAGGAAGTATCTTAACCAGTGTTGCCATTTCCAAAATGAAGAAAAGCGCCAAAATTTTGGAAAAAAAGGGTAAAAATTTACAAAAAAAAAAGGTAAAAATGCGCCAAGAGGAAAAGTCAAAATTGAAAAATTTATTTTGAAAATGTACTTTTTCACTACGAAAAGAACAATTAAAAAAGGGTAAAAAGGTGTAGAAGTGGAACATAAAAAGGGTAAAAAGCGCCAAAAAATTTTTTTCGCCAAAAAATTTTTTTCGTGAATTTACTAAATTTATTGAGACAAAACTAAAAAGAAAATTGAAATTCAAATTACTTAAATAATATTAAGATAACAATTAACACAAAATTTTAAATAAAAATATTTGTCTTTATAAAAAATAAACAATTTTCAAATAAATCTGTTCCATTGTCGAGCTCATCACGTCAACAAAACTTTTTTTTTTTTATAAAATACCTCTTTTGTGAATGATATTTGATAGCTTTGATTTTAATAAATTTGACTGTAAATACTTGAAGGCAGTTCATAATTTTTCCAGAAAATTTCAGAACTGTTTTAAAATACAACAGTCCAGAAAAACGTACAAAAATTGTAGTTTTGCTACAAAAAATTCAGTAAATATTTGCTGAAAGACCTTAACAAAAAAATAATCAACAAAAAGAAATAATAACAAAATCACAAAGTTTTTATAAAAAGCACCAAAAGCGTCACGAAAAAATAAAAAAGCGCCATGAATACCCGTTTTTTTAAAAAAGGGTATTCGTAAAAAACTCCGGGTAAAAAGACTAAAAAAGCACCAGAAAATACCCGAAAAGCGTCAAAATGGCAACACTGATCTTAACCCTTATTACGATTTGCATGAATTATATATATAAAAAAGACAATTCTAAGGTTGGCGTGTCTCCGCTTATCGGCCATATTTGGGATTTAAAAATGCCGAAAAAATCATTTTTTGGATTTTTAAGCCATTTGTTTCTAAGAAACTACCCAAGCAGAAATTGGCGACGGTTCTAAAAAAAAGTGTTCTGAAAGCACTGTAACAAAATAATAGCATCCTCAAAACGCTTAGGGGGACACTTAATATCTCCGACTGACGTGTGGAACTCTCTGCCAAATAGGATTCTCGGCTTTATTAGAAGCCTGAATATTTAGGGCACCCTTTTTTTTTTTTTTAGGCTGCACAATAGATCTTTTAGGTCGCAGTGCATAGGGCCTCTTTAATCTAATCTAATCTAATCCTCAAAACGCTATTTCCAAAAGCTTTGCGAACGTTTTTGAAAAGTGTTCTGAAAGCACTATAACAAAAAGAAAGCAATCTATAAACGTTTTTTCAAACGCTTTGTGCGCGTATTCGAAAATCTTTTTAAGAGTTCTTCAGATTTTTTTTTTAATTTCTAAGTTCCGAAACTATTTTTGAATAACCATTTTTTGTCAATTTTTTGTTTTGTTTTTTAAGTAAAAAAAATCATAAAAAATGTGTTTAGATTATTTTTTTAATTTTCTAAGTTTTGTTGGAGTAAAAACAATTTTTTTTTCAGATTTCAATTTGTATCAAACAATTTATTATAACCAAACTAAAACAGAAATTCTTCACTTTGGATTTTAAAGCGCTTTGACGACTTTTACAAAAACGTTCTCAAAGCTCTTTTTACATCGCTTTAAACCTAGCGTAGATCGATGTTATCATTCGCATCATCTGAAGGCACTTTGAAGTTGGTAAACAGAGCTCTAATACAACCGCGTACAACGCTGTTGCGATTGTATTGTTCTGACTGGGTATTTGATGTTTTTTTTATGCCTCTCCAACGGCGGCATAACCTCGTAAAAATTCGGCTTCGCTAAATACTTTTCTCATGAAAATGTGTAAATTTTGGGGGGTATTTATATGTAGACATAGACCTACGATATCGATATGAATACGAAATAATCTGTATTAAATTTAAGTCGACAAGTATTGTTGCTCTAGATGATATTCCTGTTAGTTTGGGAGTTATAGAAATTTTTCGAAGGTCCACATTGTTTCATGAGGGGACAACGAATTTTTTAAACACTGATATGACTAATAAGCCAACACACCCAACCTTAAAATCGTGTCTCTTATACATATTTTAAGTTTCAGGCAAATCGGTTCATAAGGATTGAGATACCTCCCTTGTTGGAATGTTTTGTTCCGATGGAGGCTCCTACTCTTCAAAAATCAAGTTTTTATGGTCACTGTTTCAGGTGATCGAAAAAGTACACTTTTTAACACTCTTTCGAAATGTTCTAAAAACTGCATTCGTCAAATCGTTTTTTTGCTGGGGGTTTCTACATTTCTAATCCATTACCCTTTTTAACCTATTAAAATCAAAATTTCCGAAAGGTTCTTCTTCAAAATGTTTTTCTCGGCTGGATTTCAAATTTCAAGTTTCTATAACCATTTTTTCAGAAGAAAAAAGTACTAAAGTACACTACTTTCCCCTAATTGCCTTCATTGAATCTGAATTTCCAAAAAGTGTCTTTATCGAAATGTTTTTTTTTTGCTGAAGGATCCCGCATTTAAAATTTTTAGTTTCTGTGACTATTATTTTAGGAAATATAAAAAAAGTACCAATGATCATTATGTATTCCTTTTTTTTTTAGGTTATGTTGAATGTATTAAAATTTTTGAGGTGTCCTTACATTTTCGTTCATAACTTTTAAACAGCTGAAACGATATCGCTCAAATGCAATACCAAACTTCTAGGGAGAACTCCCAATAAATAAGTTAAGTTTCAGTCATCTCTATGTAATATTTTGGCGGTGATCGCCATTTCCACAGACAGACTGACGGACAGACGCACGCCGCTAGAATGTCTTAAAATCGATCGGGAATCATGAAAATATAAACTTTATGCGGTCCCAGACCGATATTTAGATGAGTTACAAAGTGGATGGTATAAATACTGACTTGCAATTGGTGGATATATTGTCTGGAAGCCAAATCCTAACGATCCTAATATTTTATATATAATGAAAAAAATAATTATTCTAGTTCGAGGTCATATATTTTTCCAATTATAAATAAACATAACAAGCACTTATGTTAACTCTACTTTCTCTCGTGGTATATTCTCCGAACAAATACTCATAAAGTTTCTGCTTTCAAAAATTTGGTAATTTCAGGATTGTATTGACGATCGTTTCGGGAATTTTCCAATTATTTCTCATCATCAGAGTTCCTTAGAAAATTATGGTAATACTATTGTGGTACAAACAACAAATTTTCGTTGTCTAAAAAATTCTGATGATTATAAATAAATTCAAAACTTCCGAAATGATCGTCAAATTAATCCTGAACATTACCAAATTTTTGAAAGCAGAAACTCTTGTTGGGAGAATACTGTAAGAGAGAAAGTAGAGGCAACATAAATACTTGTTATGTTTTTTCATAAGGGGGAAAATAAATAACCTCGAACCTAAATAAACTATTTTTCATTGCACAATAAAAAGGCTGAAGGGAGTGGCAAAATCAAAAAAAGAAACACTAATCTATGAATTATTAGGGAATCTTCAGAATATCCTAGCGGGTGTCACTGTGAAGTCGGATTTTATACTTTTGGTCTGTGAGCGGAGGATTGCTAGGCCATTGACCATATTATTCCACTACTGGATAAAATGGCCTTAAATTACACGCCCCTTCTTATTTATATAGTATGTTGTTTGCCTGTTTCGCATTCACTCAAAAACAGCTGAACCGATTTTCTTAAAATTTTCACTACAGATAGTTCTAATCATATAAGACTATGATTGAATAAAGGGGCGTAAATTTCCACGCCCCTTTGTACTATACACGGATATTATGTCTGCCAGTGTCGCAATCACGAAAATACTGCAGAACCGATATTGTTGAGATTTTCACTACTGATAGTACTAACCGAGCGGCAACTATATTATTCAACAACTCGGCAAAGGGCGGAAAATGCACGCCCTTTGTACTATTGTACTATACGAACGTTTAAAATTTCAATAGAGGTATTTAGAGATCTGTCAATGTAGCAAAAGAGTACTTTTTTCAAAAAATTCATGTATTTTGAAAGGTTTTTTTACCACCAGTACCAGGGCTGGCAAGTGGGACTCCGAACAATCCGAAAAAAAAAAAAATTTGATTCATTTAAATGATACACCCTGTACAAATAGTTAAATATAAGCTTTCTTCTCTATATTCTGGAAAGTTTTTTTTTTTGCAAAACCGTTTATAAAATCTATCCTTGTTGATCATTTTGTCAAATGATAACACCAGCAGCTGAGTACCAAACATCAAATTGGTCATTCCTTCGTTACTAAAATATATATAATTTTTTTTTCCATTCATCCTTGTTTTGTAACTTGTATGACTAGACGACAGGAAATGTATTTTTATGTTTTTAACTCAAATAAAACAAACAACAACATATTAAATTTGCATGAATTCTACTACGACTACGACGTACTGTAGACTGACATGTTGCTCGCGCTTAACTACTAACTCTGGAGGAAATGGGGTGAACAAAAAAAAATGGTCACATCACTTGCGTCCTTATCAAATGAAAAAAAAAAAAAATAAGAGTGGGAAGTATAAATTGTAGAGATGTGAAATAGCTACAAAATGCCCAAGAGGGATTAGCTGTAAATCGTTTGTCCTTTTTATTTATTTTTTTTGTGCATGGTGTACCAGTGATTTTAGATCCACAACAATTTTAAACTGCCACACAAAGTATTCCTGCTTTAGTATGGAGCAATAATTTTAACCGAGTGACACTTTTTTTGCAGTTGTGTTAGAGATTTTTGTACATATTTTTAACTTATTCTTATGTTCAACAAATGTATGTTTTTGTCGAGGACTCGTATATTTTAGAGAGGTCCAATGTATGATATATTTACAAAACCGGTTTTAAAATATTTAAAAAAATACGAGATAACCCAATAAAACAAGAGAGAATCACACTAAAAATAACTGCGACATTAGTAAACATCATTAATCAGAAATTCATAGTGGTAAGGTTGGATGCGCGTTCGCCCTTCGGCGAATTAACTCGGAGGCCATAATGCCCATTGAGATTCCCTTAATTCTATTTCCCTTCTCCCCCTCTGATACAAAGTTCTACTTCTCAACATGTGCTTCACAGACTCCTCCTCCTCCACTACCCCACAACTTCTACAATAGTCCCTATCAGATATTCCCATGCACACGGTCATCTGGCCAATTATACAGTGTCCTGTAAGTACTCCTACTAATAGGTTAACCGTTTGCTATAAGTAAGAAGACTTTTTGTCCTTTTGTGATTTGGCAGTGGCCACACGATTTTCATTATCCTGCACGTAGTCAGTGATATCCGCCTATCCTTCATTCTATTCTCAGATATTATATTCTTTGAGAGTATCTTAAGCGCTGATTCCATGAGTACGCTAATCGTTGGTAAAATCTTACCTTTTATTAGGATCACAACGTCGTCAGCGTAGGCACCCACCTTGATACACATTCCATTGAGTGACTCAAGGATAGTGGGATACCCTGGCTTGAAATAAAACCGACCACACATATGTTTATTCTCACTATGCTGAGTATAGGTATCAGTTGATCTCACAGTACATAGGTTAGGTTGTAAGTGGCTAATTGTTAAAGAAAATGGAACGAATGATAGACTCATATTTGCGCAGATTGATTGACCCGAGGTCGCTTTCGACTAGGCAATATGCATACCTCCACTGGAGTTTTACATATAGGTACAAAGAGAATTAGTATTTAGTTATTAATTTTAATGGAAATGGTATGGGAAATCGGGATAGGAAACATGGAACAGGTTACCCTTCCAGTTCGAGGAAGAGAGCTGCCTCGACTGGATTGGTCCATAATGAACTAGGTGTGAGTGTCGAGGGCCGGACCGGGCACTCGAAGAGGTGAATGGTGTAGTGTGGTGCAGAGTTGCAAAGGGGGCAGGCATCCGAGACGTCAGGGTTAACTCTGGGTAGGTAACTGTTTATCCCCCAAGAGTAACCTGACCTGGGTTGGGACAATGTCGTATGGACCTTACGTTGCAGGCTCTTTTTGGATTCAAAAAGGGGAGGGGGCCTGCCACCTAATACGACGTTGTCTCTCATCCTCCCAATGGACTCCGAGATGATTTCGGAATGGAGACGGGCCTGCTCCTCTTTTAAGTTGCCACTCTGTACAAGGTTAGGTGACCTACTGTCGATTTCTCGGAACCTCAGGGAATAAAGAGTAAATAAACAGTGTGGAATCATTGTCTGGGTGGACTGATTTAGAGACATAAGGTAGCTGTGGCTTTATCACGAAAGTACAGAGAATGGCGTTGATCGTACCCACTCATCGTAAACCACCCACGGCTGCATTAGAAATCCTCCTTCCCCTAATACAAATGGACATATTGGGTAAACAGTATGCGGCTACGTCGGAAATTCGACTGAATAGCACACTACAATAGAAGAGCAGCGATTGTGACCATAGCAAGATCTTGAAGAAAATAGCATCATCATCATAAGCTCTACAACCCAGGGTGGGTCTTGGCTTTCTCAAGTAGCTTCTTAAACTCGTCTCTTTCAAACGCCTTACGTTACCATCCTCTCATGTTAATCGACTTAAAGTCCTCTTCTACATTATATATTCACCTTAACTTTGGTCTGCCTTTTAGTCTTCTACCTTCAGGGTTACGGTTCATTATCATGTTGATGGGATTATCGGTGTATTAGTCCCCGTTCCAATTCGATGGTAGTTGCTGTAATTACCGGACACTGCCTTATAGGAAAGCACGCAGAGAGGTTAAATTTGCCGTCAAATTCCTAAGTTGCATGGATGAGGAGGAGTTGGAAACACAGGTCCAAGTCGTAGTGAAATTGTCGGCGGCGGCGGCTGAGGCAAAAAATGTCGTTGGCGGCTTAAAGCCGGCTGAAGCCGATGATTTCTTAAAAAATTACAAAAGTACTATAAACTGGATTAAAAACACACAATTTTTTTTAATTGTTTTGATTTAGTTTTGTAATGTAACTGGATTTATTGGCCTTATTTTGAACGTTTTATTTGTTTTGTGGTTCAACCTCTAAATTGATAAGCTACGATTTCGAAGCCGTTTTCAAAATACTTTTGATTTGTTTTAAAAATGAAGTCATAATCAATTGAATAGGTATTAAGTGAACCAAAATATAGGAAAAATCATAATTTTAATATATTTTGGAACAAATAATACATTTTCTTCTAAAAATATCGGCTAAGTCGTTAGCCGAAATAAGCCGCATCATTCGGCGGCGGCTTGAAGTCAAAAATTAAGTCAGCGGCGTCGCCAAGCCGGCTCCGAGCCACACGACTTGGACCTCTGGTTGGAAACTATCGAACACTTAATTTGATATGCCCAGCACTTTCTAATCAGAGACTTTCTTAACTTAGATCTAGGGAGCTGCACGATCTTTCTGATTCGTCGCATGTCAAATTTCAATATCTTAAGAGTTTTATAAGGTGCTCAAATTGGTTTAATGGCAGAGATTAGTAGATACACGTAAGTCTACCACGGTGCCCTGGATAGGATTTAAATAAAATGTTGGTGTTACTCCAATTTTAAAGTGAATTATGTTTTTAGAAGATAAAAGAAAGAAAATGAGCCAAAAAAAAAAAAAAAAGTACTAGGCGCTTTTTTTTTGGCGGGCAAAACGATGAATTTAAAAAAAAAAAAAAAGAATTTATTCTTTCAAATGCATTAAAATTTGTATATGCGGATGTAAATTCATCACATATTTACTTATCATTTAGATTTAGATATATATGTAACATATTTTTTCAGATATGAGACTTAAGTAAAAGAATAATTTCGCTATTAATTGACACTAAATGAAATATGTCCTTGTAAATTATTTATAAATGTAAATTCTTAAAAGTTTTCAGTGTACTACTCAGACGGACAGCAGAGCACAAAGTTGCCTCAGTTTAGACCAGCGATGTCCAAAAAGTTTTTGCATTAGTATTAGTGAGCACGAGAGAGACTGCACTGAGCAAAAATAATTGACCGAATTATAAAAGATGTCGTTAAAATCAGACTAATAATTGAAATATTATTAATGATTAAAATATATATTTGCATTTATTTTTATACAATGTTAAAGATATTTTTAGAAACATATTTTTTAGATTTTCAAAAATTTAATTTACCATTAATAGAATATCTTATTTAAGACATATACAAATTTTCGACCTTTAAAGAATGTTAATGCCAAAAGGCCTTAAAATCTTTTCCCACTAATCCCGTATTGTTTGAATCCGATAATTCCCATTTCCAAATCTATATAAATGCTGAATGATGTGAATAATAGAAAGTTAGCTAAATAACCTTCTATCTCTTTCCCTCCATTAAGGCCTAAAACAAACGTCATAGTCTTAGATACTATTTTCCGGTCTTAGCAATATAATTATTCCTTCTTGTCATCCTAGCACTTGCATTGGTAAGATCATTTTTCTGCAGAATAAAATATCATTGTCCAAAATCCTAATTCCAAACCTTTGTTTTATTTCTTTCTTTTCGGTTTTTGGTTATTTGGGATATTTTATTCTCATATTGAATGAGCCATAAAATCAATTTGGATTTTATTTGTGCTCAGAGTTCCAGCATACAATACTCCAGAGATTCACCCCAACATTTGGTCCCATTCGAACCGGATCTCTTTATTGGATAAAAGCTCGCTCTGAGATTTCTGCTCGTTCTATTGGAGATCTTACCAGTGTCAACAAAATCCATTGCACTCCATCAAAAGCATCAAATCAACAACAGGTTCGTTTGTCTTTTTTGCTCTTTCCATATGCATACATAGTTCGTTTGTTAGTGCAATTACTAGGATTTTGCTATCAAGCAATTATTCATTTAATATTGATTCATTGTTATACCACGTTGTAGCCACCATAGAAAAGAATACTTAAAATATTAGTTTGTTGTCCATAAATTAAATAAAAAATAATTTCAGTGCTGAATACTACACAGAAAAAAATATCGTAAAATCAAAAGTAACCAAACAAATTGTTAACAACTAAATACTAATTCAACAACGTTTTTAATTGTATCAACAATGTATATTGTTAATGTGACAAAAATTCATTTTTATTTTATTAATAACACAGACACTTTATAAACTCATTTAATCAAGCAAAGATTTATGTGAGGATAGCACGGTGGTAGTGTGCCAGACTCCAATCATGAAGGTTGCGGGTTCGCTGCCAGTTGGCGGAACACTTGTTTTTTTTTTTTTTTTAATTTGTGATTATTTTTTTGTTATTCTATTTAAAATTTGTTAAACATGTGTGAGGCAACATTATTATTTATTTTTAAATATAATGCCACATTTTTTATTATTGTAAAAACAGCAAAGAGTACACACTGATTCTATAGACACTTTATGTACACATTTAGTCAACTATAAATATATATGAGGAATAGCACGGTGGTAGTGTGCTAGACTTGTAGCACGAAAGTTACGGGTTCGATGCCAGGTGCCGGCGGGTGATTTTTTTTTTAGATATATTTTTTTTTTTTTCTTATTTTAGATTTTTTTATCATTCTTTTTTTAGTTTTTTACTTTAAAAATTTGCTGTTTAGTCAAGTACAAATATATATGAGGATAGCACGGTGGTAGTGTACCTGACGCGTGGCATTAACGTTGCGGGTTCGATGCCAGTTGTCGGTGGATGATTTTTTTTTTATATTAATTGTTTTTTGTTTATTTATTTCTATTTTTAGATTATTCTATTTTTAGATTTATTTTTTTTAAAAAAGTTACAAAAGTCATTGTTGTATTGACAATATCCAATGTAGGCTCACTTTCAATTAAATGTTTAATTGTATTAACAATAAAATTAATTGAATTGACAACTTTTTTTTTTCTGTGTATAACAACTAATAATAAGAATAATTTCGAAAGAATCGGAAAGCTAAAAAAGTGAGACAATTTTAAAACAAAACCTGAAAAATTAAAGTTAAAGTTGAAAGGAGAAATATTCTACTTATTGCATCCAGAAATTTATATCAAGGTAGCAACTCCAATGTGGTAAAAAGTGTTAAATTTATTCATGAAATCTCTCCACGTATTTGGTGAGTCTAGTCAATCCATTACATTTGTTATTGTGATTTGTTGCAAACATTTTATTAAGTTGCTGTAGTAAAGTGTAGGGTATTAGTCATTTCATACATGGGTTTGATCGAACTTTAGTATGTAGATCAAACATTTTCTTCCCGCCAATTTCAGTAAATCGCATCAATTATATGTACGCATGTATGTCAACATTTATTGTCTCCCTTTTTCAGATAAATTACAACCAGAATCATACTGAGAAATTACAATCATTCAAACACATGCCCCACAACACACATTAAATTACATATATTAAATCTCATTAGAACTCCCCTCCATTAATAACACAAACAACCTATTTAAAAATCAATCTCTTATAAAGATCTATAATATAGATTCTATATTTACACATACCTACCTTTAACATTTTTATAAATTTCTCTTTGCATCATTTTACTTTATCCCTCTAACCTAAAGCTTTTATGAATCTATGTTAACATAAAACTCTTTAAAATAATTACACTCTTAACATTTAATCTTAAACAATAGTAAAACCACCTACACACTGATATTCCTTTACATTTCTCCTTCAGTAACTTTAATAAAAGGGAGTTTTTCTAATCTCTCTTTAAGTTCAATCCAGTGATCCGTTTCACTCTTTTATTTTTGTTTCCCCCCACCAATGCTGATAATGATTTTGGGAATTATAAGTTAAGCTAATTATCAAGAAGCGCATTTTTCCAAACAAACCATTACACCCGAACAAAAACGTTAGTAAAATATACATGTATAAATATATGAAATGAATATATTCGTCTCCACAAGTAATCAAATACAAGGATAATTAAAGGAAATTTGGAAATCTATTAAAAGAAAATTTTTATAGAAACAAATACAAATAAAATGTAATTTTTATGGGTGTAACTAACACGAAAAAGTTATTATTCTTTCCAAATTTTTAATAATGTATGAGAAGCTACATTCTTTATCATATTTCAAATAGTTTTGAGACTTTCCAGGTAAATCTGAATTATTTTTAATGTCATCCTGTTTCAAATATTCATCGCCATTATATATTGGTCTAGTGCCAAATTGTACTGATCCTCAAATCGCTTATGCCGACTGTTCCGTCTTCAACTTCCAACACAAAAAGCAATTATTCCAATCTAACTTACGCTCATCAAAATCTGGTTTGTAAAACCTAACGGAAATTTTATTGTGCACAGAGAATTTGGTAATTTTTGCAAGTTAAGACACTTTATACTTAACAGATCAATTACTGCTGCAAAATTTAACTTACCAAAATTGTTTTTAAATCTTTATGTTTATTTTGAAACTACTTTTACATTCATTGCTTGATTCTCTTTTAAAAGAAAAGAGAAGAAAAATTACATACTTTTTTGACATTTATTTCTAAATTTTGAATGCACATTTTTTCAAGTGTAATTATTTGTTGCTGACACTGAGCAAAATTTTATATCGTCACAGAAATTTGGATATCCTAGTTGTGAATGTACATTAGGGGTATAACCAAAATAAGAACCTACCATAACGGTATGGGCAATGTTATACTGATAACAAAAAACGGTATCCGGGGTCATTTTGGCCCAAAAACCTTCGGCACCGATTGCAATTTCTAAAACACCTCAAATTTTAATTTTTGTATGTTTTATGGTGGGAATCCGTCCCTTTCAACGTTATTTTGATTCTCGTCGTTTTACAACAAAAATAAAACTAGAAAAATTAGCAGTATGATTTTTAACATTTGAAACATGGGTTGAATAAATATTTGAAAATAAATATTAGCAAAAACTTCATCGCGATCGGTGCCGAACCTTTTTTAACATTCGCGAAAAAAAGAGGACGCATTTCTTATTGATTTTCTATGTACTTTCTCACTATGATAGGCCCTTTTTGATATTTTCAAAAATATGCAAATGGTTATATCCCTAATGTACATAGAACAACAGTTCTTAAGTTTACTAACGATTTTCTAAACCTCATACCAACAAATTTTCAAGAATCTTATTTTTGGAAAATTATTTGTAGAAAATCCAAGCAAAAAATGTATTAGCAATTTCGTCTTGATCCAAATAATATTTTTTTTGTTGAGTTTGTTTTTACCTAACCAAATAAATTGTGATTATAGTTTCATACTTTCAACAATTTTTCAACTTAAAGTGTTCCACTAAAGTCTGAGGGCTTAAATGTACTGAACATCGAGGCCGCTCATATCTGCTACTTTATTTATACTTCCTAAATAAGAAAGGTTTTTTTTTTTTTTTTCATTAACACTTACACTCAGAAAAAAATGTTAGTAAAACAATACGAAACAAAACATTGGGTCAAATTTAATTAGAATGTAATCCTAGGAATTGAGTTGTATAAGTTATCATACTGCATTTCCGCCAAAAAATATTATTTAAGTCTTGAATTCTGACGAAAAGCAAGCAGACATCTTCATTAATTCGTGCTAACTACAATTTGGCTAATTTTATTGAATTTGTAAAAGTTATGTGCAACTAAAGCTAATTTACACCACTAGTTCAAATTTATTGGGAACTAAAGTAAGAAATTTACTACAAATTTCTGGTAAAATTTATTCATTCCGAATTTGCCTTTTGACGAAATTGTACTAAAAAAGGCTTATTATTTTATTTATTTAAATAAATTATCATTTAGCAGAGTTGTCTTATTTTACTTTTAGTAAGAAATTTATTCTAAATTAAAATTCTGTATGTAACATTTTTTTTTGCCGAAAAAGCAAACACTTCGCATGTTGGGTTATTCCATACCAGGGCTGATAACTACAATACATGACATTGCACTAAATTGGCATCGGAGTACTTTTTTGGCCCCATTATACAGTACAAAACAGTAAATAAAAGAAGCGAACTACATATATTTTAAAATTCTGCATTTTGCATTTATTTTGTTAATTTTGAAGATATTTGGGTACCCTATTTTTTTTTTTTCTTACCAATGCTATTTGCATTACAAAATTGCTTTTGGATTACCATTGTACTCATGACGTCCGAATTGTACTAGAGAAGATGGAATAGGTACAAGTGTTCCAACATTCTCATTCCAGTGTTACATTCCTACACACACATAATAAATGTTCCAATCATATTATTTAATTACTCGCTATTGTTTTTTCTAAATAGTTTTTTTACATTGATTTAACTCATTGATCTCAACCATTATTGGTTTAGTTTCTTTCTTCAGAGTTTGTTGAGAGTTTTGTTGTTTATAATTTTTTTTCTAAGAGTTTAGGGCAATAACAAAAATCCTCGAAAGATTCCTAAGAGAAAAAACAAGTAGAAAAGAGACAATTACAAAAATTCATTCCAGTCACTTGGGGTCATTGAACTTTGTTAATTTTTTTTGCAACATATGTTTTTTTTAAGCTCGAAACTTTAATACAGTTCAAGGTTACCCCCGAAAAATTCAGCTAGTAACTGCCTTTACATTTAAATCTAAATCCTAGTAATAACTTAAGTAAATGTTATATATTGACTTTCGTAAAACCAAAAGGGGTTTTGGGGTGGAGAATCTTCCTAAAAAGAACTCACCATTGCTATCCGACAAAGAGATTTTACGTTTTTCGTAAGAAGAACTCACCATTACTATCCGAAAAAAAAATATATTTTTTCCAAACATATTTTTCCTTTTCACAGGTCGAGAATCCTTATAACCGACATTTTATTTCTTTTGAAAAAAAGTTTATTTCGCAAAATACAAATCTTCCCTGAAAATTTTGGAAAATGTTCAGTTTTTGTAACGAACATCTGGTTTCACGATTCAGAATTCGAGTTTTCCGAATTTAATTGTTTGACATTTAGAATTTGGAGCAATTTTTGGTTATTTTTTCTTGTTGCTTAAAATTTACTGGTTTTCGCAGTACTTTGTCCAATTCGGGATAAAATACTTTTCGTGTCAAATAATATACATAGTTCGATTTTTGGTTTTCAATTTTAATTTTCAACCGAAAATATTTTTCATTCAAGAAGATTTTGCGGTTTTATTGATTCTTTAGCCATTTTTTCCCTTTATAGATAGTTCATTTTTGTGTTTTAATTTTAAACCAAAAATAATCAAAATTTTTCAATATATATCCGATATAGTCGATATTTTTGTTTCTTTTAATCTCGCCCTTGATTATCCAATTTGACATAATATTAAATCCTGTTAAAAATTAATGTTAATTTTTTGTCAAACTAAAAAATATTTACTCCAGATCATATTTAGTTTATATCATATAGATTTCAAAATGTATTTTGATAATTTCACTTTCATCGAAGATAATCTCATCAAATCCAACGATGACTTCACTGGGAATCTGTATTCCACGGATTCTTTCTGTGATATCGATGCACATCGATACGATTTGAACTCAAAATCCAGATTTTCTGCTCCACTTTGTCCATTATGTCGTGGAAATCATAAAATTCATCAATGTCCGCGATTTATAGACATGAATTACGATAAGAGAGTTTCCGAAATTAAAGAGCACCGTTTATGTCTTAATTGCTTCTCCAAAGTCCATGGCGTTAGAAACTGCACAAGTAAAAATAGTTGTTCTACTTGTGGCAAACGTCATAATATTTTACTCCATAAAGATAGTCCTATTTCTAAAGAGCAGTCTAGTAGTGACACCAATTCCAAATTGAATTCGAACTCAGCTCCATTCGATCATGAATCCAATTCTCTGCAAATACAGTCCACTGAGAATGGGGCTGCGGAGAGACATTCCTCTCCTTCTACATCCAGTTCCATCGGTGTACTATTAGGTACAGCTTTCGCTAATACGTTCCACTTATATCGTATTAAACCACTCACTATCTCCAAGCAACTATTTAATTCAATCCAACAGTCGTTCGAGAGCACAAAAGCTCACAAACTAATGTTAAATTGCTCTATTCCTGCCAAGGATAAACAAATTCGT
Organism: Pegoplata infirma; assembly: GCA_963921195.1. Lineage (NCBI taxonomy): Eukaryota > Metazoa > Arthropoda > Insecta > Diptera > Anthomyiidae > Pegoplata > Pegoplata infirma. The sequence goes on along the minus strand of OY992540.1, from coordinate 29,991,377 downwards.
TCATATGTGCATTCTTTCGAGTTCCATGATGACGTTAATACATCTGCAACTGTGCAATTTGTATCTCGTTTTGTTGGTAATCCTCCACCAAATTCTGTCAGTTCTTCTTTTTCTAAAATTCCAACAGCTTATGCTCAATATAACAAATGTTTTGACATAGTTTTTTCTGTATCAACTCTCCCTTGTTCCACAGTGGCTTTATTTGACAGTAAAATATTGTCGACCCAAGACATTTCACGTTGTTGGGGGGTAGAGAATCTTCCTAGGAAGAACTCACCCACACCATCCGAAAAATTTCACAAAAATTTGTTCGTGAATGAGATATGAAAATGATTTCATTAATTCTACTCGAGTAGCAAAAGCACACATTTATGAATTGAGAATCGGTCAGCCTAAAATGAATTCGTTGACACAGTTTTTTACAATCGTGCATATTTTGTTATTTATTTCTAATGATTTCGAAGAAGAACGTGACAAATGCACATATTATTCCAAGCCTCCGGATTATTCCAAAACTTCTAGCTGTTCCATAGCTCCATGGCATTATTTGTTTCCACATGCTGTTATTCAACCGAAAGGATTCGATTCGTCTTCCCGCTTAAGTGGTTTAATTCATAATGGCAATTTACCCAGTTTAAGCCAAGAAAGGGGTTTCAATAAAGATATTGAGAAGAAATATCGGCTAACTTTGTTAAATCCAAATGTTTTATCGAATATATCCTTACAAAAAGTCAATTTTCAAACGGATCCGCGATATAAAATTCTTTATTGTGAGATAAGAACAGAAACATTTGCTGTACAGCATATAGCATACTTTGTTATAGACTCCTACTTTGCAAAAAAAATCGTTTCAAATTCCATATTCGCAATAGAAATCAATTGTATGAATATACCTACTAGCGCTCCGAACTATGTAGGTTTCTCCTGTGATAAGGAACCATTTATTTGCAAAGAATTATTTTCCGATATTTTGCCTCGCCGTTTACTGTATTCCAATATTCATAATTTTGGTGAAGATATTAACAAAGCGTTAATGTTTCTAATCCGTTCTAATGCTCCTCCGGTTTCCTCCAATTACAGTTTAAAACATATTCCGAAATCCGGTCAGATCTCCAATAGAGAAAATTTCGCTCAGCATGGCAAGCCATTCGATGCTATAAATATAAAGAAGTTTTATATAGAGCTTACTCCCAACACATTTTTCCAAAATAAATATTTCCAAGCTCGTTTCAATTCTTTTGTTGATAAAAATATTTATCCAAAATCCAGGCACCTTGGCAGAGTTAAAAATATTTTCCTTTACTCCAAAAATCTTCGTTCCACGAAGAAAAAATACATGGCCAATAGCAAAAGTGGTCGTTTGAAATCCCGAATGAGAAGACTTTTTCGTCCATCTCACTCGATCCTCGTTAAGTTCATCAGATATGCTTTTTATCGTAAAAATAATAACATGCATCTTATCGTGAATCTAAGGAAAAGTTTCTTTTGAAATTTTGAAAGTCGAAATAGTGATTTTGTTCTAAGGACATTCTTCAACTTTTGACATCTTCTAGCCTATGACTAGTTAATTGTTTTCAGTATGCAAAATTCTTTACCGTTAAAACTAGAGTTCGAAATTTAAAAATAAAAGAAAAATTGATTCAGAGTTTTAACGTAAGCCTGATCGTTAGCATAGTATTAAAAAGCCTTATACGGCTTTAATTCCAGATAACCTAAAGTAATTAATGCACTATCAAACAGATTAAGCAAAAGACAAACGTTCAACTGTTAATCCTAGCTTTTAAGATATCCATTAAGATTTTTTAGATTTAATGATTTAACTGAATTTGAAAACTCCTTATGAATTGCTATCCTAAGATTTCATTCCTAGTTATTTACACTAGATTTAACATATTCAAATCCCTTAACATTTATCTGAATTCCATTTATATTTATTTTTTAAGTCCTATTTCTAATCCTATCCAGCAGAGAAGAAAGTATCTAAGACTTTGAGCAATCCTTGCCAAATTTTATTGCATATATCCTGCAAGGCGGGCGGTAATGTTAATGCCAAAAGGCCTTAAAATCTTTTCCCACTAATCCCGTATTGTTTGAATCCGATAATTCCCATTTCCAAATCTATATAAATGCTGAATGATGTGAATAATAGAAAGTTAGCTAAATAACCTTCTATCTCTTTCCCTCCATTAAGGCCTAAAACAAACGTCATAGTCTTAGATACTATTTTCCGGTCTTAGCAATATAATTATTCCTTCTTGTCATCCTAGCACTTGCATTGGTAAGATCATTTTTCTGCAGAATAAAATATCATTGTCCAAAATCCTAATTCCAAACCTTTGTTTTATTTCTTTCTTTTCGGTTTTTGGTTATTTGGGATATTTTATTCTCATATTGAATGAGCCATAAAATCAATTTGGATTTTATTTGTGCTCAGAGTTCCAGCATACAATACTCCAGAGATTCACCCCAACAAAGAATTAATTTCTAATTGTGAATGAATTCACAATATTTTCAATTACATTTTGAATTAATGAATTAATTTATGTTTGAATTAAATTTTTAATTAAATTTAAATTATTTAAAAAATAATTAATTAATATTGTGAATAATTCAATTATAATAACTGAATTAATTCTTTATAAATAAATTCAATTTATTTAATAATAAAAGGCATTGTATATAAAAAAATAATTTTATAACAGTTTATTGCTTGAATGGCATCATTTGTTTCTGTCAGTGCATAAGCATTCTTTGTTGTCTCATCAACGACTAAATGAAAGAGAATAAGAATATGTGTGAAGAGCGTAATGCACAATTGTGTAAAGAAATGGGCATCATTGGTTTAGACCTTAGTGAGTCATATAATTTTAAAAGAATTAATACTTTTTATTAAAAATGTTTTTTCAAATCTAAGAAAAATCAGAAAACGATAGTAAAAATCATTAAAAATGTGTTTGCAATGCCTAAGGAAGAGTAAAATAAAGTAATTAGTTTAAAAAGCGATACAGAAAGTGGTTTGGACTATTTGTTTATTGCGAAACTTGTGGATGGACTTAATATCCTTTTTTAATTTTGTTTATTTCGCCAAAAATCCTTTGTAAATTTTGTTTGTATTGTTGGGGTAACTTCCCCCCTTCAAAATCTAGAAACAGGATCAATATTAAATGTGAAGTAACTGCTAGAGTTAAAACTTTCATTAAATTAAAAAAGAAATTTGATTTAGTCTCACTAAATAGTGAAATTTTTCTTTTAAGTCTCATATCTGAAAAAATATGTCACATATATATTTAAATCTCACTGACAAGTGAATATGTGATGAATTTACATCTGTATAAAATATTTTTAATGCATTTGAAAGAATAAATTCGCCAAAAAAAACGCGCCTAGTACTTTTTTTTTTTTTTTGGCTCATTTTCTTTCTTTTATAGTCCAAAAACATAATCCGCTTAAAAATTGGAGTAACACCAAAATTTTATTTAAATCCTCTCCAGGGCACCGTGCTACAGTAAAAGTTTTAGTAAGTGGTATTGTACCCAAATCTACTAATAAGTTACTAATTTTAGAATTTTCAAAGCACTAAAATTAGTAATTTTTACTGGTTTTGAATAATATTAGCAAAAAATTTAGTATTGGTTACCAATTCCTGCACTAGGTCCTTTTAGACTAAAATTAGTTAAATTTTTAGTATTGAACACCCACGTTTTTTTTTGGGTGTAGTAGAGTAGTCAAACATACGATATATTTAAAAATAACGGTTTTCAAAAATTTCAATAACATGGAGAGCTGGGTTCGAATGATCGCTCTTCACAAATTAAATAATAAATTTTTATTATGCTGGATTTACAATGACAGAGAATTTTACTCTGTAGAGCTGAGTGTGCAAAAACTTTAAAAGTGTAATAGAAAAAAAAGAAGGTTTTAATTTTTAAAGATTAGGTATTACTTCTGAAATTCACGGCTTCTTTAGGACGGCTAAAAACCCTTGTTTAAAAACCGGAAATTTGACAAAAACCCGGTTTTTTGCATACTTCTGAAATCAATCTTGACCCCTCTTATGTGTGCAGTACGTAAATTGTTTTAAATTTTTTATATTTATTTTACATTGCTAAAGGCTTATAAGTGACGGGCTCAGTTTTGTTGCATACTAAAAAAAATTAAAACCGGGCACTTTACTCTCCATTTGTATGGCAATGACCATCAGAATTTATCTTTATTAGTGTCCATACGTTTTTACTATGGGCAAGGATATTAAAATAAATTTTAAAAATTAGTTGTTATACTACAAAAATACTAAATATTTTATGTACTAAACGAATTATGCAAGTAACAATATTTTAGAATCAATAGTGTGCAATGAGAAATCTGAAAAGCAAGAAGAGTACACCTTTTCGAAGTTGTTACCATTTCATCATCAGCGATTTTCGATATCACACTAAATGTGTGTCAGATTAAAATAAGTTTTTAAGCAGCCCTGTATTTTTAAGGGGCCCCTGTAGGTTAATGCTAGTAGTGGTAGTCTTTGAAGGTAAGGGTCGTGGTTTTAATTCCCACTAAAATCCCCATTACAATAAATGTTACTATGGCCCATAGTGCAGCTACTGTTTGGCTTTGTATGTCATATGTATTTGGCTTAAAGACTTGTTATGTTGATGTGATTTTTAATGATTTCGTAATTGTTTTAGACGACAATGTAACAACAACAAGAAGTCAGTTTTTAATTTGTTTTTCTTGTTTGGAGTTTTAAAAAATAATAAAAACAAGGATATTTTATTCAAATTTTTGCAAACACTCAAAAAAAAGATATAAAATTAAAAAAAAATAAAAAAACATAAATTTTAATTATTTTTCCTACAAAAAAAAAAAAATTAAAATAGCACTATCGATTGCTTTATGTACTAAACCATGAAATTTTTGTGTGTGTTTTACATATTCCGGAAATATATTTATTACGAAAACCAAAAAAGGATATCAAATGTTACCACATTCATAGAGCATAGCAAGCACATGGTAGATTTATTCTTTCTTAACTACTATTTTTATACCCTCCACTCTAGTGATAGAGGGTATATATAAGTTTGTCATTCCGTTTGTAACACATCGAAATATTGGTCTAGGACCCCATAAAGTATATATATTCATGGTCCTTGATCGATTTTAAGTCGATCTAGCGATGTCCGTCCGTCCGTCTGTCTGTCTGTCCGTTGAAAACACGCTAACTTTTGAAAGACTTTACGGAGGCTCCTGAAGTTTGACATATATATTCTCCATTTACCGGGTCAGGTTGGTATTGCAATCCAGCGAAATCGGTCCAGTGGTTCAAAAGTTATGAGCAAAATTGTAAATTTCGGCAAGGGTATTTTTCGAATTTACAAGATTAAAACCACTATAACTTTCGAAAGACAATTCCGAGGGGGCTGAAGCTTAGCATATATATTTGTCGTTCCCCAAGGCTATTTGGTTTTGAATTTCAGCAAAATCGGTTCAGTGGTTCAAAAGTTATAAGCATAGCAGTGAATTTCAGATTTTTTTCACCTTAAACTGTTGAAAACTCGTTAAACAAGTTTTAAAAGCATGGTGAAATACCAGTTTTGTAAAACTTGTTGTTGTTTGTTTTCTTGTGGTGGGGTGCAGTTTAGTTGTTAGACAAGTAAATATTTGTTATTGTTTTGTTATTGTTAGTGTAACTGTATTTAACGGGAAAAAATCAAATAAAGTATGTATATGATTGAATGTTAATTTGTTTTTGGTTTTTAAAGAAGAGGATGGTAATATAAAAAGAGAAAAATATGTGAAATAGTTTTTTTTGTATTACATATAGGTATAAAACAACAAAAATATTTTACAAAGTAATTTGTTACTCAAAGAAATTGTACACTAAAAAAATATTTACACTCAAAAAAAATGTTACACTAAAAAAAAAATGTACACATTATTAATATATTTTTTTTTTAATGAAATTGCAGACTCAAAAAAATTTTGACAGTCAAAAAACTTTTACACTCAAAAAAATTTGATTGATTAAAAGAAAGTTTGACTCAAAATTATATACATATTTCTAATAAAAAATTTGTAATGCAATTTTTTTAAATTTTTTTTAGAAAATTACTATAAGATAACATTGTGGAGGGTATTCATAGATTCGACCAAGTCGAATTTAATTTTTCTACTTGTTTTGATATATTTTTTCTGCAGACTTACAAGGAAGGTCGTTCACAGAGTTACCTGTTTTATTTTTAGCTGCCCAATCTCAAATTTAAAAATGGGTTACCACCTTATGGAAAAATATGTGCTCTTGGGAAGATCCGAATAAAAGCCGAACTAGCAGGAATTTCTCCAAACGCAAAAATACTGGTCAGCTAAATTTCAATACAGATTATTATATATGATTTTGGTGGTCGTACGTATACACATCTCCATATAAACTACCCCAATGTTTATACATTTTTGACAATAACGAACTTAAGGAAGTGGACACGACCGATACGCCATTGGATAGGCTTTCAAAAATCCTTTCGATCTGTATTAAATGTTTATATAGTTTCTTTTGAAGAAATGGGAAAAATCCTCAAAAAACGAAAAAAAAACGTTTTTCCCCACTCCCCTTTGACCCGCTAAATGTCAGATTGGGCAGCTAAAAAAAACAGGTAGCTCTTATTTTGCCGCCCTCTTTCCTATATACAAGTTTCAGGACAATCAGTAAGTGCCCTGTGAACGGCCTTCCTTGTAAGTTGTGTATTGTCTGTCTACATATGAGATATTTTCTGTGGTATTCCAAGTGTAAACAAACTATAAATGCTTAATTCAATCAGTTTTTTTTTTTTGTTCTTGTGCAGTTGTTTCAACACCAACTCTACTACCGGTTTTAGTAGTACTCAAACCAATTTAACTAAATAAAACAACAAACGAATAGAATTCACATTACAGTGTTAGACAACACTATCAATGTTTAAAACAGTGATTCACAAACCTTTAAATTCAATTGATTTTCATTGCAAAGAGCGAATTTTTAAGCAAAATTTAAGAAATGAGAGGAGTTTTATACAGAATTCAAATGCTGCAAAGCACGATAATTTTTCGAAGGCCACAAAGATACAAACATTTTTACAGGCCAAGTGGAGATGCCGACAGCATTCGAAAGCTTCCACCCTTCAATCATCAGACCATTTCGGTTGTCGAATTTAATGTGTATGATATTAAATTCTGTTATTAAAACTAAACTTTAAATAGGCTTTAAGAATTTATTATGTCACCATTTTAAATTCTCCTTACGAAATATTTATTTGTCCGTCCGTCTGTCTGTCTGTTGAAAACACGCTAACTTTTGAAAGACTATATGGAGGCTTCTGAAGTTTAGTCATTTATGGTGGTCATTTACCTGGTCAGGATGGTATTGCAATCCAGCGAAATCGGTTCCGTGGTTCAAAAGTTATCGGTAAAAGACTGAATTTCGGCAAGGGTTTTTCGTGAATTTACGATTTTTTGATCGTAAATTCACAAGGGTATGTTGAAGCTTGGCACATATATTTGTCGTTTCCGAGGCCTAGTTCGTATTAAATTTCAGCCAACTCGGTCCAGCCCAGCAAAACTTACCTTACCATATAAGGTATAAAATAAGGTATAAGATCTCTTATTTTATACATTGCAGCATTGATGATTTTAACAGGCGATGAGACTAAAAGTAATGCATATACATTATCACAAAGAATACCAGTAAGGTATAAAATAAGTCATAAATTTATAACAAAGAATACGAGTAAGGTGTAAAATATATGATATTTTATAGGTTACGAGTAAGGTATATAATATAGCATACCAGAACGTAATATATAAGGTGTTACGAGTAGTGAAAAAGTAATTTTGTATTAAATTTACTCACGTGATTGTAAGCGAGATAAAATATACTCCTGGGTGAGTGTGTGTCATTAACAAATTTCTGTCGTGAATCCATCTCTAGTTTAAACTTATGCATTTTTTTATAAAATATTTATTTTTTTTGTTATTGTAATGCATTATGTATTCAATTATAAATAATGCATTATTTCAAACTTTGAAATAATACATAATGTAACCAAATATAAGTCATCCATGATTTAATGTTTAGAAATAATAAATATGAAATACATTTTTTCCAATAATCATGCATTACGTAGCTAATTATTAGTAATGTATTATTTTTCACTTTAAAATAATACGTTGTGGAACAAATGTTTGGTAAGACATCATAAAATAATGCTACAAATAAGATATATACATTACCTGGTAATGTGTTATATAATCACCACCCATTACCAAAGTTTTGCTGGGAGGGGTACAAAATTTATTAGCAAAACCGTGAATTTCAGATTAGCTTCACCTTAAATTCACGTGTTGAAAACCCGTTAAACATGTTGTGAAAACATTGGTAAGTCACAAAAATATTTTATAACGTATTTTTGTCACTCAAAATTATTTTTACACTAAAAAAACACACTCGAAAAAAATTTTACACTCAAAAAAATTTTACACTCAAAAAAATTTTACACTCAAAAAAATTTTACACTCAAAAAAATTTTACACTCAAAAAAAAATTTAGTAAATTATTTTTTTTTTTCAAAAATTACTTAAAAAAGTTTTTTTTACACAAAATGAAATATTTTTAATAAAAAATTTTATTTTTTTACGTTAGAAAATTTACTGTCTCTTAAAAGGGCATTGTGGAGGGTATTCACAGACTCGGCCAATGTTTTTTACATATTTAAGGGTTCTACGAGTAAAAGATTCTACACAGCCGAATTTTAGACTCTCACTTGCATTATAATGTTTTTTTCTACGTAGGATCCTACATTCCAAATTTCAAGTTTCTATGACCATTTTTTATTTAACATAAAAAGTAAAAAAGAATAATTTTTCACTCCTCTTACCCCCTAGGAATTTCCAAAGTGGATCTATTTTCCGGGTTGTGAACCTTCATTCAAAGTTTCATGTCTCTAGCTTTAACGGTTTTTTTGCGTTGTTGTCTCTGCGATATTGAATCAGTCAGACAATCAACATCAACTTGTTTAGTTCCTACAAAAAGTACCATAGTACACTATTTTCTCCTTTGTTTCTACCTTAGAATGGCGATTTCCAAAAAGTACTTTTTTTAGAAGTTTTTTTTAGCAGGATACCACATTCCTAAAAATACCAAAGCACAATTGTTTACCCCCTTAGAATAGGAAATTTCAAAAACTTTTCCGGTACGCGAACCTTCATTCTTAATTTTAAGTCATTACACACAGAGAAAAACGTATTTGGAACATGATTATAGTATAGTTGATCATTTGATCATATATATGATTGTGACAATCATACTATGATCTTTACGATTGAAAAAATACCCATTTTATTTATCATACCTTGATCCGCGAAGATCATAATATGATTACTACTATCATATTATGATGAAGTTATCAGTCATACTATGACATTATGGTTGTCACAATCATGTTTCTTCTCTGCGTGATGGGTTTATCTTTGCTATGTTGGATCTTCAGTTAATTCTTCTTCAGTTAATGCTTCGAAACCGCTGTTTTCAAAAAATGTCTTTGACTTTCTAAATTTAAAAATTCCTTTGAACCCATTAAGAACCTCTGATTTAAAAATTTCTGCATACAAGACTTTGAAGAAAAAAAATTGTTTATTTAGAAATTTTATAAAAAAGGGGTAAATTTTATAGCTTTTGCAACTCAATCAGAGATAAGAACAGAAAAATGGAGCAATCAACAGCAAGGGTTTCTTTGTTCAAAATAATAACAAATAACATGGCAATTTTAACAACATTTTCACTAAACAAAAAAACATTATTAAAATGGGAAAAATTCCTTGAATTCATTAAAAGAAAATTGCAATATAATTTAAATAAAAGGGAAATAAAAATTGCGTTCTAAAGTAAATAAAACATGATTTTATTAAGGTAATAATTTAAAAACATGAAACGCATACACTAAGAAAATTATGTCATTAACTGTTTGTGGGTTATTTTAAAAAGTAATCAGTAAAGTCATTTTAAAAGAAAAATCACTTATTTTATAAAGGATTTAATTTTTTTACTGTTTCTGTAGTTTAAAAAAAATAATTTACTGTATTAAAAACGAATTTTCTGTTACATTTAATTTCGGCAGTAAAATATTTCTTCTATAGTTTTACTGTTTTTCAATACAAAATAACTGAATATTCACTAGTTTTTTAATGTTTTGGTTAGTTATTAAATTAACATTTAAAATTGACTGTAATGTGTTTTTATTTTAAATGAAAAAACAGTGGAATGGTTTTTAAATAAAATTTCATTTGTTTTAAGTGAATATTCACTGGAATTTACCTACATAATTCTTTGAGTGTAGAACTCGTTTTGGAAAATAATGGCTCAAATCTAGAAAATTTTACAAGCCAAACAAATTATAAGTTTATAATTTGAATAAATTTTCTCTTACGACAACAACATCTTAATTAAACTTTCACAACAAATTAGTTACAGATTAGTGTGTTCTTTTTGTATAGAAAAAGACGAAACAGAAGAAAATTTTTCTTGGTTAAAAGGTAGTTTTTCTACAAAAATCGCGTGAATGGATGGTCTCCCCACTCCCAAAACGATACTTAATGTGGCAGTTTGTAAAATTTATGGCAACTAAGTATGTGTAAGTGTTTCACACATACAGCCTGGTTCTTTTGTTATTGTTATCGTTTAGCCATAAATGTAACCCTTTTCTATACACACACACACATAGAAAAGGACAGAAGGACGAACTAAATTGAACACATAGAACACACTCAAACATATTTATTGTACAATATGAGCATTCATGCTTAAAGCATTAAATCTCATTTGTTTTGCCAGCTGTAACAATGTCTTTAAACATCCGTTTCTTTGAAAACTAACATTATATACTCTTCAATACACTTAGAAAATTTTTTAAAGAGATTCGTAAATATTTCTTAAATTCACATAAAAAGCTTGTTTATAAGATTACAAAATTGGCGCCCAAGGTGGGGCAACGTACTCTCTTATCGAATGTTAGAAATTTAATTATTTAAAGTCCAAACATTTCCGTGCTTAATTTTTTCTATGATCCTACTAGATTTCCAACTAGAAGTCTACTATCATTCCTGGTGAGTAAATAGTAAAATTTTAGTCACTTTTGGATTGTAGGATTTTCACATGCACGACTTTTTCTTCATTCACATATTTTTCAAATCTTTCCTTATCATAGCAAAATCTACGTCTCTTTTTATGTGTGCCTGAAAAATACTGCAGTCATCAAATGGTTTATGTTCTTCCTTAATACTAAGTTCCTGGCAGTTCTTCGCTGCTCCAACAAACCGGTTTATTTTCGAACCATACTTGAAAAAATTAATGGTAACCAACCCCTTCTGCCACATGACGATTTAAGTCTACACATGTGCTTCATCAAATTTACTCAGCCTAATATATTTAAACATCTTCACGGGTTGAGCCCTCTAAGTTCCTCCATATTCTGAAATAAAAAAGAGCCAAAACAATTTTATGGAGTGCGAGGTAGTGCAGGGCACTGACAAAGATAATGGAATGAATCTTCCGGTGACATGACATAATCCCCATTTCCGTTTTTCGGTATTATGACCAAATTAATTTCGGTCATAATTCCCATAATGGTAGTGAGGACTATGACCGAAAATAATTTGGACTTAATCCCAATAAAAACGGGCATAATTCCCATATTTATGAGGATAATGACCACGTAACAAATGTCATAGTCCTGACTACAGGGATTATGTCCACTATACTAATTGGTAATAATACCAAAAAAGGTTTCTTTGTTTGTCTTAATATTTGTTCTGCGTAGTCGGCCTTCGGACGGGCTTAGGGATTACTCCATAATTTAATTTAGCGGCTTCGCTAAACTCACCCTCTTTACACAAAACGGGCATTATGACCAAAATTGCTTTGGACTTACTCGCCATAATGTGAATGGGGTTATGACCGAAAAAAGTTCGGTCTTAATCCCAAAAGGGAAAGGACATAATCTCCATTAAAATTGTTTTGGAAACGTTCATAGTCCCCACAACTATTATGGGGATTATGATCGTGATGAATTCGGTCATAGTCCCCATTTCCGTTAAAGTGGTAATGTCCGTGGGGATTATGTCCTGTCACCGAATCTTCCACTGTCTCTTCCTCCCCGCACCATCTGCAAAAGTCATCCCAATTAATTTCAAAATTTTTAAATAACCTTTAAAGCTGTTTTTTCCATATGGCGAAGCGTATCTTGAACACGTTTTTCGCCGCGAGTCCACAGAGCCTTTGTTTGGATACAGTCGTGCCTGCTTTTTCATTTTGAATCTTCTTCCTGATCTCCATATAGCACCCAGGCCCGACCAACTTTCAGGGGATGTCCCCCATAAGTTCAGTGCATTGTGTTGATAATTAGGAAAATAGGTTATGGGAAGTAGGATAGAGGAAGTAGTGTTTTTGGATATTTGATTTGAACTTTTCTATACATATGTGGAAGTTTATCGACAATAAATGGATGAGCCCTACCAGAAAAACAAGTATTTCGAACAAAAACCCGGGCTAGGGGGATAAGTTCACTTATCTCAGCTAACCACTTACCATGATAATATCGATAGAACACTGTTACACAACCAACAATCCGACGATGCTTCAAAGAGTCAATAGAATTGGATACCCAACTGTCATTGATTAGCTTTGACGCCCTGCTTTGAACACGGTCCAGAAGCTTCAGAATAGACTCTGACCGAACAAAGGTGGTATAAATATCAAGGAGATCGGTAGGAGTGAAGTATTTCTTGCACCGTTTTAAGAAACCAAGACACTTGAATGCTTCTTTAGACACTTGAAAAACATATTTATTCCAATGGACATCACACTGGATTTTCATGCCCAGAAAATCAAGAGAATCTGATTCCTCAACATCGATAACACCACCCATAGATACAGACGACAATGTTGGTTTCACAATACGTCTATGGGTAAACACACAACATTGGGTCTTGCGTGCATTATAATCGACCTTAATCGCAAGACCCCACTCAGAGATTGTTAACAGGTCCTGATTGAGAGTGTCATTCATAATCTGCCGCAAGCGCCCAACCTCTACAAGGCTTGGTCTATGATCGAAGGAAAATGAATGACAAATATTGCTGTCGTCTGCAAGATAGTACCATGCTCTCCATCACCTTCGAGAGCGTAGAACAAATAGAATATTTGTGGAATGTTTTAATGACCCGGAACCCAGCACATTCTTAAGGGATGTTGTTCGATAAGAGCAACAGCTTCCTACCTTAGATCGTATATTCCTATTTCTCAATGGCCTTAAAGCCACGTATCTTTTGGCCATGCTGGGTAACAAATGAACAACTTTTATATCTAGCCCGTTGTGAACCTATAGATATTGAAATTAAACGTCGTAAGTGGTCTTGGATAGGCCACATATTAAGAAGACCGACCAATGAAATCACCAGGGCGGCTCTTGAATGGAATCCGCAAGGTCATCGCAATCCTGGTCGCCCGCGAAACACCTGGGTGAGGATGGTGAGAAACGAAGGTCAAAGTTGCAACTTGTCTTGGAATCAAATTAAGTCGCTAGCCAAGGATCGTTCCAAATGGAGAGAATTTGTAGACGCCCTATGTTCATTATGAACTTTTATATAATTTAGTTAATACATATTTATCTTACTATTTTATGTAAATAAAGGAAATATATATATTAAAGCCACTTGACTATCAATGTAAATAATGATCTCACTAGAGTAGATCAGTCTCATTGAAATGAGTTTAGCTGCCTCCGACACTGCATACAGTTCCGCCTGAAAAAATTACAGCCGTCCTGTATCCGTAAACTATATTCAACTCCCAGTTTCTTACAGTAGATTCTACTTCCTGTTCCTTGTTGTATTTTTGATCCATTTGTGTAGACCCCAATTTGATGTTCCCCCACGGATGGATTTTCCCAGTATTCTCTAGATGGTATTTCAATGCTAACGCTCTCATCCCATACAGTTTGAGGAGTTATATAGTCAGTCACACAGTTATCATATTGATTTCAAACAAGTTTTGAGTGGCCATAATCCCGCACCCTTAGCACACGATTTTATCCCAGTCTTAGCTGTGTCCTTAGAGCGCATTGCTGAATGTAAAGGTTCAAAGTTGGCAAATCAAGAATCCTGTAGATGTCGTCCTGCGTGCTCCAGAAATACTCAAGGCAGCTACTCTATTCAGCTTGTTCAAATACGCCCGCTTTTACAATAGGCCACCACACTAGTGTACCATGTTCCAGTGTTGGTCTTAGAATTGCAGTAAAAATCCAATGTATGAGCTTCGGTTTAAGACCCCATGTATTTCCAATCATTTTCTGGCATGCATACATAGCTTAATTTCCTATCAAATATTATACCTAGAAACTTGGCACTGTCCAAAAGAGTCTGACACATTTCCCCAATGCGTGGTAGTCGAAATTCAGCTATTTTTCTTCTTCTTGTGAAAAGAACCGTGTCCGCTTTCCGAGGATTTATTCTCAGACCACAGGCCGTAGCCAACAACTTATGGAGTGATGAGAGAGCACGCTCCATAATGTCAGGTATGGTGACCAGAGATATCCTCTTTCCAAAATCACCCGGTCATCAGCATAAGCTATTACCTTTACTCCGTGCCTTCTTAGTGGTAGTCCAGAATTCTCTCCAGTGTCCTGAGTAGGAACGATGATAGACTGTCGCCATCTAAAAATTTTCTGTTTTCTCTCCAACAAAAAGCCTGCAACCATCTCTAGTGACTGTAATAATTTTATAGCTTGCGAAATGTAGGATTTACAAATGCACTTCTTTTTGTTTTTTCATAACGACATAGCTTTTTTATCAGCTTTCCTTATAGCAGAATCTATTCTCTATTTATATTCTGTATATTTCTGCCAGAAAAGTTTTTGCTCATGATTCCTCAATACTACCCAGCAAAAATTGGCATTACTAGTAATGGGTTTTGTAATCCGAAACAGATGTTAATAAGTAGTTACTTATTGAATGAAACACTAATTATTTTAACAAGGGCGTGAGACAAAAATAATTAGTGAAGAGTATGGAGATAAATAAGTAGTTACTGACTCGAATTACTAATAAGGAGTAAAAACCCATTACCAATAAGAAGTAAAATAATTATTAAATTAAAACATTTAAAATTTAACTTGTTTTTACTAAAACTTAAAAAATACGTAATTTTTATTAAGTTTTTAATTACTTTTTAAGTTAATTGATGTGTAAAGGTTAAAAACTGCAAGTGTAAGGAGATATTATTACTTAGAAGTGCTTTTTATAACATATTACTAAAAAGTAGTTACTTTTGGGCTTAAAATAATGTTAATGGTAATGTGTACTCATTATAAATAATGTGCTTGGTAATGATTACTTTTCACAACTCATTACCATGTTTTTGCTGGGTAGTATTCTGTCAGTTTACAGCATCTCCAACACCCCAGTCCATTCTCGAACCATGCGTGAAAAATGTAAGGTTTAACGTTAGGTCCTCTTTTTCCAAAGTGACGCGAAGTAATCCTTTCAGTTTAGGAGTAATGAAGTCACTAATACATTCCAACTTGCAAATTATCCTACTAAAAAACACTGTGGCCCCACGTTGGGCGCCAAAACGACGACGTCAGCATTTTTATAATATAATTTATTTTCAGTTCTATTTTTTTTAATTCTAAAACAACTTCCAATGAAATCTCAAAATTTAGCTTTATTTCCAATAGAAAATTTCTCTGGCTCTGAGATTTTTGTAAATTCTGTTGAAGTTTTGTGGAGGCATAATTTCATAACGGAAAATTGTTATGTTGTAAAATATTTTTCTTACTAAAAACGTTCTATTTTCACTATTTTTCGTATTTTTCTCTCCCTGTAACACACACGTTAGTGTTAGTAATCATTGCTTATGGTGTAAGAATACGATAGAACTATGGGTAAAGGAAATGTTACCTATTATCTCAAGACATTGTAGCATCTTTCAATACAATGAAAATTTGTTTTTCTCAAACTCATATGAGGGTATTTTACTTATTTGAGAAACTCCCAAAAATACAAAAAGTTTTTTGACGTCTTTTTTCTTATCTTAGCAATCCTTTCTTTATTTCTTCCTTTAGTTTTTCAAACGCTACAAAAGTTTAAAATTTTAAGCTTCTTATATTTAGTTTGCCGGCACAGACAAAACAAAACCGGAGAAAACATAACAAATGTTTAAGTTTCTTTGCATTTCATGTCTTATTTTGGGGTTAAAAAAAAAAGTTTTCCAACTTGATTTAGTGCTCTATGACCTCAGTTTAAATAAAAACAACCCATAAACACCAACTCATCTCTTAACACAGTCCATTTGAAATCATTTGCAAACATTTACATTATCTCTGATGGTATTGATGGTGTGTTATAGTAGTTGTTTCATTTTTAGCATAAAGGAGTTTTCAAATTGGCCTGTATTTTTGTGGGTTAACCACAATATAAGGAAACTCATACCTTTGGAAAATTTTTGGTTTCATTTAAGTTTTTCAAGGAAAATTCAACTAGTTTTTTTGTTTGTATGGTTTCTGCTATATGTAAATGGGATTATGATTTTATCACAATAAACAGGCTTTTACAATTACAAGAACATAGTCGGAAGGACTTTCGTTCGGTAATACTTTATATTCATAGATATTCAAACAAAATTTTACTACATTTTGTTACTTTTAAAACCAGCAGCATCTGCTGTTATGTCTTTGCTAAAGTTTTGTCCACAAGACAAATATGTTTTTTTTTTTAGTTTTTTAATCTCAAGATTTATAGATTTTAGTTAAATTTTCTAATGCCACTTTACTTGGCTTCATTGGTTTAATTTTATCCTTTTTTTTTATTGGACTTTTCTGTGGTCCATAAGTCGTTAAAAGTTTCGTTATCAAGAAAAACGTATAAAAGACATTTTAAAATCTTTTCCATGTTTATGTAGACATGTAGAATCGATGAACTCCTGCTTCTTATAAAACTTTAATTAAGAGTTAAATTAGATGGACAAGAGTTTGAAGAAGACAATGTGTGATTAACATCTGTGTTTTTGGTGTAGATTTAATGAACTATGAACTTTTTGGGAGATTAAAAACTAAAAAGAAAAACAAATTTAAATTAAAAAAAAAAAATATTTATCATATCACTTATACATATATTTCAATTTATTCGAAGACAGTTTTTCTATAGCAAAAGTCTCTGATTCTGAGACAATTTTTCTATAGAAAAATTCTCAGATTCTGAGACAGTTTTTCTATTGAAAAATTCTCAGATTCTGAGACAGTTTTTCTATTGAAAAATTCTCAGATTCTGAGACAGTTTTTCTATAGAAAAGGTCTCAGATTCTGAGACAGTGTTTCTATAGAAAAAGTCTCAGATTCTGAGACAGTTTTTCTATAGAAAATATCTCAGATTCTGAGACAGTTTTTCTATAGAAAATATCTCAGATTCTGAGACAGTTTTTCTATAGAAAATATCTCAGATTCTGAGACAGTTTTTCTATAGAAAATATCTCAGATTCTGAGACAGTTTTTCTATAGAAAAAGTCTCAGATTCTGAGACAGTTTTTCTATAGAAAAAGTCTCAGATTCTAAGACAGTTTTTCTATAGAAAAAGTCTCAGATTCTGAGACAGTTTTTCTATAGAAAAAGTCTCAGATTCTGAGACAGTTTTTCTATAGAAAAAGTCTCAGATTCTGAGACAGTTTTTCTATAGAAAAAGTCTCAGATTCTGAGACAGTTTTTCTATAGAAAAAGTCTCAGATTCTGAGACAGTTTTTCTATAGAAAAAGTCTCAGATTCTGAGACAGTTTTTCTATAGAAAAAGTCTCAGATTCTGAGACAGTTTTTCTATAGAAAAAGTCTCAGATTCTGAGACAGTTTTTCTATAGAAAAAGTCTCAGATTCTGAGACAGTTTTTCTATAGAAAAAAATTCTCAGATTCTGAGACAGTTTTTCTATAGAAAAAGTCTCAGATTCTGAGACAGTGCATTAGACTCTGTATAATTTACCAGGTGGTGATTTATGATGCTCACTATGACTTTCGAGAGCGTAGAGCAAATTGCTATTGGTCGGTAGTTTTCAGGATTTGTAGCCTCAACCTGTTTTGGTTGATACAAAACGATACCGTAATGATATCGTGGCAATTTCACTTAATTTTCACATATTGTACGAAAACGATAGTGTTTTCATTCTTAATGCACCTTTCCCTATGACATCGTTTTTCCATAAAAATATAATATCGTTTTCGCTATCGCTATCGACGATTCCACTCATAACGATAGTAAAATCGATAATTTTCAGAATTTATCGAAAAACTATCGTTATTCCAAGCGATAACGATACCGTTTCAATATGAAAATATGATATCATTTTCGTTATCATAATTTTCAGAAATGACGATAGCAAAATCGCCTAAAATTTGAAAATGGCATCATATT
The DNA here is from genome assembly GCA_963921195.1 of Pegoplata infirma. Taxonomy (NCBI): domain Eukaryota; kingdom Metazoa; phylum Arthropoda; class Insecta; order Diptera; family Anthomyiidae; genus Pegoplata; species Pegoplata infirma. Next base: position 29,972,908 of record OY992540.1, on the reverse strand, counting down.
TTGGTTTTAAGGTGATACTGTAATCGGTATCATACAGGTGATACTATTTTCGCTATCATTTATCGTTATTTTTTAAATGTTTTTTATATTATTTTTTTATTTGATGTAACTAAATCAACAAGAACCCAGTTGGCAACGTCCTCGAGCCATCCTCAGTGACGGAACGGTGACAGGTCAGAGTCACTGCTGACATACACAAGACATCTCTATGTACTGGGTTGAGGACAGTTTCATACAAATTTTCAAAATGTCCTCACTCAAAGTCAGCAGTGGTCAGGGCTGACCTTCTGGGGACATGTCACCTAAGACTTCTTTGGGGAAATGTCTGACGTAGGTCATGCGAAAATACAAAAAAATTTCGTATTTCCTTTAGTTTTTACTTTTATCCATTTTCCTTTATAAATTATCTTTCTCATATTTAGAAAAAACTTTTCGCCTTTTTTAGTCGCAACCGGATTTAAACCTGGAACCTCCAGTTTAATAGTCCCACACCTTACTACTTGTTCCAAACTTTATTTTGAAAATTGTTTGTCTATTTATTACTTTTATTCTACTTGTTATATTTTGAATTTATTTTAAATAAATTGATAATATTGCCATCTTTTTCTTGGAAATTGAAGAGTTGCCCAGATTTTAAATTTTATATTAATAATATACTGCTATTCTGAAGACATTTCCTTTTAGACGTCTTAGAGGAATTGTCTACACTATTAAAGCAAACATTCAGTGCTGACAATGTAAGGACATGTCATCAAGGATTACTTATGATTTGTCAGAACCTGAAGACATTTCCTCAAGGAATAACTGTGGAAATTTCCTCAGTGACACATTTTCCAACTGGGAAATTATATAAAATTTAATTTCCACATTATGTTACATTCTATATCCAATTTTCCAATAAAAAATAATTATACCCAAAACTGTAATCTGCACGTTGTCTCCGTGTTCACCTCATCTAGCCAACGAGAAAAAAGAAAAAGGTGCTTACGTTGTCAAGTAGTGTGAACTATAAGATTATTACTTCCCTTTCTCTCTTCCCCCTCCAAAAAAGAAAATAAGCCTTATAAAGACATAGGAATTGGATAATTGTTAATAAAACTAAGTAAATAACAAATTCCAGATGTTGAAATTATATATTTATATAACAATCTTACTCCGCCACCACACTTCAGCCCACACTCCATTTTCCACAATCCAATAGAAATTACTATAAGACCAATTAATTCCCCAGTATGAAATGAAATCTAATTGCTCGTTAGAATGTCCAATTTTTCTGTTTCGCCTGTATCCAGTTTAGTTTTTATTTAACTGTTAACTGCTGACTATGGCTGTTTTAACGACTGGAGCTGTTGCATTGTAGAGAGAACGACAGGGGAAGAAAGACAAAAGCTTAGCTGTGATATTTATCTAGCCATTTAATTCATTGTATTTTAAGGATGTTTTAATTCCTTATAACAACAATTCGTGTGAATTACTTGTAAGTTTTGTTTTCTTTTTTTTCGCATTTTACCCGAGTAAAAATTATTTTTTATAGTGGCACCCGGCGATCAAAGTTTTGGATTTTTTAAAGTTTAAAATAAAAAATAACAAGTACAAAAGTTAAATTCGACTTGGCCGAATCTATGAATACCCTCCACAATGCCGTTTTTAAAGAATGGTAAATTTTCTAACATGAAAAAAATTAACAATTTTGATTAGAAATATTTTATTTTGGTTAAAAAACTTTTTTTTTGTAATTTTTGTAAAAAAAAGAAAAATTACTAATTTTTTTTTTTAGTGTAACATTTTTTTCGAGTGTAAATTTTTTTTTTTTTAAGTAAAAATATTTTTGATTGACAAAAATACTTTTAAAAGTAGTTTTGTGGCTTTCCAATGGTTTTAAAGCTTGTTTTTTTAAGGTTCGGTTTTTACAGCACGTGAATTTAATTAAGGTGAAGCGAATCTGAAATTTACGGTGTTGCTAATAACCAGAGACAGGACCTTCATGCACTAAAGAACAATGTTTTAGGCGCCTAAAATATGCACTAAAAAGTACTAAAATATGCACTAAAAATCTAAAAATATGCACTAAAAATCATAAATATCACCTAGTTTTTTTACTTTTATTAAAAAAACATGACATTTGAATTCAGTCTTGCATTGTATGCTTAGATATACATATGGGGGTTTTCGTGTCAACTGACACAACTTTTGAAATCGATGTCTTCCAATCGGGATGAAATTTGCACCAAGGCACTGTGGCCGAAATCACTGATCTAGCGGCGTTTTAGTCAAAATTAAAAAATTAAAACTGATAAATGTTTTGCACTGTATCGATTACCTATACTTTACAGAGAAAATAAACGTTTTCACTTTTGTTTTTCTCTTAATATTCGCACAGCTGTAAGCTATCAAATATACATTTTCTGCAGCAAGTGTATTAAAGGAATTTGGGGCCTAATTACTCAGTGAGTTTTTCTTGACACTTTTAAGTCAATTGTTTACACATTTTGAGCCAAAAAGTTTTAATTGAAAGTAAAAGGTATGTTTTAACTTAAAAATATATGTTTGTGGCCTGTGTGTATCTAGTTTATTATTAGTTCATTATAGGAGTTTACATTTGTGATATTTACTATACACTCAAAAAAAAAAAACTGTAATGTTAGCAAAAAAAGCTTGTAAACCTACAAGAAAATTTGCTGATTTTGAACCCACAATTTTTTTGCTAAAGTTAGCAAAACTGTTTTGCCAATAATTAGCTAACAATTTTTTTTTTTTTTTTGAACTTTGACCCCATTGCGTTTGGACCCGATAGGTCCAGACCCCGATGGGCCTAGACCTAGTTGGGTTCCTTAAAAATTGTCATAGTTTTTGATGCAAAATTTGTGTCCGTTTCGCTCTAACTTGCTTAGTTTTTGAGATACGTGATTATAGGGGACCACTGGGGTCTTGAGAATTATAAAACTCGATAACTTCAAAAATATTACTCGGAGAGCTTTTGACTGTTTTGCGGTCTTGTTCTATGTGTTGAGGGCTACAAAAATGCTTTTGGACTTTTTGTTGTGTCGGCAATATTTACCGAGATATGAGCATTTTAAAATTTTCGGGAATGCTAACTTTTTTGGATCCAAAGTTAGGGCTTATTAGGGTCCACACATGTGAAGAGGACCGGCGATACTATGGAGATTCTAAGAACCAAAAATGGCCTCCATTTTGCTCTATCTGGCTAAGTTTCCGAGATAGCGACATTTTAAGTTTTCTAAAAATAAAAAAAAATTTACCATTTATTTTGCTAATATGTATTAGCAAAAAATCTTGTAAAAATGTTGTCAACTCAATTTCAAATTTAGCAAAAGAAATTAGTTCAAAGTTTGTTTAAAATTGCTAAAGTGCTAAATGAAGTTTACAAGAATTTTTTGCTGACATGCTAATCTCAACTAAAAATTTGCTAAAAGTTAGCTAACTTGCATTAGCAAAAAAAAATTAGTAAATCTACTAACGTATTTTTTTGAGTGTAGTTTCATGGACTGCAACTTTTGAAATTCGATCGTATGCGGTCCAATTCCTGTTTTGTTTATTATTTTGGGTTATTTTTGTTGTGACGTTTTAGTATGGCGTGCTAGTTTGCGCAAGTTGCTCGGTTTTTTAGGGTCAATCTGCAGTCCAAATAAACAGTATAAACGCGATACAGACCACAATTTTCAATCGATTTGGCTGAAATTTGAAATTTAAGTTTCTTTTATCGCAAGAACAAAACCTATTAAATTTTGACAAAATCAATCCATGTTAACCCATAGCCCCCATGTAAATGTCCCCTTCAAGTTTTACTTAAATACCCCTAACAATAGTATTCAAGATATCCTCTTGAAATTCGACCAATAAATGTTTTTTATATTCATAAACAATCGCTCTAAATTTAATGGAATCAGACCATATTAATTTCTAGGCCTCATACAAACCACCCTCCCAATATTCACATAACTTTCCCAAAATACATAAAAATAAACAAATATTGTTTAAAAATTAATTCTTTTTAAATTTTATAATCGCAAATAAGCATTAGTCTTTATTATTTTACATTTCCGAATTAAGCGCCGCTAGATTGGCCATTTCGGACACTGTGCAAGGTTAGTCCTATTGGATAGTAGTTCAGACACAATTTTTCAACGAGATCGGTCAAGAACTCTCTGAGTTAGAAGGGGTCGAAATTTGACATTTTGGCCAAAGAGGTGTTGATTCTCATCCATGTAACTTCTTACCTATTGTTTTTAGCAAAATGTGTCCCAAAGAGTTTAGATAGCTATTTCCTCAGTCTTTCGAAAAAAAAAAATAAAAAAAAAATTTTTGATTTTTTTTCTTAAAAATCCAAAACTTTTTTGACTTTTTCCTCAAATTGGGCCAAAAAATGGGGGCGGTGGGGAGGGGCCATATGGCCCCGCATTGGGGACAAAGTTGGGCGTAAAGAGGTAAAAATCCTCAAAAAGCCCCAAACTCCCCTAGAAACGCCCCTGGAGGGGTGCAATGTGAGACCGACCTCCAATAAATTTCTGCCCCCAACATTTTTCTTGAACATACTTTACCCCTATTTCCAATTCCTAAGGGGGCTCCCATACAAAATGACATTTTTATAAAATTTGCTCCTACCGCTCTAACTGTCCATAGGGTGCCCCTAGAGATGTAAAATGTATGACCGACCCCCAATATTTTTTCAACTCCAACATTTTCTTAGAATATACCTACCCTTTATTTTCAACTCTTAAGGGGGTCCCAATACATTTTTTTTATTTTTTTTATTAGTTTCTAAAAATACGTGTTTTTATAATGTATGGGAGCCCCTTAGGGAGTGGAGATAGGGTGTTATGATGTTCGGACAAAATGTTGGTAACTAAAAAATAATGGGGTTGGTCGTAATTTTTGCCTCTCTAGGAGGCACGGTAGGGGCGGTAGGAGCTGGTTTAATAAAACAAATTTATAAAAATTAAAAGAAATGTATGGGGACCACCTTAAGGGTTAAAGATACATTGTAGGTATGTTTCCAAAAAATGTTGGAATTAATAAAATAATGGAGGTCGGTCATACATTTGGCCCCACTAGGGGCACTTTAGGGTAAGCTAGAATGGTAGGATCAAATTTTTTAGAAATGTTTTGTATGGGAGCCCCCTTAGGAAGTGGAAATAGGAGTAAGGTATGTTGAAGAAAAATGTTGGGGGCAGAAAATTATTGGAGGTCGGTCTCACATTGCACCCCTCCAGGGGCGTTTCTAGGGGAGTTTTGGGGCTTTTTGAGGATTTTTACCTCTTTACGCCCAACTTTGACCCCAATGAGGGGCCATATGACCCCCCCACCGCCCCCATTTTTTGGCTCGTGCTTTCTTTTTCGAACCTAAAAAAATTAGAGGGTATCGCGGATCGAAATCGAAAACTGGTTAGCTATCCCACGCCTAATAGTGCAAATTGAAGAACCGTTTTTTGTGTTCCAAAGTTAAAAAAAAAAAAAAAAAAATCACAGATATCCCACTCGCATCCCACTCGCATCCCACTAAGCGACCCCACAGCTCTTAAAGGAAATCACCTAAGCTTTCTTTTGAATCAAAAAAAAAAAAAGGTCCCAATTTGAGGAAAAAGTCAAAAAAGTTTTGGATTCCCAGGTAAAAATGATCACATATGTACACATATGAACATGTATGGATTCACATGTGAACATATATGAATCACGTATGAGCACAAATGAACACGTATGAACATGTTCGGTACATATGATAGCATGTATGGAATTATACATCCATACAACGAGTGAATATATAGTATAGTTAGATGCCATATATGGAAATATTTGCAATTAATTCGCAAAAACTAATGGAAAATGTGGTATAAATGAATATAAATGTATTTTTTTAATAAAGTATTTGTAAATGCACTTTCGGAATTGTATAATTTTTAAGACCTCATCGTGAATGTTTTCTTAGTTCCTTTTTAAATTTTTTTACATTTGATCAAGTTGAAAAAAAAACCAGCAAAGCCTTCAAAATAGTAAGGATTATGTAATGCATTACCATAACCATGGATATGCAATAATGTATAGCAAAAGCTACCAAAAATATTCTTTTTTTTTTCTACCGCTTACCATATGCATTGCTTTTTAGTATATTTCATGCATTCCGTTTTACGCACCCATTATTTTGAGTCTTATCCCAAATGGTCTTATATCTAATGGAAATAGATTAATTGATGATATACATACAGCATTGATTTTTTTTGGATGGGACTCAAAATAATGGGTAAGTATTACGTAATGCATGAAAAATACAAAAAAAAATAATGCATATACATTAGAGTGTCCCTTATTTTGGAAATGTTGGAAATCTTGAGACGGTACCCGCTCATTTTTTTCCTTTTGACTTAAAAATAACTCAGGAAAAATTTTACGCCCCTAGGACCACGCCTTCCCTACGCGACGGGCCCTTAAAGAGCGGGGCCTAAAAAATCATTTTTCCATACAAACCAAAAAATTTTTTTTTTGATTTTTAATTTTTTTGTTATTATTTATTATATTACTTGGTTTGCTTATTCACAACAAAAAATTTGATTTTGGTGGGATAAGTCTTTCAGCGCTAAAAAATTTTTCGCAAAAAAAAATTTTGAGCCGCCGGGGTCCTACAGTAAAAAATTTTTAAAAAATATTTTTTTTTAGTTTTGACCAGCAACGGTTTTAGCTGCTATGTTGCTTTAAATGATATATATTCATAAAAAAATATTTTTTGTATCTGTGACATCTTAATCGTGTTCTAAAAAAGGGTAAAAAATGCATTGATGATTTTTTTCGATACACGATAAAAATGTCACAAATATGAATAATATTTTTTTTGGAATATATATCATTAAAAACAACATAAAAACTAAAACCATTGCTTTTCAAAACTAAAAAAAAATATTTTTTAAAAATTTTTTACCGTAGGATTCCTACGGCTCAAAATTTTTTTTTTCGAAAAAGATAAAGATGTCACAGATATGAATAATTTTTTTTTTGGAATATATATCATTTAAAGCAACATAGAAACTAAAACCGTTGCTGGTCAAAACTAAAAAAAAATATTTTTTAAAAATTTTTTACTGTAGGACCCCGGCCGCCCAAATTTTTTTTTTGCGAAAAATTTTTTAGCGCTGAAAGACTTATCCCTCCAAAATCAAATTTTTTGTCGTGAATAAGCAAACCAAGTAATATAATAATTAATAACAAAAAAATTAAAAATAAAAAAAAAATTTTTTTGGTTTGTATGGAAAAATGATTTTTTAGGCCCCGCTCTTTAAGGCCCCGTCGCGTAGGGAAGGCGTGGTCCTAGGGGCGTAAAATTTTTCCTGAGTTATTTTTAAGTCAAAAGGAAAAAAATGAGCGGGTACCGTCTCAAGATTTCCAACATTTCCAAAATAAGGGACACTCTAATATACATAGTAAGCCGTAGTGACAAATAATGCATATTTTTGAATATTTTTGACTATGCATACATTGGTAATGCATTTCATATCCATTACCATTTTTAAGGTTTTTCTGGGAATGCAATAGAAAACTTTTAATTTTCCCAAATTTCATTTCATTTTATTTGTTTTAGTTTTGAAAGTTTCTAAATTATTTAATTCAATTCAAACTTCAAAACCAAAATGTCATAATTTTATTTTTAATTTTTTGTACAATTTTTTTTTCAACAATTTTTTTAGTTTAATTTAATCAAAAATATTAAAAAAAAAAACAATTCGTTCTGGAATATAAAATGTGATTTGTCCAAGTAAGTAAGAAAACATTTCATTATATTAATATCGTTGTTAATTATGTCCTGTAATATTCTCTTTCTTTTCCAGAAATATCAAAATCAAGTTTTTCTTAGAAGGTTGTGGGCAACAAAGAAGGTGCTTTATCAAAGAAATCAAGAAAAACTTCTTAAAGAAGAGTTTTGATGTTACATATGTAAGTCAGGAATTGCTGTTGAGAGCCGCATTTTGATAGACTGATTGATTCCCAGTGAACGAAGGAAAATCTGAATTCCATTTTTAAGATCAGGTATTTAAAAAAGCGTCACAATCAATCATGACGGCGACTCAGTCCACATTTTATTTTCTTTTGGAATCGTCTACGATTTAAGCTGATTTCATCTGGATTTTTGTTGGGAGCCGCATTTTGATAGACCGATTGGTTCCCACTGAAAGGAGGAAAATCTGAATTCCATTTCTAAGATCAGGTATTTAAAAAAGCGTCACAATCAATCATGACGGCGACTCAGTCCCCATTTTCTTTTCTTTTAGAATCCTCTACAATCTAAGCTGATTTCATTTGGATTTTGTATTAATTATCCATTCGGTAGTTTAACCTATGAGGATGTTTTCAAGATCTTGTAATAAAATTCCCCACTTCAAATTGGAAAAGTGTATGTTATTCAGCATAGTATTTAATCATGTATATGCAATGGGAACAATGGTGAGTACATGTTAGTACTTTGTGCTTATTAGTTTAGGACAAGAAATACCAGACACTTGGTTGATATATTTTATGGTTAACGGTGCGCTGAATATAATGATGACCTAAGAACTGCTGTCTTACATCAGGATTTCGAGCTATAAAGTCCTAAGAAATGCTTTTTATTAAATATTCTGGAAGTATTACTTTTTTCATTAGAAATGTTGCAGTTTTGTGAAAAATATATTTTAACGAAGCATTAAAATCGGAATATTTCGATAAAAGCTACTTTTTTTTCGATTATATAAACAGAAAGCCTGATGTTGTAGAGCAAATCGTATTTAACGCACCGCAAACCATTAGAATTGAAGAGCTTAGACTAATTGTCTGATATTTTTCGGTTCCAACACATAAATTCGAAGTGGTACTACCATGTATTCTCTAGTGTTCTTCTTTATAATTTTTTTAAATAAAATATCAAGATTAGTAATAAAAAAGTGTTTTTTAATGACAAGCAAATACGAATTACTGAAATGTATGAAAACATATGAATGAAAACATGTTATCAAATATGAACACGTATGATCATATATGTACATATTACCTCAATTTTCGTCCATGGACATATATGGATGATCATATGTGTTCATATGTGTGCATATGTGACTATTTCTAACCGGGTTTTTTATTTTTTTTATATTTTTTTTTCGAAAGACTGAAGAAATAGCTATCTAAACTCTTTGGGACACATTTTGCTAAAAACAATAGGTAAGAAGTTACATGGATGAGAATCAACACCTCTTTGGCCAAAATGTCAAATTTCGACCCCCTCTAACTCAGAGAGTTCTTAACCGATCTCGTTGAAAAATTGTGTCTGAACTACTCTCCAATAGGACTAACCTTGGTGCAAATTTCACCCCGATTGGAAGACATCGCACTATGCTTCGACCCATGGACAAAAATCAAAAAAAAAATTTTTGTCTCAAATTGTGTTTAAATGCAGATTTTTTGAAAGATAATAAGGTATCTCAAATAAATATTAACAAAAATATTTTTTCTGATTGCTTTTGCCACCACGAGAGGGCGCTAAACTCAGACAATTTTATGCAAAAACGACTTAACAGGAAAATGTGTTTTAGTTGTTTCACAAAAATAATTCTCAAAAATCCATTTTTTAATAAAATGTTTCGAAATTTTGTTTTCAAGTACTTTGATATATTTGTAATTAAATTAAAACATAGAATTTTGCATATATTTACAAAAAAAAATATTTTTTATTGCGCAGAAAAGTAAATTTTTCTGTTAAAAATCCAAAAATTACTAAAGTTTGATGGAGTTTAAAAAAAAATTATATAAAATTATATATTTTTTTTGTCGATTTTTTCTTAGTTTATACTCTTGTCTAACAGCGTATTCAAAAATTAGGGCCCACTTTTGACCACAAATTAAAAAAAAAATGTGATTTTTAAATGCCTAAATTCATGATTTTTACTCAAAATTCAGTCATTAAACACAAGATACCAACAAGATCAACTCTAGTTATAGTGTTGCCATACAATAAAATTACTGTGATATTATATTTTAAGCCGTGTTTATTAATTAATTTTATGTTGAATGTTTTTATGTTTTTTGTTTTATGTTAAACATATCCCTCGTAAAAAAAGAAAAAAAGTTCATGACTAATTATATCCCAAATATGGCGGATACAATTACTTTAAAAATTATCTACGGGTATATTTTATGATCTATCGGGATAACCTTATATATAATGTTACACGTGAATGGGTCTATATAATTATATCAGTTGGAGAAAACTGATACGATTAAATATAATTTAAACCCATTATAACTCATCATATATTGCTCCTTATAACGTCATATAAGTTGGATAATATTGTATATAATCATATGCACTTTATGTAATGTTATATACAAAAATATGTTCTTTATGTATAGCAATATCTAACCATATATATTTATATCTTATAGTCTCAATTTATTTTATACCCGAGTAAAAAAGAGTTATATATAGCCGTGACAAATTAGATCCCAAATATGGTGGACACAATTGTTTCAAATATTATCTTCGGTTATCCTACAAGATCTGAACAGATAGTCTTATATATAATATGATACGTAAAATGGGTCTATCTGGTTGCACCAGTTTGATCCGGAGTGATACAATATAAAATAAATTGAGATTATAAGCCATAAATATATATGGTTAGATATTGGTCTACATAAAGAACATATTTTTGTATATAACATTATATAAAGTGCATATGATTATATATAATATTATCCAACTTATGTGACGTTATAAGGAGCAATATATGATCAGTTATAATGGTTTTAAATTATATTTAATCGTATCAGTTTTCTCCAACTGATATAATTATATAGACCCAATTCACGTATCACATTATATATAAGGTAATCCCTCTAGATCATAAAATATACCCGTAGATAATTATTAAAATAATTGTATCCGCCATATTTGGGATATAATTAGTCAAGAACTTTTTTTCTTTTTTTACTAGGGTATTGTATCAGTCCGGATCAAACTGATAAAACCAGATAGACCCATTTTACGTATCATATTATATATAAGACTATCTGTTCAGATCTTGTAGGATAACCGAGGATAATATTTGAAACAATTGTGTCCACCATATTTGGGATCTAATTTGTCACGGCTATATATAACTCTTTTTTACTCGGGATATAAAAAATAATTAATTTAAATGTAATAAGAAGGAAATTTATGTTACTATGTCTCTTGAGAAAGTCAACAAATAATTGACGAAACGTCGAGAAAAAACATGTAAATTAGATGAATTTTTATTTACATTAAAAGATCCATAGGTCCGATTAGCTTATACAAAATAATATAATCTATTTAATATCATTGTGCAACACGATTTTATGTTTTAAATGGGTAAAAAAGCAAAATGAAAGTATATTATTAGACGACCAAAACCCTTGAAGAATTTCGAAAATTTAGCTCGAGTTTTTTTTATGGCCCACTGAAGTTTTTATTTTTTTTTTTTTTCAAAGGCGTTCAGAAGAAGTCATTCAGAATAAGTAAAAAAAAATATTAAATTTAATTTTGTGCTTAATGAGATTAATATATGTCTTTGGTAAAATTGGATTACGGTTCTTTTCTAAGAATATATTAACCCTCTATCTCCCATTTTTGGGGTCATTTTAGTCCCTTTTCCAAATACCCTCGTAGAATAACACTTTCACTTTCGATTAAAGGGTTAACAAGTTATACAAAAATTTTCTGCATAGAATTTCATTATTAGTTGTAAAAGACCAAAATTTCATGAGATAAAAGCAAAATGCTTAAAAAAGTAAAACTTTTAATTTTAAATTGTTAAATTGTATTTCACCAAAATCGTGTGAAATAATTTAAAATAATGTAACAAATGTACTTCTAAGCTTACTGTTAATAGATGTATTCAGTAAAATTCGATGTTTCTTTTTTCTTAGAACATATTAACCCTCTATCTCCCATTGTCAGGGGTCATTTCATTCCATTTGTATAATATTCTTATGAAAACCACTTAAACGTATATAGATTTTTTTAATCATTCCAATCGCCTTATTTTAAAGACTTCAAAACAACTCATGGGTTTTGGTTTACAAATGGTATACTTTCATTTTTTGTTTTGTTTAATATAAGATACACTCCGTGAAAGTGACCCCAAATTTGTTGCACAGTGCATTAACCTTTAAACGCTCGTTTTATTGAATTTTATAAGAATATTTGAAATAAGGACTAAAATGGCCAATTAAAATTGAAGATAGAGGGTTAATATGTTCTAACGAAAGAACCGCCATTAAATTTCACTGTAGAGAAGTATAATTATTTTTTATCTCAGTAATTTTTAGTACATTTTTCGACTTATTTCCATCTACTTTGGTAAACGCTATTTAACAATATGTGATAATTAACAATTTTACTTTTTAAAGCATTTTGATTATATCTCACGATCTTTTGGCATTTTACAACCCCTAGTAAAATTTGATGCTTAACATTTTTGTAGAACATATTAACTATTTAAACGCACGTTTTAGTGTTGTTTTACGAGGATATGTAAAAAAAGGACAAAAATGACCCCTAAAAATGGAAGATAGGTGGTTAATGTATTTTAAAAAAGAACCGCCATCAAATTTTACTTAAGACATGTATAAACATTATGTAGCTCAGAAGTTGATTTAATACATTTCATTGACTTATTCTAGACGACATAAAAAATAAAAATAACTTATTTTTTAAAAAAGGATGTTTTTATATTTTCCACACTACTGATCCGGTTTTGCCCAAATTTGGTATTAATATATATCTAAGGAATATTAATTTGCTTACTAAGTTTTTTTTACGATCGGACAATTTTCGTAGGTGTTATAGCGTTTTAAAGAAAAAGGATATATGGTAGGACCTTGAGTCCTTGCTCCGATTTAAATGAAAATTTATACACAAGTTGCTAGTTGAATGTGTATCAGCATGACCACTTTTTGTAATTTTGTGGCCATTATTGAAGCTAAAATTAATTTTTTCAATTTCAGGACACATGGGCGGTAGGCGTGTCCTTGCACCGATTTTTCCAAAAGATCATATTTTTCTTAACTAAGACGTTTTATGCACGTGTACCAAATTTCAAAAATATGTGACAACTTTTTCTATTTTTGTCCCTTCGTTATATGGGAACGAAGCACTGTGCATCGGTTTCAAAAGTTGTGTCAGTTGACACGAAAACCCCCATATATAAAGTGTATATAAAATGTTATTAAAAAATAAAAATGATCTAAAAAATGTTGATAATTGCTTTAATAAAAAAAAAATATTATTCATAAAAAAAATGTAAAAATACCAAAAAATACAAAAAAATTGCTAAAAAAAAAACTTAAATATGTACCAAATATGACCTAAAAATATGCATTTATGTCCAAATAATAGCAAAATATGCAAAAATATGCAATTTAAGCAAAATATGCAAAAATATGCACTAACGAATCGATGCCATTTTAAAGCAAATTCTTTGATTCGCAAAGATATTTTGTTTATGCTGTTCTAAGACCAAAGGAAAAAAACATGCATTTGCATGAAAGTCCTCTCCTTGCTAATAACTGTTGAAGCACTGGACTGAAATTCAATATGAACTAGGCCAGGAGAACGATAAATAAGTATACCAAGCTTCAGCATTCTCAGAATAGCCCTTAGAAAGTTATCGTGCTTTTTATCTCGTAAGTTCGCGAAAAACCCTTGCCGAAATTCACTCTTTTGCTCATAACTTTTGAACCACTGGACAGATTTCGCTGGATTGCAATACCAACCTGACCAGATAAATGCCCAATACATATGCCAAACTTCAGGAGTCTCCGTAAAGTCTTTCAAAAGAAAGCGTGTTTTCAACAGACAGACGGACGGACATCGCTAGATTGTCTTAGAATTGAACGAGGATCATGAATATATATACTTTATGGGGTCTTAGACCAATATTTCGAGGTGTTACAAACGGAATGACAAAGTTATTTATACCCGCTATCACTAGAATGGAGGGTATAAAAAAAACAATGTGTTGCGACACATCATATTTTCAATTTTGATGCTCTGAACACGAATGTCAAAAAAAATTAAATCGATCTAACGGTTTTCGAGATATCGCTAATTGAAATTTTTAAAAAACTGACGGTTTTTTCAAGAAATTTTATAAAAACAAATCTCAGATTTTATTTCCCTTGACCCTTTTATAGAGCTTGAGTCAAAAGGATGAATTTAAATATAAATTGCGCCAAATTCTACCTTTCATCAAAATTTTGGATTTTTGAAAAATTTACACCAACATTTTGGATTTTTCAAAAATTAAAAAAAAAAAATTAAATTATCTATTGATTTATTATTTTTTTATTTCTATAAATTTTGGCATGTTGAATACAAATATCAAAAAGTTTCTGAAATCGGTTAAGAGGTTTTCGAGATTTCGCCATTGGAAAGTTTTGAAGAAATTTCCAAAAATCGAGTTTTTTCCAACATTCAAACAATTGACTATTTCTTACACTCAAAAAACTTTTTTTTGTTTGCTACCTCCTATTTGACAAAATTTCCTATTAATTTTACAAGATTTTTACCGATAATTTTGTAATTTTACAAGGTTTTTACCAATAAAATTGAAAATTTACAAATTTTTTGACACGATAAAATTTATAAATGGGTTTCGTGATTTTACTAGATTTTTTGCTACCTCCTATTTTACGAGAATTCCTAGTAATTTTACAAGCTTTTTACCGATAAAATTGTAAATTTACAGTTTTTTGGCGCAATTAAAATTACAAGGAATTCTCGTGAATTTACGAAATTTTTTTTGTAAAACTATCTTGGAAATTTGTAAAATTACAAAAAAAATTGTAAAATTACAAAAAAAATATAAATTTACAAAAAAAAAAAATATTTTCGATTTGTTAAAAATTACGAGACTTTTTCTAGTAATTTGACAAAGTTTTTTTTGTGTGTAGAAAATTGACTATTTCATAGAAAATTGACTGTTTCATAGAGCTTGAGACAAACTTTCATTTAAACTAAATTTAAGACAAACCTAAATTGAGACAAATCAGAGCATTTTAACCCATTTCCTTTAATCAAAGTTCACAGTTTTTAGTTAACATTTTTTAAAATATCGAAGCTTTGGTTGAAGTGCGCCACGGATTAAATTGATCGGATTTGGCTCAAATCAGTTTTAAATGAAAGCTTAGGCTATATGAAAGGATCAAGAGAAAACAAAGCTTTTGTAAATTTCTTGGCGGAGGGTTAAAGCTGCCAATTCTTGCCAATTTGAAATGGCGATATTTCGAAAACCTTTTAAACGGTTTAAAAATCTTTTGATAATCCTGTTTAACGAGTCAAAATTGATAAATATGGTGTTCGCAAGACATATTTTTATTTAGCATTTTTTTTATTTTCAAAAATCCAAAACTTTGATCGCAGGGCGCCACGGGTTAATTTTATCCGATTGGCCTCAAATTTTTACCACATAATTTTTAGGTCTTAAAGGATAAAATTTGCCCGGAAACTTGTTTAAATCAAAAGTTAAAAATAATTCCGCTCTGATGACCATATATATTTATTTTTGCTCAGGTTCTCTTTAATATTATTTCTCAAGAGTCATGATATGAAGAATATAGTCATTTCATTCATGAAGTTACTGCTGCTGCTACTTTTGTATAAACGATTCCCTTTAGGTTCATAAAAAGAAATTAACGACTCTTTTTTTCTTGTTTTTGCTGTATAATTTTTTTCTATCTTTTGTTTTTCTTTTAGTTTTTGTCGACCAACAATATTTTTCAAGAGGCGTTAGTATCCTGCGTTGTTTTTTTTTTTTCTTTTTTTGGGTGCAAATCGTTTAATGAGGATGTTAAAATAAGGAGCCATCCAAACCAAACGTTAGCGACAAAACCCCATAATGAGGGACTTCCTGATTAAGCGGCAGCAAATAACAGTGGTTAAAATTTCTTTCCATTCAGTGGTTTAGGTTGCCTTCAAATTTTCAATAGGGACTCAAATAAAATAAAATAAAATAAAATAAAATAAAATAAAATAAAATAAAATAAAATAAAATAAAATAAAATAAAATAAAATAAAATAAAATAAAATAAAATAAAATAAAATAAAATAAAATAAAATAAAATAAAATAAAATAAAATAAAATAAAATAAAATAAAATAAAATAAAATAAAATAAAATAAAATAAAATAAAATAAAATAAAATAAAATAAAATAAAATAAAATAAAATAAAATAAAATAAAATAAAATAAAATAAAATAAAATAAAATAAAATAAAATAAAATAAAATAAAATAAAATAAAATAAAATAAAATAAAATAAAATAAAATAAAATAAAATAAAATAAAATAAAATAAAATAAAATAAAATAAAATAAAATAAAATAAAATAAAATAAAATAAAATAAAATAAAATAAAATAAAATAAAATAAAATAAAATAAAATAAAATAAAATAAAATATATTAAAATAAAAACAAAAGTTGTTTACTCAAAATAAAAGATTTCAAATAAAAATTAGTAAATATTTTGTTTAAAAAATTTTGTTTAAAAATTTCTACTTGTTTTATACAACTTACGGTTTGCGAGTAAAAAAACTTTTAAAAAACTGTCTAAAAGTCATTATTGCCAAAAAAAAAACACTTTTTTAAGTTGCACTATCTTCCAAAGTATTGGAAAAAAAATCTGTATTTTTTAGCATTTCTGTATTTTTTTAGCATTTAAGCTCCATCAAATACCTAAAAACTGACAAAATTGGTGATCCGCCAGTTTAATTTCCCATAGACTTGCCCACTAACGAAATTTGTTAAACAGG
The DNA here is from genome assembly GCA_963921195.1 of Pegoplata infirma. Lineage (NCBI taxonomy): Eukaryota > Metazoa > Arthropoda > Insecta > Diptera > Anthomyiidae > Pegoplata > Pegoplata infirma. Next base: position 29,956,104 of record OY992540.1, on the reverse strand, counting down.
GACCTAATTAAAACCACTGTGCATTTGAAGTCCTCAGTATCTTTATGATAAGTTCATTGTTGTTTTTAGTTACTTTTTTTTTTGCTGTTGTTAATGTTGTTGGCAAATAGTTAGTTTTTCTTTAAGTCATTGTGTGGCATGGGGGACAATGGGGGAAGAGGTAGGAAGATGTTATTGTTGAATGATGAAAATAAAACACAAAACTCATAATGATAATGTCCTGATGATTACATGGGATTTAACCATAAAAATAAACTCTCTTTCAGTACATTTTAAGTAACACTATGTAGTAGTAGCACAGACTCCATATAAACGAATGACTAAACACAAATAAAAACTTCATCGATGATAGTAAAACGTAACGGGGAAAACAAAGTTTTTGTCTATTTTTATTTACGCTATAATACTTGATAATGTTACGTGTTTTGCTTATTCGTGCCAATAAATTCATGTCACTCTTTGCTAACAACATTATTTTTTTTTAGCAAAAAACAAGGATAAGGATAAGGATTATAACAAGGATATCTATACCATATCCAAATGTATTTTAAAATTGTTCATATAAATTTTAAAATTATACAAATCTATTTTAAAATTGTGCAAATGTATTTCAAAATTGTCCCAATATATTTTAAAATTGTCCACATATATTTTAAAATTGTCCAAATTAGTTTTAAAATTGTCCAAATATGTTTTAAAATTGTCCAAATGTATTTAAAAAATTTCCAAATGTATTTTAAAATTGTCCAAATGTATTTCAAAATTGTCCAAATGTGTTTTAAAATTGTCTAAATTTATTTAAAAATTGTCCAAATATATTTTTAAATTGTCCAAATTAATTTAAAATTGTCTAATTGTATTTTAAAACTGTCCAAATATATTTTAAAATTGTCCAAATGTATTCTAAAATTTTCCAAATGTGTGCTTAAATTATCCAAATGTATTTTAAAATTGTCCAAATATATTTTAAAATTGTCCAAATGTATTTAAAATTGTCCACATGTATTTTAAATTTGTCAAAATTTATTTCAATATTGTCCAAATATATTTTAAAATTGTTCAAATATATATTAGAATTGTCCAAATGTATTTAAAATTGTTCACATGTATTTTAAATTTGACCAAATGTATTCTAAAATTTTCCAAATGTGTTTAAAAATTGCCCAAATGTATTTTAAAATTGTCCAATTGTATTTAAAATTTTCAAAATGTATTTTCAAAATATTCCAAATGTATTTTAAAATTGTCCAAATTAATTTAAAATTGTCCAATTGTATTGTAAAACTGTCCAACTATATTTTAAAATTGTCCAAATGTATTTTAAAATTTTTCAAATGTGTGTTGAAATTGTCCAAATGTATTTTCAAATTTTCAAAACGTATTTTCAAAATTGTCCATAAGTATTTCAAAATTGTCCAAACCCTGCAAACAACAAGGCGATATATCGCCGAAAAGATATTGCGGCGATACGAAAATTTATCATTTCAATAAAAAATCAAAGTAGTATTTTTATTATATCGCCGTTTTCTCATACGAACGATATTATGGCGATAAACAAAAAAAAAAATATTGAACATTTTTATTTCTTTGTCAATTTAAAATATAATAATTTATCAAGAACAACAAGAAATCTTTGAAAGAATATAAATTTGGCCGAAAAACACAAATGTGCTATCAATGATAAAATAAAAAATTCAGCGAATGTTGCGGATATATTTTTCAGATGAATGGACATGTTTTTAGACCTGTTAACATGACCAAAATATGAATGAAAAAAATAATGTCTATTTTCAGCTTCAGGGAATCGATATAGCTGTATCGCCGTTTTATCATTTTGGTGATATTCCGGCGATACATACAAATCTATTATTTTTCATTTATACGATTATCTGGCGATATTGCCCTTTTATCGCCAAGACGAATCGTTTTCGTATCGCCGGGATGTATTGCCGTCGGGTAACAGTTTCTCCCGAAAGGTGTATCGCCGGCAATACGAATTCGATAATTGCCGCAATAACATTTATCGTATCGGCAATACAACCGGCGAATCGATGTCGTATCGTTTTGTTTGCAGGGAATTAATTTAAAATTGTCCAATTGTATTTTAACACTCTCCAAATATATTTTAAAATTGTCCAAATGTATTTTAAAATTGTCCAAATAAATTTTAAAATTGTGCAAATGTATTTCAAAATTGTCCAAATGTATTTTAAAGTCTAAAATTATTTCAAAATTGTCCAAATGTATTTTAAAATTGTCTAAAATTATTTCAAAATTGTCCAAATATATTTTAAAATTGTCCAAATGTATTTTAAAATTGTCCACATGTATTTTAAATTTGTCCAAATGTATTTTAAAATTGTACAAATGTACTTTAAAATTGTCCAAATGTAATTTACAATTTTCCAAATTTATTTCAAAATTGTCCAAGTCTATTTTAAAATTGTCCAAATGTAGTTTAAAATTTTTCATATGTGTTTAAATTGTCCAAATGTATTTTAAAATTGTCCACATATATTTAAAAATAGTCCAAATGTATTTTAAAATTGTACAAATGTACTTTAAAATTGTATTTTAAAACTGTCCAAATGTTTTTTTAAATTGTCCAAATGTTATTTAAAATTGTCCAAATATATTTTTAAATATTCCAAGTGTATTTTGATATTGTCCAAATATATTTTAAAATTGTCCAAATGTATTTTAATATTTTCCAAATATATGTTAAAATTGTCCAAATGTATTTTAAAATTGTCCGAATATATTTTAAAATTGTCCAAATAAATTTTAAAATTGTACAAATGTATTTTAAAATTGTGCAAATGAATTTCAAAATGGTCCAAATGTATTTTAAAATTTTCTAAAATCATTTCAAAATTGTCCAAATATATTTTAAAATTGTCCAAATTAATTTTAAAATTGTTCAATTGTATGTAAAAATTGTCCAAATATATTTTAAAGTTGTCCAAATGTATTTTAAAATTTTCCAAATGTATGTCAAAATTGCCCAAATGTATTTTAAAAATGTCCAAATGTAGTTTACAATTTTCCTAATGTGTTTCAAAATTGTCCAAATGTATTTTAAAATTGTCCAAATGTATTTCAAAATTGTCCAAATATATTTTAAAATTGTCCAAATGAATTTAAATATTGTCCAAATGTATTTTAAATTTCTCCAAATGTATTTTAAAATTGTCCAAATGTATTTCAAAATTTTCGAATGTATTTTAAAATTGTCCAAATCTAGTTTAAAATTTTCCAAATGTGTCTTCAAATTGTCCAATCGTATTTTAAAATTTTTCAAATGAATGTTAAAACTGTACAAATGTTTTTTAAAATTGTCCAAACATATTTTAAAATTGTCCAAATAAATTCATTTCAAAATTTTCCAAATATATTTTAAAATTGCCCAAATTTGTTTTAAAATTGTCCAAATATATTTTAAAATTGTCCACATGTATTTTAAATTTTCCAAATGTATTTCAAAATTGTCCAAATGTATTTTAAAATTGTCCAAATGTAGTTTAAATTTGTCCAAATGTGTTTTAAAATTGTTGAATTGTATTTTAAAATCTTCCAAATGCAATTTAAATTTGTCCATATGTCGTTTAAAATTTTCCAAATATGTTTTAAAATTGTCCAATTGTATTTTAAAATTTTCAAAATTGTCCAAATGTATTTTAAAATCGTCCAAATTAATTTAGGTTAGGTTAGGTTGAGAGGTTGACATAGTGTCCACAAGACCAGATCCTGATCCATAGTGATACCTCATGAAAAGAGGTGTATATTATATAAATTAATTTAAAATTGTCCAATTGTATTTTAAAACTGTCCAAATATATTTTTGAGAAAGATTATTCTAGCTCAAGGTCATATTTCTTTTACTTATCGTTACGATGATATTGTCAAAGTAACAATTTTCAAGAAACTTTTTATAAAGTTGTTTGTTTTAAATTGCTAAATACTCTTGATAATGGAATTTGACGAATTCCGAAACACGTGTCGAGTAAGTCTTGCAAAATGACCAAGCCAATCAATTTAAAACAAACAACTTTATAAAAAGTTTCTTGAAAATTGTTACTTTGACAATATCATCGTAACGATTAGTAAAAGAAATATGACCTTGAGCTAGAATAATCTTTCTCAAAAATAGAATTTTAAAGGTCGAATAATAAATAATTTTTATTAATTTAAAAATTAAAAGAGAACTGTCCAAATATATTTTATAATTGTCCAAATGTATTTTAAAATTGTCTAAATGTATTTTAAAATTGTCCAAATATAGCCAGAATAAACATCCTCAGAATAGACATCCTCAGAATTGTCCAAATATATTTTAAAATTGTCCAAATAAATTTTAAAATTGTCCAAATGTATTTTAAAAATTGTGCAAATGTATGTCAAAATTGTCCATATGTATTTTAAAATTGTCCAAATTTATTTCAAAATTTTCCAAATATATTTTAAAATTGTCCAAATTAATTTTAAAATTGTCCAAATTTATTTTAAAATTGTCCAAATGTGTTTTAAAATTGTCCAAATATATTTTAAAATTGTCCAAATTAATTTTAAAATTGTCCAAATTTATTTTAAAATTGTCCAAATGTGTTTTAAAATTGTCCAAATATATTTTAAAATTGTCCAAATATATTTTAAAATTGTCCAAATATATTTTAAAATTGTCCAAATGTATTTAAAATTGTCCACATGTATTTTAAATTTGTCCAAATGTATTCTAAAATTTTCCAAATGTATTTCAAAATTGTCCAAATGTATTTAAAAATTGTCCAAATATATTTTAAAAATGTCCAAATGTATTTAAAAAATTTCCAAATGTATGTTAAAATTCTCCAAATGTATTTCAAAATTTTCCAAATGCATTTTAAAATTGTCTAAATTTATTTCAAAATTGTCGAAATGTATTTCAAAATTGTCCAAATGTATTTTAAAATTGTTTAAAATTATTTTAAAATTGTCCAAATATATTTCAAAATTCTCCAAATTAATTTTAAAATTGTCGAAATGAATTTTAAAATTGTTCAAATATATTTTAAAATTGTCTAAATTAATTTTAAAATTGTCCAAATGTATTTTAAAATTTTCCAAATGTATGTTTAAATTGTCCAAATGTATTTTAAAATTATCCAAATATATATTAAAATTGTACAAATAAATTTTAAAATTGCCCAAATGTGTTTTAAAATTGTGCAAATGTATTTCCAAATTGTCCAAATGTATTTTAAAATTATCTAAAATTATTTTAAAATTGTCCAAATATATTTTAAAATTGTCCAAATTAATTTTAAAATTGACCAAATGTATTGTAAAATTGCCAATTATATTTTAAAATTGTCCAAAAATATTTTAAAATTTTGGAAATTTTTAAAATACAATTGGAAATGGTGTAGTACTTATTTGTGGTAGTAACAGCAGTTGTATTCAAGTAAAATGAAAGCAAGAAGCCTTTCAAATTAATTGAGTTGTTTTTTCGGGTTAAATATTTGTTAAGCTTGATCTCTTCTAATTTTAGTTGGTCACTTGGGAACATTGTTTTTAAAAACGGGGAGTTGGAGGGAGGTGTTTCATTTCTAATAATGTTGTAGCACACAACTAAATAAATAAACATAAAAAGGACTTTATTCAGGTAATGTTTATATCATGTGTGTTGTTTGTTTGTCTTTCCTTTTTTAGAAGTAGTTTTCCAGTTGTTGGAGTTTGTGTACATTTGGCATATTTATGGTCAACAAGAGTTGTTGCATAAATCACTGTCCAGTTGGAGTTGGAGCAAACAACATTTTTAGTTCATGTTCTTTGGCTTTTGTTGCTGCTGTTATAGCCTCAAGTTATTGTACATTTTGTCCATGGTACCATACGAAATGACCACAATTAATGTTATGAGATAAGTTTTCAAATAAATTATATACCATCATGTATTCTAAACATAACGAATTGTATTTAATTGTATTATGCTTTAAATAAATTAAAACCACAATTAAGAGTTTATGTTTAATTCAGTCTACTAAATATTTAAAAAAAAATGTTGAATTCTTTTTGGGACTTGAACCTTTGTTCACGAGTCCTTTATATATGCAATTAAAAAAAAACATTTCTAAATTTTGAGAAAAATTTCCTTCAAAATATTTCATGAATTCTTCCACAATTTATTAAAATTTTAAATGAAGATTTACCTCACGGAAAATAACTCCACTAATGCTAAGATATTGAAAATATTCCGTAAATGGAATTTTTTTTGAATTTTCAATCCTAAGGGGAAAAAAGGGGTTAAGTAGTGTTGTTTTGCTTTTCGCACTAAAGTAACACCAAAAAATGTGACACCAAAAACCAGTGAAATGTCTAACTGGTCCATATAGATTTTGGTCTCCTGATTCCAAATCTGCTATACATATTCGCTGTTAAAAGGGGGGGGGGGGAAGGTTCACTGTTACATATTCTTACGTTGCATCCACAAAAGGGGACTTGATCAAATGGACCTCCTTATTCCAAAACTGTAATCAAAATTTTTCTAGCATATTCCGTTTTCGAGATATTCGCGTTTGAAAATTATAGTATGATTTAAAAGAATATAAATGGTGTTTGAGTTTTTCAAACACCACTATTTCAAAAACGGTACGCGTAAGACAAATTTGAATACCAGATTTGGAATCAAGAGGTCTCATTTATACTAAATCAAGTCCTTTTGTGTGAGCAACTTAAGAATACGTTACAGGGCAGACCCAAAAAGTGCTATTTTACACCACTGCCATTTTACACCACTTTTACCAATGTAGGTTCTTTTACCAATTTGTCGTTATCTTTGGTGTTATTTCGCTGGAGTACATTTTCCCAAAAGGCACTTTCTACAAAAGGTACTCTTAACAAAAGGTACTTTTAACAAAAGGTTCTTTTAACAAAAGATACTTTTAATAAACGGTACTTTTTACTAAAGGTACTTTTTACTTTTTACTTAAGGTACTTTTTACTAAAGGTACTTTTTACAAAAAGTACTATTTACAAAAGGTACTTTTTACAAAAGGTACTATTAACGAAAGGTACTTTTTACAAAAGTTAATTTTTACAAGAGTTACTTTTATAAAAGGTACTTTTAACAAAACTACTTTTACAAAAGGTACCTTTTACAATATGTACTTTTTATATAAGGGTACATTTTAAAATAGGAATTTTTAAAAAAAGGTAATTTTACAAAAATTAGTATCCCACCTACAGTCCATATTTTAAGTCTCTAGCTTCATCGGTTAAGGCTGGGCGATGATGAATAAGTATGTCAGTCACTCACATAACTTCTTTTATATATGAGGTTTTCTTCGACAATCGGGCCACCCCTCACTACGGGTTTAAACATTATTATTATTCAAAATTACTTAAAAATATTTTCTTTTGAATGCCGAGTGGCGGTTTTTGAATTTCAATATGGCGGATCCAATATGGCACCCAATTTTTTAAAAATATTACAGATTTGCTTAAAACTCTTCTTAGACGGGTTCTTGGGGTCGCTTAACAGGAATCTGCAATTGGATTTTAAAAAATCAAAATGGTGGATCCGCCATTTCGAATTTCAAAATTCCAACTTCAGATTCTTCTTAAGCGACCACAAAAACCATTGTATAAAGAGTTTTAAGCGAATCTGCAATGTTTTTTAAAAAATTGGGAGCCATATTGGATCCGCCATATTGAAATTCAAAAACCGCCACTCCACATTCAAAAGAAAATATTTTTAAGTAATTTCGAATTTTTTTAAAAAATTTTAAACCCTTATCTATTTTGGAGAAAGGGGTGGCCCGGTTGACAAAGTTTTTACACACGCCCTCAAAAGGGGGCTTGCAATAAAACAACATATTCTAATCAGCGGGTGCAAGTGCAAGTTTTGGAACTTCTTCTAGCATAAAAATGTTTTTTTTTTTTAAACAACTACAAAATGTGTTTTTCAGAAGTTGGAGCCCGCGACCGATATTTCGATGCTTTACACACGGAATGACAAAGTAAGTATACCCACCTACTGTTTTTAGAACGTATTAATTGAGCAATTAAAATTCAATTGCTATTTTTTATTTATTTTTTTTTTATTTATTGCTATTTATTTTGTGGTAAAGGGAATAATAACTTTATGCTGATGTTTGTTACTATCCGAAATATTGGGCCTATACGAACCTTCAAGAATACCGATCGACTCATAATCATTTTTTGAGTTGCCCGTCTGTCAGTCCGTCCATCTCTACATCTATGTAAAATTCTGCGCACGATACAAGTCGCAATTTGAAATCGATTTGTCTGAAAATAAAAATGTATGCTTCTTTTGACTCAACGCTATTGAAATTGGAAAAAAATCTGTACATGCATAAACCTAGCCCCCCTACAAACAGCCCCTTTAAATTTGACTCAAATGTCTTTAGTAACCGGATTTTTATAGTTATCCTTTCGACAACCAAAAACCCGTAAGATCGGGTTTTTGGATTAAGTTTAAACTCACAAGGGAAGTATCTCAACCCTTATGAACCGATTTGCCTGAAACTTAAAATCTATTAAAAAGAAACGTTTTTAAAGTTGGGGTGTCTCGGCTTATGGACCATATCAGTGTTTAAAAATTTTGTTGTCCCCTTTTGAGACAATGTGGACCTTCGGGAAACTTTGATAACTCCCGAACTAACAGGAATATCGTCTAGGGCAAAAATAGGTGTCGACATAAATTTAATAAAGATTATTTCGAATTCATATGGATATCGTAGGGGTATGTCTTCATATAAAATCCACCCAAAATTTGCACATTTTTATGACAAAAATATTTAACGAAGCCGAATTTTAGTTAAGCCACCGTTGGCTAGGTATTAAAAGACCCTTTCTTCTCATATGTAAACATCACATAGTTTTTTAAAAAGAAGTGGCTAAAAAATCCAAAAAAAAAATTTTTTTCGCCATTTTTTTATCCATGTTTTGAACCCCCAAATCCCCGATATGGCCGATATCCCGAGACACCCCAACCTTAGAATTGTCTCTTTTAAATATACTTTAAGTTTTAGGCAAATCGGTTCATAAGGGTTGAGATACTTCCCTTGTCAGTTAAAAGTAGCCTGAAACTCGGATTTTTTCGACGAAATCTGATTTATTGTTATTGTTTCATTAAATACCAATATTTTAAGAAAAGCTAAGCTGTTCAGCCGAAATTTTGTTTACAAACATGGTAATGGCAGCACAAATCAGTTTCCATATCGTGAACCTATATTCAAAATATGCCAACTCAAATTTGACGGAAATGAGTTTCCGATGGCAAATAGCTCCCCTATGTAATACCTATCTGCCATAAAAATTTCAGAGCAAAAAAATAATTTGTTGTCGTTTTACATCCATTTTTGTTATTCTGCTAACTCAAAGTACATATTTTTTTGGTGGAAATAAATGCCAACTCCCATTGCAAATTTCCAAAAATTTTTCAAAAATTTTTTAAAGAAAAATTAGACCACATATCTTATTGCATTTGCCATGCTAAACACGAATCTTGTAAAGATTTTGATATCTAATGACTGGTTCTCGAGATATTGTCATTTTAAAAATATCGGTAAATAGTGTTTGCAAAAAAAAAATTGCTTATATTTATGTAACTTTCAAACTATTTATCAGATTGAAACATTATGAATGGGGCAAATAAAGTCAATGATATAAGCTTTCAAAATAGCTGGTTTGGAGTGACCCTATTGCAATACAGAGTAAGTTACAGAGTGCCAAAGTTGACCACCCTGAGATTAAAAGGCTTTCGGAGCTAGTAACTTTTAAAAATATGCAAAGATTTTTAATTTTTTGTTCAGTTTTTGCAATTACCGTACTAAGGATAACAAAAACCAAAAAAAAAAAAAATTTAAATTTTTCCAAAAAAAAATGTATTTTTATTTTCCGACAAAATATGCCAACTCTAAAAAAATATTTGTTTTTGATATAGTAATAAATGCCATCTCTAAAAAATATGCAAACAAGTGCAAAATATGAAAATTTTTGCATAGGTAAAAATTGTTTAGAATATTTAAACCATCTTGTGGAAGGTACATTGTTTATTTTTGCAATAATACGCGAAATAACTAGTTTTTTAGCTCTCCTGAACAGTAAGCTTTTTCGAGTTGGCATTTATTGAATATAGTTCGACGATATTAACTAAACCGAGTTTAACTGAGATCTCAGAAGCCCAGCCTAAGTGTTGCAGTATGTAGTCGTTTTTATCCAATCGAAGCAAACCTTTGACGAACCTGGTCGGAATGTGTTCCACCCCATCTGTAAAATAAATTGCATTTTAGATTTTTCTTTAGAATGTTTAATTTAACTTTGGCGTTGCAAGCTTTCGTATTTAAATAATTTTAAAACAACCATATCCTCATACCTTTTACATAAGAATGACATTATATTTTACTAACCGTCTTTCTTAATTATTCTCATAAGTAGAAATACAAAAAAAAACGCTAAAATATACTTGTTACCAATTATAATTCCACAAAAAACAACAAAGTTAAGGTACATAAAGGGGTTGATAAAGAAGTTGCTGCGATTATACTAGCACAGGGCACATAAAAATTAAATTTTAAAATTGTACGTACCGACAACAACATATAAAAACCTACAATTAAAATGACGTAAAAATACCACTTGGCATAAATTAACTTAAATTAAGCACGGGGATGTTAAAACAGAAGACTGAATGGTTGGAGTGGAGTCTTCTTTGGATTAACATGCATAAAATGTTGAAATATATTTTTTTGAAAACAAAGTAAAAGTTGTTTAAATTATATTGTATATACTTATACAGGACGACGACGACCAAAGGCAGAGCAGTCTTTACTATACACTAAACAAAGTTAAATGAGAAGGATGATGTAGGTAACTACTTTAAATACATTTACAGTTAAAAAATGGAAACAGCATGTTATACAATGAGTTTGAAAAGTAACACATTGCATAAACAAAATGGAAATTGAATCTCACAAAGAAAATATTTTAGAGCGAACTCACAGATATTAATTAAACATGGATTTTGGACTCGAAGACACTTCATTCGTTCTGAATAACAATTTTATTAGAATTCATCCACGATGCTGAACCCGATTTTATCTTTAAATCATCCGAATATATAAGGTTACACTGCCACATACATAGATCTCTGTTTAGACTATAATAGAGTCTAAGGCTTAAGCCCGAACCACAATGAAGCAGTGTTGCATAAACTGCCACAGTCTGTTAAAATATAATATACAATTTCTTAGTATTGTTATGACCGACTGCGCCAGTTCACTTGTGAGGTTCACTCATTGTGGTTCTAGTTTTAGTCAACAGTCTGTCGAGCCCTTGATGAATATATCTATCAGTACCTCTAGTCCCTCTTTTGGTGCCTGGTGTTTCTCAGATAGTTCAGTCTATGTACTTTTCCTAGTTTTGAAAACATATTTTTACATCCACCAGATTATTCGACTTTGAATTCCAATTTCGGCACTCACTATCCCGTCGTATGTTCTTCGCTGTTCAGTCATGTTAATCAGTTTATGATAATTATTTGTTACAAATTGTTAAGCTTGGCACGAAGTTTACAGAGCAAATTAACATAAACAACTTAAACACACACACTCACACATACATCCAAACTCATACACACTTAAAATTAAAACGTCTAAATAAAACAAACAGGAAACATTAAGAAGAAGTTAAGAAAAAAATTTAAATTCAAAGGGATAAAAAAAACGAAACTTTTAAATTTCATAAGCCGCCAACTACACACACACACACAACCACCACACACACATTAAAATTCATTTCAAATTACAATTAAAAAACATTGTCATCTTTAAGTATTTTCAAAAATAGAATGACATTTAAATTGTACGTACATAAATTAGAAGGAAACAAAGGATAAAGAGTTTTTATAAATAGGAAGATTAGAAAACATTGGATGTAGAAAAAAGTAGTTTCGCAGTTTCACAAAATAAAGCAAAAAATATTCACGCAGGAGTTTGGGGGTTGGTCCTAAAGAAACTTTCAAGAACAAACAGGAAATTTTAATCATCATATTGGAATGTCAATATGATGGAAAACGAAATGATGTACCGTTGACTTTGGGGATTCAGGATGCTGAACGCTTTATCAGACCCGGACATTCACGCATCAAATGCGTCACCGACTTATACTCTATTTCGTAGAGCACCTAAAATGGTCAGTGTTAGAGATTCCCATTCCTACGGGCATTAGACCGATTATACAGTGTACTGTCAGTACTCCCACTAATAGGCTAACCGTCCGTTTGTCAAAAGTAAGAAAACTGTCTGTCTTAGGATTTGGTATTGGCCACAGGGTTCCCGATATCCTCACGTAGCCAGTGATATCCATCTATTCTTCATTCTGTTTTCTGATATCCTATCAATTTCGTTCATCAATTCCACTATAGGAACCGAGATGTCAGGTTCAACTTGTTCCCCCACCGACTCGGAGCCATTTCTTGCACATCCATCAGCCAATTCGTTCCCAACGACCTAATTTAGCTTGACTGTGTGCTGACTGATTCGACGAAGGGACTGTATACAGTTCCTAACGATTCCCTATTTTACAGTGTTTGATTCTAAAGCCTTCAGAGCTGCAAGATTTCCACGAAAATGTAATTAGTTCAATGACGTAGGTCCCTTGTCATATTAATCTGAGCGGCTTCATCATCTGCAAATTCCTCAGCCTGGAAAACACTACTCATTTCCGGAAGTCTAGATAAGGCCCTGATTTCAAGGCATTCATAATATATTCCCGAACCCGTACCCATATTTAATGGAGATTCTCCATCTTCGATTTGTCGTTAAAATTGAGATCGCATTCTCTGTTATCTTACGCCCAATCTTCCCCAGTTGGTACTTGAAATTGAGTTAGATACGCTATGTCATTAATAAGATTCATCGCCCTCCTTTGCACACGGTCCAGGAAATTCAGAATAGACTTCCTTAGCGTAACTTATTTATAACCCACTAGCGTACAGAACTTAGAAGTCTGCTTACTTCTGCTAAAGACTTCGCTTTGAGGCGTTAAATTGCTGGACAGAATCAAACATCACATATCCTACAATTCTTATTATCCAGCTTTACTGCATAGTACTACCTGGAATCTATAAACATTTTTAGAAAGTGACATTAAACGTTTGATCGCTCGGGTTTGAAGGACTTCGACGTAACTTAGACTGTAAACTAAACTTTCGAATTTCGTGTCATTATACTTGAAGAACTGTGGCCACGGAATAACTGATTGAAAGAACATTTATGAAAAAATTTTGCAAGGCTATCTTCAGTCGGCAACCAGCGTTTAAAGTTTGAAAAAATTAAATATTAGAGAAGATTTCTAAGGAGTTTATTCCACGTGCGGCTTATTCGGCTAAATAATAGAATTTAAAGTCTCTGCCTGGCGTGATCCTGAATTGAATTTAAAAACTAAAAATTCCTTTTAGCTATTCTTGGATGGGGGAAATAAGTATGCACATCGATGGATCTAAGGTAGAGTAAGAAGTGTGTGAGTTCAATATTTAAACTCGCCGTGTATACCGGCTGGAACGAAGCGATACCACATGTTTTTCAGCGGCGAGAATAAAACGTGTTAGTCCATGTTACGAACAGTTATATTAACAAAAGGTCTATAACAGCGATTACACCCAGATTTTCGAGTAGTGCTTTGCTAGTATTCGCTTTCGACGCCTGCCCAATGCGGGGCACGATATTCTCAACTATATTTGGTTCATCATACCTTCCACAACTGGACTCGGGTATAAGTCCTATCCTACAATACAGTGCCCTGTGACCACTGCCGTGAGTAATAGTCATTAGCTTCTGTAAAGAGAAAGTATATTGTGAGTTCTTCTGAGGTCGTATAACGGTGAAAATTTTCTGTTTTTGCTGAACTTTCTCTGTTTGTTATTGAAATACACAGGCAATCACATTTTGGTCTATAGTATTGAATCGGGAGTTCATAAAGTTCCTACCTCATTCGCACCCCGCTTTGCGAGCCAATCAGCTTTCTCGTGCCCTTCTACTGCCTCTATTCTACTGATACCCAAACTATAGAGACAAGGTTCTTCTCGAATATTTTTTGACGATGGATCTAAACTATACCAATGAGTAAAGTTCTAAGTCTGTTCAAGGATCCTTGGATTAAGTCTTGCTCAATGACTACCAGACCACTGCAGTGATTACCAGGCATGATGCTCGTAATAAAGAATGCAGGTGTCTTAATTACCACTGCAGTAGTCAAACACGCGTAGTCAACAACTCTTTAACTGTCACACAACTTTAAATGAGATGGTCAGTTAATTTGACATTCATCTTATATATTTCCCTGAAATCCGTGACGTTGCAAGGAATTACAAAGCCAGAAACTATAAGACAGATCTGGACAGATCGCTTAAGTGCACTGCATTCGCTTGCCAAAAATATATTCCGACGGTAATTGATGTATTTTCGATAGAGACTTATGCAACTTGATTATGAATAGTTAATAATTGAAAAAATTGTCTTAGAAAGGAGAAGGGAATGGAAAGTTATCAAGTCTCCCGTATAACAAATTCTACGATAACCATACACGCTACCAACTAGGCCCCTGTAGGCTAGTTGGTAGCGTGCTAGCCTATGAAACAGGGGGTCGTGGGTTCGATTCCCACCAAAACCCTTGGTCGATTTCGCTACAACGAGACGACGGTCATTGTTACCAGTTCTCGGTTAGGTTAAAATTATTTAAAAAATGAGTTGTAAATAAAAATTGGAAAAATAAATAAAAACTGATCATTGGATCAATTATTTATATAACCATACAATATATCACTTTTAAGTAAGTAAGCTTATAAAAATGGAACAAAATGTTAATTACACTACCGAACATTTTGAAAAAAAAAAAAATTGGTGCAACCTTACACAGTTAATTGCAATTGTTCTAGTGACCAGAAATCTGGCCTCCAAACTTTTCCATCATATCATGTTTTTGAGAAAATTGAGGTCAGAGTTCAAAAAAATTGCCGTTTTGGGAATTTTCGTTAACTCATAGCAGATGAACCCTATGTTAAAGCGACTTGGAAATAAGTCGAGGATAAAGCCTAAACCTTGCTTTTAAGGATACTGAACTCTTTTCGTCAGTCGCCCTAACTCTGGGGCACCAATGGATTCCTAATGATGTCTTATTCCCAACAAATATTGTTTTTCGCTTCAAATCATATGAAAAAAAAAAACTTTATGCGAATTGAACTCCACCTTATACACATGATTACAGTTATTCTCTTGCTCACAAATTCGGTCTCAAATCTTTTCTATTACACCTGGTTTTTGAGAAAATTTTAATTTAAAAAATCGCGTTTTTGGTCATGTATGACAACTCATAGCGGAAAAACCCGATGCGCAGACGCCTTAAAACTTAAGTCAACATTGTCTCTTAATAAGTTATTTTCCTCCAAAAATGTGTTCCTTCGATACTGGAAAATAAGACATCATTGAAAGAAAATTAGTGCCCAAAGATTTAAGGCGACTGACCTAATGAGTCCTGCATATTAAAAAGTAATGTTTAAGCTTTACCCCCGACTCATCCGCAATGAGTTTTTAAAATTGCCCAAAACGGCGATTTTTTTGAACTTTGACCTCAATTTTTTCAAAAACCTGATGTGATGGAAGAGTTTGGAGACCGGATTTTTGATTATCAGAACTATTGTAATCAAGTGCATAAGATGGCGTCTCAGTCGCATTTTCGAAGTTTAGTAGTGTTATTATATGCTCTTCGTCACTTTCAAGATTTTTTGCGATTAGCAATCAGTTTTAATTTTTGGAAATAGTTGAGTGCTTTTCGGCAAAAAAAATTTTTTTTTTAAATATTCTAACACGTAAGTTTTATTTAGCGGTTCAGTGAACCCTTGCTAGTCATTTACAAGGATCGCATAAGAACTTTAACTCTGACACACTCTATTGTCGGCTTTTTGCCAGCCAGTTTCTTACCGCTTAATTTTTTGATCTCTCTACACGTTTTCGAATTTCCTGAAAGTCTTATTTCCACATAATCATATTTACAAATATTTCTTTCTCTTTCAAATATTTATTGATATTTTATTTGGACTTTAAAATTGAAATTTGTATTTCAAATATCAGCCAAAAAAAACCTTAAAATTTACATATTACGAAACTACCTTTTCCTTTACCCATTTCTGCGATATAAGTTTAAGGTAAGTCTACAATAAAATAATGTTTTAAAAGTTTAATGACAACTTATTCGTGTGGAAAAAGTATTAATAAGTCTTAAGGACCATCTGTAGTATCGAAAAATAGATACAAATTAGTAAATACTTTTAAGATGTCTTTAATTATTTATGATTACGAAAAGAAGTTTATTATTCAAAAAAGGTTTTTAAATAAAAATTACAGATATTTTGTCTTATGGACAAACTACTTAAAGAACTTTAATTGAATAGTTTGATGTCAAAGTTTTATTTCTATTAGATACCCCTCCCTTTTACTCCCCTCTTTTGCAATAAAGATGTAAATTAACTTTATCTTATGAATCTGCCAAAAGAAAACAACCACAAATGTTGATTTGTCATTTAGCAAAAGGTATAAATTTTCCATTAAATATAGTTTTTCTTAAGAAACCTGATAGCAGAGCTTCGAACGAATTAATTCTATTGAGAATTAATTCACCAGAAGTTTAATTCTGTTTTAATAAGTTTTGAATTATCATTCCTTACCAGCATTCAACACGAATTAATTCAAAGGCTTAATTCTCAAAGCTTAAATCAAATTGAATTAATTCCCAAGAGAATTAATTCCTTGCAAGCAATCATTCGATTGAATGATCAACATTTTTCATCATTCAAATCTATTACAAATTGAATGATGATTTTTTTATTTCATTCCCTTTGTATTTTCAAAAATGTGTTGCTTGTGTGCATTTTAAGCATCTTCGTGTGTAAACGATCGGTTGTTGTTTTGTTGACGTCTCGTCTGCTGCTTCCCACACAAGCATAAATGTGTGTGTATGTGTGTTGCGCTTCACTGTTTTAAATTGAATGATAAGAAAATTTCACCATTCAATTTGTAGTAGATTGATTTGGATAAAAAAATAGTTCATTCCTTAAGAATGATCATTCTTAAGGAATGAATTCTTGAAAGAATTAATTCAATGATTATGAAAGTTGAATGCTTTTAGGGAATGCCAAATTCTATTTTTTTAATTCGAATTAGGAAATAGAATTAAAGAATTAATTCTTTCGAACCTTTGCCTGATAGTTTATATAGAAAAAAAAGTTTTTTGTCATACCAAAAAACTTTTTATTTATATTTTATTTATATACTTAAACTCCTGTTTTAATAACAAACTCACTTACTCTCTCTCTCATATGTTTACAATTAAGAAATTAAGTTGCCACTTAAGTTAACTGTCAGTTTGACAGTCAGACATCTTGTTTAATGTTTGAAATGTTTACATTATCAACAGTCTAACACCTTGAAAAACTTTTGCCATACAAAATATTTAAAAGTAAATAGAAGTTGTTCATTTTATTTTTGGGAGGGGGAAAAGTTACAAAAAACTAAACTACCTGCTGCGCCGCTCTATTATAAATGCCACTCATAATTAAATCAAATGTTTGTCTACCACCATAAGTTACACCGTTTTTAAAATAAAACTGGAATATGATGGTGAGAGGCACTGTATAGTAAATGAGATGGAGTTACAATATTAATTCAGATCACTGATAGTTTTCGCACTTCAAATTTCAAGTAGCTTTAAAGTTTCCAATAGAGCTTTTGAGTCTAATTGTGGAATTCCTATACATATAAGCCCGATCACTACTACTTATAAATTTAAAGAAAAAACGATTTGAATTTATAAAAGCCGATTTAGGAGCCCCACGTTAGGTTTGGTTAGGTTGTAAGTGGCTACTGACACTTAACGTCAGCACATAGACTCTGAGGTGCGTTGTGTTACCCCGGGACCGTAATTGGTTTCCCTTTTAGTCCCAACCGTTAAACAAGTGTGAGTTCTTTATGAAACTCGCAAGATATTGAATTTTGACATTCGACAAATTAGGAAGGTCGCGCAGCTTCCTTGATCCTAGTAAAGCAAGACGCTGGCCAGAAAGTTCCGAACAAAGGCAGATAAAGTGTTCGATAGTTTCCAACTCCTCCTCATACATGCAACTCCGGAAAGTCATTTGATGGCATATTTAACCACTTTGCGTGCTTTCCTATAAGATAGTGTCTGGTAATCACATCAACCACCGTCGAAATCAATCCTCCTAAAAGCGATATCAGCTTACTTGTGCGCTTCTTCACACGCCCATCCATGAGCTCATGTCTGATAAGTCTGCTTTGCGCATACCAACACATTTCAATTCAACGAATTTTGATTTTAGAGCCTTTAGTGCAGCTTGACTGTCGACGATGTTTATTGTTCTCTCCGATTTCCAAGAAGGCTGGAAAAAAAGCTACAGCTCAAAGGAAATTTAAAAAATTTTAGTACTATATCACAGACGTTTGTAGTAAATCCCGCTGACACTCCCGTCGATTGTTTGGATCCGTCATTTAGAACGCAATGCCAGTTCGACCAAAATTCTCCAGTTAGAAATTTCAGTTTAAATTTTCTGTCGAAAGTAGTTTGTAGTCAGTGACAACATTTTCCAAATTGTCCATGCTTCTGTGTCAACAATTTGGGCGTCTGAGCCGATTTGACTCTTTGAGTCTGAGGGATGCCTTATATGTTTCACCCTTAGCAAAGTCGTCAATTGGCAGCAGATGCAGTATTATATGATGAAAACAGCTGATGTTGTTCTTAGGTCTCCAGTGATACTCAGACCCATTAGCCGTTGGTCTTTTTGGAATTTATTAAGAGTCAATCTATCCCGTTAACCTGGCCTTTTCTAAAATTTTCGATCTTATACTTTCGTGTAAACAATACCGTTTTCATAAGCCCAAATCCATAACTGTTTCAGTGATCGCTCTAGCAGCTCGGATATTGTGGTTTGAAATTTTCCAGTTGACATTATAACCACTTTGAGGCTAAAAAACAATCGTTTTCCAATGGCCCTTTTACAGAAATATAAGCAATCGTTGCTTTTCTGACCTGTTCCTCAATATTACCCATGAAATTTAACCTCCTATCTAGAAATACTCCATGATACTTGGCTCCATCTGAGACGGCAATTTCAGTGCCGTCTAGAGAAATAGGATCAAAAGCAGGAATCTTTTTTTTCCATGTAAACAAGACATGCTCTGCGTTACTTGGATTAACTCCCAGACCATAGAATCTTGCCCATTTAGACATATCTTTTAGAGCAGCGGTTACCAACCTAAGGTACGCGAAACTGTCCGCGGGGGTACGCAAATTTTTAGTAATTTGGACATTTGTTTTAGATTAACCTTTCAAAGCTGGTTCCGCATCTGGCTTGTAAAGTTTTCCATAACGTTAGGATTTTAAGAAAATTGAGTTCACAAAAAACGTATTTTTGTGCAATTTAGAGATAATTTTTTGCGAAATTTTTTGATGATATTTTGAGATCTGACCACTTGTTTTCGATTAACCTTTCGGTGCTGATTTTGAATATGGTTCCCAAATTTTTCTAAGATGTCAGGTTTTTGAGAAAATTTATGTCAAAGTTCTCAAAGAACGTGTTTTTGGGCATTTTTGAGACGGATTGTGAAAGAGGGGAAATTTGGGTACCATTTTGTTTAGCTCAAAATGCCCTTTCATTGTATATACGATGGTATTTCATTCGAAAAGTCACGGAATTACTGATCTGCCCTCGTACTAAAAACATTATATTTCCGCCTCCTGTGATGAGTTTTTTGAATTTTTTTTTAAGAGTTGAAAAAACGTCCATTGTTTTATTTTTTGGTGTAGCATCGACTGGTGAAATCAGATTTGCAATATTTTCAGCCGTTTTTGTTCTGCAGAAAAATCAGCTCAAAATCCGCGTTTTCAGGTGCATTGAACCACCCCCAGGAGCGAAAATTTTTCCAAAAAAATACCACAATTGTTTTGATCTCCCCTAAATCCTTCAAAAAAATTATAATACCCGCAGATCAAAAATTTCAAAATTAACTCTAAAAACAAAAAAGTCGTTAGGGGTACGCGGCTGATAAAATTTAAAATTAGGGGTACGCGAGCCAAAAAGGTTGGTAACCGCTGTTTTAGAGAATCCTGAAGAATGTCCCCTAATGTTAGCAGGCGCCCCACGTTTGGACCCAAAAAGTGGATGTGAGTCTTTGTCTTCATCATTTATGAAAAATGCCAAGATTGAACTTCCTATCTAGAAATACTTCAAGATACTTGACTCCATCTGAGAAGGCGATTTCAGTGTCGTCCAGAGAAATAGGATCAAAAGCAGTAATCTTATTTTTCCTTGTAAACAAGACATGCTCTGCTTAACTTGGATTAACTCGCAGACCATAGTTTCTTGCCCATTTAGACAGATCTTTCAGAGAATCTTAAAGAATGTCCCTTAATGTTGGCAGGCGCCCTACGTTGGGAGCCAAAAAGTGGATTGTAGTATATGTCTTCAACATTTATGCAAAATTCCCATCACTTTAACTTTTAAAGTCTATTCAATGGGTGATTAGATTTTCAAATTGATTTCAAAATGCAATCTTCGAGATTTGTTGGATTTTTTAAAATTACTTCATGAAATTAAGTAATTTCGAAAAGATTTCTGATTAGATTAGACTGTCGCAGATTTACTGGCCTAATTCAGGACACTGTGCTTGTCATATGACGAGATTGGTTGTTTTATCAGTCCCCTTATGTGCAGATTGTCTCGAGGATGAGGACACAACAGATAATAAGTTCTGATATTCTGACCATGAATATGGTCCATGGAATCCCCTTGTCGGATTTTCTCAAGTTTGTGTAAGCAAATGAGAAATTTTGAATAAGTATATTTCACTCTATTTTTCTTATACCATATTCGCATTCGTTTGAGCTGGTTTGGTTGATCGCTTCCACATGCAATTTGAACGTCAAAGTTAACGTCGTTTAATTTGGACGTGTAAGTTGAATGGGGCAGCGAATAATTGGGCTAGCTCGGATGATTGCGAATATGGTTTTAAACTCTCTTCTAACCCTCTACCCATTTTATTTTACCGGATAAGGTACAATGGACTGTTTTAAGTCTGAGCTGCATGGACTTGCCTATTTCTCTTATTTAGGCATGTACAACCCACTCTCAACTCAACTCATGTAATTTCGAATTACAATGGATCTTTTAAACTTTAAATATATCTTTTTCGAAATTCAAGTACCTTTTTCCAAATGAGAATCTTAAACTGAAATCTCAAAATCAAATTGATCCTTTTAAAATTCCATCTGCAAATGGTTTAACTATTTCTATTTAAAATGTATGATATGTGTGTTGTACGTGTGATATAAATGGCTTTTTCTGCTATAACGTTTATTTGAAAGTTTTAATTTTATATTCCCGTTAACTATTTCCATACAAAGCGACTACAAAACTCTACCTGTAGATATTCTTTACCACTTACTATTACTGCTGGTACCGTTACCTCTTTCCCCCAGGGTATTTTTGAATTTTTGCAAAGGAAAATTCTCGTATTCATAACAGCTAGCAGTAAGTAACTAAAGTAAACATATCATTTGTAAAATATTCTCGTATTGTTTACATTTCGGTATCATAATGGTGTATATCACTAACAAATAATTACTATTTTTTGGTGGATGTATTCCAAAAAAAAGTTTTCATTTTCATATGTCACTTTAAATTTTATCTATTAGATTTTTGAGGTGAAATGTCTGTAACTAAATGAACAAAAGATTGTTTGCATATGTTAATTTTAAATGTTACTGATATGAAATTCATGCTTAGATGGTTGATTGTAATAATATTTTACATATTATTTGGAATAATAATTTTAAGTTTTAAGGCAAAAAGGTTCAGTGACTTTCGAAATAGTTTTTAATTAGGATAAATGTTAAAATGTCACGAATTCATAATTTAAATGAGTAGAAAACAATTAGATGTATTAAGTTATATTCTTGGTATTATTTGAAATGAATTACGAACTTAGCTTTACTGTTTTTAACAGTGATGTTTTTTAAGATGAAAACTAACTCTACTATACTTCGAAAATGCGACTGGAACGTGACCTTATACACCTAATTACAATTATTCTGCCGGTCAAAAATTCGGTCTCGAAACTTTTTCAACACATCACGGTTTGTAGAAAATTTAGGTCAAAGTTCAAAAATATCGCACTTTTGGGCGTTTTGAACCACTTATAGCGGAAGAACCCGATGTGATGGTGACTTAAAAAAAAGTCTAGTGATAAGCATAATTTTGTTCTAGTGCTTACAAATCTGGTCTATAAACTTTTCTACCACATCAGTTTTTTGAGAATATTGAGGTCAAAGTTAAAAAAATCACCGTTTTAGGCATTTTTAACAACTCATAGCGGATGAACTCGATGTGATGGCGACTTAAAAATAAGTCGAGGGTAAAGCTTAAATATTTCTTTTTAAAATGCAGAACTCATTTGTTATGTCGCCTTAACGCTTAGGACACCAACTATTTTTCAATGGTGTCTTATTCCCCTGAAACGATTTTTTAAGCTCATATAAAAAAAAGCCTGATGCAAATGTCTTGTTTCCGAGTGGATACAAGAAACGGTTTGAAAACATTTCTGTAAAATTTTAGACATTTCTATGATGCAGATTCCCTGAGAACTTGCATCTTGGCAGTTTATTATATATTTAAGTGATATAGACATTACTGAGGCCACTATAGAGTCACATTAAAAATCAATTTGGGTAGCTTTCGTCAATTTCCCTGATAATGACTTGATTCTATCGGACACTGTGAATTACCATATCCGACAGAACAACTGAAAAAAACAACTATTAGTTGTTGTGCTGTAATTTTAATGAGGAACCATCACACGTTACTTTTTGTTATTGGTCAATACTGTATTGAGCTTAATTCATTATGGAGTTCAACGTCACGGTATCATGATACAATTGCAACCGCCCACAAAAATTTTCAAAAGGCATACTCGGCTTAAATAACGACAACAATTTATGAAATTAATGACTTTTGATCCTGTGTCTAATCCGCAATTTTTTTTTTAAGAAATATTGTCTTTTATTTGGAACATCACTTATTTAAATATCTTCCTCATCACTTATTTAAATACATATATAAAATATCCCGAGTAAAAATAATTTAATATGATCTTATATACTTTTATATAGTCATATTATTTGATATATGATCATGTGTGACACTATGTGTTGCCAGATAAATTTATATAATAAATTTTGATGTGGGATTTTTTAAGATATCGCCATACATAACTATATGTTGTAACATCTGGTCCCATGCATCATTTTAAATTTCTAAGTGTTTTATATAAAATTTTATATGCCTCCATTATTTTTTAATTTTTTTAAGTGTTTTCCAAGAACATATTTTTATCGCAAATATTTTCAAAGTGTTTTATATAAAATTTCATATGACTTCATATTTTTTTATTTTTCTAAAATTTTTCCAAGCACTACTTTTTTATCACGAGTATTTTCTAAGTGTTTTATATAAAATTTTATATGACTCCATCTTTAAAATTTTTTCTGAGTTTTTTTCAAGGAACATTATTTTTATCGCAAATATTTTCTAAGTGTTTTATATAAAATTTTATATAACCCCGAGTAAAAAAATTGATATGACACAATATATAATTTAATATGGGTTCGTGTATATTTTGATATAATCTTAGAGAATAATCACAATTGGAGCGGGAAGCGGAAAAACGCAATTGTCCTCATAAAAATAGAATTGAATCTAGTTTGGCGGAAAAACGCGGCGGAATTTTGTTGTCATATAAAACGTATGTGAACAGTTGCGGAAAAACGCTTCCCGCTCCAATTGTGATTATTCTCTTATACGAAAAATGGTTTCATAAGATTTGATCGAATAATATCTAATAATATCAGTTTATATAACTTTATATCGACTTTGATACGAGTTTTGGTCTAATCCAATAATATAAAATTATATCCAATTATATTAAAATTTATACAATTTTATAAATCGGATGTTTTTTTTTTTTTAGTTTTAAATAAAAAGTTAAAAAACTAAAATAATAAAAATAAATTGTTCTTTGAAAAAAACTTAGAAAAATTTCAAAAAATGGAGTCGTGTTAAATTTTATATAAAACACTTAGAAAATATTTTCAAAAAAATTTGTTCTTGGAAAAAACTTAGAAAAATTTGAAAAAATGGAGTTATATAAAATTTTATATAAAACACTTAGAAAATATTTGCGATAAAAAAAATTTCCTTGAAAAAAACTTAGAAAAATTTAAAAAATGGAGTCATATAAAATCTATATATATAATTTCCCTATTTGTGTGTTCCTCTTTTTTTGTCTATCCAGAGCTTTTTGAAGCCCACTGATGAGGTACAAAGCTGAAAATTGGCATACATATAGTAAAACACCTTAGGCAGATCCTAACGTAGCCGGATTTTCGATTTTTTGTATGTGGGCGGAGAAATAAGCGGAAAAGTGGGCATGGCAAAATTCAATTTTTTGACATTTTTGCTTAATTTAAAGCCCCCAAATGACTTAGGAAGCTGAAAATTTCCTAGAATATAGTCCTAACGATGGCGCATATCCCCAAATAGTCGGATTTAAAATTTTCCCAATGTGGGCGGAGAATTGAGGGGAAATGTGTCGTGGAAAAATTGGGATTTTTTAAAAAGTTTTACTTCTTTTGAAGCCCCCAAATGACTTAGGAAGCGGAAAACTGCATAGCATTTAGTTCTAACAATGAATCATATCCTGAAGTAATAGGATTTAAATTTTTTAGACTGTGGTAGGAGAATTAAGAGAAAAATGAGGCGTGGCAAAATTGTGTTTTTTAATATTTTAACTAATTTGAAGACCCCCAATGACCTATGAAGATGAAAATTGACATTTTTGCTTATTTTAAAGTCCTCTAATAACTTAGGAAGCTGAAAGTTTCCTAGCATATAGTCCTATCGATGAAGCATATCCTGAGGTACTCGAATTTTAAATTTTTGGACTGTGGTCGATGAATTGAAAGGAAAATGGGGAGTGACAAAATTTTGATTTTTAATCTTTGAACTTCTTTTGAAGCCCCCAAAGGAAGCAGAAAATGCATAGCGTATAGTCCTAACGATGTAGTATATCCTAAAGTAATCGGATTTAAAATTTCTCGACTGTGGACGGAGAATTAAAAGATAAAAGAGCGTGGAAAAATTGGGTTTTTTAATATTTTAACTAATTTGAAGACCCCCAATGACTTAGGAAGATGAAAATTGGCATGTATATCGAAGGTTTCATGGGGAAGATCAACACGTACCTGGATTTTCGATAACGGGGACTTGGCAAAATTATTTTTTTTTTAACATTTTAGAGTATTTTTAAGCTCCGCCCCAATGAATTAGGAAGCTGAAAATCCCAAACATGTAGTCCTAGCTATTAAGCATATTCTAAAGTAGTCCGATTTAACATTTTTGGAATGTAGACGGAGAGTTGAGAGGAAAAAGGGGCAAACCAATATTGTGTTTTATTTAACTAACTTTAAAGCAGCCGAAAATTGACAAGCGTATTGTCCTGACACTGGAGCATATCCTAAAGTAGTCAGAGTTAAAATTTTTGGACTGTAGACGGAGAATTGAGAGAGGAAAGAGGCGTGGATACGAGTATTGTACTAACGATGGAGCTTATCCTAGAGTAGTCAGATTTAAAAATTTTGGAATATGGACGGAGAATTAAGAGAAGAAATGGGCGTGGAAAAATTATGATTTTACGTTTTACCTAATTTTGAAGACACCTTATGATCTTGAAAGATGAAAATTGGGATGCATATGGTACGGACTATGGCAAAGATTAACACTGACCTGGATATCCAATAAAGTATTGACAATCGACTGAATCCTTATGAAGTCAGATTTAATATTTAAACTGTGTACGGAGAATTATAAGCACAAATTTAAGTGAAAAATTTGTGTTTTTTAACATTTTAGCTAATTTTAAAAGCCTTCATGACTAAGAAAGATAACAATTGCCATGTATATAGGAGTGACCATGGGACAGATCAACACGATGGATTTTTGAATATTATGTAAGTTACCACATGTTAGTTGTTTGTATATTTTACAGTAGTTAGTTGTTCTCAACTACAAAGTCAGTTATTTTTGTATGAAAAATATCAAACAACTATTTCTGTTAGTTATTTTAAGTCGTTGTTTTGAATAACTAACAAAAAAGTACTGTAATGTAGTAGCAGTTATTTAAAGTAGTTAATTTTATTTTTTTATCTCTGAAAATTTTTCAGTTTTTTCCAAAAAAAAAAAATGTTTTTTTTATTTTTGACAACTTAAAAAAAAAAAAAAAAAAACTTGGAAAAAATTTGGTCTTCAATTTTTTTTCTGAAAAATTTTTTGAAAAAAATATATATTGTTTATTTTATTTTTACTACATATTAGTTGTTTTGACTACAAATGTGTAATTTTTACTACTTATGTAGTTGTTTTTTGTCAGTTAAAATAACTAACATTGTAAGTTGAAAAAGTAGTTGACCCCAAAACAACTTACAAAGTAGTTATTTTAACTGGCATTTTCATTTGATTTTACTAACATTATTTTTTGAGTGTACAACCTTTTACACTCATTAATTTTTTTTCCAGTTTTGGAAATATATTTATGTAACTCAATCTAGCAATATTAAATTTTTGAAGCACAAACATAATTTTTTATAAAGTTTGGTAAAAAATTAGAACTATTGAGAAAAGTGATTTGGTGTTCCGCCTGGCAGGGACAGGCTATTCGACTAGTTTTATATAAAACACTTAGAAAATTTTCGTGATCAAAAAAGTTGTGCTTGAAAAAATCTCAGAAAAATAAAAAAATATGGTGTCATATAAAATTTTATATAAAACACTTTAAAAATGTTCGCGATAAAAACATGTGCTTGGAAAAAACTTAGAAAAATTAAAAAATAATGTAGGCATATAAAATTTTATATATAACACTTAGAAATTTGGAATTATACATGGGACCAGATGTTACAACATATAGTTATGTATGGCGATATCTTAAAATAATCGCACATCAAAATTTATTATATAAATTTATCTCGCAATACATAGTGTCATACATGATCATATATGAAAAAATATGACTATATAAAAGTATATAAGATCATATTAAATTATTTTTACTCGGGACTCCATTTTTTAAAATTTTTCAAAGTTTTTTCCAAGGACAAATTTTTTTGAAAATATTTTCTAAGTGTTTTATATAAAATTTAACATGACTCCATTTTTTGAAATTTTTCTAAGTTTTTTTCAAAGAACAACTTATTTTTATTATTTTAATTTTTCAACTCTTTATTAAAAACAAAAAAAAAACATCCGATTTATAAAATTGTATAAATTTTAATATAATTGGATATAATTTTATATCATTGGATTAGACCAAAACTCGTATCAAAGTCGATATAAAGTTATATAAACTGATATGATTAGATAATATTCGATCAAATCTTATGAAACCATTTTTCGTATAAGATTATATCAAAATAGACACGAACCCATATTAAATTATATATTGTGTCATATCAATTTTTTTACTCGGGATATTTATTTTAAAAAGATTGACATTCTTGCCCCACGTTGGGAGCCAATAAGTGTATGTGAAACTTTGTCTTCAACATTTGTGCCTAAGTCCCATCATTTAAAACATTTAGATGACACAAAAGATACAAAAGGATCGCTGTATCGGCCCTAATGGCTAGATCTCCCCTTTAATATAAACTAGTTCATGTCAGGAAACTTTTCACACGGCAAAGTTTCGAGAGTGAGCTGGTATATACAAGGGGAATTTCAAAATAGCCAAAAGAGGTTCTTGTTAAAAAGTTCTGTAGCAAAATTGTAAACGAGATATCGAGGATGTGAGGTTCTGACGTCTTGCGCGATGGTTAAATTGAAGGTTATAACTGGGGTATGGAAAACCTAAGGTGCTTTGAAACCAAACCGTCAGAGACAATTTCGAAGACAATCAATATTCTAGCATTGATTTGGGTGATTTAAGGCTTGAGGCTTGGCATTATGACGGTGGATTTTCAGCATGGCTTTTTAACCCCTTGGAGACTATTTATAATTTTCAAAAACTTGTCTTATAATCCTATGAGATCAAGATCGAATTTTATACAAAAACTGGAAAAAGGCCAAACACGGTCTCGGAAGTCATCAAGCCCATTAATCTATCATTATTTTTGCAAAAAAAACACAATAGAGCGCATTATACACTTATTTGCAACCACCCTACCCCAAGCACGAGCTTGCCATCTCTCTCTTGAGTTAAATTGAGGGTGGGTCATGCAAGCCTAAAAGAAAACTAGGCAAGTCCATGCAGCTTAACTTAAAATAGTCCATTGTACCGTACCCTAGAAAATAAATTAGTAAAGGATGAGAAAAGTTTCAGGAAAGACAAAGTGATTGCAGAGAACTTGGAAATTGCTTTTACAAACCTGAAAAAATCTGACAAAGAGAGTCCATGGATCATGTTCATTGACAAAATATCAGACAAAATACTATTATCCGCAGTCTAGCTCCTTAAAACGATGGACAACAACAGACATAGTGTTCTAATGAATCCTCACCCTAAAGACAAGCTTCACAATGAGGATCTTACAAGTGACGAGCATAGGCAGTGTGTCCCGTAATCAGGTCAGTAAGTCTGCGACAGTCTCTTGTTCCAAGAGTTAATAGTTTGCCACTTTCTCGTCTGGTCTTATTACAAAACAATGTCAACTCATTTGATCATCTTTTCATGAAAAGGGAATTCATGTGAGAGTTGATCCATCATCCACGCCAAGCCTATACCAATCTGAGGCTCTGGATTGTGACGATTTGTATCGGAGCCAATGTTAGCCAAAGAGTCGCCAATCTCATTTCCCTGTATTCCCCAATGAACACACAAGAGACAGACCCTGTTCCCACATGAGACCCCATTGAGTCTGCGCCTACATTCTTGGACCATTTCAGATGTTGTGACTGGAGAATCCAGCGCCTTAAGCGCAGCTTGACTGTCATTACCAATACTTATTCTCCTATCCCTCCATCAAATTTCAACTATTTAAGTCGCTTTGTCCAAAAAAACAAAAATTTCAGTCTGAAATACTGTATTTTGCCAGTAGCATGAGAGTATTTGGTTTCGTCATCCAAGGTTATGTTAGGTTAGGGTGACGGTGTCCGATTTACACCTCGCGAAGACCTCTTGGTTCATAGCGATACCACAAAACTTTTTCCGATAGCGGCACAAGTTAAACACGTTCAAAGTCAATGCGAATCTTTTTAATATTCTAGGATCCATTCGCGTTATATCTTCCAACTGTCATCTCTTACAACTGGCGCCTAAGATGAGCCTCATATTCCTGTCAGAGCTTGACATTCCATTCTCGTAAGTGATAATAGGCATTTCGGATGTTGTTAGTTCTCTCCTTTGCTTTTGCAACATTAATGGAATTTGGTATTAGTATGTAGGGTTGGAGCGGTGGTAAAACTAGCACCGGGGTGCCTACACCATCAGCTCCAACTTTCGCAAGTTCGTCTGCCATTTAGGTTATGTTAGGTTGGATGGGCGCTCGCCATTTGGCGAGTTCACTCGGAGGCCATAATGCCCATTGTGATTCCCCTAATCATATTTCCCTACTCCCCCTCTGATACAAAGTTCTACTTTTTAAACCACCCCGTTTCCCTGAGGAATTCCGCTAGAGACGTCAATGAGACACCGCTTAGGCAGTCCAGGTCATCGAAAAATCTTTGCCCCAAATGCTTAAGGCGGCTCCTCATTAGGCCCGGACATTTGCATAGCAAGTGCTTCACTGACTCCTCTTCCTCCACTTCCCCACAGCTTCTACAATAGTCCCTATCAGAAATTCCCATACGCACGGTCATCTGGCCAATCATACAGTGTCCTGTAAGTACTTCAACTAATAGGCTAACCATCCGTTTGCCAAAAGAAGACTTTTTGTCCTCTTAGGATTCGGCAGTGGCCACAGGGTTCTAGATATCCTGCACGTAGTCAGTGATATCCACCTATCCTTCATCCTATTCTCAGATATCCTATCAATTTCGTTCATCAATTCCACTATAGGAACCGAGACGTCAGGTTCTACACGTTCCCCCACCGAATCAGAGCCATTCTTCGCACACTCATCAGCCAATTCGTTCCCAGCAACCCCACTATGGCCTGGGACCCAGATTAGCTTGATTGTGTGCTGACTGATTCGACGAAGCGATTGTATACAATTCATAACTATTCCCGATTTTACAGTATTTGACTCTAAGGCCTTCAGAGCTGCGAGACTATCCACGAAAATGTTAATGACGCAAGGACGAAGGTCCCTTGTCATAATTATCTGCGCGGCTTTGTCTATTGCAAGCACCTCAGCCTGGAAAACACTACACTTATCCGGAAGCCACAATGAGACCCCGATTTCGTCTGCCCTTTCATTTCCTTGTATCTCGTTGTGTCCTGGTACTCATAATATATTAAAAATCGTCATCCAAATACCAACCAGATCCAAAACTAACAGAGGCACTGGAATCGTCCATAAACAAAGTATCTGAGTAATTTCTGAGAGTTTATCTGGATCGCACCAGTCTTAACTTCTCGGAAAGTTTACAATGAACTTCATACTAAACTCTATGCAAGGCGTCATTCTGTCTAAGCCCCATTAAACAGTTTAGTATCTTTGGAGATACTAAAATTAGTAACTAATTAGTAGATTTTGGTACAAAATCACTTACTAAACCTTTTACTGTAGAATTATTTTGAGTGTATCATAAATATAAGCTTTTTGTTATAATGTTTTCATGTCTTTTTATTTAAGTGTAGCTTGTAATAATTACTGCATAATTTTGGGCATACAGAAAAATTGAAAAATCGCTCGTTTGAATAGAATTTCGATCGGTCGACTCCGAAAATTAGCCTCAGACTCTTTTTAAGTCTAGCGTTAACTTTAGTTGACAAAATTTTTTCGATATCAATAATTATATAACGAAATTTATTAGTTTGTTTGTTGAGGCAAAATTCCGTTGGTTAATTTTGTTATCTTTATGTAGTGTTACACACTTAACGGC
Organism: Pegoplata infirma; assembly: GCA_963921195.1. Classification (NCBI taxonomy): domain Eukaryota; kingdom Metazoa; phylum Arthropoda; class Insecta; order Diptera; family Anthomyiidae; genus Pegoplata; species Pegoplata infirma. The sequence goes on along the minus strand of OY992540.1, from coordinate 29,924,951 downwards.
TTTATTATAACACTTTGTTCAAATTGCATTTCAAAACGATTTTAACGACTTTATTATAACAAGTTATTTAAATTTTATCTCAAATACCTTCGAATCGATTTCAAAATCTTTATAATGTAGATCCCCACCTTTCTAAAGTTAAACACTATAAATTCTATCGAACAATTTGTATTTATTATCAAAAAGAAATAAACATTTTATAACATTAACAGTTTTTAAAATTTAACAAATCACTGATCATTATCTAAAGTGTTTTTCTTTTATTTGTATGCAAAACCAAATAAACGACAGGATTTTTTTATGCTGTTCCTATACCCCAAACATATTTAAGGCCTCCTGTGATATCGATATCGAAATTTGGGTATCATTTGTAAATTAACACAACGACAAAAGTTAACTGCCTTTTAAGCCATTTAAGCGAAAAACGATTAATCTATAAACGCATAAACAACGACAACAACCAGAGAGAAAACATACTATGAAACCAAAATACAGGAAAAACTGTAAATAGTGGACAGTTAACACTTCTTTGAAAATTAGTAAAGTTATATTAAGGTTCCCAAAAGATTCATAAGTATCTAAACTCAGAGAAAAACGTTTCATAATATTTATGACATGGTTTCATAAATATTTTTGTCATAAAATTTCATTATATTTATGAAACCTTCATAAGTATAATGAAGTTTTATGAAAAAAGTCTATGAAATGCACATCATAAAATTTCATGAGTTCATAAAAAAATTCATAAACGTGTTATAATTTTTTGTAATATGATTAAGAAATTGGGGCAATACAATCATAGCTCCTGAAGACGATTTTTTAATTTTGTATTCTTTATTTCAGTTCTTCAAATGTCAATATCAAAAATTTTATTTCTAAAAAAAAAATAATACATTTCCTTTATTAATGAAACATTTCATAAACACTATGAAACTTTTTCATAAATATAATAAAAAATTTTCGTAAATATAATGCAAATTTGCACAGAACATGTTCAAATGCCTCATCTGTATTAGGTTTATCACATCCACAATTGGCATCTGAGATAAATCTCATCGTTTTCGCAAATCACAATCCATAGAAGTCCATTATTATGACATTCCACAGTTTTGATTTAAAAAAAAATTCTCTCAGTCTCCACTACAACTTCGTTTGGTAGAGTTGTATGATAGTGTATGCAAATAAATGTATATTTATATTGTTACAGATGGCTACTGTAAAATATACGAGGCCGCAAAATTAATCGTTACTCATGCCATCTCCAAACACACACACAATCATACATACTCTAACACTCTGGCACACATGGTCAACTATTACACAGACTTGGTTAGCTTCGGGGATATGGACAACGACGACGACGATGGCTATTAAGTGGGATTTTGAACAGTTTGAATTTATGACCACCAATAACACCAATACTCATACATATTCAAACATAAACTGACAAAACGGTTCATTGCATTGTGCGAAATGAACATCTACCAAATAGGCTCCTATATTGGCAGGATGTGCAACATCAGTAGCTATTGTATCTGTTGTTGGTATCGACAGTGTATTTTGGAAGAAAAAGAAACTAAAAAATATGATATTATGTATATAAATAAATGATGCATACAACGATGATGTTTGAGAACAGATACTGGCTTTTCAAAACGAAACAGAGTAGGGGTTTAAAATAGTGGGAAATTTTTGGCAACTAAAAAGAATGCGATTTTTTTATTTGGCAAAATCGCAGGCTATCCCTGTCGCAAGCTAATTTCTCTTGTCATTCCTTGAGTATCACAATGAGTGAGTGGGTTACGTTACATAACCCATTGAAATCGTAAGAGATTACAAAAATATTACCTCGATACTACGAACCTCGGATGATCCAGAAATTTGACGATTAGTGCTTCTCAATAACTCGATAACTAATGTCTCGGTTTTTTTAAATTACAAAACCGGACGTTTTCAGTTATATTTCGGTTTTGAAAAGTTAAAAATTCGTTTTAGATTAACACAGAATTCCAAAAAAAACATACTTCAGAAATGGCGCCCAAGCAGGGGCCAAAATCCAAATTGCAAATTAGATACAAAGAGCATTGCCAGCGAAAAAGAGTCGGTCAAAATTTACAGCAACAACCAAATCGATTCAACAATTCAATCGGCTGACCCACTGCATTACCTAAGAATTTACGACTAGTCCTGGAAGAGTCAGTAAAATAAGACAAGGTTTTTATTACAGAAAAACCCTTTTCCCTACCAGTACCGAGGACTTTTTGTAAGGTAAAGAGAAATTGTTATTACGAGACCAATATGAATTCCTCTTAACAGAAAGGTTCCTTCAGTGGCACAGACCGTTGCTCATGAAGTTTTTCATCCTCGTTGAACCCCACAAATTTATTTTGGCCATTCAAAAAATATGTGCCTTAGGGTTATATAGTCGCAACAAAAAGTCGACTTTTCGACTTTTTGTAATTTCTAAAAAGTAGATTTTTCGACTTTTCGACTTTTTTCAAATTTTAAAAAGTCGACTTTTCGACTTTTTTCGACTTTTCGACTTTTTTTGACTTTTCAACTTTTTTCGACTTTCTTCGATTTTTTACTTTTTTTGACCTGTTCCAGTTAGTTTTGACTTGTTGTAATCGTTTAGGTGCAATTTTTTTCGGTTGTATTTATTTATCAATGTTGGGTACCAAAGTAATGAAAGTTAAAAAAGTCGAAGAAATCACAAATGTGAAAAAGGTTAAAAAAAGCGAAAGAGTCTACTTTCGATAGAACGCTATCACTGAGATGTTTACAATAATCAAAAATATTGGTAAATATTACACTTAACACTTTCTAACTCATGAATTTGTCATTGACATTTTTGCTTCACACACAAAATACATGGAAATACCAATAGCTTCAGTTTTTATTAAACTCGTTTCTCAATTGAATTTTTTTCCAGAATTATTTTCATCTGGCAAAAGTAAAGAAAATCAAGTCGATAAAGTCGAAAAAAGTCGAAAAAAAGTGGAAAAAAAGTCGAAAGCAAAAGTCGACTTTTAAACTTTTTAAGAACAAAAAAGTCGATTTCAACTTTTTCATACAAAAAGTCGATTTTTCGACTTTTCGACTATAGAACCCTAATGTGCCTGTTTTTATACCCTCCACCCACAGTATGATGGTATTCTCAATTTGTCATTCCGTGTTTAACGCATCGAAATATCGATAATTAGACAATCAATGAATGTCGGTTCGTCTGCAGTTAACACGATGCAGTCCAAAAGGTTCCTGAAGCTTGGCATGAATATATCTAACGGTCGTAAGCCGGTAAAGTTCGTAAGAATGCAAAATCGGACCAGGAAAATAAAATCTTCCCATTGAAAACTAATCAAACCTCTGAAAACTCCTTTTTTATACCCTACACTCAAAATAATTCTACAGTAAAAGGTTTAGTAAGTGATATTGTACCAAAATCTACTAATTCGTTACTAATTTTAGTATCTTCAAAGTACTAACATTAGTAATTTTTACTGGATTTGACTAATATTAGTTAAAAATTTTAGTATTTGTTACCAATTTCTGCACTAGGTCCTTTTGGACTAAAATTAGTTAAATTTTTAGTATTGAATACCCACGTTTTTTTTTTGGGTGTACAACATTCTAACCTTGTGCTGATGATTGTTACTACCAAGACAAACTTTTATACCTACCTATACGCCGATCGATTAAGAATCACATTTAGCCCATTTTCGAACTAAACCTGCCTACAATCATAAGACATATTCATGCCAAACTTGAGGAGTTTAGCACTTTTATTTTGGACTGCATCGTGTCAACTACAGACAGATGGACATCGCTAAAATGTCTTAGAATCTATCACGGATCAATAAGAATGCCTAGGTTAATAAAAAATAGTATATTGCAAGACATTTTGTTTTTTTATTTTTCAAAAATTCTAAATTTTGGTGGAAATTTTTCAAAAATTTAAAATTTTGGTGGAAATTTTTATATAATTCAAAATTTTGAAACAAGGGCGCCACGGGTTAAAATGATCGAGTAAGACTCAAATTAAGTTTAAATGAAAGATTGTCTACAGGCTCTATGAAAGGGGCAACAAAAATAAATTTTGAGATTTTTTTTAAAAAATTTTTTTGAGCGTAGGAAAAAACCGCCATTTTTGCAAATTTCTTATAGCAATGCATATCTTTGAAACCATTCGACCGATGCACTGTGGGCCAGCATCCCTGAATTTTGGCCATAAATAGACCGCTTAACCTATATGTCAAAAAAGTATTGCATATGGGTGTTAAAGGCTCGCTGATCACGATTCTGGAAAAAAATTTTCAAAATTCAAAATGGCGGATCCAAAATGGCGGACATGCTTTTTTAATTCTTTGTTTATTGTGTTTAATATAATCATTATCGATGTATTTGGGGTCGTTAATAACGAATATGAGTTCAGACTTTTAAAATTCAAAATGGCGGATCCAATATGGCGACAAATTTAAATTTAAGATTTTTTATATGTTGTCTCTTTTGGCCAAAAACTTCGATTTTAATGGTTTTTCGGATGTTAAAACTGATTTTGGAATTAAAAGATTAAAGATTTGAAATTCAAAATGGCGGATCCAATATGGCGAATATGCTTTTGTAATTCTTAGCTAATTGTACTTTAATTAGTAATTTTTGATGTATTTAGGGTCAGTAATTACGAATATGAGCTCCGATTTTTTAAATTCAAAATGGCGGATCCAATATGGCGTCAAATAAAATATTTAGTTTTTTTTCTATGTTGTCTGATTTTGATGGTTTTTGGAATGCCAAATCTGATTTTAGAATCAAATATTCAAAATAGCGGATCCAATATGGCGGACAAGATATTTAAATTATTGATTAATGTTTCAAAATATCACTAGGAAATGATTGCACAACACGAATACGAACTCAGATTTTTTGAAATCAAAATGGTGGATCCAAAATTTAGGACATAGCTTTTTAAAAAAAAATAATGTAAGAGACAAAAAAGTTGAAAGAAAGTATGAGGTGAGGTTGAGATTGCTAGAAATAGAATTGTAGTGTTGGAAACTGTCAAAATTTATTCTGTAGAAACTATAAATATTCACATATATAAAAAACAGTTTTCATTAACAAGACAAACCGACATTTAAAATCCTACTGAAGATGACACTAACTGGGGTGTTTGAAACCGGTATAGGAAATACCAGAAATGTCTATAATTTTTAGAAATTCAATTTTTCTTCTGCATTTTTTCAACTTGAACCTTTAGTACAATGTTTAAATTTTTAAGTTTTTATAAATCCCTCTTTTTGCTTTTTTCAGAAGATTTTAATAAAATATTTCTCTTTTAAATGCGTCAAAAAGTTCATGTATTAAGTGGCTCATTTAAGAGAGAACTTTTTATTTCCAATAAGCATTTGCCATCCTAAATGTAAAAATAATGCTAAAAGCTTACAATTTCGTAAAAAATATTAAAAATGCTATTGCCAGAATATGCCCGCTTAAATGCGTTACCAGCTTTAATGTTTAGCACTACAGTGGACGCTGGTCACGTGAATTACTCGTGATCGAAAGTGAGCGTGATTAAAATTTTTTGTTAGTGAGTGAGACAATTTTTTGCGTGAGTGATTCGTAGTGAGTGCAATTTTTTTGCGTGAATCAAAACTATTTAATTGTATTGATTTAGTTTTTACAATTTTATTCGTGTTTTAAAGGTTTAGCGTGAGTTACGAGTGAGCGTGAGTGCTGTTTTGTTTACTCACGTAAATAGTGAGTAAGTGTGAGAAAAAAACGATTGAGCACATTTTGTTTTTTTGCGTGAGCGTGAGTCAACGTGAGTCAAAATTCACTCAAGTGCCCATCACCAGTTATCACGCCAATGTTGTCAAAGTGAGACATTTTTTATTAGAAATCAATAGAAACAAAAATATCAGAAAATTTTGAAGTTCTATTTTAGGGCATTTCTAAACGTCATATTTTGGTTTATTGCCTCTAGATCAAAAAATTATGAACGGTCGCACAGGGTCGCAAAAATGTGAATAGAATACATTGTCAGAGACAGATCGTAGTTCGAGGTTTGTCAATATCGTTTGGACTTTTTTGGACTTTGGTGTTGAAAAAAGGCGGATTTCAACAAAAGTATGAATTTCCATTATTTATTTAAAAAAAAATATGCTTATAGCTTATTTTTTGGCAGTTTTTGTCATGTGTTCAACAAACATGTATGTCTTTAGGAGAACTTCACCGAAAATTTGAAAAAATATTGTGTTGAAGTACAAAAAAAAATTATTTGTTTCATAAATAAAAAATATAAAAAAAATCACAAACTTTGACTTTAACCTCATGCAAAAAAAAAACTTTAAGGTATAATAAAAAGATATTAAAGATGGACAAAATTCAAGATGTCGACATTCCGAAAAAATATTTTTAAATATGTGTTGCCTTACAGACCTTATTGGCCAAAAAATGGAAATCCTGGCCCACAGTGCGATGTTAAGCCACTGGAGCCACGGGTTAATGTAGGCCTAAGAAAATTTATATTTGCCCGGACGTTCAAAATAGGATGGTAAAAAATGGAAAAACATTTTGAGATTTTTTTTAACTGGTCTAGGACTCGATAAAGTTGTTTTAAAACAATTTTTGAACGTAGGAAAAAAACGCAATTTTCAGAATTTTTTTGACAAATAAACCCATCTCGAATACCGCTCAACCGATTTTCGAAATTTTTTAATATTCTTATGCAGAATGTCAAAATTAATTAAAAAAAACTGTCTCAAGACAATTTTTTTCTTTTATTTTTCAAAAATCCCAAGTTTTGGTGAAAATTTTTTTTTTTATACCATCTACACTAGTGATAGAGGGCATATAAAAGTTTGTCATTCCGTTTGTAACAAAATAGTGAGTTTCACCAAGGGTTTTTTGCGAATTTACGAATTCAAAAACATGCTAACTTTTGAAAAACAATCCTAAGACTGTTGAAGCTTGGCATATATCTTTGTCGTTTTCCAGGTCTAGTTGGTATTGAATTTCAGAAAAATCGGTTTAAAAGTTATACCCCTCAATTTCAGATTGGTTTCATTTTAAATTCTCGTGTTGAAAAACAGTTTTAAAAGCATTGGTAAGTTACTAATGCTTCTAAAACTTGTTTACCATGGTAAGTCACAAAAATATTTTACAACATCTTTTTTGTCACTCAAAAATTTTTTTGCACTTTAAAGAAAGTTACACTTGAAACAAATTTTACACTCAAAAAATATTGCATTTTTTTTACATAAATGACAAAAAAGTTTTTCACTCAAAATAAAATATTTCCAATAAAAATTGATAATTTTTTCACGTTAGAAATCTGTCTATCACTTAGAAAGACAATGTGGAGGGTATTCATAGTTGATTTTAACTTTTCTACTTCTTTATATTCAAGACATTTTTTTTGTTAATTTTCAAAAATCCAAAAGTCTTCACGGTTTAATTAAATCCGATTGTCTTCAAGTTTGTATTACATATTTTTTAGGTTATGTTCAATAAAAATTTGCTCGGACCCTTTTAAAAATCAAAAGTTAAAGAAAAAATGCCACTCTAGTGCAGCATATTAAACTGGCCAATGATAAAAGTCAAATATTTATATGTAATATAATATTGTTTTATCTTGAGGGGTTTCTCTTCCAAAAAACTTTTATTTGTCATATTTATACATTTAATTATGAAAATTATTTTTCTCAAATTAACTTCATATTGTTTACTTAGGAATTCCTTGACAAATAACAATCCACAAGGACTCTGCATTGAAGAGTCCCTTAAGGTTAAATGAAAAAAAAAAAACAAATAAAAAAAATGATTTTCCATATAAAAAAGAAGAAATTCAAAAGTAAATCCCGGAAATATTTACACAGCGTGGAAAAGCGGAAATAACAAAATAAGCAAATTGTCTGCAAAATAAAAATTGTTTCCGTGCATAAATTCCAACATACAAAAATTTACAAGGCTGGCAAATGAAGAACATAAGAAGTGAAGTAAAGAAGGAGGAGATGGAAAATGTTAACAAGATGTTACAAACCATTTATTTTTCACACAACTCCACCCACAATTTTGACAAGATTTTTTTTTTTCATTTTATGAGGGGGTCAAATTTGTTTTCTTAAGAAAACGATGCTCAACTGACAGCAACTGAACAGAGAAAAGAAAAATTGTTGGAAAAAAAATAAGTCAACAATCTCCTTTAAATATAAAAACCTGTTGATTTGTATGCTTTTCTAGGCCAAAAATTTAAATTAGTTGATAGAAAAAAATAAAACCGCAATTTTTCATCGTTTAGTCTTTATTTTTTTGTTATTTTCTTTTGCTTTTTCCTTATTTCCCTTTTTCTTTTATAAAAAAAAAGCCATATATTAAAAAGGTATTAAATATCGTTTTAAAATGTGGAATTGATTGTGAAGTGTTGTGTAGTTAAAAAGTATCCTGTTGCATGCCCTTCATTAATTCAAATGGACTTATTTCTGACCATAATCATGATTTATGGCGCCATTGCATGCCAACCATTGTTTTCTGTTTAAGGACACTGAATTTTTAATTTATACTCAGATATTCAGATTAAAAAATGAATGCCATTGCATAATTATAAGAATGATTTTTATCTGTGACTATTTTAAATTGGATTTTTATAATATAAGACATTGAAAATAATCTTGTGTTTACTTATATTGACATTTATTGAAAGTAAAATAAAGTATTAATTGGATATTTAAAAGAATATGACATTTAACAGGGATCTTAGCGGATAAAGGAATTCCAATTTACCGATTAATCTGAATATCCGGCAACATTTTTATATGGGACTAGTGTAAATCCAAAAATGGTCCACTTTTAATCAGATTTGATAATACTACGTTTAATTCCAACGCACAAAATTTTAATAATTTATACCCATATCGGGAGGTTGGTTTGTATGGGGACTACAAGTAGAACTGGTTCGATTATCTTCAAATTTGGAATGATTTATAAATACGAAATTCGTTTACCTCTCAAATTTCTAAAGGCTACACTCAAAAAATTATGTAGGTAAATTCCAGTGAATATTCACTTAAAACAAATGAAATTTTATTTAAAAACCATTCCACTGTTTTTTTTTTATTAAAATAAAAACACATCACAGTCAATTTTAAATGATAATTTAATGACTTACCAAAACATTAAAAAACTAGTGAATATTCACTTATTTTGTATTGAAAAACAGTAAAACTATAGAAGAAATTTTTTACTACCGAAATTGAATGTAACAGAAAATTCAGTTTTAAGACAGTAAATTATTTTTTTTAAACTACAGAAACAGTAGAAAACAAGAAATCCATAATAAAATTAATGATTTTTCTTTTAAAATAACTTTTCTGATTAATTTTTAAAATAACCTACAAACAGTTAATGACATAATTTTCTTAGTGTACCTTAGAGTGCCCAGAAAAAAAACTTTTTTTCTTTTTTTTAGGTCCTTTTATTGAAAAAAAATTTCGGTTTTTTTTGTGGATTTTAAAAATAAAATCTTAAGGTCGCGCTAGCGGCTTTTTTACGAAAATCTACGAATTTACGATTTTTAAATTATTTAAATTGTTTAAATGCTTTAAATTGATAAAGTAAAAAGAATTTCATCAAAAAGGAGAATTACGCTAAAAATAAGTATCGTCCATACCATAAGATATTGCCCATTCCATTAGATATGTTCAGAAAAAATGTTGGGGGGTAAAAGCTAAGGGGGGTCGGCCTTGCTTCTACCCTTCTAGGAGGCCCCGTGAGGGCGGTAGGAGCGGATTTATAAAACAAAGTTATAAAAAAAAACAAAAATTGTAAGGGGATCACCTTAAGGGTTAAAGATAGAGGGTAAGTGTGTTCTAAAAAAATGTTAGGGTTGAAAAACTAATAGGGGTCGGTCGTACATTTGACTCCTCTAGGGGCACTCTTGGGAAAGTTATAGCGGTAGGAAAATTTTTTTATTAAAATGTTGTTTTCGTATGGAAGCCCCTATAGGGAGTCGAGATAAGGCTTAGGTATGTTTGTAAAAAAGGTTAGGGTGACAAAATCTTACATTTTACCCAGTTTTTGGCGACTCTGGGGCAGTTGTGGGGCTTTTTGTGAATTTTTACACCTACACGTCCAACCGAAAAAGCCCCACAACTGTCCAGGAGTCGCCTAAAAGGAGGTAAAAAGTGAGACCGACCCCCATTAATTTTCCATCCCAAAATTTTTTTCCAAATATACCAAGGCCCTATCTCCAATTCCTAAGGGGGCTTCCATACAAGGATTACAACGATAAAACTGCTCCTACCTCTAATTATCTTAAGGGTGGCTCTGGAGAAGTCAAATATATGACCGACCCCCAATAGCTTTTCAACCCCAACATTTTTTCAGAACACACTTTCCATCTATCTTCAACCATTAAGGTGGTCCCCATACAATGCTATTTATTTTTTCAACTAGAGGGGTAAAAAGTAAGACCGACCCCCCTTAACTTTTACCCCCAAAAATTTTTTTGTGAATATACCAACAACCTATCTTCAATTCGTAGAGGTGATTTCATGCAATATTTCATGACATTATGTAAAATTTCTTAAAGAATAGGATATATCTCATGGAATGTGCAATATCTTATGGAATGGACGATACATATTTTTAGCGTAAGTCTCCTTTTTGATGAAATTTTTTTTTACTTCACCAATTTAAAGCATTTTAACAGTTTAAATAATTTAAAATTCGTAAATTCGTAGATTTTCGTAAAAAAGCCGCGAGCGCGACCTTAAGATTTTATTTTAAAAATCCACAAAAAAAACCTAAATTTTTTTTCATTAAAGGGAACAAATTTAGTGGGTAAGACCTAAAAAAAAGAAAAAAAGTTTTGTTTCTGGGCACTCCACTGTGGGCCAGGATTTCTATTTTTTGGCCAATAAGGTCTGTAAGGCAACACATATTTAAAAATATTTTTTCGGAATGTCGACATCTTGAATTTTATCCACCTTTAATATCTTTTTATTATAGCTTAAAGCTTTTTTTTGCATGAGGTTAAAGTCAATGTTTGAGATTTTTTTTATATTTTTTATTTATGAAACAAATAATTTTTTTTTGTACTTCGACACAATATTTTTTCAAATTTTCGGTGAAGTTCTCCTAAAGACATACCTGTTTGTTCAACACATGATATAAACTGCCAAAAAGTAAGCTATAAGCATTTTTTTTTTTAATAAATTATGGAAATTCATACATTTGTTGAAATCCGCCTTTTTTCAACACTAAAGTCCAAGAAAGTCCAAACGATATTGACAAACCTCGAACTACGATCTGTCTCTGACAATGTATTCTATTCACATTTTTGCGACCCTGTGCGACCGTTTATAACCTTTTGATCTAGAGGCAATAAACCAAAATATGACGTTTAGAAATGCTCTAAAATGGAACTTCAACATTTTTGGATATTTTTGTTTCTATTGATTTCTAATAAAAAAATGCCTCACTTTGACAACATTGGCGTTATAACTGCTGATGGGCACGTGAGTGAATTTTGACTCACGTTGACTCACGCTCACAAAAAAAAAAACATAATATACTCCACCGTTTTTTTTCTCACACTTACTCATTATTTACGTGAGTAAACAAAACACCACTCACGTGTGACTCACGCTCACTCGTAACTCACGCTAAACATTTAAAACACAAAAAAAATTGTAATAACTGAATCAATACAATTAAATAGTTTTGACTCACGCAAAAAAATTGCACTCACTACGAATCACTCACGCAAAAAATTGTCTCACTCACTTATCACTCACGAACAAAAAATTTTAATCACGCTCACTTTCGATCACGAGTAATTCACGTGTGCTAAACTAGTGCTAAACATTAAAGCTGGTAACGCATTTAAGCGGGCATATTTTGGCAATAGCATTTTTAATATTTTTTACGAAATTGTAAGCTTGTAGCATTATTTGTACATTTAGAATGGCAAATGCTTATTGGAAATAAAAAAGTTCTCTCTTAAATGAGCCACTGAATATATGAACTTTTTGACGCATTTAAAAGAGAAATATTTTATTAAAATCTTCTGATAAAAGCAAAAAGAGGGATTTATAAAAACTTAGAAATTTAAACATTGTACAAGCTATGTCCTAAATTTTGGATCCGCCATTTTGATTTCAAAAAATCTGAGTTCGTATTCGTGTTGTGCAATCATTTCCTAGTGATATTTTGAAACATTAATCAATAATTTAAATATCTTGTCCGCCATATTGGATCCGCTATTTTGAATATTTGATTCTTAAATCAGATTTGGCATTCCAAAAACCATCAAAATCAGACAACATAGAAAAAATCTTAATATTTTATTTGACGCCATATTGGATCCGCCATTTTGAATTTAAAAAATCGGAGCTCATATTCGTAATTACTGACCCTAAATACATCAAGAATTACTAATTTAAGTACAATTAGCTAAGAATTACAAAAGCATATTCGCCATATTGGATCCGCCATTTTGAATTCCAAATCTTTAATTCCAAAATCAGTTTTAATATCCGAAAAACCATTAAAATCGAAGTTTTTGGCCAAAAGAGACAACATATACAAAATTTTAAATTTAAATTTGTCGCCATATTGGTTCCGCCATTTTGAATTTTAAAAGTCTGAGCTCATATTCGTCGTTAACGACCCCAAATATATCGATAATGATTATATTACATACAATAAACAAAGAATTAAAAAATCATGTCCGCCATTTTGGATCCGCCATTTTGAATTTTGAAATTTTTTTTCCAGAATCGTGATTAGCGACCCTTTAACACCCATATGCAATACTTTTTTGATATATAGGTTAAGCGGTCTATTTATGGCCAAAATTCAGGGATGCTGGCCCACAGTGCACTCTAGTGTACCTATTTAAATACGGTTTTTGGAGCCATTTGAGCCTTTGAGCCAAATTCAAAGCGCACGTTTGTGTGGGAGCTAAGTCTCAACATGGACCTATATTTTCCAATTTTAATAGGCTTCAAGAAAAGCTTAAATTTCAATAAATAAGAATTTCAAACTGTATCGTACTTAAAAGGTTGCCATGAACATATCATGTCCGGACATAGGTAAAAAGTGTATCTTGGTAATTTTTCGGTCTCCTGAAGTAATGGTCATTAAAACTCTTTTTAAACTAAACATTCAGAAAAAATACTTTTAGGAAATTGTGACACTACCTGGGTAAAAAATTGTACACTGGTACCTTTTCGTTTTACTAAATTTATTAAATAGTTTTATAAACTTGAAGTTTTGAATCTGGAACCATCCAGCAAAAAAAGCATTGTTAGAAAAAAGTTTTCTGAAAATTTCGATTCAAAGGAACCGAAATTTTCCATTTAGGTGTAAATGGAAAATTGTAAGTGTTTTATTACTAATAAACTAAAGAACCGAGAATCTCAAATTTTGACATGTAGGATCATTCTTCTCATCCAAAAAATACTATATGAAACGAAATGTCACAGGAGATGAAATGGAATGAAACATTTTTTCACTAAAATTTTTTTTAAATAAATTTTTTTCACTCAATTTTTTTTTTGCGATAAACACATTTATTAGTTTTGATGCACTTAACAGTAATATCAAAAAATGTGTAAAATCAGTTAAACGGTTTTCGAGTTATTGCTATTTGAAATTTGAAAAAAAATTACGGTTTTTTCCTAAGGTCAAGAAATTTAAAAAAAGAAAATCTCAATTTTTTTTCTTTACCCTGTCATAGAACTTGACAAGCTATCATTTAAAACAGTGATGGACATTTTTGTTATTCCTATTCCCGCGGAAATAGGCTAAAAAATGCTGCTTGTGCGCTGTCGACACACGTACACTATAAAATTCTGTTGCTTGAGCAAATTTGTTGAGCAAATTTGCTACTACCCTCACAAGCATAAATGTTATAGTATGTGTGTGCGCACCACTGTTTTTAAACTAAGTTGAGCCAAATGTGTAACGTGCCGTTACAAGGAAAATACTTTTCCATATACCTCATCACTCTACTTGTACCCATACCCAATATAGAGTTGTTTGTTTGATAGTTATTACTAGCAAACAGTTAATACTATCTCGCAATTCTCGTTGAGTTGGTCAAATTGTTATTTATAATGACAAAGTTTGGCTGACCAGAACAACGAGAAACCCGTTGGAGTTCGTGATATACCTCGTAGAATATACGATGTATACCGTAAGCCGACCAGATTCCTGTTCCCAACTCCGTCTTTAGCCGTAGTTGGTCCGTAGTTAAAACCCTGTAGTTAGAAATCCGATTTAACCCGAACGCTACCTATCGTTCGTATTAACACGACTCACCTGCACCCCATTCTCGTGAGTTACTTAGTATTTTTACTTATCGTAGTTAGCACCCGATCGCCCACTAAACCCGAACGCCACCTATCGTTCGTATTAACACGACTCACCTGCACCCCATTCTCGTGAGTTACTTAGTATTTTTACTTATCGTAGTTAGCACCAAGGTTGCCAACTCTAGAGGAGAAAAAATGGCTAGATTTCAGAACAAAAATGGCTAGAAATGGCTAGATTTTGAAATTCATTAAAAACACCTAACATATTTCATTAAAAATTACCTAGAGACGTTCAATACCGGTTTTAACACATACGGACTTTAAATTATTTATCAAATCAATTGCTTTTTTTTATTAAAAAAAAATATATATAGTGATTCAAAAAAAAATTATGAATATTTTTTTTCACAATCTACATCCATAAAACAAATTTATTTTTAAGAAACAAAAAACAAAACTTTAAAATGTAAAAGGATATATAGATTTATTTACCAATCTTTTTTGATTTAATATCAAACCAAATCCTCTGATTCAATAAATCAATATTGCACGCGGAGAAGAAACATTATTGCGACAACCATAATGGAGGGAGAACATGATATGATTGATAACTTTTATGATTATTGCGATCATATTTTGATCTTCATTAATCATAGTATGATAAAAAATTGTCATTTTATAATTGTAGATGATCATAGTATGATTGTCACAGTCATAATACATATGATCATATTCAAAACCTGTTTTTTCTCTGTGTGTGGATTTAGGAAAAATATTTAATTTACTTGGCTTCATTAGTTTGTACTTTATTTTTAAATTCGTTTTTAGTATAGCACAGTGTTGCCATAATAGAATTTTGAAAAAATGCTAAATGGAAGAAAAAAAAGTACTAAAATGCTCTACAGACCAAAAAAAAAGTGCTAGATTTTTTTTTTTCTTTTTTCTTTTATTAAATCAACAAATATTGATTTTTTGGCGTTTTTTTTAGTTATTTTTACTATTTTCCCTATATCTTGAGTAATTCCCTATATCTTGAGTAATGCACCACCGGTCAACTCGGAATAAAAACCAAATTAAAGCTAATCAAATTTGCAACAAACTTTACACACATTACTTTCCCATTAGTTGATTAGTTTACGCGCGATAAACACACTTACTGTAAAACTTCGTTTTTTGATTAAAAAACTAATTTTTTTATTTAAAGGAGTCGTTGCAAATTAACATTTTTTTTTTATTTTCCTTAAAAGCCTGAACCCATACAAATATAACAAAATGCACAGTGGAAGATGGACGCGCATCGTAACAAAATCAAAATTGTCAGCGATTTGATTGGTTAAACATGGGTTTGATAAAAGACATCCTAGGGGATAGAAAACCATTCATAAAATATTTATATGTCATTAACTTTGACCAGGGCGTCTCTCCAAAGTCCAAACATTTTCAGTTTTTTTTAAGAAATGAAAATTTTTTGGAAACCTTTTTTAAATGATTGAGTAAAACTATTTCTAAGTAAGCTAACATCCTGAAATTTTAACACAGCTTTGACAATATATGTAACTAATTAAAACTGCCCTTATAAGCTAAGATTTTAAACCGCGTTATTCGTTAATTGACTGCCAAATGTTGTCATTTTTTAAGAAATGTGTAAAAACGGCTCTTAATTATAGACTGCATCTTTTGTGGAACCTTGTGGATACAGACAAATTCAATATGGGGTGAAACTAGAGGTATTTATCTAAACGAGGAACTTTATTTCGTCTGCAGTAACTTGCAATTAAATTCAGGATAAGGCTCCAAAGTAGGGTCCATAAAAAAAAAAAAAACTTATATATATTTATTTTTTAAAATTTTTATTTTTCGAAATTATTAAATATCAGCTTCAACCTATTTAGATATTTACAACAAAAGATTGGTGATGCTGCATAGGCTTGAGAAACTAACTAAATATCCAGCAAAATTTGGCATTACTAGTAATGGGATTTGTAATCCGGAACAAATGTTAAAAAGTAGTTACTTGTTGAAACACTAATTATTTTAACAAGGGCGTGAGACAAAAATAAATAGTGATGAGAATTAAGATAAATAAGTACTTAGTTACTCTCGTTTTACTAAAAAGGAGTAAAAAACCATTACCAATAAAAAGTAAAATAGCTATTTACCAAATGGGAGTAATAAACACATTAAAGTGTTAAAAATAAAAAAAAAAGTAAAAAATTGTCCAATTTTTTTGAGTTAAGTAATTCAACACAGCAAAACTTATAATCTCAATGTATGGATGGTGAACAATGAGTCCAACTGTACATAAGGTCCTGATACACGGAAGTGAGATTATTCAAAATTCAGTGTTACCAGTTGGTAATAAAAATATTTTGAACTATATAAATTTAAATATTAGGGCAGTTATCAGAAGAATCGTTAGAAAAGTCGCATAAATATTTTAAGATTTACAAAAGCAATTTTAGCAGAAAAAATTCAAGAATAAACAATCTAAAAGAAATTTTTCAAAAATTTATAGTAGAATCAGATCCAAAAATTTCCATTTTACGTGAAGAAACATCGAACTTCGTAAAAAAGGTTCCTTATCTAAAGGAACTATTGCAACTAATACAAAAGATCTAATATTTTTTTTATTTATTACGATATGGCATTATCGTGTCTATGTTAATTTGTTTTTTAATGTTTTAATCCTGTTATTATTCATTTTTGGTTTATTACTACTATTTATTTATTATAAATCAATAAAATAAAATCGATAAAAAAGTCATACGTGCCGGCTATTTTAGTGTAGGGTGAAAGGTAATGTTTGCAAATATTAAATTTATCTTTTTTGTGCAATTTTAAATAGGTTTGATACAAGCAATTACACTTATATATTTATATTGTCAGATTTGTTAACTAAAAAAGTCGATACATTTGGTCATAATTTAACTCAATTTTTTATATGTATTTTAACTAATAATGTTTAATGATGTATATTTACTCTATCCGAACGACATTCAGTAATAATATATCAAAAATGTCAATGATCTTAACATTTTTTTAGCATTTGTTCATATAAATAAATTAACCAAATTTGCATTCAATTTATATGTAGGGTGCAAGGAGGACAACAAACTTTGATCACAGCTTTAATTGCTTAAGGTCCCTAGTTTTTAGAATGCCTAATTTTGTTTTACAACTCCTAACCGTTTAGAAGATATAGTCAAAAAACTTCGATGCGCGCGTTTTCCATACAAACCGTCCACTGTGAAATGGGCAAACCTATGGGCAATCACCAAAGTTATAATGAATTTTTTTAAACTACGCATAAAATGTTCCTTGTATTTTTTGTATTTGAAATACAAGACAAAAAAACTTGGTTAAATTCAAAAGTGTTTTTTGTGTGTTTTTTCATATAATTACACTCAAAAAAAACTGTTGCCAACTTGGGGGGCTTCCCGCTAAATCTAGCGCTTTTTGTTTGAATTTAGCGGAAAAAATTTGTTTTTAGCGGGAACGGTGTTCTATCGGGAAAATATAGCGCTTTTTGTTTGGATTTAGTGGGGAAACACGTACTCCTAAACAGCGACGTATCCAGGAATTTGAAAACGGGGGGGCACAATTCCCAAAATTTTTTTCGTCATCCCCTATTTATATTTATTTTTAACTACCCCCCCCCCCAACACGATTTCGTCGTTCTATTGGAATATCAGCTTTTTTATAAAATCTCGAAATTTTTGTATGAAACCGTTTTGCATGAAACTTAAAATTTTTATGAGGGTTTCTCCATCAACCGGGCTACCCTTCTCTCCAAAATTGGTACGGGTTTAAACATTGTTTAATAATTTTGGTTTTGAATGCCGAGTGGCGGTTTTGAATTTCAATATTGCGGATCCAATATAGCGCCCAATTTTTTAAAAATATTACAGATTTGCTTAAAATTCTTCATGCATGGGTTCTTGGAGTCGCTTAAGAAAAATTAGCAGTTAGATTTTTAAAATTCAAAATGTCGGATCCAACATGGCGATAATTTAAAAAAAAAAATAACAGATTCACTCAAAATTCTTTACGCACCGGCTTGTTGGGTTGCTAAATTAGAATCTGCCATTCGAAAATCTAACTTCAGGTTCTTATTAGCGACCCCAAAAACTCAGCCATAAAAAGTTTCAAGCAAATTGGTTTATTTCTAAAAATATTTGTCGCCATGTTGGATCCGCCATTTTGAATTTTAAAATTCCAACTTCAGATTCTTCTTAAACGACCACAAAAACCTGTGTTTAAAGAGTTGACGAAGAAACCCCTCATTTAAAAAAAAACAATTCTAAGGTTGTGGTGTCTAAAAATTGGTGAATTTTTTTGATTTTTCAGACATTTCTTTCTAAGAAACTATATGATGTTTCCATATGAGAATAACTTTTTTAATGCCTATCCAACGGGGGCACAACGTTATAAAAATTTGGCTTCGTTAAATATTTTAATTTATGAAAATGTGTAAATTTAAAATCCTCTTTTAAGCTTCAGGGAAATCGGTTCATAAGGGTTCATACTTCCCTTATCCTTTTGTTTGAAAACTAAAAGTACTATAATATTATGTTTTTTTTTTATCATATTTTACTGATTTTTCAGTATAAATTACTTTTTAGAAACGAAATTATTTCAAACTCTAGAGTTTTTATAAAAAAAAAATAATAAAAAAAATAAAATCTTTTCATTTAAAATGAAAATATTTAGAAACTTGTGATTTTTTTTTTTTTTGTATAATGCTTTTTTGTGTATAAAATTTTAAAAATTTTCAAATCGAAAAGGGGGGGGGGGCACGTGCCCCCTGTGACCACCCCCTGCATACGTCCATGCTCCTAAATTACTCAAAATCGCTAACAATAAGTGTGAATTCCACAAACAGAAAATTTGCGTGGAAAAAATAATTTAAAGGTTTTTTTTATTTTATTTTTTTCTTCAATCAAAAACGCCAAGTTTGGCAATTTTGAGCGCTTTTTTCGTAAAATTTAAAATTCTTCCGCTAATTTTTTTTTGGCGGTTTCTAGCGCTTTTTTAGTGAAAATTCGATTTGCGTGGAAAAAAATAATTTGCGTGGATAAAAATAATTTGGAGGTTTTTTTAATTTTTATTTTTTTTTTCAATCAAAAACGTCAAGTTTGTCGGTTTTTAGCGTTTTGTCGTAATTTAGCGAGAGAATTTTAAATTTTTCCCGCTAAATTTTTTTTGGTGGTTCTAGCGTTTTTTAGTGAAATTTAGAGGTTTTTGGTGAAAAATAATTGGCAACAGTGCGGCACATATATTTTTTTTATTTTCAATTTGGAGCTTTTATATATTTTTTTCTGAATTTCGATTGCGTTTCCTTAATTTCAATTGAGTTTTCTGAATTTAAATTGGGATTTTTAAATTTAAATTTTTTTTGTTTGGGTTATATAAATTTATATTGGTTTTCTCAATTTATTTTCTGAATTTTAACCAGGTTTTTTAAATTTTAACTGGGTTTTCTGAATTTCAATTGGTATTTTTGAATTTCAATTAATCTTTTGTTAATTTCCATTTGGATTTCTAAATTTAAATTGGGTTTTCTGAATTTTAACTGCGAGTTTAAAATTTATATTTCCTTAATTTTTGAATTTGAACTTATATTTTCTATATTTTCTAAATTTTTTTAATTTCAATTTATATATTTTTAATTTCTTGGGATTCCTGAATTTCAATTGGTAAATTCCGTACAAGAGATTAAAAAAAAAAAAAAACAAATTAAAATGTTAAAAAAAAGTTTAAAAAATGCTAAAAATGCTAAAAAAATTTAAAAAAGTGCTAGTCTAGCACTTAGCACTTTTTTCCAAAACTTTAGTGCTAAGTCCAAAAAAAAAGTGCTAGATCTAGCACTAAAAGTGCTAAAACGGCATCACTGGTATAGCAATATGAATTAACCTATCTTCAGATAGCTCCAAAATATTACAAATTTATATAAGCAGTTGTGCAGTCTCAATGAACTGGACTCATATATAAACCAAATTTTTTTACAATTTCTGTATGAGAAACAATTCAAAAAATTCTCTTACCAGAGTTAAATAACTTTAAAAAACTCAACATCCATTGTTAAAAATAATACAAACATTGAACAATACGAGTGAACTCCCCATGGCTCATATTAATTGCGTTGTTTTTTTATAAATATTGTAAAAACTTCGATATTTTTATATGAACTTAGCGTCGCATTTCAAGTAAAGTTCATATAAAAAAATGGCTAGAGCGGAAAAAAATGGCTAGATCTTCCGGCTAGATATAATCTAGCCATTTTTTTATGGCTAGATAAAAATAAAACCGCTAGATCTAGCCGGAAAATGGCTAAAATGGCAACCTTGGTTAGCACCCGATCGCCCACTAAACCCGAACGCCACCTATCGTTCTTATTAACACGACTCACCTGCACCCCATTCTCGTGAGTTACTTAGTATTTTTACTTATCGTAGTTAGCACCCGATCGCCCACTTAACCCGAACGCCACCTATCGACTCACCTGCACCCCATTCTCGTGAGTTACTTAGTATTTTTACTTATCGTAGTTAGCACCCGATCGCCCACTAAACCCGAACGCCACCTATCGTTCGTATTAACACGACTCACCTGCACCCCATTCTCGTGAGTTACTTAGTATTTTTACTTATCGTAGTTAGCACCCGATCGCCCACTAAATCCGAACGCCACCTATCGTTCGTATTAACACGACTCACCTGCACCCCATTCTCGTGAGTTACTTAGTACTTTTACTTATCGTAGTTAGCACCCGATCGCCCACTAAACCCGAACGCCACCTATCGTTCGTATTAACACGACTCACCTGCACCCCATTCTCGTGAGTTACTTAGTATTTTTGCTTATCGTAGTTAGCACCCGATCGCCCACTAAACCCGAACGCCACCTATCGTTCGTATTAACACGACTCACCTGCACCCTATTCTCGTGAGTTACGTATTATTTTTACTAATCGAAGTTAGCAACCCGATCGCCCGTTAAACCCGAACGCCACCTATCGTTCGTATTAACCCGACTCACCAGCACCCTGTTCTCGTGAGTTACTTCGTACATATTCTAGTTTACTTTCGTCATCCGATTCTGTGACACCCCGAAATCCAACTAACGTTCGGTCTCACCGACTCACCTGCGCCCTATACTCGGGAGTCACTTACATCGGTACTAACGACATTGGGTCAACAACTTCGTGTGTACAACTATACAATCACAAAGGAAGCAGACCTTTGTTGAACACTGGACATATCTAGTGCTACCTCAGCTGGAAACAAAACTGCATCACAAATACGATCATTTAAACCCGTAGCGCCTTCGATCAAAGTTATAGTTTTCTGGAAAAATTTCACCAAAAATTCTAAAATTTGCTCGCAGGGCACCATGGCTTAAAGGGCTGAAATCAAGTTTAAATGAAAATTCGTCAATCTCTATGAAATAGTCAATGAAAAATAAATTTTGGATTTTTTTTTTTTTAATTTCTTGAACGTGCACACAAAAAATTATTGGATAAAAATTTTCAATTAAATCTATTGATCAACAAAATTTAAATGAGTTAATCAATGTTTTAATTAAAATTGTTGTTATTTCTTTAACTGTCGAATTGCAAATTTTCAACTTACCAGATTTTTTTCGCTTTAATTTGTTTTAATAGATTAATTCAAAAATATACAAAACAAACGGGTTTTACTTTTTTTGTTTTTGGCAACATATTGGAAAGCAAAAAAGATGAATTTTTTGATAATTTTGTCATAAGCTTACAATTCATTGTTTAAATCAATCATTATTTTGATTGACTATAAATAAAAAATTGATTGAATCCGCTTTTTTTTGATTGAAATTCGTTTAAATTTTTTTCTGAGTAGGCAAAAACCGCCATTTTGGAAAATTTTTTGAGAAATTTCAAATAGCAATATCTCGAAAACCGCTTTACCAATTTTGTTAATTTTTTGATATCCCGAGTAAAAATAATTTAATATGATCTTATATACTTTTATATAGTCATATTATTTCATATATGATCATGTGTGACACTATGTCTTGCGAGATAAATTTATATAATAAATTTTGATGTGCGATTTTTTTAAGATATCGCCATACATAATTATATGTTGTAACATCTGGTCCCATGCATCATTCCAAATTTCTAAGTGTTTTATATAAAATTTTATATGCCTCTATTATTTTTTAATTTTTCTAAGTTTTTTCCTAGAACATATTTTTATCGCAAATATTTGTAACGTGTTTTTTATAAAATTTCATATGACTTCATATTTTTTTATTTTTCTAAGATTTTTGCAAGCACCACTTTTTTATCACGAATATTTTCTAAGTGTTTTATATAAAATTTTATATGACTCCATCTTTAAAATTTTTTCTAAGTTTTTTTAAGGAAAATTTTTTTTATCGCAAATATTTTCTAAGTGTTTTATATAAAATTATATATGACTCCATCTTTTAAAATTTTTCTAAGTTTTTATAAGGACAAAGTTTTTATGAGAATATTTTCTAAGCGGTTTATATAAAATTTAACATGTCTCCATTTTTTTGAAATTTTTCTAAGTTTTTTCAAGAACAATTTATTTTTATTATTTTAATTTTTCAACTTTTTATTAAAAACTAAAAAAACATCCGATTTATAAAATTGTATAAATTTTAATATAATTGGATATAATTTTATATCATTGGATTAGGCCAAAACTCGTATCAAAGTCGATATAAAGTTATATAAACTGATATTATTAGATAATATTCGATCAAATCTTATGAAACCATTTTTCGTATAAGATTATATCAAAATAGACACGAACCCATATTAAATTATATATTGCGTCATATCATTTTTTTACTCGGGATTCGAATTCAACGTGCCAAAATTAGTAAAATTAATATATCGCAAGATAATTTTTTTTAAATTTTTTTATTTTTCAAAAAATTTTAATTTGGTGGAAATTTTACAAAAATTCCTAATTTCGATGGAAGGGCGCCACGGGTTAAAATTATCGGCTTTGGCTCGAATTAAGTTGAAAGATTGTCTTAATCTCTATGAAAGGGTCAAGGGAAAGAAATTTGGAGATTTTTTTAAAAACATTTCTTGAACTCTATCCTTATTTTTTGCAAATTTCAAATAGCGATATCTCCAAATCGTTCGACTGATTTCAAAAACTTTTTAATATTCGAGTTCAGTATTATCAATGCTTTAAAGTACAGAAAAATTGTAATACATGAATTTAATTATTTAAACTTTTTAAAAAAATTGTAATAACTTTTCCAACAGACGACTGAGGTCAATGTCGTATATATATCTTTTTTTTAAGAAATTCAAAAAAATGTAAACATATTTTTAATGAATTTTATTTTGAAAATAAAGATTACCTACTACTTTACTATTCGAGTTCAGCATGATTCCATTAAATTATGATTTCATTAAATTATGTTAAAATTATCGCGTTTAACGGGATTATTTTTATTTTATGTTTGAATCATTGTAAAAAGTTTTTTTTTTACTTAAATTTACACAATTAAATAAAATAAAGATTTGGAAGAGGAGAATTTCAGAAATATCAACTTAAATCCTGATACTTTTATTATTCCGTATTTAATATAACCGGTTACGAGGTTCCAGACGGACATGCTAGTTTCAATCAAATTAGGTCAGGCTTTTTTAACTTAATTTTAGTATATGTCGATAGTTTGTCATAATGATTGCTGTTAAATTAAGTTACAAGTCTTATAAATTTCCAACCCCCATAATAAAAAATTTCCTACTTATTAATCGTTTATTAAAATTAATTGAAATTGAATAGAAATTGAAACCATATCAGAGAATCCTTTGATGTTTTATAAACAAAAAGTTGTGTCGCAAACAAATTTATGGTATTTATCTTAAACCACAAAATTTAATTGAGTCCTCTCTTCTATTAACAAAATGAAAGTAAGATGATTTACCTTTTCCGTTCAATAAATATTTTCAAAAATTATTGTGGAGGTGGTGTTGTAAATGATGATGATGACGATGATGTTGACGATGATACATGTTATTGAATGAATGAATACATAAATGGCATAAAAATAGCTCACAGCTCATTACCAAATACGTTTTGAAATATGTCTGATAGGAACATACACTAAAAAAAACCTTGTCAAATTACTAGAAAAAGTCTCGATATCCCATTTTATTAATATTTGACAGTTTCCTTTATTTTTTAACAAATAATTTTCGATCGAAATTTACATTTTTTTTGTAATTTTACAGTTTTTTTTTGTAATTTTACAAATTTCTAAGATTTTTTACATAAAAAAAATCTAGTAAATTTACGATAATTTCTTGTAAATTTTATTTCTCCAAAAAAGTTGTAAATTTACAATTTTATTTTTAACAATTTTTTTGGCAAAAAACTTTTAGAATTACAAAATTATTGGTAAAATGCTTGTAAAATCACATGGAATTTTTGTCAAATAGAAGGTAGCAAAAAAAAAAAAATTACAAACTTTTCTTGTAATTTTACAAGGTTTTTCTTGAAGTGTAGGAAAATAGAAGATATGCTTTCCCCCTTCCCTTTTTTTGCTAAACTTGATTACCGTATGCGACTACCAACTACACGTATTACGCAATACGGTTGTTTGCACGATACAGTAGAATACGGGTGTCGTTTTGTCTCTATTTACAGTTATTTCTGTATTTTGTACATTTTGTGTTATTTTTCTGGTTTATTGGGCTAATTCAATAACCAACAAAGCCATAAACAGTTACCACAAGAAGTTACAATGTGTTGAATACGTATGTGTTGATGTGTGTTTGTATATTTTCTGTTTTTGCACAAAATGGGGGTATTTGAATACTTTTTGCATACATTCAAAACAGACAGACACACCCTCCACTATCATGCTGTGTGTTTGTATGGTGTCGTATATGTGTGTATGTTTTATTGTATGGTGGCCCATAGGATTTCCGTTTTAGATCATCTTTCATACATTAACATTTTGAAAAATAAAGAACTAACAAGCAAACCATACCTAGAGCCACCTCCGGTAGTGTTCAGTTCACACTCAATCAGATAATATTGCAGAGACTATTCTATCTACAGGTACGGTATGTTGTATATTTTTAGCACTATGTGTGTATATGATTTTTTTTGTGTTTGCTTAGATAAGCACAATGGTAGACCAAGGTAAAAAAATTTGAGTAATTAAGCAGGGGCGTTCTAAAAAATACTTTTTTAAGTTACATTGTTATTGGCTGAGTCTTGTATTTGAGTTTATTTTGTTGAGAATGAAGACATATCTAGATCGTAAGCTCTGTAGAAAGAAAATTTTGTGCAGAACTGAAACTGCATCGATCTAAGTGATTTGAATCTCTACCAGGAAAGCACTCCCAGCTCCAGAAGACGTTATTCGCAGAGACCCTAAACGATTTCCAGTTTTGTAGGAACCATTCTAAGCCAAACGTTTGTAAAATCTGAAATTGCCCTATGATCTGCGACCCATTGTTTCAAATGCGATCCGCATTTTGAAATAGCAACCCTTCCCAGATTTTCTGTATAACCCGCACTTCTTCCTAAAGCAGAGAAATATTTTTTTCCAAGATCGTATGTACGGTATAAGCATGGTGTATTGTCGTCCAAACACACTCCTTAGACCAGTATAGTCCACAGTCACTGGTATGTTGTCTGTGAAGTAGAAACAACGAATGTGGCCATAGCGCGATCCTGTAAAAGGGTTACAAAACCTCGAACTATGGACTGTGATCCTCCTATAAGTAAATCTCTAGAAACTTTAACCCAGAAACTTTTGCTTTGTTCCGCTAACGAGAATTATGGGACCAGTGAGAATACACGACAGATTTGGACTTACTGATTGGATAGGTTGAAAGTGGCTGACGCTTTACGTCGGTCCACATAGACTCTGAGGTCCGTTGTGGGGTTCCCCTGCCGTTAAACCAATATCAGCTTCTTATGAAACTCCTAATCAGAAAGATCGTTCAGCTCCCTAGATCCCAGAGAAGCCAGTCTCTGACCAGAAAGTGCCGTGCAAACACAGTATTCGATAGTTTCCAACTGCTCCTTATCTATGCAACTCTGACAAAAGTCATTTGACGCCACATTTATCCACTTAGCGTGCTTTCCTATAAGACAGTGTCCGGTCCAAAACGATATCAGCTCACATGCGCGCTTTTGATTGAGAGAAGGCCAAATCTATGGTGTAGTCTTACACCGTCGCGGAACAAAGTCGTATGTTTTGCTTGTAAGTTTCTCAATTCCGTTGGAATCTGTAAGGTAGTTCCCAGTCTTGCAAGCAAATTGGCTTAGCAATTCCCTGGAATGTCTCTGTACCCTGGAATACATATCAGTCGTATGTCAAACGGCTTGGCCATCTCATTTATAGACGTGCAGCAGTTTTGGACAGATCTTCTTTTCAGAAACATTGACTGTCGGAATAGATGTTGACTCTGTCATATGGATATAGTGTGGTATCGCTCTCAAAGAAAACTTCCACGGGTTTTGTTATAATGACCGGTCATTGTATACGCAAGCTCGCTGAGCGACTTAAAGTGCCGTCAAATGACTTTTGTCTGCGCTGTATTAAAATGGATTATGTAGAAGTTCTTAACTGGGATTAGGTTAGGTTAGAGGTGGCGGAGTCAACGACTCCTCACATAGACCGGTGAGGAGGTCCACGGTATAACTACAATAATTCCCCAAGGACGCTACTAAAACGCATTAGTACTCTTTGCAAATTGTATTATTTGCCCTAGAAACCGTTTCTAAGCTCTCGAAGACATGTTGCCCAATATGGTCAGGCGGGTTCAGGCCAAGCCAAGTGTTAGGTTCATCAGTGTTAGGTTCATCTAACCTCCTACAGCAGGCATTGGAAAAAAGTCCCATTTTCTTTCTATGATAACTATAAGGTAGTGTCCGGTGATCATTCCAGTGAGTGTACGGCAGTTCCATCTGGTAAGTGAGAGTAAATAGTTTGTTTTCTTCAGAATGACCACATCAACAGAAGTCTTCACCTTCTGTTAGCCATTGCGATCTGAAGTGCTGGATCGGTGGATCGATATGTATAGAAATACCGATACCATTAGCACCTTGTTTCGCAAGCTCGTCCGCTCTCTCGTATTTGGATTTACGGAACATGATTTTTTGGTTGTCAAAACTCAAGTCTTAAATTAAAATTACAATACTTCAAGTTGTAAAATTTGTTGTATGAAAGTGGGAGTTTAGTCGTGCAAGGGATTGTTTGACGACTATGTATTACAAAATATACACGTCTATCCAGTAAATTGTTTAACTTGCAGAATCGAGGAGATTCATGAGAATCTCAACTTGGTTTAACGCTATGTATTGGGGCAATGCCATTGTCGTCCCTCGAAGTCAATGTGTGCAGATGTAAGGAGTTAGAAGCTAATTTAAACCTTACGAATGACCCAACAGGGAAACCATAGATTTTTTGTGACTGTTAAATTTTAAACTAATTGAATGGTTGTGTCAACCAAACTTTGTTCTGATCGGAAATCATAATGTAAAAAAATTTAAAACAACAATTGACCGAATCGACTTCATGCGGCAAAATAAGGCCATCTTGTACTAGAGACCAGCTGAGCTGCCGATCCAAGTCGAGGATTTTAAGTGACGGCTTTGGAGTTTAAATAACTTCTCAACGAACAACAGAATGGCTTACGTAGTGTGGTCATTCCATGGAAAACCTGTTAGTATTTCTTTTTGAATGGTGAAGTCAGTCTCTTCACCAATGTACCAAAAGTAAAGCGGTTGCTCTCGATATTTCCAATGCATTAAGTCGAATGTGACACAGATCACTCGTTTCAAATCTTATTGCTTTTGATGCCGGTGATTTCGAGTTTTTCAGCGATAACACTAATGATTTTTTGCTTTTGATATCGGTGACTTTTCTTGATTTATTTTGAGTTTTCTCGGGAACTCTTTATATTCTGGTCATGTGAATTCAGTGCAATGTATGTACGTTGGAATAAGCACGTTTCCCAAGTGAAAGAATAATTCAATTGTTTCGATTTTTTGAAACGTTGTTAAAACTTTTTTAATCCGTCCGAACTCCTCACTATTTATACCAGTTATGTCCGATCAAAAATATAACACACTCCTGTATTTGAAAAAAAAAAAATTTTCATCTGACATACATAAGTGAACTTGTTCCCGATGTTCGAGTATTGCTTTGAAGTATTTGTAGTAGATCGCATCCATTTGTAGTCGATTGTTCCTTTTTTCGCAAAACGATTGATAGAGAAAATTCGTTTTGCAGTCGGACAACCCGAATATGGAATAAATTCCCCCGTAGGTTTTCCTTGTCATTTTCAATATGAAGAAGTTCAAATCAAATCCCTATTTCTCCTTTACACATCTTATATTCCAGATCAATACGATGCATTAGTAGGGGCATTATCTGAGCGTTAGTTTTATTAAAAAAAGACTAAAATAAAACTACGCCTCTGTCAAATGAGACACATGGGGATTACAAAAGCAAACAATTTCTTTACCACAAAACAGTACAAAATATCTGTTTGATTTAACTAAAAATTATGTTATTTGTTATTTAAAGTTTTTCATAATTTCTATATCATTTCACAAAAGAAAATGTGTAACCAGTAGAATATATACAACATTTAACACAAGCAGTTTATGAAGCTATTATACACCTCCAACCATCTATAACTTCATTCTTGTTTAACCTGACCAACTGTTCTTGGCTGAAAAGCGGGATCGAAAGGTTGAAAAAGCGGGATTTTGACCTAAAAAGCGGGATTTTTTTTTTTTAAATAAGTTAAATTCGACTTGACCGAAACCATGAATACTCTCCACAATGAACAAAATGCCGGAAATACATTTACGGAATTGTAATATTTTTAGTTAAAAAAATTTATAAAAATTTTGACTAGAAAAATTTTATTTTGATTAAAAACTTTTTTTAGTATTTTTGTAAAAAAAAAATGCGTGTAAAAATAATGTATACAGAATTAATTTATTTATTAAAGTTTTAAGAATTCATCTCTCTGCAGGAAAAATTTTAAAAAATCTAAGGGGAATCTGGGAATTTCCTTAAAAAAAAAATATTTCAGAATCTGACAAGAATTATTTTGGAAAAAAAAATCTAAAATCAGAGAACTTTTCTACAGGAAAAACGTTTAAGAATCTAAGAGTTTTTTATAAAAAATATATTTCAGAATCTTATAATTTTTTTATGAAAATAGAGATTTTTTTTTATGAAAAATTTTCCAGAATCTGAAAATTTTTCTGTTGAAAGATTTTAAGAAAATTTTTATAGGAAATGTGTCCGTCAATTTTTCTTTTGAAGAACTTATCATTTTTCTACATGAAAACTGTTGCTGGATCTTAGATATTACCTTAGACAACATTAATAGTCATCAAAACTGTAAGATATTCCAATTCTCAAATATTTTCTATCGAAAATGTTAAGGTTGTATTGTTTAGAAAATGGTATCAGAATTATTTTTAGAAAAAGTATTTTAGAAAGCGATAATTTTTTAGAGTCGGAGATTTTTCTTTAATGAAAAATGATTCAGGATCTAAGGATTTTTGTAAACAAAAAGATCTCAGAATCTAAGAACTACTTTAAAATATGCAAATTATTTCAGAATTTTTCTGAGTAAAGTGTATCAGAATTTGGAAATTTTTATATAGAAAGAATGTCTCCGAATCTCATAAAAAAGTATAAGAATCTGAAACATTTTCTTTAATAAAACGTTGAATCTGACAGTTTTTCTACGAGATTTAAAGAATTTTTGTATATGAAAAGGGGTTGACAATCTGGACACTTCCAGAAAAGATAAGAATGATAAAATGATTGACTTCCATCGAGAGCCTTACTTTCCCTTATGGAAAATTGCGAATAAAAAAGTTAGACACTCGATGTTAGGTACTCGTTTTTCATTTTGAATACAGCCGGGAGAGTTTTCCGAGAAATTTTGTGAAGGAAACATATTAAAGTTTGATACTTTCTTTTTTGAAAACTTTTATCGGAATATTGGAAGTGTCACAATAAAAAAATTTTAAATAAAATTTAATTTGACAAAAAAGGGTCTTATTTATGATGTAAATCGGTCCAAGAGGGTTCTCATGTGAACATTATTTTTTGAGTTTTCTAAACATTTTCTTTAAACGGTGAGAAATTGTTAATATGCTCAAAAATATCTTACTCAAAATATTTAAAAAAAAAACTAAAAAATGTAGTTTGATGGTCCATAAGCCAAAAAGCGGGATAAAGCGGGATGAAGCGGGACTTTTGCTTAAAAAGCGGGATGGAAATTCAAGGCGGGATGAGACATCAAAAAGCGGGATTATCCCGCCAAAAGCGGGATGGTTGGTCAGGTTATTCTTGTTACTTCTTCTTAGCCCTAAATGGATTATTCGACAAAAAGTTTTTTTATAACTTTATCAGTAGAAAGAAACAAGTATATTATAAAACTCATGTTGATGCCACAAAATAGTAGCTACTTGTGTTGCATACAGAAGCTACCATTAGAATATTGGTAACAAATACTGTTTGTTGGCTGTATTGTTAGAGAGGCATTTTTTTGTATGGCAAAAAAGTTTTTCTTTTAATTTTGAAGGTCCGAGAAAATTTTTATTCACCTAAGTAGGCCTAAAACTTATGTGGTACACATTTGAGACCAATCGGATAAAATTGGCCCGTAGCGCGATATAAGTTTTGTCATTCCATGCAAACGAAGTGAAATATCATCCGAGGGCCCCATTAAGTTTATATATTACCATGATGACTTCCAATATATTTAATCACACTGCTTAAAAATTTAACGATTCTTTGAAATGAAAATAGTTCATAAGTTTTCCTTACATTTAGCTAAATTTAACCAAAAAATAAGAAATTTAGTTAATTTACTTATAAATAGTTTATAGTTTTCTTTAAATGGAGTTCTTTAATATTAGGGAAAAAGTTCTGCCAAAAAAATTCTCCTCAAATCTAAGAAACATATCTTTATTTTCAAGCCATATTTCTTAAAAATATGTTTACACACAATTTAGTTCAAGTTTAGTTAATTTTTATTAAAAATACCTTTTTTGCATTTCTCTTCCTAGAATTGAGGATGTGTACTTCTAGGAATTTAGTTATTAACTTCTTAGAATTTATTAACAAATTCAAAATGGCGATATCTCAAAAGTTAAGCGAGATAGAGCGAAATATAATACAAAAATATGGAATATGAAAATAGCCTAGCTCTACACAAGCGCGTTACGAATTATTTTTTTTAGCTTGCCCCCAAAATGATGGGAATTTAGGACCCTTTTACGGGATAAATATCGAAAAAAAATGTTTGGACAAAAAACCAGTTCACTACCAGCAGCTAAAGATTATAATCTCAGTGCACTTCGAAAAAATTGTTTTCTTTTGTTTTTAAAACAATTTAGGCCATAAGTTACGCAATATGGAGTACATTCCAGGAAAAGTATTAATAAAATTTCCATGGAGTAATTTTGATGCAGCGTTGCATCTCAAAAATGGAAAGGTGCACTTAATTTTCCTTTTTTTTTTAAGCTTAGATAAAAAGTTTGAGTTTTTGGTGAAAAGTTTCGAATACACCTAAACTTTGAACGAAAGGTTAAAATTATCGGATTTGGCTCAAATTTATTTTTAATTAAAGTTCGTTTGTAATTAATAAATATTATGTATCGCAAGAAATATATATCGTGAACCTATATTCAAAATATGCCAACTCAAATTTGACGGAAATGAGTTTCCGATGGCAAATAGCTCCCCTATGTAATACCTATCTGCCATAAAAATTTCAGAGCAAAAAAATAATTTGTTGTCGTTTTACATCCATTTTTGTTATTCTGCTAACTCAAAGTACATATTTTTTTGGTGGAAATAAATGCCAACTCCCATTGTAAATTTCCAAAAATTTTTCAAAAAATTTTTAAAAAAAAATTAGACCACCTATCTTTTTGCATTTGCCATGCTAAACACGAATCTTGTAAAGATTTTGATATCTAATGACTGGTTCTCGAGATATTGCCATTTTGAAAATATCGGTAAATAGTGTTTGAAAAAAACAAGTAGAAAAATTAAATTCGACTTGGCCGAATCTATGAATACCCTCCACAATGCCCTTTTTAAGTTATAGTAAATTTTCTAGAGTGAAAAAATAAAATTTTTGATTAGAAATATTTTATTTTGTGTAAAAAAACTTTTTATTTTAACTAATTTTTGAAAAAAAAAATAATTTACTAAATTTTTTTTTTTTGAGTGTAAAATTTTTTTTTGAGTGTAAAATTTTTTTTGAGTGTAAAATTTTTTTCGAGTGTATTTTTTTTTTCTTTTAGTGTAAAAATATTTTTGAGTGACAAAAATGCGATGTTAAATCTTTTTGTGACTTACCAATGTTTTTAAAACATGTTTTCAACACGTGAATTTAAGGTGAGGCGAATCTGAAATTTACGGTTTTGCTAATAACTTTTGAACCGCTGGTCCGATTTAGCTGAAATTAAAAACGAACCGGGCCTGAAGAACGACAAATATATATGCCACACTTCAGCACCCTCAGAGTTGCCGTTCGGAAGTTACCGTGTGTTTTATCTCGTAAATTCCAAAAAAACCCTTGCCGAAATTCACTCATTTGCTTATAACTTTTGAACCACTGGACCGATTTTGCTGGATTGCAATACCAACCTGACCAGGTAAATGCCCAACATATATGCCAAACTTCAGAAGCCTCCGTAAAGTCTTTCAAAAGTTAGCGTGTTTTCAACAGACAGACAGACAGACAGACAGACAGACAGACAGACAGACAGACAGACAGACAGACAGACAGACAGACAGACAGACAGACAGACAGACAGACAGACAGACAGACAGACAGACAGACAGACAGACAGACAGACAGACAGACAGACAGACAGACAGACAGACAGACAGACAGACAGACAGACAGACAGACAGACAGACAGACAGACAGACAGACAGACAGACAGACAGACAGACAGACAGACAGACAGACAGACAGACAGACAGACAGACAGACAGACAGACAGACAGACAGACAGACAGACAGACAGACAGACAGACAGACAGACAGACAGACAGACAGACAGACAGACAGACAGACAGACAGACAGACAGACAGACAGACAGACAGACAGACAGACAGACAGACAGACAGACAGACAGACAGACAGACAGACAGACAGACAGACAGACAGACAGACAGACAGACAGACAGACAGACAGACAGACAGACAGACAGACAGACAGACAGACAGACAGACAGACAGACAGACAGACAGACAGACAGACAGACAGACAGACAGACAGACAGACAGACAGACAGACAGACAGACAGACAGACAGACAGACAGACAGACAGACAGACAGACAGACAGACAGACAGACAGACAGACAGACAGACAGACAGACAGACAGACAGACAGACAGACAGACAGACAGACAGACAGACAGACAGACAGACGGACGGACGGACGGACGGACGGACGGACATCGCTAGATCGTCTTAAAATCGATCGAGGATCATGAATATATATACTTTATGGGGTCCTAGACCAATATTTCGAGGTGTTACAAACGGAATGACAAACTTATATATACCCTCTATCACTAGAGTGGAGGGTATAAAAAATGCTTATATTTATGTAACTTTCAAACTATTTATCAGATTGAAACATTATGAATGGGGCAAATAAAGTCAATGATATAAGCTTTCAAAATAGCTAGTTTGGAGTGACCCTATTGCAATACAGCGTGAGTTACAGAGTGCCAAAGTTGACCACCCTGAGATTAAAAGGCTTTCGGAGCTAGTAACTTTTAAAATTATGCAAAAATTTTTAATTTTTTGTTCAGTTTTTGCAATTACCGTACTAAGGATAACAAAAACCAAAAAAAAAAAAAAAAATTTAAAAATTTTTCCAAAAAAAATGTATTTTTATTTTCCGACAAAATATGCCAACTCTAAAAAAATATTTGTTTTTTGATATAGTAATAAATGCCATCTCTGAAAAATACGCAAACGAGTGCAAAATATGAAAATTTTTGCATAGGTAAAAATTGTTTAGAATATTTAAACCATCTTGTGGAATGTACATTGTTTATTTTTGCAATAATATGCGAAATAACTAGTTTTTTAGCTCTCCTGAACAGTAAGCTTTTTCGAGTTGGCATTTATTGAATATAGTTCGACGATATACATTTATTTTTTTTTAATTTTCAAATATCCAAAATTTGTATCGCCGGGCGCCACATTTCATCCGATTTGCCTCAACTTTGTACCAGGGTTGGCAACCAAAACGAATAACGGTATCGGTAACGGTATTGGTATTACATATTATTTATATCGGTAACGGTAAAGGTAACGGTATTTTTGATCATTTTGGTAGGGGTGAACCGTTACCGAAACATTAATACCGGTACGTACCGGTATTATAAATAAAATATTAACAAGTCATAAATTTGTTAAAAACACGTAAAAAATAAAAAAAATAAAAAAAATATTTAAAAAATTAAAAAAAACTGTTAAATTCAGTACATTTTCTACACATAATTATATTTTTACTTCTATTAAATACTACGAATTAACTCAGAATTTAATTAAAACATTTACGCAATATTGTAATTCAACAAATACAAACTCACACTCAAAAAATTATGTTAGTAAAATCAACTGAAAATGTCAGTTAAAATAACTACTTTGTAAGTTGTTTTGGGGTCAACTACTTTTTCAGTTAAATCAACTAACAATGTTAGTTATTTTAACTGACAAAAAAACAACTGACTTATGTAGTAAAAACTACTTACATTCGTAGTCAAAACAACTAAAATGTAGTAAAAATATAATAATCAATATATATTTTTTTTTTCAAAAAATTTTCCAGAAAAAAAAAATTGAAGACCAAATTTTTTTTTTTTTTTTTTTTTTTAAAAAATTGTGAAAATAAAAAACCCTTGAACCCTTATAACAAATATAATTAGAGCCCGTGCTCGATCTGTACTTACAGAAAAAATCAAATAAAATTACTGACAAAATATGTCGCCATAGAATTGTAGTGTTGGAAACTGTCAAAATTTATTCTGTAGAAACTATAAATATTCACATATATAAAAAACAGTTTTCATTAATAAGACAAACCGACATTTAAAATCCTACTGTAATGACACTAACTGGGGTGTTTGAAACCGGTATAGGGAATACCAGAAATGTCTATAATTTTTAGAAATTCAATTTTTCTTCTGCATTTTTTCAACTTGAACCCTTATAAAAAAACGAAAATTTATTCTTATTTTTTGGAAAAAAACTTTGAAAAATTTTCAGATATAAAAAAAATTAAATTAACTACACCCAAAAAATTTCCCAGTTACTGGCTACTAAATATTCAACTAAGTCCCAGTTGAAATACACCTAACTAAGCCCCAGTTGATTTATTCAGTTGACAATAACTAATTTTTTATAAAACTTTGAATTCAACTGAATTCCCAGTTACTGGTAACAAACTATTAGTTAATTTTCTAAAATTCTTGGAAATAGTTGAAAATAACTGTTTGAAAAATTAAAACTGTCAATAGGATCACAAAATTTTTCATTTATTTATTGCATTGAATAAAAAATCTTTATTTATGTATGCTTAATATTCACATTTTATTTTAGATAAAGTACATAACAATAGCAGATTTGACCAGTTTCGCACATGTGTCAGCGCATATCACCCAACTCCTTCACATCATAAATCCCTTTATAGGCTCCGAAATCACAGATTTTCAAATTTGTTAGTTATGTTTTAAAGATCAAAATAAAAAAAAAAACTTACCATGAATTAAAACCAGAATAATATTTTTTTGTTAAATTTTTGTAATTAAATTGAAGTTTGTTTTTAAAATTTGTTTACAGTTTGATGAAATATTATTTATAGGGTAGCTGATATGTTGCTATAATTAACTGAATTACCAGTTGTTTTAAACAATACCAGTTATTTTAAAATTATTTCAAATCAACTGGCTTTTTTTGTAACTATCTAACTGGGGAATTTTTTCGGTGTACTTTAAATAACTGCTACTACATTACAGTTTTTTTGTTAGTTATTCAAAAAAACGACTTAAAATAACTAACAGAAATAGTTGTTTGATATTTTTCATACAAAAATAACTGACTTTGTATTTGAAAACAACTAACTACTGTAAAATATACAAGC
The DNA here is from genome assembly GCA_963921195.1 of Pegoplata infirma. Taxonomy (NCBI): domain Eukaryota; kingdom Metazoa; phylum Arthropoda; class Insecta; order Diptera; family Anthomyiidae; genus Pegoplata; species Pegoplata infirma. Next base: position 29,888,419 of record OY992540.1, on the reverse strand, counting down.
AACTAACATGTAGTAACTTACATAATTTTCTGAGTGCATGTTCGTAGAGACACCTATGTTCAATAAGCAAAAAAATCTGCATTTTGAGCCATATGAAAAATTTGTCATTTAAAAAATCTGCTGTTTATAGCTGGCGCGGTTTGCTAAATTTCTGTCTGGATAATACAGGTAGTCTCTGCCATAGTGACATAGTAGGATAACAAATGGCGTTTGAAAAAGTATAGGGTGTTTTTTTTTACTGTTACCGAACTTTAAATTAAAATAAAGTAAGGAAAAATATTTTTGATATCAATGAAACTAACTTTATTGGATAGATCATTTTATGACATTAATGTTTAAAAAAGATTTGGGAACATATCGCCATCTCGAATGGCTCGTGCGTGGAGTAATCTGAACCTCCATTTTCACACAATTTTCACATAATTTGCAGCCGAATTTTGAATGTTGATTTCCAGGTGTTTAATTGTCACTAATTTATCGGAATAGACGAGTTACTTTACATATCACCAAAGAAAATAGTCCAATGGGCTTTAATCAAATGATCTTTGTAGCTAATTAACAGGATATTTGAATAAAGTTGAGGTTTGATAAACAGAATCATTTTTTTGATAGTAAATTTCGACTATGTGCGAGCGTTGCTCTTATATAAGTTTTTGCATGATAAAATGTCAAACCTTACTTAACAAAAACCAACCATCAGCTGTTAAATCGGTTGTAAAATAAAGCAGGATTACCAACTCAAAGTTGTGAACCTCTAAAAAAAACACCCTATAGTAAACAAAACCAATATGGTATTCTTTACGAAATTTTATCACAAATCGAAATGTGAGCGAGATGGAAGATACCAGTTTTACAGTGAGAATGCAGATTGTTTTTTGTTTCTCTTTGCTTTACGTTTGAACTTTCGTTTGGCATTGCCAGAAACAAGACTGCAGAAAAAATCTAAAAAACAGCGTGAACATCAAAATTGTCCTGTTTAAATAATACATTTATATCAATATTTTATTTTATTTCCTATAGGCAAGCCTCCCAAAGGGGCGGACCGAAAAAATCACATTTTCTTATCTTGGTCAATGAACTTCACACGACAAAAAAGTAAATAAAACATATTTTCTGGGGTTGTATAAGTTTTTCAGAGGGGAACTTTTTTTCATCTGGTCCGATTTTGCCCATTTCGAAACTTAACCAGCCTATGACAATAAGACGTATTCGTACCAGCAAAGTAGCTCGTATATTTTAGACTGTATCGTGTCTTCTACACACAAAATATTTTGTAAGTAATAACAGCTGTATAAATAATTCAATAATTTAGTTTACTTGAAAAACAAACGATAAAACGTTTAATACCATATTCGTATTCATTTAAACTAGTTTATTTATGTGTTTTCCCCATTTTAAACACTTTATCTGTCAAAATAAAACGAAGTTCAATTTTGACGTTTAAATTGTATGGGGAAAACCAATAATTAAACCTAGTTAAAAATGAATGCGAACACCGTTTAAAACAGCTTTAACTAAAAACTTTTTGAATAACCGTTAATAGTTACTGTAAAACTTTTCTGGGTGTACAGACGGACAGACGAACATCGCTTACAATCGATCGTTGATCAATAATATATAATATTTATGAGGTGCAAGACCGATATTCGACTTTAGTTAATTGCGAATGTGATCATTGGTTAGATTGGCAATGAACAAAAATTTTTTTTTTGTTATTTTACGTATATTAAAAATATTTTACTATGTTTTTAATCCACAAAAAAAATATAATACCGGTAAAATTCCGAATAAAGGTAACGGTATTTTATCGGTAACGGTATTTCAAATTTTTTATTTCGGTATTGGTAACGATAACGGTAGTCAATATTAAAGGGTTTTTAATCGTTAACGGTATTGAAAGGGTAACGGTAGCCAACACTGCTTTGTACCCCATAATTTTTAGGTCTTAAACTTTGGAAAGTCAAAAGTTGAAGGAAAAATGCCACTCTACTGTGTTATATTCTAGTTGTTGTTGTTTTTGGTTGATTTTGTGGCATTTAAAAAGTAACTTTAATGGGAAATTTATCGATCATATGTTGATGATAAAATGTTTCAAATTCAACACCAGAAAAAAGTAATTCTCATAGACTTCCACCAAAAAAAACAAACAACATTAAAATGTTGATGATTATGATGATGATGACTAGAAAAATGATTTTTAAAATCACACACTAAATAGACTTTAGAATAGATAAACCAAAATGATATTAAAACCCAACATTGATATTTTAGAAAACATTTCAGGGGAGAAAAAAATTTCCAAAAATAAAAATGCTAAATCGTCTGTGTGTGTGTAAGTAAAAATGTTATTATTTCTACAAAAACAGCATACAAAGATATTATAAAACACACACCCACAACAAAAGGATATAAAAGTCTATCATTCTAATGTTTTACACTTCATTAGATTATGATGATTTTTCTAAATAGCAGACATCATACATAAAAACAAAAACATTAAAAAAATATCTGGAAAAATATATTTTCATCATAAATAGTCCCATATTTTTCTATTTAAACTAAGTTAATCATGTTAATGCATTTGAAAATACCAACAAAACAAAAGATGAAGAAGTAAAAAAAGATGACAATTCAAAAAGAAAACTTTGTGTGAAAACATTTAACCCCCTTCTCTGTCAGTTAATAATTTTCCAAGACAAATCACTGAAAAAGTTTTTGAAAAAAAATTAAACCCAAACAACTCACATTAAAAAAAAAAATGACTTACCAGACGCCGTTTTGGGTAATTTTAAACAAAGAAAAGAAAAAATTGTGTCCGTCTTTCCTCCACCCCCTAATGAAGAATAAAAACAAATCCTCTTAAATACTCAATGATTGCCTGCAAAGTTTTCACACTCCCTTTAGGACAAAACGAAGAAAAAACTCAGCAGAAAAAATAACGCTAGTGATCCAGCGTAGATTCACAGTTTGTTAAAACTTATATTTTATGGTTTTATAAAAATAAAGACAGTAACTTTTTTTATGCAAAAAGAAAAAAATGTTTTATAGGATGATGGAATGCACAGTGTTTAATCAGAGTTTCTTTTACAGTCTCAAATATACTTTTGCAAATGATAGGAATATGGCAAAAGTCAAACACACTAAAACAAGTAAAAAAATTGTTGTTGGTCAAGACCGACCGTATAATACCTTACAACAGTGTTTCCCGGAAAATGGGTCCCAATTTCAAATATATATGGATCTATCTTTTTTTAAATCTTTAATAAGTACAAGAACACTCGCAACACAAATTTGAGTGAAATAGAAACCTAATTGTTGCCAATAAACCGCTTTAACTATATATCGGGCGAACTTTTCATATGGGGCCTAAGTCCAAAAAAGGTCCGATTATAATCAGATTTGATAAGACAATTAAAGTACGTGTTAAGCACATACAAACAAAATTTTAATAAAAAATTTAATAAAATACAAGAAGAACTGGTCCGATTCCTTAAAAATTCAGAATGGTGAATATTTAATGCAAAACACGTTCACCTGCCAAATTTCGAAAAATAGCCATTATAATACGGTTATTAGAGTAATTTGTGCCAAAATAAAGCGGGCCTTTGTATGGGGGCTAGGTCTTAACATTGACCGATTTTTTCCAATTTCAATAGGCTTCGTCCTTAGGCCAAACGAAGCTTAAGTTTCAAATTTTAGCCAAGTCCATTTATAATTGCGACCTGTATCAACGTTTACATAGACGGACGGTCAGACAGACTGGCAGACGGACATGGCTAGACTGAATTAAAAAGTTATTCTGAGTCGATCGGTATACTTGAAAGTGGGTTTTGCGGCCAATATTTCGGGTAGTTACAAACACTAAACACATTTTGGAAAAATTTCCACCAAAAATCCAAAACTTTGACCGAAGGGCGCCACGAGATAAAATGATCGGATTTGGCTCAAATTAGATTTAAAGAAAGATTGTCTTAAGCTCTATGAAATGGCCGAGGAAAAAAAATTGTGATGTTTTTAAAAAAATTTCTTGAACGTAGGAAAAAACCACCATTTTGGGCATTTTTTGGAAAATTTCAAATGGGGATATCTTGAAAACCGTTAGACCGATTCAAGAAATTTTATGATATTCGTTTTCAGCATGCCAAAATTAATTAAAATAATGTATCAAAAACATTTTTTTTTTTTTTTTAATTTTTAAAAAATCTAATTTTTTTTGGTGGAAATTTTTCAAAAATCCAAAACTTTGACCGAAGGGCGCCACGGGATAAAATGATCGGATTTGGCTCAAATTAGATTTAAATGAAAGATTGTCTTAAGCTCTATGAAATGGCCGAGGGAAAAAAAATTGTGATATTTTTTAAAAAATTTCTTGAACGTAGGAAAAAGCCGCCATTTTTTGCAAATTTTAAATGGCGATATCTCGAAAACCGTGCGACCGATTTTAATTTTTTTTGATATTCGTGCTCACCGCATCAAAATTAACAAATATGATGTGTCGAAAGAAATTTAAATTTTTTATTTTTTTTAATTTTTAAATTTTAAAACTTTGACCGCCGGGCGCCACGGGTTAATTTAATCCGATTGACCTCAAATTTGTACCACATAAGTTTTAGACCTTGGACAATAGAAATTTGCCCGGACACTTGGGAAAATCGAAAGTTGAGAAAAAAATGCCAGTCTAATGGAGTATGCTGGTTCATATATGGCACTTTTTTTTGGGGGGATTTTTGTATGGGCCTTAAACTTTGGGTCTTAAAAAAAAAAAATTCATGGTATTCGGTTCAAGCCGATTACCGAATAGTAAATTTTTGGTAAAATGCCGAATACACTATTTGCGACATTCCTAGCATCTAAGGACGCTTTTACGAGTCTTTAAGAGCTCCAAATGAACGCTGGATTGTTTTCTTATTAATTTTTTTTACACTTGATATAAAAATTAAATTGAAAATACATGAATTTGTATTAATTTTTAATTATTTCAATACTTCTGTAAAAAAAAGATTTTTTTCACAAAATAAAGTTTTTTTTAGAAATAAAAAAAATTTTCATAAAAATAGATGACAACACTGTTTGCGAGTCGACACGTCATATTTATTAATTATGATGCGATGAACACAAATATCAAAAAAAAAAATATCAAAAAAAAATAATAAATTGGGCTAACAGTCTTCAAGATATCGCTATTTAAATTTTGGAAAAAATGGTGGGTTTACCTACGCTTAAGTCATTTTTTAAAAAAATCTCTAAATTTCTTTTTCTTGTCCCTTTGATAGAACTTAATTTACACTTAATTCGAGTCACATCCGATCTTTCTAACCCGTGGTGCCCTTCGATAAAATTTTTGTTTTGGCATATGGTGGTGTTCGAGATTTTCCAAAAAAAAATCTTAACATGGCAGTTTTTTCCTACGTTTAAGAAATTAAAAAAAAATCTTGAAACTTTTTTCACTGACTATTGAGCTAAGACAAGCTTTCATTTGAACTTAGTTTGAGCCAAATCAAAACATTTAAACAAATTGCTCCCTTCGATCAAAGTTTAGAGTTTTTGGTAAAAATAACCAAAACTTTGATAGAGGGGCGATGTGGGTTAAAATGATGGAATTTGGCTCAAACTAATTTTAAATTAAAGATTTATGAAATGTTCAAGAGAAAGAGGTTTTGAGATTTTTTTTTTTTTTTTAATTTCTTGAACGTAGGAAAAATCCGCCTATTTGGCCAAATTTCAAACAGCGATATCTTGAAAACCATATACGGTATACGGTAGTATACTACCGATTTTATATATTTTTTTGATATTTGTGCTAACCGCATCAAAATTAATTAATATGTTGTGTCTGTCGCAAGACGTTTTTAGTTTAAATTTTTTTTTCTTAAATTTTCAAAAATCCAAAACTTTGATTGCTGGGCGCCACGGTTTAATTTAATTCGATTGGCCTCAAATTTGTAACACATAGTTTTAAGGTCTAGTAGAATAGAAATTTGCTTCGGAAATCAAAAAAACACTGTACGCCAGTTTATAAAACACTCTTTACAAAAACCTTGGTATAAAAAAAATTCACCCACTTCTCGCACACTTTTTGTTGCAAATATCTTAGCGCAACATTACATTATATAAATATTTGCTCTGGCTTTTTTTCTGCTGTTTGTTCCATAAACAAGACAAATGTTTCCTGTATCTCAAATGATGAAGACGACCCTTAAGGCAAGAATAAGAAAGAGGAAAAGAAAAAAATCTAAAGAAATCTTAACATAATGTTTAGAGGATTTTTTTAAGCATTTGTTAATGTTGTTCGCGCTGATTTTACAAAAAAAAAATAAAAACATTTTTTTAATACCAAAATGACTATAAAAAACCGGCAACAAGAATAATAACAAAAACAGATATAAAGTACCATAATAACAATAATGAAAAGCCTTAATGTTGTAAAGACTAAAAAGAAAAAAAAAACACACTCCTTAGGAAAGAAGAAGGCAAGTGGAAGGAAAACAATGTCCCTTCTTACTCCAAGGACCTTATAAACAATGAAATATTGTACAACCGAGTAATAGAGGCGTCTAAATAAAGATTAGTTTGAAGGATTTTGCAAAGACAATTGTGTTGTTTTAAAATTTTTTCTTTTATAAAATTTTCGCTTAATGTTATTTAATGGCAAATTAGAGAGAAAAGTTATTTTTAAGCTATTTATGTTAAGATTTTAATGTTACGAGTACTTCCTTTTGTTGGCTAAAAGATTATTGGATTATTGGATAGCAAATATAAATAAGAATAACAATATAGAAGTACCGGAAATAATATTAAGTATCCGCTCTTTATACTTTTCTATTTGTAATTTAACGACAATTGTTTAAGATAGCAGAAACACTTTAATTAAATTACAATTGCCAGGAAAAGAAGAAAAACAAAACAAAAATGTGGTAGATTTTTAAAATTTGGAAATGTTCATTTGGGCTGAGTACCAATTTGTACCCTACACTACACCATTTACAGATGTAATTCGTAAAAGATCAATTGTAATTCGAAGATTCCAATTGTAGGTCGAAAAATACCAACTGAATTTCCATTGATATTTTACGAATTACAATTCGAATCTTCGAATTACAATTGATCTTTTTCGAATTACAATTGATTTTATGAATTACAATTGATCTTTTAAGAATTTCAATTGATCGTTTACGAATTACAATTGATCTTTTACATCTGCAAATGGCATAGTTTGGGACGTTTAAACACTTTTTTCTCTGATCTGATCTCCGGAAAAAGCGTCTCATCCATATCAGAAACATTCCTGTTAAGTTCTTACTTGATCCGATCAAAAAATTACAGTATGCTACAGTGTTGGCTTTGTCGAGTAGATCGCAAAAATGCCCATTAAATTGCAAGACACTCTCATATTTTAGAATTATTGTCAAAAAAAACGTTTTTTTGTGACTTTTTTCACTAAACCTCGTGTAATTCGAAAACATTTCAACCGATTTTCAATTTTTAGCAGTTTTGAATAGAAGACGGCAGGATGTAAATTGGATCACACATATGAGGCATTCCTTACCAAATTTCCCGCTACAGAAAAACATGTGTTCCGTGAATTTCCGAATAAGTTGTATATGGGGCATTCCATGTGAAATCGGACACTTTGAAAAACTTTTTTTTTTTAGATTTTCCCAATTTGTTTACAGTTTTTAGTACCCTTCGAAAACTCCTTCGTGGTAAATTTTCAGATTTTTTTGATGACCCGTTCAAAAGATATCGAATTTTTAAAAATTGGTAGTTTGTTCCTTTACTCAAACTTCTTTTAATCATAACTTCTTCAATAATGGTCCTAATTTCAAACTTTTTTTTTCAAAATTTTTGTTTTTTTAAGTACTTTCTAAAAAAACAACCAAATTCTTAAAAGCGCTCTAGTATGCGATTTTTAAGTTTTAAAATTTAAATCTCATTTTTGAAAATGTTTGTACTCTTCGATTTTTTTGAAATTTTTTTGTGTAAAACTTCTATCAATTCTAAAAATTTTTTGCCCAGGAAGATCGTGGGATAACGTTTATTACTATTTTTTACAATTTTTGGAATAAATTTTATTGTAATTTTCCAATCTTAAAATCATTTCTACTGCTCCAATGGTGCGTCATAGAGGGGTTCTTTATAAGACCGACCCCCATTAATTTTTACGTCTTAACATTTCCTTGGAACAAACTAATACCCTATCTCCAATTTCTAAGGGGGCTCCCACACAAAACGACATTTTTTAAAATTTGTTCCAACCGCTCTAACTGCCCAATAGTGCCCTTAGAGCAACAAAATGTATGACCGACCCACAATATTTTTTTATTCCAAACATTTTCTCTGAACACACCTACCCTCTATCTTTAACTGTTAAGGCGGTCCCCATACATTTTTCTTTATTTTTTGTAAATTTGTTTTATTTAATCAGCTTCTACCGGTCCAATGGTGCGTCCGAGAGGGGTCATTAGTGAGACCGACCCCCATTTATTTTTACCCTGCAACATTTTTTCAAAACATACCTACGCCCTATCTCCACTCCCTAAGTAGGCTCCCATACAAATAACAGTTGGAGCAAATTTTATAAAAATGTAATTTTGTATGGGAGCCTACTTAGGGAGTGGAGATAAGGCGTAGGTATGTTTTAAAAAAATGTTGTAGGGTAAAAATAAATGGGGGTATGTCTCACTAATGACCCCTCTCGGACGCACCATTGGACCGGTAGAAGCTGATTAAATAAAAAAAATTTACAAAAAATAAAAAAAAAATTGTATGGGGACCGCCTTAACAGTTAAAGATAGGTGTGTTCAGAGAAAATGTTTGGACTAAAAAAATATTGAGGGTCGGTCATACATTTTGTTGCTCTAAGGGCACTATTAACGCAGTTAGAGCGGTTGGATAACATTTTAAAAAATGTCGTTTTGTGTGGGAGCCCCCTTAGAAATTGGAGTTAGGATATTAGTTTGTTCCAAAGAAATGTTAAGACGTAAAAATTACAGGGGGTCGGTCTTATAAATGACCCCTCTAAGACGCACCATGATTTTACGATTGGAAAATTACAATAAATTTTTTTCAAAAAATTTTAAAAAATAGTAATAATCGTTATCCCACGATCTTCCTGGGCAAAAAATTTGTAGAATCGATAGAAGTTTTACTCCAAAAAATTCCAAAAAGATTTAAATCTTAAAACTTAAAACCGCATACTAGAGCGCTTTTATGAATTTTTTGGGATTTTTTTTAAATAACGTAAAAAAATAAAAGTTTTGAAAAAAAAATTTAAATTTGGACCATTATTGAAGAAGTTATGAGTAAAAGAAGTTTGAGTAAAGGAACAAACTACCAATTTTTTAAAATTCGATATCTTTTGAACGGGTCATCAAAAAAATCTAAAAATTTACCACGAAGGAGTTTTCGAAGGGTACTAAAAACTGTAAACAAATTGGGAAAATCTAAAAAAAAAAATTTTCAAAGTGTCCGATTTGACATGGAATGCCCCATATACTTTATTGGGTCCCCGAACGATATTTTTATGCGTTACAAACTGAATGACAATGTGAGTATACCCCCATACTGTGATTGGAGGGTATGAAAACAGTCTGCATAAAGTATTTTTTGGAAGTTTCGGTTCTAAAGTTGTAAAAAGTGTTATTTTAAGTACTTTTTTTATAAACTAATATAATGATCTTTGGCACTGACAATGAGATTTTAAATGTAGGCTCCTTCAGTGAAAAAACACCCTGAAAAAGTTTGATTTTTAAATTCCGTTTCTTAGCGTGGTAAAAGGGGTAAAAAAAAATACATTTGGTACTTTTTATATTTCCTGAAATAATGGTCCTAGAAACTATTTTAAAAATAAGATCATCCAGCAAAAAAAAAAATAAATTAATTCTAAGGAGGTCAAAAGGCGGAATGGGCGAAAATGGTTCTTTCTATAACTATTATACTAAAAAAACACAGAATCTCAAAATTTAATACACTCAAAAAAATACGTTAGTAAAAAAGTTTGTAAAATTGTTTGTATCCCATATTTACAATTTTTTTACTAAATTGTACTAAAAAAATATTTTTTTGTAATTCGTTTTAGTAAACTCGCGTTACAAACTATTAATTTTTTACTGATTTTTTAATAATTTTTTCAGTTGATTTTTTAAAAATTTCGTATTAACTTTTCGGTTTTCTTTTCTAGAAAAGTAATGCACTAATGAAATACAAAAAGAAAATGTTATTAAAATTTTTGGAAATTAAAAAGAGCATTAAAAAAAATATACAGTTAGTTATTTTTTTATTTTAATGGTAAAACTGCGCTTTGATGAGTATGAATATGTTTATTATTTTCAATATTGAATTACACTTATTTGTCTGCTTCATTGTAACTACTTTGTTTTCTTTCAAATAAAAAAATATATAAAACAAGTGAGAGTGTTAAATTCGGCTGTGCCGAATCTATTATACCCTCCAACATGTAAAAAAATAAAAAAATAAATTTTGACAGGGGCGTTGTTTTAAGGGGGGGGGGGGCAAGGTTGGGGGAGGGGTCGGTTAGCTGGGGTGACTCCTTGGCCCTCACGGTATATGTTTACAAGTTCATTTTTGTCTGCTTTGTGCACTTAAGTACTATAGTTTTATAATTATTTAAATTATTTTTTATCCACGCCCTTAAAAGAGGGGCGGGGCAAAAAAAGCGATAGTTTTTAGTCTCCTGGGTCCAAGCGCAGGACCTTAAACTTCTACGAACATAAAAATGTCTCATTTGGTTCACAAAAATACAAAAAAACGCAAAAAAAAAATAGCATTTTTAAGAGGTTGGTTTAGTTCTTCAAGGGGGAACTTTTTTCCCCCTAGTCCGATTTGGCCCATTTCCGAACTTAACCTGCCTAGGATCATAAGACATATTTATGCCAAACTTGAGGGATCTAGCTCTTTTATTTTGGACTGCATCGTGTTAACTACAGACGGACGGACGGACAGACAGACGGACGGACGGACGGACGGACGGACAGACATCGCTAGAATGTCTTAGAATCGATCACTGATCAATAATATATATACTTTATGGGGTCCCCGACCGATATTTCGATGCGTTACATACGGAATGACAAAGTGAGTATACCCCCATACTGTAGTTGGAGGGTATAAAAAAATCGGAAGTGAACATCAAAAAAATATCGGAAATTTTCATTTTCACATTTTTTATGGGATTTTTTTTGGGAACAGCGGTCAAAGATGCTATGATTTAAGCGCTCTTTGCAGCGCTGATTAATGCGCAATAATGATGCAGTCGAATCATGTGTCTTTGTCTAAAACTCATGTTTTTTTATTCAAAAAGTGTTAAAAATATTAAAAAGGAAAGCAAGTGTGAAATTTTATCAAAAAATAATTACACATTATAAGTTTTATATAAAAAATCTTAAAAAAAAATTAAAATTTTTTCCCCTTCCTTTTACTGCATCCCTAAGAGCGCTCTTTGGATGCGCTACGGTATGCTATAAACAGATGCTGTGTCGCCAAAATCTCGATTTATTTCTGCTGGGATCAGTACCAAGTTTAACCAAGTCTTTCAGTTAGAGCCTTTTAAAGTGGAGTCTTTTATATAAAATAAAGAGATTTTTGAGCTGTGGAAAACACATAAAAAGAGAAGATGGATAAAATACTGACGATTAAGACACAGCATCTTAAAACACCTTCAAAATTTTTTTTCGCGAAATTGGTTTATTATTATATTCTTAACCATCCTACACCATTTTATAAGTTAACATAGAAAATTAAAGAAGTTATAGGGTTTTGGCCGGAATTTACCACTGTGCATTATTGAAGAAGTTATGAGTAAAGGAACAAAGTACCAATTTTTAAAAATTCGATATCTTTTGAACGGGTCATCAAAAAAATCTGAAAATTTACCACGAAAGAGTTTTCGAAGGGTACTAAAAACTGTAAACAAATTGGGAAAATCTAAAAAAAAAAAAAATTCAAAGTGTCCGATTTGACATGGAATGCCCCATATACTTTATGGGGTCCCCGACCGATATTTTTATGCGTTACAAACGGAATGACAATGTGAGTATACCCCCATACTGTGATTGGAGGGTATGAAAACAGTCTGCAAAAGTATTTTTTGGAAGTTTCGGTTCTAAAGTTGTAAAAAGTGTTCTTTTAAGTACTTTTTTTATAACCTGAAATAATGATCTTTGGCACTGAGATTTTAAATGTAGGCGCCTTCAGTGAAAAAAACACCCTGAAAAAGTTTGATTTTTAAATTCCGTTTCCTAGCGTGGTAAAAGGGGTAAAAAAATACATTTAATACATTTTATATTTCCTGAAATAATGGTCCTAGAAACTATTTTAAAAATAAGATCATCCAGCAAAAAAAAAATTAATTAATTCTAAGGAGGTCAAAAGGCGGAATGGGCGAAAATGGTTCTTTCTATAACTATTATACTAAAAAAAAAACAAGTAAGAGTGTTAAATTCGGCTGTGCCGAATCTTTTATACCCTCCAACATGCAAATAAATAAAAAAAAAATTGCAGGGGCGTCTTTTTTTTTTGGGGGAGGGGGGTCGGGAGTGGTAATTGGGGGGCACAATTCCTCTCGAATAAGTGTTAAAAAAATAATTCTTATGCTTTTTGCACTAAAGAAATACAAATTTATCATTATATAAAAAAAAAATTATTCCACGCCCATAAAAGGGGGGGGGGCGGACCGTAAAACGATTTTTTCTAAATCTGTGGGTCCAAATGCAGGACCTTGAACTTCTTGTAGCATTAAAGTGTGGGATTTGTTAAACAAAAACACAAAAAATCATGTAAAAATATGGTATTTTTCAGAGGTTTGTTTAGTTCTTCAAGGGGGAACTTTTTTCCCCCTGGTCCGATTTTGCCCATATCCGAACTTAACTAGCCTATGAACATAAGACATATATGTGCCAAATTTCAGGAGTCTACCACTTTTATTTTGGACTGTATCGTGTCTTCCACAGACGGACGGACGGACAGACGGACGGACGGACGGACAGACAGACATCGCTAGAATGTCTTAGAATCGATCACTGATCAATAATATATATACTTTATGGGGTCCTACACCGATATTTCGATGCGTTACACACGGAATGACAAAGTGAGTATACCCCCATACTGTAGTTGGAGGGTATGAAAACAGAATCTTAAAATTTAATAAGAAATTCTTTGATTTTGAGACATTTATCGTAAAGATTTTGTTTATATAGGGAACAAATCTAGTCTGTGTTCAAATTTAATTCAAAGTTTTATTACTTCTTTTTGTTTTGATTTTATTTACTTTCTTTTTTTTTTTATTTATAAAATGTCTGTTAATTTTTCCGCAATTCAAGAAATAAAAAAAAAAAAATCTAAGTATGCACAATGAAACAACTTTATAAAGTAAATGCGGCGGAAGCGGAAACTTTTTTCACAAATAAAATACAAATGAATAAATACTCAAGTGGCAGTGTCAACAAAATGTCAATGGTTGTTTTAAATTGTTTGGTTTTTTTTTTTAAAAAAGGGGGTTAATGAATTAACAATCTAAATGAAAAAGGATTAAATTAAGAATAAAAATTTTTGAGATAAAAATTTAAAGAAGAAAGAAAATACTAATTTTTAATAGACTTTAAAAGAAAATTCCAAAAACTTGCTTTCAACAATTAAAATTTTGAACTGGTTTTACAAAGACAAAAAAATGTTTTTTAATGTTTTTGTGCAATTTTTCTTTTTTGTCCAGGGTCTATAAACAATATGTATGATAATGTTTTCATTATAAACTCCCCTTTGTTATTATAAGTTGTTGTTTGTGGAGTTGTTTATATGTATTAGACTGCCCAGAAAAAAAGCGAAGTTTTTATTTTCTTGGGGGATACCTGCAAATTTTGTTCCTTTTTGCGCAAAAAAATTTCGGTTTTTTTTTGGGATTTTTAAAATAATATCTAGAGGTCGCGATCTCGCGTTTTATAACGATTTATTTTTTTTGAGTTTTTTATTATTTTAAATTGTTAAATATGATTAATATGATAAAATATTAATAATTTCAGACAAAAAAAAAAATAAATTAAAAATTAAATATCGCTCATTCCATGAGATGTCTCCCAGCATCTAATCAAATGTTCTTTAATTTATTTGAAATTTCGCACACAGGTACACTATTGAGCAATTAAAATAAATTCGTTTTTAGTTTCGCGAAAATCCACGAATTCGCGAACGCGAATATATTCGCGAATTCACGGATTTTCTCGGAACTAACAACTGATTTATTTTAATAGCTTCATAGTGTTCATGTGTGCAAAATTTCAAATAAATTAAGGAACATTTGATTAGATGCTGGGAGACATCTCATGGAATGAGCGATATTTAATTTTTAATTTAATTTTTTTTTTGTCTGAAATTATTAATATTTTATCATATTAATCATATTTAACAATTTAAAATAATAAAAAACTCAAAAAATATAAATCGTTATAAAACGCGAGATCGCGACCTCTAGATATTATTTTAAAAATCCCAAAAAAAAACCGAAATTTTTTTGCACAAAAAGGAACAAAATTTGCAGGTATCCCCCAAGAAAATAAAAACTTCGCTTCTTTTCTGGGCAGTCTAATATGTATGTATGTAAGTAGGAGTAGGTGTGTCAACACTTTCAACTCCTTTAACAACATCATTATTGTCTTGTAAGTAGACCTCCTTCGTTTTTTGGTTATTATGAAACTACACATACATACATACCTTTACTCTGGCAAATAACTCACACCAACACAAATAAACATCTCTATTTAACAATATACACTCATACATATGTGTAGTTTCAAGGATGTGTGGCATACAAGTGTATTATATTTACAATTTACATCTTTTTAAGTCAGACGCAACATGTTGAGGCGTTGGAAAACATCTTGTTCTGACATCAAGATGTTTTTATTTTTATTTTTCTTGTTGTTTCAGTTTAGACAAAAGAAGACATTTCAACCATGATAAAGTGTTTATGTTGTTGATATATGGTTTGTTGTTAGTATATTTTGGTAAGGAGTAGGGAACAATGCAATCTCACTCGTAAGATTGAATGATAGAGTGTTTAAGAATAAGTATTTATTTGTTAACATGATGAAAATGTGTTTATTTGTTTTAACCAAATAAAACATAGTCAAGCCTATAGACAGACAGGTTCTTCTAATGTTTATTTTTTTTTTTGTAGGAATTTAATAATTTTAAAATTTAAATTAAATTTATTTGTTTTTAAATAGAAATTAAGTAAGAAAATAAATAAAAACCCCTTTTTTTATTTTGAAAGCTATCTACCGTATGAGTAATGTAATATTTAAATAAAAATATTCATACGCCACAACAAAATAATTTTGTGTTCGGAAAAAAATTTTGAAGCATTTTTTACTAACATTTTTACACCAAAACGCAAAATAATGTGAACGGGACTTTGAAAATTTCCTAAAATTTTGAGAAGGTTTATTCTAGCTCGAGGTCATTATTTCCTTTACTAATTAAAACTATTATATTCTCATAGAATAATTTTCAAGAAAATTATTTTTCTGTTTTAAATTTATTTATGTTGGTCATTTTTGTAAGACTTAATCGACACGTGTTTCGGAATTTGTCAGATCCCATTGTCAAGATTATTTAGCAAAAATAAAAACCCTATACTACAAGTAGCAAAAGGTCTTTAATGACAATCGTTAATGATCAAACTAAAATATAAATACACATTCGACTCTACTCTCATTGGGAATTAGAAAACAAAATTTGTACCATCTTACAAGGGAAGTATCTCAACCCTTATGAACCGATTTGCCTGAAACTTAAAATATATATAAAAGGGACAATTCTAAGGTTGGGGTGTCTCGGCTTATCGGCCATATCGGGGATGTAGGGGTTCAAAACATGGGTCAAAAAATCGCGAAAAAATTGTTTTTTGGATTTTTCAGCCATTTCTTTTTAAGAAACTATATAAAGTTTTCATATGAGAAGAAAGGTTTTTTTAATGTCTATCCAATGGTAGCAAAACCTTGTAAAAATTCGGCTTCTAAAAATATTTTTTTCAGGAAAATGTGTAAATTTTGGGGGGTACATATGTGAAGACATAGACCTACGATATCCATATGAATAAGAAAAAATCTTTATTAAATTTAAGTCGACCCGTATTTTTGCCCTAGACGATATTCCTGTTAGTTCAGGAGATATCGAAATTTTCCCGAAGGTCCACATTGTTTCATAAGGGGACAACGAAATTTTTAAACACTGATATGGCCGAAAAGCCGAGACACCCCAACCTTAAAATCGTCTCTTTTATATATATTTTAATTTTCAGGCAAATCGGTTCATAAGGGTTGAGTTACTTCCCTTGTTAGTAAGATCACGATCATCAACTACCCGTGTAAAAAAATAATTAGATCAAACAAGTAGAAAAGTTAAATTCGACTTGGCCGAATCTATGAATACCCTCCACAATGCCCTTTTTAAGTGATAGTAAATTTTCTAACGTGAAAAAAATAACATTTTTGGTTAGAAATATTTTATTTTGTTTAAAAAACTTTTTTTTAGTAATTTTTGAAAAAAAAAAATAATTTACTAATTTTTTTTTTTAGTGCAAATTTTTTTTGAGTGTAAAATTTTTTTTGAGTGTATTTTTTTTTTGTTTTAGTGTGAAAATAGTTTTGAGTGACAAAAATACCTTGTAAAATATTTTTGTGATTTACCAATGTTTTTAAAACATGTTTACCGGGTTTTCAACACGTGATTTAAGGTGAAACTAATCTGAAATTCACGGTTTTGCTAATAACTTTTGAACCACTGGACCGATTTGGCTGAAATTTAAAACCAACCGGGCCAGAGGAATGGCAAATATATGTGATATGCTTTAGCACCCTCAGAATTTCCGTTCAAAAGTTACCCTGTGTTTTATCTCGTAAATTCCTGAAAAACCCTTGCCGAAATTCACTCATTTGCTTATAACTTTTGAACCACTGGACCGATTTCGCTGGATTGCAATACCAACCTGACCAGGTAAATGCCCAACTTATAAGCCAAACTTCAGAAGCCTCCGTAAAGTCTTTTAAAAGTTAGCGTGTTTTCAACAGACAGACAGACGGACAGACAGACGGACGGACACCGCTAGATCGTCTTAAAATCGATCGAGGATCATGAATATATATACTTTATGGGGTCCTAGACCAATATTTCGAGGTGTTACAAACGGAATGACAAACTTATATATACCCAGGAAAATTTTTTGGAACAGATTCCTATTACAATAGATTCTTGAATATATTCTACGGTAATCACAACAAAATTTTCTATGTAAAATTATGTTTCAAAAAAACAACTTGCTCTAAAAAACGATTGCTTTCGGGACAATTTCAAACAAAAATCATTGATTAAGTAGAACCGGTTGCAGGGTAATATGATGTGTTCTGGAACCGATTATTTGGAACAGAAAATTTTGCTGGGTATGTACACTCAAAAAATTATGTCATTAACTGTTTGTAGTTTATTTAAAAAGTTTTCCGTTTACTCGTTTTTCAAAGAAGAAACATTTGTTTGATGTTCAGTTTTTATTAATGACTACTTATGTCCTTTGTTTCAAAAATAACACACTAAAAAATAAAGACTTTCATTAACATTTAATTTTTAAAGTCATTTATTTTTGTTCTGTAAGTAAAAACTACTGATTATTCTTTAAATTTTTAATGATTTGTGTAAGTCATTTTTTTTTTTTTAAATTGTTGGTATTTTTCAAGGATGGGTACCAATTCGATAAAAGTATTGGTATTGGTATTGGTTTTTAAAATTATATTAGTATTGGTATAGGTATTGGTTTTCATTTTTTGTTGAATTGGTATAGGTTTCGGTATTGGTTTTGAATTATTTAGGTATGTATTGGGTATTGGTTTTAGACTCGAATTGGTATCGGTTTTTAATAAGTATTGGTATTTACCTTATATCTTTTTGGTTTTGGTATTTGTATGCAAAAGGTTTTGTCGTTAACATTAATTAATTTAACTAACGTCGTCCTTCTGTTCGCCCCACAGTGCACACTGGGGCGTTATGGTAGGTTTTTTGGTCAAAAGTCTCTACAGGTCGTAAATGTTAACCGATTTTTTGGAAATTCAGAAAATAAGCCTATATTAAGGTAATTAATAAGTGCCTTGAAAGTTTTTGAAATCGGACCTACAAGGAAACTATTTCAGGGTGGACACTTCATTTTTAATCAAATTTACAGATGTTATAGATGAATCAAATGAGACAATTGTCTTTTGAATATGTATTTGAATTAGAGATGGTCTGTGGTCCCGTAATTTGCGTGACTCAAAAAACCACGTGATTCAGGCGTGAGCGATTTTTATTTAAATCACGTGATTATTGAGCGATTTTCATTTAAATTAAGTGACTGTATTAGGGTAGGTTAACCTAACGTAACCTAGGATAACACTGTGTGACGGTGAAAAAGTAACCTGGGTTTTGACCATCAATTTTACATAATTCGGGCATGCTGATTCCAATGGTCCAAGCCATTTTGAAATCTAAGGTACAGTTTTTTCGCAAAACGTCTTTAAAGTTTTTCACGTCCCCGTGAAGTTTTTTGAATAAAAAATATTTTGTGTGCGAAAAAGTCAGTCGTTTATAGTTGAAATTAAAGGATTATATCTGTAACTACATTTTAACTACAAATTCCGCTACTAAAAGTTTAAAACTTTAACAGTGTTTCGCGTTTTATCCCATTTTTTCTCATTTTTTAGCATTTTCGCGATTTTAAATGCCTAAATAAATTCCGACCTAAACAACCGTTTCAGCTTAGTATATTTGCACCAAAGGAAATATATTCCCATTAAAATATTTTTCATTTATCAATCGCATAGCACTAAAATTGCGCGATTTGTCAAAATTTCTCTATGACAGCATCACTTTCCAACAGGACCACAAGGTCCAGATTTTGATATATTGTGTAAAAACCTCAAAAAAGTATTTGTGCCAAATTTCAAACAAAAATGTTTTCATCTTAAAAAGTTTTAATAAAAAAACATTTATTTCGCCCTACTAAATTATTTTAAACAAGTGTTTTATTTAAATTAGTAGTATTTAGCAGACAAGGGAAAAGTGTAAAACTTAAAACTCTTCAATGAAAAAAAACCAAAAGTATTTTTTCCAAAAAAATTTAAATCAATTTTTAAATAAATTTCCTACAATTTTAAAATAAAACTCGGTACCGAGTTTTAAAAATAAAACTCCGAAATAAAAAGAGTTTTATTTTCATACAATTAATTTTATTTTAAGTAAACAAAAAATATTTTTGGTTTTTAACATTTTTATGTAAAATAGTTGATAATATGATAAAATATGACTTCACGAAATAGTAAAATTAGTTGAAACTAAATTCATCTTATTTAAATTTATTAATACTCCTAATTGAACCCTTATTTGTGAAAAAAAAAAAACTTTATATTAACGAAATATTGCACTAAAAAAGTGTTCTCCTAATATTTTGTTGGTTTTTTGCATAAAAAATATTTTTGCAAAAATCGCGTATAAACTTTAAAAAATAAAAAATAAATACTGCAAAATTTAATGTATGAACTAAATAGATTTTGCCCTCCTAATTCCAAATCTGCTTTAAATATGCGTTTACAGATTTTAAGATATTCGCGTTTGAAGATTCGAAAAACCGCTTATTTAGTACTTTCTGTAGTTCCACCCTTACTTATTCGAAAATTGGAACCAGAAAATGTTATGGGTAGTAATAGACCTCGTGAACCCAGATTATTTTGATCCATTTTCGAAATATTCAAGATTATGCATCAATGACCACTAGTGAGAAAAATAATGGATACAGACGCACCAAGACTTTAACATCTAGAACTCGCTAATTTTGAGCAAAAGGTTCAGCATGTGTAACTGTTCCAAAACCAATAAAACGAAGATTTAAATAATATTATTTTTCTTAAGGGGGGTTTATGGAAAAAATAAACAGCCTTCATGTGATTTTTTAAGCAGTGATAAAAGATAAAAACGCAATATTTCTTAATTCTGTTTTTTGATTTGAAAAATAATTTATTGCAATATTTTTAAAATTTCATAACACAAAATTTTATGAACTGAAATTTCCACTTAATTGTAGAATGTTTTTTTTTTTAAGGAAACGGCTGCAATTGCGCAGCTAAAAATTACTGGACCGATTTGGATGAAATATTTTTGATTTGTAGATAATTAAATTTTCTAGTACTTATCGTAGACATTTTTAAAAAATTTTGACCTAATTATGTTTTTTTGAAAGAAGAAAAGTAAATTTTTTAAGTTTATATTAGCATAATTTCAACAAAAATCAATATTTTTCAAAAATGGCTAGTAGGTACTAGAGAATTTAATAATCTACAAATAAAAAAAATTCATCAAAATCGGTTCAGTAGTTTTTGCTGTACAACTGCATCCGATTTTCTCTTAAAAAAAAAAAAAGAAATGAGTGGCAACCGTGGAAATTCTTGTTGACCAAATTTTGTGAAATAAAGTTTTAAAAATATTACAATAATTCATCTTGCAAATAAAAAAACAGAATTAAAAAATATTTCGTATTAACATTTTTATAGCTCACGTTAAGACTATTTTTTTCCTTTATACCCCCCTTAAACCTAATGAAAATATTTATGATGAGATGCATTATTTTTATCTAAACTCTACTATACATATATTTATATTATTTTCAAAAATAATACCAAAATAAATTTCTTTCTATTTTTAAGGTAAAATAAAACTCTTTTTTTTGAGAGAGTTTTATTTTTGAAATTATAAAACTCCAAAATTTTGAAGAGTTTTATTTTTTGAAATTATAAAACACCAACATTTTTAAGAGTTTTATTTCAAAACAAAATTAAATTTGAATAATTTAAACATTATTTTAATAAAGTACGGAGTTTTTCCTTGTCTGGTATTTAGTACAATGTTTTCCTTTTGTTTTTGTAATTAAAATTTAATAATTTAATTTAGTAAGGTGAAATAAAAGTTTTGATACAATAACTTTTGAAGTTGAAAACATTTTTGTTTGAAATTTGACACAATTACTTTTTTGAGGATTTAACATAATATGTCAAAAGCTGGACCTTGTGGTCATCTTGGAAAGTGATGCAGTCATAGAGAGATTTTGACTAATCGCTCATTTTTGGAGTGATGCGCTTGATAGTTGAAACGTATTTTCATAGAAATATATCCCATTTGGTGCATTTAAACTAATCTGAAGCGGTTGTTTAGGTCGGTATTTACTTAAGCATTTAAAATCGCGAAAATGCTAAAAAATTGGAAAAACGGGATAAAACGCGAAATATCACTTGAATTTCAAACATTTGATAGCGGATATGGTACTTAAAATTTAGCTACAGTTACAGTCCTTCAATTTCAATTGCAAAAGAGGGACTTTTTTGCATACAAAAACTTTTTTATTTCAAAAAGTTCACGGGGACGTGAAAATCTTTGAAGACATTTCGCGAAAAAACTGTACCTTAGATTTAAAAATGGTTTGCACCATTGGATTCAGCATGTCCGAAATATATAAAATTGATGGTCAAATGTCAGGTTACTTTTAACATCCAAGATTTTGTCACGCTGTGTAATAAATAAGTGCCTTGAAACTTTTTGGATTCAGACCTACAAGGAAACTTTTTCAAGAATGGACACTTCATTTTAAATAACATCTTAAATCACGTGATGTTGAGTTGAAAAATTCTGAGTGAGTGTCTAGAGAGTGGGTCGAATTTTGGCGTGAAGTTTTTTTGAAAAATAAAAAAATAAAAAAAAAATTGTGGAAACCTCATTTTTAAACTCTTCGTTATCAAAAGTTCTACGCCCTTTCAAAAAACTTTCTGGGCCAGAATTATCCTTTCTATCCCAACTTTCCAAAAAATTTGACCGCTTGTGTCCGTTTTCAAAAATGGAACTAAAATAAAATTTATAAAATGCAATATTATGTTCAATGTCCTATTATATTGATGGTGTGTGGGTTAGATTGACCATTGTACAATCGTCAATCTTACCCACACACGATCAATAAAATTGTATATTGTACATAATATTGCGTCGTCTGTAGGTACCTTTAAGCCTGACAATGCTCCATTGTGGAAAAGAAGAGGGAGGGTATAAAAAATAAAAATTTCCTTGATTTTCGATAATCTCAAATGAGTAACAAATTACCTAATTTTTATTGGTCAGTTTTTACTCCTTTTAGGTCCACTGTACCAATGCGAGAAGAACTTATTTTTCGCTTCTTTTTTAAATAATAATGATAAAATTAAAGTTAAAGCCAACTAAATCAAAAGTGGTTTACAAAAATATATATTTTAAGGCGTTTTAATTTTATCTCATTTGAGAAAAATTAAAAAAAGGAAATTTTATAAAACTAAAGGCCTATTCACACCTGAGGTGAAATCTCGTTCGAACGAGATTTCGATCATATGGTCTGTATCATTTTATACACAACTATATGATCGAAATCTCGTTCGAACAAGATTTCACCTCAGGTGTGAATTGGGTATAAGATTCAATTTTATTTTTCCTTTTTTGTAAAAAGGTACTTTTTAGTGAAATTAGCACCGGCAGATCTTAAAAATCTTGTCAAAAAAAAATTTTAATATTCCGTTATTCCAGAAAAGCCTGTATTTCAACATTTTATGCTTGAAACAATTTCTGTGCTGATTCACATTGCATTTAATGTACATATAAATTGCGGTGGTAAGGGAGATATTTATACCCTACACCACACTATGGTACAGGGTATAATGAGTTTGTGCTGATGTTTGTAACTACCCGAAATATTGGTCCACCTTTAAGTATACCGATCGACTCAGAATTACTTTTTAAGTCGATTTAGCGATGTCCGTCCGTCCGTCTGTCTGTCCATGTAAACGGTGTAAACACGATACAGGTCGCAATTTTTAATCAATTGACTTGAAATTTAAAACTTAAGCCTCTTTTTGCCCAAGGAAGAAGCCTATTGAAATTGTAAAAAATCGGTCCATATTTAGACCCCCACAAAGGTCCTCTTTAATTTGGCTCAAATGGCTCTAATAGCCGTATTTTAATAGGTATCTTTTCGAAATTTGGCAGGTAGTCATGTTTCATCTACACAAATCACCATTCCGAATTTTAAAGAAATCGGACCTGTCCTTCTTGTAGCCCCCATACAAACCACCTTCCCGATTTTCACATAAATCTCTCAAATTTCATGAAAATAGAAAATATTTAATTAAAATTCTTTTTGTGTATGTTAAACGCGTTCTTTAATAACCTTATCAAATCTGATTATCATCGGACCATTTTTGAACTTAGGTCCCATGTGGAAATTTCCCCCGATATTCAGTTGAAGCGATTTATTGTCAACAAAAAGAAGCCTATTCCACTCAAATTTGATTAGTGAGTGCTTTTTACACTTATTAAAGATTTGACAAAATATAGATCTAATCAGTCCATGTTTGAACTTGGGACCCATTTTCCGGGAAACTCTGGTGTAGGGTATTATATGGTCGGTCTTGACCGACTATAATTTTCTTACTTGTTTTTAATTTCAGAAAGATGACACTTAACATTTGTAATAAAATATACCTGAAATCCATCCTTTCATACATAATTTTTTTTTAAGGTGATTGAAATGGGTTATCGTGCAGGGCCCCTTTTTCGATTTTAGTTCTTTTTATAATTACACGGGCAAATTGTTTTTCTTATATGGAGTTCACACTTTCGACCTTAAACAAGTTGTTTAACCAAACACCAGTAACTGAATAAAAACGTAATGGATACAGAACAAATATTTTTTTAAACACGTAACCCTTAAACCAGTGATACGCATTTTTGTAATTCCTATTCCCGCGGGAATAGGCGCTGCTTGTGCGCTGTCAACACACATACACTATAAAATTATGTTGCTTGAGCAAATTTGTTGACTTTTCGCTTGCTACTACCCACACAAGCATAAATGTTATAGTATGTGTCTGCGTATCGCTGCCTTAAACTCTCAAAAATAGCAAGTGTGAACCGCACATTATGCGTTCTTAAATTCTTTTATAATATGACTGTGTCTCTAATAAAACAAACAAAATTTTTTTTTTCTGGATTCTGGTGTTGTGACATATAATTTTGTAACGAGTGCTTGATTAAAATTTTGGGATTTCCAAAAAAGGACATTAGTATTTTTTTTTACAACGCAAAGAACAGTGCAGTGACAATACATGTGTATCACATATTAATAATGTTTGCAAAAGAAAAAATTTCATTACAGAAAAGGTCTAAATTTTTTAAGATCTAATTTTATTAGAGGTCATAAAAATCATGTAACGTGACAAAAAAATACTTGTTTTATGTTTTTATGGCTTTAAAAATTCAAGTAGCTAACTCCTTTTTGTTATATGACTTTACATGCAAACGATTACTGATCGATGTAATATCTTTTGTGAACATCTGTAGCAATTCGTTAGTCAGGTAAAACCTAATAATGTGATGGAAAGAAAATGTTTGACGTCACAATTAAAACAAACGAAAATAAGAATTCAAAAAACCGAAACAAAACCGATACGAAAGTAGAAAAAAATTAATTGGTATTGGTTTTTTTTTTGGTATTGGTTTTGAAGAATAAAAGTATTGGTTTTTAATTGGTATTGGTAGTGGGGAATCAGTATTGGTTTTTTATCGGTATTGGTATCGCACAAATAAAGGTATTGGTTTTTAATTGGTATTGGTTTTCAATTTGAATTGGTATTAACGGGTATTGGTATCGAAAAGGTATTGGTACCCATCATTGGTATTTTTTAATGAGATACCTACACAAGTAGGTTATTTTTTTGTAGAAAAAAAAATTCAAAAAATTATTTATAGAAATATAAAAACATGTTTGTATCAAGTGACTTTGGCACGATGGGTAGAGTGTCTGGCCAGAATGTAGTTGATTGCGGGATAGATTCCCCAAAATTTTATTAAAAATTTTTAAAAAAATATTTCAATAGAAAATTGTAAAAAATAACCTACGAAATCATTAATTTTTAATGTTTTGGTAGGTTATTTTTTTGGAATTTGTTGGTAAAAATAACAGAACTATCATTAATTTTTAATGTTTTCGTAGGTTATTTTTTTCGAATATGTTAGTAAAAAAGAGTGAAAAAAACGTAATTTTTTAATGTTTAATGTTATTTATTTTAGAAAATTTTATCAACAGTAAAAAATAAATTTTGATGTTTGTTAAAATAAATGAATAAATACTGGGATGGTTTTCAATTGTTTATTCACTTGTTTTAAGTGTGTTTTTCATTTGTTTTTGCCTACAAAATATTTTGAGTGTATTAGCGTGTCCCGAAAATGAAAATTTTTAGGGCATACCCCTAGAATGATGCATAATAAAGAGCTGATTACGGGGTATACAATTCAAAAATTATTGAAGGTCATCTTCAGGGCGCAACCAGCGTTGACAGTTCGCATCCGTAGTGCATTTGGTCAAAAAAATATTTTTTTTTTTAGTTTTAAAATTGGTGCCAAAAGTTTCGTAAGGTAAAGTACATTCTGGAAAAAATATTTGTAAAGTTTTCATGGAAAAAAGTTTTCATTTGGTCCAGCACAACGTTTTGAAATTTTGAAAAGGTGAAATCTATTATATATTTTTCAAGTTTTTGTAAAAACCGGAGTTTGTATGAGTTCTTTAAAGAATTTGTATAAAACGGAGTTTATATTCAAGCCTTTGTATAAAAAAACAGTTTTTTACAAAAACTTAAAAAAAATATGTAATAAATTATGCATCTGCGAAGTTTCAAAACGTTGCGGTGGACCAAAATTGCTCCATGAAAACTTTACAACGAAACTTTTGGCACCAATTTTAAAAATAAAAAAAAATATTTTTTTACCAAATGCACCACGGCACATGCTAGTATGTAAATAGAGTGGAGTGTATAAAAAAAAAATATTAATAAAAATTAAATTCCTTTTTCATTTGATTAAAAATATGTATCCATATCCTAACTATTTAAAAAAAAAAAAAAGATTTAAAATTTCTAAAAAAAAAATAAAAAAAAAATAACCTTCTGAAGATTTGTTTAGGGCTCAACAAAATTCAGAAAAAATAAATAAAATTTATTTTCTTTAAATAAAAGATATTAAAAGTTAAAATATTTAGAAAAATTAAGAAAAAAACTAGAAAAAACATTTGAAAAATGCCTACGACTTGTGGAGGTGATAAAAGCATTCTTACTTGTTAAATTTTGGAAAATCTTATTTTCCTTCCATCATGAAAAATAAGATTTTACAAAATTTAATTTTTGTTTCTTCAAAATTTAAAAGTTACAAAACATTGAAAACAAAATGGTTTAGAAAAATACATTAAAAAAAATAAATTTTTTTAACCAAATTACAAATCAGTTTAAATAAAGAAACGGTCATACAAGTTTATTAAATTTAACGCAAAAATATTTTGTACAAAATAATTTAAAAATATTTATTACCAAATAAACCACCCAAGCGTATGAGTAATATTAATAGATATATAACAAATATTAATCATTCGCTATAATAAAACTCCTTAACATATGCAATAAATTTTTCAAAAAAATTTGAATTAATAAACTTTTTTTAGTTAACAATGAATATTCTATTTTTAAAACCACATATTAATTTGCTTTTTTATCTACCTTTTTAATCACAAGCTCCTCCCTTTTTTACATAAGTACTTACATTTAATGTAGGTGCTTTCGCTGTGTATACTTACACATATACACATTTTTTATATACAAAAGGCGTTGCCTTTTATAAAAATTAACTCCGCCTTTTTGGCATCATCATTTAACGTTTATAAATTTATGTGTTGAGTGAATGGAGTTTATTTTTTTTTCTTATTTCTACAACTTGATTTATGTTTTTAGATAAGAAAAACAACAACTAAATGATAAATTAAATGCTGTGGCACCTACAAAAATAGACTTAATAAATCTAAACATAGCAAATTTATAGAACAAAAAAGGGCGTATAGTCCAATACTTTTCATTTATTTCACTTTTATTTATTTATTAAGAAATTAAATTTTAAAATTTGTTAAAATTTTAAATTCTTTAAAAAATAAAAATACTGTACGTAACCAAAAACTTCTCAATAAAATATCTAACTTATCCTTTTAGATTTTTTTCTCCTTATTCCAAATATGACATACACATTTTTCTAGCATGTACGGCTTTCGAGCAGGGTTGTCAGATTTATCAGAAATCGCCAAAATTCAAATTTTTTCAGTTTTTGTTAAAAATAATATTTTTTTAAATATATTTTGTTTTCTTAATAATAGCTAGAAAACAATAATGCTCAAAAATCGCCAAAAACCTAGAAAATAAATAAAAATTGGTAATTTATAAATTACTCCGTATAAAAATTTCGCTAATTATTTCTAAAATCTGTCTAAAGGCAATAAATTTCATTCAAAATTCATTTAAGCTTGTTTTCTGCACTAATGCAAAAAACCCAATCGATCCAAAATAATTGGTCTTGTATTTTTCTTAATTTTCTTACTCACTATTTTTACTCAACAACAGTTTACAACAGTGTAAAATTTAAGAAAAAAGAATTTTTAATTTTTTTGTTACTCGAAATTTCAAGTGTGCAGGAGATCTAAAAACTATAATCTGTCTGTCTGTCCGTCTGTCTATCTGTGTGTTGAAATCACGTTTTTGGCAATGCTCCGAAACCGATTTAAACGCTTGGGGTACCAAAAGTTACGTAATTTTTCCAGGCAAAAACTGGTGTATGTTTTTTTTTTAAATCGGTTAAGTATTTTAAAAGTTATGAGCGAATTACTGAAAAAAAGGCTGGATTTTTGCCAATGTTGATTCTAAGGGGGTAAAAAGGGTAAAAAACTGTACTTTTTGTACTTTTTATATCTCCCGATATAATGGTCATAGAGACTTGAAATTTGGACTGTATGTTACCCTCCCGCAATATAGACCCACTATTGCTGGAGTTTAGCCAATGGTAAGTAATTTTAAATCTTGAAATTTGGACAGTATGTTCACATCCTAAAATATAGATTCAGTACGGCTGGATTATTGCCAATGTTGGTTCTAAGAGGGTAAAAAGGGAAAAAATCTGTACTTTTGGCACCTTTTATATTTCCTTAAAAAATTGTCACATAGACTTGAAATTTGGACTGTATGTTCACCTCCCGGAACATAGATCCCCTAAGGCTGGGTTTTTGCCAATGATTTCTTTAATAGGGTGAAAAGGGTAAAAAATATGTACTTTTGTTACATTTTATATTTCCTTAAGACAATGGAAATTTGCAATGTCGGTTCACCTTCCGGAAAAAAGATTCACTAAGGCTCGGGTTTTGCTAATGTTGATTCTACTGAGGTAAAATAGGTAAAAATGTACTTTTGGTACTTTTTTTTATTTACTGAAATTTTATTCAAACTTGAAATTCGGAATGTAGGATCCTTTAGTGAAATAAAACATTCTGGAACAAGTACTTTCCAAAAATTCTGTACCGTTTTCAAAAAGTACCTTTTATAAATAGTACCTTTAATAAAAGGTTCCTTTATAAAAAGTATCTTTTATAAAAGGTTCCTTTATAAAAAGTACCTTTTATAAAAAGTACCTTTTATAAAAAGTACCTTTTATAAAAAGTACCTTTTATAAAAAGTACCTTTTATAAAAAGTACCTTTTATAAAAAGTACCTTTTATAAAAAGTACCTTTTATAAAAAGTACCTTTTATAAAAAGTAAAAAAGTACCTTTTATAAAAAGTACCTTTTATAAAAAGTACCTTTTATAAAAAGTACCTTTTATAAAAAGTACCTTTTATAAAAAGTACCTTTTATAAAAAGTACCTTTTATAAAAAGTACCTTTTATAAAAAGTACCTTTTATAAAAAGTACCTTTTATAAAAAGTACCTTTTATAAAAAGTACCTTTTATAAAAAGTACCTTTTATAAAAAGTACCTTTTATAAAAAGTACCTTTTATAAAAAGTACCTTTTTTAAAAAGTACCTTAAAAAGTACCTTTTATAAAAAGTACCTTTTATAAAAAGTACCATTTATAAAAAGTACCTTTTATAAAAAGTACCTTTTATAAAAAGTACCTTTTATAAAAAGTACCTTTCATAAAAAGTACCTTTTATAAAAAGTACCTTTTATAAAAAGTACCTTTTATAAAAAGTACCTTTTATAAAAAGTACCTTTTATAAAAAGTACCTTTTATAAAAAGTACCTTTTATAAAAAGTACCTTTTATAAAAAGTACCTTTTATAAAAAGTACCTTTTATAAAAAGTACCTTTTATTAAAAGTACCTTTTATAAAAAGTACCTTAAAAAGTACCTTTTATAAAAAGTACCTTTTATAAAAAGTACCTTTTATAAAAAGTACCTTTTATAAAAAGTACCTTTTATAAAAAGTACCTTTTATAAAAAGTACCATTTATAAAAAGTACCTTTTATAAAAAGTACCTTTTATAAAAAGTACCTTTTATAAAAAGTACCTTTCATAGAAAGTACCTTTTATAAAAAGTACCTTTTATAAAAAGTACCTTTTATAAAAAGTACCTTTTATAAAAAGTACCTGTTATAAAAAGTACCTTTTATTAAAAGTACCTTTTATAAAAAGTACCTTTTATAAAAAGTACCTTTTATAAAAAGTACCTTTTATAAAAATTACCTTTTATAAAAAGTACCTTTTATAAAAAGTGACTTTTATAAAAAGTACCTTTTATAAAAAGTACCTTTTATAAAAAGTACCTTTTATAAAAAGTACCTTTTATAAAAAGTACCTTTTATAAAAAGTACCTTTTATAAAAAGTACCTTTTATAAAAAGTACCTTTTATAAAAAGTACCTTTTATAAAAAGTACCTTTTATAAAAAGTACCTTTCATAAAAAGTACCTTTAATAAAAAGTATCTTTTATAAAAAGTACCTTTTATTCAAAGTACCTTTTATAAAAAGTACCTTTTATAAAAAGTATATTTTATAAAAAGTACTTTTTATAAAAAGTACCTTTTATAAAAAGTACCTTTTATAAAAAAACTTTTATAAAAAGTACCTTTTATAAAAAGTACCTTTTATAAAAAGTACCTTTTATTAAAAGTACCGAAAGTACACTTTTTGGTACTTTTTTATTTCCTGAGGTATAAATAAAACAAACTTTTTTGTTTTTTAAATCATCACATTGGTGGAGGGTATTTAAAGACTCGGCACAGCCGAATATAGCTTTCTTACTTGTTAATTCATAAAGAGCCGCTAAGACGAGCAGACTTGTAGAAAGTCTGTCAAAAATGGTAAAAAAGCTTTTACTGTCTAAGCGCAGCAAAAGTAAATAAAATTTGATAATTTGACATACGGATGGCTCTACTCATCTTTTGAAATTATTCAAAAAATTACTTGACAAAATCGGCAATCATTTTATAAATCGCCAAGAAATCGCCACGTCGCCAAATGAAAAAACCCGTCGCCAAACACATTTCAAAATCGGCACGTTTGGCAAGAAATCGCCATATCTGACAGCCCTGCTTTCGAGATATTCGTTGTTAAAAAGTCAAAAAAGCCAATAACACTGTGATGGTCGCAAAATTTAACAAGCTGGGCAGTGCCCAGTGGGTACATTGCTGGTAATGCTAATTCGGGTATGCTGAATTCAATGGGGATAGTTCTTTTTCGAAGTTAGCGCTCGTATTCGAGATATTCGCGATTTTTAAATTGTAAAGCTAAAGTACTTCAAAATTTAAATTTTTATGCTTTTGGGATAGTTTTTAAATATAAATTTTATTTTTTAAAAATGTATTGTTTTTTTCGCAAAACAAATTCTTCCGCGATAAAAAAAAAATCAAAAAATTTGGTGTCTGTAATTCTACATAATTTCATAAATAAATATCAAAATAAAAACAAAATGGAAGAAAAATTTTTCGGGAAAAAAATTTCCGCGAATATCGCCAATATAAACGCCAACTTAAAAAAAACTCATATTGCAATGGGTTAAGTGTTCATGAACTAGAACTAAAAATAATTGTATTGAACCATTTTTTTTTTTTCATAAAAAAAAGATTTTTCGCGAACAGAAAATATTTTTCGCGAACAAAAAGTATTTTCGCGAAAAAAATTCACAGTATTATGCTTTGTTGTGTTAATTTAACACAACGGGAATATCTCGAATAGGTGTTTCTTCACAATACATCAGCAAGCAGCAGACAGCAAAATTTTTGCGGCAACAACAAAATACATGTAAAAATTTTGCTGTCTGCTGCTTGCTGCTGTATTGTGTAGGAGCGCTAACTTCGAAAAACGTCTGGCCCCATTGAATTCAGCGTACTCGAATTAGCTTTACCAGTAGGGTGCCCAGCATATTAAAAACAAGTATAAAAGCTAAATTCGACTTGGCCGAATCTATGAATACCCTCCACAATGCCATTTTTAAAGGAAAGTAAATTTTTTAATGTAAAAACATTAACAATTTTGATAAGAAATATTTTATTTTGAGTAAAAAACTTTTTTTTTTTTTTAATTTTTGTAAAAAAAAATGTAAAAAAATTTTTTTGAGTGTAAAATTTTTTTCGAGTGTAATTTTTTTTTTTTTTAGTGTAAAAATATTTCTGAGTGACCAAAATATTCAGTAAAGTAATTTTGTGGCTTATAATTGTTCTTAAAACTTGTTTTTCAAAAATCGGGTTTTTCAACACGTGGATTTTAGGTGTAACCAATTTGAAATTCTGGGTTTTGCTTATAACTTTTGAACTACTGGACCGATTTGGCTAAGATTTGAAAAAAACCGGGACAGAGGAACGACAAATATATATGCTACACTTCAGCACTCTCAGAATTGTCGTTCGAAAGTTATCGTGTGTTTTATTTCGTAAATCCATGAAAAACCCTTGCCGAAATTCAGTCTTTTGCTCATAACTAGGGATGAGATTTCCATGCAAATGCATGTTTTTTGTTGATAGTCTTAAAACGATATCGACCAATTATCTTTCCGAATCAAGAAATTTGCGTTAAAATGGCATCGATTTGTTTTTGCATATTCTTGCAAATTCTTGGTGAAAATGCATATTTTTGCATATTTTGATTTTAAATGCGTATTTTGTGGATATTTTCAACTTTTAAGTGCATATTTTTGCATATTTTGGCATAAATTAGCAAAATCACAAATTGAAATTTATTTTTTTTAAGAACTATTTTAAATTTTAAAAATTTGTTTTGAAAATAAGAAAAATTATTTATTTTTTAAAATTTTTTTTTTATAAATTTTCTTAATTTCTAAAAAAAAATCTTGCTTATTTAAAGTTTTAAATGTTACTATTTAAACCCGGAGTTGTTTTTTTGCCTTTTAAAAAGTTTTTACTATGAAAACAAGATTTTTATTGTACACATTTTAGTTTTTAGTGCATATTTTAAGGTTGAATTTGAATTTGAATTTTTTAGCGCATATTTTCGATTTTTTAGTGCATGAAAATCTCATCCCTACTCATAACCAAGGAGAGGACTTTCATGCAAATGCATGTTTTTCCCTTTGGTCATAGAACAGCATAAACAACATATCTTTGCGAATCAAAGAATTTGCTTTAAAATGGCATCTATTCGTTAGTGCATATTTTGCTTAAAATGCATATTTTTGCATATTTTGCTATTATTTCGCTATAAATGCATATTTTTAGATCATATTTTTTATAAATTTTAGTTTTTTAGCTATTTTTTAGTATTTTTATCTATTTTTAAGATTTTTTTATGAAAATTATTTTTTTTTTGCATTAAAGAAATTATTTATGAAATCATTTGATGGGGAGGGGGACGTTTTGGTTATCATCCTAGTTAGAGAAAATGAAAGCAATTTAAAATAATGTAATTAATATTAAATCTATCTCCACATGCAGAGATTTTTTTATATAAATATCGCTCATTTACTTGTATAGTGTCATAACGCAAAATGTTTGATTTTACAGAAAACCTGTTTAAAGTTTACAATTGAAACTTGTTTTACATTGCAAAAGGCCCTTACAAAGAAATTGTTACAATGGCGTGTTCTCTTCTCAAACGGTGAGTTTAGAAGATATTAATACGAATTTTTGACACAATATAAAGCAGGATATAACAAATAATTCTGTATGGTTTACCCAAAAACGACATATTTTGAGTTATGACACTATACAAGTAAATGAGCGATATATTCATTTTTCTGACATCTTCAAATGAACACACAAAATTTAAAAATAAAATTAAAGTAATTATCATTGGCATTGAAGCGTATAATAAAATAAAAAATATAAAAAAACAACAATAATAACAATAACAAAAAGACAAAGAAATCACAAAACCAAATCTAAATTTTTGGTGGTTGTTTTAATTGTATATTTTTCTTAATTCGATTTAAAAACAGACACAACAGAGTTTTGAGACTGTAAAAGAAAAAAAGGGGTAGGAAAAAAAATTAAGAAAATAATCTATTTTAGAAAATCTATGGTAAAAAGTTCAAGCGGCACACTCAAAAAATTTTAGAGGTAATGACTGCTAAAAAGAATTTCAATTTATGATCCTTAACATTTTTTTGCTATAACAAAGACAGAAATCTAACAATTAGGTTTAAGAGACGAATTTTGGCTTTCAGTCAAAAACTGCTGAATGGCAAAACTTCTTTCAATGAATAAAGTGTCTCTTCTGAAAATTTATGTATGTAGAAAAGCTCTCAGAACTTGTGACCTGATGGAAAACTCTAAAATTCTGAATGATTTCTGTTATAAAAAGGTATCAGATTAGATGTGGTCTAATCATGAGATTGGGAAAATTGAGATTAGACACATTTAAATACAATTAGATATCACTAGGGATGAGATTTTCATGCACTAAAAAATCGAAAATATGCGCTTAAAATATGCGCTAAAAAATTCAAAATATGCACTAAAAAACCTTAAAATATGCACTAAAAAATAAAATGTGTACAATAAAAATCTTGTTTTCATAGAAAAAACTTCTCAAAAACCAAAAAATAAGCGCGGGTTTAAATAGTAACATTTTAAACTTTATATAAGCAAGATTTTTTTTAGAAATTAAGAAGAAGAAAAAAAATAATTTTTCTTACTTTCAAAAAAATTTTAAAATTTAAAATAGTTTTTGAAAAAAATAAATTTATATGGTATTTACACCAACGAAAACAACTTGTTTTTGAATATTTTTTTGGTTTTTGGCAAAAACTATGTAGTTTTTCCATACAATTTAAAAACTGCGTTGCCAACCAAAACTAAACAAAAACTAGATTTTTGGCTGTGTTCACTACTAGCTAATCATTCTGTGTGAATATTTTTTTCAATTTTGTTTTGCTTAACTCGAATGTCAAAAATAAAATATTTGTTTTTTGTAAAATTATTATTCCAATCTGTTAAAAAAGTTAATAAATATGTAATTTAATTTTTTTATTAACGTGTGGCTATTGTTATTTTGTGTTTTTTAGTGAATTTATAAAATAATTAATTTGATTTGACAACCAAAAACTCTATTTATTCGGTATAAACGGTTTGGTTTTCAAAAATCAATTTTGGCCAAAAACAAGTTAGTTTTTGTTTGGTCTAAACATAGTATTAAATTTGTGTTTTTGATTATTTATGCCAAAATATGCAAAAATATGCACTTAAAAGTTGCAAATATGCACAAAATATGCATTTAAAATCAAAATATGCAAAAACATGCACTTTCACCCAAATATGCCAAAATATGCAAAAACAAATCGATGCCATTTTAACGCAAATTTCTTGATTCGGAAAGATAATTGGTCGATATCGTTTTTAGACTATCGACAAAAAACATGCATTTGCATGGAAATCTCATCCCTAGATATCACCATCCGACAAAATTGAAAAAAGTCGTTGAACACGAACTGGATAATATACGTTTGAAACTAGAGACTAAATGTTGTAAAACTGCATTTACAGTTTTTCATTTCGCCATCCTGTTTCCTTTTAAAAGGACTTTAAAGTTTTAGAGGATTAAATTTTATAAAATATTTTTTTAATATTTGTACTTGTCCTAGGATGATAGCACATGAAAGAGGAGGATCACCCCTAATTTTCCTATTTTATTATTTTTACATATCAGGAAAATGGATTCAAGTTACGTCCATTCAAATGTGTCCTTCAATATCATTCAAAATGTTCAACAAAATATTTTGATAAAGTTTTCAAATGACTTTATTCACATCCTTTTATCCTGAAAGGGCAAAATATAAAACGTAAAAATTAGGGGAAATCCTCCTTTTTCATCTTCCGTCACCAGTGTCATTCTAGGACAATTACAAATATTTCAAAAATATTTTACAAAATGTATCCTTTAAAACTTTAGAGTCCTTTTAAAAGGAAACAGGATCACGAAATGAAAAACTGTAAATTCAGTTTTACTCCATTTGATCTTTACTTTCATACCAATATCATTCGGTTCATGTTTAATATTGAATTTTTTGAATTCGCTTAAGGTGAAGTGGAATTTTCTGTTTAAAACCTTTTTTGTAATAATGCCTGAAAAATATTTTTGAGTGTTGTAAAACCTTAATGAAGAAATAAAAGATGAACGCATTGAGAAAACACAAAAGGATAACACAAGTTGAAAAACACAAACACACACGCGTATAAATATGAAAATAGAAAAAAAAAAAGAAACAACGAAATCCACCCACAGTTAATGGGATATTCAAATAACACAAAATAGCACCCAGGGGAACGATAAAAATCATATTAATAAACATTTGCATTTATACGCCTGCCAAACAAAAACACAGATACACAGACAGACAAACATACAAACAGTCGTACACTTACACACACACAAAAAGTGTCTTTGATAGATGGATGCTTTAAGGAATTATTGTTGGCAATTGTATTATTCAAAAGAAAAAAGGACTAGGGAAGGAGTTTCATCAGAAAAATATATGTATTCATATTTAATTAAACAGTAAATTAGCTGTGCATGTGTTTGTCAGTGTATGTTATTTACATACAGATACAAATTTATTGTTTATTTACATGCACACAAGCATAAATGTTGAGTTATTTGTTCGATATGTCACCCGCATATGATGATGAAAACCAATTGACCCTCATCACACACACAGACGCATACAAAACATCTATTGAAATCTATGAGGATGATCCAATTTGTTTGTGTGTGTGTATTCTTTTTTTAATTACATCACCCTTTGCTGTCCGTTCGTTCCTTCGTCTGTCCAGTTAATCGTTTAGCTTTCTGTAATTAATACATTTTGCATGTTTATGACATTTCTACGCCACAGGTGTTTGCACTAATCTATCTTTCAAACTTAATTTTGTTTATTTTGATAAGTGGGTTGATTGATAATTCACTCAAAAGATCAAATGAAAAACCATTAGTCACCCATCTATCTATATTAATCGATAAATCGATAACACACATTAAGAGAATTTTATAGATCGATTACAGAATTTTTTTCTTGAAAACATTTCAAAGTAAAGTATAGTTGTCGATAGACAACAGAAAAGTTTCTATAGAACTGAAATTTTTATCCATATAACGATAGCAGACGATTTTCTAAAAAAAAGTTCAAAGTTATCGATATATAGTCGTCGATACATCGATGGCAGAGAAATTTCAGAAAATTATTTATGGGAAAATTTTCTATAAACAATTTTAAATACACAATTTTAAAAATTCTCTAGTTATCGATATATCGGTAACAGAAAATTTTCTATGGAATGTCCTATAATTATCGAAATATCGATTACAAAAAAATTTTGTATAGAAAATTCAATAGCTATCGACGTTTTAATAATTTCCTATGGAAAATTTTATATATGTAAATATATCGATAACAGATAATTTGGTATTGAATATTCTATAGTTATCGATGCAACGATAACAAAGAAATTTTTACAGAAATTCTTTAGTTTTCGATGTATCGAAAACAGAAATTTATTTTACAGAATATTTGAAAGTTATCGATGTATCGATACCAGAAAACTTCCATAGTTATCGATATCTCGATAACAGAGACCTTTTTACAGAAAGTCTGTAGATATCGATAACAGAAACTTTATTATAGAAATCCTGTAGAATGACAGACATTTTTCCATTATTAATTCTATAGTTATCGATATATCGATGACAGAGAACTTTATATAGAAAATTTTATAGTTATTGATAATAGAAAATTTTTTATAAAAAATTCAATAATTATCAATAGTTATCAATATATCGATTACAGAAATTTTCTATAGAGTTTTTACTAGTAATCGATTTTTGAATAGCAAAAAATTTTCTACAGAAAATTAAATATATATCGATTCATCGATAACAGAAAATTTTATTTAAAAAACTCTAAGGTTATCGATAAATCGATAAAAAACAAATTTTCTATTGAAAATAACAGAAAAATTTCTATATATAATTCAACAGTTATCGATACATCGATAACAGAAAAATTTCTATTTAAAATGTTATTGTTATCGATAACAGAAAACGTTCTATAGAAAATTCTAAAGTGACCAATAAAAGAAAATGTTCTTAAGAAAATTCTATAGTTGCCAAAAACAGAAAAAAACTTAACAGAATACAGAAAAATTTATAAAGAAAATTCTAT
Source organism: Pegoplata infirma (assembly GCA_963921195.1). NCBI lineage: Eukaryota > Metazoa > Arthropoda > Insecta > Diptera > Anthomyiidae > Pegoplata > Pegoplata infirma. Next base: position 29,850,845 of record OY992540.1, on the reverse strand, counting down.
AGTTATCAATATATTGATAACGGAAAAATTTCTATACAAAATTCTATAGTTACCAGAAAATGTTCTATGGAAAATTTTATTGTAATAGATAACTGAAATTTTCTATAGAAATGTCTATAGTTATCGATAAATCGATAACTGAAAACATATTAGTATTGAAAAGTTTTATATCGATAACAGAACTGAACATTTTCTATAAAAAATTCTATAGTTATCGATGTATCGATAACTAAAAAATTTCTATAGAAAATTCTGTAATTATCGAAACATAGACAACAGAAAATTTTTTTAACAAAAGTATATAGTTATCGTTTTATTGACTACAAAAAAAATTTTAATAGAATATTCTATAATTATAGATGTATCGATAACAGATAATTTTTAATAGAATATTCTATAGTTATCGATATATCGACAACAGAAAGGGTTCTCTAGAAAATTCTATAGCTTTCCATCTATCGATGACAAAAAAATTTCTATATCGATAACAGAAAATTTTTAAAGAAAATTCAAAAAAATTTCTATATCGATAACAGAAAATTTTTAAAGAAAATTCTGTGGTTATTGATAACAGAAATCGATCGATAACAAAAAAATTTCTGTATCGATAACCAAAAATTTTTATAGAAAATTCTGTGGTTATCGATAACAGAAAATATTCTATATAAAATTCTATTGTTATCGATAACAGTAAAAGTTCTATAGAAAATTCGATAGTGACCAATAAATAAAAGTGTTTTTAAGAAAATTCTACAGTTGCCAAAAACAGAAAAATTTTATAGAAAATTCTATAGCTATCGATAACAGAAAATTTTCTAAAGAAACTTTAATAGTTGTCGATATATAGATAATTGAAAATTTTCTAAAGAAAATTCTATAGTTATCGATATATTGATAACTGAAAATTTTCTATATAAAATTCTATTGTTATCGATATATCAAAAACTGAAAATTGTCCATAGCAAATTCTATTGCTATCGATAGCTGAAAATTTCTTTTTAGAAAATGCTATAGTTATCGATAAATCGATAATAGAAAATTTTCTATACAAAAAATTCTATTGTTATCGATTAATCGATAAAAGAAAATTTTCTATAGAAAATTCTACAGTTATTGATAAATTGGTAACAGAAAATTTTCTATGGAAAATTCTATACACTCAAAAAAATACGTTAGTAGATTTACTAATTTTTTTTGCTAATGCTAGTTAGCTAACTTTTAGCAAATTTTTAGTTGAGATTAGCATGTTAGCAACAAATTCTTGTAAACTTCATTTAGCACATTATCAATTTTAAACAAACCTTGAACTAAGTTCTTTTGCTAAGATTTGAAATTGAGTTGACAACATTTTTACAAGATTTTTTGCTAATATTAGCAAAAATAAATGGTAAATTTGTTTTAATTTTCAAAAAACTTAAAATGGCGCTATAGCGGAAACTAAGCCAGATAGAGCAAAATGGAAGCCATTTTTGGTTCTCGGGCTCTGCATACTATCGCCGGTCCTCTTCACATGTGCGGACCCTAATGGGTCCTAACTTTGGATCCAAAAAAGATATCATTCCCGAAAATTTTAAAATGCTCATATTTTGGTAAATATTGCCGACACAACAAAAAGTCCAAAAGCATTTTTGTAGCTCTCAACACGTAGAACACCGCAAAATAATTAAAAGCTCTCCGAGTAATATTTTTGAAGTTATCGAGTTTTGTAATTCTCAAAAACCCGGTGGTCCCCTAAAATCACGTATCTCAAAAACTAAGCAAGGTAGAGCGAAACGGACACAAATTTTGGATCAAAAACTATGACGATTTTTAAGGAACCTAACTAGGTCTACCCCATCGGGGTCTGGACCTATCGGGTCCGAACCCAATGGGGTCCTCAAATTTGTCTGAACTAAGTTGAAAAAAAATTTCAGTTAACTAATTTTTGGCAAAACATTTTTGCTAACTTTACCAAAAAAAATTGTGGGTTCAAAATCAGCAAATTTTCTTGTAGGTTAACAAGCTTTTTTTTCTAACATTACAGTCTTTTTTGTTGAGTGTAGTTACCGATATATTTATCGATAACGGAAAATTTTCTTAAGAAAATTCTGAAGCTATCGATAAAAGAAAATTTTCTATAGAAAATTTTAAAGTTATTTAAAGTTATAAATCAAAAAGATCTGTAAAAAATTCTATAGTTATATAAAAAGATATAATAGAAATCAATAGCAAAAAGTTTTCTGTAGAAAATTCTATAGTTTTCGAAATATCGAAAAATTTTTATAGAAAATTCTATAGTATCGATATATCAATTATCGAAATTTTTTAATAAAAAAATTCTACAGTTATCGATAAATCGATAACAGAAAATTTTTAACAGAACATTCTTTAGTTATCGATAACAGAAATTTTTTGAAAATACAATTTTTTAAAGAAAATTCTATAACTATCGATTTATCGATAACAGCAAATTTTCTAAAGAAACTTCTACAGTTGTCTATATTTCGATAACTGAAAATGTTCTATAGGAAATTCTATAGTTATCGATATATCGATAACTAAAAATTTTCTATATAACATTCTAGAGCTACCGATATAGCGACAACCGAAAATTTTCTATAAAAAATTTTATGTTATCGATATAACGATAACTATAGAATTTTCAATTGAAAATTTTCTATTATCGATATATCGTTAGTTATAGCATTTTTCTTAAACAATTTTATCTTTTCGGCAACTATAGAATTTTATTAAGAACATTTTCTGTAGCTATCGATATATCAATAACAGAAAATTTTCTAAGAAACTTGTTGTCTATAAATCGACACATCGATAACTAAACATTTTCTATAGAAAATTCTATAGTAATCGATATACCGATAACTGAAAATATTCTATAAAAAAATTCCATTGCTATCGATACATCTATAACTGAAAATTTTCCGTAGACATTTCTATAGTTATCAATATATCAATAACTGACATTTTTAGATGGAAAATTCTATAGTTTTCAATACATTTATAACTGAAAGTTTTCTATAGAAAATTCTATAGTTATCGACATACCGAGAACTAAAAATATTCTATAGATAATTCCATACTTGTCGATATATCGATAACCGAAATTTTATATACCTATCGATAAATCGATAACTGAAAATGTCTATAGAAAATTCTATAGTTATCGATAAATGGATAACTGAATATTTTGTATGGAAAATTCTTTAGTTATTGATATATCGATAACAGAAAATGTTACTAAAAAAATCCAATAGTTTTCGATAAATAAATACCAGAAAAATTTTTATAGACATTTTTTAGTGGTCGATATATAGAATTCGGAATATTTGTTATTGAAAATTCTATAGTTATTATTATATCGATAACACAAAATATTCTGTACAAAATTTTACAGTTATCAATAAATCGATAACAGAAAATTTTATATAGAAACTGTATTATTATCGACTCTTCGATAACAGAAAATTTTTTGTAGAATATTCTATAGAATATTCTATTAAATATCGGTAGCTGAAAGTTTTCTATGAAAAATTCTTTGCATCTATGCTTTGTCTATTTCTATAGATTTTTTATCAATTCTATGGAAAAATGTATACATATTAATCGGTTCAATATTCGCATACAAAATTTCGTAGGTTTTAAGGCTCCGACACAATGTCGGAGTATTCTGTACTACAGAGTACCATCTCTAAAAATAGATATACCATCATACAAAAAATGTGTAAGTGCGAAAGAGAAAGGAACAAAATCCACTCTCTGGCACAGAGTACTCCGTCATTGTGAATTCAGCTTTAAATGTTTTTTTTTTCACACAAAAAATTCTGAGATCTTAAAACGTTTTCTGTAATAACAAACACTGTGTACCAGGTCATGCAAATAGCTCCAATAATTGGAGTTTAATAACTTATCAATTTATCCTCTCCATTACATATAAATATAATCAGACTATATCCAATAACCAAAATACCCTCGTTACAAAATATTTGTGTGAGTATGATAAACTAATTTATATGTATTAAAGTCTCATATGTATGAGTAAATTATGACAAATGTCCTTGACAGTCCAACCCTTTTTCGTTTTTAAGGCTCATTAGCAGTAGCAGAAGTAGTTGTAGTTAGATTTCTAAATGAAATCTTGCCTTGTTCCTAACAGGAAAATGGGAAGCTTATCAAGTTGTGGCAAAAAGATAAATGTTGGTTAAATACCAAAAATAGAAAATGGTCAAAATTATTATTGTGAGTGAAGTAAATCTGTGTGACATCTACAAAAAAAGCAAATTAACCATTTAACACTATACACACACAGAGAGCCATACATTTCCTTCAATATGTTGTTTTGGTTTCTATGAGTATGTTCTACCAAATGTTGCCTATCTCTTTATACTGGTTTGTTGTAATTATTCAATTCAATAAATCCCTTCTGTAAATGCTTTTAGTTTTTTTTTGGTCCGTACCAACACCATCAGTTTGGATGCTGTTGTTATGTTGAAAAATCTGTTGTGTTTGCTTGTTTTTGAAAATTAAGGACATACATCCTTTTTATATACAAGTGTCATACACTTGTGTTATAATTAATGTCTTTGGTCATTAGAGCAACACTGTATGGAACATAAAATTCAATATATAAACTTAATTTTAAAGTTTTTTAAACTAAAATTTTTTATAAAAAAATTGAGTTACTTTAAAATCTCAATACCAATGAAGAATGATAATATAGAGCACGCAGGATCGCCATTATAAAATCCTCCCCCACATAGCCTACCCACCACCACATAAATCAGTCATTTAAAACAAATCTTTGACGTTGTTTAATGTCATAAATTCAATTTGAATAAACTTAATTTCCATATATTTTCATCATTTATTACCCAAAAAATATTATCATTAATTTGAAACATGTTGTTGAAGTTTACATTTAAATTAATCTACCCTTCGTTTTATATGACAGCTGATATCATCATATGTGGAGCGCAGTGCGTGTTTATTAGCTAAGAAACGTTTTTCTACTTATAACTTCTCTGTCTTTTTTTGTCTTCTACATATTCAAACGATATAACTGTCAAAAAGGATTTTTAAATAATGACAAACGATTTTATGCCAAACACAAAATCTTTTCTTTTTTCTTTTGCAAAGTATTTTTTAGTTTTTTTTTCAGAAAAATGTTTCCAAGTCAAAGGTTAAATAACAGAATATAACATTTTTTCCTTCTCATATACTCCAAAGTGAATATCAAGTAGATTTGTTGAGGAAAAATGCAAATGATATGGAGACAAAAAAAATATTTGGAAAAAGGAACCTGACAAGTTTATTGCGGTTTTGTAACGATGAAAACTGATATTTTTTGGTACTATGGGTCAGATTTATAAATGATTATTTTCTGTTATGGATATACGAATAACTTTAAAATTTTCTACAGAAAATTTCCTGTTATCGATATATCGATAACTATAGAATTTTCTATAAAAAATTTTCTCTAACGATATATCGATAACTGTTACATTTTCTGTGGAGAATCGATTGAATATTTTATATTTTATAGCGTCCTAATCTCACATTTAGCGGGTCAAAGGGGAGGGGGGAAAACGAGATTTTTTTCGTTTTTTGAGAATTTTTCCCATTTCTTCAAATGAAACTATATGAACATTTTATACAGGTCGAAAGGTTTTTTGTAGGCCTATCTAATGGGGTATCATTAATGGCTTGGTTAAGTTCGTTATTGTCAAAAATGTGTTATCGTTGGGGTAGTTTATATAGAGATGTATATACGTACGACCTCCAAAATCTTATATAATAATCTCTATCAAAATTAAATCGACCCATATATTTTCGTTTGGCGAAATTCCTGCTAGTTCGGCTTTTATACGGATTTTCCCGAAAGCCCTTGTTTTTTCATAAGGTGGCAACCCTTTTTTAAATTTGAGATAAGGCAGCTAAGAAAAAACAGGTAACTCTTACTTTTCCCCCTCATTCCCATATTAAAGTTTCAGGACAATCGGTGGGTGTGTGAAAGACCTTCCTTGTGAAAGACCTTCCTTGTAAGTAATTTTCTATAGAATAATTTCTGTTATCTATACATCGTTAACTGTGAAATTTTCTTTAGAAAATTTTCTATTATCGATTTTATCGATAATTATAAAATTTTCAATAGAAATTGTCTTATGCAATACGTGGATAATTATACATTTTTCTATAGAAAAATATCTCTTATCGATATATCGATAACACAGTGCAACACCCAAAATCGGAATGGGATGAAACCAAAAGCAAATGAAAGTTGACATATTCCATAACAAACCCCTCAAGGCTTTTTTCTAGTTCAGAGCTAGATTTTGTTTTACACGCATTTGAAGTTAGTGCACTTTTATTATAATTATAATAATAAATGCTTGAAAACTGTATCAGTGGCGAATGATTAATATTGTAATTGCCTTTAAATAACAATCATACGCAACGTTGTCCAGTGATTTATATTAATAATTGCCTTTAAATAACAATCATACGCAACGGTGTACAATGGTTTATTTTAATAATTTGGCTACTCAGTAAATAGGTACTGGACCGATTGCAGCAAAATTCATACCAGTCATAGTCGAAGTAATTTTGAGCTTAAGTTTGGAAACTGGACCCTACATGTCCAATAAGGGCACCACCAGGGGCCTTTAAAGTAGGACATGTTAAGTACACAAAAACTTTAAATGCTTTAAAATCACCAACTTTAAATGCGTGTCAAATAAAATCTAGCTCTGACCTAAAAAAAAAGGCCTTGAGGGTTTTGTTATGGAAAACGTCAGCTTTCATTTGCTTTTGGTTTCATCCCATTCCGATTCCGAAAGTTCGATTTTGTATCACTGTGTAATTATAGAATTTACTATAGGAAATTCTCTGTTATCGATGTATCGATAGCTATAGAATTTTCTATAGAAAAGTGTTTGTTATCGATAATTATAGCATTATCGATCATTTTTAAGAAATTTTCTATTATCTAACTAGTAATTTTCTATAACTATTTTCTAGAGCAAATAGTCTGTTATCGATGACTGTAGAATTTTCAATAGAAAACTTTCTATAGAAAATTCTAAAGAAAATGTTCTATAGAAAATTCTATGGTTATCGATAACAGAAAATTTTCTAAAGAAAATTCTATAGTTATGGATAAATCGATAACATCAAGTTTTCTATAGAAAGTTCTATAGTTATCGATTTATCGATAACAGAAAATTTTCTATAGAAAGTTCTATAGTTATCGATAACAGACATCTTTCTATAGAAAATTCAATATATATCGATACATCGATAACAGTGAATTTTCTATCAAAGTTATCGACATATCGATATATATAACTATAGTTATGGATTTATCGATTCTATAGTTATCGATATATCGGTGACAGAAATAAAAAATTCTATAGTATGCCGAGATATCGGAAAATTTTCTATAGAAATTCTACAGTTAATGACATATCGATAACTATAGAATTTTCTATTTCTGTTATCAATATATCTATAACTATAGAATTTTCTATAGAAAATTTCAGTTATCGATATATCGATAAATATAGAATTTTCTATTAAAATTTTTCTGTTATCGATAATTTTCTATTAAAAATTTTCTGTTATCGATAATTTTCCATAGAAATTTTCTGTTATCGATATATCGATAACTGTAGAATTTTCTACTATCGATAACTATAGAATTTTCTACTAAAAATGTTCTGTTACCGATATATCTATAACTATAGAATTTTCTATCGAAAATTTTTTGTTATCGGTATATGAATAGCCTTAAAATTTTCTATAAAAAATTCTTTAGTTATCGATAGTAGAAAATTCTACAGTTATCGATATATCGATAACAGAAAATGTTCTATGAAAAATTATCGATAACAGAAAATTTTCTATGAAAAATTCTATAATTACCGATGTATCGATAACAGAAAATTTTTAATAGAGAATTCTATATTTATCGATACACCGATAACTAAAATTTCTATAAAAAATTCTATGGTTACCGATATATTGGTAACAGAAAATTGTTAATAAGAAATTCTGAAGCTATCGATCTAAATACAGAAAATTTTTAAATATAGAGCATTTTTATTTATCGATAACATAAAATTTTATATAGAAAATTCTGTAGTTGTCGATATATTGATAACGACAAGTCTTCTATAGAAAATTGTAAAGTCATCGATTATAGATATTGTTTATAATGAAAATTCTATAGCTATCAATATATCGATAACACAAAATTTTCTAATGAAAATCCATAGTTATCGATATATCGATAGCCAAACTTTTTCTATAGAAAATTGTTTAGCTAGCGATATATCGATAACAGAAATTTTTCTAATGAAAATTCTATAGTTATCGATTTATTAATAACAGAAAATTTTCTATAGAAAATTCTATAGTTATCGATAACAGACATCTTTCTGTAGAAAGTTCAATAGTTCTCGATGCATCGATAACCGTAAAACGTAAATTTTCTCTAGAACATTTTTCAGTTATCGATGACAGAAAATTTCTATAGCAAATTCTATAGTTATCGATTACAGAAAATTTTACCGATAAGTTTGTATAGATTATCGATACATGATAAATAAAAAATTTTGAAAACTATAGAATTTTCTATAAAAAATTTTCTGTTATCGATACATCGACAACTATAGAATTTTCTATAGAAAACTTTCTGTTATCGATATGTTCATTACTGTTGAAATATTCTGTTATCGATAACTAAAGAATTTTCTTTAGAACATTTTTTGCTGTCGATATATTAGTTATCGATATAGAATTTTCAATAGAAAATTTGCTGTTATTGATATATTGATAATTATAGAATTTTCTATCGAAAATTTTCTGTTATCTATGTGTCGATAACTATAGATTTTTTATCGAAAATTTTTTGTTATCGATACATCGATAACTATAGAATTTTCTGCAGAAAATGTTAACTATAACTACATTGATAACTATAGAATTTTCTATAGAAAAAATTTCGGTTATATATATATCGATAACTATAGAATTTTCTATGGAAAGTTTTCTGTTATCGATATATTGATAAATATAGAATTTTTTTATAGAAAATTTATTTATCGACATATCGATAAATAGATAAATATAGAATTGATATATTGATAGCAGAACATTTTCTATAGAAAATTCTATAGTTATCGATAGTAGAAAATTTTCTATAGAAAATGCTATAGTTATCGGTCATAGAAAATTTTCTAAAGAAAGTTTTATAGTGATCGATATATCGAAATTTTCTATTAAAAATTCTAAAGTTCCTTAGAAATTTTCTTTAGAAAGTTTTATAGTTATCGATATATCGAAAACAGACAATTTTCTTTAAAAAATTCTAAAGCTATCGATAACCGAATATTTTCTATAGTTATTGCTAAAAAAAATTTTCAATCTGAATTAGTATATAGTCTTTATAATCTTTTATCTTTGCCAGTTTTCTTTCCTTCTCACTGTGGCCGAAATCACTGATCTAGCGGCGTTTTAGTCAAAATTAAAAAATTAAAACTGATAAATGTTTTGCACTGTATCGATTACCTATACTTTACAGAGAAAATTTACGTTTTCACTTTTGTTTTTCTCTTAATATTCGCACATCTGTAAGCTATCAAATATACATTTTCTGCAGCAAGTGTATTAAAGGAATTTCGGGCCTAATTACTCAGTGAGTTTTTCTTGACACTTTTAAGTCAATTGTTTATACATTTTGAGCCGAAAAGTTTTAATTGAAAGTAAAAGGTATGTTTTAACTAAAAAATAAATGTTTGTGGCCTGTGTGTATCTAGTTTATTATTAGTTCATTATAGATGTTTACATTTGTGATATAAACTATAGTTTCATGGACTGCAACTTTTGAAATTCGATCGTATTCGGTTCAATTCCTGTTTTGTTTATTATTTTGGGTTATTTTTGTTGTGACGTTTCAGTATGGCGTGCTAGTTCGCGCAAGTTGTTCGGTTTTTAGGGTCCATCTGCCTGTCCAAATAAACAGTATAAACGCGATACAAACAATTTTCAATCGATTTGGCTGAAATTTGAAATTTAAGTTTCTTTTATCGCAAGAACAAAACCTATTAAATTTTGGCAAAATCAATCCATGTTAACCCATAGCCCCCATGTAAATGTCCACTTCAAGTTTTACTTAAATACCCCTAACAATAGTATTCAAGATATCCTCTTGAAATTCGACCGATAAATGTTTTTTATATTCATAAACAATCGCTCTAAATTTTAACGGAAGCCGACCATTTTAATTTCTAGGCCTCATACAAACCACCCTCCCAATATTCACATAAATTTCCCAAAATACATAAAAATAACTAAATATTGTTTAAAAATTAATTCTTTATAAATTTTATAATCGCAAATAAGCCTTAGTCTCTATTATTTTACATTTCCGAATTAAGCGCCGCTAGATTGACCATTTCGGCCACTGTGCTTCTGTCCCATTGTTCTTCCAAGAAAAAAATTTTGAAACACACATGTGTCTTTTTTAAAAATTCCCCAAAAAAAATAACCTAAGGAGGCTGTTGAAAATTCTAATGTAGTCACATTTGCATGTATGCATGAGTTAAAAACGTGATATTTCGTTAGCTACGTATTATATCCTGTGGATGACTATATGTATGTATGTATGTTTGTTGTTTAAAAGATATCACGCATGCTGAGACAAAATACTGTTGCAGATTGCATTAGGGATTCAGTTGAATAACTATGTGCGACAAAGTTTTACTACTATCACAGTTACAAAAAAAACAAAAAATATACATATTTAACAAAACATGTAAAAATATTCATGTCCCCGTGTCCTTTCGGGAGAGTGGGGGTTTTGGTTGTCACAAAGAAAATTCCCTATAATTTTTTTTTCTCTTTTTTGATTTATGCTTACATCTCAAGTTTTATATACGCTTTAGTTTAGTTTTTAACAACACCGGTGAGACGTGTGTCCTTTTTTCTATTTTTGTGTGTAGTGGTTGTGTTTGTTTATTTGTTTTTTTTTAGCTTCCAGCATTTAGTTTATATTTGTGAAGGATTTTTGTTTTATTTATACAAAAGCCGACCATCATAATTCTACATACTCCCCTCCTTCTACTCCTGCTTCTTCTCTGACTGCCTTTAAGTTACAATGGAAAAACGTACACAAAAAAATATATGTATCAACATTTGTAGTTTTTAATAGAAATATAAACGAAAATGAAATTTATGGCGGAAGTGATAAGGAAGAGTAAAAGGATATCATATCATACAATAAAATAACTTTTTTTTCAGTTGTTGGGCCAGGCGACACTTAAGGACATAATAACAACAGACCGGAACTTTAAGAATTTTAAATTTGTTTTGTTGTTGTTTGTTTATGTTTTTTTCTGTGTTTGTAAAATGTTTGTTTTAAAAATCATAACCGGAAGTTGACAGAGTATGTTGTTATACATGTATTTGTGGAATTTATTAATATTTAGTTATATTTAATAGAAAATTGCTAACATCATATTAGCTTCCGCTAAAAAAGATTTTGTTTTTGAAATCTACAATTTGATTTATAGGTTTGTAATGACCTTAGGCTAAAAATGGAGTTTTAAGGAATTTAGTAAATTTAATTTTAAAACAAGTAGAAAAGTTAAATTAGACTTGGCTGAATCATGAATACCCTTCTAAAGGATAGTGAATTTTCTAACGTGAAAAAAATTTCAAAAATTTGTTTTAGTTTTGTGTAAAAAACATTTTTTAATCATTTTTGCAAACAAATAATATAATAACTATTTTTTTTTTGAGTGTAAAATTTTTTTTGAGTGTAATTTTTTTTATGGTACAAATATTTTTAAGTGAAAAAAATACGTTGTAAAATATTTTTGTGACTTACCAATATTTTTAAAACTTATTTAACGGTGTTTCAACACGTGAATTCAAGGTGTAACCAATCTGAAATTCACGGTTTTACTAATAACTTTTGAACCACTGGACCGATTTTGCTGGAATTCAATACCAACCAGAACAGGGGAACGAAAAAAAAATATATATGTCAAGCTTCAGCAAACTCGAAATAATCGCTCAAAAGTTAGCGTGTCTTTTATCTCGTAAATTTCCAAAGAACCCCGAGCCGAAATTCAATCTTTTGCTTATAACTTTTGACCGATTTCTCAATACCAACCTAACCAGTCGAATACCAAGCATATATGCCAAACTTGGGCAGACTCAGTCTTTCAAAAGTTAGAGTGTTTTCATCAGACAGAAAGACCGACAGACAAACGGACATCGCTCGATCGTCTTAATATCGATCGACGATCCCGAATATATATTCTTTATGGGGGTCCTAGACAAATCGTCTTTAATCGATCAAGGATCACAAATATATATACTTTATAGCTAGTACCCCATATTTCGAGGTGTTACAAACGGAATGACAAATTTATATATGGGGCATTCCATGTCAAATCGGACACTTTGAAAATTTTTTTTTTAGATTTTCCCAATTTGTTTACACTTTTTACTACCCCTCGAAAACTCCTTCGTGGTAAATTTTCAGATTTTTTTGATGACCCGTTCAAAAGATATCGAATTTTTAAAAATTGGTAGTTTGTTCCTTTACTCAAACTTCTTTTACTCATAACTTCTTCAATAACACCGTCCGACACACTTTTGTACACATGGACCGGACCCGAAAATTCTGAAAGTAGGGGCGAAAAAAATATACCCGTGTCTCCCAGTTTTTCTAGATCAATTCGCGTTTTCGCGAAAACGCAAAAAAAAAAATTTATAATGTAAAAAAAATGTTCGCTTTTCAGAAAGTGGGGCTCAAAATATCATTCTTGTGTTTCCCGGTTTTTCTATATCAATTCGCGTTTTCGCGAAAACGAATTTTTTTGCACACTTGAAAAAATTTACTACATTCCGAAAATAGGGCTTAAAATAAAATATTCTAGTTTTTCCATATTAATTCACGAAAAATTAAATTTTGAAAAAATGTATTGCATTATTTTTTATAAATATAAAACATAAATAAACATGATTTACAGTATAATTACGGTCCTTATACAAAAATTGCTAAAAATAAAATTCTCGTGTCTCCCAATGTTTTATGTATCTATTCGCGTTTTCGCGAAAATGCTTTTTAGCACACTTAAAAAATTACTACATTCGAAAAGTGGGACTAAAAATAAAATATTCACCTAATTTTTTTAAATTAATTTAGGAAAAATGCAATTTGAAAAAATTTATTGAATTATTTTTATTTTTATGAGTATAGAACATAAAATTTGACTTAAATAATATTATGATGACGGGTGTTATTAGTATTTTTTTTTTTAAATAATTACATTTTTTGCAAGTACGCAAATTAGCTGGAAAAGCTCTGATACAGGGGAAATTTCTCTTTAACTCTACTTGAAATTTTGCGAGTGTGCTAAAAAGAACAAAATATTTTTTTTTTACAAATTTGCGATTTGATATGAAATAACTGAGACATAAATGCTTAGATTTAACCCCATTTTTTTTTTAACAATTAAAAAAAAAATTTTTTAGCGTTTTTCGCGAATACGCGAATTGATCGCGAAAACCTGAGAGACACGGGTGTTTTTTTTTTAACACCACTTTCTGAAAAGCATAATTTTTTTCTATTGTGGAAACTTTTTTTTTTGTTGCATTTTTCGCGAAAACGCGAATTGATCTAGAAAAACTGGGAGACACGGGTATTTTATTTTTGGCCCATCTTTCCGAATTTTCAGGTCCGGTTCATGTGTACAGCCAAGAGTTGCAATTTGTTGGACGGTGTAATGGTCCAAAGTTACAATTTTTTTTTTCAAGATTTTTGTTTTTTTACGTACCTTTTAAAAAAAAAATCCCAAAAAATTCTTAAAAGCGCTCTAGTATGCAATTTTTAAGTTTTAAAATTTAAATCTCATTTTTGAAAATGTTTGTACTCCTCGATTTTTTTGAAATTTTTTTGTGTAAAACTTCTATCGATTCTACAAATTTTTGCCCAGGAAAAAAAATTTTTGAAAAAATTTTATTGTAATTTTCCAATCTTAAAATCATTTCTACTGCTCGAATGGTGCGTCATAGAGGGATCCTTTATGAGACCGACCCCATTAATTTTTTCTTCTTAACATTTCTTTGGAACAAACTAATACCCTATCCCCAATTTCTAAGGGGCTCCCACACAAAACGACATTTTTAAAATTTGTTCCAACCGCTCTAACTGCCCTAATAGTGCCCTTAGAGCAACAAAATGTATGACCGACCCACAATATTTTTTTAGTCCAAACATTTTCTCTGAACACACCTACCCTCTATCTTTAACTGTTAAGTTGGTCCCCATACAATTTTTTTTATTTTTTGTAAATTTGTTTTATTTAATCAGCTTTTACCGGTCCAATTGTGCGTCCAAGAGGGGTCGTTAGTGAGACCGACCCCCATTTATTTTTACCCTCCAACATTTTTTTTAAAACATACCTACGCGCTATCTCCAGTGGACCATTATTGAAGAAGTTATGAGTAAAAGAAGTTTGAGTAAAGGAACAAACTAACAATTTTTAGAAATTCGATATCTTTTGAACGGGTCATCAAAAAAATCTGAAAATTTACCACGAAGGAGTTTTCGAAGAGTACTAAAAACTGTTAACAAATTGGGAAAATCTAAAAAAAAAATTTTCAAAGTGTCCGATTTGACATGGAATGCCCCATATACTCGTACCTTCTATCACTAGAGTGGAGGGAAAATTTGAGAAAAAAGTATCATTCCATATCGTTTCCTGCTCCATTCCATATCGTTCCCCGTTCTATTCCATTTAGTTCCCTTTTCCATTCCATTTAGTCCCATATAAGTTTCATTCCCTCCATAACTTGCATTAAAGAAATAAAACAATTCTAAAGTCTTTATCTTATAGATATAAAAAGTACCATTTAACCCACTATTATCAATTTAGGTACCCTTTTTAATCCTAAAATTTCAAATTTAAAAATATGTCCTTCTTTTGAATGTTATTTCTGCTTGAGTATCCTACATGTAAAGTTTTGATATTCTTGGGTCAAAAGATATAAAAAAGAAACTTCACATTTTCTATCCCAATGGAATTAAATTTTCCAAAAAAAAATTCACATTTTTTTTGCTGGTTCAAATTCTTAAAACCATTATTTCATTTAATATAAAAAGTACCAAACGTATATTTCTCCCACTTTTGCGACCATTGAAAACGAAAACTCCAAAAAGTGTTTTTCCAGAATGCTTTTTTCGCTAAAGAATCCTACATACAAAATTTCAAGTGCCTAGGACCATTATTTCAGGAAATATAAAAAGTACCAAAAGTTCACTATTTTTAGCACCCTGGGAAAGTAACTTTTTCAAGTGTCTAGGATAATTATTTCAGGAGTGCTATAAAAAGTACCAAAAGTATACTATTTTTACACATTTTACGACCTTTAGAAACGGATTTTCCATAATAACTTTTTGGGATAATTATTTCAGGAAATATAAAAAGTAACAAAAAGTACACTTTTTACTCCTTTTACCTCCCTAAGAAACGGAATTTAAAAAAAAAAAAACAGAATGTTTTTTGCACCGAAGGTTCCTACTTTCCAAATTTCAAGTGTCTACGACCATTATTTCATGAAATTTAAAAAGTACCAAAAGTACAATTTTAAAAAAGTACTTTTTCAAAAGTACCCCTGTTTATTCCTGCGTTTCAAATTTCAAGTCTAGGATAATTAGTTCAGGATACATAAAATGAACCGAAATTACATTTTCTTACCCCTTTTACTCCCTTAGAAACGAAATTTCCAAAAAGTACTTTTTCCAGAATGTTTTTTACCAAAGGATCATACATACATTCCAAATTTCAATGTTCTACGACCATTATTTGAGGAAATATAAAAAGTACCAGAAGTAAACTTTTTACCCCGCATTAGAAACGGAATTTTTAAAAAGTACTTTAACTAGAATGTTTTTTCATCAAAGAATCCTACATTACAAATTTCCAGTTTCTGCGACTATTATTTCAGAAAATGCGAAAAAAATACCGAAGGCACACTTTAGAAACGGAATTTCTAAAGGGTACATTTTTCACAATGTTTCTTTCACCGATTAATCCTACACTCCAAATTTCAAGTTTCTAGAACAACAATTTCAATAAAAGAAAAAAGTAAAAAAGTACAAAATTTTACCCATTTTGGCAAAAAGTACTTGATCCAGATTTTCTTTTTTACTACAGTATCCTGCTTTCAATTTCAAGTACACTTTTAAACCCCTTTTACCCCCTTAGAAACGGAATTTCCAAAAAGAACTTTTCCCAGAATAATTTTTTACTGAAGGATTTCAAGAGTCTAGTATAATTTTAACAGGATATATGTAAAGTACCAAAAGTACACAATACATAATACCCCGTTTTCCATTTAAAATACGGAATTTTCAAAAAGTGTCCTACATTCCAAATTTCTAGAGTCAGGACCATTATTTCAATTTAATTTAACGTACCAAAAGTACACTCTTTTACACCTTTTACGACCCTAAGAAACGAAATTTCCAAAAAGTACTTTTTGCATAATGTTTTTTAATCGAAGGAACCTGCATTTCAAATTTTTAGTTCCTGCTGCCATTATTTCAGGCAATATAAGAAGTGCCAAAAATACACTTTTTCACCCCTCTACACAAAAAAATAACCTTGTCAAATTACTAGAAAAAGTATTTTTTAACAAAAAATTTTTTATCGAAATTTACATTTTTTTATGTAATTTTAAATTTTTTTTGTAATTTTACAAATTTCAATGGTTTATTTTACAAAAAAAAAAAAAAATTAAGTAAATTCACGAGAATTCCTTGTAAGTTTTATTGCGCCAAAAAAGTTGTAAATTTACAATTATATTTGTAAAAAGCTTGTAAAATTACAAAAAAGCTCTTAATTTTTACTAGGAATTCTCGTAAAATTTCGTTAAAGACGGAATTTCCAAAAAATACCTTTTGCAGAATGTTTTTCCCCCAAAATAGTTTTCCCCAAAAATTGTCTCAGAACCTGAGACTTTTTCTATATAGAAAAATTGTCTCAGAATCTGAGACTTTTTCTATATAGAAAAATTGTCTCAGAATCTGAGACTTTTTCTATATAGAAAAATTGTCTCAGAATCTGAGACTTTTTCTATATAGAAAAATTGTCTCAGAATCTGAGACTTTTTCTATATAGAAAAATTGTCTCAGAATCTGAGACTTTTTCTATATAGAAAAATTGTCTCAGAATCTGAGACTTATTCTATATAGAAAAATTGTCTCAGAATCTGAGACTTTTTCTATATAGAAAAATTGTCTCAGAATCTATATAGAAAAATTGTCTCAGAATCTGAGACTTTTTCTATATAGAAAAATTGTCTCAGAATCTGAGACTTTTTCTATATAGAAAAATTGTCTCAGAATCTGAGACTTTTTCTATATAGAAAAATTGTCTCAGAATCTGAGACTTTTTCTATATAGAAAAATTGTCTCAGAATCTGAGACTTTTTCTATATAGAAAAATTGTCTCAGAATCTGAGACTTTTTCTATATAGAAAAATTGTCTCAGAATCTGAGACTTTTTCTATATAGAAAAATTGTCTCAGAATCTGAGACTTTTTCTATATAGAAAAATTGTCTCAGAATCTGAGACTTTTTCTATATAGAAAAATTGTCTAATGTAAAAAAGTTTTAAATAAGTTTCAACAGCACATAAAAACAACAATTACAAACAAGATAGTTACACTCATAATAAAATTTGTAGACATTTTAATGTTTCTTTTGCAAACATTGAAATTTACACGAAAACTCAATGTTTTGATAGAGTCATTTTCCAAGCATCACCATCATACACAAAATCAAAGAAACTGACAGTAAAAAAATATGAAAAACCCTCATAAAAATAAGATAAGAAAAGTTTTTTTTTCGTTAACAAGCCATGAATATTCATGGCACCACCAACTTTTAAATGAGCTACAAAAAGAGGAAAGTCGTCTGTCGAATTCCTTATCATTTTATTCATAATATTTAAAATATTATTTAACTGGAGTGAACAAAAACAAAATAAAAATATTTATACGCATTCGGCAAGTAATCTGTACTCTTGTACTACTGTTGTTATTCACTTGAAAAAGCCACAAAATTATACCTTTACCAAAGATTTAATTGCGGATGTAATGTTATGTTGTGTAATGTTATGCGTTTTTTATTCTACTTGTTTTTTATGTGTGTTAATGTCCTTCCAGGATCTTATGTTTGGTATGTATGGACGGTTTATTTATGCTCTGTATGAATGGTAAGAGCCACTTTACACATTTAAATATTATTTAAGTGGCTTGTATGTTCGTAGCTACATTACAAGTATGAATGAAAATTAATGGTTGCAAAAATACCCATACAATTTCATGATATTCATGATTGTATTAAAATCAGAAAAAAAGATAAAATTTATAAACGAAATTTTGTTTGGTGTTGACACCAAGTGTTACATAAGAGGTGCTTAAACAATTTTAAACAACATTTGGAAATAAATGTCCTTTTAAAGCAGAGCTTCTTAATGAATCTGAAAATTTTTCAATAGAAAAAATTTTTTTATAAAAATATTTTAGAAAATGTTTCCAAGTAGTTTTTTTACACAAAAAATTCTCAATTTTTCTATTAAAATATTGTCCCAGAATCTGGAAAATTCTTGTAAAGGAAAAATGTACTAAGGATTTTTTTTATTTGAATAATTTATCACAGATTCAGACATTTGTTTTCAATAAAAAAAAATGTTATTTTCAAAATCTCCGATTTTTTTGTAGGAAAATATTTCTTAATTTTTCTATAGAAAAAAAGTCCAGTATCTAAAAAAATTTTAACATGATAATGTTTTTAGGCTGGTGTCTAAGGGCGAGTTTTTAAGTTGTAAAATTCATTGGTTTTTAGGTTTAAACTGAGTTAAAGCCACAAATTATGTTTTTGAGATGTAGTTTATTTTAAGTTTAAATCACCAATGTTAAGGAGTTAATCAACATTTGCTAAACTTGAACTGAAACAGAATGTTAAGTTAAACTTGGTTTTTATTTAATAAAGTTTAATAAAACTACCGTTTAAACATAGTTTAAGCGATATGTCCAAAAATCAGCCTAAATGTTGCAGGACGCCACCTCAGTTTGACTATATAAGCTACCGACTAACAAAAAAGAAAATAATAATTACTGTTTTCATTTTCTTAAAACCAAAAAAGTTTGTAACTTGGATAACAATTAACTTCTGGTGATTAAACCCGTTTTTCACCAGCTGGTGAATAAAAAGTAACTTAATTCTTTTTCATCAAAAAAATTTTTTTTTCATAAATTTTTTTTTTCATCCCTTTTTTTTGGTCCAACTTTTTTTTTATCAATAATTTTTTTTCCAAAAAAAAATTTTTCGTAATTTTTTTTTAATCAAAATTGAATAAAAATAATTTTTTTTTTCTTTAAAATTTTTTTTTCAATTTTATTTTTCATCAATTTTTTTTCATAAAATTAGTTTTTTTTTTTTAAAAATTTTTTTCAGCAAAATTTTTTTACAGTAAAAAATTCAGAAAATTATTGTCGGTCAAGGTCGACCATATAATACCCTACACCAGTGTTTCCCGGAAAATGGGTATCAAGTCCAAACATGGATCCGATTGGATCTATATCCTTTTATACCCTACCCCACACTGTGGTACAGGGTATAATGAGTTTGTGCTGATGTTTGTAACTACCTGAAATATTGGTCCTATACCCACTTTTATGTATACCGATCGACTCAGAATCACATTTTGAGTCGATTTTGCGATGTCCGTCCGTCCGCCCGTTCGTCTGTCCGTCTGTCTGTCTGTCTGTCTGTCTGTCCATGTAAACGGTCTAAACACGATACATGTCGTAATTTTTAATCAATTGACTTGAAATTTAAGAAACTTAAGCCTATTTTGGCCCAAGGACGAAGCCTATTGGAAATGGAAAAAATCGGTATACATTTAGACCTAGCCCCCAAACAAAGGTCCTCTTTAGTTTTGGTTCAAATGACTCTAACAACCGTATTATATTAGGTATCTTTTTGAAATTTTGCAGGTAAGCATGTTTTGTCTTCACAAATCACCATTCTGAGTTTTAGAGGAATCGGACCAGTTCTTCTTGTAGCCCACATACAAACCACCTTCCCGATTTTCATATAAATCTCTTAAATTTCATGAAAATTTAAAATATTTAATTAAAATTTTGTTTATTTTTTTTTGTTTTTACCGTTATCAAATCTGATTATCATCGGACCATTTTTGGACTCAGGCCCCATGTGAAAATTTCGGCCGATATTCAGTTAGAGCGGTGTATTGTCAACAAATTGAAGCCAATTTCACTCAAATTTCATTTGTGAGTGTTTTTTACACTTATTAAAGATTTGATCAAATATAGAAATCGGTCCTTGTTTGAACCCATTTTCCGGGAAACTCTGGTGTAGGGTATTATATGGTCGGTCTTGACCGACTATAATTTTCTTACTTGTTAAATCTTAAATTAGTGTAAAAACACATACAAACAGATTTAAGTGAAATAGGCTTCTTTTTGTTGCCAATAGACCGAGTTTTCTGAATATCGGACGAAATTTTTATATAAGGACTGAGTCCAGAAATGGTCCAGCTAAAATCAAATTTGATGAGGTTACCAAATTATACATTTAATACTTGCAAACAAAATTTTACAACATTTCCAATTTTCATGAGTTTTGTGAGATTTATGTGAATATCGAGATGGTTGTTTGTATGGGGACTACAAGTAGGACTGGTCCGATTCTTTTAAAATTTGGATCGATGATTTGTGTATACGAAATTCGTTGAAATGCTAAAATTCGGAAAAATGCCTATTATATTACGGTTGTGAGAGGCATGTAAGCCAAATTTAGGAGGGATGTTTGTATGGGGGCTAGGTCTAAACATGGACCAATTTTATCCAATAGCTTTCCTTGAACCAAAAGAAGCTAAAGTTTCAAATTTCAGACAAATCGATTGATAATTTCGAACTGTATTGTGTTTACATGGACAGACAGACGGACGGACGGACATCGCTAAATAAAGTCAAAAAGTGATTCTGAGTCGATCGGTATGCTTAAAAGTGGATATAGGACCAATATTTCGGGTAGTTACAAACATTCGCAGAAAGTCACCACAGAGTGGTGTAGGGTAAAAAATCTAAATCGAATCTTCAAAATTCGATTCCGCTCAGACAGGTCGTTCTTAAATTTTTTTTTTTCTATCTTGTAAATAAATTTTAAAGAAAACGTAGTTTACTTTACGGACTTTCCTTGTAAGATTAGAAGAAAACCGAATGATAGAATTCCAATCTGGTGGCGGAATCGAGTTTAGGAGGTAAAAATTCATAAAGATTCAATTTAGATGCTTTATTTTAATTTCTTTATAAATCTGGAATGGACCCTTCAGGGGCTTTCCTTGTTTTAGGAAATTATTTTTTTATTTTATAATTACAACTTTATTTTTTTTTTATTTCAATATAATTTTTTTTAATGGTACTTTTATGATTCATTCCAAAAAACGGTACTTTTATAAATCTAAACTTTTGTGAAATGGTACTTTTATATAGAACATAGTATTTTCTTAAAAAGGTTCTATACAAAATGTTATTATACCCTCCAACCACAGTATGGGGTTATACTCACTTTGTCATTCCGTTTGTAACGCATCGAAACAGTATAGGACCCCATACAGTATATCGAGGGCCTATATTCAAAACCCTCTATCTTCCATTTTCACGAAAATGACTTTTTGATGGCAAAATATTCAGTAAAACGGCCCTCATCTATGGTGTAAAATTCAGAACAAAAATATTTTTTTTTGCTATTTTATTTGCATTTTTGGTTTTCTCTATCTCTTACACAATTAATTTTTCTGAATGCAAAACCCTCTATCTTTTCAAATAATTAATTTATAAATATTTGTTTTGAATAATTTTATCATGCATTACATGTTTTCATACTAATTTTTGCATGCTGCACATGAATTTATCAACAAAATTCCAGAACCACGATTTTGGTCCACTGATGCTAATTTTTTCTGAAAATTCTTGTTTGACTTTTTTAAAAAATATGTCTCAAACTTTGGATGTCTTGTGTACATTATGAAACAAAAATTTTTATCTTAAAAATCCCGATGCTGATCAGCATCTGTGGACCAAAATCCTGTTTTTATTTTTTTTACTATTTCTTACATAACATACTCAACAGTTTGTCAACTTTTGAGACGAATTCGGTAAAAAAAAAATTTTTGTCTGAACAATCCGCACCTGTGGACCAAAACCGCGATTTCAAAACTATTTATAAGCCGTTATCATTAATAAATTACGTTAAAAATTAACCGATGTCATAAATGAAATCATAATAATTCGTTTTTATTAAAATGCAAAACCCTCTATCTGATCATTTTCATTCCTGTACTTAATATTTTAGAGAAACAAAACCCTCTATCTATCCTCTAAAATCCCCAATAGTGCAAAATTTTAAAAACGAATTATACTTATGTCAGATTCAGTAGTTGATTTAAAAAAATATTGAAGAATATCGAATTTTAATTACTCTAACAATTCGCGAAATAAACAGTTTTTTGGCTCTCCTGAAAAGTTGTGTTTTTTTAGATAGAGGGTTTTGAATATAGGCCCTCGATATGAGGAGTTCCGGCTAAGACTTAAACTTTAAGGTAAAAAAGATGTGATTTTTGTTTTGATGGCACATCGATGAAAGTTGGCATAAATATTAGAAGCTATTTAAGAATAAGAAATTCGTTCGCGTCAATTTAATCACGCAAGGGGGTCAAAAGTTATAGCGGTTTTAAGATTTAGCGGTTTTAAAAAATCTTAAAAATATTTTAAATATTTTTTTTCTACACATTTGAGTAGTCGTCTG
Organism: Pegoplata infirma; assembly: GCA_963921195.1. Lineage (NCBI taxonomy): Eukaryota > Metazoa > Arthropoda > Insecta > Diptera > Anthomyiidae > Pegoplata > Pegoplata infirma. The sequence goes on along the minus strand of OY992540.1, from coordinate 29,827,933 downwards.
TTCGTTAAAGTGTTAACACGTCTAGTGACTGTCTCTTGCGTTTGCCGTGTTTAATTTTTTAATTTACAATAATTAATTTTAATAATTTATGTCGTTCTGTTTACCTTTTAAACTTAATAAATAATAAAAAAAAAATAGTGCAATAATTCTAAAACATATCAGTGCAATTTTAAACATATTTAAATAAACCAAAACCCCATACAATAATTTTAACTCAGTCGAAAAAAAAAAGAAAAAAACAATAAATAAAACAAAAAAAATCTTAAGCCTACATTTAACTATACACACATAAAGTCACATTAATTTAAATAGTCGTGCTCTTAAGCATACAAAAAAAAAATACAAAAAAAAAACATAAAGTCTCTAATCTAAAAAAAAAAACAAACTAAAAGCACAAAATAAAATAGAAAAAATTCTCCGCTCATTCTCACATTTAACACCATATACATCCTGCACATACAAATTTACATTGCACTAACTAGTGAAGAAAAAAAAAAAACAACAACACCTCATATGTTTTTGCTGCATCTTTAAAAATAGAGCCATCAGTTTTTCAGGATCCCGGGATTCCCACAAAATTCACACGAAAGCTCCAAAATCATCACTTTTTATTTTGCAATGTCCAAGCATAGGGCTTTTATGCTTCCTTGTCTGCATCATTGTTGTCGATAATAACCCCATCCTTATTTTTATTTGTTTTCACGTAGTTGCAGGTGCCTTTTTGTTCGTTTGTTGCTGGGTTGCTATATGATAAAGGTATAACACTGATCATAAAGTAACCAATACAGCATCAAACCTACCTTTTGGCCACTTGCTTCTATCGTAAGGAATACTGACTTGAATTTTGAAACGTTTTAATGACTGGTAGATTTCGCATAGACTTCTGCAATATACGCGGACTGAGAGCGAACTTTTTTTCTGTGTATGCTCACATTTGCTTCCATCGGCCGGATGTTTTCGCCTTGTGTGAGACCCAGGTACGTGGGGATGCTGATCCGCAGGATTTCCATATTCCTGGGTATCACTTACTATCCCTTTTTGTCTTCCATAGGGGCCTTGCGGTATATGTACGTAATGATGTTGTGTACCAGTGCCTGACACATTTAGGCACGAATGATCCCGAATTTAATTCCTTGTGGGTTAAATTCGGAATCAGGGCACACACATTACATTTCGGGTTCCTGTACAGAAGCCCAAATGCGGGAAGGGTGTCATCCTTTAATGGTTTTGACGCTCTCTCCAATTCCATTTCGAGAATCCTGGAGAGTTGCCCGAATAGTGAAATTGTCGTGGCAGTTGATTTCAATGTTCACAACTCTTCCTGGATTCTCCATTCAAACCATTCGACTCCCGTTGGCGATTACGTTGAGTTATTCGCAGCGCATAACCACCTGTCGCAATTAGTGAACGAACCAACGCGCTTAACGGGCATTGGGAATGAACACCAGAATACTCTTGACCTTTTTCTTACTTCACATCCTGATAAATATGAAGTAAAAACATTAGCACCTCTTGGCAATTCGGATCATTGCACCATTTCCGCATCCTTCTCGTACTCCGATCTTCGTAACGTCTCGACAACAGCTAAGAGGCGTTCAGTTTTTATCTATGAGAAGGCTCGCTGGGTAGAACTCAACGACTTTTTCCGGCGTTTCAACTGGAAACTCTGTTTCCTCGACGGCAACGTCGACGCCGCGGCGAAAATGGTCGAAAATGTTATTGTGCTTGGAATGAAGTCATTCATTCCATCGAAGCTCATTTCGGCTAAACCAAGAGATAAATGTTGGTTTAACCAGACTTGCAGGAATGCAGTCAGATCCAGGGAGGAAGCATTCAGAAATTGGCGTGATAATAAAAACGCTAATACTGATATGCTACGCAAACAGGCAAGATCTGAGTGTGCTAGAGTACTTAGTCGTGAAAAGCTTCATTACGAACAACGACTTCGTGCTAAAGTTCTTTCGGCTCCTCGGGGCAGTAAGAGCTTTTGGTCGTTTGTTAAAAGAGTCAAGGAAAATGCTAGTTCTTCTATCCCGACTCTTTTAAAAGATGACCAAGTGTTCACAGAACCGGTTGATAAAGCTAACCTGTTGGCTGGCCTTTTTGCAAGAAATTCTTTCTTGCCGGAAAGCAATCAACCACTGCCCGAAATCAAAAGGGTATCTCATACTATGCCCAAGATATTTTTCCGAGCTCGTGCAGTTAAAAGGGTTCTTGCGGATCTTAACGTAAATAAGTCACCGGGACCGGATGGTATACCAGCACTGGTGCTGAAGCAGTGTGCTTCGACGTTAGCACGTCCACTGGCTAACCTTTTTATCTTGTCCTTCCGTAAAGGAATCTTTCCATCATGTTGGAAGGTTGCCAATGTGCAGCCAATCCCTAAAAAGGGTGCGGCTAATAACCCTGATAATTACCGCCCAATCGCAATATGCTCAGCGCTCTCGAGGGTAATGGAGAGTATGGTAAATTGCCATCTTGTTAGGTATCTGGAGGCTAACTTACTTTTAAACGATCGACAGTATGGTTTTCGGAGAACTCGTTCTACTGGGGATCTGTTGGCGTTCATTTCCGAACGTTGGAGTCGTTCGATCCACCATTTTGGTGAGAGTAAGGTGGTTGCTCTGGATATTTCCAAGGCTTTTGATTGTGTGTGGCACGGTGCGCTCATATCCAAGCTTAATGCCTTTGGTGTCGGTAATGAATTCTCTCGATTTATTTCGAGTTTCCTCAGAGATCGTTCTATACGTGTTGTTATAGATGGGTTCTCATCTGATGAGTTTCGGCTTCAATCAGGGGTACCGCAAGGTTCTGTTCTTTCTCCTACCCTTTTTCTTATTTTTCTTAACGACCTTCTAAGTCAAACTTCAAATCCTATCTACTCTTTTGCAGATGACAGCAACATTTGTCATTCATTTTCGTTTGATCGTAGGCCAAGCCTTGTTGAGGTTGAGGGCAAAAGGCAGATTATGAATGACACACTTAATCAAGACCTGTTGACAATCTCTGAGTGGGGTCTTGCGAATAGGGTCAAATTTAATGCACGCAAGACTCAATGTTGTATGTTGACCCACAGGAATGTGGAATCAACAGTGTCATCTGTACATATGGGTGGAATAAGTATCGAGGAATCTGACACTCTTGATGTTCTGGGCATGAAAATTCAGTGTGATGTCCGTTGGAATAAGCACGTTTTTCAAGTGTCGAAAGAAGCATTCAAGTGTCTCGGTTTTTTAAACCGGTGTAAGAAGTACTTCACCTCATCAGATCTCCTCACTATTTATACCACCTACATCCGACCGAAGATGGAATACAACTCCCATATATGGGCAGGGGCTTCAAAGTCTATTTTGGAGCTCTTGGACCGTGTGCAAAGGAGGGCGTTGATGCTAATCAATGACAATAGTGTGTCCAACTCTATTGACTCATTGGAGCATCGTCGGAATGTGGGTTCCCAGCAGAAATTTTGCTGAACGTTCAGCAGCTTTTGGAAGGGGAACTTGAGTAAAGGAGCGCATCCAATTGCGCTGAATTCATGCATGATTCCCTAAGGCGATGTCCCACTTTAGAGCGCTAGTTGGATACACAGAAACAGCGCTCTTTAGATGCACTGAAATCACGTGTCTTTAGAGCGCTGATTTAAGCAGAATAAAGATGCTGTAAATTCATGTATCTTTTTAGCGCTGATTTAAGCAGATTAAAGATGCAGTGAATTCATGTATCTTTGTAGAGCTGATTTAAGCAGAATAAAGATGCTGTAAATTCAAAGTTGAAATCAAATAACTAAAATTTAAAAAAATATAACAAAAAAATTCATTCGTTTTACTTTACAAAACTTTATTTATGTGAAACAAAATGAAAAAAAAAAAATCGGAAGTGAACATCAAAAAAATATCGGAAATTTTCATTTTCACATTTTTTATGGGATTTTTTTTGGGAACAGCGGTCAAAGATGCTATGATTGAAGCGCTCTTTGCAGCGCTGATTAATGCGCAATAATGATGCAGTCAAATCATGTGTCTTTGTCTAAAACTCATGTTTTTTATTCAAAAAGTGTTAAAAATATTAAAAAGGAAAGCAAGTGTGAAATTTTATCAAAAAATAATTACACATTATAAGTTTTATATAAAAAATCTTAAAAAAAAATTAAAATTTTTTCCCCTTCCTTTTACTGCATCCCTAAGAGCGCTCTTTGGATGCGCTACGGTATGCTATAAACAGATGCTGTGTCGCCAAAATCTCGATTTATTTCTGCTGGGTTGTGTGACTCTGTTCTATCGATATTACCATGGAAAGTGTTCTGCTGAGATAAGTGAACTTATCCCTAGAGCCCGAGTTTTTGTTCGCAATACTCGGTTGTCTAGTAGATCACATCCGTTTGTTGTCGATTGTCCAGTGGATCGCACAGCGCATTACAGAGAAGGTTCGTTCATCAGTCGAACTAGCCGTATGTGGAATAATCTTCCCGTAGAGGTCTTCCCAGTTTCTTTCAATGTAGATAAATTCAAGTCAAATATCCACAAACACTACTCCCTCTTTCCTCCTCCTCATAACCTATTTTCCTGATATCAACACAATGCACTGCATTAATAGGGGCATCCCCTGAGTGTTGGTTCAACGTAAAAAAAAAAAAAAAATATAAATTTAACCCTTTAATGACCAAACGATTTAAAAAAAAATATCTAAGTACCTAAAATCGCGATTAATTCGCGGTAAAAGAAAAGTTTCACAATTTTGTATAACATATTTAGGCAATGCGCGTTGGTTTTACTGAAAAAAAAATCACGGAAAATCGTATCATTGTACCAGTGTTTAAAAAAATCGGTGATGCTTTTTTATAACAAGAAAATTTATATGGTCCAAAAAATCTATAATCATCAAAATTTTTAAACCCGCCTCTGATTTTATGATGACACATCAAGTGGGCTTTCATTTAAAAAAAAATTCATCCGATTTCGTGTAAAGCCTTGGATGTGCCAGATCAAAACAGGTTTAGATAAAATCAACGCGCTTTCCGCTCAGAATGGCTTAAAGTAAAAAGTCAAAAAGCAAATCAGTTCTACTCGTTAAGGCATGTCTTTTGGTGTATTAAAATGAACATGATGCATTAATTGCTACTAAAAAAAATTGGAAACAGATTTGCAAATTTCGCTAAATTTTCAAAAATGCCATAAAATTTTTGCAATTTATTTTTTATAAACCCGCCAGTGATTTTTTTATGTAAACTCCTAAAAAACTCGGTTTACGCAAGAGTCCACCAAATTTCGAATGAAACCGCGAATGTGCCTCGCGAAAAACTGGTATTTTAAAAAAATTACGTTTTTTCTTTCGAACTTTGATCTGCTGAAACTCCTTAACTATTCGTGGCACATTAACGGGATTAATTCCAAAATATTAAGAATTACAACAGCTACCAACTCTAGTTCAACTTTTTTAATTTTATAGAGGGGGCCGAAATCCCTGATCAAAAAACCTCGAAAATTTAAAAACTCTTAATTTTTGGTTTCAAAACTTAACCGTCTTATAACTTCTTACCAAGCGCTGAAGCATCTATCAAGCCAACATTAAAATAATCTTTTATATGTACTGACTTTGTGTTATGCCGGAAAAGATTGAAATATAAGGAGAACTAAAAAAAAATGCGAAAGAAGTTAAAAACTATGGATTATTTCAAGCCATTTTTATCGATTTTTCAACTTTAACCCTCTGTAACTTTTACGGATAAAGTGGGGTAATCCTTAAACATTGCTCAGTGATGGTTCAAGGTCTTGTTTACACAACTGCATTTACAGTTTTTCTAAATTCCAAAAACTGCCGGTTTTTTTAAACATTTATTTCAGTTTCACTGAGTTGAAATTTAAAAAAGATTTCATGATATATATTATTGATCAGTGATTAATTCTAAGACGTCTGTCCGTCTGTAGGGGACACGATACAGTCCAAAATAAAAGAGCTAGACATTCGAAGTTTGGCACGAATATGTCTTATATTCCTAGGCAGCTTAAGTTCGGAAATGGGCAAAATTGGACCAAGCGGAAAAAAGTTCCCCCTAGGAGAACTAAACCAACCTCTGAAAAATGGTATTTTTTTGCAGGGTTTTTTGAACTTTTTTTAAGCAAATGCAACATTTTTATGTCAGAGGAAGCTCAAAAACCTTCATGTGGACCCAGCGGATAAAAAAAGTTTGACCCGCCCCTTTTTTTGGGCGTGTATATAAAAAATTGATTTTAATAATGATTAATTGGTTTAAATAATTGCATGAATCATAATAAATCCATTTTATAATATCTATCGCAAGAGGAATTTGTCTCCCACCAAACCCCCAAAACAACCCCCGTCCCCCACCAAAAAAAAAGACTCCCCTCAATTTTTTTATGCTTTTTTTTACATTTTGGAGGGTATAAAAAATTTAACACTCTCTGTTGTTTTTATAATAAAATTATTTCTAAAAAATGGTACTTTAAGAAAAAGTACTTTTATAAGATGGCAAGTAAATAAAATTTTTATCAAGAAAATGCTACAACCTGCGGAGAACTTTTTTATGAACAAGTTTCCAAGAATCTAAAAAATCTCAGAATCTGAGAATTTTTTCTAGTGGAAAAATGTTATAGAGTCTGAGAATTGGCCACCTGAGAAGCTCTGCTTTTTAGACATTTTCAAATTATATACACACAATTGTATACTCAATTGCTGCATTATTGTTTAAAAAATGTTTTTGTTATGAGTGAAAATATGTCTACCAAAATTATATTTTGAAATTATTAACATTTCCCAAAAAATGTCAACCCAAAAATCATTTGCATTTGACAATTTAGTTGATCCTTTTTTTGGTTTTTTGGTATCCTGCATACACGTGTTTTAGTAGTATGATTTAATTATTTTGATAAATTTTATTACTGCACAAATGTATTTTTTTTTTTTTCTATATTTTGTGAGTTTTTATGCTGAATCCTTATTATTTTATTTTGGGTCCCTTTAACGCAGTGTTAAATAGTGTGGAAATGGAGTGTTGATAAATAAAACATATTCAAATTTTGAACCTTTTTTTCTATAATTTTGTCAACCTTAAAATTTTATGGAAAAATTATACAAAATTTTTTAAAGCATGAAATTTTTATAATTTAATAATGCAACCCTTAGTTTTTGTAATTTTCTATAGCAAAAAAAAGGATTAATAAATACTCGTACTCAATGTTTGTTTAAGGAATTTTCAAAATTAGTTGTTATATAATACTTATTACTTTTACAATCATAAATCAACACGCTAATTATTATAATGAGGCAACACTACTAATACTACAACTGTGAAGGTACACTGAAAGGAAAAATATGTGATAAAATTAAATTTTAAAATGTTAACAAAATAATATTAACAAATATTATTTAGAATATTAACATTTTTACAAAAAAGAAGAATAACTTCAAACATTTTGCAAATTTAAAATAAGCAGAACTGAATGGTAAATGAGAAATGAAAGTTTCCCTCATCAGCGCTTTTCGATAGGCACACTAAATGTGTGTCGGAATAAAATCTCAGCAAATATGATTAAAAAGTCAATTCAGTTTAAATCTTGTGGTGAAATGTTCAAATTTGTTTTACAAAAAAATGGTTATCCACCTTACTGTTCATTTTATATATCACAAAAACTTTTCTTTAACTGTAATTAATGTAATAACGTGTAAATATATTTACGCAATGTAATATGTATGTCTTTATACCCTTTTAACTACAAGATACAATTAAAGGTGAAATATTAATTTATGACCATAATGCGCAAAAATAACGCTAATGTTGGTATATGATGATGTATGGGTGCGTAGTAAATACCAATTAGTTTAAAATGGCACTGAATTCGCGTAATTAAACACACCTGATGTCGCTGTTACTCCTCCTCAACTTTATGCATTTAATTGTAAACAAACAATATTATGATTTTATTACAGTAATAATTTATAAGGAATTATTGTTAGGGAATTTGAAAAGATTGTGATTTTTGTTTTGATTCTAGGATATTTTTTCGTATTGAAAAATTCTTAGAATCTAAAAAAATTTTTCGTATAGAAAAATTCTCAGATTTGGAAATTTTTTCGAATACAAAAATTCTTAGAAAAATTGTCAAGTTCTGAAAAATTTTTTACACACATAGACAAGTTTTCAAATGTTGGGACTCGCCTTTTTGCGCAGCAGATCAGTACTACACTGATAGAAATTTGTACATAACAATAATGAAAATCTACATTAATGTTATGAAAAATTACGATAAAAAGGAACCTATGTAGGGTTTCATTGAATTAATGAAATAGGTATCTTAAAAAAACGTAATTACAAGAACTAGTTTCATTAAATTAATGAACATTGTACATACAAAATATAAATTATATTTTATGAAAATTTTTCATAACTTTAATGAAAAAAGTATTTAATTGTTATGAAATATTTTCATTGAATAAATCCTACTTTTTATTTTTAAATGAAATATATGTATGAAATTGTAAAGATCTTTTTAGAGAATTAAAAATAATAAAAAAATGGGTTTTACTTGGTTTTCTCGCACAAAATTTTACTCCAACTTTAAATTGTAATACATTATTAAAACCACGAAGTAATATAAAACAGCGCGAATTTAGTAAATATAAAATTAATAATTTACTTTTTCATAAAAGTCTGAAAAAATCACAAAATAACCAAATTAAAAAAACACAGCAAATTTTATAAGAAAAACTTTAAGAATATATTTAATGAAACTACGAAATCTAATGAATCAAAATTAATGAAAATCTTGCACAATGTGTATGAAATTTCATTCAGCATATGAAAAATTTCATTGTTGTAATGAAACAACGTTAATGAATTCCATTCATTAGTGATATGAAGCGTTTTTCTATCAATGTACCCTAGAGACCCCTTGATCTCAAAATTTACAAAATTTTGACATGATAATACAAAATTTGACATTTTAATCCAAAAAAAAATTTTGCTTTAGCAATTTTTTTATGTTTAAATCATGTTGTTAACTCATTTGTTCCACTTAAACGAAACACAAAACGAAATCTTTTGTACACAGAAAAAAATAAAATAAAAATTTGAGTAAATTTTTAATACTATTGAGTAAAAAATTACTCAATTTTGCACCAGTAAATGATTTAATAGTATTGAGTAAATTTTTAATAAAAATTTATTAAATGTTTGCCAAAAAAATTTGAGTAAATTTTTAATTGACACAATTAATTGCAGGAACAGAATAAGAATCACCACCTTTTAAAAACAGAACAAGTTTTATTTCACATCGGCGCCGGCCACCGGTTTAATCTGCCAAACCGTATGGAAAAAGTCGTGCCGGGCTTATTCTGTTTCTACTCTAAAAAAAAAAAGTTTAAAAAATTTCATATTTTTTTACAAAAAAAAACATGTTTTTTCAAACTTTACCAAATATATTTTTGTCTTAAAGACATAAAAATTTTTTATAAAGATGATTACAAACTTTCATGTATATATACAAAAAACTATAAACTAAACGAGAATTAAAAAAACTAAGGAAATTCCAAAAAAAAATTAAAAAAGCTATTAAATTCTTATTAAATTATTTACTCAATTTGTTTTTAAATTTTTGAGTAAATTTTTAATTGCGTCAATTAAAAAATTACTCACAACTTTTTTTTAAATTTAAACAATTGATTACTCAAATTGTTTTTCCCCATATTTTTTTCTGTGTATATTCTACTAAATTTATTGTGGCACGTAAAGTCATTACAATTATTTATGATGTTTTAAAACAACAATATGCGAAAATACACTAAAATATCTTCTTACTGCAATTCATTATACGTGTTGTTCTCTCGACACAAAAACAGATGGCGAAATCATGTAGACAAGAAAAAAATCTACGCACGATTTATTATCTAAATAAAGATTATTATAACTAATAAAGTTAATACACCTTGTTTTTTCTAAAAGGCCTACAAAATAGAAAAATTAATAATTTTCTTAATATCCTTAACAAAAAAAACAAAATGAAGATAAACAGAAACAGGAACCAAACGCCATTCAACCAGTCCGGACTTTTAAGCGTAACATTATAAATGATTATATTTCTCAAATTTAAAAAAACTAGTAAGAAAGTTATAGTCGGTCAAGACCGACCATATGATACCCTACACCAGTGTTTTCCGGAAAATGGGTACCAAGTCCAAACATGGACCGATTGGATCTGTCTTTTGTAAGATCTTTCTTTAGTGTAGAAAACACACAGAGATAAAATTTTAATGGAATTGGTTTGTTTTTTATCAATAGACCGATTTAACTGAATATCGGTCGAAATTTGTATATGGGTTACTAAGTCCAAAAATGGTCCAATTATATTCCGATTTGATTAGGTTACTAAAGTACACGTTTTACACCTAAATATAAAATTTTTATCAAATATTTCCATTTATATGAATTTTGAGGGAACTATGTGAATATCTGGAGAGTGCTTTGTATGGGGACTACCAGAAGGACTGACCCAATTTTTTTAAAATTTGGAATTATGATGATTTGATTACCTGCTAAATTTCAAAGCAATATCTATTTTAATACGGTTATTAGAGTCATTTAAGCCGAATCCAAAGGGGGCGTTTTTATGGGGGCAAGGTCTCAACTTTTCTCCAATTTCAATAGGCTTCGTCCTGGGGCCAAAGATGCTTAAGTTTCAAATTCAAAGTCAATTGATTGAAAATTGCGTATCGTGCTTAAACCGATAGATGGACAGACGGACATCGCTAAATCGACTCAAAAAGTAATTCTGAGTCGATCGGTATACTTGAAGGTAGGTCTAGGACCAATATTTCGGGTAGTTACACTCAAAAAAATAAACTGGTAAAACGCCTGGTAAAATGCCTTGTAATCCCGTTCTACCAATATTTAACAATTTTCCTTGTTTTTTAACAAAAAATCTTGTACTTTGCTCAAACGAGAACTACAGTTTTATTGGTAATTTTACAAGTTTATTTTCGTAATTGTATTCTACCATTTTGAAAGGCTATTTTACAAAAAAAACTGTAATTTTACAACAAAGTTTTTATTACGAGGATTCTAGTTGAATTACAAAAAAAAACTGTTATTTTACAAAAATTTTGTTATACGAGGATTTATATTGTTGTATTTTTTTTTTTTATTGAAAAATATTAAAAAAAAAAAGTTGACAATATTTTGAAAAATTTATTACGAGGATTTTAGTTAATTTACAAAAATAAACAGTTATTTTACAAAAATGATTTTATTTCGAGGATTTATGTTGTTTAACAATTTTTTTTTGTAAACTTACCATTTTGGTTTGTAAATTTACCATTTTTTTAAACATAATTACCAGTTTTTCTTGTAAGTTTACCATTTTTTTTTTATTTTTCCGGTTTTAAACCAATATTTTTACCAATAAAATTGGTTATTTTACCAAATTTTGGCGCATTCAAAATTACGAGGAAATCCTCGTAATTTTACGAGAATTTTACCTACGTCATATTTTACGAGAATAGCCTTGTAAAATCACGAGATTTTTTGGTAACTTTACAAGGTTTTTTTTTTGAGTGTACAAACATCAGCACAAACTCATTATACCCTGTACCACAAAGTGGTGTAGGGTATAAAAACGAGTACAAAAGTCGTTCTTGCCAAATGTAATGATGCCCTACACAATTGAACAAATATTGCTAAAAATTTTATTTGAAAAAAATTAAAAAAAAAAAAAAATTGTGAAAAAGTAGTAAAAGACATTAATTTTAAGAAAAATAAATTTCACGCAAAAAAAATTTTGGTTTTAAAAAATCCGTATTTTTTATACCCTCCACACTCAGAGAAAAATGCTTCATAATATTTTTGACATGGTTTCATAAATATTTTTATCACAAAAATTCATTATTTTTATGAAACCTTCATAAATATAATGAAGTTTTATGAAAAAAGTCTATGAAATGCACTTCATAAAATTTCATGATTTCATAAAAAAAATCATAAACGTGTCATATGATTTTTTGTAATATGATTGGGGCAAAACAAATATAGCTCCTTATTTTAGTTCTTCCAATGTAAATATCATAAATTTTATTTCTAAAAAAAATTATGCATTTGCTTTTTTAACGAAACATTTCATAAATACTATGAAACATTTTTATAAATATAATGAAACGTGTCATTAAAGTTCGTCCAATGTAACTGTGTCATTAATATTATGAAATGTTTTATAAATACTATGAAACATTTCATAAAAATAATATTACTTTTGTAAGTATTTTATTATAATTATTGAACTATTTCATAGTACCAATGAAGTGGTTCATAAATACTATAAAATTGTTTCCTAATAAAATATTAAATAAAAAAATTAATTCCATAAAATGTTACATCGTATTTATGAAACATGTCATTATATTTATGAAGAGTTTAATAAAAGTTTATGAAATTTTTCATAAATATAATATGAAACCTTTCATAAATATAATGAAAAAATTCATTAATATTAACCCTATAAAAAATTATGTTTTATTGTATTTATGCAACTGTTACATTGGACGGACTTTAATGATTTTCATTATATTTATGACAGTTTTCATTAATATAATGAAGCTTTTTCTTTGAGTGCACTCTAGTGATAGAGGGTATAAGTTTGTCATTCCGTTTGTAACATCTCGAAATATTGGTCTAGGACCCCATAAAGTATATATATATTCATGATCCTCGATCGATTTTAAGACGATCTAGCGATGTCCGTCCGTCTGTCTGTCTGTTGAAGACACGCTTACTTTTGAAAGACTAAACGGAGGCTCCTGAAGTTTGGCATATATGTTGGTCATTTACCTGCCCGAGTAAAAAAGTTTTGATATAATCATATAGTTTTTTATATAATTGTATATAAATAGATCCATCGTTTGATCCCAAAAATGGAGTATCTAAACATACATATTTATATCTTATTAGATCAAATTTGATATAATTAGATATAATTAGATCCCAAAAATGGAACCCCGAGTAAAAAAGATCATATATATTCATATAAAATTATATAAAGCCATCATATATAATCATATATAGTTTAATGCGAAAAATGAGTCGATAAAACGATATAAAAACTTATCAAATTTGATCAAATCTGATCACATTTGATATAATTTTAATATAATTTTATATAGTTATATGCGAAAATTGGACCCTTTTTTGTATAAAATTGATGCAATTATATATAATTAAATATATTTATATATAAGAAAAAAATGTTTTCCCCCAAATCGCAAAAAATTGACAAAAAAATTTGTTTCCAGGACTTAAAAATTTTCAAAAATATTTTTAGGACTTCGAAAATTTAAAAAAAAAAAAACATCTGGACTTAGAAAATTTTTTGAATTTTTTTTTTCAATTTTGCATCAGTCGTAAAATTTTTGGACTTAGAAAAATTATCAAAAGTTATATTAAATTATATGTAAAGGACTTAGATTTTTTTTTTTTTTAAATTTTACTCATATAAGATAACATATAATTTAAAAACAGTTGCATAAAGTTTTATATAAAATTTCTTCAAATATTTTGTTTTATCAAATTATATAAAAAAGAAGACAGAATTTTAAAGTTCATATGTAATTATATAAACGAACTTTAAATCATATGTTATTATATAAAAGTCAATATTTTCTGTTATATAATTTTATATAAGAAACAAATTAGAAGTGCAAATATATAAAATCACATATGATGCAACAAAAAATACATATAGTTTTACAAAATAATATATGTACACAGAAAGAAATAAAAAAAAAATTTGAGTAAATTTTTAATACTATTGAGTAAAAAATTACTCAATTTTCCACCAGTAAACGATTTAATAGTATTGAGTAAATTTTTAATAAAAATTTATTAAATGTTTGCCAACAAAATTTGAGTAAATTTTTAATTGACACTATTAAGTGCAGGAACAGAACAAGAAGCACCACCTTTTAAAAATAGAACAAGTTTTATTTCACATCGGCGCCGGCCACCGGTTTAATCTGCCAAACCGTATGGAAAAAGTCGTGCCGGGCTTATTCTGTTTCTACTCTAAAAAAAACAAAGTTTAAAAAAATTTCATATTTTTTTACAAAGAAAAAAAACATGTTTTTTCAAACTTTACCAAATATATTTTTGTCTTAAAGACATAAAAAAATTTTATAAATATGATTACAAACTTTCATGTATATATACAAAAAACTATAAACTAAACGAGAATTAAAAAAACTAAGAAAACTCCAAAAAAAAATTAAAAAAGCTATTAAATTCTTATTAAATTATTTACTCAATTTGTTTTTAAATTTTTGAGTAAATTTTTAATTGCGTCAATTAAAAAATTACTCAAAACTTTTTTTAAATTTAAACAAGTGATTACTCAAATTGTTTTTCCCCATATTTTTTTCTGTGTATATATAAAACTATATATAATTATATATGATCTTTTTTACTCGGGTCGGTAAAATTAATCTGATTTGATATTAAAGATAATATTAGCTCTAATAAGATATAATTATATATTATTATATCTTATTAGATCCCATCTTTTATAATATCAAATTAGATAATATTTACCGTTCCATTTTTGGGATCTAATTATATCTTATTATCTTACTTTTGATCTAATAAGATATAACCATATATTTTTGGATCCTCCATTTTTGGGATCAAATGTTATATGGCACCGTATTATTTTTTTTTAGTCGGGTGGTCAGGTTGGTATTGCAATCCAGCGAAATCGGTCCAGTGATTCAAATGTTATGATCAAAAGACTGAATTTCGGCAAGGGCTTTTCGTGAATTTACGAGATAAAAAAATACGCTAACTTTTGAAAGCTGAAGCTTGGCATATAAATTTTCCGTTCCCCAGGCCTCGTTCGTATTGAATTTCAGCCAAATTGGTCCAGTGGTTCAAAAGTTAGCAGCAAAACCGTGAATTTCAGATTAGTTTCACCTTCAATTCACGTATTTTTTACAACGTATCTTTGTCACTCAAAAATATTTTTACACTAAAAAAAATACACTAGAAAAAAATTTTACACTCAAAAAAATTTTTGTAAATTATTTTTTTTTTCGATCGAATTTAACTTTTCTACTTGTTTTTTTTTTTTTAAATATGTTTGTACTTGTTTAAATATCATTCAGAATCCAATTCTGTTTATATATATCAACCTGCAGACAAATTGAAACATTTTGTATTTTAAGGTTATGTAGAGTATATCAAAATTTTCGATGTGTTGTTACATTTTCGTTTATAACTTTTTTAACCGCTAAACCGATATCGTTCAAACGCAATACCTAGCTTATCAGGTCAACGCAAAGTAAATATGTTAATTTTCAGTCATATCTGCGTAAAATTTTTACCACGATCGCCATTTTAACAAACAGCCTAACTAGAATGTCTAAGAATGAGGTCTCAGACCGATATTTCGATGTGTTACAAACGTTACGACAAACCTCTATCACTAAAGTGGATGGTATAAAAAACAAGCAAAAAAGTTAAATTCAGCCTTGCCGAATGTAGTGATACCCTCCACAATTTCAAAAAGATTATTGCAAAAAACTTTATTTAAAAAGAAATTACTTTTGAAAAAAAAAATTTTTTTTGAAAAAAAAAAAAAAATTTCGCGAAAAAAAATTTTGGTAAAAAAATCCGCGATTTTTTTTTTTTTTTTGTGTTCGTACTTGTTTAAATACCGTTTGGTGTTCAATTATGTTCACCTATGCCAACCAGAAGCCGAATTAAAGCATTTTGTGTTTTTAGGTTATGTTGAATGTACTGAAATTTTTGAGGTATGCTTACATTTTCATTCATAACTTTTGAACCGCTGAACCGATATCGCTCAAATGCAATACCAAACTTCTCGGGAGAACTTCCAATAAATATGTTAAGTTTCAGTCATCTCTGTGCAATATTTTGCCCGCGACAGCATTTTCAACAGACAGACAGACGGACAGACGGACAGACGGACAGACGGACAGACGGACAGACGGACAGACGGACAGACGGACAGACGGACAGACGGACATCGCTAGAATGTCTTAAAATCGATCGGGCATCATGAATATATATACTTTATGGGGTCCCCGATCGATATTTCGATGAGTTACAAACAGAATGACAAACTTATATATACCCTCTATCACTAGAGTGGAGGGTATAAAAACATTTTGCATTAGTGTAAATTTTAAAGATAACATAGTTGAAAGTACACGAGTGGTAAACATTATTTTGATATACAACTGTATTCCAGCTGTCGGTTTTTTTGGTAATTTTAAAGCCTTAGTAAAGAAGAAATACCAGGCCAACCCAAGACAACACCAACAGATAGAACACACGTTCGAGAAAAAAAATGCTGCCTTCACTCGCGCCTTGTTATAACATTAAATATAATTGCAAATATTTTCGCGCATTAATCGAAAAACATTGGTTAATGTCATGTTTTTTTTTTTGTGAAAATAGGAAGTTAGAGGGTGAGAAAGGTGGATAAAAATTTGTATGACTTCCTTTTTCTTACAGTCATTGAAATAATCATGTTGTTTTCTTTAACGCAAAATGTATTTCTTTATTGTCTGTGAAATTATTATTTATGGCCGGGGAAATGAATGAATGAAAGAAAAAAAAAAAACATTCATTCATTGATGATGACTTGACTTAATGTCTACAAGGTTAAGAAGAGGCCCAGTAGGAAACTTGATAGGAGGTAGTTTTTAAAAAAATTTACTATGGTACTTTTTCTATTTCTTGAAATAATGGTCTTAGAAACTTGAAACTTACACAGAAAAAAATAAGAAAAATATTTGAGTAAATTTTTAATAGTATTGAGTAAAAAATTACTCAATTTTGCACCAGTAAACGATTTAATAGTATTGAGTAAATTTTTAATAAAAATTTATTAAATGTTTGCCAAAAAATTTGAGTAAATTTTTAATTGACACAATTAAAAATTTACTCAAAATTTATCAATTTATTTTTTTAAAAAGTTTAAAAAAGTTTTAATTTTTTTTTACAAAATAAAACAAAAACTTGTTTTTTCAAACTTTACCAAATATAATAATGTCTCAAAGACAGGAAAATTTTATACAGACGATTATAAACTTTCATATACATATACAAAAAACTATAAACTAAACGAGAATTCAAAAAACTATGAGAATTAAAAAAAAAAATAAAAAACTATTAAATTTTTATTAAATTATTTACTTAAATTTTTTTTAATATGTTTGAGTAAATTTTTAATTGCGTCAATTAAAAAATTACTCAATTTTTCTTTTTAAATTTAAACAAGTGATTACTCAAATGTGTTTCCTCCATATTTTTTTCTGTGTAGAATAAAGGATTCTCTAGCCGAAAAAAATATTCAGAATAAGTACTTTTTGGGAAATCCGATTCAAAATGGGGTAAAAAGTGTACTTTGGTACAATATCTATCTCCTAAAATAGTGATCTAAAAACTTGTAATTTGAAATGTTTTTTTTTTTAATTAAACCAATACTCAGGTGATGTCCCCTACTAATGCTGTGAATTGTATTGATCAGGAAAATATGGTATGGCAAGGATATTTGGTTTGAATTTTTATAAGTTATAAGTGACAGGAAAGACCTCTGTGGAGTGTTTACTCCACAGAGGAGAGTTTATTCGGCTGGATAAAGCTGGTAAGGATATTCTGGAGATCAGATGGAGTGAAGTAAGTCTTGCACCGTTTCAGAAAACCAAGACACTTGAATGCCTCTTTCGACGCTTGAAATACCTGCTTGTTCCAACGGACATCACACTCAATACCTATACCATCGATAGATACAGATGACAGATGCTAATTCCGCGGCGCGCCTGTTGGTTAATATGCAACGTTGGGTCTTGCTTGCATTAAAATCGATCTTATTCGCTCGACTCCACTCAGAACCGACACCAACGTTCAGATATAAACGCCAACTGGTCTCTAAAAGATTGACCGATACGGAAGCCATACTGTCGATCATTTAAAATTGAATTGTTCTCTAAATATTTCATAAGATGGTAGTTAATCATGATCTCCATCGCTTTGAAGAGCCCAGAGCGAATTGCGATTGTTTGGTAATTTTCAGTGTTGACAACCTTCCAGCATGAGGAAAAGAGCCACACACGGCACGAAGAGCTAAAAAGGTTTGCCAATGGACTTTCCAACGTAGAAGAGCACTGTGTTAGCACCAGTGCTAAAATGTCGTCCGGCCCCAGTAACTTATTTACGTTGAGAACTGCAAGGAACCTTTTGACTGCACGGGCCCGAAAGAAACACAGTGCAACAGCACATTTAGGGCCTCAACCAAACCAAGACAGTTTGAAAGTACTTATGTGTAATAGTAAAAACTCCAAAGGGTTTAGCTCTGTAACTTCTCAAATTTTTTTTATAGCCCACTGAATTTTTCAGTTTTTTTTTCAAAGGCGTTTGAAAAAAGGCGAAAAAACTAATGTTAATGTTCTTTTAAACTTAAAATAGTGTTGGGAAGTCTTCAATAGAATTTTATGGGGAACATTTTTCTGGAGTACGCTAAACCTCTATCTCCCGTTTTTATGGGTCATTTACGTCATTTTTTAAGAAATGGCTCAGAAACCTACTAAGGCGTGCGTTTAAAGGGTTAAAATGTTCAACGATTATTTTCAGCATCAAATTTCACGGGGGGTTACTGAAGGCAGAAAGTTCGACCAGTATACGAAAAATGCATAAAAAAGGTTAATTGTAAAGTATTATTAACTTTTTACATTTTTTCCTATATTTGTTAGTAACAATTGTATACAATTTCTGGCAAATATATAAAAAAAATAATGACACTTTACAATTTATGATGTTTCTGCATTTTTTTATCGAACTTTCTGCCTTCAGTAACCCCTAATGAAATTTGATGCAGAACATATTCTGCATTTCTTAAGAAAAGTACTTAAATGACCAATAAATACGGCAGATAGAGGGTTAATATATTTTAGAAAAAAATTCCCCACCAAATTCTATTGAAGACATCCAAACACTATTTTAAGCTCAAAAGAACAGTTATAATTATTTTTTTGACTTTTTTCAAACGAATTTAACAAAAAATTAAAAATTCAGTGGGCTATAAAAAAAATTGAAACGTTACAGAGCAAAACTCATTGGGGGTTTTACTACTGCATACAAGTACTTTCAATCTGCCTTGGTTTGGTTGAGGCCCTAAGAAGTGAACCTTCAATTGTTTCACAGTGTTATCAAGATCCATTTATGCAAAAATTCAAAAAGGTACTTTTAGTCCGAACTAGTCCCTTTTACAAAAAATACCATTTTACTACTTTTTGGTACTCTGTATCTAAAAGCAGTGTTCATGTACCTATTTTTATCAAAAAGTACTGTTTTAATACTTTTAATCAAAAATTACTGTTCATGTACTATTTGTCAAAAAGTACTGTTTTGGTACTTTTTTAAAATATAATATTTTTTACTATCCTCGCACATATTTTTTTAAAGTTTTTTTTGTGCTTTTTATAAAAAAGTATTTTTTGGTAATTTTTATTTAAACAAAAAAATCCAAATTTAGTACTTTTTACGAAAAAGGACTACTTTGGTACTTTTTATTCAAAATACTTGTTTGGTACTTTTTACCAAAACATACTATTCAGGTTTTTTTATCAAAAAGTAATATTTTGGTACTTTTAATTAAAAATTGTTAAATAGATGATTTTCCAAAACGAAATCTCCATTTTATAAATATTTTATTAAAAGTTTTCAAATGTAAGGAGAAAAATATAAAACAATTACCGAAATTTATTGAAAATTAGTAACCGATTATGGCCAATGGGCTAGGTTATAGAAAATTAAATAAATAAATACTAAAATACTAGAAAATAAATCACCAAAAATCCATTCAATGCATGCAAAATGTACTTTATAAAAAAAAAACGAAATACTCCTTTTTACAAAAATTACTATTTTGGTACTTTAAAAAAAAATTCCAAAATACTCCTTTTTGGTACCTATATGACCAAGTACTGCTCAGGTACAGATTGAAAAATGGGGGTATGAAAATTATAAAATTGTGAAAAATTTGTTTGCCAAATGCATTCGATTCTTGATTATTCGACTTTTGAAGTGCATTCGATTTTTCGAAGACGTAATTAAGGAATGAAATTTTTCGGAGCTCACATTTATAGCCATGTTTCCAATCTGTCGAGTAGGTACACCATGGCGTATACGTGATATTATTAAGTATACGAGCCATGTACTGAATTAACAATAATGATTTATAAAAAAATCATCCTAAATTAAAATTAATTAATAATAAAGTTACATTTAAAAAATTTCGCCTTTAATTCATTTTTCCTACTGGGAATTTTTAGAAAACTTTAACAAACGGATATTAGTCGAGTATTTCTATAGAAAGATACATACTACAGATACAAGTTTTGAACATCAACCTGAAACACGTCGATGGTAATAAAATTGAATTATAGCTTTTGTGGGGGGTTTTCATAATAATAATAATAAAAGTTAATGTTAATGTGAAGTTTGTTTCATACTTAAAAAAGTTTTCCCTATGATAAAAAAAAAAAATAACTTAACAAAATTGGAAGACGATGAAAAATCGTAGGAATCCTTTAATGCTTGTTTAAAATGGCAATTAAACAAATGCCAACAAAATTTTCTTAAATTCATAACTACAATTTACATTCAAAGTAAAGTTAATTAACACAAAGCACACTAAAAACTGATTGGCTCTTTGTGGGAATAACAATAAAAGAGATTTCCTATTTCGTCTATGAACACTTTTTTATTGTACATTTTTGGCATTAAGTGGCCGAGATTGAACAGCAATTAATTTGCATTTTTAAATTGCAATTTAACCCAAAAGGATTATTAGAATTAAACAGGGTTAGAATAACTAAACTGCCAGAAGCAGTAGTAACTGAAAACAACGAATAGTGTAGTTTTAAAAATGAACAAAACTCAGAGTCGTTCACTTGCTACTGCTACTACTACACGCACATTTTGGTGGTGTAGTTATAGCAGTAGTTTTTTTTTGAAATTGTTTAACTCTTCAGTTGATAGTTTTGTTGTAGTTTTAAATTTAGAAAAAAAGCAAGCAGTTGAAAACAACACACAAGACCAAGGATGGGTACCAATTCGATAAAAGTATTGGTATTGGTATTGGTTTTTAAAATTATATTAGTATTGGTATAGGTATTGGTTTTCATTTTTTGTTGAATTGGTATAGGTTTCGGTATTGGTTTTGAATTATTTAGGTATTGGGTATTGGTATTGGTTTTAGCCTCGAATCGGTATCGGTTTTTAATAAGTATTGGTATTTATCTTATATCGGTTTTGGTATTTGTATGCAAAAGGTTTTGTCGTTAATATTAATTAATTTAACGTAAGTCGCCCTTCTGTCCCCCCAACGGTGCACACTGGGGCGAGATGGTAGGTTTTTTGGCCAAAAGTCTCTACAGGTCGTAAATGTTAACCGAATTTTTTTTTTTGAAATTCAGAATATAAGCCTATATTAAGGTAATAAATAAGTGCCTTGAAAGTTTTTGAAATCGGACCTACAAGGAAACTATTTCAGGGTGGACACTTCATTTTAAATAAAATTTACAGATGTTATAGATCAATGGTTCCCAACCTTTTTTACGTCACGCCCCACTTTTAAGTTAAAAAAAATGCCTTGTCCACCCTACACTAAAGAAAAATTTAATAATTTTTCTAATTTTTGTTTCTAATGAAAAATTACTACTGGTTTAGCAAAGTTTTTGTAAAATAAGCATTTAAACTGAGTTTTTAGTAAAAACTTTTAACAATTTACAAAATTTCTGTAGTTAATTTTGCTAAAAAAAGAGTTTTTGTGGTTAATTTGACTAGAAAAAATCTTGAAAATTTGCTCGTTGCCCCCCTGGAACCTTCAAATTGCCCCCCAGTGGGGCGAGAATCAAAGGTTGGGAACCATTGTTATAGATGAAACAAATGAAGAGAAACTTGTCTTTTGTTTATGTATCTGAATTAGAGGTGGTCTGTGGTCCCGTAATTTGCGTGACTCAAAAAACCACGTGATTCAGGCGAGAGCGATTTTTATTTAAATCACGTGGTTATAGAGTTATTTTCATTTAAATTAAGTACTATATTAGGGTAATAAATAAGTGACTTGAAACTTTTTGAAATCGAACCTACAAGGAAACTGTTTCAGGGTGGACACTTAATTTTTAACAAAATTTACAGATGTTATAGATGAATCAAATGAAGAGGCACTTGCCTTTTGTTTAAGTATTTGAATTGGAGATGGTCTCTGGTCCCGTGATTCACGCGTGAGCGTGAGTGATTTTCATTTAAATCATTTGGTTATAGAGTGATTTTCATATAAGTCAAGTAACTATATTAAGGTAATTAATAAGTGCCTTGAAACTTTTTGGATTCAGACCTACAAGGAAACTTTTTCAAGGGTGGACACTTCATTTTAAATAAAATTTACAGATGTTATAGATTAAACAAATGAAAAGACACTTGTCTCTTGTTTATGTATTTGAATTGGAGATGGTCGCTGGTCCCGTGATTTGCGTGACTCAAAAAAGTGATTTTCATTTAAATCACGTGATTGTGAGTTGAAAAATTCTGATTGAGTGTCCAGAGAGTGAGTCGAATTTTTGCGTGAGGGATGTTTTTTTTTTTTTTTGAAAAGCCTCTTTAAAAAAAATATATATTTTTTAGCAGTATTTGCATTCAGAATGAAGTCAAACTTTAAACTAAATAGTACATGCTTAACCAATTTTTGACAAAGATTCATTTTTTTTTTTTTGGAAAAAGGTACCTATTTAGTAAAATTAGCACCGGCTGATCTCAAAACTCTTGTAAAAAAATTTTAATGTTCCGTTATTCCAGAAAAGCCTGTATTTCAACTTTTTATGCAATTTTAATATTTGGATTTATTTGCTATTTTATTAATTTATTTCGTTATTTTCAAAATAAATAGTTTCAAATGTTTCAATTAGTGGAATTTGATAATAAATAAAATCTAAAAAAAGTAATATTAATTAATAAAAAAATTAAAAGCCTAAACTAAAAAAATGCAAATTTTTCGTTTTTGCTTGAAACAATTTCTGTGCTGATGCACATTGCATTTAATGCACATATAAATTCCGGTGATCAAGGGGAGATATTTTTTAATTGCAGAAAGATGAGACTTAACATTTGTAACAAAATATACCTGAACTTCATCCTTTTCATACATAAATATTTTTTTGAAAAAGGTGATCGAAATGGGCTATCATGCAGGGGGCCCCTTTTTCAATTTTAGATTTTTTGCCAATTGCGATTACACTGGTAAATTTTTTTGCTTATATGGGGTTCACACTTACGACCTTAAACAAGTTGTTTAACAAAACACCAGTAACAGAATAAAAACGTAATGAATACAGAAAAAATAATTTTTGAAACACGTAGCCCTTAAACTCTCAAAAATAGCAAGTGTGAACTGCACATTATGTGTTCTTAAATTCTTATATAATATGACTGTGCCTCTAATAAAACAATAAAAATTTTTTTCTGGATTCTGGTGTTGTGACATAAAATTTTGTAACGTCTGCTTGATTAAAATTTTGGAATTTCCAAAAAAGGACATTAGTATTTTTTTACAACGCAAAGAAGAGTGCAGTGACATTCAATGTGCATATATCAAATATTAACAATGTTTGCAAAAGAAAAAATTTCATCACAGAAAAGGTCTACATTTTTTAAGATCTACTTTTATTAGGGGTCATAAAAACCGTGACAAAAAATATTTCTTTTATGTTTTTATGGCTTTTAAAATTCAAGTAGCTAACTCCTTTTTGTTATGTGACATTGCATGCAAAGGATTACTGATCGATGTAACATCTTTTGCAATTCGTTAGTCAGGTAAAACCTAATAATGTGATGGAAAGAAAATTTTTGACGTCACAATTAAACAAACGAAAATAAGAATACAAAAAACCGAAACAAAACCGATACGAAAGTAGAAAAAAATGAATTGGTATCGGTTTGACCTTCCAACTCAGAATTGGCAAATTGCCAGATTGGGTGAGATGGAGGGCGCTCGTCGTCAAGCAGTGGTCTTGGTTAATGAGGAATCGCTTCCGCTTTTAGCCAGGACTGACGGCATTATTAGATTTGGCTTTTTTCATATAAGAGTCAATGTCTACAAGGGCGACCAGAAGCCTATTTTGGAAGCAGACAAGCCAGTGGCAGAGTCGGCTGGGGAGGAGAATCTGGAAAAGGTTGATATTCAGCTGACCGATTCTAGGCTGATGGACGATGCATCTGGCATTTTCGAAACCGAATCTGGTAACGAATGCGACCTCTGTGATGGCACGGAGGATAAAGCTGATGCCACTATGGGTGACATTCAGGACGAGGCCCATGCAGTGAGGAATTCGGAGAGTTCTGTTGCCTCCGATTCAGAACAGATGGGACACATATCTGGCTTATTCGAAACCGAATCTGGGGACGAATGCGACCTCTATGATAACACGGAGGATGAAGCCAATAACACGGTGGTGGAAAGGATGGTGGAAAAAAAGCAAGATGTTGCGGTTCCTACAAATAAACCTCCATCACTGTAAGGCAGCCTCAGCTGCACTATTGCTGCGCCTGACGACAGGAGCAGTTGACTTGGTTTTTATCCAAGAGCCCTGGGTGCGGGGTGGCAGGGTTTGCGGATTGAAGACCCCTGGATTTAAGTTGATGGTTGCCAAAGGTGAGGGCTCACCAAGAGCCTGCATCTTGGCGAAAAATGGCTTAAATATATTCTTTTTATCAACTTTTAGTGATATGGATGTTACAGCGGCTAGCTTAGAGCTTCATGGGAAATCTATTTGGCTCGCCTCTGCGTATTTTCCTAATCCGGGGCCAATACCCCCGGAGAAGGTTGGCGGTCTGATTCGGGAGTCTGAATCTAGGGGACACCAGTTACTAGTGTGCTGTGATGCTAATGCACATCATTCGATATGGGGTAGTACAGACACAAATGATAGAGGCGAATCACTTTTGGAGTTTTTGTTAAGCACTAACCTGTATATTTGTAACAAGGGTAGTGAACCAACTTTCGTTACAAGTACGCGGCAAGAGGTTCTTGACGTAACACTTGTATCAGATACATTGTCTGACAGAATTGATGACTGGAGAGTTTTGGAAGAGCATTCTTTCTCAGATCATCGCTACATTGAGTTTTTACTCAGGGAGCGTGCCCCGGTTGAGACAGTCTCTAGAAATCTGAGAAGAACAAACTGGGTGAAATATAGGGAGACTTTTTCTTTGCTTTTGGATGAAGTACCCCTATCTGAACCGCATAGTTTAGCGGAAATTGACTGTCTGGTTGACCATATAACAAATGTTTGTAATAGGTGCCTGGATGCGTCTTGCCCTTCTGCAAAGCCTAGAGGGAAAAAAAAGCCACCTTGGTGGTCAAATGAGTTGCAGACGAGCAGAGATTCCTGCAGAAAGCTCTTTAATAAGGCTAAATTTTCAAGAGCGGACGAGGACTGGTCTGCATACAGGCTGCAACTTAAGAGTTATAAAAAGATGATCAGAAATGCAAAATGTGATTCTTGGAAAAACTTCTGTGGAAACATAGAAGACGTTTCTGAGGCATCCAGGCTGCGCAAGGTTCTGGCTTCTTCTCCTTGCACCCTAGGATACCTGAAAGATCCTAATGGGGTGTGGTCTTCCTCCAGTGGAGAGTCGCTGGATCTCCTTTTAAACACGCATTTTCCGGGCAATTCCATGACGCCGTTTCAAGCTTTGGAACGTTCTGACGCCCAAGCATCTGAAATTGCTTCGGAAATAATAAATATGCCAACATTAATCTGGGCGATAAAAAGCTTCAGGCCCTATAAATCCCCGGGACCTGATGGTATAATCCCGGCTGAGTTGCAGCAAGTGTTGGACTATATAGCCCCGTTGCTGTATAATCTATACACAGCATGCATCAACTGGTCGTATATTCCTTTAAAATGGAGGGATACCAGAGTCGTATTTATCCCGAAGGCTGGGAAAAGTTCCCACACAGCTCCGAAGGATTTCAGACCAATTAGTCTGTCTTCTTTTTTGTTAAAGACAATGGAACGAATGATAGACTCATATTTGCGTAGAGTGATTGACCCGAGGTTGCTTTCGACAAAGCAACATGCATACAGCAAGGGACGATCAACGGAAACAGCTCTTCATGAGCTCGTTGGTACCATCGAGAGATCCCTTTCGGTAAAGGAGTACACTATGGTGGCCTTTCTTGATATTGAGGGGGCTTTTAATAATGTCATTCCAGAATCGATAATATTGGCATTGTCTGGTCTGGGAGTAAAGCGTGAAATCGTTTTAATGGTGGAAAACCTACTTGCCAATAGACGTATAACGTCTGAATTGGGAGCGTCCGTCATATCTCGATTTGTCAATAGGGGAACACCACAAGGAGGTGTTCTTTCGCCGCTTCTTTGGAACCTGGCACTGAATTCAATGCTACTATCTCTAGAAGCACGTGGTTGTCATGTTATCGCATATGCTGACGATGTCGCGATAGCGGTAAAGGGGAAGCATCTGCCAACATTGCGGGACATTCTTCAGGGTTCTCTGAAAGATCTGTCTAAATGGGCAAGAGACTGTGGTCTAGGAGTTAATCCCAGTAAAACAGAGCTTGTTTTGTTTACAAGGAAAAATAAGATTCCTGCTTTTGATCCTATTTCTCTGGACGGTACTGAAATCACCTTCTCAGATGGAGCCAAGTATCTTGGAGTATTTCTAGATAGGAAGCTGAATTTCAGGCGTAATATTGAGGAACGGGTGAGAAAAGCAACGATTGCTTTGTATTCCTGTAAAAGGGCCATTGGAAAACGATGGGGTTTTAGCCCTCAAGTCGTTCATTGGATCTATACAGCAGTGGTGCGTCCAATTTTGCTGTATGGAATCATTGTCTGGTGGCCTGCTTTGGAAACAAAAGCGAACTTTGTCTTTATCACGAAGGTACAGAGAATGGCGTCAATGTGCATCACTGGTGCTCTTCGTACTACACCTACGGCTGCATTAGAAATCCTCCTTCACCTGATACCCTTGGACATATTGGGTAGGCAGTATGCGGCTGCGTCGGCAATTCGACTTAATAGCACGCTGCAATGGAGGAGCAGTGATTGTGGCCATAGCGCGATCTTGAAAAAGATAACAATACCACAAAATGTGGACTGTGCTCCCTCTTTGAGCCTCTTTGAGCGCCACTTTACCACTATGATACCATCCAGGGAGTCTTGGAGGGGGGATACTCCGGGTAGTGGAGCTACCATAAATTTTTACACAGATGGATCGAGGCTGCACGAACAAGTGGGCTTTGGGGTCTATTCGGAAGAGCTTGGATTGAGCCTGGCTCGTAGATTGCCAGATCATTGCAGTGTTTACCAGGCAGAGATGCTGGCAATAAAGGAAGTGGCTGACTGGTTGAGCTGCAATGTCTTGTCTACAACCGCAGTCAACATCTATACTGACAGTCAAGCCGCGGTCAAGTCCCTGGATTCAATGTTTCTGAAAACAAGATCTGCCCTTAACTGCCGCACGTCTTTAAATGAGATGGCCAAGCAGTTTAACATACGACTCATATGGGTCCCAGGGCACAGAGACATTCCAGGGAATTGCAAAGCCGATGAGCTTGCAAGACTAGGAACTACCTTACAGGTTCCAACAGAATTGGAATGTGTTGGTATGCCTCTAGAAACTTGCAAGCAAAACCTACGGCTTTGTTCTGCGACGGAGACTAATCAAAGATGGGCAAATGGATGGACGTGTGAGACAACACGACTGATTTGGCCTTCTCTTAATCAGGGGCGCACAAGTGAGCTGATATCGCTTCCAAGAGGAGATATTTCGACGGTGGTTTCTATAATTACCGGACACTGTCTTATAGGGAAGCACGCAGAGCGGTTAAATGTGCCGTCGAATGACTTTTGCCGAAGTTGCATGGATGAAGAGGAGTTGGAAACTATCGAACACTTTATTTGCCATTGCCCGGCACTTTCTGGTCAGCGACTTGCTTCACTGGGATCTAGGGAGCTGTACGATCTTTCTGATTTGTCGGATGTCAAAATTCAACATCTAAGGAGTTTCATAAGAAGCTCAAACTGGTTTAACGACAGGGACTAGTAGGGAAACCTATTACGATCCCGTGGTATCACAATGGACCTCAGAGTCTACGTGTGTTGACGTAAAACGTCAGCAGCCACTTACAACCTAACCTAACCTAACCTATCGGTTTTTTATTGGTATTGGTTTTGAAGAATAAAAGTATTGGTTTTTAATTGGTATTGGTAGTGGGGAATCAGTTTTGGTTTTTTATCGGTATTGGTATCGCACAAATAAAGGTATTGGTTTTTAATTGGTATTGGTTTTCAATTTGAATTGGTATTAACGGGTATTGGTATCGAAAAGGTATTGGTACCCATCATTGCACAAGACTGTAGTCATTCTCAAGAAACACGAAGCAATAACTATTAGTGAAACGAAGATAACGAGAGTTTTTCTTGTTGTTGTCTTAAAAAAAAACTTAACAATGACTTCAGGCGACACAATAGAAATGTGTATTGTTATGAGTTGTTGTTAGAATTTTTTCAGTATACATATATAAAAGAAAAATAAAATGTTCGGTATTTTTTATCAATGTTTACCATATTTATTAAAATTTGTTTTGAAATTATGTCTTTTTGAACGTATTTAAAAAAAATATTTTGTAAAAACTTTTTTTTTATAAATTACTTTATTTTTGGAGTATATAATTTTTATTTTTTTAAACTTGAAATTAAAAATTGAATTTAATTTTTGTTTAATTTTTTCAGACTGACCTTCGAAAATTTATTTCAACATTTTAATTTTTATTTCATAAATTTTAATTATTGAATTAATTCAAGTCAATAATTTCTTTAAATGGAATTTTAGAAAAGAAGGTTTTGTAGATTAAGTAAACAAAATATTAATCACCAAATTGAATTTAAAAAAAAATCTAAAACTAAAAGGACTTTTAAATAAACAGGTCTTTTATACAAAGAATTTATTCATCAAATTTTTAGTTTTGAAATAAAGTGTAAAGTATCCATTTTCAATTGAAACAATAATTAATCAAATTTATTTTTATTACTTAATATTAGTTGAATTTTTTTGTCTTAGAAAAAGTTATAAGTTGGTATTCATTATGATTGTTTTTAACATTATTCACCGATATTTTAAATTAGGAACGAAAAAATATTTTTATCATTTTTTTTCCTGTGAATTTTAATATAATTTTACCTAAGTGATCTACACAGCTATACACATTTTTTCAATGATATGTCCGTCCATCTGTCACATATGTACAAAACAGGCTTAAAAAATTAAACCTTTTTTTTGTTTATTTGCAAATGTTGTATTTGCAGCCTATACTGCGATACAGCCACTTCAACACGTGAAAACACAGGTAAATTTCTTTTTCACAGACTTTTATGTAAATCTTTGACATTCATATCATTTGCGGGAAATCCAAATATCCTTTTTAACACGTGTTTACCAAATCGGTGGTGAAAAAAAAAATTTAAGAAAAAAATAACACAAAGTTTTCTTTTATGATACTGTGAAGAACGTTAATATATTAAAATATTATATGAAATAAAAATCCGTATTGTTTTAAAATCTTTAAATGTGTTTTTTCTATTTTCAGTTTAGAATTGATTCTTTTAATTTTGCTTAATTTATTTAATTAACTTTTGCTTTATAAAAAAAATAAAAAAAATATACGTCCATTAATTTATTTTCGCGTCATTTAGTTTTTAAAAATGTATTATTTTTATATAAATCATGTTATTTTTGTCAAACAAGTACATTAAATTCAATTTAACAGTCCCAATGTAGTTATATGTTTAGCTGTTGTGTAGTCAATAAACGAAAGACTAACAGTTTATAATTTTTTACGAAGTTGTACACTATTTTCACGAAGTAAAAACTACTAGTGGAGGTCAGCACAACATTCAACTTTTTAACTTCCACTGCTTGTGTAGTTTTGTTTTTTGTTGCCTATGTGAGCAGTAGCAATAGGAATAACTAATAGTTCATCAAAAACTAAAACTACACTTTGTGTGCAAAAAAATAATTGTGCAGTTAGTTTTTCTCAAGCTACTGCAATGTTCGTGTAGTAGAAATAAACTAAACTACAAACTACGATAGTTATTGGCAGTTTTTAAAGCCTGGAATTAAACAAAGAAACACAACCATTAACCCCTGAATGTCTAACGGCGAGGCGATACAATCAGTGTTGCCACTTTTTGTACAATTTTCGGATGCATTTGTAACTTTTGTGTAATTTATGTGAAAACTCACTACATTAACAAATTTTAATAAAAGATATCAATTGCTAGCAGAAAATATAAAATAATTAGGGAAATTTATTGAGAAGTAGATCATTAAAATGTTTAAAAAGTACCAAAAAGGTTCTTATTAATAAAAGTCCAAAATATTTCTTTTTACAAAAAAAAAATTTGGTACTTTTTGATAAAAATCCAAAATTTTTGTATTTACGAAAAAAGGACTATTTTTGTACTTTTTATTAAAAAGTTCTACTTAAGTACTTTTTAGCTGAAAGTACTTTCTGGTACTTTTTATCATAAAGTACTACATTGGTACTTTTTACCAAAAAATACTTTTTTGATACTTTTTACCAAAAAGTAATATTTTGGCACTTTTTAATAAAAAAGTACTATTTTAGTACCTTTTACCAAAAAGTACTATATTGGTACTTTTTATCAAAAAGTAAGATTCAGGTAACTTTTTTTTTAAAAGTACCTACTATTTTAGTTCTAATTCAAAACGGAGTATTTTTAAACGTACTATATTTTGGTACTTTTTATAAAAAAAATGTACCTTTTTGGTATTTCAAAAAAAATACTATTTTGGTACATTTCTTAATAAAAATATATTTTGGTACTTTTACTATCCTGGTACTTTCCATAAAAAGCAATACCTTGGTACTTTTTACTTAAAAGTACTATTTAGGTATTTTTTGTAAGTTGTTTTTTATATTTTGTTACTTCTTATTACAAGGTACTTTATTAGTATTTTATAAAATAAAAAGTATTATTATACCGAATTATATTTTTATCTAAAAGTTATATTTTGGTACTTTTTATCATAAAGTACTATCTCGGCACTTTTTACCAACAAATACTATTTGGGTACTTTTTACCAAAAAGTACTATTTTGGTACTTTTTACCGAAAAGTACTATATTAGTAATTTTTATCAAAAAATACGATGCAAAAAGTACAATCTTAGTTCTTTTTTAAAATGCAATATTTTTGAAAATACTTTATTTTGGTACTTTCTATAAAAAGTACCTTTTTTGGTATTTAAAAAAATACCATTTGGGTACATTTCTTAATAAAAAAATATTTTGGTACTTTTACTATACTGGTACTTACTATAAAAAAGTAATACTTTGATACTTTTTTTTAAAGTGCTATTTAGGTACTTTTTTTTAATATTTTGTTATTTTTATTACACGGTACTTTATTAGTATTTTATAATAGAAAACGTATTATTTAAGTACTTTTTTTACCATTCTAAGAACAGTGCAACAAAATTTTTAAATGTATTATTGTCATACTTAAATATCACTGACAAGTAATGTCCATTTTATAAAGAATAGTCCGAAAATTATTCTTTTTACGAAAAAAGACTATTCGGGTACTTTTTAGCAAAAAAAAAAACAACAATTTTTGTTCTTTTTTAAAATGTAATATATTTTTTAAGTTCTATCCTGGTACATTCGATTTATTTAAAGTTTTAATTTGGTACTTTTTTAAAAAATGTACTTTGTAGGTACATTTTTCAACAACAAAAAATTACTTTGGTACTTATACTATCTTAGTACTTTTAATAAATAAATACTATTTTGGTACTTTTAATTTAAAAAGATACTATTAAAGTACTTTTGTTGAAAAAGTAATATTTTGTTACTGTTTATTGCAAGGTACTTTTTTTGGAACTTTTAATAGTATTATGCAAGCACTTTTTAATTATTCTAAATCCAGCGCCAAGAAATTGTTAAATGGATGATTTTCCAAACTCAAATATTGCGAAAAAGGAAGGTCGATTGTATAAAGAATGAATTTATATTGTTTGGAAATATTTATATAAGACATTTAGAATGTAAGGAATAAAAAATATAAAGCGATTAGGAAAATTTATTCAAAAGAAAATGATCAATCAATTATTGCATGCAAAAAGGTACTTTTTTTTATAAAAATCTGAAATAGTCCTTTTACAAAAAATACTATTTTACTACTTTTTGGTACTCTTTTTCTAAAAGCGGTGTTCATGTATTTATTTTTATCAAAAAGTACTGTTTAATTAATTGTAATCAAAAATTACTGTTCAGGTACCATTTGTCAAAAAAGTGCTGTTTTGGTAATTTTTTAAAATATAATGTTTATTAAAGTACTATCCTCTTACAATTTTTTTAAAGCTTTATATTGGTACTTTTTATAAAAAAAGTACTTTTTTGGTATTTAAAAAAAACATTTTGGTACATTTCTTAAAAAGTTATTTCGGTACTTTTTATTTAAAAAAAATTCAAAAAAGTACTTTTAATGAAAAATGACTACTTTGGTACTTTTTATTAAAAAATACTTGTTTGGTACTTTTTACCAAAACGTACTATTCAGGTTTTTTTTTTATCAAAATGAAATATTTTGGTAATTTTAATAAAAAATTGTTAAATAGATGATTTTTCAAAACGAAAACGAAAGGTCCATTTTATAAATAGAGAATCAATTTATATTGTGTGGAAATATTTTATTAAAAGTTTTCAAATGTGAGGAGAAAAATATAAAACAATTACGGAAATTTATTAAAAATAAATCACCAAAAAATTCATTTAATGCATACAAAACATTACTTTTTTATAAAAGTCCGAAATAATGCTTTTTACAAAAAATACTTGTTTGGTACTTTTTACCAAAACGTACTAACGTATTCAGGATTTTTTATCAAAGAGTAATATTTTGGTACTTTTTATAAAAAATTGTTAAATGAGTGATTTTCCAAAACGAAAGGCCGATTTTATAAAAAATCAATTAATATTGTGTGAAAATATTTTGATAAAAGTTTTCAAATTTAAGAGAAATTTATACAACAATAACGGAGATTTATTTGATATTAAAACACAAACAATCCATTTAATGCATTCAAAAAGTTACTTTTTTATTAAAGTCCAAAATAACCCTTTGTATAAAAAATACTATGTTGGTAAATTTTAATAAAAATTCTAAATAATCCTTTTAACGAAAAGGGAATTGTTTGGTACTTTTTATCAAAAAGATGCTTTTTATTAAAAACTACTTAAGTTTGGTACTTTTTTTCTAAAAGTTGTGTTCTTGTACCTACTTTTAATTAAAAAGTACTGTTTATATACTTTTTATTAAAAAGTACTGTCCAGGTAATTTTTATCAAAAAGTACTATTTTGGTACTTTTCTAAATAATAATAATTTTTTAAAGACATTATATTTATTTGAAAGTTTTATTTTGGTACTTTTTATGAAAATATTGCTTTTTTGGTATTTAAAAAAAAAATCAATTTTGGTACATTTCTTAAGAAAAATTATTATATTGGTACTTTTTTATTTTTGTACTTTTTAATAAAAATCCAAGATGGTATTTTTTAGGAAAAGTTACTATTTTGGTACTTTTAAATAAAAAGTACTATTTTGGTACCTTTTACCAAAAAGTACTATTCAGGTATTTTTTATTAAAAAGTTATATTTTGATATTTTCTATCAAAAAGTATTTGGTATTTTTTTTAAAATGTACTATTTTTTTTAATTACTAAAGTGTTTGTTTTATTTAGAATGTAATATTTTGGTAGTTTTTATCAAAATGTATTTAACACTTTTTATACCCTCCACTCTAGTGATAGAGGGTATATATAAGTTTGTCATTCCGTTTGTAACACCTCGAAATATTGGTCTAGGACACCATAAAGTACATATATTTATGATCCTCGATCGATTTTAAGTCGATCTAGCGATGTCCGTCCGTCTATCTGTCTGTCTGTCCGTAAAAAACACGCTGACTTTTGAAAGACTTTACAGAGGCTACTAAAGTTTGGCATATATGTTGGTCATTTACCTGGTCAGGTTGGTATTGCAATCCAGCCAAATCGGTCAAGTGGTTCAAAAGTTATGAGCAAAAGCGTAAATTTCGGCAAGGGTGTTTCTCGAATTTACGAGATAAAAAACCCGATAACTTTCGAAAGACAATAATGAGACTGCTGAAGCTTGACAGGTATCTTTGCCGTTCCCCAGGCCTGTTTAGTATTAAATTTCAGCTCAATCGGTCCAGTGGTTTAAAAGTTATAAGCAAAACCCTGAATTTCAGATTAGTTTCATCTTAAATGCCACGTGTTGAACAAGTTTTAAAAGCATTGGTAGTAACTAAACAATGCTTTTTAAACTTGTTTAATTTTTAAGCAATGCTTTTTAAACTTGATTAGGTTTAAAAGCATTGGTAACTTAAAAATTATGCTCGAAAAAAATTTTACACTCAAAAAAAATTTTACACTAAAAAAAAATTTAGTTTTTTTTACAAAAATGGCAATATTTTGTGTACACACGTGCATTCACTCAAAAATATTATTAAAGTAAAAAAAATATTACACTCGAAAAAAATTTTACACTCAAAAAAAAAATTGTAATTTTTCTTTTTTTAAATGACAAAAAAAAGAGTTTTTTACTCAAAATAAAATATTTCTAATCAAAATTGTTAATATTTTCACGTTAAGAAATGTACTATCCTTTAAAAAATGCATTGTGGAGGGTATTCATAGATTCGGCTAACAATAAGTCGAATTTAACTTTTCTACTTGTTTAAAATTAAATATGATTTTAGTCCTGGTACATTCTTTTTATTTAAAAGTTTTAGTTTGGTTCTTTTTATTAAAAAGTTTGGTATTTAAAAAAATTACTATTTTGGTACTTTTTAATAAAAATTTAAAATAATTCTTTTTACGAAAAATTACTGTTTTGGTACCTTTTATTAAAAAGTACTAAAGATTAGTACGTTTTAATAAAAAGTACTTAATTTTGGTTCTTTTTATTAAAAAGTGCTGTTCAGATACTTTTTTATTAAAAAGTACTTGTTTGGTTGGTTGCGTTCCTTTCCTGATACATAATTTTTTATATTAAAGTTTTTTTTAGAACTCTCCATAAAAACGTACTTTTTGTTGGTATTTATTGGATATTTTTTTTTGAAAATGTAATATTTTGGTACTATTATTATTTTGGTACTTTTTAATAAATATTCAAAATAGTCCTTGTTACGAAAAATTACTATTTTGGTACTTTTTTTAAAAAGTACTTTTCGGTACTTTTTACCAAAAAATGATATTCAGATATTTTTTTATCAAAAAGTAATATTTTTGTAGTTTTTATTTAAAATTATTTGGGTTTTTTCTAAATACGATATTTGTTTGTACTTGTACATTCTTTTTATTTAAATGATTATTTCGTTCTTTTTATAAAAATGTACTTATTTGGTATTTATTGTGTAATTTCTTTAGTGGCAACACTGGTTCTTATTTAAAAATAAAAACCATTAATGAAAAAATCTCAACATATTGCTAAACGAAAATGTAAAATATAATGAAACTGAATATTAAGTTTAAATTTTAATGTGTATGACTCAAATGGGATACTTGGCTTCAGCAAAAATTTTATGTACAACCATTACAAATTTCAAAAAAAAGAAAAAAAAATAATAATAATGAAAAGATTAAAACCTTAATTCATTATAAAAGAAAAGTGACACCTTGAATGCTGAAAAAAAAACAAATAAATGAAATCTCTTTAAAAAAAAAAATAGTCCTAAAGGGTTGAAAATAATTTCAAATTAATGAAAATAAATTGTAAACTTTTAAATGTTAACGATGCCGCCGAACGACTTTGTTTAAATAGTGAAAGGGTTAATTTTCATTATATCATTTCTCTTTTCAAAATGATTTTAATGAAAAATTAAAATGCAGCTCAGTTATTTTTTTTAAGCAGGAAATGCTAAAAAAATGTACTTATAAAAGGTTTAAAATCCTACTTAAAATCCCATTTTTTTTTTGCTTTTTCTTAATAAGAAAAAAATTTTTAAAAAATCATAAATCATACAAGTCAGTTTGGTGAGTTCTTAAATAACCACAGAGCCAGTAATTTCCTTTATAATTAATTTATTTGTAAGTATTTTTTTTTTTTTGTTTTTTTCATTTCATTTTCTTTTAGATTTCCTTTTTGTTTTTTGTTTTAAATAATCGTTACGTAAAATACATAAATTATTCTTTATTCCCGCCATAGTAAGATAAGGCACATTTTTTTAAAAAGATTTATTTTCATAAATTTTCCAGGTATTTTGATATTATTTAAGATAATATCTATTGACATATAATTAAATCAAAGTATGCAAAATTATTTTTTTGAATAATTTACCGTTATTTATGAACTAACTGGCATGCACGGTACTTCGTTACCGGATAAAAAATCAAGTAAAAAAGTAAAATTCGGCCTTGCCGGATGTAATGATACCCTCCACAATGTAAAAAAAAGATTATTTGCAAAAAAATAACCAAAAAAATAAGAAATCGGCGAAAAAATCGACAAAAAAATTTTTTTCGAAAAAAAAAAATATGTTTGTACTTGTTTAAATAAATACCTTTCTGTGTCCAATTATGTTCACACATGTCAACCAGCAGACGAATTAAAGCATTTTTAATTTTTAGGTTAAGCATAGTACTCTGTTCGATTTTAAGGGAAAAAATCTGTCAAACTCCATATAAAAAAAATAAATTTTGGCAACGCGAGGAATTGTAGGGAAATTGTTAAAAAAGTTTTCACGCATTTTTATTATACAATACAATTTAAATTGCAGTGAAAAAGTGACATTTCAGTTTTGTTATAATCATTTCTTTCTTATAATTGTCAAAAGTTGTTTATTTTTCATTGTTTTGTAGCGATTTAAGACGTTTAAAGTTGAAGTGAAATTTTCACCGCAAAAAATAGAGTACTTAGCTTTATGTGGAATATACCAAAATTTTAGAGGTGTCCTTACATTTTCGTTCATAAAAAAGACGGACTTCTCTAGAATGTCTTAGAATCGATCACTGATCAATAATATATATACTTTATGAGGTCCTAGACCGATTTTTCGATGACTTACAAACGGAATGACAAACTTATATATACCCTCTACCACTAACAAGGGAGGTCTTTCAGAGGGCACCCACCGATTATCCTGAAACTTGCATATGGAATGAGAGGAGAAAAATAAGAGTAACCCGGTTTTTTTTGCTGCCCAGTTTCAAGTTTAAAAAAAGGGTTGCTTTCTATTGAAAAAAAATGTTCTCTTTCGAAAAAAATCCGAATAAAATCTGAAATAGCAGGAATTTCGCCAGACGAAAAAATATGGGTCAGCTTAATTTTAATAGAGATTATTATATATGGGGCATTCCATGTCAAATCGGACACTTTGAAAAAAATTTTATTTTTAGATTTTCCCAATTTGTAAACAGTTTTTAGTACCCTTCGAAAACTCCTTCGTGGAGAACAGGTTTTTTTGATGGCCCGTTCAAAAGAAATCGAATTTTTAAAAATTGGTAGTTTGTTCCTTTACTCAAACTTCTTTTACTCATAACTTCTTCAATAATGGCCCAAATTGCAAATTTTTTTTTCAAAATTTTTGTTATTTTACGTACTTTTAAAAAAAAATCCCAAAAAATTCTTAAAAGCGCTAGTATGCGATTTTTAAGCTTTAAAATTTAAATCCCATTTTTGAAAATGTTTGTACTCTTCAATTTTTTTGAAATTTTTTTCTGTAAAACTTCTATCGATTCTACAAATT
Organism: Pegoplata infirma; assembly: GCA_963921195.1. Lineage (NCBI taxonomy): Eukaryota > Metazoa > Arthropoda > Insecta > Diptera > Anthomyiidae > Pegoplata > Pegoplata infirma. The sequence continues at coordinate 29,790,036 of OY992540.1, read as the reverse complement.
TTTTGCCCAGGAGGATCGTGGGATAACGATTATTACTATTTTTAAAAAAGTTTTTAAAAAATTTTATTGTAATTTTCCAGTATTAAAATCATTTCTACTGCTCCAATGGTGCGGCATAGAGGGGTCCTTTATAAGACCGACCCCCATTAATTTTTCCGTCTTAACATTTCTTTGGAACAAACTAATACCCTATCTCCAATTTCTAAGGGGGCTCTCACACAAAACGACATTTTTTAAGATTTGCTACAACCGCTCTAACTGCCCTAATAGTGCCCTTAGAGCAACACAATGTATGACCGACCCACAATATTTTTTTAGTCCAAACATTTTCTCTGAACTTACCTACCCTCTATCTCTAATTGTTAAGGCGGTCCCCATACAATTTTTTTTATTTTTTGTAAATTTGTTTTATTTAATCAGCTCCTACCGGTCTAATGGTGCGTCCGAGAGGGGTCATTAGTGAGACCGACCCCCATCTATTTTTTTGCTCTACAACATTTTTTTTTAAATATACCTACGCCCTATCTCCACTTCCTAAGTAGGCTCCCATACAAAATTACATTTTTATAAAATTTGCTCCAACTGTTAAAAATGGAAGTATTTATTTTTTATGTTGTTATTTTTGAAACAAAGAACAGAAATAGTCATTTGAAAAAACTTAACATTAAAGCCCCTATGACACTACATTTTTTTTTGTATTGATGAATTTTATGTGAACAGTGCAAATATATCACCATAGGAAACCTGAACAAGTGTGAAGAGTAAAAGCAAACTAAAAAAAAAACAGTAAACGTCAAATTTTATTCTTGTGTTATCGATTAATTTGGTTATCAAATGATTGAATGTCAAAAAAAAATGTAAAAATTTTGCATATTTTTTTGACATTTACGCTTTAATGATATTAAGTGTTGCCAACTGTTCTGTTTTTCATTAAATGAAGCGACTTTTTTGCTTTTTTGACGGTTTTTGGTATTTATTCAGCGGGTTTTTATTTAAATGAAGGTAATCATCACTATTTGTTTGTTTATTTTATGTTTCTTTTTCATTTCTTCTCTTGCTGTTTCATTCTATCAATTAATAAAAAATAAAATACAAAAAAAATGTAGTGTCATAGGGGCTTAAACAATTGGATTTTCTTTTAAAAACGACAAAGCATAAAACTTTTTAAATAAACTACAAACAGTTAATGACATAATTTTGTTTCAGGACAATCTGTACACTCAAAATAATTCTACAGTAAAAAGTTTAGTAAATGAAATTGTACTTAAATCTACTAATAAGTTACTAATTACCAGTAGTACAGTAGTTTTTTAGTATCTTCAAAGTACTAAAATTAGTCATTTTTACTGGTTTTGAATAATATTAGTAAAAAAAATTTAGTATTGATTACCAACGCCTGCACTTCATCATTTTGGACTAAAAAATTAGTACTTTAGTTGAATTTTTAGTTATGAATACCCACGTTTTTTTAGTGTAGGTGCCCTATAAAATACCTCCCTTGTAAGTGGAGGGTATAAAAATAATCAATTTCCATTTACGAATTTCTCCCCTTCGGAATATTTATTTCATTGTATTTAATTAAGTCCTTCACAAAAACTGTTTAGAATGATTTAAAAGTAAAATTGCAGTAACACCGTTTGGCTCAAAATCACATTCGTTCCGGTGAAAGATAATTTCGGGACTTTGAAAATTTTTAAAAAATTTGTGAAATTTTCGGTTTGGCATAAGTATTTTTGAGGCAGTTTAGTGATAAGTCCAATTTTCATCTGTCACGTAATAGGCATTTTAGTGATATGACCCGTTTCACCAGTCACGGGATAGGTGATTTCGGATTTCGAGAGACACACTTTTCATGTTGTTTAATCACAAGTAGATTTTGTATGCCCTCCACTCCACACTATATATAAGTTTGTCATTCCGTTTATAACACTTCGAAATATTGGTCTAGGACCCCATAAAGTGAATATATTCATTATCCTCCATCGATTTTAAGTTGATCTAGCGATGTCCGTCCTTCCGTCCGTCTGTCTGTCCGTAGAAAACACGCTAACTTTTGAAAGACTTTACAGAGACTACTGAAGTTTTGCATATATGTTGGTTATTTACCTGGTCAGGTTGGTATTGGAATCCAGCCAAATCGGTCCAGTGGTTCAAAAGTTATGAGCAAAAGAGTAAATTTCGGCAAGGGTTTTTCGCTAATTTACGAGATAAAAAACACGCTAACTTTCGAAAGACAATAATGAGACTTCTGAAGCTTGGCATATATCTTTGTCGTTCCCTAGGTCTGTTTGGTATTGAATTTCAGCTCAATCGGTTCAGTGGTTCAAAAGTAATAAGCAAAACCCTGAATTTCAGATTGGTTTCATCTTTAATGCCACGTGTTTAACAAGTTTTAAAAGCATTGGTGGTAACTTAACAATGCTTTTCAAACTTGTTTAGTTTTAAAGCAATGCTTTTTAAAATTGTTTAGTTTCAAAAGCATTGGTAACTCAAAAATTACACTCGAAAAAATTTTACACTCAAAAAAAATTTAGCTTTTTTTTACAAAAAATACATATTTTTGTGTGCATACGTACGTGCATTCACTCAGAAATATTTTTACAGTAAAAAAAAACATTACACTCGAAACAAATTTTACACTCAAAAAAAATAGTAATTTTTTTTTTTTTTTAATGGGCAAAAAAAAAGAGTTTTTTACTCAAAATAAAATATTTCTAATCAAAAATGGCAATATTTTTCACATTAAAAATGTACTATCCTTTAAAAATGCACTGTGGAGGTAATTCAAAGATTCGGCAAAGTCGAATTTAACTATTCTACTTGTTTAATTCCACTTGGAATGCATGATTTATTAATGTAATTTAACAAATAGAATCTTCAAATTATATTTTTTTTTTTCGATTTAAATTTGTAAATGGTGTAGAGTTTATCAATAACAAGTTTGAAATCGCGGTTTCAGTTTTTTAAAAAATCTTTCGGTTTCGGTACTAAAAAAATGTTCTCCAAATAAACATTTAAATTCTAAAAAAATTATTACCTGAATTTAAAAAAAAAAATGGCGTCCAAGCAGGGGCCCAATTCCGAATCGCAAACTGAAGCACAAAAACCAGCGCCAACGAGAGATAATCAGGCCAAATGTATAACAGCAACCAAAACAATTCAAAAAAACAGCAAACATTGTGTACCAATTTACTCGGCTGGAAAAGTGTCGAAAGGTTTGTACTTACTGCAAGATTTTAATGTGGAACAATTTTGAACAGAGTTAATCAAGAAAATACTCATAAAACAACTTTGACAAAAAAAATATATTATTAGTTCAGGAATATAAAATGTAAATCATTCCAAAAGAAATCGTATCTAGACTGGTTAGACGCCTCCGCTTCTTCTGGATACAGAAGAATAACATTTCAGAAAAAACCATCAAGAGACCAAGACCGAGTGAGTTCTTGATGCGGTCGATGCTGTTGTGTAAGAAAGTAGTAAGAAAATTGCAATTTTCTATTTCTTAATAACTAAATATAAACGTTTTAAAATGTTTGGTGAAGATTTCATAATTGGAAAATTATACCAGGCGATTTTTTTACCATTTTAAAAAACAACTTAAGAAACCAAAGTTAGAGTAAGTTTCGTGTTCGATTTAGAGACAGTGAAAGCCGATTTTTTTTTGGTTACGTTTTTAACTGAAATTAAGGTTCTAAGTAGCACTGAATTCTGCGCCACGTTTCAAATCGTTTAATTAAAAATTATACTGTTATGATTTCTAAATCTTAGAACAAAATTTGATTTCTTTTAACGTTTCACATCAAACACATATGAAATTACCCTTATATAAAAATTGTGTAAAGTCCAGTATGTATTAAAATATGTGAACTACCAAAATTCCTTATTAATAGCCTTTACTCTATACACCTAATCACTGTCAAAAACAGGCCACTAATGTTATAATACGATTAATTACAAACAATCAACGCAATGTCTGTCCAAACAATACAAAACGACAGTAATGTAACATGAATGTTAAATACAGACCGAGCGACAGACAGAACGACAGACCAACTAACAAAACAAAATTATCCATTTTACTTGTATTGAATTAATGAAAATTAGTTAAAAAACACCCGAAGGGCAGAAAATCAGTAGTAGCAGCATTCACACACAAATTAATCAATAACAGCGAACAACTCTTCAAACTCCTCAACCTAACTAAAACACACACTCACAGAGAAAAGGATAAAACAAAAGGACAATGGCTAGATAAATGTCTATATGTTTCTCTATGTGTTTTGTGTACAAATGAAACAATCAAAGGATAATGACAATGATCGATTTGTTAATATCTGTCAATGTTTGTTGTTATTAGTCACACACACATACCAAACTTGCAAAACTTTTAAGGGGGATAAAAGGGGGGAGGACATAAAGAAACCCACAGTTATCTGTATATTGGAGTTATTTGTTCATACAGCTGTTGCCTTTAACATTGCTCTACAATGTTCCATGTCAATTAACTTTTAAACAACATTTATAACACACACACCGAACATACTACACTGGCAAACCAAACAACAAAAGAATTGTATGGAATTAAAACAATTGTTGTATTTAAACGCATTTATTTATAGATTGAAAAACGATTAAGATCCAAAGAGTTGGGGGAGGAGAGGAGAAGATGTAGTTAAGAAATTACATAGATAAGTCTAACTAGACGTATACGAGGGAGAATTTATAATTATAAAGCAATCATAGTTAGATTTTCTCACTCACCAATCTGTAGTTGAAAGTTCTCCTCTGAGTCTGGACTTTCACTCCCCAGAGTCAGAGCACAATTTTCCGATTTAGGTTCAGAAAAGACCAGATCTGTCATTCTTGCTTAGACCATCAATCTATCTAAAATGGATACTATCAGCAAAAAATGCTCGTAGTGGAAGTTTCTAGAGGTGAAACAAAATTACTCTATTTTGGATCCCTGTTCATAGAGGTTTTGAGGGTAATGAGATAGCTGATGAGATAGCTGATGAGCTTGGTAGAAATGCCTCTGCTACTCCTATGACCGGACCCGCACTCTATTGTGGGGTAAAATGGTCACCCTTCTCGACCATGGTTAAGGGTTTGGAAAGGACCGACTTCTTAAGCTTTTGGGAGAATTCAAGAGGTCTACGACAATCCAAAGCACTAATCGCGCCACTATCATTCTTAATCATACCAAAAGTGACATTAGGTTACTGACAGGTTATCTTACCGGACTTACTTCGACTTTGTCTGGAGTAAGTAGAAACAACGCAACACATATTGTATGAGTGCGTCGCAATTTGTAGGGTCAGAAGAAGGTTCTTTGACAGGGAATTGCTTAATTCTGCGGATATAAGGCTAGTTTCTCCATCCTCTGTTATAATGTTCATTAGAAACATTGAACAGAGTTTAAATTAAATTTATGGATCTTGGCTTAAAAGACCCATAAGGGTCGCAGTGCCGGGCCGTTAGGGCTAGATTACCCTTTGAATAATAAATAATAACAATTCCAGAACATTTTAGTTCCAAACGAACCAGAAAAGTAGTTTTTCACCTTATCATCTTTAAATTTCCTGCATTATCCGTGACGAAAATGTTGATTTTTTTTAGTTGTTTATGGTCTTGTCTTAATTGTGTATTTCGTCCCAACCCCCATGCTACTTCTTTTTATGTTAACAACTCCTACATTTACAATTAAAACTTCCTTTTATATCACAGTACAGACTAGTATGAAAACAATGGTGCTAATTTCGTACTTTCCAATATGGTATGGTTTTTAGTACAGAATTATCATCGCTACCTATGGTATGTGTGACTGTACGTGTGAGCTTTTGTGTATATATTTATGTTGTTTGTTTACGTTTTGTATGAAGCGTCAAAAGTTACACCGTGTGCTGTCCCTAATACTTATCAAATGCGACTCTGTGAACCTACTACTCATGTACTGTGTTTTATACACTAGGTAAAAAGTTAGGTTATGAAGGATGACGTTGGTGTAAATCCAACGTCCATAGAGGCCGTGATGTGGCCCATTATGAGTCCTTTAAAACTTCGATCCTCTCCCAAACTCAACCCAAACTCCTTTGAGTAGATTCCGAAACCTTCTTTATCGTCTAGTGTCGTCTTATTTTGAAGACTAGCTTCGCAATTCTCTTTACCTTTTCCTCAATACGAACTCTAACAAGTACGTAGAGTTTGCAGTACCTTTTGACAACAAGGAATATCACATTGTTTCAACGTTCTCTTCATATTTTGAACTTTAAAGTGTTTCGGAGACCTCGACAAATCGATCGGTAGTTCTATACGAAAAGGCTCCTTCAGCTGAACTCAACAAGTTTGCTCTGCGCACTCAATTTTTGTAGAGAGTATGCTTAAGTTGTTAAATATCTGCGGTCTAATTCACTTCTATGGCGATCATGTTAGCGTAACCTATGTGAAAAAAAGAAGTTGCTCTCTAGATACCGCACTATGGGTTTTGTCATGTACACCGAAAAAAATCCATGCAACATTTTACGAAAAAAAGTTTCGTACTTTTTATTTTCGTAAAATACACGAAAGTTGACTACATATTACGAAAAACTTTAGTACTGAATTTCGTATTTTTACGAAAGTAACGAAAATGATTAGTAAATATTTTTTTCGTAATATTTACGAATGTTGACTACATATTACGAAAAAAATGTTGTAAAAACTTTTGTAATTTTACGAAAGTAACGAAAAAAAGAATGTAAATGATTCTTTCGTAAAATATACGAATGTTGACTGCATATTACAAAAAAAACTGTACAGACTTTCGTATTTTTACGAAAATAATTCGTAAAAACTTCTTTCGTAAAATATACGAAAGTGGACTTTATATCACGAAAAAAAATAATCAAGAATTTTGAAATTTTACAAAACTAATGAAAAAAGAAGAAATGAAGGGCTTATTGCAAAAACTTGATAAGCAACATTTTATTTTTGGTGCTTTTCGCCTTCTACTGATGTTCTATTGACAGATTTTTGGCAGAAATTTTGCTTAAGCCCTTCGTACATGTATCTTGAGTATAAAAGTTCTTTAAAAGATCTATTTTTATCATAATTTCAAACGTTTTATGGCAAAAACCACCATAAAATGAAATGCTGCTTATCGAGTTTTTACAACAAGCCCTTCAAATCTTTAAATGCATGCTTAAAGGGTGTTTTTATGCCCTCCAACTACAGTATTGGGGTATAAAAAAAAAAATATCGGTCGGGGACCCCATAAAGTATATGTATTATTGATCCATGATAAATTCTAAGGCATTCTATTAATGTCCGTCTATATAAAACACGGATACCACGCATAGTTGTATGCTATGATTGAAATAACGAAATGAATAAATAACAATATTTTTTCAAAAATAATCAAATAACAGATTATTTAAATATTTGAAAATGAATAATATTTATTTTGATTTTATTTGAATAACGAAAAATCGAATAATTTTTTCTGATTTTTTTTATTCAAACAAACAAAATATAATTTTTCAAAATAATCAACAAAAATTTGTGATTTTTTTTGGTTATTCACAAAAATTCAAATAAATAACGTATTATTCACACAACAAAAAATAAATATTCTTGAAAATTTTGTGTTTGAAAAAAAAACTATTTTATTTATTTTGTACAGTTTAACAAAAAATTATTCTTACAAAACAGTTTTGTTTTAATATCAGGTTCTTATAAATTGTAATTTATAAAAAGTCCATTTGAATTCAGAAAAGTTAAGTTGTGATTTAGGAAATTCCAAGTGCAGAGCTATAAACTTATGCAAATATTTACTTAACAAAACTTTTTTTTTAAAGAAAAGTATAAAAATCTGTAAAAATTGGCGACTTTCATAGGTTGGTTTAAGGAGTATACTCATTTTGTCATTCCGTGTGTAAGCATCGAAATATCTATCTAACAAACCATAAAATATATATTATTTATTAGTGATCGATTGTTACACATTCTGCAGATGTCCGTCCGTTCGTCTGTGGAAGACATGATACAATCCAAAATAAAAGAGCTAGACTGCGAAAATTTGGCAGAAATATATCTTATGGTCTGAGGCTGGTTAAGTACGGAAATGGGCCAAATCGGATCATATTTAAAAATTTGAAAAAAGGGAAAAATGTTATTTATAAGCGTTTTTGTAGCACCACTGTTAGACATTATTGCGTTAATGTCAAAAACTAAGAGTGGATTTTATATAATATGGACCTGTAGAATCCAAATCTGTCATCTAAAATGCTGTAGCTTGTTTCGTTTTTGTGTTTTTCGCGCTTAAAAATGTGCCCAATTCCATACCATATAAAATACATTCAAAATAATTATGTTTATTTTTTGACCGTTTGAATACTGCAATGTAAATTTTTTTGAATACTTTATATAAATGCATAATTCCAAATAATATTTGTTTTTTTTTTGATATCTCTAGTTTTCGAGAAAATTCGAATATAATAATCTTTTGCAATTCAACCGCGATTTTTGAAAAAAGTGCTCGATCGATGTTTTGGTTTTTGTTCCTATATTATTCTTAGACATTCCAAATACGTATTCAAAAAAGAAAATATAGTATTAGGCAAAAACTGTTTCCAACCACCCGTGTTTTACTTGGTTGGTCAAAGTCACAAATTTAACCTGGCCCATGTGATATACTACCCTAACCAGGAAAGGTTCGTACCCCACTATTTAATTTTCATATATAAACTTTGAGTAGCTGTATTTCCCCCAAATATTAACCGATTTTAATGCTTATACACTCATTTGAAAGGTAATTTTATTCCCTTCAAGAATCATTAATTAAAGATAATATTTTTAAAAAATTAGCTTTGTTAAAAAACAATAGCATCATCTACTCAAAATTAACTACTTATTATTTTGACCATTTTAAGTTCGTACTGCGGGGGGGGGGGGGGGGGGGGTGAAATAAAGCCATAGGCAATAAGGCCATATGGCCTTATTTCCCAATGAGTTGAGAAATAAAGCCATATGGCCTTATTACCAACCGCTGTTGGAAATAAAGCCATATATGGCTTTATTACTCATTTGAAAATTTATAAAAGTATTCGTCATTTATTTCCGGAGAGTGTAGGGGAAAATGTGGAAAAATTTTTCCACTAAATAGCAGGATTTTTAATTTATAGATTGTTTAACAAAAAAGTTTTTCTGCGTAGCCGGCCTTCGGCCGGGCTTAGGGATTACAAACTCCATGCATTAAACCCACCCTCTCTGCAAACCAAAGCTATTTTGGTTATCAGGCCTTTTTGAGGCATAACAAATTTGATAGCGAAAAGGCCTGCTACCCTAGAAAACTTTACTTTGCGGAGAGGGTGGGTTTAATGCATGGATTTTGTAATCCCTAAGCCAGGCCGGAGGCCGGCTACACAGAAAAACTTTTTTTGTTAAACAATCTTTAAATTAAAAACCCTGCCAATAAAAAATTGATGCCTCTAGACAACTCTAAGTTCCGAAGTTCGTGATATATGTGGTTTTTTAATTTAAAGATAGTCAAAAAAAAAAAATTTTCTGCGTAGCCGGCCTTTGGCCGGACTTAGGGATTACAAACTCCATAAATTAATTTAGCGGATTCGCTAAATATTTTTTTTTGGGTAGCAGGATTTACGGGGAAATATATTTCCACATTTTGAACTGATATGGCTTTATTTCCACTTTGGTAGCAAAATCAATATGACTTTATTGCTCAATCGTGTTGGTAATAAAGCCATATGGCCTTATTTCCCATTGAATTGAGAAATAAGGCCATATGGCCTTATTGCCTATGGCTTTATTTCACCCCCCCCTCGTACTGCATATAAAAGATTAGCAAATTTTTTGTGACGTAACCCTTGGATTAAATAACGGCTTTAATTCGATTATTTATCGAACTTATTAAAGTTTTACACTTACTAGTGGTGATGGAATCCCATATTTCATGTATTTTTACTTTCCATCCACAAATATGTGATTGGCGGTCGTTTTTAAGCGCCATTCATAATCGCCAACACCAAATCAATCGGATTTAAGTTCGGACATGATGAGGTATAGTTTAGGACACTAATTTTGTTTGTTCCGAACCTTTTTTTGCTGATTTTAAAAATATGGACTCTTATTGGATGGTGATTCCCCAAAAGATATCACGTTTTCAACTGATTTCATTAGGGGTTGCCCTACCATATTTAATAGGACGGGCCGATTTGAATGGCCCAAAATAAACAAAAAAAACAAAATCTGCGAGAAATTCTAAGAAAATTTTCCCAAGATACCATTGGTCCAAATTCAAACCTTATACTCGGCCTATCGACATGAAGATTGATCTACTCTTCATAAGCAAAACAAAGCAGTATTTATGTTCGATAAATAATCGAATTAAAGCCGTTATTTAATCCAAGGGTTACGTCACAAAAAATTTATTAATCTTTAATATGCAGTACGAACTTAAAATGGTCAAAATAAAAAGTAGTTAATTTTGAGTACATGAAGCTATTGTTTTGTAACAAAGCTAATTTTTTAAAAATATTATCTTCAATTAATGATTCTTGAAGGGAATAAAACTACCTTTAAAATGAGTGTATAAGCATTAAAATCGGTTAATATTTGGGCGAAATACAGCTACTCAAAGTTTATATATGAAAATTAAATAATGGGGTACGAACCTTTCCTGGTTTGGGTAGTAGTTATAAAGTAAATTTGAAACATTTTTGATATATTATAACTTATTATTTTAATTATTTTCAATATGATACTTCCCCAGAGAAATTTCATGCACTAATTCGTAGAATATTTTTTCCCTTTTGGTAGACTTCAATGTATCTCGCTTAAAAAATATAACAGTTAATCCGTAAAATGAGGGATAGACGGATAGATCGTTATGTGCTAGAGAATCACAATAAATTACATCATCAGTACAACATCAGTTTTACCTCAAAAGTAGTCAAAAATAAAAAAATATTATAAGCAAATATGCATTTAAATTTTAAAAATAGAATAATGCATTTTCTATTGCAAAAATGTTCAATTGTATAAAGAATGAAATTTTTTTCGATTAAAATAATTTTTGTGTAGTAGAAACATTTCACAGTTAATACTAAAGAATATTTTCTTAAAAATGTCACCAAAGCAAAAACCCTTAAAAATCTCAATGTTTTGCAAAATAAACCTTTACAATTAAGGGTATTTAAGTAATTATACATCCTTTCACGACTTTTTATTGTTTAAGAAAAATATCGAAAAGTCTAATCAACTAGAGTATTTTCCATAAGAAAATGTTTTAAGAACATTTTTTAATCAGTAAAAGTCAATTTGGGAAAAATTAAAAATAATCTAATTAATATCTTAGTAAAGAAAACCTTAAATAAGTAAAACAATAGTGGTTTGTAAGAATAATTGTGTGTTGCACTGTATCATAAAATTCAAAATAAATAAAAAAAAAAATTATTTTTCAAACACAAAATTTTCAAGAATATTTCTTTTTTGTGTTTAAATAATACGTTATTCATTTGAATTTTTGTGAATAACCAAAAAAAATCACAAATTTTTGTTGATTATTTTGAAAAATTCTATTTTGTTTGTTTGAATAAGCAATCAGAAAAAATTATTTGATTTTTTTGGAAAGAAATATTATTTCATTTTTATGAATTTGAATAAAATAAAATTTTATTTTATTCAAACCAAAATAAATAAAATAACAAAACATTTTATTTTTTGATAGCCAACTAAAATATCAAAGTATTTTATTTTTTTCCAAAAAATCCAAATAAAAAAAATCAATAATACAGCTATGATACCACGGAACAAGTCTTTTGGTCATCAGCAGGTTAAGTTCGTATGTTGGAAAAAAAGTTTTATGTCTTTAAACCAACCTCTGGAAAACTCAATTTTTTTAAAGTGTTTTTTGTTGTTTTGTTAAACAAATGAAACATTTTTATGTCAAAAAAAAATTAAAGTAATGAGCTTCGACCCAGGGGATTAGAAAATGCCTTGTGGTCGTGGGTATAAAGAATTAATTTCAATAATGATAACTCTGATATTTTTTTTTAAATATTTGGGGTAATAAAAATTCGGCACAGCCGACTTAAAAGCTCTCTCTTGGTTTTTATTTATTTTAAGGCTCAATTAAAATTTGAGGCTAATCGGATCAAATAAAATTTGAGGCTTGATGATATAAGTTTTTTTTTACATGTAGGAAGGTGGTCCTCCAAAAAAATCATCTCAAAGTTCTTGTAGTGTGAACGTAGCCTAAAACAAAATCACTGTAAATAATGAATGAAATCTTATAAGTCTTTGTTAAGAAGAAACAATTAATTGCTTGGAAATGTTGCTGTCAAAACGTTGAAAACGTTGTTCTTATTCTCAAACAAGAATTTTTACATGTAATTTCATTAATTTAAGGAGTTTTTTTTTGACCAAAAAATTTTCGTAAAAATAAAAATATTTCGTTTATTTTACGAAATAATTTCGTAAAACAAAAAAAAAATCGTTTATTTTACGAAAATTTTCGTAAAACACAAAAATTTATTGCGTTTATTTTACGAAATTTTTTTGTAAAATACAAAAACAATTTCGTTTATTTTACGAAACAATTTCGTGCATTTCGTACATTGTACGCAAGAATTTCGTGGTGCGAAACAACGAAATTTTTCGTACAATGTACGAACGTTTTCGTACATATAAGGCAGGAATTTTTTTCGGTGTAGTTAAAGCCAACGAATTTCTGTTAATTTTTTTCAAGGTTGGTATAACTATTGAGAAATCCAGTTCTCTTGATGTTTTGGGCATAAAAATTTACTGTGATGTTCGTTGGAACCATCATGTTTTTCAAGAGTCGAAAGAATCATGCAAGTTTTTTGATATCTTAAAACGTTTGAACTTAATATTTTTTCGCCAACTGTATTGTTTCACCACGGACGAACTTTTACACATCCTGCGAAATTCGAGTACCGACTGGGAAAACTGTGAAGCAAACTCTATTATGACTGAGAATGCAATCTAAATGTTTATAAACGAGTCAAAAATGGAAAATGGTGCGGGTACCTCGAAATCATTGAGACTTCCGGACAAGTGTAGTGTTTTCCAAGTGAGGTATTTGCAATTGATAACGCTGCGCATATAATAATGACAGGTGACTACATCGTTGTGCCATGAACATTTTCATTGACTGTCTTGCAGCTCTGAGAGTTAGGAATCCAACACGGTGAAAAAGTGATGCGCTAGGAATTGTATACAATTCCTTCCACCAAATCCTACAGAACACAGTAAAGCTAATCTGCACTCAAAAAAATTATACTGTAAAGTTAACAAATATTTTTTTGTTAACTCGAGTTTACTGGCTTTTTAGCAAATTTTTAGTTAAAATCAGTGTTTTAACTACCTTTTATACCCTCCAACTACAGTATGGGGGTATACTCTCTTTGTCATTCCGTGTGTAACGCATCGAAATATCGGTCGGGGACCCCATAAAGTATATATATTATTGATCAGTGATCGATTCTAAGACATTCTAGCGATGTCCGTCCGTCTGTCCGTCTGTCCGTCCGTCCGTCTGTAGTTAACACGATGCAGTCCAAAATAAAAGAGCTAGACCCCTCAAGTTTGGCATAAATATGTCTTATGGTCCTAGGCAGGTTAAGTGCGGAAATGGGCCAAATCGGACCAGGGGGAAAAAGTTCCCCCTTGAAGAACTAAACCAACCTCTTAAAAATACTAATTTTTTTGACGTTTTTTGTATCTTTGTGAACCAAATGAGATATTTTTATGTTCGTAGAAGTTAATAGTCCCGGCGGTGCAAAAAATGCCCCTTTTTTGCCCCGCCCCTCTTTTAGGGGCGTGGATAAAAAATAACTTAAATAATTATAAAACTATAATACTTAAGTGCACAAAGCAGACAAAAATGAACTTGTAAACATATACCGTAAGGGCCAAGGAGTCACCCCAGCTCACCGACCCCTCCCATTTCCTTGCCCTCCCCCTTAAAACAACGCCCCTGTCAAAATTTTTTTTTAATTTTTTTACATGTTGGAGGGTATAATAGATTCGGCCCAGCCGAATTTAACACTTTCACTTGTTTTAGTTAAGTTCAATTTACGAAAATACTAGTTTTGAACAAATTGAATTATTTTTTTTGTTGACTTTAAAACTGAGTTTACGAATTTTTATTAATTAATTTGCTGATTTCTCTTAACATATTTGTCAAGTGAAAAAATGTTAGAAATTTCTTGTGTAGCCTCCTATGCAAATCTCATAAGTTCTACTTAAGCTGAACTTAGTGCTGTGAAAAAAAAAATAAGTGAAGTGTTAGTGTATAAAATCAATATTTAACAAACTTAAAACTTTTTTACAAAAAGTTTAGCTGAACTTAACTAATTTTTTTTGTTTTACGTACATAAAAATGTTACGAAATTTTTGGTTAAAGTTACGGTTTTTTTGCTACATGCATTCTACGAAAAGTTAACTAAATATTTTTAGTTAACGTACTAGAAATTTAGTACGTTCAAAATCAGGTATTTTTTTAGTTAAATTTAACTAAATTTTTTGCTAACTTTACAGTTTTTTTTTTTTGAGTGTGGTCTCTGGATATAGTGGGGTTGTTGAAAACAAGATAACTGATGATTAAGCAAGGATGGCTCAGAGTCGGTGGTTGAATAGGAAGAACCCGACATCTCAGTTATTCAAGTAGAGGCCATGAACAGAATCGATAATATACCTCTTAATGATATCATCGATAGGTTGATATTACTAACCCCATGTTGGATTTTGCGGAGGCTGTTGCCACTACCAAATCCTAAAAGAGTGAAAAGTCTTCCTACATTTGGAAAGCGATCGGTTGGCTAATTGATGGGAGTACTGACAGGATATTTTTAATCGGTCTAATGGCCATGTGTATGGAAATCTCTCAGGAAATCGGGGTGGTTTAGGAAGTAAACCATTTCAGTAAAGGGGAAATATGGAAATAATGTTGGGAATCACAATGTACCTTGTGACCTCCGAGTGAACTCGACAAATTAGCGGACACCCATCCAACCTAAACCTTAAACTATTGTAGTATCGTCGGAGTATGGTTGCGCATCATTGTACTACCCTCATACTTGCGCTGAAATGGGCGATCTCATCCACGAGGCTTGGGTGTATGTTCCAAATATATTTAGCGATGATCGGGCCATTACTGACACAGTGGATAAGGCCAATCATTTGGCTACCGTTTTTGATAACAGATCTTCATTATCTGGGAATGAAGTGGTTAATAACCAACCAATCACGAAAAATGGGGAGCTATCGAACCGTTATAACACTGTTCAACACGAAAATGTATTTGGCTTAATACTAAAAAAATATGAAAGTACTCTAATAGTAGACTATACCCCCCAAAGGATTTTGGTCACGTACTTACAGTAATTTTAAAAACTTTCAGATTTTGTGATGAAATACCAGCCGAACGATGGGTATTAAATTAAAAGAGTTGATTGTAGGAAAAAAATATAAAAAATATTTGCAAGTTTACCTTTAGTAAGCTAACAACACACTTTATACTCCGCCTGGCTCGCACACCCTCGATTGGTTAGGTTATGTTGTAAGTGGCTGCTGACGTTGTGAAACCACGGAACGGTAATGGGGTTGCCATATTAAGCTCCTTAGATATGAAACTCTTAAAATATTGAATTTTGATATCCGACAAATCAGAAAGATTGTGCAGCTTTCCAAATTCCATTCAAACAAGTCTCTGGCCAGAAAGTCCCGGCAATGGCAAATAAATTGTTCTATAGTTTCCAACCCCTCCTCATTAATGCAATTCCAGAAAAAGTCATTTAAGGGCACATTAACCCATCAACTTACTTTCCTGTATGGCATCGTCCGGTATTAAAAGAAGGGCAAATCTGTCGTGTAGTGTCAAATGACCCATATCTGATTAGTCTCCGTTACGGAACAAAGCCGCATATTTTGCTTGCAAGTTTCTAGAGTCATACGTACAAATTCCAATTTCGTTGGAACGTGCAAAGTAGCCTTACAAGCTCATCGGCTTTGTGATTCCCTGGAATCCTTATGAGTCACATGCCCTGGGATCCTTATGAGTCATAAGTATGTCACTCTGCTTGGTCATCTTATTTAAATACGTGTGGCAGTTAAGGGCAGATCTTGTTTTCAGAAACATAAACTCCAAGGACTCTTGACTACGGTTGTAGACAAGACATTGCATCTCAATTAGTCAACCACTTCCTTTATTGCCAACATATCTGTTTGGTAAACACTGCAATGATCTGGCAATCTTCTAGCCAGGTTAAACACAAGCTTCTCCGAATAGACTCTGAAGGCCACTTGTTCGCGTAGCTTCGATCCGTCTGCGTAAAAGTTTATAGACGATCCACTACCAGGAATGCCCTCATTCAAGGCCCCTTCGATGGTATTGTTGTGCTAAAGTGGCGTTTAAAAAGGGTCATGGAGGGAGCAGAGTCCTCATGTTGTGGTACTCTTATCTTTTTCAAGATCCCTGCACCTTTGCGTTAAAGACACAGTTCACTTTTGTCTCTAAAAAAGGCCACCAGACAATGTTTACTGCAGAATTGAACTTGCCACTGTTGTATAAATCCTGTGAACGAATCTAGGGCTGAAGCCCTATAGTTTTCCAATGGCGCTTTTATAAGATTCAAAGCAATCCATACTTTTCTCACTCGTTCCTCAATATTACTACTTGGCTTCATCTGGATTAACTTCTGGACCACAATCTATTGCCCATTTCAACTGATGTTTCAGAGAACCCTGAAGAATATCCCTTAATGTTGGCAGGTGCAGATTCTCGATACATAACCTAAGAGAGATTTATCGCTTCTTGGTCATTAACGTCTTAACAATGTTGTTCAGTATTGAAAAAGTAACTATCCAAACTTTCCACAAGTAAATTTCCAAACTGACCACTTTCTAAGCAACTAAAAAGTAATGAAGACTAAAGCGAAAACAAATAAAACCTCATCAAAAAGACAGTAATATGCGGGAAGATTGCCAAGACTTAGTACACACGGTTAATAAAAACCCCTACGGCTGATAAAAATTAAGTCATTAGTTGACTTCACGAAACAACAACACAAACTCTCCGTTGAGGGCATAAGAAAAAGGGGGATTCTTTAGTAAAGCGGAGTACAGTAGAATTGGTTGAGGGGGGAAATGGAAAATAAATTGCAAAACGTTTGTTTTGAGATTAACCACGATTAGACAAAAGTTTAACAAAAACAACTGAAAAAATAAAACTTTTGAGAACATGGCAAATGTTGCTAAAATACAAAATATACATGAGCAAAGGAGGATGGAGTTTAGAGAACAAAATGTTACCAATCTGACAGTTACAAATATGAACAGCAGCAGCAGCATAGAACATCATAGAATATTACTGGATGCATTAAGTCTGTAAAACAAAATGATAAACATAACAAATGCGAGAATAATTACCATGGATTAAAAGTTTTTCCGTTGTTGGTTCTGAAAAACGTTTTACATTTATTTTTTCTTTTACATTTTTCCAAAATAAAAATGAACATGATAAGATTAACTTTAATTCAAAGCAATTAGAAGTCTAAGATAAATTTAGTTAAAAGAGAAAATTTCAATCTTTCTTCAGAGGATTTTGACAGATTTCTTTCAAAAGAAAAAATTAGTATGCTTTTCATTGTGTTACTGTAATTAATAATAGAATAAGATTTTAAAACTTAACTGAAACAAATTGTCATATTTGTTAACTTTATCTGTTTGTGGCACATAGAATTGTTATTTGGTTGTGTCTGTCTGTCTCTGTGTCTGAGAACTACATAGAAAATTAAAAAAAAAAACATCAAACCTTTGTCACCAACTAAATAGTTGAAAACAAATGGAATTGCGCTGAATGAAGTTAAATATATATAAACTCCTTGCTCTCTCCATTTATCACCATCTATTTTTATGTGTTTTTTATCATTTTTTTTTTCTTACTGTTTTTATTATGGTTCGTCCAACTCAAGTTTCACTGAATACTACATGACAGAAACAAAAAAATAATGGGTGTTGACATTTGAAACTTGGCCACTCCTTTCTAAGGATACAAACATACAGCAACAAAAAAATGGAGCACATGAACATAAAACTAACATTTTTGAAAGTTTTAACACATAGTTTTAAATTTAAATTCCTAGAGTTTGATCAAAATCGGTTTTCAAACTAAATATTCGGTGAATAAAGAATATTCGGTCGAAACAGATACCGATTTTTATATACATTTCTTTAATTACTGTACACATCGGTAGGATAAACAATAAACAAATTTTTGGTTTGGCAAAATTCGAATATATTCATCAAGATAGTCTTCTTGAAGAGCGATAAAATCACTTTAACGCCTTTCTAACATTTCGATACCTTTTTCATAGAATGATTTATCTTTTGCCTCAAAAAAATCCTCTGTTTGGGTGTGATGACCCATTTTCGTGGGTGATGCTCTTTATTCGAAAAAAACTCTTTCCAGCGGGCATTTTTTGAGGTCTGAAAACATGTAAAAATCGCTCGGAGCTTAATCTGGTGAATACGGTGGGTGCGGAACCAATTGAAAGTGCAATTCGTACGATTTGACTAGGTAACTAACAACTTGTGACTTTCGGTAAAGGAGTACATTATGGCGGCCTTTCTTGATATAGAGGGGGTTTTTAATAATTTAATCCCCGACTCGATAATTTTGACATTGTCTGGTCTGGGAGTGAAGCGTAGGATCGTTTTAATGGTGGAAAATCTACTTGCCAATAGACGTATAACGTATGAGTTGGGAGCGTCTGTTATATCTCGATTTGTCAATAGGGGCACACCACAGGAAGGTGTTCTTTTGTCGCTTCTTTGGAACCTGGTAGTGAATTCAATGCTGCTATCTCTAGAAGCACGTGGTTGTCATGTTGTTGTTGAAGCGTCCACTGGAGGTTTACATGCAGATACAAAGAAATGTTAGTAGTAAGTTTATTAATTTTCAATATAGTATTAAAAATATTCTGGAATGGGGATGGGATAGGAGACATAAAACATAAAACCCTTCCAGTTCGAGGAAACGAGCTGCCTCGACTGGATTGGTCCATAATGACGTGGGTGTGGGTGTCGTGGGCCGAACCGGGCACTAGAAGAGGTGAATGGTGTTGTGCGGTGCAGAGTTGCAAAGAAGGCAGGCATCCGAGATGTCAGGGTTAACTCTGGCCAGGTAACTATTTAACCCCCTAGAGTAACCTGACCTGAGTTGGGACAATGTCGTACGGACCTTACGTGGCAGGCTCTTTTCGGATTCGGAAAGGGGAGGGGGCCTGCCACCTAATACGACATTGTCTCTCATCCTTCCAATGGATTCCGAGATGATCTCAGAGTGGAGACGGGCCTGCACCTCTTTTAAGTTGCCACTCTGCACAAGATTGATGAGGTGACTTACGGCCGATTTCTCGGCACGTAGGTCAGACCTCACCTGTCTCACCTCTGGGGCCGACGTACCAACGACGTTTGCATGGTTGGGTGCTTGGTCATATGACATCCAAGTACAAATTTACTAGTGAGGAGGGAGCAATGGCTCCGAACGGGCAGAATTTTGGTCTCCTCATGTAGGTGGTCTTGTTGTCGCATATGCTGAGGATGTTGTGATAGCGGTAAAGACACAGCATCTACCAACATTGAGGGACATTCTTCAGGGTTCTCTGAAAGATTTGTCTAAATGGCCAACAGGCTGTGGTCTTGGAGTTAATGCAAGTAAAACGGAGCTTGTTTTGTTTACAAGGAAAAACAAGATTCCTGCTTTTGATCCTATTTCTTTGGACGGCACTGAAATGAAGCCAATTATCTTAGAGTATTTCTAGATAGGAGGTTGAATTTCTGGCGTAATATTAAGGAATGGGAGAGAAAATCAACGATTGTTTTAAATTCCTGTAAAATTATCATTGGAAAACGGTGGGGTTTTAGAACTAAAGTCGTTCATTGGATTTATACAGCGAGGGTGCGTCCAATTCTGCAGTATGGAATCATTGTCTGGTGGCCTGCTTTAGAGAAAAAAGGGAACTGTGTCTTCATCACGAAGGAACAGAAAATGGCCTCGATGTGCATCACTGGTGCTTTTCGTATTACACATACGGTTGCATTAGAAATCCTCCTTCACCTGATACCGTTAGATATATTTTTTAGGCAGTATGCGGATACGTCGGCAATTGGACTTAATAGCACACTGCAGTGGAGGTGCAGCGATTGTGGCCATATCACGATCTTAAAGAAGATAACAATACCACAAAATGTGGACTGTGCTCTATCTATGAGCCTTTTTAAGCGCCACTTAACAACTATGATACCATCCACGGAGTCTTGGACGAGGGGAATTCCGGGTAGTGCACTGAGGGAAAAAAACATATTTAAATCAAATATGTTCGAGTTTATTTTAAGTATGCTACATATTTTTGGAAAAAATTCAAATTTTAATATTGTTTTTGATTGATTTTAACATAACATGTTTGTTTTAAAATTGCATACAATTTTGATTTAAAATTGATCACTTTAAATTTAAAATGCTGTCATTAAAAGTCGTTAAAAATTTTAAAAATATCTTGTTCAAATATTTGTATTAAAAACAATATTTATCATGGTTATTTTAAAGTTGAACAATTTTAATTTTTGACATTTTGTTTTTTGACATTTTGTTTTTTGACATTTCAAGTTTTTTTTTTTTCAAGAAATATAATAAAGTTGGGCAATTTTATTTTAAGTAGAAACAATGTTAAAATATTGTTTTATTAAAAAAAGACGTCAATTTTTTCACTTCTCTAGATGTGACGAGTTTTAAGTGAAATTTATTAAATTAACTAATATAAAATAAAAAAAAAATAAAAAACTAATGTGGAAAAGAAAATTATTAACAAAAAAAAAACAAAAATAAAACTGAAAAAGTTAAAAAACAAGTGAAAAAAAATATAAAAACAGAAAAATATAAAAAAGTGCTACAGAATGAGGAGAGGATGTATCTATATAATTGGCAGAAAATGAAGACTTCTTTAGTTTTTCATATATGGTATATAAGTATTAATCTAAATGTGGTTATTTTTTTTTTGTATTTAATTACATTTGTTGTATACAATTATAATTATGGAGATGTAGTGCTACAATTAGGGAAGAAGTACATCCAAGGCTTTGGCTTTGATTTTTTTATGTATAGCGAAAACCAAAGCCATCAAGCAATATTTAAAGTCAAAGCCTTAGATGTAATTCTACCCTTAAATGTTCAATTAGAGTAGTGTTCATTTTTTTTTTGCTGTGTTATTAAAAAATGTTGTAAAAATAATTTGAAAATAAAAAAAAAACTAAAACAAAAATATGTATTGTTTTATTTTAAATTTCATGGTTTATGGGTAAGTAAAAAGCTACAAAAGACATTTGTCCCATATTTAAATTAATATTGGTCAACTTTAAATTAAAATTTTTTGCATATTTAAATTTAACATGGCCAATTTTAAAACAATATTGTTACATCTTAATTTTAAAATGTTGTCGACCAATCGTGGCATGTTAAAAACAACTAGAAACATATTTAAATTAAATAAAAACAAACTTTGTTCTATTTCGTCACTGTTTTATATTTAATTTAAAGTTGTTTCTGTTTGATTTTAACATTTTTTTTTCTTAGTGTGGAGCCTCTATAAATTTTAAACGGATGGATCGAGGCTGCACGAGCAAGTGGGCTTTGGAGTCTATTCGGAAGAACTTAGATTGAGCCTGGCTCGAAGATTGCCAGATCATTGCAGTGTTTATCAGGCCGCGGTCAAGTCCCTGGAGTCAGTGTTTTTGAAAACAAGATCTGCTCTCAACTGCCGCACGTCTTAAAATGAGATGGCCAAGCAGTTTGACATACGACTCATATTGCTCCCATGGCAAAAGGCATTCCAGGGAATTGCCGATGAGCTTGCGAGACTGGGAACTACCTTACAGGTTCCAACAGAATTGGAATATGTTGGTATGTCTCTAGAAACTTGCAAGCAAAACCTTCGGCTTTGTTTCGCGACATAGACTAATCATAGATTTGCAAATGGATTGAAGGTGCCGTCAAATGACTTTTGCCGGAGTTGTATGAATGAAAAGTACTTGGAAACTATCGAACACTTCATCTGCCATTGCCCGGCACTTTCTGGTCAGAGACTTGCTTCACTGGGATCTGGGGAGCTGCTCGATCTTTCTGATTTGTCAGATTTCAAAATTCAGTATTTTAGGGGTTTCATAAGAAGCTCAAATTGGTTTAACGGCAGGGACCAGTAGGGAAGCCTATTACAGTTCCGTGGTATCACAATGGAGCTCAGAGTCTACGTGTGCTGACGTCAAACGTCAGCAGCCACTTACAACCTTACCTAAGCTATTATAGTACCCTGAATTTTAGCCTGAAAAACTATAGGCCACCTGCCCTACTCCAGAGATCATTTTTGATTCGTCAGTATACTAATTTAGGCTTCTAGTATCTACAGTAAGGGTGGGATAGTGTTGTGTGAGATTTTAAGAAGCAATATTTGAAAGCGCTAGAACCGCTCATTTTGTGAGGTTGGTAAAAAAAGTGTATGAGCCAAAAAATGGGGGAGGTCGGACAGGATCTAGGGGTCGCTCATTGGGGTCAAAGTTGGGCGTAGAGGGGAAAAAATCCACAAAAAGCCCCAAAACTCCCCTGGTTTTGCTCCTAGAGGGGTCAAATGTGAGACCGGCCCCCATTATTTTTCCCCCCTGAACACTTTTGCCAAACACACCTAAGCCCTATCTCCAATCCCTAAGGGGGGTCCCATACAAAGGTTCAATTTTTAAAAAATCTTTCTTCTACCGCTCTAGCTGTCCTAGAAGTCACCCTAGAGGAATCAAATGTATGACCGACCCCCAATATTTTTTCAACCCCAACATTTTCTTAGAACATACCTACCCCCTATCTTCAATCCTTAGGTTGGTCCCCATACATTTTTTTTTATTTTTTCTTAAATTGTCATATTAAATCAGCTCCTACCGGTCCAATGGTGCCTCCTAGAGGGGTCATTATCAAGACCAACCCCCAATAATTTTTAGCCCCCAACACTTCTTCTGAACATACCAATTCCATATCTCCAATTCCTTAGGGGTCTCCCACACAAAACGACATTTTTGTAAATCTTGCTCCCACCGCTCTAACTATCGCAGGGGTGACCCTAGAGAAGTTAAATGTGTGACCGACCCCCAATATTTTTTCAGCCCCAACATTTTCCCCAAACAAACTTACCCTCTATTTTTAAGCCTTAAGGGTGTCCCCACACATTTTTTTTTTTTTTAATTTTTTTTTATAAAATTTGCGCTTACCATGCAAGACTTACCCCCATTAATTTTTGCCCCCTACATTTTTTCTGAACATACCTACGCCGTATTTCCACTTTGTAGGGGTGCTCCCCTGGGGAAAACTAAGTGTTTGAAACCAAATTCGGCAAAACGTCTGGACCAGGAGTGCTAATGTTTGCGCGTTTTAAAGAGCAGTGGGAAAATATAAAAGACAAACCGTACAGTTTTGGCATATAAGATGAAGAAGTGGCAGGCAACATACCAGCTCAAGTCCAAACTGATATCAAGTTGTTTTGTTGGGCTCAAATAAAAGAAAAGCAACTCAGAGACGACTACAAGTAGTTTCTTGAAATTGTTTTATTATACCTTGACGAAAATATTCCTAATAAGCATTTTAGCCCACCAGGACCCATCAGTCATGCTCGATGGATGGCAAAAGGCATATATTGCCCAAAAATGTTTTTGTTCCGAAAATATATCGGTTTGGCCAAAAAAGAATTAAATGCACTTCTTGATGTGACCGTTTTCATCATAACAATTTACTTAAAAGCTTGGTTTAGCGCTACCAAAGCAATAGAAGCTCCAAATAATGATTTGAATTTTTGTAAAGCGATTGCCAATTATGCTTCAATTGATAAGATTCTGTCGCAACGATTGGTCAAGAGATTCTGTGGACATCTCTGGTATCTCAGTGGCGAAGCTGTTGCTCTCGCACTATTTGATCCGAATATCTCTTGTGAAATAAAACGAAAAATGTCGAATGCAATTCGTATATTTGAAGAAGAGAAAGAGGAATTGGAGGAAGAGTTATCTGACGATGAGATGGACGAATCGTCTAACGAAGACAGCGAGGAAGAATACGATGATATCGGGGAAGAAGATGCCTCAGAGGATAGCGGCGACAGTGGCAACAAGGATTGTAATCCTCCAGTACATGTTGTTGGATTCGAAGGTGTGAAAATAATTAACATGGCATCGAAACAAGTGAATCAAGAACTCATGAAAACTAATTTAAGCCACTACGTCACACCTGAGACTCCAAAATTTTTTCCACGCTTCGGAATAACAACAAATTTCATTGCTCCCGATCCAAATACTTGGGAAAATCGTCAGGACTACCAGCAAGCGCTGCAAATATTACGTAAATTACATGTTGTCAACGACGCTGCCGAAAGAGGCGTAAAATTAATAGAAGACTATAACAACATTTGTGCCGTAACTAGGAGGAAAAAATAGTTTTGCTTCAGGTCGTGGCCGGAAATCGGAAACAATATCCATCACACGATAAAAATAAATTAATTTGATTTATAGTTATATTATTTATAATTTTTTATTATTTTCAAGTTAAAAAAAAATATTTTTTTACGCTTAACAAAAGTTACTATTAAATTACAAATTAAAGACCTCGGATTTCTCGATAAAATAAATAAAAAAATTGTGGGGTAACACTTTGAAGATAGAGGGTAGGTATGTTTGAAGAAAATGTTTTGGCTAAAAAAATATATGGGCAGGTCATACATTTGACTTCTCTACATACATTACTAATTTAGTTTTCCCCAGGGGAGCACCACTACAAAGTGGAAATACGGCGTAGGTATGTTCAGAAAAAATGTAGGGGGCAAAAATTAATGGGGGTCAGTCTGCATTTACCGTTCCTAAAAGGCAGAATGGGAGCGGTAGGCGCAGATTTTATAAAAAAAAATAAAAAAATAAAAAAAATGTGTGGGGACACCCTTAAGGCTTTAAAATAGAGGGTAGGTTTGTTTGGGGAAAATGTTGGGGCTGAAAAAATATTGGGGGTCGGTCACACATTTAACATCTCTAGGGTCACCCCTGCGATAGTTAGAGCGGTGGGAGCAAGTTTTACAAAAATGTCATTTTGTGTGGGAGACCCCTTAGGAATTGGAGATATGAAATTGGTATGTTCAGAAGAAGTTTTGGGGGCTTAAAATTAATGGGGGTTGGTCTTGATAATGACCCCTCTAGGAGGCACCATTGGACCGGTAGGAGCTGATTTAATATGACAATTTAAGAAAAAATAAAAAAAATGTATGGGGACCACCCTAAGGATTGAAGATAGGGGGTAGGTATGTTTTAAGAAAATGTTGGAGTTGAAAAAATATTGGGGGTCGGTCATACATTTGATTCCTCTAGGGTGACTTCTAGGACAGCTAGAGCGGTAGAAGAAAGATTTTTAAAAATTGAACCTTTGTATGGGACCCCCCTTAGGGATTGGAGATAGGGCTTAGGTATGTTTGGCAAAAGTGTTCAGGGGGAAAAAATAATGGGGCCCGGTTTCACATTTGACCCCTCTAGGAGCAAAACCAGGGGAGTTTTGAGGCTTTTTGTGGATTTTTTCCCCTCTACGCCTAACTTTGACCCCGATGAGCGACCCCTAGATCCTATCCGATCTGCCCCATTTTTTGGCTCATGCATTTTTTTTACGAACCTCACAAAATAAGCGGTTCTAGCGTGTCGAAATCGAAAACTCGTGCACTATCCCACCCCTAATCTACAGATAGTCCACCTTCATCCCAATCTGATCTACTCGGTATTACGATCTCAAATTGTCCTCCAAAGCGAAGCTCAGAGTTTATCCTATCTGACGGCATATCCATGTTTTCCTTAATTACTATTGAAGAATGGGTATTGGAGTGACCGCACAAGTAGCAAGAGTCAGCCATAGAATATCAGATTCCAATAGTGCCGTCCAAATGTGAATTCCAATTAATTTTTGTATCCTAAATTACTTTCAGACATTTAACCTCCTTGGAGAGTTGGATTGCAGTATTTCCTACAGAAATTATACCTAAATTGAGATTACTTCTGGTAGTTAATGAAGCTAAATTAGATTTGTTAGGTTTAATGTTTTGGGTAAGTCGTTTGCCAATCTAAAATGATCCCCCGTGGTAGTATCAGGTTAGGTAAGCAGGCAGCCGCCTAGTGGCTAGCTCAAATGGGCGATGGGCGATGGGCGTATGCTGGATATTGGTAGATGAAGTGCGACATTTGTCCTGACATTACCCGCAACAGTTGTTGTGGGGATTCTTATTTTACTGGAGTGTTTGCCGAAGCGTGCACTTTTCCCAGTAACGGCCGCAACCATGTTAAAAGCTGGTGCCGGAACGAATGATCTTACGGTACGCCAACGATCATTTAGGGGTACACCATTCAGCGAAGTTTCTCTACCGCTTACTCATATTGAGAGGCCCCCTGAATTGACAACACAGTTGAAGTTATACCCATATATCCGGCGTTATTGCACAATTCTAGAAGTGGTGGTCGCCAGGGCCTTAATAGATGATTGGTTGTCGGTGAAAACACAGATATTCCTAAATGATATCCTTTGGCGCCCTATTCAATCCACAGATCATTTTATGGACATGATTTCAGCCTTAAATATGCTACACTTTTCCAGTAGTCGAAGTGAGAGTCTATAATCCAGTTGGCTTACGCCACTCCTACCCACTCTTTCACCCATTTGGAACCATCAATAAACAACTCAAGTGCCTCCTAGGGTAGGTTGAAACACGTGCCGTCTAAGTCGTGCAAAAAATTACCAACATAAATAATTTTTAAAACAGAAAAAAAAATTTCTTGAAAATATTCCTTCAGAATATTTGCCTTCAATCCCGAATACCGGAATTCAGAAAAACCAATCCCGATTGAGAGCCCTAGTCTTAATCGACTATAATTTTCCTACAGTCTGCCCCAGTAGCTTGGTATTAAAAATTGTATAAAACTTGTTTACTTTGTAATCTCTTAAACTTATTGTTATCTTACTCTAAATATTAAAAGTAACACAAGTATTCTAATATATTTTGATACTGCCCCCACCACTTGAGTAATAACATAATCCCCTTTCCATTTCCTTTTAAAACGTTTAGCTAAATTGTTATAAATTTTTTACATATTTTAACTTTGACAAAATTCCTGCTTCTTATTTCTTGTAACTGCTATTAATTAAATAAATTATTGAAATCTCACCTTCCCCTACTTTCTCCAAGCTATCTAACTCTTCTGTTTCTGTGATTTAATTACAAAACGCATATTTGTCATTCAATTTTCCCTAAAAAAAATCCACATCCATCTTTTGTAAACGGTGGCAATTAGCAACTTGAGTATTTACAAGGAATCCTTTTGATAAATCCTTTACCTCTAAAGCAGCTTGTTATTCTTGTGTGCGTTATGTTTTGAAATACGATTCCTTTGTTGTAATGCGTCAAAAATCCATGTCGTTGAAAACATTAATCTCTAGCTCAATAGCAAGGAAGTATCACATTCATCTTAATTCGTAGCTACTTTCTCTTTTGAAGTGGTTACTTGTCATTATTTTGCAAAAGTTTTAAGTATTTGTAAAACATATTTTGAATACTTAATTTAAGAAGATATTTAAAAATATTTAACGCGGAAGGGAGAACGGGGACATGACAAAATAAAATGTTTAATTTAAACTTAAGAAGTATTTGTTTAAATTTGAATTCCTAAAGTTTCTTGGACTTTATTGTCGCATTAGATATAATCAGGAGGAGCTTAGAACTACTAAAATAATTCATTTTCAATACAAAACTATTCAAGGATTTTTTAATTTATTGGATGGTTGGTTTGTTTGAGAATATTGATATTACTACGGTTTTATCAAAACAGTCTGCTCAGAGTTTTAGATAAGAATTTCTTAATAACCTCGAAAGCCTAAGTTTCGACATTTCAAAACCAAAATTCGATCGGTTTCTGGTATAATTCACATTAAAATTTACTTCAGATAAACATTAAATTACATATTATTTTTATTAAAAGAATATGTAAGAAAATGGCTCCCAAGCAGGGGCCAGATAGCAATTTTTAGTTTTAAGTGAATGCATACGCTTTATGTCAGCAAATATACGCTCTGAAGTTCAAACAGAAAGTACCGACCTATCCAGAAATTGGTGAAACATTGTCGAAAGTCCTAGAAACTTTAAATTTGGAAGTAGAATCTTCCGAATGAAAAAAATTATCTGTTAAAAGCACCTTTTGGAAATTCAGATTTTTAGGGTGCAAAAACAGTAAAAAGTCAACTTTGGTACAATAGGGGTAAAACTTTGTACATTGGTTCTTTTGTCATTCTCTTGAAATAATGGTCATTGAAATTAAAAATATAAGACCCTTCTGGAAAAAATTCCTAAAAAATTACTTTTTATAAATTCGAAATCTAATTGTAAGAGGACAAAATGAGGAAATATGTTATGCGTTGGTACTTTCCATAAATCTTGAAATAATGTTCCTAAAAACTCAGAACCCTTCAGCAAAAGAAAAAAGTTCTAACTCTTAAGTTAAAAAAAAATCTGAGAAAAGTACTTTTTCGAAATTTCGATTCTTAGGGTGCTAAAAGAATAAAAAGTCAACTTTGGTACTTTTTATACCCTATACCGCTCTGTGGTACAGGGTATAATGAGTTTGTGCTGATGTTTGCAACTATCCGAAATATTGGCCCCAGAGCCACCTTCAAGAATACCGATCGACTCATAATCACTTTCTGAGACGATTTCTCGATGTTCGTCCGTTTGTCCGTCTGTCCATCTAAAGTTGTGAGCACGATACAGGTCGCAATTATCATTCGATTTTTATGAAATTCAAAACTTAAGCTTCCTTTGGCCCAAGGACGAAGCCTATTGAAATCGGAAAAAATCGGTTCATGTTTAGACCTAGCCCCCATTAGGGCTGTCAATCCTGAAATCCCGCGATTTTTGTCATAAAATAAATCCCGGGATTTTGGAAATATTAAAAATGTATGAGATTTTCTTTTAATTCAACTCTGTGTAATTATTGTTACATTTACATCACCCTGTTAAATCTAAAACTTTTTGAAACTGTTTTATAGTATTTATGAAATGTTTCAATCGAAATTTTACTGACATCTATAACCTCCAGTTACCACTAACAAGGGAGGCCTTTCACATTACATCCACCGATTGTCCTGAAACTTGAATGTGGAAATGAGGAGAGAAAAATAAGAGTTACCTGTTTTTCTTTTTAACTACACAATCTCAAATTTAAAAAAAGGGTTGCCACCTTATGAAGAAATGTGATAAACTTCCTTGTAAGCTCTATTTATCATCAAGTAATACGGTAGTGTTATTGGCCCTTAACAATTAAACTTTTTAAAATATTTAAACAATATTTTTGGAATATATTTTTAAGTTCTCCTGCACAATGAAACTCGTAAATTTTCAAATATATTTATGAACCCAGCTGCTAGTGAAAAGTTTTATTTGTTACGTTTGTTTACTCTATATCAAGTTTCTACAAACACCCATAGATCTTTGTAATCATCAAAAATACTAGAGCATCAAATTAAATCATTCAACTTTTTATTTCCTTTTTTGTTGTTGCCTATTATTATTGCAACTCAATCGAGTATACAACCTCTAGTTTCCGTAACGTAAGGCACATTGAAATGGGGGGAGGGTACATAGTTCAAATTGAGAGTAGTTGAACGTCGATAGCTTTGACTTTTTGTGTGTTGAAAGTCATTAATCACTTGATGTTTTGCGTCAATTGTTGTTGCCAATTTAAACTGGCTGGTGAATATGAAATGGTCTGAAACTGAATGACGACTCTCAGTGGTGTTACCACACCACGCACTCAACAACAACCGTTTCCCTCCGTTTGTCGAGTTTTTTTTTTTTTTTTTGGTAAATCCTCTTGACATTGAATTTTATTTTGTATTGTTACCAGTCATGTTGATTAATGACAATTCATATTTTTTGTCAAAAAACAAATGTTTTAAATGAATAGAGTAATGAATAAAACAGAAAATCTAATCGTGGGGTATGTGTCTCATTTAGTTTTGTGTGAATTTTGAAAATTAACGACATAAAAATGTTTGACTTTTTTGAATGAAATTTTGTCATACCACAGTAAAATTTTCCGTTCGGTTCCATAACGCATCCTGCAAGCGAATCTACTAAACATTCTAGAATCGTTGATTCTTGTTTAAATTTTTCAAAATAATATTGGATTGGAAATTTTGTTGTGATTACCTTAGAATATATTCTAGAATCCTGTTCCAAAACATTTTCCTGAGAATGGTCGATGTCAATATTCAGTGGATATGTTATGAACTTTGCAACCAATAGTTTCTAGGATTGGTTCCTGGCTCAGGAGATAACTAAATTAGATGAAAGAAATTTGAGCTTCCAAGGTTTTCTTTTATTCCGACCATGCATAATCTATATCATACTAGCAATAACCAGTTAATATTAAAATTAACACATAACTCCGAAAAACTTCTGCAAGGAGCATCACTTGATTACACTTATACCCTCTTGAATCAAAAGGGTTCGGGAAAAAATTATGCTTCCAAAACTTAGTAGGGGAATTAAACAACCCATTTGGTTTTAAAGTCTACTCAAAAGGGTTTAAACTAAGCCTGGTGAAAAGAGGTGGAGATGCTGTCAATTAAGGAATTCACAAACTTGGAAAATTCAATGTGTTAGTATCTGTTTAAACATGTACTCCGACAGTTAAACCGCGTTCCAATCACAGATACTAGAGTTTCTAAATAACAACCAAGTTAAACAACCAAGGATTTGCGGGTTCTACAATTGCAAAAAAAAACGGTTTCGGTTTTAATAAAATAAATGTTAACTCAAAAAAATCAATAACCGAATATTCAGAAATGGCGCCCAAGCAGGGGCCCGGTTTAAAATCGCATAAATGTTAATCA
Source organism: Pegoplata infirma (assembly GCA_963921195.1). NCBI lineage: Eukaryota > Metazoa > Arthropoda > Insecta > Diptera > Anthomyiidae > Pegoplata > Pegoplata infirma. The sequence continues at coordinate 29,759,024 of OY992540.1, read as the reverse complement.
GGAAAAGTCTGTCCAAATTTACGACAGAGACCACTTATCAGCAAACATTAAGTAACGATTCGCTGATTACCTGACTATTGTGATAGTGGCATAAGTTTAACAAATTTTTAGTTTTCATATTTATCTTTTTTTCTTCCATGTCTAATCTTGGTTGAAATATAAACTAAGCAAAACTGCTGTTAGGAAGCTTTAGCATCACTTCATTGCATTTATAATGCCCAGAAAACCTTGAACCAGAAGTATTCAGGAGAAAATTATGCATTCAAAAAATGGGATAGGAATTAACCATGTAAATTAAAAAAAAAATTGCTAACAAACTTTTCAAGAATGGCGCCCAATCAAGGGCCCGATTTCGAATCGCAAAGTGCAAATCAGGTGCGTTCAGATCACAGCTACCAGAGTTTCTAAATAATAGTCAAATTCAATAACCGCGGATTCGGTTATTTTTCAGGAATGGCACTAAAGCAGGTGTCCGATTTCAGGTAGAGTCGGTCAAAATCACGACAACGACCACTTATCAGCAAACATAAAGTAGTAATCCACTTTTCGACAGACTCCGGTGATAGTCGAATGAGTTTAACAACTTTTTAGCTTTCAAGCTTATCTTTTATTTCGACCATGCCAAATCTAGGTTGAAATATAACTAACAAGGGAAGTATCTCAACCCTTATGAACCGATTTGCCTGAAACTTAAAATATATATAAAAGAGGCGATTTTAAGGTGGGGATGTCTCGGCTATTGGCCATATCAGTGGTTAAAAATTTCGTTGTCCCCTTATGAAACAATGTGGACCTTCGGGAAAATTTCGATAGAGCAAAAATACGTGTCGACTTAAATTTAAGAAAGATTGTTTCGTATTCATATGTATATCGTAGGTCACACACATTTTTACACATTTTCATAAAAAAATATATTTAACAAAGTCGAATTTTTACAAGGTTATGCCACTATCGGTTCATATGGTTTGAGATACTTCCCTTGTAAGCCAAACTTCTGTTAAGAAGCTGTTTGAGCATCACTTTATTACACTAATACCGTCCAGGCAAACTTGAATCAGAAGGATTAGAAAATTATGCTTCCAAAAATTTTGATAGGAATTAAGCAACCCAATAAACATGTTAATTCAAATAGAACTATCAGGAATGGTACCCAAGCAAGAACCCGATTTCGATTCGCAAAGTGAAAATCAGGTGGATTCGGGCCAAATTCACGATGACGACCACTTATCAGCAAACATTAAGTAGCCAATGAAGTGTTTATTATTGATCGTTTTTAAGTGCATTAAATCAAAAAAATTCGAATAAAACAAATTTGACATAAAAATTATTACTATGAAGGTCTCGAAGAGTCAAGGAATGCAGAAGAGAAGATTTTCATTCCAGAAAAAAACCGTATTTATACCAGTACCATCGAATAGGCAGTTTATTCTTGATCCGCCCGATGTTGTCCTAGCAATATAGAAACTAAATTCAAATGAATACCGGCCAAGCATTTTAAAACTGAACTTAAGAAACCATAGTTGGTTTTTGTTGACCAACACTCAGAGGATGCCCCTATAAATACATGTCATTGTTTGGGAATTAGGAAATATCTGTTCGACATACGATTTGTTCGGCCAAAGAAAGTATTTTATCAAAAGTGAGTTGTCACGACAAACGGGTAAGTTCTGCTTGAGAGGCGCGTATTACGACACAATACAAGTCTATCCGGTATGAGATCACATATCTCAGCAGAACACTTCCCGTGGAAGTATCGATAGAGCAAAGATACACAAACCACACTCTGACGATGCTCTAAGCAGTTGATGAAATTGGATATTCCACTGTCCCTTATAAGTTACTGTCGGTTTTGGGTTCGGTTTGGAAAATCTGATGATTCGGTTATGTTTTTTGCCGAATGAGAAACCAATGTCTCTGACACATTTCTTTAAACGAATGTAAATTCATGAAATCCGTAGATGAGTGGGAATTACCCTATAACTGGAAATAAATTTTGTGTCAGAAGCCAAAAATTGAATATAAGCGGAAGTGTTCAAGATTTTTTTAAAAACTTGCCAAAATGGTCCATATCTAGATTTCTAGATAAAAGATATCGCGCATTTACTTGTATAGATTTATAACTCAAAATATTTGATTTTTAGAAATCGAGTTTAAAGTTTACAATTGAAATTGGTTTTCCATTGAAAAAGGCCAGTACATTGAAAATGTAATAATGGCGTGTTCTCTTCTCAAACAGTGAGTTTAAAATATATTAATACGTATTTTTGATACAATATAAAGCACGATATGAAAAATAATTCTGTATCATAAACTCAAAAATCACGTTTTTTGAGTTATGACACTATACAAGTAGACGAGCGATATTTATATAGAAATTTCCAATAACAAATCGAAATAAATCGGTTAACCCTTTAACGACCACAGGCAACAATGTTTGCTCAAAGTTTTTTGGCGATTATTTTGGAAGAGGGGTAATAGGCATGGACGTATTCAGGAGGGGGCCCAGGGGGCCCGGCCCCCCCCCCTTTGGGTTTGAAATTTTTTAAAAAAAATAATTCACACCAACACATAACACAATAACAAAAATAAGTTTTTCAGTGTTGCAAATATTTTGGTTTTTGAAGAAAAGATTCCAATATTTAAAAAAACTCTTGATTTTGATAAATTTTCGATTTTAAAAAGTCATTTATATCGAAATATCTGTAAAATATGTATAGAAAACACATTATATTGGGTTTATTTAATGAAAATTATGCATCAGGACCATGAAAACAGTTTTCTATAATAAAATTTCAAACTCTGAGGATCTAAGAGACTTTTTCTATATTAAAAATATAAGGTTCTGAAATATTATTTTCATAAAAAATTCTCAGGTTTTAAATTGTTTTTTTCAAAAGAAAAATTTTTATATTTAATTAAAAAAAAAAATCGAGTTTAAATTAAAAAACTTGTGTTTTAAATATTGAAAAAGGACTTAGGACAATATTTAAACTGGAAAAAAACGATTTTTTTTATTTGAATGAAAATAAATAAATTTTCATAAAAGAATTTATAGAAGCTCCATTAAAAAAAATTAATAACGTATTTGGGGTCTAGAAATCAATTTTACAAAAATCTAGACCTAAAATGTTGCACCAACGCAATAATATGTAACAGTAGATCTGTAAAAAGCGCTAAGAATTAATAAAATCCTCATGTCCAAATATCTCGATAACGGAATGTTCTACATAAATTTGGGTTGCTGATTTGGAATAAGGTTATTTTAGAATACGTAACAGTGAGGAAAGGCTTTTTTAAATATTCAAACATGAATATCTCGAAAATGGAACGCACTAACTTACGAATACGTAACAGTAGAACCGTAAATACGCATAAATTAGCGGTTCTAATTTTTAAACGCAAATATTGGAAAAATTTTAAACTATTAAAATATTTGGTAAGATAATTTGGAATCAGAAGAGCAAAATCAATATTGCTCATAAAAAAAATACAACTCACTAAGACTTTTTCATAATTTAACCAATTTTTTTATTTATTTACGCAAAAGCAATTGGTGAATTGTATTTTGACCAAAAGTTTGGGTAATAACTGTGTAAGTGTTTTTGGCGTGCAGATTCTGAGATGTTTTAAATTTTGATGAGTCTGAGATATTCTTCCGCTAGAAAAATTCAAAAATTCTGAGGAATATGTTGTATATGGGGGGGAGGGGGTAGTCCTAGAAAATAATATTATTTGGTTCTGAAAATTTTTAAGTTGGGCCCCCCCCCCTTTTCAAATTCCTGGCTACGTCGCTGGTAATAGGACAAAGGTCCTTTACTTGTCAAGATCACTTATGGTCAGAAAGGTGTTGTAGAGATCCAAGTTATTGTAGAATATCTTTATTAGAGTTGCAGATATTAATAATCTCAAGAAAATCGTCGGAACGTGGGTAGTGCGTCATTGTTCTACCGATATTACCATTGTAAGTGCTATGCTGAGATAAGTCAACTTATCCCCGAGATTCGGGTGTACGTTCGCAATACTCGTCAATCCAGTAGATCACATCCGTTTGTTGTCGATAGTCCAATGAATCGCACAACGTATTACAAAAAAAAATCGTTTCTCAATCGAACTAGTCGTATGTAAAATTCACTCCCCGCAGAAGTCTTCCCAGTCAGCTACGATTTCAAAAAGTTTAACGAAATGTCCACAAACACTACTCCCTCTTTCCTACTCCTCAAAACCTATTTTCCTAATACCAACAAAATGCGCTGCATTAGTAGGGACATCCCCTGAGTGTTGTCTCAAAGTAAAAAAAATTGTTGTTGAGAGCAATGTAATCAGGTGATGACTGAATCGCTATTAATTGTTTGCTGATAAGTGCTCGCTGTATTGGGCCGATACTACCTGATTAGTACTTTGCGATTCTAAATCGGGCCCCTGCTTGGGCGCCATTCCTGAAAATTCTGTAAGTGATTGTCTTTGAATTTACATGATTATATAATAAAATTTCTTTAATTAAGTGCGAAGACGCTGGGTTTTGCAATTTTCAAAAACCGAAATCGTGGTTAATAAAATTGACTGTTATTTAGAAACTCTGGTATCTGTAATCTGAACGCGGCTTGCTTTCGGAGTACATTTTTACGCAGTAACTAGCATATTGATCACCATGCTATTAAAAAAAATGGAAGGTCGAACTTTTAATAAAACACCCAAATAATAATTTACAGGCCTTAAAATTAGTGCGTGTTTTCGAAGTGCTCTAGTTTAGAACCTCGTGGCTTGAGCTTAAAAATACCTTGGAAGTACAAATTTTCCTGCTTCCCATAGAATAACTCTAGAAAAAGTTTTTTTAGAGACTGTTCCAAAATATACTATTGTTCACTTACTTTTGGACTGGTGTCGTGGGTTTGATTCCTGGCTGTAGCAAAAAAAAAATCAGAAGCTATCTTGTCAATTTCACCATTTATTTAAGTTGAATTATAAAATACAAGTAATCCTTTCAAGTTTTATTTTTCAACAAAATTTCATAAACTATTTAACTTTTTTAAAAATTCAAACACAAAGTCATAATCCTAAAATTATTTTAAAACTATTTCTTTACCTTTGAACTTTTTTTTTATTGTTTCTTTGTTTTCAAAAAGAATTTTAACCCTAAATAGGGGTTGTTTACCTAAATCGTAAATTGTTTGTATAAAAGTCATTTAACTGTTTAGGGTTGAAATTTATTTATATTATAGAAAACCTAATGATGCTGGTGAATAAATGAATGAATGTTTTCATTAATGAAAATGTTTGTTCCATTTTGCCCAAAATTATATTTATAACATAAAGATGAATAAAATATAAATCTGATTTTTATAAACCATCACAGAAAAAAAAATTATAATAAAATTTTTTATTTTAAATTTTTTTGTTATTGTCAGTACAAAGACGAATGAAAAATAAGGATGTCATAAAAAATCTACATCGATGATAAATTGAAACATTTTCATTACCAACAAGAGTTTGAAAATACTTTTAAATTGTGTTTAAGATAAGATTGTATTTGAAAAGAGCAAGTAATAAATGGCTGTAGCTGAAAAGCATTATGGTGAAACATATTTGAAAGATGATTTATTTTATAAACACCATCAAAAAAAATCAAAGCATTTTAAGAGAATTTATACACCGGTATGTCAAGATGCTTACAGCAAGGTCAAATAAACGAAATGAATATTAATTCCACTTTGTTCCCCGTTCCACTCCAATTCGTTCCCTGTTTCATTCCATTTCGTTTCATGAAGATCTTATTCCTTTTTGGATAACACGCGCAAAGAAATAAAAACAATTCAAGGTCTTAAGCTAAATAGATATAAAAAACACTATTTAACCCTATTTTACCCATTGTTTACACCCTTTAACCCTAAAAAATTTTAATTTCAAAATAAGTCATTTTGGATGAAAGAGGTCCTACATGTCAAATTTTGAGATTCTGGATGCTTTATGGACAGAGATTTGGTTTATAGCGATCTTCTGTATTGTTTAACAACTCTGATTTTTGGAAATACATCTCAGGAGCTTAATAATTTATTTTAATTTATTTAAATGAGAGGGGCTTACAGTTAATAATTGGGTGTGATGCCAACGCCATCATACCATATTGGGAAGTAGCAACAAAATGATAGGAATAGACATTATTAACAACGGATCCAAGCCTACTTTGATTAATGTTATAAAGGAGGAGGTATAAGATCTCACATATGCTAGTCCTTTAATATCCACTTATTGGAGGGTGTCAGATGAGGTGTCATTGTAAGATCATCAGCATATTCGATTTAACAATCCGGCCTATCTATTACCACCTCATGAGTTTATATCAAGAAAGAATACGAACTGGATTGATTATAAGGAATCTATCGCTTTAAAAGTTAACCTGCTGATTACCGACATTAGTAATTACCTCCTCATATCACGAGAGCAGCACAATACGCCAACAAAAGGTCCAACGCACAGAGGGCCAGAATGATCCAATTCCGGCCAAAAGTCTTTATCGTTGTTGGATCCGCCTGAAAATGTGCTTTTAGGGGAAGTCGAGGTCGCTGATTTCAAAATTTAGCTAAAAACTAAAAAAAATCAAAATGGCGGATCCAATATGGCTGACAATTTTTTTTTTTAATTGTCCGATTGGACTCAAATTTTGTTTTATGCGGGTCTTGGAGTTACTAAATAAGAATTGTTACTCCGAATTTTGAAAAACAAAATGGCGGACTAAATATGCTTCTTAAAGTTTAAAGAATGATACAACTCCGGCCAAAAGTCTTTATCGTTGTTGGATTCGGTTGAAAATGTGCTTCTAGGGTATTTCGGGACGCTGATTTCAAAATTTAACTTAAAAACTAAAAAAATCAAAATGGCGCATCCAATATGGCGCACTTTTTTTAATAATTGGCCGATTTAACTCAAATTTTGTTTTAAGGGGGTCTTGGAGTTACTGAATCAGAATTACTGACGTGAATTTTTAAAAACAAAATGGCGGACTAGATATGCTTAGTAAAGTTTCGTTACAAGTAATTAAAAAACAGTTATATTCATTTTCTTTGTTGAAGCTAGCTGAAAGTGTGGCCTAGTAAATTTCCGGGTCTGTTATCTTAAAATCGAACTGATAAAATTCAATATGGCGGAAACAATATAGCGGCTAGAATTTTTAACTTTTTCTGATATAACAAAAAATTAGTTTTAAGAGTATTAAGAATGTCTGAAGTTAAATCTACTCACATAATTTTTATAAATATTTTTTTTTATATTTGATATAAATATGGAAATGGTGTAAATGACTTACTTCGTTTCAGAAAAGCTTTTGGAAATGGTGACGACAAATAATTCACTTTTTTTTCCTTATTTTGGAAATTCAATAAAAAATCTTTGAATTTAATTGGAAATGGTGTAACTGATATTTTCCATAACTCTACAAAAAACTAGAAATGCACATAATTTTTTTTTTTCCTACACTTAAGGCACTCTCTGACGACAAAAAAACTAATCAAGCCGTAAAACAATAATTTGGGTTAAATTATTTTTTTAAAAACAAATCTCGGACCACTGCATATATAGCTGTAATTTCGCCATTTATCATTTCGAGCAAGTTTGGGCAACTTTTTTCAAAAGATATGGATCTATTCTATATAAGAAAAAATATAGACTGATTGTCTCGAACTGAGGATCGCTGAGGATTTTTTCGGCGCGAAGTCAATAACTAAAAAATCATAGTTATTTTCACAAAAACGCGAATTGCTGTCAGGAAAATGAGTTATATTTTTCCATATTATTTTCGTCACAAAGGCTAATATTTCAAAAGTTGATCATTAGCAATAGAAATGTGTAAAAAACAAATAAAAAAGTATCTCCACTTACAAATTTTTTTTTTCAACTTTTTTAACTTTGAAGACCTGTCAAAGGAAATGGTGTAGTTGGATCATAAAGATAAGTTCAGGAAACCAGCTCCTATATATGTCCAACAAATTGGTATAGGTATTTTTTAAGAATTGAATATAAGGACTTTTGGCCGGAAATCGATCTGGCTGGCCCTCTGTGCAACGTAAGGTTCCCTAGTGGAGTGGTACTCTTGAGAATATGCGGAAAAGGTCAAACATACTGAGAACTGGGATATTTATGAGATCCAAAAGGTCATCTTGGAAGAAATTTTGTGAAATCACAGAAGATACTTCTACATAAAACATTAGTTAAATTCTTTACGAACGAAGAGAAATGACGGTATTTACACCAAGGATCGAAAGGAGACCAACGTGTTCACTTTCTTGATTCGACCTTATGCGATCCTTCAGGTACTAATAGTAAACACGACTCCACATGACTCTGTAGGAGAACATCTAACCATTCAGGTGTCATTTTCGAACTAATAAGGATTCAATCCTTTGATCCGTTCGAATCCCCTTGGGTGGACGAAATCTTTCCTACTCTTTCGTAGTATGGTTTAGGCACAGACTAAAACAGACACGACAGCAGAGTGTTTTAACCAAAAATGGGGAAAAACTAAGCGATTTACGACCGAACAGAGCAGTGTTTAGTTAGTTTTAACCAAACATGGAAACACTTTCTACTAATTAGAAGTGAACGAAACAAAAAATAAAACATATGATTGAAGATTTTATTTTTGACACCTGTCATGAATGCCAAGTCTGCCCTTTTAGGTACATTGGTATCTGTCTTAAGATCCAGCTTTATATTGGGAAACATCCTTTCTCGTTGGAGGAAGGTAAATGTTGTATTCATACCTAAGTCAAAAAATATATTGGCTGACTTGTGTGTCTTACTTCTTCCTACTGAAGACTATGGAAAGATTACTATATATTCAAATTAGATTCACATATTTAGATCAATATCCCTTGCACAGAATTCAGTATGAAAAAAGAAATTGTACTTATTCGGCTTTGCATCATCTTGTTTCAGAGATATAAAAAGCCCACAGGTACAAGGAAATAATTCTTTGTGCCTTTCTATATGTTGAGGGAGCTTTTGACAATACTGGTTATTGAATCTGCGCTTCGGTGTAGAGGTGTAGATCACGGTACGTGTAGATGCATTAGACACATGCTCAAGATTCCCTGCTCCTTAGCGGCATCTATGTGTAGTACTCGAATCCTCAGACAGCATCCTTTCTCCACTGCTATCGTCCTTGGTGTAGACTTGCTTCATAGGATAGATATCGATTTAGTAGTTACAGCAACTGGTAAATTCGACAATATTATTTCGGATAATATGTGCAACGATCTTCGTATATCATGAGTTGGTGCACTGAGCATGGTCTTTCTATTAACCCTAACAAAACTATTATACTTAGTTCCGTTATTAACAGGAGAAATCTCAATTTAAGTACAATTTCTGTGGGAAATACTGCTATCCAACTTTCCAAGCATACAATTTCTTTGGGGAATACTGCTATCCAACTCTCATGATATACGCCTCCATATTCTGGTGGCCGAAAACTATGCAGAGGGATGCTAGGGTAAAACAAGGCAAGGCAAATTGTCCGGCTTGTCTACTAATTACGGGTGCAATGAAAACATGTCCAACATTTGTCATGTCCAGTGGCGGGTACAGCTTTTGGGTTTGGGGGGGGAAACATTTTTTTTTTTTACTTCGAATAAAAAAAATCTTTATGATTTTGCAAAAAAACGTGATGGGAAAGCTATAAAATCATCAAATTTATTTGTTTTGGCCAAAGGAGGTTTGTTATTTTTTTTTTTAATTTTTCTAAATCTGAGAATTTTTCAAATGTCTGAGAATCTAAGACTTCTTCTTTACGAAAATGTCTCAGAATCTGGGAATTTTTTCGCATAAAAAATTTTTAGATTCTAAGAACTTTTTTGCACAGAAAAAGTCTCAAATTCTGAGACTTTTACTACAGAAAAAGTCTCATATTTTACAGCATTTTTGAGATATTTTTACTATAGAAAATGTCTCATATTATTAGATTTGTTCGTACTAAAAAAAATTAGATTTCGAGACCCTTTTTTCTATAGAAAAAGTCTCAGACCTTTTGCCTATAAAAAAAATTGCAGATTCGTTAAAAAAAAACCTTGTAAAGTTACCAAAAAATCTCGTGATTTAACGAGGCTATTCTCCTAAAATAGGAGGTAGGTAAAATTCTCGTAAAATTACGAGGATTTCCTCGTAATTTTGAATGCGCCAAAAATTGGTAAAATAACCAATTTTATTGGTAAAAATATTGTTTTAAAAGCGGAAAAATGAAAAAAAAATGGTAAACTTACAAGAAAAAATGGTAAATATGTTACAGAAAATGGTAAACTTACAAACCAAAATGGTAAATTTTCAAAATTTTTTTTTGTTAAACAATATAAGTCCTCGTAATAAAATATATTTTGTAAAATAACTGTTTTTTTGTAAATTAACAAAAATCCTCGTAATAAATTTTTCAAAATTTTTTCAGCTTTTTTTTAATATTGTTCGGGACTTGGAAAATTAAAAAAAAAAATAAAAAAATTACATAAAAAAATTGTTTTTTTTTTTGTTAAACACCATAAATTCTCGTATAACATAGTTTTGTAAAACAACAGCTTTTTTTTTGTAAATAAACTAGAATCCTCGTAATAAAAACTTTGTTGTAAAATTACAGTTTTTTCTTGTAAAATAACCTTTCAAAATGGTAAAATACAATTACGAAAATAAATTTGTAAAATTACCAATAAAACTGTAGTTCTCGTCTGAGCAAAGTACAAGATTTTTTGTTAAAAAACAAGGAAAATTGTTAAATATTGGTAGAACGGGATTACAAGGCATTTTACGAGGCGTTTTACGAGGCGTTTTACCAGTTTTTTTTTTAGTGTTCTGACACCTTTTTTTCAAGAAAAAGTCTCAGATTCTCAGACCTTTTCTTATAGATATCCTCAAATTCTCAGACCTTTTCCTATAGAAAAAGTCTCAGATTCTGCGACCTTCTTCCAATTGAGTAAGTTCCAACTTCAAAGACTTTTTTTTTAACAAAAAAAGACTTTTTTTTTGACAAACAAAAAAGATTTTGAGACCTTTTTCTTAAAATGAGTGTCAAATTCAGAGATTCTGAGAGCATTTTCCTATAGAAAAAGTCTCAGATTCTTAGACCCTTTTCCTATCGAAAAAGTAAAAGTATCTAAGTCATTTTTTTATACCAAGATTAAGTCACATTTTTCCTTTAAAAATTTTCCTATAAAAATTTTCAGATTTTTTTCTTTGAAAAATTTTTGGATTTCGAGATTTTTTTCTTTCGGGAAATTTTTTAGAAAATTTCCTTCTTCCTCCTTTCTTTTTTTCTTCTTTTTCTTTTCCTTTTTTTTTTTTTTTCTTTTTTTTTTCCTTTTTGAAATTTGGTCTGGGGGGGGAAATTTCCCCTTTTTCCCCCCCCTTGTACCCGCGCATGGTCATGTCCAACATTGCAATATTGCAAAGGGTATTCGTAATTGAATCTTCTCAAAAAGGCAGGAAGTACTTCAAGCACTGAATGTCAAAACTAACACAGGAGTGTTTTGATACGTTACAACAGCAGCTTCATAAGAAGCTCAAATTGGTTTAACGACAGGGACTAGTAGGGAAACCTATTACAGGCCCGTGGTATCACAATGGACCTCAGAGTCTACATGTGTTGATGTAAGGCGTCAGCAGCCACTTGCGACCTAACCTAGATTCCTGGTCATTCGCTGTCTTGTAGACAGCAAAAGAGCTTTCTAGAAGTTTCTCCTCTACTCCAATGACCGGACCCAAACGCTATTGTAGGGTGAAATGGTTCACTTTTTCGGCCATGATTAGGGGCTTTGGGGAGGACATACTTCCTTAATCTAACCCAACTTCTTTAAACAAAAGTCTACCCTAATTAAACATCCATAAGCACAATACTGATTATGACACTCTCGCGAGCTACAAAACACACACAGACAGTCAAAGGAATCATGCCTTAGGTTTTAAAGGGAGTGTGATGTTAAATCGTTGGCGTCAGTATCCCCCACACCCCTCCCCTTCTCCGGCATTTCATAAATACCAGCAATAATATCTACCACAATAATAATAATAATGAAAACAACTTGACAAAAACAAGTGTAATAAAACAAAAGCTTTTTCCCCGAACTAATAACAAACTTTTACAAAGAAACAACCATCTCTCTTGTTTCACTAGTATTTTTGAAATGATGTTATCAGCAAAATCATTTTCTTTCTTGTCCTTAGGTTGTTGTAAACTCCTATAAGTTACATTTTCCTCTATATTTCGTTGTGCCTGAAGGATCTACATATTTCTTTTTGTTTTATTATATTCATATGTTTTCATTTATATGGATTTTCATTTTCCTCCATTGCACTATAGGAAATTTTACCCATTTTTTGGCCAAAAGTCAAAATTTAAATTTTTGCAAACATTATTTTTTTTCACATTAATATAAAAAAAACTTAACAAAGTAAACAATTCTTTCTCAATTTTTCGACAGAATTGATGTACTGTCACTTTATCAGTAGTTTTTCTTGCAATTTCTTACTTAGTTATAAAATAACGATTGAGAGCAGCGAATTTTGTGATAGTTTCTAACAAAAGTTTTTATATTAAGAATTTATGGTTTTTAAAAAATAAAAAATGGAAAATAATGTCAAAGGTGAGTACTTTAATGATAAATAGTGAAATGTTGGTGAACTCATCTATTAGATCGATTTTATTGGAAAAATTGAAGTGACCTTAAGATGAACTTATTGAAGTATGAATTGGAATTTTATTTTGACTTTAAAAAAAAATGATAGCATATGTTAGCTATAAAACCATAAAAGTTCTCTAGGACAATCAATTACCTTCCGAATTTAAAAAATTTCAAGGTCGGATATATGCAAACTTTTTTTTTATACCCATTTTTCCAGGTTACTACTGAGTGCCAAATTCAGAGTTATTTAATACATGGCGAGAGAAATAAAGCAGAGGTGGATAAGGAGCCGCTATTTCTGACCATTTCTTTTCATACATTGCTGAGAGTGAATGTTTCGAAAACTTTAAACAATATATAAAGGAGGAATTAAGAATATTTTGTTCAAATATAAATACGAAAAGGATTAAAAGTTGTAGGAGTTTGAAAATTTTTGAAAGACAGCATGCTGTTTGGCTTAAAGGCAATACTTGGCTAAAAAAACTTGAAACGCAGCCTGCCTCCACTAAATCGAAACCTGGGCGACCGCAATTAAATTTTTTGTCAAAATCTGCGAGAACAAAAATACGAGTTACAGTAGAAATCTCTAAAGATCTAAATAGGGAAGTTGAGCCCCTAGCTCTTGCATCATCTACGGCTGCCCGTAGTGGCATTTTGAAATGTAGTTGACGTCTTGGAACTCAAAAATAAAATTTTTGAATAAAATCCTTATTAAAAAGTAGATTTATTTGACACTTCTTAACATGGTTAAAATAAATTTCTACTGTTATCTTCGAAAGTTAGTGTACACTCAAAAAAAAAAAAATATTGTAAAAACAGTTTAGAAAACCATATAATCTATCAAGGATCTAAAAAATCTTAGATGCGGCAACTTATAACCCGGGAACCCTGTTTGGAACTAATTATTTGGTAATTTTTTAGGTAACTTTACTAATTTTTTTTTTTGAGTGTATGAAAACCTTTAAGAGTCACTCCCTCCCTCTAAAGAGTCTTCCAAAAGTCAAATAAAAAAAATCAGTCAAATCGGTCCAGCCGTTTGGCTGTAAATAATTTTGGCCAAAAAAAGGGTAAAATTTCCTATAGTGCATTGGCTACAGTTGGGTTCTTTTTCAAATACATGCTCAATGATTTTTATTAGCTGGCAACACGAGGCACGAGTAGGATAAGGCAGGGTCGCCAGTTTTTTTTTGGATGCCATCCCCAAATTAAAATTTCTCATCCCCAAAAATCCCCAAAAAAAAATTTCTCAAAATTTACTACACGCAAAAAAAATCTGTGTCGGAGTGAACAAAAATCTGGCATAATTTTACCAAGAATATGCTAAAACTACAACCGACGAAGTAGTTTTCGTAATTTAGCCAAAACACTTATGTAACAAATTTTAAAGAAAATGCTAATGCTATTTAAGCAAAAACTTGGTAAAATATACCAAAAGAAATATGGTGAAATATACCAAAATTATTAGAAAAGGTGACTAAAAATAATGCTAAAATTACCACATTTATGCTAAAACAAATTTTCTATAAAATTTTTGTAAAAAATTGTATATTTGTTGAATTTAAAATTTTCACAGAATAAATTCATATTAATATAATAAATGTTGTGTAGGATTTTATTTACCACCGACCAACGCACCCATTATGTACAATTTTCTCCAGTGACTGCTGCCTACGCTTTTTCTTGAAGTGAAGGATCCGCTATAGCTTCACGAATTTATTTAAAAGCATCCTGTAAAAATAGAAAATTATTACAAAACATAAATTTTTAATTTAAAAAACTAGTAAACCCCATTGGTCTTTTGGTTAGGAGGAACACTTACTTTGTGATTCCATTTGTAACTCATCAAAACAGGTCTGGACTCCATTGGCTTTGCTATATAAATGAGTTTTTAGGTTTTAATTTTATAACTAAAGGGAGGACTGACTGGTGCCCACGCTCTTTATTGTAGTGAAGGATTCGCCATAGCTTCAAAAATTTATTTAGCAGTACCCTGTGAAAATAGAAAATTATTACCAAACACTAATTTTTAACTAAAAATCTATTAAACCTTATTGGTGTCTTCGGAATAGGGGTATACTCACTTTATCATTCCATTTGTAATTCATTGAAACAAACGTCTGGGACTCCATTGGTTTTGCTAAATGAATGGTGTTTTAAGTTAAGATAGCAAAATTAAATTTAGTATTTTTTTATCTTACATTTATTTATCTTTTAAAAAACTAATTATTTATTTTTATTTATTAATTTATTTTAATTTTATTTATCAATTTCCTTTTTACGTTTTTATAACACAAAAAATAAACGAAGCATGCACACAAAAATACAAAATGAAAATGGCGGTCTGTATTTGTTTTTTTTTTGTTGTTTTCTTTCGATAAATTTTTGTGCAAGTCATTTGCGTTATTGTGCAAGCTACTTGGTTATTTTACAAAAAAAAACTAATTATGTTACTTTAACATCGACAAGCATAATTTTAGCAAAAATTTGGTAAAAAAAATTTTTTGGTATGAAAAAAATTTTACCAAGTAGGATTGCTCAATCTGACACAGATTTTTTTTTTGCGTGTACACACAAAAAGCACTTGCAACCCATCAAGTGCTTTTGAGTAATTTAGCCAATTTTTTAGAACAAAAACTTGGTTAACTTACGTACAAACACTTGGTGGTTTGTATTTTACACATAAACTTGGCTAAAAAGTGTAAGTGTATTTTGCGTGTTGAGCGATTAGCACATCGTTTGAAGCCGCCAATGTTTCGATAAGTATTATGATAAAATTCAAAACCAATGGAAACATTTCCGTTGGATAATCACGGATGGATAGCTCATGAATTTTTAATTTACACACCAGCGATAGAGAACTTTATTGGTCCAAATTTGATTTAATCTTGTTTTATATCTTGAATTCCCTCAAAAGTTTTCTCAGCAAACATAAGTCATCGGCCCTAAGAAATTGTTTTTACCCTTTAAAAAAACAACGAAAATACTTTTAAGGTTTGATATACATATTGCCGTAAAACCCCTTAAATTTTTATAAATACTAACTCCGGAATAGGTATCTAAAACTTTGTATTGCTTTTTAAGAATTTAAGAAGTTGTAAAAGACCAGAATTTTCAATTGATGTACTTTTAGACTTTTTTCTACAGAAAATGTCACATTATTCCTACGTTTGCGTTTTTTTTGTATTCTTTAATGCCCACGATTTATCAAAAATAAAGTAGAGTTAGTTTTACCGATTTTAGCATTATTTTATGATTAATGTATTTAAAAAAACACTTGTTTTGTTTATCTAAAATATTTCATCCCCTAAAAATCCCCGAAAAAATCAGTGTCATCCCCATGAAATCCCCGGATCCCCAAATCAAATTTTTCATCCCCAATTTCCAAAAAAAATCCCCTATTTGGGGACAAAACCCCTAAACTGGCAACACTGGGATAAGGCGGGGGCTGTTTGACATGTGTACATTTGCGGTATTGGGGACTTTATTTTCTATAACAAATGATAGTTTTCTAATATGTTTTTATGGTTACTGATAGAATTATTCTATTGAATAAGGATTTTCTTATCGCTTAGTTTTAATAGAAATGTTATTAAACTCCATATCAGAGTTATTATGAGTTTTATGTGTACTTTGATTTTTGTTAAGAAAATTAAATTTTTTATATCCTGTACTACATGGAGAGGGGATTATAAAGTTAAATACGAGAAAAAATTGTATCGAAGAAAATACTAGAAACTAGTGTCTGGGAAAATTCTGTATCTGATTTCGGTTGAGATACAGAAAAAATTAGAATAACGGTGGTATTTTTGCAGCTTTCTAAGTACCAACGAGTAATATTAGTTAGTTAAAAACTAAAAAGGACTAAAAGGTTTATCAAATCATTTACTTTCCGGGTCCAAACCCTTTCGGTTTCCGAAGTATGATGTCTTAAAAATTGGCAAAAAAAATGTATGTGCGCCGCATAAAAAAAGTCACCCATACCATGTTTTGATTAGATTTAAAGAGACTCTACGCACTGCGACCAAAATGGTTTATTGTGCAGCCTTAAATGGGTGGCCTAAATATTCAGGCTCTTAATAAAGCCGAGAATCCTATAATATAATCCTACGAACATAAATTTGCTTCATATTTTGAATTTTTCCCTAACATGTTACGATGGCAGACCAACGAATGGTTCATGGCCAATGAAGGGTCGTCTGGCACCGCAATTTTCCAAACAGTCTGTGTGGTCGTTTCCCGTATCATCCTCATGACTCGGACTGAGAAAAATATTTTATAATAACTAAGTCTTTCTCTTCATTTATACAAAAAATTTCAAGGTGCACACTTATTAGGTTTCAGAGTTATGGAGCAAAACGTGGTCCAAAGCACGGTTTTCTGTACGAGTTATAAAATTATATTTATGAACTGAACAGTTTTATTTCTAGAAAGTTGACATCACTGGTTGGCAACATAAAATGGCTTGAAAATAATTTATGGCATATTTTTAGGGATTATAAATTGCAAACAGGGTTGCCAAAATGTTTGAATCTCAAAAAACTGGTCAAATCAGAAATCTATTTTAAAAAATCTTTAAAATAAATATTGAAATTTTTTTTTTGTTAGCTGTAGAGCCTGGCGGATTATTGATTTTTGGGCGTGGCAAAATCCAATTTTTACGTTGTATCACCTTACCGAGAAGAGAGCTATAGGCCATATAATAGGCCGACCGGACAAAATGTCAACCCCTTCGAAGATGTTACGTGTAATTCGAAGATTATATTTGCAATTCGAAGATTTCATGTGTAATTCGAATTGTAATTCGTAAGAGATCATTTGTAATTTGTAAAATATCAATTGTAATTCAAAAAAATCCATTGCAAATCGAAAAAAATCAATTGTTATTCGTAAAAAAAGTTGTAATTCCAAAAAGATCAATTGTAATTCGTAAGAGATAAATTGTTATTCGTAAAATATCAATTGTTATTCGAAAAAGATCAATTGTAATTCGTAAAAGATCAATTGTAATTCGAAGATTCCATTTGTAATTCGAAAAAAATCAATTGCAAATCGAAAAAGATTAATTGTTATTCTTAAAAGATCAATTGTAATTCGAAAAGGATCAATTGTAATTCCAAAAAGATCAATTGTATAACGTAAAAGATTAATTGTAATTCGTAAAAGATCAACTGTAATTCGTAAAAGATTCGGGTCGTTTATGAAACCAATGCGGATTGGTTTGACAACACTTTCTCACGGAAATCAGCTGTGTGTGTTTATGAATCCAATCCAATTCCAACCAAAGAAAAAATGAGAAAATTTCCGTTCGAAAACGAAAATGTGCGTTCATGAATTCCATTCAGTTGGTTTGACAGTTGGAAAATTTTCGTTAACGTTTTGCTTCGGGGATTTGTAAGAAAAGTTGGAAATAATTTATTAAAAAAAATCAAAAACAAAAGTTAAATGAAAAAATGTGAGTAACATGTTTTTTTGTTTTAGATTTTTTTTTAAAAATATTTTTTTCCTTTTTTTATTTTATAAGGGGAAGGCACAAAATTAATGAGCAAAATGCAGTTAGTTCTTCATGAGTTTGTGGAAATAGATTCCGATATATCGTATGGATTTGTGTTTTAAGCGCCTAAAATATAAACTAAAAACAGTAAAAATATGCATTAAAAAAAGTGCATTTATACTTTTTTGGAAAAAAAATGTCCATACATTCCAACGAATGCACTTTTTTCTCTATAATTTTAAAATTTCAGTTATTCGATTTTACGTAACGTAAACAACAGAACACCAAATTGGATTTCATGTGATTCGGAAAATGTGAATTGAAAAGTTGTAAAAGACAGAACAGAGGTCTTTGTTAAGTGTGTATGATACTTGATTTTTTCATAAACTTTTTCAAAGGTTTTTCTACAAAAAAAATTGATAACTTCAAACAATAATGTTGAATTTTCAATTTTCTTGCAAAAAACCTTTGATAAAATTCTTGAAAAAAGTATAATACACACTTAAGCTTATTAACGAAAAAAATCTGCAGTCGGACAAGTATTTCGATTTTGAAATTGGGCGCAAAAAATAATAAGAGCCCAGTTGGGCAGCAAGTTACCGATGTTTTAAAAATAGTTCATAAAAAAAGAACAAATAAGCTAAAACTTTATACAAATTATGAACCAAAAATATTCATTAATAGCAGAATAACCAAAACATGCATTTTCACCAAAATATGCAAAAATGTGCATTATTGAATTGATGGCTTTTAAAAAGCAAATTATTTTATGATGTGCAAAGATATTTATCCTGAGCCAATGAAATACGTAGAAGAAACTGGTATTTTTTCATACAAAAGTAATGCCAGATCCTAAGTATGGGTTATGCTTTGTATAAAACTCCTTACCGTAATGAATCAATAACTAAAAAAATTTAGGCCTCTGTTCTGTCTTTCACAACTTTTCAATTCACATGAAAATTTCCGAATCACATGAAATCAAGATTTGTGTTTTTTTGATCACGTTTTCATTTGAAGTTGAAATCGAATAATTAAAATTTAAAAAATTATAAGGAAAAAAGTGCATTCGTTTTACTTTCACTAAATTTTATTTATGTGAAACAAAACGAAAAAGAATTTCGGAGGTAAAATCTAGAACACCAAGAAAATTCGGAAATTTTTATTTTCACATTTTTTATGTGAATTACTTTTTTTTTTAACAGCGGCCGTAATTCAAAAGAAATGCTTGCAGTTTGTTATTTGTTAAACATTTTTTTACAAACTTGCCTTATTATAACAACTCTGACTTTGACTTAATAACAGAGTTGATACAAAATACGACTCTGTATTTGCAAAAACAGAGTCGTATTTTGTAAATACAATTATTTACAACAAAAAAATGTGTCTCCGCTAAGTTCGAACGAAATAGATATTTTTTTTCGAACAAAGCACTTTCGTCACGGTTTCATGAACGCTTCGAAAATTGGAAACGAAATTAAATTTCGTTTCCAATCCAATTTCGTTGTGGATTCATGAACGGCCTGATTAATTGTAATTCGTAAAAGATCAGTTGTAATTCGAAAAAGATCAATTGAAATTCGTTAAGATCAATTGTAATTCGTAAAAGATCAATTTCAATTAGTAAAAGATCAATTGTAATGCGAAGATTCCAATTGTAATTCAAAAAAGATCAATGGAAATTCAGTTGATATTTTTCGAATTACAATTGAAATCTTCGAATTACAATTGATCTTTTACGAATTACAATTAATCTTTTACGAATTATAGAAAAAATTTAAGAATTTTTCTCTAAGCATAGTACTCTGTTCGATTTCACGGGAAAAAATATGTTAAACTCCATATAAAAACAGTGTTAAATTCGGCTATTCCGAATCTTTTATACCCTCCAAAATGTAAAAAAAAATTAAATTGTCAGGGGCGTTTTTTGGGGGGGGTGTGATGGGGGTCAGTGGGGACTTTGAGAGCTCCTTTCCATCGAGATAAATATACCAAATGTTTCATTTATTTAACAAAAATACAAAAAAACATTTAAAAAAAGGGTATTTTTTCGGATGTTGGTTCAGTTCTTCAAGGGGGAACTTTTTCCCCCCTGGCCCGATTTTGCCCATTCACGAACTTAACCTGCCTATGAAAATTAGACATATTTGTGCCAAACTTCAGGTGTCTAGCTGTTTTATTTTGGACTGCATTGTGTTATCTACAGACAGACGGACGGACGGACGGACATTCACAGAATGTCTTAGAATAGATCATAGATCAATAATATATATGGGGCATTCCATGTCAAATCGGACACTTTTTAATTTTTTTTTTTTAGATTTTCCCAATTTGTTTACAGTTTTTAGTAAATTTTCAGATATTTTTGATGACCCGTTCAAAAGATATCGGATTTTTAAAAATTGGTAGTTTGTTCCTTTACTTAAACTTCTTTTACTCATAACTTCTTCAATAATGGTCCAAATTTATTTTTTTTTGTTCAAAATTTTAGTTTTTTTACGTACTTTAAAAAAAAAATCCAAAAAAAATCTTAAAAATGCTCTACTTAGTATGTGATTTTTAAGTTTTAAAATTTTTTTTTGAAAAAATTTTATTGTAATTTTCCAATCTTAAAATCATTTCTACTGCTCCAATGGTGCGTCATAGAGGGGTCATGTATAAGACCGACCCCCATTAATTTTTACGTCTTAACATTTCTTTGGAACAAACTAATATCCTATCTCCAATTTCTAATATCCTATCTCCAACAAAACGACATTTTTTTAAATTTGCTTCAACCGCTCTAACTGCCCTAATACACAGAAAATAATATCCTATATTTTATTTTAATTAAAATTTTATTTGTTTTTTAATTTAATATTAATTAAATTTTTAATTAATATAATAAATTGTTTAATTAAATTTTTAACTTTATTTTAATTAACATTTTAATTGTTTTCAAATTTAATATTAATTAAATATTTAATTAATATAATTAAATGTTTAATTAAATTTTTAGCTTTACTTATTTTTTTTTTTGTTTTGTTTTGTTTTCCGTGTGTGTGCGAGTGTGTGTTTTTCTCTTGCGTTGTATTACATACAAAAAAAATACATAAGTATAAAAAGTTTGTTGAAAGTTTTTTTATTTCTCACATAGGTTTTTGAATTCTCATTTTGTTTATAGTTTTATGTGCATGTATATGAAAGGTTTATAATCAACTTTATAAAATCATCGCACTGACTATGTCTTTACGGCATAAATAAATTTTGGTAAAGTTTGAAGAAATATTTTTTTTAAACTATTTTATTCAAAAAAAATGTATTTGCAAATTATTTTTTTTTTCAATATAATATTTTTAATTAATTTTTTTAATTTATACAATTAAAATTTTAATTATTTTTTTTAAAAAATTTTAATTAAATTTTTTAATTTATAGTATTAAGTTTTTAATTAAATAAATATCCATTTATTTTTAATTAACGACATACAAATATTTTTAATTTATTTGCGCATTTTAGTGATTGGTCCGGATTTAATTAATTTTTTAATTAAATCGACGAATTTTTTAATTAAATATTTTTTTTATTATTTTCTGTGTAGTGCCCTTAAAGCAACAAAATGTATGACCGACCCACAATATTTTTTTAGTCCACACATTTTCTCTGAACACACCTACCCTCTATCTCTAATTGTTAAGTCGGTCCCCATACAATTTTTTTTAGTTTTTGTAAATTTGTTTTATTTACAAGGAATTATAGAGAAATTGTAAAAAAAGTTTCCACGGATTTTCATTATACAAGACAATTTAAATTGCCATGAAAAAGAGACATTTCAGTTTTATTATGATCGTTTTAAACGAAATAAACGATTCGTTTATTTCCTATAATTGTCAAAAGTTGTTGATTTTTAAATGTTTTATAGCGATTTGAGGCGTTTAAAGTTTAAGTGAAATTTTCACTATAAAAAACAGAGTACTTAGCTTTAAGAAAAATTTTCGCCGTAAAAAACAGAGTTCTAGGCATAAACCAACAAAAGAATCCACTTATTAAAATTAAATAAAAACGCTTTGATTTTTAAATTTTCTAGATTAAATTTTATTTATTTTAATTTCTTTTTTTTTTTTCATTTTGCAGTAATATTTTTTTCAAAATGTTTTCATTTTTTCATTAAATTTTTCATAATTTATTTTTTTTTTTTTTCGTATATAATATAGTAAGAATGTAATACAATATTTTGATTTGACAAGTATGTATGTAAGTTTATTTATTAATTAATACATATAATTAATATTAATAACTTTGGTTGTTCTTTTTTTTCGTATATTCTTTTTTGATATTTTTAATGTAGTAAGTTTTTGTATGTTTATTATATATTTAATAAATTTTTAGGTTTTGCAATACATATTTTTGCTATTTTGTTTATTTTTTCTTGTTTGTAATTTTAATGAATATGTTTTTTTTTTAATATTTATATAAAAATAATGAAAGACAATTTTATGGAATTTTTTTAATGAAATTTTTGCATTAAATTATTAGATTTAATAAAAATAAAATAAAGACAACTTTACAACAATCTAGATTTCTTACATTCTCAAACATTCACACAAATCAACCAATTATAAAATGGATAAATGGAAGATCAAAAGTATACAAATTAGCCTCACACAAAACTAAACTTAAGAAATAATCAACAATCAGATCGTTTACAATTTTTTTTTTTTTTAATTTTAATGTTTTTTTAATAATATTTATAGTTAGACATAGAAAATTTTCTAAAATAAAAAAAAAATAAACAAAGAAAATATTTGAGCAATTAATGTTTTACTGCCAAACGCAGTTTTTCTTTTCGATTTTAAAATTTAAACTATTTACAGTATAAGATAGAGGAAAATTATTATTTTTTTTTGTTTAAAAGTAACTTAAAAATTAAATTAAAAAACAAAATCATTTACAAGTCTTTATTTTATAACAAAATATAACAAACTTAATTTAATAATTATTTTTAAAACTGTACAAAACATAAAACTTATAAAGCAAATATCCAGAAATTTTACAAAATATCGGTGGGGGATGACTTAAAAAAAATGGAAATTTAGCTCAGTCAAATTAGCGTAAAAAACAGGGGTATGCTTGCATAAATTTCAAAGATGCTAAAAATTTGAATGAACGTTAGGAATACCATTATAATGAAATTGTGAAAAGTTCTCATTTTTATGAAAGGGAGGCCAAAGGTCACAATTTTTTTTTTTTTTTTTTTGGATTTTGTAGCGAAACAGTTAATTTTATGACAAAACAAGAAAATTATGGTCGTTCAATACCGACCCTATAATACCCTACACCAGTGTTTCCCGGAAAATGGGTCCCAAGTCCACACATGGACCGATTTGATATATCTTTTTCCAAATCTTTAGTAAGTGTAGAAAACAATCACAAACCAAATTTGAGTGAAATAGGCTTTTATTTGTTGACAATTAACCGCTTTAAGCCCCTATGACACTAATTTTTTTTGTATTGATGAAATTTATGTGAACAGTGCAAATATATTACCATAGGAAACCTAAACAAGTGTGAAGAGTAAAAGCAAACTAAAAAAAACAGTAAACGTCAAATTTTATTCTTGTGTTATCGATTAATTTGGTTATCAAATGATTGAATGTCAAAAAAAATTTACAAATTTTACATATTTTTTTGACATTTACGCATTAATGTTATTAAGTGTTGCCAACTTTTCTGTTTTTCATTAAATGAAGCGACTTTTATGCTTTTTTACGGTTTTTGGTATTTATTCAGCGGGTTTTTATTTAAATGAAAGTAATCATCACTATTTGTTTGTTTATTTTATGTTTCTTTTTCATTTCTTCTTTTGCTGTTTCATTCTATCAATTAATAAAAAATAAAATACAAAAAAAAATTTAGTGTCATAGGGGCTTTAGCATGGTACTCTTTTCGATTTCGCGGGAAAAAATCTGTCAAACTCCATATAAAAAAAAAATTTTGGCAACGCGAGGAATTATGGGGGAAATGTTAAAAAAGTTGCCACGCATTTTTATTATAAAAGACAATTTAAATTGCCGTGAAAAAGTGACATTTCAGTTTTGTTATGATCGTTTCTTTCTTATAATTGTCAAAAGTTGTTGATTTTTAAATTTATTATTGGGATTTGAGGCGTTTAAAGTTTAAGTGAAATTTTCAGCGTAAAAAACTGAATATCGGGGGAATTTGCAAAGCTTCAAAGAACGAAATCCTTATCGAATGAATTTTCCAAAAAATACATTCGAAATCCAAAGTCCATCTATTTGAATGCAGTCCTTGGAATGCATTCGATTGAATGGAAAAAAATTGATGCATTCGATTTTTTGTTCACTCGATTTAGAAAATTCGAATGCATTCGATTTTTTATCATTCCTTTGCGAATTCAATCGATTTTTTAAGTTTTTCTTATCACTAGATTGCAAAAAAAAGACTCCCAGTAATAGTTTTTTTAAATATTCAAGACCCTCCAGGATTTTTTTTTTCGCAGGAGGCTCAAATAAATTTTTACTTCAAAACGCAAACATTTTTTTTGTTTAAATCATTTTTAATGAAATTCTTAACTCCAAAACTCAAAAATTATTTGTGTTTGGAAATTTTAAAAAATTTTCTCGAGACTTAGAAAACATTTTTCCTCCGATTTGGCACCATTATATATGTATATCTCATCTTGTATGAGGTCAGACATGGAGTTGTATATCATATATTTATTTATCTAATCTTGTATGAAGTCATTCATGGAGTCATATAAAATATTATATGCAATACCTAATTTAATAAAGCTTTATATATTGTATGTGGAGCAACACATGATTTGATATCCTTTTATATGGCACCATATTAAATTTTGGGTGTAAAACTTAATACAAGATACATTTACATATAATTATGTAAAGCACTGTGTATGGTCATATATAAATATATTAAATAATATGTTGCTATATCTAAACTTTTTTAGTCGGGTATAGAAAAAGTCTCAGATCATGAGATATTTTTCCTACAGAAAAAATCTCAAATTCTGAAACATTTTTCCATTTTCAGATTTCGAAACATTTTTCTATAGGAAAACATCCCAGAATCTGTGACTTTTTCTATAGGAAAAATCTATTAGATTCTATAGAAAAAGTCTCAGATTTTGGGACATTTTTCCAATAGAAAAAGTCTCATATTCTGAGATATTTTTTTATAGAAAAAGTCTTAGGCGTTTTTCCTACAGAAAATTCTCAGATTCTGAGGAGTTTTTACTATGGAAAAAGTTTCAGATTCTGTAAAATTGTTTTCTGTAGTAAAAGTCTCAGATTCTGAGACATTTTTTCTATAAAAAAATCTCAGATTCTGAGACATTTAGCTGAGGCGTTTTTCCTATGGTAAAAGCTTTAGATTCCGAGACATTCTACCTATAGAAAAAGTCTCAGATTCTGAGCCATTTTTCCTATAGAAAAAGTATCAGATTCTGAACCATTTTTTCCTATAGAAAAAGTCTCAGTTTCTGAACCATTTTTTCTATAGAAAAAGTCTCAGATTCTGAGACATTTTTTTCTGTATTAAAAGTCTCAGATTCCGAGATTTATTCCTATAAAAAAAGCCTAAGATTCTGATATATTTTTACTGTAGGCAAAGTCTGATATTGTGAAACATTTGCTTCAGATGCGGAAGATTCCAAGGATCTAAAATTGGCTCCGATTTTCTCTATTTTGGTCCGGTTTCGAGATATCTCCATTTCAAGTTTTTCATACAATTAATGAATAAGCCATTCGATTTTTTAAATTAAATGAAAAGAAAATCGATTGCATTCGCTTCGATTTTTAAAAGTCAAATGAAAAAAATCCAATGCATTCGATTTTTAAAAGTCGAATGAAAAATAAATCGAATGCTATCGATATTTTTAAATCGAATGAGTCCAAAGTGAACTCAATCAATTCGCTTAAATGTGATTGGGAAATAGAATCACTAAATTTTAATTCGGAATGCCAAATTGAATGAAGGAATGAAATCCTTCAAAGCTTTGGTGGTTTGTATGGGGGCGAAAAGGAGAACTGGTCCGATTCCTTTAAAATTTGGAATGTTGATTTGTGAATACAAAACTCGTTTACCTGCCAAAAAAAAATACGGTTGAGTCATTTAAGCCAAAGTTTAAGGGGACCTTTGTATGGGGGCTAGGTCTAAACATTGACCATTTTTCTAATTTCAATAGGGTTCGTCCTTGTGCCAAGAGAGCCTTAAGTTTTAAGTCAATTGATTGAAATTTCCGACCTGTATCGTGTTTACACCATTTACATGGACAGACAGGCGGACTGACGGGCATCGCTAAATCGACTCAAGTGATTCTGAGTCGATCGGTATACACTCTAAAAAATTGAGTCCAGGTTTCTACTATAAATTGGGTAAATTGCAACAAATTCAAATAATTTTCTACTATAAATTGTGTAAATTTCGAATAATTTTAAGTAGAATTACGCAATTTGTGTAAATTTACCCAATTTATAGTAGGAAACTGAAATAATTTTGGTAAGAGTGTACTTAAAAGTACCACAGAGTTGTACAGGGTATAAATAGCTTATTGTTAGACAAAAATTGTAGATCATGCAATTGTCTAAAAAAATTGTCTCGTTTCGCTACAAAATAAAAAAAAAAAAAATTTACCAATTTTGTGACCTATGACCTCTCATAAAATTTTTTGCACACATGGGATCGTTGGTTTCCTTTAACAATGTTCAAGCAAATTTTTAGCTTCTTCAGAATTTATGCAAGGGTGAATGTCTATTTTGACTGGGCTTAGTTTTTTTCTTCGTTTTTTATTGCAAAAATATTCAAGACATTTTTTTCTTTTTGGCACAAAAGTTCTTTTAAAGTTTTTAAATAAAATGTTTAATATTTTCATAAAAAACTGAAAAAAAAGAAAGAAAATATTGTCCAAAGTTTGTACACACAAAAAACAACAAAAAATGTTGGCAGTTTTTTGGATTAATTACAACCAACCAAGTGCATAATTACATAAGTTTTTACTCTAAAAACTTAGGTAATTTATCCAATAATACTTTATCGGTGGATTGCCCCAAAAAAGTACACATTTTTTTTGTTTTTTGGTGCTAATACATGTTTTTTTTAAAGAATATTTACCAAAAACAAAATCACAAATTAGTTTTTAAACACATTTTCTTGTAAAAGCAAAATGTTGTTTTGTTTAATATTACACAATAAATGATGTAAAAAAAGTAGCCAAATTTTTGAATTTTACAAATATTTTTTTAACATTTAATTTTCTTCATTATTTGGCTTTTAATATCCTTTTTTCGTGTCAATAACATCAGTCATTTATTTGTTTTAATTTTATTCCTTTAAAATTTTCTTTGGTAATTACCACTATTCAACCAAAAATGCCTTCTATGATAATTGGCCATTTGCATAGTTGTATTTTAGCTTGAGGCACCTAAGGAATTCTTCATATGAGCTCCAGCCCCAGCACCAAATGGTGAATTACCTGCACCCGTTTGTGGACCATTATTATTAAGATCACCCGGTGTTCTAGGACCATTATTACCAGCTCCCATCATAGCCTGTGTATTGCCAGACGCAGCACCGCCATTGGGAGCATCTTGTGATATAGAGTTGGCATGACGTTTTAACATGGGATGATTAGCCATTGATGCAAATACTAAACGTTCTTCATAGTCATATTCACACAGTATTTTATTTTCACACAAATAGAAACGGTCACCAACACAAAATCTAAAAAGAAATTTAAAAAATAGAAATAAAAAATACATAAGTAACTTTGTTGTTTTTTATGATTTTTAAAAATTCTTAAATTTCCGGTTGCCGGAAGTTCTTCGATTTTCCAACCAACTGCATTTGTGTTGGAAATAAGAAGTCATGATTTTTTTTATATGTTAAAACAAAACATCTAGAAAAAAATACAAAAAAAAAAATATGTCCTTCTATCCTTTGTGTTCATTGAAAAAAATTTACATATTTTCTCGTATTTGATTCCTGTTTAAGAGGAAGTCAACACAAGACACATTTTGTGATGAAGGTTGCATAGAAAAAATAGTGACATTTGTATTTTTTTTTAGTTAAAAAAAAAAATTAAAGATAAACAAATCAACATGATTTTAATTGATTTTTTTCTTTTAGTGTAAAAACAAAACAAACTTAATGGCGATGCCATACTTGCAGATTTATCCCTAAATTTGGTAATTTCATACGAGCACAGGGATTTCAAAAAATATTTCCAGGATTTTCCCCTCAGAACCTCAAAAATTAGTTGTAAAAATACTATTTCAAACGACAAAATTATCGAACTGGCACGAATAAATTTAAACCAATCTTAAAGATAAAAATGATATAACAAGCAATTGGCGAAAGGACCTGAAATAAATGAACTAGATCAAATCGTTTAGTTAAGTGAATAGTTCAATTGAACGTGTTGTTCATGAACGACACAACTCAACTGCTCAGTGGTGACAATTTACTATTTAAAAAAAAGGAATTTTATGAAAAATCGCTTAACATATTGGTAATGTCATTAATAGGGATGAGATTTTCATGCACTAAAAAATCGAAAATATGCGCTTAAAATATGCGATAAAAAATTCAAAATATGCACTAAAAAACCTTAAAATATGCACTAAAAAGTAAAATGTGTGTAATAAAAATCTTGTTTTCATAGGAAAAACTTCTTAAAAAGCAAAAAATAGCGGCGGGTTTAAATAGTAACATTTAAAACTTTATGTAATGGAGATTTTTTAGAAATTAAGAAAATTTAAAAAAAAAATTATAAACAAAAAAAATGTTTTTTCTTATTTTCCAAATAAATTTTAAAAATTTAAAATAGTTTTTGAAAAAAAAAAATTTTCAATTTGTGTTTTTGCTAGTTTATGCCAAAATATGCCTTTTAAAGTTGGAAATATGCACAAAATATGCATTTAAAATCAAAATATGCATTTTAAAGTTGGAAATATGCACAAAATATGCATTTAAAATCAAAATATAAATTTTCACGTGGATCACGCAAATCACGTGACCAGCGCCCATCTCTACTCATGTATTCTAAAGCCAAGACACTCATGTTGACATCACACACGTTAATCAACCTTTGCCTTTGCAATGGAGGCAGTAAAGAAATACTCCCAAGTGTAGAACAAACAAATAATCAGGCCACACGCACAGAGTAATGTATTGTTTTACTAAATCCTACACACAAAAAAAAACTTTTTCAAATTACTAGAAAAAATCGCGTAATCCCATTTTACCAATATTTGACAGTTTTCCTTGTTTTTAAACAAAAAATTTTTTTTAGAAATTGAATTTTTTTTTGTAACTACAATTTTTTTGTAATTTTACAAAGATAATTTTACAAAAAAAAATCTAGTAAATTCACGAGAATTCCTTTTAAGTTTAACTGCGCGAAAAAGGTTGTAAATTTACAACTTTATTGGTAAAAAGCTTGTAAAATTACAAAATAATTTGTGAAAAGCTTGTAAAATTACTAGGAATTCTTATCAAATAGGAGGTAGAAAAAAAACAAGTTGCAAACTTTTTTTGTAATTTAAAAAGTTTTTTTTTAGTGTAAATAGTAGAAAATTATGCCATGTTAGCTTAAAACTAGCTAAAAACCGCTCCGTTTTCTCCGCTGTTTTTTACGTTGAAATTTCACTTATGGTGTTTTCTTTTCTGATAAAAAATAAGCCTTTTTATTGCATTATGCCTATATACTTAAGCCTCTCTGGGCCCACAGACGAAGCCTATTGAAATTGGAAAAAGTATGTTCATGTTTAGACCTAGCAACCATACAATTTTTGGGACTCAAGTAACCGTATTATAATAGATATCCTTTCAAAATTTTGCAGGAAAACGTGTTTTGTATTCACAAATCACTATTCCGAATTTTAAAGGAATCGGACTAGTTCTTCTTGTAGCCCCCTACAAACCACCTCCTCGATATTCAAATAAATCTTTCAAATTTCATAAAAATAGAAAATTTAACGCTTACTTTAATAACCTAATCAAATCTGATTATAATCAGACCATTTTTGGACTTAGGCCCCTTACGGAAATTTCGCCCGATATTCAGTTTAACGGTTTATTTAACCTATTTAACTCAAATTTGGTTTGTGAGTGTTTTTTACACTTTTTAAAGATTGACAAGAGATAGTTTCAATCGTTTTATGCTTAAACTTGGGACCCTTATTCGGGAAACACTGTTGTAGGGTATCATATGGTCGGTGTTGACTGACTATAACTCGCTTAAATTACGAGTTTTGTGACATAATTTCGTAAACAATTCCATACGGTTTTTGTTTAATACTTTTCCAAAACGCCATTTGTCGTATATCTCTGTCCCTCTGTCACAGACTAATACAGACAGACTCGACATAAGTGACAGCTGTCAAAAAAGTAGTCCTTAACCATATGGCTAATTTTTTAAATGGCCTAATTTTGTAAAACGCAACGCGCCGCGTTGTCGAAATTTCAATACAATTTGTTGTTGTAACAAAAACAAATTACACAGAAATTTTGACAACGCGGCGCGTTGCGTTTTACAAAATAAGGGGGCAAATTATTCTACGAATTATAATAACGCGCCATAAGAAAAAAAAATGGCAGATCGGTTTTTGTTGTTTCACTCACTCCTAAGTCGTAGAAAGTGTTGCCATGTTAGCGTTAAACGGACTAAAAACCGCTCTGTTCTCTCCTAAAATCGCTGTTTTCCCCCTCATTTTTCTTTTAAAACTCTACTGTCGAGTCTGTATATCGTGAACCTATATTCAAAATATGCCAACTCAAGTTTGACGGAAATGAGTTTCCGATGGCAAATAGCTCCCCTATGTAATACCTATCAGCCATAAAAATTTCAGAGCAAAAAAATAATTTGTTGTCGTTTTACATCCATTTTTGTTATTCTGCTAACTCAAAGTACACATTTTTTTGGTGGAAATAAATGCCAACTCCCATTGTAAATTTCCAAAAATTTTTCAAAATTTTTTAAAAAAAAAAATTAGATCACATATCTTATTGCATTTGTCATGCTGAACACGAATCTTGTAAAGATTTTGATATCTAATGACTGGTTCTCGAGATATTTTTAAAATTTTTAAAATTTTTCCCAAAAAAATTTTTAAAATTTTCCAAAAAAAAATTTTTAAAATTTTTCCAAAAAAAAATTAATTTTATTTTCCGCCAAAATATGCCAACTCTAAAAAAATATTTGTTTTTTGATATAGTAATAAATGCCATCTCTGAAAAATACGCAAACAAGTGCAAAATATGAAAATTTTTGCATAGGTAAAAATTGTTTAGAATATTTAAGCCATCTTGTGAAAGGTACATTGTTTATTTTTGCAATAATATGCGAAATAACTAGTTTTTTAGCTCTCCTGAACAGTAAGCTTTTTCGAGTTGGCATTTATTGAATATAGTTCGACGATATAGTCTGTGCCTCTGTGATTAATATTTGACTGACCGATGGCAACTCTATGTCAACGATTAATGAAATAAGTGTTGCCAGATCTAAATTTTTGGACTTTCCCAAAAATTTTCTTAAAATTTCCAAAATACGTTAAAAAAAATTTTAACTTGCAAAAAAGACATTTTATTTATGCATATGCAAAAAAAAATTTAGTAGTAGTACTTCTCATTGCTTGAAAGTTGGCATGTTTACTTTAACAATTGTTGCATTTTTAACGAAATGAAAATATATTGTATTTCCACAAATTGCATATGCATATCGAAAATAAAATTTCATATGTATAAAAAAAATCTTTATTCTTTTAATTTTTTTTTTTGAAGGACTAATTAAAAATGCATTTATATAAGCATTTAATATGCATGCATATTGTATAAGTCTTGTTTTTATTCAATATTTTCCTTAAAAAAAACACAAAAAGAAAACCAAACAATGGAGGTTTTGGTCTGGACTGCCAGCAAACCACCAAAAACCGCTTTTTATTTAAAATAAAAAAATAAATATTAATTTTTTTTATTATTATATGTATGCTATATTGAACATGCAAAATAAATATGGCGTTTATTGTTCATTGTTGAACTAATCAATTTTTAAAAAATTAATTCAATTGCCAAAAAATCATTGAGGCTTACATACAGTGCCGGTCAAAAAAATAGCACCAATGACAAACTCTCTATTCATCCAATTAAAACAAAATATTATGTGTGTATTCGTTTAAAGTAAATATGTAATACTCTTATACTAAGTATATACCCCTTAAATGTTTTTACTTTTTCCAAAAATTGTGGACGGTTCTTTTTTAATGATCGATATTTTAAAAAAACTCTGAATCAGTGCAGTCAATAAAATAGCACCGAATGACAAAATTTCATTAAAAAAATTAATATTGTTTAAATTATTAAAATAAAAGTGTTAGATATTAAAGGAAGATAGTTTTTATTTATAAAAAAATTAATTCATTACAAAATTTGATGTTTATTTTCATAAAAATAGGACGTGGAAAGCATTACACTCCTCAAAAACGTGCCTTTGTAAAAAATATAATTTCTGAACATAAACCATATTCTGAAACAGGAAAATTGGTTGGATGCGCTTAGAAAATAATTGAAAATTCAACAAAATTAACTTTAGAGCTTGAAAAACTTAGTCACAAGCGACGTCAGTTACCATTAATGGTTAGGTGTTTGTAAAGACAATGCAAGAAGGCCCCATTGACGGCAGCTCCAGAGCTAAAAAAGGACTGCAAATGCCGAAAAAGTTCATCGAAGATTACAAAACAACAAAATTAACGCTTGTAGATTCGAAAAAGTGCGTCTACTGTCACTTAAGCATGCTGCAAGTCGTTTGAAGTTTGCTAACAGTGACTCAGAATTACCAGCTTAAAAGTGGATCAATGTTCTATGGACAAATGAATCCATTGTTGTTTTATTTGGAGACATGGGAACACAAACCTATGTCAGAAGACCCTATAACGCGGAATTCAGTCCAAAATTCGAAATAAAAGTATCTTAAAATGGTGCTTATGGTGTGGAGGATATTTTACTACTGTGGAGTGGGGTTCATATATTGGACCATGGCTCACATATTGGACTAGGACAATCGTGGATAAACACTTAACATTTATATCATCCAGAAAGTAATGTAACTATAAGTTTCTGAGCAAATGCCACTAATTTAGGTCTTTTAGCACGTCATTTACCCAATGCATGACGGGAAATTGGCAAAAAATTGGTTCTGGACAATAATGTAAACGTGATGGAATGGCCTGGTCAGTCCCCAGATCTAGATCAAATCGAAAGTTAATGGACAGATATAGAGAAGGGAGTATCTTGAATACAACCAACTTGTAATGAAGCCATTTGGGTGGCTGTTTGGCAAATCTGGAACTCAATTTCGAATTAAAGATCCCAAAATCTCTTGAATTCGGTACAATAACGTTGTACATAGGTAATTGTCAACAATGAGCACTAGACAAAATTTATTTTTAATATTTAAAGATATCACAACAATACTGAATTCATAATCCATTCGTTTTTCAAATTTAAGAAGTTAATTTAAATACAAAAAGTACTGTGGTGCTATTTTTTTGACTGAGTCTTTTTGAAGTTTTTTTAAAAACTCTGAAAATTTTTAATAAAATAAAAAACCAAATTAGCCTTTTCTTATGTAGTATTGTTGCACACTCTTGTAAGTAACTTATGACACGTTTTCAGTGACATAAGTTTAAATTGTTAAAAAAAACCCAACGAAGAAAATTTTGTTTTATCCTGGTGCTATTTTTTTGACCGCAGCTGTATGTACATTTGAATGAATGTTTCATTTTTACTTGCCAGTGTTTTAACAACAGTCTACAGATTTTTACTTTTAGACATATGTAAGCTGTAACAACACCTGATGGCTGTTGGACTCCAAAAAAATATATGTAATGTTATACAAATGTATGCAGGAATGTTTGTAATGTTAAAACATGTCGAGCGGAAATGTGACGTTTGTGTTTATTATTTCCACAGTAAAATAATAAAAAATCAACAGACCCGTATTTTTTTAAAAATTGTTTCTGTCATTGTTTTTTTTATATTCCTGTCGTTTTGTGGAGTTTGCATAATTTCCTGTTGATGTTGTCCTTGCCGTCATCGTCGTCGATGTCGTCGTGAATATTACATCAAACATCTCAGTCATCGATATCATAAAGTGTTGATAGGAATTTCAGAAAATTTTCATTGCCATGAGAAGTAATTGTAAATAGTAGTAAGGCTAGCAAAGATAGTAGTGGCAGGAGGAAATGTATAAGTGAAAAACGTAAAACGGAAGCACCCGCAGCTTTTATGCCGCAAAACATTTTTTCGTGTGGTTGGCTTTTTGTAAAACAAAGTTTTTTACGCAAAAAAAAATTTTCCTTTTTGCAATAAATGGTAAATTCTCTTTTCGTCCTTTTTTCCGTAGTATTTGCGTACAGTATTTATTTGGTATTGTTTCCTGAATTGTTGATCTTTTGTGTGATTTTTCTTCTTTTTTTAGCAAATAGAACTATTTTTTACCAAACTTTGTGGTGTTGTTTTTTATAAAGAACATTTTTTACAACTACTTTTTAGCATGTGAAGCACAGGTGCTCATATTAACTTTTTCCCATTATTTGAGTTTTTAAATGTTACTCTTTGTTGACTTGTGTGGAATATCTGTTTTTTCCTCTGTTATTTTGTAAGATAAACAAACTTTTTTTTAAATGTTTATGTTGGAATTTATATCATGGATTTTGTTGTAAAGTCAAAAGTTTACTATAAAATATCCGGCATTAACATGCATAAATCATGATAGACTAACAGAAAAAAAGAAAAGCAATCAAAATCCTTTGTAATTCCTTGTAAAGTTGATATTTTTAAATGTATGTGATTTTCGATAAAAAAAAATGTAAACGTTAGTGACAATTGATTTTAAATGTTATTAAATATAATTGATTTTAATTTTCAAAAACGCGCTTTTTTAAATATACCGTAGAAAACTTAAAAAAAAAAATGTGGCGGCACCAAATGAAGCAACGATATGATATTCAAGGCGATCTGCTAGTATCGAGAATGGAATCACACTCTTCACATTAGTTGGCAACTCTTATGCAAAATTTTTTTTGCTAACGTATATTATTCCATACAAATTTGACGTTTTTAGTTATATACGGCAAAATTATGTCCAATTTGTATGGGATATTTTATATACGTTAGCAAAAAAATCCACCTTTCGTTACAATAGAAAAAATCCGGATTTTATAACCTCCAATTCCTTCGAAGCATTAAACTTTGAACGCCACAAATCGTAATAAAAAATTTATAAATCAACAACTTTTAATAATTCTAAGAAAATATAATAACAAAACTGAAATGTCACTTTTTCACTGCAATTTAAATTGTCTTGTACAGTCGAACTCGGTTATAACGAACTAATTCTAAAGTCCTGACGTTTTGGCAACAATTTTCACACAACGAACTTCTTTTATAACGAACTCTGTTATAACGAATCCTCGGCTAAAACGAACTACTTATGTCCCACGAGTACAGTTTCATGTATATTTACCTTTTTAAGCTAAGTACTCTGTTCGGTTTCACGGGAAAAAATCTGTCAAACTCCATATAAAAAAAAAAAAATTGGCAACGCGAGGAATTAAGGGGAAATTGTTAAAAAAGTTTTCACTCATTTTTATTATACAAGACAATTTAAATTGCCGTGAAAAAGTGACATTTCAGTTTTGTTATGATCGTTTCTTTCTTATCATTGTCAAAAGTTCTTGATTTTTAAATGTTTTATTGCAATTTAAGGCGTTTAAAGTTTAAGTGAAATTTTCACCGTAAGAAACAGAGTACTTAGCTTTATAACGAACTCCCATTAATATTTTGAAACTTTGCGGCAATTATGTTAAGGGGTAACTCATGAATAGTAGTGTCAGTAATAACGAAGTCGTTATTAATAGATGGCAATCTTTTTATGGAAAGTATTTGGGAACGATTTGGGAATAACGAAAAATAAACATTAAAAAATTTTAAAATTATGAATGAAAATTATTGTTGTGTTACTTGAAAATAAAAAAACACATAATAAAAAAAAGAAATGGATATAATTAAATCAAAACAACCAGCAAAATTAACGAAAAATAAAAGGTAAACAAAATTTCCAGCTTTCCCAGATACCATTTGTAAAACTAACACCACCTTTAAACGTCAAAAAGAATTGACTCTTGCATAGTCTTTAAAGTGGTTATTCATAAAACCAAAAATATATTTAAAGTAGGTTTATTTGACAGATATTGCAGGAATAATTGTCAAATAAACCTACAATAAGTCTGTTATAAGCATTATGAATAAGAGCCTATATATTTAAGTTTTTGATTATGTTTACCAAACTCACAAATGGTTAGACATTTTTAGTTTATATTAGCGGTTCTCACCCTTGATAGAAAACAAGAAAAGAATCGGAGAATCGAAGAAAACAAGAAAATGTTTGACAGATACAACAACAAAATACATGGCGGCTCGTTTTTCTCATTTTGTTGGTTTCTTCTTTTCTACATAGAAAATTTCTTCGACTTGATGCTTGAGTAAGTTGAAGTATAGAAAAAAATAAAAGTTTCTACACCATTTACAGATGTAATTCGAAAAAGATCAATTGTAATTCGAAGATTCTATTTGTAATTCGAAGATTCCATTTGTAATTCGAAGATTCCATTTGTAATTCGAAGATTCCATTTGTAATTCGAATACTCCAATTGTAATTCGAAGATTCCATTTGTAATTCGAAGATTCCAATTGTAATTCGAAAAAGATCAATTGTAATTCGAAAAAGATCAATTGTAATTCGAAAAAGATCAATTGTAATTCGAAAAAGATCAATTGTAATTCGTAAAAGATCAATTGTAATTCGAAGATTCCAATTGTAATTCGAAAAATATCAACTGTATTTCCATTGATATTTTTCGAATTACAATTGGAATCTTCGAATTACAATTGATCTTTTACGAATTACAATTGATCTTTTACGAATTACAATTGATCTTTTTCGAATTACAATTGATCTTTTTCGAATTACAATTGATCTTTTTCGAATTACAATTGGAATCTTCGAATTACAAATGGAATCTTTCAATTACAATTGGAGTATTCGAATTACAAATGGAATCTTCGAATTACAAATGGAATCTTCGAATTACAAATAGAATCTTCGAATTACAAATGGAATCTTCGAATTACAAATAGAATCTTCGAATTACAATTGATCTTTTTCGAATTACATCTGTAAATGGTGTAGACCAGCGACAGGCAAACACATACTAGCATATTTTGTCTTTGTGTGTGTAACATGTATCACTCTCATACTCAATGCACTTAAAGAAACTTACAGTAAATATAAGAATACATTTATCCATTTAAAAAATAAAAAATATAATAAAAGACAATGGTCAAAATGTCTAGCAATTTAATATTAAGTGAAGAGTGACAAACTAAGCATTCGGGTTCACCAAAAAATGTTCCTTAAACAAAAATTTGGGATTCAAATTCTTTCTGATTATTTCTCCAAGTATATTTTAAACAAGAATAGAGGAGAAAATTGTGTTTTTTGGTTTTTTTTTTAATGTGTAAGAGCATGTAGGTGTGAGAGCAAAAACGCCGCGTAGTGCTTTTGCCTGTCGCTGTTCTAGACCAACAAAACAGCTGATTAGAGAGGCATTTAATTATTTTGTGATATTTTCAGACTTTTTATACGAAATTTAAAATGAAACTTAACTTAATGACTTAAATGATTATTTATATTTTTACTAAAAATCGCGTTGTTTATTTTTATTTCGTGGTTTTAATTATGTAAAATAATTTGAGGTTATAGAAAATGTTAGTGTGAGAAAACTTGTTTAAATAGTTATTCACTCTTTAGTGAAAAAAATCGGTAGAAAATTTTCTTGTAGGAAATTTCCTCAAATGTTTTCTATCAAGGGTGAAACCCGCTATTATAATGTTGATAAAATTTATTAGTAGTTTACTTTTAAAAAAACGTCAAATAAAACAAAATTGGAACTTTTTTTTTAAAAATAAAACTAGGTTGATATAAAATGTACCCGGCTTATAGCGAACTTCGCTTATAACGAACTATTTTAGCTGATCCTTCGAAGTTCGGAGTTTTTTAACAATTTCCATAAAAATCCTTGCGTTGCCAGAAATTTTTTTATATGGAGTTTGATAGATTTTTTCCCGTGAAATCGAACAAAGTACTATGCTTAACTTATTCTACTAATTAGGTTAGAAAGAGAAAGCTAATATAACGCGCCGTAAGAGAAAAAGATGCCACTTTGGTTTTTATTGTTTCACTCACTCCT
Source organism: Pegoplata infirma (assembly GCA_963921195.1). Taxonomy (NCBI): domain Eukaryota; kingdom Metazoa; phylum Arthropoda; class Insecta; order Diptera; family Anthomyiidae; genus Pegoplata; species Pegoplata infirma. The sequence continues at coordinate 29,720,559 of OY992540.1, read as the reverse complement.
AAGTCGTAGAAAGTGTTGCCATGTTAGCTTAAAACTAGCTAAAAAACCGCTCTGTTTTCCCTTAAAATTGCTTAGTTTTTCTATAAAAATTATTATTTTCTAGTTCGACCCTCGTAGGCCGGAAAGAGAAAGCTAACATAACGTGCCATAAGAAAAATAGATGCCAGATTGGTTTTTATTGTTTCACTTACTTCTAAGTCTTAGAAAGTGTTGCCTTGTTAGCTTAAAACTAGCTAAAAACCGCTCTGTTTTCTCCTAAGCTCGCTTAGTTTTTCCCCATTTTACGTTATAAAACTCTACTGTCGAGTCTGTATATATATATATGGGGCATTCCATGTAAAATCGGACACTTTGAAAAACTTTTTTTTAGATTTTCCCAATTTTTTTACAGTTTTTAGTACCCTTCGAAGACTCCTTCGTGGAAAATTTTCAGATTTTTTTGATGACCCGTTCAAAAGATATCGAATTTTTAAAAATTGGTAGTTTGTTCCTTTACTCAAACTTCTTTTAATCATAACTTCTTCAATAATGGTCCAAATTTCAAATTTTTTTTTTCAAATTTTTTTTTTTTACGTACTTTCTAAAAAAAATCCCAAAAAATTCTTAAAGGCGCTCTAGTGTGCGATTTTTAAGTTTTAAAATTTAAATCTCATTTTTGAAAATGTTTGTACTCTTCGATTTTTTTGAAATTTTTTTGTGTAAAACTTCTATCAATTCTACAAATTTTTTTTCCCAGGAAGGTCGTGGGATAACTATTATTACTATTTTTTTAAATTTTTTGAAAAAATTTTATTGTAATTTTCCAATCTTAAAATCATTTCTACTGCTCCAATGGTGCGTCATAGAGGGGTCCTTTATAAGACTGACCCCCATTAATTTTTACGTCTTAACATTTCTTTGGAACAAACTAATACCATATCTCCAATTTCTAAGGAGGCTCCCACACAAAACGACATTTTTTAAAATTTGCTTCAACCGCTCTTACTGCCCTAATAGTGCCCTTAGAGCAATGGTGCCCAAACAATTGTTAGAGATCAACGAAGGCACACACACACAATATGAACGACAACGAAACTAACAACAGAGAGCGTAAAAAACAATAAAAAATCTCTTTTTGGGCACCGCTGCCTTAGAGCAACAAAATGTATGACCGAGCCACAATATTTTTTTTGTCCAAACATTTTCTCTGAACACACCTACCCTCTATCTTTAACTGTTAAGGCGGTCCCCATACAATTTTTTTTATTTTTTGTAAATTTGTTTTATTTAATCAGCTTCTACCGGTCTAATGGTGCGTCCGAGGGGGGTCATTAGTGAGACCGACCCCCATTTATTTTTACCATACAAAATTTTTTCAAAACATACCTACGCCCTATCTCCACTCCCTTAGTAGACTCCCACACAAAATTACATTTTTATTAAATTTGCTCCAACTGTTATTTGTACGGGAGCCTACTTAGGGAGTGGAGATAGGGCGTAGGTATGTTTTGAAAAAATTTTGTGTGGTAAAAATAAATGGGGGTCGGTCTCACTAATGACCCCTCTCGGACGCACCATTGGACCGGTAGAAGCTGATTAAATAAAACAAATTTACAAAAAATAAAAAAAAATGTATGGAGACCGCCTTAACAGTTAAAGATAGAGGCTAGGTGTGTTCAGAGAAAATGTTTGGACTAAAAAAATATTGTGGGTCGGTCATACATTTTGTTGCTCTAAGGGCACTATTAGGGCAGTTAGAGCGGTTGGAACAAATTTTAAAAAATGTCGTTTTGTGTGGGAGCCCCCTTAGAAATTGGAGATAGGGTATTAGATTGTGCCAAAGAAATGTTAAGACGTAAAAATTAATGGGAGTCGGTCCTATAAAGGACCCCTCTATGACGCACCATTGGAGCAGTATAAATGATTTTAAGATTGGAAAATTACAATAAAATTTTTTCAAAAAATTTTAAAAAATAGTAATAATCGTTATCACACGATCTTCCTGGGCAAAAAATTTGTAGAATTGATAGAAGTTTTACACAAAAAAAATTCAAAAAAATCGAAGAGTACAAACATTTTCAAAAATGAGATTTAAATTTTAAAACTTAAAAATCGCATACTAGAGCGCTTTTAAGAATTTTTTTGAATTTTTTTTTAGAAAGTACGTAAAAAAACAAAAATTTCGAAAAAAAAAATTTGAAATTTGGACCATTATTGAAGAAGTTATGATTAAAAGAAGTTTGAGTAAAGGAACTAACTACCAATTTTTAAAAATTCGATATCTTTTGAACGGGTCATCAAAAAAATCTGAAAATTTACCACGAAGGAGTTTTCGAAGGGTACTAAAAACTGTAAACAAATTGGGAAAATCTAAAAAAAAAGTTTTTCAAAGTGTCCGATTTCACATGGAATGCCCCATATATATATGCCCATACTATGGTTGGAGGGTATACAAACGGGGAAAGATTAAGCGATTTTAGGAGAAAACAGCGGTTTTAAATAATAACTAAACATGGCAACACTGTTAAGAAGTGCATAAAACAGTGTTGCAAAAGTTGGTACAATTGTACTTTTTTTGGTACAATTCGAAGCTCAAAAGTACAATGACTTATGTGGTACACCAATGACTTATGTGGTACAATTTAAGATCTTTCTCAGTTTATCCTTTTTTTTGGGGGAAATTTCCGTAGTTTAAACGATTCACGGTGGCAACTAAACTTTTGTATCATTTGTATGTGATTGGGTCCTTGTTTGGCCAGATCTGAAATTGGTTTAGAAATACATACAAACCAAATTAGAGTTAAATAGACATATAAGGAAGCCAATAGACAGATTTTAGTAAATATCGGGAGGACGTTTGTATGGATACTAATAACATGGACCGACATAGGGACGGGCAATAATAGCAAAATCGACTCAAAAATTGATTTTGCGTCCATCGGTATACTTAAAGGTAGGTCTGGGACCAATATTTCGGATAACTGCCAGTCCTGGCAATATGGAAAAGCGTACTTTTTTCAAAAATTATATGTATTCTGAAAAGTATTTTTGAAAAAAAATTTATAAAATTTATGATAAAGAATGACACGAAAGAATGCTACAATCAGCGCTGAGATGATACATGATTTCACTGCATCAGCAATAGCGCTCTTTTATTACAACCAAATAGCGGTCTAAACTGTAACATCGCCGACAGGAATCATGCAATAATTCAGGCGATTTGGATGCGCTCTTTGAGTCTTGATTCCTTTCCAAAATCTGCTTCCAGTTCAGCACAAATTTCTGCTGGGAATGTTTTTTCGGTCCTTCTTTTTGATAAAAAAAATGTTCTTTGGTACAATTGGGGTCAAAAAAGTACAATTTTAAGAGCTCGTTGGTACAATTTTGATGTTTTCATTTTGCAACCCTGGCATAAAACACTGTTAAGAAGAAATAAAAACCAATCTGGCATCTACTTTTTCCTATCCGAACAGAGAACTGTCACAGGCTTATACAGACACGACACTTATGACAGGTGGCAAAAAAGAAGTTTTGAACCGTATGCTTCATTTTCCAGTTTGTTCTACTTTTTGGGTTAGAAAAAGGAAACTAATATAACGCGCCATATGAAAAATAGATGCAAGATCGGTTTTTATTGTTTCACTCACTCCTAATTAGTAGAAAGAGTTGCCATGTTGAATAAAACTGGCTAAAAATAGCTCTGTTTTCTGCTAAGATCGATTAGTTTTCTCCCCATCTTTTGCTATAAAAATCTACTGTCGGGTCTGTTCTAGTCTGTGGGCCATTTCCTTTTTACGTTGGTAGGTGATGTCACAAATGGCATCTGGGAAAGCTGAAAGTTTTAGTATTAGTTTACGCTTTCTTACCCAAAAAGTAGAACAAAATGGAAAAAATATGATTTAAAATTACTTTTGGACACCTGTCATAAGTGTAGCGTCTGGATTTGTCAGTGGTAGTGTGCTTAAATCTCCAAAAACACAGGACAGTTTGAATTCCACTTTGAATCCAAATCCAGAAGGAAATTTGGGTGCCTTGCCAACTAGCCAATTGAAAAGGTGACATTTAATTTTTGAATAGAAATTCAAAGGTGTTTTAAAGTCAAACGAACTTGAAAAGTATTATCGTTAAAATATTAAACAGTTAAGAATCTTAAACACAAATAAAAACAAATTTATGTACTTTTAACAGAAAAGAAAGGAGTAAAGGTTTTACATGTTTTCTCACCCCATAAAAAGTAACCACCTAAACAAAAGGAAAATATACCCGTTATTTACTTATGTTAAAAATACAAACGAAATATGTAAGTGATGCTTATTTACACAATATATTTTTTTATAGAGGCAAATATGGCATTTTAGTAGCCATTGTTGAAGAAAAAATAGAATAAACAAATAAAAAATTTTATTTCAAGTGTCGTTTAGGGTATTACCAAAAGAAAGAGATTAAAAAAGGATTTTTTTTTTATCAAATACAGTAAAATAACCCCTTTCTTTAAGCATTTTTTATACACTACTCAAATGTGTAAAAAAAAGGTTAACACATTTACATTGGCCATAAAAATAAATAAAACATGATTTTATTAACGTATTTTATCAATACAAAATATTGGTAATTGTCTTCTAGGGTATAATTAAATGAAATTTATTATTACACAAATTTGTAGTAATAAATACATGAATGTTAATATTGTTCTTTTTAACGCTTACCTGTGATTACATTGTTGACAGGCAAAACATTCTAAATGATAAACATTGGTACGGGCACGCATTACCATTTCAAATGCCGGAATGACTTTACTGCAAGCAGCACAATAACCAGTGTTGCCAAATAATCTATAAATAAAATATAAGACATAAATAAACAAAATTTGATTGAAAAATTCGCATATGGTTTTCGTTGTACCTTAAATAATCTCTTTTGCATAACATTAAATTGCCTTTGGTGTATAGCGTTGAGCCCACCTCACCCAATCGACAATCACAACATCCACATTTTAGACAATCTTCATGCCATAGCATATCCAAAGCTCTTAATAAATAACGATCCTGTATATGTTTACCGCAACCGGCACACAATTGGCTGCCATTGTTGTTATTATTGTTGGCCGCCGCTGTTATACTATTACTGTTGCCATTACTGGTATTATTGCTGGTAGAATTTTGTAAATTATTTGGACCCACATTGGGTTCGGTTTTTGTTATATCCATAGTCATCATCTAAAAAAGAAGAATAGAAGAGAAATAATTAGTACTATGATTTTGCTATGCACATAATTAGGTTATAGAGATAAAAATAAAATGGTTGTTTTAATATATTTGCTTGGGGATTTTGAAAATTATTTCGGGGATTTTTTGGAGATATTCGAAATGTAATCTATTTAATAACCTAAGCTAAATTTAATATAATCAACGATTTTTAAACATAATTTTAGTGATAATCCAGAATGCATCATATTACCCTGCAACCGATTCTACTTAACATTTCAGAATTAATGATTTTTGTTTGAAATTGTCCCAAAAGCAATCGTTTTTTAAAGCAAGTATTTTTTTTGAAAAATAATTTTACATTGAAAATTTTGTTGTGATTACCGTAGAATATATCAAAGAATCTATTGTAGTAGGAACCTGTTCCAAAAAATTTTCCTGGGATTGACAATAACGGTATATTTACGCGTTTGGAGGATTTCTTAATTGCTAAATCTATAAAATAAAATTAAACAAAAAACTGCAATTAAAAAAAATAGTTTTTAATGTTTGGGATTTTTGGGTATATTATGTTATATTTTTGGGGACAGTCGAAAAAGTAACTGGCAACGCTGGTTGTGGAGGAATCCAAAATTTTCATTTGGCAACTCTAAATTTTTATTTCCGGTTGCCATTTATCATTCAGTGATGCCAACTTAGTGCTTTTGGCACTAATTCTAGTGCTTGTTGATTTTGATATGAAATCTGTAACATTTTTTAAAAAATCGTGTATGAAAATTAATAAGTCGATCATTTTGTACTTTTTGGAGCGCCAGGCAATGTTAGCTTCCATAACAAGGTGTAAAAAAACTTTAGTGACGTATTAACCTTTTTAATGATGTCATGTGGCGGTTACAACCGATTGGCTATTCATGGGCAGATGCAATACGAACGGCATTAAGCGGAACGAGTTGGATACTATAAACTGAGGCCGTTTGCTCTCAAGCTGAAGATTAGGGGATATATATATATATATATATATCCCCTAATCTTCAATAAATATATTTACGGTGAAAATTTCACTTAAACTTTAAACGACTCAAATCGCAATAAATCTTTTAAAAATCAACAACTTTTGACAAAAAAATAAAAAAAAACCTTGTAAAATTACAAGAAAAACTTGTAACTTTTGTTTGTTTGCAAGATTTTTACCAATAATTTTGTAATTTTACAAGGTTTTGCCAATAAAATTGTAAATTTATAAATTTTTTGACACGATAAAATTTACAAAGAGATTTAGTAATTTTACCAGATTTTTGCTACCTCCTATTTTACGAGAATTTCTAGTAATTTTACAAGCTTTTTGTAATTTTACAAGCTTTTTACCAATAAAATTGTAAATTTACAGTTTTTTGGCGAAATTTAAATTACAAGGAATTCTCGTAAATTTACTAGATTTTTTTTGTAAAATTATCTTGGAAATTTGTAATATTACAAAAAAAATTGTAAAATTACAAAAAAAAAATCGATTTTTAAAAAGCAAGAAAAACTGTCAAATATTGGTAAAATGGGATTACGAGACTTTTTCTAGAAATTTGACAAAGTTTTTTTTTTTGTGTGTAAGAAAGAAACGATCATAACGAAACTGAAATGTCACTTTTACACGGCAATTTAAATTGAATTGCATAATAAAAATACGTGAAAACTTTTTTAACAATTTCCCTATAATTCCTCGCGTTGCCAAAATTTATTTTTATACCCTACACCACACTGTGGTACAGGGTATAATGAGTTTGTGCTGATGTTTGTAACTACCCGAAATATTGGTTCTAGACCCACCTTTAAGTATACCGATCGACTCAGAATCACTTTTTGAGTCGATTTAGCGATGTCCGTCCGTCCGTCCGTCTGTCCGCCCGTCTGTCCGTCCGTTTGACTTGAAATTTGAAACTTAAGTCTCTCTTGGCCCAAGGACGAAGCCTATTGAAATTCGAAAAAATCGGTCCATATTTAGACCTAGCCCCCATACAAAGGTCCTCTTTACACAGAAAAAAATAAAAAAAAAATTTGAGTAAATTTTTAATACTATTGAGTAAAAAATTACTCAATTTTCCACCAGTAAACGATTTAATAGTATTGAGTAAACTTTTAATAAAAAATTATTAAATGCTGAATAAAAAATTTGAGTAAATTATTAATTCACACAATTAAATCTTTATTCAAAATTTTTTAATATTTTTAAGTAACTTTTTAATTGTGTCAAGTAAAAATTTACTCAAAACGCATCAAATTATTTTTTTAAAAAGTTAAAAAAGTTTCTAATTTTTTTTTCCAAAAAAATTGCTTTTACAAACTTTACCAAATATACTTATGTCTTCAAGACAAAGTAAAATTTTATAAAGATGATTTCAAACTTTCATATACATATACAAAAAACAATAAACTAAATGAGAATTCAAAACACCAAGAGAAAAAATAAAAATAAAAAAAATATTAAATTTGTATTAAATTATTTACTCAAATTTTATTTTTAATTTTTGAGTAAATTTTTAATTGCGTCAATTAAAAAATTACTCAAATTTTTTTTAAAAAATTAAACAAGTGATTACTCAAATTTGTTTCCTCCATATTTTTTTCTGTGTAGTTTTGGCTCAAATGACTCTAATAACCGTATTGTAGAAGGTATCGCTTTGAAATTTGGAAGGTAAACATGTTTTGTCTTCACATATCATCATTCCGAATTTCAAAGAAATCGGACCAGTTCTTCTTGTAGCCCCCATACAAACCACCTTCCCGATTTTCACATAAATGTCTCAAATTTCATGAAAATAGAAAATATTTAATTAAAATTTTGTTTGTGTATATTAAACGCGTACTTAAATAACCTTATCAAACCTGATAATCATCGGACCAGTTTTGGACTCAGGACCCTTGTGAAAATTTCGCCCGATATTCAGTTAAAGCGGTTTATTGTCAACAAATAGAAGCCTATTTCACTCAAATTTGATTTGTGAGTGTTTTCTACACTTATTAAAGGTTTTACAACACATAGATCTAATCGATTGATGGGACCCATTTTCCGGGAAACTTTGGTGTAGGGTATTATATGGTCGATCTTGACAGACTATAATTTTCTTACTTGTTTATATGGAGTTTGACAGATTTTTTCCCGTGAAATCGAACGTTGTGGGACTCTTAAAGTAAATAAAAAATATACATATACAGTCAAACTCGGTTATAACGAATTCTCGGTTATAACGAACTAATTATAAAGTCCCGATGTTTTGGCATCAATTTTCACACAAAATACTTCTTTTATAACGAACTCGGTTTTAACGAATCCTCGGGTAAAACGAACTGCTTATTATGGTCCCACGAACATAATTTCGTGTGTATTTACCTTTTTATAACGAACTTCCATAAATATTTTGAATTGTGCGGCAATCATGTTTACCAAACTCACAAAATGTTAGAAATTTTTGGTTAATATTATAATTTTTAAAGAATTTATTTATATTTTTAATGTTTTCTTCTCGATAAGTAGTTTATTTGTGAAAAAAATCAAATGAAATGAAGTTGAACCTATTTTTTTTTTTTTTGGAAATAAAACTGGGTTGATATAAAATATACCCCGCTTATAGCGAACTTGGCTTATAACGAACTATTCTTAATGGTCCCCCGGAGTTCGTTATAACCGGGTTCGACTGTAATAACATTTTATTTGACATTCCAATTTTAAAAGTTAACACAGTTGTTTTTTACATAAAATCTATGGAAACTCTCTCTCGTCTAATCACGCCTTTATGATTTTCAAAAGATATTGATTTAAAAATGTTTTATTACGATTTGAGGTGTTTAAAGTTTAAAATATGGTACTCTGTTCGATTTCACGGGAACAAATCTGTCAAACTCCTTTAAAAAAAAGTTTTTTTGGCAACGCAAGGAATTATAGGGAATTGTTAAAAAAAAAGTTTTCACGCATGTTTATTAAAAAAGGCAATTTAAATTGCCGTGAAAAAGTACTTTTTAAAAACTTAATAGATTTTTCACTTTAAAAAAATATTACAATTTTTCAGAAACATTAAAAAAAAAAAGCTGCAGTGATGTCACGTAAAAGATCCTTTTTGAAAATGAATTATAGTAAAACTTTTAATAAAAACTTGTATTTCTTCTTTAAAATAAACAAACTTCATCTCTTTCTTCTTGGAAAAACTTCCAACTTCAAAACGTAAATTACAAAAACTGTTAAACAAAAATCTTTGTAAACATAAACGAACAACAAAACGTTTTTCAAAACTTCTAAATACATTTACTTAACAAAAAAAATCAAAAAAATTTACAAAAAATTTGGTTTGAGTTAAAAAATGAAGATGTATTTTGTAACTATGACCAACAATCTCGATAGAAAAAAACGGCCACAGCAAACAACACGTTTATACTGTCATATATCATGGCTAGAGTAGTTAAAAACTACTAAAACAAGAAAATAAAAAAAGTGAAAAACAAATCACCAACAAAAACAAATTATATGATGAAGATGAAAAAAAATTTTCGAATGAACCCTTATAAAAACAAATGAATTATTAGCTGCAAGCAGCAGTTGTTACTTCATATACAAAAACAACAGCTATGGCTGGCGACCATTTCAAAAAATTTCACATCAGTTGCGTTTAATGTTAAGGTCGAATGTAGGGTGGGTGGGTTAAAAAAAGATTTGTTGGAAAAAATTTTTAAAGTTTTATTTTATGAATCAACAATAACGTGATGAAAAGTTACAAAAAAAATATGGCAATACTGTAGTTAAAACAAAGAATGAAAAAAATCTATAGCATATTTTAAGGCATCACGAAATGAGTATAAAATTGTTGCATACTTTAAACGGACGGAAAAAAATAAAACAAAAAAGTTGGCAAAGCAAAACACTAGTCATATCGCACACATGTTTATTAAGGTGACACACAACTTTTGAATCTGAATTGTGTTGAGGATAAACAATTTTTTTTTTTTAATTTTTGGGCACTTATTGAATTCATAAAAATCCATATCATAACTTTTTCTCTAATTCGAGCTAATTTTAGAAATTAAAGGTCTTGTTACTCTATTGGAATTGTAAGCAAGTAACAAGTAAGATCTTAGCTGAAAATCAAAATGCTTTTGCTATAAAGCTACACTCAAAATAATAACTCTGTAAAATACTCTGTAAAATGACTGTAATCTCAATTCAACAGATATTTTACAGAGTTTTCTGTCAAAATACAGATTTAAAGAAAATACTTTGTATTTTGTTGTGACAAAAAAACAAAGTTTCCTCTGTTATATTACTCTTTACTTTGTAATCTTAATTTTACAGATAACTAACAGAGTTTTCTGCTAACATAAAGATTTAAGTAAAATACTTCGTATTTTTTTATAACCAAAAAAGTTTTCTGTTTTGAGTAGTTTTTGTTTTTGTTACCAAATATCAAAATTTTATCTGTATATTTTTTTTTGAGAAAATCTTAAAAAAGTAGCAAAAAAAGTTATTAAAAAAATCTTTTCAGAAATCTTATAAAAATTTTACAAAATAACATGCATTTAACTAAACTCTATAGATTTACAGAGTTTTTTCTGTATTTTTTTTTTTGCATCAAATGCATTTTACAAATATATGTAAATTTACATAGTTTTCTTTGCTAAATGGTGGTTTATTTAACCAATATTTTACTAGAAACTCTGTAAATTAACAGTTTTTTTTGTCCAAATCATTTTACAGAGTTTTAAAGTAAAATTACAGAGTTTTCTCTGCTCTCATATTTAACCAATATTTTACTATAAACTCTGTAAATTAACAGTTTTTTTGTCAAATTCATTTTACAGAGTTTTTTAGTAAAATTACCAAGAATTGTTGTTAGCTGGAAAAGTATGGTGTACTTTGTTAAATTAGCAGAGTTTTTCTGTAATTTAACAGAGTTATTATTTTGAGTGTAAGTTGTTTTTCATGTGAAAATTTTTGAAACGCCTAAATTCGTAATAAAAACTATTAAAAACGAAAACGTTAAAATATTGAAAGAAAGAAACACTTATAAAAAATATTAAATGCCCATTTAAGCATAGTACTCTGTTCGATTTCACGAAAAAATATGTCAAACTCCATGTTAAAAATATATTTTGGCAACGCGAGGAATTATAGGGAAATTGTTGAAAAAGTTTTCACGCATTTTTGTTATACAAGACAATTTAAATTGCCGTGAAAAAGTGACATTTCAGTATTTTTATGATCGTTTCTTTCTTATAATTGTCAAAAGTTGTGGCTTTTTGAATGTTTTATTGTGATTTGAGGCGTAATGGTCAAAAGTTATTGATTTCTTAATGTTTTATTGCGATTTGAGACGTTTAAAGTTAAGTGAAATTTTCGCCATAAAAAACAGAGTAATTAGCTATAACGAGAAGGAAACAGCTGATTTGTTACTGCTACTGTTGTTGCGAACCATTACATTTAATGGTTCGCAAAAAAGTAAGTCTTTAACCATATGGTTAATTTTTTCAAATTATTCTACGAATTAGGTTAGAAAGAGAAAGCTAATATAACGCGCCATAAGAAAAATAGATGCTAGATCGGGTTTTATTGTTTCACACACTCTTAAGTCGTAGAAAGTGTTGCCATGTTAGCTTAAAACCAGCTAAAAACCGCTCTGTTTTCTCCCAAAATCAATTAGTTTTTCCCCATTTTTTGTTATAAAACTCTACTGTCGAGTCTGTATATAGTCTGTGATACACTCAAAAAATTATGTTAGTAAAAACAACTGAAAATGTCAGTTAAAATAACTACTTTTTCAGTTAAATCAACTAACAATGCTAGTTATTTTAACTGACAAAAAACAACTGACTTATGTAGTAAAAATTACTAACATTTGTAGTCAAAACAACTTATATATAGTAAATATATAAATGTTTAATTGCGATTTGGGGCATTAAAAGTTTAAGTGGAATTTTCACCGTAAAAAACAGAGTAATTAGCTATAACGAGAAGGAAACAGCTGATTTGTTACTGCTATTGTTGTTGCGAGCCATTACATTTAAGAATAGTACTCTGGTCGATTTCACAAGAAACAAGTAGAAAAGTTAAATTCGACTTTGCCGAATCTATGAATACCCTCCACAATGCCCTTTTTAAAGGATAGTACATTTTACCGTGAAAAAAATTAACAATTTTGATTAGAAATATTTTATTTTGAGTAAAAAACTCTTTTTTTGTCATTTAAAAGAAAAATTACTATTTTTTTTTTTTTTTTTTTGAGTGTAAAACTTTTTTTTGAGTGTAATGTTTTTTTTACTGTAAAAATATTTCTGAGTGAATACACGTACGTATGTACACAAAATATTGACATTTCGTCACCTTATTATTGTTTTGCTCCATACGCCATTTTTGAAAAAAATGAGTTAGGAATGGAATATATATAATATAAATATCCTCTTTCTTATTCCGAAGTCCGTTTTTTAAAACATCTTTTCAAATTTGAGATATCCAGCATTTTCTAAGAAAAAACACACCATTTTGACGTTTTTTGAAAATTTGCTTTATAGAAAAGGCTTTAGATTATTTAAAAATTAACGGATCTTGCATATTTTAGGAATGAAGATTAATTATGTTGGTACTATTCTACGTACCAAATTTTAATACCGTAACTTCTAAACATTTCAAGTAATGTCATATTTGCCATTTAGGTTGTGTGGGAGGTAGGCGTGTCCATTGACCGATCATCCCCATTTTTAATACCATGCAACCTGACTATATAAGTGTTCTAAATACCCAGTTTTGTCGATCTAGCTCTTTTTGTTTCATTGTTATTTTGTTTGGCGTTGAGAACTCATTTGCTCCATATCACACAAAAGTCCCAAATGTGTAAGCAAAATTGGATATGGAGTATAATACCATAAAATCTTATTTTCTTAAAAGTTTAAAATCTTTTGATCTATTGTATGTAAAAGTCTGAAAACTAGAAGCTTTGTTAACAATATATGTAGCAATAAATGGTAAACATTAAAATAAAATCCATCGATTACTTTTCGAGAAAATTTGTGGTAAACCTATTTTATCGTTTTTCTCGAAACCGAGTTGTTGGCGTATGGAGCAAAACAATAATAAGCTGACGATTTTTGTAAAAACAACTAAATTTCTTTTTTAGTGTAAAATTTTTTTTGAGTGTAAAATTTTTTTCGAGTGTAAAATTTTTTTCGAGTGTAATTTTTAAGTTACCAATGCTTTTAAAACTAAACAAGTTTAAAAAGCATTGCTTTAAAACTAAACATGTTTGAAAAGCATTGCTTAAGGTGTGTTTTTTCGAGTTTGTTATAAACTTCCCATACAAATTTAAGTAGGTATACACTTGATAAGTAGGGATATTTATATATTCTTAAAAGTTAAGTATTTAAAAAAAGTGGTGCCAAATCTTGAAATTTTTGATTTTATCACTTACCAACACTTTTTTTTTATTTTGAAATGTCAACAAAAAAATAAATAAATTACAAAAATTTGTTTGAACAATTTTATTTCACAACAAAAAAAGAAATATTAAAATTCTTTTATAAATTCTATTAATTAAATTAAAATATCTGCAATAAAAAATAACAAATAATAAAGTGCTACCAAGTATATTCAACAAAATAAAAAGAGTTGCCAAAATTTTAAAGTTAAGTAGTGATAACGTTTTTTTACAAGTAGTTATAGTTATATATAAAAAACTCGAAAAAAACACGCCTTTAGTTACCACCAATGCTATTAAAACTTGTTTACCACGTGGCATTTAAGATGAACAAAATCTTTAATTCGGGGTTTTACTTATAACTTTTGAACCACTTGATTGAGCTGAAATTTAATACAAAACAGACCTGAGGAACGGCAAAGATATATGCCACGTTTCAGCAGTCTCATTATTGTTTTTCGAATGTTATCGTGTTTTTTATCTCGTAAATTTCCGAAAACCCCTTGGCGAAATTTACTCTTTTGCTCATAGCTTTTGAACCACTGGACCGATTTGGCTGGATTGCAACACCAACCTGACCAGGTAAATGACCAACATATATGCCAAACTTCAGTAGCCTCTGTGAAGTCTTTCAAAAGTTAGCGTGTTTTCTACGGACAGACAGACAGACGGACGGACGGACATCGCTAGATCGACTTAAAATCGATCGAGGATCGATTGAATGACAAACTTATATATAGCCTCTATCACTAGAGTGGAGGGTATAAAAATATGCCAAACTACATATAAAAAAAAAAAAAAATTGGCAACGCGAGGAATTCTATGGAAATTGTTAAAAAAGTTTTCACGCATTATTATTACACAAGTTTCTTTCTTATAATTGCCAAAAATTGTTGATTTTTAAATGTTTAGGCATAGTACTCTGTTCGATTTCACGGGAAAAAATCTGTCAAACTCCATATAAAAAAAATAAATTTCGGCAACGCGAGGAATAATAGGGAAATTGTTAAAAAAGTTTTCACGCATTTTTATTATACAAAACAATTTAAATTGCCGTGAAAAAGTGACATTTCAGTTTTGTTATGATCGTTTCTTTCTTATTCTTGTCAAAGGTGGTTGATTTTAAAATGTTTTATTTCGATTTGAGGCGTTTAAAGTTTAAGTGAAATTTTCACCGCAAAAACAGAGTACTTAGCTTTAATTGCGATTTGGGGTGTTTAAAGTTTAATTGAAATGTTCACCGTAAAAAAACAGAGTACTATGCTTAAAGCTAAAGCCATAATCAGTTTAGAAGTGAGGTAGTGAAGTAGTGAGGTAGAGCCTTATGTGATTTTCAATAAGAAAAAAGAGTGTAGATAATTTTTAAAATTAGTTTGTTCTTCATACACATTGAATTTTGATGTAAGCCTAAAAAGTAGAGCGAGGTAAAGAAATTCTATTCTCTACAGATTTTGTTTACGTCTCTCTACTTTTTATTCTTATGGAAAAATTCAATGCGTGTGAAGAACACACAAATTTTAAAATTATCTACACTCTTTTTTCTTATTGAAAATCACATAAGGCTCTACCTCGCTACTTCACTACCTCACTTCTAAACTGATTATGGCTTAAGTACTCCGTTTTTTGCGGTGAAAATTTCACTTAAACTTTAAACGCCTCAAATCGCAAACATTTAAAAATCAACATTTTTTACAATTATAAGAAAGAAACGATCATTACAAAACTGAAATGTCACTTTTGTCTTGTTTTATAAAGTTTAATAAAAATAATGTTCGTAATTCCACATAAAGCCTAGTACTCTATTTCTCACGGCAAAAATTTATCTTGAGCCTAGAATTCTGTTTTTCACGGTGAAAATGTCACTTAAACTTAATACGCCTCAAATCGTAATAAAAAATGTACCTATAAATTAACAACTTTTGACAATTCTAAGAAGGAAACTATCCAGCAAAAACTTGGTAATGGGTACCCCTTCCTGCCTCGCTTACCCTTAAGTTAATTACTTGGTAATCGAAGTTTTTGCTGGGTATCAAAACAAGACTGAAATGTCAATTTTTCATGACAATTTAAATTGTTACTTATTATACAAGTATGCATGAAAACTTTTTAACAATTTTCCTATAATTCGTCGCGTTACCAAGTTTTGTTTTTTTTTTATATGGAGTTTGACAGACTTTTTCCCGTGAAAACAAACAGAGTACTATAGTAAAATTTTGACAGATTTTTTTTCACTTGAAAACGAACAGAGTACTATTCACAATTGCGATAAAATTCCTCACAAATCGTAGTTCAAACTTATTAAACTTTTCTCCACAAAACAAACTGCCACCCTAATGGAAATATTTTCATATGTTTATATCGCTATAAATAAATGCCGATGGCTAATTTAAATTTTTGCAAGATGAAAAAAAAAATATTAATAAAAAAAAACTTACTCCCACTTGGGCTCGTCCGGGAATTGAACCCGGGACCTCTCGCACCCGAAGCGAGAATCATACCCCTAGACCAACGAGCCAGTCATTCGTTCGCCGGCTAAAACGTTTTGTAAACACAATGCATAAGAATACACCACACTCATTCCAACAAACACACACACGACTTAAAAAAAAAGAACAACAAATGAAAACAACAGGATTTTTTTTGCAAGAACTGAAATTTAAACCAACAAAGCATGCGAATTGGAAGCAGTAAAAAAAATAAATAACTCAAGAGAGAAAAAGATAAGGTAATACAAAAACAAAACAAATAATGTAAAACAAAAACAAAGAGAGAACAATTCTATATATAGAAAAGAGTTGCCAGGTAATGCGATTTTAATTCTATTTAAGGTATTTTTATTTCTAAAATGGGTGAATACCACAGAAAACACATTTGCTTGTGTTTGTTTTTACTAAAATACTCAAACATAAGCAATTTAAATCATTTTTTGAAAATAATAAGAAATACAGTCAAACTCGGTTATAACGAACTCGGTTATAACGAATTCTCGGTTATAACGAACTAATTTCAAAGTCTCGACGTTTTGCCAGCAATTTCCACACAAAATACTTCTTTTATAACGAACTCGGTTATAACGAATCCTCGGTTAAAACGAACTACTTTCTATGGTCGCAAGAACACAATTTCATGTATATTTACCTTTTTATAACGAACTCCCAAAAATATTTTAAAATGTGCGGCAATTATGTTTACTAAACTCACAAAAAGTTAGAAAATTTTGGTTAATAATATAATTTTGATAAAATTTATTTATATTTTTAATTCTTTCTTCTCAAAAAGTAGATAATTTAAAAAAAAACGTTAAATAAAATCAAATTGGAACTTTTTTTGGAAATAGAACTTGGTTGATATAAAATATACCCCGCTTATAGCGAACTTCGCTTATAACGAACTATTTTTACTGGACCCTCGGAGTTCGTTATAACCGGGTTCGACTGTATTTGTTTATTTCTTTATTTTATTTATAGAAAATAATTAATATTGTCATCAATATTTTTTTAATAACTGCGATTTGGATTTTTAAAAAAATTGGTAGCCTAAAGAGTTGGAGGTCAAAAAAATTCATGTTTTCTTGCAGCATTTAAAAATTTTGATTTTTGTTTTGGTATTTGGAAAAATAGGCTGATAGCTGAATTTTTTAATGTTTGAAGTTGAAAAAAAACAACTTGGAAATATATTTTTAAAACTTTTCTTAAAAACGTCTACAAATATGTAATTTCATTTCCCAGCGCGACCCCCCCCCCCGTATCTCATTTAATATTTGATCAATGTGGACGCTATCAAACTTAAATTAAAGATTCGATGGAAAATTTTCTGTATAGCATTTTTTTAATAAATTTTAAAAATTGATATTAATAATGGTTTTTATTTTCAACTTTGTCGTTAACGAATTACATTAGGCCTGTACACTTTCTTTTGACGCTCACTGTATTCCTTTTTAACATATTTAATGAATTTACATATTTAAAAAATATTTTATAAGGCGTTTATAAAGACTCACATGTCTTCTATTTTTTAATAAAAATGTTTTTCATATATTGCAATTTGGGGATTTGCAGGAATTATAAATTTGCTTAATGTGGGGAACTAGACAAAATACTGGCAACCTTTATTTTTAATAATAAACAAAACAAAAAAAAGGGTTAAAATTATGAAGTATAAAAAAATAACTAATAAAAAAAAACATATTCAAAAATTGCAATTGCAATTTTCAAAAAAGTTTTGAAAATTATTTTCAAAATATTCTTATGTAACTATTGTCCAGCGGCCTTCGACGCCCTTTTAGCTCAGTGGTAGAGCACTGGTCTCGTAAACCAGGGGTCGTGAGTTCAAACCTCACAGAGGGCAAGATGTGAAATTTATTGTTTTTCTATTTGATTTTTTAACTTTAATTTTTTTTACGTACTTTTTTTTCATTGTTTTAACATGTTTTTTGTTGAACTATTAATTTTTCCTAGTATTTTTGTACCCTACACCACTCTGTGGTACAGGGTATAATGAGTTTGTGCTGATGTTTGTAACTACCCGAAATATTGGTCCTAGACCTATCTTCAAGTATACCGATCGACTCAGAATCACTTTTTGAGTCGATTTAGAGATGTCCGTCCGTCTGTCCATCTATCGGTTTAAGCACGATACAGGTCGCAATTTTCAACCAATTGACTTGAAATTTCAAACTTAAGCATATTTTGGCCCATGGACGAATCCTATTGAAATTAAAAAAAATCGGTCCATGTTTAGACCTAGCCCTCATACAAACGCCCCCTTTGGTTTAGGCTTATATGACTCTAATAACTGTTTTTTAATAGATATCGCTTTGCAAATTTCAAAGGAATCGGGTCAGTCCTTCTGGTAGTCCCCATACAAACCACCCTCCCGATATTCACATAATTCCTTCAAAATTCCTAAAAATGGAAATATTTGATAAAAATTTTATTTTTAGGTGGTAAACGTGTACTTTATTAACCAAATCAATTTGGAATATAATTGGACCATTTTTGGACTTAGTACCCCATATCAAAATTTCGACCGATATTCAGTTAAATCGGTCTATTGGCAAAAAAATAAACCAATTCCACTAAAATTTGATCTGTGTGTGTTTTCTACACTAAATAAAGATCTAACAAAAGATAGATCAAATCGGTCCATGTTTGGACTTGAGACCCATTTTCCGGAAAACACTGGTGTAGGGTATTGGTGTCGGTCTTTACCGACTATAACTTTCTTACTTGTTTTAAATTGTTTCTCTTTTAAAAATATTTTTTTTTTATTTTTTGTAAATATGTAGGCCTTTATTCATAATACTTAAAGCGTACTTAAAGTAGGTTTCTTTGACAAATATTCATGCAATATCAGTCAAATAAACCTACATTAGATTTAATTTACTCATTATGAATAGCCCAGGTAATATATACAGGCAACCCTCGACTTACGTGGTAATCTCTTTACCTGATTTAAAAACTAGTGTTCAGACCCTCTTTCAAAAACAGAATTTTTTAACAGTTTTTATATTCAATTAACACGGACCGAAATATTTCGGTCCCATTCAACCACGTTAATCAAGGTTTACTTCTACAGTTTTAGTTTTCAATTTTTTGTGACAAATTTCCATAGTTTGCTTTAATTTAGCCTTCAGCTTTAGATAAAACCGCGAAAACCAAAAAAAAAAAATAAAATTGGAGACATTCATATAATCAAATATCAAATGTCAGACATTTTTTGCTGGCAGATGGTGTCAAAACGTAAAGTTGACTGCTCAAAGTTAACACCAAATATATGCATTTGAAATGTTTTAAATTGAAGAAATAAATATTTATGTAAAAATTTGTAATAGCGGTAATCACTCTTGGTAGAAAACTTTTGAGAAAATGTCCTACAAGAAAATTTTCTGTAGATTTCCCACTTAAAGCTAAGTACTCTGTTTTTTACGGTGAAAATTTCACTTAAACTTTAAATGCCTCAAATCGCAATAAAACATTTAAAAATAAACAACTTTTGACGATTATAAAAAAGAAACGATCATAAAGCTTGATTTACACGTTAACTACCCTTGACTACCCTTATCTACTATTTCCCAGTATTGGAGGATAGCAATTGTCAAATTCAAATAATTTTTCATACAAAATTATTTAAACCCGGCAAACCGTATCACCAATACTAGGAAATAGTAGATAAGGGTGGTCAAGGGTAGTTAACGTGTAAACTGCCCTTAAAAAAACTGAAATATCACTATTTCGAGGCAATTTAAATTGTCTTGTATAATAAAAATGCGTGAAAACTTTTTTAACAATTTCCCTGTAATTCCTCGCGTTGCCAAAATTTATTTTTTTTAAATGGAGTTTGACAGATTTTTTCCCGTGAAATCGAACAGAGTACTATGCTTTAAGCTAAGTAAGGTGTTTTTCATGTGAAAATTTTTTAAACGCCTAAAATCGTAACAAAAACTAATAAAAACGAAAACTTTTAAATATTAGAAGAAAGAAACAATCAAAACAAATCTTAAATGTCCATTTTATTGCAAAGAAATGCGGTTTTATATACTTAAAATCAGTTTAAACGATTTCCCTACTATAAAGCCGCGTTGCCAAAAATATTTTTTTTATATGGAGTTTGACAGATTTTTTCACGTGAACACGAACAACTTACTTATGCACCTTAAAGCATAGTACTCTGTTCAGTTTCACGGGAAAAAATTAGGGATGTCGCGAATATTCGTCACTATTCGGTATTCGGCATATTCGGCATGTTTTTTGAATATTCGGTAACAGTTTGCCGAATATTCGGCAAAATTTAAATTAGTTAAAAAAACACTTTTTATTAACGTTTGACTCTTTTTCGCAGTAATTTCAGTTTGGTTTTTATACAAAAAAATTTGAGCACTTGATAAAAATTGGAATTGTTAAGGTACCAGAAAAAAAAGTGTCAACAACAGCGTTGTTGTCTTTTAATCTGGTACTTTTTTCAATATATTAAATAGGTAAAATACAGGCGTATGAATAATTAAATTATTCGGCAAATATTCGTATTCGGTTCCAAACCGAATAGTAAATATTCGGTAAAATGCCGAATACACTATTCGCGACATCCCTAGAAAAAATCTGTCAGACTCCATATAAAAAAATAAATTTTGGCAACGCGCGGAATTATAGGGAAATTGTTAAAAAAAGTTTTCACGCATTTTTATTATAAAAGACAATTTAAATTGCCGCGAAAAAGTGACATATCAGTTTCGTTATGATCGGTTTTTTCTTATAATGTCAAAATTTGTTGATTTTTAAATGTTTTATTACGATTTGAGGCGTTTAAAGTTTAAGTGAAATTTTCACCGTAAAAAACAGAGTAAAGCCGGTGAAAATTTCACTTAAACTTTAAACGCCCTAAATAGCAATAAAATGTTTAAAAACGACAACTTTTGACCATTATAAGAAATGTCACTCTTTCACGCACTTTAGATTGTTTTGTATAATAAAAATGCGTGAAAACTTTTTCAACAATTTCCCTATAATTCCTCGCGTTGCTAAAATTTATTTTTATACCCTCCAACTACAGTATGGGGGTATACTCACTTTGTCATTCCGTGTGTAACGCATCGAAATATCGGTCTAGGACCCCATAAAGTATATATATTATTGATCAGTGATCGATTCTAAGACATTCTAGCGATGTCCGTCTGTCCGTCCGTCCGTCTGTGGAAGACACGATACAGTCCAAAATAAAAGTGCTAGACTCCTGAAGTTTGGCAGAAATATGTCTTATGTTCATAGGCTGGTTAAGTTCGGAGATGGGCAAAATCGGACCTGGGGGAAAAAAGTTCCCCCTTGAGGAACTAAACCAGCCTCTAAAAAAAAACATATTTTTACATGATTTTTTGTGTTTTTGTTTAACAAATGCAACATTTATATGCTTCAAGAATTTTAAAGTCTTGCATTTGGACCCGGGGGATTAGAAAATATTGTTTTTTTCGGCCCGCCCCCTTTTGTGGGCGTGGATTAAAAAAAAATTGTAAAATAATGATAAACTTGTATTTCTTTAGTGCAAAAAGCATAAGAATGAATTTTTAAACATATATTTCGAGGGGAAATTTGACCTCCCCCCCCCCCCAAAAAAAAAAGAAAACGACACTGGATTTTTTTTTTTTTGGATGTTGGAGGGTATAAAAGATTCGGCACCGCCGAATTTAACACTCTTACTTGTTTTATATGAAGTTTAACAGTTGTTTTCCAGTGAAACCGAACAGAGTACTATGCTTAAAGCACATAGTACTCTGTTTTTCATGGCAAAAATTTCACCACAACTGTAAACGCCTCAAATCGTAACAAAAAATGCTAAAATCAATAACTTTTGACAATTCGAAGAAAAAAACTATCGAAACAAAATTGAAATGTCACTTTTTCACGGAAATTTAAATTGTCTTGTATAATAAAAATACGTAAAAACTTTTTTAACAATTTCCCTATAATTCTTCGCGTTGCCAAAATTTATTTTCTTATATGGAGTTTGACAGATTTTTTTCACGTGAAATGGAACAGAGTACTATGCTTAAAGCTAAGTAAGTTGTTTTTTACGTGAAATTTTTTTAAACGCCTAACATCGTAGTAAAAACTGTTTAAAATAACAAAAAAAACTTTTTTTAATATGTTAATTTTTTTTTATACAATTAAAACGATCGAAACTAAAAATTGTCAAAACTAAAAAAATCATTAGAGGTATTCAGAGTCCTACTGCCAGGCCTGGCAATGTAGCAAAAGAGTACTTCTATCAAAAAATACATGTATTTTGAAAAGTAATTTTAAAAAGTGCTCTTTTACCACCAGTGCCAGGGCTGGCAAGTAAGACTCTGAATACCACTATTGCTTATTTTACTTATTTAAAAAATCAATTGCTTATTTTACAGAAACATTTTTTTAAGTTAAAAGCATAGTACTCTGCTTTTTACGGTGAAAATTTCACTTAAACTTCACACAAAAAAAAATGTAAAAAAATTGTGACCGATTTGGGGATAATACAACCTATAAAGTGGTTTTGGATAATTTACCTAAGTTTTTTAGAGCAAAAACTTTGGTAAGTTATCTAAAACCACTTTATAGGTAATTAAACCAAAAACTGGCACAATTTTTTTAAATTTTTTTGTGTGTTTAAACGCCTCAAATCGCAATAAAACATTAAAAAATCAACAACTTTTCATAAGAAAAAAACGACCATAACAAAACTGAAATGTCACTTTTTCACGGCAATTTAAATTGGCTTCCCGGCTAAAAATGTTGTATATTATCATATATGATATCATATATGAGACCATATACAGTAGCATATATAGTATCAAATATGGTCTCATATATGACCATATTCCAAAATTGGCGCTTATATAAGACACGATCATATATGATCTAATATATGTGGTCATATATTAGATCATATATTGAATCATATATTGGATAATATATTGAATCATATATGGGATCATATATGATGTCGTTTTCAATTTGTTTTACATTCTTTTTCATATTTTTTATTTATTTTTTTCATTTTAAACTATATGTAATAGATTATTATGTATATATTCACCAGAATTGCAAACGGTGTACATAAGTATAATTTAAAATTAAAAATATTTTTTTATTAATTTTGGTGTTTTCATATATTTTAATGAAACCCTTTAGTTTGATGATTTTCATTTTTTAGTTAAGTACTATCGTTTGCATTTTTGGTGACCATATAAAAATAAATTATTTAACTTATAGATATGAGAATACATTTTGATAGTCAACAAAATAATTTGAACATAAAAGATCTTATATATCAAGTTTTTCAATTGATATCATTTACGAAAGATGCGAGCAAAGAGCTTATTAAAGGAACGTTGATTTCCATTGTGTTTTCTTGTTTTAGTGTTAATTCCGATTATCTTCAGACTTAGCGTTTTTGTTATGGTATAAGCCTCTATTTTACAATATTTATAATCAAAATCTAAAAAGTGATATAAAATAATATTAATATTTAAGATATTTCTAGAATTTTTATTTTATTTAAGTATTACCAACGATAGCATTTTGTGCTAATAGGTTAATGATAACACGGATGTCATTTAACGAAGCAACCATGTACCTTTAAAGATTGGCTAGATACTGCTAGTTTGGTTTGGTTGTAAGTGGCTGCTGACGTTTTACGTCAACACACGTAGACTCTGAGGTCCATTGTGATACCACGGGACCGTAATAGGTTCCCCTACTAGTCCCTGTCGTTAAACCAATTTGAGCTTCTTATGAAACTCCTTAGATATTGAATTTTGACATCCGACAAATCAGAAAGATCGTACAGCTCCCTAGATCCCAGTGAAGCAAGTCTCTGACCAGAAAGTGCCGGGCAATGGCAAATAAGGTTTTCGATAGTTTGCAACTCCTCTTCATCCATGCAACTCCGGAAAAAGTCATTCGACGGCACATTTAAACGCACATTATACTGCTAGTTACATACATACATGTTGGAGTGTATTTTGTTAAGACCATGGGATGCTAAAGCTCATTGGATGCTAAAGACTATGGAATGCTTTTTAAGGAAAGATATATTGTCTTTCAGAAATCCATCTGAAAAAAATATTAAAAATTATTACACATTTCTTTTTTATTCCAGCAAAAAAGAACTTGCTACTACTAAATGCATGCATCAAAAGAGACTTCGATTAAAAGCAATATATTTAGTAGTACGTATTTTATCTTGCTGTGTTATGTTTGTAAGAATATTTGAAGGATAGGGATAAAAACTATTTCTACTTACATCATGTTTGTAAGGATATTTGAAAGACAGGGATAATAACTATTTCTACTTACATCATGGTGACAATGTGCCAGGTTGTCACTTTCGCTTATAGACAGCTTTCTTGTAATTGTATAAAGACGTTGTCCTTCCCAAATCGTTACTCAACCTTAAAACTGATACGTTCTTTTCATTTCGATTTGCTTTGGCGATAGTAAGCGATTTCAAAATAGTTTGTAGTTTTGGAACCGTAGTGATAACATTATGGTCGTGCATATGCCCTCTGCTCTAACAAGGGAAGTATCTCAACCCTTATGAACCGATTTGCCTGAAACTTAAAATATATATTAAAGAGACGATTTTAAGGTTGGGGTGTCTCGGCTTATCGGCCATATCGGTGTTTAAAAATTTCGTTGTCCCCTTATGAAACCATGTGGACCTTCGGGAAAATTTTGATAACTTCCGAACTAATATAAATATCGTCTAGGGCAAAAATATGTGTCGACTTAAATTTAATAAAGATTATTTCTTATTTATATGGATATCGTAGGTCAATGTCTTCACATAAATACCCCCCAAAATTTACACATTTTCCTAAAAAAAAATATTTAAAGAAGCAGAATTTTTACAAGGTTATGCCACCCTCGGATAGGCATTAAAAAAACCTTTCTTCTCATAGGTTAGCATCATATAGTTTCTTAAAAAGAAATGGCTCAAAAATCCAAAAAAACGATTTTTTCGCCATGTTTTGACCCACGTTTTGAACCCCTAAATCTCCGATATGGCCGATAAGCTGAGACACCCCAACCTTAGAATTGTCTCTTTTATATATATTTTAAGTTTCAGGCAAATCGGTTCATAAGGGTTGAGATACTTCCCTTGTAAGTTAAGCGAGCTTAACGTACCTCCGCATGGTTGTTTTTTTTGGTAACTCGGCATTCAAACTTCTTATACGTTCTTTCCATTTCCTATTTGCTACAGTAAGGGATTTCAAAATAATTTATAGCGTTGGAACCGTAGTGATAACATTTCTGGTGGTGCATATGTCCTTTTCTCCAAGTTGTGTGAGCTTAACGTTACTCGGCCTCAAAACTGCTTATACGATCTATCATTTCCATTTTGTTATGGCGACATTAAGGGATTTCAAAATAGTTTGCAGTATTGCAATCGCAGTGAAAACATGATGGTGGTGCATATGCCCTCTCCACGAAGTTTCACGAGATTAACGAAGCTGCGTAGTTTAATTTTCTTCAACATCAAAGCACTCTATTATTGTATTTGCGACATATGTATGTACATTTACTCATTTTGAATATGATCTTGTTTTGGAATAAAATGTCCACGATTATACTTGTTATAACATTGAACTGGAAAAAAATAATACATATGATTTTATAATTCTAAATACATATTAATAAAAACTTACCTTTTCCATTTTTTTTATGTAAAAGTAACTTTTTTAATCAGAATATTTTGCAACTAGGAAACAATATTTGTTAAATTATTGATACGAATCGGTATTAAGGTATAAATATGGTAATAAAATATAATTTCAATCGTAAAAAACTTTTATTTTGTAATTCCGGTTGATATTTTCATACACGTGCACTAAAATTTAACATTTATGATAACATATATGTTTCCATATATGATATCATATATGGCACATATTTTATATACGACCACATATATGGGATCGTTTCTTGCATATATGGTCACATATATGTTTCAATATATGTCATATATGATCATATAAAGATCTATATATAAGCATAAATGAACATACACATTTATTTTTAGCCGGGTTGTATAAATGCGTGAAAACTTTTTTTTTAACAATTTCCCTATAACTCCTCGCGTTGCCAAAATTTGTTTCTTTTATATGAAGTTTGATAGATTTTTAACCGTGAAATCGAACCATAGAAAAGTTAGAAGGTACGCAGTGTTGTATTTGATGTATTTTCCAATATGGTGGCAAAATGCTTGTTCTTCCTCATCTCACACGTATTTAATATCAAATTAGATTCTTTGTTTATAAAAAATGTAATTTGTCTTTCATTTAATTAAATTTATTATTTATTTTGCTTTATTCAACGTTTTTTTTAAAGATAATACGCACAATTGATAGTTTAAAACCATTTATTTTTTCTTTTGTTGTTTTCTTTGTTGTTGTTCTCCTTTATGTTGCATTGTTTTTATTAAACGTCAAAAGTTACATAATGTGCTGTCACTAATACTTATTCGAGCGAAATACGACTCTGTTACACTTCTATTTTTTTCTGTCAATCGAACAGAGTACTATTAGTCTGATTCTTTGGTGTTAGTTGGCATAGAACTGATGCATAGAAAAAAATAGAATTGAAACAGAGTCGTATTTCGCTTGAATAAGTATTAGTGACAGCACATTATGTAACTTTTGACGTTTAATAAAAACAATGCAACATAAAGGAGAACAACAACAAAGCAAACAACAAAAGAGAAAAAAAGTTTTTAAACTATTAATAGTGCGTATTATCTTTAAAAAAACGTTGAATAAAGCAAAATAAATAATAAATTTAATTAAATGAAAGACAAATTCCATTTTTTATAAACAAAGAATCTAATTTGATATTAAATACGTGTGAGATGAGGAAGAACAAGCATTTTGCCACCATATTGGAAAATACATCAAATACAACACTGTGTACCTTCTAATCTTTTCTATGAACTGATGGCAAGTGCGATCCAGTTTAGTTGGCAATATTACCAGATCGCCATAAATATTCAAATTTATGTGATGCCATACTAGAAGAAAATCAAATTAGAAAACTGTTTTTCTGCAAATGTTAAATATTTGTTATTTAATTCCTAACCTAAATTCTAGACTCTTTTTCAATTAGTCTTTCTATTTACATAACTATGTAATATGCAAATTGTAAATAACTATACATAAATTATTTTTGTTACAATTCATTTAATATCGGCAAAATACATTACAAAAAGTAAGAATAGAACTTCAATATATGCAAACAACAATAAAAAAAACTAAATCTAGTTTAAAAATTTAGTTTAGGATGACACAATATATTCTCAACAGCACCATAAATGAATGACCATATAAAGCACCAAAAGCAACAACCCGAAATGCCATCACTCTGACAGCAACTAGTATAATATTACACGCGGTTTTCAATAACACATTCAATTTGCATAAATTGATTTGATTGAATTTTTTATGAAGACTCTTGTCACACACTAACTACCACAGAGAGTCAGAAATTTTCTAAATTTGTGATAGTGTAAAAAAAATATTTAATTGAAAATATGTTGGCAACAAGAGAGAGGGATAACCGTTGCAAATAACCGCATTGACCAGAGCATCCTATTATGATTTCTACAGAAACTAAGTAATATTTTTGTGGAATTTTTGAAATAAATTGAATATTTATAAATTCAAAACTTCATAATTGTATTTCTAACCACCACTGGAAATGGCAATGTATCTCCTCTTGGTAATATGTATGTAGTATTTGGGGAAAATGTGTTTGTAAAATCTTCGGTAAAATTCTTTAACAAAAAAAAACTATGTAAAATTTAAAGCTAATTATATTTCGTAATCTATCAACCAACAGTCATCCGAGTTGAAAACAATTATTTAATACTATTTGAATTGAATAATTTTACAATAGTATACAAACATAGCTAGGCATATTACTGTGCGGTTAAAATGTGTAAAAATATGATAATTGCACACACTATGCACTGAACGCCAAGCTAACACCCTTTTTTTAAGCATTCCCAATAAGCAATTTTAAAATTCAAGTGCAAATCAAGTATAAAACAAGTGTAAATCAAGCCCTAAATTCCAGCCCCTGCTTGATTTATACTTGAATTACACTTGAATTCAATAGCATACTCCAGCAAAACGGACACTGGAATTCAAGCCCTGTTTTTACAGCCTTTTCCCTGGTTTTCAAGCGTAAAAACAGCGCTTGAATTCAAGTATCCGTTTTGCTGGAGAATGCTATTGAATTCAAGTGTAATTCAAGTATAAATCAAGCATAGACTGGAAATAAGGGCTTGATTTACACTTGATTTATACTTGATTTGCACTTGAATTTTAAATGTGCTTATTGGGTTAGTAACAAAGTGTTGCCAATTTAGTTTTTCGAATTACCCAATATACAAACTCCCTTCTATCATTTTGTCTAGAGCTATTGTTACAATAGTAAAATTTTAAATCAATGTAAAATGTTTGCACATAAATTCACATTTTATGAATTATATAATGAAATGCAAAGGGTTTTGCTAAATTTAAAATCATAATTTATGACAAAATTCAAACACAATTTATTGGTAATTGTTTTCTAAATTTTATTATTATTTATGCAACAATAAAAAAATAAATAACAATAATATTGCTGCTGTTATTATTTTGATTACAATACATTTATTTATGATGATTATTTTATTGCTACTGCTATTACTATGTATTTTAATACTACAATAACTTAAAACCACAAATAGTAATAAAAAACTACAACAAAAAAAGGTTTCAAATAACTGAATAATTGCATTGTTTAACAAGATGTAATTGAACAGTTATTGGCGGTGAAAATGATGAAAAAAAAATTTTTAAAATAATAAAATTATGAGTGAATGGGAAAAATCAGTTAAATGGAAAATTTGAAATAAAATACATATTATTCAATTAATACTTCTATAGAGGCTTTTGCATTTTTAGGAAATATAACACTGTGCAACACTATTTTGTAACTTGGATGGTATCTAAAAAAAGGGAAGTATACCATTAGTAGAAAAAAGCCGCCAATGGGATTTGACAACTTAGCTCAAGTTATTTTTTTTGCCGTTTGACATCCCCTATACTCAGAGAAAAATGCTTCATAATATTTATGAAAGGGTTTCATAATTATTTTGCCTTAAATTTTATTATATTTATAAAACCTTCATAAGTATAACGAAGTTTTATGAAAAAAATCTATGGACTGCACTTGATAAAATTTCATGATTTCATAAAAAAAAAATGCAAGAATGTGTCATATGAATTCTTTATAGGATTAAAAAATTGTGGCAAAATAGTTTCAGCTCCTGGAGACGATGCCAGATGACTATGTGCATTTTATTTATTAAATTCTTATTTTAGTTCTTCCAATGAAAATATCATAAATTTTATTTCTAAAAAACATTAATGCATTTGCTAATACAGTCAAACTCAGTTATAACGCCCTCGGTTATAACGAATTCTCGGTTATAACGAACTAATTCTAAAGTCCCGACGTTTTGGCTTCATTTTCCACACAAAATACTTCTTTTAAGCTAAGTACTCTGTTTCTTACGGTGAAAATTTCACTTAAACTTTAAACGCCTCAAATTGCAATAAAACATTTAAAAATCAAGAACTTTTGACAATGATAAGAAAGAAACGATCATAACAAAACTGAAATGTCACTTTTTCACGGCAATTTAAATTGTCTTGTATAATAAAAATGAGTGAAAACTTTTTTAACAATTTCCCCTTAATTCCTCGCGTTGCCAATTTTTTTTTTTTTTTATATGGAGTTTGACAGATTTTTTCCCGTGAAACCGAACAGAGTACTTAGCTTTATAACGAACTCGGTTATAACTAGGGAAGAGATGTTCATGCACAGTGTTACCGTTGTGCGACTTTAGTTGCATTTTGCAACCTTTTTGACGCTCTGAAACTTTTTGTGCGACTTTTTTCAACTTGTCTAATTTTGCAACGTTTTCCAACTTTGTGTGACTTTTTTCCCCTTTTTTGTTAATTGAGATATTTTTTTCTTTTTAAAGACATACACTGCGAAATTACACATATTTTAAATAGTTTTTTGAAACTCTTAGAATTTTAAAAACAATATCTAGAGGTCGCGCTCGCGGCTTTCTTACGTAAATATTAGAATTTTAGATTTTTAAATTATTTAAATTGTTAAAATGCATTAAAATGGTCAAATGAAAAAAAAAATCATCAAAAAATAGAATTACGCTAAAAATATATATTCTCCATTCCATAAATATTGCCCATTTCATAAGATTTAGCTCATTCCTTTAGATATATCCCATACTATCGTGAAATATTGCGTGGAAACACCCTTATGAAATGAACACAGGTTGTTTTTATGTTAAAGCTGAATTCACAATGACGGAGTACTCTGTGCCAGAGAGTGGATTTTGTTCCTTTCTCTTTCGCACTTACACAATTTTTGTATCATGGTATCTCTATTTTTGGAGATGGTACTCTGTAGTACAAAGTACTCCGACATTGTGTCGGAGCCTTAAGCATAGTACTCTGTTTGATTTCACGGGAAAAAATCTGTCAAACTCCATATAAAAAAAAATGTTTGGCAACGCGAGGAATTATAGGGAAATTGCCAAAAAAGTTTTCACGCATTTTTATTATAAAAGACAATTTAAATTGCCGTGAAAAAGTGACATTTCAGTTTTGTTATGATCGTTTCTTTCTTATAATAGTCAAAAGTAGTTGATTTATAAATGTTTTATTGCGATTTGACGCGTTTAAAGTTTAAGTCAAATTTTCACCGCGTTTAAAGTTTAAGTCAAACAGAGTACTTAGCTTTAAGAAAAAAAATTGGGGCTAAAAATTAATGAGATCGGTCCCACTTTTCACCCCTCTAGGAGACCCCATTGGAGCGGTAGGAGCAGATTAAATAAAAGTTGTAAAAAATAAAAAGCATTGTATGGGGACCGCCTTGTTCTGAAAAAATGTTGGGGTTGAAAAACTAAACGGTCATACATCTGACTCCACCACAGGCACCCTTGCTTGGGACAGTTAGAGGTAGGAACAATTTTAACTTTGTTATCCTTGTATGGAAAATAGGGCTCAGGTATGTTTGGAAAAAATGTTAGGGAGGAAAAATTAATGGGGGTCGATCTCACATTTTATCTCTGTTTGGGCGTGTAGGTGGAAAAACTCACAAAAAGCCCACAACTGCCCCGGAGTCGCCAAAAATGTATTTCAAAACATACATAAGCCCTTTCTCCACTCCCTAAGGGAGCTTCCATACAAAAACAACATTTTTATAACAAATCTACAACTCTTGACAAAAATGTGCGACTTTTATTTGGAAAACCGACTTTTTTGTGCGACTTTTTTTGTGGAAAACGACTTTTTCTGCGACTTTTTTAAAATTCTCAACAGTAACACTGTTCATGCACTAAAAAATCGAAAATATGCGCTTAAAATATGCACTAAAAAACCTAAAAATATGCACAAAAAAATAAAATAAAGTCTTGTTTTCATTCGAAAAACTTCTTAAAAAAGCAAAATATAACACCGGGCTTAAATAGTAACATTTAAAACTTTATATTAACACGATTTTTTTTAGAAATTAGGATAATCTATAAAAAAAAAAAAAAAAAAAATTGTTTTTCTTATTTTCATAATAATTTTTTGAAATTTAAAATAGTTTTTGAACCAAATAAATTTAAATTTGTGTTTTTGCTAATTTATATCAAAATATGCAAAAATATGCACGTAAAATTTGAAAATATGCACAATATATGCACTTAAAACCAAAATATGAAAAAATATGCATTTTAACAAAAATATGCAAAAGCAAATCGATGCCATTTTAAAGTAAATTTCTTGATTCGGAAAGATAATTGGTCAAAATCGTTTTTAGACCAGTGGTCGGCACAAAGAGGCATATGAAAGTATTAGTGTTTTAATAAAAATATGCATGTGTTGGTGTATTTCTTCAACAAAGCGACATCAACCTGCTTTGAAGAAAGTCAGCTTGCTACTGAATAAAATATTTGTTTTTTTTATGCTCTTTGTTGATTTTTTGTTGACATTCGTGTTGTATACATGTGAATTACCGATTGTGTTCGGCTCCAGCGTGCAATGGGTGCCGATCACTGTTTTAGACTATCGACAAAAAACATGCATGGAAATCTCATCTCCAGTCACTGATGCCAACTTTTTTTGACAAAAACCCGCTAAATCAAGAAAAAAAATCTCCAGAAAACACCAAATTCAAAAACAGAAAATAAATTTAGCTATTAAATAGCTAAATATCATGAAATTTCAAAAGTAACGAGTTTTTTGAAAAAATATAACGGTTTTTTTAAAAAATATATAACGTTTTTTTTTTAATTATGTATGTATCAGCTATTAAAACAGTTTAAATGTTATAAAACGACAGTTTTTTAACAAAGCCAGTTTAAAAATTACAGAATCGAATACACCTGTTTTGGCCATAGCCAAATATTCGGCAAAATTGATACTATTCGGCCGAAACCGAATATTAAAAACAAATATTTATGTAGGAAAAACAAGAAAAAAAGTTAAATTAGACTTACAAGGGAGGTCTCCCTGGTTCACCCCGATCTTCGTGAAATTTGGAGATATTGTTCAGAACGAAAACTAATTCAACAGCAGCGGCCCATGCTCAAATATATTTAAAAGACATATTTTCGACTGATTAACAAAAATATAATAAAATTGTTCCACTTTACCCAATATGACGAAAAGCTGTGAATGTTTGGCCAACACCAAAAAGGGAAGTCTCCCTAGTGTCACCCGTGGATCTTTATGGAATTGGTTTTATTTTGTAGAGCAGAAAAAATAAAGGGAAAAGTATTTTTTAGCGGTCCAAATTAATGTTTCGGGGGAAAGAAACAGTAATTTTTTATTTTTTTTTCGCTTTTCTCTTACCTTATGCAAGGAAACCTAGTCATGTTGTATATAAAATGAAAGGTCTTTAGAAAACCTATCCAAGTCTGTAAAAAAGTGTCCAAACATGGACAACTTTTTGTCATATTGAGTAAAATACCATTACATTTTTGTAAATAAGTCAAACAAATAATTTATTTTTTGGGGTGTTGTAAGCAGTGCTGTATGCTATGATTGAAATAACGAAACAAATAAATAACAATATTTTTAAAAAAATATTCAAATAAGCGATTATTTAAATATTTTGAAAATGAATAATATTTATTTGCTATTATTTAAATAACGAAAAATTTAAATAATTTTTTCTGATTGATTATTCAAACAAAAAAAAATAAATTTTTCTTATTATTCAACAAAAATTTCTGAATAATTTTGGTTATTCACAAAAATATCAAATAAATAACGTATTATTCAAACAAAAAAAAATAAATATTTTTGAAAATTTTGTGTTTGAAAAAGAAATGTATTTTATTTATTTTGTCATTTGTTATACAGTGAAACATAAAATTATTCATACAAAACAGTTTTGTTTAAAATTAGCTCCTTTTAAAAAGTTTTATTTTTGAATTTTTAGGAGAATTGTTGTATAGAGAATGCTATTAAAACTATAAAAAGCCCAATTGAATTTCAGAAAAGCTAAGTTGTAATTTATAAAAAGTCAATTGAAATACAAAAAGTTATGTTGTAATTCAGGAAATTCCAATTGAAATCCCATTTTTCTGTCATCCTTCTCTCCCACTCTATTTTAAGCTTCACTGGTGATTTTATTGTAGCTTTAATTTGAGGCCCCCAATTCATTATTAATACTCCTTCGCCAAGTCTGTGATGGAGCACCAGGGGAGGGAGCCGGGGGACATTGAGGGACACCTTCCCACTCGTGATAAATTTTAGCAAATTCATTTGTTATGATTTTTGCAATAAAGCAAGGATGGATACCAATACCTTTTCAATACCGATACCCTTTAATAACAATTTTAATTGAAAACCAATACCGAAGAAAAACTAATACCTTTATTTGGGCGTGAGTTTGCGTGATTTAATTTTTGATTTTACTTATTTAATTATAATTTTTTCATTTCTTGCAAAAAAATTTTTTTTAGCTGTTTTTTTTGTAAGAAAATTTGTTTGCGTGAGTGGAGCTTGCGTGACTCATGCGTGAGCGTGTTTGAATCTGGCGTGAGTTACGCATGAGCGTGAGAAATTTTAATTTCAATCACGTGATTGTAAGTGAAAAAAATTGCGTGAGTAATTAGTGAGTGATTATTTTTTTTTGCGTGAGCGTGAGTGAGTGTGAGTCAAAATTCACTCACGCGCCCATCTCTACTGTAAACGATATGTTTTTGTTTTTATCCTTGATCGATTTAAAGATTCCTAGTGATGTCCGCCTGTATCTCCGTCTGTCTGACCCTAGAAAGTACGAAAGAGAAAAACTAAAGAAAATTAAGAGCTTAAACGTGTAAGCAATTGGTGTTAGGATTCGAACAAGAAATCAACACTTCATTCCCCATTTCAGGTATTAGGATTCTTTGAAGAAATCAACACTTCATTTTCATAAGAAATGCCTAAAAGTATTTAAAATATTCAGCGTACATTTTGACCATTAAGGTTTAGTTAGCCTAAAAACGTAAGCTTAACGTTAACTCTATGCAATGTTCATTAACCAAAATAGTACAGAACATTCTTATTTATGTTTTGTTTTTTTTTTTGTATAGTTAGAGAAATTTTATTCCCAACAAAACTTCTTTACGTTTTTACTTGACATAGAAGTAAGAAAAATAATAAAGACAAGGTTAGCTACCCGTTACCGTCACCTAACGTAGCGTAGCGGTCAAAATCATATACAAAATCCCGTAACCTTCTGCAAAGAAGAATAATTGCTCTCACTTGTTCCCATCTAACAAAAACCTCTCTACGCTACGTTAGGGTACGGTTGCGGGTGCATTTAAAAATAGAATAACACATTCAAAAATATATTTTTTTTTGTAGGAAAAATTTTTAATTGTGTACATATGCATTTTTTTTATTTAAATAAATTTTGATTTTAGAGTTAATATTAAAGAACATTTTCTTAAAAATGTCACCAAAGCCAAAAACCTTGAAAATCTGAGTAAATATACATCCTCGCAGGACTTTTTGTTGTATTTGAAAAATATCTGAAAGTATTTTAAAAACTTCAGTATTTTCCATAGGAAAATGTTCAAAATAGCATTTTAAAATAGTAAAAATCTAAAGATTTCAGTTCGGGAAAATTTACAAAGAATATTCTAATTAATGTTTTAGTAAAAAAACGCTTTGTTAAGAAGTTTGCTATCAAACAATATTAGTTTGTAAAAATAATTTTATGTTTCACTGTATAATAAATGACAAAATAAATAAAATACATTTCTTTTTCAAACACAAAATTTTCAAAAATATTTGTATTTTTTTGTTTGAATAATACGTTATTTATTCAATTTTTTGTGAATAACCAAAATTATTCAAAAATTTTTGTTAAATAATAAGAAAATTTATTTTTTTCCTGTTTGAATAATCAATCAGAAAAAATTATTTAAATTTTTTGGAAACAAATATTATTTTATTTGTATGAAATTGAATAAAATAAAATTTTATTTTATTCAAATCAAAATAAATAAAATAACAGATCATTTTATTTTTTGATAACCAACTAAAATAATAAAGTATTTTATTTTTTCCAAAAAATTCAAATAAAAGTATTCAATAATACAGCTTTGGTTGTAAGCACCACAAGATATAAACTGTTAATTTCTTAATTCGGCTGTGTTAACACTGTACAAACAAGATTTTTATTTAAAAATTTTTGACAGGTCGCTTTACAAGTCCTATCATCTAAACGGATCTTTAATTAAAACAAAAAATCAAAAGCCCAGACTAAATACAGACTCGACAGTAGAGTTTTATAAGAAAAAATGGGGAAAAACTAAGCGATTTTTGGAGAAATCACAGCGGTTTTTAGTCGGTTTTACGCTAACATGGCAACACTTTCTACGACTTAGGAGTGAGTGAAACAACAAAAACCGATCTGGCATCCATTTTTCTAATGGCGCATTATATTAGCTTTCTCTTTCTAACCTAATTCGTAGAATAATTTGAAAACATTAACCATATGGTTCAAGACTACTTTTTTGACATCTGTCACTTATGTCGAGTCTGTATTAGTCTGTGTCAAAAGTATGGAAAATTTTAATTTTTTTATTGTTAAGTTGTGGGTGGTAAAAATCGCTAGATTTCCCGCTGCCCGCTAAATCACTTTTTTTCCCGCTAGACGCAAAATAAAAACGCTAGTTTTAGCGGGAAAAACACCAAATTGGCAACAGTGTCTCCAGTTATAACGCATCCTCGGTTTGAGCGAACTGCTTATTATGGTCCCACGAATACAATTTCATGTTTATTTACCTTTTTATAACGAACTCCCATAAATATTTTTTAATGTGCGGCAATCATGTTTATCAAACTCACAAAAGGTTGCAAATTTTTGGTTTATATCACAATTTTGATAAAATTTTTTTATATTTTTTAATGTTTTCTTCTCAATTAGTAGTTTATTTACGAAAAAAACATAAAATAAAACAAAATTGGATCTATTTTTTTGGAAATAAAACTAGGTTGCTAAAAAAATATACCCCGCTTATAGCGAACTTTTATTATAACAAACTATTTTGATTAATCCCTCGGAGTTCGTTACAACCGGGTTCGACTGTATTAATAAAACATTTTATAAATACTATGAAATGTAACTGTTTCATGAATATTATGAAATGTTTAATAAATACTACATTTTAAATTCAATTTTTATTATTATGTATATGTAACAATTTTATAGTATCATTGAAGTATTTTATAAATACTATGAAATTTTTCTTTAATATAATGAAATATTTTAACAAATCTAATAAGTCTAGGAAAAAAAAATTTCTTAGTATTTATGAAGGATTTCGTAAATACTATGAAATCGATTTATAAATAATTTGTTGCACAGTGTAATTGAAGAGTTTTCAAAAGAAAAATTACAATTTTAGTGGATTTAAGTTACAATTTGTATATTTGGATTTAAGTTACAATTTGTAAAAAACCATACAATATCATTGAGAATTAGGGGATCTGTAACTTAAATTAAAAAGACACTTATGACAGGCGAACCATGTTTTAATACCTTCCAACTACAGTATGTTTTGTAACGCATCAAAATATCGGTCTAGGACCCCATATATTTATGATCAGTGATCGATTCCAATACATTCTAGCGATGTCCGTCCGTCTGTAGTTAAGACGATGTAGTCCAAAATAAAAGAGCTAGACTCCGACATTTGCCACGAATATGTCTAATGTTCCTAGACAGGTTAAGTTCGTAAATGAGCAAAATCGGACCAGGGGGAAAAAGTCCCCCTCGAAGAACTAAATCAATCTCTGAAAAATACTATTTTTTTACATGATTTTTTGTGTTTTTTGTTCAACAAATGCAACATTAGAAAATGCCGTTTTTTCGGTCCGCCCCCTTTTGAGGGTGTGGATTAAAAAAATTGTTTAAATAATGATAAACTTGTATTTCTTTAGTGCAAAACACATAAGAATGAATTTTTAAACATATATTTCGAGAGGAAATTTGTCCCCACCCCCATTACCACTACCAAACCCCACGTCCCGGCATTTTTCTTTTTTTTTCCATGTTGGAGGGTATAAAAGATTCGGCACAGCCGAATTTAAAACTTTTACTTTTTTTTTTTAATTTTGTATTACTTTTTGAAGAAAGAGTAAACTTAAATAACACACCCTAAGGGCTCGTTACTCAGTTGGTAATGTAAGTAAGCTTCAGATTTTAACATAAAGCATGGTACTCTGTTCGTTTTCACGGGAAAGAACCTGTCAAACTCCATATAAAAAAATAAAATTTGGCAACGCGAGAAGCTTTTACATATATTTATTATTCAAGACTATTTAAATTGTAGTAAAAAGTGACATTTCACTTTTGTTATGATAGTTTCTTTCTTAGAACTGTCAAAAGTTGTTGATTTATGAATGTTTTATTACGATTTAGGGCGACTAAAGTTTAAAGCATAGTACTCTGTTCGAATTCACGGGAAAAACTCTGCCAAACTCCATATAAAAAAAATAAATTTTGGCAACGCGAGGAATTATAGAGAAATTGTTAAAAAAAGTTTTCACGTATTTTTATTATACAAGACAATTTTAATTGCCGTGAAAAAGTGACATTTCATTACAGATTTTTTTTGTTAAGGGGTTTTAACAAAAAAAAAAAAAACTAAAAATTAAATTCAGATGATGTTTCTAGCGATAAAAAACACACTGATTGTCCTTATGACAGTGCAGTGATGCCAATATGCGAGAACTTGAAAACTAGAACCAAACTTAAAAATCAAAACACGGATTCGAATCTCTCTGATTTAAAAGTTGACCAGAATTTGTAAATTTGTGTTATTATTTGTATGTATTTTCGCGTAATTTTCTCATTTGTAGTTGGAAATTCTGATAAATGCCCTTAAGCCCCTATGACACTACATTTTTTTTGTATTTTATTTTTTATTAATTGATAGAATGAAACAGCAAAAGAAGAAATGAAAAAGAAACATAAAATAAACAAACAAATAGTGATGATTACTTTTATTTAAATAAAAACCCGCTTAATAAATACCAAAAACCGTAAAAAAACAAAAAAATCGCTTCATTTAATGAAAAACAGAAAAGTTGGCAACACTTAATATCATTCATGCGTAAATGTCAAAAAAAAATGTAAAATTTTTACATTTTTTTTGACATTCAATCATTTGATAACCAAATTTATCGATAACACAAGAATAAAATTTGACGTTTACTGTTTTTTTTAGTATGCTATTACTATTCACACTTATTTAGATTTCCTATGGTGATATATTTGCACTGTTCACATAAATTCCATCAATACAAAAAAAATGTAGTGTCATAGGGGCTTTATCCTTTTTATGTTATTAGTATTTTTTGTATTTTTTTTTTTTGGCTTAACTAGCGAGATGGTAATATTTTAGCTTTGTAGTTGGCAATTCTGCCAGTATCTCCTGCGAACAAGTAAGCTACGTGCACAATGTCGGAGTCAATCCATTCTCAGTTACAGATTGAAATGTTAACTGTTCAAAATATAGAGTGGAGTTCTGTCACATTGTATATGTCATTTAACTTACCTGTCCAACAATTTCTCAAAATTTTGTCTTTTAATTTTGTGTTTTTTATTCATTAATTTAAATTTAAAGTTTTTGAATGTTTTTTTTCTAAATATCATGAAAATTCTACATGTTTGTTTTGTTTTTTATTTTTTTCTTAATGACATTTTTAGAATTGCCAATTTCAGAGGTGTATTTTTTCTCTGTTAACGGTTAACAAAGCTCTGTTAACTCAGATCAGAAACTTCAGAGTAGAACATGTTTGACTCTGGAGTGGATTGAAAAGGGATAGTCAAATTCAAAAGTATGAAAGTGCAAAAGGGAAAGATATAAAATTTTACACAGAATGCGGCTTTAAGATGGGATTTCTAAGTTGCCATTTCTAGTGGTATATTGCTACGTTAGGAGCTATTTTCAGTTTGCAATACATTATAATATACCATTAATTAATTACGTTTACAGTACCAACAATCTGACTTTAATTGTCCACATTTTTCTGTTCATTAATTTGATAAGAAAATTAACATTATTTTTATTTTTTTTGTAAATAAAATGTGTTAACATTTTGATAAGAATTAAAAACAATTAAATTCTTTATAGCAAATTATAGACAATTTTGTGTAACAATTAATTAACATAAATAACAATTATTTTCAATTTAACACTAACTTCATATTCATTGTCAAACTTGTTTGAAATGCCATTACCATTATCAACCTCAAACTTCTCACTCGTGTGTCCATAATAATAATAATATGTGCTCTTTTGTGTGTCTGCTTACAGCACATGGATACTTTTTTGTTTTGGATCGATTTGGTGAAGCCACCATATCGTAGTAGTGGAGTACATGCCGGCTGTAATGCTCTTGCAATATATTTATATAGTATGTATTATGTATGGCATTACAATTGTTGTGTGTGGTAATTGTCAGCAGATTTATAATTGAACAAACGCGATTTTGACAGATTTCAACGATAATAATGCCAAAAGCAGTAGCAGCAGTGGCAGGCAGGCAGTAAGCTAAAGCAAAGCAGCAATTGTAGCACAACATTTTGTCTATCCAAACAAGCGACCAACCAACCAAACAACCACCACCATCACCACCGTTGGTGACGGTTTGGAGTAAATCATAAAACAATTTTAAACAATATTTGCAATATAATGAGCAATTAACAAAACGGATAAATGGCAATTGAATTGAAAAATGACTGAATGGCAACAGCAGCATAACATTTTTGTGGTAAGATTTCAGCTAAAAATCGAAATAATAAAACACAAATAACAGTTTGACTTATTGAGTGACTAACTGTAATTATAGATATTTTATTATTTTTGATTTTTTGAGGGGGATTATTTGATTGCTAATGAATTGTATATCCGGTGGTAAAACAGTTAACCAAATTATAGGAATTTTTTAAGGTTAATAGAGTTACCAACTTTTTGGTAAGGAAACAGGAGACGAAATAGTTGGCAACGTTAACAATTGAAAAATTAGCAACTATTTTTAAGGGAGTGAGGTTTGTCCTATGTCTAGAGTTGCTATTCAAATAGAAAATGGTGGATAACTGATGCAATCGAAATGAATTGGTTGTCAATCCCAAAGAAGACAAAACTTGTGTTGATGATGTGAAGAATCAAACACAATGGTTTCAGGATTTAAGCATAGTACTCCGGTCATTTTTACGTGAAAAACATTTGTCAAACTCCATATAAAATAAAAATTGGCAACGCGAAGAACTATAATGAAATTGTTAAAAATGTTTTCAACCATAGTTATTGTACAAGACAAATTAAATTGTGGTGAAAAGGTGACATTTTAGTTTTGTTATTAGTCTCTGTCTTGAATTGTCAAAAATGTTGCTTTATAATTTTCTTTTATTACGATTTGGGGCTTTTAAAGTTTAAGCCAAGTATATACACTGTTTTTCATGGCAAACATTTCGCTGATGCGCCTAAAATAGCGATAAAAAATTTATAAATAAAACAAGTAGAACAAAAAGTTTCTCGGGCATTTGGAATTTTCTAATAGTGTCCGATTAAAAATAATCTATTATGACAAAATCATAAATCCGGCTAAAAATAATGTATACAAGCTCATGTACGATCATATGTTTTACCATATATGGTCATATATTGAATAAGCACAAATTTTAATATATGTTCATATCTGATCATATATGAGGAGGTCCATAACAAAACGCGCCAATTTCACTTCTTGAGTTTTTTGTTTTTTTGACTGAATACAATTCTACGCATTTAAATCTATGTAACCATTACTAAAAAACATCCCAAAGCTCAATATTTGCACAGCAGTTCAGTACTGGCTTTAATTATGAAACATCCCAATGCTCAGTACTTACACTCATACTCAGTACTGACTTTGTTTACATTTATGCGTTTATCTAAAAAACTGTTAAAGTGGAATTGGTGCGTTTTGTTATGGACCTCCTCATATGTTTTCGAATTAATGATGTATGGTCAGATGTGTTCATATATGCTCATATACAATTCATTTTTAGCCGGGAATAGAAATATTTGTGGGCCTCGAGCTAGAATAACTCTCTAATCGAATATACTTTAATCAAGTGTCCGAAAACTTTTGAAAAGGACATCGGTTATAAGATCTGATACTAAGGCTGGATTACTCAATGCTCCGTTATAAAACAACTCTCCGTTAAATTTAACTTTTTCATACAAATTTTGACATAAGGCTCCATTAAATCGGCAGTTAGCAGCTAACTTTTTATTGAGTAATCCGTCCTAAGTACAGGATAAACATAACAGCAATCAGACCTACTGAAAACAGCACAGTGATAGTCTGGTGGCCGGTGATGATGAAAACTTTTTGATATA
Organism: Pegoplata infirma; assembly: GCA_963921195.1. Lineage (NCBI taxonomy): Eukaryota > Metazoa > Arthropoda > Insecta > Diptera > Anthomyiidae > Pegoplata > Pegoplata infirma. The sequence continues at coordinate 29,678,450 of OY992540.1, read as the reverse complement.
ATCTAAACGGTCTGCAAAAATGGACAACTTTGGGAACAACCGGTGCAACGAGCCCTACGTTGGGCGCCGTTTTTAACTCTTTTTCGAGTAGAGAAGACTGGTGAAAATCAGATGTACTACTCATCTGATATTTTCTATACAGACGGATTGATATTTGGACGATGCTTCTTTGCAATGGGGGAAAAATATAATTTCAGGCTAAAGTATTTCGTTTTTTTTGTACGTTGAGCCAATACATAGGAATGCTCCTACTAATGCAGTGAATTGTGTTGATATTAGGAAAAAAGGTTATGAGGAGAAGAAAGAGGGAGTTGTGTTTGTGTACACGTGATTTAAATTAATCTATATTGAAAGAATTCTTCGAATATTCTGGCCTAATACTATCACAAATAGTGAGCTGTCGGTAAGGATGCGACAGACACCGATTTCTACGGAAATAAAGCGTCGTAAATGGTCCTGGTTGGGACACACCCTACGAAAATCATCAGATGATATTACAAGGCAAGTGGACACCACAAGGAAGTCGAAGGAGGGGACGACCATCAAAAACATGGCGCAGTTGGAAGCTGCGGATGCTGGTGTAACATGGAGTGAAATTAAATGCATTGCTATCGACAAACCCAGATCGAAAATTTTTGTTGAGTCCCTATGCTCCTAAAATGAACAACGGAAGAACTGGGAAGACTTCTCCAAGGAGTTTATTCTAAATACGGCTAGTTCGACTTATAAACGCACCTTCTCTGTAATGCGATCTGCTATACAACCGAGTGCTGCGAACAAATACCCTGGCTTTGGGAATAAATTTACTAATCTCATCATACATTTTCCATGGTCATGTCGATAGAACAGAGTCACACAACCCACATTCCGACGATGATCCAATGAGTCAATAGAGTTTGATACCCTTTTGTTATTGATAAGAATCAGCGCCCTCACTTATCAATACTTACTTGCACCGTAAGTTCTTTAAAATAAACTTTGAAGCTCCTGCTCATATATGGGAGTTGTATTCCATCTCCCATCGGATCGAGGTGGCATAAATAGAAAAAAAAAAGATTGGATGAGGTGAAGTACTTTTGACACCGGTTTGAAAAACCGAGGCACTTGTATGCTTCTTTCGACAATTGAAAAACGTGTTTATTCAAACGGACATTACACTAAATTTAAATGCCCAGGACATCAAGAGAGTTCATTTCCTCGAAATCTATACCACCCAACATACAATATTGGGTCTTGCGTGCATTGAACTTCATCCAATTCGCAAGACCCCACTCAAAGCTTGTCAACAGGTCCTGATTAAGTGTGTCACTCATAATTTGCCTTGTGACGTCAACCTCAACAAATGACCTCAATGAATGACAAGTGTTGCTGTCATCTGCAAAAACGGTAGATACACAGAAAAAAATATGGGGAAAAACAATTTGAGTAATCACTTGTTTAAATTTAAAAAAAGTTTTGAGTAATTTTTTAATTGACGCAATTAAAAATTTACTCAAAAATTTAAAAACAAATTGAGTAAATAATTTAATAAGAATTTAAAAGCTTTTTTAATTTTTTTTTTGGAATTTTCTTAGTTTTTTTAATTCTCGTTTAGTTTATAGTTTTTTGTATATATACATGAAAGTTTGTAATCATATTTATAAAATTTTTTTATGTCTTTAAGATAGTGTTGCAAATAGTGGTTACTTTTGAATACTCAATACTACTCGATACTTTTTCAACTGAGTACTCGATACTACTCAATACTTTTTTTGAACTTGAAAAATTTTAAAATAGAGCTTTATAAATTACAATTTTATTAATTTTTATCAAAATTCTATTTGTGTTTGCATAACAGTGGATTCGCTTTTCTGTTTAGATTATTTTTATAAAACTTAAAAATTATTTTTCTAGAAAAAAAAACAACTAAAATATTTTTTATACACAGAGTTGCATTTTATGGTTATATTTGTTGGTTAAATTATGCGTTTCTAATGAAAAAATACAACCCTGAAAGTATTGAGTAGTTACTTTTGAGTATTGAGTACTCGAAAAAATAGGCAGTATTGAGTACTCAGTACTCAAATACTCAATACTTTTACAACACTACTTTAAGACAAAAATATATTTGGTAAAGTTTGAAAAAACATGTTTTTTTTTTCTTTGTAAAAAAATATGAAATTTTTTTAAACTTTGTTTTTTTTAGAGTAGAAACAGAATAAGCCCGGCACGACTTTTTCCATACGGTTTGGCAGATTAAACCGGTGGCCGGCGCCGATGTGAAATAAAACTTGTTCTGTTTTTAAAAGGTGGTGCTTCTTGTTCTGTTCCTGCACTTAATAGTGTCAATTAAAAATTTACTCAAATTTTTTTGGCAAACATTTAATAAATTTTTATTAAAAATTTACTCAATACTATTAAATCGTTTACTGGTGGAAAATTGACTAATTTTTTACTCAATAGTATTAAAAATTTACTCAAATTTTTTTTTTATTTCTTTCTGTGTAGGATTTGAAGTTTGACTAACAATAAGAAGGTCGTCAAGAAAAACAAGAAAAAGCGCAGGATAAAGGACAAAACGGTTCCCCTGAAGTTGGCACACGTCTAATGAGAACCCATCTATAACAACACGTTAAGAACGATCTCTGAGGAAACTGGAAATAAATTGAGAGAAGTCATTACCGACCCCAGAGGCATTAAGCTTTGATATGAGTGCACCGCATTAGGAATATCTAAAGCAACCAAAATGATGGATTGAATGATCCAATTCTCAAAAAGGATGGATCGATCGTTTAAAAAATGGTTAGCCTCCAGATAATTCACAAGATCACAATTTACCATGCTTTCTATCACCTTCTAGAGCGCAGAGCATAATGCGATAGGACGGTAATTACCAGTTTTTTTATGGATTGGCGGTACATTGGCTACCACCCAACAAGCGGGAAAGACCCACAAGGTATGGCGAAATAAAAAGATTGGCCCGTGGACGTGTCAACGACGAAGAGCACTGTTTCGTTATCAGTGCTTGTATACTATCCGGCCCAGTGACTTATTTACGTTAAGATCCGCAAGAACCCTTTTAACTGCACTAGCTCGAAAAAATATCTTGGGCATTGTTTCGGGATACCCTCTCGAGTTTGGGCAGATGATCAGGAACGTATGCGCAGACTCAAAGAGTGTCTGTCCATTGTGTGTTCTGGGTCACAGTATGGAATAACTTCTTGAGTTCTAGCAGATTGTCAGGAGCGTATGCGTACACTCAAAAGATGTCCGAACCTCCAAATAGTATAAACATTAAGTGATCCTACGAATTAGGATAGGATCAAATTGAGATGAATCAGCGTAGGATAAACTTTCATCTAAAATCAAAATAGTATTATATGTTCTGAGATTAGACACATCAAGTAGCTTACTACCAATCTAAATACATGGGACTGCAGCCAACATACGCAACCTACTCTCAGAGCCTGAAAAGAGCAAGCACGGCACGGTGTATAATTGCCGTTGTTAGATAAAATAGGTCTGATTGCTGATTATATTAAAGGTCTTCAAATAAAAAAGGAGTTGCCAACAGAAACATTATAAAATTGCTCATAAAACATGTGTTGCCAACAGATTTATTCCTTTATTTAAATTTCCTTTCTAACTGTGTTACCATTATTTTCACATCAATAATTCAAATAAAATGCCAAACATACCGTCACATTGTTTAACATTAATCTGTAAATTGTTAACAACACTAAATCACAAACATTTTTTTTTCTTCAACAGCACATACCTTCCATACATACTTGTTCATATGAAATCCAATAAAATCAAAACATTTTATACAAGATTTCTAGAATTTAAGCTGAGGGTGGAGCAAAACAGGATTTCAAGAATGAAAACAAAACCATATACAAAACAAATATCTACAATTCTGGTAGTAATAAAGTTGTTAAAAGCACCATATGTGCACATATTGAATGTATGTTTTGTATTTTTGTTGTTGCTGAAAAGCGTTAACATTTTGTTCACGCCGTTTTTTTATTTTTTTTGCTTTTTTTTGCTTTTTTTCGCTTCTAAACAATTGACGTTTGGCTGTCAATTGCACAGGGAACACGTACATAACACTTAAACAACCATAAATACCAATCAACACCATAAGTTGAGCATGACTCTGCCTAACTATTGTTAAAACAATGTTAGAAGTTCTTTTTAAGCATTTTCGTTGCAAAAGATTATTATTACACAGAATTATTGAGAATATCGAGAAAAAATACCAATAGGGAATGATTTACTTTTCCAAACACATGAGAGTTGGTACTTTATACGAACGCACTACAACTCAATCATTTTCAAATATAATGGGTCATAAATCCCGTTATACACCGAGTGTTTATGAAATGTTATGAACATGAAGTGGCAACACTTGAACACAATTTAATGTCGAGATTTCAGTTTTATTTTTTTATAACATTTTTTTTACGTACTACATTGTATTATCATCATCTTATGTTTAATATGTATTATGATTCACATAAAAAAAGAAGCAGAAGAGGAATATAAAGTGATGTGAAAATAAAGGAAACATTTATGCTGTCAAAATGTTAGTACCATAATGTTTAAGTGCTTGTAAACACTTGTTAAACAACAACAAAAAACTGTCAATAATTTATAAAGCACATCTAGAAATAAAAACATAATGTTGAAATATTTAACAATCATTTAATGTTTATTTAAGTTTAAAACAAAACTGTTACCAAGGTTTATGACATTTTTATTTTAGGTTTCTTTTGGTAACATGGTCACCCTTGTTTTAATATGGTTTTTAAAACAAAAAAACAATAGTTGATTGTTTATTTTTTCTTCTTTTTATTACATGAACTATAGGAATTTCTTTGGTTTTTTTCAGCGGCGAGATTTTTTTATAATAAAACAATTGTGAGTTTTCTTTTTCAATGACCACACAGTACTTTAGGTAATGGAAAAATGCAAAGAAAATAATTTATTAAGCATAGTACTCTGTTCAATTTCACGGGAAAAAATCTGTCAAACTCCATATAAAAAAAATAAAGTTTGGCAACGCGAGGAATTATAAGGAAATTGATAAAAAAGTTTTCACGCATTTTTATTATACAAAACAATTTAAATTGCCGTGAAAAAGTGACATTTCAGTTTTGTTATGATCGTTTCTATCTTATAATTGTCAAAAGTTGTTGATTTTTAAATGTTTTATTGCGATTTGAGGCATTTAAAGTTTATGTCAAATTTTCACCGTAAGAAACAGAGTACTTAGCTTTAGACGTTTGATATTAAAGGTTGGCAACTCATTTATTTTCCAAAGACGTAGAACTCATAAAGACTGTTTGATTTCACGGAAAAAATCCGTCAAACTCCATATAAAAAAATAAATTTTAGCAACGCGAGGAATTACATGGAAATTGTTAAAAAAGTTTTCAAGCATTTTTATTAGGGATGTCGCGAATAGTGTATTCGGCATTTTACCGAATATTTACTATTCGGTATTCGGTTTGAACCCAATACGAATATTGCCGAATAGTTTAATTATTCATACGCCTGTATTTTTTCTATGTAAAACATTAAAAAAAATATCAGACTAAAAACGACAACGCTTTTGTTGACACCATTTTTGCTGTCACCGTAACAATTCGATTTTTTAACAATTTCTCAAGTTTCTTTGTATAAAAAACAAACTGAAATAACTGCAAAAAATGGTCAAACGTTAATAAAAAGTGTTTTTTCAACAAATTTTAATTTTGCCGAATATTCGGCAAACAGTTGACGAATATTTATTTAACCGAATATTTAAAAAACATGCGGAATATGCCGAATACCGAATAGTGACGAATATTCGCGACATCCCTAATTTTTATTATACAAGACAATTTAAATTGCAGTGAAAAGTGACATTTTAGTTTTGTTATGATCGTTTCTTAAATTGTCAAAAGTTATTGATTTATAAATGTTTTATTGCGATTTTAGGCGTTTAAGTTTAAGGTATAGTACTCTGTTTGATTTTACGGGAAAAAATCTTTCAAACTCCATATATAAAAAAAAAAATTGGCAACGCGAGGAATTATAGGGAAATTGTTAAAAAAGTGTTCACGCGTTTCTGTCATAACAATTTTGTTATGATCGTGCCTTTCTTATAATTGTCAAAAGTTGTTTATTTTTAAATGTTTTATTGCGATTTGAGGAGTTTAAAGTTTAAGTGAAATTTTCACCGTAAAACAGACTACTTAGCTTAAGACAAATTTTCATCGTAAAAAACAGAGTACTTAGTTTAAGTGAAATTTTCGCCGTGAAAAACAGAGCGTTAGTCCTTCGGTCAGCTCACATCCTCCGATGAACGTGGTCCCGATGTGTTACATATAACAAATTTGAGATAAGGAGAGGAAGAGATAGGAAATAATGCTCAAGTGGAATCCCTGGGATCCAAACTGAATCACTCGGAGTCCCAGATGATAAAGTTTATCCTACTAATTTTCTTACCAGATCAAGTCCTTCAGTATCTAGCTGCGAAAATATGCCGGACCACACAGAGAAGTGCGATGCTGAATCTACCTCCTCCACGTCCTGACATCTCTCGCAATAGTCATTGTGGGGGATTCCCATTTTACTGGCGTGAGCACCGAAGCGTGCACTGTAATGCCTGCAACCAGGTTGTGTAGCTAGTTCCGAATCTGTGGAATGATCCTATCCATATGCCGGCGATCATATAATGCATAAACTTTTCTCGTGTTAAAGCACGCATTGAGCGGAATGCCAGGCGTATGATCGATTACATTAGAATGTAGAATCGTCACCTGACTGGCTAATCCATCGGCAACATCGTTACCATTTATACTAATATGTCAAGGCACCCAGATGAGATCCACTCTTGAATGAATTAGGAGACGCCCGGCATTCTTGGAAAATTCTAGATGTAGTAGTCACACCCGATAAGGATTTAATAGCCGATGGGATGTCGGTGAAAACACAGATATCCCTGAATGATATCCATGGTCATGATCTCGGCCTGAAATACGCAACAAAGCACTATGGCCGAAAAAACCAAGTCGCGGCAAAAAATATTTGCATTTTTTTTTATATTGAGGGTCTGTGACTCAATTCTGTTCGGAGTTGGAATTAAATGGTTTACTCGTAAAGTATTGTACTCTGTTCGATTTCAGGGAAAAAATCTGTCAAAATACATATATAAAAAAAATTGGCAACGCGAGGAATTATAGGGAAATTGTTAAAAAAGTTTTTGCGCATATTTAAATTTCCATGAAAAAGAGACATTTCAGTTTTGTTATGATCGTGTCTTTCTTATAATTGTCAAAAGTTGTTGATTTACTTAACGGTGAAATTTCACCTAAACTTTAAACGGCTCAAATCACAATAAAACATTTAAAAATCAACAACTTTTGACAATTTTAAGAAAGAAACGATCATACCAAAACTGAAATGTCACTTTTTCACGGCAAATTAAATTGTCTTGTATAATAAAAATACGTGAAAACTTTTTTAACAATTTCCCTATAACTTCTCGCGTTGCCAAAATTTACTTTTTTACATGGAGTTTGATAGATTTTTTTCTGTGAAATCGAACAGAGTACTATGCCTAAAGCTAAGTACTCTGTTTTTTAAGGTGAAAATTTCACTTAAACTTTTAACGCATCAAATCGCAATGTTTTATACATTTAAAAATCAACAACTTTTGACAATTATAAGAAAGAAACGATCACAACAAAAGTATCACTTTTTCACGGCAATTTAAATTGTCTTGTATAATAAAAATGCGTCAAAATTTTTTTAACAATTTCCCTATAATTTCTCGCGTTGTCAAAATTTATTTTTTTATATGGAGTTTGGCAGATTTTTTTCCGAGAAATCGAACAGAGTTGAACGACTCAAATCGCAATAAAACATTTAAAAATCAACTACTTTTGACAATTATAAGAAAGAAACGATCATAACAAAATTGAAATGTCAGTTTTTCACTGCAATTTAAATTGTCTTGTATAACAAAAATGCGTGAAAACTTTTTTAACAATTCCCTTATAATTCCTCGCGTTGCCAAAATTTATTTGTTTTATATGGAGTTTGACAGATTTTTTTACTTGAAATCTCTATTTTTTTACGGTGAAAATTTCACTTAAACTTTTAACGCCTCAAATCGCAATGTTTTATACATTTAAAAATCAACAACTTTTGACAATTATAAGAAAGAAACAATCACAACAAAACAAAAGTATCACTTTTTCACGGCAATTTAAATTGTCTTGTATAATAAAAATGCGTCAAAATTTTTTTTAACAATTTCCCTATAATTTCTCGCGTTGTCAAAATTTATTTTTTTATATGGAGTTTGGCAGATTTTTTTTTCGAGAAATCGAACAGAGTACTATGCTTTAATGAAAAAAAAAACACTAATTAGGCATCACTGGTAAACAAAAATCTTCAAAAACACTACATTTGCAACACTTTTTTAAAGTGTTGCCAAAACAAAAAAGTTAAGTACACGCAACGAAAAAAATGCAGAATATTGTCCTTAAATTCAGCAGTGCCTTAAAGATCATAATTAAATGAAAGTTATGAAATAACAATTCAAACTACTGTAAATATTTTTTTTTGTCAATTCTCTTTTTCCATAATTGTTTTTATGAATTGTTATAGAAATGTGAACATTTTGTTTTAGCATTTAAACTTTTTGGCATTGTTCTAAAAAAAAAAACAAGTTTGTTTGTTATTTAATTTTTGTTCTATTCTCTAGAAGCCCTTCATATGTTAAAACGATTTTTTTAAACAACATTTTTTTAAACCAACCAGAAGCAAAAAAATTGCATTCTTTAAATGAAAAAAAAAAAACAAATAATAACAAAAACAAATATTTATGACTACTTGCCGTGACGTTTCATAACTTTGACTTTTACCAACAATATAATTCATTCAAACAATTTCTTTGTTATTACAAGTCCTTTTTTCTTCGACTTTTCAAAAAAGGAAGGATGAGGGTGTAGAAAAAATCATATTCAATTTACATTTTTATTTTCATATTAATTAACAAAATGAAAAAAGTATGAAAATAAAGCCGAAAACAATTCGTTTCGTGTATGTTTAAAATACATTCAGTCAGTCAGTCGTTCATTCATTTATATGTACGTTTTGCAGTGGTTGGCGCGTTTGTATTTCCGTTTCCGTCGTAACTTCCTATGGTCGAGGACAAGTCATGGCAAGACTAACTCATTAGGGCTTAATCAATATTCTAGCATTACGTGGTCAACAAGACTTAAAAATATGTATAAAAAAACAGCCAGAAAAATTGGAAAAGCTTAAGATTTTTAAACCCTTTCGCGACATGATATTTTTTTTTCCTTTCATTTTGAATACATTTAAAAGTCTTAAAAAATGACCAAGTGTAAAATTACCGTTAGACATGCTATTTTTAACGGAAGTTTAGTAATAAGGGTTTGCAAACAAAAAGGAAAACAAACTCAAACAACAACAAACTACATTACAATTTTTAGCATTGCCAAAGACTAACACGGAGTGGGGGTACTGTTAATATGGTAATTGTTGGTGTAAGCTTAACTCTTTGACACATGATCATGATGAAGGCGTAGGTGTGTAATACGGCAGTACCCCCCCACCATTGGCCACCCTCCACACTGACAACAACTGTCACAAACAGTACTGCAAATTTTAACGAAGTTTTTCCACTAAATCTCATGATGCATTTAATAACGGTTTATTGTTGCCCCCCTCTGTCATGTTTTGAAAATAAAATCTCATACTTTTTTTCAGCTGTGTTATAGGACTCCTTTTTTGGAGGGGTTGGAGAAGAGGTCATCAGTAGGTACATATTTACGTATTTGATTGCATAAACAAGAGTTTCGTAGAGTGTTTTGTTTTATAAGTGTTGGTAATGACATTTTGTCGCTGCGTCATATGGAGCATGTGTAATGACACTAATTAGTGACGAACGTTGTTTTTTTTATCAGACAGAACTGAGTTGGGTCGACAAAGTTTTAGCAAGAGCACATACATACATATTTATGTAATTAGAGGTTTTTAAAAATAGATAGCTGAATAATAGAGTTGCCAACCATTTTTATGGTTTTTTAGCTTTCATTAGATTTGTCCAAATCGTAGCTGACTGGGAAGATTTCTGTGGGGAGTGAATTCCACACAGGACTAGTTTGACTGAGAAACGAATTTTCTCTGTAATGCGTTCTGCGAATTCATTGTGCTATCGACATTAAACGGATGTGATCTACTGGATTGACGAGTATTGCGAACGTACACCCGAGTCTCGGGGATAAGTTCACTTATCTCAGAAAAGCACTTACTATGGTAATATCGGTAGAACAATGACGCACAACCCACGTTCCGACGATGCTCCAATGAATCAATAGAGTCTGATACCCTACTGTCAATGATAAGCTTCAACGCACTCCTTTGCACCCGGTCCAAAAACTTCAAAACTTACTTTATGGGTATAGGCGGTATAAAATGTAAGGAGGTAGGACGGAGTGAAGTAATTTTTGCACCGTTTTAAGAAACCAAGGCACTTGCTAACATATTAATTCCAGCGAACGTCCCATTGTATTTTCATGCCCAGTTCATCAAGAGTGTCTGATTCCTCGATATTTATATCACCCACGGATACAGATGACGTTGATTCCACAGATAGTCTGTGGGTCAACATACAAAATTGGGTCTTGCGAGCATCAAAATCGACCCTATTTGCCAGACCCCATTCGGAGATTGTAGAAAGGTCATGATTAAGTGGGTCGTTCATATTTTGTCTCATGGCCTGAACCTCCACAAGGCTAGGCCTATGATCAAAAGAAAATGAATGACAAATGTTGCTGTAATCTGCACAAGAGTATATAGGATTGAAGGTTTGACTAAGAAAGTCGTTTAGAAAAAGATTACTTGAAAATATTTAGATATACCAGTTTAGTCTCACCAAATTGGTGTATGGATCGTCTCTAACGTTCCGTAATCAACGCTTACAAGGCTCCCGTAAAACGACTTCTAAGAAAGCCATACTGTCGATCGCATAGAAGTGAATTAGACTCTAGATAGTTCACAAGATAGAAATTAACCATGCTCTCTATAACCTTCGAGAGCGCAGAGCAAATCGCAATTGGGCGGTAATTGTCAGGGTTAGTGGGGTCACCCTTTTTAGGGATGGGCTGAACATTGGCCACCTTCCAGCAAGAGAAGAAGACCCCTCCACGGTAGGAAAAGCTATAAAGTTTAGCCAGTGGATGAGCGAGCGTCGAAGAGCACTGTTTCCGGCCCGGAGACTTGCGTTGAGATCATCAAGAACCCTTTTTACTTCACGAACCCGAAAAATATCTTGAGAATAGTACAGTTTACTCTTATGAGTTCAGGCAGTGATTGATTGCTTATTCCTTATAAGATTATTTTTTACTCTTTTAGGAAATGACCAAATGATCTTGCTACCCCGTAGAGCAGCAAGGACCTTAGTACGCAAACGCTGTTCGTATTGAAGCTTTTTACGTCTGAGTACTCTGGCACATTCATTTCTCGCATGTTTACATAGCCGAACAGTAACTGTGGTTTTGTCATTCCGCCAGTTATTGAACGCATCCTCTCTGATTGCATTAATGCACGTCTGATTAAACCAACACTTATGCTTTGGTTTTATCAAAATACGCTTAGATGGAGTAACTGATTTCATTTCCAGCGTTATCACATTTACAATCATTTCTGCAGCAGCGTTGACATTGTCATCTAGAAAACAGAGCTTCCTTCGAGTTGAAATGTCGAAATAAATCATTGAGCTTAGCCAAACGAGCCTTTTCATAGACAAATACCGAGCGTTTCGGCGCTGGATGAGAAGCACTTCGAATTGCCGAATATAGAAACACAGTTTTCATTATAATTCCTAGCGTAGCTATTTTCTTCTAAAAACTCGCTAGGTTATTAATTTTAAGAGTTGCCAACCTTAAAGTTAATCTTGAAACATATAGGATCAGTGGTAATATTTTTTAAGTTTGGTGTTGCCAACCAATAACTATCATCACTGAGTAATAAAAATAACTTCCCCAAATTCAAATGCCTAACTTGGCCACTCTTTAATTACACCGAAAAAAAAATAAACCTCAACAGCTGTTAAATAAATGTTATTGTATTGTCCTGTGTAATTTTGAAGTCGCAAAGAGGCAGAAAAAAATTTCAACTTCAATGATTATATGTATGCATTCATTTGATGTTGTTGTTGTTATGTTAAAAATTTCATGTTTTGTTTTATTTGATGACCATGCAACAGCATGCACAAAATAGGCTTAGCAAACACGAAAGTCCTGTCCAAAATATACCCTCCACAAAAAAACAACAAAATTTAATTATTTTTACACAATGTTGACGTGTCTCATATCACACAATACGTATGATCAACATTTATTAGGGCGACTGGCAGACATTTTAAGGATTTTTTTTAGAAAATTTCAAAAATGTGTAACCTTGATAAATATGTTTTAGACAAAGTGGAAAATTTAAACAAATATTTAAATTATGTGGTAACATAAATTTGTCAGTTTAGTTAAACACTAAAATGTTGTTATACTACTTTTAAAAATAAATATTTTTCAAATCTTTATTTTAAGAAGATTTTTCCATTTTCATTGCCATTTTGGTTTTTTTTTTCTTTTAATTTTTGTGTATGTTGTGTATGAAATGTGTCAATAATGTTTATAAACGATTAAATGCCCATAAAATCTGGCATGGCAGCAAAATGTTGTTGTACTTCACTTTGAATTTACGTTTAATTAACGAACGTTTAAATTGACAATGCGTTAATGACATTTAAAAAAAATAAAAAGAAAATCAAATAAAAATAGCGGTTGCCAGGATAAGAAGATATTACACTTTAAAAAATTATTTGTTATTGATAGAATTGCCAACTAACAAATGCAAAGATAATGGCAACTCAACTAACGACCTTCTTATTACAAAGACTTTACAAAGATAATAATGTAACATTTGAGGCGATCTTGCAGTACTGTCGAATTAAGTGGCAACTCATTTGCAACTTGAATTAACAACTCATTTCGAAAGCCATTGATCTCATAAAGATTTATTTCTTACTTAAGTATAGTACTCCATTCGCTTTTAAGCCTAGTACTCTGTTTTTTACGGCGAAAATTTCACTTTAACTTTAAATGCCTCAAATCAAAAAATGTATAAATTAAAAACTTTATTTTTTTACTTTGAGCCAACACTCAGGGGATGCCCCCTACTAATGCAATGCATTGTGTTGGTATTACGAAAATAAGTCATGAGGAGAAGGAAAGAGGGTGTAATGTTTAATTTAATTTTTTCTAAATTGCAGCCTACTGGGAAGTAATTCTTACAACGTTTCAATAAACCAAGACACTTGAATGCTTCTTTCGATACTTGAAAAACACGTTGGTTCCAACGACCATCACATCGAATTTTTATGCTAGAACATCAAGAGTGTCTGAGTCCTCAATAGCTATACTCCCCATTATACAGGTAACGTTGATTCCACAGACCGTCTGTGAGTCAACAGACGACATTGGGTCTTATGAACATTTAAATCGACCCTATTCGCAAGACCCCACTCGGAGATTGTCGAAAGGTCTTGATTGAGTGAATCTATCATTCGTGTTCTGCCTCATAGCTTCAACCTCGAAAAGGCTTGGTCTATGATTGAAGGAAAATGAATGCCAAATGTTGCTGTCATCTGCGAAAGAATAGTTAGTAGGGTATTCAATTAATCGAGGTTCTGGTTTAATCGGTTAATCGAGCAAATAATTAATCGGGGTTGAGATTTAATCGGTTAATAATCGGTTAAATTTGAATTATTCGGTTAACCGAATAATATCAGTTTAAAATTTAAATTGAATATAAAACCACGAATTGTATATACTTTTAAGAATTTTATTATTAAGAAATCTATATCCGATATGGCGGAACTTTTAATACCCGTTAGCCCAAATAAAGAATTTTTGTATGGCACCCTGAAAAATTATCCGAATTCAAATTGGCCCCAATTCAATGTGAAAAATGTAAAAAAAAAGAATTATAAAAAGGAAAAATTGAGCCGAAATTGAAGTAATTTCATCGGTCGATATTTCCGTAATGAAAAGAGGTATCTATAGGATTCCAAAAATATTTTGAAGAAAAAAAATAGTATTTTCCGATGTGCTGAACTATTTACACCGTCCGACAAAAATTAAAAAAGTCGTTAAACACAAACTGGGAAATATATGTTTGAATCTAGAGCCTAAATTTAGTAAAACTTAATTTACAGTCTTTCATTTTGTGATCCTGTTTCCTTTTAAAACGACTTCAAGGTTTTAGAGGGTTAAATTTTATAAAATATTAGGGGGGATCCTCCTCTTTAATTTGCCATCACCAGTGGAAAAGTCCTAGGAAAAGTACAAATATTAAAAAAATATTTTATAAAATTTTTAAAATGTAATCCTTTCCAACTTTGGGAAACATAATAACGAAATCAAAAACGGTAAATGCAGTTTTACTTTATTTGATCTCTAATTTCAGACATATACCATCCGGTTCATGTTTAATATTGGCTGTCGGACGGTGTTATATAGTACATTATAAAATAATTCGCGGTTTTATAGGGTCCTGAACATTGCGATAATCTGAGTTTATGCAGTATTGTCAATCGAAAATCTAAATATCTCAAGATGAGATAGATCAGTACTAAGATCAGATTCGGATTATCGCATGAAAAACTATTAGAAAAATATATGTATACTGTTAGGAATGTATAAAAAATTGGCTAGGGTTACTAAGTTTTTTTTTTTTAACCGAAATATATTTTTAGGACCTCGATTAAATTTTTTCTTGACAAAGTTTTTAGATGTTGCTAAAAGAGAGTTTGATAAATTTTTTTAAGACCTAAACTTCTTTCAGCAGAACCGTAGTTTAAATTAAAAATGAAACATCAAAGCACAAAATAAAGCAAAATAAAAAAGGTATAAGTTCTGAAAAATAAAAAAATGCGGTTAATCGGTTAACCGACACAAATTAATCGGTTTATTTGTTATTTGAAAATTGCCAATTTTAAATTATTCGAACAGTTAATCGACCAAAATTAATCGGTTAACCGATTAACGGTTAATCGATTGAATACCCTAATAGTTAGGATTGGAAGTTGGACTTAGAAGGTCTTAAAAGTGTAGGAGAAAGAACGGAACCTTACGGTACCCCTGAATTAAGATGGAATTCATCCGATGAAATCTATTTATAACAACACGTATAAAGAGATTACAGAGAAAGCTCGATATAATTCGAGAGAAATCACTACCGACAACAAACGCAGTAACCATCGAAACGTGTAAACATTGCTACACACGGTCGTACGCCTTGGAAATATGCATAACAACCACTTTGCTTTCACCAAATTAGTGGATAGAACGACTCCAACGTTCCGAAGAAACGCCAAAACGTCGAGGAACGACTTCTACGAAAGCCATACTGCCGATTACACAAAAGTGCGTTGGACTCTAGATAGTTAACCAAGTGGTAATTAACCATGCTCTCCATCACTTTATAGAGCGTATAGTAAATTGCTTATACTGTGTGGTAGTTATTAGGGTTAGAAGCCTCACCTTTTTTTGGGATTGGATGACCGTTATCCACCTTCCAGCTTGAGGGGAAAACTCCTACACGGCACGAGTAGTTAAAAAGGTTTGTCAATGGACGAGACAACGTCGGAGCACAATGTTTCATCACTAGTGCCGAAATACCATCTGGCCCAGGGGACTTATTAACGTTGAGATCTTCAAGAACCCTTTAAACTGCACGTGCTCGAAAAAATATATTAAAGATAGTAAAAAATACTCTCTCGAGTTCGGACAGTGGAAGATTGCTTTCCAGCCAGAATGAGTCTCTTGCAAACAATTCAGCAAAAATTTTGGCTTTATCAACCGAGTCCGTGAATATTTGGTCATTCCTTATAAAGGTTGGAATGGATAAACTAGTATTATTCTTTACCCTTTTAACAAATTAATAAAAGGTCTTGCTACCCCGCGTAGCAGCAAGGACCTTAGTACGCAAACTCTGTTCGTACAGAAGCTTTTCGCGTCTGAGTTCTCTGGCGCATTCGTTTCTCGCCTGTTTGTGTAACGCGTCAGTAACTGGATTTTTGTCACTACGTCAATTATTGAACTTTGCTGCACGTCTGATTAAACCCGCACTTATGTTTTTGTGTAGTCGAAATTTGCTTAAATGGAATAATTAATTTTATTCCCAGCATTAAAGTATTAACCATCATTTCTCTTTCAAGAGCTTCCAGTTGAAAGAAATCGTTGCAAAATAGAGCGCTTCGGCACTGCGAAGTTCCGAAAATTAAAAGGATGCAGAAATGAGGTTGTGATGCAAGTTTCCGAGAGGCGAAAATAACTCAACTTCGTATTTGTCAGAATGCGATGTAAGGAAAAGGTCGAGAGTTTTACGCAGCTGCCCTACAACTCACAGAATGTGTGTTAGTTCATTCAAAAGTTTCACAAGGTGATTTAGTGCAGCAGAGTTGTGTGAGTTGCCAACTTATTATTTTTTATAAATTCCGCTTTGGCATTTGAAATCCTTTGAGATTTCTTATTAATTTTGCTAAACTTTAATAAAAAATACTACTATAAAATTGTATACACTGCGTTGCCAACTTAAATTTTGTTGTTTTACCAAATGTTAAAAGTTTTTCATTACGTTTTAAAAAAAAATTTCTTAAATTTAAGTTATTTCATGATTTTTAAAGGATATAACAAAACATTTTTCAAGTGTATGAATTGAATTTATGAACACTGCATTTTATACACTTACACACGCCAGAATGCATCACTGGGTAATGATGTGCATATGATGGTCATATTTATATATCTGTATCTTGTGGATGAGTTTTTTTTTTGTATAATTCGACTATAAATGAATCATTTTCATTATCAGTGGTTTACACTGTATTTACTTTATATACACACAGATATTTATTTTTTTTACCCATTTGTTATAATAAACTTTCATGAGATTTTAAAGGTAATTTTTATTTTAATGTTTAACCGTGTGGAAACCACATACAGATTTAATTTTGTTCAATAGGTATGGACATTTGGAAGCTGTTGCAACAGGAATATCTGTTTAATACAATTGAAAATCTTGGTCATAGAGTTATAAAAATAGGGAGAACATTGAAAAATGCACAAAAACTCAGTGATATGGAAATTATTTACACCATATACTGAAAGAATGGAAACAAAAAAAAAACTTGTTTGAAATGTTAAAAAAAATTATATAGGATAAGAATTTATTAATATCCTTGTTAAATGACTATAAATTTATCAAGTGGGTTGTATTTATGTCTACCTTAATAAACCATATTAAATGCACTCAAGTGCATTTGTTAATCAAAAAAATCCATCTATTTTAATTTGCTATACATAATTAAAAACAGTAAATATTTGTGAAATTTTCATATTTAAAACTGTAACGGTTGTTATATTGTACGCGCTTTTTAAAGTTAATTGAATTTTAATATTATTATATCGCACGCATACTGTAGACATAGGCGCACACAGTAGGGGTATAACTTTGTTTATTAGTTTAAACAAAAATTAATAAAACAAGTAAGAAAGTTAAATTCGGCCTTGCCGAATGTAGTGATACCCTCCACAATTTCAAAAAGATTATTGCAAAAAACTTAATTTAAAGGGAAATTTCTTTTGAAAACATTTTTTTTTATTTCCGCGGAAAATTTTTTTCTAAAATATCCTCGATTTTTTTATTTTTTTGTCAAAAAATATGTTCGTACTTATCTAAATGCTATTTGGTGTTCAATTATGTTCACATATGTCAACCAGCAGCCGAATTAAAGCATTTTGCATTTTTAGGTTATGTTTAGGGTTGCCATCCGTCCTCTTTTCCCCGGACACCGTCCTCTTTTTTAGGGCGTCCGGGGCAGTCCTACTTCTTTTTTAGAAAGTGTCCGGGGTTGTCCTACTTTTTGCACTTTACCCGATAACATTTTTTTTATTACTTTTAAACTTTTGAATTATTTTCATTGCCATATTTTCGCTTATCAGCAGTAATGTCAACTTTTTGAGAACAAAAACGCACAAAAATTAAAAAAAAAACGCTTCAAATTAATTATATTTCGAGTAAAAATTCACTCTAGGTAGTGCGAAAATTACTACGTTAGCATCAATTCTTATCAGCTGTTGTGTGTCTAAAAGTTTGCTCTCCGAAAAAAAAATTTCCCTTACAAATTTAAAAAAAAATAATAATTTTAAGAAAATTCCTTTGAATTTCCAAAAATTCCATTTGTATTTCAGAAATTTCCAATTGTATTTCAAAAGTTTCCAGTTGTATTTTAAAAATTTCTAAATGCTTTTCAGAAAAATCCGTTTCAGAAATTTCCAATTAAATTTAAAAAATGTCCATTTATATTTCAAAAATGTCTAAATGCTTTTCAGAAAATTTCAATTAAATATATTTCAAAAATTTCTATTTCTATTCAAATTTTTTCAAATGCTTTGCAGAAAATTTTGATATACAAATAAAATTTTTTTAAAAGCATTTAGATAATTATATTTTGAGTAGGTTTTTTTCTAGCTCGAAGTCATTAAAACTATGATAATCTCATATAATAATTTTCAAGCAAAAATTTTTCTGTTTTAAATTTATTTATGTTGGTCATTTTGGGCAAGACTTAATCGACACGTGTTTCGGGATTTGTCTACTCCCATTGTCAACATTATTTAGCAAAAAATAAAAACCCTGTACTACAAGTAGCAAAGGGTCTTTAATGACAATCGTTAATGATTAAACTAAAATAAAAATACATATTCGACTCTATTTCCATTGGGAATTAGAAGACGAAAATTGTACCATCGGAGTAAGGTCACGATCATCATCCCGAAACACGTGTCGACAAAGTCTTGCTAAAAATTACCAACATAATAAATTTAAAACAGAAAAATAATTTTCTTGAAAATTATTATATGAGAATATCATAGTTTTAATTAGTAAAGGAAATAATGACCTCGAACTAGAAAAAAAAACCTTCTCAAAATATAATATTTTAAAGGTCGAGTACAACAATTTTTGTTTTTTAATAAAAATTAATCAGAATTTGAACATTTAGATAATTTTTAAATAAAAATGGACATTTCAGAAATACAATTGAATTAATAAAATTCCAATTGAATTTATTTAAATTCAAAAGTAATTTTCTTACAATCATTGAGAAAATTTTAAAATGGAAATTTTGAATTACAAATAGAAAATTCTGATATACAATTAAAATTTTTTAATTATAATTGGACATTTTTTTAAATTAACCAAACATTTTTGAATTAAAAAAGAATATTTCTCATATATAATTGGAAATATATATAGTTAAACATTTTTTAAAATTGAAAATTTTTGAAATATAATTGGTACTTTCTGAAATAAAATTGGAAGATTTTCTTTTATGTATTTTTTTCCTTAATAAAAATCAAGGTTGGCAATCGAAACGAATAACGGTATCGATATCGGTATTGGTATCGTTTTTTTATTTATTTCGGTATCGGTATCGGTTACGGTATTTGAGGTGAATCGGTTACGGTATTACCGATACCGAAACGTCAATACCGGTACGTACCGGTATTATCGAAAAAATGCTAAAAATATAAAAAAAACGTATAAAAACTTTAAAAAAAATTGTAAAAACAAGTAGAAAAGTTATATTCGACTTGGACGAATTCATCAATACCCTCCACAATGCCCTTCTAAAGTGATAGCTAATTTTCTAACGTAAATCAAATTAACAATTTTGATTAGAAATATTTTATTTTAAGTAAAAAACTTTTTTTAGTCATTTTTGAAAAAAAAAAAATTAAATTTTTTTTTTGAGTGTAAATTTTTTTTCGAGTGTAAGGTTTTTTTTAGTATAAAAATTTTTGTGAGTGACAAGAATACTTTGTAAAATATTTTCCTGACTAATAATTTTTTTTAAAGCTGGTTTAACGTTTTTTTCAACAAGTGAATTTAAGGTGAAACCAATCTGAAATTCACGGTTTTCTTAATAACTTTTGAACCACTGGACCGATTTTGCTGAAATTCAATACGAACCAGGCCAGGGGAACGGCAAATATATATGCCAAGCTTCGAAAGTTAGCGTGTTTTTTATCTCGAAAATTCACGAAAACCCGTTGCCGAAATTCAGTCTTTTGCTCATAACTTTTGAAGCACTGGACCGCTTTTGCTGGACATTTTCCAATGTCTTTAGGGCGTACGGACATAGCGCCCAAGGTCTTATCGCCCAAAACCGTAAATGACATATCGCCCACGCTGCGACATATAGCCCAAAATGATAGGTCTAAAAATGTTATTTCCAAGGACCGGAAAACTTTTTATTTTTGGTTTTTATCAAATATATTTATCGTAGAAGTTGAATAAAATTTAAATTTCAAAGAAAAAAAAAATTAAAATAAATATCTATTTCAAAATATTTTTCGTTATGAAAATAAAAACCAAAACCAAAAAAAAAAACTTTTTAAAAGAAAAGAAAAATATAAAAGGATCGAAAAATAAAAAGTTTTTTATTGTTTTCAATATTCAAATTTGTTTTGGTAATTTTTGTATTTAAATATTTGGCATTTGAAAAATAAATACAAAATACATACAAACATATACAAAATTTGTTACAAAAATAACAACAACATTTGTTCCAACTTTAAATTTTACAAAAAAACTTTTTATTTTTGTTTTTTTTTTTTTTTTGGTTTTGTTTTTGATAAATATCATTTTAAATATCTTTGGAAAAAGTTTCTTTTGTTATTTTTTGTTTTAATTTTTTTTGAAAGAAAAATATATTTTCATCTTTCGATGAAAATAAAAAAATTATTATAGAAAAATATTTTATTTTGAACACAATAAAAATTTTTAATTTTGATAAAAACTTAAAATTTTGTGTTTTCGGTTTTTAAAATCCGGTGCCTGGTTATTTCTCCCAAAACAAAATTGTCAAAAAATCCAAAATATTTTTTTTGGGCGAAATGTCGAAATTATGACTTCTATGATTTGTTTAATTGTAATAAAGGTTTTCTGCGTAGCCGGCCTTCGGCCGGGCTTAGGGATTACATACTCCATGCATTAAACCCACCCTCTCTGCAAACCAAAGCTATTTTGGTTATCAGGCCTTTTTGAGGCATAACAAATTTGGTAGCGTAAAGGACTGCTACCCTAGAAAACTTTACTTTGCGGAGAGGGTGGGTTTAATGCATGGATTTTGTAATCCCTAAGCCCGGCCGAAGGCCGGCTACGCATAAATACTTTAAAATATTGTGTTAAAAAAAAAGAAAATTTTGGTGAGTTTTATGATTATTTTTTTGGGTGCTATGGCATTTTATAAATATAACATTTTGATATTTAGGTAATATGACATTTTTGATAATTTATATAAATTTAAAGAAAATTGTTAAAATACCCAAAAATATTGGCCATATCGTCCAAAAAATTTTGCAACAACAACTAACACACATTTTTTTTGGGTGGAATGACTTTTTTAAATTGGGCGATATGCACTTGGGCGTTATGTCCGTACGCCGTCTTTAGTACATTAATATGAGGCCGTATCGATTTTAAGCTTTTTTGTTTGAGCTGAAAAGGTTCCAATAAGTTTCTATTTGCTGCACAAAAGATCATATTAGTCGCAGTGCATAGGGCCTTTTCTAATCTAATCTATTGGGTGTCAAAATGACTACAAAGGTAAAAATGAAATATATATGATCATATATGAAGATGTATGGATCATATATGGATTTATATAACCATATATGATCCATATATCTTCATATATGATCATATATATTTCATTTTTACGCGGATCCATAAAATTTATTTCCCTCTCGCATCGCGGTTAAAGTAAAAACCCCAACAAATTACATATTTCATCTTATTTCTAGGCAACCAAGTTTTTTTTGTTGGTGTTATCTATTTGGAAAATAGATAGATAGGTATTCCCTGACTAGACAAGATCACGTTCAAAAATATTGCAAACAATTTTTTTCGCGAATTATGGGACTTTTATGGACGATTTCTACGAGTTAAGCCACTTTAAAAAATTATACTATGGTGGAAAGCCCCTGCTAGTATTCGAAATGCCTTCCCCGAAGTACTGCAAATATCAAAAAATCCTTGGACACCCACATCACGGATTAAATAAAAATCCCCAAAAAAACTATACTATACAAAAGGGATCCAGAAAGTTTCTATTGGGAGTCAAAATGAATCCATTGAAAATTTCGTGAAAATCAATAATTTTCTTTTGCTCTCGCATCGCGGTTGAAATATGGCTTTTTTGAAATTTTCATTAAATTCACGATGTGGGTGCCAAAAGATTTTTTTGCTTTTTATGAGACTTCGGTTAGGCATTTGGTGTACGATTTTTCATTTACAAAAACCAAAAAATTTACAAACTTTCTATTATTTTTTTTTTTTTATACAAACATGGTTTTTAAGAAAAACCGTTTCAATACCGGTACGTACCGGTACCGAAGGAAAAGGTTTTTGGATACCGGTATCCGATACCGAAACTGAGTTTCGGTATTGGTATTGGTACCGGTATTCAATTTAAAGGGTTTTGATACGGATAACGGTATTGAAAAGGTATCGATTGCCAACATTGATAAAAATGCATTTTTTTTGCATATTGTGTCGCGCAGGTTACTTTTTTTAAATTAATTTTTAAAAAAAAAATTGTCCTCTTTTTTGGGTCAAATGTCCTCCTTTTTTGAGGTTGGCGTCCTCTTTTTCTCAAAATGGAAATGGCAACCCTAGTTATGTTGAATATACTAAAATTTTTGAAGTGTCATTACATTTTCGTTCATAACTTTTGAACCGCTGAAGCGATATCGCTCAAATGCAATACCAAACTTCTCGGGAGAACTTCCAAAAAATATGTTAAGTTTCATTCATCTCCGTGTAATATTTTGGCCGTGATCACCATTTCCACAGACAGACGGACAGAAGGGACATCGCTAGAATGTCTTAAAATCGATTGGGGATCATGAATATATATACTTTATGGGGTACCAGACCGATATTTCGATGAGTTACAAACGGAATGACAAACTTATATATACCATCTATCACTAAGTGGAGGGTATAAAAAGGTTTCTTGGAGCTGCTGGATCGAGTGCTTCAGGATCATTCCAGATTAATTGAGTCGGAATGTGGGTTATGTGACATTGATTTATCGATATTATCACGAAAAGTGTTCAGTTGATTTAGGTGAACTCTTCCCTGAGTAGCGGATGCATACTCGTAGTACTCGTCTATCCAGTTGATCACATTCGTTAGTGGTCGACTGTCCAATTTATCGCACAACGCACTACAGAAAAATTTGGTTTCTCTCGAACTAGACGTATGTGAAAAAAAAACTCCCAGTCAGCTACGATTTAGGAAAGTACAAATTAAATGTCCACAAACATTACATTCAAAAAATTATGTTAGTAAAATCAACTGAAAATGTCAGTTAAAATAACTACTTTGTAAGTTGTTTTGGGGTCAACTACTTTTTCAGTTAAATCAACTAACAATGTTAGTTATTTTAACTGACAAAAAACAACTGACTTATGTAGTAAAAACTACTTACATTTGTAGTCAAAATAAAATAATCAATATATAATTTTTTTTTTCAAAAATTTTTCAGAAAAAAATATTGATTATAAAATTTCTTTCCAAGTTTTTTTTTTTTTAAAAAAAGTTGTGAAAAATAAAAAACCCAAAATTTATTTTTATTTTTTGAAAAAAAAAAACTTTGAAAATTTTTCAGAGATAAAAAATTAAATTAACTACTTTAAATAACTGTTACTACATTACTGTACTTTTTTGTTAGTAGTTCAAAAAAACGACTTAAAATAACTAACAGAAATAGTTGTTTGACATTTTTCATACAAAAACAACTGACTTTGTAGTTGAAAACAACTAACTACTGTAAAATATACAAACAACTAACATGTAGTAACTTACATAATTTTCTGGGTGTACTTCCTCTTTCCTCCTTCTCCCAATCTAAGTATTTCTTTATAACAACAAAATACATTGCATTCTAAGGGCATCCTCTAAGTGGTAACTCAAAGTAAAAAAAATATAAATCAACAACTTTTGACATTTAATTTTTTCACCTTAAGCTAAGTACTCTGTTCTTTACGGTGAAAATTTCACTTAAACTTTAAACGCCTCAAATCACAATTAATCATTTAAAAATCAACAACTTTTGACGATCATAACAAAACTGAAATGTCACTTTTTCACGGCAATTTAAATTGTCTTGTATATTAAAAATACGTGAAAACTTTTTTAACTACTATTTCCCTATAATTCCTCGCGTTGCCAAAATTTATTTTTTTATATGGAGTTTGACAGATTTTTTCCCGTGAAATCGAATAGACTACTATGCTTTAAGCATGGTACTAATTTTTTACGTTGAAAATTTCACTTAAACTTTAAACGCCTCAAATCGTAATAAAACATTTAAAAATTAACAACTTTTGACAATTATAAGAAAGAAACGATCATAACAAAACCGAAATGTCACTTTTTCACGGCAATTTAAATTGTCTTGTATAATAAAAATGGGTGAAAACTCTTTTGACAATTTCCCTATAATTCCTCGCGTTGCCAAAGTTTATTTTTTTTATATGGAGTTTGACAGTTTTTTTCCCGTGAAATCGAACAGAGTCTGTTTTTTATGGTAAGAATTTCACTTGAAGTTTAAACGCCTCAAATCGCAATAAAACATTTAAAAATCAAAAACGTTTGACCATTTTAAGAAAGAAACGATCATAACAAAACTGAAATGTTACTTTTTCACGGCAATTTAAATTGTCTTGTATAATAAAAATGCCCGTGGTATCACAATGGACCTCAGAGTCTACGTGTATTGACGTAAAACGTCAGCAGCCACTTACAACCTAACCTAACCTATAATAAAAATGCGTGAAAACTCTTTTAACAATTTCCCTATAATTCTTCGCGTTGCCAAAGTTTATTTTTTTTATATGGAGTTTGACAGTTTTTTTCCCCGTGAAATCGAACAGAGTACTATGCTTTAATTAAAATTGCCTTGCACAATAAATATGACAACATTGTTAAACATGTCATTATAATTCCTCGCGTTGCCATTTTTATTTTTTTATATGGAGTTTAACAGATTTTTCACGCGAAAACGAACAATGTACTATTCTTAAGAGGGGAAAAAGACTTGAAACTGCAAAAGGTTAATTTAGGCGATCTGGTAGTATTGCCAACATAAAATGATTTTTGATTAAAAAATCATAATTTTTTTTTAATGTCTTTTGCTTATATAAATTTTAGACTTAATCACATGGACAGAAAACTCCCTACTTTTCTCAATGAATTCTTTTGTTTGGGTCCGATGGTTTTGCATAAAATTGTTAATTGACATGAAAGACCAAATGTCGGGCCCACGTTGGGCGCCAAAAAAATTCGTTTTTAAAGATTAAATATTTTGAGTTAAATTTAATTTAAAATTCAAATTAATTTAAATTTAACTCCATATTTATACCCCTAATATATACAAAATGCGAGGCAATTGCAGTCAGCCAGCAAACAAAGCAAAAAAACACGTCCATGCCGTATAAGTAAATATAGTATAAATCACAACCACAAGTGGTAAAATACGTTAATTACCCTCAGTTATATTTTTTTTCTTTTCATATCAGAATACTTAAAAAAATGACGTTGAACAAAATAAAGAATCTTTAAAACCAAGAAATTTATATAAAGCTAACCAAAAATGGCTGGGGATTTTGCAATTTTGTTAGTGAATTAAAATGAATTAAATCTATAGTAAATATTTGTTTTAATTAGTTAATTAATTACATTTCTTATTGGGTCTGTTATTTTTTCTATTTAGTTTCCAAGTATGCGTTAACCAGTGTTGCCACCTCATGTGTAATTACACATATCATGTGTAATTTTTTTTTTCATGTGTAGCCCATGTGTAATTGGCTGCATGTGTAATTCATGTGTAATTTAAAATTTTTACGTTTTTGAGCAATTTTTTTTTTATAATTTGTTGTAATTTATTTTACCCTCCACTTATTGTTATGACTCTTCGAAATATCGATCTAAGACGACATATATTTATGATTTTTCAGCAAATTCGGTTAAGAAGTTATGAGCAAAAACTCAAAAAATGTTTAAACTCCTCAATAAAATATTCCTAGAAAAAAAGCAAACTTTTATAAGATTTTTCTGCAGAAATGGATATTTTAACAAAATTCTCTATTGGGCTTTCAGTTTAATAAAGAAACTTTTAGCAGATTCTTCTGCAAAAATGGATATTTTAACAAAATTCTCTGTCATTCAGTTCTTAAAAATAGTAGAAAATTTTCGGAATTTTACTGATTCTGTTAGCTGAGTTTACAAAAATATTTTTGTGAACATTGGAGCTGATTATTTTGTAATTTTACAGATTTTTTTTTATTTTAGTGAAATCGTTAAAAAGTGTCAAAATTAAAAAATAGCAGATTATTTGGCTAATTTTACAAAAATTTTTAGTTATCATTAGTTTTTTTTCAAAGTTATAATTAAAAACAATTATTTAAAAACAGCATAACTAAAAAAATTTACGATATGAATAAAAAAACCGTTTTTTGTCTTTAAAATTCAAAAATTTTTTCGTTTTTATATCAGTTTTAAAAATTTTATGCTCAAAATTTTTTTAAGTCTTTTTTACTTAAAATTTTTCTGGTAAAATCAGCAGGAATTTCTGTTAAAATGAAAGGATTTTTCAGATGAAATCAATATATTTTTTGCTGTTTTTGCAGATTTTCTTCTGATTTGACTTAGATTATCCAGACAGAAATTTTGCAGAAAACGATAAATCGTTGGGTTTTTTTGAGCAGTAAAAACCAGACTTAGGGCGGACTACCCAGTGTCCAGTTAGCTGCTACTTATCGATTTAACAAAGTCTTATACCATAATCGACAGATTTAATCGTTATGTTTTGAAAATTTACAAAAAACGGTATTTAAAAAAGTATGTGTAATTCGTGATTTCATGTGTAATTTTCGGATGATCCATGTGTAATTACCGATTTTGTTGGTGGCAACACTGGCGTTAACAAACAAATATAGTCAATACAATTGGCAGGTTTAGAAAACGCGATTAGTTTCCCATTGTGTTCCTCTCCCCATATGTAATTTTATATATGGCTATTTTCCACACATTTCAGTGTAACGTCAATTACAAGTTAATTAAAACCCGTTGCAAAAAATAAAATAACTTTAAACTTTGTAAAAGAATTATGGTTTTATTTACCACTATAATCTGTAATTACTTAAGTTAACAGGAATTTTTAAATCGTGAGAATAAAGAATAAAAAATTTCTATTTTATTCTAGAGTGCATTTAAAAAAAATATATTATTTTGTATTTTGTTCATACTCTATTGAATAAATATAATTTGAACAGATGTATCACGCTTTAATGCCAAATATTTCCAATCATACGCATACAGTTGGTGTTTTTTAATATGATTCATGATGTTTTCGAAAAAAACGTGACATTAACGTTTTAAATGTATAACAAATCTTTAACAGTTGTGAAAACACATGGTAACATGATTTGTTACATTTTATATTAAACACCACTAAAATAAAATGTATTACCATTTTTGATTACTAATTTGTTAAGGGCAGTTTTTTTTATTTACACATTTATCTATGTATGTATATGTAGTTGTGATGACAATTTGCTTGTGACTGTATTAAACTAACGGGGAAAGGTTTTTAGTTTATTAATATGTTCAAGGAAAAATAGCAAACAAAAATACAGAATATTTAACTTTGATTATTTTTTGAGTGTAAATAAAAAAAAATAGTTGGCAACGCCAAACCAATAAAGAATTGTTTTCAATGTTACCAGATCACAACGAATGTTGTATGGAGTTCACACTAGAGGATTTTGTACTCGTTTAAGGCACTTGTTTAAAAAAGTAAACAAAATCGTTCACACTACATTTTGCGCGTTCACACTACATTTTGCGTGTTTAACGTTTGTAAACAAACCCACATAACCTCATTCTGAAAAAAATTGGAAAAATATTTCTAAAAACCTTTTAAACTTTGGCGAAAGACAAGATATTTAATTTTTTTATAATATTTACATAACACCACTACTAAAGGTGTCCTAACGACTAAGGTAATTTTTCAAAATCACTTTTTAATACGTGGTAGGGTCCTAAATTGTAGTTTAGTATCTAAAAATGAGTGAGCCAAAATTTGGAGACAATCGGATTAAAATATCTCGTGCCGAAAATGGATTGAAGTTTTGGGACACTCTTATCTGATGAAAAAACACGTTTTTTCTAGTTTTTAGAAAAATATTGGTATATGTTATTTTTTGTTAATTTTTTTGTTAAATAATATGAAAATGGTAATAAATTACCTTTCCAAAAAGCTTAAAGAAATTCAAATCGGATAAAAAATAAGCATTTTACGCATACATGCCCCAGACCATTGCATGGTTTTTAAAGCCAAAATTTGATAATTTTCAAAATTTTTAGGCAAAAAAATAAAAAAAATTAAATTTTACTTTATAATTATATTAAATACATGTTATAGATAAAAACTAACAGATATGGTAGTCTTACTTTTTTTTTCATTTGGCGTGGGTAGTGACATAATTTCCGCGGATTCCAAAGAAAATGTGTTTTTCTAAAATAATTTAGCAAATATGGGAAACAATTTTCTGTATTGTATTATACGAAGTGAAATACATAAATTCTGTAAATTTTTTGAGAAATCGGGCATCTTTAACCCCTTTTCGTCGAGGTGAAATGACAAATTTGAGACTTTATACATTTCTATAATGCAAAATATCTGCATATATCCGATTTCTCAAAAGTTACAGAATTTACGTTTTACACTTCGATCCGTACAATAGAGCACAAATTTTCAAAAATTTGCTTAATTATTGTAGAAAAACGCATTTTATTTGGAATCCGCGGAAATTTTATCACTACCCGCGCCAAATAAAAAAAAGCTTGACTACCATATCTGCTATTTTTAATCTTAAACATGTTTTCAATTTGATCATAAAGTAAAATTAAATTTTTATTATTTTTTTGCCTAAAAATTTTGAAAATTTTGAAATTCTGGCTTTAAAAACCTTACAATGGTCTGGGGCATGTATGCGTAAAATGCTTATTTTTCATCCGATTTTAATTTTTTTAGTCGTTTTGGAAAGGTAATTTAATACCATTTTCACATTATTTCACAAAAAATTTAACAAAAAATATCAAATACTAATATTTTTCCAAAAGCTAGAAAAAAAGCATTTTTCGTTCATATAAGAATGTCCCAAAACTTCAATCCATTTTCGGCACGAGTTAT
The DNA here is from genome assembly GCA_963921195.1 of Pegoplata infirma. Taxonomy (NCBI): domain Eukaryota; kingdom Metazoa; phylum Arthropoda; class Insecta; order Diptera; family Anthomyiidae; genus Pegoplata; species Pegoplata infirma. The sequence goes on along the minus strand of OY992540.1, from coordinate 29,649,055 downwards.
TTTTAGCCGATTGTCCCCAAATTTTGGCTCACTCATTTTTAGATACTAAAGAACAATATAGGACCCTACCAGGTATAAAATTGTGATTTTCGTTTTTAAGGACACCTTTTTATTGACTCATTACAAGTAAATAGGAAGATTTTTCTGTTTTTTGTTCCGGACCTGTCCAAAGCTGTTTGCGTATTTATACACTCAAAGTAATAACTCTGTTAAAATCTCTGTAAAATGACTGTAATCTCAATTCGACAGTTATTTGACAAAGTTATCTGTCGAAATACAGATTTTAATAATATACTTTGTATTTTCTTGTAACCGAAAAACAAAATTTTATCTGTAATTTTACTTTGTAATTTCTATTTTAGAGATAATAAACAGAGCTTTTTGTTAAAATACAGATTTTATACAATACTTATGTTTTTTCTCGTAACCAAAATACAAATTTCAACTGTAATTTTATTTATTGCTCTGTAATAATAAACCCTGGTAAATTTTACGAGGATGTCGTGTAAAATTGGAGGTACTCGTAAAAAAATTTCACAAAAATAAACAAAAAGTAAATTTACAATTTTTAAGCATTAAAGCGGGCAAATTTACTCGATGGCATTTTTCAATTGTGAACACCAGATTGGCTATTTGACCAGAAATCAAATAGTAAATAAAATAGTCAAATTCTGGTCGCTTTTATCAATATTTTATCGATAATTCTGTAAATTTACAGTTTTTTTGATCGATATCATTTTACAGAGTTTTCTTTGTAAAATAACAAAAAATCTTGCTGGTTGGAAATCTATGGTATTTTCTTGCTGGTTGGAAATCTATGGTATACACCACTCTGTGGTACAGGGTATAATGAGTTTGTGATGATGTTTGTAACTACCCGAAATATTGGTCTAGATCTATCTTCAAATATACCGATCGACTCAGAATTACTTTTTGAGTCGATTTAGCTATGTCCGTGCGTCCGTCCGTCCGTCTGTCCATCTATCGGTTTAAGCACGATACAGGTCGCAATTTTCAATCAATTGCCTAGAAATTTGAAACTTATGCATCTTTTGGCCCAAGGACGAAGCCTATTGAAATTGGAGAAAATCGGTCCATGTTAAGACCTAGCCCCCATACAAACCCCCTTTTGGATTCGGCTTAAATGACTCTTATAACCGTATTATAATAGATATGGCTTTGAAATTTATCAGGTAATCATTTTGTAAGCAAGAATAACCATTCCAAATTTTAAAGGGATCGGGTCAGTCCTTCTGGTAGCCCCCATACAAAGCACCCTCCCGATATTCACATAATTCCCTCAAAATTCATAAAAATGGAAATATTTGATAACAATTTTATTTTTAGGTGTTAAACGTGTACTTTAGTAACCTATCAAATCGGAATATAATTGGACCATTTTTGGACTTAGTCATCCATATAAAAAATTCGACCGATATTCAGTTAAATCGGTCTATTGATAAAAATATAAACCAATTCCACTAAAATTTGATCTCTATGTGTTTTGTACACTAAATAAATTTCTAACAAAAGACAGATCCAATCGGTCCATGTTTGGACTTGGGACCTATTTTCCGGAAAACGCTGGTGTAGGGTATCATATGGTCGGTCTTAACCGACTATAACTTTCTTACTTGTTTTTTTTGGAATAGAATAAAGAAAAATTAAAAGGAAATATACCGAACCCTGCCTTTGAAATGTTTAGCGAATTGTTCAACAGGGAAACAAGTCGAATTTGATTGTTTAGCTGAACAACCAAATGTATGGGGAAACAAATCAAATTTTGATCGTTTATACGGCGTTCACACTTGCTGTTTTGAAGTGTTCAAGAGTGAGATGTTTAAAAAAGTCTTTGTTCTGTGTCCATTACGTTTTTATTCTGCTACTGGTGTTTTGTTGAACAACTTGTTTAACGTCGCTAGTGTGAACTCCACATTAGCGGTTGAACAGTCATGAGATGTTTAAAGTCGCTAGTGTGAACTCCGTATTATATGCCTAGCGAACACAAAATATAACTATTCCCCAAAATTGCATGCAACGATCTAATACGAGTATATTGCACAAATGTGATAGTAGTTATTGCCAACTACAGTTAATTATAACTTTTATTTAAATAATAAAAAAAAATATACCTTAACTGATGCAAAAATCTTGTTTTTTCTGCTCTAATATTAACAAAATATTTCAATTAATAACAAAAAAAAAAATATATACAAATAAATGTGTTTAACATTCATTAGAATTGCTTGTTATTGTTAATGCTACTAATATGCTCCACATAAAGACATAATTGCCAATTGTCAACTATGTAAGTACACAACTAAATAGCAACAAAAAAATAACAACAACTGCAAATACAAATATCACATGAACAACATTTATATCTTGAGGCATATAACAAAAAAAATTGTAGAAGTTGAAAATGATAATGATGACGATGAAGAAGGGGGAACTCCTTTACTAACACAGCCGGTTCTATATTACACCACACTTGTGTATGGAAGTATGAACTCGTCGTCATACAAGCATGTAAGCAATTGTGCTCCATTTGAGTGTCAGTAGAATTCTTGAGGTTTTTGTGTTGTGTGAGTTTGTGTGTTTTATAACATTTTTAGCTTCATTAACGTAGCAATTGTTGCCCTTATTTCATTAAATTAAGTTTTTTTTTTTTTTGCAAGTGTTTTTTTTTTGCTTTCATGTTATTGAAGCCTAAATCGTAAAGCGAACAAAAAAAAGAACTGCAACATGTGCGTGAGTTTTGCACTTTTTACTTCAGTGATATTATTTGTTGTTTGCTTTTTAGATGCAGCAGCATTAATAAAAACAAAATATCAGTGATGTCAAGTGAGCAATTTATTTTCGAAAAAACTACTATCAGGGATTTGGAAGAATTGCCAACTACAAAGCTAAAGCATAATGGCGTGATTAGACGAGAGAGAATTCCCCTAGATTTAAAGTAAAAAACAACTCTGTGGTAACTTTTAAAATTGGAATGTCAAATAAAATTTTATTATATATTTATACCCTACACCACACTGTGGTACAGGGTATAATGAGTTTGTGCTGATGTTTGTAACTACCCGAAATATTGGTCCTAGACCCACTTAAAAGTATACCGATCGACTCAGAATTACTTTTTGAGTCGATTTAGCGATGTCCGTCCGTCTGTCTATCCATGTAAACGGTGTAAGCACGATACAGGTTGCAATTTTAAATCGACTTGAAATTTAAAACTTCAGTCTCTCTTGGCCCAATGACGAAGCCTATTGAAAAACGAAGCCTATTGGAAAAAATTGGTCAATATTTAGACCTAGCCTCCATAGAAAGGTTCTCTTAAGTTTTGGCTCAAATGACTGTAATAACCGTATTTTAATCGGTATCTTTTCAAAATTTGGCAAGTAAACGTGTTTTGTCTTCACAAATCACCATTCTTGTAGCCCCCATACAAACCACCTTCCCGATTTTCACATAAACCTCTCAAATTTTATGAAAATAGAAAATATTTTATTAAAATTTTGTTTGTGTATGTTAAACGCGTACTTAAATAGCATTATCAAATCTGATAATCATCGGACCAGTTTTGGACTTAAGCCCCAGTAAAAATTTCGCCCGATATTCAGTTCCCACTCTACGGGAAACTCTGGTGTAGGGAATTATATGGTCGGTCTTGACCGACTATAATTTTCTTACTTGTTTTTATTTACTTTAATTCGGTTTCCAATCTACAAATTATTGACTTAATGTGCGAAAACGAATAATAATACATAATGGAAATGGTAAGCAAAAACAAGTATTAAAGAAATGAGATTTGACGCAACAATTTTTAAAGTCAAAAGTATATTACCACAGAGTTGTGTTTTACTTTAAATCTAGGGGTTTCTTTCCCGTCTAAACGCGCCTTTAGAGACGATTTGGCAATAATCCCCATTTCCATTATGGGATTATAACCGTGATGAATTCGGTCATAACTCCCATTTCAGTTATGGGGATAATGTCCCTGGGGATAATGTCTGGTTACCGTTGCCAACTACAAACCCCGTATTTCTTATTCTTCCTTGGTGTAGACAATTTCAAGCGTTTCCAATAATGAACTGATAAAATGGTGGCTGTTACACTAATTCCCCGATTCGCTATATCCCTCATGGCGAGTGATTAGAAAATTTGTGCGCAAAACAAGAACAAATTAGAGATTTTTGGCAATTGCACTCACAATGGAAGAGTCAGACGACGCTTCCTTAACACATAGACAACGTTGTCTAACGGTACTTGCGGAGAAATAAGCAATACTACCGACAAACACGTTTCTGGATTTTTGAAAATAATTTCAGCGACGTACAGATGCTTCTCTGACTCGATCTCTTTGGCAATTTAGTGTGGCATGATACTGGAAGTGATGCTAAACATTCAGCCCGTGGATATCTACATCAAAAGAGCACTGAAGCAAAGTCGGCTCTCAGATTAAGAGAGTCGCAAATGCTTATGTAACGCTCTTAGGGACACTCAACCATATTAAGTACGGAGGGTGGGACGGAACTAGAACCGAAAGCCAACTATATCCCACCACAGACAATTTTTGACAGCACCTTCGAAGGCCTAGTACCAACTACGGAAGACTAGGCGAAAAACTCTGTCTCAATTTTTACGGATGGATTGAAGATACCTTGAAATCAGGGACTCATTGAGACTTCAGGACAAGTGTAGTGTTTTTTAGGCTGAGGTACTTGGAATTCATATAGCAGCGCAAATGATTATGACAAGGGAACTACATGCTTGAGCCATTAACATTTTCGTGGACAGTCTTGCAATTCTGAAGGCCCTGGAATCAAACACTGTGAAAGTGGGAATCGTTGGGAACTATTTACAATGCCTTCATCAAATCAGTCTGCACACAGTCAAGCTTATCTGGGAGCCTAGACAAAGAGGGGTTGCAGGGGACGATGAATGAGCGAGGAATGGCTTTAAGTCGGTGGGGGAACAGGTTAAACTTGATATTTCGGTTCCAATAGTGGAATTAATGAACGAAATTGGAAAGGTGGATATCACTGACTACGTGCAGGATATCGCGAACCCTATGGCCACTGCCAAATCCCAAAGACAGAAAATCTTCTTACTTTTGCCAACGTACACAGAAAAAAAAGTTTGTCAATACAATTAATTTCATTGTTAATACAATTAAACATTTAATTGAAACTGAGTCTACATTGGATTTTGTCGATACAATATTGACTTTTGTAACTTTTTAAAAAAAATATCAACTCATTGTTGTCAATTAAATTCATTGTTGTATCAACGATGAACCAACATGATACGAGTCTAGAACACTACCACGCTATTCCTTATATATATTGGTAGTTGACTAAACGCGTATACCGTATAGAGTTTGCCTATTAGTGGGAGTACTGACAGGACACTGTATAATCGATCGTGCGTATAGGACAAGGACTATTGTAGGAGTTGTGGAAAGGTGGAACAGTCAGTGAACAACTTGTTGTGTGAATGTCCGGGTCTGATAAAGCGCCTCCTTAAGCATTTGGGGCAAACATTTTTCGATGACCTGGAATGCCCAAACAGTGGCTCACTGACTTCTCTTCCAAAATATCTTAAGGAAACGGGGTGGTTTAAGGAAGTAAGTTTTATATCAGATGAAGACTAGGGAAATAACAATTAAGGGAATCACAATGGACCTTATGGCCTCCGAGTGAATTACCCAAACAGCGGACATTCATCCAACTTAACCTTAGTTTTAAAATGTCATAGCAAGCAATGGTTTGCAATTAAGTTTTGCCATCGAAAACTTTTGAACGTCAACCAAGTAAAATAATAAAATAATGGTTATGAAACACAGATTCAATATAGTTGGCAAGATCAACATCAAATGGCGTGCAACAACTGTTCTTAAAAATAACAACACGTGCAAAATCAGTGTTGCCATACTGAAGCCCATTTATCATTTTTTTTTGTGGACTTTGGACTTCTATCTTTCATCCCTATTCCGTAAAAGGCAAAATCATTAAGGATGGTTACAGTAATGCTTGAGTGTTGCTTCTTAAGCTAAGTACTCAGTTTTTTACGGTGAAAATTTCACTTAAACTTTAAACGCCTCAAATTGCAATAAAACATTTAAAAATCAACAACTTTTGACAACTATAACAAAACAACGATCATAACAAAACTCAAATGTCACTTTTTTACGGCAATTTAAATTGTTTTGTAAAATAAAAATGAGTGAAAACTTTTAAACAATTTCCCCATAATTCCTCGCGTTGCCAAAATTTATTTTTTTATACGGAGTTTGACAGATTTTCCCGTAAAGTCAAATAGAGTACTATGCTTTAAAAAAAATATTTAACTTTTTATGACAGTTTAAATTATCTTTCATAATAATTATGTATGTGTGCAATCCTTTTTAACTTTACTAAAATTCCTCGAGTTGCCAAATGTTTTTCATATGGAGTTTTGAATAAAAAACTCTTTGTTTACAAAATCTAAAACTTTTCAGTTGGCAACACTTTTAAACAACACAGGGTTTCTTTTACAGATTTAGTCAGTCAGTTTGTCAGCCTTTCATTCATTCAGTCTGTCTGTCTATCGTCTTCTCAACGCAATAATTGGCTTCAATGAGTTTCGTAATTGTTTTCTGTTTAATGATGTCTTGCATTTCATTTAATCATTTTTTTAAGTTGTTGTTGTTATTTTTATTGTTGTTAATGTTCTTGTTGTTGTTAATTAAGTGAGAGAATCAGAATCATAATATGTTTTTTTTTTTGCCATTTTTATTTTTTTTTATATTTTGTAATGAATGTATGGATGACTGTTGGATGATGATGATGATGTTCCTTAATTGTTCTTCTTTTATTCCCATCAAAATAATAACAAGTCTTAACTAAAAACTAACACCACTTGTCGTGACCATTTAAGCGTTTCCCAGAGTTCGTTTTTATGACCTACAAAAAAAAAACAGGTGTATTGACTTTGTCATAACGTGCGTAACACTTACAAGGAAGGTATTCCACGATTTACACTACGATTGTTCTGCAATTTTTATACGAGTATGAGGGGCTTTAAGCATAGTACTCTGTTCGATTTCACAGGAAAAAACCTGTCAAAGAATTATAGGGAAATTTTTAAAAAAATTTTCACGCATTTTTATTATACAAGACGATATAAATTGCCGTGAAAAAGTGACATTTCAGTTTTGTTATGATCGTTTCTTTATTATAATTGTCAAAAGTTGTTGATTTTTAAATGTTGTATTGCGATTTGAGGCGTTTAAGTGAAATTTTCACCGTAAAAAACAGAGTACTGGGCTTAAGCACAAGGGATTTGAGTGACTTGTGTTTAATAACTTAGTCTTTCGGGAAAATTCGAATTAGCAGAAATTTTGTCAAAAACACGTGTTCGTTTTCAAGGGAAAAAATCTGTCAAACTCTATATAAAACAAGTAAAAAAGTTAAATTCGGCCTTGCCGAATGTAGTGATACCCTCCACAATTTCAAAAAGATTATTGAAAATAACCTTATTTGAAAGGAAATTACTTTTGAAAAAAAAAATTTTTGAAAAAAAAAATTTCCGTGAAAAATTAAAAAAAAAAATCCGCGATTTTTTTCTTTTTTTGTCAAAAAATATGTTCGTACTTGTTTAAATACCATTTGTGTTCAATTATGTCCACATATGTCAACCAGAAGCCGAATTAAAGCATTTTGTATTTTTAGGTTATGTTGAATGTACTGAAATTTTTGAGGTGTGCTTACATTTTCGTCCATAACTTTTGAACCCCTGAACCGATATCGCTCAAATGCAATACCAAACTTCTCGGGAGAACTTTCAATAAATATGTTAAGTTTCAGTCATCTTTGTGCAATATTTTGTACGTGATAGCATTTTCCACAGACAGACAGACGGACATGGCTAGAATGTCTTAAAATCGATCGGGCATCATGAATATATATACTTTATGGGGTCCCAGACCGATATTTTGATGAGTTACAAACGGAATGACAAACTTATATATGCCCTCTATCACTAAGTGGAGGGTATAAAAAAATTGGCAACGCGAGAAATTATAGAGAAATTGTAAAAAACTTTTAAGCATATTTATTTTACAAGACAATTTAAATTGTGGTGAAAAAGTAACATTTCAGTTTTCTTTTAATAGTTTCTTTCTCAGAATTGTCAAAAGTTGTTTATTTATAAATTTTTTATTACGATTTTGTCATGAAAAACAGAGTTCTAGGCGTTAAGCCATTGTAAAACTATAACGGTACTATCATTAGAAAAAGTAATCAAAAATATGTAAACAAACATAAAACCCCTTGACTTCAACAAACCCAAATAAAAACAAAGAAATAAAAAGAAGATTTCCAATCGCTTTTCTTGGAGAAAAATGGCTATTGTTGCCAAAACTGTGTTCGTATTGTGAATATTAACCGATTTGTTTAAAACAGTGGTTTAAAGTTTTGTATGTGGGCATAAACATAACCACTTTTTGGAATATATTTTCAAATTGTCTGCTGGGATTTCTTGTTTATTTTGTTGTTTATATTTTTTTTTTGTTTTGATTTTTTTATTTATTTGTATTTTTATTTTTAAAATTTGAAATTAATAGGTGGACGTTATTGACAACAAATTCTAATAATACTACCTGGTATTATTGTGCCATGGCGTTAAGCAAAATATTCTGTTCGGTTTCACCGGTAAAAATCTGTCAAACTCCATATAAATAAAATAAATTTTGGCAGCCCGAGGAATTACATATAGGAAAATTCCTAAAAAAAACCTTTTCACGCATATTTATTATAAAAGACAATTTAAATTGTGGTGAAAAAGTAGCATTAAAGTATTGTTTCGATAGTTTCTTTCTTAGAATTGTCAAAAGTTGGCTGATGATAACATCAATCATGATATTTAATAGCTATTTGAATTAGACGCATAGCTGTCTTACACCTACTTTAACCTTTACCTTGTCTCTAACTTGACCTTCGTGGAGCACAGAGCAAGTTGCATTTCCATACAGACATTTTAAGAGCCTGATAATTTTATCTGGAGTCCCTTTACTGTGCATGGCTTCCATATGGCAGAGTGATGAAGCGAGTCAAATGCACGTTGAAAATCAATCAAATACAAATTCGATTGCCACTCTGCAGTCAATGCAAGATCTTTTTGGTCCGAATCCTTCCTGTTCTATTCTTAATTTAGGTTCTGACGCTGCAGACATTCGATTTAAGAAGATGCTGGATTTAATCTTGAGCATACTTAAAAGGTTTAATAATAAACCCTTCCTCAAGGGCGCTGAGGAGCAATTTAGTCTTTACAACTGTTCGATTCATAAGCCTTTTGCGCCTCAGTAGCCGGATTTTCTGCACATTTTCTCTTGTCGTTCCTAACACCGTCTATCTTTAATGAGATTCCAGGTTTGATCTGATATCCACGGTTTCACTTTTTTAACCGGATTACCGAGACAATTTTTAGCGGGCTCAAGAAAAGCATTTCCAACCAGCTTCCAGTACGTGTCGATACTTAACAGATTCTTTTTCAACGGTTCAGTTTTTATTTGATTTTTTCTGTAAGTACAGATCGAGCACGGGCTCTAATTATATTTGTTATAAGGGTTCAAGTTGAAAAAATGCAGTAGAAAAATTGAATTTTTAAAAATTATAGACATTTCTGGTATTTCCTATAACGGTTTCAAACACCCCAGTTAGTGTCATCATCAGTAGGATTTTAAATGTCGGTTTGTCTTGTTAATGAAAACTGTTTTTAATTTGAGGGTGTTTGAGAAATGGAGTAGTGTTTCTCTGTTGTTCAGACTCTCAAGGTCTCTTCTAAAAACCTTCCTTTGACAGGAACTATATGAATTGTATAATAAACTTCTTGAACAATTTTCCTATAATTACTCGCGTTGCCAATTTTTTTTTTTTTATATGGAGTTTAACAGATTTTTTCACGGGAAAATAAATAGAGTACTACGATTCAAATTTTGCTGTCATAATAAATGAATTTGTTAACATTTTTCGAAAGTGAAAAGGATCTTCCCATAACTTTCTCACCAGATTTTTGTATTTTCTTAAAAAGAAGGGCATTTAAGTTTCGGCACAGCCAAATACAACACTCTCACTGGATTTTTTTTTATTTTCGCATGTTTGTTTGATTTTTTTTTATTTTTTTACCATTATAGCCCGGCCTAAGACTGTGTCTAGTTAATATTATTTTTTTTGCAGTTGTTTTGTTTTCTTTGGTTAAAAGAGAACAACATAATTGTGGCTTTTATGCCATCATTAAAATATAAATACAACCGTTTTTTTTTTCAATTTATTTCTCTTTATTGTTTTCATTCTTGTTTCCTCAAAAAATTCATTACCGGCACGAGTTTATTTTATGAATTTTTCCTGTTTTGATTTTGTTGTTTTTGCTAATTGTTTTTCTTTGAGTAATTGTTAAGTTGCTTTTAATCCATAATATATATTTTTGCCATTTGTTATGTTTAATTTTTTTTTTAATATATATTTTCTCAGTTGTTTTCTTTCTTTTTTATTTTTTTTTACAATGCAATAATTACAATTAACCAGCCATTAGCGATTAATGGTTTTATGAAACAATAAAAAAAAAGAACCACAAAGCCAAAGCAACAGACAAAATGTAAGTGGAAAAAAAATTATAAATGAATTGATAAAGAAAACAACATTCCTGGGTTTTAAACAATTATCGGATACCATAAAGGAAATAATTAATTTGTAAGCAAACAATTACAATAATAATTGTACTAAAAACAATACAAAATATTTATAAATATTTATTTAATTGTTGTATTGGCAACATTGTTGTTAATGGGTGCTGACATTTTCAGTTGAATTATTTATAAAAGCGGTACCAATCTATTTTAAGGTATTATTGCCAACTTTTGTTTACATTTTATAAAGTGACTAGAAGCAAGATTCTCTCACTCTTTTTTTTTCGGATGCAAATGCGTTGCCAACTGAATTAGCAAGTGAAAAGACACTTTTAGTTGGGAACACTACCAGATTGACACAAATGTCACATCTTTCTGAGTTATATGTCTATTGGAAGCTGTGTTTTTTTGATCCCGGGTAAACTTTAACATAAAGGAATAACATAAAAAAACAATAAAAATTAACTTGGCAGCACTTTTCATATTTTTTACAGAATCTGACTGCAGCATTCACAATAAACTGATAACACCCATACAATTATCGAAGTGAAACATTAACGTTTTAAAATTTAAATTTTACAAGTTAAAACTTAACGTGTTCAATGTCAAATTTGTATTAATTAACATTAACGTGGGAGCAAAAAAACACAGCTGGAGTAATCTGTTTTAACGAAAAAAAAAAAATTTAAGCCTAGCACTCTGTTTTTCACGGCGAAAATTTCACAAATTTATACATTATTAGTAGGGATGAGATTTTAATGCACTAAAAAATCGAAAATATTGTTTTCATAGGAAAAACTTCTTAAAAAGCAAAAAATAACGCCAGTTTAAATAGTAACATTTATAACTTAGAAATTAAGAAAATCTATAAAAAAAAATTAAGAAGAAAAAAATAATTTTCTTATTTTCAAAATAAATGTTTAAAATTTAAAATAGTTTTTGAAAACAAAAAATTTCAATTTGTGTTTTTGCTAATTTATGCCAAAATATGCAAAAACATGCATTTAAAAATTGGAAATATGCACAAAATATGCATTTAAAATCAAAATATGCAAAAATATCCATTTTCCGCAAAATGTGCAAAAACAAATCGATGACATTTTAACGCAAATTTCTTGATTCGGAAAGATAATTGGTCGATATCGTTTTTAGACTTTCGACAAAAAACATGCATTTGCATAGAAATCTCATCCCTAATTATTAGCTTTTGGCAATTCTTAGACAAAACACTGATATGTCACTTTTTAACCACGATTTAAATTGTCTTGAATAATATATAACTCCTCGCGTTGCCAACAATTTTTTTTTATATGGAGTTTGACAGATTTTTATCCTTTAATCGCTCATAACTACTAATTTTGTTTCTCCCTCCCATTTTGTATCTCTTTAATGCTCTGAAATGTATGTTTCCCTTCCATTTATTTAGTTATTTTGCATTGTAAAGTTAAAACGGAAATGCATTCAATTGTAATGTTTACTTTGTTTGTTTTAAACATGTTCATTACATTAACAGACAAAAAAGGAAATGTATTTATGAAACGATTTGTTTAAATTTGCGTAAACAAACTGTCAAAAACATGACAGGACTTTACTACTCCAACATAAACTTAAAAATGTCTTGTAAGTACAGAAGATGGGATAATATGATTGTAAACTTTAGACAATGGGAAAAATAAATAATATTTATTAAAAGTAGATTAAAAAGAAAATTGAACATTTAAAGGGGGGTTACCTTCAACACTATACTCTTAACTATGTACTTGAAGTTGGTAGAAGCTAAAAAAATGTATCAGCATCAAAATCAAGCGGGAAATTTAACCTATCATCTTTCCTGGCGTTGCCAATTTTTTATATGGATTTTGACAGATTTTTTCCTCTTGAAAATAAACAGAGTACTATGCTTAAAGCTAAGTGCTCTGTTTTTTACGGTAAAAATTTCACTTAAACTTTGAACGCCTCAAATCGCACACAGAAAATAATATTGAGAAAAACAATTTGAGTAATCACTTGTTTAAATTTTTAAATAAGATTTGAGTAATTTTTTAATTGACGCAATTAAAAATTTACTCAAAAACTAAAAAAAAAAAATTGAGTAAATAATTTAATACAAAATGTAATAATTTTTTTTATTTATTTTTTTTATTCTCTTCGTGTTTTGAATTCTCGTTTAGTTTATAGTTTTTTGTGTATGTATATGAAAGTTTGAAATCATCTTTATGAAATTTTCCAATGTCTTCAAGACATAAATATATTTGGTAAAGTTTGAAAAAACATTTTTTTCGGAAAAAAATTTAAAACTTTTTTAAACTTTTAAAAAAAATAAATTGATAAATTTTGAGTAAATTTTTACTTGACACAATTAAAAAGTTACTTAAAAAATTTAAAAATTTTTAATTAAATTTTTAATAGTATCCATTAAAAATTTTTTAGTAAGCATTTAATAATTTTTTATTAAAAATTTACTCAATACTATTAAATCGTTTACTGGTGCAAAATTGAGTAATTTTTTACTCAATAATATTAAAAATTTACTCAATTTAATTTTTTTTTTTTTTCTGTGCAGTAAAACATTTAAAAATCAACAACTTTTGACAATTATAATAAAGAAACGATCATAAAAAAACTGAAATGTCACTTTTTCACAGCAATTTAAATTGTCTTGCACAATAAAAATGCGTGAAAGCTTTTTTTTAACAATTTTCCTAAAATTCCTCTCGTTGCCAAAAATTTTTTTTTTATATGGAGTTTGGCAGATTTTTTCCCGTGAAATCGAACAGAGTAGTATGCTTTAAAATTAAAAGGAACCAGCGTTAGTCGATCTGACATCATCGCGTAGTTAGTTGAAAACTCATATGCAAAAAAATGGATCAGTATAAAAAACTTCTGTGAAATTTGGAATTGCCAAGCAAACGATGAATCTTTTTTGGTTGTAGATAAAGGTGCATATTTTGTTAGTGTTCACTTAAAAAAAGCTGTCAAACTCCATATAAAAAAAATATTTTTGGTAATGCGGCTATTTTGTGGGGAAATAATTCATATAATGGACATTTAGAAATTATATGATTGTTTCTTTCTAGTGTTTATAAACCGGTTAATCGAAAAACCGTTTTTTTCGTAAAATTTCGGTTTTTTTGCAAACCGGTTAACCGGAATTGAAAATTTCCGGTGCACCGAAAACTGGTTTTTCTGTCGGTTAACCGGTTTCTTTAAATACATGCAAAACGGATTATTTTTGCAATTATTAAGGGTTTTTACTTAGTTTTAATGACATTTTCAAAATTTCGTTAAAAAACCTTGAAAATCCGTGAGAAAGAAAGTCTAAAATATTTTTTATCTACAAGAAACAATTTTCCAAATAGGGATTTTATTCCGAATCTGGTAAATATTAAAAATTCACATTGTTGTAAGCAAGTTTTGGGCACTTTCATTGAAAACTATATAAGTGACTGTTAACCAGATAGTAAAATTCCTGTTAATGGAGAGAATGCCAATAAAAGAACATCGAAATAAAATTTTACAACGAAGTGATGTATTTTTTAAATAAAAGTTAAATTAAAGCCCCGGAGAATATGGGAAAATAAAAGCACCGTATTTAAATACCGCTATTTTGAAAAGGTATCAGTTGCCAACTTTGCTGAAAGAAACAAATATGTTAACTTAAGTTATATATTCGCTTTTGTATTTAATAAAATTTAGCTATTTTAAAGTATTTTTCTCGGTAACCTGTTTTTTTCATTCCGGTTTAACCGAGAAAACCGGTTAACCGAAAAAGCTGATTTTCGGTTAACCGAGGAACCGGTTTTCCAAAATGTCGGTTTTTAATAAACACTATTTCTTTCTTTTAATATTTAAAAGTTTTTGTTTTAAATAGTTTTTATAACGATTTTAGGCGTTTCAAAAATTTTCACGTGGAAAACAACTTACTTAACTTTACTGTCCTAGTAATTCAAAAACATGGAAATTAATTTAAAAAAATATAAATTACGTGTGGTAGATTTATTTACCTTGAATAGTTTTTTTTTTGTACAATGAAATTTTTCAAAGGCATTCTTCATTTTTTTTTTTAAGTTTTGAAACTATGCCTAGCGCCTCTGTCAGTCTTGTTTTTGCAATTTGACATTTTTCTTTGTTGTGGTGCCAAATGACTAGTACATCAATTAATTTATTAAAAAAAAAAACATCAAGAAATGCAGTTCAAAACATATCGTATTAAAAAAATAGGAAAACCATTTAAAAGCTTTTAAGTAGATGATGAATAACAAATGATAAGTGTAACACTGAAAGATTTTAAAGGAAACTATAAAAAATGCCCAAAAAGTCAAACTATTTTGTGAGAGCAAAAAAATCGCAGTGTTACCAACTATATGAAAGCAGAGATTTTTACTACAATATTTTTTGCAACATTTTTCAACTAGTTTTATTGTACTCATCCTATAATTTTGCAATGATTTCCACTTTAAGATCCACTCTGTTCGTTTTCACGTGAAAAAAATCGGTCAAACTTCATTTTCCAGTTACTTTTATTGTACTCATTCAACAATTTTGAAATTATTTCCCAATTGATGTGAGATGCCACTTTTAGATATACCATGTTCGTTTTCACGTGAAAAAAATCAGTCACACTCCATATAAAAAAAATGGCAACGCGAGGAATTATAATGAAATTGCTTAAAATGATTTCATGCATATTTATGATACAAAACAAATAAAATGGTTGTGAAAATGTGACATATCATTTTTTTTTGTAGATTTTTCTTTAAAATTGACATAAGTTGTTGATTTTTAAATGTTTTAATACGATTTCAGTCGTAGTGTTCTGTTTGTTTTCACGGGAAACAATCTGTCAAAGTCCATATAAAAAAAAATTGGTAAGAAAAGGAATTTTAGGGAAATTGTTGAAAAAGTTTTCAGGAAAAAATCAGTAAAATAATTGGCAACGCGAGGATTTAAAAGGAAATTGTTAAAAAAAATGTCACGCTTATTTACTATAATGTATAATGTATAATTTTTTCATTACGATTTAAGGCGATTTATGTTTAAATTTAGTTTTCGCCGTGAAAAACAGAGTGCTATGCTATAAGCCTAGTACTCTGTTTTTTATGGTGAAAATTTCACTTAAAACACTAAACGCCACACATCGCAATAAAGCATTTAAAAATCGACAACTTTTGACAATTATAAGAAAGAAACGATCATAACAAAACTTAAATGTCACTTTTTCACGGCAATTTAAATTGTCTTGTATAGTAAAAATGAGTGAAAACTTTTTTACCAATTTCCCCACAATTTCTCGCGTTGCCAAAAAAAAATTTTTTATGGTGTTTGACAAATTTTTTCCCGTGAAATCGAATAGAGTACTATGCTTTAAGTTAAGTACTCTATTTTTTACGGTGAAAATTTCACTTAAACTTTAGTTTTTCCCGTGAAATAGAACAGAGTACTATGCCTTAAGAGTTAATCTGTCAGCGACAGCTCACAATAAGTGTTGCCAACTAAATTCAAAATGTTATTATTTTGTTAAGACTTTGAATTGTTCTATTTACCAAAGCACCCTGAAATTTTATCAACAACTTCACAGAAAACACAAATTACACAATATCATTAATATGTAACAACAATAATGAGGCGGAATCTTGATATCAGTAATTAAAAAAAAATAAATAAAAGTCGCAACATTATAAAGGCAGAAGAATAACTATCTCATGAAAAGAAATATATCAACTACCTTGTCGCATGTCTACTTTTAAGTTTTTTTTTGCAGTTTTTTTTCTGCAATGCAACTAACTACTCGTTCAGTCATTTACTTTTGGTCTGTTAATTAAAAATCTGTAATTATCATGTTGGTTTTGTTGTCGATATCGTTGTTAATTTTTAATTAGTTGCACCAGTAACACCAGAGCAGCACCAACAACCAACCACCATTTATTACAGGCACTTCTATATAAATTTTTTTATACAACACTCACAAAATATCGCAGTTGATTTTTTAAATATGACTGATTTTAGTTCGTTTTCATGTGAAAAATGTGTAAAATTCCATATATAAAAAAATGACAACTTTTTTTCACGGCGAAAATTGTATTTAAACTTTAAGCTAAGTACTCTGTTCGGTTTCACGGGAAAAAATCTGTCAAACTCTATATAAAAAAAAAAAAATTGGCAACGCGAGGAATTAAGGGGAAATTGTTAAAAAAGTTTTCACTCATTTTTATTATACAAGACAATTTAAATTGCCGTGAAAAAGTGACATTTCAGTTTTGTTATGATCGTTTCTTTCTTATCATTGTCAAAAGTTCTTGATTTTTAAATGTTTTATTGCAATTTGAGGCGTTTAAAGTTTAAGTGAAATTTTCACCGTAAGAAACAGAGTACTTAGCTTTACGGTATAAAGCATAGTACTCTGTTCGATTTCACGGAAAAAAATCTGTCAAACTCCATATAAAAAAATTAAATTTTGGCAACGCGAGGAATTATAGGGAAATTGTTAAAAAAAGGTTTTCACGCATTTTTCTTATACAAGACAATTTAAATTGCCGTGAAAAAGTGACATTTCAGTTCTGTTATGATCGTTTCTTTCTTATAATTGTCAAAAGTTGTTGATTTTTAAATGTTGTATTGCGATTTGAGTCGTTCATAGTTTAAGTGAAATTTTCACCGCAAAAAACAGAGTACTTAGCTTAAAGGCAAGTACTCTGTTTTTTACGGTTAAAATTTGGCTTGAACTTTAAACGCCTCAAATTGCAATAAAAAATTTAAAAATCAACAACTTTTGAGAATTATGAAAAATAAACGATCATAACAGAACTGAAATGTCACTTTTTCACGGCAATTTAAATTGTCTTTTATAATAAAAATGCGTGAAAACCTTTTTTTAACAATTTCCCTCTAATTCCTGTTGTTACCAAATTTTTTTTTTATATAGAGCTTGACAATTTTTTTCCCGTGAAATCGAACAGAGTACTGTGCTTTAATCATAGTACTCTTTTCGTTTTCACGCAAAAAAATCTGTAAAACTCTATATAAACAAATAAATTTTGGTCACGAAAGAAATTATAGGGAAATTGCTAAAAAAAGTTCAAACCTGGTGAAAAAGTGGCATTTCAGTTTTGTTTTATTAGTTTTTTCCGTGGAATTTTCAAAAGTTTTTGATTTATAATTTTTTTATTACAATTTGAGGCGTTTAAAGTTTAAGTGAAATTTTCGCCGTAAAAAACAAAGTACTAGGCTTTACCAGAACCAAATTTCGTCGCGTATGACGTAAAAAACAAACACATTTAATGTGAAATATTTACGTCCGCTTGATTAAGATACCTCACTTAAAAATTCTTTGAACGAAAAAAGTTTTGGGAGTTACGCGACGTAATTTGATTCTGGTTCAACTTTTAAACATTTAAAATTGTTAAAAAAAATTTTAGAATCAACAATTTTTTAAAATTTTAAGAAAAAAACTATAATAAAAAAACTGAAATGTAACTTTTTCACCACAATTTAAATTTTCGTGTATAACTAATATGCGTGAACATTTTTTTAACGATTTCATTATAATTCCTTGCGTTGCCAATTTTTTTATATTGAGTTTAAGGACCAAAACAGAATTAAATTGCGTCGCGTATGACGTCCGTTTGATTGAAGCACCTCACATATAAATTGTACTAACGAAACATGTATTGGGCGTTACGCCTTAAGCCTAGTAATCTGTTTTACGGTAAAAATTTCACTTAAACTTTAAACGACTCAAATCACAATACAAAATTAAAAAATCAACAACTTTTGACAATTATAAAAAAGAAACGATCATAACAAAACTGAAATGTCACTTTTTCAATGAAATTTAAATTGTCTTGTATAATAAAATTGCGTGAAAACTTTTTTAACAACTTCCCTATATTTCCTCGCGTTGCCAATTTTTTTTTTTTATGGAGTTTGACAGATTTTTTCCCCGCTACGTAATTTGATTCCGGTTCGATGCTAACGAATTTTTTTCACGTGAAAGTTAATACAATTAAATACCGGTAGTCACAATATTTTATTGTCAACTGAATTTGGTGGCTGCAACCGAATTTTGGGTTGATACAACCATTTCAGTAACCATTACTTACAATATTTTTTTTCTGAGTGTACAACTCTACTCGCATTTACACTTAAAAGAACAAATTATTAATCATAAAATTATATTTAATGAGTTTGTATTTTGTTAATAGACTTTAATGGTTGTTTGCTGTTTGAACACATACACACACACAAAAAAATTATAAACAATTTATTAACAAAAAACGTAAATTACTAGTAATTTGTCATTAACTTGCAAAAATATGTCTTGCAGTTTAAAACCCGAGTATGTATGACTTGTTGAGAATAATTAAATATATATTTTTTTTATTAAAACTTTGCTTAAACTAGTTTTATTTTTTGTTTGGTTTATTTCTCTGTATAATTGGATTTATTACAAAATTAAAAATAAAAAAAATTAAATGAAAAAAAAAAATATAATAACAAAACTAGTCTTAATAAGTTCCGCTTAATATTGTTTTAATTCAGGTTGTAATTGGGTTTTTAAAAGTATTTGCTTGATATAATTGCTATTTCAATTATACGAATGATCATTGGGGTCCAAATTAATTAAATAATCTCACATGTGGGCTGTGTTTCAAAGGGAAGTATCCTTAACAGGGAAGTTGGTTTTTTTTAGGTTGCAAGTGATAGTTAAGTTAAATAGTAGTTGGCAACGCGTAAAAAATTTATTTGAGCTGTGTTTTTTTAAATACGTTTTTATGTTACCCCATTAAAATTTTGCATTAATCACGTTTAAACTTAAGCCTAGTACTCTGGTTTCACGGCGAAAATTTCACCTAAACTTTAAACGCTTGAAATTTTTTTTTGACAATTTCCCTATAATTCCTCGCGTTGCCAAAATTTATTTTTTTTTATATGGAGTTTGACAGATTTTTTCCCGTGAAATCGAATAGAGTACTATGCTTAAGAAACAGAGTACTTAGCTGAAAGCACAGTACTCTGTTTTTCACGGTGAAAATTTAGATAAAACTTTTAACGCCTCAAAGCATAATAAAAATTTTATGAATCAACAATTTTTGACAATTGTAAGCAAGAAACTTTCATAACAAAACTGAGATGTCACTTTTTCACCACAACTTAAATTGTATTGTGAAGTAAATATACGTGAAAACTTTTCAACAATTTTCCTATAATTCGCCGAGTTACCATTTTTTTACGGATTCATTTCTAGCAAGCTCATCCGCCATCTCATTACTATCCAAACCTCTATGACCAAGGATCCAAAATAGGATGATTTTGTTAAGCACGGCCAGCTGTTGGAGGGTATCAAAACGTTCAAGTGTCAGTTTAGATTTAAAATCCCAATAAGACTGCGCTGAAGTGATGCCTGGCTATCAGAGAAGATTGATATACAAGTACCCTTCATAGCCTTTGCAATAATAACTCTAGCGCAAATTATAGTAGCCTGAAATACTGTAGGCCACACATGGGTTCGAAGATCCGCGTGTTTGAACCGTAAACACCAGCTCCCACTCCAGAGGACATTTTTAATCCGTTAGTATACCAATTTAGGCTTCTAATGTCTACATATGGGCCACTTTCATTTCACTCTGGTCTACTCGCTATCACGATCTCAAATTTCCGTACAAAGCGAAGCTCAGAGTTTATCCTATCCGTCGGCATATCTAAGTTTTCCTTAATTCCTATTGAAGAAAGAATATTGGAGTGACATCACAAGTTGCAACGGTCCGAGTAGTCGATATCCATCCTACGCGACAGCGCTGTATCCAGGAATTTGAAAGGGGGGGGGGGGGCACAACTCCCAAAATTGTTTGCGATCGCCAATTTATATCTAGTTTTAACTAGAAGTACTAGAAAAGTTTGTGAAAAGGGAGGGGCACGTGCCCCCTGTGCCCACCCCCTGTATACGTCCATGATACGCGCAGCCAGAGTTGCCGTAAATCTCATAAAAATGTCGAAAGGTATGAGACCTAAGATGGCATCTTGGTCCAATTTTGGTCAGGTTTTCATCGCAATAGTCTTTCTGATAGTGCCGTTCAAATGTGAACTCTAAGTAAGGTTCGTATTTCAAATTACTGCCAGATATTTAATGTCCTTGGAGAGTTAAATAACAGTATTACCTACATAAATTAAGTTTATTCGTTAAATCAATCATTACTTTAATTGAGCTTAAATGAAAAATTGATCATATTTGTGATCAATGTCGAAAAACTGATTGATTGAAAAAAATAAATCAATTAATCACCTACAATTTGATGATTGATATAACAATATTCTTCATCGGAGGAGTTTCAATTAAAAAATTAATTGAAACCGCGTTATTGTTGATTGAAATTCGTTTTTAATTCTTTCTGTAAAATAGGCATCTGTTTGATTAATAATTTCATCGTTGGAGCTAAATCTCTTTCCACCGAGCCATTTCTTTAGGTTTGGAAATAGGAAATAGTCACTGGGGGCTAAGTTCGGTGAATATGGCGGATGAGGTACCTAGTCGTAGCCCAATTCATGGAATTTTACAATTGAGATTGAACACGTGTGCACCCGTTCATTATATTGATGAAAAATAACTTTTCTTGGCCATATGGGGTCGTTTTTTTAATCCTCGTTAAATCGGTCCAACATGTTGGCATAATATTTATAATATTTAATGAGCACTCGAAATTCACCTTTTTCCATTTAAAAAAAATCCACGAGGTTGTATGTTTTAAACAGCTGTTAAACGCAAAGCAAATAACGGAACTTGCTCAAAATTCAAAATTTTGCATTTCATATAACTACGAGGGAAGTTCGAAAAGTCACAGAATTATTGATCCACCCTCGTAGTTTCTTTTGTAGAACTGTCAAAAGTTGTTGATTTATAATTTTTTTTTTACGATTGGAGGAGTTTAAAGTGAAATTTTCGCCGTGAAAATCATAATTTTAAGTGTTATGAGTAACTTTGCCGACTTTGCCTTCATTACAATATCTTTATTTTGTATATTTTTATAGTTGGCAATACTACCAGATCCTCTCAAATGTTCCATTTTTATGTTATAAAAAAGAGTTGCCATTAATGTTTATGGCTAAAAACATGTTTCTTATTTTTAGGAAGTTTATGTAAATTTCAATTAATCTATACTCTGTTAAACCAGATTCTGATTTTTTTTTCTTAAATATAGTTTAATTTCATTCTGATCTTTTTTTAATACATTGTTTTATTATTTCCTTTTTAAACCTGACATTTGCTGGTTTAGTTTTCTGCTGTTATGGGTATGATAAAGGCGCGATTAAACCAACAAAAAAATACACTGGCAATTTGCTTGTTTTTTGATTCGCTATAAACTCATACGCGAAATGATCATTTTATATGTAATTAGTGAAGACACATTACTTTTGCTTCGTTTTTTTTTGTTGCTCCACTACCTCTTTACCATCCAAACTATGTATGCCAAGTGAGCAAGTGAATGGTAGGTAGTTCTTCATCATCATTAACTGCTGCATATTCTTCTTCTTTTTCTGCGGCAACATTATCATCATTATTATGTTCTGCTTCTTTTGGTTCGTTTATGTCACTTGAGGAATTTTAATGATCTCCAATTGTGTTGTGTGTGTAGGAAGCTATAATGACATTGATGTTTTGCTCGCTTTTCCATTTTTATTCGTTTCGTTTAGTATAAAGTCTTGTTTAGTTACAATAAAAAAAAATTGCATATGTTTCTTTAGTAAGGGAGAGAAGAAGACGATATTTATATTATGATGTAAAAAAAAGTTAACATACAATTTACACTATGGGATAGAATTAAAGTAATTGTAATTGGTTACCAGAGTTGCCAACTTTAATTTTTTTGGTTCTACCTAGAGTGTGGAAGAATAGTTAGTCGAAAAAAGCTTTTTTACGAACAGCGTCTTCGTGCTAAAGTTCTTTCGGGTCTTCAAGGCAGTCGCTTGTTAAGAGAGTCAAATAAAATGCTAGTTCTTCTATCCCGACTCTTTTCAAAGACGACCAAGTGTTCACTGAACCGGTTGTAATGCTATCCTGTTAGCTAGTCTTTTTGCAAGAAATTATTTCTTGACGAAAAGCAAGCAACCATTGCCCTAAATCCAGAAGGAGTTAGAGCACTGAGAGCTCTCATAGCTTATATTGTGTCATCCGGACGGTCATGAACTGTGTTAAATCCCTTAACAGACTAGGACGGGATAATGATCTGACCCTGGTATGGATTCCGGGTCTGAACGTGCCGACTATCTGACAAACCATTGTGCCCGTAGACCATTCATTGGTCCGGAACCATTCTTTGGTCTTCCACTGGGACATGTTAGAGACACTGGAACTTTTACGCTGGGTAAAGGCAGGCGAAGAGATTTATAACTCCATCGAGTTCGGCAGCAAAACTGCTACTATCCTTGAACAAAAATCTCCGGATTCTAACATCCTACCTTACTGGACATTGCAACTTACGCTACCACCTTAGAAAAGAAATCTATCAGACACGGACACGTGCAGATTCTGCGAGATAAAGACAGCAGAATATATTATTTGTACACGTCCAAGACTGACTGGTAGAAGGCTTCAACTGACGTACGCAACTCCCTACTAAATAGGATTCTCGGCTTTATTAAAAGCCTGAATATTAAGATCACCCACCTTTCAGGCGCACAAAAGACCATTCTGGTCGCAGTGCATGGGGACTCTTTAATCTAATCTAACTCCAGAAAGTTCCCATACATTGCCCAAGATATTTTTCGGAGCTTTTGTCGTTAAAAGAATTCTTGCGGATCGTAACGTAAATAAGTCACAGGGCTGGATGGTATAACAGCACTGATACTGAAACAGTCGACGTAAGCAATGTCCAGTTAATCCCTATAAATGGTGTGGCTAATATTCCTGATAATAAGCTCCCAATCGCAATATGTTCTGCGCTGTCTAAAGTTATCCTCAAGTATTTTGAGGCTAACATACTTTTAAACGATTGCCAGTATGGTTTTCGAAGAACTCGTTCTACGGGATGTTATAGATGGGTTCTCATCACCGCAAGATCGTTTTTTTTCCTACCCTTTTTCTTAAAGGCCCCTACAGACAATTCAATATTATGTATTGTTTTCAGTTCAATATTTTATACAGTATTTTTATGAATGCCATTTGTGGGAAAACGTCAAAAATATTGTGAATAATATTCCTTAACCTTCTAGGTCAAACTTCAAATCCTATCTACTCTTTTGCAGATGACAGAAACGTTTGTCATTTCTTTTTTCTTTGATCGTAGGCTAAGCCTGATAATCTGTCTTTTGCTCTACGCCTCAACAACGAAGAGCAAAAGACAGATTATCAATGACACACTTATTGATAATCTCCGAGTGGGTTCTTGCAAATAGGGTGGGTTAACACAAAACCAACGTCCAAAGAGGCCTTGATGTGGCCCGTTATGATTCCTTTAATGTTCGAAACCTCTCTCTTCAATTTAATCATTCTCATTGTTTCCATTTCTGCATCCCATTTTGAAGCCTTTATAAATGTTAGTAAGGTCCAAGGATTCTCGTGTCAAATTTCCAATAATTCTGAAAAAAGGCAACGCAGGGCATTCACACAAGGAATAGCTGTCTTTGACACCACACCATCTACAAGTATCATCATTTAATCTACATTTTCTTATCATATGTTTGCCTAATCTATTATGACCAGTTATCAGATTTGTTACCATTCTTAATGGTTTTCTATTCATATTTTGAGGAATTTGGGTGTGCTTTAGTTTGAATACATCTGCCTGAATTCGTCCATCTGTATATCCAAGAATATTTGGCTTTGCACTTGATCTGTAGAGTGTTCCTGATAAAGGGGGTAAACATCTGATTCCGATGCTTCCTCTAAAAGGCTGGCACTTTGTTTTGCTAGTTCATCTGTTTTCTCGTTACCTAGAATATCTTTGTTGAGATAATAAAACTTATACCTAGAGCTAGAGTTTTTGTTAAATTCAAGATCTACTCCCTTATTCCTCCTTTTCATAACCTATTTTCTTGATATCATTAGTAGGTTAATTCCATGAGTGTTGGATCAACACTTTCATTTTATAGAAAATAACGCACTATTCTTTCTAACGTATACCCAAGCCTTTTAATTGGCCCCATGTTGGGAGCCATTAAACCAAACTTATACCATGTTTGGTTTTTGAGTATAAATTTTAAACATTTCAGAGCAGAGTTGTGAAACATTACTGCTTTTCTTTTTGGAAACAGCACATAGTCAAGCTAATCTGGGTCTCTGGACATAGTGGGGTCGCTGGGAATGAATTGGCTAAAATGGAATTGATGAACAAAATTGATAGGATATCTGAGAATAGAATCAAGGATAGGTGGATATCACTGACAACGTTCAGGATATCGAGAACCTTGTGGCCACTGTCAAATCCCAAGAGGACAAAAAGTCTTCTTAATTTTGGCAAACGAACGGTGAGCCTATTAGTAGGAGTACCTATAGGACACTGTAACATTGGCCAGATTGCCGTGTGTATGGGAATTTCTGAGGGAATTACTGAGGGACTATTATAGAAGTTGTGGGGAAGTAGAGGAGGAGGAGCCTGTGAAGCACTTGTTATGTAAATGTCCGGGTCTAATGAGAAGCCGCCTTAAGCATTTGGAGCAACGATTTTTCGATGACCTGGATTGTCTAAACGGTGTCTCATTGACGTCTCTAGCAGAATACCTTAGAGAATCGGGGTGATTTAAGAAGTATAACTTTGTAATGGGCCTTATGGCCTCCGAGTGAATTCGCCAAATGGCAAATGACCATCCAACCTAACCTTTTGGAAATAATACACTCTAAAATGTTAAAAATTAAACAACAAATTACCTTTTTGGAGAGAAGTCGACGGGGGTCACAATCCTACTTCTCAAAATATTTTGGCAATTGATATTGTCATGAAAAAGATTATAAAATCATAATTCTTTATAGACCAAAAGACATACATTTTTACATTTGACTTAGATTCTCAGACCTTCTGTGATCATGGTTTAATAATAGGACTATAACATTTTTGAATTTTAGGCAATTCCATCTCATTAACTATAACAATTTACTTCTCAAAATTTTTTAGAACTTTTATGCAGTGTCCATTGATCTTGTCATAAAAAAGAAATAAGAATAAGAAAATCATCAATTTCTAAAAACTAAAAGACTATTTTCTTTTTGCCCCACGTTGGGCGCCAGTAAGTTTTTTAAGTTTTACTGAAAATGGACATGTGGTTTTGTTTTTCTCTCTTTAAGAATTGCCTATTTTGTTGTAAATGTCTTTGACAACGTTTTAGCTAACATTGTCAATGGATTTAAATCTCTCACTAAAATGATATTGCATCATCTTTATCCATCGCTCATCCCATAGTGTTTTAAAAGGATTCTTATTTAGTCTATGCTTTCCAAACAACAAAGTGCTTAATGAGTTTAAAATGTTTGTTTAGAGTCAGATTAGTTTCCTATTTAGTTTATGTCAACAGTATTAGCAGGTTGTTGTTGCTGCAGCCATTGCATGTTTTCTTTACTCATTAAATCTATTCTGAATGTCTGTATTTTAGTGATGTATTGTTGTGCTGTACTAGTGTTGTATGTGTTTTTCTCTAGTACAGAATAATGATCAATTTTATGGCTATGAAAAAAACAATTAAAATATTTAATTTGCATCATTCTACACAAAAAAAAAAATAAATATAAAAAAAAGTGGAAGAAAAAAATTTATACAATATACAATCTTATAAATTAATTAAAAGATTTGCCATCGTTGGCAGTTGAGAATTTTTTTTTTTTTATAAAAATATTTTTTTTTTCATATAATTAAAATAGAAAAACTAACTAATTAGCGTTTTTCTGTAAATGTTGTTAAAAAGCGCACGACTTGCAAACGATCGAAAGAGTGAGCAACGGACCGACCGACCACCACTCTGTCATATATACCTCTACAAACTTACAGTCATACAATGCTGTAGTTGTCCGTCCACTGAGACTCTGCCTACGTTTGGCGTTAAGTGTAGTATTTTTTCATTAAAATAATTTTAATTAAAATGTTTTTTTTTTTTGCTTTCTGCATTTATATGCGATTATACAACTAAAGTAGAGGCAGAAACTACAACAAACTGCAACAACCATAGCAAGATTGATTTATTAATTCATCGAAGACAAAAAAAAACACTTTGTTAAATAGAGTTGCCAACTAGAAAAAATGGATTTACAAAAATTGGAAATTATGGAATTTGTTGTGTTATTCTTGTGTTATAGGATTTATAAATTATGAATAATAGTAAGATCGATTTATTATTTTGTAAAAGACGAAAACGCTTTATTTAAAAGAGTTGCCAACTAGGAAAATAGATTTACAAAAAATTAGAAAACATTAATTTTTATTTTGATTTTTTTGTGTTGTTCACAGGAGTTGCCAATTATGAATAATGCTCATAGGAAGGCTAAGTTATTAAATGGACAAAATCGGACTGAGAGGAAAAAGGTTCTTCTTTGAAGAGCAGCAGTGATTTTGGACTTGAATATAGAGCATTTATTTAAATAATGATAAAATAGTATTACTTAAGTGGAAAAATCATAATAAATAAATTTGCTAACATTTATCGTGAAGGGAAAGGTGGTCCCCAGAGTCCCCTGATGACGCTCTCGTTTCATGTACTTTTGTTAAACATGAAAGATTTTAATGACAGAAGAATTGTATTGTCCTGCACTTGGACCAAGACGATTAGAAATTATAATCTCATCCGGCCACGTCTTTTCCAGACATTGATTATATATGAATTCGTAAACATTTATCGCGAGAGGGTTTTTTTTTGCAATTTGGAGGGTATAAATAGTCTTTCCAAAAAAACCGACATTTTTGAAAAATAATTTCTACGCCCACCGGTAATAAATGAACCGGTTAATCGGGTTTTTCTGCATGGAGCATAGCCTGCTATGGTATTTCCCCTTGAAAAAATCTATCAAACTCAACGTAAAAACAAGTAAGAAAATTATAGTCGGTCAATACCGACCATATAATACCCCACCAGTGTTTCCCGGAAAATGAATCCTAAGTCAAAACATGAACCGATGGATTGGGTCTATCTTTTGTCAAATCTTTAATAAGTGTAAAAAAAGTCACAAACCAAATTTGAGTAAAATAGGTTTCTATTTGTTGCCAATAAACCACTTTAAGTGAACATCGGGTGAAATTTTCAAATAGGGCCTAAGTCCAAAAATGGTGTGATTATAATCAGATTTGATTGGGTTATTAAAGTACGCGTTAAACCCACACAAATAAATTTGGAGATTTATGTGAATATCGGGAGGGTGGTTTGTATGGGGTCTGCAAGAAGAACTGGTCCGATTCCTTTAAAATTCAGAATGGAGATTATGGAATACAAAACACGAAAGGATATCTATTAAAATACTGTTGTTAGGATCATTTGACCCATATTTAAAAGGGACGCTAGGTCAAAACATGGACCAGTTTCCAATTGTGTTAAACGAAGCTTAAGTTTACATGTGGACGGGCAGACAACCGGGCGTACATCGCTAAATCGACACAAAATGTGATTCTAAGTCGATCGTTATACTTGAAGCTCCATGATATGGCATTAGACGATCGACGAGTTAAAGTGCATGATTTTTTTTTGTATCAAGAATTAATTATGAAAAAGCTTTCAAAAGAACAATCCAAAAATGGACTGAGGCTGGTGGAAGTGCACTAAAGAAAGCAAAAACGGTTCAATCGGCTGGTAAAGTCATGAACATGGTTTTCTGGAATTGACATTTTGGATCATTTGAATTTGACAATTTGAGAAAAACGAATACAAAAAAAATTTTTTTCTTTCATATGAGAATGCCCCAAAACTTCAATCCATTTTCGGCACGAGTTATTTTTAGCCGATTGTCCCCAAATATTGGCTTACTTATTTTTAGATACTAAAGAGCAATCTAGGACCTTACCAGGTGTAAAAATATGATTTTCGTTTTTAAGGACACCTCTAATGAATATGCAATGGCAACTGTAAGCTATTATTTTTAGAAAATTATTTAAATCAAGGGATAGAATTTTTAGAAAAACGATGGACTAGGTTAGGTTGGATGCGCGTTCGCCCTTTGGCGAATTTACTCAGAGGCCATCTGGCCAATTATACAGTGTCCTGTAAGTACTCCCACTAACAGGCTAACCGTCCGTTTGCCAAAAGTAAGAAGACTTTTTGTCCTCGTGGGATTTGGCAGTGGCCACAGGGTTCTCGATATCCCGCACGTAGTCAGTGATATCCACCTATCCTTTATTCTATTCTAAGATATCCTATCAATTTCGTTCATCAATTCCACCATAGGAACCAAGATGGCAGGTTCTACAAGTTTCCCCACCGATTCAAAGGTCGAAGGAATATTATGCAATTTCTAACTATTCCCGATTTTACAGTGTTTGATTCTATGGCCTTCAGCGCAATGGTGAATTACTCAAGTTCCAGTTAGCTGCTAACTGCCGGTTTAACGGAGCCTTATGTCAAAATTTGTATGAAAAAGTTTAATTTAACGAAGAGTTATTTTATAACGGAGCGTTGAGCAATCCAGTCTAAGTGTATTAAAGTTTCAGGATATTATATTGAAAAATAAAATAGTTTTAAAAATCTAAATCTTGTTTCTTATTGTTAGGCTAAAAAAAATTCGAACAGCTCTCGTATATATATTTTTTCGCTATTTATTGTATTCTATTGGTTCTATTGGACTTAATTGGCGCCCAACATGGGGCCTTTCAAAAAAAAAAAAAAAATACAAACTTAGGAAGAAAGGCGAATATTCGGTGGAAAACAACCGGCAAGTACAAATTCATTTGGAATTTAGTAGGTACATACTTTAAATAAAAATTAACTTGATTCACCTGTTCTCTGTTTTTCACGGCGAAAAATTCACTTAAACTTAAAACGCCTCAAATCGTAATAAAAAATGTATAAATCAAACAATATCAAAACCATTGTAAAACTATAACGGTACTATCATTAGAAAAAGTAATCAAAAATATGTAAACAAACATAAAACCCCTTGGCTTCAACAACCTGAAATAATAAACCAACCCAACAAACAAATAAGTAAAAGTAATATTTTCAATCGATTTTCATTTACGAAAATGGCTATTATTGCAAAAACTGTGTTCATATTGTGGAAACTAACCCATTTGTCTAAAACCGTGGCTTAAAGTTTTGTCTACAGGCATAAACATAACCACTTTTTGGAAGATATTTTCAAATTGTCTGCTGGGATTTCTTGTTTATTGTGTTGTTTGCTATTGTTTATAATTTTTTCTGTTTGATTTTTTTATTTATTTAAATTTATATTTTTAAAATTTTGAATTTAAGAGGTGGACGCTATTGACAGCAAATTCTAATAATACTACCTGCTATTATTGTGCCATGATCAAAACAAAACTGAAATGTCACTTTTCAGCACAATTTAAATTTTCTTGTATATAAAATATTCCTCTGTTCTCTGTTTTTCACGGCAAAAATTTCACTTAAACTTAAAACGCATCAAATCGTAATAAAGAATTTATAAATCAAACAACTTTTGACAATTTTAAAAAATAACCTATCAAAACAAAACTGAAATGTCACTTTTCAGCACAATTTAAATTTTCTTGTATATAAAATAGGAGTGAAAACGTTTTTTAAACAATTTCCTTATAATTCCTCACGTTGCCAAAATTATTTTTTTTTATATGGACTTTAACAGATTTTTTCCGGTAAAGCTAAGTCCTCTGTTTTTACGCTGAGAATTTCACTTAAAGCTAAGTACTCTGTTTCTTACGGTGAAAATTTCACTTAAACTTTAAACGCCTCAAATTGCAATAAAACATTTAAAAATCAAGATCTTTTGACAATGATAAGAAAGAAACGATCATAACAAAACTGAAATGTCACTTTTTCACGGCAATTTAAATTGTCTTGTATAATAAAAATGAGTGAAAACTTTTTTTTTTTTTATATGGAGTTTGACAGATTTTTTCCCGTGAAACCGAACAGAGTACTTAGCTTAAACTTTAAACGCCTCAAATCGCAATAAAACATTTAAAAATCAACAACTTTTGACAATTATAAGAAAGAAACGATCATAACAAAACTGAAATGTCACTTTTTCACGGCAATTTAAATTGTCTTGTATAATAAAAATGCGTGAAAACTTTTTTAACAATTTCCCTATTATTCCTTGCGTTGCCAAAATTTTTTTTTGTTTTATATGGAGTTTGACAGATTTTTTCTATTGAACTTAATTGGCGCCCAACATGGGGCGAAGACAAATATTCGGTAGAAAACAACCGGCAAGTAAAAAATCCATTTGGAATTTAGTAATTAATAAATAATAAATAAAAACTAAATTTATTTCAATTTCTTTGGCAATTAAACTATGTCACTGCAAATATGGTATACGCTTAAAATAAGCATTGGCAACACTAATTTGGTAAACACATTATTCAACACAAGCAGCACCAAAAAAATAATAACGCCAACAACAATGTAAAGAATATCATTTTGGATGGATTAACCGAGACGTAACAAGTGAGGTGTGATCAGCGATGATCATCCATTTTAATATCTACATTTTTTTTTTTTAATTTTTCGAAAAAATCATAAAATTATTCATAAAATTACTAATTAAAAAAAAAATAAACAATAAAATACAAAATTTAATGAAAACAATTACGTTTTTCTTAACGATTTCAATACAACAAAAAAATTCAGGCAGACAGAAAAAAACTTGCTTAATTAAATGCAATTTATTAATAAACAATTGTTTAATACTTGCTGCTAGTTTAATTAATGAAATAATATAAAAATAAATATTAAAGCAAAAACAAAAACAAAAAAAACAACATACTTATAATCGTTTTTAAACAGACAGACCCACCAGACGACGATGATTATTTTGTATTTGATAATTCTGAATTGAATTGTATGTTGTTCAGTTTTATAAATATAAGTATATATATTGAGTACATACCCACCAGTTGCAACCAATTAAGCATCTTTTTTTTAAATTTTTAATTAATAAGGAAAAAAATAAATATCGCATAATCGCACAATAATATTAACAATAATTAAATTAATAAACATGTTTTTTTTTTTGTATCGTTTGACTTGTGTTTACTTTATTAATTAAAATGTGTTTACAATTAAATTTATAAATTATAAATCTTAGAAACAACAAAAATGTTAATGACTTATTTTGTGAAATAGTTAATTAAATTGAAATAAAATAAAAAAAAAAACATCAGATAATTGGGGTGATTATAGATTAGATTAAGAGTGTCATAATTTATGATCAAACTTAAATACATACTCGTAAATATTGTCATAAACTCAAGAGTTTTAAAGAAAATGATAAAAAAAGTGAGAAAGTTAAATTGCTAACAAGAAAACAAACAGAAGTTGGTAATTTTAACGGCATTTTGTATACCCTCCAGTATAAGCACAGATTAAAACAGACGCGATAGTAGGATTTTATAACAAACAAGTAAAAAATTTAAATTCGGCCTCGCCAAATGTAGTGATACCCTCCACAATTTCAAAAAGATTATTGCAAAAAACTTCATTTAAAAGGAAATTACTTTTGAAAAAAAAAAATTTTTTTTGAAAAAAAAAAATTCCGCAAAAATAAATTTTGGTAAAACAAAATCCGCGATTTTTTTTTTTTTTTCAAAAAATATATTTCGTTCATAACTTTTGAACCGCTGAACCGATATCGCTCAAATGCAATACCAAACTTCCCGGAAGAACTTCCAATAAATATGTTAAGTTTCAGTTATCTCTGTGCAATATTTTGTTCGTGACAGCATTTTCCACAGACAGACAGACGGACATCGCTAGAATGTCTTAAAATCGATCGGGCATCATGAATATATATACTTTATGGGGTCCCAGATCGATATATCGATGAGTTACAAACGGAATGACAAACTTATATATACCCTCTATCACTAAGTGGAGGGTATAAAAACGGGTAGAAATAAGCGATTTTAGGTGAAAACAGCGATTTTTAACTAACCACGGCAACACTTTAAGCATAGTACTCTGTTTTTTACGGTAAAAATTTCACTTAAACTTTAAACGCCTCAAATCGCAATAAAACATTAAAAAATCAACAACTTTTGACAATTATAAGAAACAAACGATCATAACAAAACTGAGATGTCACATTTTCACGGCAATTTAAATTGTCTTGTATAATAAAAATGCGTGAAAACTTTTTTAACAATTTCCCTAAGATTTCTCGCGTTGCCAAAATTTATTTTTTTATGTGGAGTTTGACAGATTTTTTACCATGAAATCGAACAGAGTACTTAGAGCTTCGAACAATGAAATCCTTTTCGAATGAATTCTCAAAAAAATCCATTCAATTTTCATATCAGTGCTTGCATTCGATTTTATAAATCAATATTGAATGCAGTCCGTGGAATGCATTCGATTGAATGGAAAAAAATAAATGCATTCGATTACTTGTTCATTCGATTTAGAAAAATCGAATGCATTAGATTTTTTATCATTCCTCTGCGAATGCAATCGATTTTTTAAATATATAGAGAAAAACGCAGCCAAATTTTTGTTGATAGTATCGTCGACCCTCTTCACATGTGATGACCCTAATAGGTCCGAATTTTGAATCCAAAAAAAATTGGTATTCCCAAAAATTTTAAAGATGCACAAGCATTTTTGTAACTCTGGGCTCGTAGAACACGACCGCCAAGTACCCGAAAGCCCTCCGAGTAACGGTTTTTTAGTTATCCAGTTGTTTTAATTCTCAAGACCCTACAGGGTCGAAATCTCGTATCTCGAAAACAAGCAAAGTAGTGCAAAACAGGTACAAAATTTTTATTGTTTTTTTTTTAAGATACAGAAATTTAGGGGCCTAATAGGGTTTAGATTTTTCAAAATTGCGTAACTAAAAAACGGTTACTACTTAGAAGAGCTTTCAGGTATTTAGTGGTCGTATTATACGAGCCAAGGGCTACAAAAATGATTTTGGATTTTTTTTTCGTGTCGGCAGTATTTAGGGAGATACGCGCATTTAAAAATTTTCGGGAATGCCAATTTTTTTAGATTCAAAATTAGGACCCATTGGGTCCCAATTTAAGAGTGTCGGCATGTTAAGAGTGTCGGCAAAAAATTTGCTCCATTTTACTCTATCTTGGTTAGTTTTTTTTAAGTTTTTTATGCAATAAATGAAAATCAATTGCATTCGCAATGAAATGCATTCGATTTTTGAAAGTGGAATGAAAAATAAATCGAATGCATTCGATATTTATAAATCGAATAAGTCTGAAGTGAATTCATTCAATTCGCTAAAATGTGATTGAGGAATGCCAAATCGAATTTAGGAATGACATCCTTCGAAGCTCTGAGAGTACTATGCTTTAAGGTTTAAAATCATAAGGTATATTTTAATTTATAATTATTTATGGCAAGGGGAGAAGGTGTCCCCCATTGTAACCCGCCTCCACTGTTTACAGCATTGGCAGAACACTGCATTATACCATTATAATTAAGGCAGTGAAGAGCGCACTGTCAATAACACTTCATAAATGTAGTTGGGGATTATTGTATGTTTTTGCTTTTGTAACTTCGTAGTTAAGAATTTTTTAACTTCGTAGTTGGCAATTCTAGAACTTGATCTCTAATGCGTAGAACTAAAATTAATGTTGAATTAGCTTAAATTAAATTTTTTTCTTAAAAATTGTTGCTTTGATAAACTAATTGTAATTATTTAAAAAGAAAAACTATATCCTCGAGCTAGAATAATCTTGTGGCAACACTTATTCCTTTAAATTATGATATATTGAACTTTGTGGATGATGTGGCTTAGTGGTTAGCGTGTTGGACTACTAGCCAACAAGCCTGGGTTCGAATCTCAGCTAAGGCAGAACAAATATTTTTAGATATTTATTAGTTTATATTTACAACTTATATTACACACGCTCACGACAGTATTTTTTTTAATCACGCACACTCACTCACGAGCTTTTTTTATTATACTTACACTCACTCACAATCACGTGAGTAAATTTAATTTTTTATTCTACTCACACTCACGTGCACTCACACAAGCTTCACTCACACTCACGTACAAAGAAAATTAAAATTTCAAAAATCTAACAAAATTCTTAGAAAAATTTTAAGTTTTGACAAATTTCCAAAATTTTCTTCCTTTTTTCAAGAAAAAACTTAAAGTTAAGCCAAAATTTACGTTATTTTTTTGCTTTTTTCGGGACGAAAGCAAATATGAAGAGGAAAGGAATCACGCAAATAAAATAATGGCTATTAAACACAGCTTCAAAAATAATTCAGCAGATCAATAACAGATTGCGATGCAACAACTGTTCTCAAAAATAATAACTCGCGCAATCACAGTGTTGCCATATTGAAGCCCTTCTATCTTTCAAATATTTCATCTGTCTTCTATTACCTTTCGGAAAGAAGCATTACGGTTATATCAGTAATTGATAGGCAGCATTGCCTGAGTGTTTTAGTCTTAAAAAAATGGTGGACGATAGACAGGAGCGAGAAATGCTTTTCCCCGAATTTCACTTTGAATTTCATTATAATTCCTCAAGTTGCCAAACATTTTTTTTATTTGTAGTTTGACAAATTTGTTTAGTCTAAAACGAATGCTTTAATGTCCCCCAGCAAGAAACTTGAACATTTTTTGACAATTTTAATCATTTTGGATAATTTTGATAAAAAGTATCGGTGTAGCCAGACTTCCTGAACAGAGCAACCATGGTAAGGTACACACAGAAAAATAAAAATCGAATTTTTTAGTTGTATCAACTCATAATTCGATTGTCGCTACTATTTTTTTGGGTCTGGCAACCGATTTTTTTTATTGTTTTAATTAAATGTCTGTTGGATCAACCGAGTTTAGTTGAGACTACCGATATTCAAATCTGACGACCTATATGCAAATTTATCAATCGATTTTTAGTTGTTATTACTAAATTTCAGTTGGAAATTTGCCATTTCAGTTGGAAATTTGCCAATATAATTTAAAACCAAACACGTTTTTTCCTCAAAATAAAATTTTTTATACACTGCAAATACAGTATGGGGCTATACTCACTTTGCCTTCCGCCCGTCTGTCTGTGCAAAACACGATGGAGTCTAAAATAAAATAGCTAGAGGCCTGAAGTCTGGCACGAAAATGTGTTATGGGCATAGGCTTTATGGTGGGGGTCGCGGGAAATTTGAAATATTGAAAAGGTGTCGCGAAGAAAAACTTAGTGAGATGCCCTGCATTATAGGGCTCTGATAGTGTTGCTAATTTAGCGGGTTTTTTTAATACATCCCTTATATTATTGGCAACACGGCAATTAATTCTGCACGATTGATTTAAATATATGAAAACTAATTTAATTTTTTTTTCTTTTAATATAATAACAATTAGCATATCAAACGACGGGGTATCCATTTTTAATGACAAGATACTGATTTTTAAATATGTTAATGATGAACTGTTAGCAATTAATAAAGTATAAACCAATTAGGAATATAATAACTAGTGTCCGACCGAATACACCTTTTTTGGCCGAAGCCGAAGCCGAATATTCGGCCAAATTTTCACTATTCGGCCAAACCGAAGCCGAAGCCGAATATTAAAAAAAAAAAATATTTATGTAGTAAAAACAAGAAAAAAATAAAAGTCGACTCGGCGGGATACTCAAATGCATGAGAATGCTGCCCAGAATGATTTTATTTTAAGCAAAAAAAATTTTTGGACATTTTTGTAAAAAAATATATTTTAGAGTGTAAATTTTTTTCGCTCGGAATTTTTTTTTGAATGTAAAAAATGTTTTTAGTTGCAAAAACACTTATTAAAATGTTTTTGTGGCTTACTAATGTGATTCAAAGTTAGTTTAGTATGTTTTTCAGCACGTGAGCAAAAATATTATACAATTATTCGGTATTCGGCCTATTCGGCCAAAATTGTGGCCGAAGCCGAATAGTGGCCGAATAGTGCTTTTTGGCCGAAGCCGAGGCCGAAGCCGAATATTCGGTCGGACACTAATAATAACAAAAAAAAATTAAAAAAAAAATGTACTCATCTTATGATAATGAGCACAAAAATTGAAGAGGTTTGCTCTTCAACAACGACGACGATAATAATAATAAAACAGGGGTGCATTATGTTGCTTTTACTACTTGTGATTTTCAAATGTCAAACAAGTGCAACATGTTGTTTATTATAATTGTCTTGTTGTTGTTAATTAATTCTTATGATTTTAATTAGACAGAATCTCACGAGTGCTAACAACTCAAGTACAGTTTCCACCCACTTTCAAAAGAAGAGGTTGTGATAGTAGTTATAGGAAAAGGGTCGGTTGGTTATTTGTGATTCTCGCCTCTTGTTTGAGTGAACATGTACCTACAACATATTTTATATTCAGAATTTGTTCGGTTTTGTGTTGATTTGAAATTCTTGATCTTTTGTTTCCAATTTTTTTTATATTTTTGTTCATGTATTTTTGGAATTTTAACAAGCTACAAAAAATACGCATGAGTTGAGTATTATATTTTTTTAGTTTTAGTTTTAAACTGAATATTCCCACAAGAATTCATAAAAATCACCGTGATAACATGGACATCATTAAAACACATTCATACGTAATTAGCTTTGGGGAGTGGTAGATGGAATACAGAATAATACAAAAAGAAAAAGGAACTTTTCAAAAGTTTTAAATAAGGGCAAAACAAAATCAAAAAAAATATATATTTATACTCAGAAAAGGAAGAATTTCTATAAGTGTATAAGATCATGTAGTGTAGGATCTTATACTTCTACTGATGCTGCTGCTGCTGCTTTATTCTTCTACTTGGCTTGAAGCTCATTAAAAAATACCAACAACCTAAAACGAAAATGTGACAAAATTTTTAAATCATCATCACACAGCCAACCTCACAGCCTTAACTTGGGCCACAAGGAGGAATAGTTGTGTACAGTGAGAAGTTGAAAAAAAAGTGCATATTAAACCAACATCATCAAAACTTTTTAAACTATAAACATCCATCCTTTATTGGTTTTGAATCTCGCTGTTGTATGTTCATCCTTTCTTTCATTGTTTATTTAAGCGGCTTTTAAAGCTCAGTTTCAGTTTATTCTTGCTGTTGTTGTTGTTTTTTCCCATTTGGTTTCAGAGCAATTTCAGTTGATTGCAATGAGTAGTGTGCTTATGGTTTTAATGAGGCTCTAATTGACATCTGCATTTATTTGAGCGCGCGCGCACACTTTAACTTTAACATACTCCGCGCTATATAGAACCATTAAAACCGGCCAAATGCAAACACTAACAAAAAAAAAAAGTCAACCATGCAACAATCTACCAACTCTACTAAGCAACCTACCAACAAAATCATCCAACCAACTAAGCCAGCCAGCCACTCAGTCGGTCGGTCTAAGAATAATAATAATAAAAAAAAACAACTAAAAACGACCGACACGAAAGATTCTCGTTGAATACAACAGCTCATCGATCACACAACAACAGTTCAGTTCAGTTGCCAAACTCTAAAAAAGCAAATTATACAAAAAAGAGTCAAGACGAATTTTCAATACGGTACAACATAATAGAACAAATGCCTTGTCAATTCAATTTGATGGCATTAAAGGTTATGCTGCAAGGGTGTCTGCTATTTCGCGAGTTCTCTTGGAGGCCAGAAGGCCCATTGTGATTGCCTATATTATTCTCCCTATTTCTCCTAAGCTTAAGGCTTAGTACTTCCGCTTATAGGCTAACCGTCGGCTTTCCAAGTGCCAGAAGACTCTTCTAAGGACTTGACATAGGTCACAGGGTTCACGGTATCCTACAAGTTCTCAGTGATATCCACTGAAAAATAACACTGGCTCATCCATTTCAACCCTTATAATGAATGACCAAATATTAACGTACCCGGTTGATAAAATCAACCTTTTTGCTGAAATGTTTGGAAGAAACGCATAATTGCTGGAAAGCAATCAACTATACCCAATATGTTTGTTCAAGCACGTGCAGTTAAAAAGGTTCTTCAAAATCTTAACATAAATAAGTTCCCGGGGCTAGATGGTATTACGGCAATGGTGCTAAAACGGTGTGCTTCGTCGTTTTCTCGAGCAATGTCAAACCTATTTTGCAACTCGTACTGGGAAGGAGCTTTTCCCTCATTTCCCTCCAGACAATCCTCAAAAATGGTGAGACAACGTACCCAGAAAATTACCGCCCAATTGCAATTTACTCTACGCTCTCCAAGGTGATGAAGATCATGGTTAATCACCACCTTGTAAATTATATAGAGTACAATTAAGTTTTATCCGGTCGACCGTATGGCTTTCATAGAAGTCGTTTTACGATGAGACCTGTTAGCGTTTCTATCGGAATGTTGGAGTCGTTCTATTCACCAATGTGGCGATCGAAAAGTGGTTGCTCTTGATATGTTCAAGGCATTTGACTGTGTGAGGCACGGTGCACTCGTTTCGAAGCTTATTGCGTATTTTTCCGATCGACCGTATGGAACGCTAACGATGAGACCTGCTAGCGTTCCTATCGGAATGCTGGAGTCGTTCTATTCACCAATGTGGTGATCGAAAAGTGGTTGCTCTTGATATGTTTAAGGCGTTCGACTTTATGAGGCATGGTGCACTCGTTTCGAATCTTTCTCAGAGACCATACAATACGTGTTGTTATAGACGGGTTCTCATCGGATGAGTTTCGGTTAAATTTAGGGGTATTGCAATATTCTGTTCTTTCTTCTACACTTTTTCTTAACGACCTTCTTAGTCAAACTTCCAATCCTTTCTATTCTTTTGCAAATAACAGAAACATTTGTCAATTATTTCCAAAAATATACCAAACCTTTCCGAGGTTGAAGCTATGAGGCAAAACATAAATAACAACCTCAATCATGACCTTTTGACGATATCCGAGTGGGGTCTTGCGAACAGGCTCGATTTTAATGCTCGTAAGACCAAAGGTTGAATGTTGTTCCACATACGGATTCTGGAATCAGCGTCATCTGTATCCATTGCTGGTATATCTATTAAGGAATCTGACATTCTTGATGTTCTAGTCATGAAAACTCAACGTGCTGTTCGTTGGAACCAAAAAGTGTTTCAAGTATCGAAAGAAGCATTCAAGCATTTTGGTTTGTTGAAATGGTGTAATTATTACTTCACTCCACCAACCGAAAATGCAATACAACTCCCAAATCTAGGCATGTGCTTAAGGTATATCTTGAAGCGCCTGGATCGAGTGCAAAGAAGTTCGTTGAAGATCATCAATGACAGCAGGGTATCGAGCTCAATTTGGTCATTGAAGCATTGTCGGAATGTGGGTTGTACGATACTAGGTTAGTGTTTAGCTGCGATAGGTTAAGTCAACCCTGTGACGCGGGTACATGCCCGTAGTACTCGCATTTCCAGCAGATCACATCCGTTCGTTGTCGACTGACAAATTTATCGCACAACGCATTCCAGAGAAAATTCGTTTCTCGGTCGAACTAGCCGTATAGAGAATAAACTCCCCGCAGACGTCTTTCCACCCAGCTACAATTTAGAAAAATTTAAATTAAATATCCACAAACTCTACTCCCTTTATACTTCTCCCCATAACCTATTTTCCTAATATCATCGCAATGCATTGAATTAGTAGGGGGTAGCCCCTGAGTGTAACCTTAAATAACGCTTTTAAGGTCACAGCGCTATTCAATGCTGGATGGGGAACCGGTTCTGCATCATTTGTAGTGAACTTTGGTGGCAACTTTGTAGTCCGGAAATATACCAGGGACGATTGAGCTTAGACTCTAGCATAGACAGAACTAAAATCTCATCGTATATGGACGATTTTAGCTTTGGCGACAGTGTAGGAGTTTACACGAACTACTGTGTAGGTCAACAGAATACTAAGAGATTTAAATCTCCATCCAACGCAGTAATGAAACTACTGCTATATTTGGGCTTTTTACATTACTGAATACTGCTTTCTTAGTTATCAACTAAAGAAAGGTTTGTCTGAAGGAGATGCCAGAACATATTTTCAATATATAGATGGGCGTTTAATATCTCCGACTACTGTACACAATACAAAGGATATACAAAGGTCACCTTTTCATGCTGCATATAAGATCACATTGGGCACAGAACATTTTCTCAACGACTTCATGATGAATGTAGTGTCTGCCAGACCTAGATACATGTAATTCATACGTCAGCAAAGTTTACTAGGTCTCTTAGCTAAATTCGACACCACACAGTTATACCGCCATCAGATGCAGTCAACAGTGGGGTCATAGAAAACGAAATTAGGTCTCTCAACCAAATTCGACAACGCACAGTTTCCGGCAACAGATTCAGGACTATGATCATACGATAGTTGACTATCGTCAATTTTTGGAGCCTTGTTGCTCCTAAACTAATCAAAATATTTTACAATTTTTTAATGGTTCTGGATTAGACACCACTCCTTAATAATTTAAAAAAGAGAAACTTTCTAATTTTCCTTTAAAACGATATGTATTTTGATGTCGTTCATGCATCGTCTATCGTTTTCGTTTTACGTGATTAACCCCCAGGTCATAGAAAACGAGCATGCAGATTAGCGTGCACGGAAGAAGTAAGTTATGAAGACGATTGACAATAATATTTTAATCCCTTCATAAACAAAGTTTTTGGACCAGGTGGACGCATTGCCCTAAACTTAGGACAAGGTGAAAACAACTAAGTTTTTGTAGAATATCCCAGATGTTATATCCGCTACCTAATTCAAATAAATGTAAGAAGCGAATGACCAGACGCTTGGTAATCTCAGGAGCTAATTTATGTAGAACCTGTAGGGATGTGGAAAAGGAGGAAACGTGAGGAATCTTCTGTGGCAATTCACAGGGTTGATGGTGACTTAGGTATCTAGGACAAAAAACATTTTATAACCAGAACTACGTTGAAGATGTTAAACTAGGTGAGCTTTGGAAATTCCTTACGGAGTGCGGTTGTTTAGAACACAGTCAAATTTGGTAGCTTATCGCTGTTTTTTTGCCCTCTCATGTTAATTTTTTTTCCAAACTATTAAACTAAAGGGCATCACGATGAAGTGTGCTGATACTTATATATCTAACCATTCTTCCCCCTATTTGATATTCTTGGAACAAACAGACCACCCTTTGAGCTAACATGTACCAAATTATTTTTATAAAATAGTTTAAAAAGCTGGTTTTTACAAAACATTGACACTGAATGTTTCCTTCGACACTTATCATAGACATAAATTTATTCCAGATTCCTTAATATTTACACCAGTAATGGCTGAATTGGAGTTTCCGAACTCTAGAGACTTTTGACTTAGAATATAACATTGAGTGTTAGGTGTATAAAATCGATCTTATTCTCGAGACCGCATATATTTTCATTGAGTCGATGTTAACGGCTCCGACACAATGTCGGAGTACTCTGTACTACAGAGTACCATCTCTAAAAATAGAGACGGCATCATACAAAAAATGTGTAAGTGCGAAAGAGAAAGGAACAAAATCCACACTCTGGCACAGAGTACTCCGTCATTGTGAAAGCCAAAACTATTTATGGATTTTCAGCATACTTTTTTGCACCAGAGTCAAAATTTAAAAATGAAAAAAATTAAATTACCTGACTTAAAGATATTAAAGACACAAAACTGTCACTTACCTGAAAAGAGAGAAATAAATTATTATTAGCAAATGGTAATAGTGAGTTGTGTACTTAAAATTCATTATTTTTTTTAAATTAGATCGTAAGATCTCACAAGAAAGAGAAGAACCTAATTAGGAATTAGTGTTACCAACTCAATGACAAGCTTTACAAAAATCCAATATATATGGAAAAAATCCTTTTCCAAATAGTTGATTCCTGAATGCATTATAGTTAAAAGGAACCGGTTATACTTCCTGCACCATTTACAGATGTTATTTGAAAAAAAATGTTTGTTCGAAGATTCTACTTGTAATTTAAAGATTCCATTTGTAATTCGAAGATTCAATTTGTAATTCGAAGATTTTACTTGTTATCCGAAAAGTTCAATTGCAATTCGAAAAAGATCAATTGTAGTCAAAGGTTCAAATTGTAATTCCCAAAGATCAATTGAAGTTCAGCAGATATTTTTTGAATTAAATTTAATCTAACAATTGACCTTTTTCGAATTACAATTGATATTTCTTGAATTACAATTGGAAACTTCAGTTTACAATTGGAATTGTTAAATTACAAAAGAAACATTCAATTACAATGAGAATCTTCGAATGACAAGAAGAATCTTTAAATTAAAATGGTGTAGAAGAGATTATTTTTGTTTGAAATTCTATCCTCAAAAAATCAATTGTTTGATAGAACAATGAGGTTTCTTCGAAAACTATTACTACTATTATATATCACTAGTTCTCTCTTCCACAAAAATTTTCTTAATTTCAAATATCGGAACATTTGGAAAGCCCATATTAACAACAAATCCCATGATTAACTCAATAACCCTGGTAGGGTATTCAAAATAAAACACCAAAGAGATGAGAGGTTGAGTAGTTATTCTTTTTTTGCCTGGAATATATGAGAAGGAGCACAAATTCGCTGTTGTTGTTGCTATTTTGTTCCATCTTTTTCGTCTTCGTCTTTTTATATACTATATATTTTTTTTTGTTAGTGGCACACAGAAATATTTTAATTGGCTTCTTAACTGAAAGTGTTTAGGCCGCAGTTAAAATCGTATAATGACGCGAATAAGCATCATTAGTAGTACGAGTCGTCGTCGTTGTTGTAGTGTAGCAGTAGTCCATTTAAAACAAAAAGATCGTGTACGTTCAACCCAATTAACAGAAATGTTTATGCTACAATTTGCGGTTAGAATTAAACAAAAAAAAAAATAAAATAAAGAAGAAATATATACTACCACTCTTTATTATGCTACATCTTCTCTAGAACGACATCAGACGTTCTCCAAGAGCAAACACAAGAGTATAAGGTGTGTGTGCGTAGCTTAAAAATGCAAGCTTGCATTTCGGGTTCTTAAATAAGAAAATCGAAAAATATGAGATTTTGTTTCAAGTTGAATGTACCACATAGTGTGGCAAATCAATTAAATAAAAGGTTGATTTTTATAACGGAGCGATGCAATTGATACGACACCAGGCAGCCACGACCACTATTCAAAAAGCTCAGTCACACACAAATTGTGCTTAAAAAAACACACACACCGACTGCTAAACTTAGGGAAGGTAAGCCAAGAAGGGTATTTAAGTTTAGAAGATTTAAAAAATTTATAAGCTTATTATAATTTTGGCTGACTTTAAGTGAGGGATCTGGCAATATTTTGACACATTCAACGTGTCTGCTAGTAAGGTAATCTGGTAATCCCCCTGGTTGACACGTGTGCTTTAGGCAGTAGTCCTCAGTTTCAGGAACCCTGATTTCAGAGATTTAACCTCGGATTGACTTTCGGAAAAAGCCAGAATGGACTTATATTGAGATCAGTTTAAGCAGCGAGAAATATCTGAAAGCGACGAAGTTTTAGGCATTTCAGGGTTACCAATTGATATTATCGGGTCGACTGCGATCCAACCCTACAATACGCTTGTTCTAACTACCTACGCTTGTATCAGACACATTGTCTGATAGAATTGATTGATGGAGAGTTTTGAAAGAACATTCTTTCTCAGATCATCGCTACATTGAGTTTTTACTTAAGGAGCGTGGCCCAGTTGAGACAGGTTCTAGAAATCTG
Source organism: Pegoplata infirma (assembly GCA_963921195.1). Lineage (NCBI taxonomy): Eukaryota > Metazoa > Arthropoda > Insecta > Diptera > Anthomyiidae > Pegoplata > Pegoplata infirma. Next base: position 29,604,625 of record OY992540.1, on the reverse strand, counting down.
AGAAGAACCAACTGGGTGAAATATAGGGATACTTTTTCTTTGCTTTTGGCTGAAGTACCCTTATCTGAACCGCAAAGTTTGGCGGAAATTGACTGTCTGGTTGACCATATAACAAATGTTTGTAATACGTCCCTAGATGCGACTTGCCCTTCTGCAAAACCTAGGGGGGGGGGAAGCCACCTTGGTGGTCAAATGAGTTGCAGACGAGCAGAGATTTCTGCAGAAAGCTCTTTAATAAGTCTAAATCTTCAAGATCGGGCGAGGACTGGTCTGCATACAGGCTGCAACTTAAGAGTTATAAGAAGATGATCAGAATTTCCAAATGTAATTCTTAGAAAAACTTCTGTGGAAACATAGAAGACGTTTCTGAGGCATCCAGGCTGAGCAAGGTTCTGGCTTCTTGTCCTTACACCCTGGAATATCTGATGGATCCTAATGGGGTGTGGTCTTTCTCCATTGGATAGTCGCTGGATCTCTTCTAAACACGAATTTTCCAGGCAATTCCATGACGCCGTTGCAAGGTCTGGAACGTTCTGACGCCCAAGCATCTGAAATTGCTTCGGAAATAATAAATATGCCAACATTAATCTGGGCGATTAAAGGCATCTAAATCCCCTGGACCTGATGGTATAATGCCGGCTGAGATGCAGCATGTGTCGGACTATATAGCCCCTTGGCTGTATAATCTATACTTAGCATGCATCAACTGGTCGTATATTCCTTTGAAATGAAGGGATACCAGAGTTGTCTTTATTCCTAAGGCTGGGAAAAGTTCAAACACAGCTCGGAAGGATTTCAGACCAATTAGTCTGTCTCCTTGTTTGTTTAAGACAATAGAACGGAGACTCATATTTGCGTAGAGTGATTGACCCGAGGTTGCTTTCGACAAAGCAATATGCATACATCAAAGGTAGATCAACGGAAACAGCTCTTCATGAGCTCGTTGGTGCCATCGAGAGATCGCTTTCGGTGAGGGAGTACACTATGATGGCCTTTCTTGATATAGAGGGGGCTTTTAATAATGTCGTCCCAGACTCGATAATTCTGGCATTGCCTGGTCTGGGAGTAAAGCGTGGGATCGTTTTAATGGTGGAAAACCAACTTACCAATAGACGTATAACGTCTGAATTGGGAGCGTCAGTCATATCTCGATTTGTCAATAGGCGCACACCACAGTGAGATGTTCTTTCGCCGCTTCTTTGGAACCTGACACTGAATTCAATGCTACTATCTCTAGAAGCACGTGGTTGTCATGTTGTCGCATATGCTGACGATGTCGTGATAGCGGTAATCGAAAAGCATCTGCTAATATTGAGGGACATTCTTCAGGGTTCTCTGAAAGATCTGTCTAAATGGACAATAAGCTGTGGTCTTGTAGTTAACCCAAGTAAAACGGAGCTTGTTTTGTTTACAAGGAAAAACAAGATTCCTGCTTTTGATCCTATTTCTCTGGACGGCACTGAAATCACCTTCTCAGATGGAGCCAAGTATTTTGGAGTATAGGAAGTTGAATTTCAGGCGTAATATTGAGGAACGGGTGAGAAAAGCAACGATTGCTTTGTATTCCTGTAAAAGGGCCATTGGATCTATGCAGCAGTGGTGATTCAAATTCTGATGTATGGAATCATTGTATGGTGGCCTGCTTTAGAAACAAAAGCGAACTGTGTCTTTATCACGAAGGTACAGAGAATGGCGTCGATGTGCATCACTGGTGATCATCGTACTGCACCTGCATTAGAAATCCTCCTTCACCTGATACCATTGAACATATTGGGTAGGCAGTATGCGGCTACGTAGGCAATTCGACTTAATAGCACGCTGCAGTGGAGGAGCAGCGATTGTGGCCATAGCGCGATCTTGGAGAAGATAACAATACCACAAAATGTGGGCTGTGCTCCCTCTATAAGCCTTTTTGAGCGCCACTTTACCACTATGATACCATTCAACGAGTCTTGGATGGGGGGCACAGACGGAACGAGGCTGCACGAGCAAGTGGGCTTTGGAGTCTATTCGGAAGAGCTTGGATTGAGCCTGGCTCGAAGTTGCCAGATCATTGCAGTGTTTACCAGACAGAGATGCTGGAAACAAAGGAAGTATCTGACTTGTTGAGTTGCAGTGTCTTGTACACAACCGCTGCACAGTGGACCAAATGCTTAATCTAGCGTGCGAGAGAGTATAATTCGACTTTGAGAGCACCTAGAAACATGAAATTTGTAATGCACAAGGAAAATGAGATGAGCTTCTATATAGTCCAAATGTGGGCGGTATTTGAAGGGGCGTGGCACTTATTGAAACATTGTCATAATAAAATATAGGTAAAGTAGAGCCAATAATAAGCAGAGAATGAAATTTTTTAACGTAAAAAAGATTTTTAAACAGTTTAGAAAAGAAATATTTAATTTTGAGTACAAAAAAAATTTTTTTTACTCATTTCGGTAAAAAAAAAAAATTTTTTAGTGAAAATTTTTTTTTGAGTTAATTTTTTTTTTTTGCTTGTAAAATTTTTACATTGGGTTAAAAAATGTTTGAGAATGTCAAAAATACTCAGCAAAATATTTTTGTGGCTCATCAATGTCATTTAAAGCGTTAAGGTGTTTTTTTTTTAACGTAAATTCAAGATACTCCAATCTGAAATTCACGGTTTTTGCTTACAACTTCTGAACCACTGGACCGATTTGGCTGATATTCAATACCAACCTGACTAGGAAAATTAAAAATATATATGCCAAGCGTCAGCAGCAACAGAGTTGCCGTTTGAAAGTTATCGTGTTTTAAACAGACAGACGGACGGACATCGCTAGATCGACTGAAAAACAAAAACCAGCAAAAACCAGCAGCCAATTTTTTTATTATTTTGGAGCTCAATATCTATTCTTTTGAAGTCATGTAAAAACCCTATAGAAGTTAGCGGGATTAGTACCTAAATTCATTAACAAAATTCAAGTTTGCTTGAAAAATAATTCCATTGTGGACTCTCTTTTTAATTTACGTTTTTTTACAAACAACAACACAAATCAGCTTCAAATATACATTCCTTGAGGTTAAAATATAACAAATAATTTGATAAATTGCCTTAATACGGTCGTAAAATAGCAGTTTAAACAATCAACACGTCTAGACAGAACTTGAAGATTTTTTTTATAAAAACTAATTACTCATGTTTGGCTGCCTACTACGATGGTATTTTTGCAATAAACAAAGAAATTTTATTAGCGTTAAGTAATGTAGGAATAGTGCAATCATATATGCGATACTAATTCAATATTGTAAAAACTTCATTTTTCGACCAACTGCGCACCAGATTCAACATTTGGTCCACTGTGCGCTGTTAACATTTATTCTGACAGTCAAGCCGCGGTCAAGTCTCTGGAGTCCATGTTTCTGAAAACAAGATCTACCCTTAACTGCCGTACGTTTCTTAATGAGATGGCAAAGCAGTTTGAAATACGACTCATTTTGGTCCCAGGGCACAGAGACATTCCAGGGAATTGCAAAGCCGATGAGCTTGCAAGACTGGGAACAGGTTCCAACAGAATTGGAATGTGTTGGTATGCCTCTGGAAACTTGCAAGCAAAATCTACGGCTTTGTTCCGCAACGGAGACTAGTCAGATATGGGCAAATGGATTGACGTGCTAGACAACAAGACAGATTTTGCCTTCTTTTAATCAGAGGCGCACAAGTGAGTGATATCGCTTCCAAGAGGAAAGATTTCGACAGTGTTTGCTGTAATTACTGGACACTGTCTTATAGCGAAGCACGCAAAGCGGTTAAATGTGCCGTCAAATGACTTTTGTCGGAGTTGTATGGATGAGCACTTCATCTGTCATTGCCCGGCACTTTCTGTTCAGAGACTTGCTTCACTGGGATGTCAAAATTCAATATCTTAGAAGTTTCATAAGAAGCTCAAATTGGTTTAACGACAGGGACCAGTAGGGAAACCTATTACAGTCCCCTTTTATCACAATGGACCTCAGAGTCTATGTGTGATGATGTAAAACTTTATCAGCCACTTAAAACCTAACCTAACCCTACCTAACCTATAATCTTCCCAAGAAAAAAAAATCTCTTAAACACTTTTTTCAATCAACACCGAAATGAGCAAATTAAAAGATCAATAAAGATTTTTAATAACTGTTATGAACTTTGGCTTAACACTATTAAACATTACAAACCCCCTTACTTCAACCCTTATCCATCAAATGATGACATTATGACTTCAATATTATCTAACAACTCAAACGTTATAAACTTAATTTACCACTTGTCTGCAGTTTTCTCTTAATTCTTTAAGCTTTAGTGTTGGGATTCATTCCTTCACAGCATGAAACCTTTCTGACAATCCATTAAAACTAAAGCGATCCACGCAGTTCGGCAGTTGTTGTAGCCAACTAAAGGAAACTCCAATTAAATTGTGCAATCGTGTAATTCGCAAATTAATTTCAACGCAATTATAAAATTGAACACAACAACACAGGAAAAAAAAAACATCACAACCAAGAGACTGAAAGAGAGAAAGAGGCATTCCAAAAAAAAAAAAAAAAAATATATATATTTTATATAGAACTAAATTTCAAACTCAAAACATGAAGTTGCATGTAAAATGTTTCTTAATAAAGCCAGCTGATGATATTTAAGAAAAAATATCACGTGTATTTGGATTTAATTGAAATTTGAAATAAAGTAGAGCAACAACCACCACCACATTATTTGTAGAGCAACTGAACAGACTGACTCGAGTGAGTTAGCGGCCTTAACAAATATCGTGTATAGAAAATTTATTTGATAAGCATGGAGTTCCTTTTAATGCGTATTAAAAATTAATTCCCATATTGTTAACTGGTACATAAAAAAAAATATTAAAAACGAAAAAAGATTTGAACCACCAAAAACACGTAAAATTTCAAAAATCAACCCTGTTTTTATGAATCACACATTGTGTACGTTAGAAAAATATTGCTAACATTGCATTACTGGAGTTGACAGCGTAATATTCATTAGAAGCATCACACCACTCTGGCAGTGCTCTTCAGCTACCACCACCACTACCACAAACGTGGACTAGGTTTTAATTATTTAGATTACAAAACTGTTGTTGCCGTTGTTAAAAAAAGAAAGAAAATTATGATGCTCATTTACTAAAGTGAAATCATGTGAAAATTATAATTAAATAAATCACATTCATCTCTCTGGTTTATCGCTAAACATTGATTGATATGGGAACAAGTATAAGATTTTGTTTTTGATTTTCGAAATTTAATTTTTTTTTAAGGATTTTTAAAAAAAATTGTTTAAGATTTAAATACAGTTTTCGTATGTAAATTTAGATTCTAATTGTTTGGTTTAAAACAAAAGCAGAAAATTCCAAACATTTCGTAGGCACTGTGAGAAAACAATTAATTTAAAGTTTAGAATTGTGGTAATTTCTGCAAAAGATTCTAAAAGAATTCTTTAAAGAATTTATGTTGTGGTTAAGATGTTTGGTCATTGTCGGAATAACTAACAATTAAGAGTAAATAAATTTGTAGAGGTTATAGAAGTCATTAAGTTGAAACATTTGGTTGGCAATTCTTAAAAGAGTTAAATTTGTTTAAAGAGTTTTTGGTCTCGCTTATTGTTTTTGCACATGGTAAGGTGAGGTGATTCAGCTAGAAAGGAGCCTACATAGACCTGTTAAGATCCTTAGCTTTACCAGTTTATGGAGAAAAAAATTTTTCTCCAGATCTGGTTGGCAATTCTCAAAAGAGTTAAATTGTTTAAGGAGTTTTTGGTCTCGCTCATTGTTTTTGCACATGGTAAGGTTAGGTGATTCACTGGAAAGGAGCCTACATAGACCTGTTAGGATCCTTAGCTTTACAAGTTTATATCGATTACCCGTTGGTCTTATTCCAATGTGATGGCGAATGTCAGAAGCCTAATAATGTCGTGCCAAAAAATTTTCTCCAGATCTGGAAACATGTGGTCTTCTTAACACTCTGCTCTGAAGCGTTTGAGTGCAAAACAGTAGCAAAGAATATTCTCCATCGGACCTCTATCCTCTGGTACACCACATATTCTGCAGTAGTTATTATCTAGCAGAGGCAGAGATGCTGGCAATAAAGAAGTGGCTGACCGGTTTAGATGCAATGTCTGGTCTACAACCGCAGCCTTGGTCAAGTCACTGAAGCCAATTTTTCTAAAAACAAGATCTGCTCAGAATTGTCGCACGTCTTTGAATGAGATGTCCAATCAGTTTGACATACGACTCATATGGGTCCCAGGGCACAGGGACATACCAGGAAGTTGCAAAGACGATGAGCTTGCAAGCCTGGAAGCTATGTTGCAGGTTCCAATGAAATCAGAATGTGTTTGTATGCCTCAAGAAACTTGGAAGCAAATTCTTCAGTAATGTTCCGCGAGGGAAACTAATCAGAGATGGGCGGATGGATGAAAGTGCTAGACAACAAGACAGATTTGGTCTTTTCTTAACCCCCGTTTCTGTAACACGAACGTAATTCGTTCGTGACGAAATTGTGTGTATTTTGTTATTGTAACAAAAACAAAATACATGCAAATTCGTCGCAGACGAATGACGTTCGTATTACAGAAACTGGGGGTCATTCAAAAACCCACAAATGAGCTGCTATCGCTTTTAAGGGAAATAATTTCGAAGGTTGTTGCTGTAATTACCAGAAACTGGGCAAAGAAAAGCACTGTAAGCGGTTAAAGGTGCCGTCAAATGACTTACTTATGTCGCTGTTGCATGGATGAGGAGTATATGGAAACTATCTAACACTGTATCAGCCATTGCCCGGCACTTTCTGGTCAGAGATATTCTTCACTGAAATTTAGGGAGCTGCACGATCTCTTTGAATTGAATATTGTAGGAGTTTTATAAGGATCATACATTGGTTTAACGGCAGGGACTAGTAGGCGAACCACATTACCTTTCCGTGGTATCACAACGAACCTTAGAGTCTATGTGTGCTGACATAAACCGTCAGCAGCCATTTAAAACCGGGCCTTACCATTATCTAACTTTCTTGCTCTTTGGCAAAACTCACTATTCATCGATATCTGCAATCGTTTCTAGAAAGTGACAGTTAAAGTTTCATTGACTTAGGATTGTAGAATTTCTACAGCATTGGAAACTTTTTAAGTTTTTGGTGGTTCTCCACAACGACTTAGCTTTCCTTATTATAGCGGAATACATCTCTTTTGATTTTTTGTATTGGGAGGCGAGCATCAATTGCTGGTCCATGCATTTGCTATTATTGAAGAAAAGGTGGTAGATGAGAGAATATGCCTCACGAATCCAGTACATTGAATTGGTAAGGAAAATTGTGTATGAGAAGCGAGAAAAAGCTATTAGTGTTGATCGACATTTGATTTGAAATTCCCTGCTTCTTACTTGACTATTAAAGGCAAACGAATATGCTCTGCTCGATAACGTGATGTATTACACTCGGGCTGGAGGAATAAGTCCACTTATTTCAGCTGAAACCTCCGATTGTAGTATCGATATTAAAACCATTCTCACAATCTACATTATGACGATGCTCTTAAGAATCGATAGAGTTGAATACCGTTCTGTCACTTATAAGATCCACTGACCTCATCTGAACCATACATCATTTGTTCGTATTCAGAACTGTTATAATTGTCAGGAGCTCGGATGGACTAAAGTAAGAAACCCAAGTACTTGTAACCACCTTTTGACACTTTAAAAATGTGTATATTCCATTAGACATCACAATGTATTCCACGACCAAATCATAAATATGGAAAGTTTGGCTGAGAATGGCATTTGATAGACCCCTTCGTGATAAATCGAGAACAGTTGTGAACCACACTAAAACAGCCTTAATAAAAGTGGACTGTGCAAAAGTCGTAGACTTTGATACAAAGTGCCAAATATGAGCGTATGCTTTGAAAATATTCGGAGCCACTACTTTGGTGAGAGTTAAGTGATTGCAAGTACCCAGTTTTTTGACTGAGATGTCACTTTAGTTGGCAACTCTTCCAGGTCGCCTATAACGATAAATTTTAAAAGGTATGCTATCGACTAAGATTGTAGTTGGCAATTCTGCAAGATTACCTCTTATGTAAGTTTTTGTAGTGGCCAAAGTCATATATAACAATGCGAAAGATTCTAGAAACTAAGAGAGACATAAAAATATTGATACTTTTTTATCAATTTTTTTATGCTTGTATGATAGACTTTGCATGTGAGTTGCCAACTGCAACTATAAAATTCACCAAAATGTTCCGTCTCTATAAGTTCTGTGTTCTTAAGAGTTTCTGTTTCTAATTAATACAAGAATTGCCAACCTCTGATTACTTAAACAGGAAGTTTTGTTCTGTTGTCATTTAAGATCTACTATTTTTCAAATCTCTTTACCTAGCAACTCTTAAAAAAACTGCCAGCTATTTACATATCTCTGCGATGATCATTAACATTTTTTCCACCTAAATAAATTTGAATATTTAAGACCCATTAACATCTTCAATAGTAAACATGGTAAACAAAAATTATGAATGTTTAATGAAAGGATGTTATTAAATAATAATCTATTGACTAGTGTATGTTGTTTTTTTTGCTTTTTCTCAATAAATGATTAATTAGAAAACAAATTAACTAAACTGGATTTATGATACAATAAAATGTATGTACTACAACTTTATTTCCACTAAAGAATTGCATTTTAATTAAAACAAAAAAAAAAACTTTTATACGAACTTCTTACACTTATAATGATCATGGCGAGGAATAAAATATAACAACACGAATGTAAGAGGGTTAATTTAAAATTAACTAGAATGATTTGGTTGTGCGATGTGTAATGTTATGTTTCCACTGAAATCAAAACAACTAGTTTTGCCAAAGGCATTTCCATGATGCTTTAATGCGGTGACTAAATTGGGGCGACATAATTTAGAACTGAGCGGAAAAAAATATTGATAAGTAACGAGCAGAGTTTCTTTCCCCTTACTCCATTAGCTTCTAGCAAGAGTCTTTAGCACACTGTTACGTTCCTTAACACGGTTATGTATATTAGTGGAGTCTTGGATGCTGAACAGTAGGAATGTGTCTTCCGGCTTTTGATATGTTTAACATTGTTTGATCTTCTCCGGTCTGAGTTGTGAAAAGAGTTGCAGACGATTTTTTAATTTAATTTTGGTTTCTAGGTATTTATATAGTTTTCTTGTAAGGTCTCTTATGTTATGACCGGCGGCAAGGACGGAGAAATCGTCAGTGTAATAGATCAATGTGATTTATTCAGGTGGAGTCGTCATAGAGAAGATATAATAATTTAAGAGTAAAGGGGAAATAACACCACCTTGAGGGACTCCTTACTTTCCTATACTTGGATTTTGTATTACTAAAGTCTACAAATACTTGTCTGCCACGAAGGTAGATTAAAATCCAACGTTTTTTTTTTAAACGCCACGACGCGTCGTGTTATGACATTTGCTGAAATCATATTGAAGTTGACCGAGTGCTAGATGTTCATTTAAGGTTGGCAACAGTAGGCATTCCATTATCTTTATAACGGGGGACAGAAGCGAAATCGTACGTTACACTCAGGTATGCCCCCTACCAGTGGCGGGTACAGCTTTTGGGTCTGGGGGGGGAAATTTTTTTTTTTCAATCATAAATTCTCCTTTGTTGACGAGCAAAAAAAAGGGATACGTTTTTTTTACAAAAAAAGTAATGGGAAAGCTATAAAATCATCAAATTTATTAGTTTTTCCCGAATAAGGTTTGTTTTTCATGATCATATTTCGTTTAGATATTTTTTTTAATTCTCCCTACGTAGAAAGAATCAGATGTTGAAACATTTTTCGTGAAAAAAATATTTTTTATAAGGAAAATGTCTCAAATTATAAGACTAAATATCTCAGAATCTGAGACTATTTTCGTATAGAAAAATGTTCGGATTTTTAAAAGAATTTAAAAGAAAATTGTATATTTTTCGTATACATAAGAAGAGTCTAAATCTGAGAATTGAATAGAAGAAATTCTTCCTACATAGAAAATATCAGATTTTGAGACATTTTTTGTGAATTTTTTTTTTATAGGGAACATGTCTTAGAATATAAGACTTCTTCTTAACGAAAAATGTCTCAGAATCTGAGACTTTTTTCGTATAGAAAAATTTTCAGATTCTAAGAATTTTTTTCCACAGAAAAAGTCTCAGATTCTGAGACATTTTGCTATAGAAAAAGTCTCATATTTTAAAGCACTACTGAGACATTTTTCCCATAGAGAGGTCTCTGATTATTAGATTTGTTTCGTACTGAAAAAATTTTAGATTCTGAGAACTTTTTTCTATAGAAAAAGTCTTAGATTCTTAGACCTTTTTCCAATAGAAAAAGTCTCAGATTCTAAGACCTAAAGAAAAAGTTTCAAATTCTGAGATCTTATTCCTAAAGAATAAGGCTCAGATTCTCACACATTTTTCCTAAAGAAAAAGTCTCAGATTCTGAGATATTTTTCTTATATAGAAAAAGATTAAAATTCTGGCACTTTTTCTCTAAAGAAGAATTGACAGATTCTGAGACCTTTTTCTGATTCTGAATTCTTTTCCGATTCTAAGACACTCTTCCTATAGAAAAAGTCCTAGATTTGGAAATGTTTCTCCTATACAAAACGTCTCAGATTTTAAGACTTTTTTCCTATAGAAAGGTCATAGATTCTGAGACCTTATTCCTATAAAAAAGTCTTAGATTCTAAGACCTTTTTTCCGTTGAAAAAGTCTCAGATTCTGCGACCTTCTACCAATTCAGTTAGTTTCAACTTTTGAGACTATTTTTCAACAATAAAAAGTCTCAGACTTTGAGACATTTTTCTTCTTAAAAAAGACTCAGATTCTGAGAACTTTTTCCTTAAAATAAATCTCAAATTCAGAAATTCTGAGACTTTTTTTCCCATAGAAAAATTCTTCTGCGACCTTTTTCCTATAAATAAGTTTTGAGACCTTTTTCACACAAAAAAGTCTCAGATTCTGAGAATTTTTTCTTTAGAAAAAGTTTATTCTTTAGAAAAAAAAAAAAATTAAATAGGTTTACAAATGTAAGTTCGACTATCAACATTTTTAAGATTTTAAGATAGTTTTTTTATTGCTATGTAGAAGACAAACACTTTTTATATAAACAAAATTAAGATCCTGTAACATTTTTCTAAACAAAAAAAGCATATTCTAAGTAATTTGTTTATGCCAAAATTCATAATAAGATTGACAGATATTTTTCACAGAAAATTTTCAGATTGATTCACTTTTTCCTTAAAAAATTTCCCTTTTAAAATTTTCAGATTTTTTTCTATGAAAAATTTTTGGACATCGAAATTTTTTTAGAAAATTTCCTTCTTTCTTTTTTTTCTTTTCTTTTCTTTCCTTTTCTTTCTTTTTTCTTTTTTTCTTTTTTTCCTTTTTTTTTCTTTTCGAAATTTGGTCTGGGGGGGGAAATTTCCCCTTTTTCCCCCCCCTTGTACCCGCGCATGCCCCCTACAAATGCAAAGCATTGAGTTTGTATTAGGAAAATAGGTAATGGGGAGAAGGATAGAGGGAGAAGTGTTTGTGGACATTTAATTAATTTTTTTTCCAAATTATAGCTGACTGGTAAGACGTCTGCGGGGAGTTTATTCCACATATGGCTAGTTCGACCGAGAAACGAATTTTCTCTGTAGTTCGTCGTACGATTCATTGGACAGTCGACAATGAACGGATGCGATCTGCTAAAATGGCGTGTAATACAGACATGCACTCGCGTCTCAGGGATGAGTTCGCTCATCTCAGCTAATCATTTACCGAGGTAATAACGGTAGGTTAGGTTAGGGGTGGCGAAGCTCAAAATGTTGAACTCCTCGCATAGACTGGCTGGTCCATTGCAATACCACATGTTCCTTCAGCGACGAGGATAAAACGCGTTAGTCCATATTGAAAACAATTTAACGCGCATAAGGTCCATAACCGTGATTTCTTTCAGATTCTCGAGTTCTGCTGTGCCTAAAATTTGTTTGCGATGCCTGGCCAATGCGGGGCATTTGCACAGGATATGTTTAACTGTTTCATCCGTATTCGGTTCATCACATCTTCTACAATTGGAATCAGAGATGAGTCCAATTGTTCTTGAGTGGAAAGCAATTTGGCAGTGTCCCGTGAGTAAAAGACATTCTCTTCTGTTAAGAGAAAGTAGGTAGCGAGTTCTTTTGAGGTCGTAACGCGGCCAGATTATTCTGATAATTCTGCTTGTACTTAACTCTCGCCATTTCCTGTTCACCATTGAAATACACTGACAATTACTTCTCGATCTTTAGTAATACATTGGGGGATCAATATGAACAAAGTTCCCTACCCCATCCGCACCCAGTTTTGCAAGCTCATCAGCCTCCTCGTTCTCGTCTACTCCCTTATGTCCTGGAACCCATATTAGAGAGACGAGGTTATTGCTGGATAGTTTTTGAAGATTCTCGTGGCACTCAAAGACGACTTTTGATTTAATACAAAAGCCTCTTAGAGCTTTTAGTGCAGCTTGGCTGTCGACGTAAAAGTTTATTATTCTCTTCGATTCTCCAAGAAACTGTAAGGCTGCCTTATTAATAGAAACTATTTCAGCCTGGAATATGCTACAGCTCAAAGGTAGATTAAAAGATTTTTGTATATCTCAGACGTCCGTAGTAAATCCCGCTCCCACTCCCGTCGATAGTGGTAGAAAAATATGAAAATATAGCTTGATACCATTCTGTTATTGATGAGCTTTAACGCACTCCTTTGCACCCGTTCCAGAAGCTTCACGATAGACGTTGAAGCAAATGACCAGATGTAGGAGTTGTATTCCATCTTCGTTCGGATATAGGCGGTATAAATAGTAAGATCAGATAGAGTGAAGTAATTCTTATGCCGTTTCAAGAAACCTTGAATTCTTCTTTCGACACTTGAAAAACATGTTGGTTCCAACGAACACCACATTGAATTTTTAATTCCTAGAACATCAAGAGTGTCTGATGCCTCAATAGCTATACCAGACAGATGACGCTAATTCCACAATCCGTCTGTGGGTCAACATACAACATTGAGTCCTAAGAGCAATAAAATCGACAATTTTCGCAAGACCCCACTCGGAGATCGCCGAAAGGTCATGATTGAGTGTGTCATTCATATTCTGCATCATAACTTCAACCTAAGCAAGGCTATGATTAAAGGATAAGGGATAATGAATTAAAAATGCATTTGTCATCTGCGAAAGAAAAGATTGGAAAAATAAGAAAAAGTGTAGGAGAAAGAACAGAACCTTGCGGTACCCCTGAATACAACCAAAACACATCCGATGACAACCCATCTATAACAACACGTATATTACGGTCTCTGAGAAAGCTCGATATAAATTGAGAGAAATCAACAACAAACGCAATAAGCTTCAAAACGAGTGCACTGTGCCACACACGATCGAACACCTTGGAAATATCTAGAGTAACCACTTTGTTTTCAGCAAATTGGTGAATAGAACGACTCCAACGTTCCAACAGGAACGCTAACGTCTCCCGTAGAACGACTACTACGAAGTCAATACTGTCGCTCGCACAAAAGGTGATTTGGACTCTATAATTCCAAGGTGGTGATTAACCATGCTCTCCATCACCTTGGAGAGTGCAGAGCAAGCTTGATTATTTCCATTTACGTCAAAACTGTTAAGCGATTTGTTTTTATAAATTTTGTTTGTCTTATTTAAGTAGATAATTTAAAGAAACTTATCAATTGGACCACTGTACTATACTCTGTATGTATAATTATTTAGTTTGAAAGTATGTATGAACAATTGTTGGTATTTTCCGTTTACTTGGCCGGTAACAAATAGTGAGTGAGTACGTCGTGTTACATACAACAACACACTGCAAAAACTACAAAAAAAAATCCAAACTTAATTAACGCTTAAGCAAGCCTTTTCCACTAATTAACGACTTTTCTTTAACTAAAAACAACAGCAGCAGCAGCAAAGATACATTACTTTTTGTTTAGTTGTTGTTGAGTTTTTAATGTTTTTTTGTTGTTGTTTATTCGTTTTTTCTTGCTATGTGTAGAGCGTTAACAATGCACGTTCCTTTAGTTTGTTGTTGCTATTTTTTTGTTTTTAATTTAATTTTTTTTATTATATTTTATGCAATTAGTGCCAAATGCGTGTCTGTCAAGTTATAAAGTATCTTTTGCTGTTTTGTTGTTGTTGTTATGTTTTTGTATTTCTTCTACTTCCCCTTTTTACCCTCGTCGTTTTTTTTTTTTTGTTGTTTTGTTTCGGTTTGGTTTGTGGCTGCTGATAAGTGTTTGTTTGTCTTCAAACTTCTTGGTGGGGCTTGCCTGCCTGCCAGCCTGACTGCATTAATGCCTGGCATTACTTACAGTCGAGTCTACTCTACTGCATCGAAGTTGCAGTTTGTTGTTGCATACGAATGCAAAAATTTACAGCAGCAGTAGCAGCAGTAACAACACCAATAACGAAACAACAACAAGGTGTATTAATTAACATTTAAACAATAATTAAATTATTCATAAACGTAGGTACAAAAAATAAAAATAACAACTAAACATGTTACGTGAATTGCTAAAAAGAAACTTAATTAAAAAAAAATATACCTATAATAATAATTAGTGAATAATGATTTTGTTGCTTTTCTGTAAATGATTATTTAGACAAATGGTTAAACAAAAAATAAGTACCGAGTAAATAAATAATTGTTGTTTTTCAGAGAATCTCAAAACCATAAATGGAAAATTACATTTTTAGAGGAAAATAGAGCGCCGAAACGGTCTATTTTCCTCTATGAAAGAGCTCGTTGGTCCGAGCTCAACGATTTCTTTCGTCATTTTGACTGGAAAATTTGTTTTCTCGACGACAACGTCGATGCCGCTGCAGGAATGGTATTATTATGCTTAGAAGGAAACTTTTTTATTCCAACGAATCATATTTCGGCTAAATCAAAACACAAGTGTTGGTTTAACGAGACGTGCAAAAACGCAGTCTGATACAGAGAGGAAGCGTTCAGTAATTGGCGTTTGAATAAGAACGTCGTTCTGAATCGCAAAAAGGCGAGAACCGAGTGTGCCAAAGTACTTAAACGCGAAAAGGTTCTATACGAACGGCGTATACGTGCGGAAAGTTCTTTCTGCTCCTTGGTGCAGTAAGATCTTTTGGTCGTTCGTTAAAAGAGTAAAGGATAATGCTAGTTCTTCTATTCCAACTCTTTTAAAGGTTGATAAGGCCAAACACTTCCCTGAAAGCGCTCAACCACTGCCTGTTCTCGAAAGGGTATCCTATACTATGCCTTTGATTTTTCTTTCGGCCCGGCAGTTAAAAGGGTTCTTGCGGATCTCAACGTAAGGAAGTCAACGTAAACAAGTCGCCGTATAGTATATCAGCACTGGTGCTAAAACAGTGCTATTCTACGTTGGTACGTCCATTGGTAAACCTTTTCAGCTCTTCGTACCGTGCGGTATTCTTCCCCTCATGCTGGAAGGTGGCCAATGTCCAGCCAATTCCTAAAAAGGGTGCGGCTAACAACCCTGAAAATTAAAGCCCAATCACAATTTGCTCTGCGCTCTCCACAGTAATGGAGACCATGGTTAACTACCATCTTGTGAAATATTTGGAGACCAATTTACTTTTAAGTGATCGACAGTATGGCTTCAGGAGCGGTCGACCTACGAAAGACCTGTTGACGTTTCTATCAGAACGTTGGAGCCGGTCACTCAACCACTTTGGTGAGGATATTGACAAGGCGTTCGATTGTGTGTGGCACGGGTCACTCGTGACTAAGCTAGTTGCTTTTGGTGTCGGTAATGTCTTCTCTCGCTTTATAACGAGTTTTCTCAGAGACCGCTCTATACGTGTTGTTTTAGATGGGGTCTCATCAAACGAGTTTCAGCTTAATTCAGGGGTACTGCCGGGTTATGTTCTTCTCCTACCCGTTTTATTATTTGTATTTATTACCAACTTGGTCAGACTTTTAATGATGACAGCACCATTTGTGCAGATGACAGCAACATTTGTCCTTCATTTTCGTTCGATCGCAGTCCAAATCTTTGGAGATAGAGGTCATACGGCAGAACATGAATGACACACTCAATCACAGAAAAAATTTAAAACGAATTTCAATCAACAAAAACGCGGATTCAATCAATTTTTTGATTGAAATTCCTCCAATTAAAAAAATTGTTATACCAATCATCAAATTGTAGGTGATTGATTGAAATTTTTTTCAATCAAACATTTTTTCGATTTTGATCAAAAATTTGATCAATTTTTTGTTTAAAATCAATCAAAATAATGATTCATTTAACAAATGAATTGTAAGCTTATGACTAAATTATCAAAAAATTCATCTTTTTTGCTTTCCAATATGTTGCCAACAATAAAAAAAAGTAAAGCCCGATTATTTTGTATATTTTTGAATTAATCTATTCAAATAAATTAAAGCGGAAAAAAAATCTGGTATGTTGAAAATTTGTAACAAAAAATAGCAAAAATTTTAATCAAAACATTGATTGACTCATTTAAATTTTGTTGATCAATACATTTAATTGAAAATTTTTAGCCAATAATTTTTTGTGTGATCAAGACCTTTCTACAATCTCCGAGTGGGGTCGCGCGAACAAGATCGATTTCAATGCACGCAAGACCCAATGTGGTATGTTAACCCACAGACGGGCTGTGGAATTAACATTGTAAGCTGTAGTTATGGATACACTTGATGTTCTGGGAATGAGAATACAGTGTGATGTCCGTTGGAATAATCACGTATTTCAAGTGTCGAAAGAGGCATTCAAATGTCTCGGTTTTCTGAATTTTTTTCACAATTACAATTACACCAGCTATATCCGGACGGAAATGGAATACAAATGTCATATATTGGCAGGGACTTCAGTGTCTATTCTGAAGCTTCTGGACCGTGTTCAGAGGAGGGCGGTGAAGCTTATCAATGACAGTAGTGTATCCAACTCTATTGATTCATTGGAGCATCGTCGGAATCGTGGGTTGTGTGACACTTTTCTATCGATATTACCATGGGAGGTGCTCATCTGAGATAATAAATATTCGTAATACTCGCTTATCTAGTAGAGAACATCCGTTTGAAGTTGATTTATTTCGCATTACAGAGAAAATTCGTTTTTTAGTCGAACGATTCGTATGTGGAACAAACTTCCCGCAGAAGTCTTCCCTGTTACTTTCAATTTAGTAAAACTGAAATCAAATATCTACAAACACTACTCCCTCTTTCCGCCTTGCCATACCCTATTTTACATATCAATACAATGCACTGCATGAGTAGGGGGTATCCCCGAACCAAAAATTTGCTCAGTTTTGTTTTATCTTTCTTAGTTTTAAAGATATCGCCATTATAAGTTTTAAATAAAAATCTGCTAAGTACGCAAACAGAACACTAAAAGTACTATATTTTGTTTGTGATCGTTCAAAAAGAACACAACCACTACAATGTGTTCGTCAACTCACAGGCATAAGGTTCGGTATTCTGTTTGCGTACACGTACACAACCACTAAAAAGATTTTATTGAATGTGTTCCTGGAACGGTACGTATAATAACATATTGTTTTTTTTCGAACACTGGTTATAGTTCTATCACCAAACAATACGGCATTACTTGGGGACTGTATGATAAACTCGACGACCTTAACTGATGATGTCTGTCATCCCACCGCTTTTCAGATATGCAGACTGTGTTCCAACTAGGGCTGTCAATCCCGAAATCCCGGGATTTTTGTCATAAAATGAATCCCGAATCCCGGGATTTTTAAGCTCAAATCCCGGGATTTTTAAGCTCAAATCCCGGGATTTTTGATATATTAAAAATGTATGAGAATTTATTTTTAAAAATACAACTTTGTTCAATTATTGTTACATTTACATCAACAAATTAAAACTAAAACTTTTTCTGAATTTTCAATGTAAATGGCCACGAATTTTGTTGAGCTGAGAATTCTACCCAGGCTTGCTGAATACTAGTCCAACGCACTAACCATTAAGCCACAGTCACGGAGCCCTTTGACCAAAGTTTGCAGGTTTTGGCGAAAATTTTCTAAAAACCAAAACTTTGACCGAAGGGCTCCACGGATAAATTTAATCCCATTGGCCTCAAATTTGTACCACATAAGTTTTAGGTCTAGGAGAATAAAAATTTTCCGGGACGTTTAAAATTGGAAGAAAAGCTTTTTTTATACAAAAAAATGCAAGTCTAATGTATTATATTATGACATTTCCCCTTTAAATGTTTTTATTATTTTAAATTTTCTTTAAATTAGTTTTAAAATTATACAGTGCAACAACCAAAATCGGAATGGGATGAAACCAAAGGCAAATAAAAGTTGTCATTTTCCATAACAAACCCCTCAAGTTTTTTTTTAGTTCATTGCTAAATATTTAATATTAATAATTACTTAAAAACTGCATAAGTGGCGTATACTTAATTTTTCAATTGCCTTTAAATAACAATAAGAATAATTAGAAATCATTTTATTTAATAATTTCGTTGTAGCGAAATCGACCCAAGGGTTTTTGTAGGAATCAAACCCACGACTCCCTGCTTAATAGGCTAGCACGCTACCAACTAACACACAGTATCCCCTTAATATGCACAATAAAATTGAAACATAAAGAGTCTACTATTTTTTTACTTTTATAATCAAAGAAATTTAATCTCGAAAAATCCCGGAATCCCAAACAATCCCGGGATCCCGAAAAATCCCGTGATCCCGAAAAATCCCGGGATTTCGATTTTCAAATCCCGAATCCCGGGATTTAAAAAACCGATCCCGTTTGACAGCCCTAGTTCCAACTATTCTCGGAAAGGGCGGCTCAAGCTGGTTTGGGAGTAAACATCAAAATGAAGAAATCAATGCATATAAACACGGCACGATTTCAACTTATGGACCAGATCATCGACGATGTTGAATGTTTTTGTTGCCTTGGGAACTTAATACCCAAAATCGGAGGCAGTAGAGAATATATTAAGAATAGATTATGTTAAGCAAAGCAAGCATATGACACGCTAAATAAATTCTGGAGGTTAAATAGCATTTTAATACGCACCAAAATTAAAGTTTTTAACACCAACGTCAAATCTGTTGCGAGACGTGGAATATGACAAAACGCGAAGTACAAATCCTGCACGCGTTTGTTAAACGCTGTCTAAGGCGATTACTGCAAATTTTCTGGCCTGAAACAATCTACAATATAAACTTATGGAACCGAACCTGCCAAACTCCAATAGAGTTCGATATTCGCTCCTGAAAATTTAAATGGCTGGGGCATTCGATTAGGCAACCTGCTAACAACATCACCAGACAGTCCATTAAATACAGGTAATGGTTATTTTTGGTGCATGGAGCTATTAGAGGAAAACCCTGCCCTTCTGTGTGCTTGTAACAAGTGCCGGCATTTAAATTAAAACCCAAACAAGTAAAAAAGTTAAATTCGGTCTTGCCGAATGTAGTGATATTGCAAAAAACTTTATTTAAAAGGAAATTACTTTTGAAAAAAAAAATTTCCGCGAAAAAAAATTTTGGTAAAAAAAATCCGCGATTTTTTTCTTTTTTTGTCAAAAAATATGTTCGTACTTGTTTAAATACCATTTGGTGTTCAATTATGTTCACATATGCCAACCAGAATTATTATGCCTAATTAAAGCATTTTGTATTTTTAGGTTATGTTGAATGTATTGAAATTTTTGAGGTGTGCTTACATTTTCGTTCATAACTTTTGAACCGCTGAACCGATATCGCTCAAATGCAATACCAAACTTCTCGGGAGAACTTCCAATACATATGTTAAGTTTCAGTCATCTCTGTGCAATATTTTGTCCGCGACAGCATTTTCCACAGACAGACAGACAGACAGACGGACATCGCTAGAATGTCTTAAAATCGATCGGGCATCATGAATATACATACTTTATGGGGTCCCAGATCAATATTTCGATGAGTTACAAACAGAATGACAAACTTATATATACCCTCTATCACTAAGTGGAGGGTATAAAAAAAAGAGATTGCCCCAAATGCCCTATGTCTTTAAAAATTTAACAGTTGCACCCAAAAAAAATTTTTAAACCGAATTTTTTTATTTGTGTCAACTCAATATTTGGTTGCTGCTACTTTATTTTGGCTGTGTCAACCGAATTTTGTGGTTGTTTCAAATAAAAGACAGTAATATTAACCGAATTCAGTTGTCACTACTGATATTCAATAGTGGCGACTTACATGCAAATGTCTCAACCGAGATTTTTGTTGCATCAACTAAATTTTAGTTAGAAATTAGCAAATTTGTTTTCTGTGTGCGCTTCACTTTTATTAATCCATATGAAAAAATAAAGTTATTCCTTTTAAATACTTACATAGAAAAATTAGACCGTTGAAAAACGTCTAAACTTTGTAGTGATTGAAATTAAAGTTGATTGTTTTTTTTTTAAAACACCCGGATTTTATCTATGAATCAGCTGCGATATTTTTTTTCGACAAGAATTTGTTAATCAACAAATTTGTATTTATTTATACAAATTTAACACAATTTTTAATATTTTTTTTTTTACTTTTCAACTAAACACTTTTTGCACACAATTACAAATTTGTATATTTTTTTTTTGAAATTATATATTTTTGTTGTTGTACGTATGTATGAATGTAGTTGTATTGTGTTTTAAACGCACGTTAATTGAGATGTTGTTTATTTGCTTTGATTTTCAGACAATAAAAATGTGAAACGTGAAAGATACAGTGGCTAGCAGCAGCAGTAAAAATAAATATGGTTGGTAACGTCACTCAACAACCAATTAACGGTAGAATGGGAGATCGTAAATTTTCGTAAGTATTTATCGTTTAAGCGATAACTGCTAATAATGTAGCCCACATGTATAACGAGAAATACAAGAAATTAAGGCGATTTTTTTTTTTTTTTTGTTAATTGTAATTGAATTATGTTTTTAAACACGTTGTTGTTTTTTTAACCCCAGCAAAATTGTTATTGTTTAAATAATTTTTTTTTTTTAAATTTCTTTTTTGTTTAAATTTTTTTTACTTAATCTTTTCATACACACTTATATTTGTTGTTTTCTTTTTGTGATGGATCACTAATGACTTTGAGTATGTTATAAAATAACAGATAATGACACTGACACTTTCAAAAACACTAAATGTCAATTTTAAAATATGTGTTGTTTTTTTTTTGTTTTAAATACTGCTTCTTATTTGTTTACATTTATTAAGAACTGCATTTAATTTGTTGTTGCTATTTTTGATAAATTCCACTTTATATGAATTCTTATTGGTATTTTTTTTTTAACTTTTTATCTCATAAAATTCTGTATTTTTTCTTTTTTCAAACAAAAAAAATTACCGTTAACTTTCGCTTAAACGTCCGTTGGCGCCGACTATACTTCGACGAATGAGTTTAATATTTCTATGAAAACATTTATGTTGCCAATGCAATTTTCATTCACTTTTTTTGTTAGTTTTATTAAAAGGAGAGTATAAAAAACAAACAAATAATTAAAGAGCAAGATATTTTGTTTGTGAGACCGGCTTTTTTTCCGGTGTATGTCTGTCTGTTCTCTTCCTCTCTCACAGATTGTAGTATTTCTTGTTGGGGGGATGTATTGTTTGTACTGTGTGCTGTCTACATTTCCACAGGGGTAATTGTAAGTATTCTGTTGGATATTTTCCAGTAAATATAATTGAACGTATTCATTCATTTACAAAAATAAACACCGTCTTATTATTGGATAATTTACCCCAATTTATTTAGTAAAAGGTCATTTGTATCAAGTACTTGTTTAGTTAAGAATGAGAAATTCTTATTCAAATTGACATAGAGATACGGCCCTGCAAGAAAAGTGTGTATCTCGATCCGAAATCGCCTATCCCGTGCCTAAAACGGGATATATCACTAAACTGTCACGTGACAGGTGAAAATTGGACTTATCACTAAACTGTCTCAAAATTACTTATCCCAAACCGGCGACAACAGGACACATCAAAATTTCTAAGTCCCGAAAAAAAAATCCCACAAGGGAAGTATCTCAACCCTTAAGAACCGATTTGTCTGAAACTTCAAACATATATGTATGTATGAAAGAGACGATTTAAAGGTTGAGGTGTCTCAGCTTATCGACCATAGGTTAGGTTGTAAGTGGCTGCACACGTAGACTCTGAGGTCCATTGTGATACCACGGGACAGTAATAGGTTTCCCTACTAGTCCCTGTCGTTAAACAAATTTGAGCTTCTTATGAAACTTTTTAGATATTGAATTTTGACATCCGACAAATCAGAAAGATCGTACAGCTCCCTAGATCCCAGAGAAGCAAGTCTCTAACTAGAAAGTGCCGGGCAATGGCAGATAAAGTGTTCGATAGTTTCCAACTCCTCTTCATCCATGCAACTCCGCAAAAGTCATTCGATGGCACATTTAACCGCTCTGCGTGCTTCCCTATAAGACAGTGTCCGGTAATTACAGCAACCACCGTCGAAATCTCTCCTCTTGGAAGCGATATCAGCTCATTTGTGCTCCCCTGATTAAGAGAAGGAAATCAGTCGTATTTTCTCACACGTCAATCCATTTGCCCATCTTGGATTAGTCTCCGTCGCTGAACAAAGCCGTAGATTTTGCTTGCAAGTTTCTAGAGGCATACCAACGCATTCCAATTCTGTTGGAACTTGTAAGGTAGTTCCTAGTCTTGCAAACTCATCGGCTTTGCAATTCCCTGGAATGTCTCTGTGCCCTGGGACCCATATGAGTCGTATGTTAAACTGCTTGGCCATCTCATTTAAAGACGTGCGGCAGTTAAGGGCAGATCTTGTTTTCAGAAACATTGAATCCAGGGACTTGATCGCGACTTGAATATCAGAATAGATGTTGACTGCGGTTGAAGACAAGACATTGCAGCTCAACCAGTCAGCCACTTCCTTTATTGCCAGCATCTCTATCTGGTAAACACTGCAATGATCTGGCAATCTCCGAGCCAGGTTCAATTCAAGCTCTTCCGAATAGACTCCAAAGCCCACTTGTTCGTACAGCCTCGATCCATCTGAGAAAAAATTTTTGGTGGTTCCACTTCCCGGAATGTCCCCCATCCAAGACTCCCTGAATGGTATCTTAGTAGTAAAGTGCCGCTCGAAAAGGCTCATAGAGGGAGCGCAGTCCACATTTTGTGGTATTGTTATCACCTTCAAGATCGCGCTATAGCCACAATCGCTGCTCCTTCATTGCAGCGTGCTATTATCGACCATATCATTGTTTAAAAATTTGGTTGCCCCCTTATGAAACATTGTGGATCGTCTTAAGCAAAAATAAGCAAAAATACGTCTTAAGCTAAAATATGTGTTGACTTAAATTTAATACTCTACTCATGAGGAAATCCCCATCAATATTTCAGGCAGAACTATATGCAATTCATATACCTGTAATCGAATATTTTCGTAGAAGAACAAACGGTTCTCATATATATATATAATGTCTGACAGTCAGGATGCACTAAAAGCTCTCATAGCCTATTTAATGACATCCGGACTGGTCACGAACTGTATTGAGTCAATATTTTTTTTACATTGAGCCAACACTTATATTTATGGAGTGCACTGTTTTGATATTAGGAAACTATGTTATGCAGAGGAGTAAAGAGGGGTTAGTGTGGATATTTGACTTGAATTATCTACATTAAAATATACTGGGAGACCTCTGCGGGAAGATTATTCCACATACAGCTAGTTCGACTGATAAACATACATTCTCTGTAATACGCTGTGCGATTAACTGGACAAACGACACCAAACGAAAATTCGTATCGGGCTCTAGGAATAAGTTCACTTATTTCAGCAGAACACTTTCCATGGTAATATCGATAGAACAGAGTCACACAACTCACATTCCGACGATTCTCCAAAGAGTCAATAGAGTTGGAATCCCTGTTGTCATTGATAAGCATCAACGCCCTCCTTCGCACATGGTCCAAAAGCTTCAAAATAGACTTTGAAGCTCCTGCCCATATATGGAAGTTGTATTCCATCTTCGGATGTAGGTGGTATAGTGAGGATATCGGATAAGGTGCATACCTCTTTCGACACTTAAAAACCATTCTTATTTCAACGGACACCACACTGAATTTTCATGTCCAGAACATCAAGTGTCAGACTCGTCGATACTTACACCACCCAACAGGTGACGCTGTTGATTCCACTTCCTGTGGGTCAACATACAACATTGAGTCTTGCGTGCATTAAACTTGACCCTACTCGCAAGACCCCACTAACAATAAGAGATTGTCAACAGGTCTTGATTAACTGTGTCATTCATAATCTGACTTTTGCCCCTAAACCTCAACAAGGCTTGGTCTACCATCAAAGGAAAATTAATGACAAATGTTGCTGTCATCTGCAAAAAAGTAGATAGGATTTGAAGATTGACTTAGAAGGTCATTAAGAAAAATAAGAAATAGGGTAGGAAAAAGAACAGAACCTTTCGGTATCCCTGATTGAAGCCGAAACTCATTAGATTAGAACCCATCTATAACAACACGTGTGGAACGATCTCTGAGAAAACTCGGAATAAATCGAGAGAAGTCATTACCGACACTAGAGGCATTAAGCTTGGATATGAGCGCACCGTGCCACACAGAATCAAATGGAAATATCCATCAATTAGAAATAACCAGAACAACCACCATACTCTCACCAAAATGGTGGATCGAATGACTCTAATGTTCCGAAAGGGACGCCAACAGATCCCCAGTAGAACGATTTCTCCGAAAACCATACTATCGATCGTTTAAAAGTAAGTAATCGTTTAAAAGTAAGTTAGGCTCCAGATACCCAACAAAATGGCAATTTACCATACTCTCCCTCACCCTCGAGAGCACTAAGCATGTTGCGATTGGGCGGTTATTATCTGGGTTATTAGCCGCATCTTTTTTAGGGATTTGCTGCATATTGGCAACCTTACAATATGATGGAAAGATTCCCGCCCGGAAAGGCAAGATAAAAAGGTTAGCCAATGGACGCGCCAACGTCGAAGGACACTGTTTCAGCACAAGTGCTGGTATACCATCCGGTCCCGGTGACTTATTTACGTTAAGATACGCAAGAACGCTTTTAACTGCACGAGCTCGGAAAAATACCTTGGGCATAGCATGGAATACCATCTCGAGTTCGGGCAGAGATTGATTGCTTTTCGGCAAGAAATAGTTTCTTGAAAAAAGGCCTTATCAAAATGACTTCTGTATTTGGACAAAATGGATCTCCGAATCCTTACATCGTACCTAACTGGACATTATAACCTACGTTACCAACTTGAGAAGAAAAATCTATCTGATACGGACAATTACAGATTCTGCGAGATGGAGGAGGAGACTGAAGACTTCAACATCTGGGAGGGACAATTAATATCTTTGAAAATAGGATCATTGACTTTATTAAAAGCATAGAAGAGCTAGCATTTTCTTTGACTCTTTTAACAAACGACCAAAAGCTCTTACTGCCCCGAGGAGCCGAAAGAACTATGCACGAAGTCGCTGTTCGCGATGCTCCATTTAGCTCGGTATCGAAACGACTTCTGTATTTGGACAAAAAATATCCCCGTATCCTTACGTCCTACCTAACTGGACATTGTAACCTACGTTACCAACTTAAGAAGAAAAATATATCTGATACGGACACTTGCAGATTCTGCGAGATGGAGGAGAAGACTGACGAGATGGAGGAGGAGACTGACGAGAAGGAGAAGGAGGCAGACGATATGGAGGAGGAGACTGAAGACTTCAACATCTGGGGGGACACTTAAAATCTTCGACTGACGTATGGAACTATTTGCCAAATAAGATTCTCGGCTTTATTAGAAGCCTGAAAATTTAGGTCACCCATTTTAGGCTGCACAATAGATCTTTCTGGTCACAGTGCATAGGGCCTCTTTAATATAATCTAGTATTATTAATTTTATAAAAAGCAGCTTGTTGTATTGTATAAAATCACCGGAAGGTTTTTTGAAACCATAAAGAAATCCCCAAATAAATTTATTTCTAAAAAAATAACTGAGCTACTTACATATACTTAATTTTATGGGTCTGAATTTACGAACATACAAACTAATTTCTAAATGAATTGGAATCATTGTTTCATTAATTCATTCATTGAAACAATATAAATTGTTTCTCCATACATCAGTGATACAATTTCCAATAGAGAAAATGAACCCTGAACACGTGTCAAATGAATATTTCTCTATTCCAAGGGTTTCTCTTTTTCAGTGTTAATAGTTTGTTTCAAATTCTAACAATCTCTTTCTCAGTTTATGTCAAAATTGTTACTTTTACTAAACTCAAATTAAGTTAAGGGTTGTTGTATTCCAAAAAAATAAAACAAATCTTGACTGTGTGTGACAAGAGGAAACTAAACTTCATTGGTTGTTTTGAAGAGGAAACTGACAACAATATTATAATAACAACAAAAGAGCCTACATAACGGAGGACAAAGGGATGCGCAAATAATAGCTCATAATGTGTAGGAGGAGCAAAAACAACTAAAGAGTAAATAAACAGTTATATACTAACTAATGTGTAAACTAAAGTATATAGGAGGTTTGGTGATGTTGACATTTAAGG
Organism: Pegoplata infirma; assembly: GCA_963921195.1. NCBI lineage: Eukaryota > Metazoa > Arthropoda > Insecta > Diptera > Anthomyiidae > Pegoplata > Pegoplata infirma. Next base: position 29,577,994 of record OY992540.1, on the reverse strand, counting down.
TGACAGGTAAAAAAACAGTTATGGGTGACAAAATAAACAGGTAGTTAATTAAAAAACAGAGAGACAAGGAGAGGGGTAGTATAGATTATGGTGGCTCTTTCTAAAAAGAATATTTTTTTATGTAATAAAATAACTTTCATCAATCATTCATTTAAGCTTTTAATTAATGACATACAAGTTCCAAAAGAAAAATAACAATAACTAAGGTCGATGTTTTTGAAATTAACCCTTCCGTAATGCACAAAGAACACTATAAATTTGGGGTGACTTTTTAACAAGGTTATCGTTGAATCAGCTTCAAAAATTGCTTTTCATGATTATGAAATTTTAACAATTGCATTTTATGCTTTGCTTTTTCAATCTGTGGTTTGACTTGTCTAATGACCTGCCAAAATGATGTAAACACTGTGATTCCATTATACACTAGCATATCATTCTACAAAAAAAATTTATTTTTTGCAATTCCCTTTTATGCCTTAATTTTTTACCTAGAAAAAAAGATATTCAAACAAAGAGCAATGTGTTGGTTTAACCAGACTTCCAGCGCAGCAGTCAGATCCAGACAGGAAGCTTTCAAAATTTGGCTTAATGATAAAAACAACAACAGGAAATGGAGAGAGTTAAGTACAAGCAGAATCCTCAGAACAATCTGGCCGCGTTACAACCTCAGAAGAACTCGCTGCCTACTTTCTCTCAACAGAAGGGAATGTCGTTTAATCACGGGAGTGGTCACAGGACACTGCCCAATTGCTTTCCACGCAAGAAGATGTGATGAACCGAAAACGGATAAAACAGTTGAACATATCCTGTGCAAATGTCCCGCATTGGCAAAGCAGAAATCGAGAATCTGGAAGAAAACGGATTTATGGACCTTTATGTCCGTTAAATTGTTTGAAACTAACGCGTTATATCCTCTTCGCTAAAGGAACATGCGGTATTGCTATGGACCAGCCGGTCTATGCGAGGAGTTCAATATTTTGAACTCCTAGAAACTCCTAACCTAACCATAAAAACTTCAATATTGAATTGCTACGCAAACAGGCGAGAACTGATTGTGCCAAAGTGCTTAGAGGTAAAAAGCTTCTGTAAGACCAGCGTATTTGCGCTTAATTTCTTTCTTCTCCACGGGACAGTAAGAGCTTCTTGTCGTTCGTTAAAAGAGTAGTTCTTCTATCACAACTTTTTTAAAGGATGACCAATCATTCACCGACCCGCTTGATAAGGCTAACCTGTTAGCTGAACTCTTTGCAAGAAATTTTCTCTTGTCGGATAGTAATCAACCACTGCCCGTGCTCGAAATAGTATCCTATTATATGCCTAAGATATTTTTTCGTGCACGAGCAGTTAAAATGGTTCTTGCGGAGACGTAAATAAGTCCCCGGGCTGGATGGCATATCAGCACTGGTGCTAAAACAGTGCTTTTCGACGCTAGCTCATGCATTGGCAAACTTGTTCAGCTTTTCGTATCGCGCGGGAGTCTCTTCCTAATGCTGGAAGGTTGATAATGTTCAACTAATCGTACCGCAAGGCTCTGTTCTTCTACTCTATTTCTTATTTTGATCAATGATCTTCGCAGTAAAACTTCCAATCCAATCTATTCTTTTGCAGATGACAGCAACATGTGTCATTCATTTTCTTTCGATCATAGGCCAATCCTCGTTGAAGTTGGGGGCAAAAGGGAGATTATGAATGGCAGATTATGAAGACCTTTTGGTAATATCTGATTAGGGTCAACCGAATTGAGTAGATTTCAATGCGCGCAAGACCCAATGTTGTATGCTGTCACACAGACGAAACAGCATTGTCATCTGTATTTATGGGTGGTATCAATATTGAGGAATCGGATACTCTTGATGTTCTGGGCATGAAAATTCATGTCCGATGTCCGTTAGAACAAACACGTTTTTCAGGTGTCGAAAGAGGCATTCAAGTATCTCCGATTTCTAAATCAGTGTAAGAAATACTTTACTCCATCCGATCTCCTCAATATTTATACAATCTACATTCGATCGAAAATGGAATATAACTCTCAAATATGGGTAGGAGCTTCAGAATCTATTTTAAAACTCTTTGACCGTGTTAGGAAGAGGGCTACGGCACTTATCAACGACAGTTGGTTATCCAACTCTATTGACTCATTGGAGCATTGTAGAAATGTGGGTTGTGTTATACTTTTCTATCAATACTTTCTAATATGGTAGTAAGAGTACTACTCTCCTAGTCAAATAAGACGATATGGGGGTTAAGACCGTCGCCTACGCGGACGACGTGGCCGTCGCAGTATCCGGAAAATATCCAGGAATACTGTCTGAACGCCTGGAGCTATCTCTTGAACTTCTTTCTGAATGGTGTTCAGATAGCGGTTTGGGGGTAAATGCAGGCAAAACTGATCTTGTTCTATTTTCGAATAGAAACAAGATTACCAGGTTCAACCCACCGAAAGGTGGACAGGTCCGATTGGATGGAGGGTCTCGACATTCCTGAGAAGACACTTGAGGTTTTTACTGATGGCTCCAAAATGGACGGCCGAGTGGGGGTGGCGTTTTTGTGAGTTAACTGGATTACAGGCTCTCATTTCGACTACCGGATCAGTGTAGCGTATTTCAAGCCGAGATCATGGCTATAAAACGGGTTGCGGATTGGTAAGGGTGCCAACGGATATCGCTCAGGGATATCTTTATTTTCACCGACAACCAAGCGGCTATCAAATCCCTAGCAGGTGCGACTACCACATCTAGAATTGTCCAAGAATGCCGGGCGTCTCTTAATGAGATGGCGAGACACTCAAATCTAGCACTCATTTGGGTGTCTGGACATATGGGTATAAATGGCAACAGTATTGCCGATGAATTAGCCAGGCATGGTACGACTCTTCTCTCTAATGAGATAGATCATACGCCTGGCATCCAGCTCATTGCGAGTAAAAGTCTGAACGAAAATTCACTTTTTCAGATAGCCAACGACAGATGGCGACGTTAATCCACGTGTTTAAGCACGAGGATGGTGTGGCCCTCATTTGATCGCTGGCGCACGGGTAAGATCATTCAACTGTCCCGGAACCAGCTACGCAACCTAGTTGCAGCCATTACGGGGCACAGTGCACGATTCGGCGCATATTCCAGTAAAATGGAAATTCCCCACAATGACTACTGTGTGGGATGTCAGGATGTGGATGAGATACGATAGCGCACTTTCTATGCTAATGTCCGGCATACGCCCATCGGAGAGCCAAACATTTTGGTAACCCGATACCGGCAGATTTGACATGTCTATCCGGCATGGACCTGAATAGGATAATCTCGTTCATCAGGGATTCTGAGCGTTTCAGCTAGGATCCCAGTGAGGCCACTTGATCATTACTATTTTCTTCACCTTTCTCTCTTCTCTCGCTATATTTTCTTTTTCTCATCTCTTTTATAGGTAACACAACGGGACCACATTTGTTGAAGGACCCAAGTGAGCTTTCCAAAAGGCGGCTGCCTATCTAACCTAACCTACTACCATGGGAGGTGTTCTGCAGAGATAAGGGTTTAATTCGTAATTGTCGCTTTTCTAGCAGATCACATCCGTTTTTGGTCGAATGTAAAGTAGATCGCACAACGCATTATAGGGAGAACTCGTTCATCATTCTGATATTCTTGATGTTCGCGGCATGCAAATTCAGTGTGATGTCCGTTGGAATAAGCACGTTTTTTAAGTGTCGAAGCATTCAACTGTCTCGGTTTTTGAAACCTGTGTAAGTAGTACTTCACCTGATCATCGACTCATTGGAGCATCGTCGGAATGTGGGTTGTGTGACTGTGTTCTATCGATATTACCATGGAAAGTGTTCTGTTGAGACAAGTGAACTTATCCCTAGAACCCGAGTGTTTGTTCGCAAAACTCGGTTGTCTAGTAGATAATCTTCCCGCAGAGGTCTTCCCAGTCTCTTTCAATGTAGATAAATTCAAGTAAAATGTCCACAGACACTACTCCCTCTTTTCTCCTCCTCATAACCTATTTTTCCTGATATCCTGATGCACTGCATTAATAGAGGCATCCCCGAAGTGTTGGTTCAACGTAAAAAAAAGAATATATAGTATTAAAAGTTTGACCAAGAAGGTCATTAAGTTAGGAATAGGGTAGGATAAAAAACGGAGTTCGTTGAATCTTATCAATGACAGTATGATACCCTGCTTTATTAACTCATTGGAGCATCTTCGGAATGAGGGTTGTGTTTCTTTGTTCTACCGATATTATAATGATATAGTGTATGTGCTCAGCTAAGATAGCCGAACACGAGTCTCAGAGATTGTTGGATCCAACAGAATTGTTGGATCCAAAAGAGCCAACAATTCGTTTCTCAGTCAAACTAGCTGTATGTGGAATAAACTGATCCATTTCTGTGGAACATAAAAAACTATTTAATGATTGATTTTTAAGAACCTTTCTTATCATGTAACTTTCATACATTTTCCCACCTCTTATCAGATAGTTATTTCTCACTGTGTATAAATAAGAAAAATATACTTTGTAAAATTGTTTTAAATTTATAAAAGAAAAATTATTTAGATATTTTACGTTTAATTGCATTTAAAATTAATGAGAACTCATTACATGTGTGTAGTTTTTCACAACTGTAGATTATTGTTTAACTTGAGCATTTCTTTTGCTTCGATGATTGTTCGGCTGCTTGGTTGGGTTGGATAAATGAAGGAATGAATGAACGAACGAACAAGTGAATACCTTACCAAATAATTGAATGGTTGGCCAAAAGTGGCAATGGTGGTACCTTATAATATTATATGTACACCATCATTTATCTTACTAATTTGCCACAATCTAATACATTAAATGATCATCATAAAGAACATTTCAATTAAAATAATTAACAACACAACATACATACACTCTCACTTATACAGGCGGTTGGATGAATAGACGAAGCACACTGGGTTGGACATTATAAAAAGTGGTTAAAAATCAGTATTAGGTTAAGTAGAAAAACTTTATACATCTGTAAAACTCCCCTAGGTTAGTTGGTAGAGTGCTAGTCTATGAAGCAGGGAGATCGCGGGATCGATTCTCACCCTTGGTCGATTTCGGTTGAAGACTCTGGGGGACACCTTCCCCTTGCGATAGATGTTATCAAATGTATTTATTATGATTCTTGCAATTATTTAATCCAATTAATCATTATTAAAACACGTTTTTTATATCCACGCCCACAAAAGGGGGCGGGTCAAACTTTTTTTTGAGTTTTGAGCTTCCTCAGACATAAAAATGTTGGATTTGCTTAGCAAAAGTACAAAAAACCCTGCAAAAAATGCCGTTTTTCTGAGTGTAGGTTTAGTTCTCCAAAGGTGGAACTTTTTTCCTCCTGGTCAGATTTTAACTATTTCCGAACTTAACCAGGCTATGACCATAAGATATATTCGTGCCAAACTTCCGAAGTCTACCTCTATTATTTTGGACTGTATCGTGTTCTCTACAGACGGACAGACGCACAGTGGACCAAATGTTGAATCTGGTGCGCAGTTGGTCGAAAAATTAAGTTTTTACAATATTGAATTAGTATCGCAAATATGATTGCACTATTCCTACCTTACTTAACGCTAATAAAATTTCTTTGTTTATTGCAAAAACACCATCGTAGTAGGCAGCCAAACATGAGTAATTAGTTTTTATAAAAAAAATCTTCAAGTTCTGTCTAGACGTGTTGATTGTTTAAACTGCTATTTTACGACCGTATTAAGGCAATTTATCAAATAATTTGTTATATTTTAACCTCAAGGAATGTATATTTGAAGCTGATTTGTGTTTTTGTTTGTAAAAAAACGTAAATTAAAAAGAGATTCCACAATGGAATTATTTTTCAAGCAAACTTGAATTTTGGTAATAAATTTAGGTACTAATCCCGCTAACTTCTATAGGGTTTTTACATGATTTCAAAAGAATAGATATTCAGCTCCAAAATAATAAAAAAAATTGGCTGCTGGTTTTTGCTGGTTTTTGTTTTTCAGTCGATCTAGCGATGTCCGTCCGTCTGTCTGTTTAAAACACGATAACTTTCAAACGGTAACTCTGTTGCTGCTGACGCTTGGCATATATATTATCAATTTTCCTAGTCAGGTTGGTATTGAATATCAGCTAAATCGGTCTAGTGGTTCAGAAGTTGTAAGCAAAAACCGTGAATTTCAGATTGGTGTATCTTGAATTTACGTTAAAAAAAAAACACCTTAACGCTTTAAATGACATTGATGAGCCACAAAAATATTTTGCTGCGTATTTTTGACATTCTCAAACATTTTTTAACCCAATGTAAAAATTTTACAAGCGAAAAAAAATTTTAGCTCAAAAAAAATTTTTCACTAAAAAAGTTTTTTTTTTTACCAAAATGAGTAAAAAATTTTTTTTTAACTCAAAATTAAATATTTCTTTTCTAAACTGTTTAAAAATCTTGTTTACGTTAAAAAAATTACTTTCTCTGCTTATTATTGGCTCTACTTTTCTTATATTTTATTATGACAATGTTTCAATAAGTGCCACGCCCCTTCAAATACCGCCCACATTTGGACTATATAGAAGCTCATCTCATTTTCCTTGTGCATTACAAATTTCATGTTTCTAGGTGCTCGCAAAGTGGAATTTTACTCTCTTGCACGCTAGATTAAGCATTTGGTCCACTGTGAGACGGACGGGCAGCGCTAGAATGTCTTAGAATCGATCACTGATCAATAATATCGGATTTTAATGATGTTAAAAGGGTGCATTATTAATTTTTCTATATCTCTTGAAATAACACCGTGAAACAAATTCAGGTTAGCAAAAGTTAGGTCGATTCTGAGAGTGAGGGGTGAAAATAGAGGCCAAATTAGAAGACCCGTATTGCGCCGTTTGTTTATGTTAGTTCTAATATTTTTTTAATCGACCTTCGAACTTTGCAGTCAAATGCCGATTTTCAGCATATTGTTTATATGGTTTTTTGGCTATAACTCGTCGACTAATTGATATTTTTCAATCTGTAAAAGCCAAATTATTGCTAGAGACCTGTCCAACAATTAATTTTTTTTAAAAAATTGATTTAGAAAATTTTTCTGGTGCTTGTGAAGTAAAATATTTTCAAAAAGCATGAAAATAACTTTTCCAACATCTTAACAAGTGTGAAAAGGACCGGCGATACTATGGATACTATTCTAAAATAGTTGAAAAAAAATTCTTAAATATAAAACAAGTAAGAAAGTTATAGTCGGTCAAGACCGACCATATGATACCCTACACTAGTGTTTTCCGGAAAATGGGTCCCACGTCCAAACATGGACCGATTGTATCTGCCTTTTGTTAGATCTTTATTTAGTGTAGAAAACACACACAGATCAATTTTAAGTGGAATTGGTTAATTTTTTTTGTCAATAGAACATTTTAACTGAATATCGGTCGAAATTTTTATATGGGGAACTAAGTCCAAAAATGGTCCAATTATATTCCGATTTGATAAGGTTGCTAAAGTACACGTTTAGCACCTAAAAATAAATTTTTTATCAAATATTTCCATTTTTATGAATTTTGAGGGAATTATGTGAATATCGGGAAGGTGGTTTGTATGGGGACTACCAGAAGGACTGACCCGATTCCTTTGAAATTTGGAATGGTGATTTGTGTATACAAAATTTGATTACTTGCTGAATTTCAAAGCGATATCTATTATAATACGGTTATTAGAGTCATTAAAGCCGAATCCAAAGGAGGCGTTTGTATGGGGGCTAGGTCTTAACATGGACCGATTTTCTCCAATTTCAATAGGCTTCGTCCTTGGGCCAAAAGATGCTTAAGTTTCAAATTTCAGGTCAATTGATTGAAAATTGCGACCTGTATCGTGCTTAAACCGATAGATGGACAGACGGACGGACGGACGGACGGACGGACGGACGGACAGACGGACGGACGGACGGACATCGCTAAATCGACTCAAAAAGTTATTCTGAGTCGATCGGTATACTTGAAGGTAGGTCTAGGACCAATATTTCGGGTAGTTACAAACATCAGCACAAACTCAATATACCCTGTACCACAGAGTGGTGTAGGGTATAAAGATAAGTATGATGAACTACACTCAAAAAAAAAAAGCATTAACTTAAACTTTGGAAAAATTTTCTTCAAAATTGTCCCACAATGTAGTTAATTTTAACTTAAAGTTTGAAATTTTCTTAACTGTTAGGAAAAAAAATAGTTCATGTACTGTGAAATAGTCCATTATTTTCCTCAAATGGAATTCCCTAATGCATGGAAGAAATTCTTACCGCCAAAGAAATTTTCCCTAAATATATGGAAAAAATCTTTATTTTTAAGACATATTCTTCATCTTCAGTTTTAGGACGTAATTTTCTACCAATTAGTTCATCATCTTAGATTTGAGGAAGTTTTTTCCACAATTTTAGTAAAATTTTTATAACTTGGCGATTTTTTTTAACATAAAACGGCGATATTTCGAAAACTAAGCCAGGTAGATCAAAATGGAGGCCACTTTTGGTTCTTTTATCCACATAGTCCTCTTCACATAAGTGGACCCCATGGGTACTAACTTTGGATTTAAAAAAGTTGGCATTCCCGAAAATTTTAAAATGCTCATATCTCATTAAATATTGCCAACACAACAAAAACGAGACCGCTAAGTACCTAAAAGCTCTCCGAGCAACAGTTTTAATGTTATCGAGTTTTTAAAATTCTCAAGACTCCAAGTGGACCCCTAAATTAACGTATCTCAAAAACTAAGCAAGGTAGAAAGGGAATTTTTAGGCACATACTCTGGTATGCAGTTTTTGTTTTCCAATATTCCAAATGTTCACTTTGTGGACTTTTCTTGTAGGATTACAAGAAAAACCAACGATAGATTTCAATTCTGATATCGAAATTGAATTCAGGATGTCAAAATACATAGAGATTAGTGGGTCTAGTTTCTGGGTCAGAACCCTTTTTTTTGTGGGCTGTGTAGTTAATATAAATTTAAAAAAACAAATAAATAACATCTGAAAAGTACGTTTTTAAAGGCTCCGACACAATGTCGGTGTACTCTGTACTACAGGGTACCATCTCTTAAAAAAGAGACGACATCATACAAAAAATGTGTGAGTGCGAATGAGAAAGGAACAAAATCCACTCTCTGGCACAGAATACTCCGTTATTGTGAATTCAGCTTAATACCCAATTCACATCTGAGCTGAAATCTCGTTCGAACGAGATTTCGATCATACGGTTGTGTGTAAAATGATACAGAACCACATGATCGAAATCTTGTTCGAACGAGATTTCACCTCAGGTGTGAATAGGCCTTAAGACATAACTTTTTTCACATTTTATGTCCTTTATCCCAGTGTGCGGAACTTAAATAGACCTTTTGAAAACAAACGCATTTGAGCACTCAATTAAGCGCAATATATAATTATTTTGTTTAACCAAAGTAAAGAGCAGCTATCAAAGATACAATAAGGAACTGACTGTCTAAAAATGCATATGAAGCATTCCCCATCGACTTTATTGCTACATAAAAACATAAATAGTATTAACTTGCAAACCATTGAAAGTTTAGTTTTACAAGAACTTTGTAAAAATAATTTAACAAAGTTTTTTTTGTAAATTAAAAAACAAACAAATGATTTTTTAAGACTCCGACACAATGTCGGAGTACTCTGTACTACACAGGTGCGGATCCACGGGGGGGGAAAATGGAAATTTCCCCCCCCAAACCGAATTCGAAAGAAGAAAAAAAGAAAAAAAAGGAAAAAAAGAAAGGAAAGAAAAGAAAAGAAAAGAAAAGAAAAGAAAAGAAAAGAAAAGAAAAGAAAAGAAAAGAAAAGAAAAGAAAAGAAAAGAAAAGAGGGGAAAAGAAAAGAAAGGAAAAAAGGAAAGAAGAAAAATGGAGAGGAAAAAAGCAAAAGAAAATAATCTCAAAATTTTTTTGATGAAAAATTTTTCTTAAAGAGAAATGTCTCAAATGTTAGATTTTTCTATATGAAAATATTTGAGAATTTTTTTATAGGAAAAATTTGAGAATTTTTCATTATAAAAAAATTGAGAATTTTCCTACAGAAATAACTGAAAATTTTTCTATAGGAAAAACATTAAATTTTTTTTTGGAAAATCTCGAAATATTTAAAATTTTGTTTAGAAAAAATACGATAATTTTTGTAGACGAAAAATTTGGGAATTTTTCTAGACGAAAAATTTAGAAATTTTTCTGTAGGAAAAAATCTGCGAATTTTTGTACAGGAAGAGAATTTTGATACGAAAAATCTAACAATTTTTCTAAAGGAATCAGAGAATTTTTTTATTGGAAAAGTCTGAGAATTTTTCTTTAGAAAAAATATGAGAATTTTCTATAGAGAAAATCTGATAATTCTTCTTTCGAAAAAATCTGAGAAGATGAGTAAAAAGTAAATGAAATTATATGAACATTTTTTCTATTAAAAATGCTCAAGAATCTCTAAATTTTTCTATAGGAAGAATGTTTTTGAATCCTAATAGGAAAAAAAGTCTCGGAATCTTTAAACTTTTTTGGAAAATCAAGAAAATTCTCTTAATGGAAAACTTGAGAATTTTTGTATAAAAAAAATTTATTAGAATCTAAGACTTTTTCTATAGCCAAATTACGCAGAATCTGGGACTTTTTAATAGGAAAAATGTTTCGGAATCTTAGATTTTTTATTTAAAAATATCACAGAATCAAAGACTTTTTCTTTAGGACAAATGTCTCAGACACTGAGTTAATATCTCAGAATCTAAAATTATTTCTACTTGAAATATGTCTCAGAATCTAAGACTTTTTAATAATAAAAGCTTAAATCTTTGGCTAAGATAAAAAATCTCAGACTTTTTCGATAGGAAAAATACATACCTCAGAATTTGTGAGTTTTTATAGAAAAAATTTTCTATAATCTGAGACTCAGAATATGAGACCTTTTATACAGAAAAAAACCTAGAATCTGAGATTTTAGGAAAATGTCCCAGAATCTAAGAAAGTATCTTAAATCCTGAGATTTTTTTCCATTTGAAAAATGTCTCAGAATCTATTTCTGTCGGACAATGTCTGAGACTCAAAATCTGAGACTCCTTCTATAGGAAAAATGTCTCGGAAGCTGAGGTCTGTTCTGTAGGAAAAATGTTTCAAAATCTTTTTTTGTGTGAAAAATTTCTTCGATTCTCAGACTTTTTAATAAAAAATATGTCTTAGAAAATGTTGAGAATCTTAGACTTTTTCTAAGGAAAAGTTTCTCACCTTTACTTTTTCTTTAGAAAACTTTCTCATAATCTAGGAAATTGACTCAAAAACTTTTTAAAGGCTCTAATGTATTGAATTTTTCTTATCTCGGGTACTTTCTGATTTTAGTTTTTCAAAACCTACAAATTTTGGTGAAGAAATAACGTTTCGGTGGAAAAATAGAATAGAAAAACATATTTCAGAACCTTAGAAGTTTTCTATGGTGAAAAAAGTCACTAAATCTAATCGAAATTTTTTCTTCTAAAATAGGAATTTTTGGTGGGAAAATTTTTTCTGAACATTTTCTATGTGTATCTGAATATAAAAAATTTTGAATAAAAAATAAAACTTTTCTGTAGTAAAATTGCTCAGAACCTCAAAATTTGTCTATAGGGATAATGTCCCAGATTCATAAACTTTTTCTTTAAGCAAATGACTCTAAAAAATTTAAAAATCATGAAAGTTTTTTTGAATTAAATATGTCGCAAATGAACATTTTTTTTGAGAATCTGGGTCTTTTGCTGAGAACTTTTTGAGGAGACGTTTTTTTAATTTTCCTAAATTGTAAAATCTTTTTTACGGGAATATATTTTTAAAAATTAGAAATATTTCCACAGAAAAAATCATAATAAACAAGTGGAAAACATTAAAAAACCCTTAACTAATGATTCAAATCCAACCTAAGGTTCCCTACAAAAAAAAAAAAAATTTGAGTGAAAAAAAAAAATTTTTGAATAAAAAAAAATTTTCCCCCCCCAAACTCAAGTGCTGGATCCGCGCCTGGTACTACAGAATACCATCTCTAAAAATAGAGACGACATCATACAAAAAATGTGTAAGTGCGAAAGAGTAAGGAACAAAATCCACTCTCTTGCACAGAGTACTCTGTCATTGTGAATTCAGCTTTATGAAGAAAATTTCAAAGATTTTTGCTACCCAATTCACATTGCACGCAAAAAAACAGTTACACTTTTGAGCCAAGTTTTTGTGTAAAATACTTACCAAGTGCTCTTGCGTAATTTAGCTATTTTTTAGAACAAAAACTTGGTTAAATTACTCAAAAAACTTTGTGGGTTGTATTTTACACAAAATGTTGGCTAATACGTGTAAGTGTTTTTTGCGTGTGGTACGATATGAATTTTGTACAGCGGAATAGTTGCAAAAGAATGCCTTATATGTATGTTTGTATAAAGAAAATATTACTGTTGAGGATGACGACGATGGTGGTTGAGTTTTGAGATGAGCGAGAAAACAAAGTCCTTCCTAATTATAATTAAACATGCTAACAAATAAGCATGGTAAGCATTAAATACATTATTGAAACAGCACAACCAGGAAAAAAAAGACTCTTAGAAAATAAAAACGCATTATTTTGATTCATTCACGTGTATAGAAGATGCACAATGGAACAAAACGAACAAAAAATATATAAATGTAATGAAATACATATGAATTGTACATTCGAGTCTACAAGTTGATTGCCAGTTATTCAAAAAGAAGTGAAAAAATGACTATCCCACCCATAAATATATACACATCATCCCGTTCATCTTTGACTGACTGCAATCGACGTTATGAAAATTGAAACATTTAAAAATTAATTCCAACTCAAGTACGAGTGCGATTTTGATGGCAAATACACGTGCCAGCATATAATCAGGCTCAGGGATGTTAAATGGGGTTTTCAATTTTGTACCAACTTTCAAAAAAAATTGTACTTTTTGGACCCTCACGGTACCATTTTTTTTTTAAAGTAATAAAAACTTTACTAAAACAAATGAGAGGGTAAATTCGGTTGTACTAAATCTTGTATACCCCCCCCCCCCCCCCCCTCAGAATTCTAGTATTTTTCGACAGGAAAAATGTATTTGAGTGTGTAAAAAAAATGTATCAATATCTTAGAATTCTTCCAAAGATAAAAGGTGTCAAAATCTGCGATTAATATAATCTTCATAAATTGTCTATAAATAACTGACTGATTCTTCTGTGGAAAATTCTGAGACTTTGTTTGGTAAAAGAGAGTAAGATTTTTTTCTCAAGTGTCTAATTGTTTCAAAACTAAAAAAAGTGTCTCATTTAATGTGTAAATCGGTCTAGCATTAGTACTTTTGTGAGAATTTGTTTAAAGTAAAGAAAAATGTTGGGGTCTTTTTCCGATATTTCGATGAGTTATAAAGAAATTGGAAATTTTAAAATTGTACCAAATGAGTCGCGGTAGTACCACGGTACTTTTGAAGGTCAAAATGTACCAAAAAAAGTACAATTGTACCAACTTTAACATCCCTGATCAGGCTCATCACTTGATTACATTTTTTTTTTGTAAATTTTTTTTGTCATCCTAGAGTTTGAAATGGATAAAAGAGAATATTATTTTTTGGAGTTATAAAACAATTGTATGCAATTTTTTTAATACGTTTTTTCAATTAAGCAGTAACCACCATCCATCCCCCTTCGGCATTGTAAAGCACCACGGAAGAAACAAGCAATTAATTTAGGCACTAATTAAATGGATTTTTAAAATGTTGTTTAATTCTGGAAAGACTTGTGCAATTTACTTCGGAAGATGCAAGGGATGTATCAAATTAATTACAGCCATGGAGTAATTAATTGTCAATTAAAGCAACAATTTTGTTAGTGCCAGATTAATGGATGTGTTTGTTTGTCATTTCCGACTTTTCTTGCAGTGCATTTTGTAAGCGATCTGGCAACCCTAATAAATCACACAGCTCAGAGTGGCCAAGAATTTTCATTTCCGTTTGAACAGCGTGCCAATCATAGAAAATAGTAGAAGTAAAATAGAAAAAATTAAATGCAAAAAATCTCTGATTCTGAGACATTCTTTCTATAAACAATTCTCTGGTTCTGAGACATTTTTTCTATAAAAAAATGTTCAGACTCTGAGACATTTTTTCTATAAAAAAATGTTCAGACTCTGAGACATTTTTTCTATAAAAAAATGTTCAGATTCTGAGACATTTTTTCTATAAAAAATGTTCAAATTCTGAGACATTTTTTCTATAAAAAAATGTTCAGAATCTGAGACATTTTTTCTATAAAAAAATGTTCAGATTCTGAGACATTTTTTCTATAAAAAATGTTCAGATTCTGAGACATTTTTTCTATAAAAAATGTTCAGATTCTGAGACATTTTTTCTATAAAAAATGTTCAGATTCTGAGACATTTTTTCTATAAAAAAATGTTCAGAATCTGAGACATTTTTTCTATAAAAAAATGTTCAGAATCTGAGACATTTTTTTTAAGAAAAATTCTCAGATTCTGAGACATTTTTTCTATAGAAAAATTATTAGATTCTGAGACATTTTTTCTATAGAAAAATTCTCAGATGCTGAGACATTTCGTCTAGAGAAAAATTCTCAGATTCTGAGACATTTTTTCTATAGAAAAATTCTCAGATTCTGAGACATTTTTTCTATAGAAAAATTCTGAGATTTTTTCTATAGAAAAATTCTTGAGATTTTTTATTTATTTAAAAATGTCTCAGAATCTGAGACATTTTTTCTAGAATTTTTTTGTAGAAAATAGTTCTCAGGGAATGCCAAGTACAGATAAGCAAAAAGTCGGGTAGGAGTCTGTCCAATATCCTAGAGTTATCAAGAAGATATTAACCCAATATAAAACCAAATTGTATATTTTTAAAGATAATTTATTCGAATTATATAAAACATAAATTCATTTTAGTTAATGCAATAATAACAAATTATAAAATTTAAATTTTTTAAATTAAAAAAAGTATAAACACCCCTTTTATTTGGTGCATTTCTTTGAACTTCTCTAAATTTTTCAACTTGAATCCTCATCTTCATCGCCTTCCATTTCATCGTCATCATCTGAGCCATCAACTAACATGCTAAGAAATTCTTGTTGATTTTCACTAATTAAATTTAATAAAGCTGGATTTGCTTCCCCCACACGTTGTATAGCTGCATCTATTAGTTCGGGATTTTGTTGTAGGGCGCTACGTAATCTTTGAAACATTGGATCACCACGAAATACTTCAAAGGGTGTCATGGATAAATCTGCATCGGTATCAGAATAACTATCACCTTCTGGTGTTGAGGGAGAAGTAGGAATGCCTTCGATTAGGTATTCAATAGCACGTTCGGGATTATTAAAACTAGCTGCTAATGCACGACGTACTTCTGGCTCCGGATAACCCATGCTCACAATGTTGTTTACTAATTCATCTGTTTTACTACTTGCAACTGGAGCTGGTCCGGTTGGTGTTTTAAATTCTTTGTCTGATGATGCTGCTATAGCTGTTGGAGACTCTTCAGCCTTTATGGGTTTTTCTTCTTTTGGTTTAATTTTATCAACATCTGTCACTTTTGGTACTTCCTCCAGAGGCTGTTTTAGTATCATTATTACCAAAAATTTCTTTACATCAATGTTGTATGCATTTAGTTTATCTTCATTGCATAGAATCCTACCGGCATAAATGAGTTTCTGCAATTCTGGTTTCACACCAATTTCTGGATACATTGATAATTCTTTCTTCAACTCGTACACCGTTTGTGTATCTTCAATGTCAATCACTAGGGATTTTTGGTTCAGCATTTTAATTTGTAATTTCATTGTTAATTTCTTTGGATTTTTTCTTAAAATTTAATTAATTTCACAATCGATTTAGAGAATAAATATAAAAACCTGCGTGCAAATTCCCATACACACACACACAAACAATTCAAATGCATGTTTTTTGACATTTCAGCACGTTTTGTTATTCTTATTAGTGATGTGTTTGTAGAGTATTTATGCACAAGTACTCGACTACTCTACTCTTGTGGTGAGTTTTAAAAGAAATCGAAATTCGAAAATGTCAAAATCCTTTTGCGGTGTTATTAAAATAAATTTAAAATTTAATAATTATTTGTTAATTTTAACGTAATATGGAGTTCACACTAGCGACCTTAAACAAGTTGTTTAACAAAACACCAGTAGCAGAATAAAAACGTAATGGACACAGAACAAAGACTTTTTTAGGCCATGTTCACACTACAAGAACTTACCATGGTAAGTTGAGATGATTTTGCAATTTTTCTTTATGCTAGTACAATTTGAGATGATTTTGTAAATCACTATGTGATTTTGTTCAAAGGAAAATCACATAGTGATTTTAAAATCACGCTAGTCTGTATACAGTATTAAACATCTCACTCTTGAACACTTCAAAACAGCAAGTGTGAATTATACGGCGTTCACACTTGCTGTTTTGAAGTGTTTAAGAGTGAGATGTTTAAAAAAGTCTTTGTTCTGTATCCATTACGTTTTTATTCTGTTACTGGTGTTTTGTTAAACAACTTGTTTAAAGTCGCTAGTGTGAACTCCATATTACTCAACTTAGGTCGGATTACTCAATGAAAAGTTAGCTGCTAACTGCCGATTTAACGGAGCCTTATGTCAAAATTTTATGAAAAAGTTAAATTTAACGGAGAGTTATTTTATAATACGGCGTTCACACTTGCTGTTTTGAAGTGTTCAAGAGTGAGATGTTTAAAAAAGTCTTTGTTCTTTGTCCATTACATTTTTATTCTGCTACTAGTGTTTTGTTGAACAACTTGTTTAAGGTCGCTAGTGTGAATGCCATATAACGGAGCATTGAGTAATCCAGCCTTACAGTTTTAAACCGTTTTTGGCAATTATTTTTAGCATTGTCCGTCAATATACTGTAATAGATTAAAGAAAGTGCTAAAAATATTGCTGCTAAAAACGATTTTAAACTGTACGTGTGAATAGGGTATTAAAGAATAAATTATTTTTGAGAATTATTTATTTATGTTCAATGTACATTAAACATAATTCTCATTTTTTATTTAAAACTTATATGGAGTTCACACTATCGACTTTAAACAAGTTGTTTAACAAAACACCAGTAACAGAATAAAAACGTAATGGATACAGAACAAAGACTTTTTTAAACATCTCACTTTTAAACACTTCAAAACAGCAAGTGTGAACGCCGTATTATACCCTATTCACACTTACAGTTTTAAAGCGTTTTTAGCAATTATTTTTAGCATTTTCTGTCAATATACTGTAATAGAATAAAGAAAGTGCTAAAAATATTGCTGCTAAAAACGATTTAAAACTGTACGTGTAAATAGAGTATAAGCTATCAATAGGATTCTTTTACGTGCGTTTATTTTAGTTTTATTTTAACAACTAAAGTTCTTTAATACCCTATTCACACTTATACTGTATACAGACTAGCGTGATTTTAAAATCACTATGTGATTTTCCTTTGAACAAAATCACATAGTGATTTACAAAATCATCTCAGATTGTACTAGCATAAAGAAAAATTGCAAAATCATCTCAACTTACCATGGTAAGTAATTGTAGTGTGAACATGGCTTTAGGCTGGATTACTCAATGCTCCGTTATAAAATAACTCTCCGTTAAATTTAACTTTTTCATACAAATTTTGACATAAGACTCCGTTAAATCGGCAGTTAGCAGCTAACTTTTCATTGAGTAATCCGCCCTTACAGTTTTAAACCGTTTTTAGCAGCAATATTTTTAGCACTTTCTTTATGCTATTACAGTATATTGACAGAAAATGTTAAAAATAATTGCTAAAAACGATTTAAAACTGTACGACTTAAAACTCACACGTACAGTTTTAAATCGTTTTAGCAGCAATGTTTTTAACACTTTCTTTATTCTATTACAGTATATTGTAGGGTTTCTAAATTCCCGGACTTTTTCAATTCCCAGGAAATCGTTTTAAAAAAATTGTATTCCCGGGAATTCCCGGGAATTTTTTGAATAAAACAAATTCTGAATCTTATCATATGTAAAATATTATTTTTCAAAATATAGCCACATTTATCTTTTTAATACACCCTCAGATGTTTTATTTTTTAAAATAGTTTTCTTTACTTCTATTTTATACTGTATACAGACTAGCGTGATTTTAAAATCACCATGTGATTTTCCTTTGAACAAAATCACATAGTGATTTTCAAAATCATCTCAAATTGTACTAGCATAAAGAAAAATTGCAAAATCATCTCAACTTACCATGGTAAGTTCTTGTAGTGTGAACATGGCCTTAAACTTAGAAAATTCACAAAAATCTAATTTTTGTAGAAGTATTGGAGCTTGGGTTAACGTATTTGAAAACGCTGTGAAAATGGGTTAACGCTGTGAAAATACTACATACAGAATGTTGTTTTTTTTTCACGAATTTATGTTTTTTTCAAATGTATGAGTTTGTAAAAGCGTTTTGGTAAATTCGAATAATGCTGACCAGTCATAATCAGCATTTTATTTGAAAGATGCATTTCGAAAAACTTTCGAATTACTTAAATAACCGTTTCAAATATCAGTCTTTAAATTTAAATATTCATCTTTAAAATTTTTTTTTTAATTTTAGGCTAGAAAGCTGGTTTGTTTAATCATAAAAAATGGTATTAAAAAGGGTAATTTGATAATTTTTTTTTAAAAAAGTTATTGACAAATTCTCGAAATTTCCCGATGAAAAAATCCCGGGATTTTAAGAAAAAATTTTCCCGGGAATTCCCGGAAACTTTTTCCCGAATAGAAACCCTAGTATATTGACAGAAAATGCTAAAAATAATTGCTGAAAACGGTTTAAAACTGCAAGTGTGAATAGGGTATAATACCCTATTCACACGTACAGTTTTAAATCGTTTTTAGCAGCAATATTTTTAGCACTTTCTTTATTCTATTACAGTATATTGACAGTAAATGCTAAAAATAATGGATAAAAACGATTTAAAACTGTAAGTGTGAATATGGTATAATACCCTATTCACACGTACAGTTTTAAATCGTTTTTAGCAGCAACATTTTTAGCACTTTCTTTATTCTATTACAGTATATTGACAGAAAATGCTAAAAATAATTGCTAAAAACGGGGGGTGGTAATTATGTAACTTGATAGTCGTCAATCGTATCGTTTCCATCGTTATTCCATTACCATATAGTGTCAGTTTAAGGTAATAGAATAATGAGCTAACAATGACGATTGATGATTATCAAGTTACATAATTAGCCCCCTGTTTAAAACTGTAAGTGTGAACAGGGTATTATACTTCAAAGAGTTTTTGATAAGAGTTATAATAAATAAAAGTTTTTTTTATTTCTGTTATTTTGAACGGATATTTATATAAATCATTTCAAACTGTTATTTTTAATTTTTATTTGAAAAAATATTTTTGAACAGTTATACCCTATTCACACGTACAGTTTTAAATCGTTTTTAGCAGCAATATTTTTAGCACTTTCTTTATGCTATTACAGTATATTGACAGAAAATGCTAAAAATAATTGCTAAAAACGATTTAAAACTGCAAGTGTGAATAGGGTATTAAATTCGATTTTTTTAATAAATCTCATAACTGTTATGGTCTCTGATTATAATTGAAATTTTTTTAAATATATTATAATTCGATTTTTTTAAGTTCATACATTAAAAATTTAAAAAGTTCACAACTTTTAACAGAACTTCGCAAATCTTTACAATCGCGTGGATTTGTATAGCCGAAGTGCTAAAAATCCCATTTAAAAAAAAAAAATACTGAAAATTTTAAAAATCCCAAACATTAAAAAAATCACTCCCGGGAAAAATATATCGAAATCGGGATTGTGAAAATTTTTCTTTAATATCGAATCCCGGGATTCAGAAAAACCAATCCCGATGGGAAGACCTAGTTAACACCGTTAACAGGGACAGACAGCAGACAAACATCGCTAATACCATATTCACATTGGCATGTTTAAATTTAAACATGTGTTTCCCCATACATTCAAAACAAAACATCGTTTAATTTTAAACATCTCGAAAACATCTCCAAAACATTTCCAAAACATCTCGGAAACACGAAATAACAACCCTGTGTTAAGTTGTCATGAAAAAAACAGCCGCTGCTAAACGAAGCAAAAGAGAAGCGGATGCTTTTTTAAACTACTGGCAATGCGAACACTTTCGTTTAATTTTAAACACAAAAGTTAAACGATGTTTTAAACATTGTATGCGAATATGGTATAATACCAAATTCGTATTCATTTTTTTTAAACATGTTTAATAACTTAAACATGTTTATGTTCCTTAAAAAGTTTAAATTTAAACACGTTTAAGTGGTTAAACATGTTTAAAAAAATAAATGCGAATTTGGTATAAGTCGACACAAAAAATGATTCTGTGTCGATTGGTATGTCTTGCTTTTCCTTATTAAAAATGAAAAAATTTGGCAAAACATCTCAAACAGTTTTTTTGCCATAACAAGAAAATACACTTTATAAAGATTTATTTCCACAAACAAAAAATAAATATTTTTAACCCAAAAATATATATGATTTTGTGTATTTTTTTTTTAATTCAAATTTACCACTAAAATAAATGAAGGAATAACATTCATTAATGGGACTTTTGGTATGAATTTCATTTCAGCTGCTTACAAAATTTTAACTTATCACTCCTTTGGGAAATTCACAACAAAACCCTTTTACTCCTACTTGATGAAGAGTGTTTTTAGAAAAGAAAATCACAATAACAAACACTGATTTATTGCAGTTGGTCACTTTCTATAATAGCAAGACGTGACTTACGACCAGCCACATATTAGTGTTTTCTTTAACCAAACGAAAAAGTGTGAGAAAACCCTTTTTTTCCTATTAAAAGAGAATGCAATAGTTTTGTTCATGGGGAATAGAAACATTAATTACCATATTAGATACTAGCTAAAAACAAAAAAATAATGGGTATAATGAATATTTTAGAAATTAAGATAAATGTGTTCATTAAATAAAGAAAATTGTTAAAAGAAAATGTTTTTATATTTTTTCAAATTTAAAACATTACAAAAAATAACGACCCTTTTAGTTTTTATCAGTTGTTTATTTTTTAACATTTCAGGAATTCAAAAAAATTTTAGCTGTTGAAAGATTTATTTCTTAACTTTTAAAAAACGGAAATTAGTTACTTTTCACTAAGAAATTAAAAAAAAAATATTTTAAACTTTAAACCGGAAATCAAAAGCAGTTTATTTAGCACGTGCTTTATTGAATTCCTTTTTTTTTGTACAAAATTTCTTTTACCGTGTGTGTAAGTTGAAAACCATTATTGGGAAAGAGTGTGAATCAATATGAAATATGTTTATAACGTGTGTTAGATTTGTATCTGGAATCACTTTACAATGCTTCAACACCCATATTAGATGCTCATAATAAAAGTGCGGTATTAAATACTATTAATATAATGACTTTTTTAGAAATATCTAATAACCGATGATTGAAAATAAAATCGAAAATGTTTCATGGCGTAACTGTATGCCAACAACCCTTAATAGACTTTGTGTTTTTCAACAGAAGCTTAAAATTATTTAATCATTTCTTGATTAACTTTTTGCTACAGCATGATCTATAGGGCAACGGTGTTTATTTTGTATTTTTTTTAGCACCAGTTGATATTTTCCGATTTGCAATAGGAATCTTGGAATTACAATTGATCTGTAAATGGTGTTTAAGGTCTGAGACCAGAATACTTTGAGATGTAATATCAATATTTTGAAGGCAGTATTGTCTCGGAAACTCGAATCATAACCTAAATTTTGCATTTTTTTTTATTTGCTAACCTGTGTGGTGCTTCACGAAAAGCACCAAAGCGCTCTATTTTTGTCTATGAAAAGGCTCGCTTAACTTCGGATTCAATAACCAAGATTTTGGATAGTTATCCAGACAGTGAGGTTGTAGTTGCCGGGGACTGCAATGTCTATAACTCAACTTGGCTCTCTCATTCCAGCTATACAACACCAGAGGGCCAGTATGTAGAGTTGTTTGCCGAACATAATCACCTCTCACAGCTGGTTCATGGACCAACACGCATTCTGTGTGACGATGGCGGTGAATCATTTAATTGGAAACTCTGTTTTTTAGACGGGAACATTGAAGCAGCCGCGGAAATGTTTATCTTTGCCTTCCTTAAATATTGGAAGTGTAGATGTTGAAGAATCAGATGCTCTTGATGTTCTGGGTATGAAAATACAGTGTGATGTCCGTTGGAATAAACATGTTTTTGAAGTATCGAAAGAAGCATTCAAGTGTTTAGGCTTTCTTAAACGGTGTAGAAAATACTTCACTCCATCCGATCTTCTTCGAATCTACACGACTTATATACGACCTAAAATGGAATACAACTCCCACGTATGGGCTGGTGCGTCAAAATCTTACCTGGATCTTCTTGATCGAGTTGAGAAAAGAGCAAAAATGCTCATAGGGGACGACAGCGTTTCTACATCCATTGATTCGCTTGAACATCGACGAAATGTGGGTTGTGTAGTTCTCTTCTACCGATACTTTTATGGGAAATGTTACGCGGAGATAAGCAACCTTATTCCGGTAGTACGTATATTTACCCGTAGTACTCGCTTATCGAATAGGGCACACCCTTTCGTTATTGACTGGTCAGTTGATCGTACTACACATTACAGAGAAAATTCATTTTTCGGCCCATCAATTCGTATGTGGAATAAACTACCAGCTAAAGTATTTCCTGCTATTTTCGATATTCATAAATTTAAGACAAACAACCATAGACACTACTCCCTCTTTCCTCCCTCCTAACCTTATTTTCCTTCCACCAACACAATGCATTGCATTTATAGGGGACATCCCCTGAATGTTGGTCAAACAAAAAAAAAATAAAAAATTAGTACTGGTTTAATCAGACGTGCAGGAGTGCAGTCAAATCCAGAGAGGATACGTTCAGTAATTGGCGTAATTACAAGAAACAGGCGAGAAACGAATGTGCCAGATTACTCAGACCTTGAAAAGCTTTTTTACGAACAACGTCTGAGTGTTAAGGTACTTGCTGATCCGCGGGGTCAGTAAGACCGTTTGCTCATTCCTTAAAAGGATGAAGGACAATACTAGTTCATCTATTCTAACACTTATAATGAATTACCAAGTATACACGGACCCGGTTTTTAAAGCCAACCTTTTCGCTGAAATGTTTGCACTGCCTCAAAAGGGCATCCTTTACTATGCCCAAGATATTTTTTCGAGCACGTGCAGTTCAAAATGTTATTGAAGATCTTAACATAAATAAGACCACTTATCTTAACATAAAATAGACTCTCATCCTTTGGTAAACCTATTTTGCTACTCGTACCGGGTAGGAGTTTTTGCCTCATGTTAGAACGTGGCCAACGTCGACCCATACCCAAAAAGGGTGGGACTACGAACCCGGAGAATTACCGCCCGATAGCAGTTTGCTCTACACTGTCTAATGGAGAGCATGGTTAATCACCATTTCGGGGGTACCTGCAAGGTTCTGTTATTTTTCCTACACTTTTACTTTTTTTTCTTAACGACCTTCTTAGTCAAACCTTAAATCCTATCTTTTCTTTCGCAGATGATAGCAACATTTGTCATTCCTTTTCCTTTTATCACAGACCGTAGCTTCAACCTCAGAAGCTATGAGGCACAACATGAGTGACACACTCAATCACCTTTGAGCGATCTTCAAGTGGTGTCTTCCGAATAGGGTAGATTGTAATGCTTGTAAGGCCCAACGTTGTATGTGGACCCACAGACTGATTGTGACATCAGCGTCTTTAGTATCCAGTTTAAGTTTTACCTCTTTCGTCGGTAAAGAGTGTCGACTATGATTTGGCGGGAAAGTGCCATTAAGGTGCATCCGTCGGCATAGGATACCAGTTCTCCCGTTGGGGTGGTGCCGGCAGTTGAGATAGGTAGAAGTTAAACAAGATCAAAAAGATCTACACCCTGCGGGACTCCTTGATTAATCTACGGGATGTCGACTTTTTGTTACTAAACTCTCCAATCGACCGTTTCAAAGGCTTTTGACAGGTCTAGCGCAACCATCACTGTGCGCTCACATGGCTTACTCTGATTCAGTCCACGGCTGTGTGGAAATGTCAGTTACAGTTATTTATGTGCTACGGTGCTTTCAGAATATGTGCTGATTTGCTACTGCTTGTAGGTGCTGTGAGGATGGGGCGAAGAAATACCTCAAAAGTCTTCACGACTGCTGACAGAAAGGGGATTGGCCTATAAGATTCTCTTTTGTTAGCGAGTTTCCCGGGTTTTAGAATCGGGACCACCCTACCCACCTTCCAGACCTCGGGTAAAACTACAGTGGTTAATGTTAAATACTTTGATCATATACTCTACTTCCGGCACGTCCTGTGCTTAAGCATTAGCCTAGGAATTCCGTCGGGGCCTAGCACCAGTATTTCGAATTAATGTGATACGAATTAATACTTTAATGCTCTGCATCCATACATGAACCCTTTGCACATTTTTTTTTTTTTTTTGATAAATTTTGATTTTTAAAATTTTAAAGCATTAAATATGCTGACAAAAAATACAACGAAGAGACAATAGAATCAGCGTTTTGGAAAAAATGTTAACGAATTTGGGAACCAGTAAGTTTTTTTGAATGGAATACTGATTTAAAATTGAATTATGGTACTTACAACGAAATCAATATGTACCAAAACAATTTGCCGTTCACAATACAAAAAAAAAAACGTCAGTCACTGACACGTGTTATCAGGCCTGCAAACTTTGGTCAACCAAGATAAGTAAAAAAATAAAATGATTATATTTTAAAGGATATTTTCCTATAAATAAATTTTATGTTATCTAGTGATAATTATCGATATTTTGGCTTTCATAATAAAAATCATAATCATATAAAGTTAAAACGATTAAGGATATTCTAAACAATATATCCCCTTTTGTAGAGAACGTTAATGTTTCAGTTAATAAAATCTTGGCACATACTATGTATTCTAAAAGTTTCTAGCATTTACTATTTTTCAGTGCATGAATTTTGTTCACAATACTCGCACATATTCATAAATAAAAATAGTAATTTCGTGTGAGTTTTCTTTAACCAACCCCTAATTAAAAAAGGTCGATTCCAGTTATTTTTTTAGCAGGGATTGTTTTTTTAATGAATGCAGTGGTTTGTCGACGACAAACAAACTGTTAAATAAAATTAATGTCTAAATTCGGATTAAACGCCTGACTCTGCAGGACCAGTTTATTTTTTTCTTTTAAGAATGTGACAAATGCATATTTATAAAACATAAAAAAAAATCATTTCAATAATGCATACGCTCTATTGTGTATCTTAGTAAAATTTCACCCTATTTATTGAAAACTTTTGTTCAGGAAATGTAATGATTATAATGCTATTAATGATATGTGGTCAGATGAAGAAATGTTTTAAGTAAAATATATGTACATATAAATTGACCGGAGGGGCAGATGATAAGAAATAATCATAAAGTTAAACACACTATCTAAAAATAGATGAATTATGTAGATGATTTCACTGTCCGACAAAAAGAAAAAAGTCGTTAAACACGAACTAGATGATATACGTTCGGAAGTATAGACTAAATACAGTAAAACTGTATTCAAAGTTTTTCATATCGCGATCCTGTTTCCTTTCAAAAAGGACTTTGAAATTTTTGAGGATTAAGTTTTTGTAAAATATTTTTACTTATCCTAAGAAGCCACTTTTGATGGCAAATGAAAAAGGAGAATCTCCGCTAATTTTTCCATTTTATTATTTTGACTTATCAGGAAAATGGTGGTAAATAATGTCCTTTCAAAACTTTATCCTTCAATATCATTTAAAATTTTTAACAACATATTTTGATAAAGTTTTTAAAGGATATCATTCACATTTTTATACCCTCCAACTACAGTATGGGATAAAGTTTTTAAAGGATATCATTCATATTTTTATACCCTCCAACTACAGTATGGGGGTATACTCACTTTGTCATTCCGTGTGTAACGCATCGAAATATCGGTCGGGGACCCCATAAAGTATATATATTATTGATCAGTGATCGATTCTAAGACATTATAGCGAAGTCCGTCTGTCCGTCCGTCTGTAGTTAACACGATGCAGTTCAAAATAAAAGAGCTAGGCTCCCGACATTTGGCACGAATATGTCTTATGTTCCTAGGCAGGTTAAGTTCGTAAATGAGCAAAATCGGACCAAGGGGGAAAAAGTTCCCCCTTGAAGAACTAAACCAACATCTGAAAAATACCACTTTTTTACATGATTTTTTGTGTTTTTGTTTAACAAATGCCACATTTTAATGCTACAAGAAGTGCAAAGTCCTGCATTTGGACCCAGAGAATTAGAAAACGTCGTTTGTTCGGTCCGCCCCCCCCCCCCCCCTTTTATGGGCGTGGAACGTTTTTTTTTTAATAATGACAAACTTGTATTTCTTTAGTGCAAAAAGCATAAGAATGGATTTTTAAACAAATATTCGAGAGGAAATCCCCCCCCCCCCCCATTACCACTACCGACCCCCCCCACCAAAAACAAGAAAACGCCCCTGCAATATTTTTTTATTTTTTTTGCATGTTAAAAGATTCGGCACAGCCGAATTTAACACTTGTTTTTTCCTGAAATGGCAAAATGAAAAAATTGGCGAAGATGCTCCTCTTTCATTTGGCATCAACAGTGACATTAAAAGACAAGTACAAATATTTTATAAAGTGTATTTTTTTTAACTTTAAAGTCATTTTAAACGGAAACAGGATCACGAATTGAAGAACTGTAAATGCAGTTATACTCCATTTGATCTCTACATTCAGACGTATATCATCCGGTACATGCTTAATATTTAAAAAATCGGTAACCTAAGTATTCATTCTATTTTGAAATATATAATTAAAACCAACTGGCTATATAGCCTTCTAAAACTAATGATGGCTTTTAACCTTCTTTTTTTCCGGTTCGTGGTTTTCAAAACAGCATTTTTCGCTAACTGGGTGCAGCCTCTGGAGGACTCACAACCACTCTAACCTAACCTGCGTGCAGACGCCATTGGGTTTGGATCCCTTAGGTCCAGACGCAGTTGAGTATCTTAAGGATTTTTGTTCGTTTCGCTCCACCTTGCTTAGTTTTTAAGATTCAGGAAGTTAGGTGCCAAGCAGGGTCTTAAGAATCTTAAAAACGGGATAACTTAAAAACTAGTACTCGGAGAGCTTTACTTGGCAGTCGTGTTCTACGTGTTAAGAGCTACAAAAATGATTTTGGATTTTTTGTCGTGTCGGAAATATTTACCGAGATATGTGAATTTTTAAGTTATTGGGAGCCAAAATTGTTAGGTTTAAAATTATGATCCATTGTGGTCCACACATGTGAAGAGGACCGGCTAAGAACCAAAAACTCCCTCCATTTTGATCTACCTAATTTGGTTTTCGGGATATCTCCATTTTAAGTTTTTTGAAAAAATATTTTTCCCCAAGTTATGAAAAATTTACTAACCCCCTGTTTTTCCTAAAATCGTGTCGAGTATCTCTAGATTTCAAAACTACTCGCGTGCTTGAAATTAGAGATGGACACATAAGCAGATAGTGCGTGATTCACGCGTGATCACGTGTGAATGTGACTGAACTCAATTTTACTCACGTGATCAAGTGTGTTTTAAAAAAAATTGCGTGACTGAGTGGGCATGAGTAAGATTTTTGCGTAAGTAAGTGTGCGTGAGACAATTTGTTTGTGTGAATTTGCGTGTTTTCTTTTCTCTTCATATTTTCTTTTGTCCCGAAAAAAGCAAACACAAGAAGAAAAGTTATACCCTATTCACACTTACAGTTTTAAATCGTTTTTAGCAATTATTTTTAGCATTTTCTGTCAATATACTGTAATAGCATAAAGAAGGTGCTAAAAACGATTTTAAACTGTACGTGTGAATAGGGTATTAAATTCGACTTGGCCGAATCCATTAATACCCTTCACAATGCCCTTATTAAGTGATAGTAAATTTTCTAAAGTAAAAAAATACTTAACAATTTTGAATTAGAAATATTTTATTTTGATAAAAAAAAAAACTTTTTATAACAAAAAAAAATTGACTAAATTTTTTTTGAATGTAATTTTTTTTTTGTGCTTAATACCCTGTTCACACGTACTACTAAAACCCGTTTTTAGCACTTTGCTTATTCTATTACCGTTAGTGTCCGACCGAACGTTCGGGTTCGGTTACGGAGTTCGGTAAAATGTGGCGTTCGGCCACTGTTCGGTGTTCGGCCAAATTTTGGCCGAACTTTACCGAACACCGAACTTTTGTTTGTATTGCTTTTTATCGTCTTAAAACTAAGCCATACTAACAGTGCAGCTACTTTACACCTCAAATCAGACTATTGTTAAAAAGAAATATATTTTTTTTCCCAAAAAAATCAACTTGAGCCATATTTTTTCACTTTTTTTTAAGTATACAAAAGTACAAAATATTTATTTTTTTCTATAAATTAGAACAACTAAGAAAAAACACTTTTTTAGTTGTTTTTTTCATAATTACATGCAAAAACCACTTTTTTTTAAATAAAAAAAGAAGTTCGGTTACGGGTTCGGGTTCGGCCGAACTTTGCAAAATTGACCGAAGTTCGGGTTCGGGTACGGGTTCGGTCTGAAAAAGTGAGTTCGGTCGGACACTAATTACCGTATATTGACAGATAATGTTGCTAAAAACCGTTTTTAGCAACATTTTCTGTCAATTTACTGTAATAGAATAAAGAAAGTGCTAAAAATATTGTGGCTAAAAACGGTTTTTAGCTGTACGTGAGGAAGTGGGCTAATCACATAAAACGAAAACGATAGACGATGAATAAACGACATCAAAATACATATCGTTTTGAAGGGAAATTTGAAAGTTTTTCTTTATTAAATTACACTGTGCTACACCAAAAATATGCAGGGGTTCTCATATAAAAAATCGGGTTGGTTGGAGTCCATAGAGTACTGATATACTCATAGTTTTTCTGGATCACTTCGTTAAGTACGTTTTTTATTGGCAAATGTGTTGGAAAACGGAAATTCTTAAATTACAATTTTAAAAAATTATTACTTTGTTAGTTTGCAACCGATTTTCAATTTTATGGATTTGTTTTAAAGGAATAGGTCTTACCTTTCAAACAAAACAAAAATATTAAAAATCGATCAAGAATTGGCTGAGCTACGATCGCTTAAGTTAAAGAAAACCGAATTTTTTGAAAAATTTGTCATATTCTTTACACTCTAAGTTGAAAGTGAATCATTAAACATTTTTTTTGAATTTTTTGTAAAAAAGTATAGTAAAGTGGCTTTCCAAAACACAAAAAAAAATAACAATCGGTTAAAAAATGAATGAGTTATGCTAAGTTTTGTGATAGGACATTTTTAATTTTTTTCAGAAACGCTTGTAATTCAAGCATTATTCATAAATCTTGTTACTAGTAGTAATTTTATGCGCATATGAATATAAACTAGAGATGGGAATGTAATTAGATTTGTGCGTGATTCGCACATGATCAGAAGTGAGCGTGATTCAAAATTAATTTTACTCACGTGGTTGTTAGTGAGTGTCAGTGTGAGTGGAATAAAAAAATGGGCGTGTCAGTTACTTCCAAATCCTATTTATAATTTTTTGGGTTTGTTTAAAAAATATCAGTGTTAATTCTTAAACAAAAAAATATTGAGAATAGGTAAAAAACAGGCTAAGGTGCGCTTGTTTAAGTAAAAAACCTTTTTTGAAGAGTTATACCTGCAACATTTTTATGACAGAAAAAGCTGTGCGCTTGCAAACATGTGGGATCATTTGATGGAAATTTTACCTGTTTATAAATATTCATGTGAGGCATTCCACACCAAATGTTCAGTTAGAAAAAAATTGTGTACCAAAATTTTTCAATGGGTCCCGGGTAAAAAAGTTTTTTATATAACTAGGGTGAGATTTCCATGCAAATGCATGTTTTTTGTCGAAAGCCTAAAAACGATATCGACCAATTATCTTTCCGAGTCAAGAGATCTGCATTAAATGGCATCGATTTGTTTTCGCATATTTTGCATATTTTGGTGAAAATACATATTTTTGCATATTTTGATTTTAAATGCATATATTGTGCATATTTCGAACTTTTAAGTGCATATTATTGCATATTTTGGCATAAATTAGCAAAAACACAAATTGAAATTAATTTTTTTCAAAAACTATTTTAAATTTTAAAAATTTATTTTGAAAATCAGAAAAATTACTTTTTTTCTTCTTAATTTTTTTTATAGATTTTCTTAATTTTTAAAAAAATCTTGCTAGACAAACATCTAATCTATAAAAAAAAATTACAAAAAAAACAAAAGTGGCCGGATTTTTTATAAATTGACTTTTTTTTTTTTTTTTAAAAATGGAAAATTTCAGAACGGGTTCTGAAAATTTTCCAAAAAAATTTTAATCGATAGCCGATACAAAACTATACAAGAATGTACATTTTTGAGATTCGTACATGTACATTTTTTTAGATTCGTTTTTATTTGATATATATTTAAACAAGGCAACTTGACACAAACTTGACCATTTTTCCAATATTTGACCACGCCTCCTAAGCCCAGTTTTTGAAAAATTGAACAACCAAAAACGTAATTTTCTTAGCTCCATATATGAGGCATTCCACACCAAATGTTGAGCAAAAAAAAAAGTTGTGTCGTGTCAATATGAAATCATTTTCAAAGTATTCGCTCTTAGGGTACTATTAAATAACAAAAATAAAATTTAAGTTTTTTCAAAAAGTGGGCCTTGTCGGCGTGGTCAAAAATTGAAAATATCTAACTTTTTTGCCTGAGCATCTTTACTTCAATATTTATGCAAATTAAATGAAACACAGTAAAGTCTTAAAGACAAAAGCTGTTTATAGATTTTTGAATGGGCTATAAATTAAATGGGCTATCAATAAAAGCTGAAAGGGCTATCAATAAAAGCTAAGAAAATAAAAATTGAACATTTTCAGAAGAAGTTCTAAATTTTTTAAAATTAAACTTAAACTTTATTTATCAAAAAACATGCCGCAATTTTATTTGTTTTTTATTTTTTTAAAAAAAGTTAAAGGAATTTTCTCTCTGATCTGAAATTTTTAGAGATGTGTTTTGCCTTGTTTTCGAAAAATCAAAATTCAAAAATTGCAACACGCTTATTTTATACAATAACACCGCTCTACAAATCTGAGGTTTGTCGCTGCGTTTTGGATGAAACCAAAAAAAGTTGATAGGGTTTGGTGCCCCAATTCCAAAACGGTCACTCAAATTTTTCTATCACGTCACAATTTTGAGAAAATCGCGGTTAAAGTGTCAAAAAATGCCCATTTTGACCATTTTTGAACGCCTATAAAATAAGATCCTGACATGCAAATGACTTGGTATTAAGCTCATTCGAAAGTGTGTAATTTTTTCTTTCAGACAAGATCAAATCTTCTTGGAATTTAATTTTCTAAAATGGTAAAAAAATCATTAGCCACAAGTGCTATAAATCTAAAATTTACGTATGAATTTGTATGGAAATTTGTTAAAAAAACACTGTGTAAATAAACTAAATATTGAAAAATGGAAGGTTTTTTGCTAATGATTTTTTTACTATTTTAGAAAATTAAATTTTTAGAAAATTTTATCTTATCTTTAAGAGAAAATTACAGGCTTTCGAATGAGCTTTATACCAAGTCATTTGCATGTCAGGATCTTATTTTATAAGCTGTTAAAAGGGGTCAAAAATGCCCTTTTTCGGCACTTTAACCGCGAATTACTCAAAATCCTGACGTGATAGACAAATTTTGGCTCCGGATTTGGAATCAGCGCAACAGACACTATCCAAATCACTAACCAGAATCCAATACGCATTTTCTTGTTGAGCTGTGTAATGGTATTTAAAACGTGTGCGTATGAGTAATATCAATACTTAAAAAATATTTTAAGAGGCGATGGTAGCGTGAGTGAGTTTTTAATAACGATTACGCACGCTTATGAAAGAAAAAATGTAGTCACGCACGATATTTTGTTTTGCTCACGCTCATTCACGCACACGTGAGTAGAAAAAAATAAGTTACGGTCACGATGTTCACGTTAGCGTGAGTAAAATAAAATATCGTGCTTGAATATTTTTTTTCTTTCATTAGCGTGTGTGATCGTGAATAAATACTCAGGCAAAAAAGTTTGATATTTTTAATATTTGACCACGCCTACAAGGCCCACTTTTTGAAAAAAACTTAAATTTTATTTTTGTTATTTATTAGTACCCTAAGAGCGAATACTTTGCAAATGATATCCCATTGAAACCACTATGGTTTTTCTGTAGTGGAACAGTTGGTGTGGAATGCCTCACATGGCTATCCATACAACCCATTTAAAAATTTACGGTTCACATGTTTTTTTTTCGCTGAACATTTGGTGTGGAATGCCTCATACGTATATTTATAAACAGGTAAAATTACCATCAAATGATCCCACAATTTTACCAATTTCGTTTCAAAAATGTCAAATGTTTTTTGTCATAAAATTGTTGCAGGTATAACTCTTCAAAAAAGGTTTTTTACTTAAACAAGCGCACCTTACAACCGATTCACAATATTTTTTTGTTTAAGAAGTAACACTGATATTTTTTAAACAAACCCAAAAAATTATAAATAGGATTTGGAAGTAACTGACCACTGATGCCAACTTTTTTTGACAAAAACCCGCTAAATCGGGGAAAAAAATCTCCAGAAAACACCAAATTCAAAAACAGAAAATAAATTTAGCTATTTAATAGCTAAATATCATGAAATTTGATATGTAACGGTTTTTTGAAAAAAATGTAACCATTTTTTTTTAAATAATGTATGTATTAGCTATTAAAACAGTTTTAATGTTATAAAACGAGAGTTTTTTTAAAAAAGCAAGTAGAGATGCGGGCGTGACACGAATTTTTCGTGATTCACGCGTGATCGTGAGTGAAATTTATTTCACTATTATAGCAAAAATATTTTCCTACGTGAGCGTGCGTGAGTAACTTTTGTTTCGTGACTTTGCGTGATTGTTTTGTGCTGCTTGAAACAGAAAACAAGTAAAAAAAATCGTCATTATATTGAATTTAAAGGGTAATTAATACAAAATTGTGAATTGTGCGTAAGTGTGTGTATGCAATATTTTTATTCGTGACCGTGCGTGAGTCAAAATTCACTCACGCGCCCATCTCTAAAAGCAAGTTTAAAAATTACAGAATCGAATACACCTGTTTTGGGCATAGCCAAATATTCGGCAAAATTGTTACTATTCAGTCGAAACCAAAGCCGAATATTAAAAATAAGTATTTATGTAGGAAAAACAAGGTAAATTGGACTTACAAGGGAAGTCTCCCTCTTTCACCCTCCAATCTTCATGAAATTTGGATACGTATTTTTTTTAGCGGCCTAAACTCAAAGGTATATTAAAGACCTACTCTTAGTGCCAAAAAAGTTAATATTTTTCGACTAATTAACAAAAATGTCCTAAAATTTTGCTACTTTACTCAATATGACGAAAAGCTGTGCGTGCAGTTTTGGCCAAGGGAAGTCTCCCTTGTGTCACCCGGGGATCATTATGGAATTGGATTTATTTTGTAGAGCAAAAAAAAAAAAAAATAAAGGGACACGTATTTTTTTTAGCGGTCCAAGGCTATGTTTCGGGGGTGCAAATGAAGAATAAAAACGCAGGAAACGATTAAAAACTAATATTTTTTACCATTTTCGCTCTACAAGTCCGCTCATCAAAACTGCTCTTTAATAAAAACAAAAAAATTAAAAGTGTGAAACATTTTTAGTTTTTTTTTATTGTTAAGTTGCAGCTGGTAAAAATAGCTAGATTTCCCGCTGCCCGCTAAATCTCTTTTTTTCCCGCTAGACGCAAAATAAAAACGCTAGTTTTAGCGGGAAAAACACCAAATTGGCAACAGTGTAACTGACACGCCCATTTTTTGATTCCACTCACACTGACACTCACTAACAACCACGTGAGTAAAATTAATTTTCAATCACGCTCACTTCTGATCATGTGTGAATCACGCACAAATCTAATTACGTTCCCATCTCTAGTTTATATGCATATGCGCGTAAAATTAATACTAGTAACAAGATTTATGAATAATGCTTGAATTACAAGCGTTTCTGAAAAAATTTAAAAATGCCCTATCACAAAACTTAGCATAACTCATTCATTTTAAAGCCGATTGTTATGTTTTTTGGTGTTTTGGAAAGCCACTTTACTATACTTTTTTACAAAAAATTCAAAAAAATTCTTTAATGATGCACTTTCAACTTAGAGTGTAAAGAATATGAAAAATTTTTCAAAAAATACGTTTTTTTTTTACTTAAGCGATCGTAGCTCAGCCAATTCTTGATCGATTTTTAATATTTTTGTTTTGTTTGAAAGGTAAGACCTATACCTTTAAAACAAATCCATAAAATCGAAAATCGGTTGCAAACTAACAAAGTAATAATTTTTTAAAATTGTAATTTAAGAATTTCCGTTTTTCAACACATTTGCCAATAAAAAACGTACTTAACGAAGTGATCCAGAAAAACTATGAGTATATTAGTACTCTATGGACTCCAACCAACCCGAATTATCATATGAGAACCCCTGCATAAATTATTTTTGGTCTTTTGTAGCACAGTGTTATTAAAGAGTGTTGTATAATCCAGAAACATTAAAAAAATTGGAAATATTTTGATTAGTTTAGCAACAAGGCTCCAAAAATCGACGATGGTTAACTATTGTTTTACGTGATCACAGTCCAGGGTATAAAACTTTATTCGAGTATAAATTTTTTTTAGTGATAAAATATTTTTGAGTGGCAAAAATACTTAATTTGACTAAACTTTAAATTTTTTCCCAAAAAAAAGCAAGAAAATTTAGGAAAATTTGTCAAAACTTCAAATTTTGCTAAAAAAATTTTTTTTGTATAAATAAGTTATTTGAGTGTGAGTCAACGTGAGTATGAAGTAGAGGTGAGCACGGGTCACGTGATTGGCAACTAATCACGGATTAGCTCAGAAAAAATATATTTTTTTTCAAAAAAAATAATAGCGGTTCTCACCCTTGATAGAAAACAAGAAAAGAATCGGAGAATTGAAGAAAGCAAGAAAATGTTTGACAGATACAACGACAAAACACATGGTGGCTTGTTTTTCTCATTTTCTTGGTTTCGTCTTTTCTACATAAAAAATTTCTTCGACTTGATGCTTGAGTAAGTTGTAGAGATGAGCGATATTTTCATACCGGTGATTTAATCACCGTGATTCAAAAATCACTGGTAACTGCAGTTATCAAATATCTTAAATCACTGCTACTTGCAATATCGTTCTTTTCTGTTATACACACATTAACTAACATTTTAACAGTTGCTGTGTGCAGTGAAGCAAGCCGATGCAAAATTTTCGGCGGCGGCTGAAGAGCAAAAATTTTCGGCGGCGGCGGCGTTTCGGCTGCGCGCCACGTTTTTTTTAGAACAGCGCGGCTGAAAAAAAAATTCCGCTGCGCCGCTATTGTATAGTAAAAAACAGTTTAAGAGGCATGTCACAGACTCAATTCCGTTCGGATTTGAAAATAGTGGTTTACTCGTAAAACGCAAAACGAATATTATTTTTATCGGAATAAAATCACTTTCATAAATCAAAGTGGAATTGAATTGCATTAAAGTGGTTTAATTCCGAAAAAAATATTCGCTCTGCGATTTACGACTAAACCACTTTTTCCAAATCCGAACGGATTTGAGTCTGTGACATGCCTCTAAATCTAGGCATATTAATCACGATACCCTACCGAACAAGTGGTCGATATAACATTCAGCATAGATGTGAACTTTAGGAACCAATTAATGGTTTAATTACCATTTTATTGGAGTTATGGTAACAAGTTTTAAAATTATAGTGGGTCAAGACCGACCTTATACCCTTCACCAATGTTTTCCGGAAAATGTGTCCGAAGTCTAAACATGAACCGATTGGATCTATATTTTGTGACATCTTTAATTAGTGCACAAACTTAATTTGAGTCTAAGAATGGTCTAATTACACCGCTCAACAAGCTTTTTTCGGTTTGAAATCTTAGTTCTTAGTTTAGATATCGCCATTTTATGTTTTTAAAAAAAAAATTCTCAACTTTTAAAAAATTTACTAAAGTAGTGAAAAAAAAAACTTTCTTAAATCTAAGAAGATAAATACACTCTAAACAAATGAGTCCAGTTTCCTACTATAAATTGGGTAAATTTCAACAAATTCAAATAATATACTACTATAAATGTGTAAATTTCCATTAATTTTTTGGTACAACTACACATTTTGTGTAAATTTACCCAATTTATAGTAGGAAACTGAAATCATTTTAATTATAGTGTATAATAAACTAATGGGTAGAAAATTTCGAAACTTTTCTAAATTTCTAAACTTTTAGTTAAATTTTACTAAATTGTGGTAAAATTTATGAACTATTTTGAAGAAAATTGTACCCCAAAATTAAGTAAGCTCTTTTGTTATTGTGGGGACAACAAGTAGAAATGGTCAGATTTCTTTATAATTTGGAAACATTCCAAATATATGATTACAAAATATGTTTTGGCGTATTTATTTATTCACATGCCAAATTTCGAAAGGATACCTGTTAAATTACGGGTATAAAAGTAATGTTAGTCCAATTTGGGGTGCGTTTGTATGGGGGCTAGGTCAAAACATGGACCGATTATTTTTTTTAATTTCAAGAGGCTTCTTCCTTGGGAAAAAGGAAGCATGAATTTAATTTCAGTCAAATCAATTAATTATTGCGACCTGTATCGTGCTCACTATGTTTACATGGACGGACATCGCTAAATCGACCCAGAAAGTGATTCTAAATCGATCGCTATACTTGAGGTTTGGCTTAGGACCAATATTTCGAATAGTTACAAACATTGAGACAAACTCACAATACCCTGTACTTGAGATGGGCACATGAGCAGATTTGTGCGTGATTCACGCTTGAGTGTGACTGAAACTCAATTTTACTCAAGTGGTTCTGTCATTTTTTTTTGCGTGCTTTATTTTCTCTTTATATTTTCTTTCATTCCAAAAAAAAGCAAATTTTTTTTTTTATAAAAAGTTTCGTGAGTGTGAGTGAAGTTTGTGTGAGTACTCGTGAGTGTGAGTCAAAAGTCACTCACGCGACCATCTGTACCCTGTACCATATGGTGTAGGCATAAGCGTATCTAGCCCATTATTCTGGGGTGGGCAAAAGCCCCCCCCCCCCCCCCTTCTGAACAAAAAAAAATAAAACAAAACTAAAAAACATACATATTACACGAAATCACAAAAAAAGTATTTAAAAAAATTAAAGTTAACTTCTATTTTCGTTAAAAATATATAAACATTAACACTACTCTACACGGTTTTTGCACAGACATGTTGGATACATTTTTCTAAAGTATTTTGGCCTCCTAACCACGAATCTGTCATCAGAAAAGTTGTATCGAATCGCCTTCTTGAGATATAGGCATTTTCATTTTTTGTGGACTAAGCCCTCAACGAAATTTTTTTTAATATTGAAAAAGTGTATGTTAAAGTTATTCATATTTTTATTTATTTGAACTTGGTCCACAAAAATTATAAATGGCTATATCTCGAGAAGGCGGTTTGATACAATTTTTTGGTGTCAGATTCGTTTTAGGAGCGTATGACGAATATTTATGCAATTAATATTACTCATTCGCAACTTTAAAACAAAGAAATACAAGCAAATTACAAAATTGTTATGAAATTTAAAGTTCAAATGCGATTTTCTCGAAAAAAAAGATGAACGTGTTTCTGATTTTTTTGTGTGGATGGACAAACATCTAAACTTTTAAAAAAATAAATAAAAAAGAAAAAAAAGTGGCCGGATTTTTGATAAATTAACTTTTTTAAAAAATGGAAAATTTCAGAACGGGTTCTGAAAATTTTCCAAAAAAAAAATTTTAATCGATAGCCCATACAAAACTATATAAGAACGTAAATTTTTGACATTGTGGTGCATTCCGTTTTAATGGGATAAATATTTGATCAAGGCAACTCGCCACAAATTTTACCATTTTTCCAATATTTGACCACGCCTCCTAAGCCCAGTTTTCGAAAAATCGAAAAACCAAAAACGCAATTTTCTTAGTTACATATAGGGCTATCCAAACAACCTATTCAGAAATTTACGGGACACATGTTTTTCTGTAGCGGGACATTTGGTGTGGAATGCTTCATATACTTAATGGATTTTAGATTTTCTTTTTATTGGAGTGTCTACTTAATACATCTGTTTTGAAGAGGAAATTTCTTGCAAACTTCGGATACTTATAAGGATATAACCATAAAAAGGATATTTTGAACTTCCTTATAATATCCTGATGATTTCCTTGATCGTACCGATTCCGGACTTCTTGTTAGGTAATTTTATTGGGAATTTGAATAAAAAAGATATGAATAACTTTTACATAAACTTTTCATATATTAAAACATTTTCGGATTTTGCGTAAGATTTTACATTGAAAATAAATGAAAAGTGCCGTGGATCGCAAAATTTTTTTAAATTTGTAAACAAGAGTTATTATTTCTCAGAAATAATAAGGACTCAAACCGAACTAATATACCTATTAAATTATAAAATATAAAGCCCAACAATATAAAACACAAATAAAACAGACAATTAAAATTCAGCAATCGCAATTAAATTTGAGAAAAGTTTAGTTGAAA
The DNA here is from genome assembly GCA_963921195.1 of Pegoplata infirma. Lineage (NCBI taxonomy): Eukaryota > Metazoa > Arthropoda > Insecta > Diptera > Anthomyiidae > Pegoplata > Pegoplata infirma. The sequence goes on along the minus strand of OY992540.1, from coordinate 29,539,210 downwards.
TTCAAATGAAATCTAGAAAAAAAGTATTGAAACCTAGAAATTTCATTTGAAATTTGGAAAAGGCCAATAGTCATGACTAGTCATTCAGAAATTGTAATTCTCAATTAGTTTTTGTGAGAATGCAAACTTTTTAATTTCAGTTGTGATTTCTATATTTTAATTGGACTTTTTTGAATTCCAATATGACTTTTAGAAATTTTAATATCCAAATGGAACAAAATTGATGAATATGCTCTTTTTAATTTCAAAACCGCCAAAATCGGCTGGAGTTTGAGCCGCCGATCAGCCGATGATATCGGCGGCGGCGCGGCTCGTGGAAAAATATCGGCTTAGCGACTCAGCCGTCAGCCGCGCCGACCGGCTTGCTTCACTGGCTGTGTGTTCGTTCCATACTATTTTTTCTTCTCTTGTTATGGAATGTAAAAAAAACAAACACACAAAGCAAACGCAATGTTTTTAATACGCACACAAGCAACGAAATTGCCAAAAATATTATTTTGCTTTAAAATGAAAACTGTTATTGAAAGAACTGTGATTTAAAATCACGTTTATATCAAAGACTATTAAAGAAGACGTTTCACACGGGAAAGTAAATGAACCCTCGGGAAATAAGCTAACACGGTGGAGTATTTGCCATCGTTTGCTTTGATAAATTCATTCGCTTTCCAAAATTTCACTAATACACACTCGTATTTCCACCAAAATCACTAATACTTTCACGTTTTTCGTATTTAGAATTGCGTAGAAACAGATATAATTGACAAATGTTCTTGAAAGTGAGCTTACTTGTATTTTAGTGAATGGGCAAATTTGAGTCCTGGAACGACTGGACACCCTTTGGTTTATATCTACATTTAAAAACGGTGATCACAGTAACTGTTTAAAAATTAACTAAATTGCTCATTTCTACTGTGGTTTTATAAATTTTTCCAGATTTTCTCTTAATTTTAAATAAATAATTTCTCATAAATAACTTGAATGTACTTAAATTGAACTTAATACAAATTAAGTTATTAAATATGAAGTCCGGCAATACAAATAATATTTAATACATACTAATCTAAAGTAAAAGGAAAACATTGTATTGTTTTTTTTTTTTTGCATCACATTGAAAAACGGTGATCACGGTAACTGTTTAAAAGAACGGTGATTTGTAAATCACGGTAACTGAGAACGGCGTGATTCAAAAATCACTACATTGCTCATCTCTAGTAAGTTGAAGTAAAGTAAAAAATAAAAGTTCCTAGACCAAAAAAACAGCTGATTAGAGAGTCATTTAATTATTTTGTGATATTTTCAGATTTTTTATACGAAATTTAAAATTAAACTCGAATGATTAATTATATTATTATTAAAAATAGCGTTGTTTAATATTATTTCGTGGTTTTAATTATGTATAATTATCTGAGGTTATAGAAAATGTTAGTGTGAGAAAACTTGTTTAAAAAGTTGTTCACTCTTTAGTGGAAAAAATAGGTAGAAAATTTTCTTGTAGGAAATTTCCTACAAAGTTTTCGATCAAGGGTGAGAACCGCTATTGAGTTATTAAAAGTGTTGAAAATAAATATATAATTATTGCAATTTCGGTTGTGAAATTAAGTATAATTTGAATAAAACAAATATTTGTGATTGCGTGATTCACGTGAATCACGTGAGTGAGCACAATCACGTGACCCATGTCTATCTCTAGAGTGAAGCTTGTGTGACTGCACGATCAATTTACTCATGAGATTGTGAGTGTGAGTAGAATAAAAGTGCTCGTGAGTATGCGTGATTGGAAAATTACTGTCGTGGGCGTGAGTTATCTGATTTTAAGAAAACCAGTTTTATACCCTATTCACACGTACAGTTTTAAATCGTTTTTAGCAATTATTTTTAGCATTTTCTGTCAATATACTGAAATAGAATAAAGAAAGTGCTAAAAATATTGCTGCTAAAAACGATTTAAAACTGTACGTGTGAATAGGGTATTAAAAAGAGATGTGCTACATTAGACAAAAATTTTAAAAAAGGATCTACTTTTATACCCTATTCACACGTACAGTTTTAAATCGTTTTTAGCAGCAATATTTTTAGCACTTTCTTTATTCTATTACAGTATATTGACAGAAAATGCTAAAAATAATTGCTAAAAACGGTTTAAAACTGTAAGTGTGAATAGGGTATTAAAAACATCTAAAATGTATTTTCGGTTTTTATATTTTTTAAGAGGGTTGGATTTTTTCAAATTTGGGGTTTATGCAAATCAACCGTATTTCTTGTATTATTTGCAATTTATCTCAAAATTTTTAATAAAATTTTCAATTTTTATTCCCACTGTAAAGGTGGGTAAGTTGCTCGGTTTTCACGTGAAAATCTGTCAAACTCCATATAAAAAAACATAAATTTCACACTAGCTTTACAAAAGCGAAAAAATTTCGCTGAAGAGGTATTCTGTTCACTGGTGAAAACCGGCAAAATAACCCGGTATATGTTGCATCAATACGCAACAACACTATAAGCAACATTTTTTTAAATTGTACAGACAATTTAAAAAGCGGTGAAATTTAACATTCAGAAATAAAATGAAGTAATTATAAGTGTTTGGCACTGTAAACATTAATTATATCACATAAATAGACAAAAATTATCAAAAAAATTTTAATTGAAGGTATTTTATGTATGCTGATGCGCAAAACATAACCAAACATATGACTGTCAAATTTTCACTACAAATTAATTGATGTTTCGAAACATTTTTTTTCACCGGTGAACAACTTACTTAGCTTAATCATAGAAAACCTACCACCATTAACAGCAATGCTCTTTAGTATGGCAATGCCACATCGCGTCCATTTACGCTTTCGTGGTGTATAAATAACAAATACCAGTTACTTGTACCCAACGAGTACATTTTTTTGCAAAAAAAACAAATCAACAACCACATAGTGTTGCAAAAATAACGGATTATCTTCGTTGGTGTCACTGATGCCAACTTTTTTTGACAAAAACCCGCTAAATCGGGGAAAAAAATCTCCAGAAAACACCAAATTCAAAAACAGAAAATAAATTTAGCTATTTAATAGCTAAATATCATGAAATTTGATATGTAACGGTTTTTTGAAAAAAATGTAACCATTTTTTTTTAAATAATGTATGTATTAGCTATTAAAACAGTTTTAATGTTATAAAACGAGAGTTTTTTTAAAAAAGCAAGTAGAGATGCGGGCGTGACACGAATTTTTCGTGATTCACGCGTGATCGTGAGTGAAATTTATTTCACTATTATAGCAAAAATATTTTCCTACGTGAGCGTGCGTGAGTAACTTTTGTTTCGTGACTTTGCGTGATTGTTTTGTGCTGCTTGAAACAGAAAACAAGTAAAAAAAATCGTCATTATATTGAATTTAAAGGGTAATTAATACAAAATTGTGAATTGTGCGTAAGTGTGTGTATGCAATATTTTTATTCGTGACCGTGCGTGAGTCAAAATTCACTCACGCGCCCATCTCTAAAAGCAAGTTTAAAAATTACAGAATCGAATACACCTGTTTTGGGCATAGCCAAATATTCGGCAAAATTGTTACTATTCAGTCGAAACCAAAGCCGAATATTAAAAATAAGTATTTATGTAGGAAAAACAAGGTAAATTGGACTTACAAGGGAAGTCTCCCTCTTTCACCCTCCAATCTTCATGAAATTTGGATACGTATTTTTTTTAGCGGCCTAAACTCAAAGGTATATTAAAGACCTACTCTTAGTGCCAAAAAAGTTAATATTTTTCGACTAATTAACAAAAATGTCCTAAAATTTTGCTACTTTACTCAATATGACGAAAAGCTGTGCGTGCAGTTTTGGCCAAGGGAAGTCTCCCTTGTGTCACCCGGGGATCATTATGGAATTGGATTTATTTTGTAGAGCAAAAAAAAAAAAAATAAAGGGACACGTATTTTTTTTAGCGGTCCAAGGCTATGTTTCGGGGGTGCAAATGAAGAATAAAAACGCAGGAAACGATTAAAAACTAATATTTTTTACCATTTTCGCTCTACAAGTCCGCTCATCAAAACTGCTCTTTAATAAAAACAAAAAAATTAAAAGTGTGAAACATTTTTAGTTTTTTTTTATTGTTAAGTTGCAGCTGGTAAAAATAGCTAGATTTCCCGCTGCCCGCTAAATCTCTTTTTTTCCCGCTAGACGCAAAATAAAAACGCTAGTTTTAGCGGGAAAAACACCAAATTGGCAACAGTGGTTGGTGTTTATGGTGCGAAAAACCAACAAAACAACAAAACTGTCAAAAACATATGTTTTTAAACAATTGCTGACACATCGTCCCTATTTTAAGCTGCCGTCATTTTTGTGTGAAAATTCATTGGAAAAAATCGTTTATTTGTGAGAATAACGAAAAAATATTTTATGAAAAACTAAAAAAAGAAATTAATTTCAAACGAACCGGATTTCTTTGGAGAGCAAGTACAGGAAAAAGAAGAAAACGAAAGTTTAAGATAAAGGAAATAAAAAGAGTTTGCAATCATGAAATTGACTATCAAAACACTCGACCAGAAAACATTTTATGTTGAATTTGATGACACCAAAACAGTTTGGGACCTAAAGGCACATTTGCAAAAAATGCCCGAAGTGGGTGTGCAACCAGATTTACAACAATTGATTTATGCTGGACGTGTTCTCGACAATGAGAATGTGCTAAAAACGTATAGTATCGATGAGAGGAAGTTCTTGGTGGTGATGTCAAAAAAAGCGCCAGCCGGCGCCACAGCATCGGCAGCAGCACCGCAGACTGCAAAGGCTGCAGAACCGGAGGTAGCTAAAACAACAAGCTCAAAATCTAGTGAACAGAGTCAACCATCAGCAACGGCCTCTGTCTCACAACCAAAGACTGAAGAAGAAAAACCACAAGAAAAAGAGAAAGATAAGCCGGCAGATACTGCATCGTCTGCAAGTGCTACCACAACCGCAACGGGTGATAGTAGAAGTACTCCAATTTTATCGAATCCAGGACCTGTCAATGTTCAAGATGTTTTGGATGTGTTGAGTGATGAAACTTCACCCACGGCTGCTGCCAATGAATCTATGGTTCATGAAATTATGAGTATGGGATATCCAGAATCTGATGTACGTCGTGCTTTATTAGCCAGTTTTAATAATCCTGATCGGGCCATTGAGTATCTTATTGAAGGTATACCTGATATACCAGACATAATGGGCACCTCACAACCAGCAACACCTCTCGCAAGTATTCCAACTGGTATACCGCCAACTGGCGGTGCCAATCCATTGAACTTTTTACGTGAGGATCCACGTTTCAATCAAATGCGTCGTGTTATACGTCAACGTCCAGAACTCTTAAGCAGTGTTTTGGCTCGTATTGGAGAAACTAATCCAGCCTTATTGGCTGTTATTAGAGAACATCAAGATGAATTTGTCGCAATGCTCAATGAAGAAGCTGGAGTAGAATCAACTGAAGGTGGTGGTAGTGGAGCTGAACCCAGAGAAGATGTTGTCGAAATTGTTCTTACTGAAGATGAAAGACAAGCTGTAGATCGTTTGGTAGCCTTAGGATTTCCTCGAGAAATTGTCTTGCAAGCCTATATAGCCTGTGAAAAGAATGAGGAACAAACCGCAGATTTTTTGTGTCGACACATGGAAGATTAAATAAGAGACCAATTAAAAAAAATATGAAAAAAGCGACCAGAGAGATAAGAAAGACCAAAAGGTCATTTGTTTGCATTAAAAAAAATCCGTATTCTTACATATGTTGTAAAAATATATTATATTGATTAATTTAACAATCCAATGATAAAATTCGTAATAATTCTTGAGATTCAAATTAATACCCGCTTACGAGTTTTATTCCCAGTTATGATTAGTTTTTGTTTTCAATAAATTTAAAAAGTACCTACCTTAGTTATGCCTGCAATATCTTCGTAGCCTAAACTATATTGTTGTGCTATTTGATAAGGTATTTGTTGCTGATGATATTCGTTAACATAATCGTTGTAAAGTTGTGGTGGTGGTGGTTGTATTAGAGAAGGTTGCGGAGTAGGTTCATACATTACCGTTGGTTCTTTTTTAACTTTTGGTTTTCTGCCTCTAGGTTTACCACGCTTTTTAGGCGGGTTTAAAAGCCTTGAAGCATTCACAAATGTATTAACAAATAAGTCAGGCATTATTTGTTCTCAATAAATTCTGTACAACCAACTACTGAACCAAAAATGAGCTGAAAATAAAAAAAATGGAAAAAAGGGTACAAGGAAATTATTAACTACTCAGAAAGTTTTCTAACGAATTCTTATTTTTTGAAACCAAGCCAGATATTTTTTAAATGTTAGCCTCCTGTTTCAATGTTTTACTTTAAATTTCAAATTACATAAAATTTAGGTCCCTGCAATTTTCTTTTACCCTTAAATCACAAATGTTCGGAGTAGGTGATTATGTCATTCCGAGTGTAACACATCGAAATATCGGTTTAAGACCGCACAAAGTGTGCATATTCCCTGATCGATTTTAATGGATCCATCAATATTCAGCCTAGAATGAATTCCCAATTGTCTACATAGTTTTAAAATATTTTTAGTTACCGGGAAAATGGCCGCAAAATGTTTTCTTTTTGCGCAAAAATAAAAAATATCCAAAACAGATCGTCAATGCAAATGGTCTACGTTCTTTACAGATGTAATTCGAAAAGATAAATTGTAATTCGAAAATTCTACTTGCAATTTGAAGATTCCATTAATAATTAAAAGATTCTAATTTTAATTCGAAGATTCTAATTGTAATTTACTTGTAATTCGAATGTTTCAACTGTAATTCGATCCAATTGATCTATTTCGATCTGAAAATGATATTTTTCGAATTACAATTGGTGTTATTCGAACTGCAATTGATTTTTACGAATACAATTGGAGTCTTCGAAATTACATTGATCTTTTTCGAATTACAATTAAACTTTTTCGGATTCCAATTGAATTACAACAGATATTTTTCGAATTACAATTGATCTTTTACAAATTGAAATTGATATATTTCGAATTACAATTGATCTTTTACAAATTGAAATTGATATATTTCGAATTACAATTGATCTTTTTCGGATTACAATTGTAATTTAAATATTTCAATAATATTTCGAAAAAGATCAGTTGTAATTCGAAATAGATTAAGTGCAATTTGAAAAAGATCAGTACATATTTTTCGAATTATAATTGATATATTTTGAATTACAATTAATTTTTGTTTCGAATTACAATTTACCTATTTCGGATTACTATTGAACTTTTTCGAATTACAATTGATCTTTTCCAAATAAGACTTGATATTTTTTGAATTTCAATTGATCTTTTTCAAATTACAATTAATCTTCTTCAAATTACAATTGATCTTTTCGAATTGCAATTGATCTTTTTCGAATTACAATTGCAATTTTCGCATAACAAGTGGAATTTTTGAATTACAAATGGAATCTTTAAATAACAAGTAGAATCTTCGATTTACAAATGGAGTTTTCGAATTATAAATGGAATTTTCGAATAACAAATAGAATCCACAATTGATATTTTTCGAATTAATTCTATAATTGTTGTAAATATAGGACATTTTCATAAAAAACAGCACAATTCAACTCAAAAATATTCAAACGCATCCATATTTAAACTTAAATAAATTTATTAACCTTTAAAAAAACACTTTCATGATTGGATATTTATAATAAATTTATTTCATATATTTAGTATTAATTATCTGGTTTGGTAAAGGTTTATTTTTTAAAAGCAATCTTAGCTTCATAAAGGCGATACAAAATCATTCCTTAATCCATCCATAGTTTATTCAAGCGGTGCCACAATAAATACATTAAAAATAAATAAATTGAAATCTATTAAAAATTTATAATAATATCATTTTGTGATTTAGATTCGTAGTCTTTTTTTAATTTCATCAGCTAGATTAGACAGTGAAATGTCTTCCTCTTTACGGCTTTTAACTTCACGTAGTTTAACAATACCCTTTTCCAATTCTGAATCACCAAATACAACGGCCAAAGGTATTTGCTGTTCTTCACAGTGTTGAAGTTGTGCTAAAAGTTTGGGATTTAGTTTATAAGAATGTTCCGCCTGAAAAATAAGAAAAATTAAAATCCAGTCTTTAAAACTAAATATTTATTTGAATTTGGGTTTCCAACTATTATTATACCTTAACACCCTGATTCCATAGATCATTTAAAATGCCTAACCGTTTTTCATGTAAACCCTTGTGAGCAGAAGCAACATATACTTCAACTTCATTGGTACGTTGCTTAACACCAGATGCTGCAGCTTTAGCTTCTAGTACCGAAAATATACGTTCGACACCTATTGAAACACCAACGCAGGGTACTTGTTTGCCTTTGGTATCAAACATGCCAACCAAATTATCATAACGGCCACCTCCGGCTACAGAACCTACAGTGCCTTGTTCTTCGCTGGCACCATTTGATAAAATTTTTGGTTCAGCCTTAAGAACACATTCGTAAATAACACCTGTATAATAATCTAGACCTCGAGCTAAACTTAAATCAAAACAAATTTTACTGGAAAGACCCATGGCATTACAGTATTTAAGTAAAAGTTGCATGCCTTCTAAACCCTTAACGGCAGCAGTAACTGCTTTTAATTTAGGATCAGCTAAAAGTTTTTCAACCAATTCAGAACCGCCACTTAATTGAACATATTCGCCAATTTGATCGGCAGCAGAGGCATCTAAACCTTTTTCATCAATCATTTCTCGACGGACTTCAGACCAAGGTGACTATTAAATCGAAAATAGAAAATAAGTAAGTGGTATTAATTAAATTAATTGTATCTTTAAAAACGCCTGTTCAAAATTTACTTTATCCAATTTATCAACTGCTGAACAGATAGAACGGAATTTATCAGCCGGCACACCACAGGCTTCAAACATGCCATCAAGCAATTGACGATGATTTAGTTTTATCACATAATCACCAATATCCAAAGTATCCAAAATTTCAGCTACGATTTTAACACATTCAGCATCGGGTAGCATGGGATCATAAGAACCAGCAATATCAAAATCCTGTGAAAGAAATGTTTGAGAAAGTATTTAAGTAGAATGAAATTCGAAAATTGAAATAAAAATTTATGAAATAGCAGTTGAAATTAACAAAATCCTATTGAAATTCAGAAATTAGTAATTGATATTCAGAAACCACTACTGATAATTAAAACAAATATTAATTAAAGTTACAACAAGAAAAAGAGTTAAATTCAGCCTAGCTGAATATGTTAATACCGTCCACAGTAAGGTGGTTCAAAAAAATGTCTGGGAAATTAAATAATGTTTTGCTGAAGATTTGGGTGTACTTGCCATAGCAAAGTTTTTTTAGAAAAAATAATGTTATTTTCCATTCCGTGCAAAACGAATGAAATATCGGTCGTGGACCCCATTAAGTTTATATACTATTGATCCATTTATCCGTCCATCTGTCTGCGGAAAGCAAGATGCAGTCTAAACCAAAACAGCTTGGTAAATGAGTGCATTACTTAAGTGCAAAAAATGTTTTTTTTTTACATTTTTAAGAGTATAAATGATTCGGCACAAAAAATTAACACCCTCACTGGTTTTTTGTACATTTGTTAAACAAATGGAACATTTTTATGTCTGAATTTTAGACTTGGTGAAAAAGTAGTTTTAGTGAAAAAATAAGAAAAAAATTAAAAGAAAAATTTTTTGATTAAAACCAAAATTTTTACGAAAAAAGTTTTGATAAAAAAAAAAATTCCAAAAAAAAGATTTTAATAAAAAAAAAATTTATGAAAAAATAAAATTTGATAAAAAAAAGCTGACAGGACATAATCCCCAAGAACATTACACCCATAATGGAAATGGGGATTATGACCGAATTCATCACGGTCATAACCCCCATTCACATTATGGAGAGTAAGTCCAAAGCAATTTTGGTCATAATCCCCGTTTTCTGCAGAGAAACGGGAATGATTATGGAGTTTGTAGTCCCTAAGCCCGGCCGAAGGCCGATTACGCAGAAAAACTTTTAAGCCAAAAAAAAAACACAATTTTTGCTATTACGACCAACTACACCATTTACAGATGTAATTCGAAAAAGATCAATTGTAATTCGAAGATTCTATTTGTAATTCGAAGATTCTATTTGTAATTCGAAGATTCCATTTGTAATTCGAAGACTCCATTTGTAATTCGAATACTCCTATTGTAATTCGAAGATTCCAATTGTAATTCGAATTCTCCAGTTGTAATTCGTAAAAGATCAATTGTAATTCGTAAAAGATCAATTGTAATTCGAAAAAGATCAATTGTAATTCGAAAAAGATCAATTGTAATTCGTAAAAGATCAATTGTAATTCGAAAAAGATCAATTGTAATTCGTAAAAGATCAATTGTAATTCGAAGATTCCATTTGTAATTCGTAAAAGATCAATTGTAATTCGTAAAAGATCAATTGTAATTCGAAAAAGATCAATTGTAATTCGAAAAAGATCAATTGTAATTCGTAAAAGATCAATTGTAATTCGTAAAAGATCAATTGTAATTCGTAAAAGATCAATTGTAATTCGAAAAAGATCAATTGTAATTCGAAAAAGATCAATTGTAATTCGTAAAAGATCAATTGTAATTCGAAAAAGATCAATTGTAATTCGTAAAAGATCAATTGTAATTCGTAAAAGATCAATTGTAATTCGAAGATTCCAATTGTAATTCGAAAAACATCAACTGAATTTACATTGATAATTTACGAATTACAATTGGAATCTTCGAATTACAATTGATCTTTTACGAATTACAATTGATCTTTTACGAATTACAATTGATCTTTTTCGAATTACAATTGATCTTTTACGAATTACAATTGATCTTTTTCGAATTACAATTGATCTTTTACGAATTACAATTGATCTTTTTCGAATTACAATTGATCTTTTACGAATTACAATTGATCTTTTACGAATTACAATTGATCTTTTACGAATTACAATTGATCTTTTTCGAATTACAATTGATCTTTTTCGAATTACAATTGATCTTTTACGAATTACAATTGATCTTTTACGAATTACAAATGGAATCTTCGAATTACAATTGATCTTTTACGAATTTCAATTGATCTTTTACGAATTACAATTGATCTTTTACGAATTACAATTGATCTTTTTCGAATTACAATTGATCTTTTACGAATTACAATTGATCTTTTTCGAATTACAATTGATCTTATACGAATTACAATTGATCTTTTACGAATTTCAATTGATCTTTTACGAATTACAATTGATCTTTTACGAATTACAATTGGAATCTTCGAATTACAAATGGAATCTTCGAATTACAATTGGAGTATTCGAATTACAAATGGAATCTTCGAATTACAAATGGAATCTTCGAATTACAAATGGAATCTTCGAATTACAAATAGAATCTTCGAATTACAATTGATCTTTTTCGAATTACATCTGTAAATGGTGTAGTATAGTGGACATAATCCCTGTAAGGGGGATTATGGCAATTTTTTACGTGATCATTATCCCCATAAATCTGGGAATTATGTCCGTTTTTTATTGGGATTATGTCCAAATTATTTCGGTCATAGACCCCACTACCTTATGGGGATTATGTCCGTGGGGATTATGTCATGTTACCAAAAAAAAATTTCATCAAAAAAAAAAATTTTAATAAAAAAAAAATTTGATGAAAAAAAAAATATATTGAAAGAGATTACTCCAGCTCGAGGTCACGTTTCTTTACTAATTATTACGATGATATTGTTAAAGTAACAATTTTTAAGAAACTATTTATAAAGTTTGTTTTAAATTGATTGGAATGGTCATTTTGCAAGACTTACTCAACACGTATTTCGGAATTTGTCAAATTTCATTGTCAAGAGTTTTAAGCAAATTGACAATCGCTATTGGCAAAAAATAAAGCCTCATTATGTCTAGTTACATACGAATAGTAAATAGACATAATGATAATTTATGTAATAAATACACAACATAATACAGCTCTAAATTTAACCCTTTCGATCCTCTGTTCGATTTTTCGAACAGTAGAGAACACCTTTTTCAAAAAAATATTTATGTATGAAAGAGCTGTAATTTCGGGTAAATGTGGTTATGAATGTTAAGTCTCATCTTTCTGCAATTAAAAAAAAAATATACCCGCTTGACCACCGCAATTTATATGTCCATTAAATAAAATCCAAATCAGCACAGAAATTGTTTCAAGCAAAAACGAAAATTTTCCATTTTTCGATTTTCGGCTTTTAATTTTTTTGACTAATTTAAAATTTTTCTAGATTTAATTTATTATCAAATTTCAATAATTTGAATTATTTTTAAACAATTTACTTTGAAAATAATGAAATAAATTAGTAAAATAGGAAATAAATCCAAATTTTAAAATTGCATAAAAAGTTGGAATGCAGGCATTTCTGGGAAAACGGCACATTGAAATTTTTTTGACAAGATTTTCGAGATCTGCGGGTGCTAATTACCTTGAAAATGTACCTTTTTCCAAAAAAAAAATAAAATTGAATCTTGGTTCAAAATGGGTTAAAACGAAATGCCCAACCATAACATCTTGGAAAACTACACTTGAAAGAAAATTTTCCAAACAAAAATTTCGGGAATTTTTTGATTTTTTTCCATTAAACAATCGCGACTTTTTTCAAAACGTGTTAACATTTTTTTCTAAAATTATTTTTAAATACATACTTTACTCAAAACCGCAAAAAAAATTGTGTCTGGGATTTAAAAATTGTAATTGAGAAATCACAATTGGAATTCAAAAATCATAATTGAAATTTAGAAAAAATCAGGGCGTATTTTTTTTTGGGAGGGGGCTTCGGCAGGGACAGTGCGGGACACCTCCCCTCTCGAAAAATGTTTACTAATTTATTTGTTATGCTTTTTGCACTAAAGTAATACAATTTTATCATTAGCGGTATTCGCTCTTGGTAGCAAACTACCCTTGCAGACCTTTCAAACCTTGCAGATCTTGTATAAATACAAGAGTATGCAAGACCACAACAACAAAATACATGAAATAAAAATATACAAGACTTTAATTTATATGCAAGACAAAAACCCATAGCATATTCTGGCCTTTCAAACCTTTCAAGCTTACAATACTTAACATATTTTAGTTTTTCCGGAAAACAATAAGAAAAATTAACAAACTTTCATATTTTGTGTAAAAAAAATAACAATAGATTTTTAGAACGAATTATAACAAAAAATAATCAAAAATTAGAACAACACAAATGAAAAAATTTAATTATTTCATCTTCTTCTTGAACGCAGCACTGATGCCAATTATTATTCAAACAGAAAGTCGCTAAATCCTACTAAAAAAATCGCTAGAAAAGCGATTTTTGATAGAAAATAGCTATTTTGACAACAGCATAATATAAAAACAACAGCTGTTTGAAAACTCACAATAAAAACGAAAAAAAGACGCTCACGCTTTGTAGCATAAAATCATAGCATTTATACTACCCTTGCAAAAATGCTATCAAGAGCGAATACCGCTATTATTTAAACTATTTTTTATATCCACGCCCTAAAAAGGGGGGGGGGGGCGGGTAAAAAAAACTAAATTTTTTAGTCCCCCCGGTCCTAGTGCAGTACTCTGAACTTCTTCTTGCATAAGTTTGTTTCATTTGTTTAACAAAAATAAAAAAAAACACGTAAAAAAATCGGGTTTTTCAGAGGTTGGTTTAGTTCCTCAAAGGGGAACTTTTTCCCCCTGGTCCGATTTTGCCCATTTACGAACTTAACCTGCCTAGGACCATAAGCTGTTTAATTTTGGACTGCATAGTGCCATCTACAGACAGACGGACGACCATTAACAGAATGTCTTAGAATCGATCATGGATCAATAATATATATACTTTATGGGGTCCCCGACCGATTTTCGATGCGTTACAAACGGAATGACAAAGTGAGTATACCCCCATACTGTGGTTGGTATTTAAGTTCAGGACTTGGACTTTTCTGAATTTCAATTACGATTTCTGAATTTCAATTGGGCTTTTCTAAATTTCAATTGCGATTTTCTGACTTTCAATTGGGCTTTTCTGAATTACAATTAGGCTTTCTGAATTTCAATTGGGCTTTTATGAATTTCAATTGTGATTTCTGATTTCAATTGGCCTTTTATGAATTTTAATTGCGATTTTCTAAATTTCAATTGGGCTTTTCTGAATTTCAATTGGCCTTTTCATAATTTTTTGCTGAATTTAAAATTAAGAATTGTGATTTCTTAATTTTAAATAGAATTTCAATTTTAATTTCTGAATTCTAATTGGGCTTTTCAAAATTCCAATTATGAACCTTAAGTTAATTACTTGATAAAAGAAGTTTTTGCTGGGTTAAATCGTATTTTGGTTATTATTGTAAACTCTAGCTAGTGTATTGTTAAAATTTATAAATTTCTTAGAATACTTACACATTGATAAAATTCTCTATAACGACCGCGTGTCATAGCCGGATTATCTCTGCGATATACTTTAGCAATGTGATAACGTTTAATGCTCGATATCTTATTCATAGCTAAATATCTGGCCAAAGGAACTGTTAAATCATAACGCATTGATAGAATTTCACCACCTTGATCCTTAAGATCGTAAATCAACTTGGAGTCCTCACCATATTTGCCAGTTAAAACTTCCTGTACAATAACAAAACAGAAATAAAGAAAATAAATTTTCGTTTTTTCCTTCCTTCACCATTCCAGATAATACCTTTAATTCAAATACTGGTGTATCAATGGCTTCACCACCATGTTTTTTAAATACTGACACAATCTTATCCAATACATTTTGACGCAGCATCATTTGTTGTGGTGCATAATCTCTAGTGCCCTTAGGGGTTTTCAAAGTGAACTTTTGATTTTGTTGAGGTTCATCACCCAATTTGGCCTTAAGAGCCAATAATCTCGATACTTCTTCATCGATCTGCAAGAAAATTAAAAAAAAAATATTGCACTTTTTTAAATTATCCTAAACTTGGAAAATGCTATTAAAATTAATTTAATGCTAACCTTGTCCAATTCCAGTTGCCGATGTTTTATGGTACCACTACCACCATTACCACCAGCTCCATCATCAGTATCATTATTATTGTTTAATTGAGTTTGTGATTTTATACCAATTTTGGATGACAACGTTCGACATGTTGTATGATTTGTTAAGAATTTATTGACTAAACGCGGATTTATTAAGATTAATGAACGTAACATTGTTTTTGTTATTTTTATTTTAAGAATAAATAATTATTTAAGAGAATCTTTTTAATACATTTATACGAAACAGTTTAATTTTTGAAGCATATAGTGGTTTTCTATGTGGTTTTATACCTAAACGACAACAATAATAATGAAACTGAATTAGAAGTGGCTCGATCTTTTTTTTTTTTTAAATATTAGTTAATGTTTAAACTTTAATTTTGGAATAAAATCAGCACAACACTAGATACATTGCACAAAGTGGTGAACAAATGAAGCATATATGTACATAAAATGCAAAATGTGAATTTGTTAGTAAATGCTTCTAATTTTTAAATGTTTAATAAAAAGCTGAATTAAGTTTGTTAGTAATTGCATTTAACGAATTACAAATTATTACATAAGAATTTATAAGATATTTTAACAGCTACATATGAAAAGAAATTCTTTAACTAGAAATTTTAACTATACACAAGCAAACAATTCTTATCAATCAAGGATCCACATTTCTGTGCGTTACACATGGAATGACAAAGTATGTATAGCCCCATAACATTATTCAAATTGAAGACTTACTTGTTCTTAGGAAGGAAAAAAAATTGGACGAATTTTGTGCGTAAACTATGAACGAATAAAAAACAAGTAAAAAAGTTATAGTCGGTCAAGACCGACCATATAATATTCTACACCAGTGTTTCCCGGAAAATGGATCCCAAATCCAAACATGGACCGATTGGATCCATCTTTTCATAGATCTTAAATAAGTGTAGCTAATGCATATAGTTTTTTTTTTCTAGAGAATTTCGATAAATTCACAATTTTTGTGTGAAGTAATAAAAAAAAAACACAGAAAAACCCTGTTAAAGTTGCTTGAAAAGTGTATCAATATCACAGATAAACCCTGATAAAGCTGCTTGAAAAGTTAAAAAACAAGCAGATGTCATGCACACTTTAAACCAGTCATGGGCATTTTTGTAAGTCCTATTCCCGCAGGAATAGGCTAAAAAATGCTGCTTGTGCGCTGTCGACACACGTACACTATAAAATTCTGTTGCTTGAGCAAATTTGTTTACTTTTCGCTTGCTACTACCCACACAAGCATAAATGTTATAGTAGGTGTGTGCGCACCGCTGCTTTAAAGCGCTTTGCCAATGTTTTTATACCCTCCAACCACAGTATGAGGGTATACTCACTTGTCATTCCGTGTGTAACGCATAGAAATATTTGTCTAGGACCCCATAAAGTATATATTTTATTGATAAGTGATCGATTCTAAGACATTCTAGCGATGTCCGTCCGTCCGTCCGTCTGTAGAGGACACGATACAGTCCAAAATAAATTCTTTTCGCGTGAAAATAGAAGCAAAAGTTTAAAATCGTGAAATGTCAGATTTTTGCAAAACTTTTGCTAATCAAAATTTTAATACACTATATCGATTTTATTATAAAAAATCAAAAATATTTGGATCACGCGATGTGCTGGCCACTTTTAAATAATATTGCGAATGTGCTTCGCAAAAAAGTGGATTTTTGATGACTTTCACGTTTTGTCTCTCAACTTTTGTCTAGCTAGTACTCCGCTCTTATTGAGGGCACATTCATGAGATCGGTTTCAAACTGTAGGGAATTACGACAGCTATCATTTTTCGTATTAGCTTTTGAAAAGTATAAAGCGGCGCAAATTTCCTGATCAAAAAACGACGAAAAATTTAAAATGAAGAAATTTTAATTTCAAACCGTTACCACCAAATAACTTTTTTATTATTGATGGCACATCAAATTCATAAATACATCTATTTTGAACAAGTATAGGGACCATATATTTTAAATCTTCGAAGAATACGCTGGACGGCGCAAGTACAATAGGCCAAAGAGTACATTAGTTTTATGAAATTTCGATAGACTTTTCCACATTTCGGAAGTTTGATGGTCGCTAACTACTGCAAATTAAGATTTTTGGCCTTTAGTGTTTGTAAGCTAATTGCATTAGAAGTCCTTTATGCATTTCTATCAGTAGATAGCCATTTTAATGCAAATAAAAAAGTTTTGGCCAAAAACCAAAATTTCAAAGAAATGAAAAGTTAAATGGAAATGTCCATATATTGAATTTCGGTTGATTTTTCTAAATTTCAATTGGGATTTCTATGTTTTTATTGTGCTTTTCTCAAGTTCAATAAATCAATTGTGATTTCTAAATTTAAAATTTTCTTTTTCCAAACTCTTAATTGGGGTTTCTAAATTTTAATGATGCTTTTGAAAATTTAAAATTTTAAGTAAATTTCGATTGGGGTTTCTTAATTTCATTTACCTTTTCTGAATTTCAATTTGGTTTTTCTAAATTTCAATAAGTCTATTCCAAATTTGAGTTGGGCGTTTCTAAATTTTAATTGGGGTTTTCAATTGGGCGTTTCTAGATTTCAATTGGAATTTCTAAATTTCAAAGTACAAGGGGCTCAATTCCTTCGATATTTTGAATTCAAATAATTGCCCAACTGTGATTTGCAGAAAACTGTCCTCTCTCAAATAAGGCAATAAAAACTAAAATCGGTTGAAAATCAGCAATCAGTTATTACAGCTTTACCTCTTTTTCGCATTATTTAACATAAGTCACTTAAGCCATTTGTGGTTTAAGCTCAATTGGTCACCCTAAAATTTCAATTTTGCTTTTCTAAACTGTCAATTGGTAGTTTCTGTAGTTTTGCTTTTATTTAATGTTTGTAAAAAAAGGAAGTGTTTGAAAAAAATGTATAGTAGAATATTTAGATAATAATATTAACCGATTAATCGAACCATTTTAACCGGGTCGAATAATTATTTGCGTTTTAAATTATTTGTTTCGACATTAACCGAAATAGAGGAGATTACTCGAGGAATCGGTTAATCGATTAACCGAAATGGAAACACTAGGTACAGGGTAGAGATTGGCACATGAGCAGATTTGAGCGTGATTCTCGCGTGAGTGTGACTGAATTCAATTTTACTCAAGTGAGTGTGAGTCATTGGCGTATAGAGAGGGGGGCCCAACAACAACAAAAAAATATTTTTTTTTATATGCATTGAAAAACACAAATCTCACGAAAAAAACAACAAAATTTTTGTTGTTGTTGGGCCCTGAAAAAACAGTCCTGCATACGCCGTTGGTGTGAGTGTAAAAAAAAAATTGCGTGAGTGAGTGTGCGTGAGTAAGATGTTTGCGTGAGTGAATGTGCGTGAGTCGATTTTTTTGGCTTGAGTTTGAGTGACTTATTTTCTTTTAATATTTCCTTTCGTACAAAAAAAGGAACATAAAACTTTATAAGGTTTAAAATTTGGCTAAACTTAAGATTTCGTCCGAAAAAAAGCAAAAAAAAATGG
Source organism: Pegoplata infirma (assembly GCA_963921195.1). NCBI lineage: Eukaryota > Metazoa > Arthropoda > Insecta > Diptera > Anthomyiidae > Pegoplata > Pegoplata infirma. The sequence goes on along the minus strand of OY992540.1, from coordinate 29,520,608 downwards.
TAAAATTTGTTGAACTTTAAATTTTGCTTAAAATTTTACAAGTTTTTTAAATTTTAGTTTTTTAATTTAAGAGTTTCGTGAGTCAACGTAATTGTGAGTGAAGCTTGTGTGAGTGCACGTGAGTGTGAGTTGTATTAAATTTACTCACGTGATTGTGAGTGAGTGTGAGTAGAAAAAATATGCTTGTGAGTGAGTGTGCGTGATTCCAAAATTCCTGTCGTGAGCGTGAGTGAGTGTGAGTCAAAAATCACTCACGCATTCATCTCTAGCACAGGGTATAATGACTAGCGTTCTGCAAGTACTTCAAATACAAAAAATGTATTTCCACAGTTTACTACCTCAAACGATAAAAAAAATTGCCAAAAAAATTTTATGTCCGGGAACTTAAACGGCGTTCAGACTTGCTGTTTTGAAGTGTTCAAGAGTGAGACGTTTAAAAAAGTTTTTGTTCTGTGTCCATTTCGTTTTTAATCTATTGCTGGTGTTTTGTTGAACAACTTGTTTAAGGTCGCAGTGTGAATGCTATATTAGATTACTTTTGGAACTTAGATAACTTTTATTTTTTTAATTGTTTCCTGGACTTTGAAAATTAAAAAAAAAAAAATCTTAACTATTTTCAATTCAGAAAATTCAAATTATTTTTCAAAAATTTACAATTATATTTCAAAAATTTCCAATTATATTTCAAAAAATTTCAATTATTATCAGAAATGTCCAATTCAAAAATAATTCAAAAATTTCCAATTATATTTCAAAAATTTCTAAATGTAATTTAAAAAAATTCCATTTATAATTCATAAATTTCCATTTATAATTCAAAAAATTCCAATTATATTTCAAAAACGTCCATTTATATTTTAGATATTTGCATTAGGGTAATGGTCCAATATTTTTGTGTGTTAGTATAGACCCTAAAGGTACCTACAGACGACGCAATATTATGTACAATATTCAATTATATTGATGGTGTGTGGGTAAGATTGACCATTGTACAATCGTCAATATTACCCACACACGATCAATATAATTGCATATTGTGCATTATATTGCGTCGTCTGTACGCACCTTAAAGGCAACTATTCCGACCACAACGATTTTGAAATTCGAAAAAAAAAGAGGAATCATTTTGTGGCGAACACAGCTAATTTTTTGAAAGGAAATCCGTTTCTGTACCGTTCAAAACGGAAATTAAAAAAAAAACAAAGAGTCATGTAAATTTTGTGGTGAGCACAGCTGATTTTTTGAAAGGTAAGTTGTGGCTACAACACCAAATGAAAAATTTTGCCAACGTAACATAATGAGATAAACAAAAATATAAATTTAAAAACAGGTTTTTTAATACAGTATATCAAATATTGTTTATTTAATAATGTTGGGTCAAAAATGTTTAAAATTTTGTATTTATTAGCTTAGCTGATAAGCATTTTTTTTAAAGTACAATACAAATGTGAAAGTTATATATTTTTTCTTAAAAAATTGCTCCAATTGTAATATTTTATTCATACAAATATATATTTAAACTATGAATTGAACAAAGATTTTTTGAGTTACTGGTTGTTACTATCAACTTGATAGTTAACAAAAAAATGAATCACATAAAATCTACAGTACCTGACCAGGAAACTATTAAAATATACAATTTACAATTCAATATCTCAACTGAAACTTATGCCCGAGTTTTTAGTATGTGGATTTAGTTTAAACTTAGTTTAACATAGTCTGAAACTCTATGAGAATTTGTGAGAGCGATTATTCTACTTTGCAGATGGTTACAGGAGTTTTTATTTGACTTTGATCGCTACGCCACGTTAGGGGACACTTACGGGTAGCTAACCCAACCTTAAAAAATTGTTTACACACGAAAGATTTCGAGAAAATAACCATATTGTACAACGAATCATAACAATTTTTTTTTGTCGCTTAACGGGTTAACTCTCCTACGCTATGTTGTACTTATTTTAAAAGGTATTTAATCAACCTTTCCAAGAAAAAATAAAAATAAAAAATCAAACAGAAAATAGCATTTGATCAAAATACCAATTTCAGCTTAATCCGTTAATAAATTTGGTCAATTTTAAACAACTTCTGTAATCTTTATGAGTTGTTAAATGCTTTGGCTCTTATTCATAATACTTATAACAGACTTATAGTAGGTTTATTTGACAATTGTTCCTGCAATATCTGTCAAATAAACCTACTTTAAATATATTTTAGGTTTTATGAATAACCACATTAGTCTTTACTTTAATTAAAACAACATAGATTAACAAATTATGTCGCCATGCTCTTTATTCTATTTCCAACGAAATCATTTTGGACTGAATGTGGTGTCTACTTTATATTAGCAGCCCGATTTCATTAAAGTTTTTCTATGAACTTATTATCTTAAATTGTTGGCCGAATCTCAGGTTACAGGGCACCCGAAAATTAAAAAAACTAAAAACACAACCCGATCTAGAATTAAAAAAGAAAAACAACCGGAATTAATGATTAGTGGCACCGAACTCGGAAAGCACCTCTTAGCCCCCGATAAAGTAGCGAATTTAGTACTGAAATTAACCGGACAAAAGTTTTGATACACAAAACAACTTTATTTTGTGAAGCCGTTTGGGCTAAATATATAGAGGGTGTAATCCCTAAGCCCAATCAAAGGCCGGCTACGCAAAAACAAATGATAAAACAAAACAAAAATTAAGATGTACCTGGATGTCCCTATAAAAAAAGGAACCCAAAAAAAGGAAGAGCAGGTGGCGTTTTTAATATTTTCAGTCTGCCCCATAAATCTAAAAAGTTTGTAATCCCTAAGCCCGGTCGAAGGCCGGCTACGCAAAAAAAATAAGATGTCACTATAAAAAAAGGACCCCAACTAAACTAAAAAGGTAGAGCGGATGGGATGGCGTTTTTAATTTTTTCAATTTCAGTTTGCCCCATAAACTACAATTTTGCCAAATAGTTTATATTTGAATATTTAAATATAAAATTAAAACTACTTTCCTTAATTTAATACATTGGCCAAGTGCTGTTTATCTTAACAAGACACAAAAACAATACAATGATGTGGTATAATAAATGTTGATGGTTGGATAATTGAAACAAAAAGAAAGAATAATGGTTAAAAGATGTTAGTTACGATGATGAAATCGTTAAACGATTGTTGCAATTTTTCCTCTAAACTTTATGATACACACATTTTTCAAAAAACTGAACACACAAATGCACATCGAACGAACATTTGTATGTAAAAAGGTGAAAGGGTTAGTACCAAGAATTGTACCATATGACCCCAACCCCCTGGAAAACATATTTAACCCGAAACCAATACATAGTTTATTAAAATTTACCTTAAACTTAAACATGCTTTATGAAGTGATTATAATTGTGCTAACCTTATCTTTGGGTTCCTTGGCTGCTTTCAATTTCCGTACCAAATCACCTTGTAATTTTATTTCTTCCAAAATTTGTTCTCGCGTTTCAGTCATTCCTATAAACCAAAAGAAAACACACACAAACACAAAATTCACTAAAGTTTTTACACTTTTTTATATTTATTTGATTATTAAGTATATTTAAAACTTTTTAAGTTAAAAATTCTTATTGTTTTAAGTTTTATTGCAATTTTTTTAATAGTTTTTGCAGGAATAAAATTTCCACGCTGTTAAAAATTATAAAAAATTGACATTCAATACGATTACTTAACAGAGTTGCCATTTTACTTATTATCGAGAATTAACACTTGGTTGTATAAATTAGTAGCAAGAAAACCGTTACATTATAAAATTTTGCAAATTGTAATAGATTCAAAAAAAAGAATACTTTTCAAAAATTATATTGGTTTCTTGGCGATTTTTATACACTACACCAGCGGTTACCAACCTATGGTACGCGTTCCAGTAGGGGGTACGCGAAACTGTCCGCGGGTGTACGCCAAATTTTAGTAATTTGGAAATTCGTTTTATATTAACCTTTCAATGCTGGCTCCGCATTTTGCTTCCAAATTTTTCCATAACGTCAGGTTTTCAAAAAAGTTGAGGTCAAAGTTCACAAAAAAACGTATTTTTGTGCAATTTAGAGAGCATTTTTTGCAATTTTTTGGATGATATTTTGAGATCTGACCACTTGTTTTCGATTAACCTTTCGATGCTGATTCCGAATATGGTTCCCAAATTTTTACTTGACGCCAGGTTTTTGAGCAAATTTATGTCAGAGTTCTCAATAAACGTGTTTTTGAGCATTTTTGAGACGGGTTGATAGTAATTAAGCTCAAAATGCCCTTTCATTGTAATTGGGGGTGTTTCATTCAAAAAGTCACGGAATTATTGATCTGCCCTCGTATTAAAAAAAAATTAAAAAAATAAAAAATTATATATTTTTTTTAAGAGTTCAAAAACGTCCGTTGTTTTAATTTTTGGCGTAGAACTGACTGGTTAAATCAGCGTTTTCAGATGCATTAAACCAACCACCCCAAGGAGCGAACATTTTTCCAAAAAAAAATACCACCATTGTTTTGATCTCCCCAAAATCCTTCAAAAAAATTATAATACCCCCAGATATAAAATTTCAGAACTAACTCTAATATTTATATGTGAAGTTTTTTAACGAAAACAAAAAACTCGTTAGGGGGTACGTGGCTGATAAAATAACCGCTGCACTACACCATTTACAGATGTAACTAAAAAAAATTAATTGTAATTCGAAGTTTCTACTTGTAATTTAAATATTCTATTGCAATTCGAAAATTACATTTGTAATTCAAAGATTCTACTTGTAATTCGAAAATTCTAAGCGATCAATTGTAACTCGAAAGAGATCACTATAGTAATCGAAAAATATAAATTGTAATTCGAAAAAGATCAATTGCAATTTGAAAAAGATCAATTCTAATTTTTTTTTTTTCACCAAATTTTTTTTTGCGGAAATTTTTTTCTTCTTAAAAGTAATTACTTTTTCTAACAATAATCTTTTTACATTGTGGAGGGTATCATTACAATGGGCAAAGTCAAACTTAACTTTTTTACTTGTTTTTAATTACAATTGATAGTTTTCGAATTAAATTTGATATTTTTCGATGCAACTGGAATCTTCGAACTTAAATTAGAATTTTCGAGTTACAAATGAAATACTTTTTTTTTGCTGGGTCCAATGCAGTGTTTTGAACTTCCTCTGACATAAAAATGTTGGGTTTGCTCCGAGGTTGGTTTAGTTCTCTAAGGCGGAATTTTTTCCCCCCTTGGTCTGATTTTGCCCATTTCCGAACTAAACCAGCCTATGACCAAAAGACATATTCGTGCCAAACTTCGGAAGTCTAGCTCTTTTATTTTGGACTGTATCGTGTCGGACGGACTGACGGACATCGCTAGAATGTCTTAGAATCGATCACTGATCAATAATATATATATACTTCATAGGGTCCTAGACCGATATTTCGACGCGTTACACACGGAATGATAAAGTGAGTGCTAACCCCATACTGTGGTTGGAGTGTATAAAAAGATCAATTGTAATTCGAAAAAGACCATTTGTAGTTCGAAAAAGATCAATTAAAATTCGATGATTCTAATTTTAATTCGAAAAAGTTTAATTGTAGTTCAAAAAAGGTAATGCTGTTACAGATCGGACAAGATCAAAATATAATTAACTAAAATATTTTTTTTTTTTCTTGTTTAGGGAATTTTAAAATTAGGTAAATTCACCATAAAAATATTTTTTTAAAAATTCCTAAAAAAAAAATTTGAAAATTATATTGCAAAAAGATTATTTTATTTTAAAATATTTGTTATTACTACTAAATTGTAACTATATAACATATTATATATATAATTTTAAAGGTTAAGAGTTATTTTAATGCATAATTTGAGAAGCGTTGGCAAAGACAAATCCATAATCCATAAAGTGAAAGCAGTATAAAAGGTAATTTATCAATAATAATGTTTGTTAGACTTGCAGTAACTTAATCCAATCGACGTTTTTTCATCATCATTTTGCGTTTCTTATCAATAGCTTCTTGTTTCATGTCTTCTAAATCTTCTTTGATACCTGAAAAAAAAAATAATTTAAATAATTAAATATCATTTAAGATCTTGAAATGAAAATAAATAGTAGTCAGAATTATAAATAAACAATTATTCAGAATTATGCTAATAAAATGCATTTTTGTGCTTTTTACTTCTATCACAAACTTACCTATTTTTTTACTAATATATTCTTCCCTTTGAACTTGAGCAAAATTGGATTCCATATCCCGATCATCGAAATCTTCATCCCGGTACCTAAACAAAGATTTTTTTTAATAATTATAAAAATATTTAAAGTAGTTCCAACATACCTTGATTTATCATAACCAAAAATAGCCTTAATGTGAGAAGAATAATCCTCTTCTTCGTCACCATCATCAATAAAATCATCTAATTCTGAATCATATTCGGAATCATCATCATCTAAAATGCGTCCTTAGAAAGTAGAATAAATTTGTAAGTTAATTGTAATTTCATAAAGCTCTCTTGTTTTATACTTACTTTTAGAAGCAGCAGACTTTTTACTATCACTATTTTTTCCCGATGAGGATCCTGAACCTCTGCGTACATCTTGTGGTGGAAACTGTCTTGTTTTTTGCACATCTCGGGGTGGGAATTCTCTTGATTTAGTAGATTGCATATCGCGGGGTGGAAAATCTCTTGATTTAGTGGATTGTATATCGCGGGGTGGAAAATCTCTTGATTTTATTGAGTTCATATCACGGGGTGGAAATTCTCGGGTATGACCGCCATAAGGTTGTTTACTGGAGCTGCTATTGCTATAGGGATTTTTACTAGCACCATTACTGCTTGCACTTTGTGAAGATGTAGATGATTTACTGCTAGATGATGCACTGGCTTTACTGCTTGATTTAGAGCTTGAAGATTGTGAACTTGAAGAAGATTTCCCATTTGTTGATGAAGATGTTGAACTTGTAGTTGATGGTTTTAAGGAATTTGTCGAAGAGGAAGAGGTTGAGCCATTTGGAGCTTTTTTATTTTCTTGCGATGCAGTAGATTTTTTTTCCAACGATGATGAAGAGCTAGAACTTTTACTATTACTGCCACTAACTTGAAAAGGACCGCTTGCACTAGCTTGATTTAGTTTAGGTATTCTACCATTAGGTTCCATACGTTGTGGACCTGAAGTTACAGACCCCTTAGTTTTATCTCCTTTTTTACCTTTAGCATGCTCTTCATTACGTTCTCTTTCCCTACGCTCTCTAGCTTCTTTAGCCCGTTGTCGTTCTTCATACTCTTGCCTCTCTTTTAAAGTCAAAAGTCTTTCGGGTTCCTTTTTCTTTTTAACATCCATGAGCACTTCCACTGGTTCATGTTGTTTTTTCTCAGCAAGTTTTAGTAATGCTTGAAAATCCATTGGCGGTGGTAGTGGCCTACGGTTTTTCTTTTTTTCTTCTTCACGTTTTTTACGTTCTGCCTCTTCTTGTCGTTTTTCAGCTTCAGGGTCATAAATTGGATTTGGATTTGATGATGTTTTATAAGTTCGTGCAACATTAACACCTGATGCAGAACTAGTTGAGGGCTCTTTAACGTGACTAACACGGTGTCTGGTATGACTATTTTGCTCTTCATATTCCTTAGTTAAAGCCGCTTTAACGCGTTCTTTTGTTCCAGACAGATCTTTAAGAGATTGGGGTCTACTTGGAGCAAAACCTTTATCTTCCTTAACATCTTTTACCTAAAAAACAACATTAACAATTAGAGGCATGTCGCAGATTTAATTTCGTTCGGAAGTAGAATAAGTAGTTTACTCGTAACTCAAACCGTAACTTTTTTTAAATTAAACCACTTTCGAACGGACTTAACTCTGTGATATGCTCCTTAAATAGACATATACTAGAAAAAAATAACTTGTTTTTCAAACATAAAGTCATTTTAAACAAATAAATTTCTTTATGAAATGTCGACAATATTTCTACAATTGGAGATAAATTTTTGTAGATTTTTTTTTTTTTTTCAATTAAAAACAAATTTCTGTACAATTGGAAACAAATTTCTCTAGAAAACCTGTCTACAATTGGGGACAAATTTGTAAAGAAAATGTTTCTACAATTGAAGATGATTTTCTATAAGAAATTTCTCAGCAATTGGAGGCAATTTTCTACAGAAAATTTCTCTACAATTGGATACAATTTTCTACAGAAAATTTCTCTACAATTGGAGACAAACTCTATCTACAATTGGAGACAATTTTCTATAAAAAATTTCTCAACAATTGGAGAGAATTTTCTATAGAATATTTCTCTACAATTGGAGAGAAATTTTCTATAAAAAATTTCTCTATAATTCGAGACAATTTTTTAAAGATAATCTCTCGACAATTGGAGACCATTTTCTATAAAAATTTCTCTACAATTGGAGAAAATTTTCTATAGAAAATTTCTCTACAACTGGAGACAATTTTCTATAGAAAATTTTAGAGAAATTTTCAGTAGAAAATTTCTCTACAATTGGAGAAAATTTTCTATAAAAAATTTCTCTACAATTAATTGGAAAAAATTTTCTATAAAAAATTTATTGGAGACAATTTTATATAGAAAATTTCTATAGAAATTTTCTCTACAGTTGGAGACAATTTTCTATTGAAAATTTCTCTACAATTGGAGACAGTTTTGTATAGAAAATTTATCTTCAATTGGAGGCAATTTTCTGTAGAAAGTTTCTCTGCAATTGTAGACAATTTTCTTTAGAAAATTTAGCACCTTGGGGAAAATTTTCTATAGAAAATTTTATTTACAATTAGAGACAATTTTCTATAGAAAATTTCTCTATAGTTGGAAATAATTTTTAATAGAAAATTTTTCTACAACTGAAGACAATTCTCTACAGAAAATTTCTCTACAATCGGAGACAATTTCTCTGCACTTGGAAACAATTTTCTATAGAAAATTTCCAATTGGAGACAATTTCTATAAAAATGTTTTCTTCAGTCGGAGACAATATTCTACAGAAAATATCTCTACAATCGGAGACAAATTTCTAAAGAAAATTTCTCTACAATTGGAGACAATTTTCTATAGAAAATTTCTCTGCAGTTGGATATAATTAGTTTAGAAAATTTCTCCACAAATGGAGACAAATTTCTTAACCACTGGAGACAAATTTCTATAGAAAATTTCTCTGCAATTGGAGACAATTTTCTACAGAAAATTTCTCTACCACCTTACCTTTTCAATATAATTAGCATAAAATTTATTGGCCTCCGTTGACACATAACCATAATCATCTGCATCAGGTTGATCAGCACCTTGCATACTGATAGCAGTATGTTCGTTATTTATAGCATCTTCCAAAACAGAACGATTAGCTGATTTTGTTACTTTCAACATTTTCTTTATCTTATTTTTAGATTTTTCATCTCGCAGAGACAAAAGATGATTAACTTTTTCCTGGTGTTCTTCTTTTTTTCTTTTTTCTTCTTGTTCTTTTTGTTGTAGAAATTTTTGTATATTATCGGATAATTTTTTTTCCTTGGACACCTTTTTCGGGGGAGCAAATTTTGTGCTGTAATATTTATTCTGTAAACAAGTAATGCAACAACAACAAGTGTTATTAATTAAATTTACAAAAGAAAAAGTGGTTTTTAATCATTAACATATGGGGGTTTGCTTGATTGCCAGTCAGGCAGGCAATCAGTGTCAATGAACGACCCCGTGTGGTATAGATTTTGTAATGTTGTTGTAATTCCATTTACTTACATCATTTTTGGAGTCTTGGCTATTTTTCTTAGCCATATGCAATAGTGTACCAAAATCCATTTTGATTTTACTATATATATTTTGTCAAATTTCTTAAATTGATTATATTTTTTTGTCTGTAAATAAAAGCACTACGTTATCAAGATTACTTTAGGAAATACGTAGCCATATTGGAAAATTAATAAAGACTAAACACAGCAGCTGATTACTAAATAAGTAAGAGTTGCCATACTTACGAAAAATAATTGTAATAGATTTGATATAATTTTAGAGATGGTAGTAAAATCTTGAAATTTTATCGATTTTTTTATAAATGTGTTGCCAACAGATTTTTAATACCCTTTAATATAGTGATAGATACTAGAAATGGGCGCATGAGCAAATTAAAGCGTGAATCATGCGAGAGTGTGACTGAATTCAATTTTACTCACGTGATTGTGAGTGGAGAAAAAAATTTGCGAGAGTGAGTGTTCGTAAGTAAGATTTTAGCGTGAGTGAGTGTGCGTGAGTCGATTTTTTTACTCTTCATATATTCTCTTGTACCAGAAGAACCAAAAAAAAAATTTAAGATTTGGATTAACTTAAGATTTCGTCCTAAAAAAAGCAAATAAAAAATATCACTTAAGAAAATGTTAAAAATATTGTTGCTAAAAACGGTTTTTAGCTATACGTGATGTAACGTTATGTAACTTGATAGTAGGGATGCCAAACGGGAAATCCCGAATCCCGAAATCCCGGAATTTTTCGGGATTGACAAATCCCGAATCCCGGGATTTATTTTTTTCAATTAGGGATTAGTTAATCCCAAAAAATCCCGGGATTTCGGGATTTTTCTGTCAAACTTTGGAATTAAAATTGACTATTTCTTCAGTATTTGTTATCCGATGGGAACAAAATTGATATGGTTTGAAAGGTGTTTGAAATACCTTTAAAATGAGGCACGTTGGAGTTAAATCATTTACTGTTTGGTAGGACAATTGAATTATTTTTTTTATTTATTTATTGGCAATACAATAAGCCTTTAAGGCCAAAGAACGTATTGCTGGATTATTTTAAACAATAATTCACAAAAATTTCTTATGTTAAATATAATAATAAGTAGATATAAAGAAATACTCTAGCGATTTTTAGGGCGAATTACTTAATATACAATTAGCTGCCGATTTAACGAATAGTATGCCAACATTTTTAAAAAACTGTTAAATTTTACCGAAATTCATTTGATAAGGAAGTATAAAGTAATCCAGCTGTAACGTTTCTATTCAACAGTTTTCGTTCGTAAATGAGTAAAATCGGAAAAGGGGAAAAGTTCCCCTTGAAGAACCAAAAAAATGTACTTTTGTTAAACGACATGCGAACATCGCTAGAACTAAAATCGGTCATAGATCCATAATTTATGTACTTTATGGGGCCATAGACTGTAGACCAAAGCGACAAATACTTTGATAAGAGGATATAAAATTCTTAAAGCAGTGCCAATAAAGTTTATTTGTTCCTAAATTTTCGGGTTTTCTGCTAAATATGTAAAACTTAACAATTATAGCTCATTTATTGATTACAAATTAATTGGATATTCAATTTTAAAAAAGTTTTTAAAATATAACGTTAAAAACCTTAATTTTAATAAATCCCGAAAAATTCCGGGATCCTGAAATCCCGAAAAATCCCGGGATTAGGATTTTAAAATCCCGAATTTGTAGATATCAATCCCGTTTGGCATCCCTACTTGATAGTCGTCAAGCCGCCCAGAGACACAATACATGTTGGATGACTTGTTAGTTGACCAAAAAATATTTTCAAAATACAAATTTATACACATGTTGGACGACCGCTCATTTATTTAAAATTCTTGAAGGAGTAACATGAATATTTTTTTCATTGCTTTATACAAAAACATCACTTTGTAAAAAACAATAACGTCTCTGTTCGTACAACGGTCGGATGACAAGTCAATACACCATCCGACATGTCATCCAACTTTTCATCCGACCATCGAAAAATCAAAACTTTTTGATTTTTCATCCGACCAGCCATCCGACCATCCGACAGCCCCATACACGAGAAAAATTGCATTGGTCATCCAACAAGTCATCCAATTTGTTTGAAATGTATGGGAGCCTTCAAACGTATCGTTAGCAATTATGTAACTTGATAGTCGTCAATCGTATCGTTTCTATCGTTATTCCATTACCATATAGTGTCATTTTATGGTAATAAATAATGAGCTAACGATGACGATTATCAAGTTAAAATTTGTGAACATTTCAAAATATGGAAAATTCCAAATCCCTCCCCATGATATATGTCCAAAATTTAAATCCCCTTTTAGGACCAAATCACCTTGTGTGGCAGCACTGAAAACGTACTAGAACAACTCGCTAAATAAAAAGTATCGAATTTTTCTAGTACGTTCAGTGTTTTTGTTGTTGTTGGTATTTAATGTATCAACACTTGAATTAGTAGTTTGTTAGTTTGGTGGTATTTTTTTTTCTTTCTTTTCATTCAGGTGAATTGTGAATTGACAAAATTTTTATTGAAAAAGAGGACAATTAAATTTCAGTACCCCATACAAAGGGCGTTGCTCTGAATATAAAAGAAATATATATTAAATATTCCTTTTTTAAGAATAATAAGATAACGTTTAGAAAACACAATAAAGATGGCTTTAAGACCACAAACATCTAATGAGTCTGATTATGAGACTTTAATGCAACGTTTACATATAAGTGGCAGTAGTAATGCGGCAGTTGTTGCGGGATCAAATAGTGCTTCTCCTAGCTTAGGTGAATCCAGACACAGAACCCAAAGACATCAACAATCAATGGATGAATATCGAATGTATGAACGTAATAATATAATAGCGGCTTCAAAATATGCCACACCTAAACAAATTGAACAATTGCATTTACAACAACAACATCTTCAGCAGCAACAACAGTTTTATCATCAGCAACAACAACAACATTTATCCAGGTTAAACACGGAAATGCCTTTAAATGGTAGTAGTGGTGGTAGTATAGGTGGCGGTAGTGATCATTATGAGGTCACTACCATTAAACGACATTCACCCGTATATGAAAATCTTGATTTTTATCAAAACTCATCCACCGGTGCTCTAAATGCCGTTAAACATTTTGATTCCATTAATCGGCGAGCTCAACCACAAAGTCCAGCATCTATGGGTCAACCGACACCCATACAACGTGGTCATTATATGGTTATGCAGGCACCCCTACCACCACATTCAGCCGCCGGTGGTTTCTCAACAGGTCATATCTTTAGATATGCTCATACGCCAGTGCCAGATCCTGATTCAGCACCAATATATGAAAATATGCGTGTCATTCCCAATTCAGGTCAGAGGGCTCAACCTCAAGCTTCACCAGCTACGGCCTCCATATATCAACATCATAACATTGATGTCCTCGCATCACCTCAACATCATAATAATAATCTTACGCAGCGTAATTTACAACAACAGCAGCAACAACAAAAATCTCTTCAAAATTTAGAACATTCCAATGAGTTGCTTAATAGTTCAACTAATATAGATCTTTTGGCATCACCCATGCATCGCCGTAGCGCTTCTAATTCTTCCTTAAAATCAGCTGCTGCCACTGCTATGAGCGCCGGTATTGCTACGGCTTGTGAACCAAATTCTCCTACACAACGTTATCGTAATCTCTCTTTGCCCAGTCATATGAATAATACACCCGTATCTCCCTCAAAATCATATGCTAGTTCTGTATCCAGTGTTGGTCACAATGACTATAAGTTGCAACAACATACGCCCTTAAAAACTTTGGTAAGTTTAAATTAAAATATTTTATTCTTAGATACCGAGACAAATTTTCAATATAGAAAAATTCCCAGATTCTGAGACATTTTTATACCCTCCACTCTAGTGATAGAGGGTATATATAAGTTTGTCATTCCGTTTGTAACACCTCGAAATATTGGTCTAGGACCCCATAAAGTATATATATTCATGATCCTCGATCGATTTTAAGACGATCTAGCGATGTCCGTCCGTCTGTCTGTCTGTTGAAAACACGCTAACTTTTGAAAGACTTAACGGAGGCTCCTGAAGTTTGGCATATATGTTGGGCATTTACCTGGTCAGGTTGGTGTTGCAATCCAGCGAAATCGGTCCAGTGGTTCAAAAGTTATGAGCAAAATACTGAATTTCGGCAAGGGTTTTTCGTGAATTTTTGAGATAAAAAGCACTATAACTTTCGAAAAGCAATTCTGAGGATGCTGAAGCTTGGCATATATATTTTGCGTTCCTCCACCCTCGTTCGTATTGAATTTCAGCCAAATCGGTCCAGTGGTTCAAAAGTTATTAGCAAAACCGTGAATTTCAGATTAGCTTCACCTAAAATTCACGTGTTGAAAACCCGTTAAACCTGTTTTAAAAACATTGGTAAGTCACAAAAATATTTTACAACTTATTTTTGTCACTCAAAAATATTTTTATATCAAAACAAAAAAAAAAAAACACTCGAAAAAAATTTTACACTCAAAAAAAATTTTACACTCAAAAAAAAAAATTAGTAAATATTTTTTTTTTCAAAAATTACTAAAAAAAAAAAAATTTTAAACAAAATAAAATATTTCTAATCAAAACTGTTATTTTTTTCACGTTAAAAAATTTATTATCAATTAAAATGGGCATTGTGGAGGGTATTCATAGATTCGGCCAAGTCGAATTTAACTTTTCTACTTGTTTCTATATAGAAAAATTCTCAGATTCTGAAACATTTTTTCTATATAGAAAAATTCTCAGATTCTGAGACATTTTTTCTATATAGAAAAATTCTTAGATTCTGAGACATTTTTTCTATATAGAAAAATTCTCAGATTCTGAGACATTTTTTCTATATAGAAAAATTCTCAGATTCTGAGACATTTTTTCTATATAGAAAAATTCTCAGATTCTGAGACATTTTTTCTATATAGAAAAATTCTCAGATTCTGAGACATTTTTTCTATATAGAAAAATTCTCAGATTCTGAGACATTTTTTCTATATAGAAAAATTCTCAGATTCTGAGACATTTTTTCTATATAGAAAAATTCTCAGATTCTGAGACATTTTTTCTATATAGAAAAATTCTCAGATTCTGAGACATTTTTTCTATAAAGAAAAATTCTCAGATTCTGAGAAATTTTATCTATATAAAAAAATTCTCAGATTCTGAGACATTTTTTCTATATAGAAAAATTCTCAGATTCTGAGACATTTTTTTTAAATAGAAAAATTCTCAGATTCTGAGACATTTTTTATATTTAGAAAAATTCTCAGATTCTGAGACATTTTTTCTATATAGAAAAACTCTCAAATTCTGAGACATTTTTTCTATATAGAAAAACTCTCAAATTCTGAGACATTTTTTCTATATAGAAAAATTCTCAGATTCTGAGACATTTTTTCTATATAGAAAAATTCTCAGATTCTGAGACATTTTTTCTATATAGAAAAATTCTAAGATTCTGAGACATTTTTTTTATATAGAAAAATTCTTAGATTCTGAGACAATTTTTCTAATATAGAAAAATTCTCATATTCTGCGACATTTTTTCTATATAGAAAAATTCTAAATTTTTACATTATAATAATTAAAATTTATTTTTATTTTAGCATCACAATCCAGGCATAAATGTGTCGCTCAATCCTAATTATATAGAGGACATCAATAGCTCTGACTACGTCTGTATGACGGCCAATATAATTAACAATACACCCATGATAAAACCACAAAAACCATTACCATCATATTGTAGTGAAAATCCTCAACAAAAATCCAGTTTAGCTGCAGCCATTGAAGCACGTAGAATATCACCAACAGGATCGGCTAATAATAGCAAGTTATTTACACCAATACAAGCTAATAATGTAACAGGAAATGCTACTGCTATATCGCCAACACCATCATCAACAAGTAGCTCTGGTAGAAAAAATCTGTCACTATATAAAAACAATTTAATTAAATTTTTAAAACTGTATTTTAATTTTTTAGGTGGTATGGCAAAAAATTTATTGCCTTATAGTGTTACTCCACCACGCCCGGCTGGTCCGTCTGAGGCACAACGTAAAATTGAAGAATTAACTCGCCAACTTGAAGAAGAAATTGAACAAAGTGAAGAACAAGGAGAATATTTCGGTAGGATCTTTTCTCTTTAAATTTTAAAAATTATTACGATTTCAAATTTTTCTTAAAGGTATTTGTCATACTTGCGGTGAAAAGGTTAAGGGTGCCGGTCAGGCTTGTCAAGCTATGGGTAATTTATATCATACCAATTGTTTTATTTGTTGTTCCTGTGGTCGTGCTTTACGTGGTAAAGCTTTTTATAATGTCCATGGTCGTGTTTATTGTGAAGAGGATTATATGGTCAGTGCATTAATTTTATATTGTATTTCAATTTAATTGTTTTTTTCTTTTTACATTAGTATTCGGGTTTCCAACAAACTGCCGAAAAATGCGCCATTTGTGGTCATTTAATTATGGAAATGGTAAGAAAAAGAGATATTTATATACTACACTACCCTGTGCTACAGGGTATTTATACCCTACACCACTCTGTGGTACAGGGTGTAATGAGTTTGTGCTGATGTTTGCAACTACCCGAAATATTGGTCCTAGACCTACCTTCAAGTATACCGATCGACTCAGAATTACTTTTTTAATCGATTTAGCGATGTCCGCCCGTCTGTCCATCTATCGGCTTAAGCACGTTACAGGTCGCAATTTTCAATCAATTGACTTAGTCCATTTTAAGACCTAGCCCCCATACAAACGCCCCTTTGAATTAGGCTTAAATGACTTTATTAACTGTATTTTAATAGATATTGCTTTAAAATTTAACAGGTAATCAAATTTCGTATGCACGAATCATCATTCCAAAATTCAAAGGAATCGGGTCAGTCCTTCTTGTAGTCCCCATACAACCACCCTCCCGATATTCACATAATTCCCTCAAAATTGATAAAAAAAAAAAATGGAAATATTTGATAAAAATTTTATTTTTAGGTGTTAAACGTGTACTTTAGTAAGCTAATCAAATCGGAATATAATTGGACCATTTTTGGACTTAGTCCCCCATATAAAAATTTCGGCCGATATTCAGTTAAATCGGTCTATTGGCAAAAAAATTAACCAATTCCTCTAAAATTTGATCTGTGTGTGTTTTCTACACTAAATAAAAATCTAACAAAAGATAGATCCAATCGGTCCATGTTTGGACTTGGGACCCATTTTCCGGAAACACTGGTGTAGGGTATCATATGGTCGGTCTTGACCGACTATAACTTTCTTACTTGTATGAATTTGTGCTGATGTTTATAATTATCTTAAAGAAAGCTGATCGACTCAAAATTATGTACTTTATATGTTGATTAAGAGATGTTCCCTTATAATTTAGGGTGAAATTTAAACTTTAAACGAAATCGAGACCTATGGAAATTGGAACAATTAAAGAGAAAAAGTTAAATTCGCTTTTGCCGAATGCATTATACCCCATTATACTTTCATAAAAAAATTTTGTTAAAAAAATTGGTACAAGAAATTAATTTTAACAAAAACTTTTGAAAAAAAAAAATTCCGCGGAAAAATTTTTTTGGCGAAAAAAAAAATCCTCGAATAACTTTTTTGGGTAAAAAATAAGTTTGTATAAGAAACTTTATTTAAAAAATGTTCATAAAAAAAGTTTGTTAAAAAAATTGGAAATTTAAATTAAAAAAAAATTCCGCGGAAAAATTTTTTGGCGAAAAAGTGAGTGGATTTTGGCTCACACTCATGCCAAAAAATAATCGAATCACACATTTATCACTCACGCAATTTGTTGTTTTACTCCCGCTTACTCACTATTCACGAGTAATAAAAAACTTACTCACGCGTGACTCACGCCAGATTCAATTACGCTCACACAAAATCTACTCGCGCAATAAAATTATCATACCAAAAAAAAAATCCAAAAAGAAATTTTTTACAAAAAATGAAAAAAAAAAATTGGGCCAAATCAAAAAATCTAATCACTCAAACTCACGCAAAAAATAAATGACTCACTCACTAATCACTCACTCAGATTTTTTTTTAACTCGCAATCACGTGATTGAAATGAAAATTACTTACACTCACGCGTGATTCACACAAATCACGTGACCAGCGCCCATCTCTAGTTCAAACACCTTTCGGTATCCAATTCTATTCACATAAGTCTACCAGCAGGCGAATAAAAGCATTTTGTATTTTTAGGTTATGTAGAATGTACAAAAATTTTGGAGGTGTCATTACATTTTTGTTCATAACTTTTGAACCGCAAGACCGTTATCGCTCAAATGCAAACTTCTTGAAGCAACAACAAGTAATTATGATAAGAAACAGTCATATCTGTATAATATTTTGGCCGTGATCGCCATTTCAACAGATGAACACATCTAGAATGTCTAAAAATCGATCACTGATCAATAATATATACATATGTACTTTCTGGGGTTCCAGATCGATATTTCGATGAGTTACAAATGGAATGACAAACTTATATATACCCTCTTATCACTAAACAAGGGAAGTCTTTCAGAGGGCACCCACCGATTGTCCTGAAGCATATGCATATGGGATAGAGGGGTCGAAAATAAGAGTTAACTGTTTTTTCTTAGCTGCCCAATTTCAAATTTAAAAAATTCCTGCGAGTTTTGTACTCTTGCCCAAAACATTAAATCATGATAATGTTTTGCAGAAGATTTGGGTGTACTTACCAAAGCAAAGTTTTTTTTAGAAAAAATAATGTTTTATTATTTTGTTATTTCATGCAAAACGAATTGAAATATCAGTCGATGACCCCATTAAAAAAACCAAAGGATCTGTACATTTGGTAAATGAGTGCAAAAATAAGTTCAAAAAAATGCTTTTTTGAATCATTGGCGTAGATAGCCCTGTCTGGGGGGGGCTTAGCCCCCCCCAGAATAATTTTAGCCCCCCCCCAGAATTTTAATCATTCACAATTTTTTTTTAATAATTTAATGATTTCATTTATTTTTGCAACAATAAATAATAATAATGAGTCTTTAGGACTCGTTATGATTATTCTACGAGTCTTAAGGACTCGTAATGATTATTATATTAGATCTAATAGTTTTTCCTATTGAAAAATAGTCTGAATTATTGCAAAAAGTTTTTATATGAATCTGATGTTTTTGTCAGTAATAAAAACTTTACCGAATCTTAGGATTTTAACTTCAGGAAAACATTTTAAGTTCTTTGATTTAAAAAAGTTTATAAATTCTAAGTGGTTTTTTATAGACTAAAGTTATTGGAAGAAAGAATCTGAGAATTTTGACTAATAATCATCAACTTTTGCAATCATCAGAACTTTTTCTTGAAAAAAATCATAGTAATCTAATGATTTTACTATAGGAAAAACATTAAAAATCTTTCATTTTCATAACATATCTGGGACACAGACTAATACAGACTCGACATAAGTGACAGGTGTCAAAAAAGTAGTTCTGAACCACATGGTTAATATTTTCAAATTATTCTACGAATTAGGTTAGAAAGAGAAAACTAATATAACGCGCCTTACGAAAAATAGATGCCAGATCGGTTTTTGTTGTTTCACTCACTCCTAAGTCGTAGAGAGTGTTGCCATGTTAGCGTAAAATGGACTAAAAACCGCTCTGTTTTCTCCTAAATCGCTAAAATCGCTTAGTTTTTCCCCATTTTTTCTCATAAAACTCTACTGTCGAGTCTGTTTATAGTCTGTGTCTGGGAGTTCTAAATTTCCGAAAAATCTTCAGAATCAAAATTTGTTTAAAAAAAATATGAATTTTTAACCGCTTTCGGAGGGCATTCGTTTCTAGGACACCTAGACACATGATATAGGGAACGCTTCAGAAATAGGTCTGGGGTTTTCTATTAAAAAAAAAAAAACAAAAAATTCAAAAAAATCTGGGGGGGCTTTAGCCCCCCCCAGAAATGTTGGCTTCCTACGCCAATGTTTTGAATTTAAATGAAAAAAAAAATTAATAAAGAGAAAAATTTTTTGATTTAAAAAAATTGATGAAAAAAAAATGTTTTTTTGATGTGAAAAAATATTGATAATAAAAAATTTCATGTAATAAAAAATTTGATAAAAAAAAAATTTGACAAAAAAAAAATTTGATGAAAAAAACTTATAAAAAAAATTTGTGAAAAAAAAACAATGATGAAAAAAAAAATTTTATGAAAAACCAAAAAAATTAATAAAAAAAAAAATTAATGAAAAAAATAATTTAATAAAAAAAAAATATGAAAAAAAGAAAATTTGATGAAAAAAAAAGTTGATGAAAAAAAAAATTTTATGAAAAAAAATTTTTGATGAAAAAAAAAAAATGATGAAAAAAAAATTTGATGAAAAAAAAAAAATTTATGAAAAAAAAAAATTTTTTTTGTTGAAAAATAATTATGTTACTTTTTATTCACCAGCTGGTGAAAAACGGGTTTATTGACCACGAGGTGAATTATTACAAACCCAAGTTACTAAAATTTTTGGTTGCCACTTTTTAAAAAAATGTATTTCGGGAAAATTCTTATAAAATCCGAACTAGCAGGAATTTCGCCAAATGCAAAAATACGGGTCAGCTAAATTTTAATAGAGATTATTTGGCTGTCGTACGTATATACCTCTCCATATATGTAAACTACCCCAAAGTTTTTACCTTTTTAAAAATATGAACATAACGATGCCGAATTTGGACACGACTGATACACCATTTGATAACTCTTCAAAAAACCTTTCGATCTGTAAAACACTCAGGTAGTTTCTTTTTGAGAAACGAGAAAAATCCTCAAAAAACGAAAAAAATCCCGTTTTCCCCTCTCCCTTTTGACTAGCTAAATGTAAGATTGGGCCGCTAAGAAAATTCAGGTAACTCTTATTTTCCTCCCCTCTTTCCCACATGTAAGTTTCAGGACAATCGGTGGGTGCCCTGTACCCACTTTTTTGAAAAAAATTATCTTTGAAAAATATTTTGTTAAAAAAAAATGTTTGGCAAAAAAATAATATTTTGTCTAAAAAAAGTTTTGGTGAATTTTTGTTTTTTTTTTTGATAAAAAAAACATTTTTGTCCAAAAAAAAATTTGGTGAAAATTTTTTGTTTTTGGAGAAAATCTTTTTTTTTTTTTAAAAGTTTTTTTTAGAAGCACACATTTTGGTTCACATTCTGCATCAAATTTTATACACACGTGTCCACCTGCAGACGAATTTAAAAAATTTTGTATTTTGAGGTTATGTTGAATCTGTCAAAATTTTCTAGGTGTCTTTACATTTTCATTTTATACTTTACACTCAACCAAAAATCATTGTATTCCCAAAGAAAATCGTTGTAAATTCAACAGAAATCATTGTTGATTTTGACCCTACAAATATTTATGTTGATTTCAATAAAAATTATTGTCAGTTTTTGTAAGAGTTGATCAACTCGTTTTTTTGTAAATCAACTCTTATTTCTTGTAAATTCAACTCATATTTTTGTTAATATAAGAAATTTTATTAATAAAAAAAAACTTGTTGTTATTTGTAAATATTCTTTTATTAAGAATAAATCACAATATTTTTGTATTATCTTCGGCTTTTTAAGCTGCAATATTTGAAGATGTTCACAAAGATTTTCACACACACTTCGTTTATTCATGTTATGCACTCATTAGCCATTCTCCAGTTTTCTGATGATACCAAACAAAATCCTTAAAAAAAAGCAAAAAATTTAATATAGTATGAATACATAAAGTAATCAATGTATTTTATTTCTTACCAAATATTTACAGATCAGGTTCTATTTTTATTTATTTTTCTTATATTAAATAATTTTATAAGAAACAAACACATTAAATAATTTTATAAGAGACATTTCACATTGCTACCAACTCACTCGTTATAATAAAAAAAAAACGAACGAACAGGGATATTTTTTATTTTTTGTTTTATCTATTGAATTCTGTAGACGCGAGTGTAATAGTTGAATCAACTATACTGATTATTCAACGTTATCAACACTAATTTTTGTTGAAAACGGCATTATTCTGTAGAACTTGATCTACAATGGGTTTACTAATTTTTCTACTAAGATATTTCTATGAGTGTATGCAGTTCCAGAGATCGATATTTCGATGAGTTTCTACCCTCTACGACTAAGTGGATAGAATGAAAATGTTGAAAAAAATGTCGGTTTAAATTTTTGTTAGCATATATCCATCCACCTGCAGTCGAATTTAAGAATTGTATTTTTCGAGGTTATGTTGAATGTGACAACATTTTCGAGATGTCCTTGATTGAATTTTCGTTCCTTACCTTTAGATACGTTCAAGTCAAAAATTGTGGCGAGCTTTCCTGTTCTAAAGTATTAAAGTATTTCTTTAATTTGTATTTTAGATTCTTCAAGCTATGGGTAAATCTTATCATCCTGGCTGTTTCCGTTGTTGTATTTGTAATGAATGTCTAGATGGTGTACCATTCACTGTAGACGTGGATCATAAAATATATTGTGTTAATGATTATCATCGCATGTTTGCTCCAAAATGTGCCAGTTGTGGCAAGGGTGAGTTTGCAATAAATTACCACTAATAATTGTTTAATTTAAATTTCAAATTTCTCAGGTATTACTCCGGTTGAAGGTACCGATGAAACGGTACGTGTTGTTTCTATGGATAAAGATTTTCATGTTGATTGTTATATTTGTGAAGATTGTGGCATGCAGCTAACTGATGAACCCGATAAACGTTGTTATCCTTTAGATGGTCGTCTATTATGTCGTTCATGTCATTTGCAATGTTTGTCATTACAATCGTCACCACATGCTGGTCATCAAGAACCTGTATGTGCTTCCTATCAATATATGGGTTAAAGTTTATCAAAAAACATAAAAAAACTTAAGCAACTTTATCATTCGCAATACATGTCGTACATACATACTATAGAAAAAAAACTATGCCTATTAATAATAAGAGCAGCTTAAAATATGTTTGTGGTGTTAAAAATTTAAATGCAATATATGTATATTTATGTTGCAATATTTTTTTATAGAAGATTTATGTTAGTTTTTTTTTTTTTTTGTTTGTTTCAAACTTTTAGTTAAGTCTATTGACGCACAAATATCAAAATAATAATGCATTTATTTTTTATGCATTTAAAAATAAAATACACAAAGTGCTTATGTATTTTATAATTTAAATAAAAAAAAAGACAAATTTTTTATACCACTTTAGTATTAAATTTGTTGTAATTTTGTAATTTTTTGCTTGATTAAAATTGAAGGATATAATTATTAAGACAACTCATGGCAATTAAGGTACACACAATATTGCTTATAAAATTTCCATATTTAAAATAATAAAAAAAAAAACTTTTATTAGACACTTTAATAATTTTTAGTTTTACTTTATTACAAAAAAATTTAATTAGAATGCATTTAATTTCAGTTTCAAATTTGAAAACAAGTAAAAAAAAGTTAAATTAGACCTTGCCGAATATATCGATACCCTGCAATGTAAAAAAGTTTTTCGTAAAAAACTTTATTTAAAAAAAAAGTATATGAAGGGCTTAATGCAAAAACTTGATAAGCAACATTTAATTTTTTGGTGTTTTTTTGCCTTCTACTGATGTACCATTGACAGATTTTTGGCAAAAATTTTGCTTAAACCCTTCGTACAGTATCTTAAGTATGAAAGTTCTTCAAAAGATCTAATTTCTACATAACTTCAAAAGTTTGAAGGCAAAAACTACCATAAAATAAAATGTTGCTTATCGAGTTTTTACAATAAGCCCTTCATATATAGGGTGACCATTTTTTCCTGAACTCAAATCAGTACGCCCAAGTTTTTATGTTTTTTTTTTTTTCTAGAAATAACTCTTTGAAAACTCTTTTCTATGGGAAAACGCTGATAATTTTTTTCAACACAAAACACAAAAAATTTCGATGAAACTAATAAACTTGGGGTCAATTTGTATTTCAGTAAAAACAACTGTTAAAAAACTTCAAACAACTTCATTTGAATGTGTTAATCATTTCAGAAGATATTACAAAAACCTAAATGTTTTGAGAATGAGAAAATCCCCCAGATTCTGAAAACTTTTTCCCTTAAGCTTTGATAACTCTTCCATCTAGAAAACTTCCCAGCACATGCTTTTTTAAATAGTCCTGATATTTTGAGCTCTATTTTCAATAAATTCTGATGACATTACCTTATAGAACATTTCAGAATTATTGAATTCATGCAATTACATTATGTTTCTAAAAAATAGAAATCCACGATTCCTTGAACTTTTCGTTATAGAAAACCTCAAAGATTTTATGCGCCTTTTCATATAAATTTATGAAGATCAAAATACCGTCACACTCAGATTCACGAACTCTAAGTTATAGAAAACTAATGACGACTTATTTTATGGAAAATCAATTTTTTGTACAGAATTTTCGAATAAAATTAATTTTACTGCTAAAATGTGCAAAAATCAGTACAATCAGTACATATTTCAAAAAATCAGTACAAATCAGTACAACGTTTTTTGATCAGTACATGTGATCAAAAATCAGTACATGTACTGATCAAATCAGTACGAATGGTCAGCCTATTCATATATCCATTTCTGTTCTCATATTTCAACCAGCAGACGAATTAAAGCATTTTATATTTTTATAATATAATTTATATAATTGATCTTTTCGAATTGTAATAGATCTTTTTCTAATTACAACTTATATTTTTTGCATTATAAAAGAGCTTTTTGGAATTACAAATTATGGCCGCTGTTCCAAAAAAAGTAATTCACATAAAAAATGTGAAAATGAAAATTTCCGAATTTTTTTGGTGTTCTAGATTTCACATCCGAATTTTTTTGGTGTTCTAGATTTCACATCCGAATTTCTTTTTCGTTTTGTTTCACATAAATAAATTTTGGTGAAAGTAAAACGAATGCATTTTTTTCCTTATGATTTTTTAAATTTTAATTATTTGATTTCAACTTCGAATGAAAACGTGATCAACAAAACTCTAAACTTGATTTCATGTGATTCGGAAATTTTCATGTGAATTGAAAAGTTGTGAAAGACAGAACAGAGGCCTATCTTTTTCGAATTACAATTGATCCTTTTCGAAATACAATTGATCTATTTCGAAATACAATTGATCTTTTTCAAATGACAATTGATCTTCTTCAAATTCAATTGATCTTTTTATACCCTCCAACTCATACATGGGAATTTTTAATTGGCATTGAATTTTCATTGGCATAGTTGGAATTAATGCCAAAAAAAAGCATTAGCATTTTTTGCCAATGAAATTTTTTGGCATTGGCATTATTTGTACTAATGCCAATGAAACGGCACAAATGCCTAAAAAAACTATTAATAATTGATGAAAAAAGCATTTTTTTACAAAAAATAAATATTTTTTTAAAAAACTTAAAATGCCAATATCTCGAAAACTAAGCCAGATAGAGCAAAATGGAGGGCATTTTTGATTCTTCTCCATACTTTCACGGGTCCTCTTCACATTTGTGGATCCCAATGGGTCCTAACTTTGAATCCAAAAAATTTAGGATTCCGGAAAATTTAAAAATGCTTATATCTCGGTAAATATTGGTGACACAGCAAAAAGTCCAAAAGCATTTTTGTAGCTCTTTGTTTCTAGAACTCGTCTGCCAATACTAGAAAACCCTCAGAGCAATAGTTTTTTAGTTATTCAGTTTCTAATATTCTCAAGAACCTATTGGGCCCCTTAATTGCAGTACCTGGAAAAATAAGCAAGATAATGCTAAAGGTATGCGCAATTTTAAACTTTCGGGAGTGCCAATTTTTTAGATTCAAAATTTGGGCCTATTAGGGTTCACACATGTGAAGAGGCGAAACTATGGGAAGAACCAAAAAAGCCCTTCATTTTGCTCTATCTGGCTTAGTTTTCGAGACATAGCCATTTTAAGTTTTAACCAAAAAAAATTTCACAACTCGCTGACGGAAATACGACTTTTAATATTGCTAATGCTTTGTTTTCATTTTATTGTATTTCATTTATTAATGCCAATGAAATTTTTCATAATTGGCATTACTAATGCTATTAATTCCTTAACGGGCATTGGCATTGATTGAAAAAATGCTAAAAATTTCATTGGCATTAGTTTCAATATAATGCCAATGAAATCGTCAATTAATTAGTCCATTTATTTAAATAGTCCCATGTATGCTCCAACTACAACATTAAAATATCGGTCTATGACCCCATAAAGTATATATATTTATGATCAGTGATCGATTCTAAGACATTCTAGCGATGTCCGTCTGTAGTTAACACGATACAGTCCAAAATAAAAGAGCTAAACTTCCGAAATTTGGCACCAATTTGTCTTATGCTCCTAGGCAGCTTAAGTTCGTAAACGAGCAAAATCGGGCCAGGGGAAAAAAAAGTTTCCCCTTGAAGAACTAAACCAACCACTGAAAAATACCACTTTTTTACATGATATTTTGTGTTTTTGTTTAACAAATGCAACATTTTTATGCTGCAAGAAGTTCAAAGTCCTGCATTTGGACCCAGAGTATTAGAAAATGTCGTTCTTTCGGTCCGCCCCCCCTTTGTGGGCGTGGATAAAACAAAATTGTTTAAATATTGATAAAATTGTATTTCTTTAGTGCAAAAAGCATAAGAATGAATTTTTAAACATACATTACGAGAGGAAATTTGCCCTCCACAATTACCACCACCAAACTCCTTCCCCAAAAAAAAAAATAAAACACCCCTGCAATTTTTTTTATTTTTTTGCATGTTGGAGGGTATAAAAGATTCGGCACAGCCGAATTAACACTCTTACTTGTTTGAGTTACAATTGATCCATTTCGAAATACAATTGATCTTTTTCGAATAACAATTGATCCTTTTCGAAATACAATTGATCTTTTTCAAATTACAACTGATCTTCTTTATATAACAATCGATCTTTTTGGAGTTACAACTGATCTTTTTCAAATTACTTTTTCGAATTAAAATTTATCTTTTGCATATTACAATTGGAACTATTTAATTTGAATTACAAATGGAATCTTCGAATTACAAGTAGAATCTTCGAATTTCAATTGATATATTTTTGAAAATGTGAAGTTGATAATTGAATAACTTTTTTTCAAATTCTAAAAATTGTAAATATAGTAACAATTTCTGAATCAGACTATGCATAGTTTCTGCACTTTAGCTTCATCAGTGATCCTATATTATTATATTTATATGTTTAACATTTTTTGAAAAATTGTTAAATTGTCTTTATATAGAAAATTTTTTATTATATTCGTCTGCTGTGGGATTCGAACCTGAGGTTTTTAAAACACCACGTTACACTCGTAACAACTATGACACACCACTTAACGAGATGCGCCACAATAGCATTGAGTTCAACGACGACTATATTGTGGTTTTTCTAGAAGAGATTTCATTAACACAATGTTAAACACAAGCAATTTTTATAATTTTTTCCAGTTATTCCAATTATTTCTTCGAATTATATCTGTAAATGGTGTAGTCAAAATTTTTAAATAATTACTATTACTTTAAAAGGGCATTGTAAAGGGTATTCATGGATTCGGACAAAAATATTAAACACTTACCTTATGATCTTCTTGAACTCTCATAAAACTTTTGGATTTCTTGATAAATTATAGTACAAAAAAAAACTTGGGGGGATTTATTAAAAATGAAAGAAACGGGAACTTAATTATTTAATGCATTAAAATTTCAGTTTGTACAAGTCGTTTATTTGTATCGCCGGGCATACGATATGGTACAGTGGCCGCCATATTTGTAAGAGCTTTAGCTTTTTGTCTCAAATGTTGTAATTGCTGCAAAACACACAAGAGAATCCAATTAAACACTAAAATCTTTTACGTAAAAAAATATATCGTTACTTACACTATCTCTTCCTGTATCCAGCATACCACTGTCTTTACCCTTAATGGCCTTATATTGAGAATATAAAATATCCATGGCTGCCAATAAAATATCCGGATAAACTTTACAAATTTCACCACCCAAACGTTTAAAATTATTTATACATTCTTCCAAATCATTCATAGACATGGGTACTAATTTTGTATTGGCCAATACTTCCAGAGCAATTTGAAATTTACGTTCATGATAGTAATCGAAAAATGCTACCAATTCGGTTAGTAGATTAAAGGTGGCTATAACTTGAGGTTCACACTCAATGCGACTGCCTCTGAGACGTTCCATAAAATCAGCTGCCACTATTGATAAACGTTCTCTTAACGAACCCTTTTTGGAATTTTGATGAACAACTTGAGAGAGTAACAAGGACAAATAACGTAATGATTGACTTTGCATCTAAAGAATGAGAAAATGAAATTTAGGTTTAGAGTTTATAACTTTAGTTTATATAAAATATTAACTTACATTTGCTATATCAAATAACTTAATGGCATCCTCAAACATACCCTTGCGTACCAATTCTTCAGCAACCATGCCAGCTGCAGTACGAGTATCAAAGTCAACACAATCAAATTGTTGGAATAAGCCACTAAAGATGTATAAAACGAAAAGTAAAATAGTTAAGAATAGTTAAGAATTATAATTTATTTTCAGTTTCGGTTTCATTTTCAATACTCACCCACATGCTACACCCGTTGGCATCATTTTACCAAATATTAAATCATAATCTCGACATTCAATTACCAAATCACTAACGCAAACCAAAAATAAATTTCGTCCCTCTGGATCTTTAAGATTACGCAAAAAGAAGAAATATTGCAAAGCTTCGGCAGGATCGGTAATTTCGAATTTCTTAACATACAACATAACCAAGCGGGCAATATTAAGACGACGCATAGGAACAGGATCTTCAATATCAACAGATACTATAACAAAATTAAAGTTTAAAAAACTTTGTCCTACAAATTGGAAATATTGTAAATTAACTTACTTAAAGGTTCTTGAACATTACGTGGTCCAGCAATTAAAAACATTTCATTAAGAGCCAAAGCTATGTGAACAGCATGAACACGATATTTTTCAGTACGTGAAAGAAATTCAATGGCAGCTTCAAATTGACCCGTCAAAGCCAATACTTGAAAGTATAAATGTTGTTGTTCACCAGCATTGAAATGTTTTTCACCATATTTTTCCAAAATCATAGTTTGCAAACCAGAATAAGTTAAGGCTTCTGAGCTGTCGCTGACATCGGTACGTAAAATGGACAATTGTATCCATAAAAAGTCATCGGTAGTTTTAGCAACTTCTAAATGTTGTTCATTGGGATCACAACCAGCAATAATGCAATACACCTACATTATAACAAAAGACATTACAGGGGATTTTAGTAAAAATTGTAATAAAACAAAATGTAAAACTTGCCGCTTTTTTGTAGGGATCAGTGGAGTTTTTAATTTTATTACAATAATGTAATTTAAGTTGTCCCTCAAGTTTAGAGTTAATTTTTTGCTCAGGTTTATTAACTTTATCCTCTAAAACTTGTATAAATTCCTCATGACCAGCCCTAGAAAATAACATAACTTTTAAATTAGATTTCTATATCAATATATAATATTATGCTTACCCTCCCATTTGCATACACCTTAAAGCAGATTGTAAATCTCCACACCTTAGACAATAATACACCATTGGCCATAATGGTTTACCTTCTATGGTAACATCTTGTAAACCAAAACAATTGCCTTGATTAAAAGTTAAGCCCACAAATGATGATACCAAATTAAAAATACTGGGTACACCACCACGTTGGGCCTCTCGTAAATTACCACTAATAATAGTTGACATATAAAGTTTATAACGATTTTCCAAATATTTCTTAGCTTGATCCACAAATTGTGTCATATGCTGGCGACTAAGCATAGGATCACGATTACGTGAGACCGGTGTTACATCAACCATATATTTCATAATTTCCCAAATTTCATTTACCTTGGGATCATCAAAGCTGTGGGCTACTTTGGCAAACTTTTGTACCAGATTAGGGCGGAAGGCACCTTTTATGACAATGGCATTATAATCGTATACCTCACGGGCATAAGCCATTTCCTAAAAAAATAAAATGTTTTAGTACAATCTCCAACATCTTATTCCAAATTTCATTTTAAGTTAGGAACTTTGTTTCTTACAATACGATTAAGACAGGATCTAGTTCCAAAAGTCTCATTTATAACAGTTTGCTCTGGAATTTTTTGTATGTCAATCCAGTTTTGTGAAGGACCCACTAATGCATTCATTAATTTCATTTTCTCTTGACGCCATTCCGATTTAATATGTTCCCATTTACGTTTTTGTGCATTTAAAAATGACTACAATAAAAGAATAACAATTAAAATCACTGCAAATAATGTGTTATACAAAGTTAAAAGTTATGTTAGCAAACTGTTATACATATTGTATAACTGTTAACACCTTGTAAACATTTTACAACTGTTATACTTTCATCTTTTTATGTACTCACATTTTTATGAACTTCCTCAATTACGGAAAGTATAGCATTTTCTTTTTCATTTTTTAAAAAACTTTGTATATCCGTATCGGCTATAGGATCCAAGGGTTCAAAAGTTTTGCGAGCATTTAACGATTCCAATTTCTGCGAGATTTTTGGCAAATCAATGCCTTTCGAACCCAATAAAATGTGACTGGAAAATTAAAAAATCATGTTAAAGTTAACTATTTTATTCCCATTGCCATATGCTTACGCTTGTATATCTTGTGCTCCTGTTTGTGTTACCCTGGAGTGTAGTTCTTTTGTGGCCTCCAAGACTTGCGAAATTGTGCGCTCCACACGAGGCAGCTCTTCTGAGGTTTGTGTTTCATTTGTTAAACGTTGAGCCTGCTGTAGCAATGCATTAAAATCCATGATGTTGTTACTTGTAAATATTTTAAATCACTAAATTAACAATTATTTGACAAAAATTCACTTTTAAAACAGTTTTTTTATATTTTTTTTAATAAATACTATTTTTGCTAACACCGGTTGTCAGTCTCATTTTTTTGGCGGCTCCTTAGTGTTGTGAATATAAAAAGTAATTGATTGTGATTAGCGTTGCCAGATACTTTTTTACCGTTATCCCCCAAAAAATAGCAAAAAATTCCTTAAACCCTATTCACAGTGCAGTTTTAAATCGTTTTTAGCAGCAATATTTTTAGCACTTTATATATTCTATTACAGTATATTGACAGAAAATGCTAAAAATAATTGCTAAAAACGGTTTAAAACTGTAAGTTTTAAACCGTTTATTGTGAAGTGTGAATACCCTATTCACACGTACAGTTTTAAATCGTTTTTAGCAGCAATATTTTTAGCACTTTCTTTATTCTATTACAGTATATTGACGGAAAATGCTAAAAATAATTGCTAAAAATGGTTTAAAACTGTAATTGTGAATTGGGAATTAGTCATTAAAATACGTTGTTTATGTTTGAGAGATTAATTACATGTTTAATACGCTATTCACACATACAGTTTTAAATCGTTTTTAGCAGCAATATTTTTAGTACTTTCTTTATTCTATTACAGTATATTGACAGAAAATGCTAAAAATAATTGCTAAAAACGATTTAAAACTGTAAGTGTGAATTGGGTATAACGAATTACGGGCCACCGAGCTAAACTTGAATGGATAAAAAGAAGTATTAATAATGTAGAATTATTCCTAAATTGTCAAATTGGGTGGGTAATACAGTTTCTAATATGATTAATACCCTATTCTCACGTACATCTAAATAGAGTTTTAGCAACATTATCAATATACTGTAATAGAATAAAGAAAGTGCTAAAAATATTGTTGTCAAAAACGGTATTTAGCTGTAAGTGAGAACAGGGTATCAACAATATTTTAGCATTTTCTTTATTCTATTCCAGTACATTGACAGAAAATGTTTTCAAAAAAGGTTTTTAGCAGCAATATTTTTAGAACTATCTTTATTCTATTAAAGTATATTGACAGAAAATGTTGCTAAAAACGGTTTTTAGCTGTACGTGAGAACAGGAGGGTAATTATGGAAGGCCACGTTCACACTACAAGAACTTACCATGGTAAATTGAGATGATTTTGTGATTTTTCTTTATGCTAGTACAATTTAGAGTTGATTTTGTAAATCACTATGTGATTTTGTTCAAAGGAAAATCACATAGTGATTTTAAAATCACGCAAGTCTGTGTACTACTGTGTCCAGACTAGCGTGATTTTAAAATCACTATGTGATTTTCCTTTGAACAAAATCACATAGTGATTTACAAAATCATCTCAATTTGTACTAGCATAAAGAAAAATCACAAAATCATCTCAACTTACCATGGTAAGTTCTTGTAGTGTGAACGTGGCTTACAGTATATGGCCATGTTCACACTACAAGAACTTACCATGGTAAGTTGAGATGATTTTGCAATTTTTCTTTATGCTAGTACAATTTGAGATGATTTTGTAAATCACTATGTGATTTTGTTCAAAGGAAAATCACATGGTGATTTTAAAATCACGCTAGTCTGTATACAGTATAAGCACAGACTAAATACAGACTCGACAGTAGAGTTTTATAAGAAAAAATGGGGAAAACCTAAGCGATTTTAGGAGAAAACACAGCGGTTTTTAGTCCGTTTTACGCTAACATGGCAACACTTTCTACGACTTAGGAGTGAGTGAAACAATAAAAACCGATCTGGCATCCATTTTTCTAATGGCGCGTTATATTAGCTTTCTCTTTCTTACCTAATTCGTAGAATAATTTGAAAATATTAACCATATGGTTAAAGAATACTTTTTTGACACCTGTCACTTATGTCGAGTCTGTATTAGTCTGTGGTATAAGCACAGACTAATACAGACTCGACATAAGTGACAGGTGTCAAAAAAGTAGTTCTGAACCATATGGTTAATATTTTCAAATTATTCTACGAATTAGGTTAGAAAGAGACAGCTAATATAACGCGCCATAAGAAAAATAGATGCCAGATCGGTTTTTGTTGTTTCACTCACTCCTACGTCGTAGAAAGTGTTGCCATGTTAGCGTAAAACGGACTAAAAACCGCTCTGTTTACTCCTAAAATCGCTCCTTTTTTCCCCATTTTTTCTCATAAAACTCTACTGTCGAGTCTGTTTATAGTCTGTGGTATAAGTCTAGAACTGCAAATATACAATTTTGAATATTCCCAAAAAATCTTGTAAATATTTTTGAAATCCAAAACAAAAAGTATTTATCGTCCCTTTTGCTCGCATGAAATTTCCTAAACTGGGTATAAATCTCTAAGACTGGCATCCCTAATTGATCTAAAAAATATTTTAGTGCTGCCAGATGGTTAAGAAAAATATTATCTAAAATATCCCTGATCCTTAAAAAATTAAATTAATAAAAAACCATAAACAATGCAAAAAACTTAATTTATCTTTGTGATCCGTGTTTTAAACAAAGCTTTATTTTATAAAATCGCCCTTAAAGAGTGCTTAACATAAAATATGTTTTTAAAATACACCCTAATAATGTTCCTGCATTTGTTTGTTAAAACGGCTATTTGCAATTATTGTTCGCAGCTAACCACCAAATCTCTTGCCAAAATTCATGGCCAAGCATTTAATCCTCGTTACATGAGCATTAATCCACCATTTCTGAATGAAGATGTTGGTAGCAAACGTTCTTCTTACGAAATTCCATTTTACGCTGATAATGATATTGTGTCGGTTGGTGATTTTCCAGCATGGGACACAGATCATATTAACTACTATGAAGAAAAAAAAGAAGATTCTTGGAAGCAAAAAAATATTCACGCTAGAAACATTTTCACTGATCGTTTATCCTCCAAATCTGATCTATTTAAAACGCGGCCTTGGGAATGTATGTCCAAACTTACATGGCAAGATTTAGGCCTACATTATTTTCCACGGTATATTCGTTCAGTAGAATGCATTTCCAAAAAATGCTGGTATGGACATTTCAATTGCAAACCAAAATCATTTACAATTAAAGTTTTAAAACGAAAAAATGGATCATGTATTCGCATAAGTGATAAATTGCTATTGTTAACATCAGAAGAATTTGATACAGATTATACTGAGCTGTGGGTATGGGAGGAAATTTCTATTAATTTTTGTTGTGAATGCGTGATGTACCACTAAAAATAAATGATTATTGCAAACAATTTTATTGAAAAAAATTGTTAAAAAAAATGTTCTAATAAAATTTGTTAAAACATTTCTTAGATTCTGAGACATTTTTCCTATAGAAAAATTTTCAGATTCTGAAACATTTTTTCTATAGAAAAATTCTCAGATTCTGAAACATTTTTTCTATAGAAAAATTCGCAGATTCTAAGACATTTTTTCTATTGAAAAGTTCTCAGATTCTGAGACATTTTTTTTAAACAAAAATTCTCAGATTCTGAGACATTTTTTCTATAGAAAAATTCTCAGACTCTGAGACATTTTTTCTATAGAAAAATTCTCAGATTCTGAGACATTTTTTCTATAGAAAAATTCTCAGATTCTGAGATATTTTTTCTATAGAAAAATTCTCAGATTCTGAGACATTTTTTCTATAGAAAAATTCTCAGATTCTGAGACATTTTTTCTATAGAAAAATTCTCAGATTCTGAGACATTTTTTCTGTAGAAAAATTCTCAGATTCTGGGACATTTTTTCTATAGAAAAATTCTCAGATTCTGAGACATTTTTTCTATAGAAAAATTCTCAGATTCTGAGACATTTTTTCTATAGAAAAATTCTCAGATTCTGAGACATTTTTTCTATAGAAAAATTCTCAGATTCTGAGACATTTTTTCTATAGAAAAATTCTCAGATTCTGAGACATTTTTTCTATAGAAAAATTTTCAGATTCTGAGACATTTTTTCTATAGAAAAATTTTCAGATTCTGAGACATTTTGCCTATAGAATAATTCTCAGATTCGGAGACATTTTTCCTATAGAAAAATTCTCAGATTCTGAGACATTTTTCCTATAGAGAAATTCTCAGATTCTGAGACATTTTTCCTATAGAAAAATTCTCAGATTCTGAGACATTTTTCCTATAGAAAAAGTCTCAGATTCTGAGACATTTTCCTATAGAAAAATTCTCAGATTCTGAAACATTTTTCCTATAGAAAAATTCTCAGATTCTGAGACATTTTTCCTATAGAAAAATTCTCAGATTCTGAGACATATTTCCTATAGAAAAATTCTCAGATTCTGAGACATTTTTCCTATAGAAAAATTCTCAGATTCTGAGACATATTTCCTATAGAAAAATTCTCAGATTCTGAGACATTTTTCCTATAGAAAAATTCTCAGATTCTGGGACATTTTTCCTACAGAAAAATTCTCAGATTCTGAGACATTTTTTCTATAGAAAAATTCTTAGATTCTGAGACATTTTTTCTATAAAAAAATTTTCAGATTCTGAGACATTTTTTCTATAGAAAAATTCTCAGATTCTGAGACATTTTTTCTATAGAAAAATTTTCAGATTCTAAGACATTTTTTTTTTTTATTTTTATTTTATTAAGAATTACCACATAATTACAAATTATATACTAATTTTACCTAACCGAGAACTGGTAACAATGACCTTCGTCTCGTTGTAGCGAAACAGACCAAGGCCTCTGGTGGGAATCGAACCCACGACCCCCAGACTCTAAGACATTTTTTCTATAGAAAAATTCTTAGATTCTAAGACATTTTTTCTATAGAAAAATTCTCAGATTCTAAGAAATTTTTCCTATAGAAAAATTCTCAGACTCTGAAACATTTTTCCTATAGAAAAATTCTCAGATTCTGAGACATTTTTCTTATAGAAAATTTCTCAGATTCTTAGACATTTTTCCTATAGAAAAATTCTGAGACATTTTTCCTATAGAAAAGTTCTCTGATTCTGAGACATTTTTATTATAGAAAAATTCTCAGATTCTCAGACATTTTTCTTATAGGAAACTTCTCAGATTCTGAGAAATTTTTCTTATAGAAAAATTCTGAGATTCTAAGACATTTTTCCTATAGAAAAATTCTCAGATTCTCAGACATTTTTCCTATAGAAAAATTCCCGGATTCTAACACATTTTTCCTGTAGAAAAATTCTCAGATTTTGAGACTTACTTCCTATAGAAAAATTCTCAGATTCTGACACATTTTTTTGTATAGAAAATTTCTATAAAAAAACTCACAAATTTTTAAGGAATTAAAACTAATTATATTTATTTACATAATGAATGGATTAATTACAACTAAAACTTAATATACACGGTGAATTTTTTCTATACAAAATCAGTTTTTTTTTCAACATAGCAACAATTTTAAAGACTAGACTTGAAAAGCTTAAGAAAATTTACTAAAACTACAAATAAATTAAGTTAAATACGACTAAGAATGAACTATTAACTAATAAAATATTTAACATAATCATCTATTACTACGGTGACGATGAATTTTGAAGTGAAAAATTAAATTTTGAATTGAAACTTCCTACCCCATTCATTAAACTGTTGTAATACTCCTCACATTCAGTGGAACAATATAAATATGGTCCCGCATTACTCTGGTAAGTAGCCTCGGCTTCACAATAACGACACCAGCGTTTACGTTTTAATTCAGCATCTTCCACTTGCATGTTATTAAATTTTCTTTTCAATTCATCCAATTCCTGTTCATTGCGTGCAACTCTTTCTTGTTCCTCCGATATGTGGCATTTAAGAAGACACAACAAGTGCTTATAATCACGTTTGAAATCTTTAAGAAATTTATAATCCTTTGAATGATCCCATTCAGTAATTTGTAATTGTTTTAGTGGATGACCGGCTGCTGCACCTGTTGCAGCAGCCTTCGCCGTCGTGGTTTTGGATTTACTGATTTTCTTGCATCTTACTTTTACTAATTTCTCTTCACATTTTTTATTATTCATCATTGTAATGGATGGATAGTTTATTTGATTTTATTACAGATTTTTTATTTAACAAAAAATTGTTTTATTTACAATTTTAAATTTTCTAGTAAGAAAAATTAAAACATAGGACAAAAGGATTGGGGTTACCACCTATTGATATTTGTTTTAAATATGGCGCTGAATTGTAGACAAGGTGATGCCACATGGAAATATTTTATACAGTCGAACCCGGTTATAACGCACTCCGAGAGACCAGTAAAAATAGGTCGTTATAAGCGAAGTTCGCTATAAGCGGGGTATATTTTTTATCAACCAAGTTTTATTTCCAAAAAAAGTTATCTAATTTTGTTTTATTTGATGTTTTTTTTTTTTAGAAAATAAACTACTTATTGAGAAGAAATCATTAAAAATATATATAAATTCTATGAAAATTATTATATAAACCAAAAAATGCCAACCTTATGTTAGTTTGATTAACACGATTGCCACGCATTAAAATTTTTTTACGGGAGTTCATTATAAAAAGGTAAATATACATGAAATCGTGTTCGTGGGACCATAATAAGCAGTTCGTTTTTACCGAGGATTTGTTATAACCGAGTTCGTTATAAAAGAAGTATTTTGTGTGAAAATTGATGCTAAAACGTCGGGACTTTAGAATTAGTTCGGTATAACCGAGAATTCGTTATAACCGAGGCGTTATAACCGAGTTTGACTGTATTAGCTTCCTTTTTTTGAAAAATGGATTCTGTTTTATGGATTTTATTATTGTATTAACCAGGGTAAGGAATGTCACATGTGGGCACATTTGGCACATGACACATTTCAGATGTTATTTTTTAATAATATTTTTTAATATTATATATATTTTTTATCAAAAATTTCAAAATGTGTCATGTGCCATATAAGAAAAAAATTAGTCTTTAATTTTTTTTCTGAAACATTTTTTGAAAAAAAAAAAAAAAAAATAAATATATATATATATTAGAGTTAGTTTTTAAAATTTTATATGCGGATATCATAATTTTTTTGAAGGATTTAGGCTAGCTAAAAAGAATGCCGGTATTTTTTTGGGTAAATTTTTGCTCCTTGGGGTTGTTCAACGCATCTGAAATCGCGGATTTTAAGCTGATTTTTCTGCAGAGCAAAAACGGCTGAATATATCGCAAATCTGCTTTCACCAATCGATTCTACAGCAAAAAATAATACTATGGTCGTTTTTGAACTCTTAAAAAGAGTTCCAAAAATCCACCACAGAGGGCGAAAATATAAGGTTTTTCCAGTTTTTTTTTTTTAAATTAATTTTTTTAATATGCACAATTAAAAGGCATTTTAATCTTAACAAAATGGTACCAAATTTTCCGTTCTATCACAACTCGTTAAGAAGTTATAAGCTCTCAAAAATGGACAAAAGCTCGTTTTTTGAGATTTTTGATCTCAATTTTCTCGAAAACATGACGTGATAGAAAAAATTGAAAACCAGATTCAGGATCAGTACCGAAATGTTAATCGAAAACGATTTGTACGATTTTTTTTAATGAACTTTGACCTTAATTTCCTCAAAAACCTGACGTTATGAAAAACTTTGGAAACCAGATTTGGAATCAGCATTGAAAGGCTAATCGAAAACGAGTGTCCAGACCGCTGACCCATCCAAAAATTTTTCAAATTTCGGTCAGTGTTTTATAATTTTGCCACTAGAAAAAAAACTTTGAAGCCTTATAACTTTTAAAGGTGCTTTTTGTACCACTTTTCTTAGCAATAATTGCCTCTTCATTGTGCACGATTAAAAAAATATTTAAAAAAAAAAAATTGATTTTTCCGCCCCCTGCTGTGTGTTATTGGAACTTTTTTTTTTAAAATTTGAAAAACTGCTATTGTATTAATTTTTGCTGTAGAATCGACTGGTGAAATCAGATTTGCAATATATTTAGCCGTTTTTTCTCTGCAGAAAAATCAGCCCAAAATCCGCGTTTTCAGATGCTTTGAACCACCACAAGGAGTGAAAATTTTTCCAAAAAAATACCGGCATTATTTTTAGCTCCCATAAATCCTTTAAAAAAATGATGATATCCGATAAAAATATGAAGTGACATAGTCACCAAACGAACTCTAATATATATATTGATTATTTTATTTTACTACATGTTAGTTGTTTTGACTACAAATAATACAAAATAGTAGTTTTTGCTACATAAGTCAGTTGTTTTTTGTCAGTTAAAATAACTAACTGATTTAACTGAAAAAGTAGTTGACCCCAAAACAACTAACAAAGTAGTTATTTTAACTCACATTTTCAGTTGATTTTACTAACATAATTTTTTGAGTGGGGTAATCTTAATGAGTTTCACAAAATCTTAAAAAATATATTTTTAAAATAATTTTTTACGAAAAATAAAATAATCCAAGTCGAAAATAGTTTAAGTTTTTCCCCCTCATAATAAAAAGAACCCCTTAATATCTATTCAACTTAACGAACTTGGTAACCCCTAAAACATCCTGTTTATTAAATATTCGGTCGTACACTTTGTTTATAGCGGTAGTGGTTGCATTCTGCACTTATTCATTCATAAATTTCATTTATCGATTTGGGGTTGTTGTATAAGTACATTGAAAATTTTCTACTTAATCCTGTGAAAAAAATATACTTTTTAATAATAAAGTGAAAATTTATTAAATAAATAATAAAAAAATTTATGAAAAATAGAAATTAAAATCATGATTATAAAAAAGTGTATAAATTAAGAAAGAAATTAATAAAAATTCAAAAAATAAAGGATAATTTTAACAAAGTGCAAAATTTTTGGGTGTCGACCAATACAAGACATAAAAAAAACAAAAATGGTTGGATTACTTAATCCTGTTAAATATGGTGGCAATTTTTATGATTTATATACTTTAAATACAAGAAGGTAAATAATTTTAATAAAATAAGTAATATTTTAAAAGAAATATCATGAAAAATTATAATTTTCAAGTGAAAAAATTTTATGATATAGAGAATTATTGAAAAAAAGATGTCTCATAGACATTATTGATTTTTCAAATAAGGGAGATTTTTTTTATACACATTCGTTTAGTTTTAAAAAGAATAATGTAAAAGTAATAGATGCGGTTTTTGTATTAATATAAATTTTTGTTAATTTTAAATAGTTTTAAAGTTAGATTTAGTAATTTATTTAATTATAAAATTTTAAAAATTAAGTGTTAACAACTTAAAAGGATATAATACCAATACACTCACATATTTACATTTACACGCACTTACACACTCACACATTCTCAATCGGTTAGTCGCAAAATATTCGGTGGTTGTTTTTGGTCAGCTGTTGTTTACAGCTGATAAATTGCAGCTGTATGCATCAGTGAATCAAGCCGACCGGCTCAAAATCGGCGGCGCGCCGCCGCCGGAAAATTTTTAACTTTTTTTCGCGCCGCCGCCGTTCAAAAAACAAATTTTACAACAAAACTAGAACAAAAAATTTCAGCCGACACTAAGCCGCCGCCGAGCAAAATTGGTCGAGCCGCCGCCGCCGAAAATTTTGGGTCGGCTTGATTGACTGGTATGCATTGTTTTTATTTCGATTATTTACGTTTTGTTTACGTATAAGAAGAAGAATTTACGTTTTGTAAAGTCAATGACCTTGAGTAGTAATTGATTAAAAAAAAAAAAAAAATACTACCGGTAGTTGCGTACAAGAGACTTGTTGTTCTAGGACCTGTTGAGTGTATAGTCAAACCGATGCATCGGTTGGTAAATAAACACCTGTTGATGTTATCTTTGAGGATTTTTTTCTTAGTAGAATTTAGCTTGATATACGTGAGTGTATTATTAGAACTAAATTTTACTTGCGTGACTGTGATTTAATACTCAAAAAAGTTTTCCACTCGATAAAATGTACACTCAAAAATTTTTTTTTCTCAAAAAAATACAAAAAAAATTTTGCTCAAAATAAAATTATTCTATACAACATTTTCATACATTTGTGTATTTCGCCGTGTCGAGTTTTATTTTTTATACCCTCCAACCACAGTATGTGGGTATACTCACTTTGTCATTCCGTGTGTAACACATCGAAATATCGGTCGGGGACCCCACAAAGTATATATAATATTGATCCATTATAGAATCTAAGACATTCTAACGATGTCCGTCCGTCCGTCTGTAGAAATGCGGTCCAAACCAAAAGAGCTAGACCCCTGAAATTGGTCAAGAATATCTTTTATTTTACTGGTAAGGTTAAGTTCGAAGATTGGCAAAATCGGACCAGGAGGAAAAAGTTCCTCCTTCAAATACTAAAACAACCCCTGAAAAATACGATATTTTTACGAGTTTTTTTTAATTTTTGCTGAAGAAATGTAACATTTGTATGCCATATTATGTTCATAGACCTGCGCTTGGACCAAGGGGGTTAGAAAATTAGATTTTTTTCAGGCCGCTCCCTTTGGGGGCCAGGTTATAGAAATAAATTAAATGCCGAATGTATTGATACCCTCCACAATTTCTTAAAGATTATTGCAAAAAACTTTATTTAAAAAGAAATTACTTTTGAAAAAAAAAAATTTGGAAAAAAAAAATTTGGTAAAAAAAATCCGCGTTTTTTTCTTTTTTTGTCAAAAAATATGTTCGCACTTGTTTAAATACCATTCGGTGTTCAATTATGTTCACATATGTCAACCAGCAGACGAATTAAAGCATTTTGTATTTTTAGGTTATGTTGAATGTACTAAAATTTTTGAGGTGTCCTTACATTTTCGTTCATAACTTTTGAACCGCTGAACCGATATCGCTCAAATGCAATACCAAACTTCTCGGGAGAACTTCCAATAAATATGTTGAGTTTCAGTCATCTCCGTGTAATACTTTGGCCGTGATCACCATTTCCACAGACAGACGGACATAGCTAGAATGTTTTAAAATCGATCGGGGATTATGAATATATATACTTTATGGGGTCCCAAACTTATATATACCCTCTATCACTAGAGTGGAGGGTATAAAAATAACGATAATTATTTACTGGGCTATTCATAATGAGTAAATTAAATCTAATATAGGTTTTTTTGACTGATGACATGAATATTTGTCAAATAAACCTACTTTAAGTACAATGAATAAAGGCCTTATTATTTAAGCGTTAATATCATAAACAAATAATTTTTAAACATATATAGTGGGGGTACAGGTGTCCCCCACCAACTCCGCCGACCACCCACCCCGACCAAAAAAAAAAGACGCCAAGCTAGCCTTATATCCTCAGAATTAAGCAATTCCTTGTCTAAGAACCGTCTTCTGATCCTACGTATTGCGATGCATTCACATAATATGTTTTGCGTTGTCTCCACTTCCTCAAGACAAAGTCGACACAAAGACGATGCAAGTGATAATTTACCTTATAATGCCCGGTGAGAAAACCTGTCAGTAACCTAATGTCACTTTTGGTGTGATTAAGTATATTTCCATATGATAATGGAGCGATTAGTGCTTTGGATTGTCGTAGACCTCCTGAATTTTCCCACAAGTTTAAGAAGTCGGTTCTTTCCAAACCCCTAATCATGTTCGAGAAGGTTGACCAGTTTACCCCACAATAGGGTTCGGGTCCGGTCATAGGAGTAGCGGAGGCATTTCTAGCAAGCTCATCCGCTATCTCATTACCCTCAAAACCTCTATGACCAGGGATCCAAAATAGAATAATTTTGTTTCTCCCGGCCAGCTGCTGAAGGGTATCAAAACATTCCAGTGTCATTTTGGATTTAAATTCCCGAGAAGACAGCGCTTGAAGTGCTGCCTGGCTATCAGAGAAGATTGAAATATGAGTACCCTTCATACCCTTTGCAATATTAACTCTAGCGCATATTGTAATAGCCTGAATTTCAGCCTGAAAAACTGTAGGCCACCTACCCATTGGTTCGGAGATCCGCGTGTTTGGACCGTAGACACCAGCGCCAACTCCAGAGGACATTTTGGATCCGTCAGTATACCAGTTTTAGCTTCTAGTATCCACATATGGACCACCTTCATCCCACTCTGGTCTACTTGGTATCACGATCTCAAATTTCCTTCCAAAGCGAAGCACAGTGTTTATTCTATCCGTCGGCATATCTAGGTTTTCCCTAATTCCTATTGAAGAAAGAATATTGGAGTGACCGCTCAAGTTGCGAGGGTCAGAGTAATCGATATTCATTCTACGCGCAGCCATAGTTGCCGTAGATCTAATAAATATGTCGAGAGGTGTGAGACCCAAAATGGCTTCTTGGGCCAAAGTTGGGCAGGTTCTCATAGCACCCGTGATTAGAGTGCAGGCCAGACGCTGTACCTTGCCTAGTCTTACGGTGGCATCTCCTTGCATAGTCTTCGGCCACCAGACTATGGCAGCGTACGTCATGATCGGTCTTACAATCATCTTGTAGATCCACATGACCATTTTGGGGCTCAATCCCCAGGTCCTACCAACAATCCTATTCGCTGCCCATAATGCCGCAATAGCCTTTCTGATAGTGCCGTCTAAATGTGAATTCCAAGTAAGTTTCGTATCCAAGATAACTCCCAGATATTTAAACTCCTTAGAGAGTTGGAGTTACCCGGAAAGTTCTGGAACACACCTTTTACACTGCAAGCATTTGGAAGAAATATCGCCTAAGAGAAATTGCGGTAATATCTTCTTTTTATCGTAAAAAAAAATTATCAAAGTAGTATTATTTAAAAATCTTCCTTTTATCATACCGAGGATATTTCAGCAATATAAACAGAAATATGTTAAAAACTTCAAGATTTTTGTAATA
Organism: Pegoplata infirma; assembly: GCA_963921195.1. Classification (NCBI taxonomy): domain Eukaryota; kingdom Metazoa; phylum Arthropoda; class Insecta; order Diptera; family Anthomyiidae; genus Pegoplata; species Pegoplata infirma. The sequence continues at coordinate 29,477,207 of OY992540.1, read as the reverse complement.
TACATATTATCTTCTTTTATTTTAATAACACAATAAAAACCATCGTTTTATCTCCTTTGAGACAAAAATGGGTATATCTTCTTATAGCTTCCAAAAACAGAATTGCGTTTTATCGTTTAGGTGAATATCTGGCAATATCTTCTATATAAAATTTGGGGGATATCTTAAAGTTATCTTCCAAATGATTATCTGGCAATATTGCGCATTTATCCTCCAGAAGAATTGCTTTCGTATCCCCTAGACGCATCGCTTTCGGGACACGATTTCTACCAATGGGAGTTTCTTCCGCAATACGAAGAAGATATCCCCCGCAATACCATTTATCTTCCAGGCGAAACGCTTGCGAATGTTCTTCGTATCGAAATGCTTGCAGGGTTACTTACTTACGCACGAAAACATGTTTTATAATCACATTCAAGTACACTGACAAGAGTAAATTTCAATTTCACTCACGATCATCAAAATTAGGAAATCGATACATACAAATCTTTTATTTTTCGTTTTCATGATTATCTGGCGATATTGCCCTTTTATCGCCAAGACAAATTGTTGTCGTATCGCCAGAATTATTGCCTTCGGGTAACAGTTTCTCCCGAAAGGGAGATACGAATTCGATAATCGCCGCAATAAAATGTCGATGTCGTATCATTTTGTTTGCAGGGAAAGTTTCATTAAAAACAATCGGTTAAAATCAGACATGGGGGTTAATGATTACATTGTGTAATTGATTACAGTTTCAATTACAATTACATGTAATTAGTAATTGAAAATTTTCAATTACTAATTACATGTAATTGTAATTGAAAAAACTCAATTACAAATTACATGTAATTGTAATTGAAAAAACTCAATTACAAATTACATGTAATTGTAATTGAAAAAACTCAATTACAAATTACATGTAATTGTAATTGAAAAAACTCAATTACTAATTACATCTAATTGAAAAATGTAATTGATTTTAATGTAATTGTAAAAAACATATTTATAATTACATATAGTAGTTAATTACTAATATTGTCAATTACACATACATATTTATTCAAAAATTTTTATGCATAAAATCGTTAGTGCAATTGTTTGTAACGCATGATCTCTGGAATCATAAGAGCTACCAACCTAAGGCCATGTTCACACTACAAGAACTTACCATGGTAAGTTGAGATGATTTTGCAATTTTTCTTTATGCTAGTACAATTTGAAATGATTTTGTAAATCACTATGTGATTTTGTTCAAAGGAAAATCACATGGTGATTTTAAAATCACGCTAGTCTGTATACAGTATAAAGCCACGTTCACACTACAAGAACTTACCATGGTAAGTTGAGATGATTTTGTGATTTTTCTTTATGCTAGTACAATTTGAGATGATTTTGTAAATCACTATGTGATTTTGTTCAAAGGAAAATCACATAGTGATTTTAAAATCACGCTAGTCTGTACACAGTATAAGGCCATGTTCACACTACAAGAACTTACCATGGTAAGTTGAGATGATTTTGCAATTTTACTTTATGCTAGTACAATTTGAGATGATTTTGTAAATCACTATGTGATTTTGTTCAAAGGAAAATCACATAGTGATTTTAAAATCACGCTAGTCTGTATACAGTATAAGACATACATATTAGATGCTGATCAAGGTTTTAAAGATTTGATTTTTTTCGACCCAGCAGGTGGCGCTGGCCTCAAGTTGTAAACAGAATTGTGGGTGCCATTTGACAGCAGTTCAAAACAGAGTTAAAATAACTAAACTGCCACTGGAATTGTTAAACTCCTCAGTTGATGGTTTTTGAAAAAAAACAGCAGTTGAAAATAACACATAATAACACAATTTGGAACGAAAAAATTATTTTATCAAAAATTTTTTTTCCTGTGAATTTTAATATAATTTTACCTGAGTATTCTTCAAAGCTAACCCAACATATTGTCAATGATATGTCCGTCCATCTGTCACATATTTACACAGATTTAAAAAAAAACATTTTATTTTGTAGTTTTTTAGCGTCCCAAAAAAAGTGTAAATACAACAGGTGTTAATACATTAGAACAGTGGTCGGCAGAAAGAGGGAACGTTTTTACATTTTTCTAAAACATAGCTTCATCTACCCGCTTTTTTAAATGCTACCATGACACTAAATAAAACATTTGTATTTTTAATGCTCTCAGTCGCGAGTTTCGTTGACGTTCGGGTTGTCTACGTGCACCTGGGTGCAATGGGTGCCGACCACTGCATTAGAATATTTTTTTAAAACAAAAAGTCACAAATAACTGCTATATTTGGTCTCTGAAGAGAAATCATAATAAAATTTATTTGTTACGATTTCTATTTTTGTCGACCATCCAAATTTTGATTTAATTGCTCAAATAACGTATTTTTGTCATAATATGACATATTACGTATGCTAATTAAACGTTATCTTATCATTTGATTGGAAAATGATGTTTGAATGATTTGTTGCATGATTCTCTTTAACATGGGTTTTATCGCGAGTAGATCGGATGTAAACAACGCGAGGTATAACGAAAATAGTCGAAAAATTTAAAAAAAAAACGCTAAACAAATTTTTAATATTACTGAATCCGTGAAAAAAATTTTTGATAATTTTTTTGAGTTAGTGGTCTGTAATATATAAAAAAATATAGTCACGTTTCGTGCGCAGAATTTTTTTTTTATTTTGTAAACCAGTGTTATTTATCAAGCACAACAAAAAATCTTTGAAAGAATATAAATTTGGCTGAAAACCACAAATTTGCTTTAAAAGATAAAATAAAATAATTCAGGTAATAAATATTTGCAAAAGGGAAAATTTTATCAAAAAAAGGTCAACATTTTTTAAGATCTGCTTTTATGGCACATATAAAAGTAGATAATAAAAAAATTAGACCTTTTCTGTAATAATATTTTCCCTTTTGCAAATATTTATTGCGATATGCAGCCACTCCATTAAATGATAATGCAATGTCTTTAAAAGGTAGTTTCTTTACATATTTTGCGTTGCAAAAAAATAAAATACTAATGTCGTTTTGGAAATCCCGATATTTTTAACCCAACTTGATTTTTGTGACCACACATATAAAGGAAGATCCTATAAAATGTAGACCTTTTCGTGCTAAAATTTTCACTTTTTTAAATATTTATTGCGATGTACAGCCACTCCATTGAATTTCAATGCAATGTCTTCACATATTTTGCGTTGTAAAAAATAAAAGTGTCTTTTAAATTCCTTTTGGAAATCCCGATTATTTATGTCTTTATGACTTTGTAGCTGTTTCCTTTTTGTTATATGTTAAATTATGCAAGCAATCACTTATCCAGGTAGGATTTTGCTTGCTGCTGGCATGCTTTGAAAAATCCAACAAATGCGTGTGTATTTTCTGATTTCACTGTACCTGCGAAATATTAATTATTTGTAAGATAATAAAAAGTCGTTAGATTTCCTGCTAACAAATAAAATAATTTTTTGACCGCTAGATGCAAATAAAAAACGCTAAATTTAGTCGAAAAAACACCAAATTACAAAATTCTTTCGAATTTATTTATTATATTAATATATTATTTTCTATTAGTAGTACTAATTTAGTACCCCTTGCTGTAACTACTTGTAAAAAAACCGATATCACTACCCAGCCAGAAATTGCCAACGGTACAAAAAAAATGTACTGGTACAACATTGGCTACACAAAAAATACTACGCTTTGCAGAAATATCGTAAAGTACAAAAAAACATGTACTGGCAAAACATTGGCTACACAAAAAATACTACGCTCTGTCAAAATTTCTCATTACATATACAGTACAAAAAAAAATGTACTGGCAAAACATTGGCTACACAAAAAATACTACGCTTTGCAGAAATATCGAATAGTATAAAAAAATGTACTGGCAAAGCGCAGTTTTTACACAAAATATTACACTTTGTCGAAATTTTCTCATTATATACAGAACAAAATAAAATATTTTTTTTTATTAAATTTTTTTTTTAAAAACTTATTAGCTGTGTTTTGCAATCATTTGGATTAGGATTTACCATACAATATGTGTACTTAATAAATATTATTATTAAAAAAGATTAGCACACATTTGACTCTCCCTGTTGTGGAATGTATTTTATACAGAGCTTTTGTAATATTCGTATAGCATACTTTAAGGGCGCACAATAAATATCCCCATCAAATCATGCAGGAAGTAAAAGCTCTTTTGTTTAAAACTTTCATTATTTGAACTTTTTAGCATTTTTAAAGCACACTTTTGGGGTAATATTAAAAAATGTACTTAATAAGTACATATAATTGAAAAACACAACAATTATTAAATAATGTTTTAATGATTATCTTAACATTTAAGAAATGAATAATAGAACTGATAAATATTATTAAAATTACGCATGTAAGAGTCATTGAAATTTTTTCGTTATGAGATGTAGGGTTCTATAGTCGAAAAGTCGATTAATCGACTTTTTGTATGAAAAAGTCGAAATCGACTTAAGTGTAATATTTACCAATATTTTTGATTATTGTAAACACCTCATTGATAGCGTTCTATCGAAAGTCGACTCTTTCGCTTTCGATCTTTTCAACCTTTTCCACATTTTCGATTTCTTCGACTTTTTTTAACCTTCATTACTTTGGTACCCAACATTGATAAATAAAATACAACCGAAAAAATAGCACCTAAACGATTACAAGTCAAAACTAACTGAAAAAGGTCGAAAAAAGTTAAAAATCGAAGAAAGTCGAAAAAAATCGACTTTTTAAAAAGTCGAAAAGTCGAAAAGTCGAAAAATCGACTTTTTAGAAATTGAAAAAAGTCGAAAAGTCGACTTTTTGTTGCGACTATATAACCCTAAGATGTTGTAAGAATACATTTAAATTCAACCATGCTTATATTAATTTCAGTACAAATTTCATCTAAATTTTCAACATGTTACAAACCAATTTCACTTGAAGGCATTGGATAATCAAAATAATCAGAAATTTTAAGAAAAATGTTTCCCTTTAAAAATATGTTTACGCATAGCATTTTTTGTTATGACCACTGTTTGCCAACATTTGCTAGAACCGTGGGCACACGTACAACTGGCGTTATCATTTAGATATTGTGCCAGTACAGTATTTTTTGTTTTTAATACGGTTTGCCAACATTGGCTAGAACCGTGGGCACACGTACAACAGGCGTTATCATTTAGATATTATGCCAGTACAGTATTTTTTGTTTTGACCACAGTTTGCCAACATTGGCTAGAACCGTGGGCACACGTACAACTGGCGTTATCATTTAGATATTGGGCCAATACGGTAGTCGTTGTAGAACATATGTTTTGCCAACGTTTGTTGTACCGGTTACAACGTTTTGCCAATGTAGGCCCCACCGTATTTTTCTGGCTGGGTACTTACCATTACAATTTTGGCAACACTATTTTTATACCCTACACCACTCTGTGGTACAGGGTAAAATGAGTTTCTGCTGATGTTTGTAACTTCCCGAAATATTGGTCCTAGACCCACCTTCAAGTATATCGATTGACTCAGAATCACTTTTTGAGTCGATTTAGCGATGTCCGTCCATGTAAACGTTGTGCGCACGATGCAGGTCGCAATTTTTAGCCGATTTATCTGAAATTTAAAACTTAAGCTTCTTTTGACACAACGACGGACGCTATTGAAATTTGCAAAAATCGGTCCATGTTTTGACCAAGCCCCCATACAAACGTCCCCTTAAAATATGAGTCAAATGACTCTAACAATAACAATAGGTATCCTTTCGAAATTTGGCAGGTAAACGTGTTTTGTATTCACAAATCACCATTCCACATTTTAAAGCAATCGGACCAGTTCTTCTTGTAGACCCCATACAAACCCCCCACCCGATATTCACATAAATCGCTAAAATTTCATGAAAATAGAAAATGCTTTATTAAAATTTTGTTTATTTTTAGCACGTACTTTAATTACCCAATCAAATTGGATTATAATCACACCATTTTTGGACTTAGGTCCCATATGAAAATTTCGCCCGATATTCACTTAAATTGGTTTATTTAAAAACAAATAGAAGACTATTTCACTCAAATTTGGTTTGTGAGTATTTTCTACACTTATTAAAGATTTGACAAAAGATAAACCAAATCGGTCCATGTTTGGAATTGGGACCCATTTTCCGTGAAACACTGGTGTAGGGTATTATATGGTCGGTCTTGACCGACTATAATTTTCTTACTTGTTTTTGTATGTAGTTGGTATCACTTATTTAAAACTTAAAACTTTTGAAATAATTTAAAAAAATACAACTTTAGTAAACTTTCATACTTAAGATACTTGTACAAAGGGTTAAAGCTAGACTTCTGCCAAAAATATGTCGCTCGAACATTAGTAGAACGCAAAGAACACCAAAAAATAAAATGTTGCTTATCAAGTTTTTGCAGTAACTCCTTCAAATATTTTATTAAAATAAATATAATATAATTTTGGTGTTAGTTTTAAATCATGTACTAAGGGTGACATGTCAGACACGTACGCAGGAATTTATTTTGGGAGGGCCCAAATTTTTTTTTTTTTAATTTCGTTTTTGAGCCTCAATGTTTTTGAGCCTACATTTTTTTTAGTTTTAGGAAACAAAACATTTGTTTTAAATTTAAGATAAAAAAGGAGTCGAATTATTTTTTTTTTAAAAAGACTTTGAAAATTTATGCAACTTTTCATTAAAAATTCTCAAATATACTTTACGCTTAAAAACTGAAAACTCTGGGACAGCTTTTTGATTTGTTCACATACTTCTCCAAAGTTTTTAGATTATAAACCATATTTTTTGCATAAAACTTCTAAGAGCATTTTTTGGTATAGAAAATTCTCCGATTCTAAGATACATATTCTCTTAATAAAATCAAAGATTTTGAGACATTTTTAAACGAAACACTCCTTAAATTGCGGGAAATTTTTTTAGTTTTACATGTTTTGAACAAACATGTTTTTGAAAATTCCAAGACATTTTAACCATAGAAAGATTTTTACTATATTTATGATTTGAAACATTTTTCGTATAGAAAATTCTAAAATTTTAAGACATTTTTTGTACAAAAAAACTCTGTGAAATTTTTCGTGTATAAAAATGTCTCAAATTGGTATAGAAAAATTCTCTGAAAAAAATTATTACGATCTTAAAAAATCTCTTATCCATTTTACAAATGAGAAAATTTACAGATTTTGAGACATTTTTGTAAGGGAAAATTCTTAAATTCACAATATTTTTTTCGATAAAAATTATCCAGTTTAATTTAGATATTTTGAAAAAAAACTAACACTTTGATTAATTTTTTGTGTAAAAAAGTTTAAGATTTAAAGAAGATTTTCCGATTTAAAAATTTTTGAATTTGGTTAAACTTGGAATTACAAAAGTAGATTCAAATTAGTGTAGACGACACAATTTGCAATGCATATGTTCCGATGTCACACGATAGGTATAGCACCGCAAACCAAATCGACCATTGTGCTATCAGCCATCGCTTTAAGAAATGTCTTCTCGATGTAAGGAGCAAAAGAGGTGCTGACATTGGCCAATCTCGGGACCACTACTTAGTGGTGGCCAAAATTCGTTTACGTACTGCCGCAATTCAACAGAAAAGGCAAAACATCCGGCCTAGGAAGTACGATATCGGGCGCTTAAAAAACATCAATGTCCGAAACAACTTTAGCGCTCAGCTACGCAACGCTGTGGCACAAAACAATGATGCACTTCCGTATGCGTCTATCAACTCTAAATGGGACCACGTTAAAAACACCATCAGATCCTGCGCAGATCACACCATAGGCCCAGCTCCTAAAGGAAGACAAGTGTGGATGTCTGAGAATACTTGGAACTTAATTTCCGAACGTAAAGCTTTAAAAGAGAAAATGAATGCTTCCGAGGACTGTGATGAAAAAAGTAGTTTAGAAGCTAAATATCGTAAATATCACAAGACGGTACAGCGAGCAGTGCGACGAGATAAAAGAAAGCACATAGACAGCCTTGCAGAAGAGGCCGAAAATGCAGCAAACTCTGGCGATACGCGAACTGTTTTTGAGATTACGAAAAAACTTGCAGAGCAAAGAATGCGTACCGAACACCCAGTACGTGACATAAGTGGAAATCTGCTCATCACTGACCAGGAACAACTCCAAAGATGGAAAGAACATTTTGCAACGGTATTAAACAACATGATTGATCCTGCAGCTCAACCACCTATTTTCGCAAGTTCTATCACTGCAACAAACCCTAGGATTCGAATCTCGCCCCCAAGCCTTGCAGAAACCATAGCAGCTATAAAACAGCTTCCAAATGGCAAAGCTGCGGGTACCGATGGTATCCCAGCTGAAATATATAAATGCGATCCAAACCTTACGGCTGAACTACTACACCCCCTTATATGTGAATCGTGGGAAATTGAGTCCTTCCCAGACGAATGGAAGGATGGTATAATAGTCAAGATTGCAAAGAAAGGAGACCTGAAGAACTGCAGCAATTGGCGAGGCATATGTGTGTTACCAACCATAGCAAAGATAATTGCAAAAATAATCCTTAATCGCGTTAAAGAGCACCTAGAAAATACCATCAGCTCATGCCAAGCCGGTTTTCGCAGTGGATATTCCTGTGCGGATCATATCAACACCTTACGAATAATCACAGAGCAGTGTGTGGAATTCAACTCCAAGCTCCACCTTCTTTTTATTGATTTTGAAAAAGCTTTCGATAGTATTAACCGGGAGTTCATATGGTTAGCTTTGCAAAGAAGAGGTATACCGGAAAAACTTATATCGCTGATCAAGGAAAGTTATAACCAAGCCAGATGTTTCGTTCTTCACAAGGGGAAGCTATCTGACCCATTTATGGTGCAAAGTGGAGTTCGCCAGGGATGTATATTGTCTCCTTTGTTATTCCTTGTCGTGATAGAAGATGTTCTAAGTTCCATAGAAAATAGCAGCCATGGTATCCAGTGGCAAATCAACAACAAATACCTGAACTACTTGGCATACGCAGATGACATATGCTTACTTTCGCACAGACTTTGTGATTTAAAACAGACAACACTAAATTTGCAAGACAAACTGCGCTGTACAGGTCTTAAAATAAATACCGGAAAAACAAAGGCACTGAGTGTAGGAGTTGACTGTCCATCAACACTAAATATAGGCGACCAAATTTACGACTATACGTCCAACTTTTGCTACCTTGGTTGTGAGATTGACGAAAATGGAGGTGCCGACTTAGATGTAGAGAGTAGAATAAACAAGGCAAGATCATCCTTTGGCATATTAGCCCCAATATGGCAAAACAACAAAATAAGTCTTCGCACTAAGCTTAGAATTTTCGAAGCAAATGTCAAATCGGTACTTCTCTACGGATGCACAACCTGGAAAGTTACGAATATTATTACCCACCGCCTACAAACATTTGTCAACCGCTGTCTCAGAAGAATTCTTCGCATTTTCTGGCCTCGGACAGTCTCTAATGCCGACCTGTTAGTGCAGTCAAGACAGATTCCGATAGAAATTGAAATACGGAAGCGCAAGTGGCAATGGATTGGTCATACACTACGACGAAACGACGACAACGTGGCCAAACAGGCACTTCGATGGAACCCATTTCAACAATTTGGCCGGCAACCTGGCAGACCACGTACAACTTGGCGACGTTCCACCGAAACTGAGATGAACAGTCTTGGCCTATCTTGGAACGAGTTAAGATCAACGGCACAAAATCGGGTCCGCTGGCGATCAGCTGTTATTGGCGCCCTATGCTCCAATGGGAGTTAGAGGAACACATATATATGTTCCGAAAAATTATTTGCAAAAAAATAATATTAATATTAAAAATAAAATAAAAATAATATTCATGATTAGGGATGTGATTTCCATGCAAATGCATGATTTTTGTCACTAGTCTAAAAACGATATCGACCAATTATCTTTCCGAATCAAGAAATTTGCTTTAAAATGGCATCGATTTGTAGTTTCATATTTTGGTAATAATGCATATTTTTGCATATTTTGGTTTTAAATGATTGTTTTGTGCATATTTCCAACTTTTAAGTGTATAAATTATCAAAAACACAAATTAAAATTTATTTGTTTCAAACTATTTCCAAATTTTTGAAAATTTATTTTGCAAATTATTTTTTTTTTTTCTTTTTAATTTTTTATTGATTGTTTAATTTCTAAGAAAATCTTGCTTACATAAAGTTTTAAATGTTACTATTAAGTTTTTCGTATGAAAACAAGATTTATATTGCACACATTTTATTTTTTAGTGCATATTTTCGATTTTTCAGTGCATGAAAATCTCATTCATGATGCATAACTTCACAACCGTAAACGTTTGCACAACATTTTTTTCAGTCAAATTTTTTTTTTGTATTTTTTGAATATTTTGAAATTTTAAGAAAAAAACCTTCGTTAGATTAGAGATAAAAAGAAAAAAAAATAATATTGAGCCTTTTTTTGTTAACAACCGTATTTTTTGTAGTGCAATGTCTTAAAATTTGTATATGACCGAATCATTTTGGGGGGGCCCCCAGGGCTCCCCCCCCCTGCGTACGTGCCTGTGACATGTCACCAGTAAAAGCCATGGTAACGTGGTAGGAAAAAGAAAAGTTCATATTTAGAATCTGCCACTATAACTATACACACAAATTATATATTTATGTCACAAATTTTATGTTATATTTTTGACTTATATTTTTTACACTAGTTTTGAATATCATATTTAGAATCGACCGCAATCACGTAACTTGTCCAAAATGCTTATGATGTTGAATTTCGCCAGTCACTATTAATTTGTTAAAAAAAAACTTTGTCAGTTGTCTGATTTTTTTTTTTCATGTAATTGAAATCACTGTAATTTGAACGTTTTAATTACAATTACATGTAATTAGTAATTGAGTTTTTTCAATTACAATTACATGTAATTAGTAATTGAATTTTTCAATTACATTTACATGTAATTAGTAATTCAATTTTTTCAATTACAATTACATGTAATTAGTAATTGAATTTTTCAATTACATTTACATGTAATTAGTAATTGGAAATTTTCAATTACAAATTACATGTAATTGTAATTGAAAAAACTCAATTACTAATTACATGTAATTGTAATTGAAAAAAATGTAATTGGTATCGCCCATGTCTGGTTAAAATAGTGTTGGCACGAAAGGGTAAGCAGTGCTATGTTATTTACATACAGTGACCAACATTTTTTGGTTTACACTCAAAACAAAAAGTCTGTTGAAAAGTTACTCGCGTTGTTGAGTTTAATTCAAATTTTAATACAAAAGAAATTCGGTAGTTTCCGAGATTCGTTTACAACTTCAACATTTTTAACAAAAAATTTATATTTTTCTCATTCCAGGAAAGTTCAAAATGATCGTAAAGCAATTGGCAAACGTAAAAATAAGGATAAAAAAGCTCCAATTGCTATATTGGAGGGCAATCCAGATTTACGTGTTGTTAATCCTCTAGATCCTCCCTTGATAAAAGAACAGTTACTATTGTGTCCAGCATTTCCAGTTGCACATATTGAATTACAATCGAATGCCTCACAATTTGCAGTATTCTCTGCTATACGTTCAACGGTATTGGAAGCAGAAACGAGACGTTTATTATTTTACGAGCTAAGTGGTAATGTACGAAATTTACCAAATCTTAATTCAACTTGCTGTTTACTATGTGTGGGCTCTTGTTTGACCGGCAATCAAATGGAGTGTTCTTGTCACACTTTGAATGCTTTGCAACAGGCTGGCGTTAATGGTGGTGCTGTTGGTGGCTTAGGACAACAAGCAGGAAATGGTGAAAAAAGATCAAGACAAGATTCGGCAAATAGTGATGTTGAATCTGAGTCCGAAGAGTGTAGCGAGAGAGAAACTAAAATTATAGCTGTACCTCTCATAGTGGGTGCCGGATTACGTAGTCTTTTTGAATTGATATCAGAAGCTAGACACATACAACCCATGTTATGTTCGAAAGCTTTAAAAGCTTTACTTGATGTTATACAAGGACAGCAACCAGAATCATTTAAAAATGAACCCGAAGAATTGATTGATCCGTTGTATGATTTATTACTTGATTTGGCAACAATGTCTACAGCTGAAGGTGTTAATACGGCTGCTGCACCAAATAGCACCGAAGGAGATTGGTCAGCTATTGCTTGCTCAGCTTTAGTAGGACTTTGTATTGCTAGAGGAGATACTGGAAAAATGCTTAAAGCTATTGCGGCTTTAATAATGTCACCACGTCATTTATCATCGCAGCGTATACAAATGCCTGCAGTTTTGGGAATGCTACAGCGTACCGTGGTTAGTGCTGCATTAGCTAAACCTACTGGACCAGATTTTTATAGCAAGGGAGTACCAATTAATTCTTTGGTTGATGAGGTAAGATTTTGAATTTACACTAAAAAAAAATTATTACAGTACACAGAAAAAAATATTCAATGGCAAAAAACAATTAAATATTTGCTCAGCTTAAAATTTCACATTCAATTAAATTTTACTTGAATCAATTAACCATTTGCTCAAATCTGAAAATTTCACAAAAAAAATTATAAAAACAAAAAAACTCATCATAGTAGGCTTTGAGTAACAATGCGAAGAAGGCTGTTGCGTTTTTTGTTTTAGTTTTCGTTAGTCGTCAAATAGAAAAGTACTTGCATGCACACAAGACGAAAAAAAAAAACAAAATAATATTAAAGCTAAGTAAGTTGTTCACCGGTGAAAAAAAATGTTTCGAAACATCAATTAATTTGTAGCGAAAATTTGACAGTCATATGTTTGGTTATGTTTTGCGCGTCAGAATACATAAAATAACTTTAAATAATATTTTTTGGTAAGTTATATGATATTATTAATGTTTGCAGTCCCAAACACTTATAATTACTTCATTTTACATCTGAATGTTAAATTTCACCGCTTTTTAAATGGTCTGTACAATTTAAAAAAATGTTGCTTATAGTGTTGATGCGTATTGATGCAACATATACCGGGTTATTTTTCCGGTTTTTCACCAGTGAACAGAATACCTCTTCAGCGAAATTTTTACGCTTTTGTAAAGCCGGTGTGAAATTTATGTTTTTTTTATATGGAGTTTGACAGATTTTCACGTGAAAACCGAGCAACTTACCCACCTTAAGCACAAAAAAAAAACAATTTAAACAAAAGACTTGAAAAGACTGACAAAAAACACTACAACTGTAAAATAATGATTAACCATTCACTCAGATCAAGCATTGGATTAATCAAAAATAACACAAAATTATTGATTAACCGCTCACTCAAATCAAGTATTAGTTTAATCAAAAATAACAGAAAAGCAACAATTAACAAATTACTCAAATCAAGCATTGATTTAATCAAGGAACAGTCAATGACTGACCTACAATTTTCGTGCTTGATCCAACAATTTTTCTCATTAGATGACTTTTAATTAAAATAATGCTCAACCTGGTGTATTTCGTGCTTGATCTAACAACTCATTTTTATCTGTGTAGATTCCACTACAAAAGACAGTTAAAACAACTACAAACTTGTTTTTAATTGAAAAAAGGCCGGTACATAGAAAATGTAATAATTTCGTGTACTCTTCTCAAACGGTGAGTTTAAAAGATATTAATACGAATTTTTGACACAATAAAAAGCACGATATAACGGATAATTCTGCATCATTAACTCAAAAAACGCATTTTTTGAGTTATGACACTATACAAGTAAAGGAGCGATAGTGTGGACTCCTACACTACATTTTACGGTAAAATCAACCAAAAATTGTTGTTGTTTTTAACTATTGATTAACAACTACAAAAAACGGTAAAAACTACTTCAAATTACAGTTGTTTTTACTGTAACTCAAATTGTCTGAATTTTTTTATTAACAAAAGAAAATTTATAAACGTCAAAAACGGTTAACATTATTTGGAAATAATTACGAATGTATCTGACGCTTTCAACTCGTACAACACATCCGTTTTTCTAAAAATTTATAGACAATTATAAGTTTTTTTATAGAATAAAAACAACTACATAAAACAACTGTTAATACAATGTAGTAATTTTTTGTATTTCTTTTTTAAAACGATTACAAAAAACAGTTGTTTGAGATTTTTCATACAAAAACAACTGAAATTATAGTTAAAAACAGCTAATAACAACAAAAAACCTTCTAAAATAGTACTTTTAGAAAATTTTTAGGGGACGAAAATGGTAAAAAAGTGCACTTTGGTACTTTTTATATTTCCAGAAATAATTGTACTAAAACATGATACTTGGAATGTAGTACCTCTAACGAAAAAAACATTCTGAAAAAATTATTTTTTGGAAATTCGAATTCGTACGGGGCAATTATCTTCTGAAAAAAAAAATGATTAAGTGCTTTTAGAAATTTTTGATTTTAATAGGGTAAAAACTTGTACTTTGGTACTATTTTGATCTCCTAAAATAGTGGTCATAAAAACTTGATCTTTGGAATGTAGGATTATCTATCGGTATAAACATTCTGAAAAAAATACTAAGGAATTTTTGATACAAATTAAGGATTTTCTGATAAAAATATCACTTTTGTACTTTTTTGATTTCCTGCAATAATGGTCTTATAAAGTAGAAATTTTGGAAAATAAATGTTTTTGGAAATTTTGATTCTAAGGTCCCAAAAAGAGGTGAAAACGGAAAATTGGTAGATTTTTATATAAAAATTGATCTAAAGACCTCAGAATCTTAAAATTTGAGTAGTAGTAATATGCGACTTCTAACTCAACTAAGGAGTAAGCAGATGAACAACAGAGCTCCGGGCAGAAGATGGGCAGATCTTCGGGCAGATGATCAACAAGAGATCAGCAGAGATCCGGGCAGAGGATGGGCAGATGATCAAAATACCAGACGAGGATCCTCTGCTCGTATTTTGATCCTCCAGAGCTCTGTTGCTCACACATTACTACTACCTTTTGACATGTGGGATCCTCTCTCATCCAAGAGAATAACATATTTAGAAATGTGTGCGGACGAAGACTCCAGAACTTTATTTATTTTTATAACACATGTTTTATACACGTACAGGAATAAAACCTACATGGAACTAAATTAAATGGAACAGGGACCAGAATGGAATAGAACGGGAAACGAAATGGAATGAAATAGGAAACGGTATAGAATGATGTTTTTTTAACTCAAACTTTTTTCAAAATTTTTATCACTCAAGTTTTTTTATTTTCACTTAACTTTTTTTTCACTCAATACTTTTACACTCAAAGTTGTTCGTGGTTCTTAATCAAATATGGCCAAAATAACCAAATTCCAGTTAATTCATATGTTGGTAGAAATTTTCCTGATTTAATGGGTTTCAAAAGTTTTCAAGAAATGTTTTACCGGAACCAACATGATTTCGGACTTAACGGATTTATTGAAATTTTAATTTTTAACAATTTTTAAGAAGTACATTAACGATTACAATTAAATAAAAATAAGATTTCGTGAGGAACAATTTCAGAATTGGGAGCTCAAATACAGATCCTTTTATTATTCACTTTTTATCCGCTAAAGAAGTTCCGGGCGGGCATGCTAGTTTGTAATAGATCTTTAAATGTTCCAAACACATCAAAAGATCTTTGGGACAAAAGTCTCATGAGGGTCGCATTGCCATCCTCTTGATTAAAAAATAAAGTATAATTGCGAAGACTACGAAAACTGCCAGCGACGACTGCGCCATTAAATTAGCTAACTCTAACTTAACATGACTATGAGAACGAGTTAAGAGACACAGGGTATTACTACCATCATGACTACGACTTTTACTGCATCCGAACCTGTGACTACAACTTTAAATCAATTATGACTACGTTTTTGACTACGTAATTTTTTAAAAATATTCCTCTTGTGACTATCATTGTCATTTATCTTATTAAAACTTTCATTTCCTTACAGTTTAACATTAAAGCACCCATGGGTGGTTTTACTGAACCCGCCTTGGCCTCAGATGGTACTTATTTATATCTACTACTGGGCGGAGCTCTACTAAAAATTGGTACCGGTTACAACAACTCCTACAAGGGTCATATTTATATCCAAAATGATGAATTTACTAAGGAAAAAACTGGTTGGTTAGGCTTTAGCAATGGTCAACTTTACTATCGACGTAACTCAAAACGTAATGCAGATCATTTGCATTTAGTTAATACCGAATCATTAACTATAAAAAGTATGAATCCGGTAAATA
This sequence comes from Pegoplata infirma, assembly GCA_963921195.1. NCBI lineage: Eukaryota > Metazoa > Arthropoda > Insecta > Diptera > Anthomyiidae > Pegoplata > Pegoplata infirma. The sequence goes on along the minus strand of OY992540.1, from coordinate 29,460,976 downwards.
TGTTACCCATAAGAGAGGGTTTCAATTACACCCTCTTTACGGATGAAGATTCTTTGAATGCTATATGTACTAATAGAGATGTAAGTGACTAAAGAATTTGAAAATTCAAAAAATATTTAAGTTTAAAATATATAAAAATTTTACTTTCAGGATACTTTGGTGGTACGTCGGTTAAATATATGTCATCCAAATAGATCTACCGAACGTGATAATTCTATACCTGTAGAATTACCTTTACAATTGTCACGTAAAAGATTTCGTACTTTGGGTTATGCCACCTTTGAAGAGGAAGTTTTAAATCAAAATCAAATATTAAAAATTCAAGCATCTTATAATATTTTTGAGCCTAAAATACCCAATGATGTGGACCTGCAAGAAATTGTTTGTGGCAAAGAGTTTGGTTTGGTATGTGCTACCAATGGTAAAGTTTATTATTATGGTAAATCGACAGCATTGGGTTTAAAATCGGTGGGTCGTACTCCGATTATGAAATTAACTGAATTGATTATCTCGAAAGTATCACGTATTCTACACATAGCAGTTGGTCATGATGGCATACATGCTCTGTTGGTTAATGATGATGGTACCGTATATTTTGCTGGCACTGCTAGACGTGGTGAAGATGGTGATATATCAAAAAATCGTAGACAACCTAAAGCTGTAAAACCTAAGAAAATGACAAAAATTGAAGGACATGTTATTGTGCAAGCGGCGTGCAATAATGGCACATCTGCTTTTGTTACCAAAACTGGAAAACTAATTATGTTTGGTAAAGATACGGTACACTGTGATGCTCAGGGATTTGTAAGTGATTTCTCAGATCAACATATTCAAAAGGTGGCCCTGGGTAAGGCACATTGCGTAGCCTTAAATGCTAAGGGGCAGGTTTTCACTTTCGGTCTTAACAATAAAGGACAATGTGGTCATGTTCATAATAAATCAAAAGATACTAGCACTTCTTCATCGATGGATAGTGGTGCTACCGGAAAATCTCAGTCAAGTGTGAAAAAATTAAAATTTGATTTTTCCAATCTTTGTGATTATGATGATCATAATGTTATACAGGGTCAATGTCGTGTGTGTGTGGTATGTCGTGAATGCACTGGCTATAATGTATCATGTGTTTCGGCTTTAAATGTACCGTTAGAGGAAAGAGTTGCAGGAGCGTAAGTTTTTTTGTCAAATATTTTGTTACGAACTATTTTTTTTTACAAATATTTGTATGTTTTTCAATTTAGTCCCTGTGCTTGTGGTCATGGTGATGCTGGTTGCTCTAAATGTGGCATATGTGCTTCTTGTATAGCTGTACAGGAATCTGAAAGTGGTAAGTACTCTTATAAAAAAACTGTTGGTATAGCAGAAAAATCAATTAAGGATATGTTTTTGGAAGACTCCAATTGTAATTCGAAAAATATCAATTGTAATTTGAAAAGATCAATTGTAATTCGAAAAGATCAATTGTTATTCGAAAAAGATCAATTATAATTCGAAATAGATCAATTGTAATTCCAAATAGATCAATTGTAATTCGAAAAATTAATTGTAATTCGAAAAATATCAATTCTAATTTGAAAAAGGTTAATTGTAATTCGAAAAAGATCAATTGTTATTTAAAGAAGATTAATTGTAATTCGAAAAAGATCAATTATTATTTCAAAAAGATAAATTGTAATTCGAAAAATAGCAATTGTAATTCGAATTAGATCAATTGTATATCGAAATATATCAATTGTAATTCGAAAAAGATCAACTCTTACTCGAAAAAGATCAATTGCAATTCGAAAAAGATCAATTGTAATTCGAAATATTTCAATTGTAATACGAAAAGATCAATTGTTATTCAAAAAATATCAATGGTTATTCGAAAAAGATCAATTGTAATTCGAAAATTCCAATTGTTATTAAAAAAAGATCTATTGTAATTCAAAATAGATCAATTGCAATTCGAAAAATTATTTGTAACTCGAAAAAGATCAATAGTAATTCGAAAAGGATTAATTTTAATCCAAAAAAGATCAATTATAAATCAAAATCGATCAATTGTAATTAGAATAATATTAATTGTAATTCGAAAAAGATTTATTGTAATTCAAAAATGATCAACTGTAATTCGAAAAATATCAATTGTAATTCGAAAAAGATCAATTGCAATTTGAAAAAGTTCAATTGTATTTCAAATTATATCAATTGTAGTTCGAAAAAGATTAATTGTAATTCGAAAAAGATCAATTGTAATTCGAAAAATAGCAATTGTAATTCGAAGATCCCGATTGTTATTAGAAAAGATCAATTGTAATTCAAAATAGATCAATTGAAATTCGAAAAATTATTTGTAACTCGAAAAAGATCAATTTTAATTCGAAAAAGATTAATTGTAATTCGAAAAAGATAAATTGTAAATCAAAATCGATCAATTATAATTAGAAAAATATTAATTGTAATTCGAAAAAGATTAATTGTAATTCAAAAATGATCAATTGTAATTCGAAAAAGATCAATTGCAATTCGAAAAAGATCAATTGCAATTCGAAAAATATCAATTCTAATTCGAAATAGATCAATTGTATTTCGAAATAGATCAATTGTAATTCGAAAAATTAATTGTAATTCGAAAAATATCAATTGTAATTTGATAAAGATTAATTGTAATTCGAAAAAGATCAATTGTTATTTGAAAAAGATCAATTGTAATTCGAAAAAGATCAATTGTAATTCGAAAAATATCAATTATAATTCGAAAAAGATCAATTGTAGTTCGAAAAATTAATTGTAATTCGAAAAATATCAATTGTAATTCGAAAAAGATCAATTGCAATTCGAAAAAGATCAATTGCGTTTCAAAATAGATCAATTGTAATTCGAAAAAGATAAATTGTAATTCGAAAAAGATCAATTGTAATTCGAAAAATAGCAATTGTAATTCGTAATAGATCAATTGCATTTCGAAATAGATCAATTGTTATTCGAAAAAGATCAACTGTAACTCAAAAAAGATCAATTGCAATTTGAAAAATGTCAATTGTAATTCGAGATAGACCAATTGTAATTCGAAATATATCAATTGTAATACGAAAAGATCAATTGTAATTCGAAGATTCCAATTGTTATCAAAAAAAGATCAATTGTAATTCAAAATAGATCAATTGTAATTCGAAAATTTATTTGTAACTCGAAAAAGATCAATTGTAATTCGAAAAAGATTAATTGTAATTCGAAAAAGATAAATTGTAAATCAAAATCGATCAATTATAATTAGAAAAATATTAATTGTAATTCGAAAAAGATTAATTGTAATTCAAAAATGATAAATTGTAATTCGAAAAAGATCTATTGTAATTAGAAAAAGATCAATTGTAATTCGAAAAAATACAATTGTATTTCAAAGTAGATCAATTGTAGTTCGAAAGGATTAATTGTAATTCGAAAAAGATCAATTGTAATTCGAAAAATAGCAATTGGAATTCGGAATAGATCAATTGCATTTCGAAATAGATCAATTGCAATTCGAAAAAGATCCACTGAAATTCGAAAAAAATCAATTTCAGTTTTATATAGATCAATTGTAATTCGAAATATATTAATTGTAATTCGAAAAAGATCAATTGTAATTCGGAAAAGATCATTGGTTATTCGAAAAAAATCAATTGTAATTCGAAAAGTATTGTATATCAAAACAGATCAATTGTAATTCCAAAAAGATTAATTGTAGTTCGAAAGAAATCAATTGTAATTCGAAAAAGATCAACTGTAATTCAAAAAGATCAATTGCAATTCGAAAAAGATTAATTGTAATTCGAAAAAATTAATTGTAATTTGAAATGCATCAATTGTAATTCGTAATAGATCAATTTTAATTCGAAAAATTAATTGTAATTCGAAAAATATCAGTTGTAATTCGAAAAATATCAATTGCAATTCGAAAAAGATCAGCTGTTATTTGAAAAAGATCAATTTGCAATTCGAAAAAGATCAATTGTAATTTGAAAATGATCAATTGTAATTTGAAATAGATCAATTGTAGTTCGAAATATATCAATAATTCGAAAAGGATTAATGGCTATTCGAAAAAGATCAATTGTAATTCGAAAATTCTAATTGTTATTAAAAAATATCAATTGTAATTCAAAAAAGATCAAGTGTTATTCGAAAATTTATTACAATTCGAATAGAATCAACTGGATTTACATTGATCTATTTCAAATTATAATTGGAATCTTCGAAAACAATTGATCGTTTTTGAATTACAACTGATCTTTTGCGAATTACGATTGATTTTTTCAAATTACAAATGATCTATTTCGAATTACAAATGTTTTTTTTCGAATTTCAAACGGAATTTTCGAATTACAAATGGAATTTTCAAATTACAAGTAGAATTTTCGAATTACAAATTGAATCTTCGAATTACAAATGATCTTTTTCGAATTGCTTCTGTTAAATGGTTTAGTTATATTGAAAAATATTCAAACTTTGGAACCTCTTGGTTTATACCTCGAGAAATATTGTTAATTTTTATCAAATAGGAATTATATCTTAAAAACTAAACAAGTTCAATTTCTCAAAGCGATCCACCCTCTAGCGATCCACCCTCTAAAAATAAGTTTGGGCCGCTAATCCTAAATAGAAAATTTTTAAGATTTTGCATTTCCAAATTATTCACTAAAATCTTTTTTTTAGTTTCAGATACCAAAGACGCTAATAAACAATTAAATCGTCAACGTTCCAAAAGTCTTATAATGCGCCGCAAAGAAAAGAAAACTGCTGATGATCTTAGCAGTCATGCCGAAGAAAATCCTCCCCGTGTAGCTCCATTGGCACCACAACTCTTAAGTATATCCTCAACATCACCAGTTGTACAAGTATCATGTGGTTTACATCACACTGTTGTCTTAACTTTATCCGGTGAAGTATATGCCTTTGGTAGCAATCAATTTGGTCAATTGGGTACGGGTGATATGCAAGCAGTTAGTGGTCCAGTGCGTATAAGTGTTTCGGGAAATGTTTGTCAAGTAGCTGCTGGTAGCAATCATACTGTATTGTTGACCTATAAAGGTTTGGTCTATACATTTGGTAATTTCCAAAAAGGACAATTAGGAAGATTACCACATGATTTTCAACAAAAAAGCTCTAGTAGTGTGGAAAGAGAGAAAGCTGTTAATGCGGCTAGTTTGAGAGAAACTTTGGGTAATAATGAGTCGGCCCCAGAAAAGCCAACAGTGGCACAATTGATAGCTCAAAGGCAGAAAATATTATGGCATTGTACACCAGGAGTTGTATTGTAAGCGGAGGATGAGGGAATATTATTAAGTCAGGAAATAATGTTTTTTTATATATTTTTAGTGGCATTGGTCCTAGTTTTGGTAAAAAAGCTACTTGGATTGGTGCTAGTGGAGATCAAACTTTTATTAAAATCGATGAGTCCTTAATAACTACCCAAATGTTACCAAAAATGAATGTGGCTGCTAATAAGAAAACAATTTGTAAGAATATTTATATACAAATTTTAAGTAGGATTATTCTAGCTCGAGGTCATTTTTCATTTACTAATTAAAACTATGATATTCTCATAGAATGATTTCAATTAGTAAAGGAAAAATTACCTCGAGCTAGAATAATCATTAATAAGAATTTGTTTTAAATAAAAATTAAAAAAATTAAACTAATTTTTCCATAATTTTTTTTTACAGTAATGATACCCACTATACCCCTAACATTTAATGCCATATCCATCAACAGACGTGATGGCAATTGCACGGCTCATTATTATAATCAAGTGGATTTTGTTAAAATGGAGCATGCCAACAAACCAAAAGTCGTACCCGAAGTTAATCAAAATGTGGATCAAAATGTGGTACAAATGGGTCCTTCATCATCTTCTAATGCCATTAATGAACAAATGTCTAGAAGTATGCATGAAGCTAGAAATCAGCTATTTGATTTACAGGATAATCATATGCATAATGCTTCATCGTCACAACGTAAAGAACGACAAAGGGGCTCCCTAAATACCATATCAGCACACACACCCAGTACTCCCACAGCCACTTCGGTTTTGGGTGATAAAACCTATACAAAATTAGCCTTTGCCATGGATCCTATGTATAATGTTTTATGGGTTTATGATAGTAATCAGAAGAGATTGTTAAGTTATAATGTCTTATCAAGTGAGATTTTATCCTCGGGAACGGTAAATATTGTCTTTCTCAATCCTGTTTAAAAATGGATTTGATCTTATTTGATCTACTTTTAACCTTTTTGGTCTACTTTGATCTGATTGTATATATTTTTATCTGATCAGATATAAGTAAATGTCAATTTTTTTTTAGAAAAAAATAGTACTTTAAAAAAAAACTAGTACTTTTTTAGAAAAAATTGTACTTTTTTTTTAGAAAAAATTGTTTTTTTTTTAGAAAAATTTTAAAAATAGCACTTTTTTAGAAAAAAATACGTACTTTTTTAGCAAAGTACTTTATTTAGAAAAAATGGTACTTTTTTTCCTAAAAAGTAGTATTAAAGGAAATAGAGTACTTTTTTAGAAAAATTACTTTTTTTGGAAAAAGTACTTATTAGAAAAAATTTACTTTTTAGACAAAAAAGTACTTTTATGAAAGAAAAGTACATTTTTTTACTACTTGTTAGAAAAAAGTATTTCTTTTTTTATAAAAAAGTAATTTTTCTACTTTTTTAGAAAAAAAGTACTTTTGTACTACTTTTTTAGAAAAAAAGTACTTTTGTACTACTTTTTTAGAAAAAAAGTACTTTTGTACTACTTTTTAAAAAATAAAGTACTTTTGTACTACTTTTTTAGAAAAAAGTACTTTTGTACAACTTTTTACAAAAAAGTATTTGTTTTTTAGAAAAAGTACTTTTTTTCTAGAAAAGTACTATTTTATCTGAAAAAGTACTATTTTTTGTACTACTTTTTAAAAAACAAAGTACTTTTTAGAAAAAAAGTACTTTGTACAACTTTTTACAAAAAAGTATTTTTTTTTAGAAAAAAGTACTTTTTTCTAGAAAAGTACTATTTTATCTGAAAAAGTACTATTTTTTCTAAAAAAGTATTATTTTTTCTGAAAAACAAAAAATTTTTTCTAAAAAAGTAAGTTTTTTTCTAAAAAGTACTATATTTTCTAAAAAAAGTACTATATTTTCTAAATAAGTACTATTTTTTCTAAATTAGTATTTTTTTTTTTTCTAAAAAAGTATTATTTTTTCTAAATAAGTACTATTTTTTCTAAGAAAGTAATATTTTTTCTAAAAAAGTAATATTTTTTCTAAAAAAGTAATATTTTTCTAAAAAAGTATTTTTTTTAAAAAAGTAAATTTTTTCTAACAAAGTATTATTTTTTCTAAAAAAGTACAATGTTTTCTAAAAAAGTACTAATTTTTCTAAAAAATACTAATTTTTCTAAAAAGTACTAATTTTTCTAAAAAAGTACTATTTTTTCTAAAAAAGTACTATTTTTTCTTAAAAAGGACTAATTTTTCTTAAAACAATTATTAAAAAAAATAGAAATGTGCCATGAGCCTATAACTGGCACACGGCACATGTGCCCTTGTATGGCATACTGCTACATTTTAGATGTAACAAGTGTCATACAAGTGTCATACAAAAAGTAATTTTTCTACAAAAAAAAACGTACTTTTGTACTACTTTTTAAGAAACACTTTTGTACTACTTTTTAAAAAACAAAGTACTTTTGTACTACTTTTTTAGAAAAAGTATTTTTTTAGAAAAAAAGTACTTTTTTTTCTAGAAAAATACTATTTTTTCTAAAAAAGTACTGTATTTTCTAAAAAAAAATATTTTTTTTTCTAAATAAGTACTACTTTTTCTAAAAAAGTAATATTTTTTCTAAAAAAGTAATATTTCTTCTAAAAAAGTAATATTTTTCTAAAAAGTAATATTTTTAAAAAAGTAATTTTTTTTCTAAAAAAGTATTATTTTTTCTAAAAAAGTACAATTTTTTCTAAAAAAGTACTAATTTTTCTAAAAAAATACTAATTTTTCTAAAAAAATACTAATTTTTCTAAAAAAATAAAAATTTTTCTAAAAAAGTTCTATTTTTTCTAAAAACGTACTATATTTTCTAAAAAAGTACTATTTTTTCTAAAAAAGTACTAATTTTTTAGGGTACATTGCATATTTTAGATGTGACAAATGTGCCCTGGGCACATGTCATATTCCTTACCCTAATAATTATGTCTCGATTTTAGCCATTTCAGATATACATATATAAATGATATAAACAGATTAAATAAGATCTAATCCTTTTTAACACGGAATTTAAAAATTAATCCCATTCCAATTTAATTTTTGTTTTCTTCATTTTCAGAACTCTTCTAACTATCGTGCTCTATTGACACCCGAATTATCTTTGCCTAACAAGTTAGATTCAAAAATATCCCGTTTACATGCTTCTCTTAATCTTTTAGCTTGTTTGGATGTTTTGACCTCGGCCCAGGATGTTATGTAAGATTTGTTTTTGGGAATTAATTTTAAAACATTAAATTTTTATATTTTTGTTGTTTTTTTATAGACCCGGTTGTTTTGAAGATGTTACTCCCAAAGAGGACAATCAAACTAAGGAATCTAAAGATCAACAATATCAAGTTGTCAATCGTTTTGATAATTTCGGTGGTGGTTGGGGATATTCTGGTCACAGTGTGGAAGCTGTACGATTTTCAGCTGATACAGATCTTTTGATATGTAAGTAAATTTTTGTCATTAATGTAAATAAAAACAAGTAAGAAAGTTATAGTCGGTCAAGACCGACCATATGATACCCTACACCAGTGTTTTCCGGAAAATGGGTCTCAAGTCCAAACATGGACCGATTGGATCTATCTTCTGTTAGATCTTTATTTATTGTAGAAAACACATACAGATAAAATTTTAGTGGAATTAGTTTATTTTTTTGCCAATAGACCGATTTAACTGAATATCGGTCGAAATTTTGATATGGGGACTAAGTCCAAAAATGGTCCAATTAAATTCCAATTTGGTTAATAAAGTACACGTTTGACACCTAAAAATAAAATTTTATCAAATATTTCCATTTTTAGGAATTTTGAGGGAATTATGTGAATATCGGGAGGGTGGTTTGTATGGGGACTACCTGAAGGACTGACCCGATTCCTTTGAAATTTGGAATGATGATTCGTGCATACAAAAAATGCAGTTATTAGAGTCATTAAAGCCTAATCCAAAGGGGGCGTTTGTATGGGGGCTAGGTCTAAACAGGGACCGATTTTTTGCAATTTCAATAGGCTTCGTCCTTAGGCCAAAAGATGCTTATGTTTCAAATTTCAAGTTAATTGCTTGAAAATTGCGACCTCTGTATCATGCTTAAACCGATAGATGGACAGACGGACGGACGGACATCGCTAAATCAACTCAAAAAGTGATTCTGAGTCGATCGGTATACTTGAAGGAAGGTTTAGGACCAATATTTCGGGTAGTTACAAACATCAGCACAAACTCATTATACCCTGTACCACAGAGTGGTGTAGGGTATAAAAAACGTCAATTGGAATTCAAAGATTTGAAATTTTAAGATTCCGTTTGAAATTGAAAGATTTCATTTGAAATTCTTGTAAAAACAACATAAAGCAAAATCTCGAAAATTCCGGGATTGAGAATCATAAATCCTGAGATTCGTTATTCGCCCAATCCCGGGATTGGGATTGGAAGCCCTAGTTCAAAACCCGTTGACTCGCGACTCCTTTAGGGTGGCCATAATTTAAATTTAATTTAAAGGCCGACTAGTGTCTTGACGAAACAACCCCAAAAATACCATTTTTTACATGTTTTTGCATAAGTTGTAAGTGACTGCTGACGTTTTACGTCAGCACATGTAGACTCTGTAGACATGTAGGACTGAAACTCCTTAGATATTGAATTTTGACAATGACTTCAGGGACTTGACTGCGGCTTGACTGTGAGAATAGATGTTGACTGCAGTTGTAGACAATACATTGCAACTCAACCAGTCAGCCACTTCCCTTATTGCCAGCATCTCTGCCTGTCCAAATTATGAAACTCCTTATATATTGAATTTTGATATCCGTAAAATGAGAAATATTGTGTAGCTCCCTAGATCCCAGTGAAGCAAGTCTCTGACCAGAAAGAGCCAGCAATGGCAGATGAAGTGTTCGATACTTTCCCACTCGTCTTCATCCATGCAACTCTGGTAAAAGTCATTTGGTGCACATTTAACCGTTCAACGTACTTTCCTATAAAACAGTGTCCGGTAATTATGGCAACCACCCTCGAAATCTCTCCTCTTAAAAGCGATTAAGAGAAGTCCAAATCTGTCGTGCTGTCTTACACGTCCATCCATTTGCCCATCTCTGTTTAGTCTCCGGAACAAAGTCGTAGATTTTGCTTGCAAGTTTCTAGAGGAATGCTAACAAATTCCCATTCTGTTGGAAACTTTAAGATAGTTCCCAGTCTTGCAAGCTCATTGGTTTTGCAACTCCCTGAAATGTCTCTGTGCCCTAGGAATCATATTAGTCGCAGGTCAAACTGCTTTGCCATATCATTTAAGGACGTGCGGCAGTTAAGGGCAGATATTGTTTTCAGAAACATTGACTTCAGGGACTTGACCGCGGCTTGACTGTCAGAATAGATGTTATGACTGTAGTTGTAGACAATACATTACAACTCAACCAATCAGCCACTTTCTTTATTGACACCATCTCTGCCTGATAAACACTGCAATAATCTGGCAATCTTTGAGCCAGGCCTAACCCAAGCTCCTCTGAATAGACTCCCAAGTCAACTTGTTCGTTCAAAAACTTATGGAGGCTCCACTACCCAGGGAGTCTTGGATATCCAAGACTCCCTGGATGGTATCATAGTGGTTACGTGAAATTCATCGACCTGCACTTTGATCAAGGGGATTCGAAAGTACCATTTTTCGGACCGACCCATTTTTCAGGCGTGGTTACAGAAAATAATGATTTTTTATGCCTAGATTAGGATGAATGGGCGTCCGACAATTTGACGAATTCACTCGGAGGCCATTAGGCCCATTTCCTTAATTGTCATTTCCCTACTCCCCTTTAATACAAAATACTTTTTACTTCTTGAACCACCCCGATTCTCTAAGATATTCTGCTAGAGATGTCAATGAGACACCGTTTAGGTAATCTAGGTCGTCGAAAAATCTTTGCTTAAGGCGGCTTCTCATTAGAACCGGACATTCACATCCACCTCCAATAGTCCCTATTAGAAATTCCCACACGCACGGCCATTTGACCAAATATACAGTGTCCTGTAAGTACTCCCACTAAGAGGCTAACCGTCCGTTTGCCAAAAGTAAGAAGACTTTTTGTCCTCTTGGAATTTGGCAGTGGCCACATGGTTCACGATATCCTGCACGTATTCAGTGATATCCGCCTACTCTTCATTCTATTCTCAGATATCCTATCAATTTCGTTCATCAATTCCACTATAGGAAACGAGATGTCAAGTTCAACACGTTCCCCCACCGATTCCGAGCCTTTTCTCGCACATTCACCAGCCAATTCTTTCCCAGCGACCCCACTATGTCTAGGAACCCAGATTAGCTTGAGTGTGTGATGACTGATTCGACGAAGGGATCGCATACCATTCCTAACGATTCCCGATTTTACAGTGTTTGATTCTAAGGCCTTCAGAGCTACAAGACTATCCACGAAAATGTTAATGGCTCAAGGACGAAGATCTCTTGTCATAGTCATCTGAGCGGCTTTATTAATTAAAAGTACTTCAGCCTGGAAAACACTACACTTATCCGGAAGTCTCAATGAGGCCTCTATTTCGAGGCATTCAGAGTACACTCCCGAACCCATCTCCATCTTCCATCCGTGCGTAAGAATTGAGATCGCATTCTCTGTTATAACAGAGATGTTCGCCCAGTCTTCCCTAAATATCATAATAAATGGCGAAAATGCCAAAATACTTACGTCCCTGTCAATTTTTTTAGCAAATGCATAATTTTTATGGACCCAGGGGATTGAAAAATTGGCCCCTAACGTCCCCCTGCGACTCCTCCGTCAGTATTTTTTCATTTTGGAGGTTATAAATGATTATAAATGATTGGGGGCCCCTGTAGGCTAGTTGGTAGCGTGCTAGCCTATGAAACAGGGGGTCGTGGTTTCGATTCCCACTAAAACCCTTGGTCGATTTCGCTACAACGAGACGACGGTCATTGTTACCAGTTCTCGGTTAGGTTAAAATTATTTAAAATGAGTAATAATATAAATGATTAGGCACAGCCGAATTTTACACTCTATTTTCATCTAAAACACCTTTATACATATTTTCTCCTCCACATTTTTCAGATGGCTTTGGCATGTTCGGTGGTCGTGGTGAATATTCGTGTAAACTCAAACTTTATGATATGGGCTCAGATGGTGGTGGCTATGAAAAAGAAGGCACTCTAATAAGCGAAACTAAAGAGATACCTTATGAATGTCAAGCACGTAGTAAATATCATGTATTGCTACCAAAACCGGTTAATTTAACATCGGGACGTTGGTATTTAGTATGGGCTCGCATAGCGGGACCCTCATCAGATTGTGGTTCATGTGGTCAAGCTACAGTTACTACAGAAGATCAAGTAGTTTTTACATTCAAATCATCTAAGAAAGCCAATAATGGTACAGATGTTAATTCTGGACAAATACCAGCAATTCTATATCGTCTGATAACACAAGAAACTAAACCATCATCAGCACCGATCGATGTTGATCCAGTCAAAAGAGTAACCAAAGAATTTGCTAATTCTGTGTCTAAGGAATGTTTTGAAAGTTTAGTACTAATGTTAAATTGGTCTTGGGAAGCATTTAAAGGTTATCTCAGAGAACAACGAGATATGACACATCAATTACAAGTCAAACAATCTTTGGAATATTTAATACATGTTAATAAATCTTGCCTAAGACTATTACGAAAATATACAAATGAAATTTATCCACAATATGGACAGACAGATGAAATTGCTGAATATATTTCCACGGGACAACAGAAATCTTTTTGTAATAAAACGGATAAAGAAATGGTTAAATTTTCAAAAACTAACAATTCGTTTTCAAAATATTTCAATGATAATGGTGGACAAAGTACAATGAGAAAATCAAATATGGAAAATATACAATTGGCCGAATGTATTGGCAACGTTCGGGCCATGTTGATTGGTATCTTTTGTGATGATTTATTCCAGGATATAACCAGTGATGAAGCTTTAATTATGGCCTTAGAGATATTAGATGAATGTCATATAAGTTTTGTAGCTTGTTTTGGGATATTTTATCCTACCTCTACTTTAAAATGGAATTGTTTATGTGATTTATTATCAGAAATGGATAAGGTTAGTAGTACTGGGGAAGAGGAAATAATGTTTAATATCATAGGCTAATAAATTGTTGTTATCTAAATTCCAGCAAGGTACTTTACATTCGCGTTTATTAAGTGCAATTTTGGCGGGCCTATGCTCTCCCACTGTCAAACTACGTTCGACATTTGCTTTATTAAGTCATGGAGGTGATCGTCAATCTATTATCAGCCCTAGTGATAATTCCGGTTTACCCATGTTATCTTCTACGGATTCTCATCAATACCCGATATTGGTAGAACAAATGATTTATCGTACTCAGCAAGAGAAAAGAGATTTCTTAAGCAATTCCTGGACTTTTAAGGATGTTTTAATGCGTTTATTGGATATTATTGCCAATCCCATTAGAGATCGTTTGGAAAATATTTATAATCGAAGTGTCCATTATAATTATTCTACTAGCAGTTATGGTTCAAAGGATTTCAATCAAGGATTAATAGACAATTGTTGTCATTTGTTAGCACGTGTATTGGCAGAGATTGTCTATCAAACAGCTATAGGAGATGTAAGTATTATATTAAGAAATATAAGTAAAAAAGTTTAATTTGACTTGGCCGAATCCATGAATATCTTTCAACATACTTTTCCAGTGATGATTAAAACAGTTCTAAATTTTTTTTTTACAAATCCGAAAAAATCAGGCAAGTATTTTGCAACAAATAACATAAAATGAGGAAGTGAGAACGCAAAAAAAAATTCAAGTTCTCTATAGGATTTGAGATATTCTTCGAAAAAATTTTTAAGCCCACCTTGTCGTGAAAAGGCTTCTCAACAGATTCAGAGCCATATAAGCACTATTATCAGGTATCTAGTTTCCCATGACCCCACTCGGGCGGGTAACCCACGTAAGTCAAACTGTATTTAGGAAAGCTTATTTTCTACATATTTTGAATTTGTGGTCTTTAAGAGCAACTAAAATTGTAATGGTTGATCGTTCCACATTATAACCCGCCATCAAAGACAGTAAATTCTTCTAGAAGTCTCCGAAAAATCCAAATATCATGGTCCTTGAAGTAAACCCCGGCCGTTTCTTGTCTGAATCTTAAACCGTCCATTTTAGTTCAGTCTATGACAGAGTCTTAGTCTTTCCGGATTGAAAAAGTGCTCTGACCTTAAAGGCTTTAAAATGTTCTTACGGTGGTAGAAGCAACACCACTTCGTGTGCTTGGTTTAGACGAGGTCTTTCTTAAAAGCATGGTCTCTGTACCAGAGCCTAATTTTTGTTTAAACAAAAGTAGTTCCCAAACTTGTCCCGTGTGGGGTTGCTATATGCTTCATCGGGACCCAATTCATGGCGAATTCGGGACGCTAACCATATAGAAATTATATGGCGAGTACCGGGGAAATAAAATACCCGTTGGTGATCAAAATCTTGCCTAAAGAATGGCAGCTGATTTTTTATTATCATAGGTGAGCAGAGGTTGAGGCAGCTGGTATGGTTACTTATGAGATAGTAGACGACGCAGTAGCAACCACGAAAACGGCATCTGTGCTGCGTAAGCTTGGAGTGTCCCGTTTAGAATATCTTGAAATATCCTTGTACTCCGACACCTATATGTGTCGAATGTCAAATGAAATGCCGCTTAACGTGATGACTAATTTTAAATTAAATGGCGCCCAACGCAGGGCTTCACTAAAATTTCATCTAGAAACGTGCGAGAGTTAAGGTCAATTGTAGGTTTCAGAATCAGGGATCTACGGGATTGATTTACGACTTGATCCAAGCACCTTTGAGAGGACTATGAAATTAACACAGATCATGATTTTAAATCGAAACTTTAACATGGTTTTGTCCAGCATTTTTTACTTTACTTTGAGCCAACACTCAGGGGATGCCCCCTACTAATGCAGTGCATTGTGTTGGTATTAGGAAAATAGGTTATGAGGAGGAGGAAAGAGGGAGTAGTGTTTGTGGACGTTTAGTTTAAACTTATCCAAATCGTAGTTGACTGGGAAGATTTCTGCGGGGAGTGAATTCCACATACGACTAGTTCGACTGAGAAACGAATTCTCTCGGTAATGCGTTGTGCGATTCATTGGACTATCGACAACAAACGGATGTGATCTACTGGATTGACGAGTATTGCGAACGTACACCCGATTATCGGGAATAAGTTCACTTATCTCAGCAGAGCACTTACCATGGTAATATCGGTAGAACAATGACGCAAACCCACGATCCGACGATGCTCCAATGAATCAATAGAGTTGGATACTAGGGTGGCTCGTTTTTGGGCTTTTCTCTCTAATCAAATTCTAATACCCGCCAAAAGTGTCGGTCCCCTAAGGGTAACTCACATGCAAAATATCACTCCGATCGGAGTTTATCTTCTGTCTCCACTTTGAGCCTCAAAATTGGGGTTTTTGGAAAAAAGGACTTTTTAAAAAAAAAAAAAAAAAATTAAGTTTTTTTATTAAAATAATGAAAAAAATTTTTTTGTATAATATTTGATCATAAATACTTAAATATGAAATTTAAAGATTTTACGGTATCATTAACCCGTTCAAACTTGATACCAAAAAAATGGCATGATTTTGGGGGCTTTCTTAAAACACCTTTTTTCAAAATTTGAAAATTTTATTAAAAAAAAAAATTAAATATACCATTTTTTCTTTCTGAATTCATTAAGAACACCTTGGAGAAGAAAAATGTGAAATATGGCGGATATCCGTCGAGCCATTTTTTGGGAATCGCGGGCGGAAGTTAGCGGATTTCAAGGAAATGTTGGTTTTATCAATAATTTGGATTAATAAAATCTTATAAATTTCATTTTTGATCAAATTAACTGATTTTTGGTGTCATGGCATTCTATTAGATAACTTTAAGTCTGTCATGAATTCTTACCGATCTAGGACGTCTTTAACCCACATTGGCTGGGGGTCAAAAATGACCCACGCAAGAAATTTGAAGTTTAGAGCTTAAATTTTGTGCTATAAACAAGTATAAAACGGCTTTTGTGTTTTCTACCCTAACTATTATTTCGTTTTAATATATTATCTTTAAAAAAATCGTTAACCCTTCTTGGTAGGGGGTCAAAAATGACCCATTCAATAAAAAATATAAATTTTGTTGATATCAAAAAATTCAAGCACTATGCCGAAAAGTTTTTGCCGGGGTCATTTTTGACCCCTGGCCAATGTGGGTTAAAGATATCTTAAACAGGTAAAATTTTAGGGCTGATTTAAAGTTATCTAATAGACTGCCACAAATTAATTTTCTATAAAAAATATATACTATTTATTGAATGGGTCATTTTTGACCCCCTACCAAGAAGGGTTAACGATTTTTTTAAAGATAATATATTAATACGAAATAATAGTTAGGGTAGAAAACACGAAAGCCGTTTTATACTTGATAATAGCACAAAATTTAAGCTCTAAACTTCAAATTTCCTGCGGGGGTCATTTTTGACCCCCAGCCAATGTGGGTTAAAGACGTCCTAGATCGGTAAGATTTCATGACAGACTTAAAGTTATCTAATAGAATGCCACGATACCAAAAAACAGTTAATTTGCCCAAAAATGAAATTTATAAGATTTTATTAATCCAAATTATTGATAAAACCAACATTTCCTTGAAATCCGCTAACTTCCCCCCGCGATTTCTAAAAAGTGGCTCGACGGATATCCGCCATTTTTCACATTTTTCTTCTCCAAGGTGTTCTTAATGAATTCAGAGAGAAAAAATGGTATATTTAAATTTTTTTTTTAATAAAATTTTCAAATTTTGAAAAAAGGTGTTTTGAGAACGCCCCCAAAATCATGCCATTTTTTTGGTATCAAGTTTGAACGGGTTAATGATACCATAAAATCTTTAAATTTCATATTTAAGTATTTATGATCAAATATTATACAAAAAAATTTTTTTCATTATTTTAATTAAAAAAACTAAAATTATTTTTTTTTTTTTTTAAAAGTCCTTTTTTCCAAAAACCCCAATTTTGAGGCTCAAAGTGGAGACAGAAGATAAACTCCGATCGGAGTGATATTTTGCACGTGAGTTACCCTTAGGGGACCGACACTTTTGGCGGGTATTAGAATTTGATCAGAGAGAAAAGCCCAAAAACGAGCCACCCTATTGGATACCCTACTGTCATTGATGACCTTCAACGCACTCCTTTGCACACAGATCGTAATTTCGTAAAGACTCAAATCTAAACTTTATCATTGTTTTGTCCAGAATTTTATGGAGGATTTATTCATAACTAAACATTTATCTGCATGATTCCATATGGTTTATCTTCTTAATGGTATACTGCCGGATCAAAAATTTACTCTGGAGTTCAAGCTGGTGTCTACGTTCCAACCCCCGAACCAATGGGTAGGTTGCCTATAGTTTTTCAGGCTGAAATTCAGGCTATTATAATATGCGCTAGAAATATTATTGCAAAGGGTATGACGGGTAATCATATATCAATCTTCTCTGATAGCCAGGCAGCACTTCAAGCGCTGTCTTCTTAGGAATTTAAATCCGGGCGAAACAAAAATTAGCCTATTTTGGATCTCTGGTCATAGAGGTTTTGAGGGTAATGACATAGCGGATAAGCTTGCTAGAAATGCCGCCGCTACTCCGATGAATTCTACTCTTAATGCCTTTATGATACTTGCTTGTTTCAAGTTACTTGTTGCTGCATTTATTAGGGTTTTTCTATGGAAATTTCGATAAATTCAAAATTTTTAGTTGAAGTTATCGAAATTTTTATAGAAAAACCCTAATAAATGCAGCAACAAGTAACTTGAAAAAAGCAGGTATCATATCCACTTAATCACACCAAAAGTGACATTAGGTTACTGACAGGTTTTCTTGCCGGAAATTATAAAGTTAATTATCACTTGCATAATTTAAACCTTTGTGCATCGTCTTTGTGTCGACTTTGTCTGGAGGAAGTAGAAACAACGAAACACATATTGTGAGTCCGTCGCAATTTGTAGGATCAGAAGACGGTTCTTACAGGGAATTGCATAATTCTGCGGATATAAGGCTAGCTTTTCCATCCTCTGTTATAATGTTCATTGAGAACATTGAACAGAGTTTGAACTAAATTTATGGATCTTGGCACAAAAGACCCATAAAGGTCGCAGTGCCGGCGTTAGGCCTGATCACCCCTTGAATAATAAAAAAAAATAATGGTATATAATGGAATTCTGAGCTTTACACGATGTTCCAACACATTCCAACCCCTTAGGAACCTTATGGTAGTCCTCAGGCTAGCAAACTTGAAATGTCGTTGTTGTATTATCTTACAATCTGGGACCTATATGTATCAAATGATTTAGGGTTGCCATTCGTACTGTTTTAAACAGTACATGTACTGTTTTTTATAAAAAGTACTGTTTTATGCACAGCACCTAAAACAGTACGCAAAAGTACTGTTTTTTTAAAGCGTGTACTGTTTTTGTACTGTTTTTTATACTTATCACCAAAATGTAACATTTTTCGAAAAATGTTTCATATTTGACAAAATTTTAATTCAATTTTTAAAAAGGAGCTAAATGCAATTTAATTTTATACCACACTCAAAAAGAAAAATTATTTAAAAAGCGGAAAACTTAACTAAATTCAATAATGATTTAGCTCCATTGCCATGTTTTCCTTCTTTTTATCTAAATTTTTCTGAAAAATAAAAAACTAGAAAATGGGAAAAAATTTATTTTATTGAGTACATCTCATTTAAAGTTCCGATTGCGGGCAGACCCCATTAGGTTCGGAACCCATGGGTCGAGACCACCTTAGGCGCAGTCCCATTGGGTCTATTAAGGATCGTAATAAATTTTGATTCAACATCTTTGCCCTTTTCGCTCCACCTTGCTTAGTTTTTAGGATACGGGAATTTAAGGGCCCAAAAGGGTCTTTAGAATTTTAACGGTATAACTAAAAAACTATTACACGGAGGTTTTAAGACGGTCTTGTAAAGAACTACAAAAATGTATTTGGCATTTTTTTTGTTTCGACAATATTTTCTGAGAAATGAGGAACGCCCAAATTTTTAGATTCAAATTGAGGAGTCCATACATTGAAAGAGGACCGGAGATTCTTTAGAGATTTTAAGAATCGAAAATGAACACTTGTTTGCTCTTTCTGGCTTAGTTTTTGAAAACAAAAAATTCCTTAAATTGCATAAAATTTACTAAACCTGAAGAAAAAACTTTATCAATTCTAAGAAGATAAATATGATGAACTAATTGGTTGCAAATTATGTCAAAGAAATTTCAAAAATTTTATTAAATTTTACTAAATTGTGAAAAAAAACATTTTCCCAAAATTTAGTTAGGCCTTTGTTTGAGTGCAATAATATCGTTTTCGCGTTTGCTTTTTAAAATCGTGTTTTAATTAAAACACTGTTTTATGGATTTTTATACCCTACACCACACTGTGGTACAGGGTATAATGAGTTTGTGCTGATGTTTGTAACTACCCGAAATATTGGTCCTAGACCCACGTTTAAGTATACCGATCGACTTAGAATCACTTTTTGAGTCGATTTAGCGATGTCCGTCCGTCCGTCCGTCTGTCTGTCTGTCCATGTAAACGGTGTAAACACGATACAGGTCGTAATTTTTAATCAATTGACTTGAAATTTGAAACTTAGCCTCTTTTGGCCCAAGGACGAAGCCTATTGAAATTGGAAAAAATCGGTCCATATTTAGACCTAGCCCCCATACAAAGGTCCTCTTTAGTTTTGGCTCAAGTGACTCTAATAGCCGCATTTTAATAGGTATCTTTTTGAAATTTGGCAGGTAATCATTTTTTATTTACACAAATCACCATTCCGAATTTTAAAGAAATCGGACCAGTTCTTCTTGTAGCCCCCATACAAACCACCTTCCCGATTTTCACATAAATCTCTCAAATTTTATGAAAATAGAAAATATTTAATTAAAATTCTGTTTGTGTATGTTAAACGCGTACTTTAATAACCTTATCAAATCTGATTATCATCGGACCATTTTTGGACTTAGGGCAAATGTGAAAATTTCGCCCGATATTCAGTTGAAGCGGTTTATTGTCAACAAAAAGAAGCCTATTTCACTCAAATTTGATTTGTGAGTGCTTTTTACACTTATTAAAGATTTGACAAAATAAAGATCTAATCAGTCCATGTTTGAACTTGGGACCCATTTTCCGGAAAACTCTGGTGTAGGGTATTATATGGTCGGTCTTGACCGACTATAATTTTATTACTTGTTTCATATGTTTTTGATAGGAAGATCGGTGTTTTAGTTAAGCGAAAGAATAGACTACAAAAGCTTTTCAAGTAAGATATCGCGGCAACTAAGACAAATGCTCCAAAAAGTCAATCGCAATTTTTTTCAACATTGATAAAAAAATTGAATAAATTTGAGATGGTTTAACTAAAATGTTCCACCGTTCCGTTAACAACCTTTTATGCTCGTTTTGGCTGAGATCTGTTTGAAATCAGGGTAAAAGGGCTACGTTTTTGTAGTTTGATATAAAATAAGATTTTTAAAAAAGTACTGTTTTTATTTGCAATGTACTGTTTTTTGAGACCAAATGTACTGTTATTCCATATTTCAAATCTGGTAACCCTAATCAAATGCCAAAGTTAATTCCACCTAACGTAAAATAAAATTTTCAATTTAATGGCGCCCAACGTGGGGCTTAGACTGCAGCATGTCTAACCCAAGTTCCTTTTAGAATATTTCGAAGCATACACAAATCGTAAATTTATACAGCTTTAATAACCTATTTGAACCTTTAACACTTACTATACATTCCTGTTCATCAGCTCATTTAGTTTGTCATCTTAATGGTATGAAGCTGGGTTGTGCTCACAAGTTTCCAAAGATGTTCCAAAACATTACACTACCGCAGAAACCTTGAAGTAGTTTCCAGCCTTGCAAGCTTGGAACTATCTTGAAATATCCCAGGGTCTCATATGTGTCGAATGCCAAATTTAACGGCGCCAAACGTAAAGACGAATTTCAAATTCGATGGCGCCCATTTTGGAGCTTCACTTAAGTTATGAAACTGCTCATACAATAACCGTTAAATCTAAATTTCATCATTGTTTTGACACACAAAAGCTAAGTGCAGTTGTAGTTTTTGTTTTCCGAAACATTGGTTCTAGGGATCGCAACTCGATTGTCGAAAGTTTTTTTGACGACAATTTTAAACAAAATATTTAGTCCCAAGCAGCCTTTCTTTATTTACCAATATCTCTGTATGGAATGCACTGCAATAATCTGGTACCCTTTTAATGCTTTCTTTGATTTTTCTTCGAGAAGACTGTAAAGTTTCTTTGGGAAGACTTAGAAAGAATGTGAAATTTCTTTGAGAAGACTTCGAAAGAATGTGAAGTTTCTTTTGACACACCCCTCTTCAAGAAAGTTTAGGTTGTGTTAAAATGGTGACAAAATCGGCTAATGGCATTTCACTCTTCTTTATTTTTAATTTTAAAAATCGTTAACACAAAAATCCTAGCTGATCCTGTTTTCGAGTTATAGCTAAATAATTACGCTGTGCTAGAAAAAATTGGATGGCAGATTTGGATTCTGGAGAGAATTATCGTGTTAACGGCTTTTAAAGTTCAAAATAAAGAGGAGTGAAATGCCATTAGCCGATTTTGTCACCATTTTAACACACCCTAAACTTGTTTGAAAAGGGGTGTGTTGACACAAAATAATGTGTACCAACCAGTCTAGAACTTCCATTATTGCCAATACCTCTGCCTGGAATATACTGCAGTGGTTTGATTGTCTACTTGGTAGCTCAACAAGACTCCGTTGACTATATCGTTGTTTTTGGATTTTTATTCTGGCTTTCATCAAACGTTAACCCAGTTTTTCTTAATCTAATCCTTCCATCTTACATTCTATTCATATTTTTAGTATGACAAAATGTTTATACCTCCACGAACATTACACTCATCGGGCTCTCGCTTTGCTCGTTGTGATCAAAGTCGTACTTGGAATACGGGTAGCTTTGGTCCAGATGCTATAGCATTTTCTGTAGATCGTTCTGGCATAGCCGTAGCCGGTTGTATGGTCTACTCCGGTTCTGGTAGTTATGAATATCAATTGGAATTACTATATGATAATTCTGGTGATGTGCAACAACCTTTGCAACAGCAACAACATAAATGGGAAACATTAGAATCAGTTTCGGGTACCTATGATCAAGGAGCGGTACAAAATGATATGGCGGAGATTAAATTTGAACGATCTGTTTTAATAAAGGTAAGTGGAAATGAAAGCAACAACTAAATCGAATATCAAATTAATTTTTTATTATTTTTCATTAGGAAAACACTCGTTATGCTTTAAGATTTTGTTCCCAGGGACATCGTACCTGCTCTGGAGATGGTGGCTTACCCTCAATACGTGGTCCTTGTGGCAGTACTTTTCATTTTTATGCTTGTGACTTAAGTTTTAATGGCACTAATGCTCATCGGGGTCAAATACCTTGCATACTCTACTATAGTACACCCATTAAACAAGATCCTAATGCCACGACCAACGGTCTTGCCAATAGCTGCACAGCTACTGGTTCTTGCTTCAACGATACTGCACTTTCTAATGAAATAACTATGCGTGATACCGCTTTACAAATTGCTTCGGATATTACGAAAAAATGTACTGAACTTTTGGTACTGGCTCGCAATACATTAGCCGCATCGTTATCGCCCTCAGATAACTCCTCAAATCATTCACAAACCATAGATTCTGAACATAATATAACACCCATAGAAGAACATATGGACATAAATTGGGCCAATAACTCACGAACATCTCATTTGCCCGCCGAGGCAGGTGGTATATCAACAGCAAGAGATCTATCAAAAAGATTAGAATCATTTTCAAAGGGCATCATAGAAACATTGAAGTTCGAAAAAAGATCTACAAATCCATTTGAAATGGAAATTGAAATTGGTGCTACTGAAATACATCCTAAAGATTTAATGATTGAAGAAAGTTCTGCAATACATGATTTAAATTTTCGTAATGGTCAAATTACCAAATTTAACGGGAATGAACGTGTCGGTGCTGAGGCAGTGGAAAGTTTAATGGGTGCTTCGCAATATAATGCTGTGTCAATGGGTCGTGCTGACTCAGAAGATACCCCGGCACAGCAGATGGCAGCTACACATATTTTGGATGTTTTTAATGTGGGATCATCGAATTTATTTCATACTCTATTGCCATTGGTTTATGCTCATATTGCAAATTTGGCCTGTAATGATGCTAAGGTAAGTGTGGTAAAGTTGTTGGGAATGATTGTAGGTTTTTATTAGTCGTGATCGTTAATTAAAATGAGAATTCGAAAAGATCAATTTGAAAAAGTTCAGTTCAAATTTAAATAGATTTTTTTTTCGAATTTCAAAGAAACTTTCTTGAGTTTCAAATGACCATTATCGAATTTCAATTAGTATATTTCGAATTCCAATGAATTTTTTTATACCCTCCACTTACAATTTGTGATAGAGGGTATATATAAGTTTGTCATTCCGTTTGTAACTCATCGAAATATCTGTCTGTGACCCCATAAAGTATATGGGGCATTCCATGTTAAATCGGCCACTTTGAAATTCAAAGTGTCCGATTTGACATGGAATGCCCCATATATATTCATGATGCCCGATCGATTTTAAGACATTCTAACGATGTCCGTCTGTAGTTAACACAATACAGTCCAAAATAAAAGAGTTAGACTCCCGATATTTGGCACGAATATGTCTTATGTTCCTAGGCAGGTTAAATTCGTAAATGAGCAAAATCGGGCTAGGGGGGAAAAAGTTTCCCCTTGAAGAACTAAACCAACCTCTGAAAAATATAATTTTTTTACACGATTTTTTGTGTTTTTGTTTAACAAATGCAACATTTTTATGCTACAAGAAGTTCACAGTCCTGCATTTGGACCCTGAGAACTAGAAAATGTCGTTTTTTTGGTCCGCCCCCCCCCTTTAATGGGCGTGGAATAAAAAAAATCTTTTTAAATATTGATAAACTTTTATTTCTTTAGGGCAAATATCATAAGAATGAATTTTTAAACACATATTCGAGAGGAAATTTGCCCCCCCCCATTACCACTACCGACCCCCCGCCCCCCAAAAACAAAATCAAACGCCCCTGATTTTTTTTTTATATTTTTTTTGCATGTTGGAGGGTATAAAGATTCGGCACAGCCGAATTTAACACTCTTACTTGTTCAAATTTAAATTGAAATTTTTCAAAATTTTGAATATTTTTTTTGGAATCTTATTTTTTAATTTTATTTTCTTTTTCACTTTTCCAGAGCTCCGTTCAAATATTGGGCTTAATTAAAGACATCTTGCCCCACATAGCTGCTCTCAATCAATTAAGCAGCTCCAACAAAGATGGTGCCACCACTCAAACCAATATAGCCGTACCACGTTTAAGACCAGCTTTTGAAGCTTTAAACAAAAAACTAGAAATCACCACCAATAATGAAGAATGTGGTAATGCTTTAGTTACTGCCGCTACCGCCAATCAACCATCTGATAATCCAGCAAGTGAAGTGCCTACAACTAGCAATCATTATTGTGTGGTAGAAAGTGAACATCCCTACAGAAGTGCATCCATTAATTGTTATCGTGTTGAATTTCCCAATTGTGTACAATGGTTGACTATTGAATTTGATGCTCAATGTGGTACGGCACAATTGGAAGATTATTTATTGGTCTCTTTGCCAGTAAGACCAATGACGAGCAACGATACGACAGCATCCAATGAAGATTATTACGATATATTGGATAATAATGTTAAGGCCAATAGGGGTGTACAAAGTAAAAGTGCCACTTTATTGACTACATGTTATAAGGTAACGGCCCAAAAGGAGGAACAACATAAAAATGAACCAGATTGGTTTGTGGTTAAAAAGTTTAATACGTGAGTTATCCAGAAAATTAAATGAAAATTTGTTAAATAATAATTTTGTATTACTTTTCAGATCCTCAAATTGGTTACAAAATGTTATGATATTACCCGGAAATTGTGTGGAATTTTCTTTGGAAACTTCCTCCTTGTATGCTCAAGATCCTCATGTTAACCGTTATGGTTTTAAATGTTTAGTGGTGGGTTATGATAATCCAGTATTGGTAAGTTTTGAAATTTAATAATTAATAAAATGTCCTATTATGATATTATTGACTTTAACTTACTTTCAGCTAAATGGCAACAATTCCTGTTTGGTGCGTATTGAACAAGAGCTTTCATATTTAGGCGGAATGTGTAGCGCTAATTTAATGAAGAAAAATTTAAGTTTACCAGGTAAAATGTTTTATAATCTAGACTTTAAAGCTGTTCCGCTTTAAAAGATTAAAGCTTTTCCGCTTAAACCAGGAACTCCAACTTGGGGTTTTAAAAAGTTTAGTCTCGGTTAAGTGAGGATTCATTTAAACCATTTTAATTTTTTTGTTTCAGATGACAAAGATGTTGAAGATTTAACCAGCATAAGTGAGACTATAAGTGCTCATTTTGCTTTGCTTTCAAAAGGTTTAGCTTTGGCTGAACCGGAGTTAACCATACATCAAGCTTTAGAATCGTTTTTACCAATTGGGTAAGTACAAATAATTTTTTATTAATAAAATAAAGTGAACAACAGTTTATATTTATAGTTTTTTTATGTTTTATAAACATAAAACTAATTTTATTTACAAATTATAAAATAATTATCTTTTTTACATATAAATATAGATTCGTATAAATATAGATTAATATTAGGCAAAAATTTGGTTTAACAGTTTAACTTTTATTAAATTATTACAAATATAACATAAAATTTTATTTGGTGGAATTTCGGTGTTTTATCTAGCATCTTTATTGTACAAAATATAAACTACATTTAAAAAGATAAACCCCCACGTTACTAAAACAAAATATAACAAATATGACAAATGTGACAACATTTTGTCATAACATTCTAGCTTTCTAATATGTAATTGAATAAATACTTCAACACAAACATCCAAAGCTTTTGTAAACTTTTTTTAATAAAATTTCATAACATTTTTGCAAAATGCATAAAATTCGAAAGCTTTTGTTATAAAAAAGCTTTTTTTAATAAAAATTCAAAACATTTTCAAAAAATTTATAAATATTAAAAACTTTTAATTTTTTTTTTAATTTATTAAGTTGTAAAACTTTTGAAGATTAAAAAAAAAATCATCACATTCATGTTTTCTCAAACTTTTAAAGCTGTATTTTCCAGTTCCAATGTTAAAGAATTTTATAAAGGTTAAGAGCTTTTATTATAAATCCAAAACATTCTCTTTAAATTTTTAAGAAATAAATGACGGATTTTTCAACAAAATTTTAAAACATTGTTCTCTCAATATTTTTAAGAATATTATGAAACTGCTTTTAAAAAATCTTTAAAAAAAATCAAAACATTCACACATGTTTTCTTAAAAGTTTTTGGAACTAAAAAAGCTTTGGAAGAAGTTTTTTAAACATTAATAAATGGTTTCTAAAATTTATTAAGAATTTATTCGAAGCTTTTTTAATTGCATCTTGTACCATTCATTTTTGAAGTTTGATAAGTTTTATTTTTTTTAATTAATATTCAAAGCATTGATACTCGTTTTCCAAAAAAAACAAGAACTTTATCTATAGAAAAAAAGCTTTTTTAATTCAAGATTTTGTTAAGCTTTTGTTAAGAAAAGCTTTTTAAATTAAATTTTATAAACTTTTCCTAAAATTATTAAGTTTATTAAATTTATAAATAACTTTTATTACAAAAAGCTTTTTTTAATAAAATTTCAATACATTTATGTTTTCTAAAAATGTTCAATAATTTTTTAAGCTTTTAGTCAATGTTTAAGAATTTTATGAAGATAAAAAAAAGCTTTTGTTAGAAAAATCTTTTCAAATAAAATTTCATTAATATTATCTTAAACATTTAACAATAAATTTATAAAGCTTTTTTTTATTAATGTTAAAAAATTTAAAAGCTTTTGTTTTATATGTTCTTGTTTTTAATAATTTTAAAAAAAGAAGTTAAAAAAGCTTTTGTTAAGAAAATCTTTTTAAATAAAATTTCAAAACATTTTCAAAAAATTTATAAGAGCTTCATACAGTTGTAAGACTTCTGTCATAAAAATCATTTTTAATTAATGTTTGTTTACTTAAAATATTTAAGAAATTTATGAAGTTTCAATGTTTAAGAATTTTATGAAGTTTTAAGAAAAGATTTTTAAATAACTTGTTCTTTAATATTTATAAAAGCTTTATGCACACAAAGTTTTTTTTTCCATGAACGATTTTCATAGTATTTATGAACAAATTCATACAATTTATTAACTTTTTCATAATATTTATAAACTTTTTAGTATTTAGAATAAATCATAATATGTGAAATTTAAGAATTTTTAACATTTTTCATAAATACTATGAAAAAGTTAATAAATTGTATGAATTTGTTCATAAATACTATGAAAATCGTTCATGGAAAAAAAAAAATTTTGTGTGTGAAGTTGTAGAACATTTGTTATAAAAAGCTTTTTTATAAAAATTCAAAATATTTTTTTTAATTTTTAAAGATTTTTTAATAATTTTACAAAATTTGAAGTTTGAAAGCTTTTGTTTTATTTGTTATTATTTTTAATAATTTTAGAAAAGAACTTTAAAAAAAGCTTTTGTTAAGAAAATCGTTTTAAATAAAATTTCAAAACATTTACCAAAATTTTATAAGAGCTTCATACAAGACTTTTGTCATGTTTCTCAAAATATTTAAGAACATTTTTGAAGTTTCAAAGTTTGAGAATTTTATAAAGTTTAAGAGCTTCTGTTTTAATGATTTAAAAAAAAAATTCAAAACATTAATATTATCTAAAATTTTTAAGAAATTTATAAAACTTTTTTAATAATGTTACAATATTTAATGAAGATTAAAAGCTTTTGTTTTATTTGTTCTTATTTTTAAAAACTTTAAAAAAAAAGTTTAAAAAAAGCTTTTGATAAGAAAATCTTTTTAAATAAAATTTCAGAACGTTTTCCTAAAATTTATAAGAGCTTAATAAAATTGTATGACTTTAATCATAAAAAGTTTTTTTTTTTAATAAAAACTTAAAACGTTTGTTGTCTCAAAATATTTAAGAAATGTATAAAATATAAAGTTTTAAAACTTTTGTTTAAAAAGCTTTTTTAAATAAAATTTCATAATATTTTCTTTAATAAATTAAATTAGTATTGTTTTTATTCGACCTTTCAGTTATAATTTCTTAGAAATAATTATTATTTTTTAGCCTCGAGCTCAAAAAATTTTATTTCTTAAAAATTTTCTTTAATATTTATAAAAGCTTTATGAAGTTGTTAAACGTTTGTCATAAAAAGATTTTGTAATACAAGTTTAAAACAATAATATTTTCTTAATTGTTTAAGAAATTATTAAAGCTTTTTTACTTATATTACAAAATTTGATGAAGTTTAAAATAAAAGCTTTTGTATTATTCCATCTTATTTTTTAGAATTTTATGGAGTTCAACAGATTTTTTTTTTCAAAACTCAAACGCATAAAAGCTTTTGTTATAAAAAAGCTTTTGTTCCAAAAAGTTTTTTTTTTTAATTAAAGCTCTTATACAAGAGCTTAAAAGGAATTAAAAAAAATTTATGGTTTTTAAAAAATGTTTAAGAAATGAATTGAGTAAATAAATAATCGAGCTCAAGGCCAGTGTTTTGTTTAATAAATCTTCTTTATTAACTTCCAATATTTCGATCCTCATCGAGGAACATCATCAGGGCAATATTTAATGACGAAGAAGGAGGATCAACAACTTTAAGTTTTTTGCGTTAAAAATCCAATTTTACTCCCTGATGATGTTCCTCGATGAGGATCGAAATATTGGAAGTTAATAAAGAAGATTTATTAAACAAAACACTGGCCTTGAGCTCGATTATTTATTTACTTAATTACAATTTGAAAGGTCGAATAATTACAACTACAATTGTTTAAGAAATGTTTTAAGTTTATTTTCAAAGCTTTTTTTAATGATCTTACAGAATTTTATAAAGTTTAAAAGATTTTGTCATTAAAAAATGTTGTAATATAAAGCTTTAAAATTAAATTTCAAAGCATTTACACAAAGTTTTCTAAAATTTGTAGTAAATCAATAAAGTTTGATAGCTTTTTATATAAAAAGCTTTTAAAACAGATACTCAAATCATTCACACATGTTGTCACATTTTTTGTAAATATTTTATGACGTTTGATAGATTGGGATATTTAAAGGTTTACTAATGAACCCACTTTTTTGAAAAAAGCAGTTCGTTTTTAAAATTTCAATACAATTAATTGTTGTAACTAAAAGATTTTACATATAAATTTTGAGAACGCGTTTTCAAATATGGGAACAAATTCATTACATTATTAGTTTTATTTCTCAAAATTTAAAGGATTTTTATAATTTACTAAAGCTTTTTTAAATGAAGGGTTTTTATAAAAATTGAAAACATTTGCATGTTTTCGTAAAAGCTTAAAAAATGTATAAAGGTTTTTGAAGTTTAAAAGCTTTTTTGTAAAAAGCTTGTTCACTAAATTCCATAGCATTTTTTTATTAAAAAAGCTTTTTCACTAAATTCTATCTATAACATTTTTATATATTTTGTCACAATTTTGTCATAAGTTTTAGTAACGCAAGGGTTAGGAGGCAATTATTTTGTGATATTACATAAAAATATTTGTGCATCCAGTTTTCAATATATATAGTTTTTCATTTCTTTTAAAAGTCAGTCTTAAGAAGTCCCGCATTTTCAATTTGATATACAATTTGTGTTTCCTTGTAAGTTCGAGGTTCTGGTTGTATTATATCCATTTTTCTTTTAGCTTTACGTTTTTTCGCCACATGTAAGCAAACAATTATCGCTATTAAAGCAATCAATATTAGCAGACTTACTACTCCGATAACTATATAAAGCCAATATGAATGCTGCTGACAATCAATTTCAATTATTTTAGTTAAAACTTTAAATTCAGCATTTTCATCAATGGCCATGTCTTGTTTAAAATATACGACATCTTTATAATGGATAAAAAATTCCGCTTTTGGTATTGCAGGACTTTGAGTGTTATCTATTTCATGGCAGGAATAAGGATTTTCATAATTTAGTTGTTTTAAGTTTAAAGTGAATTTCTCATTGAATTCCAAAGGTTGAATGTCGTAGGGAAAATGTATGGTATTATTGCTAAAACGCAACTCTAATTTTTCGCTACCGATATAATCACGATGGATCATTATACCTGAAATGATGAATAATATAAAGTTTATTAGTTTTTGGAATGATTATGGTTTTCTAGAGTCCATCCGAATATAAAGTTTCGATATCGGACTTAACAAAAATTTATTTGGCTAGATCTTAAAACGCGGATTTGGTTGAACTCTATTTATTTTATAATTTATTTTTATTTTTTTCCATTTTAAACTTACTTTTGAAGGCTATTTGGCTTGTATTTCCAAAATAATTATCTCTTATGATGGAACTTTCTTTAACATACGCTTCCAACCACTCCGCATCTACACTTCCGAAATAGTTATTGGCTATAACTAGTTTGGAGATCACTAAATGAAAAAAAATAAAAAAAATAATTTGTTTAAACAAATTCGAAGATAAGTTTTTAAAGTTAATTAATTTTAACCCGTATAAAATTCGATTTGATGTTCTGATCTGCATTGATCTGATAATATATGCTTTTATCTGATTGTTTTTGGCTATTTCAGATATATTTATATAAAATCAGATCAGATAAGATCTAATCCATTTTTACACCGAAATTACTTACTTTTAAATGAAAATGCCCTGGAGTGGACTTCTTTAAATCTAAGATTATTAAAATATAAATTATTTGTAACTTCTACATCATAGAAAGCTCTCGATGGCACATTTGATAGGAAGACACAATTTTGTAGGTCGATTTTTTCCACAACGAACTTTTTAAAAGCCTGAAAATGAAAATAATATTGTTGCAAAAATTATTAGTTAAAAAACAGACCTATTATGTGTTGGAAAAAAAGTGTGTCAATAATAATCGAATACTAAATAAACATTTTTTGAAAAAAAAAACAAAAAAAAATTTCCGCAAAAAAAAAAAATTTTGTGAAGTAATTTTGAGAAAATACATTTTTTCGTAAAAAAAAATATTCCGCGGAAAACAAAATTGGCGAAAAAAAAATTTTTTGGTTAAAAAAAAAAATTGTGAAAAAAAAAATCCGTTAAAAAGGTTTTTGGGGTAAAAAATTGATAAAAGGAAATAATTTTGAGAAAATAAAATTTTTGGTGAAAAAATATTCCGCGGAAAAGAAATTTCGCAAAAAAAATTTGTTTATCCTTATCTAAATAGCTTTCGGCATACAATTCAGTTAACATATGTCAGTAGCCGAATTAAAGCGTTTTGTATTTTTAGGTTATGTAGAATGTACCAATTTTCAAGGTGTCCTTGCATTTTCGTTCATAACTTTTGAACCGATATCGCTCAAATGCAATACCAAACTTCTCAAAGCAACAACAAGTAATTGTGATAAGTCAGAGTCATATTTGTGTAATATTTTGGCCATTATTGTCATTTGAACAGATAGACGGATATCGCTAGAATGTCTTAGAATCGATCACTGATCAATAATTTACTTTATGGGGGGTTCCAGATTGATATTTAAAAAATAAGTTTAAATGAAAAAAAGTTTGAGTGAAAAAAAAATTTTAAGAAAAAAAGTTCCATTTCCTTCCTTGGTCCAATCCATTTCGTTCCATGTTGGTTTCATTCCTTTTGGTATGACATGCTTTAAAAAAGTAAAGAAAAATATGGAGTTTTATCTCAATAGATACAAAAAGAATCTTTTTACCCCATTGTTTACACTTTTTACCCTTAAAAAATTTTAATTTCTAAATATGTCCTTCTCTTAGATGTTATTTTTGCTTTACAAAAATCAAGAGAAATAATGGTCAAACTTCAAGTTTCAAAAACCAATATTTTAAAAGGTAGAAAAAGTACCAAAGCAAAATTTTTTACCCTTTTCAGCCCATTTCCAAAAGGTACTTTTTTCAGAATGTTTTTTGTTTCAGTTTTTAGGAATATTATAATTATTTAAGGAATTTGAAAAAGTACCAATGTACAATTTTAAACCATCTTAATATCAGAAATTCCTAAAAGCCTTTTTCAGTATTAGTTGGTCCCTTGGACGATCCTTTCAAAAAATTCAAGTTTTTATGATCATAATTTCCGAAGATCGAAAAAGTACCAAAGAACACTTTTTTACCCTCTTGAATCGAAACTTTCTAAAAAGAAAATTTGTCAGAATGTTTTTTTTTGGATGGATGGTCCTACATTCGAAATTTCGAGTTTCTAGAAGCGATATTTAAGAAGAGAGAAAAAGTACTAAATTACAATTTTTTACACTTTATATCGGAATTTCTAATAGGTACTTTTTTCAAAATGTTTTTTTTCGACAGGAATTTTTTTCAGGAGCACAGAAAATGTACCAAAGTGCTCTATTTTATCCCATTTTGTTCCCTTGGAATTAAAATTTTTAAAAATACTTTTTGGACAATGTTTTTCTTCCGGTGGATCCTAAATTTCAAGGTTCTGGCACCATTATTTCAGATAAAGTAACAAAATATACTTTTTATTCGCTTACAATTGAAATTTCCAAAATTTTTAAGGGAGGGTAAGCCTAGATTCCAAATTTCCAGTCTCTAGCTTCCATTATTAACTTAAGTGAAAGTATTCATTTTTTCCAATAACAATTCTTCAATCTTGTTCTTTTAAATTGCAAATTTAAACTTTTTCAAACACTTTTCGGTCGTCATCAAATGCAGTAATTAGTAACTCCCCCGCTTTTGTTTTAAATTAAATTTTTATTTAACAAATACTTTACCTGTGATTCAATTTTATTTATTTGCACATTATCCATTTTTAGCAATAAAGCATTCGATTTTAATATGGTAAACCCAAATGGATTTATTGTTTCAATATAACTATCCACAAATGTTATCTCTTCAATTTGTCCATTAATGGCATGTGAGTCAATAAGTTTAACTTTAACCTGAAATAATAATTAAAAAAAAATAATTATTAAAAAAATAAATTAAAATTATAGTTAAATTAATAGAGTCTTCCTGAGAAGAATAAATTAATAGACGGATTTGCCCGTTAAATCTTGTACGTAGAGTTTCTCGATAACCGACAAATTTATTAATCGGTTTCGGTTTTTCAGAATCGATATAATTTAATTTCGATTTAATTTAGTTAGGAAATTTGCACAGCCAACATTACTAACAGAGTTTTCTAGTTTATGGAGCCCGGAAAGGGACCAGCTTTCGAATCGCAATGTGGAAACAAGAAAACTACCGCCAACGATAGAGAAACATTTGGTTAATTATATTTTCAGTTTATTTTTGATAAAATTTTTTTAAAATTGGCAAAAAAACAGACGGGCATCGCTAGAATGTTTTAAAATCGATCACTGATCTACACTTTATGGGGTCATAGACCGATATTTCGATTTATAAACGAAATGATAAAGAATTATTAATAAAATTTGTAAACTTACCTTTTCAAATGATATAATTAACGGTGTACTACTGGTGTAGAGTGGAAAGGATAAAGCATATTTATTCAATACTAAATTTTCCACATTTTTGAAGGTGATTTTACGTAAACCCTGCGTTTCTTCAAGAGCATATGAGTTAATGGTCAAGGATTTACAATTACGTATTTCCATTTGAAAAGCAGAACCAATTAAATGAGGTAAAACCAAATGCTAAAAAGAAAAAAAAAATAGTAAAAGTTGTTATAGATAGTTATAACTGAACTAAACTAAAAAAGGTTTAAAAATGTGTAAATTACACAGGCCAACAAAATTTGAAAAAGGTCGAAACCCCCGGGACTAGAAGGTACTTTAATAAGAGTTTCAGCTGCGCTGAGTACGAATCTGTACTCAGAATTTCTCCATCACATCAGGTTTTCTTTAGAAATCTAATTAAATCTGACTGCAATCGGAACCTTTTTGGACATAGAAGGGAAGTATTCCAATAATTATGAACCGATTTGCCTGAAACTTGAAATATATGTATAAAATAGAGACGATTTGAAGGTTGAGGTGTCTCGGCTTATCGATCTGGAAAATGAAATTATTTATAGACATTTTTTAGAAAATTTTTTTAAAAATATTTCCAAGTCGATTTGTTTCAGATTTGTATTCCATTCAGTGGAATACAAATCTGGTATAAAGCGCAAAAGTACAATTTGTCTATGATCTCCAACATAGAAAACAATTTTTTTCAAATTATTGCGTTTGGTTGGTTTACACTTGCGTTTTAAAATGATACTGTTAAAATTACTATTTTTGTTAAATTTACTAAAGACACTAATAGAAGACGTATTATGCTGGAAAGTGGATGAACCCTCTGGAAAAATATTCCCGCGTAGAGATTTTAGTGAATTCTTCTTTAGTTGTTCATTTGTAGTGGAGAAATATATCTTGAGTCCAATTTGAATTTTCAATAAGAATCCTCCAAAATACACTAATACACTCTTACACTCAAAATAATGACTTTGTAAAATGACTGTAATCTCAATTCAACAGATATTTTACAGAGTTTTCTGTCAAAATAAGATTTAAAGAAAATACTTTGTATTTTGTTGTGAAAAGAAACAAAGTTTCCTCTGTTATATTACACCGCTCAACACTCATTTTCCGGTTTGAATTCTGATGATCAATTTTAGTAGTCTTTGATTTCCTGATTCCAAATCTGCTCTCCAAATTTTCCCATCACGTCTAGATTTTTAGTTATTCACTGTTAAAAATGCAAAAAATTGCGATTTTTGCATTATTTGAAAGCTTGCACAGCAGCCATTAAGTGGAATACAGATCTGGTATAAAGCGTAATAGTAGAATTTGGTTATGGTCTCCAACATAGAAAACTATTTTTTTAAAATTATTGCGTTTAGTTAGGTTACACTTGCGTTTTAAAATGACACTCTTAAAATTACTATTTTTGTAAAATTTACCTTAGCTTTTTTTGATATTTTTCAAAGAAAAACTTAAAAAAATAAATATTTTACAAATTTAAGTTTTCTTTGTTATTTTTCGTATCATCCGGAAGATATCTTTAATGGGTTTAAAAGTCTATAGGAAAGAATGAACTTTTGCCTAAATTTTGAGCTCATCACAGTTAAGATTGATCATCTGGTTCTTGTTTTAGAGCCTTTTAAAAATGGTGCTTTTTCTAATTTTTTTCACAGTGTTTTTTTAAAATACATGTTTGGCCAATAATAGTGCAACAACTTCAAATTTTTTTGATCATATATTTGAGATCATAGTTCAATTCTACTCTAACACTTTATACCAGATTTTTATTTCACCCAGTGGCTGCTGTGCAAGCTTTCAAAAAAGGCAAAAATCGCGTTTTTTCGCATTTTCAACCGCGAATAATTAAAATTCTAGACGTGATGGATAAATTTTGAGCACAGATTTGGAATCAGCGAGTCAAAATCTTTTAAAATTTTATATGAAACTTCAAACCGGAGCCAAAAACTTTCGATTTGTTGAGCGGTGTTACTTTTTACTTTTTAATCTTAGTTTTACAGAAAATTAACAGAGTTTTCTGCTAAAATAAAGATTTTAGCAAAATACTTCGTATTTTTTGATAATAAAAAAATTTCTGTTTTGAGTAGTTTTTGTTTTTTGTTACCAAACATCAAAATTTTATCTGTATATTTTTTTTTTTTTTGAGAAAAAGTTGAAAAAGTAGCAAAATAAGTTATAAAAAAAAATCTTTTGAGAAATCTTATAAAAATTTTACAAAATAACATGCATTTAACTAAACTCTGTAAATTTACAGAGTTTATTCTGAAATTTTTTTTCCATCAAATGCATTTTAAAAACATATGTAAATTTACATAGTTTTCTTTGCTAAATGGTGGTTAATTTAACCAGCAATTTACTAGAAACTCTGTAAATTAACAGTTTTTTTGTCCAAATCATTTTACAGATTTTTAAAGTAAAATTACAGAGTTTTCTCTTTCAAAAAGCTTTCATATTTAACCAGTACTTTACTATAAACTCTGTAAATTAACAGTTTTTTTTTTTTGTCAAAATGATTTTACAGAGTTTTTTAATAAAATTACCAAGAAATGTTGTTAGCTGGAAAAGTATGGTGTACTCTTTAATTTAACAGAGTTATTATTTTGAGTGTAGATTCAATCAGAATTTACCAATACACACTCCCAAAAATATTTTTCTGCGGACAAGGAGAAAAGGAGATAGACTAATTTGCATCCACGGGAACACACTTGCAAATTAGTGAATTCCTTTTTTGGAGGTTGGAAGCTCTTGGACACCCTTTGAAATTTACCTTAGTTTTTCAAAGAAAAACTAAAAAAAAAAATTACAAATATTAGTTTTCTGTGTTATTTTTTATATAAACCGGAAGATTTATTTAATGGGTTTAAAAGTCTATAAGAAAGAATGAACTTTTGCCTAAATTTTGAGCTCATCACAGAAAGATTGATCATCTGGTTTTTGTTTTAGAGCCTTTGAGTTGAGTTGAGTTGAGGGTGGGTTGTACAAGCCTAAAAATAGGTAAATTTTTAGGCAAGTCCATGGCGCTCAGACTTAAAATAGTCCATTGTACCGTAAATAGAGCCTTTTAAAAATGGTGCTTTTTCTAATTTTTTTCGCAGTGTTTTTTTAAAATACATATTTGGCCAATAATAGTGCGACAACTTCAATTTTTTTTTATGATATTTTTGAGATCATAGTTCAATTACTACTCTAATATGGCATTCACACTTGCGACCTTAAACAAGTTGTTTAACAAAACACCAGTAACAGAATAAAAACGTAATGGACAC
Source organism: Pegoplata infirma (assembly GCA_963921195.1). Taxonomy (NCBI): domain Eukaryota; kingdom Metazoa; phylum Arthropoda; class Insecta; order Diptera; family Anthomyiidae; genus Pegoplata; species Pegoplata infirma. Next base: position 29,423,770 of record OY992540.1, on the reverse strand, counting down.
GGAACAAAGACTTTTTTAAACATCTCACTTAGAGATGGGCACATGAGCAGATTAGAGCGTGATTCACGCGTGATTGTGACTGAATTCAATTTTACTCACGTGATTGTGAGTGAGTGTGAGTAGAGAAAAAAATTGCGTGAGTGAGTGTGCGTGAGTAAGATTTTTGCGTCAGTGAGTGTGCGTGAGTCGATTTTTTTGCGTGAGTTTACGTGATTTATTTTCTCTTTATATTTCCTTTCGGACCAAAAAAAGCAACAAAAAAATTGTGGAATTTGTCTTAACTTAATATTTCGTTCCGAAAAAAAGTAAAAAAAAATGTAAAATTTCGCTGAACTATAAATTTTGCGGAAAATTTGGAAAGATTTTTGAAATTTTCGTTATTGAAATTTTTTTTGTATAAAAACGAGTTTCGTAAGAGTGAGTCAACGTGAGTGTGAGTGAAGCTTGCGTGAGTGCACGTGAGTGTGAGTTGTATTAAATTTACTCGCGTGATTGTGAGTGAGTGTGAGTAGAAAAAATATGCTCGTGAGTGAGTGTGCGTGATTCGAAAATTTCTGTCGTGAGCGTGAGTGAGTGTGAGTCAAAAATCACTCACGCGCCCATCTCTAATCTCACTCTTAAACACTTCAAAACAGCAAGTGCGAACCCCGTATAACGCTTTGTACCAGATTTTTATTCCACCCAGTGGCTGCAGTGCGCGCTTTCAAAAAATTCTAGATGTGATAGAAAAATTTGAAGCACAGATTTGGAATCAGCGAGTCAAAATCTTTAAAAATTTTCTATGAAACCGGAGCCAAAAACCTTCGATTTGTTGAGCGGTGTAATTATAACGTTTAGTATTGTTAACTTTGTCTTTAACAAATTACATCTACTATAAAAAATTTTCCAATGTATTGTCCTCTACAAAACAATTTCCATTAACAAGACAAACCGTCATTTAAAATTCTACTGATGATAACACTAACTGGAGTGTTTGAAACCGGTATGATAATACCAGAAATGTCTATAATTTTTAGAAATTCAGTTTTTCTTTTGCATTTTTTTAACTTGAGCCCTTATAACAATTATAATTAGAGCCCGAGCTCGATCTGTACTTACAGAAAAAAACAAATAAAATAATTTACCTTTTTCTATGTTAAGACAAAATTGGTGGTCGAAAGAATTGGAGGTCATAAAATGCGGATTTTTTCTACAGCATTTAAAAAATTTGTTGACAAATGAATATCAATAAGTGGAATTTTTTTACAATTTTTTATGTTTGAACTTGGAAAAAAAAATTTTAAAAATATTTTTTAATTTTTTAAATGTCTATAAAAATGATAATTTTCCAGATCGACCCTCGTTGTACATTTATTATTAACTTAATCTAGACGCTATAAAGCTTAAATTAAAGCTTAATTACCTACAAAACACTATATAACAAAAAAGGTCTGGTATTTAAAATTTTGTCTTTAACAAGTTTCATCTACTATAGCTCTGTGTGAATACTTTTGACCGGCACTGTATGTATCATGAAATCAATTATTTTTTAATTGTTTCAACAAATTCCGTAATTGAAACTTAAGTTTTTTTTTAATAAAGTTTTTTACCTACCTGATTAACATTATTACAATCACACGTAAACTGAGCATCAAATGGAATACAGGTAACATTTACTTGTTGATCATCTTCCAGATTTCCATAATAGGAATTTTTGGCATCGGCTTCACTACATCCCAGCAGTAGCAGATATACACCCAGTATTAATAACACATTTAAACGCCATTTCGTAACCATATCGTATTTTCGTATTATCGTTGGTGGCATTGTGCATTATTTACATACGATATTTACATTTTCCAAAAAAAAATCCCAAAAAATATTTACACTAAAAATAACAATAACAAATTTTTAATTAAATAAGTAAATGAAAGAAAACACAATTGCTATTTTAAAGTGTATATTTTTAAATAAACGACTTTTCTTTGTATTTTTGATCAGACGTTGACATTTAAACGCGTTGGTTGGTTATTCTGACTATTATCGTACATTTTTTTTTTGAAATATTTTCATTATTCCTCAGTGTCTGAGTTTGTATAGGAAGTTTTGAAATTATTATTATTATTACACCATTTCAAATACAAATTATATTTAAAAAATTTAGAATTATATTTCAGAAATTTCTAATTATATTTCAGAAATTTCAATTTATTATAATAAATTTTTGAATATAATTTTCATTTATATTTCAGAAATTTTCATTTATAGATCAGAAATTTATATTTCTGAAATTTCTGTATATGTTTCAGAAATTTCCATTTATATTTCAGAATTTTTCAAATTTTGAAATACAAATGGAAATTTTTTAAATATAAATGGAATTTTCTAAAAAGCATTTAGAAAATTTTGAAATATAATTGGAAATTTTTGAAATAGAATTTTTTGAATTATTAAATTTCTGAAAAACAATTGGAAATTTCTAAAATATAAATTAAATTTCAAAATATAAATGGAAATTTCTGAAATATAAATGAAAATTCCTGATATATATTTAGAAATTTTTGAATTATAAATGGAAATTTTTGAAGAATAATTAAAAATTTTGGAATTTGTATTTTTAGAAATTTTTGAAATATGTATAATTAAAATTTTTTTAATTATAAATAGAAATTTCTGAAAAATAATTGGAAATTTTTGAAATATAATTGAACATTTCTGAAATATAATTAAACAATTTTTGAAATATAATTTGTATTTTCTGAAATAAAATTGGAAATGGTGTAATATTTCATATGTGATTTTGAGTATGTGTTACAGATGTTTATTTATCTTATCAGTTTTTTTTTGTCGTTTGGTTTTTGTGGTGTAGAAAATAATATTCTTTATCTAATTTAAAGATAAGAATGACCGAATGTAACTACTTTTTTTTTTGTACTCGTATTTCACTATTGATTATGAAAAAATAATAATAATAATGAATCATTTTTGAGGCAGGAATTTAATATTTGTTCATATGTTTAAATGACAAATAGTAAAAAAAAATTTCACTGTATTGAAAATTGGGATCATATTTCTAAAATTTTCTAAGAAAATTTTATTATCATAATTATATTCATACATTTTGAATAAAATTTGTCAGCTGAGTCAGCAAAAGAGTTTCAACCAAAACAATTTATCAATTTTAGAAAAAACAAATTTATTTCGACTTGACCAAATTCATTAATACCCTCTACAATGCCCAAAATGTTTTGAATACAAATAAAACCCCTTTTTAGTGATTGTATTTTTTTAACGAAAAAAAAAAAATATAAAAAATTTGGCTATAAAAAATAAATTTTGAGTAAAAACGGCTTTTATTTTTTGAGTGTATGCATTTTTTGAGTGACTTAGTGTAGCTGGCCGATATCACTGTGCTAGTCACAAAAATTAACAAGCTGGGCACCTTGCTGGTAAAGCTAATTCGGGTACGCTGAATTCAATGGCGCTAGCCGTTTTTCGAAGTTAGCGCTCGTATTCGCGATTTAAAATTGTAAAGCCTAGGTACTACAAAAATTAAATTTTTATGCTTTTGGGATAGTTTTTAAATCGAAATTTAGAAAATGCATTGTATTTTTTTGCGAAAAAAAAATGTTCCCCGAAATTTTTTTTTTTTCGCGAAAATTTTTTTTTTCGAAAAATTTTGTGTCTATTATGTATTGTATTCTACTCATTTTCATAAATTAATAGCAAAAAGAAAAAAATTTGGAAACAAAATTTCGCGAAAAAAAATTAGCGAAAAAAAATTTCCGCGAATAATTTTTTTTTTTTTTAAATCTAATAGAGTTTAGATAATAAACGTTCAGAAATTGTCTAAATAATATAAAAAAAATAGTTTTTTTCTTAAAAATAAAAAAAAAAATAATCGCGAATATCGCTAATACATACGCTAACTTTGAAAAAACTGATATTACAATGGGATTTAGTATACTGTATACACGAACTAGCTTTACCAGATGGCTGTCGTAATAAAAATTCACGGTTTGTTATGTTAGTTTAACAGACCTGAATGGTTTAAAATTTAAAAAATTATCGCAAAAGTTTAAAAATATCGTTTTTATTGTACTTGAGTATCAACATTTTAAATCGAGAATATCGCGAATATCTCGAATATGAGCGCTAACTTCGAAAAACGGCTAGCACCACTTCAATGGTGCTAGCCATTCAATGGTGCTAGCGATTCAATGGTGCTAGCGATTTCAAAAGGAGCTAAATTTAGTCGGAAAATGGCTAAAATGCAACACTGGACCAAACCCGTAAATTTCACATGTTTTTTTTTCGCAAATTACACTGTGCTCGAATCGGACACTTTTTTTAACAAGCTGGGCACCCTACTGGTAACGTTAATTCGAGTAAACTGTGTTTTTTAATTTTCCAAATCTATGTTAAAATTGTCCAAAGGTATTTTAAAATTGTTCAAATCTATTTTAAAATTGTCCAAAAGGATTTTAAAATTGTCCAAATATATTTTTAAATTGTCCAAATGTATTTTAAAATTGTCCAAATATATTTTAAAATTGTCCAAATTAATTTTAAAATTGTCCAAATTAATTTTAAAATTGTCCAAATGTATTTTTAAATTGTCCAAATGTATTTTAAAATTTGCCAAATGTATTTTAAAATTATCTAAATGTAGTTTAACTTTTTCAAATCTGTTTTAAAATTGTCCAATTGTATTTTAAAAATTTTCAAAATGTATTTTCAAACAATTTTAAAATACATTTGGACAACTTTAAAAATAATTTGGACAATTTTAAAATTTATTTGGACAATTTTTAAATATATTTAAACATTTTTAAAACAAATTTAGACAATTTTAAAATACATTTTGAAAATTTTAAAATACAATTGGAAAATTTTAAAATTGATTTGAACAATTTTTGAAATATATTTGGACAGTTTTAAAATACATTTGCACAATTTTAAAATACGCTTGGACAATTTTAAAATTTATTTGGACAATTTTAAAATATATTTAGACAGTTTTAAAATAAATTTGCACAATTTTAAAATACATTTGGAAAATTTTAAAATACAATTGGAAATGGTTTAGATTAAAAATCCAATGTAAATGCCCTACAAATGCCCTATAACAGTCGTAGTCAACATTTTTTTTCTACATTAATAATTTTTAAGAAATATTTTTTTATTCGACTTTTAAAATATTATATTTTGAGTAGGTTTATTTTAGCTCGAGGTAATTTTTCCTTTCCAAACTAAAACTATGATATTTTAATAAAATAATATATTTTGAGGATGTTTTATTTTGAGGATGTTTATTCTGGCTCGAGGTCATTATTTTCTTTACTAATTAAAACCATGATATTCTCATAGCATAATTTTCAAGAAAATTTTTTTTTGTTTTAAATTTATTTATGTTGGTCATTTTTGCAAGACTTAATAGACACGTGTTTCGGAATTTGTCAAGATTCCATTGTCAAGATTATTTAGCAAAAATAGAAGCGATTTACTACAAAGTAGCAAACGAGTCTAATGACAAATCGTTTGTGCACAAACTAAAGTATAAGAACATATTCGACTCTATCCACAATGTGAATTAGAAAGACGAAGAAATTGTACTATACTAGTAAGGCAACGATTGTCAATAACCAACAAAAATATTTAAAACATTTTACATATGATAGTCCAATGGACTACAACAATATGTTATTTGTTGTTGTGAATGTAATAACCACATTAGGGTTATTCATCACTATGGCGTGCCAACCATTATGTTTAAATTCTGATTAATTTTTATTAAAAAATAAAAATTGTTTTATTCGACCTTTAAAATATTATATTTTGAGGATGTTTATTCTGGCTCGAGGTCATTATTTTCTTTACTAATTAAAACCATGATATTCTCATAGCATAATTTTCAAGAAAATTATTTTTTGTTTTAAATTTATTTATGTTGGTCATTTTTGCAAGATAATAAAATAAGTTTCTGTTTTAAATTTATTTATGTTGGTCATTTTTGCAAGACTTAGTTGACACTTGTTTTGGAATTTGTCAGATTCCATTGTCAAGACTATTTAGCAAATAAATAACCCTGAATACACTGTGTGACAGCCCAAATCGGCGGGGATTCTGTTTACCAGCGAAAGTTATGTAGGTAAAAAAGATTATACATGTCCCGGCGTTTCGCTGGGTTAGCTCTAGTAATCGAGATGTATCGATTTGAAGTTATAGGGGAAATTATAGTTTTTATTGCATTTTTCGTACCGTTTGACCATCTAAATGTCCGAATATCGAAAAGTGATGTTTAGCAAAATTGTATAGAAGATAAAAATATGTTTATTATTCAAATTAAAGAAGATATTTTACAAACGATAGTGATGAACGATAATTTATTCACTGTTTCCATGATCTTGAAATTGATTATCTTCTTCAAAAATGGCAGATTGATTTGTTGAAAATTTGCAGGACCTAATGTAGTTAAAAAAAAAGTTACAAAATTTTGCAGATTAATGCTTTTGTTTGCGAATTCATTACTTACCTCTTAACACCAATTTTTATGACTTTTTGTTGATTTATTCCAAAAAACAATGAAAATCGAAATAAAAAATATTTTTGACAATAAAATGTATTGATTTCGTATTTTTTACATCCCTATGATAAGAGGAAGATATCGTATATGTATCGCGCAGGAGAAAAATCGCCTAGGAGATAAATTTTTGATAATTTGGCGATTTTTTTAAATGACAAAAAAATATTTATTTTTTTAAAAATTGCTAAAATATCCTCGAAACGATAAAAGGAAGATTTTCAAAAATACTACTTTGATGAATTTTTATTACGATAAAAAGAAGATATTGCCGCAATTTCTTCTAGGGGATATTTCTTCCAAATGCTTGCAGGGTTAAATTCCCTATGCTACTTTAGGGGTTTTATACATATGAGGCATTCCACACCAAATGTCCAGCAAAAAAAACATGTGTACCGTAAACTTCTGAACAAGTTGTATGGATAGTCCTATATGGAACTTAGAAAATCGCGTTTTTGGTTTTTCAAATTTTAAAAAACTGGGCTTTGGAGGCGTGGTCAAATATTGGAAAAATGGTCAAATTTGTGGCGAGTTGCATTGTTTAAATATTTATCAAATTAAAACGGAATGCACTACAATCTCAACAATTTACATTCTTATATAGTTTTGTATGGGCTATCGATTAAATTTTTCAGAACCCGTTCTGAAATTTTCTATTTTTAAAAAAGTAAATTTATGAAAAATCCTGCCACTTTTTTTTTAAATTTTTTTTTAAAGTTAAGATGTTTGTCCATCCACACAAAAAAAAAATCAGAAACACGTTCTTCGTTTTTTTCGAGAAAATCGCATTTGAATTTTAAATTTCATAACAATTTTGTAATTTGCTTGTATTTTCTTGTTTCAACAGAGCGTATGAGAAATATTTATGCAATTAATATTACTCATTCGCAACGTTAAAACAAGAACATACAAGCAAATTACAAAATTGTTATGAAATTTAATATTCAAATAAGATTTTCTCGAAAAAAACGAAAAACACGTTTCTGATTTTTTTTTGTGTGAACATCTTAACTTTAAAAAAAAATTTAAAAAAAAGTGGCAGGATTTTTCATAAATTTACTTTTTTAAAAATAGAAAATTTCAGAACGGGTTCTGAAAAATTTAATCGATAGCCCATACAAAACTATATAAGAATGTAAATTGTTGAGATTGTAGTGCATTCCGTTTTAATTTGATAAATATTTAAACAATGCAACTCGCCACAAATTTGACCATTTTTCCAATATTTGACCACGCCTCCAAAGCCCAGTTTTTTAAAATTTGAAAAACCAAAAACGCGATTTTCTAAGTTCCATATAGGACTATCCATACAACTTGTTCAGAAGTTTACGGTACACATGTTTTTTTTTGCTGGACATTTGGTGTGGAATGCCTCATATGTATAAAACCCCTAAAGTAGCATAGGGAATTTAACCCTGCAAGCATTTGGAAGAAATATCCCCTAGAAGAAATTGCGGCAATATCTTCTTTTTATCGTAATAAAAATTCATCAAAGTAGTATTTTTGAAAATCTTCCTTTTATCATTTCGAGGATATTTTAGCAATTTTTAAAAAAATAAATATTTTTTTGTCATTTAAAAAAATCGCCAAATTATCAAAAATTTATCTCCTAGGCGATTTTTCTCCTGCGCGATACATATACGATATCTTCCTCTTATCATAGGGATGTAAAAAATACGAAATCAATACATTTTATTGTCAAAAATATTTTTTATTTCGATTTTCATTGTTTTTTGGAATAAATCAACAAAAAGTCATAAAAATTGGTGTTAAGAGGTAAGTAATGAATTCGCAAACAAAAGCATTAATCTGCAAAATTTTGTAACTTTTTTTTTAACTACATTAGGTCCTGCAAATTTTCAACAAATCAATCTGCCATTTTTGAAGAAGATAATCAATTTCAAGATCATGGAAACAGTGAATAAATTATCGTTCATCACTATCGTTTGTAAAATATCTTCTTTAATTTGAATAATAAACATATTTTTATCTCCTATGAGAAAAAATGGCAACATCTTTTTTTTTATCTTCTAGGTAACATTTGAGTAATATCTTCAATTTGTCTTCCAAATGATTATCTGGCAATATTGCGTATTTATCCTCCAGAAGAATTGCCTTCGTATCTCCTGGACGTATTGCTTTCGGGACACGATTTGTACTCACGGGTGTTTCTTCCGCAATACGAAGAAGATATCCCCCGCAATACAATTTGTCTTCCAGGCGATACGCTAGCGTATCTTCTTCGTTTCGAAATGCTTGCAGGGTATTCTATTTTAAATATTAAAATATTTAATATTTTTTAAATATTTTTTTAAATTACAATTTTATTAAACTTTTGAATTGTTTTTTTTTTTTTTAACGTACATACTATAATACACTTTCGAACAGTTTTGGAATTTAGAACATAGAGAAAAGTGTATAAACTTGTATTTGTCATAAAAAAAAACTGCTAATTATTCTATTTCACAACAATTTCACTTTTTTTAAATTATCAGCAACTTTTGTTTTTGTTATAATTTAAATATTTACTTAATTACTGTTTCTATAAACAAAATATTTTTGCTGATGTGACCAAAAAAAAAAAAAATTATTGCTCATTTTTATGCTGTTACATTTTTTGCTGTTACTTGGTAATTGGTTTTGATTTCAGTAATATATTTTTTTTTTATTTTTGTCCCTTGAAAAATCTTTAGACAGAGTCAAATAAGTAAGCAAGACACCCAAAGCGCGCGCGTTCCACTTCAATGACATTTTTATTTGATCAATTAATGTACTCGGATGTTTGTAAATTTTATGAAAAGTAAACTCACTCTTAAACTGGTAGTTAAGGTCAAGTTTGTTTAGTTGAAGACAGAGATTTATTTACATTTTACATAACTGTTGGAAAAAAAATAATACTGGTACATACATTTAGTACTGTGGTGACAGTTATTGAGTATGATTAAAGAATTTAACACGTAGTGAATTCCGCCCCTTAAATTATAGTTACTTCAACAATTGCATATGCAAAAGTATGCATAAATTATAAATTTAAATATGCATTGTATTCATTATTTTGCATATGTGCATATGTAAATGGAAATAATTATTTTAACACTTTGCCAGTTTTAATTGAATTTAAAAGAATGTTTATTCTTAATTGAAAACTACAGTAAAAACAATCCAAACAGGAAATATTAATTGTTGGAGGGAAATTTTTATTAAATAAGTAACAAGACAGTACCACCACTCTGGGGTGTAATAAGTTTGTGCTTATGTTTGTAACTACCTGAAATATTGGTCCTCGAACCACCTTCACGTATACTGATCGACTCAGAACCACATTTTGAGTCGATTTAGAAATATCCGAGCGTATGTCCATGTTGTGCTCACGCACAAAACAGGTCACAATTTTAAATCAATTTGTTTGAAATTTATAAGCTTTTCTTGATTCAAGGACGAAGTCTCCATCAAATTACCCTGCAACCGGTTCTACTTAACATTCCAGAATCAATGATTTTTGTTTGAAATTATCCCGAAAGCAATCTTTTTTTAGAGCAAGTAGTTTTTTTGAAAAATGATTTTACATAGAAAATGTTGTTGTGATTACCGTAGAATATATTCAAGAATCTATTGAACCAGGAATTTGTTCCAAAAAATTTTCCTGTGCTATTAAAATTGGAAACAAAATCTCTCCATGTTTAGACCTGGCCATATTACAAGCGTCCCTTGTAAATTTGGCTTAAGTGACTTTAATAACTGTATTAAAATAGCTACACTCAAAAGAAAAGCTCTGTCAAAAAATCTGTAAAATTACTTTCAATTTGAATTAGCAAACTTTTTTTGTTTTTTTTTTGCTGAAATTTATATTTTAAGTAAATTCTCTTTCATTCAGTTTTAGAAAATAGCAGAAACTTTTCTGCAATTTTACTGATTCCGTTTTTGAATTTCAAAATATTTTCGTGAAGATTTTTAGCAGATTATTTTGTTATTGTACAGAAGAAGTCTGTTGACTTTTTTTCAAAAAATGTTGTAAGTTTTTTTAGATGCATTTTTTTTTTAATTTTTTGTGAAATTTAAAATCTTAAAATCAAAAATTATTAAAATTAAAAAAAAAACAGCAGATTGTTTTGTTAATTTTACAGAAATTTTTAGTTTTTTTTTTGGAAAAAAATATTATAAGTTTTTTTGTTAGATCTTAAAAAAAAAATGGAAATTTATTCTAGGAAAACAGTTTAATTTAAAAAACTGAACACTAAAAAAAATGAAAAATTTCTTGTACTTATTTGTGAACAATAAATGATGTGGAAAGCCGAATAAAAAAGCCATTGCACTGTGGTTCCAAATCCAAATCTAGGTGGACAAAAGTCTAAAAAGTTAGAATCTTTAAACTAAGAAAAGGTAGGTGTTTCAAATAGCTAACAACATATCTAGACTAGATGCAAAATAATTTCATTATATATGGTCTTTAACTTTGTCACAGCAGCACTAGAACATCAATATTTGTTCACCAAAATTTTTGTATTTGAAAATTAAGGAAATTAATACAAAACTAAGTAGCTTATAACAAGTGAATTATTTCCAAGAGATTGCCGTGGATTATTTTTAATATAGCCATGGGTATATACTTATTTAAAAAATTTTTATTGGTTCGCATTGGATGTTCGTTGGAACAACCACGTTTTTCGAGTGTCAAAGGAAGCATTCAAGTGTCTTGGTTTTTTGAAACGGTGCAAGAATTACTTCACTTCATCCGATCTCCTCACTATTTATACCACCTATATCCGACCGAAAATGGAATACAACTCCCATATATGGGCAGGTGCTTCAAAGTCTATTTTGGAGCTCTTGGACCGTGTTCAAAGGAGTGCGTTGAGGCTCACCAACTCTATTGATTCATTGGAGCATCGTCGGAATGTGGGTTGTGTGACTCTGTTTTATCGTTATTATAATGGAAAATGTTCTAATGAAATAAGCGAACTTATTCCTGCAACCCGAGTTTTCGTTCGTAACACTCGCTTAACTAGTAGGGCACATCCGTTTGTGATCGATTGTTCTAATGAAATAAGCGAACTTATTCCTGCAACCCGAGTTTTCGTTCGTAACACTCGCTTAACTAGTAGGGCACATCGCATTACAGAGAAAATTCGTTCTTTAGTCGAACTATACGTATGTGGAATAAACTTCCAGCAGATATCTTTCCTGTCACTTTTAACATAAACAAGTTTAAATCAAATGTCCATAGACACTACTCCCTTTTTCCTCCTTTCCTAAACCTAACTTCTTTCCGTCAACACAATGCTTTGCATCAGTAGGGGACATCCCCTGAGTGTTGGTCGAATATAAAAAAAAAAAAAATGTTTTATCTTTCATCTCATCCAGCGGGGTCCAGCTGCATTTTTTATAGCGCTTTTACAACTCACCGAAAAATGGGAATAATATTCTGGACTTTCTGCATATATTTTTGTAACACTTAGCTCTACAGTATTTTCTATAATCGTTATGTCACACATTTTCGACAAAGATGGAATCAAGTTATAGACTGCCTATGCCCAGTATAGAGGCAGCTCGTACTCAACCGAAGACGAGCAAGGCAATTGATTGATTGATTATTTGTGATCAGCAGATATTTCTGCTGTCTCGACAAATTTCTCAGCTGATTTCACCTAGACAATCAAGACAGATAATTAGCAAACCGGGTCTGCTAATAAAGATACAGCAATGGGGACAGTTGCAAGAGTTCGATTAGGTAGTTCGATAAAATCGAATGTGTTTTTCGATTTTTTTTTTTGTAAAATAGAACATTGACCACCAATAACAGCATTTTTTACGGAAATAGTGTTTTGGAAGGTTTGCTGTACACAACATAAATAAGAAAAGCTTTAAATTCCTTAAAAACCAGAAATTTATTTACATAAAAAGTAATAGGATGGGAGGAGATTTTTCGTATGTGTTCCCATTTCAGTTGGTTTGCTTTGAACAAATAACTTATGTTATCTAATATAACTTATTTTATCCAAAGATAATATATAATAAAGATACAGCAATGGGGACAGTCCGAACAGAGATCGAATAGGTAGTTCGAAAATATCGAATGTGTCTTTCGATATTTTTTTTTTTTGTAAAATAAAACGTTATGGCCACCAACAACCGTATTTTTAACGGAAAATTGTGTTCTGAAAGGATTGCTGTCCACAACATAAATTCGAAAAGCTTTAATTTCCTTAAAAAACAGAAATTAATTTACAAAAAAAAGTAGTAGGATGGGAGGAGATTTTTCGTATGTGGGTTTGATTTCATTTCAGTGGGTTTGATTTAATCCAAAAAATACTGTTATTGGTGGCCATAATGTTCTATTTTGCAAAAAAAAAAAAAAATCGAAAGACACATTATATATTTTTCAAACCCACTGCAATGGGAACAGATACGAAAAATCTCCTCCCATCCTATTACTTTATTGTAAATTAATTTCTGGTTTTTAAGGAAATTAAAGCTTTTCTAATTTATGTTGAGGACAGTAAGCCTTCTAAAACACTATTATCTGTTAAAAAAATACTGTCATTGGTGGCCATAATGTTCTATTTTGCAAAAAAAAAAAATTAAAAATTTTTCGAAAGACACATTCTATATTTTCCAACTACCTATTCGATCTCTAGCAACTGTCCCCATTGCTGTATCATTATTATTTATTATCTTTGATATTTTCCAACTACCTATTCGAACTCTAGCAACTGTCCCCATTGCTGTATCTTTATTATCTTTAATTTTATCTATAGATAACAATAGATAGGAAAACAGTTGCATTTTACGCGCATGTGTTTTTGTGACAACATCCGATGTATCTTTTGACATTCAAAACAAAAACTGTAAACAAATAAATGCCTACACACATGCAACTATACCCAGTAAAAATAGCATTGAATACTACGTACTTTTTATACATTTTATACAACCACTTTATTTAAAAAAAGTACATAATATATCTGCCCTGTACCATCTCTATGGGTTTGTGTGTGTATGTTTTAAAATGAGTGTGGTGTGTTTTTTGTTGTTGTATACAACGTGTATGTTTATAAAACGATTTAGCCAGCATATGAAAGACTGGCTCGTTGGTCTAGGGGTATGATTCTCGCTTCGGGTGCGAGAGGTCCCGGGTTCAATTCCCGGACGAGCCCAAGGTGGAAAATGTTTTTTTTTTTTTTTATTATTTTCTTTTTTTTTATTATTTTTTTATTTATATTAAATTTTTGTGGAGGAATAAATTTATTAATTAAATGTGATTATTAGGGCACCAGTATTATTAATGGAGAAAAATAAGTTTGAAAACTGAAGGATGGTGTTCCAGTTTTTTTTTAAGGGTGGTGTGTTTTTTGGTGGGTAGGGGTTGTCCGCCATAAAGTTAATTTTTGCAAATTTTTTTCTGTCCTATTAATTTAAGTTGCTACTTGACTTTTTTTTAAAGTACCAACAAGCAAAATTACCTCCGCAAAAGTTAACATTTCATAATTTTCTGTCCCTAATCAAATGACGAGAAAAAATATATACTGTTTTTATAGTTCATACATAGCAAAACTCATATTTAGCTTGTGGTTAATGTATTGCTGTTGTGGTGTAGTGGATGTGTCGTGGTACTCTAATGCAGAAGAAAAATTAAAAGATGCCAGGGTTCGAATCCCGGTTTTATTTTAAAGTTTTTTTTTTAAATATTTTATTTAATTTATTTTTTGAAATTAGTTAAATTTTTATTTTAAAGTTGTTTTTTTAAATATTTTATTTAATTTATTTTAAATTATTTGAAAATTAAAAAAAACATTCTTAAAGTAATTCATTATAACTAAGTGCAGGTGCGGATCCAGCTCTTACATATGTTGGGGGTTTTAATTTTTTTTTAATAAAAAAATTTTGGTGCAGGGAAACCTCAGGTCAGATTTGAAACATAAGTTAAGGTTTTTAGTGTTTACCTCTTGTTTATTATAATTTTTTCTATAGAAAATTTTCCAAATTATAAAAATGTATTCCTATCAGGGTTGGCAACCGAAACGAATAACGGTATCGGTAACGGTTTTGGTATCACATATTTTTTATATCGGTAACGGTAAAGGTAACGGTATTTTCGATTATTTCGGTAACGGTAAACCGTTACCGAAACATCAATACCGGTAGTATTTAATACTATGAATTAACTCAGAATTTAATTAAAAAATTTACGCAATATTGTAATTCATCAAATACGATATTCATATTCGTAGAGACATCTTTGTACAATAAGCAAAAAAATCTGCATTTTGAGCCATATGAAAAATCTGCATTTTAAGCCATTTGAGAAATCTGCTTAATATAGCTGACGTGGTTTGCTAAATTCCTGTCTGGATAATCCAGGTAGAGTCTGCAGAAAAAACCTTCAAAAAAGCCGAAAAATCAGCTGATTTCAAATAAACAGCCTGAATATCGAAATTGTGTGGTCTGTTGATAAAAAAAATCGGCAGGAATAAAAAAACTTGGCACGGATGTTTCAGGGGATTTTTTAAGGGGGAGGGCGGTCGGAGGGACACCTAATCAGCTGATTTTTTTTTTTACATTTGAACAATGTTTAGTTTTAATTCTATAAATTTGACAAAAAATTACAAATAAAAATATCAAACTTTCTTAAAAAAAATGTTTGTAAAGTTGCAAAATAATCTGCTGAAATTTGAACAAAAATAAATAATTATAATAAATTCAGCAAACAGAGTCTGTTGAAATACAGAAAAAAAAATTGTTATTCTCTAAAACTGAATCACAGAAATTAGGTAAAATATCCATTTTAAAATCTGCTAAAAAATTGTAATTCAAACTGAAAGTTGTTTTACAGATTTTTTCTTCTGAGTGTACGATTAGTGCTCATTATGTATTTAACTCCAAAGAACAATCTCTTCACGCTTAGCTGCGTGGATGATACCGCCAGAAACACTTTAGCAATTTGCCACAATTCAGGTTTGTCTTTTCTTCTATCTTCCCACTGGAGAATCCCAGCAAAAACTTGGTAATGGGTGCCCCTTCCTGCCTCGCTTACGTGGTAATGGCTTTAAATACTACTAATTACCATTTGCATTACATTGCGCCAAAAAGGTAAAATGTGGTTACCTCCAATGACATCACTTAAGTTAATTATTTGGTAAGCGAAGTTTTTGCTGGAATATTTACAATAAGTGAATTGCGAATGTGATCATTGGTTAGACCGATTTTCAGATTTACTTTGCTAAAATTTAGTTTATTTCGAATGTGGTCACTTGTTAAACCGACATCCTCATTGTCTTTGTCCAAATAACAATACGATTGGCAATAAACAAAAATTAGTTTTTTTTATTTTTGTATATTAAAAACATTTTACTATTTTTTAATCCAGAAAAAATTAAAATAAGTAATATTAAAACAACCGAAACAAAACCGATATAATACCGGTAAATATCCGAATAAAGGTAACGGTTTTTTATCGGTAACGGTATTTAAAATTTTTTATTTCGGTATTGGTAACGGTAACGGTATTCAATATCAAAGGGTTTTTAATCGGTAACGGTATTGAAAGGGTAACGGTAGCCAACACTGATTCCTATAGAACAATGGTTTTCAAACGGTGGGTCGCGACCCACTAGGGGGTCGCGGAAGAGTTTTAGGGGGTCGCGAACTTTTAGTACATTTAAAACACTTTTTTTATTGCTGTGCTTTTAAAATATACAAATACTACTTTTATTAAAGAAAAAAAATCCCATCCCTTTAGGTCCCTCCGTAATCACTGTGCAGTTGTTAATTTCTCGGGAAGCCCAACACTTATTTGTGAAGTGTTTTGACTGAGTCTGGAATCTGTCAATTCATTTTCTATTAACTTTTCGATGCTGATTCTGAATCTGGGTTCCAAATTTTTCTCGTACATTAGGTTTTTTAGAAAATTAAAGACAAAGTTCACAAAAACGTATTTTTGTGCATTTTAAAGAACTTTGTTTGGGAAATTTTCGGATACGTCTGGAATCTGACCACTTTTTTGGATTTACTTTTTAATGTTGATTTCAAATGAGGATCCGAATAACGGATCTAGATTCGTGATCGAATAAAATTTCAATCACTACCAAACATTGGTACATAATTTTGAAAAAAGAACAATCATTACTCCAAATTGGACTTTAAATGCTTTCTTGGTAAACATTTCTTCATTTCTGATCAGGTTTAACTGGTGTTTTTCTTTTATTTTCGGAAATAAAAAATCGATAAAGATTGTAAGTTTGGATATAAAATGCTGCAGTTCGGGACCTGGTTTTCAAATTTTTGAGAAAATTGAGGTCAAAGTTCACAAAATTGTTTTTTATTTTCAAGAAGTTTTTTGCTTAAAATTTTTGGTATGCGCCTGGGATCTGACCACACGGTTTCGATTAATCTTTCAATGCTGCTTCTGAATTTGGCTTCCAAATTTTTCCATTGCTTTAGGTTTTTGAAAAAACTGAGGTCAAAGTTCACGTTAATATTTTTTTATGTTAAGGGGTCGCGAAAAATTTTAAATATTGAAAAGGGGTCGCAAAGCAAAAGTTAGTGAGAAGCTCTGCTATAGAAAATGTTTTAGAACTTAGAAATTTTTTGATATTTTAAAAAATGTTCCTTCAAGAAATTCTTAGGCTCTAGCCTATTTTTCTGACATCCTGAAACGCTATTCCAAAAGAGAGTAAATCAGATTTGAGACATGCTTATTCCAAGAAAGTTTTCTCATTTTAAAACTTTTTAAAATTCTCTTAAATAGAAAATTTATGATTTTGAGACATTATCCCAGTAGAAAAATTCTGAGCTTTTAGAATTTACAAAATTTTTACTACATAAAAATTTTCAAAATCTGATGATTCGCAGAGAGTTTTTTTTATAGGTTTATAAAAAAAACTCTCAGATTTAGTGACTTTTTCCCCATAGAAAACTTCTTAGGTTCTGAAATATACTTTTCTATTCTAGATAAAAAGTCAGGGATACCGAAATGTTATTTCAAAATCAAAATTTTCAGGTTTTGAAAAACTTTTCTACAAAAATTACCTGCACTCAAAAGAAAAACTCTGTCAAAAAATCTATAAAACGACTTTCCTATAGAAAAATTATAAGGATTTTGCTAAAGAAAAATTCACAAATTATTGCAAAAGAAAAATTTTCGTTTGTTTCCAAAAGAAAAATTCTAAAATTTTTTCTATAGAAATATCCTCAAATTTCCTCAAATTTTAGCGCCTGACCAAGTGAGAGTGATAAATTTGCCCGAGTCGAATGATTTATAACCTAAAAAATGTAAAATAAAAACAAAACCATTTGTATTAATAGCCCTATATATAAAAATAAGAAAATTGCGTTTTTGGTTTTTAAATTTTTTAAAACCTGGGCTTAGGAGGCGTATCTAAATATTGAAAAATGGTAAAATTTGTGTCGAGTTGTCTTGATTAAATATTTATCAAATTAAAACGCAATGCACCATAATCTCAAAAATTTTCATTCTTGTATATTTTTTTATGGGCTATCGACTAAATTTTTTTATTTAGAAACATTTTCAGAACCCATTCTGAAATTTTTAATTTTGTAAAAAAGTCAATTTATCAAAAATTCGGTCACTTTTTTTTTAAGTTTAGATGTTTATCTATCCACACAAAAAAATGCAGGCTTGTGTGTTTTGTTTTTTTTTCGAGAAAATTACATTTGAATATTAAATTACATAATTTTATAATTTTCTTGTACTTGCTTCTTTCATCATAGCGTATGATCAACATTTCAACGAATTTCGCAAATGTTTATAACTCATACGCTATGATAACACAAGCAAGTACAAGAAAACTACAAAATGATTATGAAATTTAATATTCAAATGCGGTTTGCTAAAAAAAAAAGAAAAAGAAAAAAATGGCTGAATTTTTAATAAACCGACTTTTTTACAAAATTAAATATTTCAGAACGAGTTCTGAAAATTTACCAAAAACAATAAAACTTTGTCAATAAAAACTATACAAAAATGTAAATTTTTGCGATTGTGGTGCATTCCGTTTTAATTTGATGAATATTTAATCAAGGCAACCCAATATTTAGTAACGCCTCCTAAACCAAAGTTTTGAACAAATTAAAAATATTTGGCCACGTCCCCTAAGCCCAGGTTTTGAACAACCCAAGTAATTATTTTAATTATGCGCGGGTACAAGGGGGGGGGGGAAGCGGAAATTCCCTCCCCCCAGACCAAATTTCGAAAAGCAAAAAAAAGGAAAAAAAAAGAAAAAAAGAAAAGAAAAGGAAAGGAAAGAAAACGGAGAAAAAAAGAAAGAAGGAAATTTTCTAAAAAAATCTCTCCAAAAATTTTTCATAGAAAAAAATATGAAAATTTTTATAGAGAAAATTTTTAAATTTTTTAAGGAAAAAGTGAATTAATCTTATTTTGAATTTTGGCACAAACAAATTACTTAGAAAATTGTAAAAAGGATATGGGTTTTTAGAAGGAGGATTTAAGGATACTTTTGTTAGAAAAATGTTACAGGATCTTAATTTGGTTTATATAAAAAATGTTTGTCTTCTACATACACTCAAAAAATTATGTTAGTAAAATCAACTGAAAATGTCAGTTAAAATAACTACTTTGTAAGTTGTTTTGGGGTCAACTATTTTTTCAGTTAAATCAACTAACAATGTTAGTTATTTTAACTGACAAAAAACAATTGACGTATGTAGTAAAAACTAAAAAAAAATTGAAGACAAAATTTTTTCCAATTTTTTTTTTTTTTTAAAGTGTGAAAAATAAAAAAAAATAAAATTTATTTTTATTTTTTGAAAAAAAAAACTGAAAATTTTTCAGAGATAAAAAAATAAAATTAACTACTTTAAATAACTGTTACTACATCACAGTACTTTTTTGTTAGTTGTTCAAAAAAACGACTTAAAATAACTAACAGAAATAGTTGTTTGATATTTTTCATACAAAAACAACTGACTTTGTAGTTGAAAACAACTAACTACTGTAAAATATACAAATAACTAACATGTAGTAACTTACATAATTTTCTAAGTGTAGCAATAGAAAAAATATCTTTAAATCTTAAAAATGTTGATAGTCGAATTTACATATGTAGAACTATTTTAAAATTGTTTTTCTAAAGAATAAACTTTTTCTAAAGAAAAAATTCTCAGAATCTGAGACTTTTTTTATGTGAAAAAGTCTCAAAACTTATTTATAGGCAAAAGGTCGCAGAAGAGTTTTTCTATGGGAAAAAAGTCTCAGAATTTCTGAGTTTGAGACTTATTTTAAGGAAAAAGGTCTCAGAATCTGAGTCTTTTTTAAAAAGAAAAAGGTCTCAAAGTCTGAGACTTTTTATTGTTTAAAAAATAGTCTCAGAAGTTGAAACTTACTGAATTGGTAGAAGGTCGCAGAATCTGAGATTTTTTCAACGGGGAAAAGGTCTTAGAATCTAGGAATTTTTTATAGGAATAAGGTCTCAGAATCTCAGAAAAATGTCTCAGAAGCTTTGACTTTTTCTATAGGAAACAGGTCTCAGAATCTATGACCTTTCTATAGGAAAAAGGTCTTAAAGTCTGAGACGTTTTCTATAGGATAAACATTTCCGAATCTGGGTCACATAATCTCCGACTTTTTCTATAGGAAAAGTGTCTTAGAATCGGAAAAGATTTCAGAATCAGTTAAAGGTCTCAGAATGTGTCACTTCTTCTTTAGAGAAAATGTGCCAAAATTTTAAACTTTTTCTATATAAGAAAAAGCTCTCAGAATATGAGACTTTTTTCTTTAGGAAAAAGGTCTGAGAATTTGAGCCTTTTTCTTTAGGAATAAGATCTCAGAATTTGAAACTTTTTCTTTAGGAAAAAGGTCTTAGAATCTGAGACTTTTTCTATTGGAAAAGGGTCGAAGAATCTAAGAATTTTTCTATAGAAAAAAGGTCTCAGAATCTAAAATTTTTTCAGTACGAAACAAATCTTATTATTATTATTATTAGAGACCTCTCTATAAGAAAAATGTATCAATAATGCTTTAAAATATGAAACTTTTGCTATAGTAAAATATCTCAGAATCTGAAACTTTTTCTGTGGAAAAAAATTCTTAGAATCTGAAAATTTTCTATACGAAATAAGTCTCAGATTCTGAGACATTTCTCGTAAAGAAGAAGTCTTATATTCTGAGAAATTTTTCCTATAAAAAATATTTTTTTCACGAAAAATGTCTCAACATCTGATGTTTTCTATGTTGGGAGAATTTGTTTTATTAAAAAACTCTCTTCTTATGTATACGAAAAATTTACAATTTTTTTTTTAAACAAATTAAAAAAGTTTATCTAAACGAAATATGATCATGAAAAACAAACCTCCTTCGGCAAAAACTAATAAATTTGATGATTTTATAGCTTTCCCATCACTTTTTATTTGTAAAAAAACGTATCCTTTTTTTTGCTCGTCAACAAAGGTGAATTTATGAATTTTTTCCAAGTAAAAAAAATCCCCCACCAAACCCAAAAGCTGTACCCGCCACTGATAACAAGCAAAGGTTTTTCAATTATTTTAATGTCCATTCCGCGTACAGAGCACAGTTAATATTTACACAATCTGGACACAATTAAGCTTTAATTAAAGCTTGATTAATTACATACACAGGACTTTTTACAAAAATAATTATATTTTGTGAGGATGTTTATTCTGGCTCGAGGTCATTATTTTCTTTACTAATTAAAACCATGATATTCTCATAGTATAATTTTCAAGAAAATTATTTTTTGTTTTAAATTTATTTATGTTGGTCATTTTTGCAAGACTTAATCGACACGTGTTTCGGAATTTGTCAAGATTCCATTGTCAAGATTATTTAGCAAAAATAGAAACGATATACTACAAAGTAGCAAACGAGTCTAATGACAAATCGTTTTTGCACAAACTAAAACATTAATACATATTCGACTCTATCCACAATGTGAATTAGAAAGACGAAGAAATTGTACTATGCTAGTAAGTAACAATTGTCAATAACCAACAAAAATATTTAAAACATTTTACATACGATAGTCCATTGGACTACAACAATATGTTTTTTGTTGCTGTGAATGAAATTATACCATTATTAGGGCTATTCATCACTATGGGGTGCCAACCATTATGTTCAAATTCTGATTAATTTTTATTAATAAATAAAAATTGTTTTATTCGACCTTTAAAATATTATATTTTGTGAGGATGTTTATTCTGGCTCGAGGTCATTATAGGTCATTATATTTTCTTTACTAATTAAAACCATGATATTCTCATAGTATAATTTTCAAGAAAATTATTTTTTGTTTTAAATTTATTTATGTTGGTCATTTTTAAAGGTCGAATAAAACAATTTTTATTTATTAATAAAAATTAATCAGAATTTGAACATAATGGTTGGCACGCCATAGTGATGAATAGCCCTAATAATGGTATAATTTCATTCACAGCAACAAAAAACATATTGTTGTAGTCCAATGGACTATCGTATGTAAAATGTTTTAAATATTTTTGTTGGTTATTGACAATTGTTACTTACTAGCATAGTACAATTTCTTCGTCTTTCTAATTCACATTGTGGATAGAGTCGAATATGTATTAATGTTTTAGTTTGTGCAAAAACGATTTGTCATTAGACTCGTTTGCTACTTTGTAGTATATCGTTTCTATTTTTGCTAAATAATCTTGACAATGGAATCTTGACAAATTCCGAAACACGTGTCGATTAAGTCTTGCAAAAATGACCAACATAAATAAATTTAAAACAAAAAATAATTTTCTTGAAAATTATACTATGAGAATATCATGGTTTTAATTAGTAAAGAAAATAATGACCTCGAGCCAGAATAAACATCCTCACAAAATATAATATTTTAAAGGTCGAATAAAACAATTTTTATTTATTAATAAAAATTAATCAGAATTTGAACAAAAATAATTATTTGATAATAATTAGGTCTATTTTGGTTAACTTTGTCTTGAATGGATTGCTTTCGAATATCTATCACACGAAATAAGCTGCGAGCCACCGTATATTTATAAAATCGCGAGTTTTTCGGATATTTTCGATCTGATGAAAGAAATCTGTAAATGGTTTCATAGAGAAACTTTATGAAAGATATAACAAAAATCGGAAAACCCTAGGTAAAAAAATGCCTAAAATCACTAAATGTCTGGTGGAATGAACGATATAATTGTTTTTAAACAATACAACAAGTACCACATAAAACACAAAAGTAAATAATTAATAAAAAAAATAAAAAAATATATCACAGAAAGAACTTCTTTTATTCCCAGCAAAAAATAAACGAAGTGGTTCAAAAAGAATTAGTGGTTTCACTACATACAAAGTAGCGAGAGGTGCCGAACTTCATATTCCGTAGGAAATACTTTTAAAATCACTTCCTAAAATGCTACAAAATAACAATAAAAACATCAGTTATTTGCTTAATGATTTTGAAGTACCTTTTTCATATGTTCTTAGGAATCAAATCACCACAACATATGAACTCTTTTTCAACTGAAACAATTAGAATGAGGGTGATACACGAAGTATGCAATTTTTTCTACGTCCAGCTTCAAATAGATTTAGGTTTTGCAAAAATGGTGACAAAATTTGGTAATGGCATTTCATTTTTCTTTATTTAGAGCTTAAAAAATCGAAAAGACGAAAATCGATTATTAATTAATTTTTCAAATTTCATATCTTATATCAAAAAAAGTTGGTCCTAAATTAAATAAATACATTTACGAACTAAAGCGGATGTTGCTGCATCACATTATTAAAGATTGTTTTAGCTTTTTAGAAAATTGAGGTATGGGCTTGTGGTCAAAACAAACTTGTGAATCAATTCGCCGTGAATTTTTATAGTTTTGTGATCTCTATAATTACTCCTTTTTTAATTCGAAGTATATACGTTAGATTATCAATGAAATTAATTTTTCTATCACGTAAGGTTTTTGAGGTTAGGTTGTTAGTGGCTGCTGACGTTTTACGTCAACACACGTAGACTCTGAGGTCCATTGTGATACCACGGGATCGTAATAGGTTTCCCTACTAGTCCCTGTCGTTAAACCAGTTTGAGCTTCTTATGAAACTCCTTAGATCTTGAATTTTGACATCCGACAAATCAGAAAGATCGTACAGCTCCCTAGATCCCAGTGAAGCAAGTCGCTGACCAGAAAGTGCCGGGCAATGGCA
Organism: Pegoplata infirma; assembly: GCA_963921195.1. Taxonomy (NCBI): domain Eukaryota; kingdom Metazoa; phylum Arthropoda; class Insecta; order Diptera; family Anthomyiidae; genus Pegoplata; species Pegoplata infirma. The sequence goes on along the minus strand of OY992540.1, from coordinate 29,400,029 downwards.
AATAAAGTGTTCGATAGTTTCCAACTCCTCTTCATCCATGCAACTTCGGCAAAAGTCATTCGACGGCATCCTAACCTAACCTAAGGTTTTTAAGATATTCGCGTTTTAATATTGAAATATTTGGGTCTCCTCTGTAACGTATTCTTAAGTTGCTCAAACACAATAGAATTCGATTTAGTAAAAATAAGGCATCTTTATTCCAAATCTGGCATCCAAATTTTTCTATCGCGTACTGTTTTTGAAATATTGGCGTTTGAAAAACTCAAACTCTACTGTTACGCACTTATATTCTTTATAAATCACACTAAAATTTTCAAACGCGAATATCTCAAAAACAGAACATGCTTGAAAATTGTGGATTGCAGTTTTTGAATCAGGAGGTCCATTTTATATGAAATCAAGTCCTATTTTGTGGAAGCAACGTAAGAATACGAAACAGTGGACCCCTAAAAGTGCTTTTTTTACTTTTTAACAGCGAATATCTCAAAAACGATACGTGCTAGAAAAATTTGGACGGTAGATTTGGAAGCAGGAGGCCAAAATCTATAAGGACCAGTTAGAAATTTCACTGGAAGATTTTTGCTGTCGAACAGTGTTTTTAGTGTAAGTATTACAAAAAAATACCCTTTCAATCAATCTTACAAAAATAAGTGAAAAAAAAACTTCTAATTTAGAAGTTCTAAATCACCAAATAAAAATGACATAATCACACCCAAAATGCCAAGAAATATGTACTTCTAAAGAAGTGATGAAAAAAGTGCTTCCAAAAGGTCAAGTTATATTAACATCCGGATCACTACTTCAGAAGTTGTGATAAAAACACTAGTGATATATGTTATACTTAAGTGTCAATCTTTCGCCACTGAAAAGTGGCGATAAAAAGAACATACTTTGTGTGTCACGCCCATATTAAATTCATCAATGTTTCAGTTGAAGAAGAAGTACATCTGGTACATAATTGTAGTGAATGGTAAGCTCTTTTTTTGCTGGGTTAGAATTTAAAATTTTCATTGTCGTTTTTCACTAAATTTCCAACAGGGACTCAGTTTTAGAAATAAAAATATTCACGAGAGCTGCACTTGAAAGAAAGCATTATATGATATAGTTTTTTTTTTTTTTTATAAAAAAATACACTTCTACTCAACACCATACCAGATCATAATAAAACTAAAGCTTTGCTAAAGTATTGAATATTCAGAACGATTAAAACACAATAAGACACGCACATGCATGCACACACACACATTCACTTAATTATACTCTCATGCATAATGAGATTTGCAAATATTTTTTTTTTTTTACACTCATTACGTCGTATGTGGTTAAATTTTAATCGAATAAAAAACAAATATTTATTTATTAATTAGACATTTGACTTTATTTGTTGTTGTTGTTGTTTAATGTGATTACGGTATATACTGTACACAAAATTGGCAATGATTACGTATGCGCGATATATATTTTTATACTTTTTTTTTTCAAAATTGGCTATGCAAATTTAACAAAAAAAAAAAAAAAAATTATTAAAAACACATTTTAACTAAATACGTTTTAAATATTTTACGGAACAGAGAAAAAAGTCGTAAGATTTTTCATATTTGTTTTAGATTTATTTTTTTTTTCTTGTTTTTAGGAAAACTACAAAAATGGCAAACAAAATATTAAAAAAAAATAAATAAATAACAAAAAAAAAAAAAATAATTCACACACCAGCACACTCACATGCCTCTAACGTGATAATGATGTTAATAATGTTGGTGGTGGCATTCAAATTCGCATTCACTTGACACACGCGACAGTCGAATAGATCGTATAACCGAAAGACAGACAAATTATTGGAAGAATATTATAAAATACACAATGAATACCGAAATTTTATAACAAGAAACCATCCAACATTTACCGAAATATCAAACACAAAACAAATGCCGTTCTATAGAATAAAATCGTGTTTCGTTAAGTTTATAGCGCGTCTTTATTTTTTTTATAACGAGGTTCTATGATCGCAAACGGCTAAATCTACACTGATCACTTGTTTAGGTAGTATTCGTAGTTAGCGCGCTGATTGTTTTGTATCGTTTGCATGTTCTGTTTTGTTTGTTTTTTTGGGGGGTTTTGGTCTACCCACTATTCTCATAAATAGGGATGCCAAATGAGTTTGAGTTTAACAATCCACGGGATTAGAGACTTTTACAATTTAGGTCTCAATTTAGATCGTAGGAATGCATGCCCTTTAGCGAACCATCACCAGTTACAATAATTCCCTCTTTAACTGGTCGGGACATTCGCTTAAAGAAAAGCATGTTTAGAAGAGAACGAGTTAAATGGGCGATCAATAAGTTTTCCTTCTTCAAATCAACGGGTCCGGACGGGATCTACCCATACATATCTCAACTGATAAGATTACTTAGATCCAGTCTTTTGGCTACGTCACGGAACCCTGGAGAGAGGTAAATGTGATATTTACATATAAGGAAGGAAAGAAACCTGAGCAACTGGCAAAATTATAAAGTTCAATTAGTCTTAGCTTCTTCTTCTTTAAAACTATGAATAAACTTTTGGGCTGCTTTATCAGAGAACACTGTTTGAATACCAAGCCGATAAATCTACTGAAACTGCAGTCCATCATGTTCTTAGAACGATTAAAAAGGCCATAACAAAACAAATTGCGTATTTATCGATATATTTATCTTTCGATAATACATCGTATGATGCTATTAAGAAAGTTATGATAAGAAAGGATATTCCTAGGCTTATAATAAACTGGATTCTGGAGATGTTAACATCCGGAGTGCTTACGTTTGATATTGGTGGCACATCTATGACCATCAACGTTACAAGGTGTTGTCGTATCCCCTTTGTTGTAGACTTTGGTCATAGATGAGCTGCTGAAGGAACTTTATAACTACCCGAGTAAAAATTTTCTGGTCTAATCATATATAATTTGATACAATCTTATATGAGTTAATATGCTTCCGTATAAATTTATATAAAATTGTATCTATCACTTTGATACGGTTGATCCACTTTATATGGTTAGATATTGCTCCATATATGATTAGATTCGTATTTTGGTTTTGCTCATCAAATTATATAAAAATTGATATTATAAGATCAATTTGATCTAATTAGATTTGACCAAATTCAGGATCAAATTGTATCAATTTTTTTATTTTTTGATCTAAAGTAATACAATTATATATTATTTGATACAACCATTTTACGGATCAAATTAGATCTATTCAGTAAAATTAGCATAATATTTTTAATAGGGTAGTGCCTTAAGATCTTCGACTATGCTGTCGATCTTGTTATTGCTGTCTCTGGCTGGCATGAGCCGACCATCTCGGACCTCATGCAACAAGCTCTCTATATGACCCAAAATTGTTGTCAATCAGAGGGAATATCAATTAACCCATCTAAAACTATACTAATACCGTTCACTAGGAAGAGAAAACTCAAACTTACCATGCTAACTCTAAATGGCATAACTATAGCCTTTTCAGATGAGGTTAAATACCTTGGGATTAGATTGGATAAATCCTTGTTATGGAACCAACATCTAAATAATTTGTCCAAAAAAGCCACTAGAGCTGCATATGCCTGTCAGAGGCTTTTTGGGAAAACATGGGGACTGAAACCGCATATGATGCTCTGGTCTTTTAACAAAAGAACAAGAACAAAAGGTTCCCATATATACATTACGTCTGACAGTAAGGCTGCACTGAAAGCTCTCATTGCTTATGATGTGACATCCGGACAGGTCACGAACTGTATTGATTCACTTAACGAATTAGGGCGACATAATAACGAGACACTCGTATGAATTCCGGGGCATGAGGGTCATACGGAAACGAGCTGTTTGGCAAATCACAGCTGTTTGGCAAATCACAGTGCCAGACGACCTTTCATTGACTGCTGGCCAGTGGCAGTCAATGAAACGACTACTGTCTTTGGACGAACGACTTCTGTCTTTAGACAAAAATTATCTCTGATTCCTTACGTCCTATCTAACTGGAAATTGTAACCTACGTTACCAGCTTAAAAAGCAAAATCTATCTGACAAGGTCACGTGCAGATTTTGCGAGATAGAAGAGGAGACGGCAGAAAATATACTTTGTACATGCCCTAGACTGATTGGTAGAAGACTTTAATATCTGGGGGATACTTAATATCTCCGACTGACGTATGGAACTCTCTACCATATGGGATAATCCCATTAGGATTCTCGGCTTTATTAAAAGCCTGAATATTTAGGGCAACCATTTCAGGCTGCACAATGCATAATAGGGCCTCTTTAATCTAATCTAGAAAATGCATATGAAAGTGTAAAAATGAATCCAACTCCTGGACCAGGTCCCCTTTGACTTTGAACCCTTAAAATACACTGAAATTAGTTCAAAGCTTTTTTACTATATGGCGACGTTCACACTGCAAGAACTTACATTTCAAGCTGAAATTGACGACGGTTCTAAATAAAGCGTTCTGAAAGCACTGTTAAAAAAAAAACGGTAAGAAAAACATGGACCGATTGGATCAATCTTTCGTCAAATCTTTAATAAGCGTAAAAATCACTAACAAACCAAATTTGAGTGAAATAGGTTAATATTTGTTGCCAATAAAGCGCTTTAACCGAATATCAGACGAAATTTTCATATGGGGCCTAAGTCCAAATTGGTCTGATTATAATCAGATTTTATATGGTTATTAATTTACGCGTTAAACACACACAAACAAATTTTAAATAAATTATTTTCTTTTTTAATGAAATTTGAGAGATTAATGTGAATATTGGGAGGGTGGTTTGTATGGGGGCTACTATTCGGAATGGTGATTTATGAATATAAAACACGTTTAACTGACAAATTTCGAAAGTATATCATACTGTAATTAGAGTCATTTCAGTCCAAATGAATTCGGACCTTTGTATGGGGGCTAGGTCTAAACATGAACCGATTTTTTCCAATTTCAATAACAACGACTTCCAAAAGAATTTTGCATTACTGGTATAGCAAAATTTATAATTGTTCAAAGTGGTTTCAAATCACTCAAAATTTTTGAAGTCAAAGACACAATATTTCCCCGTTTAAAAAAAATAATTTTAGAAATATTAATTTTTTGTGCAAATTTTCGAAGTTCGAAAAAAACTTTGAAAATCCCGCAATTTTAAGCATCAGATTTGTTGGAGATTTTGGAAAAATATGAAATCGTAGGCTAGAGTTTGCATTCCAAAAAAAAACTGGCAACCCAGACTACACTTGGAGCTCTTGAAAAGCTCTCCATGTGTGTAAAGCTCTTCTCTCTCATTCTTTCGGAGTGAAATTTAAATTTTAAATTTCATGTGTATGGAAAACCTTTTTTCTTGATCTCTCGTTTTCATGGTTGTTTTTAAGGTAAGAGAAAATTTGGTACTTTTTTTCGATAACACTTTGAATCTAAAAAGTACCATTTTAATAATAACATTTATAAAAAGGTCTGATTTGGCTTAAATTAAGTTTTAAGTGAAAATTTGTCTTAAGTTTAGATTTTTTTTAAAAAAATTCTTGAACGGAGGAAAAACCCGCCATTTTTGGAAATTTTTTGACAAATTTCAAATGGCGATGTCTCGAAAACCGCTTGACCGATTTCAGATTTTTTTGATATTTATATTCAGCATGACAAAATTAATAATAAAACTAATGTATTGCAAGGACATTTTTTTATTTTTTCATTTTTCACAAATCCAAAATATTGGTGGACATTTTCAAAAAATCCAAAACCTTGATCGAAGCGCCACGTTTAAAAATTATCGGATTTAGCTCAAATTAATTCAATATGAAAGACTGTCTCAAGCTCTATGAATGAGTCAAGGGAAATAAATTTTTAGATTGCAAGACCTATTTTTATTTTTCAAAAATCCAAAACTTTGTTTGCCGGAGTTAATTTAATTTTTGCCCGTTTCTAAAAAATTACTATAGTACATATGAGCAATTGTCATTAACTTTTAATATTTAAGAAAAAAAAAATTGCGATTTTTTTTTCGTGGCACATTGATAAGACTTTGTAGGTAAATAACATTATAAATAAGTAATTCAAATCCGTTCGCGTGCATTTATTTGAGCGATCGCACCCAAAACTATGGCGGTTTAAAGTTAAAATTTTTAAAAAAATTGTCAAAATTACATTTTTTATCCGAAGTTAACCAAACGTACCATTTTGTATTATGCTTACCCAGAGCAAAAATACATATTCAAACATGCATAATATCTTTGCTAAATATCGAGATATTTGCATTTAACCAATTTTTTCGGCACATTTTCCAATATTTTGGAAATAAATATGTTTCCAGCGGTTTTATTTTTTTTTAGAAAAATATTACCAAATGCATTAACAAAATCTCAACAAATTCTTAGTTAACACCATTATTCTATCTGTAATAGGTAAGTGGTTTAAAGGGAACATTTTTGAAAAAAAAAATTTAATAATTTTGAATTTATTTTTTTTTTAATGTTAAATGTCTGATTTTACAGTGTTGTCCTTCACTGAATATTGAAACTATTCAAAGTATGATTAATAATGACAATATTAAGGTTATTACGAAATATTTAAACGTTATTACTAATTTTATTAAGGTTATAAAAAATTTTAGCGATTTTTCGCGATTTTCGCGACTGCAAAAATCAATGGACTAATTTTAAAATATTATTCGAATAAGACATGTCAAAATCTATCAAAATACATTTCTGTTCTACTTTATTTTAAGTAATGTAAGATTTAATATAACCATTAAATTTAAAAGTATCAAAAATTTAAAACCACCAAAAACCACTAAAACGTCAATTGTTTTTGGGTGCGAATGGATTGAAGATAAAGCATTAAAAATACTACCAAACGCGCTTTTCACTGACCAATTTCTATAAGCGGCGTGGATGTGCCTTACAAAAAAGTGAAAACTAAAAAACAGTGCGGAATTCGCCAGTATTAACTTTTGATCAATGTTGCTTTCCATGATTTATTATATTTGCACATACCATTGTTTCTACATGTTCAACTTTCAGCCATGCACATTTGGCAGTCTAATAATGCAAAACTAAAATATCGAAATTTTGCAAAAAATTTAAAAAGTTCATAAAATTTTTGCAATTGAATATTTTTTGGGTGCGTTTGTAAATCAAGTGGAAAATGGTAAATTATAAAGTTCACAAAGCATTCGGAACCATTCGGAATAAAACTGGGAGTGTGCCTCGCAAAAAACTGACTTTTTAAAAAATTCACGTTTTTTCTTCCCATCTTTCGTAACCATTGCGAGCACATCACTCGAATCAGTCTTAGATTGTGCATACTTACAAGGGCTTTTACCATGTGAATTTGAATTTTAAAATTACAGTTTGCACCAAAAGCTACAATCAAAAAACCTCGAAAAATTGAAAATTGAAAAAAATTGGTATCAAAGATTTAGGTCCATGTAACTTTTTTCTTATTGACGGTACATCCACTGAACCTACACCAAATAATTTCCCAAGTCTACTGATTAAACGGTATTAAATTTGGAGCAATAGCTTTAACGCACCCAACATTATGGAACTTTGAACGAAAAATTTCATGAGAGTATCAAGCGATTTTTTTACATTTTTCAACTTTGCACGTTCCATACCATGAGATAATGAGACTATTTGCGCTGTGCCTTTGCAGAATTACTCATTATGGTTCCCTTAACATATCTACATTCACAGGTACCACCTAGTTTACAAATAAAAATGTTATTGCAAAATTAGTAAAATATCACAAGCGTTAAAAGTTAATGACAAAAGTCCATATATGTACTTCTGAAAATGTTAATTTTGATTATTTACAGAAAAAATATCAGAAAAATTTTAATGAAAATAGATTTTTACGTTAGAAAAAATTACTTTCACTTAAAAAGTTCATTGTGGAGGGTAATCATTGAATAAATTTTTTACTTTTGATTTTTGTAGAAATTTTAAGTACATTTTCCGATTTAAAAAAGTACTATGTACTTCTAAAAGTATTAATTTTGATCGTTTACAGAAAAAATATCAGAGAAGATCATCACTGATTTTGTATAAAGTTTTTTTTGAGAGTATTGTTTATTCATATATGAGGCATTCCACACCAAATGTCCCCCAACGGAAACATGTGTCCCGTGAATTTATGAATAGCTTGTATGTAAAGTCCTATATGTAACTAAGAAAATTGCGTTTTAGATTTTTAAATTTTTCAAAAACTGGGCGTGGTCAAATATTGGAAAAATGTTTAAATTTGTGTCGAGTTGCCTTGATTAAATTAAATTAAATTTATCAAATTAAAAGGAATTCACCATAATCTCAAAAATTTACATTTTTGTATAGTTTTGTATGGACTATCGATTAAGTTTTTTTTGGAAAATTTTCAGAACCCGTTCTGAAATTTTTAATTTTTTAAAAAAGTTAATTTATCAAAAATCCGGCCACTTTTTGTTTTTAAATCGTTTTAAAAGTTTAGATGTTTGTCTATTCACACAAAAAAATTCAGACATGTTTTTTTTTCGAGAAAATCGCATTTGAATTTTTAATTTTATAACAATTTTGTAATTTGCTTGTATTTTCTTGTTTAAACATTGCGGATGAATATTAAATATTTTCTGTTTTTTTACTGGACATTTGGTGTGGAATGCCTCATATGAGGCCAAATGTCCCGCTACAGAAAAACATGTGTCCCGTAAATTTGTGGGTAGGTTGTTTGGATAGCCCTATATGAAACTAAGAAAATTGCGTTTTTAGTTTTTCAAATTTTTAAAAACTGGGCTTAGAAGGCGTGGTCAAATATTGGAAAAATGGTAAAATTTGTGGCTAGTTGCCTTGATTAAATATTTATCACATCAAAACGGAATGCACCACAATCTCAAAAATATACATTCTTATATAGTTTTGTATGGGCTTTTGGTTTTTTTTTTTTGGAAAATTTTCAGAACCCGTTCTGAAATTTTTTATTTTTTAAAAAAGTTAATTTATCAAAAATCCGCGAACTTTTTTTTTATTTTTTAATTTTTTTTTTTAAGTTAAATGTTTGTCCATCCACACAAAAAAAATTCAGAAACACGTTCTTCGTTTTTTTCGAGAAAATCGCATTTGAACTTTAAATTTCATAACAATTTTGTAATTTGCTTGTATTTCTTTGTTTTATCGTTTCGAATGAGTATTATTAATTGCATAAATATTCCTCATACGCTCAGTTGGAACAAGAAAATACCAGCAAATTACAAAAATGTTATGAAATTTAAAATTAAAATGCGATTTTCTGAATTTTTTTGTGTGGATGGACAAACATCTAAACTTAAAAAAAAAAGAAAAAAAGTGGCCGGATTTTTGATAAATTGACTTTTTTAAAAAATGGAAAATTTCAGAACGGGTTCTGAAAATAATAAATTGACTTTTTTAAAAAATTAAAAATTTCAGAACGGGTTCTGAAAATTTTCCAAAAAAAAAAATTTAATCGATACACTAAAAAAAAAAAAACTGTAAAGTTAGCAAAAAATTTAGTTAAATTTAACCTGATTTTGGGCCTACTAAATTTTTAGTTAATTTAACTAAAAATATTTAACTTTTCGTAGAATGAATGTAGCAAAAAAAACCGTAACTTTAACTAAAAATTTAGCTGAAATTTCGTAACGTTTTTATGTACATATATTAACAAAAAAATTAGTTGAATTCAGCTAAACTTTTTGTTACTTTTCGTAAACTAAAATTTACAAAATATTTCGTAAAAAATTATAAGTTTATTTTTTCTGTTTTTTCATCAGCTTAAGTAGAACTTATGAGATTTGCATAGGAGGCTACACAAGAAATTTCACTTAACAAGTTTGATACGAAAAATCAGCAAATTAATTAGTAAAAATTCGTAAACTCAGTTTTGAAGTCAACAAAAAAAAAATTAATTCAAAATTTGTGCAAAACTAGTATTTTTGTAAATTGAACTTAACTAAAAAAAGTAGTTAAAACGCTGATTTTAACTAAAAATTTGCTAAAAAGCCAGTAAACTTGAGTTAACAAAAAAAATTTGTTAACTTTACAGTTTTATTTTTTTGAGTGTAGCCCATACAAAACTATATAAGAATGTAAATTTTTGAGATTGTGGTGAATTCCGTTATAATGTGATAAATATTTAATCAATGCAACTCGCCACAAATTTGACCATTTTTCCAATATTTGACCATGCCTCCTAAGCCCAGTTTTTGAAAATTAGAAAAAAGCAAAACGCAATTTTCTTAGTTCCATATAGGGCTATACAAACAAACTATTCAGAAATTTACGGGACACATGTTTTTCTGTAGCGGGACATTTGGTGTGGAATACCTCATATGTATGTATGTATGAAAGTATTTTCTGATTTTTTATTACCTCTACTCTTCTCATTGTTAGTTTTTGTTTTGTTTTTGCTTTTTTGCTTTGTTTAGCATATTTCTACTGTGTTTTGTTTACAGTGTTTCGTGTTTGTTTTTTGTGGAGACTTGGAGACTTTGTGATTCTTGTAGACCCCCCACCAAATGCGTGCGAGTAAAAGCAACCAGCAACCATTATTGCGGTTAGTCTGTGAGAAAAGGGCTTGTTGTGTGTTATTTTTTACTTCCATTGAATGAATGAAAGAGTGAATGAATGGCTGATTGTGGAAAGTGTGTGAATTGTTAATTAATGTTAATTTAATCACAATGCGGTCCAAAATATTTTTTTTTTTTACAAAAAGAATGCTTATGTCAATGAATTAAGGTCAATAGGTAATAGGTTTTGAGCATTTTTGAAAAAAAATCTTTATAATTTTTTTTTTTTTTTGTTTATTTGATGCTCACGATGTTGTTAGGGGAAAGGTAAGTACAACAATGGGTTAATTATACTGGAAAATGTATGATCAATAAAACTATTGGACTGAAAATATATTTTAAATAACCAATTGTAATACCCAAATAGTTAAATAATTGGAAACCAATATCGATACAAATTCATCAAAAACAGAAGATAAAAAATCAAAAAAAAAAAAAACAGAATATTTTGGAAAAAAATCTGAAAAATTTAGGAAAGAAACGGAAAAACTAATAAAATCTGAAAAATTTAAACAAATATCCAGAAAAGTTTAGAAAGTTATGAAAAAATTTAAAACCATTTGAAAATATAACAAAATCTTTAGAAAAGCATTCAAATAAAAAACGAAAAAATTGAAAAAATTCAGAAAATTAAAAAAAAAAAAATGACTAAAATGAAACTAAAACAAAAAATTTATTTAAATTCGCAAAATTTAAATGGTGAAAAATCAGGAAAATTTCGAAATTTAAAAAACAAATCTGAAAAATCAAGAATATTCAGAAATATTTAGAAAAACCATAAAATTTTAGAGAAATGCAGATAATATCAGAAAAATAATATGGAAAAATCCAGGAAAAATCATTAAAAAGTTAAAAAAAAAATGTAGAATTCACTGTTTATCAGGAATGTTTGGCAAATATCCGAAAATATGAAGTCAGAGAGATTTTAGGACAAAAAGGAAAATAAAAAACATCGAAGAAGTGCAAAAAAATATAAAAAAAAAATAAAAAAAAAAAATCAGAAAAACTTTCAGACAAAAAAATTAAACATTCAAAAAATCTGAAAATTTATAAAACCCGGTAAAAAATATATACGAGTATATATGGCTACATATATAAAGATATATGACCATATATGAAACATATGAGGCATTCCACATCAAATATCCCGCTACAGAAAAACGTGTGTCCCGTGAATTTCTAAATGGGTTGTATGGATAGCCCTATATGGGACTAAGAAAATTGCGTTTTTGGTTTTTCTAATTTTCAAAAACTGGGCTTAGAAGGCGTGGTCAAATATTGAAAAAATGGTCAAATTTGTGTCGAGTTGCCTTGATTAAATATTTATCAAATTAAAACGAAACGCACCTCAATCTCAAAAATGTTAATTTTTGTATATCGATTAATTTTTTTTGTTTTTGAAAATTTTCAGAACCCGTTCTGAAATTTTCCATTTCATAAAAACGTCAATTATCAAAAATCCGGCCACTTAAAAAAAAAAAAAATTCAGACATGTGTTTTTCGTTTTTTTCGTGAAAATCGCAATTGAATTTTAAATTTCATAACAATTTAGTAATTTCCCAAGCAGAAATTGACGACGGTTATAAAAAAAAGCGTTCTGAAAGCACTGTAACAAAAAAAGAACGTTCTCAAAACGTTATTTTCGAACGCTTTGCGAACGTTTTCGAAAAGCGTTCTGAAAGCACTGTAACAAAAAAAAAGCATTATCAAAACGCTTTATTCGAACGCCTTGAGAGCGTTTTCGAAAAGCGTTTTGAAAGCACTTTATTAACAAAATACATGTTTGTTTCAAAATTAAATGGTTTTAAAGCAGTTTTTGCAAACGTTTTTAAATTTTTTTCGTAGTACATACAAGTATAGTATTATTTTAGATTATACTCAATTTTAAACAAATTGTTATAAAAACATTTTGTTAAATCAAATTAAATAATTTTTCCCAACCACCACATTGAAAACGCAAAATTTTGAAAACATAAAACATTTTTTAATTTGTAAATCTATTTTAAGTTTTATTATTATCATTTATGCAAAAGAGTTATAGCAATAGTTTCGTTAAATAATGCATTTAACTTCTACAATATGCACACTAGTGCCTACGGTCAGTACCGTAGTACCGGGAATACCGGTATTCCCGGTTCTCGGTATTACCGGGAAATGGAACCGGTTTCCCGGTTCTTGAATTATTCCCGGTATTCCCGGTTCCGGTTCTGACGGTATTCCCGGGACTACCGGTATGTATATTTTGTAAAATTTTGTATAATTAAAATTTATTCTTCGATTTTACCAAAAAATAATACAAAACATGTGAAAAACACCATTTCCTATTTTTTTATGAATTTAAGGAAAAAAAAAATTACTTGATTTTTAGATAATTTTACAAACACAACTAAATATTTCTCAAATACTGATTAAATGGTGTAATCTTAATATTTTATGGTGTGGTATTTTTTTGTTTTTTTGAGAACCGGTACCAGGATCAGAACCGGGAATACCGGTATTCCCGGGAATATATCTAGAACCGGGAAACCGGTACCAGAACCGGGAATACCGGTATTCCCGGGAATACCGAGAACCGGGGGGCACTAATGCACACTGACTTCAATAACATCTTCACGTAAATTTTTAACGTTATAAAGTCCTATTTCTTTTGATGGAATTGAATAGACAAAATAATCGTTTATTTCATTAAAGATGTTGCCTTTTAAATATATATTATCACATGTTTGTTTAGATCGATTTGTACTAAAAATTTGGTTTACTATCATAATACAGTCAACCCCGGTTATAACGAACTCCGAGGGACCAGTAAAAATAGTTCGTTATAAGCGTAGTTCGCTATAAACGGGGTATGGTTTTTATCAACCTAGTTTTATTTCCAATAAAATAGATCCAATTTTAATTTATTTGGTTTTTTTTTGGTAATAAAATACTTGTTGAAAAGAAAACATTCAAAATTTAAATAAATTTCATTAAAATTATAATAAAAACAAAAATTTCCAACCTTTTGTGAGTTCGGTAAATATGATTGCCGCGGCATGCCGCACATTAAAAAATATTTATTGGAGTTCGTTATAAAAAGGTAAAGACACATGAAATTTTATTGGTGGAACCGTAATAAGTAGTTCGTTTTAACCGAGGATTCGTTATAACCGAGTTCGTTATAAAAGAAGTATTTTGCGTGAAAATTGATGCCAAAACGTCGGGACTTTAGAATTAGTTCGTTATAACCGAAAATTCGTTATAACCGAGTTCGTTATAACCGAGTTCGACTGTATTTCCATTACTAAGTAGAATTGCGTTATCATGATGGGATGCAGTAATTTTGAAACCATGAATATTAATAAAAGAAAACACAACTTTTGTTTCAGTGGATTCCATTACTTTGCCAAGAGAATACTTTTTGTTTTTAAAGAGAGGATATACCAATGGAGCTTTATTTGGAGAGTTAACGGTATGAAAAACATGCAATTTTCGTTGAATTTCAGCAATAGGATTGTTCCAAGAGTTAACAATCGCTGGAAAATATCTTTAATTTTTGTATTTAAGCTCTTTATAAGTGCTTTACTTTTGGTTTTTAAAGCGCTTTCATGACTTTTAACAAAACGTTCTGAAAGCACTTTTTTAAAACGCTTTTAAAACGCTTTAAACCTAGCGTAGATCGATGTTATCATTCGGATCATCTGAAAGCGCTTTCAAGATGGTAAATGGAACGCTTGTAGAACCGTTTACAACGCTTTCACAGCGCTTTTGCGACTGTATTTTTCTGACTGGGTTGCTTCTATTTTCTTGGTTCAACAGAGCGTATGAGTAATATTTATGCAATTAATAATACTCATTCGCAACGTTAAAACAAGAAAATACAAGCAAATTACTAAATTGTTACGTGTCTGATTTTTTTTGTGTGGATGGACAAACATCTAAACTTAAAAAAAAAATTAAAAAAAATTGACTTTTTTTAAAAATGGAAAATTTCAGAACAGGTTCTGAAAATTTTTCAAAATAAAAATTTTTAATCGATAGTTTTTCAATTTTTCAAAAACTTGGCTTTGGAGGCGTGGTCAAATATTGGAAAAATAGACAAATTTGTGGCGAGTTGCCTTGATTAAATATTTATCACATTATAGCGGAATGCACCACAATCTCATAAATTTACATTCTAATATAGTTTTGTATGGGTTACCGATTAAAAATTTTTATCGATTGCAAATTTTTAAGATTATGGTGCATTCCGTTTTAATCTGATAAATATTTAATCAAGGCAACTCGACACAAATATGACAAATTTTTCAATATTTAGCCACGCTTCCTCAGCGAAGTTTTTAAGTTCCATATAGGGCTATCAATACAACCTATTCAGAAATTCATGAGACACATGTTTTTCTATAGCAGGACATTTTGTGTGGAATGCTTCATGTATAAGTTTGTCATTCCGTTTTTAACTCATCTCGTCTGGGATACCATAAAGTATATATGAGGCATTCCACACCAAATGTCCCGCTACAGAAAAACATGTGTCCCGTTAATTACTGAATAGGTTGTTTGGATAGCCCTATATGGAACTAAGAAAATTGCGTTTTTAGTTTTTCAAATTTTAAAAAACTGGGCTTAGGAGGCGTGGTCACATATTGGAAAAATGCTCAAATTTGAGGCGAGTTGCCTTGATTAAATGTTCATCACATTAAAACGGAATGCACTACAATCCTTAAAATTTACATTCTTATATAGTTTTGTATGGGCTTTCAATTAAATTTTTTTTTGGAAAATTTTCAGAACCCGTTCTGAAATTGTATTTTTTTTTTTATTTTTTTTTTAAAGTTTAGATGTATGTCCATTAGCATGTCCCGAAATCGGGAAATTTTAGAATTTCTTTAGGGCATACCCCTAGAACGATGCTTAATAAAGAGCTGATTGCGGGAAAAATAATTAAACAAATTTTAGAGGTCATCTTCAGGGTGCAACCAGCGCTTAAAGTTTGCATCTGTGGTGCATTTGGTAAAAAAAAAATATTATTTTTTATTTTTAAAATTGGTGCCAAAAGTTTCGTTAGGTAGAGTACTTTCAGGAAAAGATATTTATAAAGTTTTCATGGAGCAATTTTGGTCCAGCGCAACGTTTTGAAACTGCGAAAATGCATAGTTTATTACATATTTTTTTAAGTTTTTGTAAAAAACAGCTTTTTATACAAAGACTTCAACATAAACTCCGTTTTATACAAAATCTTAAAAGAACTCTTACAAACTCCGGTTTTTACAAACACTTAAAAAAATATATAATAATTTACACCTTTTCAAAATTCTAAAATGTTGTATATATATATATATATGAGGCATTCCACACCAAATGTCCAGCGAAAAAAAACATGTGTACCGTAAACTTCTGAATAGGTGGTATGGATAGCCCTATATGGAACTTAGAAAATTGCGTTTTTGGTTTTTCAAGCAAATAACAAAATTGTTATGAAATTTAAAGTTCAAATGCGATTTTCTCGAAAAAAAAGATGAACGTGTTTCTGAGTTTTTTTGTGTGGATGGACAAACATCTAAACTTTTAAAAAAATAAAGAAAAAAGAAAAAAAAAGTGGCCGGATTTTTGATAAATTGACTTTTTTAAAAAATGGAAAATTTCAGAACGGGTTCTGAAAATTTTCCAAAAAAAAAATTTTAATCGATAGCCCATACAAAACTATATAAGAACGTAAATTTTTGACATTGTGGTGCATTCCGTTTTAATGTGATAAATATTTAATCAAGGCAACTCGCCACAAATTTGACCATTTTTCCAATATTTGACCACGCCTCCTAAGCCCAGTTTTCGAAAATTTGAAAAACCAAAAACGCAATTTTCTTAGTTACATATAGGCCTATCCAAACAACCTATTCAGAAATTTACGGGACACATGTTTTTCTGTAGCGGGACATTTGGTGTGGAATGCCTCATATGTCCTTTATTTATCTAAATATAAATAGAATTACATTTCTGAACACCAAAATGTTGTGCTGGACCAAAATTGCTTCATGAAAACTGTACAAATGTTTTTTCCAGAATATACTCTACCTAACGAAACTTTTGGCACCAATTTTAAAAATTAAAAAAAATATTGTTTTTTGACCAAATGCACTGCGGATGCAAACTTTAAGCGCTGGTTGCGCCCTGAAGATGACCTCCAAAAATTTTTTAATTTTTTTCCCCGTAATCAGCTCATTCTAGAGGTATGCCCTAAAATTTTTCATTTTCGGGACACGCTAATGTCCATATACACAAAAAAAAAATCAGACACGCGTTTTTTGTTTTTTTCGAGAAAATCGCATTTGAATTTTAAATTTCATAACAATTTAGTAATTTGCTTGTATTTTTTTGGTTCAACAGAGCGTATGAGTAATATTTATGCAATTAATAATACTCATTCGTAACGGTAAAACAAGAAAATACAAACAAATTTCAAAATTGTTATGAAATTTAAAATTCAAATGCGATTTTCTCGAAAAAAAAACGAAAAATGAGTGTCTGAGTTTTTTTGTGTGGATGGACAAACATCTAAACTTAAAAAAAAAAAATTAAAAAAAAGTGGCCGGATTTTTGATAAATTGACTTTTTTAAAAAATGGAAAATTTCAGAATAGGTTCTGAAAATTTTCCAAAAAATAAAAAATTAATCGATAGCCCATACAAAACTATTAGAATGTAAATTTTTGAGATTGTGGTGCATTCCGTTATAACCCAGCAAAAATAAATCGAGATTTTGGCGACACAGCATCTTTTTATAGCATACTGAAGCGCATCCAAAGAGCGCTCTTGAGGATGCTGTAAAAGTAAGGGGAAAAAATTAAAATTTTTTGTTAAGATTTTTTATATAAAACTTAAAAAAAATGGGGCCCCTGTAGTCTAGTTGGTAGCGTGCTAGCCTATGAAACAGGGGGTCGTGGGTTCGATTCCCACCAAAACCCTTGGTTGATTTCGCTACAACGAGATGACGGTCATTGTTACCAGTTCTCGGTTAGGTTAAAATTATTTAAAATTAGTTGTAAATAAAAATTGGAAAAATAAATAAAAACTGATCATTGGATCAAATTATTAATTATAAAACTTAAAATATAAAATTATATTTTGATAAAATTTCACACTTTCCTTTTAAATATATTTAACACATTTTGAATAAAAAACCATGAGTTTTGAACAAAGACACATGATTTCACTTCATCATTATTGCGCATTAATCAGCGCTGCAAAGAGTGCTTCAATCATAGCACCTTTAACACATTTTGAATGAAAAGAAAATTGAGTACACCATTTCCACTTTAGTTTCAGAAAATACAAATTATATTACAAAAAATGTCTAATCATATTTTAGACCCTCCAATTATATATAAAAATATCCAATTATATTTAAAAAATTTCCAATATAATTGAAAATTTTTGAAATGTAATTAAACATTTTTTGGTTATAAATGGTAATATCTGAAATATAAATGGAAGTTTCTAAAATATAATTTAAAATTTTCGAAATATAATTGGAAATTTTTTAAATGTAATTAGATCTCTTAGGCGATATTTCCTCCAAATGCTTGCAGGGAGTCAACTGATTTTCAGAATTAGTCAATTGAAATTTGGATGCGCTCCTTCACTCGAGTTTCCTTTCCAAAAGCTGCTGCCAGTTCAGCAAAATTTCTGCTGGGAATGTAATAAATATTTAATCAAGGCAACTCGCCACAAATTTGTTTATTTTTCCAATATTTGACCACGCCTCCAAAGCCCAGTTTTTGAAAAATTGAAAAACTAAAAACGCAATTTTCTAAGTTCCATATAGGGCTATCCATACAACCTATTCAGAAGTTTACGGTACACATGTTTTTTTTCGCTGGACATTTGGTATGGAATGCCTCATATGCATGTTATCGGTCAGTGATCGATTTTAAGACATTCTAGCGATATCCGTCTGCGTGTCTGTGTCACGCAAAAACGGCATAACCGATTTTGAAGAAATTTTCTGCACTGATATTGCTAAACCAGGGCGTAAATTGGCACGTCTTTTTGTACTATACTGAACGTTAGGGCTGCCTGTTTCGCAAACACGCAAGATGGGCTAAGTCGAATCTGTCACTACCGATAGTACTTACCAAGCGGGGACAATAGGTTTTAAAAGAACGATATTCGACAAAGGGGCGTAAAATGTCACTGCCTTCTTTTATACCCTCCAACTACAGAATAAGAGTATACTAACTTTTTCATTCCGTGTGTCACGCATCGAAATTGAGGACCCCAAAAAGTATATATGAGGCATTCCATGCCAAATCGGACACTTTGAATTTTTTTTTTTAATTTTTCCAACTTGTTTACAGTTTTTAATACCCTTCGAAAACTCTTTCGTGGTAAATTTTCAGATTCTTGGCATCCATGCCAAGAATATTGGACTTACTTCAAACGCTAGTTGTAAAAGATGCGCTTCACCAGGAGTAGATGAAATGATAGAACACATACTTTGTCACTGCCCAGCTGTGGCAAGGAGTCGCCGATCCATTACCGGTCAGATAAGTTTCGGTACTTTGGAGGATATAACGCAAATGGATCTTAGGTTATTGAAAAGATTCGCAATGACTTTGAACGTGTTTAACTTGCACCGCTAGCGGAAGAAAAGTTTTGTGGTACCGCTATGGACCAAGAGGTCTATGCGAGGTGTCAATCGGATACCGCCACCCTAACCTAACCTAAATTTTCAGATTTTTTTAATGATCCGTTCAAGAGATATCGAATTTTTAAAAATTGGTAGTTTGTTCCTTTACTCAAACTTCTTTTCCTCATAACTTCTTCAATAATAGTCCAAATTTAAATTTTTTTTTTCAAAATTTTAGTTTTTTTACGTACTTTAAAAAAAAATCCCAAAAAATTCTTAAAAGCACTCTAGTATGCGATTTTTAACTTTAAAAATTTAAATCTAATTTTAAAAATGTTTGTACTTCTCGATTTTTTTGAAATTTTTTTGTGTAAAACTTTTATCGATTCTACAAATGTTTTGCCCAGGAGGATCGTGGGATAACGATTATTACTAGTTTTTAAAATTTTTTGAAAAAATTTTATTGTAATTTTCCAATCTTAAAATAATTTCTACTGCTCCAATGGTGCGTCATAGAGGGGTCATTTATAAGACCGACCCCCATTAATTTTTACGTTTAAACATTTCTTCGGGACAAACTAGTACCCTATCTCAAATTTCTAAGGGGGCTCCCACACAAAACGACATTTTTTAAAATTTGCTCCAACCGCTCTAACTGCCCTAATAGTGCCCTTAGAGCAACAAAATGTATGACCGACTCACAATATTTTTTTAGTCCAAACATTTTCTCGGAACACACCTATCCTCTATATATAATTATTAAGGCGGTCCACATACAGTTTTTTTTTATTTTTTGTAAATTTGTTTTATTTAATCAGCTTCTACCGGTCCAATGGTCCGTCAGAGAGGGATCATTAGTGAGACCGACCCCCATTTATTTTTACCCTACAACATTTTTGTAAAACATACCTACGCCCTATCTCCACTCCCTAAGTAGGCTCCCATACAAAATTACATTTTTATAAAATTTGTTCCAACTGTTATTTCTATGGGAGCCTACTTAGGGAGTGGAGATAGGGCGTAGGTATGTTTTAAAAAAATGTTGTGGGGTAAAAATAAATGGTGGTCGGTCACTCTAATGACCATTCTCAGACGCACCATTGGACCGGTACAAGCTGATTAAATAAAACAAATTTACAAAAAATAAAAAAAAAATGTATGGGGACCGCCTTAAAAATTAGAGATAGAGAGTAGGTGTATTCAGAGAAAATGTTTGGATTAAAAAAATATTGTAGGTAGGTCATACATTTTGTTGCTCTAAGGGCACTATTAGGGCAGTTAGAGCGGTTGGAGCAAATTTTAAAAAATGTCGTTTTGTGTGGGAGCCCCCTTAAAAATTGGAGATAGGGTATTAGTTAGTTCCAAAGAAATGTTAAGACGTAAAAATTAATGGGGGTCGGTCTTAAAAATGACCCCTCTATGACGCACCATTGGAGCAGTAGAAATGATTTTATGATTGGAAAATTAAAATAATTTTTTTTTCAAAAAATTTTAAAAAATCGTTATCCCACGATCCTCCTGGGCAAAAAAATTGTAGAATCGATAGAAGTTTTACACAAAAAAATTTCAAAAAAATTGAAGAGTACAAACATTTTCAAAAATGAGATTTAAATTTAAAAACTCAAAAATCGCATACTAGAGCGCTTTTAAGATTTGTTTGGGATTTTTTTTTTAGAAAGTACGCAAAAAAACAAAAATTTTGAAAAAAAAAAATTGAAATTTGGACTATTATTGAAGAAGTTATGACGAAAAGAAGTTTGAGTAAAGGACCAAACTACCAATTTTTAAAAATTCGATATCTTTTGAACGGGTCATCAAAAAAATATGAAAATCTACCACTAAGGAGTTTTCGAAGGGTACTAAAAACTGTAAGCAAATTGGGAAAATCTAAAAAAAAAATTTTTCAAAGTGTCCGATTTGACATGGAATGCCCCATATATTATTGATCCATGATTGATTCGAGGATATTCTATGAATGTCCGTCCGTCGGTCTGTAGATAACACGTTACAGCCCAAAATAAAAGAGCTAGACTCCAGAAGTTTGGCATTAATATATCTTTTGTTCCTAGGTAGGTAAAGTTCTTAAATTGGCAATATAAGAACAGGGGGAAAAAAGTTCACCTTAAAGAACTAAACCAACCTTTAAAAAACGCAATTTTTAACATGTTTTTTTTGTAGTTTTTAAAAAAAAATAAAAAATGTTATGTTAGAGGAAGTTCAAATTCCTGCACTTGGACCCGGGGAAGTAGAAAATGTCGTTTTCTTTGGCCCTCCCTCCTTTTAAGGGCACAAAGCGAAATAAATGTATTTGTAAACATTTATCGCGAAGGGGAAGGTGTACCACCGCCGAATTTAACGCCCTCACTTGTTTTTTACCCGCTGTCTACACCTGGGAGAAATACTGAGATATTTGTATCAAGAAACGTCAAAATCAATCGCAAAGAAATTTTTCTCAGGTGTGGACTAAATATTAGTCTCAGTATTTGATCTCATCAGATAGTTGTTATGAGATATCTCATAACAACAATCTGATGAGATTGGATGAGATCAAGTGTCAAATTCACTTATATTTGTATGTTTACAATTGTTTTTTGCGACAAATGGCGTTGAAAAAAGGAAAAATATACACTCTAATCAAAATTTGTTGAAATTTACCCAATTTATAGTAGGAAACTGGACTCCTACTATAAATTGGGTAATTTTACTCTGAATGTGTAAATTGAATAAATTGACCATTAGTGGTTAATTTAAATAAAAAAGAGGTGAATAAATATAACAAAAAAACAAAAAAAAAAAAAAAACATTCGGCGCCAGCAAGCATCGAACTCGATACCTTCAGATTTGAAAGTACACTTCTTAACCACTACGCTACGGAAGCTTATACTTTTATCTGGCGTTTTAGTTATTTAACATGTGTGTATGTATATAGAATGAAACCAAAATAATTATAATAAACGCTAAAGGAAAGTAAAATATGTATAAAAACGTCTATATGTGTTTTTATATAACTTTTTTAATTATTTAACTATAATAATATTAATACAATGTTAAAAAAAGTAATAACTAAAAAAAAAAATTTAAAAAAAAAAAAAAAAGTTGATTGCCAGCGGAGACGAACCAAGGACCCGCTGCACGCAAAGTTGGCACACTTCAGCTAGGCTATAGTACTTGTTCAATTGATTGAAGATATAAATCGTATTGTGTTTATTTTATTTTTGTAGTTGTTTGACAATTTTGTTTACACATTTGTGTGTAAAATATTTGAATTAACGGATAATATTAATGATTTGCTGTGTTTAATTTGTTTCAAATTATTTTACGCATTTAGTGTTTATATTAACACATAATGAGTGCTATTCAACAAAAATTTACCCAATTTATAATAGTAAGTTTACATGCGTTTTTTAGAGTGTAATAAAACATTAAAAAATAAGTGTATAAACAAATTTATGTGCTTAAATAATAGATTGTACATAAATTTATGATGAATAACATATATAGTTATTCCACGGCTGATTGTAAATTATGAAATTTCAAGAGAATAATTGCAGCTCGTTTTCCACACCACTTGATATTGAGATAAATGTTGAAATTTCCCTACTGTTTCTCTGTCGACGTTATCTCTGCTTTCATGAAAAAATTCTCCCACGTGTAGATGGTGGGTTAAATAAAAAAGTTATTTTTTCCTCTTTTGCTGTTTTTACCTTGATTGCTGTCTGTCCGTCCTGTCTCTCTGTAAAAATCACGATAAAGCACAAATTTCATTCAATGATTCAATGGTCATTCTTTTAAGAGTAATCTAAATCGTATATTCAGTGCCATTGCTCTTCTTACAATCTTCCAACCATAACACCTAATAAAAACCACAATTAAAATTTTAAAACAAACTGTAACATGACCTGACCTAATGTAAACCCAGCAAACCATGTAAAATTAAAACAATAAACTTTCTATATTTTTTCTTTGAGAATAATTTCATTTTATTTAGGATTATTTTTCTTGTTTTTTTTTTTTATTTTTATTTTTGTTTTGTTTAATTTTTTAACCACAAATACAAATCTCGTATTACTCCTACATATTTATAACAAATAAAATAAAAATAAATGTATGAATGACTATAAAAAAAAATAAGAGATATCGTCGTACTCTATAAAAAACGCTATTTTATAGTTTTTAAATATTTTTAAATATATAGTACAATATTACACCGTTCGACAAAAACGAAAAAGATCGTTAAACATGAACCGGATGATACGGGTTTAAAACTAGAGGTCAAATGTAGTAAAATTGCATTTACAGTTTTTCATTTCGTGATCCGGTTTTGTTTTAAAAGGAGTTTAAAGACTTAGAGGACTACAGTTTTAAAATTATTTTTTTTAAAGAAATTTTTTATTTTTTTTTTTTGTTTGGCCATATCAGAAAAACAGAATGCGAATATTGTCCTTTAAAAACTTTATCCTTTAATATCCTTCAAATCATAAAACAAGTACAAATAAAAACAAACTAGAAAAATTTACAGGATTATTCACAGTTATGACTAATTTTATTATTTTCAAACTTCATACTCCCTGTGTTTGTTGTAAACACAATCATAAAAAGTCTCAAAATTTTAAATTATTTGTCGATTTTGAGACAATCTGGGTAGCAGGTCTTTATTTTTTTTTTAAATTTTCAAACAAAATTTAATTTTTTTTATGATTGTTTACAACAACCACATGTGCACATTAAAAAAATTGAGTTATGATTGAGTTATGACTATTTTCTGTAAATCGGCCCCTTAATCCTCTGAAACTTTAAAGTCATTTTAAACGGAAACAGGATCATGAAATAAAAATTTGTAAATGCAGTTTTAATCCATTTGGGATCTAATTTCAGACTCATATCAAAAAAATTAAAAAGTTAGCGGAGATCCGCCGCTAATCCGGAGATCGTCACATCCTAGGACAAGTTAAAAAAATAAAAAAAAAATTGTAATCCTCTAAATCTTTAAAGTCTTTTTAAAAGAAAACCGGATCACGAATTACAAAACTGTAAATGCAGTTTAACTCCATTTTTCCTCTACATTCAGACATGTATCACCCGGTTCATGTTTAATATTACCTGTCGAACAGTGTTATAGTAAAGTATCTTATAAATAAACTAAATAATAAATTTTTATAGCGAATGAATATATTTTTATAGTTTAATGTATCAAAAAAATGCTATTGTATTGTAATGTATTCGTATGTAATATCAAACCAAAAAAAAAAATAAAAACAAAATATATTTACAAACTTAAAAATAAATTCAATTTAAATCTAAATAAATCTAAATAAAATAATTAATTTAAATACGATTTGTTAATAACAATGACAGGAAGAAAAGTTAACATTTTACAGACATTCAGCTTTACCACAAGAAAATAAAATAAATTTAAAATGAGCTTTTAATTTTATTTCCATACAAATTGTTTTTGTTTTTAAAATCGACTTTCAAAAAATGTATTGAAAATTTGAAGTTTAAAATAAAACTCTAGTTAAAATAGACTTTTTGCTTTCTTGTGGTAAGGGCCAATATTTATTATTAAACTATGACTAAAAAAATGTTTAAAACTAAAAGTTATTAAACCATCGTATTCAAAAATTTTAAATTAATATGGTTTTTATTATTTTTTTTTTGAAAAATCACAAGCCTGTTTTTTTTTGTTTTTTAAATATTGTCACTTAAATTACATATTTATTACACACGTTCCAAAACTGACCAAATATATTTCCAATGAATAACTGATCATTGAAATATGCTAGAAAATTATTTTTAAATTGAATGGCATTTAATTGTTTATTGTTGGCTTTGGCGGAAAGTTTTTTTAAATTTTTTTTTATAATTTACCCTAGTAAAAATCATTTCGTTTATAGCCATGTATAAATTTATACAAATATATGGGGCATTCCATGTCAAATCGGACACTTTGAAAATTTTTTTTTTTAGATTTTCCCAATTTGTTAACAGATTTTAGTACCCTTCGAAAACTCCTTCGTGGTAAATTTTCAGATTTTTTTGATGATCCGTTCAAAAGATATCGAATTTTTAAAAATTGGTAGTTTGTTTCTTTACTCAAACTTCTTTTACTCATAACTTCTTCAATAATGGTCCAAATTTCAAATTTTTTTTTTTAAATTATTGTTTTTTTACGAACTTTTTTAAAAAAAAAAAACCCACAAAATTCTTAAAAGCGCTCTAGTATGCGATTTTTAAGTTTTAAAATTTAAATCTCATTTTTGAAAATGTTTGCACTCTTCGATTTTTTTTAAATTTTTTTGTGTAAAACTATTAATTCTACAAATTTTTTTCCCAGGAGGATCATGGGATAGCGATTATTACTATTTTTTAAAATTTTTTGAAAATATTTTATTGTAATTTTCCAATCTTAAAATTATTTCTACTGCTCCAATGGTGCGTCATAGAGGGGTCCTTTATAAGACCGACCCCCATTAATTTTTACGTCTTAACACTTCTTTGGAACAAACTAATACCCTATCTCCAATTTCTAAGGGGGCTCCCACACAAAACGACATTTTTTAAAATTTGTTCTAACCGCTCTAACTGCCCTAATAGTGCCCTTAGAGCAACAAAATGTATGACAGACCCACAATATTTTTTTAGTCCAATCTCTTTCTCTGAACACACCTACCCTCTATCTCTAATTGTTAAGGCGGTCCCCATACAATTTTTTTTATTTTTTGTAAATTTGTTTTATTTAATCAGTTTCTACCGGTCCAATGGTGCGTCCGAGAGGGGTCATTAGTGAGACCGACTCCCATTTATTTTTACCCTACAACATTTTTTTAAAAGATACCTACGCCCTATCTCCACTCCCTAAGTAGGCTCCCATACAAATAACAGTTGGAGCAAATTTTATAAAAATGTAATTTTGTATGGGAGCCTAGTTAGGGAATGGAAAAAATGTTGTAGGGTAAAAATAAATGGGGGTCGGTCTCACTAATGACCCCTCTCGGACGCACCTTTGGACCGGTAGAAGCTGATTAAATAAAACAAATTTACAAAAAATAAAAAAAATTGTATGGGGATCGCCTTAACAATTAGAGATTGAGGCTAGGTGTGTTCAGAGAAAATGTTTGGACTAAAAAAAATATTGTGGGTCGGTCATACATTTTGTTGCTCTAAGGGCAATATTAGGGCAGTTAGAGCGGTTGGAGCAAATTTTAAAAAATGTCGTTTTGTGTGGGAGCCCCCTTAGAAATTGGAGATAGGGTATTAGTTTGTTCCAAAGAAATGTTAAGACGTAAATATTAATGGGGGTCGGTCTTATAAAGGACCCCTCTATGACGCACCATTGGAGCAGTAGAAATGATTTTAAGATAGGAAAATTACAATAAAATTTTTTCAAAAAATTTAAAAAAATAGTAATAATCGTTATCCCACGATCCGCCTGGGCAAAAAATTTGTAGATTCGATAGATGTTTTACACAAAAAAATTAAAAAAAAAAAACGAAGAGTACAAACATTTTCAAAAATGAGATTTAAATTTTAAAACTTCAAAATCGCATACTAGAGCGCTTTTAAGAATTTTTTGGGATTTTTTTTTAAAAGTACCCTGCAAAAAAAGTCATTACCACTTCTCAGTGGAGTAATTTAAAACTATAACAAATGTAATGAAATACAACAAAAATAACAAAAAACACAAGACAAAAACACACAAACAGTTTTTTCTACTCCAGAATACATAGATATTCAGCACTTAACTCATTACCTATCGCGACACCTCCATACAAATGTAAGTAGATATTCAGTAGAAAAGAACTACTCCGTGGAAGTAGTTGGATGTTGTTTGAAAGCTCGGAGTACTTCTTATCTACTGAATATCTACTTACTTTTGTATGGGAGTGTCGCGGAAGGTAATGAGTTGAGTGCTGAATAACAACTTTTTATGTAGTAGAAAAAACTGTTTGTGTGTTTTTTTCTTGTGTTTTTTGTTATTTTTGTTGTATTTCATTACATTTGTTATAGTTTTAAAGCACTCCAAATAGAAGTACTCCGCACTTTTTTTGCTGGGTATGTAAAAAAACAAAAATTTTGAAAAAAAAAAAAATTTTAAATTTGGACCATTATTGAAGAAGTTATGAGTAAAAGAAGTTTGAGTAAAGGAACAAGCTACCAATTTTTAAAAATTCGATATCTTTTGAACGGGTCATCAAAACAATCTGAAAATTTACCACGAAGGAGTTTTCGAAGGGTACTAAAAACTGTAAACAAATTGGGAAAATCTAAAAAAAAAAATTTTCAAAGTGTCCGATTTGACATGGAATGCCCCATATATATTTTTATACATATTGAGATCTTATTATATTTAATTATATAAAATTTGATATAACTCCCGATAGAATTTTATAAAATTTGATACGAATTTTGGTCTTATCTGAGAAATTTTTTACATAATTTTATATAATTAGATCATTTTATGTAAAATTAGATATATTTGTATCAATTTATATATGGATATATACAAAAACTATTTTTACTAGGGTAATTAATCGCCCCAGCTGTGTTTTTTAATCACTTAAATCAAAAATAATATTTAGATTTAGAAATCTCTAAAAAAATATTTTTATAATTTTTTTGTAGCATACCTTAAGGTGAAAATAATCAAAAAACATGTAACATAAAGTTACAGATAGACTAGCGCCTAACATATATTTACAGAAAGAACTACATCCAAAGTTAAATTTTGAAATCGAAATAGTAATAATTTCGAAGTTAATAACACCGCTCAACACTCATTTTCCGGTTTGAATTCTGATGATCAATTTTAGTAGACTTTGATCTCCTGATTCCAAATCTGTTCTCCAAATTTTCCCATCACGTCCAGATTTTTAGTTACCCGAGTAAAAATAATTTAATGTGATCTTATATAATTTTATATAGTCATATTATTTCATATATGATCATGTGTGACACTATGTATTGCAAGATAAATTTATATAATAAATTTTGATGTGGGATTTTTTTAAGATATCGCCATACATAACTATATGTTGTAACATCTGGTCCCATGCATCATTTTAAATTTCTAAAAATTTTACATGAAATTTTATATGCCTCCATTATTTTTTTAATTTTTTTAAGTTTTTTCCAAGAACATATTTTTATCGCAAATATTTTCAAAGTGTTTTATATAAAATTTCATATGACTTCATATTTTTTTAGTTTCTAAGATTTTTCCAAGCACCACTTTTTTATCACGAATATTTTCTAAGTGTTTTATATAAAATTTTATATGACTCCATTTTTTTAATTTTTTCTAAGTTTTTTTCAAGAAACATTTTTTATCGCAAATATTTTCTAAGTGTTTTATATAAAATTTTATATGACTCCATTTTTTTAAATTTTTCTAAGTGTTTTATATAAAATTTAACATGACTCCATTTTTTGAAATTTTTCTAAGTTTTTTTCAAGAACAACTTATTTTTATTATTTTAATTTTTTAACTTTTTATTAAAAACTAAAAAAAAACATCCGATTTATAAAATTGTATAAATTTTAATATAATTGGATATAATTTTATATCATTGGATTAGACCAAAACTCGTATCAAAGTCGATATAAAGTTATATAAACTGATATTATTAGATATTATTCGATCAAATCTTATGAAACCATTTTTCGTATAAGATTATATCAAAATAGACACGAACCCATATTACATTATATATTGTGTCATATCAATTTTTTTACTCGGGTATTCACGGTTGAAAATGCGAAAAATTACGATTTTTGCATTATTTGAAAGCCTGCACAGCAGCCATTCAGTGGAATACAAATCTGGTATAAAGCAGAACACAATTTTTTTCAAATTATTACGTTTGGTTGGGCCTTACTTGCATTTTAAAATGATACTGTTAAAATTACCATTTTTGTAAAATTTACCTTAGTTTTTTGATATTTTTCAAAGAAAAACTCCAAAAAAATAAATATTTTACAAAATGAAGCTTTCTGTGTTATTTTTTGTATAAACCGGAAGATATCTTGAATGGGTTTAAAAGTCTTAAGAAAGAATGAACTTTTGTAGAGCCTTTTAAAAATGGTGCTTTTTCTAATTTTTTTCACAGTGTTTTTTTTTTTAAATGCATGTTTGGCCAATAATAGTGCAACAGCTTAACATTTTTTTGATCATACTTTTGAGATTATAGTTCAATTCTACTCTCACGCTTTATAGCAGATTTTTAATCCACCCAGCGGCTGCTGTGCAGGCTTTCAAAAAAGGCAAAAATAGCGTTTTTTCACATTTTCAACCGCGAATAATTAAAATTCTAGACGTGATGGAAAAATTTTGGAATCAGTGAGTCAAAATCTTTAAAAATTTTATATGAAGCTTCAAACCGAAGCCAAAAACCTTCGATTTGTTAAGCGGTGTAATTTAAAAAAAAAAAAATTTTATTTTTAAGTTTCTCGCTTTTTCAAAAACTTTCCCTCCCATTAAATGCCATCCTAAATTTCTCGGTTCAATTCTTAAGAATCTACATATTCTATAACATCATCAATTTGCACAGTTTCATTACTGCCACCCGAATGATTTGAACCCGAATCAGCTGGTGGTGGCGGTGGTAAAGCTGTAGCACCTCGCATATCCAATTCTATATCATCGCCAGCAACAATACCTGTTAAAGCTAAATTCGAATTTTTATTTTGATTAAATCGCTTGTGACTTATATCGGGTGCTGTATAGGTGGGTGGTGTTACTAAATGCAAATTTCTTGGTTTTGCTATAGGATTAAAATTAGTTTTGCCCTGTAAATCTTGGGCTAGTTTTCGTACATTCGAAAGGGTTGATGCTGAGGATGATGATGATGCATTATTATTTGTGTGTTGTGATAAAACATCTGGCAGTTGTTGTCGCTGTTGGTGGTGATGGTGTTGTTGGAGTTGTTGGTTACGCATAGGTGAAGCATATTGTATTGGTCTGTATGGACTTTGATATGGTCGTGCTAGAGATCGGGTGACGGCATATGGTGTTGTTAGATTAGATTCTGGAAGATATACATATTAAAATGGGTTAATTTTTTGGTTATAAAGGGTATGCAAGGACACAAATTAGGGATATGGTTTAAAAAAGCTTTTTTTGTGATTTAGTTTAAAATACATTTTTAAAAGTTTTTTTTATTATATTTTAATTTAAATAAAATTTTGTATAAATTAAAGTTTTAAGAAGCTTTTGAAAAATTTTCTAATTTTATAAAAATAACAAAAGCTTTTGAAAAAGCTTTGTTTATTAAGCTTAAACTGAAAGAATTTTTTGTGGCTGTGACAAAATTTTATCATAAAATAATATTAAAATTTACAAAAGCTTTTTAAAAAGATTTTAAAAATTTTTTGACAATTTTTAAAATCTTGTTAATTAAGTTTTTGTTTTTTTTTGAGCTTTTTATGAATGCTCTATTTATTGTTTTAAGAAGCTTTTGATAAATTTTATAATTTTATAAAAATAACAAAAGCTTTCGAAAAAGCTTTTGTTTATTAAGCTAAACTGATGAATTATTTTTTAAGAAGTTTATTTTTATAAAACTTAATAAAATAAATAAAAGCTTTCGAAAAAGCTTTTGTTTATCAAACCCAAACTGAAAGAATTTGTTGTGTCTGTGCCAAAATTTTATCATAAAATAATATTAAAATTTACAAAAGCTTTTTAAAAAGCATTTGCTTAAGGTCAATCTGAAAAAAATTTTTAAACAAGATTTTAAAATTTTTTTGACAGTTTTTAAAATCTTGTTTATTAAGTTTTTTTTTTTGGAGCTTTTTATGAAAGCTCTATTAATTGTTTTAAGAAGCTTTTGATAAATTTTCTAACTTTGTAATTTTATAAAAATAACAAAATCTTTCGAAAAAACTTTTGTTTATTAAGCTAAACTGATGAATTATTTTTAAAGAAGTTTATTTTTATGAAATTTAATAAAATAAATAAAAGCTTTCGAAAAAGCTTTTGTTTATTAAACCCAAACTGAAAGATTTTTTTTTTGTCTATGGCAAAATTTTATCATATAATAATATTAAAATTTACAAAAGCTTTTTAAAAAGCTTTTGCTTAAGGTCAATCTGAAAAATAATTTTTAAACAAGATTTAAAATTTTTTTTAAATTTTTAAAATTTTTTTAAAATTTTTCAAATTTTTTTGAGCTTTTTATAAAAGCTCTATTTATTGTTTTAAGAAGCTTTTGATAAATTTTCTAAATTTATAAAAATAACAAAATCTTTCGAAAAAGCTTTTGTTTATTAAGCTTAAACTGATGAAGAATTCTTAAAAAATTTAGAAATTTATTTTTATACAATTTAATAAAGTAAATAAAAGTCTTCGAAAAAGCTTTTGTTTATTAAATCCAAACTGAAAAATTTTTTTTGGCTATGGCAAAATTTTATCATATAGTAATATTAAAATTTACAAAAGCTTTTTAAATAGCTTTTGCTTATGGTCAATCTGAAAAATAATTTTTAAACAAGATTTTAAAATTTTTTTTGACAATTTTTAAAATCTTGTTTATTAAGTTTTTGTTTTTTGGAGCTTTTAATGAAAGATCTATTTATTAAGCTTAAACTGATGAATAATTTTTTAAAAAATTTAATTTTTTAAATTTTAATAAAGTAAATAAAAGCTTTCGAAAAAGCTTTTGTTTATTAAACCCAAACTGAAAGAATTTTTTTTGTCTATGGCAAAATTTTATCATTTAATAATAATATTAAAATTTACAAAAGCTTTTTAAAAAGCTTTTGCTTAAGGTCAATCTGAAAAATAATTTTTTAAAAATATTTTTAAAATTTTTGAAAAGCAATTTAGCGAAATAAATTCAACATTAGCAAAAGCTTAAGAAAAAGCTTTTACTTTTTAAACTCAAACTGATGATCAACTTAGGTTATGAAATTTTATTTAATTGAAATTGAAATCAAAAATACTACCACAACAATACACATCTTAGTTGTTTTAACTGAAAGTGAAGTTGAACTCAAAACAACTATCATTTTTAGAAATCCATGGGCAAAGTACAGAATTTTTTAATGCGAATTCCAAAAACAATTGCCATTCTGTCAATTCGATTTGAAGTTTTTTTTAGTCTGGCAAAAATAGATATTAGAAGCTTTTTCCAAAAGCTCAATATTTTGTTCTGCATTACAAAATCAAACTACAGGAATTTCTAAAAAGGTTTGTTTTGTATAATTTATCTGACATATGAATATTTAGTTTTGATAAGATTATTAAGTTTTGAAGGATTAATAAGTTTTGATAGTGTAAGCTTTAAAAGCTCTGAAAAATTTTCTGTTAAAATTCGTCTCTAATTAAAACTATTGAGCAAATATTGCAATAGAAAACACTTTTATTACGAAAGCTTTTTTTTTGAAAAGTTTTCAAAAAAGCTTTCGTGTTTGATGTTTAACTGATTTTAAATAATGATTAAATTTTTAATTCCTTTTTATTTATTTTATAAAAATAATTATTTATTATAGGAGCTTTTAATAAAAGCTCTATTTTTGTTCTATATTCTCGAACACAAAATTTAACTAGAGAATTATTAAAAAGCTTTTATTTTTAAGGTTAAACTGACAAATGCTTATCATATGCTGATAACTTAAACTTAAAATCTCTTAAAATTTTTTTAATTGAAATGTTGAGTTTTCTTTATCACCTACACGTTTATTACGAGACAGTGGGCAGAAAACTCCTTGTACGGATGCCAAATAAAAAAGCTTTCAAAAAAAGACTTTGATTTTTTGATTTCCAATTGATTTCTTTTTTTCATATCTTATAAAAATATTTATATATTTAGCAATTATTAAGTTTTTGGAGCTTTTTATGAAATCTATAAGTTTTGACAGCAATTTCTTTAAAAGTTTCTTTTAAGCACGAAAAGTTTCTTTTAAGCACGTTATCTTCAATTGAAATAATGTTGCAATGAATTATACATGTATTAAGTAGGAGACGATGTATAGACTAGAGATGGGATCGTGAGTGACTTTTCAATCACGATCACGCACGCTCACGAAAAAAAAAATTTAATCACGCACGATCACGCACGAACATTTTTTTTGTGCTCACGCACGCTCACGTGAGTAGAAACAAATTTTAATCACGCTCACGACGTAATCACGATCACGAAATACTCACGAATTAAAATATGTAAAAAAAAATTGTCACATTTTTTTATGCATTACCCAGTTAGAAAAGTCCTTGAGCCATCCGTGGTGACTGCTCGCTGGCGTGTCAGAGTCACACCTGACACCCCGAAGACATCTCTATATACCGAGTTGAGGACAGTTTCATAAAAAATTTCAAAATTTCCTCAATCATAATCAGCAGTTGTCAGATGCTGACATTTCCCCTAAGTCGCCTTTGGGAAAATTTATAATATCTGTCATACAAAAACGCAAAAATTCTTCGTATTTCATTTAGGTTTTACTTCCATCTATTTTCCTTTATAAATTATCTTTATCATGTTAAGAAATAACTTTCCGCCTTTTTTTATTTTTAACTGGATTTAGCCTGGAGCCTCCAGTTTATGATCCAAACTTTAGTTTCAAAAGTGAATGTCTATTTACTAATTTTATACTTATTGTAAGAGTTTGATTTTATTTTAAATTAATCGATTATATTGCCATGTTTTTCTCTGAAATTGAAAACTTCCCCAGATTTAAAAGTTTAGTTTAATATACTGCTATTATGAAGATTTTTCCTTATAGATGTCTTAGAGGATTTTCCCACACTCTTAAAAAAAATATTCATTACAATGTTAGGACATGAACATGTTAGGACCTGAATACATTTCCTCAAAGAATCTCTGTGCAAATTTCCTCATTAACATATTTTTAAAAAACTTATTAAATTAAAATTTTTTTCGAAATATAATGAAAAAATCAAGAAAAAGTAACCGAACAAAAAAAAATTAAAATCACGAAAAATTCACGCAACTATTTTACTCACGCACGAATTTTTTTTTGTTACTCACGCTCACGCACGCTCACGTGAGTAGAAAAAAATTTACTCACAAATCACGTGATTCACGCGTGATTCACGTGATTCACGATAATCACGTGATTGGTGCGCATCTCTAGTATAGACAACCATTTTTAGGATCTTTTCCAAAAGCTATAATTTGTGTCTAAATTTTTTGCATCACAAAACTAAAGTACGGAAAAGCTTTTACTTTTTAAGGTTAAATAAGACGATTATCAAGTTGTGATATCGTTCCCTTAAAAAGCGATACAATTTTTTATTAAAAATTTTTCGTAAATTGAAACTTTTGAAGAAAAAACACTTAAATAAGAAGATAATGAATAAAAAAGCTCCTTTTTATATGCAAAATAAAAAAGCATTAAAAATGTATAAAAGGTATATGGTGCTTAGGAATTTGGCAGATTTTTTAAGAAAACTCTACTTTTTAATATTTAAAGAAGCTTAAAGTCCAAAAACAGATATTTCTCTATTTTAAAGTTTAGGAGCTTTTTACATAAGCTCATTTTTAATTGGTTTTAATTAAGTTTTTAAAAACCGGACTACAGAATTTCAAAAAAGCTTTTATTAAGAAATTCTATTTTTAGGTCGAAGAATAAATAATTTTTAATAATTTAAAAATTAAAACAGAATTTAAAAGCTTTAATAATTATGGTTAAAATGATGAATGTTTCTTAACTTTTAATAACGATTGCTTTAAAAGCTCTAACTATAATAAAAATTAAAAAGTCAATTTAAAAAAAAAGTTTAACTTACATTTTCTTATTTTAAAGTGTGCTGATTGTGTTGTTGTGTTTTGGGGGATATTGGACAGGAATATGGGAGTTGGATTCTAAAACTTGTAGGATAATTCCCTCTTAAATTATTTAAAGAATTACCTCTTTCATTAATAGGTTCTGTATAAACATCCAATGACGATAAATGACCATCAGCCGGTGAGGCATATTCGTTGGGTAACAATGGCTGTTGAGCACAACTGGGTTCAGCATAAATATGTTCGGGACCCGAACCGGGGCTGCCAACAACTGAACCATCCATATGTGAAAAAGTCGTTGATGTATAAAATCCCTCATCCATGCCAGTCAAACTGGGTTCTGAGTAAATTGGTGTTTGATCTGCCGGTGGAGCGGTCGGTAGGGGACATTGTAAATGTTCGGTTAAAACACGATTGAATGCCATAAAATCGGTGCCGGGATTTTTAATCTTATTTAAAAGATTAACAATCTGACTGGTAGTTTTGACACATTTTTCTTCAGAAATATCTTGAATATACATAATTTGTATACGTTCGTTTACTTTTTTATATATTTCGGGATATTTTTTCTGTATCAGTTGTAAGGTTTGTTCAATAACAATACGTTCTTCGGCGGAAAATTCATGCGAATGGTTACGTCCTCCCGACGATGAATTACCACGTTGTAATTTAGAATTACTTTTACGAAAGCGACATATTAAAAATATTACTATCGCTATAACGAAAAATAAGAGTAATATGGTGCCGACTAAAATCATTATTAATGTTGGTAAATTTTGATTTTTTTGTTCCAATTCTTCGGATGTATAAAAACGTCCTTCAATCTTTTTCAAATTCTTATTGGCCACACAATCCAGTACAGTCTTGGAATCATCACACACCTCTATGAGATATTTCATAAAATTAAAGGTACTGGCATTAAAACAATTTCCCAATTTATCATCGATCGTACAATATATTTCGGTTCTTAAATCTTTATCCGATAACTTTTCCAACCATTTGAGATCACATCTACACGGTAAATTAACAGATATTTCACGTATCTTACAATAGGGTTTGGTAAAATTTAATGAACCATCTTGTGGCTCGGTCAATGAGTTGCCTTCAAAACTACATGATGTTGAATTTTGTTCGTTATCCAAGAGCATTCGACCAAAGACACCAAATTGATTATGTTCCACCACAAATTTAGACCATTTTTCAACATGTAACCAATTGTTACCCAGGTGTTTGACTTCATTGCCAGTTATGGTAACATAAGCGGATATCACGTGTATTGCATTATCAAAAATGGTATCGATTCTGTGGAAAGAAACAAAAACATTTTTTTTTGATGAGTGTTAAATTTAATAAAAAATCACAAAGAAACTTCAAAAATTTTATACAGTATGTGAAAATAAAGAATGATCGGCAGGGTTGGCAACCGATACCCACCTAGAATAACGGTATTTGGCTATTGTACCGCAACCAATAAAGCAATGGACATTTTCAAAAGCGATTATGAAAGCTGATGAAATTTCTAGTATTTTAAATGTGTCACTTCGTGTTTCTACCGGTTCCGTTTAGTTATATAGGCCAATACCGTTATAATACCGTTTCAAACGGTATTATAAAGGTATTGACCTATATTTCGAAAACGAACCCG
The DNA here is from genome assembly GCA_963921195.1 of Pegoplata infirma. Classification (NCBI taxonomy): domain Eukaryota; kingdom Metazoa; phylum Arthropoda; class Insecta; order Diptera; family Anthomyiidae; genus Pegoplata; species Pegoplata infirma. The sequence goes on along the minus strand of OY992540.1, from coordinate 29,363,461 downwards.
TAGAAACACGAAGTGACACATTTAAAATACAAAAAATTTCATTAGCTTTCATAATCGCTTTTGAAAATCTCAATATCTTTATTGGTTGCGGTAAAATAGCCAAATACCGTTATTCTAGGTGGGTATCGGTTGCCAACCCTGATGATCGGGTAATATTTAAAAATAAAGGTTTATGATTAAGACTTTCAATAGAAAATTTGAAGATAAACAAGTGAGAATGTTTAATTGTGCTGAATCTATTTTGGTTTCTAAAATATAAAACAATATTAAACAAGTAAGAAAATTATAGTCGGTCAAGACCAACCATGTAACACCCTACACCAAAGTTTCCCGGAAAATGGGAAAGTTCAAACATGGACTGATTAGATCTATATTTTGTCAAATCTTTAATAAGTGTAAAAAGCACTCACAAATCAAATTTGAGTGGAATAGGCTTCTTTTTGTTGACAATAAACTGCTTCAACTGAATATCGGGCGAAATTTTCACATGGGACCTAAGTCCAAAAATGGTCCGATGATAATCAGATTTGATAAGGTTATTTAAGTACGCGTTAAACGTACACAAACAGAGTTTTAATTAAATATTTTCTATTTTCATGAAATTTGAGAGATTTATGTGAAAATCGGGAAGGTGGTTTGTATGGGGGCTACAAGAAGAACTGGTCCGATTTCTTTAAAATTCGGAATGTTGATTTGTGTGGATGAAATATGATTATCTGCCAAATTTCGAAAAGATACCTATTAAAATGCGGCTATTAGAGTCATTTGAGCCAAAACTAAAGAGGACCTTTGTATGAGGGCTAGGTCTAAATATGGCCTATTTCAATTTCAATAGGCTTCGTCCTTGGGCCAAAAGAGGCTTAAGTTTCAAATTTCAAGTCAATTGATTAAAAATTGCGACCTGTATCGTGCTTAAACCGATAGATGGACAGACGGACGGACATCACTAAATCGACTCAAAAAGTCTTTCTGAGTCGATCGGTATACTTGAAGGTAGGTCTAGGACCAATATTTCAAGTAGTTACAAACATCAGCACAAACTCATTATACCCTGTACCACAGAGTGGTGTAGGGTATTAATACTCGAAAATCCTCTGAAAAATATTTTTTCAAACTGTATGATTTTTGTCCCTCCGAAATTTTTAAAATCCCGCCATTTTCGTAGTTTTTTTGCATTTGTCCCGCTTTTTGAAAATAAATTTCTGGCAACCCTACCTAGGACCAAATGGAGTACTTTGAACATCTGACATAAAAATGTTACATTTGTTTGACAAAAATACAAACAAAATAAAAAAGTTAAATTCGGCCTTGCAAAATGATACCCTCCAAAAAGTAAACAAGATTATTTGCAAAAAAAAAAAAATTGACAAAAAAAATCCGCAAAAAAATAATTTTGGTAAAAAAATCCGCGATTTTTTTTTTTGTAAATATATTTTTTTTTTCTTTAAAAAAACCATACTGCAAAGAATTCTGTGTTAATTATGTCAACCGGTTTAATTTGGCTAATGGCATTAGCCAAATTAAAGAATTATTTTTAGGTTATATAGAATGTACCAAAATTTTCGAGGTGCCCTTCACATTTTCATTACTTCTGAACCGCTGAACCGATTCTGCTCAAGTGCAATACCGAACTTTATCAGGTCCCAGACCGATATTCGATGAGTTACAAACGGAATGACAAACAACTTACCTCTACCACTAACAAGGGAGGTCTTTCAGAGAGCACCCACCGATTGTCCTGAAACTTGAATATCGTAATGAGAAGAGCAAAATTAGAGTTACCTTTTTTTTAGCTGCCCAATCTCACATTTAGCGGGAGCTGGAAAACAGGATTTTTTTTCGTTTTTTGAAGATTTTTCCAATTTCTTCAAAAGAAACTATATGAACATTTAATACAGCTCGAAGGGTATTTTGAAGGCCTATCCAATTCTTTTGAAGAAATTGGAAAAATCTTCAAAAACGAAAAAATCCCGTTTTTCCAGCTTCCGCTAAGTGTGAGATTGGGCAGCTAAAAAAAAGGTAACTCTAATTTTGCTCCCCTCTTTCCTATATGCTCAGGACAATCGGTAAAAAAAAGTGGCGTTTTAAAGAGGTTGGTTTAGTACTTCAAGGGGGAATTTTTACCCTCCTTGGCCCGATTTTACCCATTCAAAACTTAACCGGCTTATGCCCATAAGACATATTCGGCCAGACTTCTAGATCTTTTATTTTGGACTCCATCGTGTCCTCCACATACAGACGGATATGTAAGAGAAAACAAGTGAGAATGTTAAACTGTCCTGAAAAAATATTAAAATTCGGCTGTGCCTAAACTTTTATACTCTCCAAACACGGTGCCCTGGAGAGGATTTAAATAAATTTTTGGTGTTACTCCAATTGTTAAGCGGAATATGTTTTTTGACTATAAAAGAAAGAAAATGAGCCAAAAAAGAAAAAAAAGTACTAGGCGCTTTTTTTTGGCGGGCAAAAAAAGAATTACAAAAAACGAACAAAAAATTTATTCTTTCAAATGCATTAACATTTTTTTATACAGATGAAAATTCATCGCATATTCACTTATCAGTGAAATTTAAATATATTTGTGGCATATTTTTTCAGACATGAGACTTAAAAGAATAATTTCACTATTTAGTGAGACTAAATCAAATTTCTTCTTTAATTTAATGAAAATTTTAACTTTAGCAGTTACTTCACATTTAATAATGATCCTGTTTCTAGATTTTGAAGGGGAGAAGTTACCCCAACAATACAAACAAATTTTACAAAGGAGTTTTGGTGAAATAAACAAAATTAAAAAATTATATTTAGTGCATCCATAAGATTGACAACAAAGAAATAGTCCCAACTACTTTCTGCATCTCTTTTCAAACTATTTATATTGTTTTACTCTTCCCTTGACACTGCAAACGCATTTTGCAGTGGTTTTTTCTATCGTTTTCTGTTTTTTTTAGTTTTGAAAAAACATATTTAACAAAAAACTATAAATTCTTTTAAAATGATATGACTCACTAATGTCTAAAGTGAGGAAACTTTGTGTTTTGCTGTCCGTCTGAGTAGTACACTGAAAACATTTAAGATTTTACATTTTTAAATAATTTACAAGGACATATTTCATTTTGTTTCAATTAATAGTGAAATAATTCTTTTAAGTCTCATATCTGGAAAAATGAGTTATATATATAATTAAATCTCACTGATAAGTAAATATGCGATGAATTTTTATGCGTATAAACAAATTTTAACGCATTTGAAAGAATAAATTCTTTTTTGTTTTTTTGAAATTCTTCTTTTTGCCCGCCAAAAAAAAAAAACGCCTAGTACTTTTTTTTCTTTTTTGGCTCATTTTCTTTCTTTTATCGTCTAAAAACATAATCCACTTAAAAATTGGAGTAACACCAAAATTTTATTTAAATCCTATCCAGGGCACCGTGCAAAGTGTATAAAAATAAAAAAATCCAGCTAGGATTTTTTGAGGGTAGTGGGGTCAGTGGGAGACTTTGAAAAATGCATTGCCCCATGCAATATATGTTGTGAAATGAATTTATAATGATTCTTGCACTTAATTTATACAAGTATATCATTATTTAAACAAATTTTATATGTCTACGCCCACAGAAGGGGGTGGGCCAAAACAGAATAATTTTCTTTAGTCCCCTAGGTCCAAATGAATGACTTTAATCGTCTTCTGACATAAAAATGTTGCATTTGTTTAACAAAAATACTGAAAAAGTAGCGGTTGTAAGAGGTTCGTTTAGTTCTTCAAGTGGAACTTTTGCCCTGGTCCGGTTTTCGAGATATCGCCATTTTAAATTTGTCAACAAATTTCTAAAAATTACGAGTTTTTCCTACGTTTAAGAAATTAAAAAAAACTCAAAATTTTTTACTGACTATTTCAAAACATATCATCAAAGTTAAGAGTTTTTGGAAAATTTTCTAAAAAACCAAAACCTCGGGTTAAAGTAATCAGATTTGGCTCAAATTAATTTTAAATGAAAGTTTGTCTCTTTGGAAAGTAGGATCATTCAGTAATAAAATATTTTGACAAAAGTACTTTTTAAAAAGTTTTGATTCTAAGAGGGTAACTTTGTACTTTGGTATTTTTTGGTATTCTGATATGGCCATAATTATGGCCATAAAATCTGTTTTTTGGAATGTAGGATCCTCCATCTGAGCAAAACATTCTTAGAAAAAGACTTTAAGAAATTTCTGATACTAAGAGGGTAAAAAGGGTAAAAGGGGTACATAATAAAAATTTTGTACTTTTACAACCAAAAAAAACGTGGGTATTTAATACTAAAAATTTAACTAAATTTTAGTTCAAAAGGACCTAGTGCAGAAATTGGTAACCAATACTAAATTTTTTTACTAAATTTATTGAAAACCAGTAATAATTACTAATTTTAGTACTTTGAAGATACTAAAAATAGTAAATAATTAGTAGATTTTTGTACAAAATCACTTACTAAACCTTTTACTGTAGAATTATTTTGAGTGTACGATTTCCTAAAAAATAAATAAACTTGAAATTTAATCAAGGATCCTCTAGCAGGAAACCAATAAATTGAAAAAATGGTTTTTAAAAAGGGGGAGCAAAAAGAAAATTGGTATTTTTTTACGACTATTGAACCAAAGACGCCATAATCTCAAAACTTGACATCTTCGTCTCATAAATGTCAAAATGGGTAAAAGTAGGGTAAAATGGTACTTTTTATACCTATTGAGATAAACCCTACCGAATTTGTTTAGTTTTTTGAACACATATTATACAGAAAGACACGAAACTTACATCGAACGAAATGAAGCAAAACAGGGACCGAAGTTGAATAGGAGAGGGAATGAAATATAGAGGAACAGGAACGATTTGGAGTAATTTTTGTCGCTCAAATTTGTTTTTAACTCAACTTTTTTTTCACTCAAATTTTTTTTAATTTTTTACCGGAACGATCATGATTCTAAACGAGGTTGTTTTCATTTTATTGTTTAAATTATTTGAAATAGTTTTTGTTAAGGATTTAAACGACCCCAAATTAAGTAAAATAATTATAAGGGTTCAAGTTGAAAAAAAATGCAGAAGAAAAATTTAATTTCTAAAAATTATAGACATTTCTGGAATTCCCATACCGGTTTCAAACACTCCAGTTAGTGTTATCATCGGTAGGATTTAAAATGTCGGTTTGTCTTGTTAATGGAAATTGTTTTTTATATACGTAAATATTTATAGTTTCTACAGAATAAATTTTAACAGTTTCCAACACTACAATTGAATAGTTCATGCGAATAAGGACGAATAGACCACTTTTTCGCAAACACGTTTTTTTGCATAAATGCATTTTATTAGCAGAGCCCTACAATCCTATGCAGAAATTTTGGGGAAATTTTGACTTTTAAGGCTAAAAAAATGACTTTGAAAGTGCAATAATTCGTATATTTTTATATTTTTGTTTAAATTGGGAGTGAACTAACGCACAATTTTGATTAAATACAACACAAAAACATACAAAAATTTTACTTTCGGTAACAATGTGTTAAAAGAACATTACGAGGAACAAACCACACTTATTATATTGGCAAAAAATTTTACCGTTCTTGAGTTATAAGACTTTAAAGTGTGGAAAGCAAAAAGGGCGAATACCCATCCTTAGCAAAATATTATATAAAAATTATTTAGCTGCGAGTTTAAAATTGATATTAGCTAAAATTTGAAATTGTACACAAAAAAAAAACAATCTTAGCACATACAAACTTTTAGTGTTGATACTGCATCCAATGTCAGGAATAAAAAAACAAAAAATTTTTTATGTCCTTTTATGTAACGTCGTAATATGCAGTCAATTGTTAATATTATAATTCCTAAAAATGTATTTAGTGTCATAAAGAGTTACTACTGCATCAAATGGCAGGAATATTAAAAAAAAATTAACAAAAAAATTTTTTTTTTGCTTGTCCTGGCAATCCTTAAAAAGTGTATCCTTGAAGTCCTTAAAGTGTTACAAACAAATACCAACCATAGTTCGTCAAGTATTGCAAGTCTCATGCAAATGTAGTCAAAATCTGCTGCAAAATAACACATTTTTATTCAAATTTCAATACATTTTTTTGGATATTCGCCCTTTTTCCATTTAAGCAAAAAATTGAAGTTCAATTTTTGGCAAGTTCTCTTTTGAATACCTTACTAAAATTTTGTATATAGGTAGATGTGACCTAAATCTTTAAGCTAATACCAAAAAGTTGACATAAATATTATTTTTTAACCGTTTCCTGCGTTTTTATTGTCCCCTGTAAAATTCTACAAATGGTCTATTCGTCTTTATTCGCATGAACTATTCAATTCTATTTCTAGCAATCTCAACCTCACCTCATACTACATACTTACATTATTCGCAAACAATAATGTTTTTTGATAACCATCATAAAAATGAATTCGATAACCCGTGTAAAAATCAATTAGATAGGACAATATCTGTTTATATCTGATTGTATTAATTGTATCTGATGAGATGTATTATATCCGAGATTTGTCCCCATTTCCGAGATCTAATTAGATACAATCCTTGAGCAGATCTACTTCGATCTCGAAATTGGGGAAAAATATCAAATAGATCTGATCAGTTACAATTGATATAATTAGATCTTAATAGATTAGCCAGATCTAATCTATTTGTACATGGGAATCTTAATTTCAAAGATATAAATTTCAACATAAAAAATTTGAAATTCGAAAACAATCTATATAAAATCGAAAAAGATAATTTGAAATTTCAAAATTATCAATTGATATTCGAAAATAGTCATTAAATATTCAGAAAAATATAATTTGTTCATTTGAAATTCGATTAGGATCAATTCAAAAACTGGAAATTCTAAAAAGATCAAATAAAATTCGGAATATAAAAAAAAAAAATTATTGATCAAATGATTTTGACAAATATTTTTAATAAATATAATTTTAAAAATTTCACCTTTTGCCGTTTTCATGTGAAAACGACTATAATTTAAATCATTCTTACCTCTCCAATAATTTGATTACTTCAAGGAGAACATTTATGTAATAATTCCTAACACCCACTCGATGTATTTTTTCTCACGAACTGTATAATACAAAAAAAAATATAAATAGTTGCTACTCACTTATTATTTGTAATTTTTAATTCATTTATGCCACTACCAAAAATGGCATCACTTTCGATTAAACCAATACTGGCGCCAGTTATGGATACATGTTGACTAAAAAACTGTAATTAATAAAACAAATACAAAATAGTTTAATTAAATGACATTGCACTTGAAAGCCTAAATAAAAGATGTTTTAGCTTACCTTCTCCGTAATGGCTCTAGATTTTATAGCATCTATGCGACATGATTCAAATATTAGCAATTTAATATCATAAACATCGAATGCTCCGGGATTTATGGTGCCAATGGTACAATTAACAAATTTAATCTCCTGCATGGAGGCCTCAAATCGAAAAATATTATCGATATGGGAAGATTGAATTTGTAACTGGATAGAGAAAAAGGGAAAAGAAATTTAAATGATGTTGAAGATTCTGAAAATTTTGTTAGAAATTTGATTATATCAAATTGAAAATTAAATACTACTACATAATATCTTTTGAAATTCTTAAAAAAATCAATTAGAATTCGAAAAAGATTAATTGAATTCCAAGAAAAAAAATCACAATTTTTATTCAAATCAGATTAACTGAAAATTGAAAAATATTATTTGAAATTCGAAAATAACGAATTTTATTTGCGTTTTTTGAATTTCAGCAGCTTAAAAGTTTTGAACAAAAATGTAGTTGAAAGTTTTGGTACATTCCACAAAAAAAATACATTGTGGAGGATGCCAAATTTAAATTTTTTACTTGTTTTAATTTAAATGGTTCATTTTCGAGTTCAAATTGATCTTTAACGAATATGATCTTTTTCAATCAGTTGTTTTTTTTCGATCGGATTCCAATTTGTCTTTTTCGAAAAACATTTTAAATTGGCTTATATTTCGAAAATGCTTTAGACTTACCCTTGCTTGAGCCGATTTAAATGCCTTTTCTGTTATTCTCAAGTCCTTGATGCCTAAAAACTGACCTCGTATTTTAGTTTTTTCAAATGCATTTTCCAATAGTAAAACGTCATTACTATTTGTTATGTTGAATTTATAACTTGCTGGAAATTAAACAAAAAAAAAAAATATTGTAATATACATAGGCTGACCATTCGTACTGATTTGATCAGTACATGTACTGATTTTTGATCCCGTGTACTGATCAAAAAGCGTTGTACTGATTTGTACTGATTTTTTTAAATATGTACTGATTGTTCTGATTTTTTATCATTTGAACATAAAAAATAATTTTATTCAAAAATTCTATACAAAAACTTGGGTTCTGACAGTAAGACAATTTATAATGAATAATTCCAAGGACCTTAAAGTTCGTGAATCAAGAGGTTCCTTAACGTAAAAATAATATCTGAGCATGAGGTTATTTTGATTTTCATAAATGTAAAGGCGCACAGAATCTTTGAGGTTTTCTATAACGTAAAGTTCACAGGATGATGAAAGTTTTATACTTTTTTGTTCGATGTTGGTAATGTAATCCGAATTTATTGAACAAAGTGCTAAAAACATCAGGACTATTAAAAAAAACATATGTTTTTCTAAAATAAAGAGTTACCAAAACTTAAGGAAAAAAGTCTCCAGAATCTGAGGGACTTTCTTATTCTCAAAACCTGTGGGGTTGCATTCTCTGCACTGAAACAATCAAACATTCAAATTAAGTTGTTGGAAGTCAAGTAAATTTTCGCAAAATAACGACACAGTTTATGGCAGTTGTTTTTAACAGTTGTTTTACTGAAATACTAATTGACCCCAAGTTTGTTAGTTTAACCGAAACTTTTGGAGTGTTGATAAAAATCATCAGTGTTTTCCCATAGAAAAGAGTTTTCAGGGAGTTATTTCTAAAAAAACAACATAATTACTTGGGCGTACTGATTTGAGTTCAGAAAAAACTGGTCAGCTTAAATATACACTTAAAAACAAGTAAGAAAGTTATAGTCGGTCAAGACCGACCATATGATAACCTACACCAGTGTTTTCCGGAAAATGGTCCCCAAGTCCAAACATGGGTCAATTGGATCTGTCTTTTGCTAGATCTTTATTTAGTGTAGAAAACACACACAGATAAAATTTTAGTGGAAATGGTTTATTTTTTTGTCAATTGACCAATTTATCTGAATATCGGTCGATATTTTTTATGGGGGACTAAGTCCAAAAATGGTCCAATTATAATCCGATTTGACTAGGTTACTAAAGTACACGTTTAACACCTAAAAATAAAATGTTTATCAAATATTTCCATTTTTATGAATTTTGAGGGAATTATGTGAATATCGGGAGGGTGGTTTGTATGGGGACTACCAGAAGGACTGACCCGATTCCTTTGAAATTTTAAATGGTGATTCGTGCATACAAAATTTGATTACCTGCTTAATTTCAAAGCGACATCTGTTATAATACGGTTATTAGAGTAATTTAAGCCGAATCCAAAGGGGGGGGTTTGTATGGGGGCTAGGTCTTAACATGGACCGATTTTCTCCAATAGGCTTCGTCCTTGGACCAAAAGATGCTTAAGTTTCAAATTTCAAGTCAATTGATTGAAAATTGCGACCTGTATCGCGCTTAAACCGATAAATGGACAGACGGACGGACATCGCTAAATCGACTCAAAAAGTAATTCTGAGGCGATCGGTATACTTGAAGGTAGGTATAGGACCAATATTTCGGGTAGTTACAAACATCAGCACAAACTCATTATACCCTGTACCACAGAGTGGTGTAGGGTATAAAAAACTGTTGAAATGTCCCCAACAATTGATTAAACAACAAAACAAGATGGAATTATTAATTAATTTTATTTTTTTTCCAAAAATTGTTGTGATAGTTTAATTTTTTGAGAAAAATTACTCTAGCTCGAGGTCAGATTTCTTTACTAATCATTACGATGATATTGCCAAAGTAACAGTTTTCAAGGAACTATTTATAAATTTGTTTAGAAATATTACCTCGAGCTAGAGTAATTTTTCTCAAAAAATAATTTATGGGCCAAAGTAACAATTTTCAAGAAACTATTTATAAATTTGTTTTGAAATATGACCTTGAGCTAGGAAAAACTTTCTCAAAATAGAATTTTTTCGAAAAATAAATAATTTTTATTAATTCAAAATAAAAATTGAATTAAATAGTTTATTTCTCTTTTTTAAGACTGCGACTTTTAAAGCTAAATAATAAATTTGTATCCTTACCAGCTGGTCCCTTTTGCTGAAATGCTTTACTCCTGATAACTATGGCAAATACATTTGAGAATCCAATTTCTGGATATGGTCCATTGTTTTCAACAAATGCATTACTATTGATTTCAACTTGTTCACCTTCTTGCATATTACCCTCTATGATGAAACGATTGATGGTAGTGTTATTTAGGAAACCATCATCGAGTCTAAATTGTGTTTTTGAGGCTAATTTTATGATAACAACATTGGCATTTTGTGGTAATTTATAGGATTTATCAAAAACTGGACTGAGCTGGAAAGATAATGAAAAAGAAAAAAATGTGTGAACTTGTGAAATCTTAATTATAAATAACTTAGGAGTGTAAACGTATTATCTTTAATCAAAATGTGATATGTTCATTAAGGGTGGGATAGTGTTGTGTGAGATTTTAAGCAGCAATATTTGGAAGCGCTAGAACCGCTTATTTTGTGAGGTTGGTAAAAAAAGTGTATGAGCCGAAAAATGGGGGAGGTCGGATAGGATCTAGGGGTCGCTCATCGGGGTCAAAGTTGGGCGTAGAGGGGAAAAAATCAACAAAAAGTCCCAAAACTCCCCTGGTTTTGCTCCTAGAGGGGTCAAATGTGAGACCGGTCCCCATTATTTTTTCCCCCTGAACACTTTTGCCAAACATACCGAAGCCCTATCTCCAATCCCTTAGGGAGGTCCCATACAAAGGTTCAATTTTTAAAAATCTTGCTCCTACCGCTCTAGCTGTCCTAGAAGTCACCCTAGAGGAATCAAATGTATGACCGACCCCCAATATTTTCTCAACCCCAACATTTTCTTAGAACATACCTACCCCCTATCTTCAATCCTTAGGGTGGTCCCCATACATTTTTTTTAATTTTTTCTTAATTTGTCATATTAAATCAGCTCCTACCGGTCCAATGGTGCCTCCTAGAGAGGTCATTATCAAGACCAACCCCCATTAATTTTTAGCACCCAACACTTGTTCTGAACATACCAATTCCATATCTCCAATTCTTAAGGGGTCTCCCACACAAAACGACATTTTTGTAAAACTTGCTCTCACCGCTCTAACTATCGCAGGGGTGACCCTAGAGAAGTTAAATGTGTGACCGACCCCCAATATTTTTTCAGCCCCAACATTTTCCCCAAACAAACCTACCCTCTATTTTTAAGCCTTAAGGGTGTCGCCACACATTTTTTTTATTTTAAATTTTTTTTTATAAAATTTGCGCCTACCGCTCCCACTGTGCCTTTTAGGGACAGGAAATGCAGACTGACCCCCATTAATTTTTGTCCCCTACATTTTTTCTGAACATACCTACGCCGTATTTCCACTTTGTAGGGGTGCTCCCCTGGGGAAAACTAAGTGTTTGAAACCAAATTCGGCAAAACGTCTGGAACAGGAGTGCTAATGTTTGCGCGTTTTAAAGAGCAGTGGGAAAATATAAAAGACAAACCGTACAGTCTTGGCATATAAGATGAGGAAGTGGCAGGCAACATACCAGCTCAAGTCCAAACTGACATCAAGTTGTTTTGTTGGGCTGAAATAAAAGAAAAGCAACCCAGAGACGACTACAAGGAGTTTCTTGAAATTGTTTTATTATACCTTGGCGAAAATATTCCTAATAAGCATTTTAGCCCACCAGAACCCATCAGTCACGCTCGATGGATGGCAAAAGGCATATATTGCCTAAAAATGTTTTTGTTCCGAAAATATATCGGTTTGGCCAAAAAAGAATTAAATGCACTTCTTGATGTGACCGTTTTCATCATAACAATTTACGTATAAGCTTGATTTAGCGCTACCAAAGCAATAGAAGCTCCAAATAATGATTTGAATTTTTTGAAAGCGATTGCCAATTATGCTTCAATTGATAAGATTCTGTCGCAACGATTGGTCAAGAGATTCTGTGGACATCTCTGGTATCTCAGTGGCAAAGCTGTTGCTCTCGCGCTATTTGATCCGAATATCTCTTGAGAAATAAAACGAAAAATGTCGAATGCAATTCGTATATTTGAAGAAGAGAAAGAGGAATTGGAGAAAGAGTTATCTGACGATGAGATGGACGAATCGTCTCACGAAGACAGCGAGGAAGAAGAAGACGATGATATCGGGGAAGAAGATGCCTTAGAGGATAGCGGCGACAGTGGCAACAAGGATTGTAATCCTCCAGTACATGTTGTTGGATTCGAAGGTGTGAAAAGAATTAACATGGCATCGAAACAAGTGAATCAAGAACTCATGAAAACTGATTTAAGCCACTACGTCACGCCTGAGGCTCCAAAGTTTTTTGCACGCTTCGGAATAACAACAAATTTCATTGCTTCCGATCCAAATATTTGGGAAAATCGTCAGGACTACCAGCGAGCGCTGCAAATATTACGTAAATTACATGTTGTCAACGACGCTGCCGAAAGAGGCGTAAAATTAATAGAAGACTATATCAATGTGTTGTGCCGAAACGAGGAGGAAAAAATAGTTTTGCTTCAGGTCGTGGCCGAAAATCGGAAACAATATCCATCACACGATAAAAATAAATTAATTTGATTTATAGTTATATTATTTATCATTTTTTATTATTTTCAAGTTAAAAAAAATATTTTTTTACGCTTAACAAAAGTTACTATTAAATTACAAATTAAAGACCTCGGATTTCTCGATAAAATAAATAAAAAAATTGTGGGGTAACACCTTGAAGATAGAGGGTAGCTATGTTTGAAGAAAATGTTTTGGCTAAAAAAATATATGGGCAGGTCATACGTTTGACTTCTCTAATACATTACTAATTTAGTTTTCCCCAGGGGAGCACCCCTACAAAGTGGAAATACGGCGTAGGTATGTTCAGAAAAAATGTAGGGGGCAAAAATTAATGGCGGTCAGTCTGCATTTACCGTTCATAAAAGACAGAATGGGAGCGGTAGGCGCAGATTTTATAAAAAAAATTAAAAAATAAAAAAAATATGTGGGGACACCCTTAAGGATTTTAAATAGAGGGTAGGTTTGTTTGGGGAAAATATTGGGGCTGAAAAAATATTGGGGGTCGGTCACACATTTAACTTCTCTAGGGTCACCCCTGCGATAGTTAGAGCGGTGAGAGCAAGTTTTACAAAAATGTCGTTTTGTGTGGGAGACCCCTTAGGAATTGGAGATATGGAATTGGTATGTTCAGAAGAAGTGTTGGGGGCTAAAAATTAATGGGGGTTGGTCTTGATAATGACCCCTCTAGGAGGCACCATTGGACCGGTAGGAGCTGATTTAATATGACAATTTAAGAAAAAATAAAAAAAAATGTATGGGGACCACCCTAAGGATTGAAGATAGGGGGTAGGTATGTTCTAAGAAAATGTTGGGGTTGAAAAAATATTGGGGGTCGGTCATACATTTGATTCCTCTAGGGTGACTTCTAGGACAGCTAGAGCGGTAGGAGCAAGATTTTTTAAAAATTGAACCTTTGTATGGGACCCCCCTTAGGGATTGGAGATAGGGCTTAGGTATGTTTGGCAAAAGTGTTCAGGGGGAAAAAATAATGGGGGCCGGTCTCACATTTGACCCCTCTAGGAGCAAAACCAGGGGAGGTTTGGGCCTTTTTGTGGATTTTTTCCCCTCTACGCCCAACTTTGACCCCGATGAGCGACCCCTAGATCCTATCCGATCTGCCCCATTTTTTGGCCCATGCATTTTTTTTACGAACCTCACAAAATAAGCGGTTCTAGCGTGTCGAAATCGAAAACTCGTGCACTATCCCACCCCTAATGTTCATATCTGGACTGATCTGCTCATATCTAAATATAATTGTATCTGATCAGATCTGTCAAATCCCACATTGTTCCTCCATTTTCTTGATATGCAATTGATTAGATTTGATCACATTCCGATAATGGCCCGACCCGACTAAAAAAAAGTAATATGGTGCCATATATTATTTAATCCCAAAAATGGAGGTTCCAAAAATATATGATTATACCTTATTGGATCAAATTTGATATAATTAGATCCTAAAAATGGCACGGTAAATATTATCTAATTTGATATTATAAAAAATTAGATCTAATAAGATATAATCTATATATGTATATTAGAGTTAATTTTGAAAATTTGATCTGCGGATATCATAATTTTTTTGAAGGATTTAGGGGAACTAAAAAGAATGGCGGTATTTTTTTGGAAAAAAATTCGCTCCTTGGGGTGGTTCAACGCATCTGAAAACGCGAATTTTGAGCAGATTTTTCAGCAGAGCTAAAACGGCTGAATATATCGCAAATCTGATTTCATCAGTCGATTCTACAGCAAAAAATAATACAATGGTAATTTTTCAAACTCTTAAAAAAAGTTCCAAAATCCCACCACAGAGGGCGGAAATATAAGGTTTTTCCATTTTCTTTTTAAATTAATTTTTTAAATATGCACAATTAAAGGGCATTTTCAGCTTGACAAAATGGTACTAAATTTTCCGTTCTATCACAACCCGTTAAAAAGTTATCAATTCTCAAAAATGGACAAAAACACGTTTTTTGAGAACTTTGACCTCAATTTTCTCGAAAACATGACGTGATAGAAAAATTTGAAATTTGGATTCAGAATCAGCATCGAAATGTTAATCAAAAACAAGTTTTATGATCCCAGAATATCATCCAAAAACATCACAAAAAAATGCTCTCAATAATACACAAAAATTCGTTTTTATAATCAGTATTTTATAATTTTACCATTAGAAAAAAAACTTTGAAGCCTTATAACTTTTTAATGGGTTGAGATAGAAAAGTGCTTTTTGTACCAATTTTCTTAGCAAATACTGCCTCTTCATCGTGCATTATTAAAAAAATAATTTAAATTTTTTTTTTAAAAAATTGATTTTTCCGCCCCCTGCTGTGGGTTATTGGAACTTTTTTTAAGAGTTCAAAAAACTTCTATTGTCTTAATTTTTGCTGTAGAATCGACAGGTCAAATCAGATTTGCAATATATTCAGCCGTTTTTTCTCTGCAGAAAAATCAGCTCAAAATCCGCGATTTCAAATGCTTTGAACCACCCCAAGGAGTGAAAATTTTTCCAAAAAAATACGGGCATTCTTTTTAGCTCCCCTAAATCCTTTAAAAAAATGATGATATCCGATAAACAGATAAAGTGACATAGTCACCAAACGAACTCTAATGTATATAAAGTAGTTGCGTGACTGACTGATGACTGACTGACATACTAATCACGCATCATCCCACAGCCCAAACCACTGAAGCTAGAGTCTTGAAATTTGGATTGTAGTTTCACCTTCTGGAATACATATCCGCTAAGGCTGGGTTTTTGGAAATGTTGATTTTAAGGGGTAAAAACGATTTTTTTTAAATTAAATTTTAAATTTTTTTTAAAAATTAAAATTTGCATTGTTGTTTCCAACAATGAAAAAAATATGAAAAAGTACTTTTTCGAAATACCGATTCTAAGGGGGGTAAAAAGCGAGCACTTTGGCACCTTTTACTTTTTCTGAAAAAAATCCTATTAATTTGAAAATTGGAATGTAGGATCCTCTAACGGAAAAACATTCCCAAAAAAGTAATTTCTGGAAATTCGGACTTCTAAGGGTAAAAAGTGGTAAAAAAATTAACTTTGGTACTTTCTAAATTTTTTGATATTAAAGTCCTACAAAAAAATTTTAAGATGTAAGTTCCAACAACGGGAAAAATTTTGAAGAAGTACTTTTTTGAAATTCCGATTCTTAAGGGGGTAAAAAAGTGTATTTTGGTACTTATTATAATTCCTGAAATAATGGTCCTGGAAACTTTAAATTTGGAATGCAGGGTCATTTAGCGAAAAAAGATTTCTTAAGAAGGTAAAGAATTTTTTGTTTTTTAGCTCATGTAAGCGCATATTCTGAACGGAATGAAAGACACATGGGACTAATCGGAATGGAACAGGGAATCAAATGGAATAAAACAGGGAACGAAATGGGGACTTGAAATTTGGAATGGAGGTGCGCCTCCCGAAGTATAGATCCTTTAAAGCTGAGTTTTTGGAAGGGTTGATTCTAGGGAATAGGGGTAAAAAAGGTATTTTGGTACTTTTTATATTTCCATTAACCACTGAAGCTAGAGACTTGAAATTTGGAATATAGATGCACCTCCCGGAAAATAGGTCCACTAAGGCTTGGGTTTTGGAAATGTTGATTCTTTTTATAGTTCCACAAACCAATGAAGCTAGGGATTTGAAATTTGGAATGTAGCTCCCGGAATAAAGATCCACTAAGGCTGGGTTTTTTGAAATAATGATTTTATGGGGGTAAAACGGGTAAAAAAGGTATTTTGGTACTTTTTATATATATACTTTTATATATATACTTAAAATGGTTTTATTAGCTTGAAATTTGGAATGTAGCATCCCATGCTTAAATAAAAGCAGGGTTGGCAACCGATACCCACCTAGAATAACGGTATTTGGCTATTGTACCGCAACCAATAAAGCAATGGACATTTTCAAAAGCGATTATGAAAGCTGATGAAATTTCTAGTATTTTAAATGTGTCACTTCGTGTTTCTACCGGTTCCGTTTAGTTATATAGGCCAATACCGTTATAATACCGTTTCAAACGGTATTATAAAGGTATTGACCTATATTTCGAAAACGAACCCGTAGAAACACGAAGTGACACATTTAAAATACAAAAAATTTCATTAGCTTTCATAATCGCTTTTGAAAATCTCAATATCTTTATTGGTTGCGGTAAAATAGCCAAATACCGTTATTCTAGGTGGGTATCGGTTGCCAACCCTGAATAAAAGTCATAAAAACTTATAATTTGGAATGTACTTTTTGGAAATTCCAATTCCGATCTAAGGGGATTAAAACGAGTACTATAGTACCTTTTATATTTTTTTTTTTTTTTTACGATGAACCAACACTCAGGGGATGCCCCTACTAATGCAATGCATTGTGTTGATATCAGGAAAATAGGTTATGAGGAGAAGGAAAGAGGGAGTAGTGTTTGTGTATATTTGACTTGAATTTATCTACATTGAAAGAATCTGGAAAGACCTCTGCGGGGAGATTATTCCACATACGGCTAGTAATATATAATTATATATTATTCGATCTAATATGATCTTCAATATCAAATTAGATTAAATTTACCGTTCCATTTTTGGGATCTAATTATGTCTTATAATATAAAATTTGATTTTATAAGATATAATCATATATTTTTGGATCCTCCATTTTTGGGATCAAATGATAGATCAATTTATATATAATCAAATCATTTTTAATATAATTTTATATAAATTGATCTATCATTTGATCCCAAAAATGGAGGATCTAAACATGTATGAATATATCTAATTAGATCAAATTTCATACAATTTGATCCCAAAAATGGAACCGTAAATTTCATCCAATTTGATATTGAAGATCATATTAGATCTAATATGATATAATTATATATAATTATATCTTATTAGATCTAATTATAATATCAAATTAGATAATATTTACCGTTCCATTTTTGGGATCTAATTGTATCTAAATGTATCAAATTTGATCTAATAAGATATAATCATATATTTTTGGATCCTTCATTTTTGGGATCAAATGATATATGGCACCGTATTACATTTTGTTAGTCGGGGAGGTTTAAATTTAAGATCTGCCACATCTGATCAGATACAATTTATTATGAGCAGATCTTATCAGTTATCAAAATATCAGAACGCATACAATTTATTTTTTCACGGGTACTTAATTTTGTTTCACAAAGTTTAAGAATCAATTAAAAAATATAAAAAAAAAAATATAACATCAAGCGAATTATTTTTTTTTTAACAACAATAAAAAACGATTGACTCTGACCCACAATGACATTTTGTAATTTTCTTATTATTCGTTAAGTTTTTACACATGGTTTTTGTAAAATAAAAAGCATACATAAAATTTAAAATTTAATTTAATTAAAGTTTTAAAAAAGAGGAAAAGTGTTATTGTTTTATATGGAAATTTTTTTTTTATAAAACTTATAATCATTTTGTAAAAATAAAATCATTTGAACTGTCAAATTTGATGCATGAAGTCACTTTAAAAATTTACAATAATCAACCAAAATTAGAAAAACATAATAACCAAAAAAAAACATTCTCATATATATTTTTAGATTCTGTATCAGATATTCAGAACCGGAAACAAACTATAGTCTAACGCACAAAAATACACACACACAAAATAGCTCCAATAAGAATTAGTTTTAGAAGTTTTTATTTTGGTTGCGTTTTTGTGCTCTTATGGGTTGATATGTAGTAAATAATGATGATGATATAGAGCTGTTTTCTTTTAGATTTTGGATAGAAAAATGCACGTACCACGCATCAGACACTTTGATAATTAAGTATAAATTATAGTTCCACTTTCGTCAGAGTGGATTTTTTTTTTCATTTTAAGAATGTTTTGCTAGAGAAGTATAGATGATGATTTCCATCCAACGCGTGCCATTTATATTTTCAATAGAGAATGACTAAATTTTATTTGTCTATATTTAAAACTTTTTTTTGGATTTTTTTTCATTTATAAAGTTATTTTAAAAAGATTAGAAAATTTATTGTCTACTAAAGAAAAAAAAAAATACACCATTTGCAAATGTTTTAAAAATTTTATTTTTAAAAAGCTCATTTTAAATTTAAGTTATAAGAAATCATTTAACATTCAAAAGCCGTGTAAAAATCGATTAAAGGTTATCAGATCTTCTTTTATCTGAGATATGATTGGCTCTGATATGTATCTGATCAGATATACATAATTAAATGTCAATTTTATGCCAACCCGACTAAAAAAAAATAATACGGCGCCATATGTAATTTGATTCCAAAAATGGAGGATCCAAAAATATATGATTATATCGAATTAGATCAAATTTGATATTATTAGATATAATTAGTTCCCAAAAATGGAACGGTAAATTTGATATAATAAAAATTTAGATCTGATAAGATATAATAATATATAATTATATATTGTTCGATCTAATATGATCTTCAATATCAAATTAGATAAAATTTACCGTTCCATTTTTTGGGATCTAATTATATCCAATAATATAAAATTTGATCTAATAAGATATAATCATATATTTTTGGATCCTCCATTTTTGGGATCAAATGATAGATAAATTTTTATATAATTGTATTACAAAATATATGATTATATCAAAACTTTTTTACTCGGGAATGTTGACCAAATCCGAGATATAATTAAATTTTGATTTTAACCATTTCAGATATAATTATATGCAATCAGATACGATCATATATAAATATTAGAGTGTCACTTATTTTAGAAATGTTTGAAATGTTGAGACGGTACCCGCTCATTTTTTTTCCATTTAACTTAATAATAACTCAGGAAAAATTTTACGCCCCTACGACCACGCCTTCCCTACGCGACGGGGCCTTAAAGAGCGGGGCCTTAAAAATCATTTTTCCATACAAACCATACAAAAAAAATTTAGAGCCGTTGGGGTCCTATGGTAAAAAATTTTTAAAAAATATTTTTTTTTAGTTTTGACAAGCAACGGTTTTAGTTGTTATGTTGCTTTTAATGATATCGTGCGTTTTCTTTTCGTTTTCGAATTTCCAGTGGTATTTTCAAACTTGGTCCTTCAAAAATTCCAACTGACCCTTTTTATACCCTCCACTCTAGTGATAGAGGGTGTATATAAGTTTGTCATTCCGTTTGTAACACCTCGAAATATTGGTCTAGGACCCCATAAAGTATATATATTCATGATACTCGATCGATTTTAAGACGATCTAGCGATGTACGTCCGTCCGTCTGTCTCTCTGTCTGTTGAAAACACGCTAACTTTTGAAAGACTTTACGAAGGCTCCTGAAGTTTAGCATATATGTTGAGCATTTACCTGGTCACGTTGGTATTGTAATCCAGCGAAATCGGTCCAGTGGTTCAAATGTTATGAGCAAAATACTGAAATTCGGCAATGGTTTTTCGTGAATTTACGAGATAAAAAACACGATAACTTTCGAAAGACAATATTAAGACTGCTGAAGCTTGACATGTATCTTTACCGTTCCTCATGTCTATTTGGTATTAAATTTCTGCTCAATAGGTCCAGTGGTTCAAAAGTTATAAGCAAAACCCTGAATTTCAGATTAGTCTCATCTTAAATGCCACAAGTTTTAAAACATCTTAACAATGCTTTTCAAAATTGTTTAGTTTTAAAGCAATGCTTTTTAAACTTGTTTAGTTTAAAAAGCATTGGTAACTTAAAAATTACACTCGAAAAAAATTTTACACTCGAAAAAAATTTTACACTCAAAAAAATTTTTACACTCAAAAAAAAATTATTTTTTTTTTTTTTACAAAAATGACAATATTTTGTGTACATACGTACGTGCATTCACTCAGAAATATTTTTAAAGTAAAAAAAAAACATTACACTCGAAAAAAATTTTACACTCAAAAAAAAATTAGTATTTTTTTTTTTTTTAAATGACAAAAAAAGAGTTTTTTACTCAAAATAAAATATTTCTTATCAAAATTGATAATTTTTTCCCGTTAAAAATGTACTATCCTTGGAAAAATGCATTGTGAACGGTATTCATAGATTCTGCAAAGTCGAATTTAACTTTTCTACTTGTTTCGAATTGATCTTTTTCGAATTACATCCATTCATCTTTATCCAATTACAAATGGAATTTTCGAATTACAAATGGAATTTTCGAATTACAAGTAAAATCTTCGAATTACACTTGTAAATGGTGTAGTTATACAAAAAAAAAAAACTTTCAGCTGAATCAAAATGAATTTGTAAAGGTATTGATTTTGTAGAGAATAAAATAATAGAAATACCAATTTCTTTTTTATTATTTTTAAAATTAGTATTTCTAAATCTTAATGTTGTTGTTCTTTTTATTAAAAAATAAAGAAGACAATTTTAATTTCCATAAAATTCATATTAAATGGGCTTTTAAATTGAAATTCATTTTGATTTTTTCGTTTAAAGTGGTAGGCAGCACTTCGCGAGCTACTCTAGCGAATAGCTATAAAAATATATTTACTCACTTATTGGAATTTGTGTGAGTGACTGCGAGTTTATATATATTTTTATTACATTTCGAGGTTGTTTACACTTTCAAAACATGATTGGATTTGTTGAAAATTTTATGATCTTTATACAACATACCTTTTACGATCTACCTGTAATATGCCTAGAGAGAAAGATATAGTCAACAGAGATACTACCTTTTTTTTATTAAAAAAGAACCCAAGACAATGTGTGATGTATTTCGTATGATGGTTTTACACATATAATTTTCCCACACTTTATCAACACGTGATCAACATAAGTGCTAAAGAAAAGTACATCGTCGTACTACCACAACATGGTGCCATGGTAAACATTTTCGAATAGAATAGAAAAAAAACATTTACAGATCTACACGTAATTACTTGAACATAGAACTCTAGTGTAAAAGTCACGCGTGTTTTATTGAAAATCCTAACTAAACATCACGTTTTTACGTGGCAAAACGTTTTCAGAGTTTAACAGACTTTATAATTTTATTCATACAGACTATTCTTTTAAGATTCTTTAGATCTAAACAAATAAAGGATTTTTTTTCTTTTATTACAAACATATTTTTCTGGTGTTTAAAATTCTAATATTTCAAATCTTATTTAAAATGACTAATGTGTTATTTTTTTGTTAAATATTTTTTTCATAAAAAAATTGATAAAGTCACGTTTAGTTTAACACTTGTTAAAATAATGAATAAATCGATTTATTTGGTCTCATCCGTTCATATCTATAATTTACATAGTTTACTGGTTTTTGATAAAAAAATTTAAAATATATAAACAGTCTACATATTTAGTTTTACATACATACGTTTTTATAAATAAATTTCCCTAGAATTTCAATATTTATTAATATACATATTTATTTTGTTGAAAT
Source organism: Pegoplata infirma (assembly GCA_963921195.1). Classification (NCBI taxonomy): domain Eukaryota; kingdom Metazoa; phylum Arthropoda; class Insecta; order Diptera; family Anthomyiidae; genus Pegoplata; species Pegoplata infirma. The sequence continues at coordinate 29,341,223 of OY992540.1, read as the reverse complement.
TCTACTATGATTCATACAACTTTAGAAGTAGAATTAAGGCAACAAGTCGTTTTCATTACATTGAAAAATTTTTTTTTGTTGTATTGAGATTTAACAAGTAAAAAAGTTAAATTCGGCCTTGCCGAATGTAGTGATACCCTCCACAATTTCAAAAATATTATTGCAAAAAACTTTAAAGGAAATTACTTTTGAAAAAAAAAAAAATTTTTGAAAAAAAAAATTCCGCGATTTTTTTTTTGTTTGTCAAAAAATATATTCGTACTTGTTTAAATACCATTTGGTGTTTAATTATGTTCACATATGTCAACCAGAAGCCGAATTAAAGCATTTTGTATTTTTAGGTTATGTTGAATGTACTGAAATTTTTGAGGTGTGCTTACATTTTCGTTCATAACTTTTGAACCGCTGAACCGATATCGCTCAAATGCAATACCAAACTTCTCGGGAGAACTTCCAATAAATTTGTTAAGTTTCAGTCATCTCTTTGCAATATTTTGTTCGTGACAGCATTTTCCACAGACAGACAGACAGACAGACAGACAGACAGACAGACAGACAGACAGACAGACAGACAGACAGACAGACGGACAGACGGACAGACGGACAGACGGACAGACGGACAGATGGACAGACGGACAGACGGACAGACGGACAGACGGACAGACGGACAGACGGACATACGGACAGACGGACAGACGGACAGACGGACATCGCTAGAATGTCTTAAAATCGATCGGGCATCATGAATATATATACTTTATGGGGTCCCAGATCGATATTTCGATGAGTTACAAACGGAATGACAAACTTATATATACCCTCTATCACTAAGTGGAGGGTATACAAATATATTCAATGATCTATTATGCCCGGCATTTCCCGAGTAGGTTAATTTTTGTTTTTCGACAAATGAACTCCAACGCCATCTACCAGGTTCAGTGTTTAAAAAAAAAAACAGACACTTTTAAAAATACCTTTTTCGGCTAAACAGAAATGGGTTAAACGGTTTTCGCTGGTAACCTTGATCATAGAACCGGGACTTCTTATTTTACTCTTAAACTGATATTAAACTTCACAATCTCAAAGCAAAAATGGCCTCCAGCGTTCTTTAGATTTGTATACCCTCCAACCACAGTATTGGGTATCCTCACTTTGTCATTCCGTATCTAACGCATCGAAATATTGATCTAGCACCTTATAAAGAATTTATATTATTGACCAGTAATCGATTCTAAGATATTCTACTAATATTTAATTGATCTTTTTCGAATTTCAACTGATCCATAACGAATTACAATTGATCTTTTTGAGTTACAATTAATCTTTTTCGCTCTCTCTAAGGACGAAGCCTATTGAAATTGGAAAAAATCGGTGAATGTTTAGAACTAGCTCCCATATTTTGTATTCATAAATAGTGTTTATAAAAAACCGACATTTTGGAAAACCGGTTTCTCGGTTAACCGAAAATCAGCTTTTTCGGTTAACCGGTTTTCTCGGTTAAACCGGAATAAAAAAACCGGTTAACCGTTTTTTTTTTTTTTAACTGACAAACCCAAAAAATACTTTAAAATAGCTTAATTTTATTAAATATAAAAGCGAATATATAACCTAAGTTAACATATTTGCTTCTTTCAGCAAAGTTGGCAACTGATACCTATTCAAAATACCGGTATTTAAATACGGTGCTTTTATTTTCCCATATTCTCCGGGGTTTTAATTAAACTTTAATTGGTTTTATTTAAAAAATACATCACTTCGTTGTAAATTGCAGTACCGTATTTTATTTCTATGTTTTTTATTGGCATTCTCTCCATTAACAGGAATTTTACTATCTGGTTAACAGTCACTTATACAACAATGTGAATTTTGAATATTTACCAGATTCGGAATAAAACCCCTATTTGGAAAAATGTTTCTTGTAGATAAAAAATATTTTAGACTTTCTTTCTCATGGATTTTCAAGGTTTTTTAACGAAATTTTGAAAATGTCATAAAAAATAAGTAAAAACCCTTAATAAGTACTTGCAAAAATAATCCGTTTTGCATGTATTTAAAGAAACCGGTTAACCGACAGAAAAAAAACGGTTTTCGGTGCACCGGAAATTTTCAAATCCGGTTAACCGGTTTGCAAAAAACCCGAAATTTTGGGAAAAACCCGGTTTTTCGATTAACCGGTTAACCGGTTTATATACACTATTCATAAATCATCTTTCCAATCATTTTAAAGAAATCGGACCAGTTCTATATGTAGTCCCTATACAAACCACCCTCCCGATATTCTCATAAATCTCTCACAATGCGTAAAAATCGGAAATATTTGACCTAATCAAATCTGATTATAATTGGATAATTTTTGGACTCAGTCCCCATATCAAAATTTCGCCCGATATTCAGTTAAATCGGTCTAACAGCAACAAAAATAATCCTATTTCTATCAAATTTGGTTTGCGTATGTTTTCTACACTAATTTAAAGGTCTTTTAAATAAATAGGCATGTGATTCGATTTGGGACGCATTTTCCGGAAAACACTGGTGTAGGGTATTATATGGTTGGTCTTGACTGAATTTTCTTATATGTTCGAATTACAATTGATGGTTTTTGAATAACAATTTATATTTTTCGAATTACAAGTGATCCTTTTGGAATTACAATTGTTTTTTTATACCCTCCAACTACAGTATGGGGGTATACTCACTTTGTCATTCCGTGTGTAACGCATCGAAATATCGGTCTAGGACCCCATAAAGTATATATATTATTGATCAGTGATCGATTCTAAGACATTCTAGCGATGTCCGTCTGTCCGTCCGTCCGTCCGTCCGTCCGTCCGTCCGTCTGTCCGTCCGTCTGTGGAAGACACGATACAGTCCAAACTAAAAGTGATAGACTCCTGAAAATTGGCACATATATGTCTTATGTTCATAGGCTGCTTGAGTTCGGAGATGGGCAAAATCGGACCAGGGGGGAAAAGTTCCCCCTTGAAGAACTAAACCAACCTCTGAAAAATATCATATTTTTACATGATTTTTTGTGTTTTTGTTTAACAAATCCAATATTTTTATGCTACAAGAAGTTCAAGGTCCTGCATTTGGACCCACGGAATTAGAAAATATCGTTTTACGGTCCGCCCCCCCCCCCCCCTTTTATGGGCGTAGAATAATTTTTTTTTTATATAATGATAAATTTGTATTTCTTAAGTGCAAAAAGCATAAGAATTATTTTTTTTAACACTTATTCGAGAGGAATTGTGCCCCCCCCATTACCACTACCGACCCCCCCCCCCAAAAAAAAAAGACCCCCCTGCATTTTTTTTTTTATTTATTTGCATGTTGGAGGGTATAAAAGATTCGGCACAGCCGAATTTAACACTCTTACTTGTTTTTAATTACAATTGATCTTTTTCGAATTACAATTGATCTTTTTCGAATTACAATTGATCTATTTCAAATTACAATTGATCTATTTCCAATTACAATTGATCTTTTCGAATAGCAATTAATCTTTTTCGAATAACAATTGACGTTTTTCGAATTACAATTGAGCTTTTTCGAATTAAAATTGATCTTTTTCGAATTACAATTTATATATTTTGAATTACAATTGGTCTTTTTCGAATTACAACTGACGTTTTTCGAATTAAAATTAAACTTTTTCGAATTATAATTGGTCTTTTTCGAATTACAATGTACATTTTCGAAATTCTTTTGATCTTTTTCGAATTACAATTGATATATTTTGAATAACAATTGGTCTTTTTCGAATTTCAATTGACGTTTTTCGAATAACAATTAATCTTTTTCGAATTACAATTGATATTTTTCGAATTATAACTGATCTTTTTCGAATTACAATGTACATTTTCGAATTTCTTTTGACCTTTTTCGAATTACAAATAATCTCTTTCAAATTACAATTGATTTTTCGACTTGAAATTGGTAGTTTTCGAAGTACAATTTATCTTTTTCGAATTTCAATTGATCTATTTAGAATTACATTTGATCTTTTTCGAATTACAATTGATTTTTTCCGAATTACAGTTTATCTTTTTTGAGTTACAATTAATATTTTTCGAATTACAATGTAGTGTGAATTATAATTGATCTATTTCAAATTATCTCTTCAGAATTACAATTGATCTTTTATGAATTACAATTGATCTATTTCGAATTACAATTGATCTTCTTCGAATCACATGTGATCTTTTTCGAATTACGATTGATCTAATTCGAGTTACAATTGGAACTTTCGAATCATAAACGAAATTTTCAAATTACAAATGGAGTTTTCAAATTACAATTAGAATCTTTGAATTGCCAATTCAATCTTTGATTAACAAATGAAATCTTGAAATGGAACATAGAACGAAATAGAATAGAACGGGGAACTAAATGTAATGAAACAGGGAACGATATAGAATAAACTGTTTTTACTCATTATTTTGTTTTCACAATTTTTTTTTTTCACTTAAATTTTTTTACTCCACATATTTTTACTCAAATTTTTTTTTCACTTAAAATTTGTTTTTGAGTTCCTGTCTTTTTTTTCTAAATCAATTATAATGAAGGGGGAATGTGCCTCGCAACGACCTCCGCCTGCCAAATATTTATACATTACACCACTTTGTGGTACAGGGTATAATGATTTTGTGCTAATGTTTGTAACTATCCAAAATATTGGTTCTAGACCAGTGATACGCATTTTTGTAATTCCTATTCCCGCGGGAATAGGCGCTGCTTGTGCGCTGTCAACACACATACACTATAAAATTCTGTTGCTTAAGCAAATTTGTTGACTTTTCGCTTGCTACTACCCACACAAGCATAAATGTTATAGTATGTGTCTGCGTATCGCTGTTCTAGACCCCCCTTCAAGTACACCGATCGACTCAGAATCGCCTTCTGAGAAGATTTTGAAATTTGAAACTTAAGCTTCATTTGGCACAAGGACGAAGCCTATTGAAATTAAAAAAAAAAATCGGTCCATGTTTAGACCTAGTCCTCATTCAAATGTCCCTTGGTTATTTTGTTTAAATGACTCTTAAAACAGTATTATTAAAGGTATTCTTTCGAAATTTGGCATGTAAACATATTTTCTGTACCCAAATCTTCATTCAAAGTTTTAAAGGAATCGGGCCAGTTTTATTTCCAATACAAACCACCCACCCTCCCGATATTCTCATAAATCGCTCAAAATTCGTAAAAATCGGAAATATTTGATTAAAATGTTGTTTGTAGGTGGTTAACGTGTACTTTGGTAGCCTAATTAAATCTTAATATAATTGGACCATTTTTGGACTTGGACCCCATATAAAAATTTCGCCCGATATTTATTTAAGTCGGTTATTTGGCAACAAAAATAAACCGATTTAACTGAAATTTTGGTTTGTGTGTGTTTTCTACACTAAATAAAGATCTAAAGAAAGATAGATCATATCGATCCATGTTTGGACTTGTGTATGATATGGTCGATCTTGACCGACTATGATTTTCTTACTTGTTTTTTTTTTTAATTTTTGTTTACCATTTTGGAATAAAAATTCCGGCCGGGTGAATTTTACAGTCTCAATTGTTTTTCATTATTGGAATTTTTCTTAATTTTTTCTGAATTTCCCTAAATTTTAAACTTTTAAGTAAATTTTAAAATACATACATAAACATTTGTGTTAATTAATTAAACCTATGTAGATACTTTGAGGGTGATCAACGTGAACTTTGGTAACTTAATTAAATTTGATTACAAATGTTTTCGACTTGGTCTACATTTTTATGCATATTTCAGCGGATTTGGTTGTGTGTATTTTCTATACTAATTAAAGATCTAACCAAATATATCCATGTTTGGACTAATAACCATTTTCCGGAAAACACCGGTGTCGGCTTTGACCGACTGTAATTTTCTTACTAGCTTTTTTATGGGAGAGAAAAGTGTCACTTTTTCTATGATAGTGGTATGTGAAAAATCTTTAACTTTTATTCCATTTTGGTTGATACTTGATCTGATCTTATTATTTTTATTCATATTTTGTAAAGCCTTTTTAAAAAACATGTTGTAAATACTCAATAATTGTAAAAATCTAATTCCCACTATAATATCTTCAATCATCATTCGGCTACCAGAAATAAAATTTGATATGATGTAAGCATTAGATATCATATTTATAATTTTATATTTTATATTTTTTCCCTTGCGGTTTTATTAATTAACAGTGAAACCTTTTAGCATACAACTTTTAACCGCAGAATTGTTTTTAATTAAATCACTAAAATTAGCAACTTTAGAAATATTTGTTTTACGAGTGTATATTTCTTTAGACTTTACTGTATGCATATTGTTTTCTAATTGTATTGATTTCAAAAAATTTTAATTTGCTTTATCTAATTAATATTTAAAATGTGTCGAATTGTTTTTAATATTTAATACTGGGAAGAAATCAAATTAATTCATTTAAATTAAATTGTAATAAAATAATTTTAATGATTTTTTTTTTGCATGCGATTTTTACAAAAACAAATTTAATAAAGAAAACTATTTATGAGGAACTGACAAGAAATCTTACATTCTAAAGATAGTAACACAGAAAAATAATTTGCAATATTTAATGAAATACTGCACAGAAAATAAAATCGTCAAATTTAAATCAACAAACATCAATTGTAAATCAACCAAAAATGATATCAACCAAACATTTAGTAAAAACGGCCACCTGTTAGTCCATATAACAAAACTTCGATTTTGTTTTCAACAAACTCAGTCAAGTAATTTTATTTTAAAATTCTTTTATCATGTCAATAAATAGTGTTTGTGTTTGTTAAATTTTTTTGTTAAAAAAAAAAATTATTTGTCAGATAAATACAATTTGTTGAATTTCTTTGTTGAAAAAACAAATTAAGATTTGTTTACTTTTGTCAGATCAACAAATTGTGTTTGTGTTTGTTGAATATCTTTGTTGAAAAACACAAAATTCTTTTTTCAACAATCAAAATTTACAAACGTTTGTTGATATTACAAATTTTCGTATAGGAGCATTTTCAGTGCAAAAAAATAATTGTATTCAGAAATATGGGGGTCAATATAGCAATAGGTTTTTTCTGTGTGGATAATAAAGGAATCCGGATTTAAGTCGCGATTTATAGAATTTCCCCTACTGAATTATTCAATTGTAAATGATTGAAGCAATAAAAAAAAATAACCCCGTTTATCCAGGAACCATGGCCGTTTCGGTGAAAAATTGTCTTGTAAAATACCTATAAAATTTGTAAAATTTCTTCAACCATATGAAATTAACTGCATTTTTGGAACCACGAAAAAATTTTTGACTGGAAAAAATGTCAGTTACAAAAGGAAGATTGACTAAAAAAATTTGAGTGAAAAAATTTTGGTTAAAAAAATTTTGTTTAAAAAAATTTTGGTTAAAAAAAAATTGGGTGAAAAAAATACTGAATGGGGAAAAAAAATTTAAGCAAAAACCTTCATTTCATTTAACCTCGAAAAAAATGGAGTGCAAAAAAAAAAAATTTCACGCAAAGGTGTGACGTGGTACCATTAATGTTTCAGTTTTTCAACAAAAAATACAAAAAGACATAAATAAAATGCTGTTTTTCTATGGTTGTTTGAGTTCTTCAAGAGGGAACTTTTTCCCCTAGGGAAAAGGGAGGGTAGGCCTTTTATGTTGGAATGTATCGTGTCTTCTACAGACGCACAGTGCCACATTTGGCCAATCTAGGACGACAAAAATCCAATTTTAATTATATTGACTTGAAATTCGGTATAAATGTTCGTTTTGACTTCGAAATTAACACTATGAAAAATGTGGGAGGCCAATTAAGGGCCACGCCCACTTTTTTTAAAATTTCTAATTTTGGTTATAATTTCTTTAAATTTGGTATGTATACTCTCAATGACTGTAGAAATAATATCACAAAAAAAGGGGGCGGTCAGACAATTGCCACGCCCACTTTTTTAAAATATGTTTAAAAAATATGTAAAAACAAGGTTTACATATCGCCCCACTGTAGTCGGCGTCGCAGACGGTCGCAAAAGTTAGCCGTTGAAATAAGTACTATGGATATTGGTCAATATATCTGAAAAGTCCGGCGACCAATACGGACCAAACACAAAAGTTCTATTCCATCAAAAAAAATAAATATATAATTTTCTTTTAAAAAATTTGTATTTTGTTAAAAATTTAATAAAAAATAGAAAAATTTGTTTTTTGATTTTTGTCGTGCTAGATTGGCCAAATGTGGCACTGTGAGACGGACAGACGGGTAAGCATTGGTAAAATCTCTTAGAATTTATCACTGATCAATAATGTAAATACTTGATTTAATTTTGAAAATTTGATCTGCGGGTATAATAATTTTTTGGAAGGATTAATGGGAACTAAAAAGAAATTTTCGCTCCTTTGGGTGTTTCAACACATTAGAAAACGTGGATTTTGAGCTGATTTATCTGAAAAGCGAAAACGTCTAAATATATAGCAAATCTGATTTCACCAGTTGATTCTAGATTGAAAAACGACCATTATGCGTTTTTTGAACTCCTAAAAAAGGTTCCAAAAACCCACAACAGAGGGCAGAAATAAAATGTTTTTCCATTTTTTATACCCTCCACTTACAAGGGAAGTCTCCCTGGTGTCACCCTCCGATCGTCATGAAATTTGGATATGTTGTTAAGAACGAAAATTAATTCGGCACGTGATTTTTTTTTAGCGGCCCAAACTTATTTTTAGGGGGGTCGATTTGTATGGGGGTAAATTGATCTTTTTTCAGTTATTTACGATTTACGCCTATTTTAACAAAGATAATACAGGCATTTGTGGTATCAGATTAAAGGTATTAAAAATACCTATCTCGTGGTGCTAAGCATGGCCCGAAGAAGTTAATATTTTTCAACGTATTAACAAAAATGTCCTAAAATTTTGTTATTTTACTCAATATGGCGAAAAGTTGTGCATGTTTGGACACGTTCTTAACACATGTAGATAGGTTTTCCAAAGACCTTTCATTTGGTATGTCACATGACTAGGTTTCTTTGCATAATATAGGAGATAAACGAAAAAAACTGAAAAATTGCCTTTTCTTTTTCCCTCCTCTTCACCCCCTAAATATGAGTTTGGGCCGCTAAAAAAAATACGTGTCCCTTTATTTTTTCAGCTCTACAAAATAAAACCAATTCCATAAAGAACCGCGGGTGACACTAGGGATACTTCCCTTGTTAGTGATAGAGGGTATATATAAGTTTGTCATTCCGTTTGTAACTCATCGAAATATCGGTCTGCGACCCCATAAAGTATATATATTCATGATCTCCGATCGATTTTAAGACATTATAGCGATGTCCGTCTGTCTGTCTGTGGAAATGGTGATCACGGCCAAAATGTTACACGGAGATGACTGAAACTCAACATATTTATTGGAAGATCTCCCGAGAAGTTTGGTATCGCATTTGAGCGATATCAGTTCAGCGGTTCAAAATTTATGAACGCAAATGTAAGGACACCTATAAAATTTTAGTACATTCAACATAACCTAAAACTACAAAATGCTTAAATTCGGCTGCTGGTTGACATATGTGAACAAAATTGAACTCCAAATGGTATTTAAACAAGTACGAACATATTTTTTGACAAAAAAATCACGGACTTTTTTTCCCGGTTTGTTTTTTTTTTTAAAAAAATTTTTTTTTTAAAAGTACCCAAGGAGAAATTGATGCACTCAAAATATTTTGTAGGCAAAAAACAAATGAAAAACACACTTAAAACCAGTGAATAAGCAATTAAAAACCATCCCAGTAATTATTCATTTGTTTTAAAAACATCAACATTTATTTTTTACTGTTGACAAAATTTTCTAAAATAAATAACATTAAAAAATTACGTTTTTTTCACTCTTTTTTACCAACAAATTCGAAAAAAATAACCAACCAAAACATTAAAAATTAATGATAGTTCTGTTATTTTTACCAACAAATTTCAAAAAAATAACCTACGAAAAAAAATAAAAATTAATGATTTCGTAGGTAATTTTTTACAATTTTTTATTGAAATATTTTTTTAAAAATTTTTAATAAAATTTTTGTGGAATCGATCCTGCAATCAACTACATCCTGGCCAGACACTCTACCCATCGTGCCAAAGTCACTCGATACAAACATGTTTTTATATTTCTATAAATAATTTTTTGATTTTTTTTTTCTACAAAAAAATAACTGACTTGTGAAGGTAAAAACTAATGATATTTCATTAAAAATACCAACAATTAAAAAAAAAATTGCTTACACAAATCATTAAAAATCAAAAGAATAATCAGTAGTTTTTACTTACAGAACAAAAATAAATGACTTTAAAAATTAAATGTTAATAAAAGTCTTTATTTTTTAGTGTGTTATTTTTGAAACAAAGGACTGAAGTAGTCATTAATAAAAACTGAACATCAAACAAATGTTTTTTCTTTTAAAAACGACTAAACGGAATACTTTTTAAATAAACTACAAACAGTTAATGACATAATTTTTTTGATTGTGATGGTGCAAAAAATAAAGCACTTTGAAAGTACTATTTTCCAAACGCTCTGAAGACGCTTTGTTTTACCAACTCAAAAGTGAGTCCTCCGAGTGCTGTTAGAGCGTTTTGAAAAGCAATCATATGAGCGTTTAACGACGTTATCATTCGGACGTTTCAAGAGCACTCTAAAAACAAAAACCATGACGTTCTGGAAACGCTTGTATCACCATATAGAGTACTTTTAAAACGCTTTGATGATTGTATTTTTCTGCCTGGGTAATTTCCTTTTAAATAAAGTTTTTTTCAATAATCTTTTTGAAATTGTGGAGGGTATCACTACATTCGGCAAGGCCGAATTTAATTTTTTTACTTGTTCGGATTAAATTGTATTCGCCCGACTAAAACTGATCTAATCTTAGCGATTTATTTTTCGGATCAGTACTGATCTTTCAAATCTTAGATCAGTACTGATCTTAGTCGGTATTGATCTTTCAAATCTCGGAAAAGATGTGATATATAAAAATATATTTAAACATTTTTACTCGGAAACAGCGAATGCGATTTCAATCTTTACGGACAGATCAAAGATGGAGATTGGTACGGGTTCCATAGTAGTTATTTGGACTTCGAAGGTTCTGTCAAAGTTCGTCTGTGGTGAGATATAGTCGGTTCTCTGTTCCAGTTCCGTCCTGCCCACCGTACTTAATATGGTGAGTGTCCCCAAGAGCGTTGCTTAAGGATTTGCGACCCTGATTATTTTGTATAGTTTTCAATTAATTTATTCAAATAAATCTTGTATGTTGAAAATTAATTCGAAAGTAAAAGAAAATAACAAAAATTTTGATCAAAACAATGACTGATTCATAAAACTGTTGTTGATCAATAGATTTTATTGAAAAGTTTTAGCCAATAATTTTTTGTGTGTAGTTTTGGGACCAATATTTCTAAAAGTTGGAAACATCAGCACAAATTCGAAACACCCTGTTCCAGAGAGTGTTGTACACTGTTGCCAACTTGGAAGTTTTCCCGCTAAATCTAGCGCTTTTTGTTTGTGGAACAAATTTAGAGGTTTTTTTTCCAATTTTCTTTTTTTTTCAATCGAAAACGCCAAGTTTGTCGAGTTTTAGCGCTTTTTTTGTAACTTGGCGGGAGAATTTTATATTTTCCCGCAATTTTTTTTTTCGACGGTTTCTTGCGCGTTTTTAGTCAAAAGTAGTGTTTGGGGTCCGGGAATTCCCGGGTCGGATTTCCCGGGAAAAGACTGACGGGAATTCCCGGGAATTTTTTAAATTTTTCCCGGGAAATCCGGGAATTTTAAAAAATAAACCATTTTGCATAAAAAACGTTTATTTTAATTTAATTTTTAATATTTTTTTACACACAGGAACAATTACATTTGCTATTTTTTGTAGTTTTTCTATTTGGAAGAACAGTGAAAAAACTTAAAAAAAAGTCAAAAAAATATAAAAATGTTGAACCTAGAATTTAAATTTCCAGAACAAATATTAAAAGTGCTGCCAACTATATTAGGTTTTGCTCGAATAACGCAGTTTTAAAGTTTTTTGCGATTTTTAGCTATTTTTTGCGATTTTTTGTGGGGGAAAAAGTTGCAATATTTTTTTTTGTTTTATTGTATTTCAGGATTTTTAAATTTATTTTTTGATTTGTAATGTTTTAATTACTTGTTTATCTGTAATAAAACTGTTTTTAATAAAAAGTTGGTAAAATTTTAATGTTTTTTATGATAAAGAAAATTTCCCGGGATTCCCGGGAAATAAATTATTTATTTCCCGTTTCCCGGGAAATTGAAAAGTCGTGGAATTCCCAAACACTAGTGAAAAGCCATTAAAAAATTCGTAGAAAAAATAATTTGGAGGTTCTTTTTTTAAATTTTTCTTTTTTGTCAATCAAAAATGCCAAGTTTTTCGGTTTTTAGCGCTTTTTTTTCGTAATTTAGAGGGAGAATTTTAAATTTTCCCCGCTAAATTTATTTTTGGCGGTTTCTAGCGCTTTTTTAGTGAAATTTAGAGGTTTTTGGTTAAAAATAGTTGGCAACAGTGGTGTTGTAGGCTATAATTAAAATTATCGTTATGCTAAAATTTTGGTAACAACAGGTGTTATAAGCCGGCATTTTGGTTACTAATAAAACCATATTTGTCTATTAATAAAGAATTCTGTTTCTTAAATCTACTAAAATATGATAATATGTATTCAATTCATATCCAGACTGACAATTTTAAATTTTCAGTCACGCAGTAATGATGTTTATAATTATTTTTTTTTGTATTTTTTTGAAAATTGTTTATTTAACAATAAACTTTTTAGTCATACAAACAACGTCGTAGTAGTCTCCCTACCAAAAACAAGTGAGAGTGTTAAATTCGGCTGTGCCGAATCTATTATACCCTCCAACACGTTAAAAAAAAACAGGGGCGTCTTTTTTTTTTGGGGGGGGGGGGGTACATCGGTGGGGCAACCTTCCTGGATCCAACTTCAAGACTTCGAACTTCTTTTGACATAAAAATGTTTCGTTTGCTAAGCAAATGTGAAAAAAACCTATAAAAAATGGCTTTTTTTACAGGTTTGTTTAGTTCTTAAGAGGGGAACTTTTTTCCCCCTGATCCAATTTTGCCCATGTTCGAACTTAACCAGCCCAATACCATAAGACATATTCGTGCCAAATTTCAGGAGTCTAGCTCTATTACTTTGGACTGTATCGTGTCTTCCACAGACGGACGGACGGACGGACGGACGGACGGACGGACGGACGGACAGACGGACATCGCCAGAATGTCTTAGAATGGATCACTGATCAATAATATATATACTTTATGGGGTCCTAGACCGATATTTCGATGCGTTACACACGGAATGACAAAGTGAGTATACCCCCATACTGTGGTTGGAGGGTATAAAAACTCAATAAGGTGTTTCTTTAAGTAATAAACAAAACACAAAAAAAAAAATTAACAAAAAAATTAGCATACTCGATCAACTGGTTAATAAAGTAGAGCTCTTTTTTCAATTTAGACATATTTATAGAATAGTTTTGAAAAAAATCAAAAACAAAACATTTTGAAAAATAAGTTTTAAAGAAGAATAAGTATTAAACAATCAATTACAGAAAGGATGATCCAGAGATGGGGGTGGCGGGCAAAAAGAAGGCATAAATAAAAAACCTTCAATCTTCATTCTATAAACAAATTGATAATAAATAACGTCTGAATATTTTTTTGTAAATAAATTAAAAGATATCAAAACGTAACATATGAAGAGATAGATAGATACATTCGATTCGATAAAATACATTTTTGAAATCACAAATTATTTCAATCCCAAGAGGTAACAGAAGTAGTAGAAGGACGTATACATCACATATCAAACATTACATGTGGAATTTATGTATGTTTAGTGTTTTTTTTATAATTTTTTTTTATGTTTTATTCTTAGATAAAAATAATACACATTGGGTGTTGCGAAAAGCTAAAAATCGAAAAAAACTCTTCTAGACATATGTATTTCTCTTTAGACACTTTTTTATACATTTTTGTTTTAATTTTTTTATCGATCCGAACGTCTTCGTTTTTCATTGTCTTTCAAAAAATTTATCAAGTGCTCAAGAGTAGAGATACTACTCCCGTTGCAGATCTTGGGGGTACAAGTGAAACAAAATGAACAGAATCAACATTGATGATGATGACAAATCCAAATGCTTGGATAAATACAATATATCATTACGACGACAAAATATGTACATTCAATATGAACAGTTTTTCAAAAAAAAGTTTTTGTCAGAGTTGTAAAAGAATGAATTTTATGAAATTTGAAAATTCCATTAGAAAAGGATCAATTGAAATTGTAAATATTAATTAATATTCAAAAAAGATCAATTGGAATTCGAAAATATGATTTGAAATTCAAAATCATCGATCAAATTAAAAAAAAAAAATGCATTTGAAACTCGAAAAAAAAATAATTGATATTTGGAAAAAATTTAAATTTCATAAAAACATATAATACACAAAAATTGCCAATAAACGACTTACATTATATTTATGAACAAACTCATAAAAATTTATTAACTTTTCCATAATACTTACAAACTTTTTCATAGTATTTATGAATAAATCATAAAATGTGGAATTTAAGAAATTTTTAACATTTTTTCATAAATACTATAAAAAAGTTCAAACATTTAATGAAAAAATTCATAATTTTTTATGTATTTGTTCATAAATACTATAAATTTCGTTCATTGGCAAATATTTTTTTTCTGTGTACCATTGGTTGTGGCTGCTGACGTTTTACGTTAACAAAAAAACTCATGAGTCATTTTACGCCTCTACGACCACGCCTTCACTAAGCGACGCGCCTTAAAGAGCGGGGCCTTAAAGAACATTTATCCATACAAACCAAACATTTTTTTGGTGGGATAAAACTTTCAGCTTTAAAATTGACATCGAAAAAGATTAGGGACGTGGGGGTCCTACTCTAAATTTGTATACCCTACACCACTCTGTGGTACAGGGTATAATGAGTTTGTGCTGATGTTTGTAACTACCCGAAATATTGGTTTTAGACCCAACTTCAAGTATACGGATTGACTCAGAATCACTTTTTGAGTCGATTTAGCAATGTCCGTCTGTCCATGTAACGGGGTAATCACGATAAAGGTCGCAATTATCAACCGATTTGACTGAAAATTGAAATTTAAGCATCTTTTGGCCCAAGGACGAAGCCTATTGAAATTGGAAAATCGGTCCATGTTTTGACCTAGCCCCCATACAAACGTCCACTTTTAATTTGCCTCAAATGACTCTAACAACGGTTTTATAACATGTATTCTATCGAATTATGGCAGGTAATCGTCTTTTGTATTCACAAATTACCATGCCGAATTTTAAAGCAATCGGACCGGTTCTTCTTGTAGCCCCCATACAAACCACCTTCCCGATATTCACAAAAATCTCTCAAATTTCATGAAAATCAAAAATATTTTATTAAAATTTTGTTTGTATGTATTAAACGGGTACTTTAATAACCTTATCAAATCTGATAATTATCGGACCATTTTTGGACCCAGACCCTTAAAAAAATTTGGCACGATATTCTGTTAAAGCGGTGTATTTGCAACAAATAGATGCCTAATTCGCTAAAACTTGGTTTGTGGGTGTTTTTTACACACGCAGAGAAGGATTATGATTGCGACAACCATAATGGAGGGGCAACATAGTATGATTGATAAAATTATCATAACATGTTTGTAGCGACCATATTATGATCTACGCTGATCATAGTATGATAAAAAGTTGTATTTTTTTAAATGTTAATGATCATAGTATGATTGTCACAATCATATATATGCTCAAATGGATCAACCATACTATGTTGCCCCTCCATTCTGGGTGATTTGGTGTGCTGCAATCATGTTCCAAACATGTTTTTTCTCTGTGTGCACTTATTAAAGATTTAACAAAAGATAGATCCCATCGGTCCATGTAAGAACTTGGGACCCATTTTCCGGGAAACACCGTTGTAGGGTATTATATGTAGGCTGACCATATGTACTGATTTGATCAGTACATGTACTGATTTTTGATCACGTGTACTGATCAAAAAACGTTGCACTGATTTGTACTGATTTTTTGAAATATGTACTGATTGTACTGATTTTTGAACATTTTAACATAAAAAATAATTTTATTCGAAAATTCGATACAAAAATATGAATTTCCATAAAATTACTTAAGTCTGACAATGAGATAATTTGAATTATTTCCAAGGAGATAAGAGTTCCTGAATCAAGAGGAAAATGTATCTGAATATGAAATTATTTAGATCTGGAAAAAGAGCTCCGTATATCAGGGCTAATTTAACATGTGCTTATTAGCTGGGAAGTTTTCTAAAGAAAAATTTATCAAAACTTAAGGAAAAATGTCCTCAGAGTCTGAGGAATTTTCTTTTTCTCAAAACATGTTTTTGTTTTATTTTCTGCACTGAAGTTATTTAAAGTCAACTAAATTTTCTGCAAAATAACGAAAACAGTTTATGGCAGTAGTTTTTTAATAGTTGCTTTTAAGTGAAATCCTACTAATTGAACTCAAGTTTGTTAGTTTTCTTCTCTTCACATTTTCTCGTACCAAAAAAAGCAACAAAAAAATTGTGAAATATTGCCAAATTTAAGAGTTCATTATGAATAGAGAACAAGTAAAAAAGGTAAAACCTTGCCAAATGTATTGATACCCTCCAAAATGTAAAAAAAATTATTGGCAAAAAAACACAAAAAAAAAAATTTAAAACAAATTTTTTTGGTGAAAGAAAAATTCGGCAATTTTTTTTTTTTTTTTGTAAAAAAAATATGTTTGTACTTGTTTAAATACTATTCAGTGATCAATTCTGTTCATATGTTCCAACTAGCAGCCGAACTAAAGCATTTTATATTTTTAGGTTATATTGAATATATCAAAATTTTCGAGGTGTCCTTACATTTTCTTTCATAACTTTTGAACCGTTGAACCGATTTCGCTCAAATGCAATACCAAACTTCTCGGGAGAATTCCCAATAAATATGTTTCAGTCATATCCGTGTAGTATTTTGGTCGTGATCACCATTTCCACAGACAGTCAGACGGACATCGCTAGAATGTCTTAAAATCGATCGGGGATCATGAATATATATTTATTGAATATATACTTTATTGGGTCCCAGACCGATATTTCGATGAGTTACAAACGGAATGACAAACTTATATATACCCTCCTCTATCACTAAGTGGAGGGTATACAAATGTCAACTGAAATTCGAAAAAGATGAATTTTAATTCGAAATAGATCAATCGCACTTAGATTACAATTGATATTTTTCGAATTAAAATTGATCTTTATCGAATTACTGTTGCTCTTTTTCTAATTACAATTTATCTTTTTTGAATTGCAATTGATCTTTTACGATAAAAAAATCAATTTTAAATGGAATCTTCGAATTTCAAATGAAATTTTTGAATTACAAATAGAGTTTTCGAATTACAAGTAGAATCTTCGAATTAAAAATGAAATCTTCGAATTAAAAACGAAATCTTCAAATTCCAAATTGAAACTTTGAATTACAAATAGAATCTTCTTACAAATGTAATTTTAAAATTACAATTGGAACCTTCGAATTACAAATAAAATCTTCGAATAACAAGTAGAATCTTCAAATTGCAAATAGAACCTTCAATTTTCAAATAGAATCTTCGGTTTACAAGTATAATTTTTCAATTGCAATTAAAGTTGTGTCGTTCGTGAACGAACTAGTTCAATTGAACGACAATTGAACAACGCTTTACTGAACGATTGACCTAGCTCTTTTTATTCAGCTTTTTTAGGGCTTTTCGCTCAATTGATCATGAAATAAATTTGGTTTTCTAGTTCGATTGTTCAATTAATTTTTCAGTTTTTTCGTCTAATTCGATCATTTAGCACCAAGTACAAAAATGTATTTTTTAATTAATATTTAATTTATAATTATTCCTTATTTATTGTTTAAGATATCATCTGGTTTTTATTCAACATTTTTATATTTGTGAACGAAAACCAAAACAACAGACATGATCAAAATGATTCCACGAACAGTTGAATGAAAACAAAAAATGACCGATTGAGCTAGATGAACGAACTGTTGAATGAAAACAAAAAATGACCGATTGAACTAGATGAACGTACTAGGTCTTTTATCTGAAATGAACAAAAATTAGCAGTCACTCAATTGAACAAGTCTAATTGCAATTGATCTTTTTCGAATAACATCTATAAATGGTGTAGACTTTTAAGAACACATTCTTTAAAGTTCTGACCAAAATTTAAAACACTTTATTTTCTACACATAGACAAAAAGTGTTTTTTTTTTTAAATAAATATAGATTTTTATACTCCGAATTTGTGTGCTACTCTTTGTTGTTCAATTTGTGAACTTTTTTTTTTGCGTGAAAAACTCATCTTGGCGCGTATACTCTTTCCAAGATTTATGAGTAATGTGCTCGCACATTAAAGTGTAGGGAGAAACTCTTAAAAACTTAAGATATAAATTGTGTGCTGTATATTTTGTATATATAATTTTTTTTTTTTTTATTATTATTATTTTTTTGATGTCAGCATCCGCTTTTGTGTGTTTTTATTTTAGATTAAAAACAAAAAATTAAAAAATAAAAAAAAAAAAATGAAAATAAATTTCAATGAGATTTCCTTATTGGAGTTAAGAAGACAAATTATATTTTTCGTGTACAAAATTTCTTCGTTTTACTTACAGAAAGAGGAACTACACAATTTATTTTCATTTATTCGATATTCACAAACATTAAATTAAATTTATTTAATTGAGGGGAGGCTATCACGAAGGGGGGATTTTTCAAACAAACAAAATCACTGCAAATTGTTTATCAGAATTGGTAGAAAGAGAAAGAATGTGTATAAGAAGGGGAGAGGGAGAGAATAAGAAATAAATATAAATTTTAAATTATGTCGCGGCTTCATTCTTTGTATTTTTTTTTTCAGTTGTTAAGGGGTGGTGGTTTATTATTAACACTCCACTTTAAGATTTTGGAAAGTTTTTTATCTAACCATTAAAATTCTTTTAAAACGATGATAAACCTTTAATTAAAAATCAATATTTAGTTTTGCGGTTTAGAAAAGTTTTGTAAATTGTTTTTAAAAAAAATTTTAAACGAAATAGTAAAATTGAAACGGGTGGGTAGATTGTACATTAGGCCGTCCCGTCAAATATAAACTTTTGAGTTTCTTGTCGTAATACCTGCCTGATGGCCTCGGAATAGCTGATTGTGGGAAAATTTGTGAAAAAATTGTGCAACGGCATCTTCAGTCGGCAACCAGCAGTCATACTTTGTGGGAAAAATATTAAAAAAAAAATCCAAAATAGCGAATTTGGTCCCCTGATGCTGATTTATAAACATAAAAATTATTTTTTATCCAAAAGTTGGTAAATGTTAAGTATGTTTTCTAAAAAATATTAAAAGATATAAAAACGAGATTTTGGTCCAAAAATGCTGATCGGCAATTTTGGCCCACAGATGCTGATTATCATTTTTTTTGACCAAAAACCTGTTTTTATATTTTTTTAATCAAGGTTGGCAATCGAAACGAATAACGGTATCGATATCGGTATTGGTATCGTTTTTTTATTTATTTCGGTATCGGTATCAGTTACGGTATTTGAGTTGAATCGGTTACGGTAATACCGATACCGAAACGTCAATACCGGTACGTACCGGTATTATCGAAAAAATGCTAAAAAAATAAAAAAAAAGCTTATAAAAACTTTAAAAAAATTTGTAAAAAGAAGTAGTAAAGTTAAATTCGACTTGGACGAATCCATCAATACCCTCCACAATGCCCTTCCAAAGTAACAATTTTGATTAGAAACATTTTATTTTCAGTAAAAAACTTTTTTTAGTCATTTTTGAAAAAAAAAAATGGAAACATTTTTTTTTGAGTGTAAATTTTTTTTCGAGTGTAAGTTTTTTTTTGTTTTACTAAAAAAAATTTTTTGAGTGACAAGAATACTTTGTAAAACATTTTCCTGACTCATCAATTTTTTTAAAGCTGGTTGAACAGTTTTTTCAACAAGTGAATTTAAGGTGAAACCAATCTGAAATTTACGGTTTTCTTAATAACTTTTGAACCACTGGACCGATTTGGCTGAAATTCAATACGAACCAGGCCAGGGGAACGGCAAATATATATGCCAAGCTTCAGCATCCTCAGTATTGCTTTTCGAAAGTTAGCGTGTTTTTTTATCTTGAAAATTCACGAAAAACCGTTGCCGAAATTCAGTCATTTGCTCATAATTTTTGAAGCAGAATTTTTTTCCCATGTCTTTAGTACATAAATATAATGCCACATAGATTTCTACTTTTCTTTTTTGTTTGAGCTGAAAAGGGTCCAATAAGTTTCTATTGGGTGTCAAAATGACACCATAAAATAAATTTCCCTCCCGCATCGCGGTTAAAGTAAGAACCCCAAAAAATTACATATTTCATCTTATTTCTAGGCAACCAAGTTTTTTTGTTGGTGTTATCTGTTTGGAAAAATATTGCAAACAATTTTTTTCGCAAATTATGGGACCTTTATGGACGATTTCTACGAGTTAAGCCACTTCAAAAAATTATACTATGGTGGAAAACCTCCTGCTAGTATTTCAAATGCCTTCCCCGAAGTCCTGTAAATATCAAAAAAATCCTTGGACACCCACATCACGGATTAAATAAAAATCCCCAAAAACTATACTATACAAAAGGGTTTCAGAAAAATTTCGTGAAAATCAATAATTTTCTTTTGCTCTCGCATCGCGGTTAAAGTATGGCTTTTTTGAAATTTTTGTTTAATTCTCGATGTGGGTGCCAAAAGATTTTTTTGATTTTTATGAGACTTTTTTTCATTTACAAAAACCGAAAAATTTACAAACTTTCTATAATTTTTTTTTTTTTTAAACATGGAAAACCGTTTCAATACCGGTACGTACCCATACCGAATGAAAAGATTTTTGGATACCGGTATCCGATACCAAAACTGAGTTTCGGTATTGGTATTGGTACCGGTATTCAATTTAAAGGGGTTTGAAACGGATAACGGTATTGAAAAGGTATCGATTACCAACATTGTTTTTAATATTTTTCACATAACATACTTAACATTTTCCAACTTTTGGGACCAATTAGGATAAAAATAATTTGTTTTGTTTAAAAATCAGTATCTGTGGACCAAAATTTGTTTTTTTTTTAATTTTTGTAATATTTTTCTTTAAAGTCGCAAAAATTACTAAAAAATGACCGGATTTTGTCAAAAAATTCGGACATGAGTTTTAATCAAAAAACGTAATTTTTTTTAAATTTTTACCACTGGTTGCCGACTAAAGAAGCCCTTGCAAAATTTTTTTCACAATCAGCTATTCCATGGCTATCGTTCGGCAGGTAGTACGACACGAAATTCGAAAGTTTAGATTGACGGGACGCTCTAATGCACATACGTATGATTGCAATTTGTAATTTCATTAGAGAAACTTAAATAACATATTTTTTGCAAAATTTATAAATTTTGAGATACAAGTCTTCAGAATTGGATGCCGAATGGTATTTAGACAGATACACACACATTTTTTTTGCGAATTATTTTTTTGCGAAACTTTATATTTTTTTTATAATTATTTTTATTTAATACTTTTTTAAATAAAGTTTTTAAGGTTTTTATTTTGTACCGTATGAAAATTTTACCATCATTTTTTTGTATGGTAAAAAAGTTTTTGTTTTTGAACGTCCTAGGTCTTAATCTTCTGTGGTACAAATAAAATCGGATTAAATTAACGCTTGGCGACCGTCGATCAAAGTTTTGGATTTATGAAAATTTAAATTAAAAATAAAAAAAATAAAAATATTCCACGAGGCACATCATTATGTTTTAATATTGATGGGCTAAACACTAATATCAAAAAAAAAAAAAATAACAAGTAGAAAAGTTAAATTCGACTTGGCCGAATCTATGAATACCCCCCACAATGTCCTTTTGAAATGATAGTAAATTTTCTAACGTGAAAAAAGAACATTTTTGATTAAAAATATTTTATTTTGTGTAAAAAAACCTTTTTTTAAAGTAATTTTTGAAAACAAAAAAATAATTTACTAAATTTTTTTTGAGTGTAAAATTTTTTTTGAGTGTAAAATTTTTTTCGAGTGTATTTTTTTTTTCTTTTTAGTGTAAAAATATTTTTGAGTTACAAAAATACGTTGTAAAATATTTTTGTGACTTACCAATGTTTTTAAAACATGTTTAACAGGTTTTCAACACGTGAACTTAAGGTGAAACTGGATTGCAATACCAACCTGACCAGGTAAATGACCAACATACATGCTTAACTTTAGGAGACTCCGTATAGTTTTTCAAAAGTAAGCATGTTTTCAACAGACAGACAGACGGACGGATGGACAGACGAACGGACGGACATCGCTAGATTGTCTTGAAATCGATCGAGGATCATGAATATATATACTTTATGGATTTCATTCCTTAATTCGATTTGGCATTCTGAATGAAAATTTAGTGATTGCATTCCCCAATCACATTTTAGCGAATTGAATGAATTCATTTGATTTTTTCTGTAAGTACAGATCGAGCACGGGCTCTAATTATATTTGTTATAAGGGTTCAAGTTGAAAAAATGCAGAAGAAAAATTGAATTTCTAAAAATTATAGACATTTCTGGTATTTCCTATACCGGTTTCAAACACCCCAGTTAGTGTCATCTTCAGTAGGATTTTAAATGTCGGTTTGTCTTGTTAATGAAAACTGTTTTTTATATATGTGAATATTTATAGTTTCTACAGAATAAATTTTGACAGTTTCCAACACTACAATTCTATTTCTAGCAATCTCAACCTCACTTAATACTTTCTTTCAACTTTTTTGTCTCTTACATTATTTTGCAAGGGTTACCAACATGATCTGGAATTGCAGACACAAATGAAGGAATTTGCTTTTTCTGTTTCGGAGACGTGCCTAATGGCGACATATTTTGTCAGTAATTTTATTTGATTTTTTCTGTAAGTACAGATCGAGCACGGGCTCTAATTATATTTGTTATAAGGGTTCAAGTTGAAAAAATGCAGAAGAAAAATTGAATTTCTAAAAATTATAGACATTTCTGGTATTTCCTATACCGGTTTCAAACACCCCAGTTAGTGTCATCTTCAGTAGGATTTTAAATGTCGGTTTGTCTTGTTAATGAAAACTGTTTTTTATATATGTGAATATTTATAGTTTCTACAGAATAAATTTTGACAGTTTCCAACACTACAATTCTATTTCTAGCAATCTCAACCTCACTTAATACTTTCTTTCAACTTTTTTGTCTCTTACATTATTTTGCAAGGGTTACCAACATGATCTGGAATTGCAGACACAAATGAAGGAATTTGCTTTTTCTGTTTCGGAGACGTGCCTAATGGCGACATATTTTGTCAGTAATTTTATTTGATTTTTTCTGTAAGTACAGATCGAGCACGGGCTCTAATTATATTTGTTATAAGGGTTCAAGTTGAAAAAATGCAGAAGAAAAATTGAATTTCTAAAAATTATAGACATTTCTGGTATTTCCTATACCGGTTTCAAACACCCCAGTTAGTGTCATCTTCAGTAGGATTTTAAATGTCGGTTTGTCTTGTTAATGAAAACTGTTTTTTATATATGTGAATATTTATAGTTTCTACAGAATAAATTTTGACAGTTTCCAACACTACAATTCTATTTCTAGCAATCTCAACCTCACTTAATACTTTCTTTCAACTTTTTTGTCTCTTACATTATTTTGCAAGGGTTACCAACATGATCTGGAATTGCAGACACAAATGAAGGAATTTGCTTTTTCTGTTTCGGAGACGTGCCTAATGGCGACATATTTTGTCAGTAATTTTATTTGATTTTTTCTGTAAGTACAGATCGAGCACGGGCTCTAATTATATTTGTTATAAGGGTTCAAGTTGAAAAAATGCAGAAGAAAAATTGAATTTCTAAAAATTATAGACATTTCTGGTATTTCCTATACCGGTTTCAAACACCCCAGTTAGTGTCATCTTCAGTAGGATTTTAATTCACTTTAGACTCATTCGATTTATAAATATCGAATGCATTCGATTTATTTTTCATTCGACTTTCAAAAATCAAATGCTTTCGATTTTTTTTCATTCGACTTTTAAAAATCGAATGCATTCACTTGCGAATGCAATCGATTTTCTTTTCATTCAATTTGAAAAATCGAATGGTTTATCTATTCATTGATAAAGAACTTAAAAAACTGATTTTTTAAATAGATAGACCAAAACGGAGCCAAATTTTTGTCCATAGTATCGCCAACACTATTCACACTTATTGTCGTGTAGGCAGTTAATATGTGCATTTTTAAAATTTTCGGGAACACCGATTTTTTTGGATTCAAAATTAGAGCCCATTAAGATCATCGTATGTAAAGAGAGTCGGCGATACTATGGACCAAAATTTGGCTCCGTTTTGGTCTATCTATTTAAAAAATCAATTACATTCGCAGTGGAATGAGCAAATGAACAAGAAATCGAATGCATTCATTTTTTTCCATTTAATCGAATGAATTCCAAGGACTGCATTCGATGTTGATTTATGAAATCGAATGCATTCACTGACTATGAAATTTGAATGGATATTTTTGAGAATTCATTCGAAAATGATTTCATTCTTCGAAGCTCTGCTTTATGGGGTCCAAGACCAATATTTCGAGGTGTTACAAACGGAATGACAAACTTTTATATACCCTCTATCACTAGAGTGAAGGGTATAATAAAATCGGCCTAATGGCTTTCGAGATATCTCTACTTGAAGTTTGCAAAAAAAAATGGCGGGGTTTTCCTACGTTCAAGAAACTTTTTCAAAAAAAATCTCAAAATTTCTTTCCCTTGACCCTTTCATACAGCTTGAGGCAATCATACATTTAAACTTAATTTGAGCCAAATCTGCTCTTTTTACCCGTGGTACCCTACGATCAAAGTTTTGGATTTTTGGAAAATTTTTACCAATACATTATTTTTATTTATTTTAAGATGTTTCATACGAATATCAAAAAAAATCTGAAATTAGTCGTGAGGATTTCGAGATAATGTCATTTGAAATAAAAAACTTCCAAAAAATGGCAGTTTTTTCCTGCATTCAAGAAATTTTAAAAAACAAAAAAAAAAAATCTTGCTATACATTTTTTTATTAATTTTAATAATCTCAATACGAATATCAAAACAATTCCGAAACCAGTCGTGAGGTCTTCGAGATATTGCCATTTGAAATAAAAAATTTCCAAAAATGTCAGTTTTTTCCTGCATTCAAAAATTTTTTTAAAAACATCACAAAATTTTTTCCATTGAATGATAAAGGTCAATTGAAGTTTCGTAATAGATCAATTGATATTCGAAGATAAATAATTAAAATTCGATAAGTTTTAAGTGTAATTTTTTAAAGATCGATTGAAATTCGAAAAGAGTGAATTTTAAATCGTAAAAGAATAATTGTAATTCGCAATTAATTGTAATTCGTACACTCAAAAAAAAAAAAACTGTAATGTTAGCAAAAAAAGCTTGTAAACCTACAAGAAAATTTGCTGATTTTGAACCCACAATTTTTTTGTTAAAGTTAGCAAAAATGTTTTGCCAATAATTAGTTAACAAAATATTTTTTTTTTTAAACTTAGTTTATACACATCTGAGGACCCCATTGGGTTCGGACCCGAAAGGTCCAGACCCCGATGGGCCTAGACCTAGTTGGGTCCCTTAAAAGTCGTCATAGTTTTTGATCCAAAATTTGTGTCCGTTTCGCTCTACCTTGGTTAGTTTTTGAGATACGTGATTATAGGGGACCACTGGGGTCTTGAGAATTAAAAAACTCGATAACTTCAAAAATATTACTCGGAGAGCTTTTGACTATTTTGCGGTCTTGTTCTACGTGTTGAGAGCTACAAAAACGCTTTTGGACTTTTTGTTGTGTCGGCAATATTTACCGAGATATGAGCATTTTAAAATTTTCGGGAATGCTAACTTTTTTGGATCCAAAGTTAGGGCCCATTAGGGTCCACACATGCGAAGAGGACCGGCGATACTATGGAGATTCTAAGAACCAAAAATGGCCTCCATTTTGCTCTATCTGGCTTAGTTTCCGAGATAGCGCCATTTTAAGTTTTCTGAAAATAAAAAAAATTTACCATTTATTTTGCTAATATTAGCAAAAAATCTTGTAAAAATGTAGTCAACTCAATTTCAAATTTAGCAAAAGAAATTAGTTCAAAGTTTGTTTAAAATTGCTAATGTGCTAAATGAAGTTTACAAGAATTTTTTGCTAACATGCTAATCTCAACTAAAAATTTGCTAAAAGTTAGCTAACTAGCGTTAGCAAAAAAAATTAGTAAATCTACTAACGTATTTTTTTGAGTGTAAAAGATTAATTTAAATTCAAAAAAGATTAATTAAAATTCGTAAAATACCAATTAAAGTTTAAACAAGTAAGAGAATTATAGTTCGTCAATACCGACCATATAATACCCTACACTAGTTCATCCCAAGTCCTTAAGTACACTATTTAAAGATCTATCTTTTGTTAGATTGTTAAATAGTGTAGAAATCACTAACAAACCAAATATGAGCGAATTTTTTTTTTTTTTTTGTAATACACCGATTTAACTGAATATTGGTCAAAGTTTTTATATGGAGACTGAGTCCAAAATGGTCCAATAATAAAACAATTTAATAAGGTTATCAAAGTACACGTTAAAAATCTACCAACGAAATTTCAAATAAAAAAAAATAATATTTTATGAGTTTTGAGAATACCGGGAGTGTGGTTTGTATGGGGGCTACAGCTGGTCCCATTCCTTTAAAATTTTAAATGATGATTTGTGAATTCAAAGATAGTTTACCTGCCAAGTTTCAAAAGGATACCTATTATGAGACGGTTACAAGAGTCATTTAAGCTAAATCTAACAGATAAGTTTTTATGGGGCCTAGGTCAAAACATAGAACGTTTTTTTTTCCGTTTGTAACTCATCGAAATATCGGTCTGGGACCCCATAAAGTGTATATATTCATGATGCCCGATCGATTTTAAGTACATTCAACATAACCTAAAAATACAAAATGCTTTAATTCGGCTTCTGGTTGACATATGTGAACATAATTGAACACCAAATGGTATTTAAACAAGTACGAACATATTTTTTGACAAAAATAGAAAAAAAAATCGCGGATTTTTTTTGGAACCAAAATTTTTTTTCGCGGACATTTTTTTTCCAATTTTTTTTTTTTTCAAAAGTAATTTCCATTTAAATAAAGTTTTTTGAAATAATCT
Source organism: Pegoplata infirma (assembly GCA_963921195.1). Lineage (NCBI taxonomy): Eukaryota > Metazoa > Arthropoda > Insecta > Diptera > Anthomyiidae > Pegoplata > Pegoplata infirma. The sequence continues at coordinate 29,313,822 of OY992540.1, read as the reverse complement.
TTTTGAAATTGTGGAGGGTATCACTACATTCGGCAAGGCCGAGTTTAACTTTTTTACTTGTTTAATTTAAATAGGATTCGTCCCTGGGCTAAAAGAAGCTTTTGTTTCTAATATCAACCAAATATAACAAGTAGAAAAATTAAATTCGACTTGGTCGAATCTATGAATACCCTCCACAATGTTATCTGATAGTAATTTTCTAAAAAAAATTTAAAAAATTGCATTACAAATTTTTTATTAGAAATATATATATTATTTTGAGTCAAACTTTCTTTTAATCAATCAAATTTTCTTGAGTGTAAAATTTGTTTGACTGTCAAAATTTTTTTGAGTCTGCCATTTCATTAAACAAAAAAAATAATAATGTGTACATTTTTTTTTTGCGTGTAACATTCTTTTTTTGAGTGTAAATACTTTTTTAGTGTACAATTTCTTTGAGTAACAAATTACTTTGTAAAATATTTTTGTTGTTTTATACCTATAATGTAATACAAAAAAAAAACTATTTCACATATTTTCTTCTTTTTATATTATTATCTTCTTCTTTAAAAACCAAAAACAAATTAACATTCAATCATACACATACTTTATTTGATTTTTTCCCGTTACATACAGTAACACTCACACTAACAAAACAATAACAAATATTTACTTGTCTAACAACTAAACTGCACCCCACGACAAGAAATCAAACAACAACAAGTTTTACAAAACTGGTATTTCACCATGCTTATAAAACTTGTTTAACGAGTTTTCAACAGTTTAAGGTGAAACAAATCTGAAATTCACTGCTTTGCTTATAACTTTTGAACCACTGAACCGATTTTGCTGAAATTCAAAACCAAACAGCCTCGAGAAACGACAAATATATATGCTAAGCTTCAGCCCCCTCAGAATTGTCTTTCGAAAGTTATAGTGGTTTAAATCTTGTAAATTCTAAAAATACTCTTGCCGAAATTTACTATTTTGCTCATAACTTTTGAACCACTGGACCGATTTCGCTGGATTGCAATACCAACCTGACCCGGTAAATGGAGAATATATATGTCAAACTTCAGGAGCCTCCGTAAAGTCTTTCAAAAGTTAGCGTGTTTTCAACGGACAGACAGACAGACGGACGGACGGACATCGCTAGATCGACTTAAAATCGATCAAGGATCATGAATATATATACTTTATGGGGTCCTAGACCAATATTTCGATGTGTTACAAACGGAATGACAAACTTATATATACCCTCTATCACTAGAGTGGAGGGTATAATAATAATTACGACTTGTATCGTTTACGTGCAAGGACAGACGAACGGACATCGCTAAATCGATTTTAATAGTGATTCTAAGATGATCGGTATACTTGAAGCTGGTTCTTGGACCAATATTTCGGGTAGCTAGAAACATCAGCACAAACTCATTATACCCTGTACCATAGAGTGGTGTATGGTATAAAAAGATCAATTGTCAAAGATTCCAATTAAGATTCAAAGATTCCAATTCAAAACTCAAATTAAAAATTTAAAGATTCCAATTGAAATTTGAAGATTCTAATTTAAGAGACATATTTAAAGATCATTTAAAATTTAAAAAAAATTAATTACAAATTAATTTGTTTTTTTAACCAAATTTTACAACTTTTAAATATTTTTGAATAAACTTACCCTTGAATTTTTCTGATAATCACAAGTAACCGTTATAAATGCATTATTTCGCTCACAATTACAAAAACCATTGCAAATATCCTTAGGAGGTTCAATGATCAAATCTAAACTGACTAAATTGTTGGCATTTGCAACCGCCGATGATCTTTCTTTTTTGGAATAGAATTTCTGTGGCTGTAAACGGGTACGTAGACCATATGAGGCCATATAACCCGCTGGGTTAATAACATCGCGATGGCTAATGCCGTTGGTTTTATTGTTGCCAGTGTCGGCGGCGCTGAGTAATGAAAAGTTGTCGAGTTTTGTTAATCGGGCTACACGATGTAATAGTTTATCACCGTTAAGGGAACGAGTATAATGTATAGATGAAGATGGAGATGAAGACGACGGCAATGTTGTTGGTATTTGTTTATCACAGTTAGCTGGGGCGACTAAAGTCGCCAAGATTTGTAATGTAAAACAAAGCTGGACAATGACCCATATTGAAGATATTGTCGTTGACAATGTTTTCATATTTCTAGTTGTTGTTTTTAAGGTTTTGGTTGAATAGGAGGGTGGTGGTGGTGATCTTGGTGCGGTTGCTTTAGGACGGTTTAATTTTTTATCAATCATTTTAAATTATATTTCTCTTACTCTTTTTTTATCGTTACAAAATATTATGAAATTGTGACTAAATTTTTGAGATAAATTTAATGATTTCTTTATTTATTTTTCTTTGGTTTTAAACAAATTATATTGTTGTATTTTATTTAAAAAGTGTTTTAAAACATTTTTAAATATTTTTGTTGTTTAGGTAATTGGTGAATTTTTGTTTTAAACAATTAAATTTTGTATATAATTAACAAAAAACAAAAATAACGTAACATTTTTTTTAAATTAAAGCTTTCTCTTCAGACAAAAAACATTACGGTATTACAACAAACACTCATACACAAAATTTATTTGAAATTCATTAAGAAAATTTAACATTTTTATTGATTTTTATTAACAATTACTAACTTTTTTAATTAATTTTTAATATTTATAGAGAGTAGACATTTTTTCTGTTTAATTTTATTTATTTGATTTTTTTCTATTTTTAATAAAACGCACTTTAATTAATCATTACTCATATTTAAATTTTTTTTCAATTTATCGTTCGATCCGTTTACTGAAGTAGTCCGATCACCTCGGGTTTTAAGACAATACTAAATTAATTTTTTGTAATATCTTTCTTTAGCTGCTTATTTCATCTTTAGCTTTGACTAGTAGTTCTCTTTATTTTCTTTTCATTAAAATATCACTCTCTTTGTTTTTTTTTATGTGTTCTCTTTATCATTCTCTTATTATTGCAGGTTGTTTAAGCAACAATTTTGACTGTGTGACTTTTTATTTGTTGCTTTTGTTATTTTTACTATTGTCATCGTTGTTCTCCCTCTTATTGTGTTGTTTTGTAAAAAAAAAATATATTTTGTAAAGTATCTTATCGCCTTTAACCATTACATGAATGCAGTCAAACTTATGGATACAGAAAAACTTGAATTTTTATATTACCCAGTTGGAAATTTTTATAACAATTTTATGATTATTGCTACAATCTTTTGGTATTAGGTAGTTTTATAAATTTTTAACTTTGTTTATAATTGAAGGTTTTTTACTAAGAGAGCCGAGACTTAAAATGAAGGTATCCGGTATTGGATCTTCCAGATAAATTTTAGAAATTTCATTGACTTTTTATACCCTACACTACTTTGCGGCACAGGTTATAAAGAAATTTTGCTAATGTTCGAAATATTGATTTTAGATTAACTTTTTAGCATACCAATCGAACAGATTGTCTCTCTGCTGCGTGTCCCTCAATGAACGGTGTGTTACAGTACAGGTCGCAATCCCTATAAATATTTGGTTTGTCTGTCTGTCTTCCTGTCTGTCTGTTCCGCAATCTGGGGAAAATGAGTGAACCGATTTTCATGAAACACTTTGACGATGCTCCAAAGAGTCATGCCCTACTGTCATTGATTAACTTCACCGCTCTTCTTTGAACACGATCCAGAAAATTCTGAATATATGAAGCCCCTGCCCATATATGGAAGTTGTATTCCATCTTCGCCCGGATATAGGTGGTACAAATATTAAGGAGATCGGGAAGAGTGAAGTAGTTCTTGCACGGTTTTAAGAAACCAATACACTTGAATGCTTCTTTTGACAGTTGAAAACATATTTATTCCAACGGATTAGATTAAAGAGGCCCTATGCACTGCGATCAGAAATATCTATTGTGCATCCTAAAAAGGCTGCCCTAAATATACAGGCTTTTAATAAAGCCGATAATCCTATTTGGTAGAGAGTTCCACACGTCAGTCGAAGATATTAAGTGTCCCCCCAGATGTTGAAGTCTTTTAACAGTCAGTCTTGGGCATGTGCAAAGTATATGTTCGGCTGTCTCCTCCTCTATCTCGCAGAATCTGCACGTGTCCGTGTCAGATAGATTTTTCTTTCTAATTTGGTAACGTAGGTTACAATGACCAGTTAGGTAGGACGTAAGGATTCGAAGAACCTTTTTGTCTAAAGACAGTAATCGTTTTGATATGGTGCTGGATGGAGTTATGAATCTTTTGGTCTGCCGCTGACCAGCGCAAAAGTTTCAATGTTCTATGAACTTAGATTCACTCCATATTTTGAGTTTTTCCCTAACATGTCTCGATGGCAGACCAAAGAATGGTTCAGGGCCAATGAGTGGTCGCCTGGCAGCCTGATTTGCCAAACAGTCGGCAAGTTCGTTTCCCGTGTGACCTCCATGTCCCGGAATCCATACGAGTGTCAGGTGTTATGTCGTCCTAGTTCGTTAAGTAACTCAATACAGTTTATGACCAGTCTGGATGTCACCTCATAAGCTTTGAGAGCTTTTAGTGCAGCCTGACTGCCAGGCATTATGTATATTCCAACGGACATCACACTGAATTTTCATGCCCAGAACATCAAGAGTATCCGATTCCTCACTACAATACCACCCATAGATACAGACGACAATGTTGGTTCCATAACTCATTTATGAGTCAATATTGGATCTTGCGCACATTAATATCGACCTTATTCGCCAGACCCTACTCAGAGATTGTTAAAAGGTCCCGATTGGCCTATGATCGAATGACAAATGTTGCTTTCGTCTGCAAAAAAGTATATAGGGTTGTAAGTTTGACCAAGAAGATCATTTATAAATATAAGAAAAAGAATCTTGCGGTACCTCTGAGTTGAGTTGAAAACTATCCGATGAGACCCCATTTACAACAACACGTATACTTCGGTCTGTGAAGGCCCCCGTAGGCTAGTCGTGGGTTTGATTCCCATCAGAACCATTGGATTTATTTCGCTACAACGAGACGACGGTCATTGTTGAAATTATTAAAAATGAGTTGTAAAAAAATAGAAAGAATAAATAAAAATAATTGATCATGTGATCAAAACTATTATTATATTACTTCGGTCTCTGAGATCGAGAGAAATCATTTCCTACACCGAAATTTATAAGTTTAGATTCAAGTGCTACGTGCCATTCGATCGAACGCCTAAGATGTTTTCAAAGCAACCACCTTACTTTTACCAAATTGGTTACTGAAACGACTTCAACGTTCCGAAAGGAACGCCACCAGGTCTCCCGTAGATCGACGTTTACGAAAGCTATACTGTCGATCATTAAAAAGTGTGTTTGACTCCAGATAGTCAACAACCATACTCTCTATCACCTTCGAGAGCGTAAAACAAATTAATATCGGGCGATAGTTCACAGGGTTCGATGACGCACCCCTTTTAAGGATTAGTTGAATGTCGGCCACCTTCCAGCAAGAAGGGTAGATATCCTTATGCAATGAAAAGCTGAAAAGTTTTTTCAACGGACGGGCTAACGCCGAGGAGTACTGCTTTAGCACCAGTGCTGCTATACCATCGGGTCCCGGAGACTTATACTCCTCAAGTACCCTTTTAACTGAACGAGCTCGAAACAACATCTTAGGCATAGTTCTGTATACTCTTTAAAGGTCTGACAGTGGTTGATCGCCTTCCGACAAGAACGAATTTCTTGAGAAAGTCAGCGAACACTTGGTCATTCTTTATGAGAGTCGGGATAGAAAAATTAGCATTGTCCCTTACTCTCTTTACGAATGACCAAAAGAACTTTAGCACGAAGACGCTGGTCGTAGGAAGTTTCTCGCGTCTCAGTTCATTGAACAATTGGTTCTCGCCTTGCGCAGCATATCAGAACCGTAGTATTGGTTAATTCTGCCAATTTCTAAATGATTCCTCTCTGGATCTGACTGCAGTCCTTCAAGTCTGTTTAAACCAACACTTATCATTTGGCGACGTTACCGTCAGGGAAACAAAGTTTTCAGCTCAATTGCCGGAAAAATTCGTTGAGATTTACCCAACGAGCCTTAAAGTAAATATAAACCGAGTGTTTGGGAGCCGACCGAGGAAGGCTCTGAAGTGCCCAGTACGAAAAGGATGCAAAAATAGTGATATGATCTGAATTACCAAAAGGTCCATGTAGCTCTTCTTTGAAATTAGACTAAAAAATGTCAAACACGATTATCTTAAAAATGGAACATACTAGAACAAATTTAATTATTGATTTGGAATCAGGAGGTCCATTTTATATAAAACTAAATCCTATTTTGTGGAAGCAACGTAAGAATACTTTGCAGAGGAGCCCTAAAAAGTGATAATTATAGTGTTGTTACCAAATGGCAAAATTTGAATCAGGAGCCAAACATTCCTAAGGGTCAGTTAGATGTTTTACTAGGAGGTTTTTGGTGTCCAAAAGCTTAATCTGAATTCTATTAGAATCAGAGATTATTTTGCGAGGCCTTTTCTTAAGACTTTTTCGATGGGACAAGAGCTTAAGTCGCCACGGTGTTTGTCGTTGAAAAGCTAGGCAAGGAGTTATCTTTTGAAAATACTACTTGGTTGTGGGTTATTATTTGGAACTAGTACACCCCATTTTCAGGCTCCCGGTATTCCCGGGAATACGGTTCTGGTACCTGTTTCCCGGTTCTAAATACATTCCCGGAAATACCGGTATTCCCGGTTTGATTTTAATCAGTATTTCAGAAATATTTAGTTGTGTTTGTAAAACTAGTTAAAAATCATAAAATTATTTTTTTCTTAAATTCGTAAAAATATTTAAATGTTATTTTTCACATATTTTGTTGTTAAAAACAAAGAAAAAATTTCGATTGTACAAAAATTTACATAATGCTCATACCGGTAGTCCCGGTAATACAGTAAGAACCGGAACCGGGAATAATTCAAAAACCGGGAAACCGGTACCAATTCACGGTAATACCGAGAACTGGTAATACCAGAAATACCGGTACTACGGTACTGGACGTTGGCTCTATTTGGAACACCTCCTTTTTTAACTGGGTAAATGTGAAATTGCCCACTTAACGTTAATAAATTAATTTAACCCCCTAATATCAATGTGGGGTACTACAACTATTAATACGATTATACGGGTTGGTTGGTGAAATAGTTTTTTTTATTACATTGTTTTGTTTTTGTTTTTTCCCATTAGATTAGAGTTGTTGCATTCACATGTAAAACTGACTTGTTTTGAATGGTCTCTGGCTTCAAACAAAGTCTTTGTTTTCTAATACTCTCACATTCTCATTTAAATCAGTGTTTCTCGGTTTATGATTCTCTTAGTAATTCTCTCTCTCTCTCGGCTCCCCCTCATTCTAGGCTTAAATATGTTTTTCTACTTAATGATGACGGAAAGAAACAAAAAACAAACCACTATTGTTTGTAGTTGTTGCTTTTTTATTACAGCTGATCTTGTTTATTTTTATATTTTGTTGTGTATATTTGATGTTGTTGTTATTGTTGTTGTTATAAATTGTCTGGTTCGGTTTTGGTGTCGTTGGCTGGCAGCAGTGGTTGGTTTTGAACTCCACATACTGTGTTCGCTCGTATAATACAAAACCCCAGTCTAGCAACAACAATATACACAATAACAACAACATTAAGAATAAAAAGAAACTTGTTTTTATTAAGATTTAAATAGTTTTTTTTGCTGTTTTTGTTTGTTTGTATGTACGTTCATATATGATGATGATGTATTCTACGATGAATACGTACTATGCATGCATAAACATACTTAAACATGCACTGTGTTATATATGGATATGAATGGAGTGTATTGGTTAGGGGGAATTATTTATTCGGATTTGATTTATTGGGTCTGGTAGCTAAATTTAGGCAATTTTATATATGTAGCTTAGGTTGTAAGTGGCGGCTAACGTTTTACGTCAACACACTTAGACTCTGAGGTCCATTGTGATACCACGGGACTCTAATAGGTTACCCTACTAGTCTCTGTCGTTAAACCAATTTGAGCTTCTTATGAAACTCCTTAGATATTGAATTTTAACATTCGACAAATCAGAAAGATCGTGCAGCTCCCTAGATCCCAGTGAAGCAAGTCTCTGATTAGAAAGTTCCGAGCAATAGCAGTTGAAGTGTTCGATAGTTTCCAACTTCTCTTCATCCATTCAACCGCTCTGCGTACTTCCCTATAAGACAGTGTCCGCTAATTATAGCAACCCCAGTCGAAATCTCTCCTCTTGGAAGCGATTTACAGAAATTGTAATTTGAAGATTCTACTTGTAATTAGAAGATTCCCTTGTAATTAAAAAATTCCAATTTGAACTAAAACATTTAAATTGAAATTCGAAAATTCAAATTACAATTTGAAAATTTCAATTGCAATTCGAAGATTTCAATTGTAATTGTTTCAACATACAATCAACATTTGGTCTTGCGTGCATTAAATTTGACCCTATTCGCAAGACCCCACTCAGAGATTGTCGACAGGTCCTGATTAAGTGTGTCATTTATAATCTGCCTTTTGCCCTCAACCTCAACAGGGCTTGGCCTACGATCAAAGGAAAATGAATGACAAATGTTTCGGTCATCTGCAAAAGAGTAGATAGAATTTGAAGTTTGACTTAGAAGTCTATTAGAAAAATGAGAAAAAGGGTAGGAGAAAGTACAGAACCCTGCGGTACCCATGTTTGGAGCTGAAACTCATTTGATGAGAAACTATCTATAACAACACGTATAGATCGATCCCTGAGAAAACTCGAAATAAATCAAGAGAAGTCATTACCGACACCAAAGGCATTAGGCTTAGGTGTAAACGCACCGGGCCACACACAATAAAACGCCAAGGAAATATCCAGAGCCATCTTGCTCTCACCAAAATGGTGTATAGAACGAAAGGAGCGCCTGATGATCCCCAGTAGAAAGAGTTCTACAAAAATCATACTGTCGATCCTTACAAAGTAAGTTAGCCTCAAGACACCTAACAATTTACCATGCTCTCCATTACCTTCTACAGCACTGAGCATATTGGGCGGTAATTATCAGGGTTATTAGTCTCGAACTTTTTAGGGATTGGCTGCAATTCCAATATAAGGAAAAGACTCCTGCACGGTAAGACGCGATAAAATGTTAGCCACTGTTAGAACACTGTTTCAGCACCAGTGCTGGTATACCATCCGGCTGCGGTGACTTATTTACGTTAAGATCTGCAAGAACCCTTTTAACTGCACGTGCTCGGAAAAATATCCTGGGCAAAGTATGGGATACTCTTTCGAGTTTGGGCAGTGGTTGATTGCTTTCCGGTTAGCTTTATCAACCGTTTCAGTGAATTCTTGGTCGTCTTTTAAAAGAATCGGGATAGAAGAACTAGCATTTTCCTTGACTCTTTTAACAAACGAGCAAAAGCTCTTACTGACCCGAGGAGCAGAATAAACTTCAGCACGAGCTGTTCGTAAAGAAGCTTTTCATGACTAACAAGAGAAGTATCTTAACCCTTATGAACCGATTTGCATGAAACTTAATATATATATATAAAAGAGACAATTCTAAGATTGGGGTGTCTCGGCTTATCGGTCATGTCTGGGATTTAAGGGTTAAACAAATGGCAAATTTTTATTGTTACGCCAATTTCTGAATACTTCCTCCCTGGATCTGACTACGTTTCTGCAGGTCTGGTTAAACCAACATTTATCCTTTGGTTTAGATGAAAGGAGCTTCGATGGAATATATGACTTCATTCCAATCAATATTACGTTTTCAACCATTTGCGCCGTGGTGTCAACGTTGCCGTCGAGGAAACAAAGTTTCCAATTGAAACGCTGGAAAAAAGTCGTTAAGCTCAGCCCAACGGGCCTTCTCATATATGAAAACTGAACGCTTCGTAGCAGTTGTCGAAACGTTACGAAGATCGGAGTACGAGAAGGATGCGAAAATGGTGCAATGCGGAAATGGTGCACTTATCAACCGGTTTGGCTGAAATTTAAATGTCCCGTGTAAAAATTGATTAGATCTGGCTGATCTATTTAGATCTAATTTTAACAATTGTATCTGATCAGATCTATTATATCCGAGATTTGTCTCCATTTTCGAGATCAAAGTTGATCTGATCAGCGATTGTAACTGAACAGATCTCAAAAATGGGGACAAATTTCGGATATAAAAGATCTGATCAGATGCAATTGATATAAGATCTAAACATATCCAATCATATCTAATCGATTTTTACACGGGATTACACTTCTTTTGGCCCAAGGCAGAAGCCTATTGAAATTGAAAAAAATCGGTCCATGTTTCGACCTAACCCCCATACAAACGTCCCATTTGAATTTGGCGCAAATGACTCTAATAACCGTACTATGACAGGTAGCCTTTCAAAATTTGGCACGTAATCATATATTGTAAGCAATCTTTCCAAATTTTAAGGAGATCGGACCAGTTCTTCTTGTAGTCCCCATACAAACCACCCTTCCGAAATTCACATAAATCTCTTAAAATGTCATAAAAAATAGGAAATATTTGATTAAAATTTTGTTTGTAATTTTTAAACATGTACTGTGATAACCTAATCAAATCTGAATATAATTGGACCATTTTTGGGTTTAGTCCTAATAAACAAATTTCGCCCGATTTTTTGTTAAATCGGTCTATTGGCTACAAAAAAGCCAAGTCCACTTAAAATAGGTTTGTGCGTGTTTTCTACACTAATTAAAGATCTAACGAAAGGTAGATTCAATCGGTCCATGTTTGGACTGCGGACTCATTTATCGGAAAACACTGGTGTCGGGTATTATATGGTCGGTCTTGACCGACTATAACCTTCTCACTTGTTACACCCTCCACTCTAGTGATAGAGGGTATATATAAATTTGTCATTCCGTTTGTAACACCTCGAAATATTGGTCTAGGACCCCATAAAGTATATATATTCATGGTCCTCGAAGGATGGTATCCTCCGACACACACCCCCCAAAAACTTTCCATAAAATGTCTCTTTCCAAATTTGTTGACATCAACAAATTTCTGAAATAAAATTTTTCCCTTATCCAATATCATTATTGTGTTGAAATAACAACAAATTACAATAACAGCAATAATAACAACAACAAATAAAGCAGCACTTGTTTCCACTTGGAGTGATAATTTTTCACTTGCCCTTTTCTTAAATTTTTTTTGTTGTTGTTTTTCGTATTGTTATTTTTGCATTCGATTTAACCGATAATGGGGTGTTGGAAAAAAAACAAAAATTTCAAAACTTTCTGTGTGAAGTCTGTTTGTTAGATTGCTTATCTCGAATACGAATGTAAGTCTGTCTGTCTTTCCGTCTGGTATTTAGACAAAAAAAATTTTCATTTTTAATGTTTTATTACATCCACACAAGTTCCGCTCTCCTCTATACATAAACGAAAGTACAACAAAACTACAATTGAAGTTTTATTTTATTTTTTTGTATTTTTGTGTAAAAATGTTTGCATTCGAATCCAAAAATATCCAACATTCAAAAGTGAAAAAAAAACTGAAGGGAGATAAATTATTGTTATTGTTGTTAAGTACGTTACATTATGTCCAACATTAAGTTAATTGTATTTGAATAGTGCAGGAATAGGATGGTATGGATAGCATGGATGTGTGTATGTATTGGAACGATGAATGTAGAGTAAGTGGATGAATTTGGATGACATACAATAAATAAGTTGACGTTTAAGCAAATAATCAAGATAAAATCACAAAATCACGTCTTGTTGTCTGACAAATAAAAAAATCAGATGCACTTATGCTTATTTTTAGTCCCAATTGGAAACTTTGATCATAAGAATTACAAATTACACTTGATCTTTTTCGAATTTTTATTAATATTCGAATTTCAATTAATTTTTTACGAATTTCATTGATCTTTTTCGAATTTCAATTGATCATATTCGAATTTCAGTTGATGTTTTTCGAATTTCAATTAAACCTTTCGAAATTCACTGATCTTTATCGAATTTCAATGGGAATCTTTGAATTTCAATCGATCTTTTTTGAACTTCAATTGGTTTTTGAAAAATTAGGTTAGGTTGGATGGGCGTCCGCTATTTGGCAAATTCACTCGGATGCCATAAGGCCCATTGTGATTCCCTTAATTGTTATTTCTACTCCCCTGTGATACATAGTTCTACCGATTCCCTAAGATATTCTGCTAAAGACGTCAATGAGACACCGTTTAGGTAATCCAGGTCATTGAAACATCTTTGTCCCAAATGCTTAATGCGGTTCCTCATCAGATCCGTATATTAACATAACAAGTGCTTCACTGACTCCTCCACTTCCCCACAACTTCTACAATAGTCCCTATCAAAAATTCCCATACTCACAGCCACTTGCCCTGTTATACAGTGTTCTGTTAGTACTCCCACTAATAGGCTAACCGTTCGTTTGCCAAAAGAAAGAAGACTTTTTGCCCTATAAAGATTTGACAGTGGCCTCAGGGTTCGCAATATCCTGCACGTAGTCAGTGATATTCACCTATCAATTATTCTATTCTCTTATTTTGAGGTACTATCGCCTCTCGGAAACGTGGATCATAACATCATTTCTGCATCCTTTTAATTTTCGGAAAGTCGTTGTGCATAAAAACCAGCGACGAAGCGCTTAATTTTTTTTTCTATGAAAAGGCGCGTTTGGCTGAGCTTAACGATTTCTTTCAGCATTTCAACTGGAAACTCTGTTTTCCTGCTGTCAGATCCAGAGAGGATACGTTCAGTAATTGGCACAATGACAAAAATCCAGATATTGACACGTTAGGTTGTAGGTTAGGTTTTAAGTGGCTTCTGACGTTTTACGTCAGCACACATAGAATCCGAGGTCCATTGTGATACCACGGGTCTGTAATAGGTTTCCATACTGGTCCCTGCCATTAAACCAATTTGAGCTTCTTATAAAACTCCTGAGATATTAAATTTTAACATCCGACAAATCAGAAAGAACGTGCAGCTTGCTAGATCCCAGTGAAGCAAGTCCAGAAAGTACCGGTCAATGGCAGATGAAGTGTTCGATAGTTTCCAAATCCTCTTCATCCATACAACTTCGACAAAAGTCATTTGACGGCACATTTAACCGCTTTGCGTGCTTTCCTATAAGACAGTGTCCAGTAATTACAGCAACCACTGGAGAAATCCCTCCTCTTGGAAGCGATATCAGCTCACATGTGCGCCTCTGATTAAGAGAAGGCCAAACCTGTGGTGTTGTCTCATACCGGCGTATCCATTGGCCGATCTCTAATTAGTCTTCGTCGTGGAACAAAGCCGTAGATTTTGCTTGCAAGTTTCTAGAGGCATACCAACACATTCCAATTCTTTTGGTACCTGTACCGTAGTTTCCAGTCTTGCAAGCTCATCGGGTTTGCCCTGGGAATAATATGTGTCGTATATCAAACTGCTTGGCCATCTGATTTAAAGACGTGCGGCAGTTAAGGGCAGATCTTGGTTTCAGAAACATGGACTCCAGAGACTTGACCGCGGCTTGACTATCAGAATAGATTTTGAATGCTGTTATAGACAAGACAATGCAACTTAACCAGTCATCCACTTCCTTTATTGCCAGCATCTCTGTCTGGTAAACACTGCAATGATCTGACAATCTTCGAGCCAGACTCAATCCAAGCTCTTTCGAATAGATTCCAAAGTCCACTCGTTCGTGTAGCTTCAATCCATTTGTTTTAAAAATTTATGGAGGCTTCACTACCCGGAATGTCCCTCATCGAAGACTTCCTGGATGGTATTATAGTAATAAAGCAGCGCTCAAAAAGACTCACAGAGGAAGCGCAGTTAACATTTGTTGGTATTGTTATCTTATTCAAGATCGCGCTATTGACACAGTCGCTGCTCCTCCATTGCAGTGTGCTATTAAGTCGATTTGCCGACGTAGCCGCTTACTGCCTCTCCAATATGTCCAATGGTATCAGGTAAAGTAGGATTTCTAATGCAGCTGTAGGTGTAGTGCGAAGAGCACTAGTTATGCACATCGACGCCATTCTCTGTTTCTTCGTGATAAAGGCACAATTCCCTTTTATCTCTAAAGCAGACCACCAGGCAATGATTTCATGCAGCAGAATTGGACGCACAACTGCTGTATACATCCAATGAACAACTTTGGGCAACTTCCAATGGTTGTTTTAAAGGAATATAAATCAATCGTTGCTTGTCTCACCCGTTCTTCATTACTACGCCTGAAATTTAACTTCCTACCTAGAAAAACTCCAAGATACTAGGCTCCGTCTGAGGAGGCGATTTCAGTGCCGTCCAGAGAAATAGGATCAAAAGCGGGAATCTTATTTTTCCTTGTAAACAAGACAAGCTTGGTTTTATTTGAATTAACTCCAAGACCACAGTCTCTTGCCCATTTAGACAGATTTTTCAGAGAAGGTGCTTTCCTATATGCGACAATATGACAACCACGTGCTTCTAGAGAGAGCAGCATTGTATTCAGTACCGGGTTCCAAAAAAGTGTTGAAAGAACACCTCCCTGTGGTGTGCCTCTATTGACAAATCGAGATATAATAGACGCTACCACTTCAGACATTATACGTCTATTGGCAAGTAGATTTTTACCATTAAGAGATCAAACACTTCACTCCCAGACCAGACAAAGCCACAATTATCGAGCCTGTGATAAAATCATTAAAAGCCCCCTCTAAATCAAGAAAGGCCACTATTGTGTACTCCTTTACCGAAAGCGATCTCTCGATGGTACCAACGAGCTCATGAAGAGCTGTTTCCGTTGATCTACTCTTGCTGTATGCATGTTGCCTTGTCGAAAGCAACCTCGTGTCAATCCTTTTACGCAAATATAAGACTATCATTCGTTCCATTGTCTTTAACAAAAAAGAAGATAGACTAATCGATCTTTAACAAAAAAGAAAATAGACTAATCGATCTAAAATCCTACGGAACTGTGTGGAAATTTTTCCCAGCTTTCGAGATGATACAGACAAGGGGCTATATAATCCGACATTTCTGCAGCTTTGCCACTATCAGGTCCAGGGCTTTTATGCAGACCACTAAGGTGGCTTTTTTGCCCCTAGACTTTGCAGAAGTGCAAGACGTGACCAAGGACCTCACCCTTGGCATCAACTTAAGCACAGGGGTATTTTATCCGCAAACCTTACCATCCCGCACCCAGGGCTCTTGGATAGAGTGCAACTAAGGCTGCCTTACAGTGATGGAGGTTTATTTGTAGGAACCGCAACATCTTGTTTTTATTCCGCATTCGTTACAAGATTCAGTTTCGAAAATGCTAGAGGCATTTCCTATCAGCTTATAATCGGTCACCTGAATATCAACATCATCCGAATTCGCCTTTCCAGCCGACTCTGCCACTGGCTGTGTCCAAAATAGGCATCTGGTCACCCTTGTAGAAATTGACTCTTATATTAAAAGGCCAAATCTAGTAATGCCGTCATTCCTGGTTAAAATCAATAGTGATTCCTCATTAACCAAGATCACTGCTTGACGACGACCGCCTACATATCACCCAATCTGGCAACTTGTCAATTCTGTGTTAGATAGTCTGGATTGCATACCCCGATAATTTTAGAATAACTTCAGTGTCACTTGTAGACATCGGAATGCAACGGGATATCATGTTTGCTCACGACCTCCAGTTTGGCTCTCTCCCTCTTGGGGAGAGATATGACCCAAAAGCAACGAGTTTTACTCGCCCTTGATACCAACCTGCGTTGACAGCGTTCTGTTTGTCAGATGCGCGCATTGCCGAATGTTTTTCCTGTTCTCAAATGACTACTTTTGCCCATAATAGCGATGCCCTCTCACGTTCGGAGAGAGTCACTCCATTGCGTTGGCTTAGTTTGTTAATTAATTTTAAACAAAGCTTTCTCTAGTTGGGACTGACCTTTGATGGCTTAAGTTTCTTTTTTCTTTTGACACTAATATTGTGCTAAGCATCCTTACCATATTCAGGGCTGAACTCCAAGGTCGCTACCTTTAGACTAGTGCTAGGACCAGCACCAGTCGGTGAGGCAGAGCCTATAATTAAACCTACACACAGAAAAAAAGTTTCCAATCGAATTTATCAGTTGTATCAACTCAAAATTCGGTTGCTGCCACTAATTTTGGCTTTGACAACCAAATTTTTTAGTTGCCCCAATTAAAAGAAAGTTATGACCGCCGAAAATGAGTTGTGACTAACGATATTCAACTGTGACGACCTATATACAAAAGCTTCAACCGATTTTTTGTTGCAATAACTGACTTTCAGTTGGAAATCGTTAAATTCGTTTTCTGTGTGTATACAAAAACCTATTACGAACGATTTTAATAATCCAATTAATAGCACGGAGCCAACAGCTGGGGATCATACATTAGACACTTTTTGAATCCCCAATCGACTTTTAGACGATCTACACTCTAATCAAAATTTGTTGAAATTTACCCAATTTATAGTAGGAAACTGGACTCCTACTATAAATTGGGTAATTTTACTCTGAATGTGTAAATTGAATAAATTGACCACTTGTGGTCAATTTAAATAAAAAAGAGGTGAATAAAATATAACAAAAAAAAAAAAAAAAATGCGGCGCCAGCCAGCATCGAACTCGCCACCTTCTGATTTGAAAGTACACTTCTTAACCACTACGCTACGGAAGCTTATACTTTTATCTGGCGTTTTAGTTATTTAACATGTGTGGATGTATGTAGTTCGACAATTTTATTTACGCATTTGTGTGTAAAATATTTGAATTAACGGATAATATTTTTAATTTGCTGTGTTTAATTGGTTTGAATTTATTATACGCATTTAGTGTTTATATTAACACATAATACGTGCTATTCAACAAAAATTTACCCAATTTATAATAGTAAGTTTACATGGGTTTTTTAGAGTGTAGTGATGCCGGCCAGTCTGTCTGTTAATAACAAGTTAACTTTAGAAAGACTACATGGATGCTTCTAAAACTTGGCATATATATTTGTAATTTTTCTGGTCAGGTTGGTATTAAATTTCAGCGAGATCGGTTTAGTTGTTCAGAAGTTATGAGCAAACCATTTATTTCGGATTGGTTTCACCATTATTTTACAAATGAAAATATTTCCGAATTTCCAACTGGGCAGTACATACTATAAGTATCTTAATCAGATTTTGAAAAAAAAAATATTAACTACAAACATACATCAATTACAATAAAAAATTAAAAAAAAAAATATTGTCATTCATTGATTTGAGTTCATAATTTTTCTTTAGAATTCTTCAACAGTGTGCTTTTCTTCCACTTGTTTTCTTAATTCTAGTATCTGGAATCTTTGATTTCTT
The DNA here is from genome assembly GCA_963921195.1 of Pegoplata infirma. Taxonomy (NCBI): domain Eukaryota; kingdom Metazoa; phylum Arthropoda; class Insecta; order Diptera; family Anthomyiidae; genus Pegoplata; species Pegoplata infirma. The sequence goes on along the minus strand of OY992540.1, from coordinate 29,296,505 downwards.
GTTTGTTCATTGACGCGTCGAACGCGTTTATTGAATCTATTGTCTTGTGAGTTTTCCAGGGGTATAATTTTCAAAGTATCAGTAAGAAATTGTTTATGAAAACTGGTTAGAATATCTATAGAATATCTACTATTTGTATTCTTTGTTAAACTTTTGTTAGTTCAAAGTTATGCCGGCTTTTTGGAATTTGTTATTATTTATCTTTTACTCTTTTTACGCTTTAATAATTGATTGATATTATTTGTGTTGGTTATTAGATCATGTGTATGAACGGCGGATGGCAGTGATCTTGATTGGAGCATTTAATATTTGTTCCGGATGTGGAATTAATTTTATATTGAACTTTGTTCATTAACCTCATGTATTGTAGTGCAACTAAAAAAGAGAGATATTGATTTCAAATCGACACAGGAGATAAAATGCTACTGAAGAAATTAGACATGGAAAGATTTTTATAATTATGAAATTTATTAGTTCTGGATGAAAGTTTTTAGGGTTCTCACATTTGAAATTCTGAAGTAGAAGATATATGTAGGTATGTACATTGAAATTTTCTACTTCTGTTTGTTTTTTCACGGATAATTTTTGTTTTATATTGCCTCCGGAAATCGCATTAACTCTTTTTATACCCTCCAAACTACAGTATGGGGGTATACTCACTTTGTCATTCAGTGTGTAACGCATCAAAATATCGGTCTCGGACCCCATAAAGTATATATATTTATGATCAGTGATCGATTCTAAGACATTCTAAAGATGTCCGTCCGCCCGCCCGTCCGTCCGTCTGTAGTTAACACGATGCAGTCCAAAATAAAAGAGCTAGACTCCCGAAATTTGGCATGAATATGTCTTATCTTGCAGGTTAAGTTCGTAAATGAGCTAAATCGGACCAGGGGGAAAAAAGTTCCCCCTTGAAGAACTAAACCAACCTCTGAAAAATACCATTTTTATACTATCCAACTACAGTATGGGGGTATACTCACTTTGTCATTCCGTGTGTAACGCATCAAAATATCGACACAGACTAATACACCCTCGACATAAGTGACAGGTGTCAAAAAAGTATTCTTTAAGAAAAATGGATGCCAGATCGGTTTTTGTTGTTTCACTCACTCCTAAGTCGTAGAAAGTTTTGCCATGTTAACGTAAAACGGACTAAAAACCGCTGTGTTTTCTCCTAAAATCGCTTAGTTTTTCCCAATTTTTTTCTTATAAAACTCTACTGTCGAGTCTGTATATAGTCTGTGATATCGGTCTAGGACCCCAAAAAGTACATATGGGGTATTCCATGTCAAATCGGACACTTTGAAATTTTTTTTTTTAGATTTTCCCAATTTGTTAAGAGATTTTAGTACCCTTCGAAAACTCCTTCGTGGTAAATTTTCAGATTTTTTTGTTAACTCGTTCAAAAGATATCGAATTTTTAAAAATTGGTAGTTTGTTTCTTTACTCAAACTTCTTTTACTCATAACTTCTTCAATAATGCTACAAATTTCAATTTTTTTTTTCAAAATTTTTGTTTTTTTACGTACTTTAAAAAAAAAATCCCAAAAAATTCTTAAAAGCGCTCTAGTATGCGATTTTTAAGTTTTAACATTTAAATCTCATTTTTGAAAATGTTTGTACTCTTCGATTTTTTTGAAATTTTTTTGTGTAAAACTTCTATCAATTCTACAAATTTTTTGCCCAGGAGGATCAAGGGATAACGATTATTACTACTTTTTAAAATTTTTTGAAAAAATTTTATTGTAATTTTCCAATCTTAAAATCATTTCTACTGCTCCAATGGTGCGTCATAGAGGGGTCCTTTATAAGACCGACCCCCATTAATTTTTACGTCTTAACATTTCCTTGGAACAAACTAATACCCTATCTCCAATTTCTAAGGTGGCTCCCACACAAAACGACATTTTTTAAAATATGCTCCAACCGCTCTAACTGCCCCAATAGTGCCCTTAGAGCAACAAAATGTATGACCGACCCACAATATTTTTTTAGTCCAAACATTTTCTCTGAACACACCTACCCTCTATCTTTAACTGTTAAGGCGGTCCCCATACAATTTTTTTTATTTTTTGTAAATTTGTTTTATTTAATCAGCTTCTACCGGTCCAATGGTGCGTCCGAGAGGGGTCATTTGTGAGACCGATCCCCATTTATTTTTACCCTACAAAATTTTTGAAAAAAAAATTTGTCCAATGGTGCGTCCGAGAGGGGTCATTAGTGAGACCGACCCCCATTTATTTTTATCCTACAACATTTTGAAAAAAAAAATTTTAATTTTGGACCATTACACTGTACAACACAAAAAAAATTACAAGGTCAGACCAAAAAATTTTGATAGAAGAGACAAAAAAAAAATACATGTGTATCGGCGTTTTGAAAGTTTACATCTGGGTTTCATTTTAGGGGGAGGTGTAGTTTCCCCCAAATGCAGATGTTGTATTGTCAATCGTCATTGAATATCGAGTGAAGCTTACGTTTAAAGAATATGGTGTTTTAAGCAAATTTATGTAAAATGTTACGGAGAACATTTTTGTGGAATATGTTAACCCTCTAACTCCTCAAGATAAGGGTATTTTTTGTCCTTCTTTTCAAAAAGAGCAAAAAACACCATTAAAACAGGTATTTAAGGGGTTTGAATGTTCCGCAAAAATATCCGCCGTGAAATTTTACTATAAGTCCCTGAATACACCAAAACGGAAAACTTAACAAGAAAGTCAGAAATAAAACACAACAAAAGAGAGCTTAGGGTTAATTTCGCATTTATTAAGAAAATCGAGTTAAGCTTACGTTTAAAGTGTATGGTGTGTAAAGCAATTTTATGTAAAATGTTACGAAGAACATTTTTGTAGAATATGTTAACCCTCTAGCTCCTCAAGGTAAGGGTCTTTTTGTCCTTCTTTTGAAAAAGAGCAAAAACACCATTAAAACAGCTATTTAAGGGGTTAAAATGGTCCGCAAAAATATTTGCCGTAAAAGGGACTTATAGTAAAATTTCACGGCGAATATTTTTGCGGAACATTTTAACCCGTAAAATCCCTGTTTTAGTGGCGTTCTCTGCTCATTTTTAAAAGAAGGACAAAAAAGACCCTTATCTTGAGGAGTTAGAGGGTTAACATATTCTATGAAAATGTTCTCCGTAACATTTTACATAAATTTACTAAACACACCATATACTTTAAACGTAAGCTTTAGAGTCCCCGCACAACAATGTCGGAGCGGTTGACGGTTTCGGTCACGAGAGAGTATAGGCGCAAAACAAAGGCGGCAGCGGGAAATTCAGTCAAGCATTGATATTTACGTTTTTTTTTCACTTTTCACTATTTTTAATTTAAGTTTACTGTTTTTGTTATTATCAATTTGATTTTCTTATATTAATTCGTTTTTTTTTTTGTGTTATTTTTAGAATTTTAAATATTTTTTTTTAGAGATCACATTTTTTTGTTTACTTTATCGAAAATAATCGAAATATTTATAAAATTCTGGCAACATTTTCATATCAAAAATTGAAAGAGAGAGAGAAACCGACATAAAAATAAAATTAATTTTATTCAAGCGGTTTTCGGCCGAGCGTTTTTTCTTGCCAAAATTGTATGAAAAAAACGTCACCGACATTGTTCTGCGGGGACTCTTACTCGATTTTCTTAATAAATGCGAAATTAACCCTAAGATCTCTTTTGTTGTGTCTTATTTCTGACCTTCTGGTTGAGTTTTCCGTTTTGGTGTATTCAAGGACTTATAGTAAAATTTTACGGCGAATATTTTTTCGGAACATTCAAACCCCTTAAATCCCTTTTTTAATGGTGTTTTTTTGCTCTTTTTGAAAAGAAGGACAAAAACGACCCTTATCGTGAGGAGCTAGAGGGTTAATATATTCCACAAAAATGTTCTCCGTAACATTTTATATAAATTTGCTGAACACACCATATACTTTAAACGTAAGCTTCACTCGATATTCAATGACGATTGACAATACAACATCTGCATTTGGGGGAAACTTTACCTCCCCCTAAAATGAAACCCAGATGTAAACTTTCAAAACGCCTATACACGTGTATTTTTTTTTTGTCTATTCTATCAAAATTTTTTGGTCTGACCTTGTAATTTTGGAAAAAAATTGATTTTGTTGTGCAGTGTTATTGAAGAAGTTATGAGTAGGGATGAGATTTCCATGCAAATGCATGTTTTTTGTCGATAGTCTAAAAACGATGTTGAAAATGAAATCGATTTGTTTTTGCATGTTTTGTCATATTTTGGTTAAAATGCTAATTTTTGCATATTTCGGTTTTAAGTGCATATATTGTGCATATTCCCAACTTTTATGTGCATATTTTTGCATATTTTGATATAAATCAGCAAAAACACAAATTAAAATTTATTTGTTTCAAAAAATATTTATTATGAAAAGAAGAAAATTTATTTTTTTCTTTTTAATTTTTTTATAGATTGTCATTATTTCAAAAAAATCCTGGTTATATAAAGTTTTTAATGTTACTATTTAAGCCCGGTGTTATTTTTTGCTTTTTTAAGAAGTTTTTCGAATGAAACAAGACTTTTGAGCTAAAACACCTCAATTCAACCGAGGAGTTGACCGCACCCCCTCCAAATTTAATGAAATTTAGTATTGGGGTTTACTTTAACAAAAAAGAGATTTTTCCAATTTTTCAGGTTTCTGGTCATTCCAGTATTCGAGATATGCGGTGTTGAAAATTAACAAAATTGTATATATTTGAAAAAAGTGTTCTGAGATAAATAAAGATAACTCGAAAAGTAATAACAACACAGGCCTCAGTCAGGTTGCAAATAATAGGTAATGAGACAGCCTTTAAAATGGCGTTCCCCAAGTTTTTTTTTGAAAAAGGTCAAAGGTCATTGGTTTTAACCTTAATTTTTGGAGAGCTATATCTCAAAAAATGATATTTTTAAAATTTTGAAAAAAATATATGTTGTTAAGAATCACCTATACTACCTAAGTTTAAATTTTCAGGATGGAGACTTCATTGGAACTTTTTATATTAATAGAAACATTGTGACAGGAAAGAAAAGACGGTGTAATTTCTATTAGAAAAAAAAAAAATTTTTTGTCTTTGAAATTCTGGTACCAAAATTCATTTTTCTGAATGTTTTTGACGTGCTGAGTCCAAATATGGACTGGCCTATCGCTATTACTTTTCAAGATATATGCACCTAAATGTTCAAAAAAACACAGCAATAGCATTTTAGCAATTTTTACACATTTATGTGCAGATATCTCGAAAACTAATTGCGATAGGCCAGTTCAAAGGTCATATTTGGACTCAGCACGTCAAAAACATTCAGGAAAGTGAATGGTACTAGAATCTCAAAGACAAAAAAAAAAATTTTTTTTGTAAGGGAAAATACACCGCTTTTTCTTTCCTGTCATTATGTTTCTATTAATATTAAAAGTTCCAATGAAGTCTCCATCCTGAAAATTTAAACTTAGGTAGTATAGGTGATTCTTAACAACATATATTTTTCCAAAATTTTAAAAATATCGTTTTTTGAGATATAGCTCTCCAAAAATTAAGGTTAAAACCAATGACCTTTGACCTTTTTCAAAAAAAATCTTGGGGAACGCCATTTTAAAGGCTGTCTCATTACCTATTATTTGCGACCTGACTGAGGCCTGTAATGTTATTACTTTTCGAGTTATCTTTATTTTTCTCAGAACACTTTTGTCAAATATATACGATTTTGCCAATTTTCAAGACCCCATATCTCGGGAAGAAAAACTACCAGAAGTCCAAAATTTTGGCACTATGATTTTTTTGTAAGGGCCCAACTATATTCCAAGTTTCATCAAATTCGAAAGGGGTAAGGTCAAAAATTCTACTTTTTTCGGTTGAATTGAGGTGTTTTAACTCTTTTGTTGCTCACATTTTATTTTTTAGTGCATATTTTTAGGTTTTTTAGTGCATGTTTTGAATTTTTTAGTGCATATTTTAAGCGCATATTTTCGTTTTTTTAGTGCATGAAAATCTCATCCCTAGTTATCAGTAAAAGAAATTTCAGTAAAGGAACAAACTACCAATTTTTAAAAATTCGATATCTTTTGAACGGGTCATCAAAAAAATCTGAAAATTTACCACGAAGGAGTTTTCGAAGGGTACTAAAAGCTGTAAGCAAATTGGGGAAATCTAAAAAAAAAAATTTTTAAAGTGTCCGATTTGACATGAAATGCCCCATATGTATAAGTTTGTCATTCCGTTTGGGGTCTAGGACCCCATAAAGTATATATATTCATTATCCTCAATCGATTTTAAGACGATCTGGCGATGTCCGTCCGTCCGTCTGTCCGTCTGTCAGTTGAAAACACGCTAACTTTTGAAAGACTTTACGTAGGCTCCTGAAGTTTGGCAAATATGTTGGGCATTTACCTGGTCAGGTTGGTATTGTAATCCAGCGAAATCGGTCCAGTGGTTCAAAAGTTATGAGCAAAAGAGTAAATTTCGGCAAAGGTGTTTCGCGAATTTACGAGATAAAAAACACGATAACTTTCGAAAGACAATAATAAGACTGCTGAAGCTTGACATGTATCTTTACCGTTCCCCAGGTCTGTTTGGTATTAATAAAACCCTGAATTTCAGATTAGTTTCATCTTAAATGCCACGTGTTTAACAAGTTTTAAAAGCATTGGTGGTAACTTAACAATGCTTTTCAAACTTGTTCAGTTTTAAAGCAATGCTTTTTAAACTTGTTTAGTTTTAAAAGCATTAGTAACTTAAAAATTACACTCGAAAAAAATTTTACACTCGAAAAAAATTTTACACTCAAAAAAAATTATTTTTTTTTACAAAAATGGAAATAGTTTGTGTACATACGTACGTGCATTCACTCAGATATATTTTTACAGTAAAAAAACATTACATTCGAAAAAAATGTTACACTCAAAAAAGAAATTAGTAATTTTCTTTTTTTTTAAATGACAAAAAAATAATTTTTTACTTAAAATAAAATATTTCTAATGAAAATTGTTAATTTTTTCACGTTAAAAAATGTACTATCCTTTAAAAAATGCATTGTGGAGGGTATTCATAGATTCGGCCAAGTCGAATTTAACTTTTCTACTTGTTTTCGGTGCGCTCCTCTTTGTGGGCGTGGATTAAACAAAATTGTTGAAATAATGATAAACTTGTATTTCTTTAGTGCAAAAAGCATAAGAATGAATTTTCAAACATATATTTCGAGAGGAAATTTGCCCCCCCCCCCACAATTAGGACTATCGAATCCCTCCACAAAAACAATAAGAAAACACCCCTGCAATTTATTTTTTTATTTTTTTGCATGTTGGAGGGTATAAATGATTCGGCACTGCCGAATTTAACACTCTTATTTTTTTCAAATTGATCTTTTTCGAACTTTAATTGTTGTTTGTCAAATATTGAAAAATAATTTTCGGATTTAAGTGATTCATTTTTGAATTTTAATTGATCTTTTACAAGTTCCTAATAATATTTTTCGAATTTCGTAAAAGATCAATAAAAATTTAAAAAAAAAATGTATTGCAGTCTCATTTTCAATTAAATCGTTGTTGTATTAACAAATAATTTAATTGTATTTACAAATTGGGTTTTTCAATAAAATATGAACTATTTCCGTTGTCAATAATATTAAATTGTTTGTTAATACAACAAATTTTTCAGTGTTACTATTTAACTAATTTCAATAATTCAAACGTCTCAATTTAATTACTATTTAAATAAAATTTCTCAAATATCATCTAAAGAATAATAAATATTTGTTTATTTTTTTTTCTTAAACGCTTCATTTAGAATAAATATTTATATCAGTAGAAATATAAAGAACTGCTTTTATAAATAATATTTTTTTTATTTACTTACTTTATTTGCAGTTTTCAAAGTTAATGACATTTTGTAAATGTATGTATTTCGAAATGCTAGCTAGACACAGAAATGGAAACATTTTTATTTTTCATAATCAGTTGTATTGAAATTTACATGATAATTATAATATAGCAACTAATAACTTTACAAAAGACTATTTTAGCATATAAACTTTTGTTCATTGTTTTGTAATGGACGGTCCGGTACCAATGTTTGCGGCCGGCCATAACAAATAAACTTAAACATTAGAGTGATTGTAGGAATTCATTAGTTTGATGTACATAAATCTATGCATAATAGTAGGGGTGTTCATTTTATTTTAACAATGAACTAAATTGGATAAGATCTGGACTGATCTGCTTATATCTAATTATATATAACTGCTTTTAATCAGATTTCTTATGCCTCAAGATCTGATTTATGCAACCTATAAATCTAGATAGATAGATCTGAAAATTTGGTTCCCAATTTTCAGATAAAACACTCAAAATATAAAACAGATCTGATCAGACATAATAATTTCTCTCTTATGTCTAGCGATCTGAATTATACAACCGTTAAATCTAGATAGATAGATCTGTAAATTGAAAACCAAATCTATACTAATATACTAATTACTAATAATATTATAAAGAGGTAATGTTTGTATGTTTTTTTGTTTGTTTGTAGAAAGTAATCTCCGAAACTACTCATCCGATTTCAAAAAAGTTTTCAGCAATATTTAGAGTGTTCTTCCCGGACGGACATAGGCTAGGTTTCATCGACCACGCCCACTTCTACGCCCACTTCTACGCCCACTTCTACGCCCACTTCTGCTCCCACTTCTACGCCCATTTTTTGACAAAAAACGTAAAATTTAAAAATCTTCAAAACTACTAAACCGATTTCAAATTTTTTTTTAAATTGGAATGGTCCTTCATGATGGACATATGCTGGGTTTCATCGACCACCCCCACTTCTACGCCCACTTTTGACAAAAAACTTAAAATTTAAATATCTTTGCAACTACTAATCCGATTTAAAAAATGCTTTTACCAATATTTAGAGTGCTCCTCTAAAGTGGACATAGTGTAGGATTTTTCGACCACGCCCACTTCAACGCACACTTTTGGCAAACAACTTAAAATTTAAATATCTATGAGGCTACTCATCCGATTTCAAACATTTTTTCACCAATATTTAGAGTGTTCCTCCAGGGTGGACATAGGCTAGGAATCATCGACCACGCCACTTCTTCGCCTACTTTTTGGCTAAAAAACCTAAAATTTAAAAATCTCCTAAATTACTCATACTATTTCCAAAATTTTCCCACCAATGCTTAGTATGGTTCTTTAGTGTGGAAATATGCTGAGTTTCATTGACCACGCCAATTTATACGCCCACTTTTGGCACGAAAAACGTAAAATTTAAATATAATGAATCTACTCATCCGATTTAGAAAATTTTATCACCAATATACATTTAGAATGGTCCTTTAGGGTGGACATGGGCTAGCTTTCATCAACCACACCCTTTCTACGCCCAGTTTTGGTTAAAAAAAAACGTAAAATTTCAAAATCTCCGAAACTACTAATTCGGTTTAAAAACTTTTTTTTCTCCAATATTACGAATGGTCCTAGGGTTCATCGACGTAAAACTTTAAAATAGACGAAACCTTTTATGATGTTTCAAAAATGATTTCACTAATATTTATAAATCTCCTTCAGGGTGAGTTAGGGTATGTTTCATTGACCGCACCCATTTAAAAGATCACTTTGGTTCCGAAATTTCGAAAATTCCGATTTTAATGGAGCAAATAGTTGCAAAGAAGTGAACTTTGTAACATTTTCTATCTCCTGAAATAAATATTGGTCATAGAAACTTGAAATTTGGGATCCTCCCAAAAAATCATTATTTCTTCAACGCATGTTATGGAACGCAATGAATTGGAATTCAATGAATTGAAACGAATAGAACAGGAACCGAAATGGAATAGAACGGGGAACGAAATGGAATGATACGGGGAATGAAAGTATTTCAATAATAACAATATAAGAGCTCGAAAATGTTCAAGAAATTGTTTTACCGGAACGAACATGATTCCGGGCTAAACGGGGCTGTTTGAATTTTATTGTTTGTTTTAAATAGTTTTTATTTAAGACTTCAACGATAAAAAATTAATAAAATAAAGATTCTGCAGGGGACAGTTTTAGAAATGGGGAATTAAATCCTGATGCTTCTTTAATTCCGTATTTATTATTACTGGTGACAAAGTTCCGGGCGGGCCTGCTAGTTTCGATATAAAACAGAAATCATAAAACACTCAAAATATACAAGAGATCTGATCAGATATAATAATTTATAGTATTTGGTTTTTTTTGTAAGTACAGATCGAGCGCGGGCTCTAATTATATTTTTTATAAGGGTTCAAGTTGAAAAAATGCGGAAGAAAAATTTAATTTCTAAAAATTATAGACATTTCTGGTATTTCCCATACCGGTTTCAAACACCCCAGTTTGTGTTATCATCAGTAGGATTTTTAATGTCGGCTTGTCTTGTTTATGTATGTGAATATTTATAGTTTCTACATAATAAATTTTGACAGTTTCCAACACTACACTCAAAATAAATTCTCTGTCCAATCAGCAGAAAAATCTGCTGAAAATACACCCATTTTGAGCCATATGAGAAATCTGCTGATTTTAGCAGACAAGGTTTGCTAAATATCTGTCATAAGAGGTGAATAAATATAACAAGAAAAAAAAAACATACGCCGCCAGCCAGCATCGAACTCGCCACCTTCCGATTTGAAAGTACACTTCTTAACCACTACGCTACGGAAGCTTATACTTTTATCTGGCGTTTTAGTTATTAAACATGTGTGTTGTTCGACAGCAGAGAAATCTGATTTTAGCAGAAATATCTGCTGATTTTAGCAGAAAAATCTGCTGATTTTAGCAGAACAATCTGCTGATTTGAGCAGAATAATCTGCTGATTTCAGCAGAACAATCTGCTGATTTCAGCAGAGCAATCTGCTGATTTCAGTAGAACAATCTGTTCTGTTTTTTTTTTTATATAAAAAAATTTCTTGAAAAAATAATGAAATTCAGCAAACCAAATCAGTATAAACATAGTAAAATGTCTGTTATTTTCTTTAACTGAATGACAGAGATTTTAGTAAAAATATCCTTCTCAGCAGAACAATCTGCTAAAAGATTGCTAATTCAAATTGAAAGTTGTTTTACAGATTTTTTGACAGAGTTTTTCTTTTGAGTGTACAAATCTATTTCTATCAATCTCAACCTCACTTCATACTTTCTTTCAACTTTTTTGTCTCTTACATCTCTTGCTTCGCAAAGCTTTATAGTAATTAATGAACAGATATTATCCATTTTAAATCCAAAAAAGTTTACATTTTCGAAAAAAAAAATATTTTTTTATATAATATCTGATTTTATCTGAAATTTCTTCACTTTACTAGGGGGTCTTTTAAATTCTATCTCCCAAACTTTTTCTTACTTCCCCCTTTAATAAATCCCCCTATTAAATATCTATAATTATAAGTTCATACAAAAAAAAAGCAAAAACTGAACTTAAACTGAAAATAATAAATGCGGATGCATTATCATCATAAAGTCAGTCATAATAGATAATTTTTTGTTGGTACTTGTTTTCGAAAGAGTTTTTAATACTAGTAATTTACGTATTTTTTTTTTGTTTAGTGATTCAGCCAATCAATCACAATGATGATGAGTTACTGTTGTAATTATCAATTGTATTATCATTAAAAGTTTTACTTTAAATGAAAAATTATATATTTATTGATACACTTAAGTGCGTATGATACTTGCTTGTTTCAAGTTACTTGTTGCTGCATTTATTAGGGTTTTTCTATAAAAATTTCGATAACTTAAACCAAAAATTTTGAATTTATCGAAATTCCCATAGAAAAACCCTAATAAATGCAGCAACAAGTAACTTGAAACAAGCAAGTATCATAAAGGCATTAAAGACAATTAATTATAAGCATATTGACATTTTCATGCAGTTTTGGATTTATATTCAAAACTCCTTCATGGCGAGCTTGAGCCAATGCTGAATAAAAGGACCAGCCGAAAAGGGACCAGCCGAGAAACGGTCCTAGAGTTGTACTTTTACATGAAAGGAACATGCCACTTTAACATGACATGATCCTAGGACGGGGTTTTTTAACACCTTGTGATATGTCACAGAACTTGTCACGATCTGGTCTTTCAGATAAATTAACACTCTTTTCTCTTAAATATTCATTTTGTACCAGTTCTGTGACCAGTCCGCGTTTAACCAATAAAAGGATAGGTATATGTCAGATCAAGAGGGCCAGTAGGACCATTAAATCTCCAGCAGGGTAGCAACATTTTTGTTTCTGATTATAAATTACCGTATTTTAAGTTAAAATTGCCAAACTCACACTCAGAGAAGAGATAAACCACAATTTAAGACCGTCATATTACTTATGATTGAAAATTGTATCATAATATGTTGAGCAATCATAAAATGTTTGTTTAAGAGCGGCAAATTATGATTGAAAACTTACCATAATATGTTTAGCAATCATAAAATGTTTGTTTTAATCATACTATGGTCCTAACATGATTGTTGCAATAATGTTATGGTTGTTTTAAACAAGTTATTATAAAATTTTCAATCATAATATGACGCTCTTTAATTATGGTTGCCACAATCATATCCTTCTCTACGTGCACATATCCAATAAGCTTCAAATTTTTAATTGCTTTTATTTAAATTTTCTTGTGTGTATAAATATATTGTCATTTACACCCTTTCGTATTTGAATTCAGAAAATACAGAAAAACCAGTTAAAGTTTAGAAAATGATAAATAATATTCAGAAGGTTTTCTTGTAAAAATATATTATATTTGGTCTGATCTGCTAAGAGCTATTAAATCAATCAAGCTATATTGGGGTTGAAAAATGTTCGGAAAATCCAAAAAATCCTTCTGATAAGCTAAAGATCTCAATAAGTTATAATTTTTTTCTTTATTCAAGGTAACCAAATTCTTTATAACCAACACAACTTTGTGGTACAGGGTATTATTTTTATATATATCGTCCATTCCACGTGACATTTTATAAAATCTGGACGAGGATCTTCTGATTTTTGTTGTATTTTGCACACAGATTCTCTACGTAGCCATTTAAGATTTAATTCATCAAATCGAAAATATTCAAAAAACTCGCGGTGTTATTCGCGATTTTTGTTTAGCACACGATCCATTGTAAGGAGGAAATTTTTTTGTAGCAATAATCCTCAAGTGTTCAAATATGCTTATTAAAAAAAGTTAAATGGGGTAAAAGTTTCCCAAAATGCACTTTAAAACTGCATTTGCATATAAAATGCACTTTTGCTTTACCATTGTTCTCGGCCACCATACTACCGCCGCATACGTCACAATGGGCCTAATTACTGCTATGTACATCCAATGGACATTAGCAGGTCTTTGACCCCATGTCTTTTCAAAAGCTCGCCAACACTGCCAAAAAATCCGAAATGTCCGTAAAACTTTTTCTTAACTTCTGTGGGCAGTTGAAGAGTTATGCCCTTCAACATAGGAAGCTGGTTCTTGGCGTGAACAACACGAGTGTTGCCTTTTTCAGATTGACAAACAATCCATGTCGATTGTACCAGTTGTTCATCAACTCAATAACGGTCTGCATTTTCCTGCATACCAAGTTAAGCGACTTTTCGGATACTAAAGCGCACACATCGTCAACGTATCATACAGGCATACTCCTAGATCTTGGCTGTACTCCTAGATCTTGTATTTCAACCAAGAGTGAGTTTACCACAAAACACTACAGCAAAGGAGAGAGGATACCCCCTTGACAAGATCGTGAAGTGCCGACTCACAAGATCTACCACTCTGATACGCGCGTTGCTGACTATTTAGGGAGCATTTGATTAATGATACTGACCTAATGAATTTCTCAACCATTCGTTGAAGACATTCTAGTAGAAAGGATGATAAACTAATTGGTCTACAACTTGTTGCCAAGGTGTAGCCCTCCTTTCTAGGTTAGGGAATAAAAACAACCTTGACATCGCACCAAAATGATGGAACATACCCATAAGCCAGGCTGGCTCTGAAGATATTTTTAAGAACCTTCACTAGGGTATCTCCACCACTCTTCAACATCATAGGGTATATACCATCTGGTCCAGGGGATTTATAGTTATCAAAGAAAGAAAAGTCGTACCTGATCGATTCCTCAGAAACTACCACTTCAAACCAACTCTATGCTACTAGGTATTGGAATGGGACGTAATCTTTGATGTAGTAGTTCCTCAAACCTTTTCCAATCTGCTTTTCGAGGGTCTCGGCCCTGTGGAACTAAACTCGATGTAGCGGTGGTCCGACAAGTATACCACATCAAGAACACGCCAATTCCTTACCATTGTACTCGCCTTATTGTTAGATAAGATCAATTTCATGTTGTCTTTGTTTAGTGACAAAAGTTGGTGAATTTACAACATTTTGAACCACCACATTTAAAGACAAAATAAAGTCCAAAAAATTGTTACCTCTAGAGTTACACATTGTGCTTCCCCAGCTGATATGCTGAGAATTGCTATCGCATCCAATAATCAGCCCCAAGTTGTTGGCCTCCTCGTATCGGATGAGAGTAATTAACTCCACCGAAGGGGGGGGGGGTAAATAGAGCAATAGGGCAGATAGGAAGATACAACTAGGGTTCTATAGTCGAAAAGTCGATGAGTCGAAAAGTCGATTAATCGACTTTTTGCATGAAAAAGACGAAAAGTCGAAATCGACTTTTTTGTTCTTAAAAAGTCGAAAAGTCGACTTTTGCTTTCGACTTTTTCGACTTTTTTTTTTTACTTTTGCCAGATGAAAATAATTTCTTTCTTCTAAAAAAAAATTCAAACGAGAGCCAAGTTTAATAACAACTGAAGCTATTGGTATTTCCATGTATTTGTATGTAAAGCAAAAATGTCAATGCCAAATTCATGTGTTAGAAAGTGTTAAGTGCAATATTTACCAATATTTTTGATTATTGTTAACACCTCAGTGATAGGGTTCTATAAATCGAAAGTCGACTCTTTTGCTTTCGATTTTTTCAACCTTTTCAAAATTTTCGATTTCTTCGACTTTTTTTGATAAATAAAATACAACCAAAAAAATAGCACCTAAATGCTTACAACAAGTCAAAACTAAACTTTTATTTACAAAAAAAAAGTTGGAAAAGGTCGAAAAAAGTTAAAAAGTCGAAAAAAGTCGAAAAGTCGACTTTTTAAAAAGTCGAAAGGTCGAAAGGTCGATAAAGTCGACTTTTTAAATTTTGAAAAATCAACTTTTTAGAAATTGAAAAAAGTCGAAAAGTCGACTTTTTGTTGCGACAATACAACCCTAGATACAACAATAGTCTCCACCAATTTACCATCCTTACGAAATCGCTCACTAATTGCAACGACGTCTTGGCAACAAAATTCCCTCAACACCGAGCTCCCGATTGTCTTAGGGACAAGATTGATCCCCACATAATCATACTTAAACCACAAACTCGTCCTTTGACTGCCCATGGTTCTAGTATTAAGATTATTTGCGGATCTGTATGCAACTTAGCATAACTACTGCATAGAAGAGCAGAAGCCGCTTTGCTGTGTTGCAAGTTTATTTGGGTAAAAGAATGTCATTTGAGACATTGAAAAATATCTAGATTACCCATAATCCTTATCATTGCCATGGATACGGAAATAAATCCGTCCGAGGTTAAGATAATTACGCATTCCATATGTTGAACGAAGGACTTCCAGAGATTGTAGGTCCACTCCTACAAAAAGAAGTGAGTCCAGATGACCCCCGTCCCGTTTGTAGGACTAGACCCCTCAATTTCCGGTTTCAAGTCCCTCGTTCTGCATACGTTATCGTGCGAGCATTTCTTGGATCTTAAGATTACCAGGAATCCAAGCCGCTGCTCGCACTTGACTGACACAATTTACGATTGTAAATGTGCAATCTTCGCAGCTTTGTATAGTAGCCAAAGTTTTGGTAAGCCATTCGAGGAAAAGTTGGTTGGAACAGTGAATCTTAATCATTCCCTCCTTCACCCTCATTCCCCCAAAATTGGGTTTACACATTAGTGAACCCATGGCTTTCCAAATGTGTTAACTGATATGATCTGTTTGCCTCTGATACAACGGATCCCGCTAATTTGAAGCAACTATTGCCACCTTCAATTCCCTACTTACAACACTAGAGTAGCTTTTGGGTCCTGCCGGTTGCAATAGCTGCTTCATTATGATTGATGGTGAACCTGCTTGTAAATGGTGTAGTACTCATAAAATCGTATATGAAGTAACTAAATGCTTACATAGTATTGCTTTAAAATTAAGATAACATTTTATTATATTTTTATTATTAACAAAAATAATAAATATTTCATTCATAGAAATACATATGTATGTATTTAAAAATCTAATAAACAAACGTGACTAAACATGCCTTGGCCAACAAATACAATGACCTTATTATTATTAACTACGTATCTAGAGATAAAAAAAAACAACTACGTAGTTAACTTAACTGCAGCAGGTAGTGAATTCATTAAAAACTGAATGAAGTTCAATAACTGATAACAAACATTATTAGGTACGCGGGAATATTAAATAACAAATTTCAAAACACATTGTGAATTGTTTGTTTTCATAAAAAATTGTCAATATGTTTTGGTTTTTAAAAGGTTTACATATTTGTTTTTGTAAATTTAAATTTACCTAAGTAAAAGTGATAATACATGTTGTTTAACTATTATCTGTTGGAAATTTAAAGACAACAATAAAAAGAAAAGAGGAAAATGTTTGAAAATGTATATTTTTGTTTTTCTATTTACAGTTCTCAATCAAATGAACGACAATTTTTAAAGGATTTCATAAGTGGTGCTCCTGGTTCCTCTGGTGCTCGTTTAGCTGCTTGGTTACAACCGGAACCACGTTTAGATCCAAATAAGTAAGTTTTGTTTACATTAAATTGTTTTGTTAATTTCACGTTATTGTTCCCATTTCTCCCCTTTTTTCATTTTATAGATGTGAGTTGAACACAATTACTGAACCGTTACGTTATGGTTGGCCAACACAAATTACTGTCACCATAAGAGATCAGTATGGGGATGCCATAGTGGTGCCCGAATTAAAAGTAAGTGGAGTTTTTATAATTATTTTCTTTTTTTGGTTTTAATTTTTGGGAATTTGTAAACTTAATTAGGTCAAGCACCTGTTTACAATGTTGTTTACATTGTTGAACTGTCACCACTTGAAATAAATAAATATGTCATTATTAGTTCATTAAAATGCACATTTTTCAAGTCTTATGGCATTTTCTCTGCTAGCAGATTTTTTAGCAAAAATCAGCAGATTTTTTGACAGATTTTTCTGCTTATTCGACCTCGATTATCCAGATAAAAATTTAGCAAACCGTATCCGCTAAAATCAACAGATTTCTTATATGGCTCAAAATGGGTGCATTTCAGCTGATTTTTTGCTGGTTGAACAGAGTTTTTATTTTAAGTATTCTTAATATTCGAAAACGATCAATTAAAATTCGTTAAAAGGTTAATTAAAATTCGAAATGATTACACCGTCCATCACACTTTTGTACACATGAACCAAACCGATAATATCTGAAAGTGGGGCTGAAAATAAAATACACGTGTCCCTTAGTTTTTCTACACGTAATTCGAATATTTCATTTGTAATTCGCAAATTTCATTTGTTATTTTAAAATTTTCAATTCTAATTCGAAACAGATAAACATTCGAAAAAAATCAATTGTAATTCGCAAAAGGTCAATTGTAATTCGAAGATTCCAATTGTAATTCGAAAAATATCAATTGTAATTCAAAATAGATCAATTTAAATTCGATAAAGATCGATTGTAATTCAAATATTCCAATAACAATTCGAAATAGATCAATTTCAAATCAAAAAAATTCAATCATAATTCGAAAATGATCAATTGTAATTTGAAAAAGATCAATTATAATTCGTAAAAGATCAATTATAATTAAAAAAATATCAATTGAAATTCGGAAATTCCAATTTTAATTCAAAAAAGATCAATAGTAATTCGAAATAGATCAATTGTAATTCAAAAATGATCAATTGTAATTCGAAAAAGGTAAATTGTAATTCCAAATGTATCAATTGCTATTCTAACAAGTTAAATTCGGCAGTGCCTAATCTTTAATACCCTTCAAAATGTAAAAAAAAAAATTGTCAGGGCCGTGTTTTTTTGGGGGTGGAACACGGTGGGAGGCGTTGGAGGACACTTTTTCCTCGCTATAAATGTTGGCAAATTGATTTATTAGGATTTTTGCACTTAAGTAATACAATTTAATCAATATTAAAACAGTTTTTTTATATCCACGCTCACAAAAGAGGGCGGTCCGAAAAAATTGTGTTTTTAGTTTCCTGCGTCCAAGTGCAGGATTTTGAACGTCTTCTGCATAAAAATGTTTAATTTTCTTAACAATAATGCAAAAAAATCTTTAAAAAATTAACGTTTTTTTTAGAGATTGGACTAGTTCTTCAAGGGGAAACTGTTTCCCCCCTGGCCCGATTTTGCCTATTTCCGAACTTTTTATTTGAAATAGATCAATTGTGATTTAAAAAAACTCAATTGTCATTCAAAAAGATATGTTGTAGTTTGAAAATGATCAATTGTAAATCAAAAAAGATCAATTGTAATTCGAAAAATCAAAAAAAAGTAAAAAAGTTAAATTCGACCTTGCCGAATGTATTGATACCCTCCACAATGTAAAAAAATTTACAAAAAAAAAAAATTGGAAAAAAAATCCGCGAAAAAATTTTTGGTGAAAAAAAAAATTCGGCGAAAATTTTTTTTTCCAAAAAAATATGTTTGTACTTGTTTAAATACCATTCATCGCTCAATTCTGTTCCCATATGTCAACCAGCAGCCGAATTAAAGCATTTTGTATTTTTAGGTTATGTTGAATGTACCAAAATTTTCGAGGTGTCTTACATTTTTGTTCATAACTTTTAAACCGCTGACCCGATATCGCTCAAATGCAATACCAAACTGCTCGGGAGAACTTACTAATAAATATGTTAAGTTTCAGTCATCTCCGTGTAATATTTTGGCCATGATCACCATTTCCACACATAGACGGACGAACAGAGCTAGAATGTCTTAAAATCGATCACTGATCAATTATATATATACTTTATGGAGTCCTAGACCGATATTTCAATAAGTTACAAACGAAATGACAAACTTATATATACCCTCTATTACTAACAAGGAAGGTCTTTTACAGGGCACGCACCGATTGTCCTGGAACTTGAATATGGGAATGAGAGGGAAAAAACAAGTGAGAGTGTTAAATTCGGCTGTAACGAATCTTTTATACCCTCCAAAATGTAAAAAAAAAATTGTCAGGGGCGTTTGTTTTGGGGGGGGGGGGGGCGATGGGTGTCGGTGGGGGACATTGAGAGCACCTTCCCATCCCGATAAATATAACAAATGTTTCATTTATTTAACAAAAATACAAAAAAACATGTAAAAAAGTGTATTTTTTCAGACGTTGGTTCAGTTCTTCAAGGGGAAACTTTTTTCCCCCTGAGCCGATTTTGACCATTTACGAACTTAACCTGCCTAGGACCATAAGATATATTCATGCCAAATTGCAGGAGGCTAGCTCTATTATTTTGGACTGTATCGTGCCATCTACAGACAGACGGACGGACGGACGGACATTCACAGAATGTCTTAGAATCGATCATGGATCAATAATATATATACTTTATGGGGTCCCCGACCGATATTTCGATGCGTTACAAACGGAATGACAAAGTGAGTATACCCCCATACTGTGGTTGGAGGGTATAATAAGAGTAACCTGTTTTTTTTAGCTGCCCAATCTCAATTTTAAAAAAGGGTTGCCACCTTATGAAAAATAAGGGCTTTCGGGTGAAACCGTATAAAAGCCGAACTAGCAGGAATTTCACCAAACGAAAAATTTTTGAGAGAGACTATTATATATGATTTTACATTTTTGACTATAACGAACTTACCGAAGCCGAATAAGGACACGACCGATACACCATTTGATAGGCCTTCAAAAAACCTTTCGACCTGTATAAAATGTTTATATAGTTTCTTTTGAAGAAATGGAAAAAATTTTCAAAAAACTAAATAAATCCCGTTTTTTCCCCTCCCCTTTGACCCGCTAAATGTGAGATTGGACAGCTATAAAAAAACAGGTAACTCTTATTTTGTTCGCCAATCGGTGGGTGCCCTGTGAAAGACCTTCCTTGTAAGTGGAGGGTATAAAAAATATTTAATGTTCAATTGATCTCTTACGAATTTCGTTACAAAAATTTACCAAACAAGAAATTTCAGTCGGTCAAGACCAACCATATAATAACCTGCACCAGTATTTTCCAGAAAATTGGTCTCAAGTCCAAACATGGTCCGATTGGATCCATATTTGGTTAGTTCTATAGCACTGGCTGAATAAATGAATGCATTCGGGATCTGACTACCCATTTTCGATTTACATTTCGATGCTGATTTCGAAACTGTTTTCTAATTTTTTTTCTATCACGTCAGGTTTGCGTTTTGAGCATTTTTGTTAGATTTTTTGTCAAATTTTTTGATGCGGCTGGGATCTAACCTCTCTTTTATTTTTACAAAATTTTTAACTTTTTAATATTTTATTTTTCTTTTATTTCAGGTTGAAATTAAAGCAATACCCACAGGTTCCACCGGCAATGGTAACATCAAAGTTCGACGTGCCTCACAAACCGAAACTTATTACGGTGGAGTGGCTCCACCACCACGACAAAATTATGAACCGACCATTAAAGAGAAAATGTGTTTTAAAGCCATAACATTTATGAAGTCATACAACAACTATTCCTTTGAAGAGTTACGCTATAGCAGTCCCATACAAACCCGGGTAACAGAATCTCTATATGCACAAGATATGGAAGATGGTACTTTCAGTGTACACTGGACACCAAATGCGGTGGGTAGTTATTGTCTAACTGTAACTATAGATGGTATACTCTTGGAGGAGGTCTATCGAGTAGAAGTTAAAGAAGGTAGTATACCACCACCGGCCCACAAAAGAGTTGTTAAAAATTCTCATACTCCCAATAAGCAAAGGAAATTTTTTACAAAAAATACTGCTGGTCTACGGATAAGATCTCATCCTACTTTACAATCAGAACAAGTGGGAGTGGTTAAATTAAATGGTATTATATCATTTATAGATGAAATTGAAAATGATGATGGTGTTTGGTTAAGATTGTCAACGGAATCTATAAGGCAACATTGTACGATGGGTTGGTATCCTACAGAGGCTTGGTGTTTACAATATAATCAACATTTGGCCAAGACCCTATTACATCCCGTAGTAGAGCCAAGTACTGTAACTAATGAAAATAATGTGGAAGAATCAAATGGTGAATCACAACCGATGTCACCTTTACCCAGCAGTGCTGCAGTGGAAGCCAGACCAAAACAACGTGACATCTTAGATAATTTAGAGCCTATCGCCGCTTCTCTAGAGTCACCACCACCACCACTAAACGATAATGAAAAGTTAGAATCTCCTTCTAAAAATGTATTCGATTTTTCTATATCATCTACGGCCGATAAAAATTCAGAATTTCCTCACGTTTCGAATAATCCGTTTATATGTGCCGATACTGATAACAAGTCTTTGGTAAATGAATCACATCCGTTTGGTAGTGTGGGTGATCATAAGAAAAGAGGTGAAGAAGGAGAAGAGGAAGAGGTGGATGTAGATGAAGAAGATGATGCTTTTAATGCGGGTAACTCTGCTTCAGGTGTTAATCCTATAGGTTCTGCTATTGCTGGAGTTGTAGGAGGTGGCGCTATAAAATTACAGGCTTTACAAAAATGGTTCAAGGGAGATAATGAACCTAGTTCCCCCAGAGATTATTCATTTAAACCCTCTGATATGGGAGAAATAGCTTCTGTTTCCGTCAGGGAATTGGTAAGAGTTATGGGTGGTCAAGATTCGAGATATAGTAATGGCAATAATTCACAACGTTCTGGTAGTCCGGTAAAAATTCCAGATGGAGATAAAGTAGTCGATACACCAAATAACAGTGTACGTTCTATGGAAAATTCAGATGCTTCGATGACCCAAGATTCTAGTACATCGGTAAGAAGTATAAAAGATGATTCTTCGCAATCAGAGGTTGGAAATGTAGGAGCAGCTGGAGGAGGAGTGGCGCAATTCGATGTGGCTTCTATGAGAAAAACTAATTTTACTCCTAGTCAAACTGCCGCTTTACTATCCACACCCAAACATTCACCTAGAAAAGTAGTTCGAAAATCTGGACCAACATCCTCCTCTTCGGATACTGGTGGTCTTAAGGAATCTGATATTTCTAATTTGGAAGAAGAAATGAATTTGCTACAAATTACCACTACTACACCCGGGGGTGGAAGCACAACTCAGGATCAGATATTATTTGGAGAAGTGCGAACTACTTGTTCTACTGGTAGTACTGATAATTCTAGTCCCCCCATATGGCCAGAACCCATAGGAACAGCTACAGCTAATAGCGCTCACAATGCTTTCCTGACAAAAACTTTGCCAACCAAAAAACCGCCTATGGGTCCAATAAAAAGAGCTATGCCTCCTTCATTTGCGGAAAGTATTAGAGCTGTTTTTGCAGCATTTCTATGGCATGAGGGTGTAGTACATGATGCTATGGCTTGTGCTAGTTTTTTGAAATTTCATCCCAACTTGCCCAAAGAAGGAACAACTGTTATAACCAGACGTGAACAAGGTGAAGGTAAACAACAGTTGTCGAAAGAGCAAAAGGCACAACAACGACATTCAGTGGAAGTAGCCAATGCAGGAAATTACTTAAATATAAGACCTTCAACATTGGAGACATTAACTAAAAGTGGTAATTTTACGGTAAATAATCGTAAATATCGTAAAGGACAATCGAACGATTCATCAGACCCCTCTCAAGAAATGGCGGATAAACAAAAGTTACATGCTCTACCCGAAGTAGTTACGGTATTACCACCAGCTCTACGTAGTTTAGTTTACCTTTGGGAGCACATCTGCTCCAATTGTGTTCACATTGTACAATCGAATTCTTTGTCTCACGAAAGATTTAGTTCTCGTGAGTCTACTGGGGATAGTGGTAAGGAGAAACCTACCCCCAAGGATAAAGATAATAAAAAAGCTAAAAAGAAAAAAGATGATGGTTCTTGGTGTGAAATATGTCAAGTATTTTTACCCATACCCGTTACTTATCATATGCGTATCGTCCATCCGGGTTGTGGTAAATCAGCTAAGGGCAAAGGTTATAACAGCGTTGGTATCTTTTGTGAAGGTTGGGCCGGTAATTGTGGTGAAGGTGGTAAAGGTGCTTCAAGTTGGTTTTTAATGTGTGATGGCTGTCGTGATAAATATATATCGACCAATAAAAATACCAATAATCTTAATAATACCAATACCGTGGGTCCCGGTAATGATTTGAATTTATTTGGCATTAAATCTACTACGCTTATAGCAAATTCTGAAATTTATACTACCATGCGTGAGAATGCTACTTTCTTATTGGAATTATCTTCAAATATTTCAAATTTACCAACGGATTCAACTCATGCTACAGGAGGTCATGCTGGAGCGGCTACTAAGCGTTCGCCTCAACAAATGCCTGTGGTGGCGGAACATCAACATTATAATATGAGTGAGATGAATAAACCCAGTACTAGTCGTGGAGATACCCAGCGACATAGTCGGGTGGGTTTAAGGATTAATGGAAAATTTGGAGGTAAGTTATGAATTTTAAGATTTAGGGATCTGCAGACCTCAAGATCGAAAAATTTATCTATAATAAATTTAAAAAAGTCTCCTGACAACATCCGTTAACAATGTTCTTTAGCATTTATTGATCCAAAAATATCAATTGTAATTCGAAGATTCTATTTGTAATTTGAAGATTCTACTTGTAGTTCGAACATTTCTTATGTAAATCAAAAATTCTAATTGTAATTCGAAGATTTCAATTCTAATTCCAAGTTTAATTATAATTCGTAAAAGATCAATTTTCATTCGAAAAATGGGCAATTGTAATTCGAAAAAGATCAACTGTTATCTGACAAAGATCAATTGTTATTCGAAGATTCCAAAATATCAACTAAATTTTATTTGGTATTTTTCAAACTACAACTGATCCTTACACCACTCTGTGGTACAGGGTATAATGAGTTTGTGCCGTCTGCTCGTCCGTCCATGTAAACGTCGTATACACGATAAAAGTCGCAATTATCAACTTATTTGGCTAAATTTTGTTTTTTTTTTTGAGTCGATTCAGTGATGTCCGTCCGTCCATGTAAACGTTGTATACACCATAAAGGTAGCAATTACACTGTGCAACAAGAAAAATGAGCCTCAATGGCTTCAACGCCATATGAAAGTAGACCATCAAATGGACAAATACACCAAAGGGTTTTGCAAAGTCAGTTCGGATTTCTTTTTTATAGCCCACTGAAGTTTTTATTTTTTTATCAAAAGCGTTTGGAAAACGTCAAAAATACTATAATAAGAACACATCTGAGCTTCAAAATATGATTTGATGTCTTCACTAAAATTTTATGGCGGTTCTTTTCTTAGAACATTTTAACCCTCTAACTGCCATTTTAAGGGGTCATTTCAGTCCTTTTTCAAAAACTAAACACAGAAGTCTAATAAAACGTCCATTTAGAGGGTTAAAATGTTCTACTAATATTTTCCTCATAAAATTTCACTAGGGGTTGTCAAATACTTAAAGTTTGTGCGTCATGCGAAAAATGCTTAAAAAGGGTCAAGTATAAATAATCAATGTTTGTTATATTTTTTTACCAAAGCAGTGTTAAAAAATACCGACAAAAAACAGTGCAAATGTACTTTTGAGCTTAAAATGATATTCTGATATGTTTTATAAAATTTTATGATGATTCTTTTCTTTGACCAAATTAACCCTCTAGCTCCCGTTTTAAGGGGTCATTTTTGTTCTTTTTTAAAAGAAATACAAAAAAGGCTATAAAAAAAGGCAGTTAGAGGGTTAAAATGTTTTACAAATATTTTCTGCATCAAATTTTACTAGGGCACGTCTAAGACAGAAAGTTCGTCCAGCATATAGAAAATGCTTAAAAATTTTAAAGTATTCAATTTTTTTTTATAATTTTTTTGGGCCGAAATATAAAAAAAACAAGCAACAAAGTTAAATTCGACTTTGGTGATCACGGCCAAAGTATTAAAAGATATAACTAGGACTTAGCATATTTACTTGTTGTTGCCATAAGCAGTTTGGTATTGCATTTGAGCGAAAGCGGTTCAAAAGTTATGAACGAAAATGTAAGAACACCTCGAAAATTGTGGTACATTCAACATAACCTAAAAACAGAAAATGCTTTAATTCGGCTGCTGGTTGACACATGTGAACAGAATTGATCACCGAATGGTATTTAAACAAGTACAAACATATTTTTTACAAAAAAAAAACATTTTCGTCAAATTTTTTTTTTTACCAACAATTTTTTTTCGCGGATTTTTTTTTTTTAATTTTTGTTTTGCAAATAAACTTTTTTACATCGTGGAGGGTAATAATAGATTCGACAAAGTCGAATTTAACTTTGTTACTTGTTTTTTTTTTTATATTTCGGGCCAAAAAAAAATATAAATTTTTTTTTTTAATACTTTAAAATTTTTAAGCATTTTCTATATGCTGGACGAACTTTCTGTCTTAGATGTGCCCTAGTAAAATTTGATGCAGAAAATATTTGTTACACATTTTAAACCTCTAACTGCCTTTTTTATAGACTTTTTTGTATTTCGTTTAAAAAAGGACAAAAATTACCCCTTAAAACGGGAGCTAGAGGGTTAATTTGGTCAAAGAAAAGAATCATCATAAAATTTTATAAAACACATCAGAACATCATTTTAAGCTCAAAAGTATATTTGCACTGTTTTTTGTCGATATTTTTTAACACTGCTTTGGTAAAAAAAAATAACAAACATTGAATATTTATACTTGACCCTTTTTAAGCACTTTGCGCATGTCGCACAAACTTTAAGCATTTGACAACCCCTAGTGAAATTTTATGAGGAAAATATTTGTAGAACATTTTAACCCTCTAAATGGAAGTTTTATTAGACTTATGTGTTTAGTTTTTGAAAAAGGACTAAAATGACCCCTTAAAATGGCAGTTAGAGGGTTAACATGTTCTAAGAAAAGAATCGCCATAAAATTTCACTGAAGACATCAAATCATATTTTGAAGCTCAGATGTGTTTTTATTATAGTATTTTTGACGTTTTCCAAACGCCTTTGTCAAAAATATGAAAACTTCAGTGGGCTATAAAAAAGAAATCCGAACTGACTTTGCAAAACCCTCTGGTGATTTTGTCCACTTGATAGTCTACTTTCATACGGTGTTGAAGGCATTGAGGCTCAATGCGATGACCCAAAATTTGTTGCACAGTGTTATCAACTGATTTGGCTAAAATTTTAAACTTAAGCTTCCTGTTGAAATTGGAATCATCGGTCCATGTTTAGACCTAGCCATACAAACATCTTCTTTTATTTTGGGCTCAAATGGCTCCAATAAACGTTTTATAATAGATATCCCTTTTGCAGTTAAACTTGTTTTGTATTTAAAAATCTCTATTCCAAATTTCGGGAATCGGGAAGTTCTTCTTGTACCCCCCATACAAACTACCCTCCCGTGTTTTCTACACTTATTAAAGATTTGACAAAAGATAAACCCAATCGGTCCATGTGGACTTGGCTTGCGATCTTGACCGACAATTATTCTTTGGTCGACCTTGACCGACTATTATTCTTTTACTTGTTTTTGAATTACAATTGATCTTTTTTAAAAATTTAATTGATCTTTTACGAATTACAATTGGAATTTTTAAATTACAATTGATCTTTTCTAATTAAAGTTGATATTTTTCAAATAAAAATTGATCTTTTTCCAATTACAATTGATCTTTTCCAATTAGAAATGGAATCTTGAAATCACAAATGGAATATTCGACTTCTGATAATCTTTAAATTGCAATAGATTTTTTTCGAATTAGATCTGAAAATGGTATAGAACGTTATTTTTTTACTAAAATGAGAATGTAAAATCATGCACTACTTCAGAATAATGCATCTTTTAGTGCACAACCGATCTTCGCAATTCGGCTCCACGGTGGGCGCCAATCGTTCACAACCTCAGAATTAGAAATCTTGCAACAAATATACTTTAAACCCAATTAGGCGCCAATTAATTTTGTCTTTATTTCGCGACGGTACAAATTTTAATAAAGAAGAAGTATGTAAACTTTTCATGTTTAAGGCTGCTCTGGAAGAATTTTGAATAATAGTTCAATTGAACAAATTGAATAATAGTTCAATTGAACTAGTTCGTTCATCAACGACACAACTAAAAATTTGTTATTGTTCTTCTTTTTTAAATGTCACTTACAAGGGAAGTAGCCCAACCTTTATATACCACATTTTTATATAAGGTGACAACAACATTTTTAAACACTTACATGCCCGATAGGCCAAGACACCTTAAATCGTCTCTTTTATATATATTTTAAGTTTCGGGCAAATCAGTGTATTACGGTAATACATTCGGCAAGGCCAAATTTTACTTTTTGAATTTTTTAATGATTATTTTTAACTTTTAATTGAACGTTTTAAACTGGATTTTCAAATTAAATATTCAATTTTTAAATGAATTCGATACATTGATCTTTACGAATTTTATTCGATCTTGTTTAATTTTAAATTAATCTATCTCGAATTTCAGCAGGTCT
Organism: Pegoplata infirma; assembly: GCA_963921195.1. Lineage (NCBI taxonomy): Eukaryota > Metazoa > Arthropoda > Insecta > Diptera > Anthomyiidae > Pegoplata > Pegoplata infirma. The sequence goes on along the minus strand of OY992540.1, from coordinate 29,268,759 downwards.
CTTTCGAACTTAATTAAATCTTCTTCGAATTTCAGTTTGATCTTCTAAAATTTTAAACAATATTTTTTGATATTTTATTGATTACACCATCTGACAGCCAATATTAAACATGAAACTGATGATATACGTCTGAAAGTAGAAATCAAATGGAGTAAAACTGCATTTACAGTTTTTCATTTCGTGATCCTGTTTCATTTAAAAAGGACTTACAAATTTAAAACGATACATTTTGTAAAATTTTGAAATATTTGTACTTATCCTAGTATGACACTGGTGATGGCAAAAGAAAGAGCAGGATCTCCCCTAATTTTTTGATTTTGCCATATCAGGATAAAAGGATGTGAATAAAGTCATTTGAAACCCTTATCAAAATATTTTTTTGAAAATTTTGAATGATATTGAAGAATACATTTTTGAAAGAACGTAACTTACCTCATTTTTCCTGATATGTAAAAATAAAAAAATAGGAAAATTAGGGGAGATCCTCCTTTTTCATTTGCTATCACTAGTGGCATCCTAGGACAAGTGCAAATATTAAAAAAATATTTTATGAAATTAAATCCTCTAAAACTTTGAAGTCCTTTTAAAAGGAAACAGGATCACGAAAAGAAAAACTGTAAATGCAGTTTTACTGCATTTATTCCCTAGTTTCAAACGTATGTTATTCAGTTTTTGTATTTTTGTCGGACGGTGTTATCTGTATTGAGAACATCATAAATCGAATTTTTGGGCCTCGAGCTAAAATAATATTTATAATTAAATTAATATATTTATATACATTTGTACATTTTTCTTCTAATAACACTGTACTAGTCGCAAAAATTAACAAGATGGACACCCTGCTGGTAAAGCTAATTCGGGTACGCTGAATTCAATGGTGCTAGCCGTTTTTCGAAGTTAGCGGTCGTATTCGCGATATTCGCGATTTAAATTTGTAAAGCCTTGGTACTACAAAAATTAAATTTGTGTGCTTCTGGGATAGTTTTTAAATATAAATTTAAAAAATGCATTGTTTTTTTTGCGAAAAAAATTTTCCGCAAAAAAAAAAAAAATTGCCGCGAAAAAAAATCGCCAAAATTTTTTTTGTTTTTGAAAAATTTTGTGTCTGTAATGTATCGAATTCTACTCATTTTCATAAATTGATAGCAAAATAAAAAAAAAAAATGGAAAAACAAATTTCGCGAAAAAAATTCGCGAAAAAAATTTCCGCGAATAAATTTTTTTTTAGCATATTCAATTGAGTTTAGATAATAAACATTCAGCAATTATCTAAATAATATAAAAAAATATTTTTTTACTTAAAAATAAAATAAAAAATTAATCGCGAATATCGCTAATATATACGCTAACTTTGAAAAAAAAAAATGATGTTACAATGGGCAGGGCCGGATTAGCCATGTCGGGGCCCCTAGGCAATGCATGTCTAGGGGCCCCTTCAGATTTTTTATAATCTAAAAAAATAAAAAACACAAATTTTCCAAGCACAATGTAAATTTTTTATAAACTACGCTGTTTTTTGTGAATAGTTTACCCCTTTCTGGAATTCTCTTTTCCTTTTTTGACCTTCTTAGAAGCAGGGCTGCCAGACTTGGGGATTTGTCCCCAAAGTTGGGGATTTCATGCGATCAAAAAGGACAAGAAAGCTCTTTTGGGGATTGGGGATTTTTGTGGGGATATGACAAATTATTTTGGGGATTTTTTGGGATATTCAAAGTTGTATCTATTTAATACTACAAGCTAAATTTAATGTAATCAACGGTTTTTAAAAAAAGTTTTAGTAAAAAATCACTCTTTGCTACGAGATTACAAAACAAATTCAGTAAAACGTGCATTATCAACTGCGAAATGGATTTTGACATTGCCAAAAACCGGTAATTTACCTGGTTGGGGATTTCTTAATTGCTGAATCTACGAAATAAAACGATAAAATTTTTTTAAAAACTGATGACATTTTTTTTTTACTGATTGAAAAAAAACGGATTTTTCATTGTTTGGGGATTTTTGGGGATATTTTGTTATATTTTTGGGGACAACGGAAAAAAGGACCAGGTGACGCTGCTTAGAAGTAATGTTTCCTTTCCTGAAAGCCTTTTTTTAGAAAAACTATTTTTAAAAATTGCTTCTAAGAAGACCAAAAAAGCATAAGAGAACTCAAAAAAGGGGTAAAATGGAAACAGTGTTCGATTCCCACCAGAGGCCTGGATCTGTTATGCTACCACGACACGAAGGTAATTTTTACCACTTTTCGGTTAAACCAATAAATTAAACAAATAAAATAAAAAAAAAATAAAAAAAAATAAAATAAAAAAATAAAATAAAAAAATAAAATAAAATTAATTTAAAAACTAGGGGCCCAAATTTGTTCTTCCTTGAAAATTGTACCAACAAAATACTCATCGCTGTGAAAAGAATAATTCTTAGCATTTCCCTATTTATTCTTCCATGTTTACACTGGTATTTTTTACCAAGTAATAATTTTCAGTCAAAGAAATACGTGGACCCATTTTTTTACCAAGTAATAATTAAAAAAAGCTAGGGGCCCCATGGGCCCTTAATAATTTTTAGTCAAAGAAATACGTAGGCGCATTTTTTTACCAAGTAATAATTAAAAAAAATAAAAAAAACTAGGGGCCCCGTGGGCCTTCAGCTGATGCGGGGCCCCTAGGCAGTTGCCTACTTTGCCTTAAGGGTAATCCGGGCCTGACAATGGGACTTAGCGTACATGAACTAGCTTTACCGGCTGGCTGTCGTAAATTCAAATCAAACTAACAATATTTGTATTGAACCAATTTTTTCACAAAAATAAAGATTTTTCGCGAACAAAAAATGTTTTTCGCGAAAAAATTCACCGTATTATGGTTTGTTGTGTTAGTTTAACAGACTTGGATGGTTTTAAATTTAAAAATTATCGCAAAAGTTTAAAAATTATTAATTATCGCAAAAGTTTAACTTCGAAAAACGGCTGGCACCATTAAATTTAGCGTACTCGAATTAACTTTACCAGTAGGGTGCCCAGCTTGTTAAAAAAAAACGTCAAATTCGAGCACAGTGTAATCGTTAATTTTATTTCTTTCTAGGAAACGTAACATTCCGTAAAAGTTTTGGTGGTTCCTGTTCTCCCGAACAACCTTGGTTGGCACCTGAAACATTTGCCTGTTTGGAAACATTTGGACCGGCCAACAAAGAAGATATGCCTTATGAAATATTCGGTATGGGTGCTAATGAAAGTGGATTTGATAGGGTATGTTTACAAATTGACAACATAACCTCTATAAGTATATAATATACATTAATACAATATTTCAGCCTCTTTCCGAAATATCCTATGAATCTTCTGAACCCACCAATTACGATAACACCAATCAACAGAATTGTATGTCTACCAGCGGCACTTTATCTCGATTTCATCGTAGCTATTCTATGGGTCAGGGATGGGGTATAGCACAACAGCAACAACAAATTTCCAGCAATTTACGTGAGGAAAACTTTTATCCGAAAGTGGTATTTCGTAAACGGAATAATTCTACATCAGAAAGTGATGGTTCTTTATTGATATGTTATCCTTCGGAAAATCTAAGACGTTTAGTACCCGAACATATGTTAATTGCAACTTCAGTAGTACAAAAATCTTCGAATGCTGAGACGGATTCTCAAGAACCTCTAATAAAAGAACAAAAATTAGATTTTGAGGGAAGTAAACAACAAAATCAAAGAAATAATTTAGATGCTGAAACAGCCAATCAAATTAGTGTTCTCTTGCAACGTCCAGCCATGGCATTTATAACACAAAAACATGATTTGAAAAAATTGCGCAGCGCCATGAAAAGAAGTTTAAGAATTGCTACTTGTCGTAATTATTCATTGCAGGCCTTAAATTGGCTGTTACGTTCGGTAACGCAAAGTGTTTGCTTACACGATTTGATGTGGTGGTTTGTGTCTTCGCTTAGTTTAACTCCCTCCACAACAACTGATCAAATTGATGGTAAATTTGATGAACTGGAACCAGCTTTAGAACATCCTGTATCGTATACACAAATCAGTGGTAGATTATCACACATGATAACCGAAAGTTTACATACCTTTTTACAATCGGTGGCCGATTTGACGCTATACTTGCCATTGGGTTCTCCACTGCAACGTATAGCCATACAATGTTTTGGTATACGTTTTCGTCAAACAGATCATCAATTTCTTCATAGTTCTCATGTTTTTGGTAATATTTCAAAAATCTTATCAAAATCTGATGAGCAAAATGAAAATCCTGGTGTTTTCGGTTTAAATGAAGATATAATAGATCCTAAAGAGGTCGGAGCAGTGGGTAAAGATGTTTATGCTATACCCGATGCTGGTGGTAAAATTATTTACTACAGTGATTTAAATGGTCATTTTGAAGTTACGGTATCATCACGCCAAGCTATGGCTGAGTCATTAACCGATAATTCTACTGAAACTTTTTGGGAAAGTGATGAAGAAGATCGTAATAAAAGTAAAATCATAGAAATATCCATGAACAAGTTAACTTATTGCTGTAAAATGTTATTGATACACATCGATAATAGTCGTGATATCCAAAATAAAGTATCATCGGTAGTATTTTTTGGTGGTCAATCTTTGGGTGATACCAGCCTCATTAAGTCTATGGATGTGGATGCTAAAGCTTGTACATGGATTTCGGCTAAAATTAATGATGATAATTTTACACATTTTCGTTTGGAATTTTCGGGACCCGAAAGTACTTTAAGAGTTCGTCAAATTAAGATATTGGGTCTGCCGGCGGCCATGTGTGGTTCTGGTGATCAATTGATAAATCCCTACGATTTGGGTGCCAATAATTCATCGCAGGTTCAGGCTTTTAAGTATAATTTGAAATTAACAAATGCCATACGGATACAGCAGCAAATATGTGAGAGTGAAACTTTAAGAGTTTTTCGTTTGATAACAGGTATGATTTTGAGGAATTTTTGAAATAATTATTTGATGGTTATAACACCGTCCGACAAAAATGAAAAAAGTCATTAAACACGAACTGGATAATATACGTTTGAAACTAGAGCCTAAATGTAGTAAAACTGCATTTACAGTTTTTCTTTCCTTGATCCTGTTTCCTTTTAAAAGGACTTTAAAGTTTTAGAGGATTAAATTTTATAAAATATTTTTTTATACCCTCCAACCACAGTATGGGGGTATACTCAATTTGTCATTCCGTTTGTAACGCATCAAAATATCGGTCGGGGACCCCATAAAGTATATATATTATTGATCTATGATCGATTCTAAGACATTCTGTGAATGTCCGTCTGTCTGCCCGTCCGTCCGTCTGTCTGTAGATAACACAATGCAGTCCAAACTAAAACAGCTAGACTCCTGAAGTTTGGTAAAAATGTGTCTCATGCTCATACGCAGGTTAAGTTCGTGAATGGGCGAAATCGGGCCAGGGGGAAAAAAGTTCCCCCTTAAAGAACTGAACTAACATCTGAAAAAATAAATTTTTTTTACATGTTTTTTTTGTATTTTTGTTAAATAAATGAAACATTTGGTATATTTATTGCGATGGGAAGGTGCCTTTAACGTCCCCCACTGACCCCTTAACCCCCCCCCCCCCCCAAAGAACGCCCCTGAGAATTTTTTTTTTACCATTTTGAAGGGTATAAAAATTTGGCACAGCTGAATTTAACACTCTCACTTGTTAATATTTGTACTTGTGCTAGGATGCCACTAGTGATAGCAAATGAAAGTGGAGGATCTCCTCAAATTTTCCTTTTTTATTATTTTTACATATTAAGAAAAAGGATTCAAAATTTTCAACAAAATAAAAAAAAAATTTCAACAAAATTCCTTTATTCACATCCTTTTATCCTGATATGGAAAAATTAAATATGGAATAATTAGGGGAGATCCTCCTCTTTCATTTGCTATCACCAGTGTCATCCTAGATAAAAAAAAATATTTCAAAAATATTTTACAAAATGTATACTTGAAAATTTTGAAGTTTTTTTTAAAAGGAAACGGGATCACGAAATAAAAAACTGTAAATGCCATCCATGAACCATCCGGTTCATTTTTTATATTGGCTGTCAGAAGGTGTTATCATTCTGAATTGAGAAAAGGAATTTAATGACAATATTTTTTTGAGCATTTCATATCATTGAAAAAAATGAACAGAAAATTATGATTAATTAAAATTATGGACTGATTGAAATTTATGATTGAATAAAATCTTTGACTGTCACTTTGACTGGTTTCAGACTTGATGGAATAAGCTGAAATAAGTCTATTTTGGATTGAAACTAATAATTGTTTGAAATCTATTATATACAAAAATTTATCATTGATTGCAATTTGTGACTGATTGACAAATATGACTGATTGAAATTTTGTATTTATTGAAATATATGATTGATTAAAATATATAATTCATTAAACTCTATGATTCATTAAAATAACACTGTGGAACAAATTCAGTTTAGCAAAAGTTAGGTCGATTCTGAAAGTGAGGGGTGAAAATAGAGGCTAAATTAGAAGACCCGTATCGCGGCGTTTGTTTATGTTAGTTCGCATTTTTTTCGAACTTTGCAGTCAAATGCCGATTTTCAGCATATTGTTTATATAGTTTTTTGGCTATAACTCGTGGACTAATTGATATTTTTTCAATCTGTAAAAGCCAAATTACTGCTAGAGACCTGTCCAACAATTAAAATTTTTAAAAAAATTTGATTTAGAAATTTTTTGTGGTGCAGGACTGATTGAAACCTATAATTGATTTTAAACAATGATATATTTAATTCTATAATTGATTGAGATCTATGATTGACTAAAATGATTGATTGATATTAATGAGTGATTGAAATTCATAATTAATTTAAATCTTTGTTTGATTGAAATCTCTTGTTAATTAAAATCTATGATTAATTAAAATCATTGATTGATTGAAATCCATGATTGATTATAATTTATGACTAATTAAAACCTATGATTTATTGAAACATATGATTGATTGAAATCTATAATTGAATGAAAGCAATGATTGATTGAAATCTATGATTGATTAAAATCTATGGTTGCTTAAAATGTATGATTGATTGAAATCTATGATTTATTGAAATCTATGGTTGATTGAAATTTAAGATTTATTAAAATAGATAATTGATTGAAATCTATAAGTTGTTTAAGTCTATGATTGACTAAAATCTATAATTGATTGAAATCTATGATTGATTAAAATCTATGATTGATTGAAATCTATGATTGATTGAAATCTATGATTGATTAAAATCTGTGAATGATTCTATGATTGATTGATATCTTTGATTGATTAAAATCTATTATTTATTGAAATCTATGATTGATTAATATCTATGATTGATTAATATCTATGAGTGATTAAAATCTAAGATTGATTAAAATCTATGATTGATTAAAATATATGATTTATTGAAATCTATGATTGCTTGAAATCTATGATTATTAAATAACTGACTTAATTAAATATTTTATTGATTGAGATTCAGGATATTTTGAAATCTATAATTAATTGAAATCTATGATTGATTGAAATCTATGATTTGTTGAAATCTATGATTGAATAAGATCTATGACTGATTGAAATCAATGATTGATTAGAAGCTATTCTTTATTGAAATCTATGATTAATTGATAGATTGATTAAAATTTATGATTGATTAATGTCCATGAGTGAATAAAATCTATGATTGATAGAAATGTATTATTTATTGAAATATATGACTGATTAATATCTATGAGTGAATAAAATCTAAGATTGATTAAAATCTATGATTGATTAAAATCTATGATTACTTATAATAACTGACTGAATTAAATAATTTACTTATTAAGGTTTATGATAATTTAAAATCTATGATTGATTGAATCTATAATCTATGATTTATTAAAAAAAAAAAAAATTTGATTGATATCTATGATTGATTACAATCTTTGATTAATTGAAATCTATGATTGATTGAAATCTATGATTTATTAAAATATATAAATGTTTTACGTCTATGATTGATTAAAATCTATGATTTATTGAAATATTTGATTGATTAAGATCTGTGATTGATTGAAATCAATAATCTATGATTGATTGATATCTATGAGTGATTGATATCTATCATTTATTGAAATCTATGAGTGATTAAAATTTAAGATTGATTAAAATCTATGATTGATTAAAATCTATGATTGATTAAAATCTATGATTGATTGAAATCTATGATCAATTATAATAAATGACTAAATTAAATATTTTATTGATTGAAATCCATGGTATTTTGAAATCTATGATTTATTGAAATACTACTATACTATATAAAATCTATAAATGATTTATGAAATCTATGATTGATTGAAATCTATGATTGATTGAAATTTATGATTGATTGAAATATATGCTGGATTGAAGTCAATGATCGATTGAAATTTATTATTGATTGAAAACTACGATTGATTAAATCTATGATTGACTGAGATCTATGATGGATTCAAATCTTTGATGGATAATGATATATTACTGTTTGAAATCAAGGATTGATTGAAATCTATGATTGATTGATATCCATGATTGACTGAAACCAATGATTGATTGAAATCTATGTTTTACTGAAATCTATTATTGATTGAAATCTGAAATTGATTTAAATCTAAAATTGAGTGAAAACTATGATTGATTGAAATCTATGATCGATTTAAATCTATGATTAATTAAAAATCTGTGACAATCAAGTCTGAAATGATTGATAATCTATGACTGAATAAAATCAATCTATAATTGATTAAAATGTATGGTTGATTGAAATCTATAATTGATTGAAATCTTTTATCCATTGAAATTTATGACCGATTAAAATGAATGAATCATAAAAACTGATGTATGATTGATTGAAATCTTTGATTTATTGAAATCTATGACTGATTGAATTCTATGATTAATTTAAATCTATGATGAATTGAAATCTATGATTGATTAAAATCTATGATTGATTGAAATCAATGATCGATTGAAATTTATTGAAAACTATGATCGATTGAAATATATGATTGGTTAAAATTTATTTCTAAATCTATGATTGATTAAAATTTGTGACTGACCGAAATCAGTGATTGATTACAATTTATGATTGATTCATATCTATGATTGATTGAAAGCTATGATTGATTGAAATCTATGATTGATTGAAATCTATGATTGATTGAAATCTATGATTGTTTGAAATAAATCTTTGATTGATTGAAATCTGTAATTTGTTGAAAGCTGTGATTGATTAAATTCTATGATCGATTGAAATCTGTCATTGATTAAAGTCTATGATAGATTTAAATCTATGATAGATTTAAAATTATAATAGATTTAAATCTATGATAGATTGAAATCTATGATTGATTGAAGTCTATGATCGATTTAAATCTATGATAGATTGAAGTCTATGATTAATTCTATGTTTGATTAAAATCTTTGATAGTCAGAAATGATTGATTAAAATTAACGACTAAATAAATGCTTAAAATGTAAAAATTGACGTATGATTAATTTGAATTCATATTCGAAATGTGTTGATAGGTAAAATCTACCAGAAGCCTTGACTCAAACTCACGATAGTGATATCTATGACTGAAGTAATATTGATTAGCTATAAGGAATGATTGAAATATTTTGAAGGCAGAAATATATGATTGATTTAAATCTATGACTGAGTGGATTGCATGATTAATAAAAAACTGATGTATGATTAATTGATATCCAGATTGACAAACACATTTAGTTGATTTAAATCCACGATTGATTGATATCTTTGATAATCAGAATGATTGATTAAAATCGATGACAGAATGAAATGCATAATTGATGAAAATTGATGCATGAAAGATTGAAATCAATACCTATGCGAAGTGTGTTACACTCAAAAAATTATGACTGTAGATTCCACTACAAAAGACAGTTAAAACAGCTACATTTGTTGTTTAGGTGTCTACTACATTTAACGGTAAAATCAACCAAAAATTGTTGTTTTTAACTTTTGATTAACAACTACAAAAAACAGTAAAAACAACTTTAAATTACAGTTTTTTTTACTGTAACTTAAATTGTAAATAAATTTTTCTTTCACACCTTTCTCAATTCAAACCATTTATAACATGATTAAAAAATTATAATACATAATTATAATTAGAGCCTGAGCTCAACTGTCTTTACAGAAAAACACAAATTTAAATTGTCTGAATTTTTGTATTAACAAAAAAACCTTCTATACGGCAAAAACGGTTAAAATTGTATGGTAATAATTCTTGCTGCATTTGACACTTCCAAATCGTTCAACACATCCGTTTTTCCAAAAATTTCTAGAAAATTATATTTTTTTTATAGACTAAAAACAACTACATAAAACAACTGTTACTACAATGTAGTAATTTTTTGTATTTATTTTTTAAAACGAATACAAAAATAGTTGTTTGAGATTTTTCATACAAAAACAACTGAAATTGTAGTTGAAAACATCAACTACTACTTACTACACAAATGACCGTCTTGTAGTAACTGCAATAATTTTCTAAGTGTATTAAGTGTTAAGTGATTCTCTCACGATAGATTTATATCTTTGATTGATGGATCAAGGAATGATTGAGATATAAGATTGTCGGTGAAAATCCATGATTGACTGGAATATTGATAGACTGATTTATTGAAATTTATGTTTGATTAAAATTAAATGTCGATGACTGATTGAAATCTTAACGTGACAAAAATATAATAATGATTCAAGTCCAGAACTCTTTGATTGAATGTTATCTATGATTAAACAAAATCTTTAATTTATTGAAATCTTTTACTTCCATAAAATTATGATTGATTGCAATTTTTTGATTGACAGATATTTTGAAGAACCACCAGCCTAATATTAGATCTTCAATTATCTAAAAACTATTAAATAAACCTCCTTCTAATTATTTCCTCCTTTTTATCCTTTCCAGGACAAGTTTTTGGTAAACTCATCAGTTTGGAATCATCTCATGATGAAAATGGTGCCAGTGGTGGTGGTAACATTGGTAAAAGTAGTTCTCAAAATGCTTTAGGCATGGATACCAGTGCCAATTCAATGTTGGCTGATTCTTTAGATCTTCGAGAACATATGGTTGGTATATTATTTTCACGGAGCAAACTGTCACATTTGCAAAAACAAGTTATTGTCCATATAGTACATGCCATTAAAAAAGAGGCACGACGAGCTAGAGAAGATTGGGATGCGGTTAATTTGGCAAATACCTTTAGAGATCCTAATGGTACTGGATCAAATAATGATAAAGATTCAAAAATTGAGGTGACATCAGAGCGTAGTCGTACCGCTGATACGTATTGTTTTGAAATGTTAAGCATGGTTTTGGCATTATCGGGTAGTGTGGTCGGCGGATCTTATCTATCACATCAACATGGTTTGATTAAGGATCTTTTAAGTCTTTTACATACGGGAAGTGATCGTGTACAGAGACAGGTAACGGCTTTGTTAAGACGTATTTTACCAGAAATCTCACCGGGTACATTTGCCGATATTTTGGGTGTTCAACGTTTGCCGCCATCAGATTATAATATTGCCCATCAGATAGCAGTTGATTTTGATATGGATAGCTTGGGTTTATTGGATATATTTTTATCAGTCATTGCTAAGTCATTGCAATTACAGGTGAAAGTTAAAAGTGCTGGTGGTAAAAGTGCTATGGAAAAAACACCATCATTTATAAGGTTATACAATGCCCTGGATCTCTCCGTACATTTATTAAAACCTCCCAAAGTAACTATTAATGATGAAGATGATGTGACTGAAGGAGAAGATAATTTTTCAAGATCAGAATATGCCTTTGAGTATGAACGTATGGGTGGTGTAAAACCAGCAAGGTCTCTTAATAAAGAGTCCATGAAAAAAGAAACTCCCAAAAATTTAAATCAGCGATGGTTTTTGAATGGTATTATACCAACCAAACAGGCGGAAAGTATTATAGCCTTGATAAGAGATTTGGCTACGGTAAGTTTTAATCATTCACAGAAAAAAAAATATTTTTAACTCATTTTCAATTTAAACGTTGTAATATTAACAAACAATTTAATTGTATAGACAAATTGTGTTGTTGAATATAAAACCAATTATTTTATTTGTTAATACAATAAAAAAATTTTTATATGGGAAAACTTTAATTAAATTGTGTTGTTGAATAAAAAGTCAATTATTTTCTTTGCTAACACAATTAACTTGTTTTGTCAATATGACAAAATTTTAATTGAAAATGATTTAACAATACAATTCTTTTACCTGTATAAATCAAAAAATACAATAATTTTTTTTCGATATTTCAAAAATTTAATTAAATTGTGTTGTTGAACAAAAAGGCAATAATTTTCTTTGCTAATACAATTAACTTTTTTTTTCAATATTACAAAATTTTTAATGAAAATGATCCAACAATAAAATTCTTTTATCTGTGTAAATAAAAATATGTTAACCCTTTTTTATTACTTCCAGGGTAAATTAGGTGAAAAATGGTCTCAAATGACTAAGGCTGCCATAGCCGAGGCAGTTTTGAATTTAACACGTTTAGATGAAGTATTTCGCTCTCCAGAAAATTGTGTTAAAACTGCTTCCCTCTGGCTAGCTTTAGCCAGTTTATGTGTTTTGGATAATGATCATGTAGAGAAATTGTCCTCTGGCCAGTGGGCCATATCAGATACCAGACCCATGTGTACTAATCATGATGATGGTGAAACTTCAGCCATAATACAATGCGAAAGTTGTGGTTCTTTATGTGGTGACTGCGATCGTTTTCTACATTTAAATCGTAAGACCAGGACTCACAAAAGAACGGTAAGTTTTTTTTTGAAATTTTAATAGAAAAAAAAGAGATTATTAATTTAAATATTTTTTTCTACTCCTAGGTCTGCAAAGAGGAAGAAGAAGCCATACGTGTAGAATTACACGAGTCCTGTGGTCGCACTAAATTATTTTGGCTATTAGCCTTGGCCGATTCGAAGACACTGAAGGCAATGGTCGAATTTCGTGATGGTAGCCATACAATTATTTCCGGCTCCCAAGATTCTGTTGGTCGTTGTCGTTTTTGTGGTATTACTGGTAATTCGGGTCTCTTGGAAATTGGCAATGTTTGTGCTGATGCTCAATGCCAAGAATATGCCGCCAATTCTTGCCTGAAAACTAAACAATGTGGTCATGTTTGTGGTGGAGTGGTTAATGAAAAGAAATGTTTGCCTTGTTTGCAGCATGTTTGTCATGCTCGCGAAAATAGTGTTATCGAGGGTGTAGCAGAACCAAAGCTTACGCAGGATGCTGATGATATGTGCATGATATGTTTTGTGGAGGCATTAGCGTGTGCTCCATCTATACAGGTAAGGGGAATGATTTTAAAATATGAGATTGAAAAAAAATTGTGACTAAAGAAAACTATGATTGATAAAAATCAATCATTCATTCATTGAATTCAAGGACTGCTTATGTATTTCTTTTATTTTAAATATGAAAAATATTTTTTTTTTCATCTTAACACACTCATCTTATTGGCGCCCAACATGGGGCCCATCCCCGAAATCTGGAACAATAACAGAAAAAGTGATTAAATGAAATCTATAGTTTATAGCATGAAATCAGTTATTGATTCTAGATTGATTTTAATCTATAAGTGATTAAAATCGATGCTTGACTGAAGTCCATTTTTTAATAACGTTGATTGTTAAATTCTATGATTGCAGAAAACTTTGATGAATAATCCTCATTCAGCAAAAAAATCACCCCTGACATACTGATGAGTCGCCCTTTGTAAAATTGCTGACATCTTCATACAATTTTTCCAAATACCCCCAATGAGGTGTCAGCAGTTGGCCAGGGGTTGTTTAACGAATTCTTGGTGGCCACTGATTCTGGTGGATACTGCTAACCAACTGCTGACATGTCATTGGGGACATTCTGAAAAATTGTATGAAGATGTCAACGATTTCATAAAGGGAGAGTCAGCAGTATATCAGGCTGATTTTATTTTGCCAACTGAGTCTCTTATGATTGATTGAAATCTATTTTTGGTTTTAATCTATATTTGATTGAAGCCTAATATTGAGAAAAATTATTACAATTTTTTTAAAACTTTGATCAGAAAACTTTAATGGATAATCATTTATGATTGATTTCAATCTATGTTTGATTGAAACTTAAGATTGATAAAAATCTTTGATTTTTTAAAATCGTATTATTCACAGAAGCTTTATTTGACAAAAACCTATGAAAAACTATGACTGATTCATATTATAGATGGAAATCTTTTATTGAAATCAATGATTTTCAAAATTTATAATTGATTCAAATCCTTGTTTGGTTCAAATTTTTGCTTGATTGAAATCTATGATTGTTTGAAATATTTGATTGACAGAATTCTATGATTGATTGAAATATGAGAGATAAAATTCCACGATTTCCAGAATCTATAACTGATTGAAATGCATGGTTAATTCAAATCTATGCTTGTTTGAAATCTATGATTGTTTGAAATATTTGATTGAATTCTATGATTGATTGAAATCTTTGGTTCACAGAAGTATATGATTTGATTAAAATTATGATAAGACGTCTTTGATTAATTGAGATATTGAGAAACACCCTATGATTGATTTAAATCACTGACTAATTGATAGAAATTATTGATTTACAGATCTGCAAATAATTAAAATCCATGATTTACAGAATCTGTAAATGATTGAACATTATGATTGATTCAAATCCATGATTATATTGCTTTAAATCCATGATTGATTGAACTATATCATTAATAAAAGTTTAAAAGTGATTAGATTCTCTGATTGGCAGAAAACAATTATTAATTAAAATACTGACAAAACCTATGATTGATGGAAATGTTTGACTGATTGATAAAAATCTAGGATTTATGGAATTCTGCAAATGATTTAAGTACATGACTTACAGAAAACTATAATTGATTGAAGTTCTTGATTCACATTTATGCTTGATTAAAATCTATTTATGATTGTTCAAATCGATGATTGATTAAATCTGTGATTGATTGAAATCTGTGATTGATTGAAATCTATGATTGACAAAAATCATTGATTTTTTTTTTTTTAATTTTATGAATCAAAGACTTTTTTTGACAAAAGCCTTTGATTGATGAAAATCTATGACTGATTCTTATAATAGATGGAAATCTATGATTGAAATCTATGATTAACAGAATCTGATAAAAAATAATTAAAATAGAATCCATGCTTGGTTTAAATCATTGCTTAATTAAAATCTATGAGTGTTTGAAGTATATGATTGATTTAAATCTCTGATTGAACTTAATGATTTACAAAGTCTATAATTGATTGAAATCCATGGTTGATTTAAATCATTGCTTGATTGAAATCTATGATTGATTGAAATATCTTATGGTCAGATGTCTGTGATTTATTGAAATATCTTATGGTCAGATGTCTGTGATTGATGGAAATCAATGAATAATTGATAGAAATTAATGATTAATTAAAATCTACAAATGATTGAAATACATGTTTTAATTGATTGAAACTCATGGTTGATTAAAGTACAGGAGTTGATTGATAAAAACTCTATGATTGATTAAACTCTATAATAAAAGTCTAACTCCCTTTTAAATTTCTGAAATTTCAGAAGATTCTCAGAAATAATTAATATGGACTCAAACCGAAATAAATAAAAACTTCAGTTATAAAATACAAAGTCCAACAATAAGTATATAAAACAGAATTAAAAATTTCAGAAGATTGATAAAAAATCTATGATTGTTTGAAGTGTATGATTGATTAAAATCTATGATTGAAATCATTGATTTACAAAGTCTATAATTGATTGAAATCCATGGTTGATTCAAATCTTTGCTTGATTGAAATCTATGATTGTTTGAAATATTTGATTGACAGAAGTCTTTGAATAATTGAAATATCTTATGGTCAGATGTCTGTGATTGATGGAAATCAATGAATAATTGATAGAAATTAATGATTAATTAAAATCTACAAATGATTGAAATACATGTTTTAATTGATTGAAACTCATGGTTGATTAAAATTTATGATTTGATTGATAAAAACCTTTGATTTAACTCTGTAAAATCTCTCATTGGCCGGAGCCCTTGATTGATTGAAATATGATTTTCAGAAATTTTTAAAAATACATGATTGATTGAAATCTGTGCTTGATTGAAATAAATGATTGTTTTAAATCTATGATTATGATTGACTAAAGTCTATGACAAATTGAAATCTCTAATTGGTTGGAGTCCAATATTAATTGAAATATGGACAAAAACTCATAATTGATGAAAATCTATGACTGATTGATAGAAATCTATGATATGTTGAGATCTGCAAATGATTGAAATTTATGATTTACCGAAATCTGTATTTAATTGAAATCTATAATAAATTGAAATCCATGACTGATTTGAATTTAAACTTTTTTAAAATCTATGATTGCTTAAAATCGTTGATGGATTAAATCAATGATTGGTTGAAATCTGCGATTGGCAATAGTCTATGATTGATTCAAATCTATACTTGATTGCAGTTAATGAAAGTTTGAAATATTTGATTGATTAAAATCTATGATTGACTGAATTTGAGGATTAAATGAAGTCTTTGATTAATTGAAACCTTATATTGACGGATTTATTAAATAATGTAGCTGACTAAAAACTATGGCTAGCAGAAATCAATGACTGATTAAAAACATCTTGGAATGATTGCCAAAATCTATGATTGACTAATCTCTATGATTTAATAATCTCTATGATTGAGTGATTATTGACGCATTTTTTAATTAAATTTATTTTTTCCCCTTTTTCAGTTGGAATGTGGCCACGTATTTCATTTTCATTGCTGCAAAGCAGTTTTGGAGAAACGTTGGAGTGGTCCTCGTATAACATTTGGATTTTCCTTGTGTCCCATCTGTAAGGCCGATATTAAACATCCCATGTTGGGTGATATATTGGAACCCATAAATGGTCTTAAACAAGATGTTAAACGTAAAGCTTTAATACGGTAAGTTTAAACAAAATGATTTCATAATTTTTTTTTTTTAATTTTCTCAATGCCGCCATTTTTCTTTTTTTTTTCAGCATTAAATATGAAGGCTTGGTAAAAGATACTGAAGGTCGTGATTTAGCCACTTTGGCCATGGATCGTTATGCCTATTATGTGTGCTTTAAATGTACAAAAGCTTACTATGGTGGTGAGGCTAGATGTGATGCGGAAATTGGTGAAAAGTTTAATCCTGAAGAATTGGTATGCGGTGGTTGTTCGGATGTGGCTAGGGCACAAATGTGTCCAAAACATGGCACCGATTTTCTAGAATATAAATGTCGTTATTGTTGTTCGGTGGCGGTATTCTTCTGTTTTGGCACCACACATTTTTGTGATACCTGTCATGATGATTTTCAACGTTTAACCAATATACCCAAAAATAAATTACCCCAGTGTCCGGCTGGTCCCAAAGCTAAACAGCTTATGGGTGAAGATTGTCCATTGCATGTTATACATCCACCAACTGGAGAAGAGTTTGCCCTTGGTTGTGGTGTTTGTCGTAATGCTCAAACATTTTAGCATCATGTTGCCCATAATAGTATGTTTGCAGAGGATCATGATGATGATGCACACGAGCGTTATGGTGGTGGTCGTCCGTTTTTAAAAATGCACTTGGAAGAGTTAGATAATCGTCATTGTCTTAATTTACAGGCTGAAGATGAAGAAGCCAGTGATGATGATGATTATGACTAGTCATTATTGATAGAATTTTGTTTTAATTTTTACTTTAAGAATTTAATATGATATTATATTATTACTGATACTCAATTTTAATCTGAAAAGATAATACCGTTTTTTAATCTCAATGTTTAGCAATCATTTAATCAAATTATTATATTCGCAATAACTGATATACACAAAATAAAGATCTATGATCACAAAATATAAAAGATTTTAAATTTATTTTTCGATTTGTAGATGTGGAGTATACCAGCAAAATTTTTCGTTCGAAATACAATCGGCTTCAAAATGCATTAATTACACAATTCAACACTAAAAAAAATTACGGGGTTCCGACGATTAGTGAAATTTTATGGGGAAAATATTTGTAGAACATTTTAACCCTCTAAATGGACGTTTTATTAGACTTCTGAGTTTCGTTTTTGAAAAAGGACTAAAATGACCCCTTAAAATGGCAGTTAGAGGGTTAAAATGTTCTAAAAAAAGAACCGCCATAAAATTTCACTGAAGACATCAAATCATATTTTGAAGCTCAGATCATATTTTGAAGCTCATTGACAAAAAAATTTAAACTTCAGTGGGCTATAAAAAAGAAGACCGAACTGACTTTGCAAAACACTTTGGTGATTTTGGTCTTGATGGTCTACTTTCATATGGCGTTGAAAACATTGAGGCTCAATGCGATGACCCAAAATTTGTTGCACAGTGTAATGGTCCTAGAAACTTAAAATGTAGGCTTCTAGACGGAAAAACATTATAAAATTTACTTTTTGGAAATTCGGATTTAAAGGGGACAAAATTGGCAAACAAGTTTACTTTAACATTTTTTCTTTTTCCCAAAAATAATAGTTCTAGAAGATTCTTCCAACAGAAAAAATGCTGAAAAAGTACCTTTTTGAAAAAATCATTCCTAAAAAACTAGTTTTTAAAGGTTTCAATTCTATGAGGTTTAAAGGGGTAAAAAATTTTACTTTGGTATTTTTTACATTTGTATCCAGAAATGTTAGTCCTAGAAACTTAAAATGCAGGCTGCTAAAGCAAAAAAAAAAAATATTATAAAAAGTACTTTTTGGAAATTCCGATTATAAGGAGATTAAATTGGTAAAAAAGTTTAATTTTGTACTTTTTCATGAAATAATAATTTTAAAAGGAACTTCCACCGGAAAAAATACTGAAAAAGAACCTTTTTAAAAATTATTTTAAAAGTTTCAATTCTAAGATTTTACTTTGGTATCCTGAAATAATAGCCCTAGAAACTTAAAATGTACACTCAAAAAAAAACCTTGTAAAGTTACCAAAAATCTCGTGATTTTACGAGGCTATTCTCGTAAAATAGGAGGTAAGTATAATTCTCGTAAAATTACGAGGATTTCCTCGTAATTTTGAATGCGCCAAAAATTGGTAAAATAACTAATTTTATTGATAAAAATGTTGTTTTAAAACCGGAAAAATAAAAAAAAATGGTAAACTTACATGGAAAAATGGTAAATATTAGGGTATTCAATTAATCGAGGTTCTTGTTTAATCGGTTAATCGAGCAAATAATTAATCGGGGTTGAGATTTAATCGGTTATTAATCGGTTAAACTTGAATTATTCGATTAACCGAATAATATCAATTAATAATTTAAATTGAATATAAATCTCAGCCCAAGTAAAGAATTTTTGTATGTCATCCTGAAAAATGACCCAAACACAAAATGAAACCAACGTGAAAAATATCACCTCATGATTAAATGTCAAATTTGGAAACATTCAATGTGAAAAAATGCAAAAAAATTAAGCTATTTTTATAAAAAACAAAAATGGCCCTAAAAATATTTAAAAATATTGTTCGGTTTCCAAATTTGTAGTGGGAGTAGTGTTCAGTTCGTTAAAGTGTTAACACGTCTTGTGATTGTTCTCTTGCGTGTGCCGTCCTTAGTTTCGTCAATTTACCATAGCAAAAAAATATACTTAAAAAAAATAATAAAATTAAATAATAATAAATGTCGCTCCGTTTACTGTTCAAACATTAAAATTAAACAAAAAAAAAAAAAAATAGTGCAATTATTTTCAATGCAAATCAGTGCAACGAAATCATATTATAATAAATTAAATAAAAACAACATAAAAACACATACAATAATTCAAATAAAAAAAAAAAACATTCAATTTCTAATAAACAAATATTAAGCACAAAACAAAATAGAAAAACTCTTAAGCCTGCATTAAATATACACACTCACTCAACATACATTAAAATACTCGTGCTCTTAATTATAAAAAGAGAAAAATAAAAACAAATATAAAACAACAAAAGCACCTGCATATAACGGCTGCAACTTCAATATAGAGCCAACTGTTATCCAGGATCCTGGGATTCCCAAAAATTATCATCAAAACTCCAAAACACCCTCATTAATTTTTTCAATGTCCAAGCAAAGGGCTTTTATGCATCCCTGTCCGCATCATTGTTGTCGAAAATAATCCCATCCCCATTTTCTTTGTTTTCTCGCGTTGTGCAAGAGCCATTTTGTGCGTTTGTTAGCTGGGTTGCTATATGATAAAGGTATAACACTGATCATATAGCAGCCAATTTTCAGCATCAAACCTACCTTTTGGTCATTTGTACTGACGTTAGGTGTATTTTGACTTGATTTTATTTATTTCTAACGTTTAAATGACTGGCAGATTTCGAATCGATTTCTGCAATATACGCGGACTGAGAGCAAACTTTTTTTCTGTGTATGCTGTAGCATGCAACGTTATGTTTAAAACTGTGGCAGATGTTGTTGAGGACAGACATTAGGCGGTCACACGCTATGTTCCTGGCCTTATTGCTCGCCGATGGGGGGAGTTCATTGCCTATCTGACCATGACCACGTTGCTACCTCGTAAAAATGTTATTAAGCGTGTGGAAAGAAAATAGAAAATACAAACAAAAAGAAAAAAAACATATTAGCATATCACAATATTCAAGACTAAAACCGTCGATACTCCGATGTTATTGTACCGAACAATTGCCCACCCAACCTGACCATAAAGTACTCAAAACACCAAATAAATAACCCCCTTTATGGTCCCACATTCGCACTACAACAAGCCCCCCTACCTAAGTAAAGAAATCAAACGGAATTTAAAATTTAGCAACTAGCCATAGTGACTTTATTCACAACTCAAAATAAAATGAAATTAAAACTAACAAAAATAGCATTAAAGCTTAAACGAAAAATTAACATTAAAAAAAAAATTAAAACATAAAAAAAAATTAAAATAAGGATTTAAAAATTTTGAAAATAAATTAAATTAAAACTAAAAATTATGCATTAAAGCCAAAAATACACATTTTAAAAAAAAACAAAAATAAATTATTTAAAAGAATTTGTGTTTCAAATTGTTATTTTTCAAAAAAAACTTTATAAAAATTTAAACCGCAAAAAGCAAAATAAGTTTACATCTGGTCACCCCAAATACAAAAATCAAATATCTATTACAGGAGAATTTACATTTGACCTAGTTTTTATTTTTCCCAAAAAAAAAATAAAATCCAGATGTAAACAAAACAAAAATAAATAAAAAAAATTAAATAAAGAGACTTACATTAAGTAGCGAGTACACTCGTTGCTCCTCGTCGAAAGATCTCTCGATGCAGGTTCACGTGTATGTTCACGTGTGTGTTGGCGCTCCGTTTTCTCTTAAAAAAAATATTATTGAGGTTTAAAGGGTTGACTTAATTAACACTTTTGAAACACCAAAACTCTTGATTTTTTAAAATGTTAGCCACATGAATAACCCAAAGCCCACAAACATCTCTCAACATACCAAACTCACAAAATTTAACACTGTTAATTTGACAAACAGAAGAAATAAAAAGAAATGTAAATATGTATGTTAAATTTTTTTGTTACACTGGTTACGTATGTTAAGTTGTATGTTTATGGGTTTTGCATTAGTTATGTAGAAACTAAAATTTAACACAAAAAAAAAATAAAAAATATCAGTGTAAAAGAAAACAAAATATTTTAAGCAAATTTAAGAAAAAATATTTTTACACTGATCGACAGATTTAACTAAAAACCAAATATTTTAACACTTTTAACACAATTTAACTATTAACACAATAAACTATTTCCTTTAAAAATTTAATTAATTAATATAATTTTTAACACTAATTTTAACTGTGTGTATGTTGTTGTTTCTTTTTAAAAAGTGGTTTTTAACTCAATTGTAATGTCTTTCTTTATCGTAGTTATTTTTATTTTCTTAATTTTTATCCCTTTTATGTTGTTTTTGCATGCTTTTTTTTTATTTTTTTATTATTAGAAATTAAGTAGATTTTATTTTCCTTTATATGGAATTTATGATTTTTTCTTTTTTTCACTTTTTGATTTCAGGAAAATAAATTTAAAATAATAAAAAAAAATTAAACAACATACAACAACTACACACACTTCACTCGCAATTATTAAATTTTTCCAAACAAAAAAAAAATATTGGGAATAAAAAAAAACCAAAATTATTTAAAATATTTTTTTAAACTTTAGCAAAAACAAATTCCCGACGGAATATGCAAATTTGATTTAATGTGACGACACAGCCAAACCGCGCGAAAATACTGAAAAGCACTTGATGATGGTATTGAATTTGATGAGCTCACAAGCCAAAGAGAGAAATTCAATAGTGCTTGTTCTTCCTTCAATAGTTATTAAATGCTGGTTGTTGTAATTATTAAAAAGCTGGCTCAGATCAAAAAAAAAAAAGGTGTAATATCTATATAAAATAAGAGATTATTTTATAAGAATTTTATCAACCTGAGAATTTAATAACTTCAAATTTACCTATCAGTGTTGGCACCAAAGGGACAAATTAGCAAAGTACGTTTCCCCAAAAATCCAAACTTGAAAAGTATCACTATTGATTCAATTTACACTTTTTATGCCACAGAAAGTTCAAATCCACCACAAAAATGATGCAAAGGATATTAAGACTTCTCAAGCTTTCCACTTTTTAGTTTATCCAGGATTAATTAAAAATTTTCAATAAAATCAAAATAGATCCTGTCAACAAAAAGGATCTTGTTTTAGGCAAAAGTTAAACAAATAAAATTGAGCTGAGAAAATAGAAAACAAATTTCATCCTTATATTTTTTTTCTTGTATTTAAAACAAATGAAACAATGCAATTACATTTTATAAAATAAAATGTATAAAAGAAACACAACACTCACAATGTTTGATTTGTCGCACAAATTAAATTAGAAAATTTATTAAAAATTTCTCAAAATTAATAAAAAGGAGCAGATAAACTTATCCTTTGAATAAAAACTTTTAAATAGTTTAAAAAAAAACTTTATAAAAACAAACACTTTTTCTTTTATATTAACACTGTGGATAAACGAACTTTCTTTTATGGCGGTATGATCAACTAATGATTATAGAGTTCAATTTGTGTGAAATGAAGGCTCGGTTTTCTCATATACTCACTAACACAATAGAATCCTTAACGTTTTAATTCCCATTTCGAATAAAATCTTGGCGCACAAACGCCAGGACAAAGACAAACCAGTGATAAATACGCGCAGGCTTATGTTGTTGTCATCCACATATAGATGGCGTTACAAAAGAAATGTACCATTGCAAAATGTCGTTACTATTTAAATACGATCATTATGAAAGTAACGTAATCGTTGGTTTAAAAACATATTTTAGAAAAATTATATATAAACGAGCAAGCGCCCCTTACAATACCCCCCGCCAAAATCAGACTTTGGGGTTACTAAAAACAACAAAGCTGATCACGCTTGCTACACTATGGCATGTCAACGTTACTGTCTAATGTCTTTAGCGTGATAGTTACCAACAAAATTTCCTTTCAGGTCTTCTAATTCGTAACTGCTATTACCTATCTTTCGCCGCACGCGCGCTTTAATAAAGGTAGGAGCTAATTTAGCATTAAAGCCCTGCTCGAAATTGCTCTGCTTAAAGTTTCGACGGAAAACCTCTTGACCTACATCATAGGCTACCTCTCTGGATCGAAGATTATAGGTCCTTTCATTTCGTTCGAACTGTTTTCTCATTAATTCAGCAGCTTTTTTACCCATTATCTGCATAGAGTCATTTCTATCAAACTTTACCGCACGATCATCTAACATTTCCAATTGTCGTAATAAAGAATATGTCGAACCGTTCGTTACCATATGGTGGCCAAAAGCCAAATAATACGGAGAAGTGCCAATAGCCGAATGCACCGCAGAACGCAACGCGCAACAAATACTACTCAATAGCTCGTCCCAATTCTTTTGATCGGGTTTGACATAAGATTTAATGGCTGCTAGCACCGATCTGTTAACCCTCTCAGATGCGTTTGCCTGAGGGGCATGTATCGCCGTGTAAACGTGTTTGACACCATAACGCGTAAGCAGTTGATTAAATTGGTTGGACTTAAACTGCGATCCATTGTCTGAAACGACCGTTTCAGGGACACCAAAGGTATGAAATAATTCACACTCTAAAAACTTTACAACAGGATCAGCAGTAAACTTTTTGACTGGCTTTAAAAACGGAAATTTTGAAAAATGGTCCAAAACTATAAATATCCCAATGTGTCCAGAGCGAGATCTTGGATACGGACCAAGGAAATCTACATAAAGTTTTTGAAAGAACCGTTGGGTTCCGGAGGTTTTACCCATAGGAGGCCTAAGAATTTGGTTTGGGTGTTTTGAAGACTTACAGACCTCACAATTGTTGATGTACGTTTTCACATCAACTGCCAGATTTGGCCAGAAATAAAACCTGCGGATTTTCTCCAAAGTTTTATTTATGCCACTATGAGACGAAATCGGGTTGTCATGTGCACGTTTAAGAACCTCTGGAACCATTGCTTTCGGAATCCACAACTTCCACACCAGGTCATCCTGTAGTTGCTCCCCAGTAGCATGCTCTGTACGTCTGTATAAGTATCCGTCCACTATCTTCAGGTCCGGTAGTTTGTCAATGTTGTTACCAATTTTGTCCAATAACTCCCTATGTTCGTCAGATTGAAAATGGGTAGAATGAAGATCTACAAAAACCCCACTATCATTGTCAAAATCTGTCAAACTATTAATCCCTAACGCAGACAAGTCCTCAGTATTGGTCCTAGAGAGAGTATCCGGAACTATATTCAAACTACCACGTCTGTGCTGAATGTTAAATTTGTATCCCTGCAGTTTCAAAGCCCACCGAGCTAACCTTGAGCTGAGATCTGTCTGGGACATGAGCCACTTCAATGACGCATGGTCAGTGATGACCGTGAACTCATGTCCTTCGACATAAGCTCTAAATTTTTTTATGCTAAGCAAAGCAGCTAAGCATTCCTGTTCGGTTACTGAATAGTTACGTTGGGCTTGATTGAGTTTCTTAGACATAAATGCCACTGGAACCTCTTCGCCCTCCGCATCCTTTTGAACCAACACACTTCCTATACCTGTTTTACTAGCATCGCAGTGTATGAAAAACGGCTGCGAAAAATCGGGACTATGTAAAACGGGTGCGGTGCTCAGGTGGGTCTTTAAAACCTCAAAAGCCTTTTGGGCTTCTTCGGTCCATACAAATTTGTGTTTCCCCTTTAACAAATCAGTCAAAGGCGTAGTAATAGACGCGTAGTTCCTGATAAACTTCCGGTACCAACCTGTCATCCCTAAAAATCTTCGGATTTGTTTTACGGATCTTGGAACTGGAAAGTCAGTAATTGCGGACACTTTTTCCGGATCCGTCTGAATGACCCCATTACCCACCAAATGGCCTAAATACTTGACTTCTGGAACACAAAAATTACTTTTTCCTACATTTATTGTCAAACCTGATTCACGAATTTTACCTGCCACAATTCTTAGCACTTCAAGATGTTTTTCAAAAGTATCCGAAATGACCAGGAGATCGTCAAGATAATTAAACACCTCCGTCCTGAGAGCCGGTGGAACGACCTTGTCCATAAGACGAGACATCGTCTGAGGGGCATTACAAAGCCCAAATGGCATTACATTGTAATGGTACAATGGCCTCCCAGGAACAGTGAATGCTGTTTTATCTTTAGATCCAGGATCAAGCGGAATCTGCCAAAAAGCATCTTTAAGGTCTAAGGCTGTGATAAATTCGGCTTTTGGTAATCTACTCAATATACCATCAATATGTGGCAACGGGTAGGCATCACCAACAGTTACCGAATTTAATTTCCTACTGTCTAAACAAAGTCTGTTTTTACCAGGCTTCCGGTGAAGCACTACAGGAGAGGACCAGGCGCTGTTTGATTCCTCAATTACCCCAAGAGCTAACATTCGGTCCAGTTCCTCATAAATAAGTTTCTCAACGGCGGGTGAAACTGGAAAGTGGCGCTGTTTTATCGGCTTGGCATCCCCGGTGTCAATAACGTGAGTCAAAACACTAGTTTTCCCCAAACCCTCTTTAGCGAAAGAAGGAAACAGCCCGATTACCTGATTCAAACGTTGCTTTTGTATATCTGACATTGGTATCTGGTTACTCAACTCTTGAATTTCAGAAGCCCTATCGAATGAAGTTATATGAGACAAGCCAGCTGGAAGTAAACCAAAAAGTTCCCAGAAATCTATGCCAAGAAATAAATCTTTTTCTAGGCTTGGAATAATAAAAACGGTAATGGATTTTTCAGTATCCTTAAAAGAAATAATTGTTTCAACAAATCCTAATACTTTTTGACTTTTTCCATCGGCTGTCTTCACAGATGAATTTAATTTACGGTAGTGAGAACCTGAAGCTAAATAATCTTCAGCTGCTTTAGCTCCTATACAAGTTATAGATGCTCCCGTGTCCATTAGACCTAACATCTTCTTTCCAAAGAGGATCACCTCAGCATATGGTCTAACATCACACGGTTTGTCTAAAACAGAGCAGACAAATTTCCTTTTATAGCTCCTAACCTTTTCCCAAAACGAACGAATACGCTTTGCTGAACGAGTAGGTTTATTAGCTTCCCCAAAAATTCTACGACGGGCCTCGTTATATTCATGTAAACGGACATGAAATGGTTTAAAAAATCTTGAAACATTATCACGGGGTACATTTTTGTCTTTTCCGGTTATTTTCATCTCATTTCCGGTTGATGATTTGTCACATCCGGTTGTTAAGTTGTCACATCTGGTTGGTCTTTCTAAAATTTTTACTCCGGGTTCGGCTGCCTTGAGGGTTTGCGAGAACCCGCTTCCCCGTTTTTTGAACCGCACTTTTTGCAGTCTGGCAGATAAACACCAGGGTCTCCACATCCATAGCAAAAGGTTTTGCGTTTAGCAGTACAATTTCGATACCGATGCCCTGATTCCCGACAGTTCCAACAAAGTAATTCTAAAGCTGCTACTTCAAGAGCTTCTACATCTGATTCATCGCTTTCCTCATTACCTAAATCTTTCTCTAACCCAAATACTTTTTTTGGAATTAAAGAAGGTTTCTTAATGTTTGAACTTGTCTTTCCGTAAGTATTCTGCATAAAAAGTTCTCGACGTCTACAAATTGTGCGCAGTTCCTGTACAGAATTTATCGTCATATTAAGAATTTCATGCTGAATCTCTGGATCAATGTTCAGGCGCAAAATTTCAAGAAATTTTTTCTTTGTAAGTGGTTCCTCCAGTTGATCTGTCAAATCCAAAATAGATTCATAAAATTTATCAAATGTCTCATTAGGTCTTTGTTTTCGGGCCCTTATTAAATTTTCTATGTCCATGTCCGTCCTAGTGTCCCTGTATTCCTCTCGCAAAGCTGCACATAATTCCGGCCACTTTACATCACGGACAGACTTATGATATCTCCAAAACCAGTTACTTGCCCTCCCTTCAAAAAGTAAACTAGCATTGCTGCAAAGCAAATCAAACATTCCACTAAGAGTCTGGTTTGTTTGAGATTTCGCCATGTAAATAAAGTGCTCTACCGACAGACCTTTCGGATCCCCGTTAAATTTTAATTTCCAGTTAGAAATGATAATAATAACTTTTTCCGGGTGGTTAAGAAGGTAAGACGAGTATGAACGATTTGAAGAATTATCAAATCCCGAGTTGGTATGAACCGATTCAGCCTGAGATGGCACCTCTTGTCCAACACTAGCAGCATTTTGCTCAAGTCCAATAAGCTGTCCAAAACCACTGGGCCCTATGGCTGGAAGAGTTGGAATACTGTGGGAAGGAGAACGTTGTAACTGTGGCGGTGGCAATGGTGCAACAGGTACATTAGGCGTAGCCGGGTTTACAAGATTCAGTCTAGAAAGACTGGCTTGAATGTTAGTCTCTATCAATGTGACAATCTGATTATTTAAAGCTGTCATTAATTGGGCCTGTTGGGCAGAAAACATTGCAGCAATCATCTCCTGAATAGAGTCGATTGGCACAGCTGGAGCGACAGTAGACGGTGCTGGACCTGAAGCTTCTGAAGTCGTATTGTAAACAGGAGCATTTAAAGACGTCCCGGGCTGTTCTGTAGTTTGTGAAACCGTTTTAGTCTGACCCCGAGTATCTACCCCTGTACCGTCATTAACTACACGCGCATTACACACCGGACAATAAGGTCTAAGTTTAAGACATTTTGACAAACAGGTCTTATGAAAACTGTGTCCGCAAACAGTAGTTAATAGCGTAGATTTAGAAACTATGGCCGTATTGCAAGCGTCACAATGAGCAGTCTTATCAGCAGGCGCTGAGGCTCCTGACGCATTATCGTCCATTGTGTCCACAAAAATTTAAAACCCGAGAAGACAAATTTTAAAATAAAGTTAAAATTGATATTCCTTGTGTGTAGTTAAACAAACCGGAAGTCAATACTTAAAAACGGATATAAAATTATCTAAGTATATGTAAAGCACACACACTTAAAAACAGATTGAGTTTAAAAAAAAAAATAACCCGCAGATACACCTGAAATAATGTTTCTCAAGAAAGATATAAAAAAAGAAAAATGTATAAAAATATATAAAAAAAATTTAAATAATAATCATGCAAAAATTAAATGAAAAAAAAATATTTAATTTAAAATAAAAAAATTTATTTACTCAAAACTCAACAAAAATTTCCTTTCACCCTCCTTTATATTAACTTTTCAGTTAACAAAAAAAAAAATGGGTATACGAAAACAAATAAAATTTATTAGTCTCCGTTTGATCTCAAGTAACTAAGGCATGAGCTTGTTGTAATAAAAATCTTAAAAAAATTGAAAAATTGGCTAACATTAGAAAATTGAATTTTAAAATAGAGAAATAGATTTAACTACAGTGGATAGAATTAAATCTTAATTCTATAATTCCTTCTGTAATAATTATACGATAAAATATATTAGACCTTCCTAAACTATGGTCAGATTTAGCTTTTCTGATCCAAAAACTGCACTCCATGTAGTTTAAAGATTGCCCATATAAATTATTCAAAAAGTAAAAGTAGAGATATTAATTTGTCTGTGGCTGTAAATGAATGTTAAAAAAAAAACTTGATCATAAACAAAATCCTTCCAAATCCCTTAATATCAAAATAAAAGTTAGAAAAAGAAATAGAATTGAAAATAAAGTTAAAAATGATAGACAAATTAAAAAAAATTTGTATGAAATATGAAAAAGGAGCCGAACAATAATTTTGAATACTGTAAACAGTGAAACAAAAGGTGGTAAATAAAGGCAAATTGAATTGTTCGGGCCCCACGTTGGGAGCCAAATTTTACTGTAGCATGCAACGTTATGTTTAAAACTGTGGCAGATGTTGTTGAGGACAGACATTAGGCGGTCACACGCTATGTTCCTGGCCTTATTGCTCGCCGATGGGGGGAGTTCATTGCCTATCTGACCATGACCACGTTGCTACCTCGTAAAAATGTTATTAAGCGTGTGGAAAGAAAATAGAAAATACAAACAAAAAGAAAAAAAACATATTAGCATATCACAATATTCAAGACTAAAACCGTCGATACTCCGATGTTATTGTACCGAACAATTGCCCACCCAACCTGACCATAAAGTACTCAAAACACCAAATAAATAACCCCCTTTATGGTCCCACATTCGCACTACAACAAGCCCCCCTACCTAAGTAAAGAAATCAAACGGAATTTAAAATTTAGCAACTAGCCATAGTGACTTTATTCACAACTCAAAATAAAATGAAATTAAAACTAACAAAAATAGCATTAAAGCTTAAACGAAAAATTAACATTAAAAAAAAAATTAAAACATAAAAAAAAATTAAAATAAGGATTTAAAAATTTTGAAAATAAATTAAATTAAAACTAAAAATTATGCATTAAAGCCAAAAATACACATTTTAAAAAAAAACAAAAATAAATTATTTAAAAGAATTTGTGTTTCAAATTGTTATTTTTCAAAAAAAACTTTATAAAAATTTAAACCGCAAAAAGCAAAATAAGTTTACATCTGGTCACCCCAAATACAAAAATCAAATATCTATTACAGGAGAATTTACATTTGACCTAGTTTTTATTTTTCCCAAAAAAAAAATAAAATCCAGATGTAAACAAAACAAAAATAAATAAAAAAAATTAAATAAAGAGACTTACATTAAGTAGCGAGTACACTCGTTGCTCCTCGTCGAAAGATCTCTCGATGCAGGTTCACGTGTATGTTCACGTGTGTGTTGGCGCTCCGTTTTCTCTTAAAAAAAATATTATTGAGGTTTAAAGGGTTGACTTAATTAACACTTTTGAAACACCAAAACTCTTGATTTTTTAAAATGTTAGCCACATGAATAACCCAAAGCCCACAAACATCTCTCAACATACCAAACTCACAAAATTTAACACTGTTAATTTGACAAACAGAAGAAATAAAAAGAAATGTAAATATGTATGTTAAATTTTTTTGTTACACTGGTTACGTATGTTAAGTTGTATGTTTATGGGTTTTGCATTAGTTATGTAGAAACTAAAATTTAACACAAAAAAAAAATAAAAAATATCAGTGTAAAAGAAAACAAAATATTTTAAGCAAATTTAAGAAAAAATATTTTTACACTGATCGACAGATTTAACTAAAAACCAAATATTTTAACACTTTTAACACAATTTAACTATTAACACAATAAACTATTTCCTTTAAAAATTTAATTAATTAATATAATTTTTAACACTAATTTTAACTGTGTGTATGTTGTTGTTTCTTTTTAAAAAGTGGTTTTTAACTCAATTGTAATGTCTTTCTTTATCGTAGTTATTTTTATTTTCTTAATTTTTATCCCTTTTATGTTGTTTTTGCATGCTTTTTTTTTATTTTTTTATTATTAGAAATTAAGTAGATTTTATTTTCCTTTATATGGAATTTATGATTTTTTCTTTTTTTCACTTTTTGATTTCAGGAAAATAAATTTAAAATAATAAAAAAAAATTAAACAACATACAACAACTACACACACTTCACTCGCAATTATTAAATTTTTCCAAACAAAAAAAAAATATTGGGAATAAAAAAAAACCAAAATTATTTAAAATATTTTTTTAAACTTTAGCAAAAACAAATTCCCGACGGAATATGCAAATTTGATTTAATGTGACGACACAGCCAAACCGCGCGAAAATACTGAAAAGCACTTGATGATGGTATTGAATTTGATGAGCTCACAAGCCAAAGAGAGAAATTCAATAGTGCTTGTTCTTCCTTCAATAGTTATTAAATGCTGGTTGTTGTAATTATTAAAAAGCTGGCTCAGATCAAAAAAAAAAAAGGTGTAATATCTATATAAAATAAGAGATTATTTTATAAGAATTTTATCAACCTGAGAATTTAATAACTTCAAATTTACCTATCAGTGTTGGCACCAAAGGGACAAATTAGCAAAGTACGTTTCCCCAAAAATCCAAACTTGAAAAGTATCACTATTGATTCAATTTACACTTTTTATGCCACAGAAAGTTCAAATCCACCACAAAAATGATGCAAAGGATATTAAGACTTCTCAAGCTTTCCACTTTTTAGTTTATCCAGGATTAATTAAAAATTTTCAATAAAATCAAAATAGATCCTGTCAACAAAAAGGATCTTGTTTTAGGCAAAAGTTAAACAAATAAAATTGAGCTGAGAAAATAGAAAACAAATTTCATCCTTATATTTTTTTTCTTGTATTTAAAACAAATGAAACAATGCAATTACATTTTATAAAATAAAATGTATAAAAGAAACACAACACTCACAATGTTTGATTTGTCGCACAAATTAAATTAGAAAATTTATTAAAAATTTCTCAAAATTAATAAAAAGGAGCAGATAAACTTATCCTTTGAATAAAAACTTTTAAATAGTTTAAAAAAAAACTTTATAAAAACAAACACTTTTTCTTTTATATTAACACTGTGGATAAACGAACTTTCTTTTATGGCGGTATGATCAACTAATGATTATAGAGTTCAATTTGTGTGAAATGAAGGCTCGGTTTTCTCATATACTCACTAACACAATAGAATCCTTAACGTTTTAATTCCCATTTCGAATAAAATCTTGGCGCACAAACGCCAGGACAAAGACAAACCAGTGATAAATACGCGCAGGCTTATGTTGTTGTCATCCACATATAGATGGCGTTACAAAAGAAATGTACCATTGCAAAATGTCGTTACTATTTAAATACGATCATTATGAAAGTAACGTAATCGTTGGTTTAAAAACATATTTTAGAAAAATTATATATAAACGAGCAAGCGCCCCTTACAATGCTCACATTCGCTTCCATCGGCCGAATGTTTTCGCCTTGTGTGAGACTCAGGTGCGTGAAGATACTGATCCACAGGATTTCCACGTACCTGGGTATCACTTGCTATCCCTCTTTATTTTTCACAGGGGCCTTGCGGTGTACGTCCGCAATGATGTTGTGCATCAGTGCCTACCTCAATTGGGCATGAATGATCCCGAATTTAACTCATTATGGGTTAAATTCGGAATCAGGGCACACACATTGCATTTCGGGTTTCTTTACAGGAGTCCCAACGCTGGAAGGGTGTCTTCCTTGGATGGTCTAGACACCCTCTCCGATTCCATTTCGAGGATCCTGGAGAGTTGTCCGAGCAGTGAAATTGCCGTTGCTGGCGATTTTAATGTTCACAACTCCTCCTGGATCCTCCATTCAAACCATTCGACTCCCGTTGGCGAGTACGTTGAGTTATTCGCCGCGCATAACCACCTGTCGCAACTGGTGAACGAACCAACGCGCTTAACGGGCGTTGGAAATGAACACCGGAACACTCTCGACCTTTTTCTTACCTCACATCCTGACAAATATGAAGTAAGGACATTTGCACCTCTGGGTAATTCGGATCACTGCACCATTTCCGCGTCCTTCTCGTACTCCGAACTTCGTAACGTTTCAACACCAGCTACGAAGCGTTCTGTGTTTCTATATGAGAAGGCTCGTTGGGCTGAGCTCAATGACTTTTTCCGGCATTTCAATTGGAAACTTTGTTTTCTCGACGGTAACGTCGATGCCGCGGCGAAAATGGTGGAAAATATTATAATGCTTGGAATGAAGTCATTCATTCCATCAAAGCTGATTTCGGCTAAACCGAAGGATAAATGTTGGTTTAACCAGACTTGCAGGAACGCAGTCAGATCCAGGGAGGAAGCGTTCAGAAATTGGCGTGACGACAAAAACGCTAATAATGATCTGCTACGCAAAAGGGCGAGATCCGAGTGTGCAAGAGTACTTAGTCGCGAAAAGCTTCTATACGAACAGCGACTTCGTGCTAAAGTTCTTTCCGCCCCTAGGGGCAGTAAGAGCTTTTGGTCTTTCGTTAAAAGAGTCAGAGAAAATGCTAGTTCTTCTATTCCGACTCTTTTAAAAGATGACCAAGTGTTCACTGAACCGGTTGACAAAGCTAACCTGTTGGCTGGCCTTTTTGCAAGAAATTCTTTCTTGCCGGAAAGCAATCAATCACTGCCCGAAATCGAGAGGGTATCCCATACTATGCCTAAGATATTTTTTCGAGCTCGTGCAGTTAAAAGGGTTCTTGCGGATCTTAACGTAAATAAGTCACCGGGGCCGGATGGTATACCAGCACTGGTACTTAAACAGTGTTCTTCGACGTTGGCGCGTCCACTGGCTAATCTTTTCATTTCGTCTTACCGTGCGGGAGTTTTTCCGTCTTGTTGGAAGGTTGCCAATGTGCAGCCAATCCCTAAAAAGGGTGCTGCTAATAACCCTGATAACTACCGCCCAATAGCAATATGCTCAGCGCTCTCGAAGGTGATGGAGAGCATGGTAAATTGCCATCTTGTTAGGTATCTGGAGGCTAACTCACTTTTAAACGATCGACAGTATGGTTTTCGGAGAAATCGTTCTACCGGGGATCTGTTGGCGTTCCTTTCGGAACGTTGGAGTCGATCGATCCACCATTTTGGTGAGAGTAAGGTAGTTGCTCTGGATATTTCCAAGGCGTTTGATTGTGTGTGGCACGGTGCGCTCATATCTAAGCTTAATGCCTTTGGTGTCGGTAATGACTTCTCTCGATTTGTTTCGAGTTTCCTCAGGGATCGTTCTATACGTGTTGTTATAGATGGGTTCTCATCCGATGAGTTCCAGCTCCAATCGGGGGTACCGCAAGGTTCTGTTCTTTCTCCTACCCTTTTTCTTATTTTTCTTAACGACCTTCTAAGTCAAACTTCAAATCCTATCTACTCTTTTGCAGATGACAGCAACATTTGTCATTCATTTTCCTTTGATCGTAGGCCAAGCCTTATTGAGGTTGAGGGCAAAAGGCAGATTATGAATGACACACTTAATCAAGACCTGTTGACAATCTCTAAGTGGGGTCTTGCGAATAGGGTCAAGTTTAATGCACGCAAGACCCAATGTTGTATGTTGACTCACAGAAATGTGGAACCAACAGCGTCATCTGTACATATGGGTGGTATTGGTATTGAGGAATCAGACACTCTTGATGTTCTGGGCATGAAAATTCAGTGTGATGTCCGTTGGAATAAGCACGTTTTTCAAGTGTCGAAAGAAGCATTCAAGTGTCTCGGTTTTTTAAACCGGTGTAAGAAATACTTCACCTCATCCGATCTCCTTACTATTTATACCACCTACATTCGACCGAAGATGGAATACAACTCCCATATATGGGCAGGGGCTTCAAAGTCTATTTTGGAGCTTTTGGACCGTGTGCAAAGGAGGGCGTTGATGCTTATCAATGACACTAGGGTATCCAACTCTATTGACTCATTGGAGCATCGTCGGAATGTGGGTTGTGTGACTCTGTTCTATCGATATTACCATGGAAAGTGTTCTGCTGAGATAAGTGAACTTATCCCTAGAGCCCGAGTTTTTGTTCGAAACACTCGGTTATCTAGTAGATCACATCCATTTGTTGTCGATTGTCCAGTTGATCGCACAGCGCATTACAGAGAAGGTTCGTTTATCAGTCGAACTAGCCGTATGTGGAATAATCTCCCCGCAGAGGTCTTTCCAGTTTCTTTCAATGTAGATAAATTCAAGTCAAATATACACAAACACTACTCCCTCTTTCCTCCTCCTCATAACCTATTTTCCTGATATCAACACAATGCATTGCATTAGTAGGGGCATCCCCTGAGTGTTGGTTCATCGTAAAAAAAAAAAAAAAAAAAAAAAAAAAAATAATATCAATTAATAATTTAAATTGAATATAAATCTCAGCCCAAGTAAAGAATTTTTGTATGTCATCCTGAAAAATGACCCAAACACAAAATGAAACCAACGTGAAAAATATCACCTCATGATTAAATGTCAAATTTGGAAACATTCAATGTGAAAAAATGCAAAAAAATTAAGCTATTTTTATAAAAAACAAAAATGGCCCTAAAAATATTTAAAAATATTGTTCGGTTTCCAAATTTGTTTTCTTTTATTTATTAGTGCTAAAATTGCAATAATTTCATCGGTCAATATCTCCGTGATTAAAAAAGATATCTGAAGGATTCCAAAAATATTTTTTTAAGATGTGCTAAACTATTTGTCACATCAAAAAATATATTTCGCGGTTTTATAGGGTCCCGAACATTGCGAAAATCTGAGTTTATTCACAATCTAATTAAAATGATTTCAGTTTCCTACCATAAATTGGGTAAATTTACACAAACTGCGTAATTCTATTTAAAATTATGGACAATTTACATAATTTATAGTAGTAAATTATTTGAATTTGTTTAAATTTACTTAATTTATAGTTGGAAACTGGACTCACATTTTTTAGAGTGCAGTAATGTAAATCGAAATCCTAAATATCTCCAGATGAGATAGATTAGTTCTAAAGCCAGATTCGGATTACGCGCATAAAAAACTATTAAAAAAAATCTATTGTGCTGGAAATGTTTAACAAATTGGCTAGTTATTTTTTTTAAAGCCGAAATAAATTTTTAGGACCTCGATAAAATATTTTCTTAATAACAATTTTAAGCAGAACCGTAATTTTCAGAATCTTAAACAGCAAATAATAACTAAAAGTACTAAAAAAAATAAATATCGGTTAATCGGTTAATCGGTTAATCGGCACAAATTAATCGGTTTATTTGTTATTTGAAAATTGGCAATTTCAAATTATTCGAACAGTTAATCGACCAAAATTAATCGGTTAACCGATTAACGGTTAATCGATTGAATACTCTAGTAAATATGTATACAAAAATGGTAAATTTACAAACCAAAATGTTAAATTTACAAAAAAAAATGTTTTTTTGTTAAACACCATAAATCCTAATAATAAAATCTTATTTTTTAAAAATAAGTGTTTTTTTTTTGTAAATTAACTAGAATCCTCGCAATAATTTTTTTTAAAAATTTTGTCAACTTTTTTTAAGTATTTTTCAATAAAAAAAATTTTTGTCTGGGACTTGGAAAATTAAAAAAAAAAATAGAAAATTTACAAAAAATTGTTCCTAAGCGGAAAATCATCATAAAATGTACTTTTTGGAAATCCAAAATGTACTTTTTGGAAATCCAAAAAAAAGTTTCCACTTTTCCTATCTTCTGAAATAATGGTAAAGTACTTTTTATTAAAAAAAATGATTCCTTAAAAACTACTTTTTCAAAGTTTCAATTCTAAGAGGTTTTAAAGGGATAAACACAAAAGTTACTTTGCTACTTTTTATGTATCCAGAAATAGTGGTCCAATAACTAAAAATGTAGGCTCCAAACGGAAAAAACTTTATAAAAAAGTACTTTTTGGAAATTCCGATGCTAAGGGGACAAAATTGACAAAAAGTTTAATTTTGCACTTTTTTTATCTCCTCAATATTAGTTCTAGAAGGATCTTCCAGCGGGAAAAAATTTTGAAAAAGTACTTTTTTAAAAAAATAATCGTAAAAAACTACTTTTTAAAAGTTTGAATTCTAAGAAGGTTTAAAGGGGTAAAATAATTTTTCTTTGGTACCTTTTATGTATCCAGAAATAATGGTCACAGAAACATACAATGCTGGTTCCTACACTCAGAAAAAAATTAACTAAAAAATGGGAAAACTAACTAAATTCAAGGAATATTGATAATGATTTGGCTCCATTGCCATGTTTTCCTTCTTTTAAGTTCATATTTTTCTTAAAAATAAGGAAAGAAAAAAAATTTTAATATTATGCCAATTTGAACTAAAAAATTGGAAAAATTTTATTTCAACTTAGTTCATACACATTTGAGGACCCGATTGGATGAAGGCCCCATTGGGTTCGGACCGATAGGTTCAGGCCCCGATGGGCCTATATTTTTTGATCCAAAATTTTTGTCCGTTTCGCTCTACCTTGCTTAGTTTTTGAGATACGTGAATTTAGGGGACCACTGGGGTCTTGAGAATTTTAAAAACTCGATAACTTTAAAACTATTACTCGAAGCTTTTCGGTGCTTGTTCTCCGTGTTAAGGGCTACAAAAATGCTTTTGGACTTTTTGTTGTGTTGGCATTATTTACCGAGATATGAGTATTTTCAAATTTTTGGGAATGCCAACTTTTTTAAATCCAAAGTTAGGACCCATTGGGTCCACACATGTGAAGAGGACCTGCGATACTATAGAGATTCAAAGAACCAAAAATGGCCTCCATTTTGCTCTATCTGGCTTAGTTTTCGAGATATCGCCATTTAAGTTTTTGAAAAAAAAAAAATTGCCCGAGTTATTAAAATTTTACTAAAATAGTGGAAAAAACTTCCTCAAATCTAAGAAAATGAACTAATTGGTAGAAAATTACGTCCTAAAACTAAAAAAGAGGAATATGTCTTAAAAATAAAGATTTTGGTCATATATTTAGGGAAAATTTCTTTGGCGGTAAGAATTTCTTCCATGTATTTAGGAATTCCATTTAAGGAAAATAATGGACTATTTAACAGTAAATGAACTTAAATTTTTTCCTAACACTTAAGAAAATTTCCCAACTTTTAGTTAAATTTAACTAAATTGTGGGAAATTTTATAAACTATTTTGAAGAAAATTTTTCCAAAGTTTTAGTTAAGTCTTTTTTTTTGAGTGTAAACAAGTTTACTTCGGCTCATTTTCTATCTCTATAATGGTTCTAGAAGGATCTTCCAGCGGAAAAGTACGTTTAAAAAAAAAAAATATTTCTAAAAACTACTTTTTAAAAGTACACCTTTAGTGTAACAAATTTAACTTTGGTACTTTTTTTGTATCCAGAAATAAGGGTCCTAGAAACATAAAATGTTAGGATTCTATAGCGAAAAAACAATTTAAAAACATTATAAAAAAGTGCGTTTTGAAAATTCCGACTCTAAGGGGACAAAATTGGTAAAAAAGTTTACTTTGTCACTTTTTATATTTTCTGAAGTAATGGTTCTGATTGCAGAAAAAGTACCTTTTTGAAATTTTGATTTCAAAAAGGGTAAAAAGCGAAAAAATGGAATATAGGATCTTCCAGCGGAAAAAGACATAAAAAAATACTTTTTAAAAGTTCCAATTCTAAGATGATTATTATAGTAGGATAATCATAAAAATAGAAAAGAATAAATAAAAATAATTGATCATGTGATCAAAACTATTATTATTATTATAGTAGGATTCTCCAGCGGAAAAAAACATTCTAAAAAAACACTTTGAAAGTTCCCATTCTAAGAGGATAAAAATGCGTTAACAATTTTAACCATGATAATGTTTTTAGGCTGGTGTCTAATTTTAAAAAAGTTACAGGACGCCACCTCAGTTTGACTATATAAGCTAACAATTAACGAAAAAGAAAACAAGAATTACTATTTTTATTTTCTTAAAACCAAAAATGTGAATAACTTGGGTTTGTAACTTGGATTATAATTCACCCCGTGGTGAATAAAACCGTTTTTCACCAGCTGGTGAATAAAAAGTAACATAATTATCTTTTTTTTTTTCATCAAACTTTTTTCATAATTTTTTTTTTTATCAAATTGTTTTTTTTTTATCAAATTTTTTTTTTTCATCAATTTTTTTTTTTTCATCAAATTTTTTTTTCATTTAATTTTTTTAATTCATCAAATTTTTTTTCATATAAATTTTTTAATTCATCAATTTTTTTTTTATCAATTTTTTTTTCATCAATATTTTTTTTTATCAACTTTTTTGTTTTTTTATCAAATTTTTTTTTTTTTTTTCATAAATTTTTTTTTATTATTTTTTTTTTTCATCAAAATTTTTTTTCATAAATTTTTTTTATCATATTTTTTTCATCAAATTTTTTTATCAAATTTTTTATTATCAATTTTTTTCAAACTAAAAATTTTTTTTTTCATCAAAATATTTTTATTTTCATCATTAAAACTTTTTAAAAAAAAAAAATTTTAGCAAAGATTTTGGGCTCATTAAATTTTATTTAACATTATTTTGTTTTTCGTGAAAAAAATCATTTTTTTTTACCAAAACTACTTTTTCACTAAGTCTAAGCTTTTCGCATTAAAATTTTCCATTTGTCTATCAAATGTACATAAAACTAGTGAGAGTGCCAAATCTTTTGTACTCTCCAAAATGTAAAAACACTTTTTTGCACTTATTTTTGCTCTTTTGGTTTTTTTAATTGGGTTCTCGACTGATATTTCAATTTGTTTTGCATGGAATAGCAAAGTAATATAATATTATTTTTTCTAAAAAAAACTTTGCTTTGGCAAGTACACCCAAATCTTCCGCAAAACATTATCATGATTTATTGTTTTGGGCAAGAGTTCAAAATTCGCAGGCATTTTTTTGGTACCTTTTTGATCCCCTAATATAATGGTCTTATAAACTTGAAATATGGAATCATTTTTTTAATATTTTTATGTAAGTTTGTGTCTTAAGTCTTTTGTTTGATTTCTGGCAGCTGTTTTGAAAAATGTTTGTTTTCTAAATCTTTGGTATTTTGTGATTTAACTGAATAATTAATTTATAATGATATATTTTTTTTAAGTTTGTATGCTTTAACCATTTCTGTTTTACTTTTTATTTTAGGACTCCTAAATAAAAATAAATAAATTTCCATAATTTCAGTTTTTTTTTTATTAAAATTTTTTATTTTAAAAATTTCGGTAATATACATAAAATTAGAATTTACAAAAAAAAGCCCTGGTTTTGTTAAACACAAAAACTCAAAATGTGTAAATAAACTAAAAAATCCTGTTGTAATGAAAAAATAAACTGCAGATTTAAGCTGGAACAGGAGTTTCAGGAGCATGATCCTATGAAGAAAAGAGAATTTTCCAAAAGAAAAGAAAAAATAATATAAAGTTAAAAACCATAAACTAATTTTTAAGCTTGAATATTTAAAGCCGGGAGAATTTGTATTATCATATATACAAGGTATACAACAAAAGCTGTGCTAGATGATGCTTCACTTGAAAAGCCTTGAAATGTGCCAGGGGTAAAACAGCTAAAACGGTGAGGCAGCCATTTCTTATCCAAATGATGTTTAATGATTTAAAAAATAAAATCTGAGGCCGATTTTACAAAATAAAAACTATTTTTTTTTTTGTAGATTTTGTTTAAAAAAATATACATAATTTTATAAATATATATTTTTTTTACTCTAAATTACGTAAATCAATTTCATTCAATTAATATATAGATTGAGTATATTTCTTTAGTGTGTGTTTTTTTATAAATTTAGAAATAAAGATGTTTTGTAAACTTTTTTTTTTTTTTTGGTGTTTTTTTCTTTTTTTCTCATATAATTTAGATGTACATATTTTAATTGTTTTGTTTGTTTGAAAAAAAATTAATAAATAATAAATGATTTATTTAAAATTAGGGCGGGATACGGTCATATATATATAAATCGGGAACACTTAGGCTTCAACTTCAGCTTCCTCCTTTACCTTAGCATCACCAGGTTTGCCCTTGGACCAGTCGGGTTTCTTCTGCAAATGGGGGAAAAAGAAAAAAATATGTATTAATAAAAGTATGTGGGAGGAAATATTTAACAAATATAAAGTTAGCATTAAAATAAAGACAAGGAAAATTTTTTTGTGGAGGATTTTTTTAAAATTACTACATCTATTTTTAAAACATAAACTACAAAAGTGTGGAGGGGTGTTTCATTTTTCTATACCAAAATAAATATTTAATATTCAAGGTGTTCATTTGACAAAATTTTTAGTGATTGTGCTCTTTATTTAGCTAACTAAAGTGATTTTCTTTTTTAAAATAATTAATTTCAAACTTTTTGGGTTAATTTTTCAAATGAAAAAAAAAAATTTTGAAATCTTCATTTTAACAAAACTTCAATTTTTTATAAAAAAAAAATGGAATTTTAATTTTTTTTAGTTTTAGTATAACTCCTTTTTAACCCAAAATTTGAAATTTGTTTTAATCTCGTTCACTATTCTATTTGAAAAAACATTTATAACACAATTATTTTTTTTTATAAATCTTTCGAAAATTTTACATAAACACAAATTGTTTTTTTGACATAAATTACACTTAGATATCTTACACTTTTTGGCTTTTAATACATTTTCTTTAATCTTTTTCTATATATAATATGAATAAAAATAAAGCATTAGTATTATTGTTAAAAATTAAGTAAAAATTTGTTAAGTGTAAAAGTGGGGGAAAGTGGTGACTGCTTATAAGTGGATTATTAGAAAAAAAAGTGGTAAAAACCTAACAAACTCCTGAGTAACATCTATCTTACTTTCAGCCTTACCACAAGAATTAAATAAGTTTAAAATGAACTTTTAATTTTATTTCCATACAAATTGTTTTTGTATTTAAAATCGACTTCCAAAAAATGTATTGAAAATTTTAAATTTAAAAAAAAACTTTTGTTAAAATAGACTTTTTGTTTTCTTGTGGTAAGGGCCTTTATATTATACATTTTTAAACCAAAAATATTTCAAGAATGTTTATTTTTCAATTCATTTGTGTAAAACAAGTCGTTTTATAACACAAAGTTTCCCATTTTGGGAATAAAAAAATTCAAAGTTTGTTTCTTAAGTCTTTTGTTTTATGTAGAAAAAATTTTGTTTTTCCATGTTTCTAAAAGAGCGATCTCTAAGTAAACGTATGTATTGCTTAAGTTTTTGGTATTGTTCAGTCAGCATGGTTTTTCAAGTTGATCTTTTGAATTTGTTAAAGTTCGTTTCTTA
This sequence comes from Pegoplata infirma, assembly GCA_963921195.1. Taxonomy (NCBI): domain Eukaryota; kingdom Metazoa; phylum Arthropoda; class Insecta; order Diptera; family Anthomyiidae; genus Pegoplata; species Pegoplata infirma. The sequence continues at coordinate 29,226,449 of OY992540.1, read as the reverse complement.
AGTCTTTTGTTTTTCCCATGTTATACAGTAGGAAGAAAGTGGTGACTGCTTATAAGTGTATTATTATAAAAAAGTGATAAAAACCTAAAAAAAATCCTAATTAAAATCTATCTTACTTTATATTATACCTTAATAAACAAAAAATATTTCAAGAATGTTTATTTTTCTATTCATTTGTGTAAAACACTCCGTTTTATAACACAAAATTTTTCCATTTTGAAAAAAAAAACAAAGTTTTTTCGATTTTTTAAAGTTCGTGTCTTAAGTCTTTTGTTTTCCCATATTGTACAGTAGGGTATAGCAAAAAAATTTTTTTTTTCAGATTTTTAAAATCGTCGGTGTCGTAATAGTTGCCTTTAAAATCAATATTAACACACAAAAATATTGGACTTGGCTTTGGGTTCCTTTTTTGAGTTAAAAATCCGAAAGTTCCGAACAAAGTCAAAAAAAATGTTGAACTTTTTTTCTTAAAATATTAGTTTATATTCAGACAATTGTTTTTTTAACAGTTATTTTTAAAAAAAATAAAAATGTTTTGTAAGCCCAAACATTTTTTTTTATCATAAAAACATTTTTCCAGTAGTGTCCAAATCCCTGCAAAAAAAGTCATTACCACTTCTCAGTCGAGTGCTTTAAAACTATAACAAATGTAATGAAATACAACAAAAATAACAAAAAACACAAGACAAAAACACACAAACAGTTTTTTCTACTCCTACATTACCTATCGCGACACCTCCATACAAATGTAATGTAAATGTGGAAGTAGTTGGAAGTTGTTTGAAAGCTCGGAGTACTTCTTATCTACTGAATATCTACTTACTTTTGTATGGGAGTGTCGCGGAAGGCAATGAGTTAAGTGCTGAATAACAACTTTTTATGGAGTAGAAAAAACTGTTTGTGTGTTTTTTTCTTGTGTTTTTTGTTATTTTTGTTGTATTTCATTACATTTGTTATAGTTTTAAAGCTCTCCAAATAGAAGTACTCCGCACTTTTTTTGCTGGGATACTAACCAATATTTTAAAATAAAATATGTTATCACTTTGATCGGAAGTTTTCGATTTTCAGGTCAAAAAAGAAACCCAAGGACATTGCCCTTCAGGTAAAATATTTGTGTGTGTTAACATTGGCCCCAAAAGGCAACTTTCCGACCCCGGCGATTTGAAAATTCATAAATAAAAAAATTCCTTCACCCTGCTTTATAAAATTAAAAAGAACAAAAGACTTAAGACGCGAACTTTAACAAATTCAAAAAGATAATTTTGAAAGATCTCGCTATCTAAAACAAACAATAAACAAATTTTCCAACACATACTTTTGCGTAAGGATCGCTTGATAGAATTATGGAAGAAAAATATTTTTTGTGTTGCTTTTTAAGGTCAATAAGTTAAAAGGCACCGAACCCGAAGTTTCTGAAATTCGAAAACTCGCTTCATCTTACTGAGCAAGTTTTAATTGCTGATTTACCGTTTAGAGCTTTTCTTTAAACGTAAGCTTTAACGAGCTTTTCTTCTGACGACTTTCTAAAAGTTTTTGTCTTATGTCTTTTGTTCTGTAGCAATCAGCTGTTTCAAGAATGCCTATTGTTTTCTAAGTCTCCCGTTTTACAAAGTTGTTAATTTTTTTTTTTACCATTTTTTTACTGCTTTTCTACAGTTTTAAGATTTTTTAAAAAACATTTTTAAAGTGCTTTTTTCTGAAGACTTTAATAAAGTTTGTGCCTTAAGTCTTTTGATACGAAGCAATTAGCTGTTTTAGGAGAAGTTTGTTTCTTAAGTCTTTTTATTGTTTGTGTTTTAATGACATAATTCAGTTTTAAAAAGAACACTTTTCATTATCATTTTAAAAAATTAATGGTTTTCTTTATAATTCATTCAAAAATAGAAACCATTCACAAAAAAGTTTGTGTCTTAAGTCTTTTGTTTTATAAAATTTCTCTTATTCAAGTAAGGTTTGTTTCCTTAGTCTTTTGATCTACAAAAGTTTGCTTAATCAAAAATGGGAAAATTTTCTAAATTGAAGTTCGTGTCTTAACTCTTTTGTTTTTCTAGAGTCAGTTGTTTGAAGAATATCTGGATTTCCGAGTCTCTTGTTGTTTTGTGAATAAGAATTTCGGCGCTAAAGTAATATTTAACATCGATCTATATTTTTTTTTTTCTGACCGTTTGCTATTTATGAAAACGGTCTGTGTATATTTTAATTTCTGTTTGTATTGTAACTAAAATTTAATTAGTTGTTAAAATATAGTGTATTGGGGAGAAAAGTGACTAAAATAATGTGTTCTTAATTATGTTAAAGTGTTGCTTAAGTCATATTTATAAATGCTGGCTATACTTAGCCGGCCAAAAAAGAATGGTTTTTGTATGTGTTTTTGTTACATTTCCAACCAGAGCTTTGCAAAGTGTCACTTTGAAACAAATGGTATTTTACTATTTTTTTATAAAATTTTTTGAAATCGGCTCTAAAAATAACAAGAGTTTTAAGGATACATATTTAAATAGGAGTCGACTTAAATTTTTTTTCTTCACACAAAAAAATCCTTGTCAAATTACTATAAAAAGTCTCGTAATTCAATTTTACCAATATTTGACAGTTTCCTTGTTTTTTAACTAAACATTTTTGATCGAAATTTATTTTTTTTTTTGTAATTTTACAATTTTTTGTAATTTAACAAATTTGTAAATTTTATAAAAATGTTATAAATTTACAATTTTATTGGTAAAATGCTTATAAAATTACAGAAAAGCTCGTAGTTTTCTTAGAATTCTCGTAAAATAGGAGGTAGCAAAAAATATAATGAAATCACGAAACCTTCTTGTAAGTTTTATCGCGTCAAAAAATTGTAAATTTACAAATTCATTGGTAAAATTACAAAATTATTGGTAAAAAGTTTGTAAAATTACAAGGAATTCTGGTTAAATAGTAGGTAGCAAAAAATAAAAATAACAAATTTTTCTTGTCATTTTACAAGGATTTTTTTTAGTGTGGTTGGGCCAAATAATTTTAATGACCAAAATTTTCAAGTTTCACTTTAGGAGAAATTTAAAAATTGTCTCTGACTGGAAATGTAAGTCTTTTGTTTTTTAAATAATTTTTATATTGATAATTGGTGTATTTTTAAAATTTACCTCCTTCTCTTCTTCTTCCAATGTGAATTCCTTCTTCTTGACAACCTTAAGTTGATTACGGAAGTTGAATTCAGCAGCCTTCTTTTGGAGCTTAGCGAATTTGTTTTCGTATTTGGAAACCTTCTTCAAAGCAGGCTTAACGCTGTATTAAAAAAAAAATATAAAATTAGTTTTGCCAGAAATTATATTTTAAGCAGTTTATCAATTAAAATACTTACAACTTGCCACGAAGATCGTTAACTTGGGCATTGAGATCGTTGATCTATTTTAGGAATAGTAAAGGGAAAGGGAAAATATAATTGATTAATAATTGTTCATTTGTCTTTAATAATTAATAGGGGTTTTACACTATCAACGTTTTTTTTAAAAAGACTATCAAAAGCTTTTTAGCTATTTGATAAAGCATTTTTTTCAAGCATAGGGTTTCCAGGGTTTTCTTTAGGAATTGAGTAGTTTTTTTCTGGGAAAATTTTGATAGTTTCTTTTTTAAAAAAAATCTTATAGTGTAAAACCTTTTTTTAGATAATAAGAAAATAGAAACATTATAGAAATTTTTTTATAACAGATTTTTTTTTATAAAATTTTAAAAACATAGAACACATAGTCATGCCTTTTTACAAAGTTACGGATAAACAAATAATAAAGCTTTTTTTTATACATTATAACACAGATCTGAAGAAAGTTTAAAAGATTTATATAGATAAGAGTAAAATAGTTAAATAAGTTGAGTTATTAAGTGCTGCAAGTTATTAAGAAAAAGAAAGTGAGATAGAGATATTGATAGAGATATAGATAAAGTGACAGAGCGAGTTAGATATATTGGTTTGGTAGTTATTTATTTTTTTTTTAAATACAGTAGAACTTAAATAAAATGAGAACTTTTTTAACAGCAATTTTAATTTGCTACCTTATTTACAATTGTAATTCGGAAATGTCCTGGAATCATCCAACTTTTATTTTATATAAGTAATATAAGTAATACATAACACTTGATCATAAGATAAGAGAAAATTTTTAATTGTTTGGAATTTCAAAACCTTTGGAGTCTCAATCGTTGACTTGTAGAATCAATATTAGCACACAAAAGTATTGGAACTGTAGGTTAATATCTTTGGGTTTCTTTTTTGATTTGAAAATCGAAAAGTTCCAAACAAAGTGAAACAAAAAAAATTAAAAAAAAATATTTTTTTAGCTTAAAAAAAGTGTAAAACACTGGTCAAAAGGGCTTTTGGTCTGAAAAATGTCTTTTTAATATTTTAAACTTAAAAAATAATCAAAAAACTTTCCGATTTTCAAGTCAAAAAAGTAACCCAAATTTATTGCTATACAAGTCCAATATTTGTGTGTGTTAATATTGACCTTAAAAGGCAACTACTTCGACCTTGAGGATCGATCATCTAATAATTGATCATCTATCATTGAAAAATTGATCATCTAATCATTGAAAAATTACGGTAAATGTTAAAAAATTCTATTTTTAGTAGACTTTCTGCTAAAATCAAATGATGTTTAGAGAAATTGTTCTAATTGTAAATGTAACGTTTATATTTTTATTTATAGTTAACTTTCAAAGTAAACGTTTTAGTACAATCTAAAAAAATGGAATATGTACCATATTTTCATTAAAAATCTTAGTTTTAGTACCATTTTAGTACACTTTTGTATTTATGTGTTTTTCTTATTAAATGTTCAAAAATTTTTAATATTTACCATATTTTCCTTAAAAATCTTAGTTTTAGTACTATTTTAGTACAATTTTGGCTTTATATGTTATTTTTTTAAATGCTCAAAAACTGCTAATTTGGGTGCACTTTTCCACTATTTTTAGTACTTTTTCTTCAAATGCACTTTTAGCTCAATTAAAATAATACTTCAGAAAAGTGTACTAAATTAATAGATTCGATTTTATATCAAACTTTCGAAGCAAAAATGCTAATTTTGCTCTTTTTAAAATGATAAATATTTTTAGCATATTTTTCTAAGAAATTTTGTTTTTAGTACACTTTTAGAAGGCACATCTTCTATTTTAAATTCATTAAAAATCTTACTTTTAGTACCATTTTAGTACACTTTTGTATATATTTGCTATTTTTAATAAATGCATAAAAAATGCTAAATGAGGGTCCAAAGTTATGCTATTTTTAGCACTTTTGCTTCAAATACACTTTCAGCTCAATCAAAATAGTACTACAAAAAAGTCTACTAAAAATTAATAGATATGCTTTTATATCAAACTTTCGATGCAAAAACGCTATTGTTGAACTTTTTAAAATTATAAATATTTTTTAGCATATTTTTCTAAGAAATATTATTTTTAGTACCATTTTAGTACACTTTTGGATTTATATGTTTCTCATATTAAATGTTCAAAAATTTGTAATATTAACCATATCTTTATTAAAAATATTAGTTTTAGTACTATTTTAGTACACTTTTGGATTTCTATGTTATTTTTTTAAATGCTCAAAAACTGCTAATTGAGAAAAGTGTACTAAATTAAAAAGTGTACAAAATTAATAGATTTGATTTTATATCAAACTTTCGAAGCAAAAGTGATAATTTTGCTCTTTTTAAAATATAAAATATTTTTAGCCTATTTTTCTAAGAAATTTTGTTTTTAGTGCACTTTTAGACGGCACATCTTGTATTTTAAATTCATTAAAAATTTTAGTTTTAGTACCATTTTAGTACAGTTTTGTATATATTTGCTTTTTTTTATTAAACGCTCAAAAACTGCTAATTGAGGTGCACTTTTCCAAAGTAATGCTATTTTTAGTACTTTTTCTTCAAAAACACTTTCAGCTCAATTAAAATAATACTACAGAAAAGTGTACTAAAAATGAATAGATTTGCTTTTATACCAAACTTTCGAAGCAAAAGCGCTAGTTTTGCTCTTTTTGAAATAATAGGTTAGGTTAGGTTAGGGGTGGCGGAGCTCAAAATTTTGAACTCCTCGCATAGACCGGCTGGTCCATAGCAATACCACATGTTCCTTCAGCGACGAGGATAAAACGCGTTAGTCCATGTTGCAAACAATTTAATGCGCATGAGGTCCATGACTGCGATTTCTTCCAGATTCTCGAGTTCTGCTTTGCCCAAAATTTGTTTGCGATGCCTGGCCAATGCGGGGCATTTGCACAGGATATGTTCAACAGTTTCATCCGTATTCGGTTCATCACATCTTCTACAATTGGAATCAGAGATAAGTCCAATTGTTCTTGCGTGGAAAGCAATAAGGCAGTGTCCCGTGACCACTCCCGTGAGTAAACGACATTCTCTTCTGTTATGAAATAATAAATATTGTTAGAATATTTTTCTAAGAAATTTTATTTTTAGTACAATTTTAGTACACTTTTAAAAGGCACATCTTTTATTTTCAAAAATTCATTAAAAATCTTAGTTTTAGTACCATTTTAGTACACTTTTGTGTATATTTTCTATTTTTATTAAATGCAAATCAAAAAATGCTAAATGAGGTGCACTTTTCCAAAGTCATGCTATTTTTAGCACTTTTGCTTCAAACACACTTTCAGCTCAATCAAAATAGTACTACAAAAAATTCTACAACAATGAATTGATTTGCTTTTATCGCAAACTTCGATGCAAAAACGCTATTTTTGCACTTTTTAAAATTATAAATATTTTTTAGCATATTTTTCTAAGAAATTTTATTTTTAGTACAATTTTAGTACATATCAAACTTTCGAAGCAAAACTGATAATTTTGCTCTTTTTAAAATTATAAATATTTTTAGCATATTTTTTAAAGAAATTTTGTTTTTAGTACACTTTTAGAAGGCACATCTTGTATTTATAAAAATTCATTAAAAATCTTAGTTTTAGTACCATTTTAGTACACTTTTGGATTTATATGTTATATTTATTAGATTCTCAAAAAATGCTAAATGAGGTGTACTTTTCCAAGGTAATGTAATGTTTAGTACTTTTTCTTCAGTTACACTTTCAGCTCAATTAAAATAATAATACTACAGAAAGGTGTACTTAAATTGAATAGATTTACTTTTTTATCAAAATTTTCCAAGAAAAAGTGATAATTTTGCTCTTTTTAAAATTATAAATATTTTAAGCATATTTTTCTAAGAAATTTTATTTTTAGAACAATTTTAGTACGTTTCAAATTTTTGAAGCAAAGGTAAAAACTTTGCTCTTTTTAATATGATAAATATTTTTTTAGTACAATATATTTTTAGTACAATTTTAGTACACTTTTGAAAAGGCACACCTTGTATTTTAAATACACATTAGCATAATCTGCTATGCAAATTTGCCAAAAAAAAGAGTACATTTTTAGTACACCCACTAAAAAAGTGGTAGGTTTAGCACAGTTTAGAAACAGTACTTTTAATACATTTTCGGCAAACATTTTTCTAGTTTAAAACATATTTTAGCACAATTTCTTTAGAAAATTAACATTTTTAAATTTTTAAGTCAGTTTCTTTAGAAAAGACAGTTTTAGACAAAGTTTAGTACACTTTAGAAAAAGTGCTAACAATAGTAAAAAATTAAAAGATTTTTAGCACATTTTTCTAAGAAATTTTATTTTTAGTACAATTTTAGTACATTTTGAAAAAGGCACACCTAGCATTTTTAATACACATTAGCATAATGTGCTATGAAGATTTGCCAAAAAGGAGTGTTAATTCTTAGCACACCCTCTTAAAATGTGATAGTTTTAGTACAATTTAGAATCATCACTTTTAATACGTTTTCAGCAAAAGTTTTTCTAGGTTAAAACATATTTTAGCACAATATCTTCAAAAAATTAACATTTTATAAATTTGTAAGCCTAGTTTCTTTATAAAATACAGTTTTAGACCAAGTTTAGTTCAATAAAAAAAGTGATATTTTTAGTTTGTTTACAAAGTTATAGTGCTATTTTTAGTACTTACAATCAAAAAATATGGATTTTTTCTGTAAAAAAAAGTAACAATTAGTTAAGGCAAGTTTTAACTAATAATTACATTTTAAAGAAAATGACACTTTAAAAAGTATTAACAAACCGTTTTTTTTGTGTACTAAAAATAGCACCAACAAATTGGCATCTTTAGATATTTTTAAATATAATTAGATTTTTAGTACTATTACGTTATTTAACTAATTAAAGACATGTTTAATGTAAACTGAAGTTTATATAATGTAATTTTATTTGCAAGAAAAGAGCACTTGAAAATTTCAGTGGTAAAATGTTATAATTAGTATACTAAAAATAGCATCAATAAATATTGCTATTTTTAGAAAATTTTTAAGGGAAATTGCTCTAAAAACTTTTAAAGTAGCTGGGTTTAGTATTTTTCAGAAGAAATACTGCTATTTTTAATAGATTTTTAGTACTTTTTCAAAATAAAAGAGAATACTAAAATTACAATCAAAAAATTTTGGTATTCAAAATAAAAGTGCTACTTTAAGAATACTAAAATTGGCATCAACAAATTTGCGTATTATTGTGATATTTTTAGTACTATTAATGTATTCAACTAATAATTTAAAACATATTTAATGGAAATTGCTTTAAAAACTTTAAAATATGCTACAATTAAGCAATTTTTTTAACAAAATGTGCTATTTTTGGTATATTTTTATTGTTAAAGTGCTATTTTTAGTACATTTTCAAGATAAATGGGATGTTTTTAATACATTACTACAAAGTAGGATTTTTTTTTTAAAAAATCTAAAATCTTTGGAAAGATTTTATAGACCTTTTTTTAGTTATTAATTATTTTTATTTCGGCTTTAGGTCAAAAAAATTAAATAGATCCCTGATGATGATCAAAGAATTTGACCGAAATATTAGAAAATTAAAAATAAAATAAATAATAAAATTTGTCTTTATTTTTTATTGTATTTTATGACCCAAAGCCGAAATATAAATAAATAGCAAAAAAATATCTTCAAGGAAAAGATCACTAATTTATTTCGTTGATGCTAAAAAAAGTATCAACACATTTAGCTATTTTTAAATATTTTTGTGCTATTTTTAGTACTATTAAAAATTTGAACTGTCAGTTTTAAAAGGATTTTTAAAGGGATTTTTATAGCATTTTTGAAGTAAAAGTTATAAAGTATTTTTTTTATTACACTAAAAATATCATATGGGTTTTTTAGAACATTTTTTGAATTTATTTGAATTGAGCTGTTTTTAGTACTATAAAAATTCTAGAGTAATTTTTAAAAGAAAATTGCTAAACAAATTTTAAAGTCACTATATTTAGTAATTTTTTAAAGAAAAGGTGCTATTTGTAGTATACTTTCAAAATAAAAATTATATTTTTAGAGCAATTGGAAATGTTAGTTATAAAATGCTTTTTTAGTGTACTTAAAATAGCATCAACCTTTTTAGCTATTTTTAGATATTTTTCAATATAGTTGGAATGTCCTAGTTTTAGTCCTATATTATTATTAAAATTAAGTAATTTGCTGAATAAAAAGTGATATTTTAGTACACTTTCAAGTAAAATGTGCTATTTTTAGTACTACTAAAATTCAATATAGTTGGAATGTGCTTGTTTTAGTCCCGTTCAGATATTATTTTTTGAGTAAATTTTTGAGAAAAAAAATTAAGTAATTTTCTGAATAAAAAGTGCTCTTTTAGTACAATTTCAAGTAAAATGTGCTATTTTTAGTACTACTAAAATTTTTAACTGTTTATTTAAACATTTTGAATAAAAAATACCTTAAAAATTTTAGTACTAAAAATTCTATTTTGCGAATACTAAAATTATTATCAACAATTTTAGCTATTTTTAAATATTTTGGATTGTCTTAGGTTCTGAATTACAATTGTAAATAATGTAGAAACTATAAAATAATTTTTTTTTACATAATTTTGTTTTAAATTTATATTTTTTAATTATTAAAATTTTTATTTTTAATTTTTTTTTAAGTTCTTCTGTATTTTGTTGATCTTTTTTTTCTTACTTAGAACAGCATAACATTTTTGATTTTTATGATACTACTTTTTGAATTGCTCTTGATTTTTATAAAAAAAAAACATAAACATAAACCGGTGACTTGTCAAAAAACTACGTGAAACATTTCCTTATTAAATTTCAGATTTTCAGCAAAAACGTAAAACATTAAACATTTAAATTGTGTAAAATTAAACAAAAAAGAAATTGTTGCAACGAGGTACTGCACACAGTATGGCACATACAAAAAAATTATATATAAACTCAATTCTTCCCATGATTAAAAAAAAAAAAAATTTAAATATATTCAAATTTTAAAACTAATTGATGATAAAACATTTTTTTTAATAATGATTGTGTTTTTATTTGTTTGTGTTTTATTATTTTTTTTTTTTTAATAAATTTGTTTCTTTTTTGTTATATTGAGCTTAAAACCAATTTTCTGTTTAGGCAAAACACTTTTAAAGATATTTTTTTTTTAAGTGTTAAGGATATTTTAAGGGAAATCAATTGATATTTTTGGGATTCCGAAACTTATAATTAAAGTGTTGCTTTTTGATTTTAAAAAAACGAAAACTAATTTTTAAAGAAGGTATCAAAAGTCCAGTTAGGATAATTTTTGTGTCTAGGAAACATAAAAAATAAAAAAAAGGATAAACGCACAAACAAAAAAAAAATTTCACACATAGATTTATATATTTTAACTCATTTTTATTTCAAGTGCCATACTGTTGCAATATTTTTATTTTTTTTTTAAATTATAAATTTAAAACCTGGTTTTAAATATTTAAATTTTGTAGCAATTATTTTTTTTTAAACAATATGAATGATTTTGATTTTTCTAAATTAATTTTAAATGATTTGAATATATTTTTTTTAATATTTCTATGTATGCATGTTCTAAATTAAAAATAAACCAACAAAAAATAATTTTGTTATAATTTTAATTTTTTAAAAAATTTCTGTTTGTGCAAAAAAATGGTGGATTTTTTTTAAATGGTTCTTTTTTTTTTGGTGGTTTTGGTGGGTAAGAAAATTTTTAAAAATTTTTGTTTAAAAATTGTAAAAAATTTAAAAGCTTTTAACTACTTTCTAAATAAGCTTTCTAATTTTTTAGTGTGCTTTTTGGCGTTTTATTGTGTTTTAATATTTTAATTTTTTTTTAAATTATTTTTTGGCATTATGAAAATGATTATTTTTGTGTTGTTTTGTTTATATATTTATATTTTAAGAAAAAAAAACAAAAAATTTTATTAATTTAGTTTTAACAAATAAAAACACAAAACATTATTTATCATAAAAAAATGTCATCACATCATTATCAAGTTTTATAATAAATATTTTTCTAACAAAAAAAAAAAAAAATAATAATTATGTATGTAAATTGCGCTTAAAACATATAACAAAAAAAAATTTTTTGTAATTATTTTCTAAGAAAATTCCATTTTTTGTGTGGTTTTTTTGGCTGTTATGTAGTGTTTTTGATTTCTTTAAGTGTATAGTATTTATAAATGTAATGTAAGGAGACTGTGTAATATTGCTAAGTGTTTTTTTGTGGTGTTTGTATTCACGGTGTGTAAGAGGTGTATAGAGCTTGGTGGATGATAATTAATACTAAGGATTTTCATTTGAAATTTTACAAAAATCATTTGAAATTAAAATAAAAAATATCAACTTAATTTCGAAGATCAATTAAAGTATGAAATCAATTTAAATTTTAATTTTCAGTGTTAAAATTATTTGAAAATTTCCAAATTAAAATTTTTAAGTCGATTTATGCATAATTTTGTCTTAACAGAATGAGAATTCTCATATTTTCGTTCATTCTGTTATTAACGGTCAAATTAACATTGTGTTGCTAAAATTGTTAAAGATATAGCATGGTTTTAGGCGCTAAAAAAATTTTAAAATATAACAGAAATATTTGCTCCTAAAAGTCTGCTATATTTTTTTACTATATTTGAAGTAAACTGTTAACTTTACAGATGTTAACTAAAAATTAGGGTAGACCAAATTTTGCCATTTTTAAATTTCGAAATCGTTGGGGTCCACTATGGTTTCAAATGCATATTTTTTGGCAGAAATTAAAAAAACAGAATTTTACAAATTTCCAAAAGCTTATACAGTTTCTTAATGGCAACACTCCAAGCCATTAAGAAAGTATAATAAAAAAAATTTGGTGGCAATACTGTTAGTCTGCCAGGGTTTCAAAGTTCATAGTTTTAAGGCGTATTATTAAATCGGGATCAAAACCATATTACAATTATACTAACAGCAAAGCCCAAGGAAAGTAGTTCCTTATTAAAAACTCCAATTTTTAATTCCATACATCTTTTGCGTTATTCTTGTGTGTTGCGGTTTTGAGGATTTTGAAGCCAAAATAGCCTATATCTTTCGTGGACAAAAAGTTGTGTTTTGGCACGAACTTGCATGAGTCTTTAAATGTAAAAGAAAAAAAATTTCCGAAAAAAAATTTTTTTTTTTAATTTTTTTTTTTTTTGAAAATCATTCTTTGATTGCGTTAAGAGATAAAAAGCATTCCAGATTCAAAACTAGCGACTTTGCTTCATTTTTGGAATTTATGCCAAAAAAAATTTTCAAAAAAAAATTTCCGAAAAATTTTTTTTTTTTGAAAATCATTCTTTGATTGCGTTAAGAGATAAAAAGCATTCCAGATTCAAAACTAGCGACTTTGCTTCATTTTTGGAATTTATGCCAAAAAAAATTGATTTGGAACCATAGTGGGGTCGAAAAAGTTGCCTTTTAAGGTCAATGTTAAGCAATGTCTTTGGGTTCTTTTTTTGACTTAAAAATCCGAAAGTTCCGAACAAGGTGAAAAAAAAAAATATTTTTTTTTTATTTTAAAATATTAGATAATATTTGGACATTCCTGAAAAAGTGCCCTACAGGTCCGATATTTGTTTTTTAATTTAAAAAAAAATAATTAAAATTAAAAAAAAAAAATTATTATCAACTAATTTTGGAATTCGAAAAAGATCAACAAAAGTGTTTAGTGTAAGAACTTGATAAGCCACATTTTTATTTTTTGGTGTTTTCGCCTTTTCTAGACCTGCCCAATTAGATATTTGGTAGAAGACATGCTTTAACCCAGTATGATATCGAGGCAATATCACTTTATTATCACATCTTATACAAAAATGATACACTCAAAATAATTCTACAGTAAAAGGTTTAGTAAGTGATTTTGTACAAAAATCTACTAATTATTTACTATTTTTAGTATCTTCAAAGTACTAAAATTAGTAATTTTTACTGGTTTTCAATAAATTTAGTAAAAAATTTTAGTATTGGTTACCAATTTCTGCACTATGTCCTTTTGAACTAAAATTTAGTTAAATTTTTAGTATTAAATACCCACGTTTTTTATTGGGTGTAGTGTTTTCGTCCTCATGATACCGTTTTTTTTTTTTCATGAAAATATTGTATCGTTTTCGCTATCGGAAATTTCGGGCATAACGATAGTAAAATTCCAATTTTCCAGAATCTATCGAAAAACTATCGTTATTTCAGGCGATTACGTTATCGTTTTGATATGAAAATGTAATAATGTTTTCGCTATCGAAATTTCTAGGAATAACGATTATTTAAGGTAATCGTAACCGGTATCATACAGGTGATTCTATGTTCGCTATCACTTGTCATTATTTAGTTTTATTAGGAACTCTTAGTTTAAGTATTCAGAGTAAAACGTCGTCCAAAAGTCAAATTTTCCACATTGATTTTAACTTTATAAGGCAAACACTACTAAAAAATCAAATGTGGCTTATCGGGTTTTAACAATAAGCGCTTCAATTGAAATTTGGCAAAGATCAAATTCGAAAAAAACTCTCCTGGACTTTGGATTTAATCAATTGAAATTTGAAAAAGATCAATTGAAATTCTAAAACGATAAATTTAACTTTTTAAAAAAATAAATTGAAATTTGAAAAATTTTATGAAACATCATTTAAAATTCGTAAAAGATAAATTGTTAATAGAAATCCGAAAAAGATCATTAAAAAATAGAAAAAATGCATTGAAATTCAAAAAATATACTTTAAATTTCATAATATTTGAATTACAAATCAAAACAGATCAATTTAACTTTGAAAGAAGATCATTTAAAATTCGACAAAGATCAAATTTGAAAAATATTATTGAAAAAATATCAATTGAAGTTCAAAAATATTAATTAACTATTAAATAAAATCAGTGAAAGTTCAAAAAAGCTCATTTCAACTTTACAAGATCAATTTGATCGTGAAAAATCTCATTTTAAATTTGAAAAATATGTATTAAAATCCGAAAAAGATTATTTGAACTTTATAGTTTTTCATTTACAATTCGAAAACGATTACATAAAATTCGACAAAGATCAAGTTCGAAATAAATAATAAATTTAAAAAATGTCATTTAAATTTGAAAAGAATCTATTTAAATCAAAAAAAAAAACATTATTTGATTTTTAAAGTTTTTCGAATATTAAATTCAAATAATATCACTGAAAAATGATCAATTGAAATTCGAAAAGATCAACTAAACATCGTAGAGAATCAATTAAAGTTCGAAAAAGATCGTTTTAACCCATACAAGATCAATTTAAACTCGAAAAATCTCATTTAAAATTTAAAAAAATAGTAGTATCTATTAAGAAACTTTCAGTTTTGAATTAAGGGTACTTTTTTGGTGTTTTTGATATAATCTTCAATAGCTTTAAATAAAATATTTGTAAAAATTTAATATTTAAAACTTACGGTGGCTCGCAGCTTATTTCGTGTGAAAGATCTTAGATTGAAATCCATTCAAGACAAAGTTAACCAAAATAGACCTAATTATTATCAAATAAGTATTTTTGTAAAAAGTCCTTAGTTTGTAATTAATCAAGCTTTAATTAAAGCTTAATGGCGTTCAGATTGTGTAAATATTAAATGTGCTACGAGGGTCGACATAGAAATTGAAATTATTGAAAGACCCTTTTTAGAAAATTTCTTAAAAATATTTCTAAGGCGATTTTATCCAAGCTCAAACATTAAAAATTTTAAAAATAGTCCAGTTGTTAATATTCATTTACTAAATAGTTTTCCTAAAGACCCAAACAAAACCCAAAATTTTTAAAACACAGTAGAAGAAATTCGAAATTTTGACCTTTAATTCTTTTGATCACCAATTTTTGGTAAACAAAGAAAATATTTAATTGTTTAATTATTTAGTACACCTTAGTGTATAGTAATAAGATATGAAAATAATTGAACATTTCCTTTGTTTCCAAAAAATGGTGGTCAAAAGAATTGGAGGTCAAAAATTCGGATTTCTTCGACTGCATTTTAAAAATTTTGAATTTTGTTTGGGTCATTGGAAAAATTACTTGATAAATGAATATATTTTATTGGACTATTTTTAAAATTTTTAATATTTGATCTTGGGAAAAATCGACCTAGAAGTATTTTTAAGAAATTTTCTAAAAAACGTCTTTCAATAATTTAAATTTCCATTTCGAACCTCGTAGCACGTTTAGTATTTACTCAATCTGGACGTCATTAAGCTAAAATTAAAGCTCGATAAATTACCTACACAGCCCTTTTAACAAAATTACTCGTTTGATAATAATTAGGTGTATAATTGTTATCTTTGTCATAAATGGATTGCTAACTGATATCTAACACACGAAATAAGCTGCGAGCCACTGTATATTCAAAAAAGCTCTAATACAATATCAAAATTTTGGAGAGAGCTTTTAAAGCACAAAGTACCAAATAAAATAGGATCGTGTAAGTTATTTTGCTCTCGTCCACAACTTATTCATGTAAAAACTGTAAATAAAGCTTTTTTGAATAAAAGCTTTAGATTTGACAACCAAAATGCATAAAAGTAAAAGGTGTTGGAAACAGTTGAAATGTAATGTTGTGGATTATATATTCAAATGATTTAAATTGTTTCAATGAAAGTGTATTTTTGTATTGAAAAGCATTTAAGTGTAAAATTGTGTGTAAGTCTCCAAGTAAGTGTATGGTTTATAATTATGTTTGAGTGTAGGCGCAAAAAAAAAAATATGAATTATCTTTTGTTTCAAAATTCAAAAAAAAGAAATTATATATCGTTAACTTAACCCACATTCCATATTGAATATGGTTTTCTTTTGTTCTTAACAAAAAAAAATGAAGCATTTATATGAATTTAGCAGATAATTAAAATATCCTTTTGAAAGGAATACAAAAAAAAAAATTAAATAAAATTTAAAAACAACAACAAAATTGTTTTCAATTTCATATGGCAATACCTCCCAGTCTTTTTTCCTGACTTCGTATTCCAGATCCCATTTCTGGCCTTCACATGTATACATACGGTCGAAATACTCTGCACAAATCTTTTCTAATGCAGCTGGAATATTTTAATGTATATGGAAGTTTTTTTTATGGTTTTAAAAAAAAAAAAGAATTTGATATAAAAATAAATTTTTTTGTATGTGATTTTTTTGTAAGTGTAAAAATAATGTAAGAATTTAAATGAATTTGTATAACAGAACTTATGAGGGCATCTTAACATTTTTAGAGAAACCAAAAAACTATAACATACATTTAGGAGTTTAAGGAATAAAATTGAGAAATTTATTAAATTTCTCAATTTTGTTGCCTTAGCTACTAAAAGTAGGCTATAATTTCATTATGTTTATTGTAAAATGTTGACTTAACAGATAACTGACTTTTTAAGATACTAACATAAGTTTATAGATTTAACAGAAAATATAAGTGTAAATTACGAATACTTCACACGTTGTTTTGTAAAACATTAAACAAAAAACAAATAATTTTTCCGATGGACATTTAAATATTTCAACATATAAAAAAAAAAATGACGACACGTTTTTATTAAGGACATTTAAAAGAAAATTTAAAAAAATTTCTTTATTTTTCATTTTATGTGGCAGTACCTCCCAATCTTTCTTTCTGACTTCATATTCCAAATCAAATTTAGAGCTTTCAGTATAATAAATACGTTCATGGTATTCTTCACAAATTTCTTGTAATTCACCTGGAATTTAATTTGATTTTTATTTTAAAGACATAGTATAAAAAAATAGAAAACGAGTAGATCATGTTATGTGTTCTAGTGTAATTTTTTTTTCAGTTTCAGGATCACATTTTTTTAAGGCGTTTTAATGCTTTTAGATTGTAATTTTTATAGCCATACCAGAAAAAAATAATTTATAATTATATAAATAGTTGAAACTTAAGGCCGTATGAGTTGAGCTTTTTTAAAAACTTTTTAATGTCCTTTTTTGGTTAAAATGCACTTAACAGGGTCAAAAATAATAATGTCACTTCCTTTAAAAAAACACAAATACGATATTATTGGCAGGCGGACTCAGGAAGTACTCAAAGAACCCAATATAAAACTTTTTAAACTGGTTAACACGAAAATCCTAGCCGATCCTGTTTTCGAGATTTAGCTAAATAATTACACTGTTCGACAACGAAAACCTCCCAGTGGAATATTCAACTGATTTTTATAGTTTTTGCTCTCCTGTATACAAATCTGCCATTAAATTTTTTCTAGCACGTACCGTTTTTGAGATATTATTCGCTGTTAAAAAGTAAAAAAAAACTATAATTTCGCACGTCCACTGTTATGTTGATTCCAACAAATAGGACTTGATTTTAAAAAAATTGCACCTCCTGATTCCTAAACTGCAATCCAAATTTCTCTAGAAATTCGCGTTGGAGATTTTCGCATGGAAAAATTTTCAAACGCAAATATCTCGAAAACGGAACATGCTATAAAAATGTGGATTGCAGTTTTGGAACCAGGAAGTCTATTTTATATGAAATCAAGTTTTTGAAATCAAAATTGCAAAATTATTGTTTTTATACCCTCCAACCACAGTATAGGGGTATACTCACTTTGACATTCCGTTTGTAACGCATCGAAATATCGGTCGGGGACCCCATAAAGTATATATATTATTGATCCTTGATCGATTCTAAGACATTTTTGAATGTCCGTCTGTCCGTCCGTCCGTTTCTCTGTAGATGGCACGATGCAGTCTACAATAAAAGAGCTAGCATCCTAAAGTTTGGCTCAAATATGTCTCATGGTCCTAGGCAGGTTAAGTTCGTAAATGGGCAAAATCGAATTAGGGGGGAAAAAATTTTTCCTTTAAGAACTAAACCGACCTCTTAAAAACTTGATTATTTTAAGTTTTTTTTTTTGTATTTTTATTAAACAAATGAAACATTTTTATGCTAGAAAGGGTTCAAAGACCCGCACTTGGATCCGGGATATTAAAAAATTTTGTTTTTTGCCCCCCCCCCCTTTATAGGGCGTGTATATAAAAAATTATTTAAATAATATAACTTTGGTGCAAAAAACATAATAAATGTATTAGTAAGGATTTTTCGAGAGGGTGACGTATCCCCCACAGCCCACGCCAAATCCCCCCCCCCCAAAAAAAAGCCCCTGTGTTTTTTGAAACATGTTGGAGGGTATAAAAATTCGGCACAGCCGAATTTAACACTCTCACGTGTTTTTATACCCTCCAACCACAGTATGGGGGTATACTCACTTTGTCATTCCGTTTGTAACGCATCGAAATATCGGTCGGGGACCCCATAAAGTATATACATTATTGATCCATGATCGATTCTAAGACATTCTGTGAATGTCCGTCCGTCCGCCCGTCCGTCTGTCTGTAGATGGCACGATGCACTCCAAAATAAACGAGCTATCTTCCTGAAATTTGTCACGAATATGTCTTATGATTCCAGGCAGGTTAAGTTCGGAAATGGGCAAAATCGGACTAGGGGGAAAAAAATTACCCCTTGAAGAACTGAACCAATCTCTGAAAAAATACACTTTTTTACATGTTTTTTTGTATTATTGTTAAATAAATAAAACATTTGGTTTATTTATCACAATGGGAAAGTGCTCTCAACGTCCCCCACTGAACCCATCAACCCCCCCCCCCCCCCCCCAAAAAAAAACCCCCTGACAATTTTTTAAAAATTTTTTTACATTTTGGAGGGTATAAAAGATTCTGCACAGCCGAATTTAACACTCTCACTTGTTTTTTTTTTTACTTTTTAACCGCGAATATCATTTTTAACAATTTTTAGGCCTTTTAACCATTTAAAGCCTTTTAATTTTTCTTTTTTATTTTTCAGGTTCCCTCCATAAAGTGCATTTTTTCTAAATTCCTAAATTCTACATGAAAAAAAAATTGAGATTTCAATATTTTTTTATATAAAGAAAAAAAAAATTCCAAAAATTACAACATCACACAGTCCAATTTTAAAAATATTTGAGATTTTTTATTATAAAAATTATAATTTATATTCCAAATTATGCAAAATTTTGTAAGTTTTGTTAAAACTTGTAATCCTTCGTTCATTCTGTTATTAACAGTCAAGTTAACATTGTGTTGATAATATTTGAAAAAAGTATAGCATACATTTAGGTGCTCAAAAAAATATACTAAATTTTTCAAATGTTCGTATATTAGAGTCAAATATGAATCTTTAAGGACTTCAAATTCTGATCATTCTAAAATTATACATATTTTGAAGTCTTAAAAGAGTAAAAAATTCATTCAATTTGTTTTTTTAAATACCTAAAAGCCTGCTATACTTTACAGACGTTAACAGCACGAACGCTTTAAAACATAAATTCAACATCTAAAATCAATGTTATTAACAGTAATCCATTAACTTTACAGAACTTTCGATTTTAAGCATAATTTGTAACATTCTAAGTCAATTCTCTATTAACTCTGTAAATATTAAAATCTCAAATATTTCTAAAATAGTGCCTTAAGTTTGTTCTTAACTATTTTTTATATATTTATTTTTTGTTATTAAGGTTTTTTTTATATTATTTTTTACAAAAGCCATTGTTTTAGTTTTGTCCTTTTTTTAGCTTTTATTTCGTATTTTAAGGTAAAAAAAATTCTAAAATATTTTTTTTAATATATTTGGATATTTTTTTTGGTTTTAGAAGTATACGGGATACGTTTCATTTCGGTTTTGGTTTTATGGTTTAAAATTATTACAATATCAAATATGGTTTTTTGTTGTCATTGGTTTTTAAAAAAAATACAAGATATCATGGTCAAAATTTATTTTAAAAAAAAGAGGGGAATTTGAATATTCTTTTGCTAATTACCTCACATTGCTTGCATTTTTCAATATGCTCTAAATCAAATTTATCACCCTCCAATAAGAATAGACGTTGCCAATATTCTTTGCATATAGTTTGTAGTTCGGCTAAATATATATATATTTTTTTTAAGTTTTATATTACTAATTATTATAGTTTAATAAATTAAAAAAAAAATAATAAAAAATATTTTATAAAAAAAAAATTGTTTAAAAAAAAAAAATTTTGTGATTTTTTTATGTGTTTATAGAATAAAGGGCTGAAGGGACCGGGGGAGAGGATTTAACTCACCACCATTATTTGAATTATATATTGAAAATTTAAAATTTTCAAAACGCGTATTACAGTAAATATATATTTATTTAATTAAAACTTGTTTCGCTTTGGTGTTTTATTAGGTCTTGTAGTGTAGTGTTTACGGAAAATATTTTTATTTTTAGTAGTATTTACTACTTAATATTTTTAAAACAAAAAATTGTACCTTTAAAATAATTGAATTTGTTACGCTTGATTGTTTAACTTTTGTTATGTAGTGTAAATTGGTAGTGTTTAAAATGAAAAATAAAACAAAAATGTTCTAAAATTTTATAAAAAATAATTTTATGCTACATATTTAATTCTATTGACTAATTTGCTACGCTTTGTGTAATGTAAGTGTTAATGAGAATAGATTTCAAAAATTTTTCCAAACCAAAAAAATGGATATTTTATAAAAAAAAAGTGTTAATTGTTGGATTTTGTTCCGCTAAAGCTGGTATGATGTTGGCTTTTATAAAAGTTTTTTTAAGGAGTTTTTTTAACTTTTATAAAAGTTTTTTATACAAATTTTTTTTTGTTATAAAATTATTTGTAAATAATTTTGTATATTTCGTTAAAAACTGTTATACATATTTTCATTCTGTTATTAACAGTCACTTGACTGTTGATAATACTGTTAACAAAATATATGTTGCATGCAAGTTTCTCTTTAATTTAAAATATGTAAAATATTTGCTCTTTCTTTTTATGCCCCTAAAAGCCTGCTATACTTTGTTTGATCATATTAACAGTAAACTGTAAGCTTAACAGATGTTAACAGAACACACGATTACAAAGCAATTACACAAATTGTTGTGTAATTGCTTCCATATGTATATAATTTGTGTTGAAATTCACATGTTACATGTTATTAAAAATAATTATTTTGGTACTTTTGATCAAAAAGTACTATTTTGGTACTTTTGATCAAAAATTACTAATTTGGTACTTTTGATCAAAAATAATAATTTGGATCCTTTGATCAAAAATTACTATTTTGGTATTTTTGATTAAAAATTACTATTTTGGTAAACTTAACAGATGTTAGCAGAACACACGATTACAAGCAATTACACAAATTTTTGTGCAATTGCTTCCATATGTACATAATTTGTGTTGAAATTCACATGTGACATGTTATTAAAAATAACTATTTTGGTACTTTTGATCAAAAAGTACTATTTTGGTACTTTTACTCAAAAAATATTATTTTGGTACTTTTGATCAAAAAGAACTATTTTGGTACTTCTGATCAAAAATTACTATTTTGGTACTTTTGATTAAAAAGTACTATTTTGGTACTTTTGATAAAAAATAAAATTTTGGTACTTTATTTAAAACGTACTATTTATACTCAACAAAATATTATTTTGGTACTTTTGATCAAAAAGAACTATTTTGGAACTTTTGATCAAAAATTACTATTTTGGTACTTTCGATAAAAAATAAAATTTTGGTACTTTATTTAAAACGTACTATTTATACTCAAAAAATATTATTTTGGTACTTTTGATCAAAAAGAACTATTTTAGTACTTTTGATCAAAAATTACTATTTTGGTATTTTTGATTAAAAAGTACTATTTTGGTACTTTTGATAAAAAATAAAATTTTGGTACTTTATTTAAAACGTACTATTTATGATAAGTAGTTTTTTTTATAATAAAAAGTAAAGTTTTTTTAAAAAACACTATTATAGTACTTTTTGTTAAACGATGAAAAATTTATTATTAAAAATTACTATTTGAGTACTTTTTATAAAAAGGTTAAGATTTTATTTTGAAAAAGTACTTATTTAGTAGTATTTATTAAAACGTAAAAATTTTGTTATTAAAAAGTAAAATTTTCTGCTACATTTTTCAATTTAAAAGAACCAATTGATATTTTTTAAAAAATACTATTTTGGTAATTTTAAAGAAAAAAATAGTACTTTTAATATTTACAAGTACAATTTCCTGGTACATACTTCTATTTAAAAGTACCAATTTGAAACTTTTTTTTAAAATTACTATTTTGGTAATTTTAAATAAAAATATACTATTTTAGTAAAAAGTACAGTTTTAGTACTTTTAATTAAACTTAGTATTAAAAAGTAAAATTTATTAAAAAGTAAAATTTTTATATTATAAGAACAATTTTAGAAATTTTTATTATTAAAAAGTACAATTCTTATAAAAAGCACTAATTTTGTACTTTTTATTAAAAAATAAAAAATGTATTACTTAAAAGTACTATTTTAGTAGTTTTTGATAAACAATGAAAAATTTATTATTAAAAATTACTATTTTAGTACTTTTTATTACAAGGTTAAGATTTAATTTTTAAAAAGTACTTATTTAGTAGTTTTTAATAAAACGTAAAAATTTTATTATTAAAAAGTAAAATTTTCTGGTACATTTTGCAATTAAAAAAAAACCAATTGATATTTTTTAAAAAAATACTATTTTGGTACTTTAAAAAAAAATAGTACTTTTTATATTAACAAGTACTATTTCCTAATACATACTTCTATTTAAAAGTACCAATTTGAAACTTTTTTTAAAAATTACTATTTTGGTAATTTTAAATAAAAATGTACTATTTTGGTAAATAGTACTGTTTTGGTACTTTTAATTAAACTTAATATTAAAAAGTAATATTTATTAAAAAGTAAAATTTTTATATTATAAGAACAATTTTTAGAAATTTTTATTATTAAAAAGTACAATTCTTATAAAAAGTACTAATTTTGTACTTTTTATTAAACAATAAAAATATATTGTTTAAAATTACTATTTTATTACTTTTTATTAAAAAAGTAAACATTTTATTATTAAAAAGTACTATTTTATTAATTTTTATTAAAAATTAAAATTTTTAATAATCAAAAATACTGTTTTGGTGAAAAGTACTATTTTAAGGATTGATAAAAAGTACTATTTTAGTATTTTTAATTAAAAAGTACTATTTCAGTACTTTTTATAACTTTTTATAAAAAAGTGAAATTTTTATTTTTAAAAAGTACATTTTATATTAAATAGTAAAATTTTTATTATTAAAAAGGAAAATTTTTGTACTTTTTATTAAACAGGAACATTTTTGTACATTTCAATAGTATCAGTTTAAAAAGTTTAATTTAAGTATTTTCTATTAAAAATTAAAAATTGTATTATTAAAAAGTACTATTTTAGTTGTTTTTATTAAAAAGCACTATTTCATTACTTTTTATTAAAAAGCACTTTTTTTGTACTTTTTATTAAAAATTAAAAAAAAAATTGTTATAAAAAGTTAAATTTTCTGGTACATTCCTCTATTTTAAGGATTGATATATTTAAATATCCCGAATAAAAAAGTTTTTTATATAATTATATATAATTTGATAAAAAGTATATCAAATTATATATAATTATATAAAATTATATATAGAGGTAAAATTATCCAAAAAAAATGTATAAAATTATATATAATTTGCTAAAATTATATATAATTATGTCCAGGATTTGGTGGATATAATTATATATAATTTGATATAATTTTATATAATTATATCCACCAAATCCTGGATATAATTATATATAATTTTATCAAATTATATATAATTTTATATAATTTTTTGGAGAATTTTGACCTCTATATAACTTAATATAATTATATATAATTTGTTATAATTTTTATCAAATTATATATAATTATATAAAAACTTTTTTACTTGGGTAATAAAAAATACTGTTTTGGTGAAAAGTACTATTTTAAGGATTAAAAGATTTTGATAATAAAAAATACTGTTTTGGTAAAAAGTACTATTTTAGTACTTTTAACTAAAAAGTACTATTTCAGTACCTTTTATTAAAAAGTACATTTTTTATTTAATAATAAATTTTTTATTGTTAAAAATTAAAATTTTTGTACTTTTTATTAAAAAGTAAAATTTTTGTACTTTTTATTAAAATATACTATTTAGCCATTATTATTTAAGTAGTGAAGTAAAAATTATATTAAAAAGTACTATTTTAGTACCTGGGTTTAAAAAATATAATTTTAGTACTTTCTATTAAAAAGTACTATTTTAGTTATTTTTATTAAAAAGCACTATTTAAGTACTTTTTAATAAATTGCACTATTTTAGTACTTTTTAATAAAAAGCACTATTTTAGTACTATTAAAGTAGTAAAGTAAAAATTTTTTTGAAAAGTACTATTTTAGTACCTTTTTTAAAAAAGTATTATTTTAGTACATTCTATAAAAGCTAAAAATTTTATAGAAATTTACATTCCTCTATTTTAAGGATTGAAACATTTTGATAATAAAAAATACTGTTTTGATAAAAAGTACTATTTTAGTACTTTTAATTAAAAAGTACTATTTCAGTACCTTTTATTAAAAAGTATTTTTTTTTATTAAATAATAAATTTTTTATTATTAAAAAGGGAAATTTTTGTACTTTTTATTAAAATAGTATATTATATTAGCCATTTTTATTTAAGTAGTAAAGTAAAAATTATATTAAAAAGTGCTATTTTAGTACCTGGGTTTAAAAAGTATAATTTTAGTACTTTCTATTAAAAATTAAAAATTGTACTATTAAAAAGTACTATTTTAGTTATTTTTATTAAAAAGCACTAGTTTAGTACTTTTTATTAAAAATCACAATTTTAGTACTTTTTATTCAAAAGCACTATTTTAGTAGTTTTTTTAATAATTTTTATCTAAGTAGTAAAGTAAAAATTATATTAAAAAGTACTATTTTAGTACGTTTGATTAAAAAGTATAATTTTAGTACTTTCTATTAAAAATTAAAAATTGTACTATTAAAAAGTACTATTTTAGTTATTTTTATTAAAAAGCACTAGTTTAGTACTTTTTAATAAAAACACTATTTAAGTACTTTTTTTAGTCATTATTATTAAAGTAGTAAAGTAAACATTTTTTTGAAATGTACTATTTTAGTACCTTTTTTAAAAAACTATTATTATTTAGTACTTTCTATAAAAATTAAAAATTTTATTTTTAAACGGTAATTTTTAATAATTTAAAATGTACTTTTTTAGTACTTTTTATTAAAAATTACTATTTTAGTACTTTTAATAAAAAATTCGATTAAGAAAGTTTTTTAGTTTTGTCCGTTTTTTAGCTTTTTTTTCGTATTTTAAGGTAAAAATGCGGAAATATTTAAATATTTTGGCTTTTTTGGTTTCAGAAGTACTTTACAAACAGAATTGTTGTTAAAAAAGCTTACATCATACCAGCTTTAGTGTGTGCTTGATTAGAGTGTACCTTAGATCTAGCAGAACTTTAAAAATGGAGTAAATTTTTAATATTACACATTTAATAAGTGTGTGGAATTTTACACATCATTGTGTATTTTTACAAATTAAATTGTTAACTTGTGTTCGTAAATTTAATAAAAAGTTGATTAAATTGTAAATACTAACACTACGGGGAAATTATTGAAAATCTTGGAAAAAAAACATATCTATCGAAGAAGGAAGATATCAAAACTTAAATAAAAAAAGTTTGGGGCTTAAAATACTACTTAGGAAAAAAAAAAACTTTCAAATTTATGGAATTTTCATAAATTTCTAAACAAAAAAAAAAGAATGTACAGGAATTATTTATATTTAAAAAAATTTAAATTATTAAACATTTAAAATTAATGTTGTTATATTATAATTTATTTTTCATAATTTGCCAAAAAATCAAAGCACTTTAGTAAAAGCTTGTCAAAAATTTAATTAAGCTTCTACTTATAAGTATAGAAAAAAAAACAAAAAGCAAAAAATATTATTGAAAAATAAAAATTAGATTTTTTAAGTGAAAAAATATAAAAGCAATTAAGGAAAAAAGTTATTATTAAAAAAAAATTTTATTCGGTAGGAAAAAACAGTTTAAGTCCTTTTTTAACTTAACGAAAAAAAAACGTTAAGCAAACTCTCCTTTGAAAAAATTATATTAAAAATACAAAAACTACGCTTAAAATTATAATCAAAAAAACTACAGTTTAAAAAATAAGGCAAAAAATATATTTAAAATATCTAGGATCTTTGAAGTCTTAACGCAAAAAAAAATCGCTCTTTAGGAATTTTGGGGATTTTTAGCGATTTTCTTTTAAGATCCTGTATTATAAAAAAAAAAATTTATGAAGGTTAAACAACTTTACAATGTTATTAATAGCTATGCTAAAAAAACTACAGTTGAAATGATGAAATTAATTTTTTTGATTTATCAAAACTACACATGTATGTAAAAAATATACAAACTGTTTTGCAAAACAGTTTGTAAAAAAAAAGAAAATCTACAAAAATTCCAAAATTTTGTTTTTGAAATTGAAAAATGCAAAACCAAATTTCAAAAATTAACAAAAAAAATGCTTGCCTCCATATCCTTTTTGGCAACACAATATTCAACATCATATTTTTGATCTTCCAATGTCAGAGTTTTTTGATAATATGCATTAACAATATTTCGAAGGGCATCTATATTTTAGATAATAATTTTAAATGCCAATTTTAATGTATAGTATAAAAAAAACAAAATAATTTTATATCGTAAAAATAGAACGTAAATAAAAAAATTCAAAAAAACTACTAAAACAAACAAAAAAAATGTGTGTTGTATGTGTAATGTGTGTGTGTAAAAAAATGTGTAGTGTGTAAAAGTGTAGATTTTTTAAAATATTTAACTTAAATAGACTTCCTAATAAAGAGGGTCATAATTATCGTAAATTTATACCTGTTTGGATAATTCTTACTAAGGACTTTCGTTGATTTATTTCCACCTTTTTTTATAAAGATTTTTATTTTATTAATAATTCGCATTAATAATATTTGTGCATTAGACAAAAAAAAATTTACATTTTTTTTTTTTTACAAAAGTGATAAATTTTTTTGGTAAGTTGTTTTATTTTGTAAGTGAACTAGACAGTTGTAAATTGTTTAATAAAACGTGTGCCCCATAGAAACAATATCATTGTCAAGCGTTAGAGTTGTTTGTTTTTGTTTGGTATAGAAACGATTAGACAACAGAGAAAGAGAAGAATAATAGGAGAAAAAAAAATATTTAAATAATTTTGCGGTGGAAAAATATTGAGGATTATTAAGGATTATTATCTCGTATCGTAAATTTTTAGATTAAACAGACTTTAAACCAATTTCGAATTTAAAAAAAAATATATATTTTTTTTTTTTTATTTTGTTAATAAATTTTTTCTAGTATCGTAAGTTTTTAAAAAGGTTCCCTATACAATATGTACTTGAAATTTTGTAAATAGATTTATAAGACTATAAACTAATTTCGAATTTTTGAAAAAAGTAAAAATTTTAAAAAGTTTTTTTTAAATTACACTTTTTTTTTTAATATCGTAAATTTTTAAAAGTGTTCTCTGAGGAATATTTTTACGAAATTTGGTGTTTTTAATACATAAGACTAGAAATGAATTTCAAATTTGCTTAAAAAAAACTTTTATTATTTATTTTATTATTTATTAATATCGTAATTTTTTAAAAATGTTTCCTATGAAATATGTAACTGAAATTTGGTTCAGTGATATATTAAGACAGTAAACTAATTTCTAATTTAAAAAAAAAAATAAAGTTTTAAAATTTAATTTCACATTTTTTTTTTTTTGTAATATCGTAAATTTTTAGAAGGGTTCTCTAAAGAATAGTAATATGAAATTTGGAGTTTTTATTACATAAGACTATGATAAATGTCGGTTTTCGGATTTATCAGATTTTAAACCAATTTCAGATTTAAAAAAAACAACAAATTATTTTTTTTTTTCATTTCATTAATAGTTTTTTCTAGTATCGTAAATTTTTTAAAAGGTTCCCTATATAATATGTTCCTGAAATTTTGTGCATAGATTTATAAGACTATAAACTAATTTCGAATTTTAGAAAAAAGCAACAATTTTAAGAATTTTTTTAAAAATTTAATTTATTTTTTTTAATATCGTAAATTTTTTAAAGATTTCTCTATGAAATATTTATATGCGATTTGGAGGTTTTAATAAATAAGACCATGAAGACATTTCAAATTTGCTATAAAAAGCTTTTATTAGTCTCATTTATTAATATCGTAAATTTTTAAAAATGTTACATATGAAATTTGTAACTGAAATTTGGTTCATTGACATATAAACTAATTTCGAATTTCTAAAAAAGTTAAAATTTAAAAAAACTTTTTTTTTTTTTTATTTCATATTTTTTTAATATCGTAAATTTTTAAAAGTGTTCTTTGAGGAATATTTTTATGAAATTTGGTGTTTTTAATACATAAGACTATAAACAAATTTTGAATTTGCTAAAAAAAGCTTTTGAAAAGCTTTTTTTTAATATTGTCTTTGAATTGATTTTTAATATCGTAAATTTTAAAAAATGTTCCCTATAAAATACAAAACTGAAATTTGGTTCATAGATAAAAAACTAATTTTGGATATTTTAAAAATAAATAGTAGTAATAATTTTAAAAATCTTTTTAAAAAAATATGCATTAATTTTTTTTAGTATCGTAAATTTTTAAAAATGTTCCCTATGGAATTTTTACATGAAATTTAGTTTATAGATATAAATCATTATACTCTTATTTCGGATTTTTTAAAAAAGTAAAAATTTTAAAAATCTTTTTTGTAAAATTCAAAAATTATTTTTCTCCTATGGAATATTTATAAGAAATTTGGTATATAAATTATCAAAAATTTAATATATTTGAAAAAAGTAACAATTTATAGGGTGTAGTAAATTTTATAAGTATTTTTCTAATATCGTAATAGACATATAAGACTTTAAGTTAATTTCGAATTATTAAAATAGAAAAATTTGTAAAAGCTTTTTTTTCCAAATTTCAATAATAGTTTTTTCTAGTATCGTAAATTTTTAAAAATGCTCCCTACGGAATATTTTTATAAAATTTAATGTACAGACTAATAAAACCATTAGCGAATTTCGGTTTTTTGAAAAAAGTACAAAAGTTGAAAAGCTTTTTTAAAAATGTTTTTTAAATATTTTTTCGTATCGTAAATTTTCCAGAATGTACTAACAAATTTAGGATTGAAAAAAAAAATATTAAAGGTTACATTTTATAAATATTTTGTAATTTCGATTTTAATATCGTAAATTTTTAAAAGTGTTCCCTACGGAATACTTCTATGAAATTTGGTATACAGACATTTAAAACTATTAACAAATTTCGGTTTTTTGAAAAAAGTAAAAATGTTGAAAAGCTTTTTTAAACATTTTTCTTAAATATTTTTTCGTATCGTAAGTTTTTTAAAATGTTTCGACTGGCTTATTTAACAGAAACTCGGTAAATAGACATAAAAAACTACAAACAAATTTTGGATTTTCGAAAAAAAAAAAAATAAATAAAAAACGGTAACATTTTGAAAAGATTTTTATAAAAATTTTATAATTTCGGTTTTAATATCGTAAATTTTTAAAAATCTTTCCTATTGAATATTTATATGCAATTTGGAATACAGACGCATAAAACTATAAACTAATTTCGGTTTTTTAAAAAAAGCACAAATGTTGAAAAGCTTTTTTTAAAAATTTTTCTTAATTTTTTTTATAATTTCGGTTTTAATATCGTAAATTTTTAAAAGTGTTCCCTACTGAATATTTATACGAAATTTGGTATATAGACATATAAAACCATAAACAAATTTCGGTTTTTTGAAAAAAGTAAAAATGTGGAAAAGCTTTTTTAAACATTTTTCTTAAATATTTTTTCGTATCGTAAATTTTTCAAAATGTTTCCTATGGCTTATTTAAAAGAAACTCGGTAAATAGACATATAAAACTACAAACTAATTTCGGATTTTCGAAAAAAAAAAAAAAAAATTAATAAAATATTATAAAAATTTTATAATTTCGGTTTTAATATCGTAAATTTTTAAAAATGTTCCCTATGGAATATTTATATGCAATTTGGTATATAGACGTATAAAACTATAAACTAATTTTGGTTTTTTAAAAAAAGAAAAAATGTTGAAAAGCTTTTTTTTTTTAATTTTTCTTAAATTTTTTCTCGTATCGTAAGTTTTTCAAAATGTTTCGTATGACTTATTTAAAAGAAATTCGGTAAATAGACATATAAAACTACAAACAAATTTCGGATTTTCGAAAAAAAAAATAAAAACATTTTGAAAATATTTTTATAAAAATTTTATAATTTCGGTTTTAATATCGTAAATTTTTAAAAATGTTCCCTTCGGGGTATTTTTATGACATTTGGTATACGGACATATAAGACTATAGACAAATTTCGGTTTTTTGAAAAAAGTGAAAATGTTTAAAAGCTTTTTTTCAAAATTTGTCTTAAATATTTTTTCGTAGTGTAAATTTTTCAAAATGTTTCCTATGGAATACTTATTAGAAACCTGGTAAATAGACACACAAAACTACAAAAAAGTTTCGGTTTTTAAAAAAAGTAAAAATGTTTAAAAGCTTTTTTAAAAAACTTTTTTGAAATATTTTTTCGTATCGTAAAAACTTGCAGTCCAAATGTCAGTAGATTAATATTTAGTTTTTGAAAAAGTAAAAATAGTGAATACAAAAAAAAATTATTATCGTAAATTTTTGAAATGTTCCTAGAATATCGTTTTTATATACATATCTTTTGTTATATTGGTATTAAGCCCTAAATTTTCATAATCCATTTTGTTTAAAAAAATAAATAATCCCCCCTTCCTCAATATTTTTCCAATACCTTAAAAAAAATTGTTTAAAATTTATTTTTCTTCCTTGTGTTTTCGTTTATAATAAATGTTTGTTTCCATTGAAAAAAAAAAAATAATTATTTAGAAAAGTTTTTAGTGTAAAAAATTGTAAGTGCGAATTGTTGTAGTTGTAGACAGAGACAAAAGAGTGAAAATATTAAAAGAATATTTAGTGGTGGTGGTTTGTTTTTTGTGTACCTCAACATCCTTGCGTTTAACAACATATTCAAGATCGTATTTTTGATCCTCCAATTTGTTAATTCTGTCATAATGTTGCTTGAGAAGGGTTCTAAGGGTATCTGCATATATATTACCAAGTAGGAAAATATGTTTTAATAATATTTTATACAAAAAAAAATTAAAAAAAAAAATAATTTACACTAAAACCAAAAAAAAAGTTTATAGAATTTTTTTTAAACGGAAAAATTTCTATAAATTTGTGCAAAACAAAAAAAAAAAAGTTGATATATTCTTTAAAGGTGTGAAGTGTAAAAAGTGTGTATTTGAGGTGATATTTTTTTTTGGTGATAAAAAAAAACTTAATTTATAATGGATCTGAGCAAACATACCTTCACTGGCATCACTAAGGTTTCTGGGACTACCACAACGTTCTTCAATGATACGTCTACGTTCAGCGGCTTTACGTTCTTGTTCTTTCTTCAATTCTTCAGCGGCTTTCTTGCGGAGCAACAACCTGAGTTTCTTCTTTCTTTCTGGAGTCATGAAACCCTTCTTGGCTTTCTTGGCCTTGGAGGCTTCTTCCATACGCTTACGTACCTCAGCACGCTTGCGTTCAATTTCCTGCTGTTTAGCCTTCTTAGCCTTTATTTGTTTAATAATGAAAATAAAAATTTGCCGGTTATATTGTGTTTTTTTTTTTAATAAGAAAAACACGCAGTTGTAACATAAGGATACATTGTGACGAAAAAGGGATATGAAAAACACAGCAACACCATTTGGAACAAAGACCATTTTTTGTAGGAAACATATAGACACACATATAGATTGTGGAAGATCTATACCTCTTGTTCTGGTGTTAGGGGTGCAGCTGGTTTGCCATTAGCAGCCGGTTTGCCATTTGCAGCTGGTTTAGCACCAGCAGCTGGTGCTGCAGCTTTTGCTCCAGCAGCTGGGGCTGCGGCTGGAGCGGCTGCCTTGGCTCCAGCAGCTGGTGCCGCTGCAGCAGCAGCTGGAGCGGCTGCTGGTGCTGCTGCAGGAGCTGCAGCTGGTGCCGGCGCCGCTGCCTTTTTCTAAAAAAATAAAATAAAAATGATAAATTAATAAAAAGTTCCATACAGTTTTTAAAAGCACAAGCATATAAAAAGTTTTGAGTTAAAGCTTTTAAAATTTCCAAGCTTTTCAAGAAAAAGCTCTTTTTGGATTATGTTGCATTAGTAAGCGTTGTCTGGAAAAATAAGTTTTAATTTATTTCTAGGCTATAGAAAGTTAGAAAAATAAGCTTTAGTAGATTTTATTTTGTAAAATAGCTTTAAGCACTTAAGATTTTTAAAAGTCCTCTGGATTAGATATTTACCTTCACAATGTTTCCTTGGAGATAGACAACACCCTATACATTTATTGACGTTTATATTTACTGTAATTAGATATAAGAAAAATGATAATGATTAGTTTTGTTTATTGATCTGAAAGTTTAAAATTTAATTTTCCTATAATTTTTAAGGAAAACGATACTTACCTCACCTCATCATCAGCCATGTTTGATTTGTGGTTTAAGGTTTAAGTCTCTGTAAGTAAAGGAAATGGAAATAAATTAGGTAAAATGTTTAATATAAACTATAGGAGCAACGCAAATTTCTTTTTCAAATTGGATACTTTGGCATTCATTTCGACCTCAAATACATTAATTGAAATATTAAAGCTTTTGGATATATATTGGATTTTAAGCATATCATGTGCATAACAATTTTAAAACATCGATGTTTATTTTTATGTTGCTTGAAAAGTTCCTAATTGATTTAAAATTCAATTGTGTAACAGTTTCTTTCAAAATGAGCTTAAATCTTTCAAAAGCTTTTGCAGTATCGTAAATATTTAAAAATGTTCCTCAAGGGGTTTTTTTGCTGAAATTTAGTTTTTCATATTTTAAGGAAATTTCGGATTTTTATTTTGAATAAAAATGTTGAAACTTTAGCAGTATCGTAAAATTTTAAAATAGTTCCTCAAGTCTTTATGTTCTCAAATTTATTTATAAAGTTCTTCAAACAAAAGAGAAATTTTGGTTTTTAGATTTGAATAAAAAATGTTGATTTGAATGATTTTTATGATGTTTTAAGGCAGTTGCTTTGAAATAGGTTAAGTTCTTGTTAAAACATTTGCTGTATCGTAAATATTTTAAACTGTTCCTCAAGGTGTTATGTCTTTAAACTTGGTAGTACAGTTCCTCATACTTAAAAGAAATTTCAGTTTTTGATTTTGAGTGAAAATGTGGCTTTATGTAAGTTTCATGACATTTGAGGTCTCCGCAAAATCTGTAACAGTACCGTAAAATTTTAAAACTGTTCCTCAAGGATTTATATTCTAAAATGTATTCCTAAAATTCCTCGCAATAAAAAGAAATTTTGATTTTTATGATGTTTTAAAACAATTTAATTGAAATATGTTAAATTATTGTTAAAATCTTTGCAGTATCGTAAAATTTTAAAATTGTTCCTCAAGGTGTAATCTTCTTATACTAGGTTGAACATTTTCTCATAGTTTAATGAAATTTCGGTTTTTTGATTTTTAGTGAAAATGTCTTTATTTGATTTTTATGCAGTTACATAGGAATAGCTTTAGTTTTTGTTTAAACTTTTGCAATATCGTAAATTTTTGAAACTGTTCTTCAAGGCGTAATTTTCTTAAATTTGATTTAAGAGCTCCTTATACTCAAAAGAAATTTCGGTTATTTATTTTAATTAAAAACGTGACTTTTTAAAGTTTTATGACAATTGGGGTTGTCGTAAAACATTTTGTAGTATCGTAAAATTTTTAAATTGTTTCTTAAGTGGATTTCATTTGAAATTTGATTTTAAAGTTTGTTATATTCAATAGAAATTTTTGAGTTTCTCTTTAGTTCTAAATGTTGCTCTCTTTTTGGGTTTTATGATATTTGCTTTAATGCTATTTTATTTTAAATAGTTTAATTATTTTTTAAAACCCTTTGCAGTATCGTAAATGCATAAAAATGTTCCTCAAAGTGTTTTTTTCTGATATTTGTATCAAAGTTTTTTCATAATTACAAGAAATTGTAATTTTTGTAGTTGTTTGAAAACGAGGCTTTATTAGAGTATTGTAATAAATTTGGTTTTAATAAAACTTTTGCAATATCGTAAATTTTTAAAATTGTTCCTCAAGATGTTTTTTTCTGAAATTTGGTTGAGTTGTTCCTTATATTCAGATGAAATTTCGGTTTTTGATTTTGATGGAAAACGTGGCTTAATTTGACTTAAGTGAAAATTTGAGTTTTCGTAAAACCTTTTGCGGTATCGTAAATTTTTTAAATTATTCCCTAAGGAGATTTCATTTGAAATTTGGTTTTCAAGTTTCTTATATTTAATAGAAGTTTTGATTTTTGTGTTCAGTTCAAAATATTGCTTTCTTTGGGTTTTAAGACATTTGCTTTAATGTCATAAAACCCAAAGTTTTATTTTTTAAAACTCTTGCAGTATCTTAAATGTTTGAAATTGTTTATCAAAGTGTTTTTTCTGATATTTAAACTAAACATTTCTCACAACACACAAAAAAATATTTAAGGCTCACTTTCAATTAAATCGTTGCTGTATAAACAAGCAATTTTATTGTATTGACAAAAAACAATAATTGATGATTTATTTAACAACACAATTTGTCAATACAATTAAATTGTTTGGTAATACAACAACGTCTTAATTGATAAAAATAAAATAGTTTTTTCTGTGAATTGAAAGAAATTTTGATTTTTGAATTTGATTTAAACAGTAGCTTGATTTTTGTTCTTTATGACAATTGTGGTTTTCGTAAAACTTTTACAGTATCGTAAGTTTTTAAAATTGTTCCTCAACATATTTTTTTCTGAAATTTGGTTTACAAGTTCCCCATATTCATATGAAATTTCGGTTTTTGATTAAGATGGAAAACGTAGCTTAATTTGAGTTTAATAGATGGGAAACTTGGCTTTATTTAAGCTTAAAGGCAATTGGGGTTTTCGTAAAACCTTTCAGATATTTAATTTAAAAGTTTCTCACAATTAAAAGAAATTGTGATTTTTGAATTAAGTTTAAAAAGTAGCTTGATTTGTGTTTTCTATGACAATTGTGGTCTAGCTTGATTAGTGTTTTTTATGACAATTGTGGTTATCGTAAAACTTTTGCATTATCGTAAGTTTTTAAAATTGTTCCTCAAAGTGTTTTTTTCTGTAATTTGGTTTACAAATTCCTTATATTCAGATGAAATTTCGGTTTTTGAATTTTATGGAAAACGTGGCTTTATTTGAGTTTTATAGCAATTGGGTTTTTCGTAAAACCTTTTGCTATCGTTATTTTAAAAATTTGTTTTTAAATATGTTTTCTCTGAAAATTTATTTCTAAAGTTTATTATACACTTAAAACAACTTCGGTTTTAACATAAGAATAATTGGAAACTTTGTCTTATTAAAGTTTTTGGAAAACTATTAAAATGCAGTCAAATAGTTACGATCTTCATAAAACCTTTGATTTATCGTAAATTTTCAAAATTGTTTCTCCAAGTGGTTTCTTTTGAAATTTGGGTTTAAAGTTCTTTAGTTCAATTTAAAATGTGTCTCTATTTGCTTTTTAGGGAATTTCTTTAAATGTAGTTTTATTCAAAATAAGTAGGGATTTCATAAAACCTATGCAGTATCGTAAATTTTTAAAATTGTTCCTCCAAGTGGTTTATTCTGAAATTTGGTTTAAAATTCTTCAGACTTAAAAGAAATTTCGGTTTTTTATTTTAATTTAAAATGTTTCTCTATTGTGTTTTATAGCAATAAGTAAATGCATTTAAAAAAACTTTTGCAGTATCGTAAGGTTTTAAAATTGTTCCTCCAAGTGGTTTCTTCTGAAATTTGGGTTCAAAGTTCTTCATACTTTAAAGAAATTTCGGTTTTTGATTTTATTTGAAAATGTGGCTCTATTTGGGTTTTATGGCATTTCTTTAAATGCAGTTTTATTTAAAATAAGTAAAGGTATTTATAAAACCTTGCAGTATCGTAAGTTTTTAAAATTGTTCCTCCAAGTGGTTTATTCTGAAATTTGGCTTTAAAGTTCTTCATACTTTAAAGAAATTTTGGTTTTTGATTTGATTTTAAAATGTGGCTCTATTTGGGTTTTATGGCACTTCTTTACCTGAAGTTTCATTTAAAATAAGTAAAGGTCTTTATAAACCTTTGCAGTATCGTAAATTTTTAAAATTGCTTCTCAAAAAGGATTCTTCTGAAATTTGGCTTTAAAGTTTTTCACACTTTAAAGAAATTATGTTTTTTGATTTTATTTTAAAATGTTGCTCCATTTGGGTTTTATGGCATTTCTTTAAATGCAGTTTTTTTCTTAAATAATTTAAGTTGTTAATAGAACTTTTGCAGTATCGTAAGTTTTTAAAATTGTTCCTCAGGGTGTAATGTTTTGAAACTGGTGGAAAAAATCGTTTACAATGTAGTTCTAATTTAAATTATTAATACTTTGTGTAGTGCCATTTCTTTCAAAATAGGTTAAGGTCTTTAAATTCTACTAATTTTTGATATCTAAATGTAAACTTTTTGGGTATTTAAATTATTTTTTTAATAAAAGTGTCTGCATAAATTTTGATAAAAACAAATCTGCATTATTTGAAAAGATAAAATAAATATGTATCCATTTAAAAAAAAAAATATTTCAGCACCTCATTTAAACAAAAAATGTTTATGGATTTTAAAAAGTATGTAAGTAAATGTAAACAATTGCTAGATATATAGTATATATACGATATATGTATTAACATAAGTATTAGTGAATGAAGTGCATATATATGCGTAAGTAACAAAATCTTTTATGGAGCTCATTAGATATATATAATTTCCATAAACTTTTCATTAATATTTTCATAAATTCTCTCAACTTTTTCCAAATTTTCTACAATATTAACCGTATAAGGTGGAGTATAAAAAACAAATGCGCAGGTCTTCAAACAACAACAAAAAAATAAGATCGGGTGAGATCGGTTTTTATATTTTATTATGAATTTATATACGATTTATGTGTGTGTGGGTAAGTTTTAGGTATATGTATTTGCTTGAGTTAATGCGTGGGTATTTAAAAAAGAAATATGTGCCGTGCGATATATCGTAAAATTTTTGTGTAGGTGTTAAATTTTTTTGATTTTTTTTAGTTTCGCTTAACAAATTTGTTTCTAACAACCATATGTTGGTGTATAAGAGTTTGGAAAAAAGTGTATAAGAGTTTAGAAAAAAGTGTATAAGAGTTTGGAAAAGTGTATAAGAGTTTGGGAAAAAGTGTATAAGAATATTTTCACAAACTCCTACAAGTT
Source organism: Pegoplata infirma (assembly GCA_963921195.1). Lineage (NCBI taxonomy): Eukaryota > Metazoa > Arthropoda > Insecta > Diptera > Anthomyiidae > Pegoplata > Pegoplata infirma. The sequence goes on along the minus strand of OY992540.1, from coordinate 29,188,736 downwards.
GTTGGTAGCAGTATATTTTTTCTTTTAACAAAATTATTAACTTGGAACATATTTTTGAATTTTTGCCTGCATTAAAAGAGAGATTTTTCAGAATTTTGTTGTTTTGGAATATAATTTAGGTCATTTTATATATATTTGATTTCTTACTCTTTTATAAAGAAAATACACAATTTACTCAATTTTTTTTTTACAGAGTTTTCTTTCTATATTATTTAGTTTGCTAGTCGTCAGTTTTTTTTTTTTATATGTATGCAGACACCTTTTTTTTGAAAATTTTAAAAATAGCTTTTTCAGAAATTAAATTCTTTGTTAGCCAAAAGTATCGAAAATATACGCCATTTTTTCAAATATCTAAGTATTGTAATTTTAGTGTGTATTTAAAATTTCTAGCATGCAGTAAGCAAAAGTATTTTATGTTTTATATATATCGGTATATATAAAACATATCGTATGTATATTGAAAATTTCAAGATTATTTGTTTTTGAATATAATCCAATTTGCAGTTTCATATTGATTTTAAGACCTTGAAGATAATTTTGAAATGAAAATTTATTAAGAAAATAGATTTTGAAATTTTGAGAGGTTTTCAAACATTATTTTAAGTTTATATTACAAATTTTATAAAAAAAAAATTGAATTATTTTTTTTTTTTCAAAAATTTTTTTTTTTTTTTCAAAAAAAATTTTTTTTTTTTTAATTGTTGTTTTTAAGACTTTGAAAATCATTTTGAAATAAAAATCTTTTTAAGAATATTGATTTCGAAATTTAAGAAGATTTTAAATCATTATTTGGACTTTATATTACAAATTATAAAAAAAATTTTTTTTTTTTATTTTTTTTTTTTTTTTTTATTTTTTTTTTTTTAATTCAAAATATGTCAAATTAAAAATTTGTGTCCATTAATGATGCTACAAAAAATAAAACGATTTTTATATTAAATATAATACAATCTTAATTTTTTTTTGTTGTTGTTAAGACCTTGAAGATAATTTTGAAATAAAAATCTGTTAAGAGTATAGATTTTGAAATTTTAAACGGGTTTTCCAACAAATTTTGAAGTAATAATCTATTAAAAATTTAGATTTTGAAATTTTTAAAGGGTTTTCAAACTTCATTTTCTAAATCTTATATCCCAATTTTTTTTTTTTTAAATCAATTATTTTTTTTTTTTTTTTAATCAAATTTTTTTTTTTTTTTTAATTAATTTTTTTTTTTTTTTAATTCAATTTTTTTTTTTTTTTTAATTAAATTTTTTTTTTTTAATTCAAAGTTTTATATGTATTTTAAATTAAAGATTCAAAAATTTAAGTAATCATGAATGAAATTACAAAAAAAAAAACGATTTTATATATTTTTTAATTAAATTATTTTTTTTTTTTTTTTTTACTTTTATTTGTTTTAAAATTTTTTATATTCAAAATGATTTTAAAAAATTTAACTTGATAATTTTTTCTAGATATTTTATTTGTTAAAATATTTTTCATAGCTTTTCTTATAAAAATTTAAATTTTTACATATTTTTTTTCCTTAATTCATTTGCTTTGGTTGTTGGTAGTATTGAAAATTTAAGTTTGTTTGAAATTTTTTGCTGGCACCAGTTTTATTTTTAATTTTTTTTTAAATACACACAGTTTGAAAAATGAAAATATCTATATATCAAGTGTGTATACTATAAAAAAAAATGTATAACACTTTCGTATCAAAAAATTTTGAAAATTATGCAATCACTTTTCTTTAAAATTTGTTTAATAAAATTTTAAAATCATTTTATCATTCATAATTCAGAGTTTTTTTTAAAGAATTTCAGTTTTATAAATATTTTTTAAATGTTTTATTTTAATTTATTATTTATTATATGTTGAAAAATATCCATAGTATCCAATTTGTTTTAAAAATTCTGCCACGCCTCTTTTTAATTTTAATTTATTGATGAATCCCATAAATTCCAGTTTTTTTATACACTTTTTATTTTAAATAATCCAGTTTATAGTTTAGTTTTTTTCACTTTTTTCAATACTTTTTCTAGTATTTTTATTCAGCTCCTTTAAGTTTTTTTTTTAATTTTATTTAAATTCTTTTAATTTATTTTTTTCTTTTGATTTATATTTGGAGCTCACTATTCACTCACCTTAAAGGAAATAAAAAAAGGTGTGCGATCTAACACACAACTGGTTAAGCACTAATTCGAACGAAAAGACTGAACGGTCCGACAACTAACGGCAGACTATATTTTTGTTAAAAACTCTATACAGATCATTTTCCCGATCATTATTTCCTCGATCTTAAACTAAAAGAGTGTAAATATTCCTTAAAGCGCATGCTCCCCTTAAAAAGGTGACCATATTAATAACTAAACATTACACTGCAAATGTTTACAAACATCCCACTGTGCCTTGCTATTAAAGATGATTTTCTTTATTTTCTTTAAATTTTTCATTTTCTTTTAACTTTTTTTTAATATTCTTTTTTTTAATTTTTTATATTCTATTCTCTTTCTCTTTTTCAAAACAAAAAAAATGTTTTTTATCGTATGTATCTGGGCACATTTTCTAAAAATAGTTTTTAATCAGAAATAGCTACAAAAATTATGTGTGTGGAAATTTTTGTATTTTCTTTTCTTCTCCGAGAGTTCAATTTTATTTTATTTTTTTTTAATTTTTTCTATATTTTATTATTAATTTTTTTATTTTTTTTTTTGCTGTCTTTAGTTAGGTAGGAGTTTTTTTTTGTTTTCAATAAAGAATTAAATATTTTTTATGTGGGTTGTTTTGTTTATTCGTGCTTTATATTTATGTACGATTTAATAGGAATATATACATAGAATATTTAAAAGTCTAGTATATAAAATGCAATATGTTGGAATTGATAGTTTTTTTATAGTCCAAATTTATATTGAATATCAAAATATCCAAAACAAAATTTAAAGATTTAAAAGAAAAACAATAAAACTAAAAAAAACATATTTTTTTTTTTAAATCTAAATCTTCTTGAAATTTTATTGATTTTGGTTGCAAAAATGATGTAGCGTTTCATAAGTACCTATTGTTAGTTGCAAATTTTTCAATTGAACTTAAAAGTTTTAATCAAATATCTTAGGATGGTTGGTTTTTAGAATTTTTCCTTTGATCGAAAACGTCTATAATACAAACATAGCTCCAAAATCTTTATCGATTCGGTCAATAACTTCTGTTCGTTATTAAATCAATTCCACTAAAATTTGATCTGTGTGTGTTTTCTACACTAAATAAAGATCTAACAAAAGACAGATACAATCGGTCCATGTTTGGAATTGGGACCCATGTTCCGGAAAACACTGGTGTAGGGTATCGTATGGTCGGTCTTGACCGACTATAACTTACTTATTTGTTTTTTTCTACATTTGTTAAACAAATGGAACATATTTGAGTAAAGACTTAGTGAAAAAGCAGTTTTGGTGAAAAAAAATTAGATAAAATTTAAAAAAAAAAAATTTGATAAAAATCAAAATTTTTATAAAAAAAAAAAATTTTTATGAAATAAAATTTTTGGAGGGAAAAAATTTGATGAAAAACAAAAAGTTTTTGATAAAGAAAATAAATTTTAAAATAAAAATAAAATTTAAGAAAAAAAAATTTATATAAAAAAATATTTGATAGAAAAAATTATATTGATAAAAAAAAAATATTTGTTGGAAAAAAAAGAAAAAACTGATGAAGGGAAAAGGTTGAAAAAAAATTATGCAAAAAGAGATGAAAAAAATATTTTTGATGTAAAAAAAATGTTGGACAAAAAAAATTTGATGAAAAAAAAATTTTATGCAAATAAATGTTGCCGACAAAAAATTTTGTTGAAAAAAAAATTATGTAACGTTTTATTCACCAGCTGGTGAAAAACGTTTTTATTCACCAGCAGATGAATTATTATACAAGTTAAAAATCAAAGTTACAAACTTTTTTGGGTTGTAAGAAAATAAAAGTAGTAATTCTCATTTCCTTTTTCTTTGGCGTCCTGCATCTTTTTTAAAATTAGACCCCAGCCTAAAAACCTTACCAGGTTAAAAAAAAATATTATATTCGTACAAAGTTTTCTGCTTCACAAGTCACCTCAAAGAAAATTTGATTTGGGACCTAATTTGAGGTCACTTTTGAAGCAGAAAATATTGCCCGACCAACATGATTTTTATTTGATTTATTTAGCTAATCAAGAAAAATAATAATAAAACATAAAATAAAAATATTTTTTTTCAATGTGTGAAGAAAATTTGAAGGCAAGACTTAAACCTCAAAGAATAAAAAGACGTTATTGCACGATTCAAAAAAGATGTTGCACACACAAAAAAAAACCTTGTAAAATTACTAGAAAAAATTTCGTTATACCATTTTACCAATATTTGACAGTTTTCCTTGTTTTTTAACAAAAAATGTTCGATTGAAATTTAAATTTTTTTTTGTAATTTTACAAATTTTTTTTGTAATTTTACAAATTTCCAAGGGTTTTTTACAAAAAAAATCTAGTAAATTCACGAGAATTCCTTGTTTTATTGCACCAAAAAAGTTGTAAATTTACAAATTTATTGGTAAAAAGTTTGTAAAATTAAAAAAGCTCGTAATTTTTACTATAAATTCTCGTAAAATAGGAGGTAGCAAAAATCTAGTAAAGTTACGAAACCTCCTTGTAAGTTTTATCGCGTCAAAAAATTTGTAAATTTACAATTTTATTGGTAAAAATCTTGTAAAATTACAAAATTATATTTAACAAGTTAGAGTGTTAAATTCGGCTGTGCCGAATCTTGTATACCCTCCAACGTTAAAAAAAAATAACAATAATAATTGCAGGGCGTGTCGGGGGTCCTTGGAAACACCTTCTCTCTGGTCAAAATTGTTTACGAATTAAATTACTATGCTTTTTGTACAAAAGATATACAATTTCATCATTATATAAATTATATGCTAATATCCACGCCCACAAAAGGGGGCGGACCAAAAAAAAAGTCATTTTCAAATACACTGAGTCCAAGTCCAAGACTTTGAACTTTTCAAGCATAAAAATGTTTCATTTGTTTAACAAAAATACAAAAAAGTTACCTTTTTTCATGAGTTGGTTTACTTCGTCAAGGGGGAACTTTTTCTCCCCTGGTCCGATTTTGCCCATCTTCGAACTTAGCCAGCCTATGAACATAAGGCATATATGTGCCAAATTTCAGGAGTCTAGCACTGTTATTTTGGACTGTATCGTGTCTTCCACAGACGGACAGACGGACATCGCTAGAATGTCTTAGAATCGATCACTAAACAATAATATATACTTTATGGGGTCGTAGACCGATATTTCGATGCGTTACACACGGAATGACAAAGTGAGTATACCCCCATACTGTAGATGGAGGGTATAAAAAGCTTGTAAAATTACAAGGACTTCTTTTCAAATTGGAGGTAGGAAAAAAAAAAAGTTACATACTTTTCTTGTAATTTTACAAGTTTTTTTTGAGTGTACCAAAAACACTCAGTTTTCCATTAAGTTTTTACATTTTAACAGCACTCAGGTTTAAATTAATTTTTTCAAGTTTTATCGAAAAGTCTCAGATTCTGAAATTACTTGTTTTAAGAAGTGTTTAAGTTTCTGTAAAATCCCAGCAAAACTTAGATTACCAAATAAGGTATAAAATAAGGTATATGATCTCTTATTTTATACATTGCAGCATTGATGATTTTAACAGGCGATGAGACTTAAAGTAATGCATCCACATTATCACAAAGAATACCAGTAAGGTATAAAATAAGTCATAAATTTATAACGAAGAATACGAGTAAGGTGTAAAATATATGATATTTTATAGGTTACGAGAAATGAAAGAATATAGCATACCAGAAGATAATATATAAGGTGTTACGAGTAGTGAAAAAGTAATTTTGTATTAAAATTTACTCACGTGATTGTAAGTGAGTGTAAGTAGATAAAATATGCTCGTGTGTGTGCGTCGTTAGAAATTTCCTGTCGTGAGCCCATCTCTAGTTTAAACTTATGCATTTTTTTATAAAATAATTATTTTTTATGTTATTCTAATGCATTATGCATCCAATTATAAATAATGCAGTATTTAAAACTTTCAAATAATACACAATGTAACCAAATATAAGTCATCCATGATTTAATGTTTAGAAATAATAAATATGAAATACATTTTTTCTAATAATCATGCATTACGTAGCAAATTATTAGTTATGCATTATTTTTCACTTGAAAATAATACGTTGTGGAACAAATGTTTGGTAAGACATCATAAAATAATGCTACAAATAAGTTATATACATTACCTGGTAATGTGTTATATAATCACTACCCATTACCAAAGTTTTGCTGGGATATGCAAAAATATGCACTAACGAATTAATGTCATTTTAAATTAAAGAAAGTTCTTTGATTCGCAAAAATATTTGGTTAATGCTGTTCTGAGACTTACAGAAAAAAAATATATTTGCATGAAAGTCCTCTGCTGGCAAATCACCAGGGACAGGACCTTCATGCACTAAAAAACTATTTTTTAGGCGCCAAAAATATGCATTAAAAAGCCTTAAAACATGCTCTAAAAACTATAAGAATATGCACTAAATTATATAAATAGTGCACTTTTACTATTATGAACAAAAATCTCTACATTATCCAAAAAATTCATTTCGATTTTTGATTTTTTTTTAATAATTGAATAGTTTATGCGAATAAAGACGAATAGACCATTTGTAGAATTTTACAGGGGACAATAAAAACGCAGGAAACGGTTAAAAAATAATATTTTTGTCAACTTTTTGGTATTAGCTTAAAGGTTTAAGTCACATCTACCTATATACAAAATTTTAGTAAGGTATTCGAAAGAGAACTCGGCAAAAATTGGACTTCAATTTTTTGCTTAAATGGAAAAAGGGCGAATATCCAAAAAAATGTATTGAAATTTGAATAAAAATGAGTTATTTTGCAGCAGATTTTGACTACATTTTCACGAGACTTGCAAAACTTGACGAACTATGGTTGGTACTTGTTTGTAACACTTTAAGGACTTCGAGGATACACTATTTAAGGATTGCAAGGACATGCAAAAAAAATTTTTTTTTTTAATATTCCTGCCTTTTGATGCAGTAGTAATTCTTTATGACACTAAATGCATTTTTAGGAATTATAATATTAACCCTTGACTGCATATTACGATGTAACATAAAAGGACATGAAAAAATTTTTGTTTTTTTCGCAAATCTGGTTAATTTGTTTTTATGTGCTAAGATTGTTTTTTTTGTGTACAATTTCAAATTTTACCTAATATCAATTTTAAACTCGCAGCTAAATAATTTTTATATAATATTTTGTTAAGGATGGATATTCGCCCTTTTTGCTTTCCACACTTTAAAGTCTTATAACTCAAGAACGGTAAAATTTTTTGTCAATATAATAAGTGTGGTTTGTTCCTCGTAATGTTCTTTTAACACATTGTTACCGAAAGTAAAATTTTTGTATGTTTTTGTATTGTATTTAATCAAAATTGTGCGTTAGTTCACTCCCAATTTAAACAAAAATATAAAAATATACGAATTATTGCACTTTTAAAGTCATTTTTTTTAGCCTTAAAAGTCAAAATTTCCCCAAAATTTCTGCATAGGATTGTAGGGCTCTGCTAATAAAATGCATTTATGCAAAAAAACGTGTTTGCGAAAAAGTGGTCTATTCGTCCTTATTCGCATGAACTATTCAATTGTTTACTTTGTTAGCTTATTAACAAAAAAAAATCATTTTGGCGGAAAAAAGTTCATAAAAAATCAAAAAAAAAAAGTTAAAACTAAAATTTTATATAAATATGAGGCATTGCACACCAAATGTCCCGCTACAGAAAAACATGTGTCTCAGAAATTTCTGAATAGGCTGTTTGGAGAGCCCTATATGGAACTAAGAAAATTGCGTTTTTGGTGTTAAAAAGTGTCTCACAAGCTGTGAACTTTTTCGATACGATAAATGTCTTAGAGTCTGAGAGTTTTTCTGTAGGAAAAATGACTCAGAATTTTTCTGTTAGAAAAATGTTTGCGAAATTGAGAATTTTTCTATAAGCAAAATGTTTCAAAATCAAGCAACTTTTTCTTAGAACTTGAGAGTTTTTCTATACGAAAAATGTCTTAGAATCTAAGAAATTTTCTATACGAAAAATGTCTTAAAATTTTAGAATTTTTCTACACGAAAAATTTCGTTTAGAAAAATTTCTAAGAGTAAGAGTTTTTCTGTTCAAAAAAGGTCTATGAAAAAAATGTTTTTAATCGTAATAATAGTAAAAATCTTTCTAAAATATCCTGGAATTCTAATTTTTTAAAACTAAAAAAAATTCCGGCAAAGTAAGGAGTCATTCTATCAAAAAATTTCTCAAAATCTTTGATTTTATTACGATTTTATATCTTAGAATCGAAGAATTTTCTATACCAAAATTGGTCTTAGAAGTTTTCTGCATAAATATGGTTTATTATCCAAAAACTTTAAAAAAATATATGACCAATTTAAAAATGTGTTTTAATTTATTAATTTTAAGAATTTTTAAAGAAAAGTTGCATAAATTTTCAAATTCTTTTTTTAAAAAAAATAATGTGACTCCTTTTTTACCATAAGTTTAAAATATGTTTTATTTTCTTAAAAAAAAAATTTAGGTTCAAAAACATTGAGGCGAAAAAACGAAATTAAAAAAAAAAATTGGCCCCCCCAAAATAAATTCCTGCGTACGTGCCTGGTTTATACTGTTCTAAGACTAACAGAAAAAACATGCATTTGCATGAAAGTCCTCTCCTTGCTAATTAACAAGGAAAGGAATATCATGGAAATGCATGTTTTCCCCCTTTTTTTAAAAAAGGCATAAACCAAATATCTTTGAGAATCAGAGGATTTTCTTTAAAATGTCATCGATTTGTTAGTGCATATGTTTGCATATTTTTATGAAAATGCATAATCTGCTTTATATGATACATATTTTTGGGTCAGATGTTGTATAAAACTTATGTTTTAGTTTATTTTTTTCCATTTTTTATGAACTTTTTTGAAACATCTATAATTTGTGTGCTGAAATTTTTTTTTGGTCAATTTTGGAACTAAAACACTTGCCGATCGAAATTAAAGTAAAATAATGAAAATTGATAAAAAATTTTGAAATTTATGGACAGTTGTTTCAATTTTTAGAGTTTACAATTTTTACAGTTTTAAGTGCATATTTTTATAATTTATACTGCATATTCTTTCGAAGATTTTTAGTGCACATTAAAGGCTGTCCTGATTATCACTTTTGAATATGAAACAACATATTTTATTTCGATAGTTCATTTAATTTTTTTAAATAATAAAATAGCGGAATTTTTATTTAAATGAGACGATTTAAAAACTTAAGTTGGCAAACAATACAAAAAAAAAAATTAACAATTAATTATTGTTGATCATGAAAATTACGCCTCAAAGTCTCATAACTTAATATAAAAAAATATAAATCGAATTATTGCCAAAATATTTTTTTGTTCTAAAATTAAAGGTCATCTTGCATTAGTTCTTTTATATTTTTGTTTGTTCAAGTGTCAGTCATGTCTGTTAACAAAAACACGAGTCTTTATTAATATAGGAACAATAAAACAAAAGATTTTTAATGTTTTCATAGATTTGCAAATGAACATCTATCTACCTTAAAAAAAAAATAGAAAAAATCATTGAAAAATATTTCATTTCACAAAATGTTTATAGTATTTAGTTAAATTAATATGAAATATGTATAAAAATATACATTAGAGTGGAACAAAAAATATATTTTGTATTTTAAAAAGTGGTTTGTACCAATAAACCAAATAAAGATAAGTGATATCGAAAATAGTGATACCGCTAACGGTATCACCTTAAATTAAAATTAAGATACCATTTTTCAATTTTAGGCGATTTTGCTATCGTCATTCTTGGAAATATTGATAGCAAAAACGATATCAAGTTTTCATATTGAAACGATATCGTTATCGCCTTAAATTATGATAGTTTGATAAATTTTGGAAAATTATAATTTTACTTTCGTTATTACTAGAATGAACGATAGCGAAAACGATATCATATTTCTATGGAAAATCGAAAGTATTAGGAAAAGTTAGTAAGAACGGAAACGTTTTCGTATAATATGTGATAATTTGGTGATATTGCTTCGATATCATAACGGTATCATTTGGTTTATTCGGTAGGTAATTAATCAAACTTTGATTTAAGTCTGATAGCGTTCAGATTGAGTAAATAATAAATGTGCTACGAGGTGGAACTCAAAAATTAAATTATTTATAGACCATTAAAAAAAAAAAAAAAAAATTATATTATTTTTAAGTTAGTTTTTTACAAACTCGTAATATTGTATTTTTATCAATGGTCTAAAAATATATTCAGATCCCAAATAAAATCAATCAATACACTCAAATTCAAAGAATTAATTCAAGCATGAATTAATTCATTATTTAAAATTTTTGATTTGAGAAATTGAATGGTGAATTAAAATTTCGAAGGTCTGATTGGAAAACAATTTTTTTAGGGCAAAACTTTAACTCCCCAAAGGCACGGGTTAATTTTTTCCGATTTGGCTAAAAAAAATGTATACCAAAACGAACCATAATTTGCCTGGCGAAAATCGAAAAAAGTCATTATTCGTGCCATCCTAATACGTATATAGTTTTTCCACTCAACAGTTTTCTACCCGGTCTAATTTTATATAATAAATGTAAATGTACACTGAAAAAAACAAGTAATAAAGTTATAGTCGGTCAAGACTGATCACATGATACCCTAAACCAGTGTTTTCAGTCAAATAGGTCCCAAGTCCAAACATGGTCCGATTGGATCTATCTTTTGTTAGATCTTTATTTAGTGTAAAAAACACACAGATTAAATTTTAGTGGAATTGGTTTATTTTTGTTGCCTGCCAATCGGTGAATATTGGTGGAAATATTCATATGGGGGACCAAATCCAAAAATGGTACAATTAGCCCTCATCCGATTCCAAATGTCCGGGCAAATTTTTATTCTAGTAGAACTAAAAGAATTTTTGGGATTTTCTTAAAAAATTCTTGAACGTAGGAACAATCCGCCATTTTTAGATTTTTTTTGACAAATTTCAAATGTCAATATCTCGAAAACTGATCGACCGTTTTTAGAAATTTCATAAAAATAATATATTGCAAGATTAATTTATTTTATTTTTTTAATTTTTTAAAACTCCAAAATTTTGGTAGAAATTTTCCAAAAATTTTAAACTTTGATCGAAGGACGCTACGAGTTAAAATGATCAGATTTTGCTAAAATTAAGTTTAAATAAATGATTGTCTTGCACTCAAAAAAAAAAACTGTTATGTAAGCAAAAAAAGCTTGTAAATCAACAAGAAAATTTGCTGATTTTGAACCCACAATTTTTTTGGTAAAGTTAGCAAAAATGTTTTGCCAAAAATTAGTTAACTTAAATTTTTTATTCGTCCGTTTCACTCTATTTTGCTTAGTTTTTGAGATACGTGATTATAGGGGACCACTGGGGTCTTGAGAATTAAAAACTCGATAACTTCAAAAATATTACTCGTAGAGCTTTTGACTATTTTGCGGTGTTGTTCTACGTGTTGAGAGCTACAAAAATGCTTTTGGACTTTTTGTTGTGTCGGCAATATTTACCGCGATATGAGCATTTTAAAATTTTCGGAAATGCTAACTTTTTTGGATCCAAAGTTAGGGCCCATTAGGGTCCACACATGTGAAGAAGACCGGCGAAACTGTGGAGAGCCCGAGAACCAAAAATGGCCTCCATTTTGCTCTATCTGGCTTAGTTTCCGAGATAGCGCCATTTTAAGTTTTCTGAAAATAAAAAAAAATTTACCATTTATTTTTGCTAATATTAGCAAAAAAGCTTGTAAAAATTTGGTCAACTCAATTTTAAATCTAGCAAAAAAAATTAGTTCAAATTTTGTTTAAAATTGCTAATGCTCTAAATGAAGTTTACAAGATATTTTTGCTAACATGCTAATCTCAACTAAAAATTTGCTAAAAGTTAGCTAACCAGCATTAGCAAAAAAAAATTAGTAAATCTACTAATGTATTATTTTGAGTGTAGCAAATCAAACTGCAATGTTAAAGAAACTTTTTTTATTAATCAAAACAAGAAATATCCCCAAAAAGCTGTTTTTCGCTATTTCTCACGAAAGTGAGCAGCTATAATTTTTTTGTGGGCAGTTTTAATTTCGTCCAACATGCGCAAATCAATCTGCATACCACTTTTTTTTATTATTTCTAAAGAATCGGTTTCGAAATATAAATAAATAATAAAAAAAAAATTATATAATTACGCGATATCTCGCGAAATTTAAAACCAACAATTTTGATGTCAACAGCTGTGCGAGCTTTGATCAAGCACAAGTAAAACTGCAGTCCATGTTTTCACGAAATTTAAAAGAAACCTATCTAAAAATAAACAAGTAAGAGTGTTAAATTCGGCTGTGCCGATTCTTTTATACCCTCCAACATGTAAAAAAAAAATCAGGGCCGTATTTTTTTGGGAGGAGGCTTTGGCGGGGGCAGTGGTGGATACATCCCCCTCTCGAAAAATGTTTACTAATTTATTTGTTATGTTTTTTGCACTACAGTAATACAATTTTATCATATGGATATAAAATCCACGCCCAAAAAAGGGGGGGCGTGTGAAAAAAACTAAATTTTTTAGTCCCCCGGTCCTGAACTTCTTCTTGCATAAATTTGTTTCATTTGTTTAACAAAAATATAAAAAAACACTTTAAAAAAATGTGTTTTTCAGAGGTTGGTTTAGTTCCTCAATTGGGAACTTTTTTCCCCCTCGTCCGATTTTGCCCATTTACGAACTTAACCTGCCTAGGAACATAAGACATATTCGTGCCAAATTTCAGGAGGCTAACTGTTTTATTTTGGACTGCATCGTGCCATCTACAGACAGACGGACGGATAGACGGACAATCACAGAATGTCTTAGAATCGATCATGGATCAATAATATATATACTTTATGGGGTCCCCGACCGATATTTCAATGCGTTACAAATGGAATGACAAAGTGAGTATGCCCCCATACTGGGGTTGGATAGGGTTGCCATCCGTCCTCTTTTCCCCGGACACCGTCCTCTTTTTTAGGGCGTCCGGGGCAGTCCTACTTCTTTTTTAGAAAGTGTCCGGGATTGTCCTACTTTTTGCACTTTACCCGATAACATTTTTTTTATTACTTTTAAACTTTTGAATTATATTCATCGCCATATTTTCGCTTATCAGCAGTAATGTCAAATTTTTGAGAACAAAACGCACAAAAATTAAAAAAAAAACGCTTCAAATTAATTATATTTCGAGTAAAAATTCACTCTAGGTAGTGCGAAAATAACAACGTTAGCATCAATTCTTATCAGCTGTTGTGTGTCTTAAAGTTTGCTCTCCGAAAAAAGATTTGTATATCACAAATTTCCATTACAAATTTAAAAAAAAATAATAATTTTAAGAAAATTCCCTTGAATTTCCAAAAATTCCAATTGTATTTCAGAAATTTCCAATTGTATTTTAAAAGTTTCCAGTTGTATTTTAAAAATTTCTAAATGCTTTTCAGAAAAATCCGTTTCAGAAATTTCCAATTCAATTTAAAAAATGTCCATTTATATTTCAAAAATGTCTAAATGCTTTTCAGAAAATTCCAATTAAATATATTTCAAAAACTTTTATTTCTATTCAAAATTTTTCAAAGGCTTTGCAGAAAATTTTGATATACAAATAAAATTTTTTTAAAAGCATTTAGATAATTATATTTTGAGTAGGTTTTTTTCTAGCTCGAGGTCATTAAAACAATGATAATCTCGTATAATAATTTTCAAGAAAAAATTTTTCTGTTTTAAATTTATTTATGTTGGTCATTTTTTGCAAGACTTAATCGACACGTGTTTCGGGATTTGTCTAATCCCATTGTCAAGATTATTTAGCAAAAAATAAAAACCCTGTACTACAAGTAGCAAAGGGTCTTTAATGACAATCGTTAATGATCAAACTAAAATAAAAATACATATTCGACTCTATTTCCATTGGGAATTAGAAGACGAAAATTGTACCATCGCACTATAGGAAATTTTACCCATTTTTTTGGCCAAAAGTCAAAATTAAAATTTTTGCAAAGCTTATTTTTTTTGCTTTAATATAGAAAAAATACAACAAAGTAAACATCTCTTTTTAAATTTTTTTACAGAATTCATTTACTGTAACTTTATCAGCTGTTTTTCTTGCAATTTCTAAATTAGTTTTCAAATAACGATTGAGTGCAGTAAATTTTGTGATAGTTTCTAATAAAAGTTTTCATAATATAAATTAATAATTTTTAAAAACTAAAAACTGAACATATCTAGTAGATCGATTAAATTGGAAAAATTGAAGTGACTTTAACTTGAACGTATGGAATGATAAATTGGAATTTTATTTAGACTTACAAAAAAATGATAGCATATGTTAGCTACAAAACGTATAAGTTCCTTAGGTCAATCAATTACCCTCCGAACTTAATCAATTTCAAGGTCGGATATGTGCAAACTTTTTTTAAAAGCGCATTTTTCCAGGTGACTACTTCGTTCCAAATTCAGAGTTTTTCAATATATGGCGAAAGAAACACAACGAATATGACGAAAAAGCCGATATTTGTGCACATTTCTTTTCATACAGTGATGAAAGTAATCGTTTCGAAAACTCTAAAAAATATATAAAAAGGAGCAATCAAGAATATTTTGTTCAAATATAAATATGAAATGGCTTAAAAAAGTTGTAGGAGTGGAAGTTTTTGAAATACAGCATGCTGTTTGGCTTAAAGGCAATACTTGGATAAAAAAATGTAAAACGCAGCCTGCCTCCACTAAATCGAAACCTGGGCGACCGCAATTAGCTTTTTTGTCAAAATCTGCGAGAAAAAATGACGAATTACAGCAGAAATCTCTAAAAATCTGAATAGGGAAGTTGAGCCCCTAGCTCATGCTTCATCTGCAGCTGCTCGTAGTGACATTTTGAAATGTAGTTAACGACTTTGAACACAAAAATCAATTTTTTTAATAAAATACTTATTAAAAAGTAGCTTTGTTTGACACTTCTTAAAGTTGTTAAAATAAATTTCTACTGTTATCTTCGAAAGTTAGTGTACACTCAAAAAAAAAAAATAGTA
Source organism: Pegoplata infirma (assembly GCA_963921195.1). Classification (NCBI taxonomy): domain Eukaryota; kingdom Metazoa; phylum Arthropoda; class Insecta; order Diptera; family Anthomyiidae; genus Pegoplata; species Pegoplata infirma. Next base: position 29,173,546 of record OY992540.1, on the reverse strand, counting down.
AAAAACAGTTAAGAAAACCAGATAATCTATAAAAGATCTAAAAATTCTTAGATGCGAAAACTTATAACCCCGGAAACCCTGTTTTGAACTTATTGTTGGTTAATTTTTAAGGTAAATTTACTAAAGTTTTTTTTGAGTGTATGAAAAACTTTATGAGTCACTCCCTCCCTCTAAAGGGTCTTCCAAAAGTTAAATCCAAAAAATCTTTCAAATCGGTCCAGCCGTTTGGCTGTAAATAATTTTGTCCAAAAAAAGGGGTAAAATTTCCTATAGTGCATCGTAGTAAGGTCACGATCATCATCCCGAAACACGTGTCGACAAAGTCTTGCAAAAAATTACCAACATAATAATTTTAAAACAGAAAAATAATTTTCTTGAAAATTATTATACGAGAATATAATAGTTTTAATTAGTAAAGGAAATAATGACCTCGAGCTAGAAAAAACCCTACTCAAAATATAATATTTTAAAGGTCGAGTACAACAATTTTTATTTTTTAATAAAAATTAATCAGAATTTGAACATTTAGTAAATTTTTAAATAAAAATGGACATTTCTGAAATGCAATTGAATTATCTAAAATTCCAATTGAATTTATTTAAATTCAAAAGTAATTTTCTTAAAATCATTGAGGAAATTTTGAAATGGAAATGTTTAAAATACAAATGGAATTTTTTGAAAACCATTTAGAAAATTTTGAATTACAAATAGAAAATTCTGATATACAATTAAAATTTTTGAATTATAATTGGACATTTTATTAAATTAACCAAACATTTTGAAATAAAAATTAATATTTCTCATATATAATTGGAAATATAGTTAAACATTTTTTAAAATTGAAAATTTTTGAAATATAATTGGTACTTTCTGAAATAAAATTGGAAGATTTTCTTTTATGTTTTTTTGTGATTTTTTTATTGGAAAAGAAAATTGTTTCCTTAATAAAAATGCATTTTTTTGCATATTGTGTCGCGCAGTTTACTTTTTTTTAAATTAATTTATTAAAAAAAAATTGTCCTCTTTTTTGGGTCAAATGTCCTCCTTTTTTGAGGTTGGCGTCCTCAAAATGGAAATGGCAACCCTAGGGTTGGAGGGTATAAAAAGAAAAAAAAAACAGCCAAAAATTAATTTCGCGATTTCTCGCGAACTAAAGAAGATAGGATTTTGTTGTTTGCTGTTTTGTGACCTTTAAATAAGTACAATTAAAACTGTGTACTCAGTTTTTAAAAATATTTAAAAAACTTCAATGTCAAAATTTTAAAAAATGCAAAAACACTATTTTCGCTTTATCTTGCGAATGCGAGCAGCTACGATTTCGCTGTTAAAAGTTTTGTGACATGTAATCTTGTAGAAATTGAACTGCGTGTACACTTTTCGTCGACACTAAAGTTCAATTTAAACATCGCTGAGGCTCACCGTGCGAAGGACGCTACGAGTTAAAATGATCAGATTTTGCTAAAATTAAGTTTAAATAAATGATTGGGCGCTATGAAAAAACCCCCAATGAAATATCCCCCAAACAGAAAAATGAAAAAATCCCAAAAAAAAAAACGCTAACATTTTATTTGGGGATTTTTTCATTTATTTTGGGGGTTGTTTCATTCTTGATTTTGGGGTTTTGTTCATTATGAAACAAGCCCCAAATGAAAAAAGAAATAAAAAAATGCGTACGTTTTAAAAATGTTATTTTTCCCAAAACAAAGTTGTCAAAAAATCCAAAATATATTTTTTTTTGCGAAATGTCCAAATTACGACTTCTATGATTTGTTTTTTTGTAATAAAGGTGTTCCATGCATTAAACCCACACCCAAAAAATTTTGTAGTTGTGTAGTTAAGCATTTCTGTAGTTGAATTAAAAATAATTTCAAATAACTATTGTAATCGCCACCAACTATAAACTTCGTTAGGAATAATTATTTTTAGTTACCCTGTTTTTTTAATTTTCTTATAATTTCAAATTGACAGTCATAAATTTTGAACAAGAAAAACTGCCAAAACAAAAAAAATATTTCTATAAAATGTTATAAATTTTTTTAATGGTAATATACATATGTATCAATAAATTTGGTAGAACTTAAATATTTAAGATGTTTTAAAAATTTTTTGGTAAGTTCTAAATGCAGAATTAATTTAATAGTTTATTGAAAATATTCATTTACAGAAATAAGGAGAAGAATAATGAGACTCGAATGACTTAAACGCAGCATTTATTCGTTCCCACTGACGATTCCGACTCTGAGGGATTTCCCGAATACCAAAGATTCAGAATCAAATATATTATACAACAAAGAAAAGCTGAACGTCGGACAAAAAAAATTAAGTGGAATTCTAAAATAGTAATACCCTTTGTTTATTATCCTGATTTGTAAATTGCTTCTTTAAAATTTCTGAGACAGATTTTTGCAGAATCAAATATATTATACAACAAAGAAAAGCTGAACGTCGGACAAAAAAAATTAAGTGGAATTCTAAAATAGTAATACCCTTTGTTTATTATCCTGATTTGTAAATTGCTTCTTTAAAATTTCTGAGACAGATTTTCAGAAATTTTTGCTATTGGAAAATGTCCACAGAATCTAAGCTCAAAATCCGAGATATTTTCAGAACGATTCTATGATTCTAAGACATTTGTTTCATTCTATAGAAAACTTCTCAGGTTATGAGACATGCTTTATATAAAAATGAAATCTCAGATTCTTAAATTTTTTTATACAGAAAAATTCGCAGATTCTGATATAAAAATGTTAAGATACTTAGAATCTAGAATATCAGATTCTGAGACATTTTTTCTATAGAAAAATTCTCAGATTCTGAGACATTTTTTCTATAGAAAAATTCTCAGATTCTGAGACATTTTTTCTATAGAAAAATTCTCAGATTTTGGGACATTTTTTCTATAGAAAAATTCTCAGATTCTGAGACATTTTTTCTATAGAAAAATTCTCAGATTCTGAGACATTTTTTCTATAGAAAAATTCTCAAATTCTGAGACATTTTTTCAATAGAAAAATTTTCAGATTCTGACACATTTTTTCTATAGAAAAATTCTCAGATTCTGGGATATTTTTTCTATAGAAAAATTCTCAGATTCTGAGCCATTTTCTATAGAAAAATTTTCAGATTCTGAGACATTTTTTCTATAGAAAAATTCTCAGATTCTGAGACATTTTTTCTATAGAAAAATTCTCAGATTCTGAGACATTTTTTCTATAGAAAAATTCTCAGATTCTGAGACATTTTTTCTATAGAAAAATTCTCAGATTCTGAGACATTTTTTCTATAGAAAAATTCTCAGATTCTGAGACATTTTTTCTATAGAAAAATTCTCAGGTTCTGAGACATTTTTTCTATAGAAAAATTCTCAGATTCTGAGACATTTTTTCTATAGAAAAATTCTCAGATTCTGAGACATTTTTTCTATAGAAAAATTCTCAGATTCTGAGACATTTTTTCTATAGAAAAATTCTCAGATTCTGAGACATTTTTTCTATAGAAAAATTCTTAGATTCTGAGACATTTTTTCTATAGAAAAATTCTCAGATTCTGAGACATTTTTTCTATAGAAAAATTCTCAGATTCTGAGACATTTTTTCTATAGAAAAATTCTCAGATTCTGAGACATTTTTTGTATAGAAAAATTCTCAGATTCTGAGACATTTTTTCTATAGAAAAATTCTCAGATTCTGAGACATTTTTTCTATAGAAAAATTCTCAGATTCTGAGACATTTTTTCTATAGAAAAATTCTCAGATTCTGAGACATTTTTTCTATAAAAAAATTCGCAGATTCTGAAACGTTTTTTCTATAAAAAAATTCTTAGATTCTGAGATATTTTTCCTATAGAAAAATTCTCAGATTCTGACACATTTTTTCTATAAAAAAATTCGCAGATTCTGAGACATTTTTTCTATAAAAAAATTCTCAGATTCTGAGACATTTTTTCTATAAAAATTCTCAGATTCTGATACATTTTTTCTATAAAAAAATTCTCAGACTGAGACATTATTTCTATAGAAAAAATGAGATATTTTTTATATAGAAAAATTCTCAGATTCTGACACATTGTTTTCTATAGAAAAATTCTCAGATTCTAAGACATTTTTCTATAGAAAAATTTTCAGATTCTGAGACTTTTTCTATAGAAAAATTATCAGATTCTTAGACATTTTTTCTATAGAAAAATTTTCAAATTCTAAGACATTTTTTATATAGAAAAATTTTTAGATTATAAGACATTTTTTCTATAGAAAAATTCTCAGACAGAAATTTTTTGTATAGAAAAATTCTCAGATTCTGAGACATTTTTTCTTTTGAAAAATTCTCAATTTCTGAAACATTATTTTCTATAGAAAAATTCTTAGATTCTGAGACATTTTTTTGCTATAGAAAAATTCTCAGATTCTGAGACATTTTTTCCTATAGAAAAATTCTCAGATTCTGAGACATTTTTTCCTATAGAAAAATTCTCAGATTCTGAGAAATTTTTTCTAAATCATTTTTTCTATAGAAAAATTCTTAGATTCTGAAACATTTTTCTATAGAAAAATTCTCAGATTCTGAGATGGAAAAATTCTCAGATTTTGAGAAATTTTTTTTCTATAGAAAAATTTTAGACTAAGACATTTTTTCAATAGAAAAATTTTCTGATTCTGATTTTTTTTTTTTCTATAGAAAAATTGAAACAGTTTATCCATATAAAAAATTATCAGATGCTAAATTACTGAAGTAAGACCGTTGAATAACTTAAATAAAACCTCTTAAAACTTCCAGGTCGTCTTTTATTTTAAATTAAAAAATATTTACCTTATTCTAATTAGCAAGCAACCAAAATACCGCAATTTAATAACTATTATTAACTAAAAAGGTAGTTAAATATAAATTATTTATTTAGTCGTTATATTCAGCTATTTTAAGTTGTTTCCAACTGTTCATATAGTTGTATTCAGCTATTTTTTCAAAATATGTCAAATATAAGTTGAAATCAACTAAATATTGGTAATAGTAACGACTTACATAGTTGATTTTGTATTTTGGTTTATTCGTAGTTATCATCAACTTAAGAAAATCAACTAAACTTTAGTTAGTGGTAATTCACCTACAAAATAGTTGATATTTAAGTTGTAATCAACTACAAAATTTTTTGGGTGCACCCTCTCTGCAAACCAAAGCTATTTTGGTTATCAGGCCTTTTTAAGGCATAACAAATTTGATAGCGTAAAGTAGAGATGGTCACATGAGCAGATTAGAGCGTGATTCACGTGAATCACGCGTGATTGTGACTGAATTCAATGTTACTCACGTGATTGTGAGTAGAGAAAAAAATTGCGTGAGTAAGATTTTTGCGTGAGTGAGCGTGCGTGAGTAGATTTTTTTGTGTGAGTTTGCGTGATTTATTCTCTCTTTATATTTCCTTTCAGACCAAAAAAGCAACAAAAAAATTGTAAAATTTGGATTTCGTCCCGAAAAAAGCAAAAAAACATCAAAAATTTCGCAGAACTTTAAATTTTGCTGAAAATTTTAAAAGGTTTTTGAAATTTTCTTCATTGAACATTTTTTTTGCATAAAAAAGAGTTTCGTGAGTGTGAGTCAACGTGAGTGTGAGTGAAGCTTGATTGAGTGCACGTGAGTGTGAGTTGTATTAAATTTACTTACGTGATTGTGAGTGAGTGAGAGTAAAAAAAATATGCTTGTGAGTGAGTGTGCGTGATTCGAAAATTCCTGTCGTGAGCGTGAGTGAGTGTGAGTCAAAAATCACTCACGCGCCCATCTCTAGCGTAAAGGCCTGCTACCCTAGAAAACTTTACTTTGCGGAGAGGGTGAGTTTAATGCATGGAGTTTGTAATCCCTAAGCCCGGCCAAAGGCCGGCTACGCATAAAAACTTTTGGGTGCTATGACATTTTATAAATTCAACATTTTGATCATAGAGTATACATACATAGAGGCGAAGGCGTCAAAAAATTGAGTTGTCAAAGTACAACTTGTATACATGTATTTGTTGACAAAGTACGACTTGTTAACATGTATTGTGTGGTGAATTCACATCGACAACGTACGTGTGAGAAATTAGAAAAAGATATCAATATTGTTTTTTCTTTCACCTTCGCCTCTATGTTTCTATATGATTTTGATAATTGGGTAATATGACATTTTTAATAATTTATATTAATTTAAAGAAAATTGTTCAAATACCCAAAAATAATGGCCATATCGTCCAAAAAATTTTGCAACAACACTAACACACATTTTTTTTGGGTGGAATGACTTTTTTAAATTGAGCGATATGAATTTGGGCGTTATGTTCATCTATATATCGTCACCTAAAATGCAAAACGCCCTAACTAACAAAAAATTCAAAAGTGCGTTTTTAATTGATTCTTATGTATTGGGTCAAAATACATGTCTACAAAAAAATTTAGACTCCTTTGATCAAAAATGGAGATTTTATTAACAAAATTCAAAAAGCCCTATCTACATGCTTTGATATTTGTTAAACCAAAAAGCCCCAACTACACGTTTGTTTACATAATATTGCCGACGCAACTGTTATTTTTTAAGATTAAACATTTTTTTGATACTTCTCTTCCACAATGTCCACTAATAGGAAAAATATCTATATATGTACACAAAAAATAAAGTTTAGAAATTTACCAGTTAACCCCTTCAGGACCGTAATCTCACGAGAATCGTTCTTTTTTCAGTTATAGAATTCGCAATTTATGCAGTAAAATTAGTCTTAAGTAAGATATAAATTTTACATAAAATTTAATAACAATATAATTAATGGCGATAAAAAACATGATTGGAAGTTCTTCATTCCGATTGAATAAAATTCAAAGTAAATTTTTCGTTAAATAAGTAAAAAAGAATGTTTTTAATTATAAATTTTTGCTATTATTACAAAAAATACAGGGGGCTAATTATGTATGTAACTTGATATCCTCATCTTTAGCTCATTATTCTATTACCATAAAATGACACTATATGGTAATGGAATAACGATAGACACGATGCGATTATTGTTATAAGCAATCATTGGTAAGCTTATAATTTCTTCATAAAAAGGGACAGAAATAAAAAACAAGTTGATGTCAAATACCGATAACATTAAATACAGGGCTTAGGAAAGATAAAATAACAACCTGTGTCAAATTTCATCATTTACATATGGGGGTTTTTATCTCAAGTGACACAACTTTTAAAACCGATAGCTTAGTCACAATTTTTCAACGAGATCGGTCAAGAACTTTCTGAGTTAGAGGGGACCGTAATTTTACATTTTATTCAAACAGGATTTGTTTTTGTAACTGATTACCTAATGTTCCTAGCAAAATGTGTCCCGAGTGTGTAAGATAGCTATTTCTTTAATCTTTCAAAAAAAAATTAAAAATTATTTTTTTTATTTTGGAAAATCAAAAACTTGTTTGGCATTTTTTTAAAACCGGCCCTTTTTTTAACTCAAAATAAAGCTAAAGGGTACTTTTCACTATCACACATTTCCATTATACAAGCGTAATTTCACCATGTTAGCGAAATATTTTTTTAAAAAATTTTACAAGAAATTGTTCACGTATTAGATACGACTAGGTTTCAATCAAAAAAGAATCCAAAAATCTTTAGGAAGTTGGTAAATTTTGATGTGTATAATGGAAGTGTGATAGTGGAAAGTACCCTTAAGGAATTTTCCTTTAAGAGCTTTGTGGGATGCGAGTGAGATATTTATCAAATGCCCAATATTTACTGTAGATCTTAAGAATTTTCCAGAAGCCGAGTAAACGCTTTGACGACCATATATTTTTGGCCGAAGTGTTTTTGATTTTCTTTCCATTTTTGTAATTTCTGACCTAATAATAGTTACGCATAAAAAAATTGGGCCCCTCTTCCCCCTTATTAGGCTGTTCTGGCCAAGGCTATTTTGGTACTCGCTGTGATTTTTAAGAAAACCAATTTAATAATAGCTATTCTACAAGAATTTGGATTCTGAACCCCCTTCTTGACCCTTATTTCGCCTGTCAAGTAAATATAATTTTGTCCCTAATATATTTATTACTTCGCAAACTTTTAGAACTAATAGTGAGTAAGTGGACCCAGTTAGAGACTTAATGAAAACAAAACTTTTGTTTCTCTAAAACTCTTCTATAATTCATCTTTTAGAACATTTATCCTATCTTTTACTTGAACAAAAAAAATAGCAAGAACTGATTTGGGAAGTATAGTTGCCTGTGGTCGTTAAAATGTTAAAGCATTTTGGAGCATTAGTTTATTTCGGGCCATACCCTTGTCCTGTTCCACCCTCATTTGACATGGAACTTTAAAATGGAAAATTGACATTCTGTATCGAATTAAGTTAGCATGTGATTAACAGAATCCGAAATGAGACATTTTGCAGTGTTAGGTTATATAGCAGGTGTCACGCCATTTTTGCCAATAACGCCCACATTTTGTTAGAGTTCTATATGATAAACAACATTCAGTGTAAAATTTTGTTAGCATGTTGATACATTTTATAACACATCTGCTTGGTGTTTTTAAACATATTCAGTGCAGATAGGGCTTTTTGTGTTTCTGAAAATTACAAGACAAAAGGGCGTTACTAACATAACTTTTCAAATATAAAAAATTTATAATTTTTTTTAACAGAAATGAATTTGTTTGTGTGTTTTTACTAATATTTAAAGAAATTGTAATGAAAACTTTTATAGTTTTTATATAAACACGTTTTTTGCTTCTCCTGTAAAATTTATAAAATGTTAGATAGGGCGTTTTGCATTTTAGGTGACGATATATAAAAGAGTTGGGTGAGTGAGTGACTGACTGACTGACTGACTGACTGACTGACTGACTGACTGATTCATCATCGCCCAGCCCAAACCGCTGAAGCTAGAGACTTGAAATTTGGACTGTAGGTTCACCTCCCGGAACATAGATCCACTAAGGCTCGATTTTTGCCAATGTTGATTCTAAGGGGGTAAAAAGGGTAAAAAACTGTACTTTTGGTACTTTTTATATCTCCTGAAATAATGGTCATAGAGACTTGAAATTTGGACTGTATGTTCACCTCCCGGAATATAGATCCACTAAGGCTGGATTTTTGCCAGTGTTGATTCTAAGGGGGTAAAAAGGGTAAAAAACTGTACTTTTGGTACATTTTATATCTCCTAAAATAATGGTCATATAGACTTGAAATTTTGACTGTATGTTCACATCCTGGAATATAGATCCAATAAGGCTGGATTTTTGCCAATGTTGATTCTAAGGGGTAAAGGGTAAAAAATTGTACTTTTGGTACCTTTTATATTTCCTTAAGTAATGGTCCTTGAAACTTGAAATTTGGAATGTAGATTCACCTCCCGGAAAATAGGTTCACTAGGGCTGGGTTTTTGCCAATATTGATTCTAAAGGGGTAAAATGGGTAAAAAAGTGTACTTTTGGTTCCTTTTATATTTCCTTAAATAATGGTCTTAGAGACTTAAAATTTGGACTGTATGTTCACCTCACGGAATATAGATCCCCTAATGGTCCTAGAAACTTGAAATTTGAAATGTAGGTTAAACTCCAGGAATATAGATCCACTAAGGCTGGAATTTTACCAATGTTGATTCTAAGGGGGTAAAAAGGGTAAAAAATTGTACTCGTGGTACCTTTTATATTTCCTTAAGTAATGGTCCTAGAAACTTGAAATTTGGAATATAGATTAACCTCCCATAAAATGGTTCACTAGGGCTGGGTTTTGCCAATGTTGATTCTAAGGGGGCAAAATGGGTAAAAAATTGTACTTTTGGTACCTTTTATATTTCCTTAAGTAATGGTCCTAGAAACTTGAAATTTGGAATGTAGATTCACCTCCCAGAAAATAGGTTCAATAGGGCTGGATTTTTGCCAATTTTGATTCTAAGGGGGTAAAAAGGGTAAAAAACTGTACCTTTGGTACTTTTTATAATTCCTTAAATAATAGTTCTAGAACCTTTAAATTTGCTATGTAGGTTCACCTTCCGAGAAAACGATCCACAAAGGCTGGGTTTTTGGTCAATGTTGATTCTACGGGGATAAAATGGGTAAAAAGTGTACTCTTGGTACTTTTTTTTATTTACTGAAATAATGGTCATACAAACTTGAAATGTAGGATCCTTTGCTAAAAAAACAATGTGGAAAGGTACTTTTAGATAATTTTGATTTTAAGGGGCATAAGAGAGGAAAAAGTGTACTTTTGGTACTTTTTTCTTAAAATTATGGTCATAGAAACTTGAAATTTGGAATGTAGGATCCTTCGGTGAAAAAAACATTCTGGAAAAAGCTTTTTTTGGAAAATGCGTTTCTTAGGGGGAACCAATTATAAAAAGTACCTATTATAAAAAGTACCTTTTATAAAAAGTACCTTTTATAAAAAGTACCTTTTATAAAAAGTACCTTTTATAAAAAGTACCTTTTATAAAAAGTACCTTTTATAAAAAGTACCTTTTATAAAAAGTACCTTTTATAAAAAGTACCTTTTATAAAAAGTACCTTTTATAAAAAGTACCTTTTATAAAAAGTACCTTTTATAAAAAGTACCTTTTATAAAAAGTACCTTTTATAAAAAGTACCTTTTATAAAAAGTACCTTTTATAAAAAGTACCTTTTATAAAAAGTACCTTTTATAAAAAGTACCTTTTATAAAAAGTACCTTTTATAAAAAGTACCTTTTATAAAAAGTACCTTTTATAAAAAGTACCTTTTATAAAAAGTACCTTTTATAAAAGTACTTTTATAAAAAGTACCTTTTATAAAAAGTAACTTTTATAAAAAGTACCTTTTATAAAAAGTACCTTTTATAAAAAGTACCTTTTATAAAAAGTACCTTTTATAAAAAGTAACTTTTATAAAAAGTACCTTTTATAAAAAGTACCTTTTATAAAAAGTACCTTTTATAAAAAGTACCTTTTATAAAAAGTACCTTTTATAAAAAGTACCTTTTATAAAATGTACCTTTTATAAAAAGTACCTTTTATAAAAAGTACCTTTTATAAAAAGTACTTTTTATAAAAAGTACCCTTTATAAAAAGTACCTTTTATAAAAAGTACCATTACCTTTTGCAAATTTGCAAAAAAAAAAAAAACATTCTAGGAAAAGTACTTTTTGAAAATTCCTTTTTTTTTAGGGGTAAAAATAGTACTTATGGTACTTTTTATATATCCTGAAATAATGATCATAGAAACTTGTTATTTGGAATGTAGGATCCTTAAGTGAAAACAATTTCTGAAAAAGTAATTTTTGAAATTTCCTTTTCTTAGGGGGTGGAACGGGTAACAATTTAAACTTTAGGTACTTTCTAATTTCCGGTAGTAATGACCCTAGAATCTTGAAATTTGTAATGTTGGATCATTCGGTAAAAAAACATTCTGGAAAAAATACTTTTTGGAAATTCCGCTTCTTAGTAGGGTAAAATGGCTAAAAAGTGTACTTCCAGTAATTTTGATATTTTCTGACGTAATGGTTCTAGAAACTTATAATGCTGGATGTAAAATTCTTCGGTTAAAACCAAAATTTTGGGAAAGTACTTTTTGGAAATTCCGTTTCTTAACGAGGTTAAAAAGTATACTTTTAGTATTTGCTGAAATAATATTCCTAGATAATTTCAATTTCTAATGTAGGATCCTTCGGTGAAGACATACTGGAAAAAGTACTTTTTGGAAATTTTGTTTCTAACGGGGGGTAATAAAGTGTAATTTTGGTACTATTTTTTTTTTTTGTTCCTATAATAATTGTCTTAGAAGCTTGGATTTTGGAATGTGGGGTCCTTCGGTGAAGAAAAAAACAATCTGCTATGCTAAAGTATTTTTAAAAGATTCCGTTTCTAGAGGTGTAGAAAAGGGCTTTTTATACTTTTTATACTTCTTGAAATAATGATCCGAGGCAGTGAAAATTTGAATGAAAATATATTTTGGAAAAAGTACTTTTTGGAAATTCTGTTTCTAAGAGTCGTAAAGGGCATAAAAAAGTGTAAGTTTAGTACTTCTTATATTTCTTGAAACGGTTCAGAAAAAAAAGGTTTTTGGAAAGTTTAATTTTAAGTGGAAAAGGTGGCAAATGGTTATTTGTACTTATCTATTTATTAAAGCCTAGAAACTCAAAATTTGACGTACAGTATCCTCCAGCCGAAATAACTCCCAAGAGATGGACATGTTAAAAAGGGGTACCTAAATTGGTACAAGTGGTGTAAAATGGTATTTTTATATCTTTAAGATAAATACAATAGCACTTTTTATTTCTGTAACTCATATTATATAGAGGAACGAAACTTGCATGGAGATTGAATTGGAAATGAAATGGAGTAGAACGGGGAACGAAATGGAATAGAGCGGGGAACAATATAGAATGATACTTTTTACTAAAATTTTTCTTATTAAACTTTTTAACTCCATATTTTCTCTCTCTATAGTGGTATTCAGAGTCTTGCTTGCCAGCCCTGGCACTAGTGGTAAAAGAGCACTTTTCAAAATTACTTTTCAAAATACATGTATTTTTTGAAAGAAGTACTCTTTTGCTACATTGCCAGGGGTGGCAACAAGACTCTGAATACCTCTTATATGTTTTTTTACCCAAATTTTTTTTTATTCCAATTTCTTTTTTCACTGAAATATTTATTCACTCAAGATCCAAAATCCCGATATAAGGGCTCGAAAATTGTCAAAATCTTTTTCACCGGAACGAACATAACAATGTACCACCGAAATTATTCAAATTTTATTGTTTAAGTTATTCAATGAAATATTATTTTATGAAAAACTTAAGCGTCCACAATTAAGTAAAACAAAGACTACATATGAGTCATTTTTTGAAATCGGTAGGGTAATCCTAATCCTTCTATTATCCGGTATTAAACATAACCGGTAACGAAGTTCCGGCGGGCGAGCTAGTACGCCATAAAGTGATTTAATTTTTTTTGGGCTTAGTTTAATTTTTTTTTGAGGATAATTTCAATGGGGGGTTTTTCATATGTTTATTTGGGAAATATTGCATCATAAAATAAACCCCAAAATTTGGTGTTTATTTCATTTTTATTTGGGGGTAATTGCATTTATTTTGGGTGTAATTTCATTATTTTTCTTTAGGGCTTATTTCATTTTATTTGGGGATAATTTCATTGGGGTTTTTTTCATTTTCCTATTTGGGGGGTAATTTCATTGGGAGTTTTTTCATAGCGCCAAATGATTGTCTTAGGCTCTATGAAATTTTGTGTTTTGTTTTAAATAATTTCTAGCACGTAGGAAAAATCCGAAATTTTTTACAAATTTCAAATTACGACAACTCGAAAACCGTTTGCGCGATTTTAATTTTTTTTATATTCCTGTTCAATGCATCAAGTCGTACTTTGATTTGCCATACAAAAAAAGGCCGGTCTACTATACAATTTTGAATTCATGGACACGGCCTAGTCGAATTTAATTTTTTTTAATTTTTATTAAAAGTTGTTTCTAACAAAGCTTTTCTTTTTATGTGTACCACCTCCCAGTATAAATGACGTATAAACAAAAATCTTGGTATCTAAACATTTAAAAGAAAAATAAATTTTGATTGCGTTAAAAATATTTTAACAAGAAAATATTTAAAAAATAAACACATATGTACAAAAAAAAATTATATACTTATAAAATTTATATGCGAGATAATGCATAAACATAAAATAAAATAAAAATATACTATGTGTGGGTGCTTTAGATAATGTAAAATAAAAAAAACTTTTCAAAATTTTCTTAAAAAAAAAAATTTAAAAAAAACAATCTAAAATTTTTTCTTTAATTTTAATTAATGTGGTAAATTTTTTTTGTTATTATTTTAAAATAGTGTAAATGAAAAATTTTTGTAAAAACAAAAAACAAACTTAATGAATGCATTTTTGAAAATTTTCTCTACAAAAAAAAAAGAACTGTGCGTCATTTGACCTAATTTGACTTGAAAAAAAAAAAAATACAGAATCCTAAACGGTATGCGAAATTTACCGATAATACCGAATGAAATTATACTATACATACTGATTCTTTCTATATATATGGTATATTGTGTACTTTTTTGATAGATATATACGAATACGTCACAAATATAATGACGTCATTGACCATGTACCATATTTCATTAAATTTCTTAATTTTTTTATTTTGTTCATTTTATTTTCGTGTTGAAATGAAAACATTTGTTTGTAAAATATTTTTATTTCAAATAAATTTTTGAAAAAAAAAAAAATAAAAATAATTCTCATTAGTACAATAAGGAAAGATTAATGTTTTTTGGCAAGATTTGTTTTTATACATACATAAAGTTTTATGACATGACAAACATTTTGATTATTAACAAATTTTTTTTTTTTTTAAATTTCAATATTCCGACATGTGTATTTAACAGTTTCAACACAATTGTAACAAATGATGCATAGAATAAGATTTTGAATTTTTAATTAAATAATTTATGAAAAATAAAATTAACCATATAATTAATTAAAATTTGGCAATAAATTTTAAAAATATTTTTTTTTTTTTAAGAAAAATTTAAATTAAAGAAAAGTTTTATAAAAAAGACGCTTAAATGAAAATGCAATGTCCGATTATGGTAAAAATTTTATTTGATATTTTTTTTTTTAATTTTATTTAATTTTTTTTTTTAATTAATTTTTTTTTTCAAATTTTAATTAAAATTTTTTTTTAAATTTTATTTAAAATTTTTGGAAGAATTTCAAAAAAGAATTTTATTTCTATACAAATAAATATTATTTATTTTATAAAATTTATAAAATTTATAAAATTCTTAAAAATTTAGAATTTTATTTTTGGAAATAAAAAAATTCAAATATTTTTGAGAATATTTATTTAATCAAAAACTTTATTTCAAATATAACATGAATTTTAATCAAAAATTCGACTTTTTTCTTTGTCTGATGTAAACACAACAGAAACGACTATTTGTCAAAGAGGTGGTTGTATCGTCTAAGGAGCCGGTCAGCCTGTGTTGATAATGGTATTAATACAGGCGCGGATCCAGCTCTTGGGGGGGGGGGGGGGAATTGAAGTTTTTTTTACTCAATTTTTTTTGCAGGGAACCTCAGGTCGGCATTAAATCTATAGTTACTGGTTTTTATTAGTTACCTCTTGTTTATTTTAATTTTTTTTTTCTAAATAAAATTTTCCAAATTTTAAAAATGTATTCCTAAAGAAAAGGTTTATGAACTTAAGAAAATCTATATAATATATAGATAACCTTTTATAAAAAGTACCTTTCATAAAAAGTACCTTTAATAAAAAGTACCTTTTATAAAAAGTACCTTTTATAAAAAGTACCTTTTATAAAAAGTCCCTTTTATAAAAAATACCTTTTATAAAAAGTACCTTTTACAAAAAGTACCTTTTATAAAAAGTACCTTTTTAAAAAGTACCTTTTATAAAAAGTACCTTTTATAAAAAGTACTTTTTATAAAAAGTACCTTTTATAAAAAGTACTTTTTATAAAAAGTACCTTTTACAAAAAGTACCTTTTATAAAAAGTACCTTTTATAAAAAGTTCCTTTTATCAAAAGTACCTTTTATCAAAAGTACCTTTTATCAAAAGTACCTTTTATCAAAAGTACCTTTTATCAAAAGTACCTTTTATCAAAAGTACCTTTTATAAAAAGTACCTTTTATAAAAAGTACCTTTTATAAAAAGTAACTTTTATAAAAATTGCCTTTTATAAAAAGTACCTTTCATTAAAAATACTTTTTATAAAATGTACCTTTTATTAAAAGTACCAGAAGTACAATTTTTGGTACTTTTTTATTTCCTGATATTATATTTATAGAAACTTATTATATTTCCTAGAATCTTAAAATTTGTAATGTAGGAGAATTCGATAAAAAAAACATTCTGGGAAAAAAAGTTTTTAAAATTCCGCTTCTTAGTGGGGAAAAATAGCTAAAAAGGTGTGTTTTCGGTACCTTTGATATTTTTTGACGTAATGCTTCTAGACACTTAAAATTAGGTATGTAAAATCCTTTTTGTACTTTTAATACTTGCTAAAACAATGATCCTAGAAAATTGAAATATGGAAAAGAAGATTTTTTGGTGAAGAAAAACATTCTGGAAGATGTTCTTTTTGGAAATTCCGTTTCTAACGGGGGTAAAAAAGTGTACTTTTGGTACTTTTTTTTTTGTTCCTATAATAATGAAAAAGTGTAAAAATTGGTGTTCTTATATTTTTTAATAAAAATTAATCAGAATTTTAACATAATGGTTGGCACGCCATGTGATGAATAACCCTAATATGGAGTATTTCTCACAACAACAACACAAAAAATATATTGTTGTAGTCCAATGGACTATCGTATGTGAAATTGTTTTAAATATTTTTGTTGGTTATTGACAATCGTTGCCTTACTAGTATAGTACAATTTGTTCGTCTTTCTAATTCACATTGTGGATAGAGTCGAATATGTTCTTATACTTTAGTTTGTGCACAAACGATTTGTCATTAGACTCGTTTGCTACTTTGTAGTGTGACGACAAAAGTCGCTGGACTCGTTTTTGTCCCCATATAATATTATTATGTATCATACTGTGTATTATTATTTAATTTAGTATTTTAAATTTAAATTTAAGTAACGGATAACCTCCACTAAAACACAACACTGTTTTTTATAAACATTCGTACTAAATTATACTACTGTTTGTTTTGTACAACTGTAGTCTACAGCTGTTCGTGGTGTTGTTTATAGATTTACTAGTATTAGTGTGTGTACATGTTGATCGCACAATCATATAAAAGGCAGTGTTGTTTGCAAAATTGGAGAGTTCGTCCGCAGACGGCATTGAGGTAAGACCTTATTTAGTTGGGTTAGACGTTTTACATCTGGCAACTAAATAAAGTTCACTGGCAGTGCTGGAAGATCGTCTAGTTGTACTAGCTTTCGAAGACGGGATTAGCGGTTGTACCAAATTTCTCGTCTACCCAGTATTGGCCATCACCACAGTGGACAAGATCGTCTAGTTGTACTAGCTTTCGGTGAGGATTTGCGGTTGTACCAAATTTCCTAGCCAGTCCACTGGAGCTGTCAGTGATTCCCACCAACAACAATTATCTCTCATAAGGCTTACCTCGTGCTGCATTTTCGTCGTGCCGTAGTTTTATATGTCGGACATATGTTTTACGTTTAATAAAGATTGTAATGTTTTATAAAAAAAAATATATTTGTGCCGTTTTTATTGTCTCTCTCCTCTCTCGGTCTTGAAAAATAAATTTTTGTAACGAACCCTGGCCGCCGCGAGTTCTATCCCAGCAACCAGTGAAAACACGTCGTTACAATGGCGCCCGAGCAGGGACAGTCGTAAACTGTTCCAGACCGAAAAAAATAAGAGAAGGAGAGTCGGTTTAAATGAAAAAACAAGCTGTTTAAAAAACCAAATACTTGAGAACGAGACGAAGGGATTGGAGTAACAAACAAATTGTGTTCTACGAAAAAGGAAAATTAAAAAGTTTCGGAAACTGTTGCCAGATTTTATAGTGTGATTAATAAAATTAGTTTTTTGAAAAAAAAATTAAATTATTATTAATTTAAAAAATCTGAAAGAAAGCGCTAAGTCGTTTAAGAGAAAAAATTCGCGTAATAAACTGCAGTAAAAATATGAGCATAATATTTTGTACGGAAAACAATAAAATAAATTTTTTTGAATAAAAATTTAATTATTATTGAATAAACGGAACATTAAATTATGTAAATAAAAAGCGCTAAGAAACTAAAGCCGGAAAAAAAAATTAAAAACGAGAATACATAATTGCGGAGTGAAAACAAAAACAACTAAAAGTTTGAGTAAACCCCAGAAACCTGCTGCAAATATTTCAAACTTACAAACATCGTCATCATCTGCGTTATCGTCGACGACATAAGTATTAGAAACTCATCATCCATGTCATCATCATCTACAATGTCATTATTTACAACATCCTCGCCATCGAGAATGTTATTAACATCTACAACGTCATCATTCAGGCCTCCTCCAAGATTGTCGTCATCAACGTCAATAGTATCCGCAACCACATCATCATTTTCGCCGCCATCCAGGCCTTCGCCAATATCATCATCTACGAAATTATTGTTAACAACTTCATCATCTACGTCATCATCACTAACGACTTCATCATCTACATCATCATCACTAACGACTTCATCATCTACGTCATCATCACTAACGACTTCATCACCTACGTCAACTTTATCGATGCCTTCATCATTGACATCTGTAATTGAACTTTCCGAAGATTTGGAAAGGTTTACAATTAGCATCGCAACGCGGAGAGTATAATCCAATTAAATCTAGCGACCACTCACGATGCACTCGTTGTCGCTCAGATGAAAATTCATCATCCGCCTCATCAAAATTATGACCATCGCCTGCGACATCATTATCGACGCCTTAGAAATTATCATCTTTAATCTTACTTTTTGAAGATTTGGGAAAATAAACCAACAACAACGCAACACGAACAGATTAAGCCAATCTGGCGACCATTCACGATACTCTCGTTGTCGCTCAGATGAAATTCGACTGTTTCCAGCCACAGTAAGTCTTCCCAGAAAGATAACGTAAGTCGAATACAAGTTTAAAATAATACTTGTTTCTTACGTCAAATTCTGAAGAATAATATTTCTTCACATGGAAAGGATATCTCGAAAGATACAACCCACTACCAGTGTAAAGAAATTCAGCCAACAGTGCCTGGACAAATATTTAACCTTGGCAAACCTACGTCCAAAAATTAACGTTAGTGGTTAGAGAATAGAACTAATGAGGTCCGGCAATGCCCAAAAGACTTCTTTGAGTATAAAAATTCTCCAAAACCATTTAAACCATCGTTTTGGCAACGTAAACTCAAGCTTTTATGTCACCAGCCCGCTGCGAAATCGGATTCTGTACGAGAATCACGGTAGCGCCGCTGCCGTATATTTAAGCATACGAACAACCATTAAGAAAATATCAAGTAAATACTACAGGACCGGAATATTTTGGGAAATCAGATACAATGTATGGTGTCCAAATCGGATTAAAAATCTCCAGTCTTCTTTTCCACAGGACGAGATAAGCCGAAGTCACCTTATGTCAAAACCTGACCAACCTGACCCGTATATGTTGCGATAAAGTCTAATGTGATCATTTATCATCACAGGTATAAATCAACAAAATCTATCAGATCAAAAAAGTCAGACAAGATCAAAATCCTCATCGTGCCCTGCATGCTATATGGCAAGGCAAAAAGATGTTACATAAAATTTTCACTTGCGTAATCACCAAACAGATCGTCATCATTATCATCACCCTCCGTGTAATATTCATCAGCAGTTTCTCACCAGCAGACGGAGCATCATCAAAGGCAAGAACTTCCAATTGCTTCCTGAAGAGGGGAGGTAATGTGACGACAAAAGTCGCTGGACTCGTTTTTGTCCCCATATAATATTATTATGTATCATACTGTGTATTATTATTTAATTTAGTATTTTAAATTTAAATTTAAGTAACGGATAACCTCCACTAAAACACAA
The DNA here is from genome assembly GCA_963921195.1 of Pegoplata infirma. Lineage (NCBI taxonomy): Eukaryota > Metazoa > Arthropoda > Insecta > Diptera > Anthomyiidae > Pegoplata > Pegoplata infirma. The sequence goes on along the minus strand of OY992540.1, from coordinate 29,154,006 downwards.
CACTGTTTTTTATAAACATTCGTACTAAATTATACTACTGTTTGTTTTGTACAACTGTAGTCTACAGCTGTTCGTGGTGTTGTTTATAGATTTACTAGTATTAGTGTGTGTACATGTTGATCGCACAATCATATAAAAGGCAGTGTTGTTTGCAAAATTGGAGAGTTCGTCCGCAGACGGCATTGAGGTAAGACCTTATTTAGTTGGGTTAGACGTTTTACATCTGGCAACTAAATAAAGTTCACTGGCAGTGCTGGAAGATCGTCTAGTTGTACTAGCTTTCGAAGACGGGATTAGCGGTTGTACCAAATTTCTCGTCTACCCAGTATTGGCCATCACCACAGTGGACAAGATCGTCTAGTTGTACTAGCTTTCGGTGAGGATTTGCGGTTGTACCAAATTTCCTAGCCAGTCCACTGGAGCTGTCAGTGATTCCCACCAACAACAATTATCTCTCATAAGGCTTACCTCGTGCTGCATTTTCGTCGTGCCGTAGTTTTATATGTCGGACATATGTTTTACGTTTAATAAAGATTGTAATGTTTTATAAAAAAAAATATATTTGTGCCGTTTTTATTGTCTCTCTCCTCTCTCGGTCTTGAAAAATAAATTTTTGTAACGAACCCTGGCCGCCGCGAGTTCTATCCCAGCAACCAGTGAAAACACGTCGTTACAGTAGTAAATCGTTTCTATTTAATCTTGACAATGGAATCTTGACAAATTCCGAAACACGTGTCGATTAAGTCTTGTAAAAATGACCGACATAAATAAATTTAAAACAAAAAATAATTTTCTTGAAAATTATGCTATGAGAATATCATGGTTTTAATTAGTAAAGAAAATAATGACCTCGAGCCAGAATAAACATCCTCAAAATATGATATTTTAAAGGTCGAATAAAACAATTATTATTTTTTAATAAAAATTAATCAGAAATTTATTAAATGTTTGAAAAAAAAATTTGAGTAAATTTTTAATTGACGCAATTAAGAATTTACTCAAAATGTATCTATTTATTTGTTTTAAAAGTTTAAAAAAGTTTTAAATTTTTTTACAAAAAAAAAAAAAAAAAATTTTTTTTTTAAACTTTAGCAAACATTTTTATATCTTAAAAACATAGAAAAGTTTTATAAAGACGATTACAAACTTTCTTATACATACACAAAAAATTATAAACTAAACGAGAATTCAAAAAACCATGAGGGCTTAAAAAAATTAAAAAAAGCTATTAAATTTTTATTAAATTATTTACTTAAATTGTTTTTAAAATTTTTAAGTAAATTTTTAATTGCGTCAATTAAAAAACTACTCAATTTTTGTTTTAAATTTAAACAACTGATTACTAAAATTTGTTTCCTCGATATTTTTTTCTGTGCAGTTTGACTATATAAGCTACCGACTAACCACAAAGAAAATAAGAATTACTGTTTTCATTTTCTTAAAACCAAAAAGGTTTGTAACTTCGATTTGCAACTTGGATAATAATTCACCTGCTGGTAAATAAAACCGTTTTTCACCACACAGAAAAAAATATGGAGGAAACAAATTTAAGTAATCACTTGTTTAAATTTAAAAACAAAAATTGAGTAATTTTTTAATTGACGCAATTAAAAATTTACTTAAAAATTTTAAAAACAATTTAAGTAAATAATTTAATAAAAATTTAATAGTTTTTTTATTTTTTTTTTTAACTCTCATAGTTTTTTAAATTCTCGTTTAGTTTATAGTTATTTGTATATGTATATGAACGTTTGTAATCGTCTTTATAAAATTTTCTTATGTTTTCGAGACATAAATATGTTTGGTAAAGTTTGAAAAAAACAAAATTTTTTTTTTGTAAAAAAAATTAAAACTTTTTTAAACTTTTTAAAAAAACAAATAGATAAATTTTGAATAAATTTTTAATTGTGTCATTTAAAAATTTACTCAAATTTTTTTTCAAACATTTATTAACTTTTTTTTAAAAATTTACTCAATACTATTAAATCATTTACTGGTGCTAAATTGAGTAATTTTTTACTCAATAGTATTAAAAATGTACTCAAATATTTTTTTATTTTTATTTCAGCTGGTGAATAAAACGTAAAATAATTATTTTTCAACAAAAAAATTTTTTTTTCATCAAATTTTTTTTTTATCAAAATTTTTTTTCATCAATTTTTTTTCATCAATTTTTTTTTATCAATTTTTTTTATCAATTTTTTTTTTTTTCATCAATTTTTTTTATCAAATTTTGTTTTTGCATCCATTTTTTTATTATTTTTTGTTTTCAAAAATTTTTTTTCAATAATTTTTTTTTCATCAAATTTTTTTTATAATTTTTTTTTTTATATCATCAAATTTTATTTTTCATCAAAATTTTTTTTTTTTTTTTATCAAATTGTTTTTTTCATAATTTTTTTATCTGTTTTTTTATCAACTTTTTTTTTTTTTCATCAAAAAATTTTTTTCATCAATTTTTTTTTTATCAAAATTTGTATTACATAAATTTTTTTATAAATTTTTTTTCTCATCAAAATTTTTTTTCATAACTTTTTTTTTACATTAAAAAGTTTTTCTTTTCATCGAAAAATCTTTTTTTTCCCATTTTTTTACCAAAACTACTTTTTCACTAAGCCTAAACCATAGAGAAACATAGAGGCGAAGGCGTCAAAAAGTGAGTTGTCAAAGTACAACTTGTTTAAATGTATTTGTTGACAAAGTACGACTTGTAAACATGTGTTGTGTGGTGAATGCACATTAGAGTGGCCATAGTAGAAATTTTTTTGAAAAGTTAAATTTTTCGCACTGAAAAATGTGAGGTTGGGGATAAAAATAATTATGTATATTTAAAAAATTTTTTTTTTTGTTCCGAGTACCTCCGGGTTGAGCCTAAAGTTTGAAAAACGGATTACAAGGGAAAAATATGACTTTTTTTTCATTTTCTCAATTTTTTTGATATTTTAAGTACAGTTTGAATTCAAATGGTCACTGAATTTTGATTAAGAGTTAATTGTCTATCAAATAAGGTGTTAAAAATTAAAATCGGTTGAAAATTAGCCGAGTTATGACAACTTCCCCCGGCAACTAACGTGTGGCAAACCACCTGATCAAGGAATTCGAGCCCCATTTTTTTAATTTATTGTAATTATCTACTGTTATTAATTTTTTTTATTCCTCAAGTTCCAATGTACTAAGAAGATACATATTTTTCATATTGCGTTTTGCTAACTTGTTTTAAATAAATGCTAAAGTGGTCTGAATTTTTCAACACTATTTTCAAATCTCCAATTTTACATTTTTATTTTTTTTGTTAAAGAAATTTTAAAAAATCGGCTATTGGAGTTTAGGGATTTGTTAAGCACATATAAAGGAATAAAAACCCCAAAAATTGTAGGGTTTGCTGTTTTCATTTGGCTATTACAGTGATGTAATTTCGGCGGATTTAGTGAAAGTAATGATTTTTGGCCCTTTTTTAGCTTTTATTTATTTTTTTTTGTTTTTTTTTACAAACTTGATATGTTTTGGACCGAATTATATCAACACGAGATAGAATACTTCAATTTGCAAAATTAGGGCGAAATTGACATATAAAAAATTGCCCCTGTTAAGGGTCAAAGGTCAAATTTTAGAAAATTTTTAATTTTTAAACATTAACAGATTTGCTGGGCGGATTTTGCTGAATCTACTCGATGTTATCTTAATTGGTCTAAACTATATGGGAAAAAATTAAAATTTAAAAATTTAACTCTGAAGTGCTGTTGGGGCCTATAATTTTTTTAATTTAATGGAGATAATGTAAGTGTATTTTGTTCAAATGGTCAAATAGGCCCCACCATCACTAAAGGGTTAATATTCTGAATTTAAATAAAAAGACATATGTTAAGACCTTTTAAAATGACATCAAGTAGTTTCATATATTTCCACTCAGAAAATCTGTTAATGTTTAAAAATTCAAAATCTTCTAAAATTTGACCTTTGACCTTTAGTTGGGGCAATTTTTAATTTCTCATTTTTGCCCTTAATTTGCGAATTGAATTATTCTATCTCTTGTTGATATAATTCGGTCCAAAACATATGAAGTTTGTAAAAAAAACCAAAAAAAAATAAATAAAAGCTAAAAAAGTGCCACAAATCACTACTTTCCCGAAATCCGCCGAAATTACATCACTGTAATAGCCAAATGAAAACAGCAAACCCTACAATTTTTGGGGTTTTTATTCCTTTATATGTGCTTAACAAATCCCTAAACTCCAATAGCCTTTTTTTTAAAATTTCTTTAACAAAAAAAATAAAAATTTAAAATTGGAGATTTGAAAATAGTGTTGAAAAATTCAGACCACTTTAGCATTTATTTAAAACAAGTTAGCAAAACGCAATATGAAAAATATGTATCTTCTTAGTACATTGGAACTTGAGGAATAAAAAAAATTAATTACAATAGATAATTTCAATAAATTTCAAAAATGGGGCTCGAATTCCTTGATCAGGTGGTTTGCCACACGTTAGTTGCCGGGGGAAGTTGTCATAACTCGGCTAATTTTTAACCGATTTTAATTTTTAACACCTTATTTGATAGACAATTAACTCTTAATCAAAATTCAGTGACCATTTGAATTCAAACTGTACTTAAAATATCAAAAAAATTGAGAAAATGAAAAAAAGTCATATTTTTCCCATGTAATCCGTTTTTCAAACTTTAGGCTCAACCCGGAGGTACTCGGAACAAAAAAAAAATTTTTTTAAATATGCATAATTATTTTTATCCCCAACCTCACATTTTTCAGTGCGAACACTTATGGATTTAACATTTTTTAATTTTTCTATATAACGCTATGGCCAGTCTAATGCACATCGACAACGTACGTGTGAGAAACTAGAAAAAGATAGCAATATTGTTTTTTTTCACCTTCGCCTCTATGTTTCTCTATGGCCTAAACTTTTGACATAAAAATGTTCCATTTGTTTAACAAATGTACAAAAAGCAAGTGAGAGTGTTAAATTCTTCGGTGCCGAATTTTTTATACTTTCCAAAATGTAAAAACACTTTTTTGCACTTGAGTCATAGGCGTAGATAGACCTGAATAATTTCAGCCCCCCCCTTCCCCAGAATTTAATAGGGTTTTACCATCAGGAAAACATTTTAACTTCTTTGATTTAAAAAAGTTTCTAAATTCTAAGGGGTTTTTTTATAGACAAAAGTTATTGAAAGAAAGAATCTGAGAATTTTGACTAATAATTATCAACTTTTGCAATCATCAGAACTTTTTCTTTAAAAAAATCCTAGGAATCTAATGATTTTACTATAGGAAAAACACAAAAAATCTAAAATTCTCAAAACATATATAGGAGTTCTAAATTTCCGAAAAATCTACAGAATCAAAATTTAAAAAAAAAAATATGAATTTTTAACCGCTTTCGGGGGGCATTCGTTTCTAGGACACCTAGACGCATGTTAATTGGAACGCTTCAGGAATAGGTCTAGGTTTTTCTATTAAAAAAATAAATACCAAAAAATTAAAAAAAAATCTAGGGGGGCTTTGCCCCCCCCCCCCAGAAATGTTGGCTTCCTACGCCAATGACTTTAGTGATACTCTCATTTACAAATTTTACAGCTCTTTTGGTTTGGACTGCATGTAGCTAGAGTGTCTTAGAAATTGCTCAATAATATGAAAACTTAATGGGTCTTCGACCGATATTTCAATTCGATTTGCATGGAATAGTAAATGAATATAACATTATCATGATTTAATGTTTTAGGCAAAAGTACAAAATTCGCGGGCACTTTTGTATATAATTTTTTTTTTAATTTCAATTACTCTAATACTAATTTCGATTGTTCTTCGAAATTTTATTGAAGTTTTTCAAATTTTTAAATGATTCTTTTCGAGTTTCAATTGATATTTGAAAAAATTCGCACATTCTTTTAAAAATTTCTATTGATTTTTATCGAATTTCAAATGAAATTGGGAAAAAAATAGAAAATATTATATTTTTTTATTATTTTTCCAAGTTTAATTGATCTTTTTCGAATTACAATAGGCAACTTTTTGATTAAACAAAAAAAAATTTATATAGTTGTTTTTCGATTTTTTTATTCTGAAAAGTTTTTTAAAAAAAGTTCTCTTCTGCAACAATACCTGATCACAGCGACGTATCCAGGAATTTGAAAACGGGGGGGCACAATTCCCAAAAATCATCGCCTATTAATATTTATTGCTAACTACACTCATAACACACCACCCCCCCCCCCCCCCCGAAAGCAGCTTTTTAATTTCAATATGGCGGATGCAATTTGGCGCCCGATTTTTTTAAAATATTACCGATTTGCTTAAAATTCTTCATACACTGGTTCTTAAAGACGCTTAAGAAGAATTTGCAGTTGGATAATTTTTTTTTTTTAAATTACAGATTCACTCAAAACTCTTTTCGCGCCGGTTTGTTGGGTTGCTAAATTTGAATTTGCCATTCGAAAATCTAACTTCAGATTCTTATTTAGCGACACCAAAAACTCGGGCGTAAAAATTTTCAAGCAAATCGGTTTATTTTTTAACCATATTTGCCACCATGATCGATCCGCCATTTTGAATTTTAAAATTCTAACTTCAGATTCTTATTAAGCGACAACAAAAACCTGTGTTTAAAGAGTTGACGAAGAAACCCTCATATAAAAGAAACAATTCCAAGGTTGTGGTGTCTCAGCTCATCGGCCACATCGGGGTTCAAAAATAGGTAAAAAATAGCGTTTTTTTTGCTTTTTCAGCCATTTCTTTCCAAGAAACTATATGATGTTTCCATATGAGAATAAATGTTTTTTAATGCCTATGCAACGGGGCACAACCTTGTAAAAATTTAGCTTCGTTTAATCTTTTTTTTTCATAAAAATATGTAAATTTAAAATCGTCTTTTAAGCTTCAGGGAAATCGGTTCATAAGGGTTGAGATACTTCCCTTATCTTATTGTTGGAAAATTGTTTTGTAAAAATTAATTTTCATGATTCTGATGCACAATTTTTGTTAGATAAAACTGATATTATGTGTTCTTTATCATATTTTACTGATTTTTCGGCATAAATGACCTTTTAGAAACGATATTATTTTAAACTCTAGAGTTTTTATAAAAAAAATAAAATCTTTTCTTTTAAAATCAAAATATTTAGAAACTAGTGAATTTTTTTTTTGTATAATGCATTTTTGTGTATAAAATTTTAAAAATTTTCAAATCGAAAAGGGGGGGCACGTGCCCCCTGTGCCCACCCCCTGCATACGTCCATGCCTGATCAAGAGCCCCACAATAAAAATTACACTATTGCCTTCTATCTATCTTTTAAGAATCCTCAGATTTCTTAAAAAAAAATCTAAAAATATATTTCATCCTTCCTTTATGCAAACCTTTCCTCAAAAATATGCACTTAAAAGCTGAGTGCATTTGTACATATATTTAGAATAAACCTTGTTCGAAAACAACAAACAAAAAAGAGAGCAATTACTTTGTATTACTTCAGCTCAATAAAAATTATTATTTCCTTTGACCCTTGACTGTTGCTGACGTATTTATGATTTTTATATATATAAAAAAAATGAAAATCGGTAAAATGTTCCCTTTATGTTTCGCGATGCATTTCTGTTAAATACTCGTTTTTTTAAGTCTTGACGTACACTCCGGTATGTTACATTTTTAAATAAACAACCAAAAATCTAACTAAAGATTTTGTGCTCCTAATAGGTTTTAACATATAAATATTCGTATGTGCATGTGAACAATAATATTTATGTGTTTGGATAAGGGTGGTAGATATTTTTAAAGGGAAAAATATGTTTAAAAACGAACTCACCATTTTTAGGTGTAATTAGAAATTATCTAGTGAAAATCAAAAATTCCATTTAAGATTTAAAGATTCCATTTAAAATGTCAAATATTTACTTAATATATTAAATTGTTTGAATTTTAATTACATACATTTAAAACTAAATTTATTTCGAGTTTCATTTAATATAGTATGTCACCCTAATTTACATACATATTTATGTTTTTTCCGCTGTGTTCATTCATTTTGTTGTTGTTTTTTTTATCATCCAACATCCAACAGGTCTCCTTGAACTATTGTTTATATTAAAGTTGCAGTATATACGAATGCAGTCAGTATTTAAATATAGAGCTTTTTTTTTTAAAGTTTTCTGTTGTATGGAATTTGAGTGTGTTTGTGTACTTGTATGTGTCTGTTTTTAAAAATAAATAGATTTCTAAAAATAGATGACACTAAAAATTTGTTGATTATATGTTTGTAGTGTATGTAGTTGGATGAATGGAAACTTTAAAAAATATTTATGTATCAATGTTGCAGTTGGAAGGTGATTTATAAAAATTTCTATTTTATTTGTATTTCATTGAGAAATTTTTATTATAATATAAAAAAAAAGAATACTAAAATATAAACTTAAACTACTTTAAAACATGGCACCCAACCAAAACAATTTAAAATCTGTTAAAGTCGACTTTAACTTTATTTAAAATACAAAAACAATTTTAGTATGTAAAGAAATGTATAAAAATATATAAAAATAAAAATCTGCTTTTAATTAGTTAAATTTTGTTTCGGTTACCCTAGTGTTTTCACTTATTTTCCTTCCCTTTATTTTTTTTAAGCTGTTCCTAACCGCATATATTTTATGAAAGATTCCTTCAAATATATTATTAGTTATCTCAACTGAATATCGGTTGTTACAACCACAACTAATAATCTGTTATCACAAAAAGAAAAGCTTTAATTCAAGTTCACAAATAGCGATTGATCAATTTTGCTAAGTTACGTATGAGTAATATTTTTCTTTCAGCTGCTCAATAACAATCATACGTACCGCTGTCCACTTAAAATATAATAAGCAGGGCAAGGAAGTTCATGCACTAAAAATCGCGTTTTTAGCGCTTAAAATATGTATCAAAAATTTAAAAATATGCAGTAAAAACTAAAAAAATATGCATTAAAAATTGATTTATTCATAAAAAATCGTAAAACATAAAATTCAGTGAAGCATATTTAGCTTTTTTCCTAATTTCGAAATCGTCGGGGTCGGGAAAGTTGCCTTTAAGGGCAACATTGGACCTGTAGGACAATGGATTTGGGTTCCGTTTTTGACTTGAAAATCGGAAATTTCCGAATAAAGTGAACAAAAATGTTTAACTTTTTTTTGCTTGAAAAATTTTTTTTTCTTCAAAAATACGTATTTTTTTCTAATTAATTTCAAAATGCATTAAAGGCCAAATTAAATAATACGATAGCTAAAAATATACATCTCCTCCACACTGTGTTAATGTTACGTTATATTTTCAGCAACAATTAATTAAAAATATTTTTTTGTAAAGCTAGAAACAAAAATTAAAAAAAATTTACTGACAACATTTTTTTCCCCCCATAAAAACTTTTTTTAGTAAAGTCTGAATATAAACTAATATTTTAAGCAACAAAAAAGTTATTTTTTTCACTTTGTTCAAAAGCCATGGTCCAACAGGTTTAATATTTATGTGTTAATATCGACCCGAAAAGGCAACTTTCCCGATCCCGACGTTTTCGAAATTAAAAAAAACCTAAATTTGCTCCACCATAGTGTAATGTAAACATTTATAAATACGTATGTTATGGCGTCCCGAATTCGGATTTTTTCTAATTTGAAAACGCTTGCCCAAAACGATTGGCAATCAAATAAGTACCCTTTTACAGGAAAAATAAAAAAAATCTCATTGTCAGTGCAGTTTAATAAAAAAAAATAGGAACACTCCTTTCCGACTTTTAGATGCAGCCCTTAACCGAAATTACTCAATGAAAATTGAATTTATATTTTTCCCACTATATGGCGAAATTTTTGCTTAAATTTTTTGACAAAAAAAATATTTTTTTTATTTGTTTTTTTACCAAAATGCATGAACCGATTTGCACATTTTTCATGAAACAGCAAGTTTCACAAAAATAATAAAAAAAATATTTTTTTTTTTTTTTATAAATATTAAAAAATATGCAAGAAAATATGTAGTTTAAGCAAAATATGCAAAAACATGCATTTTCATCAAAATATGCAAAAATATGCACTAACAAATCAATGCCATTTTTCATCAAATTCGATGATTCGCGAAGATAAATACTTTAAGTTGTGCTCAGGCTAACGACAACAAACATGCATTTACATGAACCCCCTTGCCCTGATAATAAGTATAAAAGTTAAATTCGACGGCCGTAGGGTTATATAGTCGCAACAGGGATGATAAAGTCAGTACAATTGTACTTTTTTCAGTACAATTCGGAGGTCAAAAGTACGGCAGTACTCTACTGACTGATTTAGTACAATTTCAAAATTTTCCCAATCACAAATTTTATTTCGACTCTTTTAATGTGTCAACCACGGTTGAGGCAATTTTGGTTAAAATCGGCAAAAAACTACGAAATTTGTAGAAAAATCGTCATAATAAACCATATTTTCAAAAATCAACAAAATATTTTTTTTATACCCTCCACTCTAGTGATAGAGGGTATATGAGGCATTGCACACCAAATGTCCCGCTACAGAAAAACATGTGTCCCGTAAATTTCTGAATAGGTTGTTTGGATAGCCCTATATGTAACTAAGAAAATTGCGTTTTTGGTTTTTCAAATTTTCGAAAACTGGGCTTAGGAGGCGTGGTCAAATATTGGAAAAATGGTAAAATTTGTGGCGAGTTGCCTTGATTAAATATTTATCACATTAAAACGGAATGCACCACAATGTCAAAAATTTAGGTTCTTATATAGTTTTGTATGGGCTATCGATTAAATTTTTTTTTTTTTTTTTAATTTTCAGAACCCGTTCTGAAATTTTCCATTTTTTAAAAAAGTCAATTTATCAAAAATCCGGCCACTTTTTTTTTTCTTTTTTATTTATTTTTTTAAAAGTTTAGATGTTTGTCCATCCACACAAAAAAAATCAGAAACACGTTCATCTTTTTTTTCGAGAAAATCGCATTTGAACTTTAAATTTCATAGCAATTTTGTTATTTGCTTGTATTTCTTTGTTTTAAAGTTGCGAATGAGTAATATTAATTGCATAAATATTCGTTGACACAAGAAAATACAAGCAAATTACTAAATTGTTATGAAATTTAAAGTTCAAATGCGATTTTCTCGAAAAAAAAGATGAACGTGTTTCTGATTTTTTTTGTGTGGATGGACAAACATCTAAACTTTTAAAAAAATAAATAAAAAGGAAAAAAAAAAGTGGCCAGATTTTTGATAAATTGACTTTTTTAAAAAATGGAAAATTTCAGAACGGGTTCTGAAAATTTTCAAAAAAAACAATTTTAATCGATAGCCCATACAAAACTATATAAGAACGTAAATTTTTGACATTGTGGTGCATTCCGTTTTAATGTGATAAATATTTAATCAAGGCAACTCTCCACAAATTTGACCATTTTTCCAATATTTGACCACGCCTCCTAAGCCCAGTTTTTGAAAAATTGAAAAACCAAAAACACAATTTTCTAAGTTCCATATAGGGCTATCCATATCACCTATTCAGAAGTTTGCGGTACACATATTTTTTTCGCTGGACATTTGGTGTGGAATGCCTCATATATAAGTTTGTCATTCCGTTTGTAACACCTCGAAATATTGGTCTAGGACCCCATAAAGTATATATATTCATGATCCTCGATCGATTTTAAGACGATCTAGCGATGTCCGTCCGTCCGTCCGTCCGTCTGTCCGTCTGTCTGTCTGTCTGTCTGTTGAAAACACGCTAACTTTTGAAAGACTTTACGGAGGCTCCTGAAGTTTGGCATATATGTTGGGCATTTACCTGGTCAGGTTGGTATTGCAATCCAGCGAAATCGGTCAAGTGGTTCAAAAGTTATGAGCAAATGACTGAATTTCGGCAAGGGTTTTTCGTGAATTAACGAGATAAAAATCAAGCTAACTTTCAAAAGGCAGTTCTGAGGATGCTGAAGCCCGGCGTATATTTTTGTCGTTCCCCTGGCCTGGTTGATTTCGAAATTTCAGCCAAATCGGTCCAATGGCTAAAAAGTTATTAGCAAAACCGTGAATTTCAGATTAGCTTCACCTTAAATTCACGTGTTGAAAACCCGTTAAACCTGTTTTAAAAACATTGGTAAGTTACAAAAATATTTTACAACGTTTTTTTGTCACTCAAAAATATTTTTATACAAAAACCAAAAAAAACTACACTCGAAAAAAATTTTACACTCAAAAAAAATTTTACACTCAAAAAAAATTAGTAAATTATTTTTTTTTTTTCAAAAATTACTAAAAAAAAGTTTTTTTACACAAAAATAAATACACTCGAAAAAAATTTAACACTCAATAAAAATTTTACACTCAAAAAAAAAATTAGTAAATTATTTTTTTTTTTTCAAAAATTAGTTTAAAAAAAGTGTTTTTACACAAAATAAAATATTTCTAATCAAAAATTTTATTTTTTCATGTTAGAAAATTTACTATCACTTAAAAGGGGCATTGTGGAGGGTATTCATAGATTCGGCCAAGTCGAATTTAACTTTTCAACTTGTTTTTCATTGTTTTATGTGAGTCTACTCTGTGGTACAGTGTATATTGAGTTTGTGCTGATGTTTGTAACTACTCGAAGTATTGTTCCTAGATCCACTTTATAGTATACCAATCGACTCAGAATCACTTATTGAGTCCAATTTGAGACTAATGCTTCCTTTGGCCCAAGAATGAAACCCATAGAAATTGGAAAACATTGGTCTATTTTCAGACATAGCCCCCATACAAACGTCCCTTTTAAATTGGATTAAAATGACTATAACTGAATTATAATAGTTATCCTTTCGCAACTTGGCAGGTAAGCGTATTTTGTATTCACAAATCACCATTATTGATTTTAAAGAAATCGGATTAGTTCCACTCCCAGCAAAACTTTGGTAATGGGTGTTGATTATATAACACATTACGAGGTAATGTATATACCTTATTTGTAGAACTATTTTAGGATCTCTTACCAAACATTTGTTCCACAACGTATTATTTTCAAGTGAAAAATAATGCTTTACTAATAATTTGTTACGTAATGCATGATTACTGGAAAAAATTATTTCATATTTATTATTTCTAAACATTAAATCATGGATGACTTATATTTGGTTACATTATATATTGTTTCAAAGTTTGAAATAATGCATTATTTATAATTGGATGCATAATGCATTACAATAACATAAAAAATAAATATTTTATAAAAAAATGCATAAGTTTAAACTACACTCAAAATAATTACTCTATTAAATACTCTGTAAAATGACTGTAATCTCAATTCGACAGATATTTGACAAAGTTATCTGTCGAAATACAGATTTTAAGAAAATACTTTGTATTTTCTTGGTACCGAAAAACAAAATTTTATCTGTAATTTTACTTTTTACTTTGTAATCTCTATTTTGCCGATAATAAACAGTTTTTTTGTTAAAATACGGATTTTAGAAAAATACTTTGTTTTTTTCTCGTAACCAAAATACTAAATTTCATTTGTAATTTTACTTATTGCTCTGTAAAAATAAAAATCACATTAAAAAAACTTTTAAATATGACCGATATGACCCTATTTAAAAAAGTGTCTTAAATTACAATAAAAACTGGTAAATTTTGCGAGATGACGTGTAAAATTGGAGATACTTGTTAAAAACTCGCAATATTCACATAAATAAAAAAGTAAATTTACAATTTGGAAGCATTAAAGCGGGAAAATTTAACAAAATTTTAATTTTAATTAATTTAATTTTAATTAACGTTTTTGATGCAGAAAAGTTTTACTCATAAAATGGATTTAACTAAAACTTTGTAAATTTACAGAGTTTTTTTTGTAAAATTTTGAACTCATAAAATGCATTTAACTGAAACCTTGTAAATTTACAGAGTTTTTTTGGTAAAATTCTTTTCGGTTTTATCAATATTTTACAGATAATTCTATAAATTTACAGTTTTTTTTTATCGAAATCATTTTACAGAGTTTTCTTCGTAAAATAACAAAAAATCTTGCTGGTTGGAAATCTATGGTATTTTCTGCTGGCTCAGCAGAGTATCTATGTAATTTAACAGAGTGATTATTTTGAGTGTAGAGATGGGCTCCCGACAGAAAGTTTCTAATGACACACACTCACTCACGAGCATATTTTATTTACTTACACTCACTTACAATCACGTGAGTAAGTTTAATACAAAATTACTTTTTCACTACTCGTAACACCTTATATATTACGTTCTGGTATGCTATATTATATACCTTACTCGTATGCATTACTTTGAGTCTCATCCCCTGTTAAAATCATCAATGCTGCAATGTATAAAATAAGCAATCCTATACCTTATTTGGTAATCTAAGTTTTGCTGGGCTTGTAGTCCATACACAAACCACCTTCTCGATTTTCACACAAATCTCTAAGACTTCATAAAAGTAGTAAATATTTTATTAAAACTTTGTTTAAAGATGTGAAACGATTTGACAACCTTAACAAGTCCGATTTTAATTGGCCCCATATACAAATTTTGCACGATATTTAGGTAAATCGGTCTATTGCCAACAAATAGAAGCCCATTTTGCTTAAATTTGGTTTGTGTGTTTTCTACACTTATTTAAGGACTAACTTAAGATATATCGAATCGGTCTATGTGTGGACTTAGGACCCATTTTCCGGAAACACTGGTGTAGGATATTAAATTCTTGTTAAAAAAAAAAATAAATTTTTAAGTACAATTAGGATCAAAAAAGTACACTTTTTTAGTCAAGTCAGTACAATCTTGAAAATGGAATTTATCATCCCTGAGTCGCAACAAAAAGTCGACGTGTTCGATTTTTGATAATTTTTTTGATTTTTCGACTGTTTTCAATTTTGAAAAATTAGATATTTTAACTTTTCGACTTTTTTCAAATCTCGACCTTTCAACTTTTTTTTAAAAGCCGACTTTTTTGGCTTTTCGACTAACCGACTAAAAAGTCGATTTTTTTTATAAGCATTTCGGTTATATTTTTTGGTTGTATTATTTTTATCAAGGTTGGGTACCGAATGGAATAAAGGTTCGGACGCTAGCGAAAAACAATACTCGCACACACGGAAAACAAAACAAAAAAAAGTAAAGCTTAAAATTTAATTAAACAATTAATTATATTAATTAAATATTTTATTAATATTAAATTAAACAAGTAGAAAAGTTAAATTCGACTTGGCCGAATCTACGAATACCCTCCACAATGCCCTTTTTAAGTGATAGTAAATTTTCTAACGTGAAAAAAATAAAATTTTTGTTAGAAATATTTTTTTTTGTGTAAAAAAACTTTTTTTTATTAATTTTTGAAAAAAAAAAAATTACTAATTTTTTTGAGTGTAAAATTTTTTTTGAGTGTAAAATTTTTTTTGAGTGTATTTTTTTTTTGTTTTAGTGTAAAAATATTTTTGTGACAAAAATACCTTGTAAAACATTTTTTTGACTTATAGTACATTCACACTTACCTCGAAACCCCGTTGAAACCTCGTGTTTTCAATTTTAAACCTCGACTGTTCACACAAGACAATTTTGACAATTATCTAGTTTTTGGAAACTAGAACAAAATAAAATATCTCTAAAAATGAATTAAACACTGCAGAAATTATTTTTTTAGACAATTTTATTTTTTTTATTCAAAATAAATGAATATTTTGACGAAATTTTGTAAATAAATTGATTTATTTATTTTTTCGTTTTTGGCATTTTCCCATTTTCTCTATTTCTCATTGTCGCACAGTGGTAAAAATATGAAAAATTATGAAATTTATAAGGTTTCAATCGTACTTTCGTTGAAAGCTCAATACAAAAAGGTTTCAATTTGTGAGGGAAAATACGTATTTTCAAATGAGGTTTGGGACGAAACCTCGTTAAACGGGGTTTCGAGGCCAATCTGAACGTGCTATTACAAATATTTTTAAAACATGTTTAACGGGTTTTCAACACATGAATTTAAGGTGAAACTAATCTGAAATTTACGGTTTTGCTAATAACTTTTGAACCCTTAGACCGATTTGGCTGAAATTTAAAACGAATGGGACCAGAGGAACGACAAATATATATGCCACACTTCAGCAGCCTTAGAATTGCCGTTCGAAAGTTACCGTGTGTTTTATCTCGTAAATTCCAGGAAAACCCTTGCCGAAATTCACTCATTTGCTTATAACTTTTGAACCACTGGACCGATTTCGCTGGATTGCAATACCAACCTGACCAGGTAAATGCCCAACATATATGCCAAACTTCAGGAGCCTCCGTAAAGTCTTTCAAAAGTTAGCATGTTTTCAACAGACAGACGGACAGACGGACGGACGGACATCGCTAGATCGTCTTAAAATCGATCGAGGATCATGAATATATATACTTTATGGGGTCCTAAACCAATATTTCGAGGTGTTACAAACGGAATGACAAACTTATATATACCCTCTATCACTAGAGTGGAGGGTATAAAAAGCAATTAAAATGTTAATAAAAAAAAGTAAAAAGTTTGATTAAACAATTAATTATATTAATTAAAAATGTAATTGACATTAAATTAAAAAACAATTAAAATTTTATTCAATATAAAATATTCGATAAATGGTAAAAGCAAAACACCTATAGCTTCAGTTGCTGTTAAACTCCGCTGTCATTTGAGTCTTTTGGTATTTTTTTTGCAGAAGAAAGTTATTTTTTTTTTATTTGGCAATAAAGTCGAAAAAGTCGAAGAAGTCGATAGCAAAAGTCGACTTTTAAACAACCAAAAAGTCGACATTTCGACTTTTTAACACCCAAAAAGTCGATTTCAGCTTTTACCTACAAAAATTCGATTAATCGACTTTTCGACAATAGAACCCTACTTGGCCGAATCCATAATCCAAAGTGCACAAAAATTTTTAAATACAAATAAATTTGAGAATAAAAATACCCAAAATTGAACATTTATTATACAAGATGTTCTCAATTAAATTGAGCAATAAAACTTCGAGATTTTTAAATTTAAAGCAATAAAATATTAAAAACCATGAAATTATATCTTTGGGCATGATCTCGTAAAAATAAAATTTGTTTGACCTTACGTACTTAAGGGTTAAATAAGTCCAAAAAATCTAAAAATTTTAAATACTTAGGCTCAATTGTTAAAGAAAACCGGTTTCATAATTATTTATTTAGATTTGTTTTTTACAAAAAAAAATTCTTTAAAACGTCTTTTTTGCTCCAGCGTCCGAACTTCAAAAGCCCGGTGCGACCTTAAAAATCTTTTTGAAAATTTTGAAAACATTTTGGTATAACTTTTTCAAGAATCTTGAAAAACAGAGGGGGCATCCCGTGCAGAAATCTAACTTTTTGTTTTTAAGAACCACCCTAATACCCACCTTTTAGTATACCGATCAACTCAGAATCATTTTTAAAGCCGATTTAGTGATATCCGTCCGTTAAATAACTTGGGTTTGTAACTTGGATAATAATTCACCTCGTGGTGAATAAACCCGTGTTTCACCAGCTGGTGAATATGTAAAAAGTAACATAATTATTTTTCAAAAAAAAAAAAATTTTTTCATCAATTTTTTTTCATAATTTTTTTTTTCTTCATTAATTTTTTTTTTATCAAATTTTTTTTCATAAAATTTTTTTTTCATCAATTTTTTTTCATCAAATTTTTTTTTATCAATTTTTTTTTTTCATTAATTTTTTTTTTTCATCAAACTTTTTTTCATAATTTTTTTTATCAAATTTTTTTTTTATAAATTTTTTTTTCATCAAATTTTTTTTTT
Source organism: Pegoplata infirma (assembly GCA_963921195.1). Lineage (NCBI taxonomy): Eukaryota > Metazoa > Arthropoda > Insecta > Diptera > Anthomyiidae > Pegoplata > Pegoplata infirma. The sequence continues at coordinate 29,136,231 of OY992540.1, read as the reverse complement.
TCATCAATTTTTTTTTATCAATTTTTTTTTTTCATCCAACTTTTTTTTTCATCAAATTTTTTTTTCATAAATTTTTTTTTTCGTCAGACTTTTTTTTTAACGGTTTATCAAATTTTTTTCATTATTTTTTTGTTTTCATTAATTTTTTTTTTTCATCAATTTTTTTTTCTTCAATTTTTTTTTTTATAATTTTTTTTTTATCATATTTTTTTTTTTCATCAAAAAAATTCATCAAAAACTTTTTTCATCAAAATTTTTTTTTTCACCAAAAATTTTAGGTTCATTAAATTTTTTTTAACATAATTTTGATTTTCGTAAAAAAAAACATTTTTTTACCAAAACTACTTTTTCACCAAGTCTAAGCTTTTCGCTAAAAAATTTTCCATTTGTTTATCAAATGTACATAAAACAAGTGAGAGTGTTATATTCTTTGGTGCCGAATCTTTTATACTCTCCAAAATGTAAAAACACTTTTTTGCACTTATTTTTACACTCACTAACGAAATCTAATCGTTTTGCATGGAATAGCAAAGTAATATAACATTATTTTTTCTAAAAAAACTTTGCTTTGGCAAGTACACCAAAATCTTCCGCAAAACATTATCTTGAATGTTTTTGGCAAGAGTACAAAATTCGCAGGCATTTTTTTATCTACATTGGTCTCATAAGTTGGAAAAGTGTTTTGTCTGAAATATATAAAAAAAAAATATATAAAAACACGATTTTGGTCCAAAAATGCCGATCAAAATCTGTGGATCAAAATCGCAGATCAGCTTTTTTGGACCAAAATCGGGTTTTTATATTTTTTGATATTTTTTTAGATAACATACTTAACATTTTCAAACTTTTTTTATATAAAAAATATTGAAAAAAATATATAAAAACACGATTTTGGCCCAAAAATGCTGATCAGCATCTGTGGACCAAAATCGCAGATAAGCATTTTTGAATCAAAATCGCGTTTTTATATATTTTTTTTAATTTTTTAGATAACACACTTAACATTACCCAATTTTTTAGACCAATTTGGCTAAAACAATTATTTTTATGTTTAAAAATCAGCATCTGTGGACCAAAATCGCGATTTTGAATTTTTTTTAAATACTTTTCCAATAAAGTGCTCAAAATTTTCGAATTTTTGAGCCGGATTTGGTCAAAAAATTCGGACATGAATTTTCGTCGAAATAAATCAGTTTTTACTTTGACCGCTAGTTGCCGAATTTCACCAAAATTTTTTTGAAAACTTTAAATTTTGAAAGTTTTTTGCTTGTTAAAACAAACCCGATTGAATCATTTAAGCGGGAAACAAACTTAAGCGGGCAACGTACTTACGCGGGAAACACACTTAATCGGGTTTTACTTAAACAATAACCTATTAATATGTTTTCTTTAAAATATAAAGCTTTCATTCCTTTTTGCTCATTTAAGTGGGCAACTCTGTCAAGTCGTGTTAATTTAAGCGGGACCTGACTGAATTTCTTAGTATGTAAACATGTTTGTATAAATATTACCTTTCTTCTAATTATAATCAATGTTGTAAAAAAAGTAAATAGAAAAATTTAAATTTTATTTATTTACAGCAAAACCATATGACTCCTCATCAACCAAGTGACGTCTATATAGACCTTACTCTTTAACAATGTTGAATGTTGTATGAAAATTACATTGAAAATTCGGTAAAAAAAAAATAAAATCAACTACAGCAAAAAAAAAAAATGTTGGTTTTAACTTGAAAATTTTATCAGTTTTTGATTTTAAAACCAAACAGAAAGTCACATACACATACATACACACATAGATACGTACACACGTACATATATCTACCAAAAACACATACAACCAAATATATTGTACATAACAGTAAATAAAGCTTTTATTTCACAGCTAGAAAAACACTTAATAAAAGTGCAATGAACTTTAAACAAGAAAGGAGTATTCTCTGCATACATGCACTTCATATAAAGCTGTAATTGATGACGTACAAACCCCGAGTATATATGTATGTGAGTCGTGAAAAACAACAGCAAAAAACCATCAAGAGGAAAATAAATACAAAAACAAAAGCTCTATTTTTAGATTTGCTCTAAATAGAAATGTTAGTCGTAACGAACTTAAACTTTCCGTTGTTGTTTTGTCAAAAGGATGCTTCTTGGCGAAAAGAAACAACAATAAAAAGCACACATAAAAAAACAAGTAATGAAAACAAAAATAGAAAGTTAAAGCATTTCAATTAAATGAATGAAGAAGAACCCAAGTATGAATCACCAGGATAAGAATGAATTCAACAAATATTATGTAAACATGTATTTAACAATGTACACTTGTATGACATTCATATATATATTTATGTATATGTTTGTATGTGCCATTCAAGGTATGAATGTGAGTGTAGGTTGGAAGCTAACTATTTGTCTATGTACAGTAGAAAATAAAAATTGTAAGATCAAATTCTGATTAACTTTTTTAAAAATAAAAATCGACCTTTAAAATATTATTTTTTAAGTTGGGTTATTCTAGCTCGAGGTCATGTTTCTTTACTAATTACAACCAAGATATTCTCATAGAATACTTTTCAAGAAAATTATTTACTGTTTTAAATTTATTTATTTTGTTAATTTTTTGCTTGACTTAGCCGACACTCGCTTCGATCTTGTCAAAATCTTATCAAGACTATTTAGCAAAATATAAAAACTAAATTTAAAACAGAAAAATTATATTCTCGAATATGAGAACATCATGGTGTAATTAGTAAAGAAAAAAGACCTCGAGCGAGAATAAACCAACTTAAAATATAATTGTAAGATCTTTTAAATGTTGTTTGTTTTGTATGATGGTTTGTAGCTCAAAATTATTAAGATTTCTACACCATTTACAGATGAATTTTAAAAAATATCAATTGTAGTTCGAAGATTCTACTGTTGATGTAACTCTTGTATAAGATACATTGTCTGATAGAATTGATGACTGGGCGGTTTTGGAAGACCATTCTTTCTCATATTGAGTTTTTTCTTAGGCAACATGGTCCAGTTAAAGCTGTCTCTTGAAATCTGAAGAGGGCAAACTGCATGAAATATAGGAGACTTTTACTGGGTTATTGAATCTAAACCGAATAATTTGGCGAAGGCTGTTTGGTTGACCAAATAACAAATGTTTGTGATAGGTCGCTGGATGTCACCCTTCTGCAAAGCATAGTGGCCAAAAACTGAAACCTTGGTGGTCAAATGATTTAATAAAACAAAAAGGATTAAAGGTTTGACTTAAAGGTTTGATTTAATAAAAATTAGGAAAAAGTAGGAGAATGAATAGAACTGAAACTCGTTGGATGAAACACCATCTATAACAACACGTATAGTGCGGGCCCGAAAAAGCTCGATATAAATCGAGAGAAATCGAAATCAGAAAAAGGGACCATTTTAAAAGGGAAAAATATTCATATTGACATGTTTTCTGAGCGTCTAAAGACTCTTTTATTAGTCTTTTCGGAGCCCAAATGTATGCTGGGATGCTCTCCGTAAATTTAGAGAGCGCTGAACAAATTACAATTGGGCGGTAGTTGTAAGGGTTAGTAGCCTCACCCTTTCTAGGGATGGGCTGAACATTGGCCACCTTCCAGCAAGAGGGAAAGATATGGTCGAAAATGCTAAAAAGTTTAGCCAGTGGACGATCGAGTGTCGAAGAACACTGTTTCTGCACCAGTGCAGTAATTCAAGTGCAAGATCATCGAGAACACTTTTTACTTCACGAGCCCGATTTCCTTGCATAAACTTCAGCGGAGAGATGAGCTTTATCAATATTTGAATATTAGACGAACTAGCATTATTATTTACTCTTTTAATGAATGACCAAACCCAGCAAAAAAAGTGTGGAGTACTTCTATTTGGAGTGCTTTAAAACTAAAACAAATGTAATGAAATACACACAAACAGTTTTTTCTACTCCATAAAAAGCTGTTATTCAGCACTTAACTCATTACCTTCCGCGACACTCCCATACAAAAGTAAGTAGATATTCAGTTGATAAGTACTCCGAGCTTTCAAACAACTTCCAACTACTTCCACGGAGTAGTTCTTTTCTACTGAATATCTACTTACATTTGTATGGAGGTGTCGCGATAGGTAATGAGTTAAGTGCTGAATATCTATGTTTTCTGGAGTAGAAAAAACTGTTTGTGTGTTTTTGTCTTGTGTTTTTTGTTATTTTTGTTGTATTTCATTACATTTGTTATAGTTTTAAAGCACTCCACTGAGAAGTGGTAATGACTTTTTTTGCAGGGAAAGGTTTTGCTACCCCGCGGAGCAGCAAGGACCTTTGTACGAAGACGCTGTTCGCACATTCAGTTATGGCATGTTTGCATAGCTGAACAGTAACTGGGGCTTTGTCATTGTTGCAGTTATTGAAAGTATCCTCTCTGGATCTGACTGCACTTATGCACGTCTGATTAAACCAATACTTATGTCTTGGTTTTATCGAAATACGCTTAGATGGAATAAATGATTTCATTCCCAGCTTTATCACACTCATAACCATTTCTGCAGCAGTGTTGACATTGTCATCCCGAAAACAGAGCTTCCAGTTGAAATGCAGAAAGAATTCGTTGAGCTTGGCCCAACGAACCTTTTGATAGACAAATACCGAGCGTTTCGGCGCTGTATGAGAAGCACTACGAATTGACGAATACGAAAATGATGCAGAAATGATAAAGTGAACCGAGTTATCGAGAGGCGCAAGTAACACAACTTTGTACTTGTCAGGGTGCAAAGTGAGAAAAAGGTCGAGAATATTTTGAAACTGCCCTTATACACTCGTAATATGTGTTGGATCATTCACTAGTTGTACTGTACAGCGAAGAGCTTAACGTATTGGCCCTCAAGACTCGTGTGGCTGGAATGACGAAGTCAGGAAGAATTTTGGACATTGAAATCGCCAGGAACATCAATTTCACCTGTCCTGGCAGTTCTCAAAAATCCTGGTGATAGAGTCATAAATGGAGTCAATGGCACTATGTGACCTCTCCGTTTCCATAATTGGGCTTCTGTAGATGAACCCGAAATGAAAAATATTTAACCTTATTTGGAATTTAACCTAGAGGGAGTTTAATTCCAAATCGCCACTACTGAGATGTGGCCAAATCTCATATCAAAATGGATAGAAAGTGATACCCAGGTATTTGGAATCCTGTGGATCAGCATCCCCACCTACCTGCGTGTCACGCAGTTCCGTCCAGCCCAACGTACTCAAGAGCGTTGCTTAAGCATTTGCGACACTCTTAACCTAAGAGACGATATTGCCACGTGTAGATTGTAGAGATATGATTTCATATCCACTGCACTCCACCACACGAGGACACCATAGGTCAATATAGGTCTAATTATCCCACCATACATCCAGCGGATGATGTACGGTTTTAGATCCTACCTTCTTTCAAAAGTTCGCCTGCAGGAGTAGAAAGCACATATCGACTTTTTCATCCTTTCCTTTTCCAGGAATGCTTTATTTCCAGAATAGAACCTAGGTCTTTCGCCTCTTTAGATAGTTCCAGGGTGGCCACAAAGGCAACTTGCATCATTTGTAAGTCTCCACTTAGTTAGAGATTCCATCGTTCTACCAGTGGATGTGCGTAAGCGGTTTAGGTTACACCATGCTTTTCGTGGAAGATCAAATTCCATAATCCAGTCGTCTTGATTGAATATAGGCCTGCTTCGTTTGAAGTCATTCCACTGCAACTACCAGGCCGTGTGAGTATCAAAACTTTCGTCTAGTAGTTTTTTCACCAGTATAAGGGGGGACTTATAGATTTTAGCCTCGATCCATAGGGAATAGAGAGGTCAGAGCACAGTGGGATGTTTGTGTTTCGAATAATTTTATTGAACTCTCGGAGGAGATCTTGTTTTCTCTTAAGAGGAGGAGGATGCAGATTCGGTTGCATTGGGAGCCATTTAACAGGCGTGGCCTTTAAGGTCCTAGTTATTAATCTCATCGTAAAGTTTAGTTGAGTATCACTTTTCTTGGCAAGAGGGCTGTTCAACCAGACTGGTTCACCATATTCGGCTGTAGAGTAGACAAGCGCCAGGGCTGAGGTTCGCAGACACTTTGCAGATGCACCCCAGCTTGTTCCTGCGAGTTTTTGCATGATATTGTTTCTTGTTTTTATTTATAGCGCTGATTTAAATAGGTGAGTTCTAAACGATCGCGTTCTGTGTTAGGGGGAAGAAACATACCACTGTCTTCGCTAAGCTTGGTTTATGCATCGATTTACTGCAGTATTAGAAGATTTTTAACAAGTCCGATTCTAGCACGGCTTCGAGTGACTTAAAGTTCGTGTGCTGGTATGCGAAGGCCATGTCGTCGCCATAATTTAACTTTTGGGAGGTAGTGGAAGGTAGATCATGCATGTACCCAGTTGGCAACGTCCTCGAGCCATCATCAGTGACGGAGCGGTGACATGTCAGAGTCACTGCTGACATGCACAAGACATCTCTATGTACTAGGTTGAGGACAGTTTCATAAAAATTTTCAAAATGTCCTCATTCAAAGTCAGCATTGGTCAGGGCTGACATTATAGGGACATGTCACCTAAGAATTCTTTGGGGAAATGTCTGACGTAGATCATGCGAAAATACAAAAAATTTTCGTATTTCCTGTAGTTTTTACTTTTATCCATTTTCCTTTATAAATTATTTTTTTCATATTTAGAAAAAAAATTTCGCCTTTTTTAGTCCCAACCGAATTTGAACCTGGACCTCCAGTTTATTAGTCCCACACCTAACTACTTGTTCCAAACTTTATTTTGAAAATTGTTTGTCAATTTATTACTTTTATTCTACTTGTTAGATTTTGATTTTATTTTAAATAAATCGATAATATTGCCATCTTTTTCTTGGAAATTGAAAAGTTGCCCAGATTCAAAATTCTAATTTAATATACTGCTATTCTGAAGACATTTCTTTTTAGACGTCTTAGAAAAAATTGTCCATACTCTTAAAGCAAACATTCAGTGCTGACAATGTTAGGACATGTCATCAAGGACTACCTATGATTTGTCACAACCTGACGACATTTCCTCAAGGAATCACTGTGACAGATTTTCCAACTGGGTAGATGTTGAAAAGAACAGGAGCAAGGACTGAACCCTGAGGAAGACCGTTGTTGAGCCTCTAGTCGTATTCTTACTTTCATTTAAGAATACGTTAAAAAGTCTATCGCTAAGCATAGACTTTATAATGTTGCAAATTCTTCAACACGGTATAATTTTGGATAGTTTTGGGATAAGATCTTTCTTCCACACGGTGTAGTAGGCATAGGGTTACCAGATTTGAAATATGGAATAACAGTACATTTGGTCTCAAAAAACAGTACATTGCAAATAAAAACAGTACTTTTTTAAAAGTCTTATTTTATATCAAACTACAAAAACTTAGCCCTTTTACCATGATTTCAAACAGATCTCAGCAAAAACGAGCACAAAAGGTTGTTAACAGAACGGTGGAACATTTTAGGTAAACCGTCTCAAATTTATTTTATTTTTTTTATCAGTGTTGAAAAAAATTGCGATTGACTTTTTGGAGCATTTGTCTTAGTTGCCGCGATATCTTACTTGAAAAGCTTTTGTATTCTATGCATTCGCTTAAGTAAAACACCGATCTTCCTATCAAAAACATATGAAAAAATCCATAAAACGGTGTTTTAATTAAAACACGACTTTAAAAACAAACGCGAAAACGGTATTATTGCACTCAAACAAAGGCCTAACTAAATTTTGGGAAAATGTTTTTTTTTACACAATTTAGTAAAATTTAATAAAAATTTTTAAATTTCTTTGACATAATTTGCAACCAATTAGTTCATCATATTTATCTTCTTAGAATTGATAAAGTTTTTTCTTCAGGTTTAGTAAATTTTATGCAATTTAAGGAATTTTTTTTTTCAAAAAATGTTTCAAAAATTTCAAAAACTGGGCCTAAGATGGTCTGGACCCATGGGTTCCGAACCTAATGGGGTCTGCCCGCAATCGGAACTTTAAATGAGATGTACTCAATAAAATAAATTTATTCCCATTTTCTAGTTTTTTCTTTTTCTTATTTTTTTAGAAAAATTTAGATAAAAAGAAGGAAAACATGGCAATAGAGCTAAACCGTTATTGAATTTAGTTAAGTTTTCCACTTTTTAAATAATTTTTCTTTTTGAGTTTGGTATAAAATTAAATTGCATTTAGCTCCTTTTTAAAAATTGAATTAAAATTTTGTCAAATATGAAACATTTTTCGAAAAATTTTACATTTTGGTGATAAGTATAAAAAAACAGTACAAAAACAGTACACGCTTTAAAAAACAGTACTTTTGCGTACTGTTTTAGGTGCTGTGCATAAAACAGTACTTTTTATAAAAAACAGTACATGTACTGTTTAAAACAGTACGAATGGCAACCCTAAGTAGGCAGCTGTCAAATCAACATAGGATACCGCGGTTTTTTGGAAGTGGTCAAAGCCATTTTCGATGTGGTTTGTAAGGGACAGGATTTGGTCGGTGCAGCTTCGTCACTTTCTGAAACCCGCTTGCTCGGGGGGAGGACTTTTTCCACGTCCAGCTCTATACGGCTTAGGATTAGTCGTTCGAAGAGTTTCAAGCAGACAGAAAGCAGGGCGATGGGTCGGTAACTTGATGCGTCGGCTGAGTCTTTTCCTGGGTTTAGTAAGGCAATGATTTTGGATCTCTTAAACTGCCCCGGAAGGTTACCAGAACTTAATATATCCGTGAAGAATCTTGCGAAATAAGTTCTGGTAAGGGGTCCCGTGTTTTTGATGAATTCAGGGTAGATGCAACCTACTCCCACCGCTGTGCCGTTCTTTATCTTTAAGAGCCCTTCAGCTATCTCCAATTCTGATAAAGGACTAGAGAAACTTTCGTTCGGCAGAGTGAGCTCACGTAATGACTTAAATTCTAAGTTGATCTTACAAGTGTAGTGTTTGTCTGAATCAGCTTTGGAAACAGTTACTTATAATATGACGAGCGATGTTATTTGGGTCCTATTTTGGGCTTTGAAAGCTGTGGAAGGGTTTGCAGCACCTAGTTTTCGGAGAAGGCTCAACGCTTTACGGCTGGAGTGCTTGAAGTCCATGTGGGACACAGCTTTGGACTATTCTAATTTTCTAGCATCGTCTAGGCTTCTAATAAGTTCGGCACTTTGTGGTCAGAGACTTGTAGGGGAACCCTATTACTGTCCGTGGTATCACAACGGACTTCAGAGTCTATGTGTGCACCAATCATACCCCTTCCTGTTGTTGGAGGGTATAAAAAGGTTCTACGTAAATTCTTATTTTGCCACCTAATTTTATCACTCACTGTAACTGTTAATAAAATTATTCCTTTTATAGTTGTTGCAGTCGTCATTGATGTCATTGATACAAAAACTTTTACTAGTGTGAATGTATGTTTGATTGTATGTATGTGTGTGTATGTGCATGAATATTTACACAAAAACAAAAAACAACTTCGTAAAGTTCAAATTTTTCGACGATGGTAAATTGTTGTTATCATCGTCGTCTATGTTGTTGTTTTTGTAGTTTAACGAAAGGGGCCACATTACTACTAACACACTGACCTACTGACGATGTTTCATAAATACGAACACAACGAAAACTTGCGACAGCAGCATACCATATTGTGACGTCATGGATGGCATTCATTCACAGTTATTTTTTTTTTTTTTTTGTTTTTTTGCAAAAGGAAAAAAAAACTGGCAGGCAGGCAGTCAGGACAAAACAATTGCCATGTGGCAACTAAAAGAAACGTCCGCTTGGCGCAAAATGAAATTAAAAAAAAAAAAAATTTGATTTCGAGGACATTTAAGGAGGGATATGGATGGATGTATATTATAGAGCGCAAGATACATGCATAATGTTTTGCATCAGCGGCAGCTTGATTTCATTGAACAAAATTCAGACGCTGCAGCGGCCAGACAAATGACGATGATAAACGGGGAGTGGCGTTTTGCTGTTATATAGAAATCGTTCCAGTTGCTGGTAAAGATGATGATGCTGGTAATACGACGGTACGACCGACGACAACGATGAAACAAGTTTATTAAAGGATTTTAAAGACAGCATAACGGTCGTTCTATACTATAAAATGTTTGTTTCTATGTGTTTGTGTGTGTGTATATGTATTAAATGTAGGTTCCTTTTTTTGTTGTTGTTGTTGTTGGTGTAGTAGTATAGTCATCGTCGTCTACGTGAATCTATTGTTATTGTCGGTTGAGGCAGAGGACATTCCGTTCGCAAGCGGTAACCTTTACATGGTCGTTGTATTTGTGAATGGTTTAGTTTTGTATTTGGTATAATTCGTATGTTCGTCAGTCAGTACTTTAGTCTTCTTCTACTTCGATATAAAAAAATATATAAAAAAATAATTTAGTTCAATTTTTTTTTTTTTTTTAAGCTTACATATGAAGCATCCAACGTATCTGAAATTAGTTGAAATTCTTATTTCAAACTAACAAGTCGGGATAGAGAGTTTTAAAACTCGAAACTAACATAAACGCACAAAAAAAAATCAAAACGGTTGAATAAAAAAATTAAAAATAAAATATTAAAAATAAAATATTAAAAAAAAAAATCAGTTGAACAAAAAAAAAAAATTTAAAATACAATAAAATTAAAAAATAAAATCATAAATGAAATTAAAATCTTAAGATTTAACCAGATTTAAGATTTTATTGATTTAAAAAGAAAATTATAAAGAATTGGAAATAAAATTTAACCTTCTGTATTTGTTAACGTAACATTTAAAAAATACAATAAAAATTAAAAAATAAATAACTGAGATCAAATCGTTAAATTTAAATAGTAATTTAATTGTATTGATTTAATAAAAAAATTCTAAAAAGTTTTAAAATTATGAAAAAATAAAAATATATAACCTTACTTTACAAGATTTTCAAGACAAATTATTTGTTTAACTAATTTGTTTTTGGAAAATCAAGTTAATCGAGTTATTTTTAATAAAAACAAAATTAAACTTTAAAACAAAAATTGTAAAAACGAAAAAAAATTATCTGAAATTTAAAGAAAAAAAAATTATAAAAGTAAAAAATAAACAAAAATTTTAAAAAAGTTAAAAAAATAAACAATAACATGTATTTAACATTATTTGTGAGAAGAAAAAAAATTAAATATTAAAAAATTTCTATTTAAATCCAGAAACAAGTTAATAAGGCTGTAATTAGTTAATTAAAAAAAAAAACACATCGAAAAAAAAAAATAAATATTAAATACATATTTGTTAGAAAAAAATTATCTGAAGTTTCATTTAAATGGCTAATATTAATTTGACACACATCAAGTGTGTGGCAATCAAAGAAGTGCTGAAGATGGAACCGAGGCAACTTATGAAAGCTGATTGATTTTAACATGATAATGTTTTTGGGCTGGTGTCTAATTTTAAAAAAGTTGCAGGACACCACCTCAGTATGACTATATAAGCTAACAATTAACGAAAAAGAAAACAAGAATTACTATTTTCATTTTCTTAAAACCAAAAGTTTTAATAACTTGGGTTTGTAACTTGGATAATAATTCACCTCGTGGTGAATAAAACCGTTATTCACCAGCTGGTGAATAAAAAGTAACATAATTATTTTTCAACAAGAAAACATTATTTTTTCATAAATTTTTTTTTTTCATCATAGTTTTTTTTCATCATTTTTTTTATTACCTGGTAATGTGTTATACAATCACCACCCATTACCAAAGTTTTGCTGGGTATGGTCTCTTGAACTACAAAAAAAAATATAATTTTTTTATTGAAAAGATTTTTTTTTCGTTAAATTTTTTTTTTGTAATTTGTGAGTTTTTTGATAATTTTGTATGTAATTTCCGATTGATTTGGTGGCAACACTGATGTTAATACATTTGTAAACAAGTACACTCAAAAAAATAAAACTGTAAAGTTAACAAATTTTTTTTGTTAACTCAAGTTTACTGGCTTTTTAGCAAATTTTTAGTTAAAATCAGCATTTTAACTACTTTTTTTAGTTAAGTTCAATTTACGAAAATACTAGTTTTGAACAAATTTTGAATTAATTTTTTTTGTTGACTTCAAAACTGAGTTTACGAATTTTTACTAATTAATTTGCTGATTTTTCGTAACAAATTTGTTAAGTGAAATTTCTTGTGTAGCCTCCTACGCAAATCTCATAAGTTCTACTTAAGCTGATGAAAAAACAGAAAAAATAAACTTAAAATTTTTTACAAAATATTTTGTAAATTTTAATTTACGAAAATTAACAAAAAGTTTAGCTGAATTCAACTAATTTTTTTGTTAATATATGTACATAAAAACGTTACGAAATTTCAGCTAAATTTTTAGTTAAAGTTACGGTTTTTTTGCTACATTCATTCTACGAAAAGTTAGCTAAATATATTTAGTTAAATTAACTAAAAATTTAGTAGGCCCAAAATCAGGTGCTTTTTTAGTTAAATTTAACTAAATTTTTTGCTAACTTTACAGTTTTTTTTTTTTTTGAGTGTAAGAAAAGTTAAATTCGGCCTTGCCGAATGTGTTGATACCCTCCACAATTTAAAAAAAGATAATTACCAAAAAACTTTTTTTAAAAGAAAATTACTTTTGAGAAAAAAAAAATTTTTTGAAAAAAATTTCCGCGAAAAAAAATTTTGTTAAAAAAAAATCCGCAATTTTTTTCTTTTTTGTCAAAAAATATGTTCGTACTTGTTTAAATAACTTTTGAATCGCTGAACCAAACTATATAGATATCGCTCAAATGCAATACCAAACTAACCACAAATATATTAAGTTTCAGTCATCTCCGTGTATTATTTTGGCCGTGATCACCATTTCCACAGACAGGCAGGCGGACATCGATCACTGATCAATTATATATGTACTTTATGGGGTCCCAGATCGACATTTCGATGAGTTACAAACGGAATGACAAACTTATATGTATATACCTCTATTACTAAGTGGAGGGTATAAAAAATATGTTGGTAACATATAGACGAGATAATTTTTTTAATAAAAAATAAAAAAATGTTTGGTTCAATGGCCATATATTAAGAACGCAAAAGTCGGGTGCATATGAAAGCTTATAATATCTAGATTACGAATTTTTTATGCCCGTCGTGCCCTGTAGAACAACATTTTTTGATTTTCAACTTTTCTCGAACATATTATTTTTTAACCCAGCAAAATTTTGCAAAGAACCGATTGTGGAACAACTTATACTTCCCTATAACCTGTTCTAACTCTTGTTCAACACCGATTCTATTTATATAGGAACTGTCCCAAAAGCAGCAGGTGTTTGTAAGCAAAATTAGAACACTCAAAAAATTATGTCATTAACTGTTTGTAGTTTATTTAAAAAGTTTTCCGTTTAGTCGTTTTTAAAAGAAAAAACATTTGTTTGATGTTCAGTTTTTATTAATGACTACATCAGTCCTTTGTTTCAAAAATAACACACTAAAAAATAAAGACTTTCACTAACATTTAATTTATAAAGTCATTTATTTTTGTTCTGTAAGTAAAAACTACTGATTATTCTTTAAATTTTTAATGATTTGTGTAAGTAATTTTTTTTTTAATTGTTGGTATTTTTTAATGATATATCATTAGTTTTTACCTACACAAGTCAGTTATTTGTTTGTAGAAAAAAAATTCAAAAAATTATTTATAGAAATATAAAAACATATTTGTAACAAGTGGCTTTGGCACGATGGGTAGAGTGTCTGGCCAGAATGTAGTTGATTGCGGGATCGATTCCCCAAAATTTTATTAAAAAATTTTAAAAAAATATTTCAATAGAAAATTGTATAAAATAACCTACGAAATCATTAATTTTTAATGTTTTGGTAGGTTATTTTTTTGGAATTTGTTGGTAAAAATAACAGAACTATCATTAATTTTTAATGTTTTCGTAGGTTATTTTTTTCGAATTTGTTGGTAAAAAAGAATGAAAAAACCGTAATTTTTTAATGTTTAGTGTTATTTATTTTAGAAAATTTTGCCAACAGTAAAAAATAAATGTTGATGTTTTTAAAACAAATGAATAATTACTGGGATGGTTTTCAATTGTTTATTCACTGTTTTTAAGTGTGTTTTTCTTTTGTTTGTGCCTACAAAATATTTTGAGTGAACATAATTTTGTTCTTCGGAATCGGTTCTAGAAGTCAAATTTGGAACAGAAATGGGAATTAAAGAAATATTTTGAATTACATTTATTTATTAAACAAAGATAAATAGAATCATATATGACTTGAAGTATTACACTCAAATAATTATGTTAGTAAAATCAACTGAAAATGTCAGTTAAAATAACTACTTTGTAAGTTGTTTTGGGGTCAACTACTCTTTCAGTTAAATCAACTAACAATGTTAGTTATTTTAACTGACAAAAAAACAACTGACTTATGTAGTAAAAACTACTTACTTTTGTAGTCAAAACAACTAAAATGTAGTTAACGTAAAATAATCAATAAATATTTTTTTTTTTTAATTTTTCAGACACAAAATTGAAGACCAAATTTTTTCAAAGTTTTTTTTTTTTGTTTTAAAAAAAAAAAAGTTGTGAAAAATAACAAAATTTATTTTTATTTTTTGGAAAAAACTTTGAAAATTTTTCAGAGATAAAAAAAATAAAATTAACTACTTTAAATAACTGTTACTACATCACAGTACTTTTTTGTTAGTTGTTTAAAAAAATTATTTAAAATAACTAACAGAAATAGTTGTTTGATATTTTTCACACAAAAACAACTGACTTTGTAGTTAAAAACAACTAACTACTGCAAAATATACAAAGAACTAACATGTAGTAACTTACATAATTTTCTGAGTGTAACATTATTTAACGCGCATATATCCTTTTGCGACTCCAAAATTGCATTTTGTTTGAAATGAATAGACTTGTTTACATAATAAAATAGAAATAATTGGTTAATATGTGAAATAAACGTTAATAAAATATTATCTTTGCATTTAGGAAATTTTTTATACATTAAAAAAAATAATTTAAAATAAATTTGCAAAAAATATTTGCACTACTCACATATATTTTTTCATGTTTCAAATACATATTTGGTGATCCCCTTTCAACCCTGAATATAACTTTAGCGGTTGAGTATGCGATTTTGGATTTCTGCGATATGCGAAAAATATTTGCACTTCTTAAATATATTTTTTAACGATTTTGATATAAATTATTGATCCCCTTTTCAAAGACTTTCATATTTTAAATAAAAACTTTACTGTTAAGTATGCAAATTTGTCTTTTTTTCGCGATTTGCTAGAAATATTTGAACTACGCAAATATATTTTTTACGTTTCTAAAATCTATAAGTGATCCTCTTTTCAACCATGTTCAAAACTTATATAAAAACTTAGCGGTTGAGTATGCGAATTCGGTTTTTTGCGACACTCAAAAAATTATGTTAGTAAAATCAACTGAAAATGTCAGTTAAAATAACTACTTTGTAAGTTGTTTTGGGGTCAACTACTTTTTCAGTTAAATCAACTAACAATGTTAGTTAGTTTAACTGACAAAAAACAACTGACTTATATAGTAAAAACTACTTACATTTGTAGTTAAAACAACTAAAATGTAGTAAAAATAAAATAATCAATATATAAATTTTTTTTTCAATAAATTTTTCCGAAAAAAAATTGAAGACCAAATTTTTTCCAAGTTTTTTTTTTTTTTTTAAAAAAGTTGTGAAAAATAAAAAAAACGATTTTTTTTTTTATTTTTTGGAAAAAAACTTTGAAAATTTTTCAGAGATTAATAAAATAAAATTAACTACTTTAAATAACTGTTACTTCATCACAGTACTTTTTTGTTAGTTGTTCAAAAAAACGACTTAAAATAACTAACAGAAATAGTTGTTTGATATTTTTCATACAGAAACAACTGACTTTGTAGTTGAAAACAACTGACTACTATAAAATATACAAATAACTAACATGTAGTAACTTACATAATTTTCTGAGTGGATTTGCGAAAAAACTTTGCAATACGCAAATATATTTTCTCACGTTTCTGATATCTGTATGTGATCTTCTTTTCAACCATGTACAGAACTTATTTAAAAACTTAGCGGTTAAGCATTCGATCTTAGTTTTTGCCAATTTGCGAAATATATTTGCACTACCCAAATATCTCTTTTTTAACGTTTCTGGTATCTAGAAGTAATCCTCTTTTCAACCATGCGCATAACTTGTATAAAAACTTAGCGGTTTAGTTGATGCCGCTAAATGTACTAGGCCCACCCCACTGTGCAGCGCTTTTTTTGTTCACGCATTTGAAGTTGGTGATTTGAAAGCATTTAAGGTTTTTGTATACTAAATATGTCCTACAAAATATGGTGTCATCAGTTTTTGCCCAACAGCTTAATGAGAGTTGATGCTATCGCTATTTAGTATAAGGGGATTTTCGTGTCAACTGACACAACTTTTGAAACCGATGTCTTCCGATCGGGATGAAATTTGCACCAAGGTTAGTCCTATTGGATAGTAGTTCAGACACAATTTTTCAACGACATCGGTCAAGCACTCTCTGAGTTAGGGGGGGTCGAAATTTTATATTTTGACCAAAGAGGTGTTTATTCTCATCCATGTAACTTCTTACCTATTGTTTTTAGCAAAATGTGTCCCGAATAGTATAGATAGCTATTTCTTCAGTCTTTTGAAAAAAAATCAGGGTTGGCAACCGATACCCACCTAGAATAACGGTATTTGGCTATTGTACCGCAACCAATAAAGTTATGGACATTTTCAAAAGCGATTATGAAAGCAGGTGAAATTTCTAGTATTTTAAATGTGTCACTTCGTGTTTCTACCGGTTCGTTTTCGAAATATAGGTCAATACCTTTATAAAACCGTTTGAAACGGTATTATAACGGTATTGGCCTATTTAACTAAAACGAATCGGTAGAAACACGAAGTGACACATTTAAAATACTAGAAATTTCATCAGCTTTCATAATCGCTTTTGAAAATATCCATATCTTTATTGGTTGCGGTACAATAGCCAAATACCGTTATTCTAGGTGGGTATCGGTTGCCAACCCTGAAAAAAATTATAAAAAATTTAAAAAATAATTTTTTGATTTTTTTTTTTTTAAATCCAAAACTTTTTTGACTTTTTCCTCAAATTGGGCCCTTTTTTTGACTCAAAAAAAAGCTTAGGTCATTTCCTTTAAGAGCTATGGGATCGCTTCGTGGGATGCGATCTATAAAAAAATTTTTTTTAATATTGGAAAACAGAAAACTGTTCTTAAATTTGCACTATTAGGCGTGGGAAAGCTAACCAGTTTTCGATTTTCATTCGCGATACCCTCTAATTTTTATAGGTTCGAAAAAAAAAAGCATGAGACAAAAAATAAGGGTGGTGGGGTGGTGCCATATGGCCCCTCATCGGGGTCAAAGTTGGGCGTAAAGAGGTAAGAAACCTCAAAATGCCCCACAACTGCCCTAGAAACGCCCCTGGAGGGGTGCAATGTGAGACCGACCTCCAATAATTTTCTGCCCCCAACATTTTTCTTGAACATACCTAACCCTTATTTCCACTTCCTAAGGGGGCTCCCATACAAAACATTTTTAAAAAAATTTGTTCCTACCATTCTAACTTACCCTAAAGTGCCCCTAGTGGAGCCAAATGTATGACCGACCTCCATTATTTTATTAATTCCAACATTTTTTGCAAACATACCAACAATGTATCTTTAACCCTTAAGGTGGTTCCCATACATTTTTTTATTTTTTATAAATTTGTTTTATTAACCCAGCTCCTACCGCCCCAACCGTGCCTCCTAGTGAGGCAAAAATTACGACCAATCCCCATTATTTTTTAGTTACCAACATTTTGTCCGAACATAATAATACCCTATCTCCACTCCCTAAGGGGCTCCCATACATTATAAAAACATGTATTATTAAAAACTAATAAAAAAAAAAATGTATGGGGACCCCCTTAAAAGTTTAAAATAAAGGGTAGGTATATTCTGAGAAAATGTTGGAGTTGAAAAAATATTGGGGGTCGGTCATACATTTTACTTCTCTAGGGGCACCCTCTGGACAGTTAGAGCGGTAGGAGAAAATTTTATAAAAATGTCATTTTGTATGGGAGCCCCCTTAAGAAGTGGAAATAGAGGTTAGTTATATTCAAGAAAAATGTTGGGGGCAAAAAATGAATGGAGGTTGGTCTCATATTGTACCCCTCCATGGGCAGTTCTAGGGCAGTAGTGGGGATTTTTGTGGATTTTAACCTCTTTACGCCCAATTTTGACCCCGTTGAGGAGCCATATGGCCCCACCCCACCGCCCTTATTTTTTGGCTCATGCTTTCTTTTTCGAACCTATCAAAATTAGAGTGTGTCCCGGATCGAAATCGAAAACTGGTGAGCTATCCCACGCCTAATAGTGCAAATTGAAGAACCGTTTTTGTGTTCCAAAGTTAAAAAAAAAAAAATTTTCATAAATATCCCACTAAGCGACCCTATAGCTTTTAAAGGAAATCACCTAAGCTTTCTTTTGATTAAAAAAAAAAAAAGGGCCCAATTTAAGGAAAAAGTCAAAAAAGTTTTGGATTTTGAAGAAAAAAAATCAAAAATTTATTTTTTATTTTTTTTATAATTTTTTTTCGAAAGACTGAAGAAATAGCTATCTAAACTATTTGGGACACATTTTGCTAAAACCAATAGGTAAAAAGTTACATGGATGAGAATAAACACCACTTTGGACAAAATGTCAAATTTCGACCCCCTCTAACTCAGAGAGTCCTTGATCGATCTCGTTGAAAAATTGTGTCTGAACTAATATTCAATAGGACTAACCTTGGTGCAAATTTCATCCCGATCGGAAGACATCGGTTTCAAAAGTTGTGTCAGTTGACACGAAAACCCCCATATATATAAGTATTCAACTAATAACATCATATTATCCATGTTACATCAATGGTTGATGAGAATAAACACCACTTTGGACAAAATGTCAAATTTTGACCCCCTCTAACTCAGAGATTCCTTGACCGATCTCGTTGAAAAATTGTGAACTACTATCCAATAGGACTAACCTTGGTGCAAATTTCATCCCGATCGGAAGACATTGGTTTCACAATTTGTGTCAGTTGACACGAAAGCCCCCTAATTTATGTTGGTCATTTTTGCAATACTTAATCGACACGTGTTTCGGAATTTATCAAATTCCATTGTCAAGATTATTTAGCAAAAAATAGAAACGATTTACTACAAAGAAGCAAACGAGTCTAATGGCAAATCGTTTGTGCACAAACTAAAATATTAATGCATATTCGCCTCTTTTCACAATGAGAATTAGAAAGACGAAGAAATTGTACCATAATAAAAAGAAAATAATGACCTCGAGCCAGAATAAACATCCTCAAAATAAATTTGACACCTTTAACCTCCATATAATGGTACTTAAAAGTTGAAATTTGGATTGTTGGATCATCCATTGGAAAAAAACATTCTGTCAGAAGCACATTTTTGAAAGTTTGAATTCTACGATGGTAAAAAGTGTACTTAGGTAGTTTTTCGATCTTCGGAAATAAGAGTTATAATAATTTGATTTTTGGAATGTAGGATCTTCCATCGAAACAAAAGATTCCGAAAAAATTGAATGGAACAGGGATCGACATAAAATTCAATTTTTTATTCGGTTTACTCTAAACAAAAAAAAAAAATTTTCCCTTTTACTTTTTGTGGGAGCATTTTTGAAGAAGAAAATTTTTTTGCTAACATGTATAAATTATCTCATACAAATTTGGTATAATTTTGCTGTATATAATTAAAAAACCTCAAATTTGTAAGGGATAATTTATACACGTTAGCAAAAAATGCAGCTGTAATTAAATTTTGGTTTTATTAAATAAACAAAAAATTACATAAATCACTTTCCAACTATTGATAAATATTTATTTTTGGATTATTACAAAAAAAAATTAACAAACTCGCTATGGTAAGTAAGGTTAAATTCCGAATAACTTCGGAAAAAAAATTATAGAAAAAATTTGACATTTGCTATTTTTACATTCTCAAAGTCATATTCAACAGGCATATGACGGATATAAAGTTACATTGGTATACATTCGTATCCATACATACATATATATTATAACTGTATCATATAAAAGAAGGTCAATATAACCCCGACATTATAGGTGGTGCATGCATACATACATACATACATATATATGCATCAGCAGACGACGGTAATAGTGACGCACTTTCATTTTCATTCATTATAAAATTTTATCTTGGATTTAACGCTGTTGTGTTCCAATTTTATTTTTCTCAATGAAACACTAACATCATTTATATACATAGTATGTATTTGAAAGATTTTAGTTTATTTTAAGGACTTTCATGTTTTTCCTTAATAAAAGTTTTCTTTTAATAATTCAGGGGGAACAAATATAAAATATGTAAAATAATTATTTTAGAAGAAGATGTATGAATTATTTTAGAAAATTGGTCCAGAATTTTAGAATATGAGTTCCTTCTTTGATCATAGAGCCTCTAACTTCATTTCTGAGGTTTCATTAATCAGCAAGATTTAAGATAGGCAGATGATTGGTCTACCACATCCAATTCTGGATCTGTTGCTGCCAGATAAAGCCACCAGGCTAGCGCAGTTTTTTGGTTTTGGTACGCGGTACCTATTTTTTATTTCGATACTACCTTTTACCGGCATTTCCATATCCACCACCTGGGATCCGTATGATAGGAGACCAACAACTCCCACATAACTTTTAAGAATAATATCAATAAAATTCAATTGTTTTTTTTTTTTTTAATCTAGCATTTTATACACATTTTTTTTTTTCAAATATCTGATTTTAATCTGGCACACTTTGGGTGTAACAAACCGAAGAGTGCTGACGAAGAAAGCCTGTGTTGCAGAGCTTCGAAGGATTTCATTCCTTAATTCGATTTGGCATTCTGAATGAAAATTTAGTGATTGTATTCCCCAATCACATTTTAGCGAATTGAATGAATTCACTTTAGACTCATTCGATTTATAAATATCGAATGCATTCGATTTATTTTTCATTCGACTTTCGAAAATCGAATGCATTCGATTTCTTTACATCCGACTTTTAAAAATCGAATGCATTTAAATTGCGAATGCAATCGATTTTCTTTTCATTCAATTTGAAAAATAGAATGGCTTATTCATTCATTGTATAAAAAACTTAAAAAAACTAACCAAGATAGAGCAAAGCGGGGCCAATTTTTTGTCCATAGTATCGCCAACACTCTTCACACTTTTTGCCGTGTAGGCAGTTAATACACTAAGAAAATTATGTCATTAACTGTTTGTAGGTTATTTTAAAAAGTAATCAGTAAAGTTATTTTAAAAGAAAAATCACTTATTTTATAAAGGATTTAATTTTTTTACTATTTCTGTAGTTTAAAAAATATAATTTACTGTCTTAAAAACGAATTTTCTGTTACATTTATTTTCGGCAGTAAAAAATTTCTTCTATAGTTTTACTGTTTTTTAATACAAAATAAGTGAATATTCAGTAGTTTTTTAATGTCTTGGTTAGTCATTAAATTAACATTTAAAATTGACTGTAATGTGTTTTTATTTTAAATGAAAAAACAGTGGAATGGTTTTTAAATAAAATTTCATTTGTTTTAAGTGAATATTCACTGGAATTTACCTACATAATTTTTTGAGTGTATGTGCATTTTTTAAATTTTCGGGAACACCAATTTTTTTGGATTCAAAATTAGAGCCCATTAGGATCATCGTATGTAAAGAGATTCGGCGATACTATGGACCAAAATTTGGCTTCGTTTTGGTCTATCTATTTAAAAAATCGATTGCATTCGCAATGGAATGATAAAAAATCGGCTGCATTCGATTTTTCTAAATCGAATGAACAAGAAATCGAATGCATTCATTTTTTTCCATTCAATCGAATGAATTCTGAGGACTGCATTCAATGTTGATTTATGAAATCGAATGCATTCACTGAATATGATAATGGAATGGATTTTTTTGAGAATTCATTCAAATAATTTTATTACAGATTTCTCATTGCACAACAACAATCATTATTTCTTCATTTTATTTCATGTGATTCTAGTTTAGCACAAATTTCTGATGGGTTTTAGTCCACTTACGCAATTTTTGTTGCACAAACAAGTAAAAATAATATTTTGTTTCGACTTTTTATTTTTAAGTGGCTTAAAATGGTACTAAAAGAAGAAGAAGAAGAATAAGTAATATCCGCGTTAATATAAAAATTTAAAATTCAAAATTGCCTTAGAATTAACTTAGATTTTTTTTCTTAAAATGCACTGGTGGACCAAAAGTATTCCATGAACAATTTTTAAATATTTTTCTCTTAATGTACTAAACATTCCGCGAATTTTGACACCAAAATCCGTCAACACAAAAAAAAAATTCTTAAAATACACTACGATTGCGAAGTTTAACCGGTTGTAGGGAGGTAAAGACGGACTCCAATTTGTTTGGGGTTATATTTCCCATTATCAGCTCAGTAATACTCATATTTTTTTAGCTATTACCAAGCGAAATTCCAAAAATAGGCCATTTCCGGGACAGGCTAATGTATATTATTTATCCATGATCGATTCTAAAACATTCTCTGAATGTCCGTCCGTCTGTCTGTAGAAACCATGATGTAGTACAAACCAAAAGAGCTAGACTGCTGAAGTTGAGCTGGTAAATCTTAAATGTTGGTCCTCTTCAATCAAGGTCTTTGGTCAGGATACAAGGAGGGCTTTCCTTGTGAGTAATTGTTATAAGAACAGTGTCTTAAGTGTTTTAATTTAATTTATCCTAGTGTATTTTTTTATTAATGTTTTATGACATCTACTTTGAGTGGACATTTTGCATAACTTGTAGAAAAACTAATATGACATTCATACTACACCATTTCCAATTGTATTTCAGAAATTATCAATTGTATTTCAGAAATTATAAATTGTATTTCAGAAGTTATCAATTGTATTTCCAAACTTATTAATTGTATTTCAGAAGTTATCAATTTTATTTCAGAGCTTATCAAATGTATTTCAGAAATGATCAATTGTATTTCAGAAGTTATCAATTTTATTTCCAAACTTATTAATTGTATTTCAGAAGTTATCAATTTTATTTCAGAACTTATCAAATGTATTTCAGAAATTATCAATTGTTTTTCCGAATTATCAATTGTATTTCAGAAATTATCAATTGTATTTCAGAATTTATCAATTGTATTTCAGAAATTATCAATTGTATTTCAGAAATTTTTAATTTGTTTTTTAGGAAATATCAATTGTATTTTAGAAGTTATTAATTGTATTTCAGAAATAATCAATTGTATTTCAAAAATTATCACTTGTATTTCAGAAATTATCAATTGTATTTCAGAAACTAACCTTTGTAAAACAATTGAAAATTTCTGAAAAACAATTGAAAATTTCTGAAATACAATTGATAAATTCTATAATAAAATTGATAATTTCTGAAATACAATTGATAAATTCTGAAATACAATTGATAACTTCTGAAATACATTTGATAATTTCTGAAATACAATTGATAAATTCTGAAATACAATTAATAACTTCTGAAATACAATTGATATTTCCTAAAATAAAAATTAAAAACTTCTGAAACACAAAAGATAATTTCTAAAATACAATTGATAATTTCTGAAATACTATTGGAAATGGTGCAGTATTTAATTCATTGCAAATTATTGCCTCTTAGAACATTATTATCGAAAATAAGATTAATTTTTTTTTAATCAGCGTGGTCAAATATGGAAAATATTAAAATTTTTAAGGCAAGTTTCTTATTTACACTATCCGTTTTAAATTTTTAATAAATTACATATTTTTTTTGAAGATCTAACATCTCTTCCACCATTCCCCTACTTTTTAAAAATTTAATATCTTTTCGAATTTTAAGATTTTTTAATTAATTTCTTGTAATAATAATTACACTGTGCTACAAAAAACACAAAATCGAATATACTTTTAAAATTATGTAGTTAAGGTTGTAGGCCTCGTTGAAAAGATCACAAAAATGCCCATCAAACTTGCCAGACACCCTCAAATTTTAAAGTTATTGTCAAAAAACTTTTTTTGGGACTTTTCTCACTAAACCACGTATAACTTAAACATTTTTCGACCGATTTTTAATTTTTCAACTGTTTTGGATAGAAAAAGAATAGGACTTTTCATGTGTGTAAATTGGTCTACACATATAAGAAAGATATGTATTGATTTTTTCAACAATATCTAATTTTTAGTTATTTTTTTTAAATTTTTTGAGTTTATCGGTTTTTTTCTGCTATAGTTTGTTCAACAACATTTATATTAATAAACGTATTCCTAAAGCAAATTTAGTTTTGAATACGATGAGTTTTATGCCAAAAAAATCGGATAACAATTGACAGAGTTGTGATAATTTTTCTAAAAAAGAAAATTAAGATTTTGTATGAAAATGCAGTGCGGATAACCCAGGCAAAAAAAATAAAAAAATTAACGAACATACTGAGAGGTCGCGTATCATTATTTTAAAGGTTTTTTGCCTCCTGAATTCGAATTTGACCTTGAAATTGCGCTATCTTTTTAAGTTTTTTATATATCAATTTATGCTAAATATCTCAAAAACCTGACGCGATAGAGCAATTTAAAGATAAGATTCGGATTCAGCGCGCCAAAAACCTTTAAAAATAATGTACATTACCTCTTATGATAAATTATTTTTTTTTTCCTGGGTTATCTGAAGGGTGATTTCCTGCAAAATCTTAATTTTCTTTTTTAGAAAAATCATCACAACTCTGTCAATTCTTATCTGATTTCAGGGTAAAGCTCATCGTATTTAGAATTAAATTTTCTTTAAAAATACGTTTATAAATATAAGGGTTGTTAAACGAACTATAGCAGAAAAAAATCGATATACTAGAAAAATTTTCAAAAAATAACAAAAAAATTAGATATTATAGAAAAAATCAATAGATATCTTTCTTATATGTGAAGACCAATTCACACACATGGAAAGCCCTATCCTTCTTCTCTCCAAAACAGTTAAACAATTAAAAATCGGTTGAAAATTTTTTGAATTACTCTAGGATTAGTGAGCAAAGTCCCAAAAAATCGTTTTTTGACAATAACTCTAAAATTTGAGGGTGTCTGGCAAGTTTAATGGGCATTTTTGTGATCTACTCGACAAAACCAACAACCTATACCATGTCACATCAGAAGTATTTTTTCACTGTAGCGCAGTGTAATTATTGAAGAAAGTGTTACCGTTGAGAATATTGAAAAAGTCGCAGAAAAAGTTGTTTTTTACCAAAAAAAGTCGCACAAAAAAGTCGTTTTACCAAAAAAAGTCGCTTATTTTTTTAAAGGGTTGAAGATTTTTTTTATAAAAAATTTGTTTTTGTATTAGGGAGTGAAGATAGGGCTTAGGTACACAGAAAGAATTGAAAACGAAAGTCAATCAACAAAAACGCGGATTCAATTAATTTTTTAATTGAAACTCCTCCGATAAAGAAAATTGTTATATCAATCATCAAATTGTAGGTGATTAATTGATTTTTATTTCAATTAATCATTTTTTCGATTTTGATCAAAAATTTGATTGATTTTTTATTTAAAGTCAATTAAAATAATGATTGATTTAACAAATGAATTTCACGCTTATGGAAAAATTATGAAGAAATTCATATTTTTTGCTTTCCAATATGTTGCCGACTCTAAAAAAAAGTAAAACCGTAGTATAAATAATATTTTTGCATTAATGTATTCAAATAAATTGAAGCGACAAAAAATCTGGTATGTTGAAAATTTGTAATTTGATAGTTAAAGAAAATAACAAAAATGTTGATCAAAACAATAATTGACAAATTTAAATTTTGTTGATCAATAGATTTAATTGAAATTTTTTAGCCAATAATTTTTTGTGTGTATGTTTGGAAAAAATTTTAGGGTAAAAAATCTCAAAATTTAACTCTGTTTTGGCGTCTCCGGGGCAGTTGTGGGGCTCGATCCCCATTAGTTTTTCCTCCCTAACGTTTTTTCCAAACATACCTAAGCCTTAACTGTCCCAAGGGTGACTCTTGAGGAGTCAAATGTATGACAGAAGCCCAATTGTTTTTTAACCACAACCCTCATTCATTTTTACCCACCAACATTTTTTCTGACCATACCACAACCTATCTCCATTTCGTAAGTGTGTTTCCATGCAATATTTTACTATAATATAGGATATATCTAAAGGAATGGGCTATATCTTATGAAATGGGCAATATCTTTTGGAATGGACGATACATATTTTTATCGTTATTCCGTTTTTTGTTTTCATTTGACTATTAACATTGTAAATAATTTAAAATTCTAAAAATCGAATATTTGGTAAAATTAATTATAATTTGTGTAATTTCTCAGGATATGGTTTAAAAAGGAAAAATATATTTCACTTAAAAAAAAGGGGGGAAAAGTCGCACAAAGTTGGAAAAATTAGACAAGTTTAAAAAAGTCGCACAAATAGTCTCAGGGGTCAAAAAGGTTGCAAATTGCAACTAAAGTCGCACAACGGTAACACTGATTGAAGATCACATTATAAATTTATTCGGTAATGGACACAGAGCGTATAATTAACAACCCGAGTAAAAAGGAATTTATATAAATGTATATTATTTTATATGTTTTCATAAAACCATATAAAACTATATGAGTCAAAGTATAAAATTATATCTCACTTTGAAATTTTCCAATTTTTTTAAATGATGTCATATAAAATCATATCTAATTATATTGTTTATAATATATTAATATAAATGGTAGATGTAATTATACGTTGCACATAAAACTTAATCCGATTTCATACATTATTATACGTGACTTTATATCTAATTATGTATAGGACTTTACTAAACAAAAAATCCAGTATCAATTTATGTATAATTATATATGACTAATATAATACCACTTAAAACTATATATGGTTCCATACTAAAAAAATTTCCAACAAAAATAATAGATATAATTATATGTGTCTTAAACGATAACATATCTGTGTTTGTATGGTACTATATATACGCAAATTTCGTCTAAACTCAATATATATTTATAAATGGTCGCATATGTAATGGAATATATATTTTGATATAATCATGTATAAAAAAAATATTTTTTTGACCAAACAACTAGCCATATATAATTATATATGCCAGTATTTCAAAATTTATTTTTGTGTGTCAACATATATGGTTATACAAAACTTTTTATTGGATCATATAAGATTACATATGATTTTTGGGAACCCGAGTTCGATTCCCGGCCCAGTCGAGAAAAAAAATGTTTTTTTTTAATTTTTTTTAAATAGAAAACACTTTTTTATTGCATTTAATTTTTTTAGAACTAAAAAATTTTAATTTTTGGAATTTTTGCAATCATTTTTAAAAAATTATTTTTCTTTTATATAGTTATATATAACTATATTTAATTTTTTATAAAATTATCTATCATTTTTGGGAACCCGAGTTCGATTCCAGGAAAAAATATATTTTTTTTATTTTTTTTTTTAAATAGAAAACACTTTTTTATTGCATTTCTTTTTTTAGAACTTAAAAAATTTTACTTTTTGAATTTTTGCAATCATTTTTAAACATTTATATTGCATTAATATAGTTAATAATAGCTTTATTTGGTTTAAATTATCAAATTATCAATAATTTTTGGAACCCGATCTCAAATCTAATTCTGATTTCCTGATTCCATAAAAAATGTCAAACTTATAAGCCAGTCTTATTTCACTTTGGAAGCCTATGACTTGGAAATAAGGCATATCGCTACATTAAAATTATGGTTTAAGCTTACCATGGAAGCCCCTAATAGCGCTGTACGTCATTCCAATTTTTTTTTTTTGCAAATTTTATCAAAAATTTTCTAAGTCTTTTTGAAAATTGTTTACAAGTGAATAACATACTTAATTGGATGTAATCATATATTACTATATGTTAGATCAATTTGATATAATTAGATACGATCAATTTATTTAAAACTAAGTCTTTTAAAGTTGTTATTTGCTAACAACGTCCGCTGGCCTAGAGGGTAGAGATTGCGATTACAAAACGGAAGACTTGTGGTTCTAATCTCCGTCCGTTCGAAGTTTTTTTTTTTTTTTATTTATTTTCAGTTTGACATTATTATATCTAAAAATAAATCTAAAAATAGAAACATTATTTGGATAAAAATGTATCCAATAATTTTTTTATAAAATAAAGATATCAGATATTATAAGATAACTTTGGAGCGGCCAAATTTCGGATGAAATTACATTATATAATATCCAATTTAATATAAAATCATGATATTGGATATTTTAAGATAACTTTGGCGCGGCCAATTTCCGGATGAAATTACATCATATCATATCATATTTAATACAAAATCATAATAATAGATAATTTGGGATAACTTTGGCGCGGCCAATTTCCGGATGAAATCACATACAATCAAATATTAAACTGTAACTTCATATATTATAAGATGTTATGAGATAACTTTGGCGCGGCCAATTTTCGGATGAAATTTAGCAAAATCAGATCCAATAAATTATATATAATTTTATAAGATAACATGTTTTACCATACAATTTTTTTTTACTCGGGAAATAAATTTTACTTTACAATAAGTATACGTATAGGTGAATTTTATCATCAAACTAGATAAGTGCCCCGGTAGACCTGTGTTTAGAGTGCTAAACACTAAAAATGACAACAAAATTTTTTTAACCAATTTCTTTAAAAAAAAATTCATAAATTTTCACACAATTTAGTCAAATTTTATAAAAAGTTACAAAATTATTGAAAATTTTTGGAAAAAACTTAAGTTCGTATACTGCTAAATAGTTTATTTCCTAATTCATGCAAGAAATTCTTACCGCCAAAGAAATGTTCACCTTATTTTTGAAAAAAATGTTTTAAGACACTGCTTAAAAAATTCAGTTTTAGGACGGATTTGAGGAAGGGTTTCCTCAGTTTTAGTAAATTTTTCATTGCTAGAGGAAAATGTTTTTTTTTTAAAAGCTTAAAATGGCGATATCTAGAAAGCTAAGCCAGATAGAGAAAAATGGTGTATGTCGATGATATCTAATCTGTTTATGTCTTTTTAAATGAAATGGCTGAAATCGAGATCTATTTATATCTCGCATTTGGTCAATATTAGCACAAAGTTGGCATTAAATTATATCTGATAAGACACAAATATATACAATTAGATGCAATCATATACATATTATCCCATAAAAGCAGATCTGATAAGATCTAATTATTTTTTACACTGATATACCCATTAAAATTAATTTTTGGAATTTAAACCTAAAAATAAAAACCTTTAAATAATAAAAATGTTTTTGCAAAAATTCAATATTCTCTACCACTCAAAGTACAAACATATTTGTAATGATTACAGCAATACCCATATACAATCCGCTCATATCTGTGTGTTTGTAAATACATACATACGTAGCTGCATATACGATTTCGATGCCATACAAGTGATTTTTATTTTTTATTGCTTCTATGTCTTTAAGACTTCTGTTATTTAATTTAAAAATAATAACGCCTTTAAATAGGCTTCACTGAAAACAACAAAAAAACAAACAGCCAAAGTGCATTTGAACAGTGGGGTTGCATTTGAAACAAACAAATTTTCAAACCTACAACAATTTTCCTATGGAAATGGAATTGGAAAGGCGACAAAGAACTTGTATTGTTAAAATAAACCACTGTTTGACAACGTAATGCTATGATGGTAATTACGATTATGTTACATATGTGGAGAGAGGGATTAAATGAAATGTTTTTTTTTTTCAGGGGGCCCTAGGGGTTTAACATTTTTTAACTGTAACCTTTTTGGTTTAACTTCAATAAGTAAACGAATAAGGCCTCGAGCTTGATCCGGTTACTTATTCAAGTTAAACCAAACAGATCGACAAAATATATAAAATATAAAAAAAAAACAAGTAAGAAAGCTATATTCGGCTGTGCCGAATCTTTAAATACCCTCCACCAATGCACACTGGGCCGAGATGGTAGTTTTTTTGGCCAAAACTAAAAAAACAAAATTATTAAATTAAAAAAAGCGAATGCACTATTGTATTAAGTATGACTTGCTGCACCTAGTCTGTAATTTTTGTAAAAATCGGTACACACATTCTCTTGGAATGATCCATCAAAGATAAAATATGTATGTTTAAATCTCCATATACCGTAATCAAAAAAGCTAACAAATTTATACATTACTAGCCGTATGTGGAATAAACTCCCCGCAGACGTCTTCCCAACCAGCTACAATTTGGAAAAATTCAAATTAAACGTCCACAAACACTACTCCCTCTTTCCTTCTCCTCATAACCCATTTTCCTAATACCAACACAATTCATTGCATCAGTAGGGGCATCCCCTAAGTGTTGGCTCAAAGTAAAAAAAAAGAAAATATTCCGGGAGGTGCACTTACATTCCAAATTTCAAGTCTATAGCCTCAGTTGTTTGTAGAAATATAAAATGTGCCAAACAAAGTACCTTTTCCATCCCTTTTACTCTCTTAGAATCAGCATTTTTCAAAAATACAGCCCCATTGGATATACATTTCAGAAGGTGCACCCACATTCCAAATTTCAGGTGTTTATCTTCAGTGGTTTGTGGAAATAAAAAAAGGATCAAAGTACTTTTTTTTACCCCTTTTACCCCCTTAGAATCAACATTTTCAAAATCGCAGCCTTATTGGATCTACATTTCAGGAGGTCTCAAATTTCAAGTGTATTGCTTCAGTGGTTTGTGGAAATAAAAAAAGGACCAAAGTACCTCTTTTACTCCCTTTACCCCCTTAAAATCAACATTTCTAAAAACCCAGCCTTATTGGATCTACATTTCAGGAGGTCCACCTACTTTCGAAATTTCAAGAGTATTGCTTCAGTGGTTTGTAGAAATATAAAAAGTACCAAAATACCTTTTTTTACCCCTTTTACCCCCTTAGAATCAACATTTCCAAAATCGCAGCTAAATTGATTGTTTGATATTTGCTAGAAATAGTTTTTTTCTGTTGTTGGATCTTACATTCCTAATTTTAAGTTTTTGTGACCTTTATTAAAGCATGGGATGCTACATTCCAAATTTCAAGCTTATAAAACCATTATTTAAGTATATATAAAAAGTACCACAATACCTTTTTTACCCGTTTTACCCCCATAGAATCATTATTTCAAAAAACCCAGCCTTAGTGGATCTATATTCCGGGAGATGCAGCTACATTTCAAATTTCCAATCCCTATCTTCATTGGTTTGTGGAACTATAAAAAGTACTAACGTACCTGTTTTTGCACATTTTACCCCCTTAGAATCAACATTTCCAAAACCCAAGCCTTAGTTGACCTATATTCCGGGAGGTGCATCAATATTCCAAATTTCAAGTCTCTAACTTCAGTGGTTTGTGGAAATATAAAAAGTACCAAAATACCTTTTTTACCCCTATTCCCTAGAATCAACCTTTCCAAAAACTCAAGTCCCAATTTGGTTCCCTTTTTTAATTCCATTTGTTTTCCTGTTCCATTCCGATTAGTACCATGTGGCTTTCATTCCGTTCCGAATATGCGTTTACATGCGCAAAAAAACAAAAAATTCTTTGC
Source organism: Pegoplata infirma (assembly GCA_963921195.1). Classification (NCBI taxonomy): domain Eukaryota; kingdom Metazoa; phylum Arthropoda; class Insecta; order Diptera; family Anthomyiidae; genus Pegoplata; species Pegoplata infirma. The sequence goes on along the minus strand of OY992540.1, from coordinate 29,104,541 downwards.
CTTCTTTAGAAATCTGCATTCCAAATTTAAAGTTTCCAGGACTATTATAATAATTACCAAAATAAATTTTTTTACCCCCCTTAGAATCGAAATTTCGAAAAAGAACTTTTTCAAAATTTTTCCCGTTGTTGGATCTAACATTTTAAAATTTTTTTGTACGACCTTAATTTCAAAAAATTTAGAAAGTACCAAAGTAAATTTGTTTACTACTTTTTAACCTTATGAGTCCGAATTTCCAGAAAGTACTTTTTTGGGGAATGTTTTTCCTACATTCAAATTTTCAAATTAATAGGATTTTTTTTTTCAGAAAAAGTAAAAAGTACCAAAATGCTCGCTTTTCACCCCTCTTAGAATCGGTATTTCGAAAAAGTACTTTTTCATAATTTTTTTCATTGTTGGAAACAACAATGCAAATTTTAATTTTTTTGTAGGACTTTAATTTTAAAAAATATAAAAAGTACCAAAGTACAATTTTTTACCCCTTTTTACCCTTTGGAATCCGAATTTCCAGAAAGTACTTTTTTTGGGAATGTTTTTCCGTTAAAGGATCCTACATTCCAATTTTCGAATTATTAGGATTTTTTTTCAGAAAAAATAAAAAGTACCAAAGTACTCTCTTTTTTACCCCCCTTAGAATCGGAATTTCGAAAAAGTACGTTTTCAGAATTTTTTCCGTTGTTGGAACCACCATTGCAAATTTTAATATTTTTGTAGGACCTTAAATTCAAAAAATATAAAAAGTACCAAAGTACCATTTTTTACACTTTTAACCCTTAGGAATCCGAATTTCCAGAAAGTTCTTTTTTTGGGAATGTTTTTCCGTTAGAGGATCCTAAATTTCAAATTTCAAATTAATTGAATTTTTTCAGAAAAAATAAAAACCCGAGTAAAAAAAAATTGTATGGTAAAACATGTTATCTTATAAAATTATATATAATTTATTGGATCTGGTTTTGCTAAATTTCATCCGAAAATTGGCCGCGCCAAAGTTATCTCATAACATCATATAATATATGAAGTTACAGTTTAATATTTTATTGTATGTGATGTCATCCGGAAATTGGCCGCGCCAAAGTTATCCCAAATTATCTATTATCATGATTTTGTATTAAATATGATATGATATGATGTAATTTCATCCGGAAATTGGCCGCGCCAAAGTTATCTTAAAATATCCAATATCATGATTTTATATTAAATTGGATATTATATAATGTAATTTCATCCGAAATTTGGCCGCGCCAAAGTTATCTTATAATATCTGATATCTTGATTTTATAAAAAAAATATTGGATACATTTTTATCCAAAAAATGTTTCTGTTTTTAGATTTATTTTTAGATATAATAATGTCAAACTGAAAAAAAATAAAAAAAAAAAAACTTCGAACGGACGGGGATTAGAACCACAAGTCTTCCGTTTTGTAATCGCAATCTCTACCCTCTAGACCAGCGGACGTTGTTAGCAAATAACAACTTTAAAAGACTTAGTTTTAAATAAATTGATCGTATCTAATTATATCAAATTGATCTAACATATAGTAATATATGATTATATCCAATTAAATATGTTATTCACTTGTACACAATTTTCAAAAAGACTTAAAAAATTTTTGATAAAATTTGCAAAAAAAAAAAATTAATGACGTACAGCGCTATTAGGGGCTTCCATGGTAAGCTTAAACAATAATTGTAATGTAGCGGTATGCCTTATTTCCAAGTCATAGGCTTCCAAAGTGAAATAAGACTTTGGCTTATAAATTTGAAATTTTTCATGGAATCAGGAAATCAGAATTAGATTTGAGATCGGGTTCCAAAAATCATTGATAATTTGATAATTTAAACCAAAAAAATCTATTATTAACTATATAAATGCAATATAAATTTTTAAAAATGATTGCAAAAATTCAAAAAGTAAAATTTTTTAAGTTCTAAAAAAACAAATGCAATAAAAAAGTGTTTTCCATTTAAAAAAAAAAATAAAAAAATATATTTTTTTCTGGAATCGAACTTGAGTTCCCAAAAATGATAGATAATTTTATAATAAATTAAATATAGTTATATATAACTATATAACAGCAATATAATTTTTAAAAATGATTGCAAAAATTCAAAAAAAGAAAAATTTTTAGTTCTAAAAAAATAAATGCAATAAAAAAGTGTTTTCTATTTAAAAAAAATAAAAAAAAAATATATTTTTTTTCTGGAATCGAACTCGGGTTCCCAAAAATTATAGATAATTTTATAATAAATCAAATATAGTTATATATAACTGTATAAAAGAAAAATATTTTTTTTTAAATGATAGCAAAAATTCCAAAAATGAAAATTTTTTAGTTCTAAAAAAATTAAACGCAATAAAAAAGTGTTTTCTATTTAAAAAAAATAAAAAAAAAACTTTTTTTTTCTCGACTGGGCCGGGAATTGAACTCGGGTTCCCAAAAATCATATGTAATCTTATATGATACAATAAAAAGTTTTGTATAACCATATATGTTGACACACAAAAATTAATTTTGAAATACTGCCATATATAATTATATATGGCTAGTTGTTTGGTCAAAAAAATATTTTTTTTATACATGATTATATCAAAATATATATTCCATTACATATGCGACCATTTATAAATATATATTGAGTTTAGACGAAATTTGCGTATATATAGTACCATACAAACACAGATGTGTTATCGTTTAAGACACATATAATTATATCTATTATTTTTGTTGGAAATTTTTTTAGTATGGAACCATATATAGTTTTAAATGGTATTATATTAGTCATATATAATCTATATATATAAAAGAGTTGGGTGAGTGAGTGAGTGACTGACTGACTGACTGACTGACTGACTGACTGACTGACTGACTGACTGACTGACTGACTGACTGATTCATCATCGCCCAGCCCAAACCGCTGAAGCTAGAGACTTGAAATTTGGACTGTAGATTCACCTCCCGGAATATAGATCCACTAAGGCTGGATTTTTGCCAGTGTTGATTCTAAGGGGGTAAAAAGGAAAAAAACTGTACTTTTGGTACTTTTTATATCTCCCGAAATAATGGTCATAGAGACTTGAAATTTGGACTGTATGTTCACCTCCTGGAACATAGATCCACTAAGGTTGGACTTTTGCCAATGTTGATTCTAAGGGGGTAAAAAGGGTAAAAAACTGTACTTTTGGTACTTTTTATATCACATGAAATAATGGTCACAGAGACTTGAAATTTGGACTTTATGTTCACATCCTGGAATATAGATCCAGTAAGGCCGGATTTATGCCAGTGTTGATTCTAAGGGGGTAAAAAGGGTAAAAACTGTACTTTTGGCACTTTTTTATATCTCCTGAAATAATGGTCATAGAGACTTGAAATTTGGACTATATGTTCACCTCACGGAAAAAAGATCCCCTAAAACTGGATTTTTGCCAATGTTGATTCAAAGGGGGTAAAAAGGGTAAAAAACTGTACTTTTGGTACCTTTTATATTTCCTTAAATAATGGTCCTAGAAACTTAAAATTTGGAATGTAGGTTCACCTCCCGGAATATAGATCCACTAAGGCTGAAGTTTTGCCAATGTTGATTCTAAGGGGGTAAAAAGGGTAAAAAACTGTACTTTTGGTACTTTTTATATTTCCTTAAATAATAGTCCTAGAAACTTGAAATTTGGAATGTAGATTCACCTCCCGGAAAATATGTTCACTGGGGATGGGTTTTTGCCAATGTTGATTCTAAAGGGGTAAAATGGGTAAAAAAGTGTATTTGGTACCTTTTATATTTCCTTAAATAATGGTCTTAGAGACTTGAAATGTGGACTGTAAGTTCACCTCACGGATTAAAGGTCCCCTAAGGCTGGATTTTTGCTGATTCAAAGGGGGTAAAAAGGGTAAAAAACTGTACTTTTGGTACCTTTTATATTTCCTTAAATAATGGTCCTAGAAACTTAAAATTTGGAATGTAGATTCACCTCCCGGAATATAGATCCACTAAGGCTGAAGTTTTGCCAATGTTGATTCTATGGGGGTAAAAAGGGTAAAAAACTGTACTTTTGGTACCTTTTATATTTCCTTAAACAATAGTCCTAGAAACTTGAAATTTGCAATGTAGGTTCACCTCCCGAGAAAAAGATCCACTAAGGCTGGGTTTTTGGCCAACGCTGACTACAGGTGTAAAATGGGTAAAAAGTGTACTTTTGGTACTTTTTTTTATTTACTGAAATAATGGTCATACAAACTTGAAATTTGGGATATAGGATCCTTTGCTAAAAAAACAAATGGAAATTGTACTTTTTGAAAATTTTGATTCTAAGGGGGATAAAATCGGTAAAAAGTGTACTTTTTGGTACTTTTTTTTATTTCTTAAAATTATGGTCATAGAAACTTGAAATTTGGAATGTAGGACACTTCGGTGAAAAAAACATTTTGGAAAAAGTACTTTTTGGAAAATGCGTTTCTTAGGGGGAACCTTTTATAAAAAGTACCTTTTGTAAAAAGTACCTTTTATAAAAAGTACCTTTTGTAAAAAGTACCTTTTATAGAAAAAGTACCTTTTGTAAAAAGTACCTTTTATAAAAAGTACCTTTTATAAAAAGTACCTTTTATAAAAAGTACCTTTTATAAAAAGTACCTTTTATAAAAAGTACCTTTTATAAAAAGTACCTTTTATAAAAAGTACCTTTTATAAAAAGTACCTTTTATAAAAAGTACCTTTTATAAAAAGTACCTTTTATAAAAAGTACCTTTTATAAAAAGTACCTTTTATAAAAAGTACCTTTAATGAAAAATACCTTTTTTAAAAAGTACCTTTTATAAAAAGTACCTTATAAATAGCACCTTTTATAAAAAGTACCATTTATAAAAAGTACCTTTTATAAAAAGTACCTTTTATAAAAAGTACCTTTTAGTAAAAGTACCTAAAAAAAGTACCTTTTATAAAAAGTACTTTTTGAAAATTCCTTTTCTCAAGGGGTAAAAATAGTACTAATGGCACTTTTTATATATCCTGAAATAATGATCATAGAAACTTGATATTTGGAATGTAGGATCCTTAAGTGAAAGCAAATTCTGGAAAAAGTAATTTTTGAAATTTTCTTTTCTTAGGGGGTGGAACGGGTAAATATTTAAACTTTAGGTACGTTCTTATTTCCTGAAGTAATTGCCCTAGAATCTTAAAATTGGTAATGTAGGATCATTCGGGGGGGAAAAAAACATTCTGGACAAAATACTTTTGGAAAATTCCGCTTCTTAGTAGGGTAAAATGGCTAAATAAGTGTACTTCCGGTTATTTTGATATTTTCTGACGTAATGGTTCCATAAACTTAACATTTTGGATGTAAAATCCTTCGGTGAAAACCAAAATTTTAGGAAAAGTACTTTTTGGAAATTTCGTTTCTTAACGGGATTAAAAAGTATACTTTTTGTACTTTTAATATTTGCTGAAATAATATTCCTAGATAATTGCTATTTGTAATGTAGGATCCTGGAAAAAGTACTTTTTGGAAATTCCGTTTCTAACGGGGGGCGTAATTTTGGTACTAATTTTTTTTTGTTCATATAATAATGGTCTTAGAAGCTTGAATTTTGGAATGTGGGGTCCTTCGGTAAAAAAAAAAAATAATCTGCTATGCTAAAGTATTTTTAAAAGATTCCGTTTCTAGAGGTATAGAAAAATGTTTTTTATACTTTTTATACTTCTTGAAATAATGATCCTAGGCAGTGAAAAATTGAATGCTGTATTCTTTATTGAAAAAATATTTTGGAAAAAGTACTTTCTGGAAATTCTGTTTCTAAGAGTCGTAAAGGGCATAAAAAAGTGTAAGGTTGGTACTTCTTATATTTCTTGAAATAACGGTTCAGGAAAAAGGGTTTTTAGAAAATTTAATTTTAAGTTGGAAACTCAAAACTTGACGTGCAGAATCCTTCATCCGAATTAACACCCAAGAGATGGACAGGGTAAAAAGGGGTACCTAAATTGGTACAAGTGGTGTAAAATTGTATTTTTATATCTATAAGATAAACACAATAGCACTTTTTATTTCTGTAATGCATATATATATACATATATGGAGAGGAATGAAACTTGCTGGAGATTGAATTGAAAATGAAATGGAGTAGACCGGGGAACGAAATGGAATAGAGCGGGGAACAATATTGAATGATACTTTTTACTAAAATTTTTCGTATTAAAATTTTTTCTATATGTTTTTTTACCCAACATTTTTTTATTCCAATTTCTTTTTTCACTGAAATATTTATTTACTCAAGATCCAAAATCCCGATATAAGGGCTCGAAAATTGTCAAAATCTTTTTCACCGGAACGTCCATGACAACGTACATCCGAAATTATTCGAATTTTATTGTTAAAGTTATTCAATGAAATATTATTTTATGAAAGACTTAAACGTCCACAATTGAATAAAACAAAGACTACATATCGTCGGTGCGCCGACCAGAACACCTATGTGTTTTTTATAAATTGTTCAGGAGAGCAAAAAAACCGTTTTATTTTGCCAATTCGCAACATTTTTTTAAAGTAAATTTTTTTTATTTTTCCTAAACCCATTTAAAAATATTACGCGTTGAAAAACATACAAAATCTTTTTTTAATCTGAAGTGGTACAAGATTTTAACAAAAAACTACACATAGGTGATTTTGTTTCGGACTTTTTACATGTTTATAAAAAATATATAATACACATAGGTGTTTTTGTTCTTAAATTTATTTTAAATAAATTTTTATTTGTTGTTCAAAAGTAAAAATTTTGCAAGTTATATATCCGCATGGACTTGTAGCGAAATATTGATGGTATTCACGTTAGAATTTTTATCCTTGCAATGTGCGAAATGCAACATTTACTACAAAAAACACACGTAAAATTATTTTGGTGTTTTTTTTCATCCCATGTGTTTGTTGTAAAAAGTTTTTCATTTCGTACTTTGCAAGGCTGAAAACTTCTGATGTGAATTTTGTTATCACAACGGAAAAACTTTACCAATGCAGAAAGTGATTATCAGGAAAACCAAAATAATAATAAGTAATAAGTCAAAAAAAGTATTAAATATAATTCTAATGCAAAAAATGGCAAAATGTATCTTCAGTGAAATGAAATGGCGAATCTTTTCGTTGAACATATTAACCCTCTATCTGCCATTTTTAGGGGTAATTTTTGTCCTTTTTTTAAATATCCTCATACAACACCACCTACACCACAAAAACGTACATTAACGGGTTAAAATCTTCTACAAAGATTTTCTGCATCAAATTTTACTAGGGGTTGTCAAAGTCCAAAAGTTCCTGCAAAGTGCAAAATGGTTAAAAAAGTAAAATTGTAAATTATCAAATACTGTTAAACTTTTTTTTTGCAAAAGTCGAGTGAAATAAGTCGAAAAAAAATATAAATCTGCTTTTGAGCTAAATAAAGTTAAGAGATAATTCAGTGAAAATTGATGGCGGTTCTTTTCTTAGAACATGTTAACCCTTTATCCTCATTTTGGTGCTTTTTTTAAATATCATCATAGTCCACTACTAAGGCATACGTATAAAGGGTTAAACAATTTTACAAACATTTTCTGCATCAAATTTTACTAGGGGTTGTCAAAGGCCAAAAGTTCGTGCGATGTAAGCAAAAGGTTTAAAAAAGGAAAATTTTAAATTATCATAATTTGTTAAATTGTGTCTTACCAAGATACTTTACAATTTTACTTTTTTAAGCACTTTTCGCACGAACTTTTGGCCTTTGAGAACCCCTAGTAAAATTTGCTGCAAAACTTTTTTGTAGAACATTTTAACCCTTTTAACGCACGTTTAAGTGAAGTTCTATGAGGGTATTTGGCAAAAGGACCAAGATTACTCCCAAAAATGGAAGATAATATGTTCCAAGAAAAGAACCGCCATCAAATTTCACTGAAGACATCATCATTTAGCTCAGACAAAGATTTATATTTTTTTTTACTTATTTTACACGACTTTGGTGAAAAACAATTTAACAGTTTGTGATAATTTACAATTAAATTTATTTAAGCATTTTGCACTTTTCGCACAAAATTTTGACCTGTGACAACCCCTAGTAAAATTTGATGTAAAATTAATTTTTTTGTAGAACATTTTAATCCTTTAACCGCACGTTTTAATGGCGTTCAACGAGGATATTTAAAAAAAGTACCAAAACGACACGTAAAAATGGTACACACAGGGTTAATGTATGTAAATGTATGTTCTTAGAAACGAACCGCCTTAAAATTTCACTAAGGACATCTTTTGATATTATTTACCTCAGAATTATACTTTATACATTTTTTAGCTTGTTCAAAACGCATTTAAAAAAAATTTGGAAATTATTTTTTTATAAATCGTGTTGCACAGTGTTATGCAATAAAGTTTCGGAATATTACAAAAAAAATGTTCAGAAAACTTTTAAAATATCAATTTATAAAAAAACCAAAGGCAGACGCAATGTTTTTACGTTTAAATCAAAAACAGTTATGTGTACTAATAACACATAAGTGTTTTTGCCGGAGAATTTCTATTATAGGTAACACATAGGAGTTTAAGCTAACTTTGAAACCATTTGAGATAACGGGAAACGCTCTGGGGGATAAATGCATTACCTGATAGGCTTCCTAATGGGCCAATAAAAAAAAAATAAAAAAATTACACATAGGTGTTCTGGTCGGCGCACCGACGATATGAGTAATATTTTGAAATCGGTAGAGTAATCCTGATCCTTCTATTGTCCGGTATTTAACATAACCGGTAACGAAGTTCCGGCGGGCGAGCTAGTTATACATAAATTGATACTGGATTTTTTGTTTAGTAAAGTCCTATACATAATTAGATATAAAGTCACGTATAATAATGTATGAAATCGGATTAAGTTTTATATGCAACGTATGATTACATCTACCATTTATATTAATATATTATGAACAATATAATTAGATATGATTTTATATGACATCATTTAAAAAAATTGGAAAATTTCAAAGTGAGATATAATTTTACACTTTGACTCATATAGTTGTATATGGTTTTATGAAAACATATAAAATAATATACATTTATATAAATTCCTTTTTACTCGGGAGTACCAAAGTACTCGCTTTTTCTCCTTTTTCAACCCTTCGTTTTAACCCCTTAAAATCAACATTTCCAAAAACCCGGCCTTAGCGGATATGTATTCCAGGAGGTGAAACTACAATCCAAATTTCAAGATTCTAGCTTCAGTGGTTTGGGCTGTGGGATGATGCGTGATTAGTATGTCAGTCAGTCAGTCATCAGTCAGTCACGCAACTACTTTATATATATAGATTAAGATGGGACCTTGTTTTTTTTTTTTTTTTGGGATTAATTTATTTGACAAAGGGAAGTACAACATGTAAATGGGTATGAACAGCTCTTTTTCCCTATTTTTTTTTTTTGATGCTTTATTGATATTTTTATGTAAATTTTGAAAAATTGTTCCATTTGATATAGTTTTTCCAAAATGTTCCGCGACATAATCCAAAAGTTAGGATGCCAAAATGTTCGTTGTTTTACTAGCTTTCAGACTGACCTGCCCGCTTTTGCCCGTTTTTTCATCTGCGTATATAATATCAATAGAAAGGGAGATGAACAAGTCTAAAATTGTTAAAATGAGCCTTTTTTATTGAATTAAATTAATTTTATGAATTAACAATTTTCAAGTTTTCCTAAAGTACATACATAGTGTTTTCTATATTAATACGGGATAAAATGAAACCCGGTTACCCAAAAACCCGAATACACAAAAAACCGGTTACGAGAAAAACCCGGTTACACGAAAAATATTTTTTTTATCGTATTAAAATTTGTTTTTAATACATTGAAAAAAAATAATTACCCGGTTCCCGAGTAAAAATAAACATATATAACAATATATGACTTGATACAAACCTAACGAATCATATATGATCATATATCCCGTGAGCTATTTTCTAATTTTTTTAAGTGCAGTCATACGTAGTTATATATAATTTTATCATGATTCGGATTAAAAGGCGTGCGGTTGATATAATTATATTTAATTATATGAGGCTCAATACAAAATTAGTTTTTCTGTATAATTTAATATAAAATTATATATATCCTATTCTGTTCCATATAAAACTATATATGTTTCAAATTAACCAAACATTTTCTAAGTTTTTTAGACAAAGTATAAGAAATTTTTTAAAATGTTCCTAAACATTTCCTTGTTAGGGTTATGTATATCACCTATCTGGTTCGAAGCGTACCCAAACATATTTTTTGTTTTTGAAAATTATATGTTTGGTGAATGTATCGTTGACCTGCGGTGTATCTCAAGCCAAAAAACACCAGGATTTTATATGTTTTTATGCAATTAGATCTAATTAGATCCACCAATATATGGCAATGTCTGGTCAAAACTAGGATGAAATCAAATCATATTTTATACAAGTTGATATTTTTAATGCAAAAACATCCACCATTATTCGGATCAAATTGCGTATAAATATATATTGTGTTACATATCCTTATATATTGCATCATACAAAAATTTTTACTCGGGTTAGGCGGTCCAGACAGCTTTTTGAAAGAGTGTGGAACTTTTGATAACGATGAGTTAAAAAAGGGGTTTTTTGAAACGGCTTGAAACTTTCTGTTGCAATGAGTTTTTAAAAGGGGGTTTTCAAAAAAAAAATATTTTTTCTAATTTTTTTCTAAATTTTATTTCAATTACATTTTTTAAACGGGCACAAGCTGGCAACTATTATGGAAAGTGTGGATAGGAAGAATAATTCTGGCCCAGACAGTTTTTTGAAAGGGCGTGGAACTTTTGATAACGATGAGTTTAAAAAGAGTGTTTTCATAACAAAATATTTTATTTTTTCAAATTTTAATATTTCAATTTCATTTGCCTATTTTTTGCCATTTTTGGAAAGTAAGGATAAAAAGGATAATTTTGGCCCAGACAGTTTTTTGAAAGGGCGTGGAACTTTTGATAACGATGGGTTTAAAAACGGGGTTTACAAAAAAAAAATTCAGTTTTTTATAAACTCTTATTTCAATTAAATTTTTGAAAACGGGCACAAGCGGGAAAATTTTTTGGAAAGTGCGAATAAAAAGGATAATTCTGGTCCAGACAGTTTTTTGAAAGGGCGTGGAACTTTTGATCACAATGAGTTTTAAAAAAGGGAGTTTTCACAAACATTTTTTTATTTTTTTTTTAAATTTTGGTATTTTAATCACATTTGTGTAAACGGGCACAAGCGGGTAAGTTTTTTGTAAGGTGGGGTTAAAAAGGCTAATTCTGGCCCAGACAGTTTTTTGAAAGAGCGTGGAACTTTTAATGAGTTTAAAAAGGGAGTTTTCAGAAAAAAAAACTAATTTTTTCCAATTTTTTATTAGCCCTTATTAGAAGTAAATTTTTGAAAACGGGCACAGGCGGGCAACTTTTTTGAAAAGTGCTGATAAAAAGGGTAATTCTGGCCCAGACAGTTTTTTGAAAGGGCGTGGAACTTTTAATGACGATAAGTTTAAAAAGGGGGTTTTCAAAAAAAGACAAATTTTTTCCAATTGTTTATAAACTCTTGTTTCAATTCAATTTTTGAAAACGGGCACAGGCGGAAAAGTTTTTTGGAAAGTGGGGATAAAAAGGATAATTCTGGCACAGACAGTTTTCTTAAAGAGCGTGGAACTTTTGATGAGTTTAAAAAGGGAGTTTTCAGAAAAAAAACTATTTTTTTCCAATTTTTTATTAGCCCTTACTAGAAGTAAATTTTTCAAAACGGGCACAGGCGACTTTTTTGGAAAGTGCTGATAAAAAGGGTAATTCTGGCCCAGACAGTTTTCTGAAAGGGCGTGGAACTTTTTATGACGATGAGTTTAAAAAGAGGGTTTTCAAAAAAAAAAAAAATTCCAATTTTTTATAAGCTCATATTTCAATTCAATTTTTTAAAACGGGCACAAGCGGGTAACTTTTTTGGAAAGTGCTGATACAAAGGATAATTCTGGTCCAGACAGTTTTTTGAAAGGCCGTGGAACAGGGATGGAATTGTTGATACAAATGTACTTTTTTTGATACTATTTAATGTTGAAAAATACGTTGATACGCCCGCGACTAATTTGATACATTTTTAAATTGAACACATTTTAATTAATTTTTTATTGAAATTTTTTTCTTGCATTTATTTTTTCCCCATTTTCTACTGATTGAAATGTGGTTATTCGTGGAGAAACTCTTTTTCTTAAAAGAGTTTCATTTATGTTGATGTATGGTCTAATGAATACCATGTATGATCTTATGACTTTTCACTTATTCCCTAGGAATAATTTTTGTCTTAAGTTATTTTTTCATATCTCTCATAGTTTTCGAGATACGCTTAAAATGCAATTTTTATGAGCGTTTAGCTATTTTTCCAAATACGGCTCTGGCGAAGATTTTAATTTTCGTCGAAATATAGTAGTGGGGCACCCCAGTTTCATAATCAACAAAGAACTTAACGGTGTTCGCAATTTGAGGTTAAAGTTGGTTCGGCCGAGGGGTGTTTTGTTTAAAAAAATTGTTTTTCACCGGAACAAATGTCAAATCTCATTTTTATTTAAAAAAAAAAAAATACATTCATGAATTTTAAGTACCTGTTTCGTTTATAATTACTTTTTTTGTTGTTTTCAATAAAAAAAGTACCTTAAGGGTCAAAAAAGTACAATTTAAAATCATTTTTTGATACCAAATCAAAATTGCCATATTTCATCCCTGCCGTGGAACCTTCTATAACGATGAGTTCTTAAAAGGGGGTTTTCAAAAAAGAAATAATTTTTTTAATTTTTTTATAAATTTTATTTAAATTCCATTTTTGAAAACGGGCACAAGCGGGCAACTTTTTTGGAAAGTGTGGATAGAAAGGATAATTCTGGCCCAGACAGTTTTTTAAATAGGCGTGGAACTTTTGATAACGATGAGTATAAAAAGGGGGGTTTCAAGACAAAAACAATTTTTTTTTTCAATTTTTTATAAACTTTTTTTCAATTATATTTTGGAAAACGGTATATTCACGTGATTTAAATGAAAATCACTCACGCTCACGCGTGAATCACGTTATTTTTAAACTCTTTTTTCAATTCAATTTTTAAAAACTTTTAAATCACGTGATTTAAATGAAAATCACTGACGCTCACGCGCGAATAACGTTGTTTTTTTGAGTCACGCAAATCACTGGACCAGAGACCATCTCCAATTCAAAAACATAAACAAAAGACAAGTATCTCTTCATTTGTTTCATCTATAACATCTGTAAATTTTACTAAAAATTAAGTGTCCACCCTGAAACAGTTTCCTTGTAGGTCCGATTCCAAAAAGATTCAACTCACTTATTTATTACCCTAATATAGGCTTATATTCTGAATTTCAACAAAATCGATTAACATTTACGACCTGTAGAGACTTTTGGCCAAAAAACCTACCATCTCGGCCCAGTGTGCAATGTAATGATTTAAAAAACAAAAAAGTTTGTTTTATTCAATGTTGGCAATCGATACCTTTTCAATACCGTTATCCGTTTCAAAACCCTTTAAATTGAATACCGGTACCAATACCAATACCGAAACTCAGTTTTGGTATCGGATACCGGTATCCAAAAACCTTTTCCTTCGGTACCGGTACGTACCGGTATTGAAACGGTTTTTCTTAAAAACCATGTTTTTTTACAAAAAAAATAATAGAAAGTTTGTAAATTTTTTGGTTTTTTTAAATGAAAAATCGTACTCCAAATGCGTCACCGAAGTCTCATAAAAATCAAAAAAATCTTTTGGCACCCACATCGTGAATTAAATGAAAATTTCAAAAAAGCAATACTTCAACCGCGATGCGAGATCAAAAGAAAATTATTGATTTTCACGAAATTTGTATGGATTCATTTTGACTCCCAATAGAAACTTTCTAGACCCCTTTTGTATAATATAGTTTTTTGGGGATTTTTATTTAATCCGTGATGTGGGTGTCCAAGGATTTTTTTGATATTTGCAGTACTTCGGGGAAGGCATTTGGAATACTAGCAGGGGCTTTCCACCATAGTATAATTTTTTAAAGTGGCTTAACTCGTAGAAATCGTCCATAAAAGTCCCATAATTCGCGAAAAAAATTGTTTGCAATATTTTTGAACGTGATCTTGTCTAGACAGGGAATACCTATTTTTCCAAATAGATAACACCAACAAAAAAAACTTGGTTGCCTAGAAATAAGATGAAATATGTAATTTGTTGGGGTTTTTACTTTAACCGCTATGCGGGAGGGAAATGAATTTTATCGGGTCATTTTGACACCCAATAGATTAGATTAGAAAAGGCCCTATGCACTGCGACCAATATGATCTTTTGTGCAGCAAAACGAAACTTATTGGAGCCTTTTCAGCTCAAACAAAAAAGCTCAAAATCGATACGGCCTCATATTAATGTACACCCAAAAAAAAACGTGGGTATTTAATACTAAAAATTTAACTAAATTTTAGTTCAAAGGGACCTAGTGCAGAAATTGGTAACCAATACTAAAATTTTTTACTAAATTTATCGAAAACCAGTAAAAATTACTAATTTTAGTACTTTGAAGGTTCTAAAAATAGTAAATACTTAATTAGTAGATTTTTGTACAAAATCACTTACTAAACCTTTTACTGTAGAATTATTCTGAGTGTACTAAAAACATAGGAAAATGTCCAGCAAAAGCGGTCCAGTGAAGACTGAATTTCGGCAACGGTTGCCGCTAACTATTTGCCGTTCCCCTGGCCTGGTTCGTATTGAATTTTAGCCAAATCGGTCCAGTGGTTCAAAAGTTAAGAAAACCGTAAGAAAACCGTGAATTTCAGATTGATTTCACCTTAAATTCACTTGTTGAAAAAACTAAACTACTAAAAAAAAACGTACACTCGAAAAAAAATTTACACTCAAAAAAAAAAATGTTGTTATTTTTTTTTTGTTTCAAAAATGACTAAAAAAAGTTTTTTACTTAAAATAAAATATTTCTAATCAAAATTGTTAATTTGATTCACGTTAGAAAATTAACTTTCACTTTAGAAGGGCATTGTGGATGGTATTGATGAATTCGTCCAAGTCGAATTTAACTTTTCGACTTGTTTTTACAAATTTTTTTAAAGTTTTTATACGTTTTTTTATATTTTTAGCATTTTTTCAATAATACCGGTACGTACCGGTATTGACGTTTCGGTATCGGTAATACCGTAACCGATTCACCTCAAATACCGTAACCGATACCGATACCGAAATAAATAAAAAAACGATACCAATACCGATATCGATACCGTTATTCGTTTCGATTGCCAACCTTGGTTTTATTTATACCTCAGGAAATAAAAAAGTACCAAAAAGTGTACTTTCGGTACTTTTAATAAAAGGTACTTTTTATAAAAGGTACTTTTTATAAAAGGTACTTTTAGTGAAAGGTACTTTTTATAAAAGGTACTTTTTATAAAAGGTACTTTTTATAAAAGGTACTTTTTATAAAAGGTACTTTTTATAAAAGGTACTTTTTATAAAAGGTACTTTTTATAAAAGGTACTTTTTATAAAAGGTACTTTTTATAAAAGGTACCTTTCATTAAAAGTACCTTTTATTAAAAGTACCGAAAGTACACTTTTTGGTACTTTTTTATTTCCTGTGGTATAAATAAAACAAACTTTTTTGTTTTTAAAATCATTACATTGGTGGAGGGTATTTAAAGATTCGGCACAGCCGAATATAGCTTTCTTACTTGTTTTTTTTTATATTTTATATATTTTGTCGATCTGTTTGTACCTTTTATAAAAAGTACCTTTTATAAAAGGTAATTTTTATAAAAGGTACTTTTTATAAAAGGTACTTTTTTAAAAGGTACTTTTTATAAAAGGTACTTTTTATAAAAGGTACTTTTTATAAAAGGTACTTTTTATAAAAGGTACTTTTTATAAAAGGTACTTTTTATAAAAGGTACTTTTTATAAAGGGTACTTTTTATAAATGGTACTTATTATAAAAGGTACTTTTATAAATGGTACTTTTTATAAAAAGTAATTTTATAAAAGGTACTTTTTATAAAAGGTACTTTTTATAAAAGGTACTTTTTATAAAAGGTACTTTTTATAAAAGGTACTTTTTATAAAAGGTACTTTTTATAAAAGGTACTTTTTATAAAAGGTACTTTTTATAAAAGGTACTTTTGATAAAAGGTACTTTTTATAAAAGGTACTTTTTATAAAAGGTACTTTTTATAAAAGGTACTTTTTATAAAAGGTACTTTTTATAAAAGGTACTTTTTATAAAGGTACTTTTTATAAAAGGTCCTTTTTTAAAAGGTAATTTTTATAAAAGGTATTTTTAAAAGGTACTTTTTATAAAATTTACTTTTTATAAAAGTTACTTTTTATAAAAGGTACTCTTTATAAAAGGTACTTTTTATAAAAGGTACTTTTTATAAAAGGTACTTTTTATAAAGGCTCCTTTTTATAAAAGGTACTTTTTATAAAAGGTACTTTTTATAAAAGGTACTTTTTATAAAAGGTACTTTTTATAAAAGGTACTTTTTATAAAAGGTACTTTTTATAAAAGGTACTTTTTATAAAAGGTACTTTTTATAAAAGGTACTTTTTATAAAAGGTACTTTTTATAAAAGGTACTTTTTATAAAAGGTACTTTTTATAAAAGGTACTTTTTATAAAAGGTACTTTTTATAAAAGGTACTTTTTAAAAAAGGTACTTTTATAAAAGGTATTTTTTTATTAAAAGTACTTTTTATAAAAGGTACTTTTTATAAAAGGTACTTTGTATAAAAGGCACTTTTTATAAAAGGTACTTTTTATAAAAGGTACTTTTTATAAAAGGTACTTTTTATAAAAGGTACTTTTTATAAAAGGTACTTTTTATAAAAGGTACTTTTTATAAAAGGTACTTTTTATAAAAGGTACTTTTTATAAAAGGTACTTTTTATAAAAGGTACTTTTTATAAAAGGTACTTTTTATAAAAGGTACTTTTTATAAAGGTACTTTTTATAAAAGGTACTTTTTATAAAAGGTACTTTTTATAAAAGGTACTTTTTATAAAAGGTACTTTTTATAAAAGGTACTTTTTATAAAAGGTACTTTTTATAAAGGAACCTTTTATAAAAGGTACTTTTTATAAAAGGTACTTTTTGAAAACGGTACAGAATTTTCAGAAAGTACTTGTTCCAGAATGTTTTATTTCACTAAAGGATCCTACATTCTAAATTTCAAGTTTGAATAACCATTATTTCAGTAAATAGAAAAAAAGTACCAAAAGTACTTTTTTACCCATTTTACCCCCGTAGAATATCAATTTTATTTAATTTCCATTAATCTTTTACAAATTTAAAAAATTATTAAATAAAATTTAAAAAATATCAAATTGAAATTCGAAAATTTTTAGACGACATTTTTTTCGAATTTAAATTAGAAACTTTATAATATCAATAAATTTTTAAAAAAAATCCACTAATCTTTTTCGAATACGAAATTAACTATTTCGAATTTAAATTGATTTATTTCGAATATTTATTAAATTTTTTCGAATTTTTTACTCATTTCAAAATACAATTTTCGAATTTTAATTGATCCGTTTTAGAATTCTAATGCTATTTTCGAATTGCATTTAAAATTCCAAATGGTTTTATTAGATTGAAATCTTCAAATTTTAAATGGTATCTTCGAATTTCAGTTGATCTTTTTCGAATTACATCAAAAATTGGGGCCTCTTACCTATACCCGCATGTTTGATTATATGTAAATGATTTGAATTGTGTCTGGGTTGAACAAAAAAAAGAAAAAACTCAATACTACTTATACAAACATGCACTTGTTTTGTAGGGGATGCTATTCTATCAACCCCCCTACAAATATGTATGTAGTATGTAGTGGTATTAGTTGTCGTAGTCATCGTTGTCGTCGTCGTCAAGCAAAGTAAGTGCAATTTACATTTTGGGTCATATTTCAATTGGCTTCACATGTAAAATATCATTCAAATTCAAAGTAAAAATATAATGACAAAATAACTAAATCGACCCCAAATACTAGATTTGACAAATCAATTTTTTATATATTTTTTTTTTTTGCAAATCAATGTATAGACATCATTTGTACAAATAAAAGGTTAATGACCATTAAGGAAATTTCAATAAAAGAAATTTTTAATTTAAAAAAAAAATAAAACCAGCAATATTCTTTTAACCACTTCTGTAGAAGTATGATTTAAGCACAATAAATAATTTAAAATTCTTCAAGTTCGAGGCCAGTTTTTTCTTGTAAATAAATATTATTTTATTGCATTCCAATATTTCATGCCTCTTTGAGGATCATCATCAGGGATTTCTACATTTAAATTTGGTGTAAGAACAATAGAACATGTAAAAAACCATAAAACAGGATCATCATCAGGGATTTTTACATTTAAATTAGGTGTAAGAATAATAAAACATGTAACACCTAATTTAAATGTAGAAATCCCTGATGATGATCCTCAGAGAAGATCGAAATATTGGAATAGAATAAAATAATATTTATTTACAAGAAAAAACTGGCCTCGAACTTGAAGAATTTTTATTTATTTTAAATTGGAAAGGTCGAATAAGAACCACTTTAATTTAAGCACAAATCTTATAACCACCACTGTATTTTTTGAGGTTAGATAAATCCACGACCACCACTGTATTTTTTTTTTTTAAGATTTTCTTAGGTTTCAAAACCTTTGTTTAAGATTTGTGTTTTTTTATTTTTAACATA
The DNA here is from genome assembly GCA_963921195.1 of Pegoplata infirma. NCBI lineage: Eukaryota > Metazoa > Arthropoda > Insecta > Diptera > Anthomyiidae > Pegoplata > Pegoplata infirma. The sequence goes on along the minus strand of OY992540.1, from coordinate 29,085,784 downwards.
ATTTTCATGTTTGTAAAATTTTTAAAATTATTATACGTTAGGAAGACCTTTAAAATAAATCAAGCATACTAAAGTGTGTGTTAAATTCTCATCAAAAACAATGAAAAACAAGTGAGAGTGTTAAATTCGGCTGTGCCGAATCTTTAATACCCTCCAATATATAAAAACAAAATTAAAAAAAAAATTACAGCGGTGTTTTTTTTTTTGGGTCAGTAGGGGTCATTGGGAGACACATTAACGCATGCGGTAAATGTTTAAAAATTCATTTATTATGCTTTTGGAACTTAAGTTATACAATTTTATCATTATTTCAAAACATTTTAAATATCCCCGCCCACAAAAGGAGGGCGGGAAAAAAACGATTTTTTTATTTCCTTTTTCTATTTCCAAGTACAGGACCTTGAACTTTTTCCGACATCAAATTGTTTCTTTTGCTTAACAAAAATACAAAAAAACCTGTGAAAATATGGCGTTTTTCAGAGTTTAGTTAAGTTCTTCAAGGGGGAACTTTTTTCCCCCCGTTCCGATTTTGCCTATTTACGAACTTAAACTGCCTAGGACCAAAACACATATTTCTGTCAAACTTGACGAGTATATTTCTTTTATTTTGGACTGCATCGTGTCTTATGCAGACGGACGGACATACGGACATTCTAGAAAAGTCTTAGAATGGATCATAGATCAATAATATATATACTTTATGGGGTCCCCGACCGATATTTCGATGCGTTACAAACGGAATGACAAAGTGAGTATACCCCCATACTGTAGTTGGAGGGTATAAAAATTATTTAATTTCCAAATCGAAGGAGGTGAGAGATGGTGGTGGTGGGACACTGGCTGGTGGCCCGTTTGTTAAAAACACAACTATTTGATAGTAGTTTTGTTATTTGTTTTTTCTACACCATTTACAGAAGTAGTTTGAAAAAGATCAATTGTAATTCGAAAATTCTATTTGCAATTCAAAGATTCCGTTTGTGATTCGAAGATTCCATTTGTTAGAAGATTCTACTTGATATTTAAAAATTCAATTGTAATTTGAAAAAGATCAATTGTTATTTAAAAAAGATCAATTGTAATTCGAAATAGGTCAATTGTAATTCGAATAGATCAACTGTAATTCAAAATAGATCAATTGTATGTCAAAAAAGATCAATTCTATTTTGAAAAAAAAACAATTGTAATTCGAAAAAGATCAATCGAAATTCAAAAATTCCAACTGTAATTCGAAAAATTTCCAATTAATTCGAAAAAAGATCAATAGTGATTCGAAAAATATCAATTGTTATTCGAAACAGATCAAATGTACTTCGAAAATGATCAGTTGTAATTTGAAGATTCCAATTGTAATTCGAAAAATACGAACTGAATTTCCATTGATATTTTTCAAATTACAGTTGATCTTTTTCGAATTACAATAAATCATTTTCGAATCACAATTGGCCTTTTTCGAATTACAATAGGAATCTTCGAATAACAATTGATATTTTTTAATTAAAATTGATCTTTTTCGAACTGCATTTGATCTATGTATTTTAATTTGAATTACAATTGATCGTTTTCGAATTACAATTGATCTTTTTCGAAAAACAACTAATCTTTTTCGAACTACAACTGATCTTTTTTGAATTACAATTCATCTCTTTCGAATTACAGTTGATATATTTCGTATTGCAATTGATCTTCTTCTTATAAAAATTGCAATCTTCGAATTATAATTGTTCTTTTTTGAATTAAAATTGATCTTTTCGAATTACAATCGGTATTTTTCTAATTACAACTGATCTTTTACAAATTACAATTGCTAGATTCTTCTAATTACAATTGATCTTTTTCGAATTACATCTGTAAATGGTGTAGTTTCAAATGTGGTTGTAAGTTTCACCGATTTTGATACAAATATTATGTACACTCTAAAAAAAAGCACTAATAAAAAATGGTCAATGCAAATATAGTTTTTTTGAACTTCAGATCATATTATACTTTAGTTTATGTTTTTTTTTTTTTAATTTACGACTGAAAATGGTGTATTAAAAGTCAGAAAAATGTTTCGATAGTCTTAAAATTATATCAACAATCGATAAATTTGCATAAAAATAGCATCGATTGTGTTTACATATTTTTGCATATTATAATGAAAATACATATTTTGTGCATATTTGCGATACATATTTTATACACATACAAAACCGATCAATTGCAAGTCGAAAGAGATAAATTGTAATTCGAAATAGATCAATTGTAATTCAAAAAAGACCAATTCTATTTCGAAAAAGATCAATTGTAATTCCAAAAAGATCAATTGTAATTCGAAAATTTCAATTGATATTTTTCGAATTGCAATTGATCTTCTTCTTATAAAAATTGCAATCTTCGAATTATAATTGTTCTTAGAATAATTGGCAAATTAAATCAAGTAAGAAAATTATTGTCTGTCAAGACCGACCCTACACCAGGTTTTCCAGAAAATGGACCCTTGAGTGCAAACATGGACCAATTGAATATTTCTTCTGTTAATTTGTCTGACAAATTCCGAAACACGTGTCGATTAAGTCTTGCAAAAAATGACCAACATAAATAAATTTAAAACAGAAAAATAATTTTCTTGAAAATTATTCTATGAGAACATCATAGTTTTAATTAGTAAAGGAAATAATGACCCCGAGCTTAAATAAACCTACTCAAAATAACCGTGAACTGGTAACAATGACCTTCGTCTCGTTGAAGCAAAACAGACCAAGGCCTCTGGTGGGAATCGAACCCACGACCCCCAGACTCATAGGCTAGCACGCTACCAACTAGCCTACTGGGGCGCCTTACATATATTATTATTTTTTAAGATTTTTATTAAATTAAAATTTGTATTAAAATGTTTTTTATCGAAGCCAATGGGTGAAATCCCTAAATAATAAATCGCGCAAAGACGATTTTTGTTAGGTGCCACCCTAATATGCCACCCTAATATGCCTAACATAACTTATTTCTCTGTATATGCACTGGGTCTTACCATAATATGAGTATGTATTAGTAATATTATCCATTACAATAACGACAACAATCACAAGTACATCTTTTAACCAAAGTTAACAGTGGCGTAGTTTGTGTTAGAGTAGTGCAAGATTTATTTTACGAAATTAAAGTAATAAGAAGATAAGAAACAACTTTTTTAAGTCAAGTAATTAATAGGCTTGTGTTTTTTTTGCATTTTTGGACTAATTTAGTTCATATTTTTAGTTCATGTGTTGGAATTTTCAGTAGATTTCTCATTAAAAACTTGTCTGTAACGTCTCTGTCACGAGTATTTTGTTCATTGATAAAGCTTCTTAAAAAATAATAAAAACAAAAGAAAATAACAAACAACAATTTACATACAAACATGTTCATACATGCATATATGAACGATTTAAAATAAAAAATAAATACTGCAAACAGTTACACTAATAATTGAAGTTACACTGCAGTAGAGACAATTGCATTACTTAGCCCTTTAACGACCATACGTATTCGGTCGAACCGATTTTGATTCTCTTTCGTGATCTGATTTCTTTTTTGATTTTCGTGATCTGAGACCTAACAAAAACTATGCAAAAAAAATTTACACCCCTATCCCTCATTTTTCTGGTGAAAATATTTTACCCTTTGTCGAACACTCAGTTCTGGCCAAAGCTATTTGGATTTCGCTATGATTTTTAAGATCAGCAACTCAATAATAGTTATTCTTCAAGAATTTGAACCTTACAGTGATGACTTACAGTGAGTAAGTCAATGCAAGTTAAATTTGCCTGTGGTCTTTAAAAGGTTTGAAGGGCTTACGACGGTGACTTTTTTGCTTGTCTGTCTGTCTGCTGCTGCTTTCGAGTTTGTTGGCAAACGAGCAAATAAGGTTAGAAAACGAAGAAGCTTAAAAAGAGAATTGAAAAAAGCTTTAAATTGTAAATATAACTTTAAAAGTCTGAGCAATCAGATCTACAATTTATCAACAGGACCAAGAGATCACCTCTATCTATCAATCAATATTAATATGAATTTGGATAATTTTTAGATAAAAAAATAAATGTAAGCATTCCATTTGTAATTTTAAATGAAGAAATGGAAACCGTGGTTAGACTTGATTTTTGTTCCTACACTCAAAAAATTATGACGGTAGATTCCACTACAAAAGACAGTTAAAACTGCAAATGTAGTAGTTGTTGTTGTTTAGGCGTCCACTACATTTTACGGTAAAATCAACCAAAAATTGTTGTTGTTTTTAACTATCAATTAACAACTACAAAAAACGGTAAAAACTACTTCAAATTACAGTTATTTTTACTGTAACTCAAATTGTCTGAATTTTCTTCCAAACTTAAAAAACGGTTAAAATTATTTGGAAATAATTCCTGCTGCATCTGACACTTCCAACTTGTTCAACACATCCGTTTTTCTAAAAATTTCTAGAAAACTATAAGTTTTTTAATAAACTAAAAACAACTACATAAAACAACTGTTACTACAATGTAGTAATTTTTTGTATTTATTTTTTAAAACGACTATAAAAAACAGTTGTTTGAGATTTTTCACACAAAAACAACTGAAGTTGTAGTTGAAAACAACAACTACTACTTACTACACAAATGACCAGCATGTAGTAACTGCAATAATTTTCTAACAATAAGTGTAAATTTTAAAAGCCAAGCATCATTTGTTGTAATTGATATTAAATTTTTGTTAAAGAGTCTTGACTGTAACATTTTGACACAGATCGAAACATATTTGGGCTTAGTATTGCAAAAATGAGCAAACCTTTTATGAATTTTTGTTAATTGTTGCTTTGACAATTCCATCATATAAATTCGTCAAGAAATGTGACCTCGAGCTAGAGTAATTTCTAAAATTAAAAACTTATTGATTAAAAAAATACTTTTTAATTTAAAGATTTAAACAGAATTCTTAAATAATTGTTCCTGAGCTTTTTTATTGAACAATTGTCAGAATCGGTGAATTTCAGAAGTTCAGAAAATCCTAATATAAGTTCTGAATTAACAATCAAAACTTAAAAAAGTGTGATTAAAAATTTAGAAAACCCCAATTGAAACTGAGAAAAATATATCAGAAATTCAAAAAAAAAACCTTTCCAAGATAATTTTACCTAAAGATCATTTTTTATTGTATAATTTTCAGATTCTGCAAATTTCAGAACTTCCTAAAATTTCGATTGAAATTCAAAGTATTCTAAGTGAAATTCAGAAATCCCAATTGGAATTCAGAAAATCCAAAATAAAGTTCTGAATTATGCATTAAAATTTAGAACAGTCTAATTGGAATAAAAAAAAGCAATTTAGAAACCCTTATTTTAAACTGCAAAAAAAACGCATCACAATTTCAGAACAGCACACCAGAAATATACAAAAGCTGATTAAAATTTTGAAAAGCACCCAATTGAAATTCAGAAAAACTTCAGAAAAATCAGATACTCGTATTTAAAAACCACTGACAAGGGAAGTATCTCAACCCATATGAACCGATTTGCATGAAACGTAAAATATATATAAAAGTTACAATTCTAAGGTTGGGGTGTCTCGGCTTATCGGCCATATCGGGGATTTAGGGGTTCAAAACATGGGTCAAAAATGGCGAAAAATCGTTTTTTTTGATTTTTCAGCCATTTTTTTCTAAGAAACTATATGATGTTTACATATGAAAAGAAAGGTTTTTTTAATGCCTATCCAACGGTGGCGTCACCTTCGTCTTCGTTAAATACTTTTTTCACGAAAATGTATAAATTTTTGGGGGGTATTTATATGAAGACATAAACCTACGATGTCCAAATGAATACGAAATAATCTTTATTAAATTTAAGTTGACACGTATTTTTGCTCTAGAGGATATTCCTGTTAGTTTGGGAGTTATCGAAATTTTCCCGAAGGTCCACACTGTTTCATAAGGGGACAACGAAATTTTAAAACTCTGATATGGCCGATAAGCCGAGACACACCAACCTTAAAATCGTCTCTTTTATATATATTTTAAGTTTCAGGCAAATCGGTTCATAAGGGTTGAGATACTTCCCTTGTGAGAAATTTAAGGAAACTCATCTGAAATTTTGAAAAATGCAATCAAATTCAATGTAAAATACCAATTTAGGTTCAGAAAAGACCAGTTGGTGCTCAATAAAGCCCAATTAAAATTCAGAAACCCACCATTACAATATCAAAACACGCATCAGAAATTCAGTAAATCTCAATAAAAATTCAGAAAAGATCATTTGGGGTTTGAAGTTTAAATTAGACAAGGCCAAATGAGCAGATTAGTGCGTGATTCCCATGTGATTGTGAGTAAGTGTTAGTGGATAAAAATTTGTGTACGTGAGTAATTTCTCTTTATATTTCCTTTCGTTCCAAAAAAAGCTTAAAAATGTTGTAAGATTTGGATAAACTACTGATAGATTTTAATTTTTTTTTTTTATAAATAAGTGTAAGTGTGAGCGAGACTCGTGTGAGTGCACGTAAGATGAGTTGTCTCAAATTTACTCACGTGATTGTAAGTTATTGTGAGAAGCAAAAATATATGCTCGTAAGTGAGTGTGAATAAGTGTGAGTCAAAAGTCACTCACGCGCCTAACTCTAACTCAAATCCTTATTTTAGCGGGTGTCTGCTCAATTATGTATTAAACTGTATAAGTTAGTGTGTTTGGCTTGTGTTCAATACAACTAATTTTCGAAGGGATGGTTAACTTGTCATACATTCTTTATTTCATTTTGTACAAATTCTAAAAACAAAAAGAAATACAACTAATAAGCTATTATAGTTGGCTATAAAAGTCAGGTAACTGGGTGGACATAGCCTCAGTCAATTATTTTCTATAGCGCGTGGGTATACGTGACCACTTGAACGGGAATAACTAACGGACGGGTATTAAGAATCATCGACAATAACGTAACCTCTGCTTTTACATACGTGGATATTTCAAAACAAGGATAATTATTAAAAAAAAATACAAAAAAGAGACATTGGATTTAATAATTATAACAAGGATAATAATAAAAAAAAATAATTAAATTTAATGAAATTTAAACAAAACATTTAAAACATCAAAGGATTATACGATTTTTTAAAATATTGAAAATAAAATATATTCAAAAACTTATTTAAAAATTCTTACAAAATACCATCCAAGGACTTTTTTGTTGGTTTGAATGAAAGTTTATGAATGTTTGTGTCAACTTCATATGGTGTATGTTAGTGTGTTTGTGTAACGGTCAATAAGCGGTTTGGAATTTTTAACATGTGTTGTTTTCCGTTTTTAATAATTCAATGATACTCCACTTCAACTACTACTACCTCAATTTCTACCACAACTTTTGCGACAATTTTTTTATCAATTGCTACTGCCAGCGCTATTACACTGAAAAAACTTACACTTTTTAAAATATTTTTTTAATTTATAAAAAAAAAAAAATATTTTCTTCAAGCTCGAGGCCAGTTTTTTCTGGTAAATAAATATTCTTTTATTCCATTCCAATATTTCGGTTCTCTTTGAGGAGCATCATCAGGGATTTTGTGAATTTTTATAAACACAAAAACTTAAAATATGTTGGGAACGCATTAATTTCACAGTGTTACAAAATCGAACTTTCCGAATCGGAATGGGATGAAACCAAAAGCAAATGAAAGCTGACGTTTTCCATAACAAAACCCTCAAGGCCTTTTTTTAGGTCAGAGCTAGATTTTATTATACACGCATTTAAAATTGGTGATTTTAAAGCATTTAAAGTTTTTGTGTACTAAACATGTCCTACTTTAAGGGCCCCTGATGGTGCCCTTATTGGACATGTAGGGTCCAGTTTCCTAACTTAAGCTCAAAATTACTTCAGCTTTGACTGGTATGAATTTTGCTGCAATCGGTCCAGTACCTATTTACTGAATAGCCAAATTATTAAAATAAACCACTGTACACCGTTGCGTATGATTGTTATTTAAAGGCAATTACAATATTAATCATTCGCCACTAATACAGTTTTCAAGCATTTATTATTATAATTATAATAAAAGTGCACTAACTTCAAATGCGTGTAAAACAAAATCTAGCTCTGAACTAGAAAAAAGCCTTGAGGGGTTTGTTATGGAATATGTCAACTTTCATTTGCTTTTGGTTTAATCCCATTCCGATTTTGGGTGTTGCACTGTGTTTTAGATGGCAATGCGCTCACAACATATTTTTAAGTTTTTGTGTTTATAAAAATTCACTAAATCCCTGATGATGATCCTCAAAGAGGATTAAAATATTGGAATGGAATAAAAAAATATTTATTTACAAGACAAAACTGGCCTCGAGCTTAAAGAACTTTTAATTTATTTAAAATTGGAAAGGTCGAATAATAACAACTTGAAAAAAAAAAACAAATGTTTAAAAAAAAATTAAAAATGAAATTACGGGGGGCTAAATCTCAGAGTCGATAGCCATCGAAATATTACAGGAATGTACAATTTTTCAATTTTCTTGATGCCTAAAATTATGCTATGATAAATACAAGCTTTCTATATGTTTCTTTTATAACAGTGAATTATAAAAACACGAAAAATAAAAAACTTTTACTTATCAAAGCATAATTTTAAGCACCCAGATAAATTGAAAAATCGCACGAATTTCGATCGCTTTCGACTCTAAGAATTAGCCACCAGATATAAAAACAGTTTTAGACCTTACCAAAAAATATATTTTGAAAAAAAAAAATTTTCAGGTTTTCCTTTTTTGGAATTATAAAAATATTTCGCCATCGTAACAAAAAATGTGGTCAATCTTTGATTACAAAATTAATTGAGAAAATTAAAAATATATTTGGTTTTACACTAGTTTAGTAATTTGTTAAAATTTAATTGATTTCATTTACACTGTCACCTGCAAATTTCTTTACTAGTGCAAAATTTATTTTTTTAGTTGTTTCAATTAATTCGTTAATCAAATAGCAGATTTAGCCTTACTACATATTTTTTTGTAAAGTCTAATTTATTCAACAGTCAGTCTTAAAATATTTTTTCTAGTACAAAAAATGTGTAAATTTTGTTTTCTGTGTTAACCATTTATACTGCTTGTCCAGTTACAAATATGAACAAGCCAATTAATTTGATGAAGGTAAACTTTTATTAAGTGATTGAAATTAAGTAACGTTTCTTTCGAATATAATAATGATGATTTTCGAACTTACTGGTTCTTATTGCAGCTGCTGGCCACTGCACAAGATTAGATTAGATGACTCTTGTGCGTGTGACAGCGGCTATTGTGAGATACTAAAATCAACACAGTTTAAGCAACAACAAAATATCACAACAGCAGGATCGCCATTGTTGAGTGCTTCGAGATAATGATAAAGCTTTTTAAAAAAGCTTGCTTATATTATTCTAGGTTGTTTTCATTACAACAACATATATAAATTCATAAATAACGTCTGCATACTGTGAGTTTCATTTTTTTTTTTTTTTTTTCAATTTCATAGTTTCATTAAAAGATTCATTATATTTATAAAAACTCTAACGGATTTGTTATAAATTAATAACAACGATTTATTGCAAATGAGATTAAATCCATTGCGGATTTTAACAAACTGAAATATTTATACAGAACATAAAAGTTTTTCAAATCTGTTAATGATGCGTTTAATCACCCTACAAGGTGAGTTAAACTTTTTAATATATTTTATAAAACACTGAAGAGGAAGGTCTCTCTCTGTTTGTAATGAAATTTAACATACACTACCCTTCGTGATATATATGAAATAAATTCATTATTTTGTTTTCATTTATCCAATGTTGAAATTCATAAGCTAATTCAAATATCATGCATATTAGAAACAGATTTCATAAAATTAGCTTCCTTAAATTTCGTAGTTTCATTGAAAAAAAATCATTGAATTTTGTTTAAAAAACTTGTTTGTTGACACCTGTCGCTTCACATCTATTTAGTCTGAAAAAATGTAGACAAACCAAAACAGTTGATCAGATTGGCTCGAATTTATTTTGTGATTTTTTTAGACTTTTTATACAAAATTTAAAATGAAATGCTTTAAAGTGTAGTTTTCTAACTTGTTTATTATGTGATTTTTTAGACTTTTTATACGAAATTTAAAATGAAACATAAATTATAAATTTTATATTCGTGGTTTTACTATTAAATTACAATTTAAGGTTAAGGTAAAATTTTGTGTGAAAAAACTAATATGGGAAAGTAGGGGGAAAAGAATTACTTTTTTTTAGCTGCCCAATCCTACATATGAGGCATTCCACACCAAATGTACAGCGAAAAAAAACATGTGTACCGTAAATTTCTGAATAAGAGTTTTGGCCATATTTAAGACCAAAATTACGATATCACCAAAAAAAAAAAATTAATAAATAAAGAAACCTATTTTAAAGAGCGACAAAAAATCATTAATGTATGCTTGCCAAAACTAAAAAAAAAAAATTAAATTTTTTAGAGTAAGCACCCAACCAGCCTCAATTTTTTTTTCGAAGTCCATTTTGCAATTGAAAAACTTGTCCGAAAAGAACTTTCTTGCTGTTAATAAGCTAAGAAAGCTCAATACACTCAAAAAAAAACTGTAATATTAGCAAAAAAAAAGCTTGTAAATCCACAAGAAAATTTGCTGATTTTAAACCCACAATTTTTTTGGTAAAGTTAACAAAAATGTTTTGCCAAAAATTATTTTTTTATTTCAACTTACAATTAGTTCCTTTTGAAGACCCCACTGAGGACCACATTGGGTTAGGATATAATAGGTCCAGACTCCGTTGGTCCTACCCCTAGTTGGGTTCATTAAAAATCGTCATAGTTTTTAATCCAAAATTTGGGTCCGTTTCGCTCTATCTTGCTTAGTTTTTGAGATACGTGATTTAAGGGGACCACTGGGGTTTTGAAAATTAAAAAGCTCGATAACTTCAAAAATATTACTCGGAGAGCTTTTGGCTTGTTCTACGTGTTGAGAGCTACAAAAATGCTTTTGGACTTTTTGGTCCACTTTTGGGTCCACACGTGTGAAGAGGACCGAGAACCAAAAATGGCCTTCATTTTGCTCTATCTGGCTTAGTTTCCGAGATAGCGCCATTTTAAGTTTTCTTAATAAAAAAATATTTACCATTTATTTTTGCTAATATTAGCAAAAAAGCTTGTAAAAATTTGGTCAACTCAATTTTTTTAAATTTAAAAAAAAAATTAGTTAAAATTTTGTTCAAAATTGTTAATGCGCTAAATGAAGTTTACAAGATATTTTTGCTAACATGCTAAACTAAAAATTTTCTAAATGTTAGCTTACTAGCATTAGCAAAAAAATTAGTAAATTTACTAATGTATTATTTTGAGTGTATAACGGAGCATTGAGTAATCCAGCCTTATACCAAGGCAAATTTATAAAAGGTAATATCCAATAACCCATTGTAAAACTATAACGGTACTATCATTCGAAAAAGTAATCAAAAATATGTAAACAAACATAAAACCCCTTGACTTCAACAACTCCAAATAATAAAGCAACCCAACAAACAAAGAAATAAAAAGAAGATTTCCAATCGCATTTCATTGTAGAAAAATGGCTATTGTTGCAAAAACTGTGTTCATATTGTGAATATTAACCGATTTGTTTAAAACCGTGGTTTAAAGTTTTGTATATGGGCATAAACATAACCACTTTTTGGAATATATTTTCAAATTGTCTGCTGGGATTTCTTGTTTATTTTGTTGTTTAAAATTTTTTTTTGTTTTGATTTTTTTATTTATTTGAATTTTTATTTTCAAAATTGGAAATTAATAGGTGGACGCCACGGTTTAGATATATCAGGTTAAGTAAGATTGGACAACTGGTCGGCCATATCAATTATTTGACAAGTTTCGGTGTTTTCTTTTAATTTTTATTATTTGCAATTTCACACACTTTTAGCAGAAACAATTCGTTAATTTTTAAAGATTAATTAACAAAAATTAATAATTTTCACAAAAATTACAAAAAATCACACAATTTTCTAATATTTTAAACAAATTTAAAAAAAAAATATATTGACAATTTTCACAATTCCTTTTTGGTTCGACATTTCATTTTTTTAGTACACACCGATTGCTGTCGTTCTTCTTCATCCTTTATATCTGTCATTCGTGGGTGGACGCTATTGACAACAAATTCTAATAATACTACCTGGTATTATTGTGCAATGCCAATAACCTAACTTTTCCTCCATAGTAAGTTTTTTGACAAATTTTAAAACAATAATATTTACGAATTTTCAAACGAAATAAAACAAGTGAGAGTGTTAAATTCGGCCGTGCCGAATCTGTTATACCCTCCAACATGCAAATAAATAAAAAAAAAATTGCAGGGGCGTTTTATTTTTTTTTGGGGGGGGTCGATAGTGCTAATTGGGGGGGCCATTTCTTCTCGAACATGTGTTTAAGAATTCATTCTTATACTTTTTGCCCTAAAGAAATACAAGTTTATCATTATTTAAAAAAAAAAAATTATTCCACGCCCATAAAAGGGGGGCGGACCAAAAAAACGACATTTTCTAATTCTGTGGGTCCAAATGCAGGACTTTGAACTTCTTGTAGCATAAAAATGTTGTATTTGTTAAACAAAAACAAAGAAAATCATGTAAAAATATGGTATTTTTCAGAGGTTGGTTTAGTTCTTCAAGGGGGAACTTTTTTCCCCCTGGTCCGATTTTGCTCCTTTACGAACTTAACCTGCCTAGGAACATAAGACATATTCGTGCCAAATGTCGGGAGTCTAGCTCTTTTATTTTGGACTGCATCGTGTTAACTACAGACGGACAGACGGACAGACGGACAGACGGACAGACGGACAGACGGACGGACGGACGGACATCGCTAGAATGTCTTAGAATCGATCACTGATCATAAATAAATATACTTTATGGGGTCCTAGACCGATATTTTGATGCGTTACACACGGAATGACAAAGTGAGTATACCCTCATACTGTAGTTGGAGGGTATAAAAATTTTTTTCGGCATATATGACTTGAGTTCACACTACACTATTTATGCTTAAAAATATTTGATTTTTTTTTTTACTTGTGTCTTTAAAAATAAACGGGTTTTGTTTGAGTTTCAATATTTCACTCAAAAAATTATGACGGTAGATTCCACTACAAAAGACAGTTAAAACTACTACATATGTTGTTGTTTAGTAATGTAGTGGACATTTTACGGTAAAATCAACCAAAAATTGTTTTTTACTATTGATTAACAACTACAAAAAACTGTAAAAACTACTTCAAATTACAGTTGTTTTTACTGTAACTCAAATTTTCTGAAATTTTTTTATTAACAAAAAAAATTTCTAAACGTCAAAAACGGTTAAAATTATTTGGAAATAGTTCCTGCACATCCGTTTTTCTAAAAATTACTAGAGAATTATAAGTTTTTTATAGACTAAAAACAACTACTTAATACAACTGTTACTACAATGTAGTAATTTTTTGTATTTGTTTTTTAAAACGACTACAAAAAACAGTTGATTGAGATTTTTCATGCAAAAACAACTGAAATTGTAGTTGAAAACAACAACTACTACTTACTACACAAATAACCGTCATGTAGTAAATGCAATAATTTTATAAGTGTTTTTTATAATTTAGTTCAATGGTTCCCAACCTTTGATTCTCGCCCCACTGGGGGCAATTTAAATGCTTCAGGGGGCAACGAGCAAATTCTTTAGATTTTTTTTGTTAAAAAACTATAAAAATAATTATTTTAGTTAAATTATTTAGTTGGTTGTTAAAAACTTTTGCTAAAAACTTTGTTTTAAAGATGATTTTAACAAAAAGTTTGAATTCTTAAACAAATTTGAAAAATTTACACATTTTTCTTGAGTGTAGGGGGGACATTTTGGTTTTTTTAAATCAAAAGTAGTTGTATTCTTAAATTGTAAAGGCTTAAAAAGCGTTTAAATTGGTTGTTGTGTGCACTGAACATTTAAGTCGTTTTTGCCGACAAAAATGATTTTGAAAGAAAATTGTTTTCATTTACGTCACTAAAATATTACCTTTATAAATCTACCTTGCCTTATACTATAATCACATAAGTTAAATAATCCCTGCAAACAAAACGATACGACATCGAGTCGCCGGTTGTATTGCCGATACGATAAATGTTATTGCGGCAATTAACGAATTCGTATCGCCGGCGATACACCTTTCGGGAGAAACTGTTACCCGAAGGCAATACACGCCGATACGAAAATGATTCGTCTTGGCGATAAAAGGCCAATATCGCCAGATAATCGTATAAACGAAAAATAATAGATTTGTATGTATCGCCGGAATATAGCTATATCGATTCCCTGAAGCTAAAAATAGACATTATTTTTTTCATTCATATTTGTGTCATGTTAACAGGACTAAAAACATTTACATTCACCAGAAAAATATATCCGCAGCATTCGCTGAATTTTTTATTTTATATTTTTTCGGCCAAATGTATATTCTTTCAAAGATTTCTTGTTGTGCTTGATAAATTATTATGTATATTTTAAATTGACAAAGAAATAAAAATTTTCAATATTTTTTTTTGTTTATCGCCAAAATATCGTTCGTATGAGAAAACGGCGATATAATAAAAATACTACTTGATTTTTTATTGAAATAATAAATTTTCGTATCGCCGCAATATCTTTTCGGAGATATATCGCCCTATGGGAATATTTCAGTTACAGTTAAAGAACATTTTCATTAATTTCAATTCAAGGTTTAAATTTTTTTTCTTACCTGCTGCTATTTAACTTTTAGTCAATGAATACTTTCATACATTTAATGAAAAACTTCATAAAATGTTTTAAACAACTTCTACACTAAAAAAAAACTATAATGTTAGCAAAAAAAGCTTGTAAACCTACAAGAAAATTTGCTGATTTTGAACCCACAAATTTTTTGGTAAAGTTAGAAATTTTTTTTATTTCAACTTACAAGGGAAGTCTCCCTAGTGTCACCCGCGGATCTTTATGGAATTGGTTTTATTTTGTAGAGCAGCAAAAATAAACGGACACGTACTTTTTTTAGCGGCCCAAATTCATATTTACACTCAAAAAATTATGTTACAACTAAAATGTAGTAAAAATAAAAGAATCAATGGCCTCTGTTCTGTCTTTCATAACTTTTCAATTCACATGAAAATTTCCGAATCACATGAAATCAAGTTAAGTGTTTTGTTGATCAAGTTTTCATTTGAAGTTGAAATCGAATAATTTAAATTTAAATTATACCCTGTACCACAGTGTGGTGTAGGGTATAAAAATTATAAGAAAAAAAATGCATTCGTTTTACTTTCACCAAATTTTAATTATGTGAAACAAAACGAAAAAGAAATTCGGATGTGAAATCTAGAACACCACAAAAATTCGGATATTTTTTTTAATTTTCACATTTTTTATGTTTTTCAAAACATTTTTCAAAAAAAAAAAATTAAGACTAACCCCTAGTTTCTGTAATACGAACGCCATTCTTTCGTGACGAATTTGTGTGTATTTTGTTATTGTAACAAAAACAAAATGCATGCAAATTCGTCGCAGACGAATGGCGTTCGTATTACAGAAACTGGGGGTAAATTTTTTGGAAAAAACTTTGAAAATTTTTCAGAGATAAAAAAATAAAATTAACTACTATAAATAACTGTTACTACATCACAGTACTTTTTTGTTAGTTGTTCAAAAAAACGACTTCAAATAACTAACAGAAATAGTTGTTTGATATTTTTTATACAAAAACAACTGACTTTGTAGTTGAAAACAACTAACTACTGTAAAATATACAAATAACTCACATGTAGTAACTTACATAATTTTCTGAGTGTAGGGGGTGAAAATGAGGGGGGAAGAAATGGTAATTTTTCAGTTTTTTGCGTTTATCTCCAATACTATGCAAATACACCTAGCCTTGTTGCATACCAAATGAAACGTCTTTTGAAAACCTATCTTCGTGTGTAAAGAACGTGTCCAAACATGCACAACTTTTCGTCATATTGAGTAAAATACCAAAATTTTAAGACATTTTTGATTATAAGTCAAAAAATATTAATTTTGTTGACACGTTGTTAGCATCACAAGATAGATACTTTAAATACCCCAGCAAAACTTTGGTAATGGATAGTGATTATATAACACATTACCAGGTAATGCATATAACTTATTTGTAGCATTATTTTATTATGTCTTACCAAACATTTGTTCCACAACGTATTATTTTCAAGTGAAAAATAATGCATTACTAATAATTTGCTACGTAATGCATGATTATTGGAAAAAATGTATTTGTTATTTCTAAACATTAAATCATGGATGACTTATATTTGGTTACATTATGTATTATTTGAAAGTTTGAAATAATGCATTATTTATAATTGGATGCATAATGCATTACAATAACATAAAAAAAAATATTTTATAAAAAAACGCATAAGTTTAAACTAGAGATGGGCTCACGCCAGGAAATTTCTAACGACACACACTCACGAGCATATTTTATCTACTTACACTCACTTACAATCACGTAAGTAAATTTAATACAAGATTACTTTTTCACTACACCTTATATATTATCTCCTGGTATGCTATATTATTTCATTAAAAAATTGAAAAAGGTAAATTTCCTCTCATACAAATCGACCCCCCTTAAAAATGAGTTTGGGCCGCTAAAAAAAAAATCGTTCTGAACATCATATCTAAATGAAGATCGGGGGTGACACCAGGGAGACTCTCCTTGTTAGAAATATTTTTTAAACAGCTTCTAAAAAACGTTTACAAATAACTTCATTTTTCAGCTCGACCCTCGTATCTCATTTAATATTTGCTCAATCTGGACGCTGTCAAGCTTAAATTAAAGCTTAAAAATTTCGTTTAAAGAATTTTTTTTAAATGATAGTCGATTGATGTTATTAAGGGGGTTTATTGTCAACTTTGTCTTTAACGAATTTCTTCTACTTTAGACATGTACACTTTCTTGAAGATCCGCGAAAGAACAAAATTTAGAAAATTTGTGGGCATTTTTGAAAGTCAGGTGTTTTCGAAATGTAACTTTATTATTGTATGGTAAAATAAAAATAAATAAAACATATATCAAAAATGTCCAATTGTTTTATTTAAAATAAACAATTCAGGAGATAAGTATAAAAAAATGTTATTTATAATTGTCAATTTTTAATAAAACATGCCTGTCATTTTAATTTGATTATGAACACCTTTGATCTGAACATAAAAACATTTTCAAATCAATCAGCCTTACCATAGAAAAATAAAATCGACGTTCAAAAAATGTATTGAAAATTTGAAATTTAAAATAAAACTTTTGTTAAAATAGACTTTTTGTTTTCTTGTGGTAAGGGCCAATGTTTTTGCATTTCATTTTTAAAATGTTGTTTATTACTCAAGCCATATTAAAAGTGACAATGAATATTTTCAAATTGAGAAACGCAAACTTTGTTGACTTTTGTCACTGTTTAATTTTTAAAACAAGATTGTTTTTGCTTTATAAACTCATTAATTTTTACCAAGTTTTAGAAAATTTTTTGAAGTTTTAATTTAAGAATTTCACTTTTTCAACACATTTGCCAATAAAAAAATTACTTAACGAAGTGATCGATAAAAGCTTTTCATATGAGAACCTCTGCATATTTTGTTTGATCACTTTTGTAGCACTGTGTAAAGTAGTATTTTAAAATTAAAAATTAAAATTCTTGATTTAAGTATGCTTTTTTTCCTTATTGAACATTTCAAACTACACTTATAAGTCTATTTCGCTTTCAGCGTAAATTGTTTAAAAAACGTTATTTCTTATCCCATAATATTTCACTTTAGAGCGCATCCCAATTTAAAGTTCTCCAGATTTTGTTTTTTTAAGACATAAATAAATTGCATTTATATTTTTACAACTAAATCAAAATCTTTGTTTGTATGTTGTTTGTTAAAAAAAAAGAAAATTAAAATATGTGTGTAAATAAATGAAGACATAGATATCACCTCGTTACCCTGTTTATAAGCCGATTTTAAAATAAACTAGATACTTAAAATTATGTTGTTTTAAATTACAATTTGCACCACCACCACCACCCTCGACTCAACAAAGACCACTTTAGGGGCTTCTAAAGAAACAACAACAACAAATATACATTAAAAATGTATGTAATGCAAACGGTCATGCATATACAAATAATACAAAACCCTACTTACAAAATTTACAACACCAAATTATGTTTTATTTTAACAGAACAGACAGAAAAAGGACTAAAAGGAAACCATTTCCGGTGATGAGTTAAAGGGTGAAAGATCTTACAGTTTTATTACTTCATTTTACTGATTTTTAAAAATAAAAATTATGCAAAAAAACAGTTTGTATTGTAGTTTAATTTATACTTCACACTGTGTATTAGGGTGGAGCAAATTTTTATTTTTTTTCAAACTTCAAAATCGTCGGAGTCGGAATAGTTGCTTTTTAGGGAAATATTCCAAAAAAAATTGGACCTGTGGGACAATGTCCTTGGGTTCCTTTTTGACTTGAAAATCGGAAAGTTCCAACAAAGTGAAAAAAAAATATTTTCGAGTTTTTAGCTTTAAATATAATTTAATTTTTGGACATTAAAGAAAAAATGATTTCATGATAAAAATTTTATGATCAAAATAAAAATTTGATCCTTACAAAATTTAAAAAAAAAAAAAAAATCCTCAAAATATTTTTTTTTTATACCCTCCAACCACAGTATGGAGGTATACTCACTTTGTCATTCCGTGTGTAACGCATCCGTCCGTCCGCAATGTCCGTCCGTCCGTCTGTAGAGAACACGATACAAAATAAAAGAGCTAGACTTCTGAAGTTTGGCACGAATATGTCTTATATTCCTAGGTAGGTTAAGCTCGGAAATGGGCAAAATCGGACCAAAGGGAAAAAAGTTCCCCCTTGGAGAACTAAACCAACCTAAGAAAAACCGCATTTTTTGTAGGGTTTTTTGTACTTTTGCTAAGCAAATGCAACGTTCTTATCTCAGAAGAAGTTCAAAATCGCAAGTGGAATAAAAATATTTTTTTGCAAAAACAGAAACAAAAATAAATTTTTTTGCAGACCAAAAAAAATTTTTCCGATCAAAAGTCAGGTCTAATATTTTTGTGCGTTACTATTGCCCTAAAGGACAACTATTCCGACCCCGACAATTTTGAAATTCGAAAAAAAAGACAATTTCCTCCTACCGTGTATCAATCACAATACATAAGTAGTAAGCTAACAGGATTGTATTTATACCGTTTTAAACGTCAGGGCACACAGGGTACGTGCCTAGGGTCCCGACCTCACGAAGCCCTCAATGGCTAATAAATTCGCTTACACGAAAAATGGAGTTTAATTATTTATTATCATATCGCTCATTTACTTGTATAGTGTCATAACTCAAAATGTTTGATTTTGCAGAAAACCTGTTTGAAGTTTACAATTGAAACTTGGTTTACATTGCAAAAGGCCCGTACATAGAAAATGTTATAATGGCGTGTTCTCTTGTCAAACGGTGAGTTTAAAAGATATTAACAGGCTTTAAAAACTGCCTATAACTACCGTAGTTTGTAGTTTAGTTTATTTCTACTACACGAACATTGCACTAGCTTGAGAAAAACTAACTGCACAATTTTTTCTTTGCACACATAGTGTAGTTTTTGTTTTTGATAAACTAACAGTTATTCCTATTGCTACTGCTCACATAGGCAACAAAAAACAAAACTACACTTGCAGTGGAAGTTAAAAAGTTGAATGTTGTGCTGACCTCCACTAGTAGTTTTTACTTCGTGAAAATAGTGCACAACTTCGTAAAAGATTATAAACTGTTAGTCTTTCGTTTATTGACTACTCAACAGCTAAACATATAACTACATTGGGACTGTTAAATTGAATTTAATGTACTTGTTTGAAAAAAATAACATGATTTGTATAAGAATAATATATTTTTAAAGACGCAATAACGCGAAAATAAAGTAATGGACGTATATTTTTTTATTATTTTTTTTTAATCAAAAATTAATGAAATAATTTATTTATGAGTATTTTTTTGGAAAAATCAAAGCAGAGCTTGAAAAGAATCAATTCTAAAATGAAAACAGAAAAACGTATGCAACGGTTTAAAACAATACAGGTTTTTATTTGTATGAATAAATTACAAAAAATAAAAAAAAAAAATTACTTAAATTTATTTAATATATATTTTTAAATGTTTATTTTGTCTAAGACGGAATTGTTAAAATATTAATATTATAGGGCATAATTAAAAATAAAGAATATAGTGTTCAACACTGTTCATGATGCAATTAAAAATGGTTTGCTTATTCATTATCATTATTTTCTGCAAACAGCTCAAGGTTATCTATTGCCTCATCTAAAAATTTTGGATTTAGCTTGACCAACAAAATATTTTCTAAAGTGTCATTGCTTAACCGATTTCTGTTTTCGGCCAGAACTAACTTTAGTGAAGAAAAAGCGCGTTCGACGGAAACCTGAAATAGGAATAGGATAGAAAAATTAAGTTGAATATATTTTTTTTTATAAAATCCTTAAAATTTAATTGATTTTTTTTTTCAATTTCTGTTGAAAAAATTTTAAAAATATGATTTAGAAATAATTTTTTTGCTTGAAATATATTTTTAAATAAAATTGATCTTTATATTATTTGAATAAATAATTTGAAAAATATTTCTTGAAGTTGAATTGATTATTTTAGTTAAAATTTAACTGTTTCAATTTTATTTTGTTTTATTTTTGAATTTCAATAAACCTTTTCTGAATTTTAAATAATATTTGTTTTGATATTAAATGGAAACTTTAATCTTTAATTGATCTTTTTTGAGTAACAGTTAAAAATGGTGTAAAAAAGCACGTACCTGTGTAGGAGGAATTGCATAGCATATGTTGCTGAGGGAATATAATTCCGGATCACTATGTTTTTTATCCTTCCAAAACTCCAGCACATTGGTGTTGCTCTTCATGCATGGAAGATTGATTTTTTCAATTTTTTTTGAAACATCCATAACTTCTATGTTGTTGGAGTGAAACTCCTGGTTAAGAAATGTGTTTAATATATCATAGTCAACGTCATTAATTTGTGTGGGTTGTGTTGATGATTGTAAATTTGTATGTGTGTTGGTTTCTATTTGAGAAATCGAAATTATCTTTTTCCATAGTTTATTTAAATACACAATAGCGTCAGCTTTTTGATTGCCTGTTAGCAAATGGTGAAATCTGTGATCTAAATATAAAGATGCCGTTAATCCGTTGTTTTCAAACAAACGATTTTCTCTGTTTTCAATGCTTTCTAATAAAACAGAACTAATTTTATATAATATCGAGGTCTCGTTAGTGCTATTTTCATCTTTAATTTTTTTTGTTAGCAGTTTGCACGTTAGCCATTGCGCGTAGAAGTCACCATAATTAAGCTGTTCCTCTTGAAATTTAATGATAGACTTTTGGAGGGGACTGAGCACTAAACAGTAGGATTCTATATAGTTCCAAAAGTCTTCATCAATATTAAAATTTTCCTCGCTAGTTTTGTTTTTAACCGATTCGATCGAATCTAGTAGCTCTTTGGAATTCATTAAGTCACTTAGCATACTAAAAGTGGATCCCCATCGTGTTGGACAGTCAAGCTGAGGAACCTTAACAGATTTAAGTTCAAATAAGTCTTTGTAGCCATTTGAATTTTTTCGTAAAAACTTGACAACATTTCTGCAGTTTGTAATAAAATTCTTTATATTTAAATTTTTAATTACGTCAAGTGCACACAGTTGGGCAGTGTGGGCAGCACATCTGCATATCACAATATCACCAACTCGCAAATCTGTGTTCACCTCCAATAAATTGATGGTTTCAAAATACACTTCGTTATCATTATTTTCAACCTCATCTTCATCATCTTTACAAGAATGTGATAACATTTTTGTAGACTTAATCATGTTGCTACCGTTGTCGCTAGTGATTGACACAATTTGTTGCAAACTTATGTCATATTTAGTTAGTACATTCAAAATCTCTGTTGCCAAGTTCTTCGAAGTACTACAATTTTGACCTTTTATTTCAACCATAGCTAAAATTCGCGATTCAACAGTATCGTTTTTCATAAATTGCGCTGATACTCCGAATATATTCCGCGAAAGCCGTGAAGCACTATCAACTTTTAAAGATATTAGTTTATTTTGGCATTCCAGAGATATCGACTTTATAATGTTTGTAGCAACCTTAGCTAAAGTTTTCTTGCAGTTGGCAGCATTTAAGCAAAACTTTATCCCACTCTGTTTTTCTATACCCTTACAAATGGGATTTATAATATTTTTCATATGCATAGAATTTAATACGTTAAATGAGACTGATTCGTCCGTTACCAAACCTATGTAAGATTTTATTAACAGCTTTTTACTTATTTCACATTTAATATTTTTTGTTTTGTATTTAAATGATGCCGTTTGAACATTATCTGATTCTTTTGCAAATATTATGCTGTGCATTTTTTCCAAGTGTTTTTTTAAATTGTAATTTCTACATGATTTAAATTCTTTTTTGCATAGATTGCATACAAATATATCCTCTTTTTTTTCATAATATTCACCCACATTTATGCAACTTTTTTTCGGCATTGTTTATTTTATTATTTTTACACTTGTTGTAATTGCACTTTTTTATTTCACTTAGAAGACGGGATTAGTTGTTTTTTGCACGTTCTTTACAGTATCACAAAAGAAGCCGTACTGAAACTTCGTGTTAATCCTTTCTCTTTTATTTTTACCTCCACATATTTGGTAATCCCGTGATAAAAAAGGATTTATTTACGTACAATACTGTTAGATGTAATAACAATCTACCTGATTTTTTATTAGTTCATTAAAAAACAAAAATTCAAACAAGGTTGTATCATTATGCATATATTTGCTTGTCAAAATATTGGGATTTCCCACGAATGAGGATGATGAAAACTATTTCTGTAGTAAATTATGTAAAAAAAGAAAACTACCTGCTAGTGATCAGATCATTGGCATACGATGGAAAGGGTTAATATATTTTTGAATCCGTTTTTTAAATATGCATGACAGCTGGACAGACATTGCATATAAGGTCATAGAAGGTTTTATAGCTTTGTTTTGAATACACAGGTAAAATGTTCTGAAACGCAACGAGCCGCGTTATAAAAATTTGAATGCAATTTATTGTTGTAACTATAAATCTTACACAGAAATTTTGCCAATACGGCAAGTAAAAATTCACAGAAGAACAAATTTTGGATAAAATCGTACCTAATAGTAAACACAAAATTTCATAATAAATACATATTTGTAACATTTTTCAATACGAATAACCTACAAATATTCTTCTTCGTGGTATTTGGATACACAATTATAATACTACTATAATTTAATTCATTGAAAATTTATACCTTAAACTCTAATTCAGTACTACAATTTTTGTTAATGAATTCATTATATAGAAGCTCTGTTTTTTTTAATGCCATATTAGTTTTAGATTATTTGTCCCTTTTCAATTTTAAATTAAAATTCAGTTTAATTAATTTTTTTTAATTAAATTTTGGTTTTAATATAATTTGTCTTACAAAGTTTTTTATTTAATTCAAATAATGTATTCAAATTAACAAATGAAATTTAAAGAATTTATTCAGACATGACTTAATTAAATAATTACAATTAATTAAATAATTGAATTAAATTTTCGAAGGTCAGTCTGAAACAATTAAAACAAAAAAAAACTTATATATATTCGATTAGATTTCTACTTACATAATAAAAATTATTTACCTACTCCAAACATATTAATTAATTTATAAAATAAAAATTATCAATATAAGTTTATTAAAAATATTTTTTTAAAGTACGTTCAAAAAGACTAATAATTTCAAAAGAAATTTTAATAAATATTGTAGGCATTGATAAAAATACCAAAACATTTTATTTTCTTTTATATACATACATATATATACTGAAAAAATTCTAACAACAACTGTAAACACCACACATTTCTTTTGTGTCGTCTGAAGTCATTGTTAAGTTTTTTTTTTTAAAGACCCAACAAAAAATCTCGTTATCTTCGTGTCACTAATAGTTATTGCTTCGTGTTTCTTGAGAATGACTACTGTCTTGTGTGTTGTTTTCAACTGCTGGCTTTTTTTCAAAATTTAAAACTACAACAAAACTATCAACTGTGGATTTTAACAATTTCAAAAAAAAACTACTGCTATAACTACACTAATAAAATGTGCGTGTAGTAGTAGCAGTAGCAAGTGAACGACTCTGGGGTTTGTTCATTTTTATAACTACACTATTCGTTGATTTCAGTTACTACTGCTTCTGGCAGTTTACTTATTCTAACCCTGGATATTAATACGAATTTTTGACACAATATAAAGCAAGATATTACAAATAATTCTGTACTGCTTACCCAAAAACGACATATTTGGAGTTATGACACTATACAAGTAAATGAGCGATATGTATTTCCGTATTATACTGCTTTTTTTAAGCGCATACAACGTTTTTTTTAACAAAAATTATTTTTTTTATTTTATTTTTAAATATTTTAGTATATTTTTCGTAAAGAAAAAGTCTAAATCTTAGATTTTTCACCCAATATAAGAAGGACGTGGAGGAGGAAGATACGACATCGCACTTCCTTTGTTAATGTCCGGCATATGCCCATCGGAGAACCGAACATTTTGGCAACCCGATTTTGGCGGATGTGACATGTTTATCTGGTATTGACGTCAATATGATAAACACGTTCATACGATACTACGAACGATTCAGCCTGGCTCCCAGTATGGAAACTTGAGATTTTGACTTTTCGTATAAAAAAGTGTCAGACCCTGAGATATTTTTTGTAAAGAAAAATCTCAGATTCTAAGACATTTTTCGCATAGAAAAATCTCAGATTCTTAGAGAGTTTTCATATAAAAAAAGTATCAGATTCAGAGAAATTTTTCTTATAGAAAACGTCTCAGATTTTGAGACATTGTTTGTATAGAAAAATTCTCAGATTTTAAGACTTTCTGAGCAATTTTTTGTATAGAAAAGTAAAAAAAATTTCGTGTAGAAAAAGTCTTGGAGTCTAATACATTTTTCGTATAGAAAAAGTCGTAGACTCTGAGACATTTTTTATAAAGAAAAAGTCTCAAATTCTGAGAAATTGTTCGTAAAGAAAAAGTCTCAGGTTCTGAGACATTTTTCGTAAAAAAAATTTTCGCACAGAAAAAGTTTTCGAATCTTACACCTTTTTCATATAAAAAAGTTTCAGATTCTGAGATCTTTTTCTTCTAAAAAGTCTCAGATTCTGAGACTTATTTCATTCCTTATTTCGATTTGGCATTCGAATGAAAATGTAGTGATTGCATTCCCCAATCACATTTCAGCGAATTAAATGAATTCACTTTAGGCTCATTCGATTTGTAAATCTTGAATGCATTAGATTTATTTTTTATTCGACATTCAAAATTAGAATGCATTCGATTTTTTTTTCATTCGATAAAAATCGGATGCATTCCATTGCGAATACATTCGATTTTCTATTCATTCGATTTGTAAAATCGAATGGCTTATTCATTCATTGCATAAAAAACTTAAAAAAACTAACCAAGATAGAGCAAAACGGAGCCAATTTTTTGTACATAGTATCAACGATACTCTTCACATGCGTTTACCTCAATGGGCCCTGATTTTTAATCTAAAAAAATTGGCATTCCCGAAAATTTTTAAATGCGCATATCTCGCTAAATACTGCCGACAAGACAAAAAAATTCAAAATCATTTTTGTTGCTCTTGACTCGTATAATACGAACGCCAAATACCTGAAAGCTCTAAAAATTACCGTTTTTAAGTTGTGCAGTTTTTAAAAAGACCCGAAATTTCTATATCTCGAAAATTTAAAGATAGACATAGATTTTGATCCAAACATTTTATCCGTTTTTCACTACTTTGCTTTGTTTTTGAGATACTAGAATTAAAGGGCCCTACAGGGGCCTTGAGAATTAAAAAACTGGATATAAAAAATCATTCCTCGGATCGTTTTCGGGTAACTGACGGTCGTGTTCTACGAGAAAAGAGCTACAAAAATGCTTTTGGACTTTTTGTAGTGTAGGCAGTTAAATACTGGATGATATGTTCATTTTTAAAATTTTGTGGAATACCAATTTTTTTGATTCATTAGAGTCGTCCCATGTAAAGAGGGTAGGCGATACTTTGGACCTAAATTTGGCTCCGTTTTGCTCTATCTATTTAAAAAAAAATCGATTGCATTCGCAGTGGAATGATAAAAAATCGATTTTTCTAAATCGAATGATCAAGAAATCGAATGCATTCATTTTTGCTATTCAATCGAATGCATTCCAAGGACTGCATTCAATGTTGAATTATAAAATCGAATGCATTTATTGACTTTGAAAATTTAATTAATTTTGGTATTACTCTAAATTAATCAGGTATTACTCTAAAATTACCCCTTGACATTGCCAAGATGTTTTGCAATTTTCGTAATTTTTACTCTACATACACCAACGTATGAGTAATATATAATTACCATAATTATATATTTCTCATACGCTATGGTGTACGTAGAGTAGAGTATACAGTAAGGTGGAGCGAATTTTTGATTTTAAAAATCGAAGGGTACGGAATAGTTGCGTTTTTTTTAATATTAGCACACAAAAATATTGGACCTGTGCACTGTGGGCCATAATTTCCATTTTTTGGCCAATAAGGTCTGTAAGGCAACACATATTTAAAAACATTTTTTTCAGAATGTCGACATCTTGAATTTTGTCCATCTTTAATATCTTTTTATTCTAGCTCAAAGTTTTTTTTTTGCATGAGGTCAACGTCAAAGTTTAAGATTTTTTTAAAATATTGACAAACCTCGAATTACGATATCGCTCCTTTACTTGTATAGTGTCATAACTCAAAAAATGCGTTTTTTGAGTTAATGATGCAGAATTATTCGTTATATCATGCTTTATATTGTGTCAAAAATTCGTATTAATATCTTTTGAACTCATCGTTTGAGAAGAGTACACGCCATTATAACATCTTCTATGTACCGGCCTTTTTCAATTAAAAACCAGTTTCAATAGTAAACTTTAAACGTGTTTTCTGCAAAATGAAATATTTTGAGTTATGACACTATACAAGTAAAGGAGCGATATGTCCCTGACAATATATTCTATTGACATTTTTGCGACCCTGTGCGACCGTTCATAAACTTTTGACATAGAGGCAATAAAGCAAAATATGACGTTTAGAAATGCCCTACAAAGAAAATTTTTTTGATATTTTTGATTTCTTGATTTCTAATGATTTCTAATAAAAAATTACCCACTTTTACAACATTGGCGTGAATTTTGACTCACGCTCACGCAAAAAAAAAACATAATTTACCCAAAACGTTTTTTTTTCACCTACTACTTCGTTAGTAAACAAAACACCACTCACGTGTAACTCACGCTCACACGTACCTCACGCTAAACATTTAAAACACTAAAAATATTATAAAAATTAAATAAAAACTACATTTAAAAAATTTTGACTCACGCAAAAAATGATACTCACTACTAATCACTCACGCAAAAAAATGCTCACTCACTTATCATTCACGAACAAAAAATTTGAATCACGCTCACTTTCGATCGCGCGTAATTCACGTGACAAGCGTCTATCTCTAGTGCTAAACATTAAAGTTTGGAACGCATTTAAGCGGGCAAATTTTGGCGATAGCATTTTAAATATTTTTTATGGAATTGTAAGCTAGTAGCATTATTTGCACATTTAGGATGGCAAATTCGAATTGGAAATAAAAAAGTTCTCTCTTAAATGTGCCACTGAATATATGAACTTTTTGACGCATTTAAAAGAGAAATATTTTATTAAAATCTTCTGATAAAAGCAAAAGGAGGGATTTATAATAACTTAGGAATGTAAATATTGTAAATTTTTTTAAAAAAACTGTGTCCTAAGTTTTGGATCCGCCATTCGTATTCGTGTTGCGCAATCATTTCCTAGTAATATTTTTAAACATTAATCAGTAATTTAAATATCTTGTCCGCCATATTGGATCCGCTATTTTGAATCTAAAATCCGAAAAACCATCAAAATCAGACAACATAGAAAAAACTTAACATTTTATTTGTCGCCATATTGGATCCGCCATTTTGAATTAAAACAAGTGAGAGTGTTACGTTCGGCTGTGCCGAATCTTTTATACCCTCCAAAATGTAAAAAAAAATTGTCAGGGGAGTTTGTTTTGGGAGGGGGTGATGGGGGTCAGTGGGGGACGTTGAGAGCACCTTCCCATCCCGATAAATATAACAAATGTTTCATTTATTTAACAAAAATACAAAAAAACATGTAAAAAGTGTATTTTTTCAGAGGTTGGTTCAGTTCTTCAAGGGGGAACTTTTTTCTCCCTGAGCCGATTTTGCCCATTTACGAACTTAACCTGCCTAGGACCATAAGACATATTCATGCCAAATTTCAGGAGGCTAGCTCTTTTATTTTGGACTGTATCGTGCCATCTACAGACGAACGGACGGACATTCACAGAATGTCTTAGAATCGATCATGGATCAATAATATATATACTTTATGGGGTCCCCGACCGATAATTCGATGCGTTACAAACGGAATGACAAAGTGAGTATACCCCCATACTGTGGTTGGAGGGTATAAAAATCGGAGCTCAAATTCGTAATTACCGAACCTAAATACACCGAAAATGATTAATTTAAGTACAATAAGCTAAGAATTACAAAAGCATATCCGCCATATTGGATCCACCATTTTGAATTTCAAATCTTTAATTCCAAAATCAGATTTAACATCCAAAAAACAATTAAAATCGAAGTTTTTGGCCAAAAGAGACAACATAAAACCGAAAGTAATTTTTTGAAAAAAAAAATCCGCAAAAAAACTTAAAAAAAAAGAAAAATCAGCGAAATTTGTCTTTGTTTGTGTAAAAACATACGTTTGTACTTGTTTAAATACCATTCTGTATCCAATTCTGTTCACATATCTCAATCAGCACCCGAATAAAAGCGTTTAGTATTTAGAGGTTATGAGGAATATATCAAAATGTTCGAGGTTTTCATATTTTTTGAACCGCTGAACCGATATCGCTTATTTTTTAACACACCAAAATATTCATATAAATACATAAATTTTACATATTTACTTCAAAATAAAATTAACACCATTTAATTTTCTTAATTTTCAGATCACATCCAAATGGAGCTTGTTTTATTACTTACTTGCTATGGCTTAAACTTTCCACCAATCCAGAGTGTTTTACAATTCCGAACAAAGTACTTATTGCAGCTGCTGACCACTGCACAAGATTAGATTTTATTACTCTTGTGCGTGTGACAATGGCTATTGTAAGATACTAAAATCAACAAATCACAAAAAAAAATCGATAATAATAATAAAAATAACAGTTCAAATCGATGGATTTTAGTTGGGTGCACATAAAATTACTTGAGCGTTGCAAATTTCAAATCCTCCGATGTCATTACAAAATCGATAGTGTTTAACAATAAAACAGTGAAAAATGTTAACAAATTTATAATAATAAATAAAACTAGTTATATTTTTAAGCAATAAATTAATTTATTTTAAAATAAAAAAAATTCAGAGTTTGTTTTTAATTTTGCTAACATCACAGTGATACAAAATCGAACTTTCCGAATCGAAATGAAATGAAACCAAAAGCAAATGAAAGCATTTTTTCGTTTAGTGCTAGATTTTTTTACACGCATTTGAAGTTGGTGATTTTAAAGCATTTAAAGTTTTTATATACGAAATATGTCCTACTTTTGGAGACCTTGGTGGTTCCCTTATTGGACATATGGGTCCCAGCGTCCAAACTTAAGCTCGAAATTACTTTAGCTATAACCGGTATAAATTTCGCTGCAATCGCTCCAGTACTTACTGAATGGCCGAATTATTAAAAATAAACCACTGTGCACCGTTTCGTATGATTGTTATTTAAAGTTAATTACAATTAAGTATACGCCTCATATACAGTTTTCATGTAATTATAATAATAACAGTTTACCAACTTTAAATGCGCGTAAAAAAATCTCGCACTAAACTAAAAAAATAGCATTGAGGGTTTGTGATGGAAAATGTCAACTTCCATTTGCTTTTGGTTTCATTCCATTCTGATTTTGATAGTTGCATTCCTGAAATAATGGCTATAAAAACTTGAAATTTGGAATGTAGAAGCCTTCGGTGAAAAAAACATTTTGAAAAAGTCACTTTTTGAAAATTCTGTTTGTACATTTTACGTCTTCTGAAACAATGGTCTAGAAACTGGAAATATGGAATGTAGGATTCTGGAAAAACGTGTACTTCTGGTACTTTTTATATTTTCTACACCTTTTCCAATTGAAATTCAGAAATCATAATTGAAATTCAGAATAGCCCAATTGAAATTCAGAAAAGCACAATTGAAATTTAGAAATCACAATTGAAATTCAGAAAAATCCAATTGAAATTCAGAAAAGCACAATAAAAATTCAGAAAATCACAATTGAAATTCAGAAATCATAATTGAAATTCAGAAAAGCCTAATTGAAATTCAGAAATCACAATTGAAATTCAGAAAAGCACAATTGAAATTTAGAAATCACAATTGAAATTCAGAAAAATCCAATTGAAATTCAGAAAAGCACAATTAAATTCCGAAAATCAGAATTGAAATTCAGAAAAGCACAATTGAAATTCAGAAAAGCCCAATTGAAATTCAGAAAAGCCCAATTGAAATTCAGAAATCGTAAATGAAATTCAGAAAACCCAATTGAAATTCAGAAAAGATCAATTGAAATTCAGAAATCGTAATTAAAATTCAGAAAACCACAATTGAAATTCAGAAAAGTACAATTGAAATTCAGAAAAGCACAATTAAAATTCAGAAAAGTACAATTGAAATTCAGAAAAGCCCAATTGAAATTCAGAAACCGTAAATGAAATTCAGAAATCGTAATTGAAATTCAGAAAAACCCAATTGAAATTTAGAA
This sequence comes from Pegoplata infirma, assembly GCA_963921195.1. NCBI lineage: Eukaryota > Metazoa > Arthropoda > Insecta > Diptera > Anthomyiidae > Pegoplata > Pegoplata infirma. The sequence continues at coordinate 29,054,728 of OY992540.1, read as the reverse complement.
AAATTCAGAAAAGCACAATTGAAATTCAGAAAAGCACAATTGAAATTTAGAAAAGACCAATTGAAATTCAGAAAAACACAATTGAAATTCAGAAACGCACCATTGAATTTCAGAAAAGCCCAATTGAAATTCAGAAATCGTATATGAAATTTAGAAAAGACCAATTGAAATTCAGAAAATCACAATTGAAATTCAGAAAATCACAATTTAAATTCAGAAAAGCCCAATTGAAATTCAGAAAAGCGCAATTGAAATTCAGAAAAGCACAATTGAAATTCAGTAAAACTCAATTGAAATTCAGAAAAGCACAATTGAAATTCAGAAAAGCCCAATTGAAATTTCAATTGTTTCAAATTTGTAAATATTAAAGATATTAACTAGAATTTAATTTTTAACAAGAAAAAATTTTAAAATTTAAAATTCAGAAGGATATTAAATTTTTAAAAAGTAGGTGAATGGTGAAAGAGTACTCCCAAATCGAGCACAGTAATATTTTTGGTACTTTTAATATTGCTTTTGGTACTTTTAATATTTCCGGAAATAATCATCCTAGAAATTTAGAATTTAGGAAGGATTCTTTGGTGAAAAATTTACTTTTTGGAAATTCCGTTGGTGCTTTTTATGTTTTCCGAAATAATGGTCTAGAAACATAAAATTTGAAAAGTAGGATTCTGTAAAAAAATTTTTTGGAAATTCCAATTCTAAGGGAGGTAAAAGGGATAAAAAAGTGTAGTTCTAGTACCTTTTATATTGCCTGAAATAATGGTTCTATAAACTGGAAATTTGGAAAGTATAATCCTTTGGTAAAAAAAACATTCTGGAAAAAGTATTCTTTTAAAAAAAAAAATGTGCTTTTGGTACTTTTAATGTTTCAGGAAATAATGATCACAGACACTTTGAATTTGAAACGTAGGATTCTTCAATGGAAAAAATCATTCTGAAAAATGTACTTTTTGGAAACTCTGTTGGTACTTTTTATGTTTTCTGTAATAATGGTTTAGAAACTTGAAATTTTGAAAGTAGGATTCTGGAAAAGTACTTTTTAGAAATTTCGTTTCTATGGGGAGTAAAAATTATAAAAAAAAGTGTACTTTTGGTACTTTTTTATATTTTCAGAAATAATGGTTCTACAAACTTAAAATTTGGAATGTAGGATCCTTTGGTGGAAAAACATTCTGGAAAAAGTAATTTTGGAAAAAAAGTGTGCTCTTGGTACTATTAATATTTCCGAAAATAATTGTAGTTGTAATTATTCGACCATTCAAATTTAATTAAGTAAAAAAATAATCGATCTCAAGGTCGGTTTTTTGTTTAATAAATCTTCTTAATTAACTTCCAATATTTCGATCCTCATCGAGGGACATCATCAGGGAGTAAAAAACTTAAAGCTATTTATCCTCCTTCTTCGTCATTAAATATTGAACTATTAATACCTGAATATATCACATGTACATCATTTGTAATTTTTATATAAGATGATTACTGATTGTATGTATGTATTTAGTTTTATTATAATTGTATTATACGTAGTACTTTTACATAATTTGTTATAACATATTGAAATTGTAAAATACTTAAAATTAATGCACAAAAAAAAATAATATTAATAAAAAACTCATTGTAATTAAATTGTTTATTTGGAATGAAAACATTTTTATGAAGCTTGCACACAAAGTTTTTGAGATGAACTTATTTTATCACCCAAACTGAGAGCCATACCCTGAAAGAGAAAGAGAGAGAAATAGATATTTTAAGTGAAATTTGAGAATTTGAAAATGTTTTAGGCCGTGTGAAAAAAATTTTAAAACTATGAAAGAAGTTTCGCATCAGAAAAAATAACATTACATAATTGCCATCAAGTTTTCAATAATGATGCCAAAGTTGAAAAATTGGAAAGCTCTCAAGATAGGAATGGTATTATTTTTTTTAACTAAGGCAAAAACCTCATATATCTACAGAGATCCGTTTCTGTTATTTAAAATATTTACCTGACTCTTGGCACGTATTCTAATATGACCAGTTACTTTTGAATCGGGATCATCAACTGGTTTTTCAATACTTAAATTGGCCAAAGCATTTTCACCGAAAATGGATCTAAAATATTAAAATGATAAATTGAATGTAACAACAACTGCTCAATAATTAACGGGCATTTAAGGGAAACTTACTTGGCATACATATTAGCAGCCATAAAACCACATTGACCCGATAAGGCTTTTTCAGGCGTCAAACACTTCATATTGGTGCTCTTAAGCAAATGTTTAAGATATTCATGTAAATCGGTAAACGTGGTGTTAACTGTAACCTAAAATTTATATAAAAGTTTTAAAAATAATGCTGAAAAAAAATATTTTTTAATATTTTACCTTATTTTCCCATTCAAAATCTTGCCACATTTGTCTAAATTCTGTATCAGTACATGAAGCTGGGATAATATAGTCCATAATATCAATATGAATAGTATTCAAAACTACGACATTCGTGTTGATAGAAGTATCATAAACTAAAATAATGGGGAAAGTACAAATTAAAAATTTAAAATTATTTTTAGTTAAAATTTATTATTTGTAATTTTAATTCAAGGAATTTTAAATAATAGTAGAAACATTTCGAATTAAAGATGGAACAAATAAATTATCTTTAAATTTTAATTTTTTGATATTGAACTACTTTCATTTAATGCTGAACCATCAAAAACTATTATCTACCAAATTTTAGACCTAAATAACAATTTGATATTTATTTTAAGCAGACTTACCAATATTTCCAAAAATAATACCATTTTCAGTAGAAGACACCTTGACATTAGCTTTGATATTGCAAAAATCATGGGGAGCCAAAACAACTGGATGAGGACGTTCTACCAATTTCAAATCGCCCAATGTAGCCAACTCCAAAGTACAATTTTGCAAAGTATCATCTATAAATAAAATAATAATATTAAATTTAAGTTCGCTATAAATCTCACATAAACTTACTTGTTTGATTAACAATCAATACATCCAAAACAATATCATATTGATTAACGTTAACATAAGCTTCAGCATAAACGGGATCCGAAAAACCAGTCAATTGTGTAACCTTATTCAATTTGTTGTTAGGTGAAGTAATATCACTCAAATTGGTGGACTTGGTACCAGCCAATGCTTGGTTCAAACTAGATTCAAAAACATTTTCACCCAATTGACTTTCACGTCCATTGGAGAGTTGAGCAAATACGACAGGATCATCGGGTTGTACTTTAGCAGCAGCTTTTTGTTTCTCCTTTTGCACACGCTGATCTTCTTCATATTGAGCGTCTAACATTTTACCCAAAGCTTCACGGCAATAACGTTTAAATATTTCAACGGCTTCTACTGTGCGTTCACTCAAAGTACGCAAGCAAATGAAAATACGATCAGAATCGTCGTTGGTAATGGGTTTGGTGGGGAAACCAGATTTGCCCAAGTGTAAAATGGAACTCATAATAAGCATAACACGGGTGGTTAAGCGATTTTGTGCTCTCTAAAGTAAGAAAACCAAAAATAAGTAATAGTAAGTAATAGTAAAAATACAAAAATGTTTACAAAATATTAATTTTTAAATCTTTTTTTTTAAATAACATAATTGTATAGGAATTACATAAGGCAGTAGGTAAAACTTAATTTATAGTTTAGCCAATGTAAGTATAACATAATGGAAAACAATTGATTAATTTAAATGTATGTGCAGACACTTTTTAATTTGATGTTTTAAAATTTATTGAGATCAAAAATTAATTGTTTTAAATTTAGTTGAACGTAGGTGTAACTTAATTTATAATTCAGCATATTAAGGTTAAACTTTATTGAAAACAATCGATTGCTTTAAATGTATGAGAAGACTGTTTTTAATGTAGTTAAAATTTATTGAGATCAAAAATTAATGGTTTTCAATTTTAAGCAACGTTTCAGCAGTTAGTAGCCAAAACTTTTACCATTCCAAAATAGAAGTTTTCGCGATATATATTAGTAAGATAACTTTAAACTTACCACATCTTCTTCCAAATCAGCATAGCGCAAAACCAATTTGGTTAGGGTAGCCGATAAAGCGGCACCAATAAAGAAATCACCATCCATAAGATATTGACGCAGTGGTGGACGTTTTTCTTTCTTAGCAACTCTAAAAAATAAAGTACAAAAAATTTAAAATTAAACAAAAGACAAACACACAAATTTTATAATAATCAAACTTACGGAGCCAAACTAAAAGCACTTTGAGTAGCATAAGTACCATCCGAAGTAACTTTATTATTTGCAGCTTGAGCATTAGCTGTTGGATTAGCAGCAGCATTTATCTCTTCTTCGGTTTGATCACCAGTCAAACGTCTCTGTTCAGCTTCAACCATGGGTATATCTCCCAAAGTTTGGCATATAACATCAATGACTTCCAAAATCTGATTTTTATCATCCACATATTCTCCCAAAATCCAAACAGCAGCACGATGAATTTTCGAAGATTTAATTTGAGGAAAAGCCTCAATTAAATGACCAATAATTAGGCCTCTTAAGGTAGGGAACTTTTGTATAGCTTCTCTAATGAAAATCAATACATCCGCAGCAGCCAATTCATTTGTATCCGAAAGAAATTCTACTAAAACTGGTATAACACTAGCAGCAACGTCTGGAAATTTAATAGAGCAAGTATGTAAGGTGCGTACCAACAATTGGCGATATTTGCCAGTATCTTCATGTTCAACATTATGGGTCTTAGAAACCTCCTTTTTCAATACCAAAACCATTTCATTAATATTTCTAGAAGATACCAAATCCATGGCTAAGGCCAAAGTTTTGCGACGTACTTCTATATCAGGAGAAGCCAATACACGTAAGATATCCATAACTAAATCTTGCATAACCTTTTCCATATTTTCATTTTCTTTCATGGCAACCAAACGATCCAAGACAATCAGTTTTACATTATTGTCACTCTCCTTAACAATTAATTCAATATAACAACCAGCTGCAGCCTTAATAGCTGTAGGAGCTGAAGATAATGTAATCAAAGTACCAGCAGCTTCGTAACGAACAGCATTTGATGAAGAATTCAATAGATTATAAATGCAGCGTATAAAACGTGATCTTTCGGCGGGATTAGCATGGCACACCTTATAGATAAGCTCGACTATGACCAATTGTAAGATATCACCAAAGCTATTTACTTGATCAATGCAAGAAGCTAAATAGTTTAAGGCACGCTCTTGATCAGCATGCAACAACATAAGGAAAGCATTACGTTTACAAGACATATCTTGTTGAGTATCCAAAAAATTGGCAATCAATTCGGGGCCATCGGGCACAAGCCAATCAAAGTTTTTGTAAATAGTAAAAATGGCAAGAACAGCATTACGACGAACATAAGAGTGACGGTGTTCTAAACAAGCGCGAATAGATGGCATTAAAGGTTCCAATAACTCAGGCTCTTTAAGTTTACACAAGAAACGTAAAGTTGAACCACGTAAAAATTCATTAGGATGTTGGAGATCCTGGAAATGAAATATAGATTTTATTTATTTTTAAATAAAAAAAATAATAAATTTGTAAAGAAAAAGTTTGCGGTTACGACTTAAAATTGATGGAACTTTGTGTATCGTCTGAAGGGTCGAAGCTTAAACTTTATTCAAAAGTTATCAAATTTCAAAAATTTAAAAATTTTGTAATAAGGAATGTTTTTTTAACGAGGCCAAACTTACCCTGCCCGAAAAGTGATTGTTTCGTGTTAGGTCACGTGACATATCACCGTGACCCAAAAAAAACCTATCACAAAAACCTATCGCTATGTTGTCCATTTTTTAGAACTTACAAGGGAAGTATATCAACCCTTATGATCCGATTTGCATGAAACGTAAAATATGTATAAAAGAGCAATTCTAAGGTTGCGGTGTCTCGGCTTATCGGCCATATCGGGGATTTAGGGGTTCAAAACATGGGTCAAAAAATAGTGAAAAAATCGTTGTAGAATTTTGGCTTCGTTAAAAACTTTTTTCAAGAAAATGTGTAAATTTTGGGGGGTATTTATATGAAAACATAGACCTACGATGTCCATATGAATACAAAATAATCTTTATTAAATTTAAGTCGTCACGTATTTTTGCTCTGGAGGACTTTGCATTTAGTTCGGGAGTTATCGAAATTTTCCCGGAGGTCCACATTGTTTCATAAGGGGACAACGAAATTTTGAAACACTGATATGGCCTATAAGGCGAGACACCTTAACCTTAAAATCGTCTCTTTTATATATTTTTTAAGTTTCAGGCAAATCGGTTCATAAGGGTTGAGATACTTCCCTTGTTAGAAATTTTGTAAAAAAAATCCTAAAAGAATTTTTAATGAATTTTTTATTCCAAAACGCAAAAAAAGTTGCTACATTTTTGTAACGGGACTTCGAAACTTAAAAAATTTTTAATTTTTTTTTTACTTTAAAATACTTGTTACTCCAAAACGTAAAAAAATTGTCAAAAAATTTTTATGTCCGGGACTTCGAAAACTATCTGGAAATTTTTTTCAAAATTTATGAAATTTTTGTTTCTAATATAATGAAAAATTTTGATGACTAGAGACTACCCAGTCGGCAAAAAAAATCACAAAATGTCCCCAATGACATCTCAGCAGTTGGTCAGCGGTTGTTTAAACGAAATGTTAGTGCCAACCAATACTGATGGACACTGCTGACCAACTGCTGACATGTCATTGGGGACATTTTGAAAAATTGTATGAAGATGTCAGCGATTTCATAAAGGGAGAGTCGCAGTATGTCAGGGGTGATTTTATTTTGCCAACTAGGTAAATGTAGCTTGAATTTAAAGTTTTCTTTTCGTGATTTACAGTTTTCTTTTCATGATCCTGTTTCCTTTTAAAAGGACTTTAAAGCTTTAGAGGACAAAATTTTATAAAATATTTTTTAATATTTGTACTTGTCCTGGATCGGTTTTTGATGACCTAAACAGTGTCCCATTGACATCTCTAGCAGAATACCTTAGAGAATCGGGGTGGTTTGAGAGGTAGAATTTTGTATATCAGAGGGGAGTAGGGAGACAACTTTAGGGGAATCACAATGGGCCTTATGGCCTCCGAGTGAATTCGCCAAATTGGCGGACGCCCATCCAACCTAACCTAACCTAGGATGCCACTTGTGATAGCAACTGAAAGAGGAGGATCTCCCCTAATTTTCCTATTTTAATATTTTTACAAGTCAGGAAAAAGGAGGCAAGTTAAGTCCTTTCAAAAGATTATACTTCATATCATGTAAAATTTTCAACAAACTTTTTGATAGTTTTTAATGACTTCATTTACATCCTTTTATCCTGATATGGCAAAATAAAAAAAAATGGAAAAATTAGAGGACATCCTCCTCTTTCAATGTCATCACCAGTGACATTCTAGGACAAGTAAAAATATTACAAAAATATTTTATAAAATATATTTTTTAAAGTCCTTGATGTCCTTTTAAAAGGAAACAGGTGTCGAAATAAAAAACTGTAAATGCAATTTTACTCCATTTGATCTCTTCTTTCAGACGTATATCATGCGGTTCATGTTTAATATTGGCTGTCGGACGGTGTTTCCAGTAAAAAAATTGAAACTTTAAATCGCACCCACACCCTTGAAGGTTTTTGCTAACGACATCATCCTGAACTTAGGATGAGGCCCATAGTCGATACACAAAGTTTTATCAGATTTTTAGGGTTAAAGGTAATCTTGACTTAATCAGCCTATAAACGAAATACAACTTCAAGAGTCCAGATCTTTTGTTTTGGACTACAGTGTGCAGTTCCTCAAACTAACAGACAAAGCTAGAATATCTTAAATATTATCGAAAATCAATATTATATATTAAAGCGATATTTCGAAGCGTTACACACAAAATGATAAAGTGAGTATACATCCATTTTGTGGTTGTAGGGTATACAAATGAACCATGCACTGATTTCCACTTTTAAGCACAAAATTTCCTCATTTTTCAAGTCATAATCGTAACCTTTATTTATTCCAGAAATTTTTCTTACCTTTCTGTACGCATCACACACTAAAATCATTTCCTGCAATAATTTACCATCCGGCGAGGTCTTGGGTACAATTTCCCAAAAGATAAGCAGCAGCTTCTTGATGGTGTGATTTTGTACGGGCAACACGAAACGTATAATGGTCATTATTAAACCCGATAAACGTTCACCATTCAATAAAAGTTGTATAACTTTCTTTAATGTATCAATTTTAACATTGGTATCTCCTTTTTCCAAATCTTGTTTCAATTGCATTTCATTCGGAACCTCCAAGTCCGGAGAATTGATAATGGTGTAACAGGGCACAGTAGTTGATTGAGACATCTTTTTGGGATGATTTTTACACAAATTTTAATGATTTTCAATAGAACTTTAAGTAAATGAGATTTCTTTTATAAATTAAGAAAGAATTTAATATAAATTATTGCAATTTTAATAAAAAAATTACAGCGTTTCGTATTTTTTCACAAGTTTTTAGTTTTAGGAAAATTGACGTGTCAGATTTTTTTAATAGGAGGTGATAAAAAGTGTAGTTTTTTTAGGGATGTTACGATGAATAATCGATAACTATGTGTTTATTTTAGCAATTTATCAGAAATAGTAGTATTTGTTATCGTTTTAATGTAATCTTTATAAATATAATCATAACAATTATTTACCATCTCTAAACTTTTTGTTAGTCATTTTTTTATGCAAAAAAACAGCCATGTCTATAAACAATTGTTTACATTTGATAAAAATCATAAATTTACAACAAAATGTTATAATACCTCATCAAATTTTATTAATTAAAGGCGTTGTGGATTACTTTAAGTGCATAAAGGAACAAAATATTGTTTTATTTATAGAAAATACTGAATTTTTATCAACCGGCTTATCACAGGATACTGGAAAATTTAAGTTTTTAGTTAATTTGGGTGTGGAAAACAAACCATTTGCATTAAAGTTTTCCTACTGTAATGCGGAAGTTGTTTTGCATATAACATACCAAAGACCGGAGTCTTTTTATAAAATACAACCTTTGTTAATATTGGCTTCCGATGAATTGAATGCTTCCAACGAAGTGAGGTTAAATCAACAAATTATTGATTTAAATTTATTATTAGTGCAATCGGTCTATGCGGAAAAGCTTAAGGAGTGTGGATATGATCGCTTGAGTTTTGTTTTTAACGATAAGTGCCAAATATTTATTTCCAAACTTAAAAAACATCAAATATGGCTGTTAAATGAACATGATTTATGGTTAAACTTTGCCAAAGAACTATTGGAATCTGATTGGGGTAAGCTGGACTACTTAAAATTTATAGCTTTTATATCCTGCAGCAAATATTTGGGTAAGGAAGTGGAAAAATCCCAAGATTTTTCTTATCAAAATATAAGAAAACATATAAAAGGACATGCGGCTTTAGGAGCAGGAGGTTTAGCTCTATTTAGTTGTACCTACTTTTATGCCTGGCCTCGAGAATTTGAAAATATCTTAAAATGTTTCTTGGATCAACAAAAATTGAATTTATGTTTAGAGCCTGATGATAGTAACTATCGAAAGACACGCTGCGGAGTGTATGCTTCTAGTCTGGGAGCTGTTTGCCATGAAATTGGTCACATATTTGATTTGGGCCATGATTTAGAAGGTGTTATGGGTTCCAATTTTGATTATATTAATCGTGTATTTACTTTAAATTCCTTGACGGAACACTTGCCCGCTAGAATAGTGAATAACAGCACTAAATCTCTAGAAGATCAAATAAAACCTCGTTTTACTCAATTAAGAACTCCCGGCAACAGTTTCTTACAACGTTTTAGAGAACAACCCGAAAATGATTCATTTTATTTTTCACCCAACTCGGCTGTAATTTTAGCTCATCATCTGTGGTTAAGAAAAGATATCTCGCAATTGGAAAACTCTATATTTGAGATAGAGTTTAATAAGACTGACTACATTTTAAAAAGTTTAAAATATCCTTTAAAAATTATAGAAATACGTGAAGCCGCCAATAGTTTGGTTATTAAATGGTTTGAATACCAAAAAACTATTGAAGATAAGCCCATATTTAAATTTGATTTAAAAACTGTTCAAAAAAAGTTTTGGAAGGATCACTATATCTTTGTTATGAGTATTTATGGGCATACTAAGAAAGTTGAAATTTAAAAGCTCCTGAAGTGAATTCACAAGAACTTTTAAAACTTTCTTAAATAGTCCACTATTGCTCCTTAAAATAGACTGCAATTGGCAGTAAAATTGCTCCTTTAAATAGACTATATATAAACCTGCGATTGTACCATCAAATAGTCCATAAATAGAACTGCGCCTAAAGGCTGTCTACAAATAAAGCTGCGATTGCTACATTTAATAGTCTTCAAGTCGATCTACGATTAAAAAAAAGTACAATTGCTGCTTTAAAAAGTCTAGAAGTAGATTTAGGATTACATTTTAAAATGCGCTAGAAAAATTACTACAAATAGAGCTGCAATTGTAATACAATAGACCTCAAATATTTGTCAAATATAACTATAAAAGAAAATTAAAGTTTAATTCGTATTTCACCACGTTTGGCCCTTAAAATAGTCTACAAATAGAACTTAGATTGACTTTCAATAGACAACAAATTAAACTGCGCCTAAAATTAGTCTACAAAAATAAAACTAAGATTACACCTTCAAATAGACTAAAATTATAAATACCTTTTTGTATTAACGAAGTCAGCCAATACAACTTTAATTAAGCTGTAAACTACTCAGCAAATAGAACGATAAAGTCTTGAAATATTTTGAAAATATATCAACGATCACGCTTCTTAAAAATCTACAAAAACAATAAAAAATTGTCTCCAAGTAGAAATCCGTTTGCAGCTTAAAATTGTCTACATAGGCACCTTAAAATATTCTACAAATAAAACAGCGATAACACGATTACAGCATGACTACAAACAAAGAGAGAAGCTAGTCTTTATAAAAAACTGCGATTGCACCTTAAAAAAAGTCTTCAATTGCGACCAAATAGTTTACATAACGATTGTCTCTAAAAAAAGTTCAATAGTTTCTCCTTAAAATATGCTACAAAAAATATCATAAACTAGTCCTTATCCAAGAAACAAACCAAAATTTGTTTAGAATCTTAAAAACATAGTTTAGAAGCATTGCAACTGCTTTCAAAACTTTTCCAACAACTTTATAAATTTGTCTGCACTATTTCAGTACTACTTCGCACTACTTTGTGAGGTAAGCCCAACTTTTGCATCAAATAACCAAACAAATATCAGTACAACTTTCGTATCAAAGAGCTGCAAACTTATTCTGGAATCAAATCGCAAAAACATCAATATACTGTGGATACGTACACAAAAAAAAATTGTTTATCAAGTATGGATTTTTAGGTAAGCGATAAAAAAGAACTACCCCTCTGTGACCTATTACAGACCTCACACCTTTCATATACATAGCATCTATCACCTTTATGAGGAAATAGTCACAGGATCATTCAAAAAGAAATATATCTTGATTCGGTTTTTTGGTTCGGTACTTTTTTAAAAAATATTTCGATTAATTTTTTTTTTTTTAAATAACTTTTTTTTTTTAATTTTTTACTCCAAAACGAAAAAAAAATGTTGTGCCCGAAACTTAGAAAATTTTTAAAAAGTTTCCGGAAGTTAGAAAAATGTTCGAATTTGTTTATTTTTTCTAAAAGCATTTTTAATGAAATTTTCATTCTACTATATGTTTCCATATACGAACATTTTTCACCGGGTACTTAAAAACTTTCATAAATGCTTTCAAAAAGCATTTAATGATAAACAAGTTAGAGTATTAAATGCGGCTGTGCCGAATCTTTTACACCCTCCAAAATGCTAAAAACAACCTGGCATGGCGGAATAAATAAATTGTGTTATTAAGAAAATTAATTTGTTAAAAAGGAGAAAAATAATAATTAATAACATAATAACTTGATTATTATTTAAAATTGTGTGAGAAAGACATTATTCAATTTAATTTGTTACTAGTGGTGACTGAGCTTTTGTTTTTTTAAATTATTTTGTGAAAAAAAAAAATCATAAGCGGTAACACTGTATTCGGCGTTTGTGGCAAAAGCGATACTTTGTGATCTTCAGTTGTATTTCGGTTTATATAAACAAAATCATTTATACATATATACATAATCTGATTGGATTTTACTGAAGTAATATATACCGGCTCTTCTGTTTTGGTGCTGTTAAAAATTGTTTTTGGTTAGTTTTGAGACACCAAATTATTGCCTGCTGTTTTTTTTTGTTTACACCAGAGCTGGGATTTACTTATTATTAATAATTTTGCAATGGCTCCCCATATAGATGTTTTTAAATGCCCGGAATGTACCAAGAATGTAACAAAATCACAGAAATGTATAGGATGTGCATATTGCGAAAAATATTTTCATTTGAGTTGTGCTAAAATTTCTGAAGAGCAGTACATGTTTTTGGTGAAAAATAAAATACTTAAATATATATGTCACAACTGCTCAGTGTTGCCAAAATTTTGCAACATTCAGGATGAGCTAAGAAATGGATTTGCAGCGCTAACATCGTCATTGGAATTAGAGCTAGAAAAGAAAATACAAGAAAGCAAGCGTATTCTTGAAGAGCAGCTTGAAGATGGCCTTAGGCAGATTGAGGAAAAGTGTAATGAACTTGTTAACATCCAACCTTCGCAAAATTCCTGTGATGTAGATCTGATAAAATCAGATGTAAAAAATTGCTTTGATGTGATTAATGTAGTGGATAAAGCAGCCAATGATAGGATAGCCTGGTTGGAGATGCAAAACAGCATAATGCAACGGCGTTTGAATAGGGCCGATATTATTATTAGGGGGTTGCCCAAAAAAATAAAAAATCTTCGGAACACGATACTGAGAGTTTGTTCTCTGTGCAGAGTTTGTGTATCCGATTCTGACATTCAACATTGCACTTATTTTAATGGGGGAAAAGCTGTGTTGGTTAAATTTAACTCTGTTCAGATTCGTGATGCAGTAATGATCTGTTACAACAAAAATCGAAATATAAAGTTATATGATGTATTTCCCGATAATAATAATCGAACACAGTGTGATGTTATTTTAAATGATCATTTTACTGATGCCGCAAAAAAATTGATTGCTGTATGCAGGAAGCTAAAAAATGAAAATAAGATTGCTAAGTATAAGTTTCGTAATTATGATGTACCTAAAGCTAAGATTGTGATGTTGGATCGTTCTACTGAGCTGTTATCCTATCAGCAATGTGTTGACCTGCTTGAATTGCGGGATGGTTTTAGCAACTGTTCCTTATCTTCATTGAGTAGTTATAATTCAAATTTTGGCGATGGTTTACTTACATAGGTTAAGTCATTGCTATTTATAGATTCATGTATATTTATATAATTCAAAGTTTTATATAAGCAGATTTTTCGTATTTTTTTTTTATGATTCATTTTATTAATGCACTCAGAGAATTGTGTAAGTTATTACATATTAGTTGTTGTTGATTTTACAGTATTAGTTGTTTTCAACTACAAAGTCAGTTGTTTTTGTCAAGCGACTGTTTCTTTTTTTTTTAACAACTAATGAAAAAGTGCTGTAATGTAGTGGCCGTTATTTAAAATGGTTAATTTTATATACATATTTTTTTATTTTTTATCTCAGGAATATTTTCCTAGTTTTTTTTTTAAAGATGAATAGGAAAAAAATAATTTTCATTATTTTTTTTTTCTCAGCATTTTTAAGAAAAGTAAAAGAGGAAAAAGGTTAAAAAGGGAGAAAATTAGAAAAATTTTGTTCTTCAAAAGAAAAATTTTTTTTTTTTTTTTGTTTCTTTTTTCTGATTTTTTGGAAAAATGTTATAATTTTTTTTTTAGTATATTTTTTGGTAACAAAAATCATTTTAAATGCTAATTTTTTAAGTTTTGTAATTCGTTTTACTTTTTTAGTAGTGGTTCTTACTACATGTGCCAAAATTTTATTTTTTTTACTACATATTAAACAACTTATATTTGAATACAAATGTAAGTTGTTTAACTGATAAAGTAGTTTACAGAGTTGTTTTTTTTTTAACTGGTATTTTCATTTGATTTTACTTACATAATTTTCTGAGAGTGATTTTAAAATTGTGCCAGTAGTAATGGCTGAAATCGTTGGTGACAATTTTCTGCTTGGATAAATCAATGAATTAAAGACTGATTTTTATGCTTTTTTGCCGTTTTTTTTTTTTTTTTTTCTTAATTTTCAGATATTTGTTAAAATTAGTTATTCTGTTTTCTCTTTTTTCAAATATTTTCTTAATACCGTTTGCATATTTTACAACATTTTATATTAAAATGAATTTGAGGCAAAATTTAGGTCCTGTTAGAAGTGATAATAGTTTTCTCCGATCCCAATTAGGTAACTTAAAACATAATCTTAATGTTGGTCATTTAAACTGTACCAGCTTTAATTTAAAACCAAATTCTTCAAAGTTTAGTGAGATAAAGAGTCTTTTGGAGGGTGGTTTTTTGCATGTGTTTGGTGTGAGTGAAACATGGCTAAAGCCTGCTATTTCTACCAGTGTCATTGATATTTCTGGTTATGTGTGTCACAGAAATGATCGGCCAACCGGCAGGGCTGGGGGCGTGGCACTTTTTGTTTCAAAAACTATTAAACATAAGGTAGTTTTTATTGGTGATAATTACAGAATTGCGGAATGTATTTTTGTGGAGCTGAGTTTTGGGAATGATAAACTTCTAGTGGGGACTGTTTATCTTCCTCATGGTGACTTCACCACTTTTGAAAGGCAGGTGTCTGATTTATTGGTGCGTTATTCGAATATTGTTATTATGGGAGACTTTAATAACAATTTATTTGATCCAGTTAAGTGCTCAAGAGTAAGAGACATTTGTGGTAGGTTAAATATTTCTCCTATTCATAATTCTATGCCAACGCATTTTGATATTCAGTATAACACGACTTCGTTACTGGATTATTTTTTGGTATCATCGCCTGAGTTAATAAGGCATTCCAATCAATTCCAATGTCCTGGTATAACTCGTCATTCGTTTGTTTTTGTGTCACTTGACATTTTGCAGCCGGATAACAGGTTGTTTTATGAGTTTTATGATTATGATGCAGTCGCTATTAGATCTATGGAGGTTAAGGCGTTAGAGTGTAACTTTACCGATATGTATTTGACTAATAATGTTGATGATCAGTTAATGATTTTGAATAATAATTTGCATTTTATGCATTCAATTGTTCCATTAAAGAAGCGGATGATTCAAAATAATGCTGACAGCTGGTTTAAATGTTCGGAAATACAACATCAAATTTCTCTTAGGGATCTCGCTTATTGTGCTTATTTGCGTGATAAATCTGATGCAAATTGGAAAGCTTTTTGTCGATGTAGAAATCGGACTAAATCAGTTATTCGTAAATTTAAAAGGAGGGCTCATGGTGAGATTTTTAACAATAAATCAAATAAGGAGATTTGGTCAATTTTGAATAGTAATGGAGTTGTGGATAATACGAATCATCTTGAAAATATTGACCCAGACATTATAAATAATGCATTTTTTTCTAATCAGGATATAACTTATAATCATGGTGGTGAAGTTACTAATTTTAGTAGTGATGGTTTTTCTTTTCGGTCGGTTGATTTGTTTGAAATGGTTTCGGCTTTTAATTTAATCAAATCTAAGGCGGTGGGTTATGACGGATTTGCGCTTAAGTTCATCAAAATGATAATACCTATCATTGGTGACCATATATTGCATTTGGTGAATACGATATTGACAACGTCAAATTTTCCAATATTGTGGAAGGTTGCCAAAATCGTACCAATAAAGAAAAACAATAATATTAGTGTTGGTGATAATTTAAGGCCCATATCGATACTCCCAATATTGTCTAAAATGGTTGAGCATCTTTTGAAAAAGCAGTTAATTAAACATATTGATGACAATCAGTTACTTCATGATTGTCAATCTGGATTCAGGTGTAATCGAAGTACCACTTCGTTGCTTGTTGGTCTAACTGACAATGTTAGGAAAACTATTTCTAATAAAGGGGATTGTGTTTTGTTGTCTCTGGATCTGGCCAAGGCGTTTGACAGAGTCAATCATACTCTTTTAGTTCAAAAACTGCATACTTTTTTTGGTCTTTCTAGTACTGCTTGTAAGTTGGTGTCGTCTTATCTTTCTGATAGAATGCAGTACGTTTTCAGTAATGGTAAATCTTCTGGAATGCTTCCAGTGTTAAGTGGAGTTCCCCAAGGGTCTGTTCTTGGGCCGCTACTTTTTATAATGTTCATCAATGATCTGTTTAGCAAATTGGAGTGTAATATGTGTGTCCCGTTTTCGTTTGCAGATGATGTGCAACTTTTGTTCAGGGGTGATAAACAATTTCCTGATGTTATGCAGAATATGATTGACTACACAGTCAAATTGTTATGTAGTTGGATGTCCACTAATAGACTTTGTGTTAATTCTAGCAAAACGAAAGCTTTATTTTTTAGTAATGGTCGCGTGAATAACTTTTCAATTTATATAGATGGTAAATTAATTGAGTTCGTTGATAAACTTAAGTGCCTGGGGGTAATTCTTGATGCTAAATTAAGTTTTGAAAGTCATGTTAATTCTGTAGTATCCAAAGTGAATTTTACTTTGAGAAAGTTGTATAGCCTTAACTTAATGTTGCCTTTGCATGTTAAGATAAAAGTTGTCCATGGTTTATTAATGCCAATATTTTTATACTGTTTAGAGTTGTACTCTGGATCTTTGGGTTACGTTATGAAAAAAATTAATTTGGCTTTTAATAGGGTTATGAGATATCTTTATTCTCTCCGAATTCGTCAGCATATTTCGCCATTTGTATTAAAATTTTTGGGGTGTTCACTTATGAAATATATAAGAATAAGAAATCTTTTACATTTTTATAAAGTTTATAAATTAGGAACACCTGTGTATTTAGTAGAATTTTTTCAATTTGGTAGATCTGTGAGGAATAAACAGTTGAAAATTCCTAAATTGACTCCGCTTTTGGAGCGTTCATTCCATGTTCGAGTAGCTCGTGTATTCAATAAATTACCGGAAACATTAAAAACGTTTGATTTTTCCGTTGATACATTCAGGAAAAAAATATTTGATGTAATGTCGCATAATGATGTTTTATAACATGATGAATATATATATTTTTTTTGTCTAGATTGGTTACAAATTAAAGCTTTTACATATTTTTTATATTTTAACATTTAAACTACCTTGGGATCGGTTAATTGCTATTTTTGCTTCTCTTTACTTTATTTTTTTTTTTATTTTTTAATAATTGGTTTATGCCTATTATTTACATTTATATATACATACTTATAAGTTCTTCTGTGTTCATATTTTTATTTTTATATTAATAACTTTTAAGTACAAATTTTTGTAAGTAGAAATTAGTAACCGATTATGGCCAATGGGCTAGGTTATAGAAAATGAAATAAATAAAAAAAATACTAAAAAATACTAAATACTAAAAAAAATGTCAGGGAGCCTTTTTTTGGGGGGGGGGGGGGGGGGGGGGTAATGGGGACGTTGAAAGCACCTTCCCATCGCGATAAATATACCAAATGTTTCATTTATTTAACAAAAATACAAAAAACATGTAAAAAAAGTGTATTTGTTGGTTAAGTTCTTCAAGGGGGAACATTTTCCCTCTTGCCCGATTTTGCCCATTCACAAACTTAACCTGCCTATGAACATGAGACATATTTGTGCCAAACTTCAGGAGTTTGTTTTATTTTAGACTGCATCGTGTTATCTACAGACAGACGGACATTCATAAAATGTCTTACAATCAATCATGTATCAATAATATATATGGGGCATTCCATGTGAAATCGGACACTTTGATTTTTTTTTTTTTATGTTATCCCAATTTATTCATACCCTTCAAAAACTCCTTCGTGGTAAATTTTCAGATTTTTTTGATGACCCGTTCAAAAGACATCGAATTTTTAAATATTGGTAGTATGTTACTTTACTCAAACTTCTTTTATTCATCTCTTCTTCAATAATGGTCCAAATTTCAATTTTTTTTTTTTAATTTTTGTTTTTTTGCGTACTTTTAAAAAAAAAAAAATCCCAAAAAATTCTTAATAGCGCTCTAGTATGCGATTTTTAAGCTTTTAAATTTAAATCTCATTTTTGGAAATGTTTGTACTCTTCGATTTTTTTGAAATTTTTTTGTGTAAAACTTCTATCGATTCTACAATTTTTTTTTGCCCAGGAGGATCGTGGGATAACGATTATTACAATTTTTTAAAATTTTTTGAAAAAAATTTATTGTAATTTTTCAATCTTAAAATCATTTCTACTGCTCCAATGGTGCGTCATAAAGGGGTCATTTGTGAGACCGACCCCCATTAATTTTTACGTCTTAACATTTCTTTGGAACAAACTAATACCCTATCTCCAATTTCTAAGGGGACTCCCACACAAAACGACATTTTTTAAAATTTGCTCCAACCGCTCTAACTGCCCTAATAGTGCCCTTAGAGCAAAAAAATGTATGACCGACCCACAATATTTTTTTAGTCCAAACATTTTCTTTGAACATACCTACCCTCTATCTTTAACTGTTAAGGCGGTCCACATACAATTTTTTTATTTTTTTTTATTTAATCAGCTTCTACCGGTCCAATAGTGCGTCCGAGAGTGGTCATTAGTGAGACCGACCCCCCATTTTTTTACCCTGCAACATTTTTTCAAAACATACCTACGCCCTATCTCCACTCCCTAAGTAGTCTCCCATACAAAAAACAGTTGGAGCAAATTTCATAAAAATGTAATTTTGTATGGGAGACTACTTAGGGAGTGGAGATAGGGCGTAGGTATATTTTTAAAAAATGTTGTAGGGTAAAAATAAATGGGGGTCGGTCTCCCTAATGACCCCTCTCGAACGCACCATTGGACCGGTAGAAGCTGATAAAATAAAACAAATTTACAAAAAATAAAAAAAATTGTATAGGGACCGCCTTAACAAAGTACGTAAAAAAACAAATTTTGAAAAAAAAAATTGAAATTTGAACCATTATTGAAGAAGTTATGAGTAAAAGAAGTATGAGTAAAGGAACAAACTACCAATTTTTAAAAATTCGATATCTTTTGAACGGGTCATCAAAAAAATCTGAAAATTTACCACGAAGGAGTTTTCGAAGAGTACTAAAAACTGCTAATAAATTGGGAAAATCTAAAAAAAAAATAATAAGGTTAATATGAATTTTCAGCGAAATCGGTCCAATTGACTAAGAAGTACGAGCAAAATTAAATTTAGATGAGGTTTATCGCTAAATCACATGTTGAAAAACACTCAATTTTTTATTTTTAATTGACATTGGTTAGCCACAAAAATATTTTGAACAGTTTTTTAAATCAAACAATTTTTAGACTCAAAAACAATTTTACGTTCAAAATTTTGTTTTACAAAATGAACTCAAAAAAAATTTCGTGTTCAAAAATGTCATTTCAAAATTTTATTACTAAAATCAGTAAAAAAAAATTATTTTTACTCAAAATTATTTTTTTAGTCAAAATTTTTATACATTTGAATTTTTACGTTAAAAAAAGTGTTTTTTAACCCTCCACTTAGTGATAGAGGGTATATATAAGTTTGTCATTCCGTTTGTAACTCATCGAAATATCGATCTGGGACCCCATAAAGTATATATATTCATGATGCCCGATCGATTTTAAGACATTCTAGCCATGTCCGTCTGTCTGTCTGTGGAAAATGCTGTGACGGACAAAATATTGCACAGAGATGACTGAAACTTAACATATTTATTGGAAGTTCTCCCGAGAAGTTTGGTATTGCATTTGAGCGATATCGGTTCAGCGGTTCAAAAGTTATGAACGAAAATGTAAGCACACCTCAAAAATTTCAGTACATTCAACATAACCTAAAAATACAAAATGTTTTAATTCGGCTTCTGGTTGACATATTTGAACATAATTGTACACCAAATGGTATTTAAACAAGTACGAACATATTTTTTGACAAAAAAAAATCGCGGATTTTTTTTACCAAAATTTTTTTTCACGGAAATTTTTTTCAAAAAATTTTTTTTTTTTTCAAAAGTAATTTCCTTTTAAATAAAGTTTTTTGCAATAATCTTTTTAAAATTGTGGAGGGTATCACTACATTTGGCAAGGCCGAATTTAACTTTTTTACTTGTTTTTCCTTAACTTCATTTGTATTCAAAATGTCAATTTAACTGTTTTATTTGTTTGTTATAAATAAATCTTTAACTACGAATTACTTCCCTTATTAGTCATCATATTTGACATCAAAAGAGTTTGATTTATTAAAAAAAAAAAAAACACCACAAACACTTCTTATACCTCACACACCATTGCAAGTATTAAACCTAGAGAAGCCAAAGTAACGTCATTATCAGTTTGTTTGGTTTTTTTATACTCTTAATTTCGTTTTCAAATATTAGCATACAAAAATGCGTATTGTAAACCAGCCATAAACTAAACAAATAATAACAACATTTCACATTTTAGTTAGTATTGATCATTTTGTAGCTGCCGCCGTTCGTTCACGTCAACCCATCATCTAATAATTCTCTATAAACACACTCTATATGTGTCTTATATGAGTGCCAACAAAACAAATAATCGTATTAGTCTATTACTATCAGTTGACTTCCAAAAAAAAAAACAACAACTCTATGAAATGATAAGATAAATATTTTAACAAAATTGAACACCAGTATCGATCGATTCAGTCTAAAAGTTTTTGATAGCGAGTAATAGTTTAGAGTTTGTTCAAATAGCACAACGCGTATCTTAAACGTACTGAAATCGCTGCAAAAATGTCTGAAGCTCGCATACAATTTGTTAACCTTAAAGGTTTTCCAGCTGGTGAAAATGATAGAATAGAAACTGAAATTTTCTTGGCAGCTTCAAGTGAAATTGTGGAAGTTATACGTGAGTATTAAATAAATATTATAAGTGTTAAGTTAATTGTTTAAGTAAATATATTAAGTGAATACTTTAAGATTTTTTTGCATTTCAATATCCTACACTATTTCCAGTTGTAGTTTGAATTATTTTTTTTAATTGAGTTGAGTTGTAAACTTTAAATTTGATAGCATATTTGAATTTTTAATTATATACCCTTTTCTACACCATTTATATATTTTATTTCAAATTTGTAAATTTCATTTGAAATCTTAATTTGAAATTCCATTAATAACACAGTGCAACCCAAAATCGGAATGGGATGAAACCAAAAGCAAATGAAAGTTGATATATTCCATAACAAAACCCTGAAGGGTTTTTTCTATTTCAGAGCTAGATTTTTTTTACACGCATTTGAAGTTAGTGAACTTTTATTATAATTATAATAATAAATAATTGCAAACTGTATAGTGCCGTATGATTAATATTGTTATTGCCTTTAAATAACAATCATACGCAACGGTGTCCATTGGTTTATTTTAATAATTGCCTTTTAATAACAATCATACGCAACGGTGTACAGTGGTTTATTTTAAAAATTGTAATTGCTTTAAGATAACAAACTTTAAATGCATGCAAAAAAATCTAGCTCTGACCTAAAAAAAAGTCCTTGAGGGTTTTGTTATGGAAAACGTCAGCTTTCATTTGCTTTTGGTTTCATCCCATTCCGATTCCGAAAGTTCGATTTTATATCACTGTGTAATTTGAAATCTAAAAATAAAATAGTTAGAAAAATATAAATTAAATTTTTTTAATTTAATTAATATAGTTTTCAATGATATATAGAATTTTTGCTTTGAATTATGTCGGAAATAGTGTAGTAAAACAGTCGAACATAATATTTTGAATTTGGTATAGAATTTTCTATGTATTATAATTATCTACTGATAAAATAAGTAAGAAATCTATGCCGAATCAAAAATGCCTTCCACACTTTCCGTTTTTTTTTTAGTTCCAAATTTCTACACCATTTCCAATTGTATTTTAAAAATTTCCAAATGTATTTTAGAATTGTCCAAATAAATTTTAAAATTGTCCAAATGCATTTGAAAATTGACCAAACACATTTTAAAATTGTGCAAATGTAGTTTAAAATTTTTCAAATGTATTTTAAAATTGTCCACATGTATTTTCAAATTGTGCAAATTTATTTTAAAATTGTCCAAATGTATTTTAAAATTGTCCAAATGTATTTTAAAATTGTCCAAATGTATTTTAAAATTGTCCAAATGTAGTTTAAAATTTTCCAAATGTATTTTGAAATTGTCCTCATGTATTTTAAAATTGTCCAAATGTATTTTAAAATTGTCCAAATGTATTAAAATTGTCCAAATGTATTTAAAAATTGTCCAAATGTAGTTCCAATTGTATTTTAAAATTTTCCAAATGTATTCTATATATGTATAAAATATTGAGGCCCTATGCTCCTAAATGGAACAACGGGAATATATATGGGGCATTCCATGTCAAATCGGACACTTTGAAATTTTTTTTTTGGATTTTCCCAATTTGTTAACAGTTTTTAGTAACCTTCGAAAACTCCTTCGTGGTAAATTTTCAGATTTTTTTGATGACCCGTTCAAAAGATATCGAATTTTTAAAAATTGGTAGTTTGTTCCTTTACTCAAACTTCTTTTACTCATAACTTTTTTAATAATGGTCCAAATTTCAATTTTTTTTCTTCAAAATTTTTGTTTTTTTACGTACTTTTTTAAAAAAAAATCCCAAAAAATTCTTAAAATCGCTCTAGTATGCGATTTTTAAGTTTAAGGCTCTTATTCATAATACTTATAACAGACTTATTGTAGGCTTATTTGACAATTATTCCTGCAATATCTGTCAAATAAACCTACTTTAAATATATTTCAAGTTTTATAAATAACCACATTAAAATTTAAATCTCATTTTTAAAAATGTTTGTACTCTTCGATTTTTTTGAAATTTTTTTGTGTAAAACATCTATCGATTCTACAAATTTTTTGCCCAGGAGGATCGTGGGATAACGATTATTACTATTTTTTAAAATTTTTTGAAAAAATTTTATTGTAATTTTCCAATCTTAAAATCATTTCTACTGCCCCAATGGTGCGTCATAAAGGGGTCCTTTATAAGACCGACCCCCATTAATTTTTTCGTCCTAACATTTCTTTGGAACAAACTAATACCCTATCTCCAATTTCTAATGGGGGCTCCCACACAAAACGACATTTTTTAAAATTTGCTCCAACCGCTCTAACTGCCCTAATAGTGCCCTTAAAGCAACAAAATGTATGACCGACCCACAATATTTTTTTAGTCCAAACATTTTCTCTATATACACCTACCCTCTATCTTTAACTGTTAAGGCGGTCCCTATACAATTTTTTTTTTTATTTTTTGTAAATTTGTTTTATTTAATCAGCTTCTACCGGTCCAATGGTGCGTCCGAGAGGGGTCATTAGTGAGACCGACCCCCATTTATTTTTACCCTACAACATTTTTTTTAAATATACATACGCCCTATCTCCACTCCCTAAGTAGGCTCCCATACAAATAACAGTTGGAGCAAATTTTATAAAAATGTAATTTTGTATGGGAGCCTACTTAGGGAGTTGAGATAGGGCGTAGGTATATTTTGAAAAAATGTTGTAGGAAAAAAATAAATTGGGGTCGGTCTCACTAATGACCCCTCTCGGACGCACCATTGGACTGGTAGAAGCTGATTAAATAAAACAAATTTACAAAAAATAAAAAAAAAATTTAATGGGGACCGCCTTAACAGTTAAAGATAGAGGGTAGTTGTGTTCAGAGAAAATGTCTGGACTAAAAAAATATTGTGGGTCGGTCATAATTTTGTTGCTCCATGGGCATTATTAGGGCAGTTAGAGCGGTTGGAACAAATTTTAAAAAATGTCGTTTTGTGTGGGAGCCCCCTTAGAAATTGGAGATAGGGTATTAGTTTGTTCCAAAGAAATGTTAAGACGTAAAAATTAATTATTCTGTCTTATAAAGGACCCCTCTATGAAGCACCATTGGAGCAGTAGAAATGATTTTAAGATTGGAAAATTACAATAAAATTTTTTCAAAAAATTTAAAAAAATAGTAATAATCGTTATCCCACGATCCTCCTGAGCAAAAAATTTGTAGAATTGATAGAAGTTTTACACAAAAAAATTTCAAAAAAATCGAAGAGTACAAACATTTTCAAAAATGAGATTTAAATTTAAAAACTTAAAAATCGCATACTAAAACTTAAAAATCGCATACTTTTTTAAAAAGTACGTAAAAAAACAAAAATTTTGAAAAAAAAAAAACAACTTGAAATTTGGACCATTATTGAAGAAGTTATGATTAAAAGAAGTTTGAGTAAAGGAGCAAACTACCAATTTTTAAAAATTCGATATCTTTTGAACGGGTCATCAAAAAAATCTGAAAATTTACCACGAAGGAGTTTTCGAAGGGTACTAAAAACTGTTAACAAATTAAAAAAATCTAAAAAAAAAATTTTCAAAGTGTCCGATATGACATGGAATGCCCCATATATATAATTGATCAGTGATCGATTTTAAGACGTTCTAGCGATGTCCGTCTGTCTGTGGAAATGACGATCACGGCCAAAATATTACACGGAGATAACTGAAACTTAACATATTTATTGGAAGTTCTCCCAAGCGGTTTGGTATTGCGTTTGAGCGATATCGGTTCAGCGGTTCAAAAGTTATGAATGAAAATATAAGGACACCTCAAAAATTTTGGTACATTCAACATATCCTGAAAATACAAAATTCTTTATTTCGGCTGCTGGTTGTGAACATAAGGGAGCACCGAATGGTATTTAAACAAGTACGAACATATTTTTTGAAAAAAAAAATGGCGGATTTTTTTTCGCGAAATTTTTTTTTCAAAAACAAAAAAAAAATTTCTTCTCAAAAGTAATTTCCTTTTAAAAAAAAGTTTTTTGCAATAATCTTTTTTAAATTGTGGAGGTATCACTTCATTCGGCAAGGCCGAATTTAACTTTTTTACTTGTTTTTTTTATACCCTCCAACCACAGTATGGGGGTATACTCACTTTGTCATTCCGTTTGTAACGCATCGAAATATCGGTCGGGGACCCCATAAAGTATATATATTATTGACCCATGATCGATTCTAAGACATTCTGTGAATGTCCGTCCGTCCGTCTGTCTGTCTGTAGATGGCACGATGCAGTCCAAAATAAAAGAGCTAGCCTCCTGCAATTTGGCATGAATATGGTTATAGGCAGGTTAAGTTCGTAAATGGGCAAAATCGGCCCAGGGGGAAAAAAGTTCCCCCTTGAAGAACTAAACCAACCTCTGAAAAAATACACTTTTTTTACATGTTTTTTTGTATTTTTGTTAAATAAATGAAACATTTGGTATATTTATCGGGATGGGAAGGTGCTCTCAACGTCCCCCACTGACCGAATTTAACACTGTCACTTGTTTTTAATTTCAATTGATCTTTTTACATGTAATTCAAAAATTATTTCAGATGTAATTCGAAAATCTTTTTACGGATTTTTAATTCACGATTTCAAATTTCAATTGATCATTATAATTATTTTGTTGTTGGCAGTTTTAAAAAAATATTTTATACTGTTAAAAAAACGTTGGAAATAGTGTTGATTTTTATAAATTGCATTATGACAAAATTTAATTTATGCTGAGAATAAATGATGATAAACAAGTTTTATTTATTTATATTGTCATTGTTGCTATAAAAAAAATGTGCTACTTAATAACGTAAATCTAGGGAAGTATTACAAGAAGGGGTGAAATTTAATGTTTGTTCACAAAATAATACAAGTTTGAATACAAATTTTACACTGATCTCTCGTTAAACACTTTGGAGCGATTATTTTACTTTTTATTAAAAAGAATATAACCCGCTTTAAATCACTTTCATTAATCATAAACCAAAAAAATAACATAACATTTTTTCAATTTAATTTTCAAGGTTCCTTTGGCACTCTATTTACACCTGTCATTAGTGATATGAGCGGTAACATAACTGTAAGTATTTTAAAATGTTTAAATATTTGCAGACAAATCAATCATTTTATTTATAAACTTTAAAAAACTTTTACAGAAAATCCGTAAATCCTATGACAAGGACTGTATTAAATATAAATACCTAGAAGATTTAATTGTGCTCAATGTAAATGTAGATAATTTTGCTGCCGATGCTCTGCTGTGGCTTAAAAGAGGCTTACAATTAATATGCACATTTTTCGAAAATATTTTTAATGATAAACAAAATACAGAAGCTTTAAAGAAACATTTACAAGATGCATATGATAAAACATTGAAACCATATCATGGTTTTATAGTACAAAGTACAATAAGAGTAAGTTGAAATTATTTAAAAAAAACACAAACTTATGAACATTAGTGGTTTAACTTTTTAACTATTTTTATGTGATAAAACTAATATTTTTAACGAGTTTGCTTGTTACTAGGGACAGGACTTCGCGCACTTCAAAATCATGATTTAAGCGCCTAAAATATGTACTAAAAATCATAAAATATGCACGAAAAACTATTAAAATATGCACTAAAAATTATAAAACGAAAAGTTAAAATTTATTTCGGTCGGACAAGTGTTTTGGAACCAAAGTTGATGTTAAAAATTTTGTTTGCGTCAATTAAGTGGTGCAAAATAAGTTCTTCAAAAATAAGCTCAATTTAAAATTTTTTTACAAAATATGACAAATATGCATTTGTAGGAAAATACGAAAAAATATGCATTTTCATTAAAATATGCAAAAATATGCACTAACGAATCACTGTCAAAGCAAATTCTTTAATTCACAAAAGCATTTGATTTATGCTATGACTATGTTAAAACTATGTAAACAATGTATACAATTATTAATACCATGTAAACAATTATTTACATAATGTAAACAATTATTTACATAATGTAAACAATTGTTTACACAATGTCAACAATTATTTACACCATGTCAACAAATATTTACACCATGTCAACATTTATTTACATCATGTTACCAATAGTTTAATTCACCTAAGAAACTATTTACTAATTTTAACAACTATTTAAAAAATGTTAAGAATTATTTACGTTATGTAAATAATTATTTACGCCATGTAAAGAAGTATTTTCCCCATGTTTACTATTTGCACCATGTAAATCATTATTTAAAACATGAAATTATTTATTTACTCCGTGTAAATAAATATTTAAACCGTGTAAAAAAATGATTTTGATTATTTACACCATTTAAAATGTTATGAAGACATTGTAAACATCACAATGACGTTGATTATCAGTTAAACAATTATTTAAACAATGTAAACATGACAATGACTAAGATCACCATGTAAACATGACTAAGACCACCATGTAAATCTAAACAATTAGTTAAACTATGTAAACAATTTCTTATAGCATGTAAACAATTATTTACACAGTATAAATTATTAACACCATGTTAAGAATTATTTACACCATATGATTTACATGATCAAAATAATTTTTTACAGGGTTTATATATTTATTAGACGACGTTTATAATTATTTACATTTAATATTTGTAGTATGTAAATAATTATTTAAAACACGTTAATAATTATTTATACCGTGTAAAAAATGATTTTGAAAATGTAAGCAACTTGTTTAGTCATAAACAATTATTTACACCATCTTAAATGTTCTTGACATTTTCAAAAGCGATTATGAAAGTTGATGAAATTTCAAGTACTTTAAATTTGTCACTTCGTGTTTCTACCGGTTCGTTTTCGAAATATAGGTGAATACCTTTATAATACCGTTTGAAACGGTATTATAACGGTATTGGCCTACATAACTAAAACGAACCGGTAGAAACACAAAGTGACACATTTTAAATACTAGAAATTTCACCAGCTTTCATAATCGCTTTTGAAAATGTTCATATCTTTATTGGTTGCGGTACAATAGCCAAATACCGTTATTCTAGGTGGGTATCGGCTGTCAACCCTGATAGCAAGTAAACAATTAAAGGTAACAATTATTTACACCATGTAAACAATTATTTACACTATGTAAACAATTATTTACACCATGTAAACAATTATTTACCCCATGTAAACAATTATTTACACCAAGCAAACAATTATTTACAACACGTAAACAATTATTTACACCATGTAAACAATTATTTACAGCATGTAAGCAATTATTTACACTAGGTAAACAATTATTTACATCATGTAAACAATTATTTTTATCATGTAAACAATTATTTAGACCATGTAAAGAATTTTTTACATAATGCTTACAATATTTACACCAAAAGTAATATGCTTACTTTTTTCTTTCAGATAATTTATAGTTGGGTACCCACTAGATCCCAATTAATTGGTAAAGGTCCTCAGCATGATGAAAATATTAAAGTGTTATCCACTTTTTTGCCAGCCATGCGTAGTCATCTCGATAGAATCGATGAGTTACTTAAAAAATATGATTTGGATGATAAAAACAAAGTTTAGCTTTAAGATAGACAAAATTTAGCTAATGGTCATATGTGTTTATGTTTTTTATTTTGTTGTAATTATTGTTTTTTTTTTTATTTTATTTTATTTTATAATAGCTTTAATATTTTCAATAAAATTTTATCAATTATTAAATTTTTATCATTATTTATTTACATTTATGTATTGTTCCGATTTTGGCCATATAATAGCTATACCAAATACAAATTCCAACGCCATTACAATAAATGTCATTATGGTTATTATAGTTATTAAACCGGAAAATTCTTGAGCAGATAAAGATAAAAATATCAATATGGGTATTTGTACAAAAGGTGATAATATCAAAAAGGTACATAAATCTCCAGGCTGGAAATATAAAGTGTAAACGTAAAGAAATTTTAGTTTTTATGTTTGAAAAAAAACTTACCCTACAATGCAGATTTCCCTTATAACCCATTCGTAAACGATAAAATTCTACTAAAGAACCTATTAAATATGCTATTATAACACATATCCCATGTAAATCATATAGATTTGAAAGCTGTTTAGGAGAATAGAATTTTAATATTTTTTTTTTTTTTAGAAAATTAAATAAATATGTATTACTTACATTGTATAATATATAAAATCCATAGACTACATTCCATGTTATTGACAAGTAAACATTACAAAACATCAACATCTGTAGAAACAAACTGGGTTTATATGGTACATCTGTGGAATGGAATTTGTGATCAAGAATCTTAATTGATTTTCAAATTATATTAAGTTTGATTTATCTCACCTTTAATTGTAGTATTATTCATACTGAAATTATAAATTTTAAATATTTAATTTTTAGAAAATAATTTTTACAAGTCACATTATATGTTAAGTACTCAGGTTACTAATAGCAACGAACAACCACAACAATTCATAGAAAAACACAAAGTGAAAAGCATAAAAAAACGGCAATTCTGCAAAAAAAAACAGAACTTATATTTTTTAACTGAAACTCAAAAATTCCAGTTAAAATTCAGAAAAACTCCAATTAAAATTTTGAAATATCCGATTAATTTAATTCGATTGGTCTTAAATTTTTTCAGAATCCTTATTTTGATTTTCTAAATAACAATTTAATTTTCTAATCCAAAGAAGTTTAATAATTTTTAAATAATTAGTACACAAAAAAAAATTCCAATGAACGATTTTCATAGTATTTCTGAACAAATTCATACAATTTATTAAATTTTTCATAATATTTATAAACTTTTTCATAGTATTTATGAATAAATCATAATTTGTGAAATTTAAGAACTATTTAAGATTTTTCATAAATACTATGAAAAAGTTCATAAATATTATGAAAAAGTAATGAAAAGTAATAAAAACATTTAAAACTTATGACCTCGAGCTTGAGTATTTATTCATTTGAGATTCTATTATGAAAAAATTTCAAATTTCAAAATTTTTTTTTTTTCAAAATTTTTGTTTTTTACGTATTTTTAAAAAAAAAATCCAAAAAAAATCTTAAAAGCGGTCTAGTATGCGATTTTTAAGTTTTAAAATTTAAGGCCTCTGTTCTGTCTTTCACAACTTTTCAATTCACATGAAAATTTCCAAATCTCATGAAATCAAGTTTAGTGTTGTGCTAATCACGTTTTCATTCGAAGTTGAAATCGAATAATTAAAACTTAAAAAATCATAAGGAAAAAAGTGCATTCGTTTTACTTTCACCAAATTTTATTTATGTGAAACAAAACGAAAAAGAAATTCGGATGTGAAATCTAGAACACCAAAAAAATTCGGAAATTTTCATTTTCACATTTTTTATGTGAATTACTTTTTGTGGAACAGCGGCCTAAATCTCATTTTTGAAAATGTTTGTACTCTTCGATTTTTTTGAAATTTTTTTGTATAAAACTTCTATCGATTCTACAAATTTTTTGCCCAGGAGGATCGTGGGATAACGATTATTACTATTTTTTTAAATTTTTTGAAAAAAATTTATTATAATTTTTTAATCTTAAAATCATTTCTACTGCTCCAATGGTGCGTCATAGAGGGGTCATTTATAAGACCGACCCCCATTAATTTTTACGTCTTAACATTTCTTTGGAGCAAACTAATACCCTATCTCCAATTTCTAAGGCGGCTCCCACACAAAACGACATTTTTTAAAATTTGCTCCAACCGCTCTGACTGCCCTAATAGTGCCCTTAGAGCAACAAAATGTATGACCGACACACAATATTTTTTTAGTCCAAACAATTTCTCTGAACACACCTACCCTCTATCTCTATTTTTTGAGGCGGTCCCCATACAATTTTTTTTTTTGTAAATTTGTTTTATTTAATCAGCTTCTACCGGTCCAATGGTGCGTCCGAGAGGGGTCATTAGTGAGACCGACCTCCATTTATTTTTACCCTCCAACATTATTGTAAAACATACCTACGCCCTATCTCCACTTCCTAAGTAGGCTTCCATTCAAAATTACATTTTTAAAAAAATTTGCTACAACTGTTATTTGTATGAGAGCCTACTTAGGGAGTGGAGATATGGCGTAGGTATGTTTTAAAAAAATGTCGTAGGGTAAAAATAAATGGGGGTCGGTCTCACTAATGATCCCTCTCGGACGCACCATTGGACCGGTAGAAGCTGATTAAATAAAACAAATTTACAAAAAATAAAAAAATTGTATGGGGACCGCCTTAACAGTTAAAGATAGAGGGTAGGTGTGTTCAGAGAAAATGTTTGGACTAAAAAAATATTGTGGGTCGGTCATACATTTTGTTGCTCTAAGGGCACTATTAGGGCAGTTAGAGCGGTTGGAGCAAATTTTAAAAAAATGTCGTTTTGTGTGGGAGCCCCCTTAGAAATTGGAGATAGGGTATTAGTTTATTCCAAAGAAATGTTAAGACGTAAAAATTAAGGGGGGTCGGTCTTATAAATGACCCCTATATGACGCACCATTGGAGCAGTAGAAATGATTTTAAGATTGAAAAATTACAATAAATTTTTTTCAAAAAATTTAAAAAAATAGTAATAATCGTTATCCCACGATCCTCCTGGGCAAAAAATTTGTAGAATCGATAGAAGTTTTACACAAAAAAATTTTAAAAAAATCGAAGAGTACAAAAATTTTCAAAAATGAGATTTACACTTAAAAACTTAAAAATCGCATACTAGAACGCTAGAACGAAAGTTTGCAAAAAAATAAAAATGTTGAAATACAAAATTTGAAATTTGGACCATTATTGAGAAGTTATGAGTAAAAGAAGTTTGAGTAAAGGAGCAAACTACCAATTTTTAAAAATTCGATATCTTTTGAACGGGTCATCGAAAAAATATGAAAATTTACCACGAAGGAGTTTTCGAAGGATACGAAAAACTGTAAACAAATTGGGAAAATCTACAAAAAAATTTTTTCAAAGTGTCCGATTTGACATGGAATGCCCCATATATATTTTAAAGGTTTTTTCTTAAAAAAAAAATAAACAAAACAACTTAGATTTAAAATATTAATTTTATAAATTAAAAAAAATGTTAACAAGTTAATTGTAAAATTTAATGAGGCAAACTTGTGTTAAATGCAGCTCTTAAGCCAGATACTGAAAATAGAAGCAAAAGTAATTAGAAATTATTATTAAATCATATTTATAACCCAAAAAATACTTACAAAATGTTTTCTTTTTTAAATAAACTTGATCATTTAATATATCGGCCAAATATTGATGACAGCAAATGTAAGTTAATTCCATAGCATCAATTTGAGAATTGGTAACAAAATCATTATCCGTATAATTTTCCGAACTATCATCTAGATCTATGGCCAAAGGACTATTGGTCTCTATGTAATTAACACAACTTAACCATTCGCCACGTAAAATGGAAACTAAATTTAATAGCTTAATGAAAAAAAAATATATTAGACTAATTTAAGTTTTGTATTAGAAAAAAAACTACCTGTTCCACTCCCGTTTTAATGGTGTTAACATTTTCCGTTAAAAAACAATGTTCCAATACTGTACTTAAATATGACTTATGAACCATTTCCATTTCCTTAAGATTAACACAATTATCAATTTTAATATCCAATTGTTCACCCATAGACTGCAGCACATGTGTCATCAAATGAAAGTGTACACTTTGTATGGCATACATCATCCAAAAACGTAATTGTTCCAAGCGTCGCATTATCAAATCAATCATTTCAAATTTGGCATACGGTATACGTCTCTTATGACTTCGAGCAAATTTTAACTTTTCCATTGTAATTAAACCCCATTTTACTTTTAATAGAAAACAAAATACTTTATTATATGATTGGACATCTTCGGCACTTATTATGTGGGCTAATTCACGACTTAAATTGTAGGTAACAATGATTTCTTCTACAGCCTCTACAACTTTTGTAGTTTGACACCTAAATATGGAGTTAATTTCTAAACGAAATAATGAAGACATATCGGGAAATTTGGCACATATAATATCATCTAATTGCATTGTTAATAGGGAAGGATTACACCATGTTTCACCTGATTCGATCTAGAGAAAAAATATTGATAGAAAATTTGTTATCGATGCATCGATAACATACTTAAGTTATCGATAAAATAAAATGTATAGAAAATTAGTAGTCGATAGCAAACTTTTTTAAAGAAAATTAGTTATCGATGTATCGATAGTAAACTTTTCTATAGAAAATTAGTAATCGGTGCTAAAAATTGTTTATAAAAATTATTATCGTTGTAAAAACTTATAAAGAAAATTAGCTACCGGTTTACCGCTAAAAAACTTTTCGATCGAAATAAGTTATCGACAACAAAAATTTTTATAGAAAAATATTTATCGCTGTATCGCTAACAAACTTTTCTATCGAAAAAAATTAATCGAAAACAAAATTTTTTATAGAAAAATAGTTATCGATAACAAAATTTTTTATAGAAATTAGTTATCGATGTTTGGATAACAAACTTATAGAAAATTAGTTATCGATTTGTCGAAAACAAACCTTTTTATAGAAAATTACTTATCGATGTAAAAATGTTCTGTATAAAATTAGTTATCGATGTAAAATTATTCTATAGAAAATTAGTTAAATTAGTCGATCAAAAATGAGTTAAAATTTTTTTTATAATAACAATTTTTTATAAAAAATTAGTTATCGAGGTATCGATAGAAAAATTTTTCAAAGGAAAATCACTTATCGATAGCAAAATTTTGTACAGAAATTGTTTATCGATAACTATTTTTATAAGAAAATAAGTTATCGATCACAAACTTTTCTATAGAAAATAAGTCATCGATAGCAAATTTTTTTTTTTTCAAAAAACAGTTATCGATAGCAACATTTTCTTTAGAAAATTATTTATCGATAACAAACTTTTATATAGAAATTTAGTTATCGATAAAAAAAAGTATATAAATTAAGTTATCTATAACAAACATTTCTGTAAAAATAAATTTTCGATAACAAACTTTTCTATGGAAATTTAGTTTTCGATGTATCGATAACAAACTTTTCTGTAGAAAATAAGATATCGATAACGAACTTTTCTATAGAAAATTTGTTATCGATATCTATAGCAAACTTTTTTATAGAAAATAAGTTATCGATAACAAACTTTTCTGTAGAAAATAAATTATCGATAATACCATTTTTTTATAGAAATTTAGTTATCGATGTATCGGTTAAACCTTTTTATAGAAATTAAGTTATTGATAACAACTTACTTATTGATAACTTTTCTATAGAAAATTATTTATCGATAACAACTATTGTTTAGAAAATTAGTTATCGATAAAACAACTTCCTATAGGAAATGAGTTATCGATAAAAACTTTGCTATAGAAAATGAGTTATCGATTACAATCGTTTCTATAGAAAATTAAGTTATCTATGACAAACTTTTCTCTAGAAAATAAGTTATCGATAAGAAACTTTTTTTAAAGAGAAGTTGTTATCAATGTATCGATAACAAAGTTTTCATAGAAAATTAGTTATCGTTTCATCGATAACAAACCTTTCTATAGAAAATAAGCTATCGATTTATCGATAATATTATATAATCTATAGAAATTTTGTTATTGTAAACTTTTCTACAGAAAATCAGTTATCGATAACAAACTTATCTATAGAAAATTAGTTATTGGTGTATCGATAATAAACTTCTATAGAAGATAACCATTTTTTCTATAGAAAATTAGTTACCGATAACAAATTTTTTATAGTTATCGATGACAAACGTTTCTATAAAAAAGTTTTTACATCGAACAAACTTTTCTACACAAAATAAGTTTTCCATCACAAACTTTTCTAAGAAAATTAGTTGTCGATAGCAAAATTTTCTATAGAAAATTAGTTATCGATTACAAGCATTTCTATAGAAAATTAGTTATCGATAACAAACTTTTCTATAGAATATTAGTTATCGATATTAAACTTTCTATATTTTGTTTATTAAAATATTAGTTATCGATGTGTCGATAACAAACTAGTTATCGATAACAAATTTTATTAAGGAAATTAGTTATCGATAACAATGCTTTTAATAGAAAAATTAGTAATAGAAAATTAGTCGATAAAAAACTTTTTTATACAAAATTAGTTATCGATACCAGTCTTAACTATATTTTGTTATTGTTAAAAAATAAGTTATCAATGTATCAATAACAAACTAGTTATCGATAACAATTTTTTTTAAAGAAAATTAGTTATCGATAACAATGTTTTCTATAGAAAATTATTGTCGATAAAAAAATTTTTTATTAAAAATTAGTTGTAGTTTTCTATATTTTGTTATCGATAATTAATTTTCTTTAGATTATAAGTTATCGGTGTATCGATAACAAAATTTTCTACAGAAAATTAGTTATCAATAACAAACTTTTTTATAGAAAATTATTTATTGATAACAAATTTCTAAATAAAACTTCTCTCAAAAACAAACTATTCTATAGAAAATCATTTATCGATGTAAACATCGATAGCAAAGTTTTTATAGAAAAAAGCTATCGATAACAAACTTTTTTACAGAAAATAAGTTATCGATTACAAACTTTTCTATAGAAAATTAGTTAAATACGTATCGATAACAAACTTTCCTATAGAATATTAGTTATCGATGAATCGATAACAAAATTTTATATAGAAAATAAGTTATCGGTAACAAACTTTTCTATAGAAAATTATTTTTCGATACCAAAACTTGTCTATACGAAATAAGTTATCGACAACAAAATTTTCTTTATAAAATAAGTTATCGATAACAAAATTTTCTTTATAAGATAAGTTATCAATAACAAACTTTTCTATATCAAATTAGTTATTGATGCATCGATACCAAACTTTTCTATAGAAAACTAGCTATATCTTATCTTATCTTAGTTATCGATGAACCGATAGCAAAATTTTCTATGATAATTTATAAAAATATCTTTTCTATAAAAATACATCGATAACAAGCTTTTCTATATAAAATTAATTACCGACAAATTTTTCTATAGAAAATTTAAATGTATCGACTAGAGATGGGCGCTGGTCACGTGATTTACGTGAATCACGCGTGAGTGATTTTCATTTCAATCACGTGATTGTAAGTAAGCGTGAGTTGAAAAAAATCTGAGTGAGTGATTAGTGAGTGAGTCATTTTTTTTGCGTGAGTTTGCGTGATTTGATTTTTTATTTGCCCTATTTTTTTTTTTTATTTTTTTTTTTTTTTAAAAAATTTTGGATTTTTTTTTTTAAGAAATTTTTATTGCGTGAGTATATTTTGTGTGACTCACGCATGAGCGTGATTGAATCTGGCATGAGTCACGCGAGAGTAAGTTTTGTATTACTCACGTGAATAGTGAGTGAGCGTGAGTAAAAAAAATGCTCGAGTGATTAGTGAGTGACTCGATTATTTTTTGCGTGTGTGTGAGTTAAAATCCACTCACGCGCCCATCTCTAGTATCGACTACAAAAATATGTAATCAAAATATTTAAATCAAAAAAGTTTTTAAAACGTCACTTACCTGTTGAAATAATTTACTAAAAAACTGATGCATTAAATCACTGGCTTCCATTAGTAAAATTTTTCGTATATTTTGTAAATGTTTTAAAATCATAAACTCTTCTCGATATAAACGCATAACAAAGCAATTAGCAAATGCTATGCGTGTTTTAAATATTCGTGTTAAAGAATTAATTAAAATCTCTTCCAGAGGTAAAAAATTATGCCCTTTTTGTAGTAAATCATAAATAGTGCGGGCATTAATTTCTGTGTTTTCTTTTTTCTCAGCATCATCACTGTCTGTAATATTTTGCGTGACATTAGTAAGATCTTCTTGACTGGTATTTAAAGCAAATGCCATTAAAAGAAATTCATCTTGTGTGGTTAAATTATTTAATATATTATCGGTTTTTGGTTGGGAACAAGTATTTGCAGCAGCTTCATTATAGAAACCACTATCTTCGGAGGGTTTCTCTTTTTCAGCGGTAACTTCTTCAGATTCATCGTTAATTTCCTTTTGCATAATTTTAACTTGTTTAAGAAACTCTTCTATAAAAACTTCATATAATTTTCCTTGCATGGCATCGCAATTATAACGTAAATCACCAATACGATTAATTTCATATAGAAGATTTAGGGTACGTCCTGATTCTAATGAATGTTGTTGCATTAGTTTAAATAGACTATTTTCTATAATTGTTTTACTGACATGTGATGGTACAAAAAATGCTCTACGTTTGTTTTTAAGATATTCACGCATACAAACTGTTTGATCAACATTACTAACTCTGAAAGTAGAAAATAAAAAAATTTTAAACTCAAATGAATTTTCGTTTAAAAATTAATAATATCTAGTCCTATTTTACTCTTATGTGATTTCCTAATATATATAATTAAATATAATTGTATATAAAGTTCAGCTTCTGTATAACAGATATGTCAGATTCCGAATTTAGTATCCATTTTTGGAATATAATCAAAATTCGACATCTGATCAGACATAAATATATATAATTAGATATGAGCATATCCTACCAAATCTAATACACACGGGCTAATCCCTACTACTCACCTTTCTACAATATATTCCTCTTGCCAATCATCTAGTCTTCCCTCTGTCCACCAGGTGTCTATGATTTCCAAAAATATCTTAATAGAAGCTAATAATAGAGATATAAATAAATTCGCCTTGGCTACACTATTTTCCACTTTATAACAATGCATTAGACTGGCCAATAGATAAGCTGATGATATGTGAGATGGATGTTGACGCCAATTTAATACAACTTGCTGATGACATTCATACAGAGATTCTAAATGGCTAAAGGATTGTGTGAGAGCTGAACGCATATTAATTATAGTATTAATATCAAAATCCTGTTGGCTAATTAAACGTTTTTCATATGACAATAGATCTTGCCAAATTGGTTTTAAATGTATATTCAAATTGGCGGCATAACATTCTAAGGTGCGTGGTGGCATACGATCTTCACAGCTATAAATCGATTTATGAAAGTTTCTTAAAACATTCATCATTTGAATGGAAGGTATGAAATTTTCTTCTAAATAAGAATCAAAGGAAAACTGAAAAAGAAATATAAGTATTTGATTATAAAAATAAAATGTTTGAGCTCGAGGCCTTAGTTTTTCTTTAATTAAAATTCTTTGTTTTCGAAATTTTTATATTCGTTGAATATCATACTCAGGGAATATATTGTGGATTTTAATAAAAATTTTAAATAAAATTTAAAAATTATAGTTGTTTATCAATAGAGCCTCGAGCTCAAACATTTTGTTTTTATAATTAAATTGGAAAGGTCGAATAAAAAACAACTATAATTTATGAATTTATATGCATATATACGTTAATGCACCGCCAAAGAGCGTCAATTTGGTATTTTGATTATAGGGAAATAACTTTTTGCAGAAAAGTTTTGTTTAAAATTTTTTTTTTTTGTAAAAAAAAGAATTTCGAGAAATTTTCGAAAAAAAAAACAAAGTAAGTTGTCAAAAACAAAATTTTTTAATCAAAATCAGTTATCGATAAAAAAACTTTTCTATAGGAAATAAGAAAATAAGTTATCGATAGCAAACTTTTCTATAGAAAATTAGTTATCGATAACAATTTTTTTTTCGAAAAACAGTTATCGATAACAAATTTTTCTATAGAAATTTAGTTATCGATTACAAACTTTTTTTATAGAAATTAAGTTATCGATAACAAACTTTTCTGTAGAAAACAAATTAACGATAACGAACTTTTCTATAGCAAATTAGTTATCGATATCAAACTTTTTTATAGAAATTTAGTTATCGATGTACATATAACAAAATTTTTTTAGAAATTAAGTTATCGATGTATCGATAACAAACTTTTCTATAGAAAATAAGTTATCGTTAACAAATTTTTCTAAAGAAAATAATTCATCGGTAACAAATTATTCTTTAGAAAATTAGTTATCGATAACAAACTAATTTAAAGAAAATTTGTCATCAATTTCGAGAAATTTTCGAAAAAAAACAAGTAAAGAAGTTAAATTTGGCCTCTCCGAATGTATTTATACACACAGAAAAATGAAAATGAGATTCAATCACTAAAATGATTATATCAATTACTTTTTTAATTGATTTTGCACCTATCACGAAAGTGATAGTATGAATTACTAAAATTTGTAAAAGTTTAATAAGGAAAAAGTGCATATATTTTCAATTAAAAAAGTGATTAAAAATTTTCAAAAAAGTAATTAAAAAAATGATTGTATCAATTACATAAAATAATAAAATTTATAGCTTAAAAATGTCCCACTTTATAAATGAAAACAAATATGGATAAAAAATAGGAATTTATTGTTTATTATTAACAGAACAGAACATATAAAATAAAATGGCACTGAACATTAACACAATAATAGTTAGCCTCTTCAATTAATTGTTTATATTATGTAAAAGCCGGCTAAAAGGTAAACAGCCATCACAGACACGCTTATAGATGAAACAACTGTATATGGACTAAACTTAAGATGTTGTTTTAATGCGGTTTCCACGGGCTGAGCTGGAG
This sequence comes from Pegoplata infirma, assembly GCA_963921195.1. NCBI lineage: Eukaryota > Metazoa > Arthropoda > Insecta > Diptera > Anthomyiidae > Pegoplata > Pegoplata infirma. The sequence goes on along the minus strand of OY992540.1, from coordinate 29,015,210 downwards.
TCCTTACACTAAGCAGCAAAACGTCCCTCTCTACGACGTTCCAAGATATCTTTGCGGTCCTTGTCTTATTGGAAATTTATAATCCAGCATTTGTAAGGATAGATACAAACGTAATTGACATTTCCACTTTGGATCTTTTTAGTTTTGTAGCATTTTTGTAATCGAGTGGGTAACGAGTCACTTTAAGGTTATTGAATGTGTAACTAGTAACTACCCAAGCAGAAATTGACGACGGTTATAAAAAAAAGCGTTCTGAAAGCACTGTAACAAAAAAAGAACGTTCTCAAAACGTTATTTTCGAACGCTTTGCGAGCGTTTTCGAAAAGCGTTCTAAAAGCACTGTAACAAAAAAAAAAAAGCATTATCAAAACGCTTTATTCGAACGCCTTGAGAGCGTTTTCGAAAAGCGTTTTGAAAGCACTTTATTAACAAAATACATGTTCGTTTCAAAATTAAATGGTTTTAAAGCAGTTTTTGCAAACGTTTTTAAATTTTTTTCGTAGTACATACAAGTATAGTATTTTTTTAGATTATACTCAATTTTAAACAAATTGTTATAAAAACATTTTGTTAAATCAAATTAAATAATTTTCCCTACCACCACATTGAAAACGCAAAATTTTGAAAACATAAAACATTTTTTAATTTGTAAATCTATTTTAAGTTTTATTATTATCATTTATGCAAAAGAGTTATAGCAATAGTTTCGTTATAAAATTTACAAATAATGCATTTAACTTCTACAATATGCACACTGACTTCAATAACATCTTCACGTAAATTTTTAACGTTATAAAGTCCTATTTCTTTTGATGGAATTGGATAGACAAAATAATCGTTTATTTCATTAAAGATGTTGCCTAGGGTGGTTCATAAAAACAAAAGTTGGATTTTTGAATGGGGCACCCGGAATATATATTAAGCACCGTGAAAAAATGACACGTGATTTTTTTCAAATTTTTATATTAAGGTTTAGGGGTCGCTACCGGGCCCTGAACTTTGGGATATAAAAAAAAAAATTTCACACAATGAAAAAAAAAAAAATTTCGTTTTTTTTATATTTTTTTTTTTATTATAGTTTAACTTCATTGGCTTATTAACGGCAAAAGATTTCATTTTGTTGGGACAAGTTTTTCAGTTCCAAAATTGACCATGAAAAAAAAAATTGAGGCTGGTTGGGGTCTTACTCTAAAATTTTTTTAAATTTTTTTTTATTTTAGTTTTGATAAGCTTACGTTATAGGTCTTTAGTCCCTCTTGATAATACATTCTTTGTAAAAATTTTTGTTCTTTCCGAAACATCATTAACATGCGCCGAAAATCAAACGGATATTAAAAAAAAAAAAAACGGTGAAAAAAATCGATTTTTTTTTTTTTTAATTTTTAATTATAATTTGATAAGCTAATCCAGCTTATTAACGGCAAACCAAAATTCGATATGGTCGGAAAAGTATGTAATTTCCAAAATTTACATTGAAAATATGTTTTTTTTTTTTTTAATATCCGTTTGATTTTCGCCGCATGTTAATGATGTTTCGGAAAGAACAAAAATTTTTACGAAGAATGTAGTATCAAGAGGGACTAAAGACCTATAGCGTAAGCTTATCAAAACTAAAAAAAAAAAAAATTTTAAAAAATTTTAGAGTAAGACCCCAACCAGCCTCAATTTTTTTTTTTCATGGTCAATTTTGGAACTGAAAAACTTGTCCCACCAAAATGAAATCTTTTGCCGTTAATAAGCTAATGAAGTTAAATTATAATAAAAAAAAAAAATATAAAAAAAACGAAATTTTTTTTTTTTTCATTGTGTGAAAAATTTTTTTTTATGACCCAAAGTTTAGGGCCCGGTAGCGACCCCTAAATGTTAATGAAAAAATTTGAAAAAAATCACGGGTCAGTTTTTCATGGTGCTTAATATATATTCCGGGTGCCCCATACAAAAATCCAAAAAAAAAAAAAAGTGCCATATATGAACCACACTAATGTTGCCTTTTAAATATATATTATCACTTGTGTGTTTAGATCGATTTGTACTAAAAATTTGGTTTACTATCATAATATTTCCATTACTAAGTAGAATTGCGTTATCAGGATGGTATGCAGTAATTTTGAAACCATGAATATTAATAAAAGAAAACACAAATTTTGTTTCAGTGGATTCCATTACTTTGCCAAGAGAATACTTTTTGTTTTTAAAGAGAGGATGGATGGAGAGGATGGAGCTTTATTTGGAGAGTTAACGGTATGAAAAACATGCAATTTTCGTTGAATTTCAGCAATAGGATTGTTCCAAGAGTTAACAAAGCGCTTTCATGACTTTTAACAAAACGTTCTGAAAGCACTTTTTTAAAACGCTTTTAAAACGCTTTAAACCTAGCGTAGATCGATGTTATCATTCGGATCATCTGAAAGCGCTTTCAAGATGGTAAATGGAACGCTTGTAGAACCGTTTACAACGCTTTCACAGCGCTTTTGCGATTGTATTTTTCTGACTGGGTAGCTACCACCATCTATTTAAAGCGAAATCCTCCTTACTTGGTAATAGAAGTTTTTACCCGAATATCATAATTCCGCAATAATCACTATTTTCTTTGTATTTTTATTATTTTTCAATATTTTTATACCCTCCACTCTAGTGATAGAGGGTATATATAAGTTTGTCATTCCGTTTGTAACACCTCGAAATATTGGTCTAGGACCCCATAAAGTATATATATTCATGATCCTCGATCGATTTTAAGACGATCTAGCGATGTCCGTCCGTCCGTCCGTCTGTCCGTCTGTCTGTCTGTCTGTTGAAAACACGCTAACTTTTGAAAGACTTTACAGAGGCTCCTGAAGTTTGGCATATATGTTGGGCATTTACCTGGTCAGGTTGGTATTGCAATCCAGCGAAATCGGTCCAGTGGTTCAAAAGTTATGAGCAAAAGACTGAATTTCGGCAAGGGTTTTTCGTGAATTTATGAGATAAAAAGCACTATAACTTTCGAAAATCAATTCTGAGGATGCTAAAGCTTAGCATATATATTTTTTGTTCCTCCAGCCTAGTTCGTATTGAATTTCACCCAAATCGGTCGAGTGGTTAAAAAGTTATTAGCAAAACTGTGAATATCAGATTAGCTTCACCTTAAATTCACGTGGTGAAAACCCGTTGAACCTGTTTTAAAACCATTGGTAAGTCACAAAAATATTTTAAAACGTATTTTTGTCACTCAAAAATATTTTTATACCAAAACAAAAAAAAAATACACTCGAAAAAAATTTTACACTCAAAAAAAATTTTACACTCAAAAAAAAAATTAGTAAATTTTTTTTTAATGTAAAATTCGAAAAAATTTTACACTCAAAAAAAAATTTACACTCAAAAAAAAATTTGTAAATTTTTTTGAATGTAAAATTCGAAAAAATTTTACACTCAAAAAAAATTTTACACTCAAAAAAAAAATTAGTATTTTTGTTTTTTTTTTTCAAAAATTAATAAAAAAAAATTTTTACACAAAATAAAATATTTCTAATCATAACTGTAATTTTTTCACGTTAGAAAATTTACTATCACTTAAAATGGGCATTGTGGAGGGTATTCATAGATTCGGCCAAGTCGAATTTAACTTTTCTACTTGTTTTATCTTGTGCTTGTGTTAATTTCAACTAGCGTCAGTGGTGTTCACTTGCGACTAAGCAAAAATCGTGATTTGACTTAAATAAAAACGTTTAAAAATTTTAACATATTAAGTAATATTACGCTATTTTTATCTTTTATTTTTTTGGTTGTAAACAAAATTTGTTACTCACTTTAAGTGAATTTGGTACTAGAATTACGTTTTAAGTATATTTAAGCAAAAATTAAAAATAAACGTAAAATATGTTTGACGATTTTTTTGTTTTTATATGTTGTCGACAGTATTCACAAAAAATTTCTAAATCAATCAAATAATTTAATTATATCAATTAAAAAAATGATTTAAAACAAAACCGAACTTTTTAAAATGATTAATTAAAATTTTTTTCCTAAAATTTTTTGTGTGTACCTTCCACAAAGTAAACAAGATTATTTTCAAAAAAAAGAAAAAAAATTGCCACCAAAAAAAAACTTTGTTGGTGAAAAAAAATCCACGAAATTTTTTCTTTTCGTAAAAAATATGTTAGTTTTTGTTTGAATACCAAAAGGCAATGAATTCTGTTAACAAATGTCAACCAGCAGCCGAATTAAAGCATTTTGTATTTTTAGGTTATGTTGAATGTACCAGCATTTTTGTGGTGTCCTTACATTTGCGTTCATAACTTTTGAACCGCTAAACCGATATCGCTCAAATGCAATACCAAACTGCTCGGGAGAACTTCCAATAAAGTTTCAGACATCTCTGTGTAATATTTTGGTCGTGATCACAATTTCCTCAGACAGACGGAGATTGCTAGAATGTCTTACAATCGATCACTGATTAATTATATACTATATGGGGTTCCAGACCGATATTTCGATAAGTTACAAACGGAATGACAAACTTATATATACCCTCTATCACTAACAATAAGTGGAGGGTATAAAAAAAATTAGTAAAAAAACATTAACGTAAAGTTTGGTGAAAATATTGCACGAAACTATTTTTTGCGAAAAAGCCATTTTCGTGAAATTTAGGAAAAAATACTTTTTTGGTAAAATTTTCCAAACTTGACATATAAAAAAATATTTTTTGAGGAGAAATTTTGGTTAAAAAAAAATTTGCGGAACAAAATTCAGGAAAATATTCTTCTCTGTGAAAAATAAAATTAAAAAAAAAAACATTCACGTAAAATTTAGTGAAAAAATTTTTTCCCGGAAAAAAATTTTGTGAAAAACCGTTTTCATGAAATTAAAAAAAAATACCGGAAAAAAATTTTACAAAATTTTTTTTTGCGTAAAAAATTTTGTACAAAAAAATTTTATAAAAAAAAATATTATATAAAAATATATAAATAGATTTGTTCGTGAAATTTTTAAAAATTAGGCCAGATAGAAAAATTAAACACATTTTTAAAAAGTATCAGGAAAAAAGTTTGTGAAAAAACATTCACGTGAAATTTTTTTAAAAAAATTTCTTGAATGTTTTGAACAAAAATTTTATACGGAAAACCCATTTTTGTAAAATTAAAAAAAAGAAAATATTGGAAAAAAATTTAGGAAAATATTTTTTTCCGATTTTTTTCAAAATTTTGCTAAAACTTACCACTCCACATGATGGCACAGTAACATTAGCATTCTTTTTCAATTGATTATCTTCATCTAATGTAAAGATACTACAGCTTTGTGGTGAATGAAACATCCATAGGAGTTCTCGCATAACATGATGTTCTGTTATAGTTATTGGCTGCTTAAAACGTATTAAATTGTTTGAGGTCTCACTTAGGTATCTACTATAGTTTAAGGCAAAATTTGCATCTGTGTGTTGACTGTCTATATTGGCACTACCATGTTCATTGTTTTTAATATTCCACCAAGAATGTTGTATCATATTCTGTAGTTTTTCTTTGGCATTCTCGGCATTGAATTTTTTAAAAGGTGTAGATTTTTCTGGTGGTTTTAGTTGTCCTACAATCGATTGATTTAATGATATAGAACTTTTGGCTTCATCTAGGCTGGGATTTTCAGCAACTGTAGATAAATTATTGGTGGCACTAATACTTTCTTCATTATCGGACCAATCCTAAAATATATTTTTAAAAAATGTTTACGAATAGATTTTTAGACAGAGGAATATAGCTAAATAACACAATTTACAGATGCAATTGGAAAAGATCAATTGTCATTTGAAAATTCTACTTGTAAGATTCCAAGATTCTATTTTTAATTCAAAGATTTTATTTGTAATTCAAAGATTCTAATTGTATTTCAAAGATTTCAATTGTAATTAAAAAATTTCATTTGTTATTTAAAAAAAGTTAATTACAATTTAAAGAAAATAAATTGTTATTCGAAAATTTTAATTGTAATTAGAAAAATATTAACTGAATTTCAATTATTTTTTTTTTTTTAATTACAATATCAACTGGATTTCAATTGATCTTTTTTGAATTACAATACAAATCCTTGAATTACAATTGATAATTTTCGAATAATAATTGCCACTGTTCGAATTGCAATTATTTTTGTATTTCGAATTATAAGTGATCCTTTTGAATTACACTTTACCTTTTTTGAATTGCTATTAACCTTTTTTCTTTTAATTAAAATTGGATCTTTTTCGAATTACAATTTATCTATTTCGAATCCCAATTGATCTTTTTCGATTACAATTGGTTTTTATCGAATTACAATTGATCTTTTTCTATTTTGAATTACAATTGATATTTTTCGAATTACAATCAATATTTTTCGAATTACAATGGATCTTCTTTTAATTAAAATGATTTTTTAATTAAATGATCTTTTTCGATTACAATTGATCTTTTTCGAATTATAATTGATCTTTTTCGATAAGAATTGATCTTTTTTTAATTACAATTGATCTTTTTTAAATTACGATTGATCTACTTCGAATTACAATTAATCTTTTTCGAACTGCAATTGGAATCTTCAAAATAAATTTTCGAATTACAAAAAGAATACTCGAATTACAAAAGGAATCCTCGAATTACAAACGGAATCTTCGAATTACAAATAGAATCAAATTACAATTGATATTCAATTGATTTTCCGTTATACCTACACTTAATTCTGAATCACTACCATTATCCTTTGGAATTGGTATAAAATCCTCTTTAAGTACATTTTTCCAATACGCCTTCACTTTATCCTCTTCTTTAGCATCCTCTTCTATAGCTGGTTTAATTTCTATATTATGTTTATTTTTTCTTAAAGCTCCCGTTGGATTGTAAGCCAACTCAAACAAAAAGTCCAGCAATGACCAATGAACATCCACTTCATAGTGATCAACACACAAGGGATGTTTTACTACTTCATCACATAAACGGCCTAAATATTCGGCATATTCAGGACAATTTTCAGCACAAAAACGTTCCTGAATTCCCTCAATTCTACGGCGTACATCATGACTGTTGGTACTTAAGTTACGGTGATTACGAATTATATTCCAACCAAAGTGTACACAATGTTCCATGTTGACATCATCATCCTAAGAGGTGGAGTAGGAAAACAAACCATTATTGCAGCAGATGGAAAATCTGCTTTAGAGGAGATTCCATTAGTCATCTCATCTGTGTCTGTGTGACTTACCTCAAAGCCAGTCAATTGTTTTACCAATTCTGGTATATATTCCTGTATTATATCAGTTCTTTGATCCTGAGCAGACATTTTTTATTGTTAATTCTTAACATATATAAAAAAAACCAACAAATCTCTATAAAAAATTAAATTTGTTTACATTTTTTACAAACTTGTATAAATTATGCGTGCAGCAAGGGTTAAACTTTAAGTTGTCAAAAAATGTACCAACACAGAGTTGCTTGCAATAGTAGTAAAAAAAGTGCTGCCTAGTTTAATAAAAAAAGCTTTTTGTTGCAGCGAAATTTTCTGTTTCAAAAAAGCCAGTAAAAAAAATAAAAAAAAAACATGTGTGTTTATTTTAGTGTTCTTGAAAAATTCTTAATTTTTATTTGATTTTTGCGGTAAACAACTAAATCTTAACAATTAAATTATCACATTTATGTATAAATATATTTACAAACTGCAAGTGTGTGCAAGAATTAATTAAAACCCATTATTGATTCTATTGAAAAACTCAATTTTGGTTTTTTGCAAATGATGGGTGTTTCGGTTTTTTCAATATCTGCCACAAGGGGTGCTTCCAAATTTTGTGATGTAATTAACGCGGAATTAACGGGTTCAATTGTGTCGGTTGTGTAGCTAAAATTTTTTAATGGATACGTTAATTGATAAGTATTCCGTAAAGCAGGTACCGTGTCGTATTCATAAAAGGACGCCTGGGTAATGTGGCCGGCTGCTGCAACATTAAGCAAAGTTGCATCACCAACTTGATTTAATTCGGGATCAGCAAAAGCTCTACGTTTCCGTATACGTTCTACCAATGGAGAGTTCCAGGAGGAATAGTGTTGATTATATTCTACAAAAAAGAAATAAAAAGAAAAAAAATTGATTAATTAGGTTAATTAAAGAAGGTAAGTAAACTTTTTTTAATTTTTAAAAGGTGTAAGTGATTTCAATTAAAAAATAATTAATGTAAACAAAATATGTTTTAGTTCAGTTTGTAAAATATTTACTAATTACATTTATCCTGTGGTTTTACTAAACATAAACAATCCTCTGCACACATTACAACACACATGAGTTTTGAATGGCCAGACAGTATGGCACCGTACTGTCTGCATTGACAAGATGGATTTTTTACGACAAGAATCAATTTACAAAAACATATGTTGTGCATGCTTGTAAGGATATGTGACATTTTAAGGAATACTTTTCAAAAAAAAGAACCAACACATGCTGAGTATAATTTTGGATACTATTTCTAGGCTACACTAGTAACTATTTTGTTTCCTAGACCCTACTCCAATTACATTGATGCCCCTTGTAGGTAGGAAAAAAAGACTCAAATTATAATAATAACAGTCAAGCATAAACTTATTAATATTTTCAAATTTGTTATTTACTAACAAGGGAAGTCTCCCTAGTGTCACCCGCGGATCTTTATGGAATTGGTTTTATTTTGTAGAGCAGAAAAAATAAAGGGACACGTATTTTTTTTTAGCGGCCCAAATTCATATTTAGGGGTTAAAAAGGAGGGGGGAAGACAAGGCCATTTTTCAGTTTTTTTCGTTTATCTCCTATATTATGCAAAGAAACCTAGTCATGTTACATACCAAATGAAAGGTCTTTGGAAAACCTATCTACATGTGCTACGAACGTGTCCAAACATTTACAACTTTTCGTCATATTGAGTCAAATACCAAAATTTTAGGACATTTTTGTTAATAAGTCGAAAAATATTAAATTCTTTGGCCCGTTGTTAGTACCACAAGATAGGTATTTTTAATACCTTTAATCTGATACCACACATGCCTATATAAATTTTGTTTAAATAGGCGTAGATCGTAAAAAACAGAAAAAGGTAAATTTCTTCCCATACAAATCGACCCCCCCTAAAAATGAGTTTGGGCCGCTAAAAAAAAATACGTGTTGAATTAATTTTCGTTCTTAACAACATATCCAAATTTCATGAAGATCGGGTGGTGACACCAGGGAGACTTCCCTTGTAAGTGTAGGAAGGCTTTAAAACTCTTGAAAAATTTTGTTCATCTAATTTTATGCATTTTTAAAGATCATATTACACCATACTGTATAGTAAAGGCATATGATACCATAGATCCTCTTGATTTAAAAAATAAAGAAACAATTATGTAGACATTAAGTCCAGACACTATGGCTAGAGAAAAAGAAAGTTTGTTAGAAATATTTTCTGCAGACAACATGTCCATAGACAAGTCTTTGTATCCATAGTCTCATAGATAGTCTTTGTATCCATAGTCAGACAGTATGTCTTCTATTTAATAATAGGTTGAGTTATGTTCATGGAAAATTCTCGTAAATACTTGGAAAGCATTTGGTATTTATTGTTAAATCATTGATGATTGCAGCTCTTTCATCAAAAAATTGACATGTGTTGTATTTAAAGATCAGTTTTTTTTTTCTATACAAATATTTTAACTGATCTATCAATTTTAATGGATTTTTATTTTGTTTTTAAATGAAGTGTTTACATTTCAAAATTGAAGCTAATATTTTTCTTAAAAATGAATTCAATTTTCATGTATAAGTATTTATTCAGTTTTTTTGTTGGGTATGAAAATAAAAGGATGCTTTTTTTATATTTTCCATATGTTAAAGAATGTCGATCAAAATGTCAGTTTTTATTTGAAATTGATTCCATTTAACATATTTGCTTTTAAGATATACAGTGAAATTTTAAGAAAAAAAATAAAATAGCAACTTTGCTTCCAATTTTTACAAAATATGATTAAAATAAGAAATTTTCGTGTCAAACTTCAGGATCAACTGATTGGATTAAACTGCACACTTAGACGGATGGTCATTCATAGAATGCCTTAGAATCAATCATGAAACAATAATATATAAGGGCGTTCCCAAAATTATTCCTTGTGGGAAAATGAGTAAAACTTTTTTAAAAGGGTACCTTCGGCGGTCAAAGCTGAGAATATCACGCCAATTGACCAAATTTCATGTACGAATTTTTGACAAAAATTCGGACTTTATAGGGAAAATATTAAAAAAATTATAAAATTGCAATTTGGTCGACAGATGCATAAAAATTATTATTATATTCAGCAGGGGCGTATCCAGGATTTTATTTCGCAGGGGGCTCAAATTTTTTTTTAATTAACATATCTGCACAAATTTTGGAATTTTTCTGCCGCCTTCTTCCCCAGATTCTGATAATATTTCTCCCAAAAATTTTAAATTTTTTAAAAGATGTATTTAAGACACTTTTCTATAGAAAAAGTGTCAGATTCTGAAACATTTTTTCTATAGAAAAATTCTCAGATTCTGAGATATTTTTTCTACAGAAAGATTCTCAGATTCTGAGATATTTTTTCTATAGAAAAATTCTCAGATTCTGAGATATTTTTTCTATAGAAAGTCTGATTTGTTCTATAGGAAAAGCCTCAGATTCTGAAACATTTTTCTAGTAAAAATGGTCTTAGATTCTAAGATATTTATTATATAGAAAAAGTCTTAGATTCTGAGACATTTTTTCGTTAGAAAAAGTCTCAGATTCTAAAATATTTTTTTTATAGAAAATGTCTCAGATTTTTATACATATTTCCTATTAAAAAGTCGTTTTTCCCATAGAAAAAGTCTTAGATACTGAGTCATTTTTCCTAAAGTAAAATTATCAGATTCTGAGAATTTTATTTCTACAGAAAAAGTATCAGGTTCTGAGACATATTTCTTTAAGAAAAAGTCTCAGATTCTAAAACATTTATCCTATAGAAAAAGTCTTAGATTTTGAGATATTTTGCCTATAAAAAAGCTTCAGATTCTAACATATTTTTCCTACAGAACAAGTTTCAGATTTCAGTACATTTTTCCTAAAGAAAAACCATCACGTTCTAATGACAAAGTATCAGATTCCCAGAAATTTTTCCTATTGAAAAAGTCTCACATTTTGAGGCGTTTTTTCTAATAAAAGCTCAGATTCTGAGAAATTTTTCCTAAAGAAAAATTCTAAGATTCTGAGACATTTTTCCCATTGAAAAATTTTCAGATTCTGACACATTTTTCCTACAGAAAAATTCTCTGATTCTGAGACATTTTTCATATAGAAAATTTCTTAGATTCAGAGACATTTTTTCAATTGAAATATTTCAGATTCTAAGACATTTTTTCTATAAAAAATTCAAGATTCTGAGACATTTTTTCTATTAAAAAAACTCTCAGATTCTGAGACATTTTTCCTATTAAAAAATTCTCAGATTCTGGGACATTTTTCGCATAGAAAACTTTTCAGATTCTGAGACATTGCTGACAGCTCTGATTCTGAGATATTTTTATATAAAGAAAAAATCTTAGATTCTGAGTAAAAGTCAAATTTTTTGAGACATTATATGGATACTATACTAAAAAGTCTCAGAACCTGGAACATTTTTTCAAGACAAAGTCTCAGATTCTAAGAAATTTTGTCTATAGAAAAAGTCAGAATAAATATCAGATTCTGAGAAGATTGTTATATGAACTAATAATAAATTTTTAAGTAATTACTACATATTACTTACAATTAGATTCCTTTTTTGTATACATAAAGCTTCAGTTTCTGAGACAATTTTCCATTATAATTTTAAGTTGAAACGTTTCAAATTCTTAAAGAAAAATTTTCTGATTATGGGAAAATTTCTGAAAAAATTTTAAAAGGTCATCTTCAGTCAGCAACCAGCGGTCAAAGTTGGAAAAAATTACGTATTTCGACGAAAATTCATGTCCGAATTTTGTGACCAAAAATGTTTAAAAAATTACAAAACCGCGATTTTGGTCCACAGATGCTGATTTTTGAACATAAAAATTATTTTTTATCTAAATTGGTCTCAAAAGTTGGAAAATGTTAAGTATGTTATCTAAAAAATATTTAAAAAAATATAAAAACGTTATTATTGTACCACAATAATTCTAATCAGCTTCTGTGGACCAAAATCTCTGATAAGCATTGTTGGACCAAAATCGTGTGTTTATATTATTTAGATAACATACATCTTTCAACTTTTGAGACCAATTTGGATAAAAAACAATTTTTATGTTTAAAAATCAGCATCTGTAGACCAAAATCGCGGTTTTGGAATTTTTTAAATATTTTTCCAATAAAGTACGAAAAATTTCCGAATTTTTGATCCGAATTTGGTCAACAAATTCGTACGTAAAATTTTTGAGCCGGATTTGGTCAAAAAATTCGGAAATAACGTCGAAATACGTTGGTTGCCGACTGAAGATGACCTTGCAAAATTTTTTCATAAATTGTCCCACAATCATCTCTTACGTGGCCATCGTTTGGCAGGTATTACGACGACATGAAATTCGAAAATTTAGATTTAGACGCCCTACTGAACACTCTTAAAATTACATATTTTTCTGTCAAAAAAATACACTCGGAAACATTTTTTTATAAAAAATAATTAAAAAAGTTTTTTATAAAAAAATAAAATAAAAAATTTTAATTTAGAATTTGCACTCCGATTATTAAAAAATTAAAAAATATTTTTTTTTTTTTTAATTTAATATTATTAAATTAATTTTTTTAAATTAAAAAAAATATATATTTTTTTCATGGTTTTTGATATATATAATAGGTGTGTTCCAGAACTTTCCGGGTAAAGTTCGGTAAAATGAGAGAAAATCAAAAAACATCTCACGATACCACAAAAATGCACAAAAGTACGGGAACGCTAAAAACCACATTTCAAGCCCAAAATAATAGAAAATGTAAACAAACCAATAACGCTAAAATATTTTCGTAAGAAAAATTTAAACAAGAAAACAAATTGTAAAAGTTTATTTTAATAACAAATTATCTTTTTTTGTATTGAAATAACACATTTCCTTGGTTTAGTTCTTTATTTTATTTAAATTTCCAATTTAGCTTCACAAAAAAAATCAGCTGTTTTTTCAACATCTGACTGTTACCAATTTACACGAAAAAAAAGTGCGGGTAAGTTCGGTAAAATGAGAAAGTAATTTATTCTCTCAAAAACTCTCTCATTTACCCAATTTTTGCGTACGGGAACGCTTTTCGGGCTGGTTTGGGTACCTGCGGGCACCCGCGGTAACGTTGTGGAACGAACCTAATATATATTCATTTTTTAACTTGGGATCTGAATTTCAATTCGGAAATTTAAAATCGTTTGTAACGGAATATACGCATTTTTACTTTTTTTATGTTATTGCATTATTTGGAAATGACAAGCTCTAAAAAATTTCATCTCAAAAAAATAATTTTCTTTTAAATTATTTGAAAAATAAATTTTCGTTTGAATCGAATTACGCATAAGCCCACCTGAACAGAAATTTACAAACAACTAATAAAAAATAGCTGTATACAGCTATTGTTTAAGTATTAGCACCCCTAAGTGTCAGTGGGTAACTTTTACCTAAATACCCCCAAAAATTAGATTTTTACTCTAGTATTTTTTTTAGTGCCGCGGTTCAGTAGATTTTAAAATTTTGTTTTATTCTATCCCAACAACTGATTGATAAATAATTAAATTTACTTACTTTCCATGGCAGCTGTTGCATATAAAGTCGATTGTTGAACATGTCTCAAACGTTGTTTATAGATCTTTTTTTGGGCAATTAACACCTGCTGTGTTCTTTTCAAAACTGAAGATGTTTGCAATGAATCACAATTTGGCAAAGATGATGAATCATCCGAATTAGTTTCATAAGGTTCCTCCATAGTTTGTTGGCGTCTTAAGGCAACCTGGGCAGCCATAACCCGTTGACGATCAACGACTAGTTGACAATTTGGACAAGTACATTCACGCCAACGGCAAAGTTTTTTGTGACCTTTCACACAGGATATAACACCATGATTACGACATCTAGCACATTTGGGGGTACGTAACATGCGACGTTCTTTTAAACTTATTGAACAGGTTGAGGATGAAGAATTTGTAGTAGCCATTTCATCGGAGGAATAAGAAGTATTTAATGAAGACAATTCGTTTTTGTTATATAACATTTTTTTTTTGTTTTAAATATTTCACTTTTAACGTTTTATTTTGTATTTTTCAAATTTAAAAATTCTTTATTCTTAAGAAAATTGGTTGTGGTTTCTTGTATTGTATTTTAAAAACTGATATTTTTACAGCACATAAATGTCCTCTTATACAAATTTTCAATATTTTCATAAGGATAAAAATATAAAAAAAAACAATTCATTTCATTTGGGAAAATTTCACACTTCAATTGAAATTCACTAAATTTATTTCCATATTGTTGACTGACTGCCTGCTGTTTTTATCTTAAGTGGTCTGTGTGTCTACAACATATGAACACTTTCAGTACTTACAGACACGATCCCCACATTTTCTGACGTCGTATTGTCTGGTTGTGTTTTGGGTGTTAAATTTTCTCTCTTCTCACATCTGATTGGCTAAAATGCTAAAAATTAAAAATAAACCACCAATAGAAGATTTAAAAACAAATTTCACACTCTCATTAAGTAATTAGCGTTTGTTTATATTATAATTCTCATTTACTTTGGTTTAAACAGTTTTTTTATTCTTTTTTAGAATTTATTTAGTTAATTTGTTTTATAATTAAATTATAATATATTAGGTATCAACAATATAATCTTTTGTTTTAGTTTATTTTGAGGGAATTAACAATATAATTTTATAAGTATTTGTTTTTGTATAAGATAAATAATTAATATATTGTAGATTGGCGAACAAAATTGTTATTTTTTAATATTATTTTCAATTATTTTTATAAATCTGGTATTTGGTTTGTATGAGAAAATTTTAAGCACAATGGGAGGTGTGATTTCAAAGAAACTGAAAATTGAGAAAGATTACTTCAGATCGAGGTCACATTTTTTTACTAATTATTACGATGATTTTGTCAAAGTAACAATTTTCAAGAAAGTTGTTTAAAATTGATTGGTATGATCATTTGCAAGACTTTTGTCAAGAGTATTTATCAAATAAAGTTTATTTTATTAATTTAAAAATTAAAACAGAATTTGAAACTGAAAACAATTTGCTCCATGTCAGCTCGGATCCAGCTCTTAGGTTTGGGGGGGGGGGGGCAAACATTTTTTTTACTCACAAAATTTTTCTTACAGGAGCGGATTTGCATTAATAATTCAGATTTTTTAGGTATACCTCTCGTATAGTACAATTATTTCTATAGAAACATTTCTAAATATTAAAAATTTATTACATACTATAGAAAAGATTTCTTAAGAATTTTTTTTAAATTTTGATATAAAGTCTCAGGTTTGAAGCATTTTTTTAATATTAAAGCTACGTTCACAATGTCAGAGTCACTCCAATCCATGGCACAGATTGAAATGTTAACTGTACAAAATGCAGATTGGAGTTCTGTCAGATTCCTAATGTCATTTTACTTACCTTTTTACAATTTCATAAAATTACGCAATTAAAATTTGCGTACTTAACTATTTTACTAAAAACTAAACTTTTTAAATATTTTGTTATCAAAATATATTTTGTTATCAAAATATATATATTTTGTTATCAAAATATCAAATAAATTATTTATATTTGTTTTATTTTTATATTTTTTTATGACATTATTAGTGATGGCACTTTTACAGAGGTGTATTTTTTCTCTGTTAACAGTTAACATAGGCTCTGTTAACTCCAGAGTGGAACTCCAGAGTAGAACATGTTTGACTCTGGAGTGAATTGAAAAAAGATAGTCAAATTCAAAAATATGAAAGTGCAAAAGGGAAAGGTATAAAATTTTCCACAGATTGGAGTACTCCAACATTGTGAATGCGGCTTAAAAGTTCCAGATTCTGAAATAACTTTCCAATAAAAAAAATATCAGGTTTGA
Organism: Pegoplata infirma; assembly: GCA_963921195.1. Classification (NCBI taxonomy): domain Eukaryota; kingdom Metazoa; phylum Arthropoda; class Insecta; order Diptera; family Anthomyiidae; genus Pegoplata; species Pegoplata infirma. The sequence continues at coordinate 28,999,172 of OY992540.1, read as the reverse complement.
GACATTTTTCATCCAGAAAGTTTTCTGAGACATTTCCTTAAAAAAAATTTAAGGTCTTGTGACATTTTCCCAATGCAAAAATTTATAGGTTCTGAGGTATTTTGCCTATGGAAAAGCTTTAAGCATTTGTGAAATTCCTGCTATAGAAAAAATGTCAGATACTCACCCATTTTTCCCAGCGAAAAACTCTAACTTTTAGAAAAATTCGTCGTAAAGAAAAAATTCTAAATTTAGAGACATAGAAAACTTCTCAGGTTCTGAGTATTTTTTCCAATTGAAATATCTAAAAACTTTTTCCTTAGAAATATACTCGGATTCTGAGATATTTTTTCTACAAAAAAGTCTGAGATTCCGAAACGTTCTTCATACACTAAAACACTTTTCCTTAGAGATCAATCTATTCTGAAACACTTTTCTATAGAGATCTATATGAGATTAGCAAATTTTTTACCAAAATGCTTTATTACAATAGGTGTGTTCCAGAACGTTACCGCGGGTGCCCGCGGGTACCCAAACCAGCCCGAAAAGCGTTCCCGTACGCAAAAATTGGGTAAATGAGAGAGTTTTCGAGAGAATAAATTACTTTCTCATTTTACCGAACTTACCCGCACTTTTTTTTCGGGTAAATTGGTAACAGTCAGATGTTAAAAAAAAACAGCTGATTTTTTTGTGAAGCTAAATTGGAAATTTAAATAAAATAAAGAACTAAACCAAGGAAATGTGTTATTTCAATATACAAAAAAGATAATTTGTTATTAAAATAAGCTTTTACAATTTGTTTTCTTATTTAAAGTAATTTTTCTTACGAAAATATTTTAGCGTTATTGGTTTGTTTACATTTTCTATTATTTTGGGCTTGAAATGTGGTTTTTAGCGTTCCCGTACTTTTGTGCATTTTTGTGGTATCGTGAGAGGTTTTTTGATTTTCTCTCATTTTACCGGACTTTACCCGGAAAGTTCTGGAACACACCTAATTTTAAGGCAATTTCCGAGATTCTGAGACATTTTTTTTAAAGAACAAGCATTATTTTTTGAGACATTTTTTCATTAGAAAAAGTCTAAGATTCTGAAACATTTTCTGAGACATTTTTCCTACAGATATATAGTCAGGTTCAAAACGTTTTCCGTCAGAAAAAATTTCAGATTCTGAGATATTTTTACTATAAAAAAAGTATCAGATTCTGCTATATTTTACCTATAGAAAAAGTTTCAGATTCCGAGACATTTTCCATAAAGTAAAAATCTAAGATTCTGAGACATTTTCCTTTAGCAAAAGTTTTAGATTGAGAGGCATTTTTTAAAAATAAAAAGTGTCAGATTCTAAGACATTTTCTTACAGAAACTCAGATTTCAATTAATTTTTCTATAAAAAAACTCAGATTCTTATAAATTTTTTCTAAAGAAAAAATTTCAAAATTTTCCTGAAGAAAATTTTTAGATTATCCCCCTCCCTCCGTGGATCCGCGTCAGGCTCCATATAAAAATAATACGTTATGTCCATATAAAAATAATACGTTATAATTATGAAAATTCTTTTTTAGACCTTCTAAAATTTAGTTAAGCATTAAATTTATTATTTTATTTAATGAATCGATTTTTTTTAATTATTTAAATTATCTGAAAAAAAGAAAATTACCCGAGTAAAAATGTTTAGATATATTCTTATATATCACATCTTATCCGAGATTTGAAAGATCAGTACTGATCCGAAATTTGAAAGATCAGTACTGATCCGAAAAATGAATCGCTAAGATTACATCAGTTTTAATCGGATGGATACAATGTCATCCGAAAAATGGGTTTATATACTTAATTAGATATACCCATTTTTTGGATGAAATTGTATCCGTCCGATTAAAACGGACCTAATCTTAGCGATCCACTTTTCGGATCAGTACTGATCTTTCACATTTTTACTTAAGTATTGAGTTAGTTCTTCACTTTTTGAATAAAAATTTTGTTGAATTCAAAAAATTTAAATTTATTCAGAAAAAAATTATTCATAAGGCATTATATGAATAAACAAATATATGGGGGTTTTCGTGTCAACTGACACAACTTTTAAAACCGATGTCTTCCGAACGGTAGGAACAAATTTTTTAAAAATCCCAGCAAAACTTTGGTAATGGGTAGTGATTATATAACACATTACCAGGTAATGTATATACCTTATTTGTAGCATTATTTTAGGATGTCTTACCAAACATTTGTTCCACAACGTATTATTTTCAAGTGAAAAATAATGCATTACTAGGGATGAGATTTTCATGCACTAAAAAATCGAAAATATGCGCTTAAAATATGCGCTAAAAAATTCAAAATATGCACTAAAAAACCTAAAACTATGCACTAAAAATACAATTTGTGCAAAAAAACTTGTTTTCAAGCGAAAAATTTCTAAAAAAAGTAAAAAATAACGCCGGGTTTGGATAACATTTAAAACTTTATGTAAGGAAGAATTTTTAAAAACTGAAAAATAATTAAATTAAAATAATAAAAAAAAATTCTTATTTTTCAAATAAATTTTTCAAATTTTAAACAGTTTTTGAAACAAATAATTTTCAATTTGTGTTTTTGTTAATTTATGCCAAAATATGCAAAAATATGCACTTAAAAGTTGGGAATATGCACAAAATATGCACTTAAAACCAAAATATACAAGAATATGCATTTTCTCCAAAAATATGCAAAAATATGCAAAAACGAATCGATGCCATTTTAACGCAAATTTTGTGATTCGGAAAGATAATTGGTCGACATAGATTTCGGATTATCGACAAAAAACATGCATTTGCATGGAAATCACATCCCTATGCATTACTAATAATTTGCTACGTAATGCATGATTATTGGAAAAAATGTATTTCATATTTATTATTTCTAAACATTAAATCATGGATGACTTATATTTGGTTACATTATGTATTATTTGAAAGTTTGAAATAATGCATTATTTATAATTGGATGCATAATGCATTACAATAACAGGCCTTTTTTGTTGGCAAACTTAAATTGTTAACATGCATCAAAACGAAAAAAACGAAACGTTAACTTCCATAAATTTCTCAATTTTATTTAGCGTCGTTTGGAATAGTTTTGTAAAATATTACACATTTTCGATGAAATATTGATAAAATTAGCTTATTACATGCAATTTAGCTTGAAAGCAACACAAAAACATTTATCTTTTTTATTAATACCAAAGAGAGCCATTAACAATAAGTGAATCATTCACAATGAATGCAAGTTAATTTTTAACTTCTAGAATTTTGAGCGTTAACACTCACGTAAACTTTGTATGGTAGAACACTGATAATTATGCCAACAAAAAACGCCTAACATAAAAAATAATTAGTTTATAAAAACATGCATAAGTTTAAACTAGAGATGGGCTCACGACAGGAAATTTCTAACGACACACACTCACGAGCATATTTTATCTACTTACACTCACTTACAATCACGTGAGTAAATTTAATACAAAATTACTTTTTCACTACTCGTAACACCTTATATATTATCTTCTGGTATGCTTTATTATTTCCTTTCTCGTAACCTATAAAATATCACATATTTTACATCTTACTCGTATTCTTCGTTATAAATTTATGACTTATTTTATACCTTACTGGTATTCTTTGTGATAATGTGGATGCATTACTTTGAGTCTCATCGCCTGTTAAAATCATCAATGCTGCAGTGTATAAAATAATAGATCCTATACCTTATTTTATACCTTATTTGGTAATCCAAGTTTTGCTGGGATGTTTTGTATGGGAGCCCCCTTAGGAAGTGGAAATAGGGGTTAGATATGTTCCAGAAAAATGTTGGGGGCAGAAAATTAATGAAGGTCGGTCTCACATTGCACTTCTCCTTTTTACGAACAACTTTGACCCCGATAAGGGGCCATATCGCTCATTTACTTGTATAGTGTCATAACTCAAAATATTTGATTTTGCAGAAAACACGTTTAAAGTTTACTATTGAAACTGGTTTTTAATTGAAAAAGGCCGGTACATAGAAAATGTAATAATGGCGGGTACTTTTCTCAAACGGTGAGTTTAAAAGATATTAATACGAATTTTTGACACAATATAAAGCATGATATAACGAATAATTCTGCATCATTAACTCAAAAAACGCATTTTTTTAGTTATGACACTATACAAGTAAAGGAGCGATATGGCCCCACCCCACCGCCCTTATTTTTTTGGTTCATGCTTTCTTTTTCAAACACATAAAAATAAGAGGGTATCCCGGATCGAAATCGAAAACTGGTGAGCTATTCCACGGCTAATAGTGCAAATTGAAGAACCGTTTTTTGTGTTACAAAGTTAAAAAAAAAAAATTCATAGATATCCCACTCGCATCCCACTAAGCGACCCATAACTCTTCAAGGAAAAGACCTAAGCTTTCTTTTGAGTCAAAAAAAAGGGCCCGATTTGACGAAAAAGTCAAAAAAGTTTTTGATTAAAAAATCAAAAATTTTTTTTAAATTTTTTTTATAATTTTTTTTGGAAGATTGAAGGAATAGCTATATAAACTATTTGGAACACATTTTTCTAAAAATAATAGGTAAGAAGTTACATGGATGGAATAAACACCTCTTTAGCCAAAATGTCAAATTTCGACCCCCTCTAACTCAGAGAGTGCTTGACCGATCTCGTTGAAAAAGTGTGTCTGAACTACTTTTCAATAGGGCTAACCTTGGTGCAAATTTCATCCTGATCGGAAGACATCGGCACAGACTAATACAGACTCGACATAAGTGACAGGTGTCAAAAAAGTATTCTTGAACCATATGGTTAATTTTTTCAATTTGTTCTACGAATTAGGTTAGAAAGAGAAAACTGATATAACGCGCCATAAGAAAAATGGATGCCAGATCGGTTTTTGTTGTTTCACTCACTCCTAAATCGTAGAAAGTGTAGCCATGTTAGCGTAATATATATATTATATATTTGTTCCTTTTACTCCTACAAGGAGCATAGGGCCGTAACAAGATTTTTCCAATATATTCGATTTGATGCACGATGTTTTATTTGATTCCAGCTTAGGTGTAGTTGAGACAATTCAGTGTCAATTTGGCGTCTCCAGGTATGCGAAGGTCTTCCTCTTCGACGGTTGCCTTGCGGATTCCAGTCTATGGCTTGTTTTGCAATATCAGTAGCTGGCTTCCTCAATGTATGACCGATCCAGCTCCACTTACGTTTGCATACTTCACGATTGATTGGTTGTTGATTTGTTTCAGACCACAGCTGATTATTAGAAATTGTTCTAGGCCAGTACACACGAAGAATTTTTCTTAAGCATTTGTTAACGAAAGTTTGTACAGATTGTATGTCACGTGCTGCAGCATTCCACGTTTCGCATCCGTACAATAATGTGGATTTTACGTTTGAATTGAATAGGCTAAGCTTCGTTCGTCGTGATATGTATGACGAATTCCAGATTGGCTTTAGCTGACCAAATGCTTGCCTGGCTTTATTTATACGGTTAAAAATGTCTGCTTTAGAACCGCCACTTTTGTCAAGTATGCTTCCTAGGTAGCAGAACGATTCTACTTCTTCGAGTGTTTGACTTTCTATGAAAAATTGCTGTTCATTAGCTACGTTAATGCGCATAGTTTTTGTTTTACCGATATTAATTTTCAGTCCAACTTGCGCTGCAGTTTCTTGGACCAGTGCTAGCTTGGATTGCATGTCTGCAAATGTATGGGTGAGGAGACATATATCATCAGCGTAGTCAAGGTCTTCTAGCCTACCTTGGAGCCCCCAAGTAATTCCTCTTCTTTGGCTTGTTGCCTTCTTCATCACAATGTCCAGTACACAGTTAAAAAGTAGTGGCGATAATACGCAGCCTTGACGTACACCGGAGTTAATGTTTATTTTGTTGCTAAGAAGTTTTTCATGGAGAATTCGGCAGCTGGCATTTGCATATAAACCTTTGATGAGTTTGATTAACTTAGTGGGCACACCTTTACATTGTAATGCATTCCATATGGCTGAGTGGTTTAGGGAATCGAAGGCCTTTTCGAAATCTATGAATGTTAAATAAAGTGGTGATCTCCATTCTACAGATTGTTCTATGATAACTCTTAGGCTGTTAACATGATCGACACAAGATTTGTGTGCACGAAAGCCAGCTTGCTCATTCCTGAGCTCTGGAAGAATAGTTGTAGAGATTCTCCTGTTTAAAATATGTGCAATCACTTTGTTGACCATGCTAAGCAGTGTGATACCTCTCCAATTTTTACGAGCTGATAAGTCCCCTTTTTTCGGTAAATTTACGATCACACCTTCCGCAAGCTCCTCTGGGAGAATTTCAGTACTCCAAAACTTGTTTACGATTGGTGAGAGCAACTGTGCACTTGTTGTTGAGTCTATTGTTAAAAGCTCAGGGGAAATATTGTCTATACCAGCTGCTTTGTTGTTTTTGAGAGATTTTATAGCTTCGCAGATTTCTGATATGTTAGGGCAATCGGTGGAGATATTTGGGTTTGGTGAATGCGAATCACAGCAACATACCGCCTGTTGTGTAGGCATAGACGATGTTAACATAGTTTTGTAGAATTCTTCCCAAAGTTTCAGCTGATTTTCTTTAGAAGTAACGATTTCGCCTGCATCATTCTTCAATGGTTTGCTAGTGGGTTTTGTGCTATTGGTTAACTTCTTTGCTGCACGGTAGAGATCTCTTACCCGGTTCGTTTCAGCTGCAGCCTGCGCTTCTTTTGCTATATTATTAACCCAGTTTCGCTTATCACGTCGGGCACTTCGTTTAACATCACGGTTAAGGCTGTTGTGTAGCTGTTGATAGAATGCCTTCGATGAGCGAGTTTTGCTGGAATTAATTGAAGATTTGGCTTCTTTTCGCTCCAATACTAACTTCCAGGTCTCATCACTAAGCCACTCTTTACGGACGTTGTTCTTGAATCCAAGGTGGTTTTCTGCAGCATGAGTGAAAATTTTGCTAGTTTCCTCCCAGCTACGTTCAGTATTGTTGTTATTATGTTGTAGTGATGTTTTTAATGCATTTGTAAAGGAATTTGCAACTTCAGGATCTTTCAGTTTTTCTACATTGTATCTTCTCTGGGACATAGGATTTTTGTTTTTGATCGAATCGATTTTTATACGGATTGTTGCGAGTACCATGTTAGCGTAAAACGGACTAAAAACCGCTGTGTTTTCTCCTAAAATCGCTTAGTTTTTCCCCATTTTTTCTTATAAACCTCTACCACAGACTAATACAGACTCGACATAAGTGACAGATGTCAAAAAAGTAATCTTGAACCATATGGTTAATGTTTTCAAATTATTCTACGAATTAGGTTAGAAAGAGAAAGCTAATATGACGCGCCATTAGAAAAATGGATGCCAGATCGGCTTTTGTTGTTTCACTCACTCCTAAGTCGTAGAAAGTGTTGCCATGTTAGCGTAAAACGGACTAAAAACCGCTGTGTTTTCTCCTAAAATCGCTTAGTTTTTCCCCATTTTTTCTTATAAAACTCTACTGTCGAGTCTGTATTTAGTCTGTGCCTCTACTGTCGAGTCTGTATTTAGTCTATGGCATCGGTTTCAAAAGTTGTGTCAGTTGACACGAAAAGCCCCATATATATAAATAAATAATCAAGCTAAATGCCTTGAGCTCGATTTACCTAAATTGGTACAACATTTTAAAAAAGTGTCTTATCCTCCAATTGTGCTTATTTTTTTCTGTCATACACTTAAAATTAATACTCTGTCCAATCAGCAGAAAAATCTGCGCTATAAGAAATCAGCACACTCAAAATAATAACTCTGTTAAAAACTCTGTAAAATGACTGTAATCTCAATTCGACAGTTATTTGACAAAGTTATCTGTCGAAATACAGATTTTAATAATATACTTTGTATTTTCTTGTAACCGAAAAACAAAATTTTATCTGTAATTTTACTTTTTACTTTGTAATCTCTATTTTAGAGATAATAAACAGAGTTTTTTGTTAAAATACAGATTTTATAAAATACTTATGTTTTTTCTCGTAACCAAAATACAAAATTTCAACTGTATTTTTATTTATTGCTCTGTAATTATAAACCCTGGAAAATTTTACGACGATGTCGTGTAAAATTGGAGGTACTCGTAAAAAACTTTCACAAAAATAAAAAAAAGTAAATTTACAATTTTTAAGCATTAAAGCGGGCAAATTTACTCGATGGCATTTTTCAATTGTCAACACCAGATTGGCTATTTGACCAGAAATCAAATAGTAAATAAAATAGTCAAATTCTGGTCGCTTTTATCAATATTTTACAGATAATTCTGTAAATTTACAGTTTTATCGAAATCATTTTACAGAGTTTTCTTTGTAAAATAACAAAAAATCTTGCTGGTTGGAAATCTATGGTATTTTCTGCTGGCTCAGCAGAGTATCTCTGTAATTTAACAGAGTGATTATTTTGAGTGCATATTTTAGCAAAAGCGGAAAGATAATTTCGTTAAAATCCGCAAAATTAACTGCCGTCTTGGCAAGTTAGAAACCAGAAGAAAAATCTTCTGGTTTCATCTTAAAATCTGCTGATTTGAGCTAAAAAATCTGTTAATGTCTGCAGAAAAATCTGGTATTATCTGCTGAAATAATCTGTTAATTTTAGCTGATAAATCGGATGATTTCAGCAGACTTGATTTTAAAACTCTGTAAAATCACAAATATTTTTTTTTTTAATTTAACACTTTTAAAATTTGGAAAATATTTCGCGAAAAACTGAATTACTAAATATATTTCTGCTCCATTTTTAAAATTTCCGTATGAGAAATATGTGATTTTTTGAATTGTTCAAATCAACAAAAATATCTGTCAAGACAGTTGAAAAATCTCATGATTTAAGATAAAAAATCTGATGGTTTTAGCATGAAAATTTGTTAGCTTCAGCTGAAATATCTGCAGAAAAATCAGCTAATACTGTCATGTCAAATCACAATTTTTCTTTTTTAATTTGCGAAATTTTTTGTTTGCATAGTTTTAATTGTAACAAAAATTATGATAAAATGACAAACTATTTCTGTCAAATTAGCTTAAGGATCTGCTGATATCTGCACAAAAATATTTTGAAATTCAGTGAAATTGAAGAAAAATATGAGTTATCTAAAATATAATGGAAGCGAATTTGGTTAAAATATCCATTTCAGCAGAAACATTTGCTTAAAGTTAGTTCATTTAAGTTAAAAGTCGTTTTACAGATTTTTTTGACAGAGTTCTTATTTAAGTGCATTCATACTTAAAATTGTGTTGTCCAGCAGAATCCTGAAATTTTGGGGATTTCTAAGTTAGATTGCTAATTGTTAGAACCTAGTTTTTGAATCTTTCTCTTATTTTTTGCAGGGGTTTTCTACGAAAATTTGAAAATTTCTTCAAACAAATTTTAATATTTTTTATATAAAACTAAAAGACAAAAGAACATGTTCAAAAGAGACAATATCATACGGTATTTTAATAACTTTAATATTTTTTATGCATTACAATTTTTTTTTTCTGCTGGACTACTGATTTATAACAAATAAATTTTCTGATTTTTTGAATTTGTAAGATTTTCAATGTTAAGCTTTTTTACTCACAGTTTTGGTTTTTGATTAAATATATTTTTGTTAATTAAGATTAAATATATTATTTTATATATTTCAACATGTATTAAATACTCTCAACAACATTTAGGTAGATAATTCTTATAAATACGATTAATTTGTATAAAATTTCTGTAATTTTTTTTTTTTTGGTCAAAATTTTGCTACATATATGAAAAAAAAATCTTTTCATTTTTTATATATAAAAAAACGGATTTCCAACTACATATTTTTTAAACATTTTCAAACATTAATTTTAGAAAAGTTTCTAATATTTTGATAAATTTGTAGAATATCAACACAAGTTTTTCCATTGTATTGTGGGAAATTACAAAAAAAGTTAAAAAAATTTCATTAAAAAAAATCTAATTGATTAACGATATTTACAATTAGAATTTTCAAACATCAATTGAAATTCAAGTAATGTCAATTAAAATTCAAAAAACATCAATTGTAATTGGGAAGAAATCCATTGAAATTCAGAAAAGTTAATTTGAAAATTCATGAATTTATATCCGTTGTTCAAGAAACTCATTCTAAAATTAATGTTTAAGAATATTTTTTGTTGGAATGTTTATAACTTAGGGAATAATTAAGCTAATACAAAGGTTTTTTTTAAGTTTTCATAATAAAAAGTATAAAATCTGTAAATATTTGGTTTCTTCTTTAAATATGAGTGTATGTACATAATTTTTTTTATAAGGTGAAATCGATTGAGGATTAATTGTACTTGGATCAATTTGTATGTTAAGTATGTGGATAATACTCATCAGTGGAATTAATAAATTTACACTATACAATATTGAATTCTAAAAAAAACGTAATAGTAAAATTATTATCAAGTAAAATATAAAATTTTCTAACAGGGAGATTCCAGGTCAAACCGCACAGAAAACTGATATTTTATTTTAGGCATTGTCATCTTCGATTTTAATGAAATTCGACAAAGATATTGAAAATGCGTCAAAAATCATATTTTAAGGTCTAATGTTTAAAGACCTATAATCTTTTCACCTTTAAAATGGTACCTATTTGGAATTTATAAGTTTCAAAGTTATGGGCTACTTTGTAAGTATACTTTATTGAAATTTTGAAATTTTTGCCAACTTTCAAGACGCCATATTTTGAAAACCGAAAGGTTTCAGAGCCGGAAAGGTAATGATTTAATAAACTCTACCCATTTACATAAATTTCAGTTTAAATAACACCGCTCAACAAATTGAAAGTTTTTGGCTCCGGTTTGAAGTTTCATAGAAAATTTTTAAAGATTTTGACACACTGATTCCAAATCTGTGGTCCAAATTTTTCCAACACGTCTAGAATTTTAATTATTCGCGGTTGAAAATGCTAAAAGCGCAATTTTTATCTTGGCCAAACATGTATTTAAAAAACACTGAAAAAAATTAGAAAAAACCAGGGTTTGAAAAAAACTCTAACGTACGGTACGTTAGTGTTCTGTACGGAACTATGGAGCGACCGTACGTTATCGAAACGTACCGTTCCAAGAACACATTCACTAAAAAGTTTTTTAGTGGTTGTGAAGGTGTTCGCAAACAGAATTCCGAACGTTATGCCTGCGAGTTGAAGAACAGAAACTTTACGATAACGTACCGAACTAGGTTAGAAACAAAATAAAGTTCTTTTAGTGTTCTGTTTGCGAACTTTTGAGACATTTTTTAAATTTAAAATGGCGATATCTTGAAAACTAAGCAAGATAGAGCGAAACGGAGCACATTTTTGGTTCTTGGGATCTCCATAGTATCGCTAGGCCTCTACACATGGGTGGACCCAATTGGGTCCTTATTTTGAATCTAAAAAAGTTAGCATTCCGGAAATTTTAAAAATGCAAATATCTCGCTAAATACTGCCGACACGACATTAAGTCTAAAAGCGGTCATGTACTACGAGACAAGATCCACAAAAATGCTTTTAGACTTTTCATCGTGTCGGCAGTATTTAGCGAGATATGTGCATTTTTAAATTTCCCGGAATGCTAACTTTCTTAGATTCAAAATAAGGACCCAACGGGGTAAACCCATGTGTAGAGGCCTAGCGATACTAAGAACCAAAAATGTGCTCCGTTTTGCTCTATCTTGCTTAGTTTTCGAGATATTGCCATTTTAAATTTAAAAAAATAATTTCTCAAACGTTCGCAAGCAGAACACTAAAATAACTTTATTTTGTTTCTAACCTAGTTCGGTACGTTATCGTAAAATTTCTGTTCTTCAACTCGCAGGCATAACGTTCGGAATTCTGTTTGCGAACACCTTCACAACCACTAAAAAAACTTTTTAGTGAATGTGTTCTTGGAACGGAACGTTAAATAACGTACTGTTTTTTTTCGAACACTGGAAAAAACACCATTTTTAGAAGGCTCTAAAACAAAAACCGGATCATCAATCTTAACTGCTATGAGCTCAAAAACCATTAAAGATATATTCTGGTTTATACGAAAAATGACACAGAAAACTTAAATTTGTTAAATTTTTTTTTTTTTTTTTTAGTTTTTCTTTAAAAAATATTATTTTTTTTTTTTACAAAAATAGTAATTTTAACAGTACCATTTCAAAAATCAAGTGTAACCTAACTAAACGCAATAATTTGAAAAAAAAAAAACAAGTAGAAAAGTTTAATTCGACTAGGCCGAATCTATGAATACCCTCCACAATGCCCTTTTTAAGTGAAAAAAAATGTTCTAACGTAAAAAAATTAAAAATTTAATTAGAAATATTTTATTTTGAATAAAAAACTTTTGTTTAGTATTTTTTTTTGAGTGTAACATTTTTTTGATTGTATTTTTTTTTTAAATTTTTTTGTAAAAAATTTTTAAGTCACAAAAATACGTTGTAAAATATTTTTGTGCGTTACCAATGTTTTTAAACTTGTTTAACGGCTTTTCAACACGTGAATTTAAGGTGAAACTAATCTAAAAGTCGCAGTTTTGCTAATAACTTTTGAACCACTGTACCAATTTGGCTGAAATTCAATACGAACCAGGCCTGGGGAACGGCAAATATATATGGCAAGCTTCAGCCTTTCAAAATTAACCCCTTAATTTTGAAAAACGCAACGCGCCGCGTTGTCAAATTTTCTGTGTAATTTTTTTTTGTTACAACAACAAATTGTATTGAAATTTTGACAACGCGGCACGTTGCATTTTACAAAATTAGGCCATTAGCGTGTTTTTTTTATCTCGTAAATTCACGAAATTCAGTCTTTTGATCATAACTTTTGAACCCCTGGACCGATTTCGCTGGATTGCAATACCAACCTGACCAGGTAAATGACCAACATATATGCCAAACTTCAGTAGCCTCTGTAAAGTCTTTCAAAAGTTAGCGTGTTTTCAACAGACAGACACACGGATGGACGGATCGACTTAAAATCGATCGAGGATCATGAATATATATACTTTATGGGGTCCTAGACCAATATTTCGATTGTTATAAACGGAATGACAAACTTATATATACCCTCTATCCCTAGAGTGGAGGGTATAATATGTTTCCTATGTTGGAAACCATAGCCAAATTCTACTATTGCGCTTTATACCAGATTTGTACTCCACGGAATGGCTGCTTTACAGGCTTTCAAATAATGTGCTCGATTCTGGAATACGATATCACCATTCACCTAATTTTTAAAAATTTGATATTCTTTCGAATTTTAAGATCTTAAATTTTCTTTCTTGTAACAATTAAATATCTAGTTAATATCTTTAATTATTACAAAAAGAAATTTAAAAATCTTAAAACTCGAAAGAATATCAAATTTTTAAACATTGAAATTGTATTCCAGAATCGAGCACAATATAAAAATCACAATTTTTCGCATTTTCAACGGTTAATAACTAAAAATCTAGACGTGATGAGAAAACTTGGAGAACAGATTTGGAACCAGGAGATCAAAGACTACTGATCATCATAATCAAAACTGGAAAATCAGTCTTGAGCGGTGTAATTTAAGTTGAATATCAAGAATTTGAACTTTAAATATGGCTAGTAAGAATATTTTTGCCATTTTTGCATTCACGTCATGATTTTCTGAAAAGTAACCTTAAATCGGTCTTCAACAGTAGATTTCTGGAAGGATCTATTTTTTTTGGAAATCTAAAACCCACTTTTGACGTAGCTTATAAGTAGAGTTCATACCATTGTCATGATCTTTTACGTCATAAAATTACTTAAATATCTCTCTTACGTCCTTAAATGATCCAAAAACATATCATTTAAATTCCTAAAACTGATTCCCTAATGTCTCTCTAACATTCATTTATAAACAATCGAAAAATGCTTCCTTTACCAATTCTTTAAAATTCCTTCTGTTAACAAAACTATATCAATTCCTTATTTCCACCCACAAATTCCACTGATGAGTATAAAACAAAAAAAAATCTTCTTAGTTTGAATTTCCTACAATTCTATTCATTCATTGTGAACAAAGGATTGTTTTGTAGGAATTTCTATAGCTTTTCTTGTTGCTTTAGAATATTTTCTTAGATTACACTATTCCTCTTGGCACGTTGAGCTGTAGTTTGCATAGCGGCTACAACAGCATCTGCACCACCCGTAAATACCGGTTGATTTGTGACACGCCTTAGAACATGCCACATTGCAACCGGCTTTCGTAAAGATGAAAGCATTTGATGCCAATGTCGTAAACCCTTACCGGTAGCACAACTACCTGCTACAACATGACCAAGTGGTGTAATTGTAGACTCATCAATTACGCCAAATACCGTAAGGCGTAATTGTGTCGTTGTCAGACTTTGTGGTGGCAAACTAAATATCACTGATTCATTAAATACCGGACAACGATCCTTTCGTTTTAATGATGTACGTTTCTTGAGAACTTTCTTTTCATTGTTCATGAGATAGACCTACCAAGAGGAAAATTATTGGAAAGTTATGACAAGTGTGAAGGAGTGTAAATAATTTATAATTACCTTAACAAATATATTTTGTATATCCTGTAATTTGTTAGCATCCACTTTATTTGGCACTTGGAGTTGAAGATTACGTGCCTTAACAACGACTATTGTCAGACGTTCGGCCGTCGGTAAATAACTAAGAGAAAACATTAGTTCACCCCATTTGGCGTTACATTTACGAGAATCTGTTAGGGGAATCCATGTTGTTATCGGTTTAGGCATTTCACCAATTTCCATTTCAGCTTCACCTGGAAAGATATTTTGAATATAATTTAAAAATTTCAAAAAAATAAATTAATAAATTGATTACCAATTAATGTATGAGCTGATCCACTGTGATATAAATGGAACCATAGAGAATGTCTCGTTTGTTGTCTTGTTAACCAAAAGTTAAGTGTTTCATTATATGTTGGAGTAAGAGAGTCTTTAACAACCTATAAAGTTAAAATATTAGTTAATGTTTAAAGAATTTAAGAACTTTGATCAATATATTTTTATTAATTTTTAATTTATTAATAACACTGCTCAACAAATCAAAGTTTTTTGGGTCTGGTGTAAAGTTTTAAAATGTTTAAAGATTTTGACTCCAAATTTTTCTATCACGTCTAGAATTTTAGTTACTTGCCGTTGAAAATGTAAAAAAACAAGATTTTGTCTTTTTGAAGGCCATTGGAAGAAATAAAAATTTGGTATAAAGCTTCAGAGTAGAATTGAACTATGATCACCTACTAATACATACTCGACAATCATGACAGGTGTCATTTAAGTTGTCCTGAATCATAATTTTTCGGCAATCTTGCAGGAGTTCCTCAAAATAATCATGTCATGGCTCTGCATATCTTTATGAGCAGCCTGGCATCGGGATATATCCCTATGAATGAAGGGAGGTAAAACCACAACACTGCAAAGGATTACAGACCTATCAGACTGTCGTCGTTTTTATTGAAAACATTGGAAAGATTTGTAGATGTCTATGTTAGAAGTAACCTTACATCAACAACCCAACACGCCTATCTTAAGGGCAGGTATGTTGAGACGGCTTTAAGGAATGTTGTCGGTTTGATTGAGGATACTTTTCACAAAAAGAGGTATCATTCTTGGACGTGGAAGGTGCGTTCAATAATGTCAAAATATCATCAATCCTTAATGCCCTACAAAATACAGGCACGGAAGCACAGATTACTCTATGAACGGACAACATGCTGAAAAGCGAGGAAAGTCGTTACAAGGGGCACTCCTTAAGGGAAAGTGGTCTCTCCCCTTCTGTGGAATCTTGTAATAAAAAAGATCTTCGAATCACTCAACGGATGGGGTATCAAGCTTGTTGCCTACGCTGATGACGTTGTGATCCTAATCAAAGGACAATTTTTGCCAACGAATAGCGAACTCATGCAGTCAGTGCTTAAGATACTCTCGAAGTGAACAAAGGACAACGGTCTGGGAATCAAAGGTAAGTTTTTGCCAACAAAAGCGAATTTATGGAATTAGTGCTTAAGATACTCTCGAAGTGAACAAAGGAAAACGGTCTGGGAGTTAATCCCGAAAAATCTAAACTCGTCTTGTTCACAAAAAACTAAGAAAAAGAGGTGTGTTCTTCCCAAATTAGATGGAATCAACCTGAAACTATCTAATAAGGCGAAATACCTGGGTGTGATCGTTGACTCAATACTTTCTTGGAAAAGGAATCCAAGAAAGTATTGAATCAAAAACTTTCGAAAGAAGGTGGGGTCTATAACCGTACATTATCCCCTGGATGTATTGTGCAATAATTATAACACCTTGGTAAGAAATCATGTCTCTGCAACCTACAGAAGAAACAATGACTTGCGTGTGTTGGTATCACTGGTGCTATTAGATCGGCACCCCAAGGCCGGTCTGAAAGTGATACTACAGTGATACAAGAGCACAGCAGCAAAATCGGCTCTCAGGATAAAAGAGTCGCAAATGCTTAAGCAACGCTCTTGAGGACATTTGACCATATTAAGTACGGAGCCGGGAGGAAACGGGAACAGAAAACAGACCATATCTCACCACATACGAACTTTGACAGAACCTTCGAAGTTCAAATATCAGCTAGGGAAGACTGGACGGAAAACTCTGTCATAACAGATAAAGCGATTTCAATCTTTACGGACGGATCGAAAATGAAGATGGGTGCGGGAGTATACTCTGAATGCTTCAAAATCGGGGCCTCATTGATAATTCCGGACAAGTGTAGTTTTTTTTAGGCTGAGGTACTTGCAATTGATAAAGCCGCGCAGATGATTATGACAAGGGGCATAAGGCCTGGGGACATTAACATTTTCGTGGGTAGTCTTGCAGCTCTGAAGGCCTTATCAATCAACAACTGTAAAATCGGGAATCGTTAGGAGTTGTATACAATCCCTTCGTCGAATCTGTCAGTACACAGTCAAGCTAATCTGGGTCCTTGGACATAGTAAGTGTTGGAACGGGTGGATCCTGACATCTCATTTCCTATAGTGGAATTGATGAACGACTGCGATAAACACACTATATATCGAACCCTGTGGCCACTAAATTACAATTTTTCGCATTTTTAACCGTGAAAAAGTCTAGACGTGGTGAAAAACTTTGGGGAACAAATTTAAAATCTGAGGATCAAAAAAATTTTTTTTTATCAGAATTCAAACCGAAAAAAGATTGTTGAGCGGTTTAATTATTTAACATTTTATTAAATCCTCTTATGTATTTTATTGTACCAGATATTTCCATTAAATGAGAGTTATATTTTCTACCAGGACATTAAGTAATCTGGCCTCAGGGTTTCAATTATTTCTTTTCAACACTCGATCACATAAATTATACTAACCTTAGTTTGTAAGGCACCAGCCTGATCTGGTACTAAATATATACGCACAAATGTATCAATTAAATCCACTTTAAATGGCAAAATTAAACCTTTGGCCTCAAGTACACTAACTTGTAAATCCATACCTTCCTCAGTTAAACTGTTTCTGTAAAGACACAAAATATGTACCATATAATTTTTTAATTGTAACAATTCTTTTAAACGTAATACTCACTTATCATAATGCAAACCCACACACAAATATCCTGTTATTTGAGTATAGGTCGACTGATCCATATCACTATTAAATCCTGTTACCGATAAATCTGAATCTACTGAATCACATGATATTGCACGTTCTAAATTAATACCATCTAAAGAAGCCATACTACCCGAATCCAAAGAAGTTTGTGAACTATTTCGACGCCATAAATTAAACGAAGCATCTTCTTGCATTAAAAGACGACCAAAGCTCCATGTATTGCCACCATTATTACCATTAACGGCACCATTAACATTTTGTGGAATTTTTCGAAACAGATAATCTTCCGATATTGTCTTTTGCAACATATGTGGTCCTTTGATTTTTCGTGCCACATGTGAAAATGGATTACCAGGATTTGGCGTATTATGGGTAGAATTGTGAAAAGCATTTGTAAGATTTTTTAAAGAAATTGTTGCTGGTTCATCTTTATCTGGGGCAACAGTTTCCGAAAATGAACGATTTCGGAATGTTCTAGGCAGTGAGACACCATTATCGCTTAACCGATGCGTTATATTTGATGATTCATCATTGCTGCTTATTTCAACAAATGGATTAGCCACAATATTGGAAGGCTGATTGGTCGTTGTTTGATTTTTTAAGGCAGTGTTGTTTTGTATTGGCTGTGGTAAATTTTCTAGAAAAGGGTTTGTATTAGCTCGTTGTAATTGATCTTGATCACTGTCAGAACTCGATAAGATCTTAGGATTGTCTTCCACATAAAAGTCATTTTGTTGAGGTGATTTTTTAACCACTGGCCGTGGTATAGCTGTAGCCGGTATTGAGGCTACAAAATTATTAAACAATTTGGTTTGAGGCGGACCTTCCAATACAGGAATATCAACAGTCTGTTTTAAGCTGGACTGTAATATACTTGGCCTAAACATTTCGTTTATTTCTTTGTGACTAACGGAAGGGCCTTCGTTTTCAAGATTTACCGAAAATGTAACAATTTTTGTATGACTAGAGCTTGTCGCAGCACCAGCAGCTTGAGATATCGGAGCTGGTGCCGGTCGTAGGGGCTGTGGTGGTATCTCACTTTCGTTTTGTGATAAATTCCACAATGGGGTTGTAGCGTGTTTTGGAGAATTTTGTGTATTTTTGCAACTTTCTTTATCTACTGTATCAAATCTTTTAAAACTACCACTTGAACTGAGTAAAAGTTCAGAACCTGAATGAATCTACAATAAAAAGGTTTTGTTAAGTTATGATCAAAAATTTGATATATATCCCCAGTTTCTGTAATACGGACGCCATTCGTCTGCGACGAATTTGCATGTACATATTTTGTTTTTGTTACAATAACAAAATACACACAAATTCGTCACGAACGAATGGCGTTCGTATTACAGAAACTGGGGGATAGACTTGCTTACCATATACCCATTAGGCTTAAATAGTTTATGTGCTGATAATCCAATTTTTTCCTCTTTATAAGAACGTGACCAAGGTGTTTCGCGATTTCCAAAATATCGATATAATATCATACCAAGTATTATCAGAAAAACTATTATCAATATTATGCTGGTTAATGTCATGGGTGATTCGTCCATTTTTAATGTACTTCCAATGCGAGATCATGAAAATCATGTCTATGATACTTCTCTGGAAAATAAAACATGTAATTAATTTATACACTCGAAAGGTTTCATAATTAAAAAAAAATAATTATTTGTTGATTTTCGAAATAAAATGTTTCGTAATGTTTACTTAAGGTTTTCGTTAAATGGTATTTCTTCATTTTTGTGATTTTTTTTACAAATTGTTCGTAAAGCTAAGAGAAATGGACTGTTAAACTTATAAAGTCATGTATTTTTCATGTATTTACATGTAATTGTGACAGTTTTTTTTGTTCCCTAGGACCGCAATTTTTTGTAGCTGCTTTAATTGAATCCAAATGAAACAGAGATACTCTAGACACACTGGCGATCTTCCCACAGGTTTTTCTTCCAGGTCGTAAAACAAACATTTTAAGAATTCGGCTCTTAAACTCATGTGTTTTTCATGCATTTACATGTTATTGCCAAAGTCGTTTTCGGTCTCAAGGATGGAACTTTTTGTAGTTGCTTCAAATGTCTTCAAATAAAACATAAATACTCTAGACATAACTGCCGATCTACCCACAGATTTTTGTTTGGGTCGTAGAACAATTTTATTTTAAAAAATCGGCTGTTAAATGCATATAGTCAGACTTTGCCGGACGAGATTTTTTGCAAGCTTAAAATGGCTTCAAATGTAACGTGGATACTCTTGATGTAATTACCGATCTACACAGTAGGGCGTCCCGTCATATTTGAATTTTCGAATTTCATGTCGTGATTCCTTTCAAACGATGACCACGTTAGAGCTCATTGTGGGAAAATTTATAAAAAAAAGTTTGCAAGGTCATCTTCAGTCGGCAACCAACGGTCAAAGTTGAAGAAAAATTACGTTTTTTCGACCAAAATTCATGTCCGAATTTTTTGACCAAATCCAGCTCAAAACTTCGGAAGTTTTGCGTACCTTATTGGAAAAATATTTTTAAAAAAATCCAAAACCGCGATTTTGGTCCACAGATGATGAATTTATTTTTTTTATCCAAATTGGTCTCAAAAGTTTGAAAATGTGTTATCTAAAAAATATATAAAAACGCGATTTTGGTTCAAAAATGCTGATCTGCGATTTTGGTCCACAGATGCTGATCAGTAGGGATGAGACTTCCATGCAAATGCATGTTTTTTGTCGAAAGTCTTAAAACGATATCGACCAATTATCTTTCCGATTAAAGAAATTTGCGTTAAAATGGCATCGATTTGTTTTTGCATATTTTGGTGACAATGCATATTTTTGCATATTTTGATTTTAAATGCATATTTCCAACTTTTAAGTGCATATTTTTGCATATTTTGGCATAAATTAGCAGAAACACAAATTGAAATTTTTGTTTTCTAAAATTATTTTAAATTTTAATTTTTTTTTTGAAAATAACAAAAATAATTTTTTTCTTCTTAATTTTTTTTATAGATTTTCTTAATTTCCAAAAAAATCTTGCTTATATAAAGTTTTAAATGTTACTGTTTAAACCCGGCGTTATTTTTTTGCTTTTTAAGAAGTTTTTCCTAAGAAAACAAGATTTTTATTGTACAGATTTTATTTTTTAGTGCATATTTTAAGGTTTTTTAGTGCATATTTAGAATTTTTTAGCGCATATTTTCTATTTTTTAGTGCATGAAAATCTCATCCCTACTGATCAGCATTTTCGGACCAAAATCGTGTTTTATATATTTTTTTAATATTTTTTAGATAACACACTAAAAATTTTCCAACTTTTGAGACCATTTTGGATAAAAAATAATTTTTATATAATAATTTTATATTTTTGAGCCGGATTTGGTCAAAAAATTAGGACATGCATTTTTGGTCGAAATACGTAATTGTTTCCAACTTTGACCGCTGGTTTAGAGACGGCCGCTGGTCACGTGATTTACTCGTGAGTGTGAGTGATTTTCAATTTAATCACGTGATTGTGAGTGAGCGCGAGTTGAAAAAAAATCTGAGTGAGTGATTAGTGAGTGAGTCATTTATTTTTTGCGTGATTTGGTTTTTTGATTTGCCAAATTTTTTTTTTCAGTTCTTGTAAATTTTTTTTTTTTTTGAGTTTTTTTTGGTAAGAAAGTTTTATTGTGTGAGTAGATATTGCGTGAGTGTGATTGAATCGGGCGTGAGTTACTCGTGAGCTTGATTAATTTTTTATTACTCACGTGAATAGTGAGTGAGCGTGAGTAAAAAAAATGCGTGAGTGATTCGATTATTGTTTGCGTGAGTGAGTCAAAATCCACTCACGCGCCCATCTCTACGCTGTTTGCCGACTGAAGATAACCTTGCAAACTTTTTTCAACAAATTTTAACAATTATAAGAAAGAAACGATCATAAAAAATCTGAAATGTCACTTTTTCACGGCAATTTAAATTGTCTTGTATAATAAAAATGCGTGAAAACTTTTTAAATAATTTCCCTTTAATTTCTCGCGTTGCCAAAATTTATTTTTTTATATGGAGTTTGAAAGATTTTTTCCCGTGAAATCGAACAGAGTACTATGCTTAACACAAAAATTTTAAGCTGTTAAACTCATGTCTGTTAAATGGGATCGGGATGGTAAAAACTTTGAAAATTAAATACAGTGAGCGTCAAAAGAAAGTGTACAGGTCTAAAGTAGATGAAATTCGTTAACGACAAAGTTGACAATAAAACCCCATATTATTATCAATCGACTATCATTTAAAAAATTCTAAAAGGAAATTTTCCAAGCTTTAATTAAAGCTTGATAGTGTCCAGATTGAGCAAATATTAAATAGTATCTATCTCGCGCTGGAAAATTAAATTATTTGCAGTCGTTTTTTAGAAAATTTTTAAAAAATATTTCAAAGTATTTCAATATTTCTTTCGTGTTCAAACATTAAAAATTAAAAAAATAGGACAATAGTTTAAATTCAGTTATCAACTCATTTTTCCAACGACCCAAACAAAACTCAAACGAAATTGATGGTCAAAAGAATTGAATGTCAAAAAAATGCATATTTTTTTACTGCATTTACTGCAGTAGAAAGTAGAAGAAAGGCTCGTCAATATTATTCTTTAAATTTTTTTTGCAGAAAATTTTCTTAGTTTTTGAGATATCAATATTTTAATTTTAACCTGAAAAATCAAAGAAATGTTTGATGTTTTTTCAAAATTGCACTATTGTTTAAAAGCTATAGACAATGTAAAAAATAAAAAAATAACTGTCTATTCGGGTAGAGCTGTCGACCGGTTAAGCGGGTAAACCGGTGAATACATAACTACTATCTATCGCAGTGCCCCCCTTCGTTAACAAAAGACAGCTTTTCGCCAAAAAAATTTAATTATAATATAATGGCTTTGCTAAAAGTTGTATGTAGGATAATAACAGATGGCGCTGCAATAACTGTTATCATAAATAACACTCCGGCAATTCCATCGTTACCTGAATGAGCCCCTCCCATATTTTCTGTCTTGCACCTCTCTTGTTCTATCACCATTCCAAATGAAGAAATGCGTTAGTTAATATCTTTAAAAGTTCAATGTGACCACGAGCTAGAGTAATCTGCCTCAAAATATCTGCCTCAAAATAATAGCTACATTAAAGGTGTCCTTACGACTAAGGTAATTTTTCAAAATCACTTTTTAATACCTGGTAGGGTCCTAAATTGTAGTTTAGTATCTAAAAATTAGTGAGCCAAAATTTGGTGACACACGGATAAAAATAACTCGTGCCGAAAATGGATTGAAGTTTTTGGACACTCTTATGTAATGAAAAAAACATTTTTTTCTAGTTTTTGGAAAAATATTGGTATATGATATTTTTTGTAAATTTTTTTTGTTAAATATTATGAAAATCGTAATTAATTACCATTCCAAAAAGCTTAAAGAAATTCAAATCGAATAAAAAATAAGCATTTTACGCATACATGCCCCAGACCATTGCACGGTTTTTAAAGCCAGAATTTTAAAATTTTCAAAATTTTTAGGCAAAAAAATAAAAAAAATTAAATTGTACTTTATTATATCATTAAATACATGTTAAAGATAAAAACTAAAAGATATGGTAGTCTACCTTTTTTTCCATTTGGCATGGGTAGTGATATAATTTCCGCGGATTCCAAAGAAAATGTGTTTTTTTATAATAATTTAGCAAATATGGAAAAAAATGTTTCTGTATTGTACGATACGAAGTGTAAAACATAAATTCTGTTAATTTTTGGAGAAATCGGGCATCTTTAACCCCTTTTCGTCGAGGTGAAATGACAAATTTGGACCATAATACATTTCTATAATACAAAATATCTGCATATATCCGATTTCTCAAAAGTTACAGAATTTACGTTTTACACTTCGATCCGTACAATAGAGCACAAATTTTCCAACAATTGCTAAATTATTGTAGAAAAACGCATTTTATTTGGAATCCGCGGAAATTTTATCACCACCCGTGCCAAATAAAAAAAAGCTTGACTACCATATCTGCTGTTTTTAATCGTTAACATGTTTTCAGTTTGATCTTGAAGTAAAATTAAATTTTTATTATTTTTTTGCCTAAAAATTTTGAAAATTTTGAAATTCTGGCTTTGAAAACCATACAATGGTCTGGGGCATGTATGCGTAAAATGCTTATTTTTTATCCGATTTTAATTTTATTAGTCGTTTTGGAAAGGTAATTTCATACCATTTTTATATTATTTCACAAAAAATTTAACAAAAATTATCAAATACCAATATTTTTCCAAAAACTAGAAAAAAGCGTTTTTCGTTCATATAAGAATGTCCCAAAACTTCAATCCATTTTCGGCACGAGTTATTTTTAGCCGATTGTCCCCAAATTTTGGCTCACTCATTTTTAGATACTAAAGAACAATATAGGACCCTACCAGGTATAAAAATGTGATTTTCGTTTTTAAGGACACCTCTAAGCTACATATATAAAATCCTTTAAGTAGTTGGCCGAAATATCAAATCATGTCGTTGCAATAACTGTTCTCATAAATAACAAACTCAACTTAAAAAGTTTAGGACAAAACTTTAAAGTTTCATTTCTCAAACATCTTTATGCAAAGTGCAAATAATTTAAAATATCAAATATTTAAAAATCTTCTACCAAAACGATTCTCTTAAAAAAATCATGGAGGATAAATAAATTTCGAATGGGCCAATTTGAATACTGCAACACATTTTGTTTATCATTTAAATTAAATTATCACACTTCTTAAAGAAACAAAAAAATAAGAAAACATTGTATTGTTATTATAGGTAAATTGTATCTATTTTTCATTTTTTCTCTAACCAATGTTGCTTTCAAGTTGTTTCCAATTACAAGTGGAAATGAAAATAAATAGGCAAAAACATTTGGTTGGTTGCAGCATGTATATTAGAGTGTCCCTTATTTTGGAAATGTTGAGACGGTACCCGTTAATTTTTTCTATTTGGCTTGAAAATAACTCAGGAAAAATGTAACGCCCCTACGACTACGCCTTCCCTAAGCGACGGAGCCTTAAAGAGCAGGGCCTTAAAAATCATTTTTCCATACAAACCAAAAAAATTTTTATATATGGTTTGAAATTATAATTGGTTTGAAAAAAAATTTATTGATTTTTTTTAAATAATTTTTTACTTGATTAGCTTATTTATTAACAACAAAAAAGTTGATTTTGGTGGGATAAGGCTTTCAGTTAAAAAAAAATTTTCGAAAAAAAATTTAGAGCCGTTGCAACGGCGTTGGGCCCTACAAAGTAAAATAATAATTAATAAAAAATAAATAAAAAATCAAAAAAAGTTTTGTTTGTATGAAAAAAATGATTTTTAAGGCCCCGCTCTTTAATGCCCGTCGCTTAGAGAAGGCGTGGAGTAGGGGCGTAAAATTTTTTCAGAGTTATTTTCAAGCCAAATAGAAAAAAAATGAGCGGGTACCTTCGCAATATTTCCAAAATAAGGGACACTCTTATGTATTTGTATACATCATATGTATGTTGGATCAGTTTGAATGTCTGACAGATTCCAATTGAATTTGAAATGTGATCCATTGAACGAACCATTTCTACTTGAAACTTTTTGTATTATTATATTTTAGAAATCTGTGCACACACGTTTGTACTTAAATAACACATATGGATGATGTTAATATATATTATTATCTTTTTTCAAATTGTTGATTGGGTATTCTGTAGAGATTTTTTTATTATTCCTTTTTTTATTGTCCAAGACTCAATAAGTACTTTTACTTATAAATAGTTAAAAAAAAAGGATGGTACTCAGTCAGTTGCAAAAAATTGACATACATTTTTAGCACAATCTGTTGAGTACTAAACACTGTTTCCGATACAAAAGTTACTTTAAAATTTACTGATAAAATTAAAAATATGCTGAAAAAAAGTCAAACATCTTATTAAATTGTTGTTTCAAAAATAACTACAATTAAGTAAAAAATTAAACAATTGCCAAATCATTTAAAATATTAATTGTTACTTTTCTACTTAAAAAATTTTGACTGGAAAAATTTTATTTTGATTAAAAACTTTTTTTGACCCTCCAACCACAGTATAAAAAAAATTAGCGATTTTATAGCCAAACGTTAAAAACATGTGACTTGCGAAATCGCTAATGGGCGTAGCTAGAAATACATTTATGAATAATTTTTTGATTAATTTTCATACATATTAACAAAACGTACGCCCTCATAAAATTTTAGCCAAATTAAATCAAACCCATTTTGGACCAAGATTCAATTTTATTTTTCTTTTTTAAAAAATGTACTTTTTTTAGTGTTATTAGCAACCGCTGATCTAAAAAAACTTGTCAAATAAATGATCAATGTTCCGTTATCCCAGAAAAGCCTGTATTTTAACTTTTTATGGAATTTTATTTTTTGGATTTATTTTATTAACTTTTTTCATTATTTTCAAAGTGATTCAAATAAGTGCTATTTAATAATAATTTAAATCTAAAAAAATTTAAAATTAATTATTTAAAAAAATTAAAAGCCCAAAATAAAAAAAAATGCTAAATTTTCGTTTTTGCTTGAAACAATGGGTACGTTCAGCAGAGAAAGCTGCTACCCAGCTGCTCCTCAACATTCTGCTGAACGGTTTAATTTTTGACATTTCAGTCAACATGTTGAGTGAGTGCTACTCATCACTGGTAGCGTTAAAAAATTATGCTACATTTGATCACAAACTGATAAATAAGCTGTTTTATTGAAATTCTTTCTTTTTTTTACGTTATTTAAGGAAATAAACAAAAATATCATAAAAAAAGTAATTTCCACAGATAAAATAAATGAAAATATAAAAAGAACAATCATTAATTCCAATATTTTAAAACATTCATAAAAAATTGCGTTCAGCAGAATCAACTAATCAAAACATGCTACATCTCAACCACAGACTAATACTGACTCGACATAAGTGACAGGTGTCAAAAAAGTATTCTTTAACCATATGGTTAATATTTTCAAATGATTCTACGAATTAGGTTAGAAAGAGAAAACTGACATAACGCGCCGTAAGAAAAATGGATGCCAGGTCGGTTTTTGTTGTTTCACTCACTCCTAAGTCGTAGAAAGTGTTAGCGTAAAACGGTCTAAAAACCGCTGTGTTGTTTCCTAAAATCGCTTAGTTTTTCCCCGTTTTTTCTTATAAAACTCTACTGTCGAGTCTGTATTTAGTCTGTGTCTCAACTGTTGACTAGCAGGTTTCTCTGCTGAACACGCTCAATGAGCGTGTTCAGCAGAGAAACCTGCTACTCAACAGTTGAGATGTAGCATGTTTTGATTAGTTGACTCTGCTGAACGCATTTTTTTATGAATGTTTTAAAATATTGGAATAAATTATTATTTTTTTATATTTTCATTTATTTTTTCTGCGGAAAATACTTTTTTATTATTTTTTTGTTTATTTCCTTAAATAACGTCAAAAAAAAAGAAATAATTTCAATAAAACAGCTTATTTATCAGTTTGTGATCAAATGTAGCATAATTTTTTAACGCTATCACTGCAGTGATGAGAAGCGCTCACTCAACATGTTGACTGAAATGTCAAAAATTAAACCGTTCAGCAGAATGTTGAGGAGCAGCTGGGTAGCAGCTTTCTCTGCTGAACGTACCCAATGTCTGTGCTGATCAACGTTGCCAATTTAGCTTTTTTCCCGCTAGATTTAGCTTTTTTTTAATTTTTCGCGAGAAAATTTTGCATTTAGCTTTAAGCGGATTTTTTTAGCATTTTTAGAAAATTTTTTGGCATTTTTTTTTTTGACTTTTTTAAACTTTTTTTCATTAAATATCAATGTAAAAAGAGAAGAAACATTAATTTTTACTTGAAAAATTTCTAGTTGTGTTTAAAAACACAATTATATTTCAGAAACATCTAACTATTTATATTTTAAAGTTTGTCTAAATGAGTTTTAGGAAATTTTTTTTTAATTTAAATTTTTTTTTTCAGAATTCTAATACGTAATTGAAAATTTTTAAAACTTTAATAAAAATTTTTGAAATGTATTTAGAAATTTCTTATATATAAATTTGAGAAAAATGAAATTTTTGGAACATATAAAGAAGTTTCTAAAACATATTTAGTATTTTGTGAAATAAAATTAAAAATGTTTTATTAAAGTTGTTTTTATTCGACCTTTCTATATAGAAATAAAAATGCTTTTATTTTGAGCACGAGGCCAGTATTGAAAATAAATTATATTTTCATTCGTTGCCGTTATTTCGATACTCTGATGATACTCAAAGAGTGTAGAAATATCGTCAACGAATAAATATAAAATTTATTTTCAATACTGCCCTCGAAATAAAAGCATTTTTATTTATTAAAAATATTTAAAATATAAATGAAGATTTCTGAAATGTATTTGTAAATTTTTTTTAATGTTGTTTGTATTTTCTAAAAAAAATTGTTGGGAAGTGTTGATGTATAGTATTTATAAACTGTTTTTCTAAATTTTCAGAAATTATTAAAGAAATTTCCACTTCCAATTTTTCCCAAATTTCTAAACTTTATACTTTAAAAAAATCTTAATTGTACTTGAAAATTTCTTTGATTTATTTGGAAATTTATACACAACGTTTTGAAATTTCTGAAATGCAATTTGAATTTGTTAACGTTAAAGATTTTCTTGATTGTATTATTTTTAATCCTTATTTATATGTACCTACATTCCAAATTTTCGAAAACATATTTTTTTTTAATTTATGAAGATTTGTTATATTTTAATATTTTGCTTGTTAATAAGCATAACTTTAGTCCCAAATATGCTATACACTCAAAAAATTATGTTAGTAAAATCAACTGAAAATGTCAGTTAAAATAACTACTTTGTAAGTTATTTTGGGGTCAACTACTTTTTCAGTTAAATCAACTAACAATGTTAGTTATTATAACTGACAAAAAACAACTGACTTATGTAGTAAAAACTACTTACATTTGTAGTCAAAACAACTAAAATGTAGTAAAAATAAAAGAATTAATGGCCTCTGTTCTGTCTTTCACAACTTTTCAATTCACATGAAAATTTCCGAATCACATGAAATCAAGTTTAGTGTTTTGTTGATCACGTTTTCATTTAAAGTTGAAATCGAATAATTTAAATTTAAAAAATTATAAGAAAAAAAAAATGCATTCGTTTTACTTTCACCAAATTTTAATTATGTGAAACAAAACGAAAAAGAAATTCGGATGTGAAATCTAGAACACCACAAAAATTCGGAAATTTTCATTTTCACATTTTTTATGTGAATTACTTTTTTTGGAACAGCGGCCAATATATAATTTTTATTTTTTCAAAACATTTTTCAAAAAAAAAAAAAAATTGAAGACTAATTTTTTTCCAAGTTTTTTTTTTTAAAGAGTTGTAAAAAATAAAAAAAACGAAAATTTTTATTTTTTGGAAAAAAACTTTGAAAAGAGAGATAAAAAAATAAAATTAACTACTTTAAATAACTGTTACTACATTACAGTACTTTTTTGTTATTTGTTCAAAAAAATGACTTAAAATAACTAACAGAAATAGTTGTTTGATATTTTTCATACAAAAACAACTGACTTTGTAGTTGAAAACAACTAACTACTGTAAAATATACAAATAACTCACATGTAGTAACTTACATAATTTTCTGAGTGTAGAATAACAGATCCCTATTTTGCAATTCAATTGTAAAATCGATGAAAAAGCGAATTTAAATCAATTAAAAAAAGTTTAGCTTTTTTATACCCTCCACTTAGTGATAGAGGGTATATATAAGTTTGTCATTCCGTTTGTAACTCATCGAAATATCGATCTGGGACCCCATAAAGTATATATATTCATGATGCCCGATCGATTTTAAGACATTCTAGCGATGTCCGTCTGTCCGTCTGTCCGTCTGTCTGTGGAAAATGCTCTCGCGGACAAAATATTGCACAGAGATGACTGAAACTTAAAATATATATTGGAAGTTCTCCCGAGAAGTTTGCTATTGCATTTGAGCGATATCGGTTCAGCGGTTCAAAAGTTATGAACGAAAATGTAAGCACACCTCAAAAATTTCAGTACATTCAACATAACCTAAAAATACAAAATGCTCTAATTCGGCTTCTGGTTGACATATGTGAACATAATTGAACACCAAATGGTATTTAAACAAGTACGAACATATTTTTTGACAAAAAAAGAAAAAAATCGCGGATTTTTTTTTTATCAAAATTTTGTTTCGCGGAAATTTTTTTTCAAAATTTTTTTTTTTCAAAAGTAATTTCCTTTTAAATAAAGTTTTTTGCAATAATCTTTTTGAAGTTGTGGAGGGTATCACTACATTCGGCAAGGCCGAATTTAACTTTTTTACTTGTTTCAACTTTTTTAGCTTTTTTTAGTGGGTTTTTTGAAAAAATCTAGCTTTTTTTGTTTTCAAATTCTGGCAACGCTGGTGCTGATGCACATTGCATTTCATGCACATATAAATTGTGGTGGTCAAGGGGGGCATAGTTTTTTTAATTGCAGAAAGATAAGACTTAACATTCGTAATAAGATTTACCTAAAATTCCACCTTTTTCATACATAAATATTTTTTTTAAAAAGGTGATTTCACTGTTCGAAAAATCGTAAATTCAAAAATATACAAAATAACCGGGTTTTACTTTTTTATTGTTGGCAACATATTGGAAAGCAAAAAAGTAAATTTTTTGATAATTTTGTCATAAGCTTACAATTTATTTGTTAAATCAATCATTCACACACAAAAAGTATAAAAAAATGTGTGGGGATAATACAACCTATAAAGTGGTTTTGGATAATTTACCTAAGTTTTTTAGAGCAAAAACTTTGGTAAGTTATCCAAAACCGCTTTATAGGTTGTAATTAAACCAAAACCTGCCACAATTTTTTTAATTTTTTTTGTGTGTTGTTTTGATTGACTATAAATAAAAAATTTATCAAATTGTTGATCATAATCGAAAAATGTTTGATTGAAAAAATTTTCAATCACCTACAAATTAATGATTTGTATAACATTTTTTTTTAATTGGAGGAATTTCAATCAAAAAATTGATTGAATCCGCGTTTTTGTTGATTGAAATTCGTTTCAAATGTATAATTACATATAATTATATAAAAAACTTTTTTACTCGGGACACCACGAAAAGAAAAATCAAAATCGCTCCAGTCGAAAATGTATGGTCAACAAAGGGTTAATGTAACATGAAGGCAAGAAGTTAACAATTAATTGCAGTTATAGAAGTTTTTGAAGACTGAATTTTAAAAATATGAGGTATAATTGACATTTGGCAGCCGTGAATCGCGTGTTGGCTCTATACCAGCGGTTACCAACCTATGGTACGCGTACCACTAGGGGGTACGCGAAACTGTCCGCGGGGGTACGCAAAATTTTAGGAATTGGGACGTTAGATTAACCTTTTAATGCTGGTTCCACATCTGGCTTCCAAAGTTTTCCATAACGACAGGTATTTAAGAAAGTTGAGGTCAAAGTTCACAAAAAACGTATTTTTGTGCAATTAAGAGAGCAGTTTTTGCAATATTTTTGGATGATATTTTGAGATCTGACCACTTGTTTTCGATGCTGATTCCGAATATGGTTCCCAAATTTTTCAATGATGTCAGGTTTTTAAAAAATTTATGTCAGAGTTCTCAAAAAACGTGTTTTTGGGCATTTTTGGGAAGGGTTGTGATAGAGTGGACATTTTGGTTCTATTTTGTTTAGCTCAAAATGCCCTTTCATTGCATATACGAGGGTGATTCATTCGAAAAGTCACGGAATTATTGATCTGCCCTAGTTTTAAAAAAGCATTTAAAAAAATTAAAAATGTTATATTTCCGCCCACAGAGAAAGAATTGAAAACGAAAGTCAATCAACAAAAACGCGGATTCAATTAATTTTTTAATTGAAACTCCTCCGATAAAGAAAATTGTTATATCAATCATCAAATTGTAGGTTGTTTTTTTTTTTTCAATTAATCACTTTTTCGATTTTGATCAAAAATTTAATCAATTTTTTATTTAAAGTCAATTAAAATATTGATTGATTTAACAAATGAATTTCAAGCTTATGGAAAAATTATGAAGAAATTCATATTTTTTGCTTTCCAATATGTTGCCGACAATAAAAAAAATTAAAACTCTAGTATAAAGTATATTTTTTAATAAATGTATTCAAATAAATTGAAGCGAAACAAATCTGGTATGTTGAAAATTTGATAGTTAAAGAAAATAACAAAAATGTTGATCAAAACAATAATTGACTTATTTAAATTTTGTTGATCAATAGATTTAATTGAAATTTTTTAGATAATAATTTTCTGTGTGCACCCTATGATGGGTTTTTGGAACTTTTTTTAGGAGTTCAAAAAAACGTCCGTTCTTCTAATTTTTGTGTAGAATCGACTGGTGAAATCAGATTTGCAAAATTTTCAGCCGTTTTTGCTCTGTAGAAAAACCAGCTCAAACTCCGCGTTTTCAGATGCATTGAACAACCCCAAGGAGCGAACAATTTTCCAAAAAAAAAAAAATACCACCATCGTTTTGATCTCCCCTAAACCCTTCAAAAAATTATAAAACCCGCAGATCAAAAATTTCAAAATTAACACTAATATTTATATGTGAAGTTTTTTAACGAAAACAAAAAACTCGTTAGAGGATACGCTGCTTTCAAAACTTAAAATATGGGGTACGCGAGCCAAAAAGGTTGGTAACCGCTGCTCTATACAAAACTAAAAAACGAATTTTTTTGCGACTTTTTGCTTTTAACTTTTTTTTTAGATCAAGGAAACAGTGTCCATTATTGTTAATTATGGGGACATGCACATCTCGAATTATTTTGAACAATAAAATGTCAGTGTCCTATGGAGTACATGTACAAGAGTTTTATTATACATTTGGTCGTTTGTTTGGTCTATACAAAAAGAATCAAAGTGAATGCAATTGAAAAGTGGACAAAAAAACATATTTCACTTTTGCACTCACTACTAACTAGAGCATTGACTGTTATTAGAACTTTGACACACTTCTGCGGGGAGGAGGGGGGTCTTAAAACTCACACAATTTGTGGACAAAACAGTGCAAATGTGAAAAAGCGACCCCCTTCAAAATCTATTGAATATGCAATTTTTTTTATTGTTGATTGAGATTATTTTTTTTTTCTTTTTATCACATCATCAATATTTATTTTATAGAGAAAAATATATTATACGTATTGAATAAATCACTTGGGTAACATTTTTTAAAAAATATAATTTTTGCGTCTTAATGATGAAAAAGACGACACAAAAAAAATACAATAGAAACTTATCCAGGTCACTTTCTCTTAAGTACTTCCTTTAAATTTTTTTTTTTTTAAATAAAGTCTGTTTAATTAAAACTGAAATAAACTTTTAATAAGTTTCAAATATCTTTTAATAATTATTTAAACTTTTCATTTTAATATAAGAAGCTTTTTACTTTTAATTGATAATTTTCTTAAAAAAGCAATAAATATATATATTTTTTTTCTTTTAACGATTTTCTACAAACATAACCTACTTGGCCACATCCGTTAGCACTTTACTGCTGTGCATTTCGTTTTAAATCCCGTTATATACTGTTATTTTATATTGTAGAAATTAACGTCTTGCAAAAAACATAAAAAGGAAGTTTCAAAAATTGCCAAAGAGAAAGAGAGAAAACTTTTGAGTTGCCATATTGCTAAGCAGTGTTGCCATATATATTGTGAGAAAAACTGTCAATATTTAAAAACAACAGTTTTTTACCTTCCACAATGTTAAAAAAGGTTATTGCAAAAAAACTTTATTTAAAAAAGAAATTAGGTTTGAGTAAAAACAAGTAAAAAAATTAAATTCGACCTTGCCGAATGTAGTGATACCCTCCACAATTTCTAAAAGATTATTGCAAAAACTTTATTTAAAAGGAAATTACTTTTGAAAAAAAAATTTAAAAAAAAATTTCCGCAAAAAAATTTGGTAAAAAAAATCCGCGATTTTTTTTCTTTTTTTTTGTCAAAAAACATGTTTGTACTTGTTTAAATACCATTTGGTGTTCAATTATGTTCACATAAGTCAACCATCAGCCGAATTAAAGCATTTTGTATTTTTAGGTTATGTTGAATGTACTAATATTTTTGAGGTGTCCTTACATTTTCGTTCATAACTTTTGAACCGGTGAACCGATATTGCCCAAATGCAATACCAAACTTCTCGGGAGAACTTCCAATAAATATGTTAAGTTTCTGTCATCTCCGTGTAATATTTTGGCCGTGCTCACCATATCCACAGACAGACGGACATCGCTAGAATGTCTTAAATTCGATCGGGGATCATAAATATATACTCTTTGTGGGGTCCCTGACCGATATTTCGATGAGTTACAAACGGAATGACAAACTTATATACCCCCTCTATCACTAGAGTGGAGGGTATAAAAAAAAAAATTCCGCGAAAAAAATAATTTGGTGAATTTTTTTTTTGTAAAAAAAAAAATGTTTGTACTTGTTTATTTACCATTCGGTGTTCAATTCTGTTCGCATATGTCAAATGCAATACCAAACTTCTCAGGGCAAAAAAAAGTAAATATGTTAAGTTTCAGTCATTGACCGTGGCTGCCATTTAAACATACGGACAGGCAGACGGACATCGCTGAAATGTCTTAGAATTAATCACTGATCAAAAAAATATATACTTTATGGGGACCCAGACCGATATTTCGATGAGTTGCAAACGGATTGACAAACTTATATATTAGGGCGTCCCGAAAAATCTAAACTTTTGAATTTCGTGTCGTAATACCTGTCAAACGATGGCCACCTAAGAGCTGATTGTGGGAAATTTTATGAAAAAATTTAGCAAAATTATCTTCAGTCGGCAACCAGCGGTCAAAGCTGAAAAAATTACGTTTTTCGACCAAAATTCATGTCCAAATTTTTTGACCAAATCCGTCTCAAAAATTCGGAAATGTTGCATTCTTTATTGGAAAAATATATATAAAAAAATCCAAAACCGCGATTTTGGTCCACAGATGCTGATTTTTAAACAAACATTATTTTTTATCCAACACTTAAAAAATTATGTTAGTAAAATCAACTGAAAATGTCAGTTAAAATAACTACTTTGTAAGTTGTTTTGGGGTCAACTACTTTTTCAGTTAAATCAACTTACAATGTTAGTTATTTTAACTGGCAAAAAACAACTGACTTATGTAGTAAAAACTACTTACATTTGTAGTCAAAACAACTAAAATGTAGTAAAAATAAAAAAATCAATATATAATTTTTTTTTTCAAAATATTTTTCAGAAAAAAAAAATTGAAAACCAAATTTTTTCCAAGTTTTTTTTTAAAAAAAAGTTGTGAAAAATAAAAATAACGAATTTTTTTTTTTTGGAAAAAAACTTTAAAACTTTTCAGAGATAAAATAAATAAAATTAACTACTTTAAATAACTGTTACTACATCACAGTACTTTTTTGTTAGTTGTTCAAAAAAACGACTTAAAATAACTAACAGAAATAGTTGTTTGATATTTTTCATACAAAAACAACTGACTTTGTAGTTGAAAACAACTAACTACTGTAAAATATACAAATAACTAACATGTAGTAACTTACATAATTTTCTGAGTGAAATTGGTCTCAAAAGTTGGACAATGTTAAGTATGTTATCTAAAAAATATTAAAAAATAAAAAACGCGATTTAGGTCCAAAAATACTGATCAGCGATTTTGGTCCACAGATGCTGATCAGCATTATTGAACCAAAATCGTGTTTTTATATTTTTTTTAATATTTTTTACATAACATACTTAACATTTTCACACTTTTGAGACCAATTTGGATAAAAAATAATTTTGTATGTTTTAAAATTTTTAAACTATTTTTAAAATAAAGTAACAAAATTTCCGAATTTTTGAGCCGAATTTTCATAAAAAATTCGGACACGAATTTTCGTCGAAATACGTCATTTTTTTCAACTTTGACCTCTGGTTGCCGACTGAAGATGACCTTTCAATTTTTATACCCTCCACTTAGTGATAGAGGGTATATATAAGTTTGTCATTCCGTTTGTAACTCATCGAAATATCGATCTGGGACCTCATAAAGTATATATATTCATGATGCCCGATCGATTTTAAGACATTCTAGCGATGTCTGTCTGTCTGTGGAAAATGCTGTCACGGACAAAATATTGCACAGAGATGACTGAAATTTAACATATTTATTTGAAGTTATCCCGAGAAGTTTGGTATTGCATTTGAGCGATATCGGTTCAGCGGTTCAAAAGTTATGAACGAAAATGTAAGCACACCTCAAAAATTTCAGTACATTCAACATAACCTAAAAATACAAAATGCTTTAATTCGGCTTCTGGTTGACATATGTGAACATAATTGAAGACCAAATGGTATTTAAACAAGTACGAACATATTTTGACAAAAAAAAGAAAAAAATCGCGGATTTTTTTTACCAAAATTTTTTTTCGCGGAAATTTTTGTTTTCAAAAAAAATTTTTTTTTTTCAAAAGTAATTTTCTTTTAAATAAAGTTTTTTGCAATAATCTTTTTGAAATTGTGGAGGGTATCACTACATTCGGCAAGGCCGAATTTAACTTTTTTACTTGTTTTCTCATAATCAGCTCTGACGTGGCCATCGTTTGGCAGGTATTACGACACCAAATTCGAAAGATTAAATTTGACGGGACGCCCTATTTATTATATATACCCACTACCACTAATTGTAAGTGGAGGTTATAAAAATGTATTCAAATTTTGACTATAAAAATTTTGTTTTAAGTAAATATTTTTTTTTGTACAAAAAAAAAATTGAGTATAAAATTTATTTAGGTGCAAAATTTTTTTTAGTTTAAAAATATTTTTGAGTGTCAAAAACACTATGTTTGATATTTTATTTTGGCATACTCATGCCATTTAAATCTTGGACCAATTTCGTTGAAACTGACTGAAAACATGACTAGGAATTACAAAAAAATGTCATTACGATAAAAATTAAAAAAAGTTTCATATTTTTTTAAGCTTAAAATATTAGTTAATACTTGGACATTGTTGGGAAAGTAGTTTTATGGTATTTTTTTTTTTTTCGTCAACAAAAATTTATTTTTATTTTTTTTTGTTTCTGCATTCGTAACAGAAAGCGGTTATCACTAAAATTTATAATAAAAATCGTTCATTATTCCTGTGGTACAATTTGGAATATTCTCGAAAAATTTTCTGAAATCCCCAAATCTGGCAGCACAGATGTTACACTGTTGGTGGTGGTAATTTTTGCAAGTACAAGTAAAAGAAAGTGAGAGTTGGCTTAAATACTATGTTGAATGTTTTTTTTTTTTGTTACATCCTTTTCCTAATTCTCTTTAATTTAATCAATGCCGAGAGGGAGAGGTAAATGCACATGTTTGAAAGGATTTTTTTTTATTGTAGCGGGAGATATTTGTTATGAATTGTTTGTTTATCATTTTATTTACAAAATAATTGGTAACTCTCTATTTAACAATTTGGAAGGTTTAATTTTGTTGTTTACCGTTAGTTTTGTTTTTGTCTAAAATTTTAAAAATATCTCAGAATCTGAGATTATTTCTATGGGAAAAACTATCATTTTGTGTGAAGTGTGAATTTTTGTTAATATTTTTAATATTGAGTAACAAATTAAAAACCAAAAAAAAAATTTATGCAGAAAAATGCATAAAAACTTAAGAATACCCGGAAAAAAATGTGGTTTATCATCATTTATGACACCATATACTATATCATATGTATATAGTATCAAATGCTGGGCCCAGCAAAAATAAATCGAGATTTTGGCGACACAGCGTCCTTATAGCATACCGAAGCGCATCCAAAGAGCGCTCTTGAGGAGATGCAGTAAAAGTAAGGGGAAAAATTAAAATTTTTTGTTAAGATTTTTTATATAAAACACATAATATATATTTTGATAAAATTTCATACATGCTTTCCTTTTGAATATATTTAACACTTTTTGAAAAAAACCATGAGTTTTGCACAAAGACACATGATTTCACTGCATCATTATTGTGCATTAATCAGCGCTGCAAAGAGTGCTTCAATCATAACACCTCACATTTTAAATGAAAAAAAATTGAGAGCACCATTTCCACTTTAGTTTTAGAAAATACAAATTATATTACAAAAAATGTCCAACCATATTTTAGAATCTCCAATTATGTTTAAAAATGTCCAATTCTATTTCAAAAATTTCTAATATAATTGAACATTTTTGAAATGTAATTAAATTTTTTTTGGTTATAAATGGTAATATCTGAAATATAAATGGAAGTTTCTGAAACAAAATTTGAAATTTTCGAAATATAATTGATCATTTTTTAAATGTAATAGGATCTCTTAGGCGATATTTCTTCCAAATGCTTGCAGGGAGTCAACTGATTTTCAGAATTAGTAATTGTATATAAGATTTTCCAATTGTATTCAGAAATAGTCAATTGTATTTTTAGATTTTGTAATTTGTATTTCAGATACAGTCAAATGTCCTTCATCGTTATTCTGCCTTAATCAACTCTAAAAATATACATGAATTCACTGCATCTTTATAGCAATTTTTTCAGCGCTCTAAAGAGATGTGAATTCGAGTATCTTAAGAGCGCTTTTTCGGTGTATCCAACTAGCGCTCTAAAGTGCGACATCGCCTTAGAGAATCATGCATGAATCGAGTTTCCTTTCCAAAAGCTGCTGCCAGTTCAGCAAAATTTCTGCTGGGAAATTTAAAATAATTAAGTTCTCTCCATAGAAAAGATTAGAAGGTACGCAGTGTTGTATTTGATGTATTTTCCAATATGGTGGCAAAATGCTTGTTCTTCCTCATCTCACACGTATTTAATATTAAATTCACTTCTTTGTTTTAAAAAAATGGTATTTGTCTCTTATTTAATTAAATTAATTGATTACTTTGCTATATTCAACGTTTTTTTAATGATAATACGCACAATTGATAGTTTAAAAACTTTTTTTCTCTCTTTTGTTGTTGTTCTCCTTTATGTTGCATTGTTTTTATTAAACGTCAAAAGTTACATAAAGTGCTGTCGCTAATAATTATTCAAGCGAAATACGACTGTTTCAATTCTATTTGTTCTCTCTGATCTCTGTCAGGGGGTCGGCAACTCTGACTTATACAAAAAAATAGTCGGGATGGATTAAAAGAACAACAATTGAAAGAAGAATTGGATTGAAATTTCCCCTTTTTGGTATTTTGTTTCTTTAAAAAAACGCATTTAAATGATTTTAAATAAATTTCATTTGTGGTTTATATGCTATTGAGCCTAAAATGATCAATTATAAATAAAAAAAAAATTAAAATCATTATATTTTTGGACATTAAGAGAGCAAATGAACGCATCCCGACAATTCACACGAAATTTAAGAGAGGCGTATAAGTGAGTATTTACGAATTGCACTCTCTTATCTTAACTTCTCTCTGTCTCTGTTCATATTTTAAAAAGTGCTGCCAAATCTATAAAATACTGTGCATTTGGGCTATAACTTTTTGTCAGTGTATTTAAACCACTTTCTCCTACTAAAAAATACAACCATGTGCACAAAAGAAACTAAAAAAAAGTTGTCAACATTGTTCTTATATTGAGATTTGACATTTATATTTATTCTTTCAATCGTAGTTGTACGGATATATATTTTTTCTATTTTGTTAAAACGATAAAAGAATTTTGCAGTTTAAAACTACATTTTAACCACAAAAAACAAACAATTTTATACAATATACATCAACAACGATTTCCACAACCCAAAAATATAATGTTCTATTAAAAAGTGTGTTAAAAAATTGTAAGTTAATAACAAAAAAAAAATGCATAAAAATAAATTGGCAAAATGAAGGTAGTTGTGGATTATGAATGACAAAAAAGAAATTAAAAAAGTTTGCAAAATGATGAAAGCTACAGTCAGCTTGTATAACAAAATTAAAGAAAAATGATCGGGAATGGAAAAATTTGATAAAAATACGTGAAATTACCTGTATAAATTACTGTGAAATAGCAAAACGAAAGAAGCAAGTGATATTGTTAATAATTGTTGTGAAAAAAAGTGCGCATCATATAAAGAAAAATAAAACAAGATCAATAAGGCAAAGTCACCTAGATTATTGCAAATTGTATGCTAAAAACCCCAATCTGAGACTTCTTAATAAATGTTTGTTGGATTGGAGCAAAAAGAGTAAACTCACACATTCTCTTTTGGGGGTATGGGTATGTCTATGTGTGCGCTGTAAATATTTGTTTTCCTGATATTTTTTAGCTGTATATGGTTGTTAATTTGTTTTTTTGTTCATTTGGTAATGAATCAATGAAAAACTGTTTTTTTTTAAATAAAAAATAAAAATTAATAGCAAATATGAACAATTTGAATCGATTAAAAATTATTAACTGTTTTCGTTGTATGAGTTTGTATCTATTTGGGAGTGTATGCATATTATTGTGTACGATTCCCACATGATCTACCGTTAATTGATGATTGGAAGGGCTGGCTGGCTGGCTTCGCTGTATATAATTATAATTGTCGTCATTGTCATATCATAAATCTTCTCTATTTTTACGATGGGTACAACACGGTTGATCTTATATTGTAATTACTTTATTTGTTAAGACCTGTTGCTTCTCTGGCAAGGGTGGAGGTTGACAAGAAGGCAATAGGTATGAAAAAAAAACATTAAACTAATGGTTAAAGTTTATATGGGTAAACAAAAAAATATTTAATGGTCATATACGTAGTTCGATTGACAATTAGAATTTGTATAAACTCATTAAAATAAATATGAAAACATAGGAACAATTGCATTTTAAGAAACCGTCTCTGATTTTTATAAAGTTTTTTATAGATGATAGTTGTATGCTAATTCTAATAAAAATAGGCGATAGTGTTAAATATAGCTGTACCGAGTTTTTGATACCTTCCAACATATAAAAATAAAAAAAAATCCGGGAATAATTTTCCAAATTTTTTTTTACACAAGGGGACGGGCCGAAAAAAAAATTTCTAAACCCCGATGTACAAGGGCAGGACTTAAAACTTCTTCCGACATTATTATATTTAATTTTTTTAACAAAAGCATAAAACCTGAAAAAAATTGCGTTTTGTTTAGAAGTTGGTTTAGTTCCTCAAAGGGGAACTTTTTCCCCCTAGTCCGAGTTTGCCTATCTCCGAATTTAACCAGCCTATGCTTACAAAACATATTTTTGCTAAACTTCAGGAGTTTTATTTGTCCCTTTTATGGTCGTGGAAATAAATAAATATTTTAAATAATGATAAAATTCGATTTCTTTAGTGCAAAAGCAACATCAATAAATTTGTAAACATTTATCGCTAAGCGAAAGCTAAACCAACAACCCCCACCCAAAAAGGCCTCCCCTCCCCAAAAAAAATCCACCTGAAAAAAAATTTAAAAATTTTTTTTTTGTTAAGTTTTTTTTTTACATATTGGAGGGTATTAACGATTTGGCACAGTTAAATTTAAAACTCTCACTTGTTATGATTTAATTATATATGTTAATATCCACGCCTATAAAAGGGGGCGGGTCAAGAAATAACGACATATTCTAATCCTCTGTGTCCAAAGGACTTTGAATTTCTGCTGACTTAAATTTTTTTTATTTTATTAACAGAAATTAAAAAAAAAATTAAGAAAATGGCGTTTTTCAGAGTTTGGATTATTTCTTTAAGGGGACACCCCTTTACGAACTTAACCTGCCTAGGACCATGAAACCTATTTTTGCTAGACTATAGGAGTCTAGCTCTTTTGTTTTGGACTAGAGCCTACGGTCAGTACCGTAGTTCAAGGAATTTCGGTATTCCTGGTTCTCGGTATTACCGGGAATTGGTACCGGTTTCCCGGTTCTTAAATAATTCCCGGTATTCTCAGAAATACCGGCATTCCCGTTCCCAGTTCTGACGGTATTACTGGTAATCCTTGGACTATGAAATATGAAATTTAAAGATTTTACGGTATCATGATTTTTGGCATGATTTTTGGCATGATTTTGGGGCGTTCTCAAAACACCTTTTATCAAAATTTGAAAATTTTATTTAAAAAAAATTTAAAATATATAATTTTTTCTTTCTGAATTCATTAAGAACATATTGGAGAAGAAAAATGTGAAATATTGCGGATATCCGTCGGCCACTTTTCGAGAATAACGGGGGGAAGTTAGCGGATTTCAAGGAAATGTTGGTTTTATCAATAATTTAGATTAATAAAATCTTATAAATTTAATTTTTGGGAAAATTAACTGTTTTTTGGCGTCGTTTTATTTTATTGATAACTGTAAGTATGTCATAAAATCTTACCGATCTAGGACGTCTTTAACCCACATTGGCTGGGGGTCAAAAATTACCCCCGCAAAAAATTTGAAGTTTAGAGCTTAAATTTTGTGCTAAAAACAAGTATAAAACGGTTTTTGTGTTTTGTACCCCAACTTTTATTTCTTATTAATATATTCTCTTTAAAATAATCGTTAACCCTTCTTGGCAGGGGGTCAAAAATGACCCATTTATTTTATCCAGATAAAAATAATTTCTTCTGAAAAAATTTTTTAAATAAAAGCGGAGTTTAACAAAAACTGAAGCTACTGGCATTTCGTTGTATTTTGTATGTGAAGCAAAAATGCCAAATTGATGAGTTAGAAAGTGTTAAGTGCAATATTAACCAATAGTTTAGCTTATTGTAAAATCCTTATGCTTTCGATTTTTTCAACCTTTTCATCTTTTTGACTTTTTTAACCTTCGATTTCTTCGACTTTTTTAACCTTCATTTCTTTGGTACCTAAACATTGTTATATAAAATACAATAAAAAAATAGCACCAACAAGTCGAAAACAAACTTTTATTTACAAAAAAAAATTACTTTTTAAAAGATGTAAAAAGTCGAAAAAAGTTAAAAAGTCAAAAATCGAAGAAAACGAGCAAAGTCGAAAAAATTCAACTTTTTGAAAAAATCGAAAGGTCGAAAATCAACTTTTTAAAATTTTAAAAAGTCGAAAAATTGACTTTTTTGAATTTGAAAAAAGTCGGAAAGTCGACTTTTTATAAATTGAAAAAAGTCGAAAAGTCGAAAACTATTTACGCCAAAACGCAAAAAAAAATCCAAAAAAATTTTGGTCTGGAACTTAAAAGATTTTAAAATATTTTTTTTAAAAAATCTTAATTTTACAATTTTGTATAACAGCCCAGGCAGAAAAATACAAACGGGCCAACGTTGGAATGAAGTTGGTGACGACGGTACCAACGTTGGCGAATCATACCCGTTTCTAAGTCTACGACATCATTCCGAGGTTGAAATGATAACAGTGGCCAACGATCGCTCGACTTTTGTTTTGACGTTGGGTTAACATTGATTATACAAATTAACGACATTGGATTTACCTTTTGCTTAGTGATGTATTGAAAATCTCGATGTAGTGCGTATAATTTACCATTTTGTACAAATTGGTTGAAAAAGCAACTACTTAAGTGTTCCCAGTCAGAAATTGCCAACCATACCAAAAATTTTGTGTTGGTACAATATCGGGCTAGCCAAAAATACAACATTGTATAATGTCAAACAGTTTTACTAAAAATATTGTGTTGGCACAACTTTGTGTTTACATAAAACACTACACTATAGATTATAATTTAAAACTTAACATTTTTATTTTTTTAAAAAGTTTTGGATTTACATAGACCTCAACTCTTTAATCTAAGTGAACACTTAAGTAGTTGCTAGAAACGGGTATGATTCGCCAACGTTGGCACCGTCTCCGCCAACTTCATTCCAACGTTGGCCCGTTTGTATTTTTCTGCCTGAGTTCACTTAGATAAAAGAGTTGAGGTCTATATAAATCAAAAACTTTTTAAAAAAATAAAAATGTTAAACTTTTAAATTATAATATCTAGTGTAGTGTTTTATGAAAACACAAAGTTGAGCCAACACAATATTTTTAGTAAAACTGTTTTACATTATACAATGTTGTATTTTTCGTTAGCCCGATATTGTACCAACACAAAATTTTTGGTACGGTTGGCAATTTCTGACTGGGAGGTGTTTGTTAACGTTTGTTGTTCCGCTTTTAACGCTTTACCAACGTCGGCAACACGGTATTTTCGGCCTGAGAAGCTTTAGCAGCCTCACAGTTGTATTTTAAAAGTTTGAACAGACAGATAGATGATCAATGAATCAGAATCGATCAAGGATCATGAATTTATATACTTTATGGGGTGCTATATTTCGAGGTATTACAAACGTATTGACAAACTTTTATATACCTTCTATCCCTAGCAGTGGCGGGTACAGCTTTTGGGTTTGGGGGGGGAAAATTTTTTTTTTACTTCGAAAAAAAATCATAAATTCTCCTTTGTTGACGAGCAAAAAAAAGGGATACGTTTTTTTTTACAAAAAAAAAAGTGATGGGATAGCTATAAAATCATCAAATTTATTAGTTTTTGCCGAATAAGGTTTCTTTTTCATGATAATATTTCGTTTAGATAATTTTTTTTAATTTGTTTTTAATGAAAATTGTATATTTTTCGTATACATAAGAGAATTTTTTAAAAGAAGAAATTCTCCCTACATAGAAAACTTCAGATGTTGAGACATTTTTCGTGAAAAAATTATTTTTTATAGGGAAACTGTCTTAGAATGACTAAATGTCTCAGAATCTGAGACTACCCAAGCAGAAATTGACGACGGTTCTAAAAAAAAAGCGTTCTGAAAGCACTGTAACAAAAAAAAAAAGCATTCTCAAAATGCTATTTTCAAACGCTTTGCGAGCGTTTTTGAAAAGTGTTCTGAAAGCTCTATAACAAAAAACA
Source organism: Pegoplata infirma (assembly GCA_963921195.1). Taxonomy (NCBI): domain Eukaryota; kingdom Metazoa; phylum Arthropoda; class Insecta; order Diptera; family Anthomyiidae; genus Pegoplata; species Pegoplata infirma. Next base: position 28,954,715 of record OY992540.1, on the reverse strand, counting down.
AGCAATCTCAAAACGTTTTTTTGGAACGCTTTGCGAGCGTATTCGAAAAGCGTTTTAAGAGTTCTTTATATTTATTTTTTTTTGAAAAAAATTTCTAAGTTCCGAAACTATTTTTGAATAACAATTTTTTGTCAATTTTTTTTTTTGTTTTTTAAGTAAAAAAAAATCATAAAAAATGTTTTTAGATTTTTTTTTAATTTTCTAAGTTTCGAAAATTTTTTTGAAAAATTTTCTAAGTTTTTTTTGAGTACAAAAACTTTTTTTCGGATTTCAAACAAATTATTATAACCGAACTAAAACAGAAATTCTTTACTTTGGGTTTTTAAAACGCTTTGATGACTTTAAAAAAAAACGTTCTCAAAGCACTTTTTTACATTGCTTTTAAAACGCTTTAAACCTAGCGTAGATCGATGTTATCATTCGGATCATCTGAAGGCGCTTTGAAGTTGGTATACAGAACGCTCGTACAACCGTCCACAACGCTTTCACAACGCTTTTGCGATTGTATTTTTCTGACTGGGTATTTTCGTATAGAAAAGTTTTCGGATTTTTAAAAGAAATTTAAAAGAAAGTTGTATATTTTTAGTATACATAAGAAGAGTCTAAATTTAAGAATTTAATAGAAGAAATTCTTTTACATAGAAAATATCAGATTTTGAGACATTTTTCGTGAAAATTTTTTTTATAGAAAAATGTCTCAGAATCTGAGACTTTTTTCGTATAGAAAAATTTTCAGGTTCTAAGAATTTTTTTCCACAGAAAGAGTCTCAGATTCTATAGAAAAAGTCTCATATTTTAAAGCATTACTGAGACGTTTTTCCTATAGAGAGGTCTCTGATTATTAGATTTGTTTCGTACTGAAAAATTTTAGATTCTGAGACCTTTTTTCTATAGAAAAAGTCTTAGATTCTTCGACCTTTTTCCAATAGAAAAAGTCTCAGATTCTTAGACCTTTTTCCTAAAGAAAAAGTTTCGAATTCTGAGATCTTATTCCTAAAGAATAAGGCTCAGATTCGCACCCATTTTTCCTAAAGAAAAAGTCTCAAAATCTGAGAGCTTTTTCTTATATAGAAAAATTTCAAGATTCTGGCACTTTTTCTCTAAAGAAGAAGAAGTGACAGATTCTGCGACCTGTTTCTGATTCTGAAATCTTTTCCGATTCTAAGACACTTTTCCTATAGAAAACGTCCTAGTCGGAAATGTTTTTCCTATACAAAACGTCTCAGACTTTAAGACCTTTTTCCTATAGAAAGGTCAAAGATTCTGAGACCTGTTTCCTATAGAAAAAGTCTGAGATTCTGAGACATTTTTCTGAGATTAGTCTTACATTCTATGACCCTTTTCCCGTTGAAAAGTCTTAGATTCTGCAACCTTCTACCAATTCAGTTAGTTTCAACTTCTGAGACTATTTTTCAACAATAAAAAGTCTCAGACTTTGAGACCTTTTTCTTCTTAAAAGACTCAGATTCTAAGACCTTTTTCCTTAAAATAAATCTCAATTTCAGAAATTCTGAGACTTTGTTCCCATAAAAAAATTCTTCTGCAACCTTTTTCCTATAAATAAGTTTTGAGACCTTTTTCACATAAAAAAGTCTCAGATTCTGAGAATGTTTTCTTTAGAAAAAAGTTTATTTTTTATAAAAAAAAAATAAAATAGTTTTACAAATGTAAGTTCGACTATCAACATTTTTAATTTTCAGATTGATTCACTTTTTCCTTCAAAAATTTAAAAATTTTTCCTTTTAAAATTTTCAGATCTTTTTCTATGAAAAATTTTTGAACTTCGAAATTTTTTTAGAAAATTTCCTTCTTTCTTTTTCTTTCTTTTTTCCTTTTTTTTCTTCTTTTTTTTTCTTTTTTTCCTTTTTTTTTCTTTTCGAAATTTGGTCTGGGGGGGGAAATTTCCCCTTTTTCCCCCCCCTTGTACCCGCGCATGATCCCTAGAGAGGAGGGTAAAAATATTCTCAGATTCCGAGATTTTTTGTTCAGGAAAAAATACCTTATAATCTTAAAACTCAACAATTTTGCCAATTTATCCTCGTACATCAACTGTTGGCTATAAAAAAATACATCTGTTTGTTTAAATTTCACGTAGATTGTCATTTTTATGAGTCTCAGTCTATCTATTGTGTATCTGTCTGTCTGACTTACTATTTATCTGTTTTCTCAGCATTTTCTGGTTATTTATAAGTATTTGTTTTACTTTTTTTTAGCCTCTATGTGTATTCCATTGATTCACTTTCATTGTGTCGTTTTTGTAGTAAACTTCTCTCAAGTTCAAGTACTCGGTTAAAATTAGTTTTTGAATAAATTTTTAAAATATTGTAGTGTCAAAAAAATGAATAAAAATCAAACAAGTTTTTAGTGTTTTTTTGTTCGGTTTTCTACCATGTATTGAACACAACAAACCTTCAAGTTTTTCGTTTATTTGTTGCTGTTTTTTTTTATGAAGGTATGAGTATTTTCAATTTGAATGTGGTTTTGTATTGTATATTTATACCCTACACTCCTCTGTGTTATGAACTATAATGAGTTTGTGTGATGTTTATACGTGCCCGAAATATTGGTCGTAGAACCACCTTCAAGTATACCGATCGACTCAGAATCGACTCGACCTAAAATTTCCTTTTGAATCGATTTATCCGTCCGCCTGTTCATGTAAACCTTGACTTAAGAACGAAGCCTATCGAAATTGGAAAAAAATCAGTTCATGTTAAGACAAAGCCCCCATATAAAGGCCCCCTTTAAACTTGGCTTTTTGTATTCATAAATAATCGATCCAGATTTTTAAGGAATCGGGCCAGGTCTACTTGTAGTTCCTGCACAAACCAACACCATGAAAATAGGAAATATTTGATTTAAATTTTGTTTGTAGGTGCTAATCGTGTACTTTGGTGACCTTTTTAAATCTTTTTTTAATTGGACCATTTTTGAAATCAGTCCCGATTAGGGTTATATAGTCGCAACAAAAAGTCGACTTTTCGACTCTTTTCAATTTCTAAAAGTCGATTTGTCGACTTTTCGACTTTTTTCAAATTTTAAAAAGTCGACTTTTCGACCTTGCGACTTTGTAAAAGGTCGACTTTTTTTCGACTTTTCGACTTTTTTCGACATTTCGACTTTTTAACCTTTTTCGACCTTTTCCAACTATTAAAAAGTAGATTTTTTTGTAAATAAAAGTTTAGTTTTGACTTGCTGTAAGCATTTAGGTGCTATTTTTTTGTTGTATTTTATTTAGTAAAAAAAGTCGAAGAAATCTAAACGTGGAAAAGGTTGAAAAAATCGAAAGCAAAAGAGTCGACTTTTGATTTATAAAACCCTATCAGTGAGATGTTTACAATCACACAGGGCAACACTTTTTTTTTCCCGGGTTCTGATAGCTATTTTTGGGTAATTGGGGTACGCTGATTTCAAATCTTGCCATCGTTTTTTTGGATCAGCTCTAGTTTTCGAGGTATAGCTTAAGGAAACTTTGAAAATTGGCTATTTTTGGCATGTTTGTGAGTCCATATTTACCAACACTAGTCTGACATCCAAAAAGTGAATGACGATTTTAGGTATGTTGGATATGCTGATTCCAAAAATGATCTTACTTTTTTTGAGTCATATTTAGTTTTTGAGATATCGCTAAAATAAAACTTTTAAATTTATGCCCTCTTTAATTTTGTCTGAATATTTATGCCCTTTTTAATAACTCGAAAACTAAAGCTGTTAGAAAAAAACTAATACCAATTTTGAAATCCTCGCATCCAATATAGTTAAGTTCATGATTAAGACTGAGGCCTTAAAATATTTTTGGAAATTATAGCAAAGCAAAGTTGGTAAAAAACGCACTTTCTCGACTCTTTCATACAAAAAGTCGATTAATCGACTTTTCGACTATAGAGCCCTAAGGTAGAGTATTACATGAACGGATTGCGCCGACTATAATATTTTCACTTGTTTTGTTTGCAATTGTTTTTTCACTTGTTTTTTGTTGTTTTTTAATAAAAGTACACTTAATTAAAAAAACAATTTGTTTAACTATAATTCAAATAAAAATTATATTTTTAACTTTCGGCTTTTTTTTCTTATGGTGTTTTATCTACACGCATTTGAATTAAATTGTTGGTTTTTAATTTATGTATTTTGTATACACTGACTCACCTAATAGTTTGGGGTGGGTGGTAAAGTCAATGTTCCAGTACCACTGCCATGCATTCATGGCATGGTCTAATATTATCTTTTTAAAAAAAGCAGTATGAGCCATGTTTGTTATTCAAATAATACTTTTACATATATGCAAATATTGAAAATAATTATAAATATTTTTTTAAAAGAAATATTGTTAAGATGATAAAATTATCTTGATATTTTTATTTGTCTTCATTATGAGTTACAAATTTGTCATTTTCTTTAAAAAAAAATCTAAAAATATTTTAACAATAGCAATTGAAATGCTATTTATAAAAATGTAATATCATCTTTAAACGTTTTATTTTTGTTATATATAATAAATATACATATATGTAATAATAATTTTGATCCCATGAACAAGTGTTTTTCTTATTTTTCCATTTAATTAAAAATCATTTTTTAATAATTTCAACCTAACCGAGAACTGGCAAGAATGACGGTCGTCTCGTTGCAGCGAAATCGACCAAGAGTTTTGGTGGTAATCGAACCCACGACTCCCTGTTTTATAGGCTAGCACGCTACCAACACCCCCCTCCCCCCCAATTATTTTTGTAATTCATTTTATAAATTTTTTTAAAAAAGTTAAAATTGTGAATATTGATTACCGCTTAATTACTAGTGGTAATCTCTCTAAAATTGAAAAAGAATCAGGGAAATGGAAAAATTCAAAATATTGTTGACAGTTTAAATAACAAAGTATGTGTTTTATTTTTCCCTTTTAATTCAGGTGTTATCATTTTATTTTATCTTTAATGAGTTTTGTATACTTTGGGTTTATTTCATTAAATACAATTAAATATTAACAGATACATGAAATATAGAATAATTAAAATATACGTGGTAACATTGATAAGAATATAATAAAACAAAATCTACTAGCAAACATATTTTTAATATTTAACAAATTTATTATTTAACCGCAACGGTTTATAATGGTTAAGCCTGTGTGATATTTGCTTTGTTCAATTTTTTTTTTTGATAAATTAAAATTTTTGGTTTAAATTCTAATAAAGTTCTGATTAGACCCCGCAGGAAAAGTCGGTCGATTCGAAATCGCCTGTGACTGGCGTAAACGGGATATATCACTAAAACTAGAGATGCACGCGTTACTCGAATTTTTCGTGATTCACGCGTGATCATGAGTGAAATTTATTTTTACTTACGTGATCGTGAGTGCATGTGATTAGAAACAAGTGAGAGTGTTAAATTCGGCTGTGCCGAATCTATTATACCCTCCAAAATGTAAAAAAAAAATTAAAAACAAAAATTTGTCAGGGGCGTTTCTTTTTTTTGGGGGGGGGGGGGGGTTGATAGGGTCAGTGGGGGACGTTGAGAGCACCTTCCCATCGCGATAAATATACCAAATGTTACATTTAATTAACAAAAATACAAAAAAAACATGTAAAAAAGTGTATTTTTTTAGATGTTGGTTTAGTTCTTCAAGGGGGAACTTTTTTCCCCCTGGTCCGATTTGGCCAATTTCCGAACTTAACCTGCCTAGGAACATAAGACAAACTTGAAGGGTCTAGCTATTTTATTTTGGACTGCATCGTGTTAACTACAGACGGACGGACGGACATCGCTAAAATGTCTTAGAATCCATCACTGATCAATAATATATATACTTTATGGGGTCCCCGACCGATATTTCGATGCGTTACACACGGAATGACAAAGTGAGTATACCCCCATACTGTGGTTGGAGGGTATAAAAATAGTTTCGTGCGTGAGTAATTTTTTTCACGTGAGTTTGCGTGATTGTTTTGTGCTGTCTGAAACAGAAAACAAGTAAGAAAATCGTCGTCATATTTAATTTACAGGGTAATTAATACCAAATTGTGATTTAAATGTTTGATTGTTTTTAGGAATTTAAATTCTTTTTGTGCAAGAAATCGAAAAAAGTAAAAAAAAAATTATTTTAATTTCGTGAGTCTTCGTGAGCGTTAGAAAAATTTTAATTACTCATGTGAGCGTGCGTGAACGTGAGCGAAAAAAAAATCGTGTGTGAGCAATTTTTTTTATTTCGTGAGCGTGCGTGAATCAAAATTTACTCACGCGCCCATCTCTACTTCAAATGCTTATCACGTAACAGGTGAAAATTCTACTTGTCACTGAAATATCTTAAAATACATATCCCGTGGCCTAAAACAACTTTGCAAGTCTCAAAAATGATTTTTAAAACTTTCTAACAAGGGAAGTATCTAAACCCTTATGAACCGATTTGCCTGAAACTTAAAATATATGTATATACATGAGACGATTTTAAGGTTGCGGTGTCTTGGCTTATCGGCCATATCAGTGTTAAAAAATTTCTTTGTCGTGGACCTTCGGGTAAATTTTGATAACTCCCGAACTAACAGGATCGTCTAGAGCAAAAATACGTGTCGACTTAAATTTAATAAAGATTTTTTTTTACTTTGAGCCAACACTCAGGGGATGCCCCCTACTAATGCAATGCATTGTGTTGGTATTAGGAAAATAGGTTATGAGGAGAAGGAAAGAGGGAGTAGTGTTTGTGGACATTTAATTTGAATTTTTCTAAATTATAGCCGACTGGAAAGACTTCTGCCGGAAGTTTATTCCACATACGGCTAGTTCGACCAAAAAACGAATTTTCTCTGTAATGCGTTGTGCGAGACATTGGACAGTCGACAACGAACGGATGTGATCTGCTGGTGAGGCGAGTACTACGGGCATGCACCCGCGTCTCAGGAATGAGTTCGCCCATCTCAGCTGAACACATACCGTAGTAATATCGATATAACAGTGTCGCACAACTCACATTCCGACGATGCTCCAATGAATAAATAGAGCTGGATACCCTACTGTCATTGATGAGCTTCAACGCACTCCTTTGCACCCGGTCCAGAAGCTTCAAGATAGACTTTAAAGCACCTGCCAAGATATGGGAGTTGTATTCCATTTCGGTCGGATATAGGCGGTATAAATAGTGAGGCGATCAGATGGAGTGAAGTAATATTTGCACCGTTTTAAGAAACCAAGACACTTGAATGCTTCTTTCGACACTTGAAAAACATGTTGGTTCCAGCGAACATCACATTGGATCCTCATGACTAGAACATCAAGGTGTCTGATTCCTCAATAGCTATACCACTCATGGATACAGATGACGCTGATTCCACAATCCTTCTGTGGGTCAACATACAACATTGGGTCTTACGAGCATTAAAATCGACCCGATTTGCAAGATCCTACTTGGAGATTGTCGTAAGGTCATGATTGAGTGTGTCATTCATGTTCTGCCTCATAGCTTCAACCTCAGTAAGGTTTGGTCTATGATTAAAGGAAAATGAATGACAAATGTTGCTGTCATCTGCGAAAGAATAGATAGGATTGGAAGTTAGACCCAGGAGGTCGTTAAGAAAAATAAGAAAAAGTGTAGGAGAAAGAACAGAGCCTTGCGGTACCCCTGAATTTAAACGAAACTCATCTGATGAGAACCCATCTATAACAACTCGTATAGATCGATCTCTGAGAAAGCTTGATATAAATCGAGAGAAATCTCTACCGACACCAAACGCAATAAGTTTTAAAACGATTGCACCGCGCCACACACGATCAAACGCTTTAGAAATATCTAGAGCAACTACTTTGCTTTCACCGAATTGGTAATAGAACGACTGCAACGTTCCGAAAGAAACGCTAACAGGTCTTCCGTAGAACAACTTCTACGAAAGCCATACTGTCGATCACACGAAAGTGAATTAGACTCCAGATAATTTACCAAGTGGTGATTGATCATGCTCTCCATGACTTTCGAGAGCGTAGAACATATTGCTATTGGGCGGTAGTTTTCAGGGTTTGTAGCATCACCCTTTTTTGTTATTGGCCCTTTTTTGTTATTGGCCACCTTCCAGCAAGAGGGAAAAACTCCTAACCGGTACGAGTAGCTAAATAATTCTGCCAAAGGACGAGATAACGACAATGCACACTTCTTCAGGACTATAGCCGTAACCCCATCCGGTCCCGGGGACTTATTTATGTTGAGATCTTCAAAAACCCTTTTAACTGCACGCGCTCGAAAAAACATCTTGGACATAGTAACAGATACCCTATCGAGTTCGGGCGGTGGTTGATTGCTTTCCGGCAAGTATGAATTCCTTGCAAACATGTCAGCAAAAAGGTTGGCTTTATCAACCGAGTCTGTGAATATTTGGTCATTCATTATTAGGGTTAGAATGGATGAACTAGTATTATTCTTTACCCTTTTAACAAATGACCAAAAGGTTTTACTACCCCGCGGAGCCGCAAGGACCTTATTTCGCAGACGCTGTTCGTAAAGAAGCTTTTCACGTCTGCATTCCTGCAAGTCTGATTAAACCAGTGTTTAAAAATTTCTTTGTCTTGGACCTTCGGGTAAATTTTGATAACTCCCGAACTAACAGAAATATCGTCTAGAGAAAAAATATGTGCCGACTTAAATTTAATAAAGATTAATTCGTATTCATAAGAATATCATAGGTGTATGTCTTCACAAAAATACCCCCGAAAATTTACACATTTTCATGAAAAATATATCTAACGAAGCCGATTTTGGACAAGGTTTTGCCACCATTTGTTGACCCATTTTTTGAACCCCGATCCCCTCCAATAAGAGATCATCGCACATTTGGAAGAATCATTGTTGGTTAATCAAACATCAAATCAGCCATAACACTTATTTCATATACATATTTGACAAGTTAATGAGAAATACTATTATAAAGGTCAAACATTTGCTTCTTAACAAAAATAACTCTTTTAAAGAAAAAAAAATAGAATTCTTAGTTTGCGAAAAAGTTTTTACTTGTTACTATTTTGCTTTACTCAATGAAAAACAATTTAAAGAAACAGCATCTTTTGACTCAATTTAATATAATGGATCAAATATATATTAACCCAGATATACATACAAAGTCACTTCTGTTCTGCTCTATCTATTATTACTTTTTGCGGCAACTTTTTGTAAATTAAAATCTATTCCTACATGAATGAGTTTAGTGGTTTTACACATATTTTACCTACCACGCATTTTTGTTTCTTTTTTTTTTTTCAAATAAATAATTTAATTGCATCATAAACCAATCAAACAACTATAAAAGAAACCTTAAAAGTTTACGTATGTACAATCAAAAAATTTTAAATTTAACAACAGAATTATCACATTTGCCAGTTTATTATAAAGTGTTCTATTAAAAATACCAAAATTTTTTAAATCAAATTAATTTTTGTTTTTTCTTTTTCTATTTTCAGCCTTTTAATTTAAAAACTTCTTTATATCTTTACTTTTTTCATTTTAACGATTATATTGTGTGCCTTTAAGTGCTGTGCGCCTAAAAGATAAACATTAAAATGCAATTTTTTAAAGTTTTACTAACATTTACACTATTGGCGTTAACATCACATAAATGTTTAGTATATACAAATGCCTCACCTGGTGATAATATAGCTGGTAATCGTTATAATTCCCACCTGGATAGTGGTGGGCAAACACCAACGCCGTCAAATAATCACCAGCGATATCAACATATACCACCACATCAGCAGCAACAATCTGTGCAACAGCATCATTATAGCCAACAACAGTATTTAGCAACACATGGTGTTGCAAGTGGTGGTGCTGGTGCCGGTGGAGGTGGCGGTGCTGGCAGTGGTATACATCATCATCCTGCACATGCTCCAGTAGTTGTTGGTGGTAGTAATCAACAACATCATGGTTTATATCATGCAGCACCAAATAGTGGTCATGCTGAACCTAAAAATACATATAATTTACTAAGTGAAGCAATGTCACAGGCTGTTAGTAATGAATTCAGTAAGTTCTTGCAAATTTTGTTTAAGTTCTTTATAATTTAATACATTTTCATTGTTTAGGCTCTTTGGGTAGTGGCTCAGCCGATGGTGCTTGTCATGCTGATGATCTTGATTGTTACAATGATCAAGATCGTTTAGGTATGGAGGCTATTAGAAGTTTACATCGTCAATTAGATGACGATGATAATGGCAATATTGATTTAAGTGAATCTGATGATGTAAGTATCAAATCAATCAAATAATTGTAATTGAAGCATTGACGAGATTTTTATTTTTTTTATCTTTGTTTGTAGTTTTTGCGTGAGGAACTTAAATATGATTCGGGTTATGAGAAACGTCAAAAAGCTTTTCATTTTAATGATGACATGCATATATCGGTTAAAGAATTATGGGAGGCATGGTTAAGATCAGAGGTAAGTTCATAAGGTCGTAGTCAAAATATTCAGAATAAAAAAAAAAATCACCTTAAATCGATTGTTAGCAAAGCTTTATGGATGTAATTCGTAAAAGATCAATTGTAATTTAAAGAAACAACTTTTATTTCGAAGATTCCATTTTTAATTAGTGAATTCTAGTGTTTCCAATTCGGTTAATCGATTAACCGATTCCTCGATTAATCGCCTCTATTTCAGTTAATGTCGAAACAAATAATTTAAAACGCAAATAATTATTCGATCCGATTAATCGGTTAAAATGGTTCGATTAACCGGTAATATTATTATCTCTATATTCTACCATAATTAGTTCGAAACACTTTTTTTTTTGCAAACACTACCGAAAAAAGTCAAAACTACAGAAAAAAAAATTCAGAAACCAGCAATTAACAGTTTAGAAAAGCAAAATTAAAGTATTAATCATTTAAAACTCAAAAATCCTAATTAAAGTTTTCAAACGCTATATTGAAAATCCCAATTAAAATTCAGAAAATCTCAATTAAAATTCAGAAAAGCTAATTCAAATTCAGAAATCCCAATTGAAATTCAGAAATCAAAATCGAAATTCAGAAACACCCAATTAAAATTTACTAAAGCTCAATACAAATTCAGAAAAGCTTATTGAAATTTTGAAATCCTAATTGATATTCAGAAACTCCCAATTTCACAAAATTTAAATTTACAGAAGCCTACTGAAATTAAGAAATCTCAATTGAAATTTTGAAAAGCAAAGTTGAAATTTAAAAATTCTAAATGAAATTCAGAAAAGATAATTCAGTTTCTGAAGAGCTAATAAAATTCAGAAATCTCAATTGAAATCCCAATTGAAATTTAGAAAAGTGAAATCAAATTATATAAATCAAAAGTAGTATTTAGAAGACACCAATTAAAATTCTGAAAAGCACAATTAAAGTTCAAAAATCCCAATTGAAATTAAGAAATACCAATTTAAATTTAGAAAAGTCAACTGAAATTCACAAATCTGAATTGATATTCATAGTTTAGAAAACCAAAATTTAAATTTAAAAATTACAATTATAAGTAAATTGAAATTTTGAAATCCCAATTGAAAAACGGAAATGGTCAATTGAAACTCAGAAATCCCGATTGAAATTTAGAAAATTCCAAATAAAATTTAGGAGTTTTTATTATATCTAAATTTCAATTAGTTGCGTTTTTCCCCTTTTAAAAACTGCACACAAAAAATTTTAATTAAAAATTTTAAAAAGTTCGATTTTGTTTTTATTATTTTTTTTTATTGATATGATAAAATTTTTTAATAGATTTCGAAAAATTTCCGCGAATTGAGAATAAATGCACTTTTGCGATATTAAACTTTTACAAATTTTAGTAATTAATACTCAGGGTATTCACTTCAGAACTTTTGACCCTTGCAACAGTGCAATATTGCAACATTTTTTTTTTTTTAAATTTTAATAAAATTTTTATTTTTCTATTACCTTTTATATGATGCGTAGTTGCAGGAAAAGATTTGCAATTTATTTTAATATAAATACAATTGCTTTTATTTACAAAGAAACGAGCAAAAAAATTTTGAGTTTGCGCAATTTTGCAAGACTACAATTTCTGACGTAAATTCCATTACTATTACTTTAAATTTTTTTGTGTGTGTGTATAAAGACTGAAAATTAAATTTTACTTAAAATACTTTTATTTTTTGTTACATTACGTTTAAAAAATCATTTAAAATTAATTTTTCATTGTTTTTGACGATTAATCGATTAATCGACACTTTTTCCGATTAATCGACCCGAATAACCGATTAACCAATTTTCGTCAATTTTCGAATAATGCCCTAACCGGTTAACAATTTTGGACAATTTTAAAATACATTTGGATAATTTTAAACTGCATTTGGACAATTTAAAAATACATTTGGTCAATTTTAAAATACATTTGGAAAATTTTAAACTACATTTGGACAATTTTAAAATACAATTGGACAATTTTAAAATACATTTGGACAATTTTAAAATACATTTGGACTATTTTAAAATTAATTTGGACAATTTTAAAATATATTTGGACAATTTTGAAAATATATTTGGAAAATTAAAAAAAAAATTGGACAATTTTTAAATACATTAAGAAATTTTTAAAATACATTTTGATTTAAGCTACATTTTGACAATTTTAAAAAACATTTTGTCCATTTTAAAATGTATTTGGACATTTTTAAAATACATTTGGACAATTTTAAAATTTATTTGGACAATTTTAAAAATACATTAGGACAATTTTAAAATACATTTGGACAATTTTAAAGTACATTTGGAAGTTTTTAAATTACAATTGGAAATGGCGTAGAAGAATCTACATGTAATTCGAAGATTCCATTTGTAATTCGTAAACTCCAATGTAATTTGAAGATTCCAATTGAATAGTTCATGCGAATAAGGACGAATAGACCACTTTTTCGCAAACACGTTTTTTTGCATAAATGCATTTTATTAGCAGAGCCCTACAATCCTATGCAGAAATTTTGGGGAAATTTTGACTTTTAAGGCTAAAAAAATTACTTTAAAAGTGCAATAATTCGTATATTTTTATATTTTTGTTTAAATTGGGAGTGAACTAACGCACAATTTTGATTAAATACAACACAAAAACATACAAAAATTTTACTTTCGGTAACAATGTGTTAAAAGAACTTTACGAGGAACAAACCACACTTATTATATTGGCAAAAAATTTTACCGTTCTTAAGTTATAAGACTTTAAAGTGTGGAAAGCAAAAAGGGCGAATATCCATCAATAAAGTTCAGCTTTTTTTAAATGTTATAATGCAAATAAGGGTTAATATTATAACTCGTAAAATTAATTTTGTGTCATTTAGTGTTAATAGTGCATCCAATGTCAGGAATAAAAAACAAAAATTTTTTCACGTCCTTTTATGTTACATCGTAATATGCAGTCAAGGGTTAATATTATAATTTCTAAAAATGTATTTAGTGTCATAAAGAATTACTACTGCATCAAAAGGCAGGAATATTAAAAAAAAAATTTAAAAAAAAAAAAAATTTTTGCATGTCCTTGCAATCCTTAAATAGTGTATCCTCGAAGTCCTTAAAGTGTTACAAACAAATACCAACCATAGTTCGTCAAGTTTTGCAAGTCTCGTGAAAATGTAGTCAAAATCTGCTGCAAAATAACACATTTTTATTCAAATTTCAATACATTTTTTTGGATATTCCCCCTTTTTCCATTTAAGCAAAAAATTTAAGTCCAATTTTTGGCAAGTTCTCTTTCGAATACCTTACTAAAATTTTGTATATAGGTAGATGTGACTTAAACCTTTAAGCTAATACCAAAAAGTTGACAAAAATATTATTTTTTAACCGTTTCCTGCGTTTTTATTGTCCCCTGTAAAATTCTACAAATGGTCTATTCGTCTTTATTCGCATGAACTATTCAATTGTTATTCAACTTGAAAAAGATCAATTGTAACTCGTAAAAAATCAATTGTCATTCAAAAAAGATCAATTGTAATTCGAATAAGATCAATTATAATTAAAAAAAAATCAATAGCTATTCGAAAAAGATCAATTATAATTCGATATAATAATTTATTATAATTAAAAAAAAAATTTTTAATTTGTGAAAGATCAAGCGAAACATGATAAAATTTAGTCATAATTCGTAAAATATCGATTGCAATTCTTAAAAGACCAATTGTATTTGTATTTGAAAAAGATTAATTGTAATTTGTAATAGACTGTAATTCGTAAAAGACCAATTAAAATTCTTAAAAGATCAACTGTAATTCTTAAAAGATCAATTGTTATTCGAAAAAGATCAATTGAAATTCCTAAAAAATCAATTGGGATTAGTAAAAGATCAATTGTAATTCGAAAAAAATCTATTGTAATTCAAAGATTCTAATTGAAATTTAAAAAAGATCAACTGAATTCCAATTGATATTTTTCGAATAACAAATGATCTTATACGAATTAAAATTTATTTTTTCGAATATCAATTAAGCTATTACGAAATACAATTGATCTTTTTAGAATTACAATTGATATTTTACGATTTACAATTGATCTTTTTGAAAAACAATAAATGCTTTACGAATTACAATTTATATTTAACGAATAACAATTGATCTTTTTTGAATTCAAATTGATTTTTAACGAATATTAATTAATATTCTACGAATGAAAATTAATATCTTGAAAATTACTTACAACTGACCTATTTCAAATTTCAATTAATCTTTTACGAATTCCAATTGATCTTTTACGAAGTACTATTGAGATCTTCGAATTTCAATTGGAATTTTCGAATTGGAATAATCTTCATATAACAAGCACAATGTTTTAATTTCAATTGATAAAACTAATCGAATTACATTGTTAAATGGTTTTTATTTTGAATACCGACAATAATGTTCTTAATTTTTTGTAAATGTTTTTATAATTATTGTTTCTTTTTTTTATCAGGTTCATAATTGGACTACTGAACAGACCACTGATTGGTTGGCACAATCGGTGCAGCTGCCTCAATATGTTGATTTATTCAAACAACATAAAGTATCCGGAGCTAGTTTACCACGGTATGTATTAAGGATTTTGATATACTCGTAGAAAAAATTACTAATAAATTTCTAGATAATATGAGTTGAAAGATTATTAGAAATTCAAAATAGATCAATTAAACTTCAAAAAATACCAATTGAATGAAGTTCTTAAAAAACTTTAGTTCAAAAAAGACTATTTAAACTTCGGTAGAAATTTACAAACTTCCAATTAAAATTCTAAAAATTGTTTTTAAAAGATCGATTGAATGTCGGCAGCGGTCATTGGGGGACAAATTTCCCCTGTAAATATATTTTTACAAATTCATTCTTATGTTTTCGAGGAGTCTTTGACTCCGCCACCTCTAACCTAGACTTTTTTTATTTCACGCCCACAAAAGTAGGCGGATTGAAAAATATACATTTTCTAATCCCCTGGGTCTAAATGCAGGACTTTTAACTTCTAGTAGCATACAAATGTTACACTTGTTAAACAAAAACACAAAAACCAATGTAAAAAACTGTTGTTTTTCAGAGGTTGGTTTAGTTCTTCAAGGGGGAAATTTTTCCCCCTTGTCCGATTTTGCTCATTTACTAACTTAGCCTAGGAACATAAGACATATTCATTAGAGTGCCCAGAAAAAAAACTTTTTTTCTTTTTTTTAGGTCTTACACCCTAAATTTGTTCCTTTTAATAAAAAGAAATTTCGTTTATTTTTTGTGGATTTTTAAAATAAAATCTTAAGGTCGCGCTCGCGGCTTTTTTACGAAAATTTACGAATTTACGATTTTTAAATTATTTAAATGCTTTAAATTGGTGAAGTAAACAAAATTTCATCAAAAAGGAGACTTACGCTAAAAATATGTATCGTCCATTCCAGAAGATATTGCACATTCCATGAGATATATCCCATTCTTTAAGAAATTTTACATAATGTCATGAAATATTGCATGAAATCACACTTACGAATTGAAGATAGGTTGTTGGTATATTCAGAAAAATTTTTTGGGAGTAAAAGTTAAGGGGGGTCGTTCTTGCTTTTTACCCCTCTAGGAGGCCCCCTTAAAGCTGTAGGAGTGGATTTAATAAAAGAAAAGTTGAAAAAATAAATAGCATTGTATGGGGACCACCTTAATGGTTGAAGATAGATGGAAAGTGTGTTCTGAAAAAATTTTGGGTTGAAAAACTATTGGGGGTCGGTCATATATTTGACTTTTCCAGAGCCACCCTTAAGATAGTTAGTGGTAGGAGCAGTTTTGTCGTTGTAATCCTTGTATGGAAAACCACTTAGGAATTGGAGATAGGGCCTTGGTATATTTGGAAAAAATGTTTGGTATGGAAAATTAATGGGGATCGGTCACATTTTACCTCTTTTTATGCAACTCCTGGATACTTGTGAGGCTTTTTCTGTTGGGCGTGTAGGTGTAAGAATTCACAGAAAGCCCCACAACTGCCCCAGAGTAGCCAAAAACTGGGTTAAATGTGAGATTTTGTCACCCTAACCTTTTTTTACAAATATACTTACCTAAGCCCTATCTCGACTCCCTATAGGGGCTTCTTTTATTTTGGAATGCATCGTGTTAATTGGAAACCATATTTAAAACTACATGCTGTTATTTAAATTATCAAATATTTTTTCGTATATTTTTTTAGGTTGGCTGTTAATAATATGCATTTTGTTGGCAATGTATTGGGTATTAAAGATCCCATACATAAACAAAAAATTGCTCTAAAAGCTATGGATGTAGTATTGTTTGGACCACCAAGAGGTAATAATTTATAGAATTGAATGTAAAAACAAAAAACTTTATATATCTATCTTAATATGTATTCCTCTTCTCCTTTCCACAGAAACTGGTACACGTTGGAAAGATTATATATTAGTTACCCTACTGCTAAGTGCTATTATAGGCTGTTGGTATGCCTATCAACAAAATAAAAATGCTAAAAGACATTTAAGGCGTATGGCTCAAGATATGGAAGGATTGCAGCGAGCTGAACAAAGTTTACAAGAAATGCAAAAGGTAACCAATTTTCACTTTTGTTTTAAAGATACTATTTTAAATTGCGTTTCATCTTTTTAGGAATTGGAACGTGCTCGTTTAGAACAAGAAAATGTAGCTACAGAAAAAATGGACTTGGAGCGTCGTCTTAAAGAAGTACCCACCTTAACTTCTTCCAATTCAGATCTTGAAGTTCAACAACTAAAAAAAGAAATTGAAATGTTACGTTCGGAATTGTCACGTGCTGAAATTGAACTGGTTGATAATTGTTGGGCACCACCACCACAACTACAATCATGGTTACAGTATACTTATGAATTGGAGAGTAAAAATCATCTTAAAAAACGTATTTCTGCCGAAAAACAATTACAATCGGCCCGCGAGGCATGTGAAAAATTACGCAAAAAGCGTACTAGTTTAGTGGGTGCTTTTGTGTCGACCCATGGTAAAAGTATTGATGATGTAGATCGTTCGATTGTTGAGGCCCGCAATTCATTGGGTGAAGTTACAAATGAATTGCAAGAACGTTTACATAGATGGAAACAAATTGAACAATGTATGGGTATGAATATTGTTAACAATAATGGTTTGCCGTATTTGGAAAGTATATTATATGGACGAAATGGCGGTGGTGGTAGTAATTTATCTATGAAGAGTTCAAGAGGTGAGTTATGTTTTTGTTTTATGATAAACTTTTATCCCAGACCAAAATCGAACACTTAGTTTTATAGGGTATATATAAAAAACCTAAACTTGTTTGAAGAGGGGAGTGATATTACTGTAACTTAACTTATAACACAATTATTACTGTAACTTAACATATTTAGTTGTTGTTGCTTCGGGAAGTTCGTTATTGCATTTGAGCGATATCGCGGTTCAGCGGTTTAAAAGTTATAAACGAAAATGTAGAAACACCAGGAAAATGTTGGCAAATTCTACATAACCTAAAAATACAAAATGCTTTAATTCGGCTGCTGGTTGACATATGTGAACAGAATTGGATACCAAAAAGAATTTTTGAATTACAAAAGGTGTTTTTCTACCTCTAAACATTTTTTCGCGGAATTTTTGTTTTGCCAAAATTTTTTCCCGAGGAAATTTTTTTCATTTTTTTTTTCAAAACTAATTCCGTTTACCATTTTTTTCGCTGTAATTTTTTCACAATTTTTTTTTTAAGTGTTTTGCAATAACCTTTTACATTTTGGAGGGTATCAATACATTCGTCAAGGGCGAATTTAACTTTTCGAATAACAATTGGAATCTTCGAATTACAATTGATCTTTTTCGAATAACAATTGGTCTTTTTCGAATTGATATTTACGAACTACAATTTATCTTTTTCGAATTACAAACGTAATCGTCGACTTGCAAGTGATTCCACAAAATCTTCAAATTACAAATGAAATTTTCGATTTAACTTTTTACTTGTTCGAATTACAATTTGAATCTTCGAATTACAATTGATCATTTTCGAATTACAATTGGTCTTTTTCGAATTAATATTTATGAACTACAATTTATCTTTTTCAAATTGCAATTGCAATCGTCGACTTGCAAGTGATTCCACTTCGATATACAAGTATAATCTTTGAATTAAAAATGAATTTTTCGATTTAAAAGTGGAATCTTCGAATTACGTCTGTAAATGGTGTAGAAGAAAGTCAATTTCCTACAAAATGTGTAGTTTAGCTATCATCGAAAATATTTTAACTTCCCTTATTCATTGCATTTTCTGTTTTCTAATTTCAGGTCGCATTACCAGCAGTTCCGATGATTTAGATGATGAATCTGTTCAAGGTAAGCCAAATTTTGAAAATTTTTCCTTGATGTCTGCCGAATGAGTGAACAAATCAAAATGAGTCATGTTTTTGTTTTTTTTGGTAATGATTACCAATACAAACACAATAAATATTGTGCAAATCTAAAAATATGTACCATTCGAAATTTAAAAAAAATCTCTTATTAAATCCATGATAAAACATTTCAATTGTTTATAAAACATCTCTACAAAAAATTATCATATGCCCAGTTTTTTTCTGTATGTAATACTTAAAAAAACATGTTAAATTAAGTTTTTTAGAACAAAATAAAAAAAGGATATATTCTAAATAGGACTTAAACAAAAAAAAATCATAATCTATGCTATGTCTGTCATAATATCAGTTAATTTTTTTTATATAAAGTGCAATATTTACATAATTATTTTAAAATTCTTTAAGTTTTTAAGTTTTACTTTGCATTTTACTTTTTTTTTCCTAGTTTATTTTTTATTTGATATTGTTGTTTATATTTTATTATTTTCTTTGTTTAAATTTATCCAAGACACCACAATTCCTTTAATTTTAATATAAATTTTATATTTCTATCATATTTTACAAATTTATGTATTAAAATTTTTAGGCTATTTTACTTGTTTTTTTTTAGCATCTTTTTAATAAACTTTTGATTTATTTAATTTTTTTAATTTGTTTGTTATTTTCTAGTTTTGTATATATATATTTTTTAGAAGTTATGTTTCTTCCTTCAACTTTGATATGCTTTAATCCTTTCCGGTGCTTTTTATGATTGTTTTTATTTTTAATTTGTTAAGTGCTTTATTATAATTTTGTTTTGTATACCCCTCCCTTTCCCTAACCTCTTCCCTTTTATACATCATAAAATTTAGGAATACCTACTTTAAGACATTTAAGGTTATGCTAGAAGTTGCACAGTATTTAGAATTTGAAAAATTGTTTATATCCCATGATTCCTGCGTACATCCCTGCCGTCAGTTATCAAGTATTTTAATAATATCTCTAAAAAAATCACATAAAAAATAGTCAACAGACGTTAAAAACATCAACAATTAAAAAGAAAACAAAATTTCCGGGAATTCCCGCTCTATTCCCTGGTTTTCGGGATTACAAAATGTCCGAAAATACCGTCTGACTTCTAATTGGTCTCTTATAAATTTTGATTGGACTTTTCCTAACTTTCGAGAATTAAAAAAATTTAGGAAGTATTAACGAGGTAAAGCTTATATGGGTACCAGGGCACATAAGTATTCAAGGGAACGAGAGAGTGGATGAGCTAGCAAAACAAGGTGCTAATGGTATAGGTACTTCGGTACATATCTATTCACCTATTCAACACTTCAGATCGCTACGCGATAATCTAAACACCGCAATGGCTAACAGAAAGTGGAAAGAGCTAAGAACAAGAACTATCAGTAGAAGATCGAGGTCACGCTACAATCTAAAGAAAAACCAACTACTTAATCTCGCTTACCAGGTGGAATTGTCGTACACTTACTGGAGTGATCACTGGGCACTGCCTTATATGTTATCATAGAGAGATTTCCTCTTATTTCCGATGCTGTAGGAGGTGCGATGAACCTAATACTGAGGAAATGGTGGAACACATTCTCTGCTACTGTTCTGCTTTGGCCAGAACCCGCCTGCGCATATTGGGTAGACATGCCTTCGAAAGCTTGGAAACGGTTTCGAGTGTTGACCTAAGGCTAATATTACAATTCGCGATGAGGACTAACGCGTTCCATCAGCGTCGATGGACCAACCGGTCTATGTGAGGAGTATTTGGTCCACCTCTAACCTAACCCACCTCTAACCTTGCCCACCTCTAACCTAACCTTTTCTAACTTTCTGAGTTTCTGATTTTCAATTGGTCTCTGTTAAATTTGAATTGGACTTTTCTTAACTTTAGTTGGACTTTTCTGAATTTCAATTAAGCTTTTCTGAATTTCCATTAGGTTTTTTAAAAATACTTGAATTATATAAGATTTCTGTTGTCTGCTACAATGTAAGGAAATACTTAATTGTCGTGAGAAAACTTTACTAAATTGAGACCATTGTTTGAGAGAGCTTTAGTGAAAAGTTGGCACAATTTTTTTGTACTTTAAACAATCTTTCTACTAAGGTTTTTTTTAAAATCATTCGACTAACAAGGGGAGTCTCCCTGGTGTCACCCTTCGATCTATATGAAATTTGGATATGATGTTCAGAACGAAAAATAATTCGACACGTATTTTTTTTAGCGGCCCAAACTCATTTTTAGGGGTGTCGATTTGTATGGGGGGAAGTTGGCCTTTTTTAGTTTTTAACGATTTACGCCTATTTACTCCAATTTAATATAGGCATATTTGGTATCAGATTAAAGGTATTTAAAATACCTATCTCGTGATGCTAACAACGTGGCAAAGATTTTTTGACTTATTAACAAAAATGTGCTAAAATGTTCGTATTTTATTCAATATAACGAAAAGTTGTGATTGTTTGGACACGTTATTTGCACACAAGATAGGTTTTCCAAAGACCTTTCATTTGGTATGTAACATGGCTAGGTATAGGAGATTTGCATAGTATAGGAGATAAACACAAAAAACTGAAAAATTACCGTTTCTCCCCCCCCCCCTTCATTTGTACCCTCTAAATATGAATTTGGGCCACTAAAAAAATACGTTTCCGTTTATTTTTCCTGCTCTACAAAATAAAACCAATTCCATAAAGATCGGCGGGTGACACCAGGGAGACCTTCCTTGTAAGAAGAACCCTGTTTTAGAATATAAATTGCTTTTACACCGTTGTAAGAGAACTGTGCTCAATTGAGACTGTGAATCAAGAGAACTTTAGTAAAGAGTTAGCACATTTTGTTTAATCAAGGGTTTAGAATTTTACAAGGTGGCGCAAAAATAACCTTCCGATGTTTTTTGGCTGTAATTTAAAAAAAACAAATGAAAAACTTTGATTCTTCTTGTGGATTATTTGGATTTATTTGGTCTTTTAATTTTTTTTACATCAAGTCGAGAATATGATGTCATGTAAATGATCGCCGCCACAGTCGATTGTCATTTGAGCCCTTTTTATGGCATTTTCCATCACTTTGGCCAAAACTTCCGGCGATAGGTCCTCACATTCTTGACGGATATTGTCTTTAAGAGCTGCAAGAGTCTGAGGCTTGTTGACATAAACCCGCGACTTCAAAAAGCCCCACAAAAAGAAGTCTGGAGCGGTCAAATCAGGCGATCTTGCTGGCCAGTGCAAATCGCCAAAACGGGAGATTAGGCGCCCGGGAAATGCATCCTTCAGCATATCGGTTGTGACACGTGCAGTGTGTGCCGTTGCACCGTCCTGTTGGAACCACATGTTTTCCAATCCCAATTCATCAAGTTGCGGAAAAAAAAACTCGTTGATCATTGCTCTGTAGCGCTCACCATTCACAGTAACCGTTTGGCCCGCGACGTCTTCGAAGAAAAAAGGTCCGATGACTCCTCCAGCGAAAACAGCACACCATACAGTGACTTTGAGCGGGTGTAATGGCTCTTCATGGGTTACACGCGGATTTTCAGTGCCCCAGAAGCGTAAATTTTGCTTATTTACGTACCCGCTAAGATGGAAATGGGCCTCATCACTCATGATTATTTTTGATGGAAAATCATCTTCCTCTTGGTGGTGATTAAGGATGATTAAGGAGCAGTGTAGCGTAACATTGTTTATTAACGTGTATTTCGCATGTGTTTACTACACAAATGTCAAAACAGAACTGACATTAGGTGCCAATCGCAAAATTTATAGCATTTTCTGATAGGAGGATTACTTTTGCGCACCTTGTATTATAAATGAACCAGTTGTTAAATCCAGCATTTTATTTTCTTATAATTTATCCAACCTGCTCCTCCTTATTAATTTGTTTGAATTTTTTTTGGGGCATTTCAAAAAACAAAAATTTACTTAAACAATCATCATGCCCAACATAGTATAGAAAAACGTTAAATTAATTTTTTAACACCGGAATAGATTAAAAAATAATATCCTTAGAAACAAAAAGAGAGACAGTAGTAAGTATAATTGGAGCTAAATGAACTTACAAACACGACAAT
Source organism: Pegoplata infirma (assembly GCA_963921195.1). NCBI lineage: Eukaryota > Metazoa > Arthropoda > Insecta > Diptera > Anthomyiidae > Pegoplata > Pegoplata infirma. Next base: position 28,931,875 of record OY992540.1, on the reverse strand, counting down.
TATTGGTTTTTAATTATTTTAACATTGCATTTTTTTTTATAAATTATTTTCAAAAAAAAAATACTTTTCCACACATTACAAAAAGATGATTTAAAAACAAGGAAATGAGATTGTTTTCATCAATAAAAAAAATCCTAAGGTAAGCCCCGGTGTAATTTTCTATTGTATTACTGTATTGTTGTTTTGTAAATAATTGCATTAATAATTTTCCTAATTTTTCGTTTTGTCTTAATGTTGGCATGATGGTTGCAATTTTTTTTTTCGTTTAGTTTTCATTACGAATTTTTGTATTAATGCGCCAAAAAATCAAATAATCCCACATTTACCATTCATTGAATAAAAATTTCAAGATCATTAGCAAATTGATTAATCATTTCTAAAAGCTCATTCATTCATTAATAATATCACAATTACTACTACTCTCTCTCTCTCTTTAGAATAATTGTCATTTTGTCTTTCTCTTCTTTTTTTGCGCTGCATAATCTCTCTTTCTAATATTCTACAATCACTCTTTTGCTCTTAAACATATATACCATATGTTTTTTTTTATAGCTGTAAACCACTTTTAAAATTTATATTGCTTAATACAAAACAAAAACATGCAAATTTTTAATTCATTAAAAGTTTTTTCAAAAAAGAATTTGACCCAAATAAAAAAAATCCTCTTTAACTTTCACAAAAACTCTAAGAAAAACGTTTAAGATATTGTTCGTTTTTCTAGAGGGATATTTATTGAATAGGTCCGTGTTTGAAAATCGTTTTTTCATTCCGTGTGTAACGCATCGAGATATGAGATACTTAATCTCCGAGTAGGGTTTTGCGAAAAGGGTCGATTTTAATACTCGTAAGACCCATAGAGTAAAGAATATATCAGAGATTTTGATAGGCCCCAAAACAATATGTCACTTTATATAAATTGGTTCTCTTAATGTTTAAGAGAGTTTTTACATGCAATAGCATAGGCAACACTAAGAGAACCAACTTTTTGAGAGAGGAAATTAAATGGTAGCCAACCAACCTGATACCCACTGGTAAGACCCAATGTTGAATGTTCTGTGAACATTGTTCACACATAGACGGTCTGTTAAATCAACGTCATCTGTTTTCAAGGGGGGTATAGCTATTGAGGAATCAGACACACTTGATCAGTTCTAGTTATGTCCGTATGTCCGTCCATCGGCTTGTGCAAATTACGATTGGCACGAATTTGTATTATGGTCATAGGCAGCTTAAGTTTGTGAAAGGGCTAAATTGGAGCAGGGGGAATGGAAGTTACACCTTTAAAAACTTAGATTATATACAAATTTTTCAGGTCAGTTACGAAACATTTACGAAAAGGCTCATTGGGTAGAACTCAACGAATTTTACCGACAATTGAACTGGAAACTTTGTTTCCTTGACGGTAACTTCGATGACTCTGCAAAAATGTTTAAGAGTGAAGAATTTATTTCTTAAAAGCTTATTCCGGTTAAGCTAAAGGATAAGTGTTGGTTTAATATGACTTCCAGGACCTCAGTTATATCCAGAGAGGAAGCATTCAGAAATTGTCACGATAAGAGAATTCGGATTTGCTGCGCAAGCAGGCAAGAACCATTTGTACCAAAGTACTGACACGCGAAAAGCTTCTATACGAACAGCGACTTATTGCTAAAATTAGTTCTGCCCCTCGGGTCATTAAGAGCTTCTGGTCATTTGTAAAGAGAGGAAAGGACAATGCAATTGTTTTTATTGTGACTCCTATGAAGAATGAACAAGTGTTCACTGACCCGGTTGATATGGCTAACATTTTAGCTAAAGTGTCAACCTCGGCCAGAACTATGCCCAAGATATTCTTTCTAGCTCGTGCAATTAAAAGAGTACTTGAGAATATAAACGTTAATAAGTCAACGGTCCCCAATGGCATACCAGCACTGGTCCTTAAGTAGTGGTCTTAAACATCAGCACGTCCATTGGCAAACCTTTAAAGCGTTTCGTTGCATAAGGGTTTCTACCCTTTTTCGCGTAAGGTGGCCAACGTTCAGCCAATTTCTAATAAGGGTGCAGCTTCAATTAATATGGCACAAAAGACCCATATGGGTCGCAGTGCCGGCCGTTAGGGCTAGATCACCCCTTGAATAATACGTGTGCAGCTTCAAACCCTGAGAACTATCGCACACTTTCAATTTGTTCTGCACTCTCAAAGGTGATGGAGATCATTTTAAATCATCTCACTTGCTATCGGGAGTCTAACTCACTTTTTAATGACCGTCAGGATGGGTTCCTCAAACGTCGTTCTACAGAAGACTTTTGGCGTTCCCTTCTGAACGTTGGGACGTCTATGAAAAGGCCCGTTGGGCTGAGCTTAATGATTTCTTTCAACATTTTAACTGGAAACTATGTTTTAATGATGACAATGTTGACTCTACAGACGAAATGATGGTAAATATAATAATGCCTGGAATAACATTTTGTATTCCACCTAAGCAAATTTCGACTAAACCAAATCATAAGTGCTGGTTTAATCAGACGTGCAAAATTGGAGTAATTGGAGTAATGGCAAAAATCTAGTTACTGATGCGTTGCGCAAACAGGCGAGAAACGAATGTGCTAGAGTACTCAGACGCGAAAAGCTTCACTGACTCAGTTGATAAAGCCAGCCTTTCAACCACTGTCCGAACTCGAGAGAGTATCCTTTACTATGTCCAAGATATTTTTTGGAGCTCGTGCAGCAAAAAGGTTTCGAAGATCTCAACGTTAACAAGTCCACAAGAAACATTGTACTTCGACGTTGTCTTGTCCCTTGGCAACGTCTTACCGTGTAGGAGTTTCCCCCTCATGCTGGAAGGTGGATAACGTGTAGTAAATCCCTAAAAAGGGTAAGGCTTCTAACCCTGATAACTACCGCCCAATAGAAATTTGCTTTACGCTCTCTAGGGTGACAAGGAGCATGGTTAATCATCACTTGGTCAACTATCTAGGGTCCAACTCGATTTTGTTCGGTCGGCGGTATGGCTTTCGTTTTACGTGAGAACTGTTGGCGTTTTTCGGAACGTTGGATTCGTTCCATTTACCAATTTGGTGAAACCAAAGTGTTTGCTCTGAATATTTCAAAAGTATTCGATTGTGTGCCCTCGTTTCGAAGCTTATTGCGGTTGGTGTCGGTAGTAATTTCTCTCGATTTATATAGAGCTTTCTCTGCAATCGCACTATACGTATTGTAATAAAGCCTGTTTGGTTACATTCCCAGTAAAAATTATCATGCAAGAAATTTTCAAAATATCAGTTTGCGAACAGAACTATAGATTGTATTTTGTCGGATGAGTTTCATCTTTTTTCACGGGTACCGCAAGTTTCCGTTCTTTCTCCTACACTTTGTCTTAATGATCTTCTAAGTCAAACTTTCAATCCTATCTATTCTTTTACAAATGACAGCAACATTTATCATTCATTTTCCTTTTATAATAGACCAAACCTTTCTGGGTTTAAACCTATGAGGCAGAACATGAACGACGGACTCAATCTCCGAGTGGGGTTTTGCGAAAAGGATCGATGTTAATGCTCGTAAAGACCCAATGTTGCATGTTGACCTATATTCATGGGGGTTATAGCTATTGAGAAATCAGACACTCTTGATGTTCTAAGCATGAAAATTCTATGTGATGTTCTCTGGAACTATAATGTCTTGGTTTTTTAAAACGGTGGAAGAATTACTTCACTACGTCTGATCTCGTTATTATCTATACCTCCAATATCCGACCAAAAATGGAATATAACTTCCATACCTGGGCAGGAGCCTCAAGGTCTATCTTGTAGCTTCTGTATCGGGTGCGTCAAGTGTGTCATCTCTCTCTGAGACGCATGTGCATGCTCGTAGTACTCGTCTACCAAGAAGCTCACATCCGTTCGTAGTCTACTGTCTGATGTATCGCACAACACATAATAGAAACAATTATTTTCTCAGTCGAACTAGCCGTATAAGAAATAAAGTTTCCGCAGTAGTCTTCCCAGTCGGATATGATATATAAAAGCTCAAAACCAATGTCCACAAGCACTACTCCCTCTTTACTCCACCTCATAGCCTATTTTCCTAATGACAACACAATGCATTGCATTGGTAGGAAGCATTTCCTGAGTGTTGGCTCATAGTAAAACAAAAAGTGTCGCGTCTGTTGAGTCTGTATTCTGTATCAGTGGGGTTAATTCCTAAGAATTGCACTCACATAACAAATCCGGTTGCCACAACCGTAAATATTTTTAAACCTCATTTTTGAGATTGTCGTAACCGATTATGGGGGTGTCACAACTTCAATACGGTTATGACAACCGAAATGTAGCTGTAGCAACCGAATGTCCGGTTGGAACAACCTTAAAAATTAGGTTGGAATATTTACGGTTGCAGCAATGGGATTTGTTATGTGAGTGTGGTTAAACGTAAAAATAGCAATAGTATTTAAGGCCTTTAATATAAAACCATCCAATTGTTATAAAAATATTATCTAAATATTTTAAAATTTTACAAAAAAACATGTGTTTTTAATTCACTCGGTATTGTGAAATGTTTGAGATCTATAATAAATATCCTATTTTGGACATTTTTAGAAGTACTTAACTCTCCAATCGTTATTTTAAAGAGGATAAAACTAAAAGTTCATTAAAAAATAACAAAACAAATATTTTGAGGTCACTTTCTAATTGAAGAAACTAATTAATCACATTCATTCATATTTTTTTTAAAGATAAATCTATTATTTGAATTCAAATCTAAGATTTAGTCGATTAAAAAAAATAAGAAATTTTTTGTATTTTGCCAGGTCTAATCGATAATTACAATCGGAATTCTTGTTTAAGTGGTTCAACTATATTGAACAGTAGTTCCAATACCGTACGTGAGGATTCATCTGGTAGTGAGGATAACATAGAATCACAGTCGGTACAATTTTATTTGGGTAATGCACCACCGACTCCAGCCATAACGCCGCGTACACCCATTCAACCGCCATTTGAAATAATGAATCATTTAACGAATCACAATCACACAAATAGTGTAGTTAATACTTCTTCTCCAACTGCAGCGGCATCAGCAGGACATGCTTGTAATAATGACAGGTATTTTAAAAAGATTCAATACTTTTTTCTTATGCGTAGAATAGTTTTAATGTTTTTTTTCATTTCGCCATTTATTTTTAGTAAAAAAAAAAAAACAAATCGTATCATAAACCATTTTTCATTTCTCATCTTTTTGTTTAAATATTTTTGATTTTTACTTCACTCCAATTTTTAGTGGTTTTCATGACGTTAATCGTCATAGTCCTTCGATATCATCAGAACTATCGGATCGTTCTATAATAGTACCACCGCGTACTAAAAAACATACTCACAATAATTCGACTTCGTCAGCGACTTCTTCTACTATTACGACTACAACAGCACATTGTATAACATCATCAGTACCCCCACCGCCACCTCCCAGTGGCCCTATAGGTCGTGCACCTTTACCTCCACCTCGTAAATCGAATCAGAGGTTTGTTTACAGTACATACTAAACTAAAACAGGTTGTTTTGTTGTATTTAGATCAAAGATTCCCCCTAACTTTTGAAATTATTGTTAAATCCTTCAATAGAGCATGCACTTTTAAATATTTTTTTTACACAATAAGAGAATTGGGATGAAGGGCTTTTTATTATTTGGTACTCGGTGTCACCCTATGGATTTCAGGAATTGTTAATTTTCAATGATAATCTATATAAATAAAAATCAATTGTCGTTCGTTGGTAACAGCATCAGTTGAGAACGGCTCGACCGATTTGAACAATTTTTTTTTTGAAATGTTCGTCATAGTCCAACTTAGGTTTTTACGTAAAGAAAATTTGACCACGCCCACTTTTACGCCCACTTTTTTCGATTTATCTAAAATCAGAAAACGGCTGCACCGATTTGGACATATTTTTATTAAAATGATCGTAGTAATCCAATTTAAGTTTTTACTAAAAGAAAAATCGACCACGCCCACTTTTACGCCCACTTTTTTTTAATTTATGTAAGATCTGAGAAGGGCTGGACCGATTAGACTATTTTTTTAATGAATATTCTTCATATCCAACTTTCTTCCCCATAATTTAACTAAGGTATTTACGGATAGTAAAATTAACCACGCCCACTTTTTTCTATGTATGGAAGGAACTATAAGGGCTAGACCGATTTTTAAGGGAAAAAAATTATCCACGCCTACTTTTACGCTCAATTTTCCCGATATATATATTTTAAGTCATGGAATGGCTAGATCAATTTGACTTATTTTGTTTTAAATGTTCGTTATAGTCCAACTGGGGTTTTTCGGAAAGAACAATTTTCCATTTCTACGCCCACATTTGAATGGAAGGACCGAATTGGTTAAATTCAAATAACGTGTTTACGGTAAGAAAAGTTGTCCACCCACTCTTTTTTTCGATATATTTAAAATTTTCTCTATAGAAAAATAAAATATAGAATAATAAAATATAAATAAAAATCAAATATTCGTTGGTAATAGCATCATTTGAGAACTGACCGATTTGGATAATATGTTTTTTAAATGTTCGTCTTTGGTTTTTTTTTTGGAAAACAAATTAATCACGCCCACTTTTATGCCGCTTTTTCCGTATATATAAAATCAGAGAACGGCTAGATCGATTTGACTATTTTTTTTTTTAAATGTTCGTCATAGGTTTAAACGGAAATAAAAATTTTTCACGCCCGCCTTTATTTCGATAAATCTATAAGAGAAGAACGGCAAGATTGTAGTATTTGTTGATGTTCGTGATAGTACAACTAAGGTTTTTACGAAAAGAAAAATTGTCCACTCCCACTTTTTTCAATACATCTAAAATCGGAGAACGACTACCTTGATTTGGTAAATTGTTTCCTTAATGATCATTATAGTCCAAGTAAGGCTTTTACGGAAATAATTATTGTCCTCCCCCACTTCAAAGCCCACATTTTTCAATATCCTTAAAACTTGCAACACTTGAGTACGCCTGGACCGATTTGGCCAATTTTTTGTTTTAAGTGTTCGTATTAGTCCATATAATTGTTTGGAAAGAAAAACTGTCCTCGCCCACTTTTTTCAATGTATCTAAAATTAATTATTACTCTAATTCGCTATATTAAAAATATATTTCTTAGGGCGGATTACTTAATGAAAAGTTAGTTGCTAACTGCCGATTTAACATGAATTTGTATGAAAAAGTTAAATTTAACGGATAGCTATTTTATAACGGAGCATTGAGTAATCCAGCATTTAAAGATTCCGCTTAAACTTGGTACAAATTATTTAAGCCTTTGAGTATTGTTAACATATGTACAAGTTTAACTTACCACACACATTTTAACGCCCTCTTTTGTCTAAATATGTCGACTATTAATGACCGGACCGATTTTTTATGTTAATTATAGTTCTAATTAGCTATTTAAGAAAATAGAAAAGAAATAGAAAAAAGTGCCCCTGAAAAATGGGAAATTCGGGAAAACATTATTAAAAGTGTCCCGGAAAAATGGAAAAATTCGGGGGAAAAGAAACGATAACAACGAAGGATATGCGTAATTTATTTTTGTGTTGTACGTAATGATACTAAAGAAGTTTAAAATTTGTTCAGTTCGCAAAGTCGAAGACATGGTATTTTTTTTAGTTCCTAAAATATATTTTGAAGATGATTATCTGCCTAATCGGGTTTTTAATACCACGCCGACAGATTTTTCTAAGCCAAGAAATTCATTACATTTTTTGCAGGGCTATATATTTCAAGTGAGACGAAATATAACACTGATCTTATATTTGGGCCAGCAACGCGGACCGGGCCAGCTAGTTAAATCAATAAAATACGTTTTTAGCAAAACAATTATACTAACAAGGACCTTATCGGCCATTTATTGGAGATTGAGGGATTCAAAAAATGGGTAAAAATTTAATTATTTTGATTTTTATGCTATTTCTTTTTAAGAAACTTTGTATATGATGTTTTTATATGGGAAAAAAAGTTTTTTTTTTTTTTTTTAATACCTATACAAGTCGACACGTGTTTTTGCTCTGGATGATATTCCTGTTAGTTCGAAAGTTGTACGAATTTTTACGAAGGACCAAACGAAATTTTTAAACACTTATTTATATGGCCAATAAGCCGAGACACCCCAAACTTAAAATCGTCTCATGTGTATGTATATCAGTGTTACAGGCAAATCGTTGTATAACGGTTAGGGGACTTCCCATGTAATAAGTATGATTGTTTGATATTTGTCTATGCAAAATTAATGGTACCAAGAAAGTACTTAATCATAAAAACTTTTGAAAAATATACAAAATAAGTAATTTTAAATAAAAAATACCATTATAGTACTTTGTTAAAAAAGTACCAAAATAGTACTTTTTTTTATAAATAAAGTACCAGCAAGTACATTTAAATTAAAAAAGGACCAGTGTAGTACTATTAAAAAGTAACAAAATAGTATTTTTTTAACAAAATAGCACAAAAATAGTCCTCTTAAAAAAATTATCAAAATAGTTGTTATTTGTAAAAAAGCACAAAAAATTTCATTTTTTTTTATAAAAAGAAAAAGTGCTAACATAGTACTTAATAAAAAGTACGTTTTATTTTATACAAATTTTTTAATAAAAAGTACTATTTTGGTACTTCGAATTAAAAAGTACTATTTTGGTACTTTTGATTAAAAAGTACTATTTTGGTACTTTTGATTAAAAATTACTATTTTGGTACTTTTGATTAAAAAGTACTATTTTGGTACTTTTTATCAAAAAATACTATATTTGAAGGGCTTACTGCAAGAACTTGATAAGCAACATTTTATTTTTTCGTGTTTTTCGCCTTCTGCTAATGTTCCATTGACAGTTTTTTGGCAGAAGTCTTGCTTTAAACTTTCGTGCAAGTATGTTGAGAATAAAATTTCTACAAAAGTTCTATTTTCTACCTTATTTCAAAAGTTTTAATGCAAAAACTCCCATAAAATGAAATGTTGCTTATCGAGGTTTTACAATAAGCCCTTCATTTGTACTTTTTTTTATCAAAAAGTACCATTTGGTACTTTTTTTACCAAAAAGTACTATTTTGGTACTTTTTATCCAAAGGTACTATTTGGTATTTTTATCAAGTACAATTATAGTTCCATTCTACACTTAAAGAAAAGCTTCATTATGTTTATGAAAAGTGTCATAAATATAATGAAAATCTTCATTAAAGTTCGTCCAATGAAAAAGTTTCATAAATACAATGAAACAGTTTAATAATTATTCATAGGGTCAATATTTATGAAATTTTTCATTTTATTTATGAAAGTTTTCTAAACTAAAGTTTTATTTATTTCGGTTTGAGTCCATATTAATTATTTCTGAGAAATAATTATTTTTGTTGTACAATGAGAAAATCTGAAAAAAATTTAATTGACAACACAGGCTAAGTGGAGATGTCGACTGCTTTCGGAAGAAGCCACCCTTCCTTCGTCAGCACTCTTCGATTGTCACTGTGTGTGTGTAAGATAAAAATCAGCTTTTTAAACGTACATTAAGGTGAAAAAGAGGACGAGAATTATATCACATTTCATTACCCATATGTTACGTTTAGCACGAACTTAATCAATCTATTTTTAACTTTTTTCTAACACAGTTGTAATTTCTTACACTGTAGTAGATTTTCTCAGATTTGCAACCCTTTTCATAAATATAATGGTATTTATGAAATATTTCATAATAATTATGAATAAGTTACATTAGACGAACTTTAATGACAATTTTCATTATATTTATTAGTTTTAATAGTTTAATAGTATTTGTTTTTCCGCGAGATTTTTCGGGAAATCGTTTGCCGGATTAAATAGTTCGGTATGGCAAACTAATTAAATATTTATTTTTTATTTTTGGGACTTAGAATCGCACGATAAATTAAAACGCTTGTGTGTTTTTCGGGTTATAGAACAAGAGTGATTTTATTTACAAACTAAAAGAGCTTAAAAACTGGCGGTTTACAATAAATTTCCCAAGCAGAAAGAATTTAACATAAAAGAAATGACAATACAAAGGACATTTTAAAAAAGGAAAAATTGTTGGCAATTCAAAAATAAATAGAAAGCTACGTTAAATTTAAAGCAGTGTTGGCTACCGTTACCCTTTCAATACCGTTACCGATTAAAAACCCTTTAATTTTGACTACCGTTACCGTTACCAATACCGAAATAAAAAAATTTCAATACCGTTACCGATAAAAAACCCTTACCTTTATTCGGATTTTTACCGGTATTGTATCGGTTTTGTTTCGGTTGTCATAAAATACAGATAAAAAACAAAGTAAAATATTTTTTATCTACTTAAAAAAAAAATATTTATTGCAAATGGCATTGTATGTGGACAAAAAACAATGCGGAAATCGGCCCAACCAATGTTCACATTCGCACCCAAGTAGAAATTCATGACGGTTATAAAAAAAAGCGTTTTTAAAGCACTCCAAAGTAGAAACTCTTGATGGTAATGAAAAAATAGCATTTTTAAAGCACTTCCAAGTATAAATTGCAATTACCTAAATCTTGACAAAGAATATGTGAAAATCGGTCGAACCAATCACATTCTCAATTTACCTAAAAAGTTCCGAAGAGAAAAGTGAGTGCCAACATTTTTTAGTGGGAAGATGAAAGAAGAGACAAACCTGAATTGCACCAAATTGTGTTGCAAAAGTGTTGCCTGTGGTGTTGTTTTAAAAATAACAGAATTTTTTCTGTATTTTTACTGACTCTGTTTGCTAACTTTACTTTTTTAGTATCTTTAAGTACTAAAATTAGTAATTTTAGTAACAAATCTTAGTATTGAAAACCAATTCCTGCACTAGATAACTTTGGACTAAAACACTAAGGGTGAGTTTTTGAGTTGTGAAATTTGTTGGTTTTTGGTTTAAACTGACTTTAAACCACAAATTCTGTTTTTGAGATTTAGTTTATTTTAAGTTTAACTCACCAATGATGGAGAGTTAAACTAAGGTACAAAAATGTCAAAAAAACACCTCTGATTTTCAAATATACTGGTTAGTGCTGCCATGTTGTGGTATTTTAATGGAAAAAATGTGCGATGATGGCAACTATTCTAATTGGAAATACGATATTTGGTATGGCAATACCGCGTTAATCGACATTTGCTAAACTTGAACCGAAAAACAGAATGCTTGGTTAAACTTGGTTTTAATTTAATAAAGTTTAATAAACCTCCCGGTTAAACTAAGTTAAAGCGACAAGTCAAAAACTCAGCCTAAAACGTTAGCTAAATTTTTATCATTAAATACCCACGTTTTTTTAGTGTATTACTAGTTTTTATTGCTTTTTTTGTAACAGTTAAAAAAAGTTAGTCTTTTTTACTAAAAAAAATACAATTTCGATATTCAGGCTGTTTATCTGAAATCAGCAGATTTTTTTGCTAAAATCAGTTGATTTTTCTGTTTAAATCAGCAGAATAATCTGCTGCCTTGACAGATTTTTCTGCAGACTCTACCTTTATCCAGACAGAAATTAAGCAAAACGAGTCAGCTAAAATCAGCATATTTGTCAAATGGCTCAGATTTTTTGCATGGCTCAAAATGCAGATTTTCCTGCTGATTGGACAGAGACATTTAATAAACACGTAAAAAATCAAAAAAATATTAGTTAAATAACAATATTGCGTGAATAATTTAATTCTGAGTTAATAAATAGTATTAAATACTACTAGTAATATATAATTATGTGTTAAAAACGCACTAAATTTAACAGTTTTTTTAATTTTATTAAATAAATTCTTGATTTTTTACGTGTTTTTAACAAATTTGTGACTTCTTAACAATTTGGGTAAATTTTATTTATAATACCGGTACGTACCGGTATCGATGTTTCGGTAACGGTTTATCGTTACCGAAATAATCGAAAATACCGTTACCTTTACCGTTACCGATATAAAAAATATGTAATACCAATACCGTTACCGATACCGTTATTCGTTTCGGTTGCCAACCCTGATTTAAAGTTATTTGAGGTTGAAAACATTTAATTGCTGGGAAATTGAAGAAAATATTTTGATTTAAAATTTTTATAAATCGTAAACCGAAGGAGCCTGCAATGGCTAAACAGTATTTATGAAATGTTTCATTAATAAAGCAAATGCATTCTAGAAATCAAATTTATGATATTTACATTGGAACAACTAAAATAAGGTATTAAAATTTTAAAAATCGTCTTCAGGAGCTGTAATTGTTTTGTCCCAATTTCTTAATCATATTATAAAAAATCATATGACACGTTTATTTTTTTTTTTTCTGAAATCATGAAATTTTATGAAATGCATTTGATAGACTTTTTTCATAAAACTTCATTATATTTATGAAGGTATCATAAAAATTTAAATTAAAATTTTATGACGAAAATATTTATGAAACCATGTCATAAATATTATGAAGCATTTTTCTCTAACAAGGGAAGTACCTCAACCCTTATGAACCGATTTTCTCCAAACGTAATATACTTATATATTATAAAAGAGACAATTCTAAGGTTCGGGTGTTTCGGCTTATCGGCCATATCGGGGATTTAGGGGTCCAAAACATGGGTCAAAAATGGCGAAAAAATCGTTTTTTGGATTTTTCAGCCATTTCTTTCTAAGAAACTATATGATGTTTACATATGAGAAGAAAGTTTTTTTTAATGCCTATCTAACGGTGGCCTTACCTTGTAAAAGTTTGGCTTCGTTTAATACTTTTTTCATGAAAATGTGTAAATTTTGGGGGGTAGTTATATGAAGGCATTGAGCTACGATGTTCATATGAATGCGAAATAATCTTTATTAAATTTAAGTCGACACGTATTTTTGCTCTAGAGGATATTCCTGATAGTTCGGGAGTTATCGAAATTTTCCCGGGGGTCCATATTGTTTCATAAGGGGACAACCAAATTTTGAAACACTGATATGGCCGATAAGCCGAGACAGAGACACCCCAACCTTAAAATAGTCTCTTTTACATATATTTTAAGTTTCAGGCAAATCGGTTCATAAGGGTTGAGATACTTCCCTTGTAAGTGTAGTACATACTTAAAAAAATACTACGTTGGTACTTTTTATGGTACTAATATAGTACTTTTTTAAAAAAGTACCAAAATATAATATGAATACCAAAAAATAAAAAAAAAATACTTTTTTATAAAACAAACGTACAAAAATAGTACTTTTTAATAAAGAAGTACCAAAATAGAACTTTTAATAAAAAATGTACCAAAATAGTACTTTTTAATAGTGTCCGACCGAATATTCGGCTTCGGCCTCGGCTTCGGCTTCGGCCAAAAAGCACAATTCGGCCACTATTCGGCTTCGACCACATTTTTGGCCGAATATGGCCGAATACCGATTGAATAAAATGTGTACTTTCGTGTTGGAAAACACACTAAAAACACACTTTGAATCACATTAGTAAGCCACAAAAAACATTTTATTAAATGTTTTTGCAGCTAAAATAGATTTTACACTCAAAAAATTTTTTTATCGAAAAAAATTACATTTAAAAAAATTTTATTTACAAAAATGTTTAAAAAAAGTTTTCCGTTCAAAATAAATCGTTCTAGACAACATTTTTATACATTTGTGTATTCCGCCAAGTCGATTTTTACTTTTTTTCTTGTTTTTACTACAAAAATAATATTTTTTTTGAATATTCGGCTTTGGCTTCGGTTTTGGCCGAATATTCGGCTTCGGCTACGGCCAAAAAAGGTGTTTTCGGTCGGACACTACTTTTTAATATAAAAGTAGTACAATAGACTCCAAGTTATTATTTATTATTTATTAATTTTTTATTTATTATTTATTTTTTAATGAAAAACAAGTGTCTTACATCGAGTATAAAACAATTTTCAAGAGTGAACGACTGTGGATCGATGTCTCGCGCCTGTTTCTTCATTGTAATGATAAAACGAATGGGTTAAACCAATCGCCTAACTTTCCATTATTCAAAACTGCGAGTATAAAATAAATATGAATACAAAAAAAATAAAAAATTATACTTTTTTTATAAAATTATACTTTTTTTATAAAATAGTACTTTTTAATACGAAAAAGTACCAAAATAGTTCTTTTACTAAAAAGTGTACCAAAATAGTTCTTTTTAATAAAAAAGTTGTAGAATCGATTCCTAGATATTATAACACATTATGCAACCGATTATTTTCAACAGAAATTTTTGTTGGGGTGTCCCATAAGTTACAAACTACTTTTTGGATTACATTTTTATTTATCTTCTAATGAAAAACGAGTGACTTACATCGAGTATAGAACAATTCTCAAGAGTAAAAGGCTGCGGATCGATGTCTCGCGCCTATTTCTTCATTGTAATGATAAAATGAATGGATTACATCTCAATCGCCTAACATTTTATTATTGAAAACTGCGAGTATAAAAGTTACGACTGTATTCAAAATGAAAAACGAATACCTAACGTCAAGTGTTAAACTTTTTTATTTCAAATATTCTAGAAGGGAAACCTTTTAGATTTTTCTTAATTTTTATGATAAAATGAGTGGCTAACATCGAATTCCTCACTTTCCTTTATGGTAAGCTGTGAGTAAAAGATAGGCTTTAAACATCGAGCCACTCGTTTATCATGTTGAATGCAGGGTTTTTTGATTTTATCAGTGTTAAATTCAATTAATTGATACTTGTGTTTAATTTTACTAATTTTAAAATTATGACTGCCTTTTGACCCTTTCCTTCCAACCACAACTCACACACACTTTCCCAGAAAATCAGCACGATTTTTTTTTTTTTTTTTGAAAAATATGTACAAAATTTTCCTAGCATTTATTACCCTTTATTCTAAGCTTTATGTTTTTGGTTTTTATGGTATGTTGTTTATCCTTGTTTTCTAATCTCGGACTTTTTTTTATTTCTAATTTTACAATTTCAGAAACAAAAAAGACAAATCTACATGAATTTCTACTTCGTGTGCTACTACTTTTTTTTTTTAAAAATATAAAATAGACTTGATAACTACTTTACCTATTGTATTATAATAATTTATAAAAAAAGAAACTACAAGAAAAGTACTATAATCTATAAACTTATTTGCTATTAATCCTTAAAACAAAAACTGTTTTTTTATTATTATTATTAATTATACCAAATCTGTGTCTGAGTTTGGATGTTAAAATTCTTGATTTATTAACAAGAAAAGTTTTAAAAGAAAATAATTTGAATAATGAGTATAAAAGAAATTGGAAATTTGGGTTTTCTCAAACACTCTAATTTCTATACCATTTACAGTGTAATTCGAAAAAGATCAGTTGTAAGTTAAAAAACTACTGCAATTTCGAAGATTCTATTTGCTATTCGAAAATTTTATTTGTTATTCGAAGATTCCATTGTAATTCGAAGATACCATTTGTAATTCGATAAGTTTCCTTTGTTATTCGAAAATTTTATTTGTATATGAAGATTCAAATTGTAATTCGAAAAAGATCACACTTAGTGTTTCTTCACAATAGCAGCAAGCAGCAGACAGCAAAATTTTTACATGTATTTTGTTGTTGCGGCAACAACAAAATACATGTACAAATTTTGCTGTCTGCTGCTTGCTGCTGTATTGTGAAGAAACACTTAATTCCTTAAAGATCATTTGGAATTTGAAAAATATCAATTGCAATCCAAGTAAGATCAATTGTAATTCAAAATGGTCAATTACACTGTGATACAAAATCTAACTTTCCGAATTTCGAATCTTTTTATACCCTCCACTCTGGTGATAGAGGGTATATATAAGTTTGTCTTTCCGTATGTAACACATTGAAATATTGGTTTAGGACCCCATAAAGTACATATATTCATGATACTTGATCGATTTTAAGTCGATCTAACGATGTCCGTCTGTCTGTCTGTCCGTCTGTCTGTTGAAATCACGTTTTTGGCAATAATCCGGAACCGATTTAAACGCCAAAAGTACCAAAAGTTGCGTAATTTTCCTAGGAAGAAACTGATGTATTTTTTTTGAAATCGGTTAAGTATTTTAAAAGTTATGAGTGAATTTCTGAAAAAATTCATAGTTTTTAACATATCCCTAAATTAACTCATATTTTGTGTAGATACATAACAAAGAATACGGGAATGAAAAAAAAAACGGAGAAAAAGAAAAAAAATCTTTAAAATATGTAAAACAAAATCTAAATTTAATAAAAAAAAGTTCGTTAAGTAATAATAAAAAAATGTATAGTTATTTTTATGTACATAGCATGTGTGTGTCCGTTTTTTGCTTCGTCATATTAACGGGGTTGCCAGACTTTTTTTTGGCTTTGTCGCCAAATCGGATGTAAAATATCGCCAAAATTCAATTTTGTTCAGATTTCTTAAAAAAAATAAATTTTGTTAAATAATAAAAGACAGAAATAAACTTTATGGCAAAAATCGCCCAAAACCGGAATATATATAAGGGGTGGTCCAATAACTGGTATCTTTTTAAAACATGCAATGAAATGAACAATACTCAATAGTTTTGAAACCTTATGGCTTTATTTGAAAGAGCAAACATTCCCGTTTTTTATGGCAAACGACTTCATTGATGCGTCTTCGGCTTGCTCCGCTGTATCGCGTAGTACTGCGCTGCCAAACTGCACGTTTTTCGAAAAAAAGTTTTTAACCGAAATAAGGCACTCAAATGAGGTTATGTTAACAAACAAATTGGTACATCTTGGGATCGTAAAACTCGCAAGGTATTGTAAAGAATCCAATTCATCTATAGAAAGCCATAGATTTGAGTATCAGCATCATTACACAATATTTTCAAAAATACAGCTGAAACTCCCATTTTCGTCAAAGATGAGCGCTACATAGCCATGATTACCGACTTTTTGTTGGCCGTAATAGAATATACCAACTTGGATGACATTTATTTTCAGAAGGATGTCACAATATGTCCCACAGTCCATCAAACAATCGATATTTTGCGCACTTAGTTCGGAAATCGTGTTTTTCGCCATATTCGCGGTGACAATTGATCACTTCAGAGCTGCCGATTAAAAACTTTAAAAATTTTTTTGAGGGGTCTCGTTAAAGATTCATGCAACATGGGAAATCCAGAAATGTTCTAGGCCCATTCGACGAATATCGTTCAAGCCATTCGTGAGATAGAACCAGAAACATTAGAAAAATGGGTGCCGAGAATGAGCTACTGCGGAGCTAACCCAGGCAACCGCATGAATGAAGTCGTTTGCCATAAATAATGGGAATATTTGCTCTTTCAAATAAAGCCATAAGGTTTCAAAACTATTGAGTATTGTTCATTTCATTGCATGTTTTAAAAAGATACCAGTTATTGGACCACCCTGTATATAAAAGAGTAATGTTAATGTGACTGACTGACATACTCATTCATCATCGCCCAGCCCAAACCGCTAAAGTTAGAGACTTGAAATTTGGACTGTAGGTTGACCTCCCGGAATAAAGATCCACTAAGGCTGGATTTTTGCCAATGTTGATTCTAAGGGGGTAAAAAGGGTAATAAACTGTACTTTTGGTACTTTTTATATCTCCCGATATAATGATCATAGAGACTAAAAATTTGGACTGTATGTTCACCTCCCGCAATATAGATCCACTATGGCTGGAGTTTTGCCAATGTTGATTCTAAGGGGGTAAAAAACTGTACTTTTGGTACTTTTTAAATCTCCTGATATAATGATCATAGAGACTTGAAGTTTTGACTGTATGTTCACCTCCCGGAATATAGATCCATTAAGGCTGGATTTTTGCCAGTGTTGATTCTAAGGGGGTCAAAAGGGTAAAAACTGTACTTTTGGTGCTTTTTATATCTCCTGAAATAATGGTCATAGAAACTTGAAATCCAGTACGGCTGGATTATTGCCAATGTTGATTCTAAGGTGGTAAAAAGGGAAAAAATCTGTACTTTTGGTACCTTTTATATTTCCTTAAAAAATTGTCACATAGACTTGAAATTTGGACTGTATGTTTACCTCCCGGAATATAGATCCCCTAAGACTTGGTTTTTGCGAATGATGTTTCTAATAGGGTAAAAAGGGTAAAAATATGTACTTTTGTTACATTTTATATTTCCTTAAATAATGGTACTAGAAAATTTAAATTTGCAATGTCGGTTCACCTTCCGGAAAAAAGATTCACTAAGTTGATTCTACGGGGGTAAAATGGGTAAAAAAAGTACTTTTGGTACTTTTTTTATTTACTGAAATAATGGTTATTCAAAATTGAAATTTAGAATGTAGGATCCTTTAGTGAAATAAAACATTCTAGAACAAGTATTTTCCGAAAATTCTGTACCGTTTTCAAAAAGTATAAAAAGTACCTTTTATAAAAAGTTCCTTTTATAAAAAGCACCTTTAATAAAAAGTATCTTTTATAAAAAGTACCTTTAATAAAAAGTATCTTTTATAAAAAGTACCTTTTAAAAAAAAAGTACCTTTTATAAAAAGTACCTTTTATAAAAAGTACTTTTTATAAAAGGTACTTTTTATAAAAGATACTTTTTATAAAAGGTACTTTTTATAAAAGATACTTTTTATAAAAAGTAGTATAAAAGGTACGTTTTATAAAAAGTATCTTTTATAAAAAGTACCTTTTATAAAAAGTACCTTTTATAAAAAGTACCTTTTATAAAAAGTACCTTTTATAAAAAGTACCTTTTATAAAAAGTACCTTTTATAAAAAGTACCTTTTATAAAAAGTACCTTTTATAAAAAGTACCTTTTATAAAAAGAACCTTTTAAAAAAAGTACCTTTTATAAAAAGTACCTTTTATAAAAAGTACCTTTTATAAAAAGTACCTTTTATAAAAATTACCTTTTATAAAAAGTTCATTTTATAAAAAGTACCTTTTATAAAAAGTGCCTTTTATAAAAAGTACCTTTTATAAAAAGTACCCTTTATAAAAAGTACCTTTTATAAAAAGTACCTTTTATTAAAAGTACCGGAAGTACACTTTTTGGTCCTTTTTTATTTCCTGAGGTATAAATAAAACAAACTTTTTTGTTTTTTAAATCATTACATTGGTGGAGGGTATTTAAAGATTCGGCACAGCCGAATATAGCTTTCTTACTTGTTAGAATTACATCTGTAAATGGTGCAGTCTGAATTTCCTCTTATCATTTAATTAAACTTCAAAGTTTATACTCTATGTTCAAGTTTTTTTTTTTAAAAAAAAAAAATTCTTGTAAATAAAAATTTTAAAAAAGTTTTATAAAACCAAAAAAAAAAAAAATATTTTACAATATAAAAAAGGGTCACGTAAGCAAAAACCCCTATTTTTTATAATTTATAGTTTTATTCACCACATTTATCCATTCCCAATGTAAACTAATCCTTTAGAAATCATTAACATTTAACTAAAAATAAATTAATAATTAAAATTTAATAATTTTATATAAATTAATTTCTTTTCTCTATCTCTCTCCCTTTCTTTTTCTACAAAAAAAAAAAAACAAAAAAACAGTCCGTTATTAAGATCCCAAAGTTCGGATCTAATGACAGCTAAAGATCTTTATAATTACTTGGGTAAACCACAACCCTTACACCATTTTAATAAAACAAACAACAATACCAATATACCAGCAGGAGCTGCTGCATCATCTTTAGTAACTCCTTATACAACATCAACTGTTAGCCAAAAAACCAAAAAAATGGTTAAACAACATAGTACAGCAAGTCAACAATCTACCTCATCAACTTCATCATCGGTACAATCGGCACCCGAACAACAAACTGGGAAACAACAGTCACCCTCAAGATTGTCAACCGGCTCACTTGAAAGACATATTTTAACTCAACATTATCCAGCAGCAATGTCTACTTTTACGAATTTAGATAAAAATCTATTACTAACGTCATCAGTTACTACCCTACCAAGTTTAGGCAGTCTACAAGCTGATGATCAATTAGTAGGAGCTACACCCTTAATGGAATCGAATATACTAACCGAATCATATCATAGTGATACACAATTGCCAAGCTCGAAAGATAATGCAATTGCAGAAAATACCTCAACTATTAAAAAACGTAAAAAAGGTTTACGTTTTGGTTTTGGCAGTAAAAAGTCTCTGAATAAACATACATAAAAGTCCTCAAATGAAAATGGAGGAAGTATAATATATTAAAGAGTCAATTAATAAAAAAAAAACTCTATAGCATACGTGCAGTGGCTCACACTTTAAATGGTCCTGTAGATAGTACAAAGCAATTTGTTAAAGATTAACGCCCGTATTCAAAATAAAAAAACTAGTGCCAAACTAGCGATTGTCTAAATTTTTTATACACAGTTTTAATTAAGGGAAATTTAGTATCTTCTAGATCATTTAATGTATGAGCCACTGTATACCCAGCTGAAAAAAGAATCTTCCTAACCTACCTTGATATCTTCATGTCAACTGCAGATATCTTTGTACATTTTTTAAATATTAGTAACACCGAGTCACAGACTATAAACAGACTCGACAGTAGAGTTTTATTAGAAAAAATGGGGAAAAACTAAGCGATTTTAGGATAAAACAGAGCGGTTTTTAGTCCGTTTTACGCTAACATGGCAACACTTTCTACGACTTAGGAGTGAGTGAAACAACAAAAACCGATCTGGCATCTATTTTTCATATGGCGCGTTACATCAGTTTTCTCTTTCTAACCTAATTCGTAGAATAATTTGAAAATATTAACCATATGGTTCCGAACTACTTTTTTGACACCTGTCACTTATGTCGAGTCTGTATTAGTCTGTGACCGAGTCAGCTGTTTGTTGGTCAGTAACTACTGATTAACTGCTGACTTGTCGGTGTTAACTTTTAAAATAGCGTAGATGTCTCCAGTTTTTTTTTTGTCAAGAAAGTTAGAGTAGTGTGTCTTTTCCAATTGGAATCTTAAAAATAAAAGATTATTCCTATTTTTTTTAATAGTCTTCCATTTTCTAAAAAAAAAACAATATAAAGACAAAATTGAGACTTTGGGCGCATGTGTCCTTAAAAAGTCTTTTAAAAGTCACGAAAATATCCTTTAAAAGCAATATTTTTTAAATGTTATTAAAAGTGCCTTGATTTTTAATATGATTTTATAGGGCAGATGTTATAACTTCTTTTTTATATGTGGAGATATTTTTTTAATCGTTTTCTTATGTAAAAATTTTATCGAATCACGAGTTCACACATTTTGAAATCCTCTTTAAAAAAAATCTATTATTTGATAAAATCGAAAAACACATTTACCCTTTGGGCACCAATTGTCTCTCAATGATGTCTTATTCCTTAGTATCGACAAAAAAATTTTTGGGGAAAAATACACTAGGTGTGTTCCAGAACTCTCCGGGTAAAGTTCGGTAAAATGAGAGCAAATCAAAAAACCTCTCACGATACCACAAAAATACACAAAAGTACTGGAACGCAAAAAACCACATTTCAAGCCCAAAATAATAGAAAATGTAAACAAACCAATAACGCTGAAATATTTTTGTAAGAAAAACTACTTTAAACAAGAAAACAAATTGTAAAAGTTTATTTTAATAACAAAAATTCTTTTTTTGTGTTGAAATAACACATTTCCTTGGTTAAGTTCTTTATTTTATTTAAATTTCCAACTAAGCTTCACAAAAAAAACAGCTGTTTTTTCAACATCTGACTGTTACCAATTTACCCGAAGAAAAAGTGCGGGTAAGTTCGGTAAAATGAGAAACTAATTTATTCTCTCAAAAACTCTCTCATTTAACCAATTTTTGCGTACGGGAAAGCTTTTCGGGCTGGTTTGGGTACCCGCGGGCACCCGCGGTAACGTTCTGGAACAGACCTATTATTAAAAGACAATTGGTGCTCTAACGGTTAAAGCGACTGATCAAATGAGTTATGCATCTTAAAGAGCAATGTTTGGGATTTATCCTTGATTTATTTTAAATTCGTAAGCACATCAGGTTCGTCCGCTATGAGTTGTCAAATATGTCCAAAAACGCGATTTTTTGTATTTCAAATTTCTTTAAAACCCGTTGTAATGGAAAAGTTTGGAGACCGGATTTGTGACCAGGAGATAAAATGTAATCATGTGTATAAGGTGACGTTCCATTCGCATCCAATTACTTTTTCATATGATTAGTAGCGGAAAATATTCGTTTTTGGGGAATAAGACATCATTGAAAGTCAAATGAGTTCTGCATCCTTAGAAGCAATGCTTAAGCTTTACTCTCGACTTCTTTTTCAGTCGCTATCACATCGGGTTCATCCGCTATGAGTTGTCAAAAATGCCCAAAACGACGAATTTTTTTAACTTTGACCTCAATTTTCTCAAAAACCTGATGTGATGGAAAAGTTTGGAGACCAGATTTGTGGTCTCTAGAACAATTGCAATGAACTGTATAAGACATTTTGAACATTTTAGAGTTTAAATATTTTCCCTGTTTGAATTCCAATTAATTTTGTTAGAATTTCAATTGAATATTTTAATAAAAACTCGAACATTTTAATCGTTTTTTTTTTAATAACATTGAACAATTTTTAATTTTATTAATAAATTTAAAAATCGTAAAATCGTTTTATTATGAAATTCCGTATTTTTTCGATATTGAAGTTATAACTCTTTATCTCAATTTGATTGTGTCTATTTTTTCAATCTCTCTTAAGTATTTTATTTCTAGTATGTATTTCTTAATTATTCTCTTTGCTAAATAATTCTTTTATTGTATTTTTTTTTGTTCCTTTCGTTAGCACTGATATATATATATTTTAAATTGTACTTATTTATTACTTAAATGCTTCATGATATCCCAAATCCATGACCTCTTCCAAACAACATGTATTAGATAAATTCATGTTGACGAATCTACAACAAAAGACGTTTTTTTATTTAACTTTTCTTAATTTTTAAATATTTTCTTCTTTTTACAATTAAGTTTAAATTTACGTATACATATTTAATTTTTTATTTTTCAATTTATTCAAAGCGCTGTGTAATTAAATTATAATTCGTTAACTAGGGAGTTTCAACAGTGCAACGTTAGCTCTTGCATTACTTAAATTAGAAGAAATCACAGAGACAATTGCTGCGCAAAATTAATTTGATAGGTTACTCAAAACTTCATAGATTGGTTGTTACCCCCCTATAATAACAGCACAAAAAAACTAACAATTTGATAACTAAATTTTTGACAGATTGACAGTTCTGTCAAATTGATTTTGTCCCTTTTTTATATGTTTTATTTATTTTTTTCCTTTTGATATTAGAACTATATAAATTCGCAACATTTACTTAAAAAAATCCATAAATTATTATTAAGGAGAGCAATATATCAAAACATATTTTAATTTGGAAATAATAATGTATTAGCAAATAATTTTATGTATACTTGTTTAATTTATTATTTTTTTTGCCTCTGTATGAAATTTGATATTTTATATTTATGATTTATTTTATAATACTTATTTAATAAAATATGGTCTTAAAGAAAAAAGCGTTTACTACTTTTATTAGCGATTAAATATAAATTTTTGTAAAAGTCTAAAAATGTGTATTTTTGCCTGTCGCTTTATTGTGTTTTATTATTATTTCTTATTTTTGGGTTTGCCGCCTCTGGTGCCTTTAGAGCCTGAATAGTAGTGTCTAACCAAAGGCACCTTTTTTGGCCGAAGCCGAATATTTGTCCAAAGTTTCACTATTCGGCCAAAGAGGGATATTCAAAAAAAAAAAACATTTTGTAGTAAAAATAAGAAAACAAGTTAAATTCGACGTGGCGGAATCTACAAATGTATAAAAATGTTGTCAAGAATAATTTTATTTTAATCAAAAACTTTTTTAAAAATTTTTGTAAAAAATAAATTTTTTCAGTGTAAATTTTTTAGAGCGGAACATTTTTTTGAGTGTAATTAATATAAATTGCAATTTTATACTCTCAAGTTGAGATGGGCACATGAGAAGAATAGTGCATGATTCACGTGTGAGTGCGACTGAACTCAATTGCACTAACGTGATTGTGAGTGAGTCGATTTTTTTGTGTGAGTGCGTGATTTATTATCTTTCTATACCTATTTCCATTCGTCCCAAAAAAAAGGCAAACAAAAACTGTAAAATTTGGCTTTACTTTTAATTTTTCGTAAGAGTTTCGTGAGTTTGAGTGAAGCTTGTGTGAGTGCATGTGAGTGTAAGTAGAAAAAAAAAATGATCGTGAGTGTGCGTCATAGCTTCGAAGGATTTTATTCCTTAATTCGATTTGGTATTTTGAATGAAAATTTATGTCCTAATTTTGTAAAACGCAACGCGCCGCGTTGGGAAATTTTTAATACAATTTGTTTTTGTAACAAAAACAAATTACACAGAAATTTTGACAACGCGGCGCGTTGCGTTTAACAAAATTATGGGGTTAGTGATTGCATGTGCTTGGGGACATTTTAGCGAATTGAATGAATTCGCTTATATGGCATTCACACTTGCGACCTTAAACAAGTTGTTCAACAAAACACCAGTAACAGAATAAAAAAGGTCTTTGTTCTGTGTCCATTACTTTTTTATTCTGCTACTGCTGTTTTGTTGAACAACTTGTTTAAGGTCGCTAGTGTGAACTCCATATAATGGACACAGAACAAAGACTTTTTTAAACATCTCACTCTTGAACACTTCAAAACAGCAAGTGTGAACGTCGTATTAGACTCATTCGAGTTATAAATATCGATTGCATTCGATTTATTTTTCATTCGACTTTCAAAAATCGAATGTATTAGATATTTTTTCGTTCGACTTTTACGTATAGTACGACCGCCAAATACCTGAAAGCTCTCAGAGTTACCGTTTTTTAGTTACGCAATTTTTAAAATTCTTAAGACCCTATTAGGCCCCTAAATTTCTGTATCTTAAAAATTGAAAGACATAGATTTTGATTCAAATATATTTGATTTCATGTAAAATGGCCATCCTGATTCCAAATCTTCAATCCAAATTTTTCTAGCATGCTCCGTTTTCGAGTTATTCGCGTTTGAACGTTTTTGCACGCAAATATTTTGAAAACGGAACATGTTAGAAAAATTTGGATTGCAGTTTTGGAATCAGGAGTTCCATTTTATATTAAATCAAACTTGCTAGAAGAGAAGTGTGAAGTGAAATTATAAAAAATCGAATGCATTCGATTTTTCTAAATCGAATGAACAATCGAATGAATTAATTTTTTTCTATTCAATCAAATCAACATTCAATGTTGATTTATGAAACCGAATCCATTCAGGTACTATGAAAATTGAATGGATTCTTTGGAGAATTCATTTGAAAAGGATTTCATTCTTTGAAGCTCTGGTATGCGTGATTTAAAAATTCCTGTCGGTTGCGTGAGTGTGAGTCAAAATTTACTCACGCATCCATCTTAAAACTTTCATTTAAATTTTTTGAAAACTTTTGCCCGTAACTGTAGGTTTTTTGACATCGCAAACTTAAACATATATCGATACATCGATAACTTTAATTGACCGTTATCTAAAAATGGTTTTATATTTGCAAAACAATCTGGCAGCACAAAAAAAAACAGCTGACTATCGAAAAATTGTTTATTTTACGTCAACAATTTATAAATTCTTCTTTGGCTAGCTAGCAGAAAAAACAAACACCAACAACAAATATATCAAAGAAAAAAAAAGTTCTTGTTTTATTAACAATGTTTTTTGTTAACTCAGCATCTTTATTATCTACTCTCATTAATTTCTAATACGTGATACGAGTTGTGCTACAAAAGATTACGACGGAAAAACGCACACAAACCACAGCCTATGGATGACTGTGCCACTGATAGTTAATAATAGAAAACCCAACAACAAACTAACAATGAATGGACGTAGCATAAAGGTACATCGTGTACCGGCTACAATAGCAGCCATATTGGTAATATGTTTCCTGGTCTATATGCTAAGCGGTACCGATGAACAACAGCCACCCATGTATGGAATGTTAAGGAATCAAAATAAAGTAAATATGCGTAAGCTGCTAATCGGTGCAATACAGGCCGCACAACGGGGAGGCGTAGAAATCTTAGAGGTAGCCAAGTCGAGAGATTTAAAGGAGAAAAGTAAAGGCAAAACGGAAGAAGGTGCTAATGATCCCTTTACTGATGCTGATGGACGTTCGCATTGTGTTATGAAGCAGGGCTTACATCGCATCTTTCCACGTGTCACCATATTCTCCGAAGAGGACAAAGAAAGTTGTGCCGAAGCAAATACTTTTGATTTGGACCCAACGGTATTACATGAGACCGCAGAAATTCCCGATGAACTTGTACACATTAAGGATGTTACGGTATGGATAGATCCATTAGATGCTACACAGGAATTTACAGGTATGTTAAATGGGATTTAGAAAAACAAACAAAAAAATTAGTCTACAAATTTTAAACTGATTCACTTTTAGTCACCTTTGAATTTGTTTGCTCCATAGCATGGTAATAATACCATCCTATTGACCAATCTTATTATGAGGGGACGATTTGTTGCACAATAGTTCCTCAAAATCGTCTTAAACATTTTTGAAACAAGATCGATTTGTGATAAATTTTTTTTTAAAAAAAGTTTATCAAAAACTTATATTTTTTTATTTGGAAAAAAATTATCAGCATCTAATGAATATTTAACAATTTCGATGAACTTTTTAAAACGAAATTTTAACAGGAATCGGTAAACTTTGCTAAGCAAAAATTTATTTGATTCCAAAGAACTTTTCTTTACAAAATTCATTAGGATCCAAAGAACTTTTGTAAACAAATTGATCAGACTTCGATGAACTCTTCCAAACAAAAATTTATTAGATTTCAATAAACAAAAATCCATTAGGTTCTGATAAACATTTCTAAACAAACATTAATCAGATTTCATGGAACTTTACTGAACAAAAGTTCCTCGGATTCCGAAGAACTTTTTTAAACAAAATTTTTTCAGATTCCGATGAACTTTTTTAAACAAAAATTTATTAGATTCCGATGAACTTTTCTAAACGAAAATTTATAAGACTCCGAAGAACTTTTTTTAAACAAAAATTCATTAGCTTCTGTTGAACGTTTCTAAACAAAAGTTCATCAGATTCCGTAAAACTTTTCTGAACAAAATTTCGTCAGATTCTAAAGAACTTTTCCATAGAAAAATTTCTATCAACTTTTCTAAACAAAAATTATTCAGATTTCGATCAACTTTTCTAAACAAAAATTTGGCTGGTTCCGAACTTTTCTAAGAAAATATTGTTCGGATTCTGGTAAACTTTTCTTAACAAAAACTCATCGATTCTGATGAAATTTTCTATACAAAAATTCATCAGATTCCTAAGAACTTTTCGAAACAAAAATTTATTTGATTCCGATGAACTTTTTTAACAAAAAATTCTTCGGACTCCGATTCTAATGAACTTTTTTAAACATAAATTCATCAGAGTCCAAAGAGCTTTTCTGAAAAAAATCATTAGATTGTGATGACATTTTCTAAACAAAAATTTATCAGATTTCGAAAAACTTTTCTAAGCAATTATGTATTATTCAAATCTTGATAAACTTTTCAAAACCAAAATTCATCAGATTCCTGTAAACTTTTTTTAACAAAAATTTATCAAATTTTAATGAAATTTTTGATAATTTTTTGTTTAGAAATCTTCATCAGAATCTGAAACAAAAAATTCATCAGAATCCGATGAACTTTTTAACAAAAATTATCAGTTTTTAAAGAATTTTTTAAACAAATGTTGTTTTTTTTTTAAATTCATCGGACTATGAAAGATTTTTCTAAGCAAAAATTCATCTGATTCCGATGAACTTTTTAAATTCACCAGATGCTGATGAATTTTTCTTATCAAGAAAAGTTCATCGGAATCTGGTGAAATTTTATTAAAAAAAAATTTATCGGATTTTTGATGAACTTTTTTACCTAAAAATTCATCAGATTCTTATTAACTTTTCTAAACAAAAATTTATCAGATTTTAATGAAATTTTTGTTAAGAAAATATCATCGCAATCTGATGAATTTTTGTTTAGAAATGTTCATCAGAATCTGAAACAAAAAATTCATCAGAATCCGATGAACTTTTTAAAAAAAATTATCAGTTTTTAATGAAATTTTTTAACAGATTTCGAAAATTTTTTTTAAAAATTCATCGAACTATGAAACATTTTTCAAAACAAAAATTCATCAGATTCTGATGAACTTTTTAGATGCTGATGAAATCTTCTAATCAAGAAAAGTTCATCGGAATCTGGTGAATTTTTATTAAGAAAAATTGATCGAGTTTTTGATGAACTTTTCTAAACAAAATTCATCAGATTTCTATAAACTTTTCTAAACAAAAATTTATCAGATTTTAATGAAATTTTTTAAACAAATTTTGGTTAAGAAAAGATCATCGCAATCTGATGAACTTTTGTTTAGAAATGTTCATCAGAATCTGAAACAAAAAATTCATCAGACTCCGATGAACTTTTTAACAAAAATTAAGAGTTTTTAATAAAATTTTTTAACGGATTTCGTATTTTTTTAATTTATCGGACTATGAAAGATTTTTCTAAACAAAAATTCATCAGATTCCGATGAACTTTTTAAATTCACCAGATGCTGATGAATTTTTCTAATCAAGAAAAGTTTATCGGAATCTGGTGAATTTTCATTAAGACAAATTTATGGAATTTTTGATGAACTTTTCTAAACAAAAATTCATCAGATTCCTATAAACTTTTCTAAACAAAAATTTATCAGATTTTAATAAAATTTTTTAACAAATTTTTGTTAAGAAAAGATCATCGCAAACTGATGAATTTTTGTTTAGATATGTTCATCAGAATCTGAAAAAAAAAAATTCATCAGACTCCGATGAACTTTTTAACAAAAATGATCAGTTTTTAATGAAATTTTTTAACAGATTTCATCGGACTATAAAAGATTTTTCTAAGCAAAAATTCATCAGATTTTTATTAAAAAAAATATCGGATTTTGATGACTTTTTGTAAAAAAAAATTCTTCAGAATCGGATTTAATTTTTGTTTAGAAATGTTCATCAGAATGATGAAATTTTGTTTAGAAATCTTCATCGGAATCTGAAACAAAAATTTATCAGGATCCGATGAACTTTTTAACAAATATCAGATTTCAAATAACCGTTTTAAAAGCTTCCGAAGATTTTTTTTTTATTTATCGGACTATGAAAGAGTTTTCTAAACAAAAATTTTTCAGATTCCGATGAAATTTTCAAATTCATCAGATGCTTATGAATTTTTCTAATCAAAATTTTTTCTGATTCTGAAGTTCATGATAATCTGATGACTTTTTGTTTTTAAAGGTTCATCTGAGCCTGATGAATTTTTGTTTAAAAAAATTCCTCGGAGCCTAATGAATTTTTGTTTGAAAAGTTTATTGAAATATGATAAAATTTTGTTAAGAAAAGATCATCGCATTCTGATGTATTTTCGTTCAGAAAAGTTTATCGGAATCTGATGAATTTTTATTTAAAAAAATTCATCGGAGTCTGATAACTTTTTGTTAAGAACATTTCTTTAAAATGTGATGAATTTTTGTTTAGAAAAGTTCATCAACATTTTTATTTGGAAAATTTCATAGAATCTGATGAATTATTGCTCAGAAAAGTTCATCAGAATCTTATGAAATATCTTATAATTAAATATTCTTCAGATCCTGAAGTTTATCGGAATCTGATAAATTTCTGTTTAAAAAAGTTTATAGGTTCCTGATGAACTTTTTGTTTAGAAAAGTTCATCGAAATCTTATAAATTTCTGTAAATGAATGATTATCGCAATCTGATGAATTTTTTTTAGAAAAGTTTATCGGAGTCTGATGAATATTAAATTAAAAAAAAAAATCATCGGAGTTTTATGACTTTTTGTTAAGAAAATTTCTTCTGAATCTAATGAATTTTTATTTAGAAAAATTTATCAGAATGATGAATTTTTATTTAGAAAATTTTATCAAAATCTGATGAAAATTCACCAGAATCTAATGAATTATTTTCCAATCAAAAACTCTTCTGGATCTAAAGTTTATCAAAATCTGATGAATTTTTGTTAAAAATAGTTCATCGGAGCCTGATGAATTTTTGTTTAGAAAACTTCATTGAAATCTGATAAATTTTTATTTAGAAAAAATCGTCGTAATCGGACGACTTTTTGTTGAGAAAATTTCTTTACAATCTGATGAATTTTCGTTTAGAAAAGTTCACATGCAGCTGATGAATTTTTGTGTAGAAAAGTTCATCAGATGAACATTTATTAGGAAAATTTCAAAATTTTTTTGAAAAATTTATCTGAATATTATACATTTTATTTTATATATTTTTCATTTCATTCCAGAACAATTATATGAATATGTCACAACAATGGTATGTGTGGCTATACGTGGTAAACCAGTTATTGGTGTTATTCATAGTCCCTTTATAGGACAAACAGCTTGGGCTTGGGTTGATCATTCCATGTCTGAATATTTATCATCCATTCATCCCGATACTCCCAATGTTGATCATCCTATCATCACCGTTTCACGTTCTCATGCCGGCGATGTTAAAGACTTAACACGTTCGGTATTTGGTGAAAATTCAAATATACTCACAGCGGCCGGAGCTGGTTATAAAGTCCTACAAGTGGTGGCAAATAATGCTACAGCTTATTTACATTCAACAAAAATTAAGAAATGGGACATTTGTGCCGGTGATGCTATTTTGCGGGCCCTTGGTGGTACCATGACTACGCTAGATGATGAATTAATTGATTATGGTCCCGATGAATCTCCCGTCAATGGTCGTGGTCTATTGGCTACTATTGTTAACCATGAAGATTATATAGAGAAATTAATGAATTATCGTAATACACATAATTCAAGTAAAAATCGTAGATAGTATATAAAGGATAACAGTGGCAGCTATGATCACTACCACAATGCCACCTAAATTAGCAGAACAATTCAAATAAAATTAGTTTTTAAGGCTTTAACAATAATTGACGAATTTTAAATGATATAATTTGTGAAGAAAAGAAAATTGTATAATTGTATGTGTTTACAAATAAGAAAACATTTAAACAAAAATTTAAACTACAGGTGTGTATCTTATCATTATTATTTATAATTGGTAGTACTAGCATCATGTGTAGAGTAGCTAGCAGTTTATGTAGTTAAACAGTTTTAACAATTGTTTTAAAAATTAAAAATTTTTTTAATATCTTTTATTTGTTTATTTACTGTTTCACAGAAAATTTATAACAAGAAAATTTTAACAATCAAGAATCTTTCATCGAAAAGCATTAAAGAAAGAACTGATAATGGAGCATTTTTTAGAAATTATAAAGAATTATTTATTTTTAATACTCGAGGCAGTTTTTAAATTGTTTTTCAAGAATCAAGTTTAAACAGTCATGTAAGTTTTTTTTTTTGTTTTTTCCATATTTTTATTTGCATTTCTTTTGCCTTTTGAAATTAAAAACCAGTTTTAAACTATACTCAAGAGGTCGTGAACTCTTGTTTGAATTGAAAAATTAGGTATTCCATACATACAGTTGGTGTATTATTAAGTTGGTAAACAATGTGCGCATATGTTTATAGCAAGATATGTTTAAAAAATAATTTGAAAAAACATTGTTAACAGAAAATGAGAGATAAAAATCGATCTACATTATGTATACAATTACACAAGGCAACAATATTTTTTAAACACAAAGAAAAAAAAAATCAACCAACCAAATACTAAAAATGTTTTCTTTCAAAAAGTCTTTCAAAAATTCAACACAATTGATTTTTGTTTAATACAGTGGTGATTACTAATAGTGATGCCAAACGGGAAATCCCGAATCCCGAAATCCCGGGATTTTTCGGGATTGACAAATCCCGAATCCCGGGATTTATTTTTTTCAATCCCGGGATTTTTCGGGATTTTCTGGGATTAACAAATCCCGAAAAATCCCGGGATTTCGGGATTTTTTTTTTCAAATTTTGTTATCAAAATATACTATTTTTTCAGTATTTGTTTTACAAAATTGATATCGTTTGAAAGGTCTTTGAGATACATTTTAATTGAGGCATGTTGGGTTTAAATTCTCTTACTCTTTGGGAGGAAAATCACATTTTTAGGGCGGATTACTCAATATAAAGTTTTTTGGAAACAGTTAAATTTTGCCGAGAGTTATGCTATAATGGAGCATTTAGTATTCCAGCTGTAAAGTTTCTATTCAATAGTTTTGGTTCTTAATTGAGCGTAATAAATTAGGAAATTGCATTTTTCTCGTCCTGCTCCTTTTGTGGGCGTGGTTATAAAAATAATGATAAAAACCTTTTTCTTAAGCGTAGTAAATGCATTTGTAAAAATTTATCGGAAGGCGGAAGGAAACTTTTAAAATACGAGTCGCCAAAAGGGCAATGTATACAAATGTTTTATAAATCTACCAAATACCGAACATCTTTTCAAATACCAATCGTATCTCGCAAAATATATCTCACCGATTCAATTTTTGTTAGAAACATCCAAAAAATTTAACAGGGGTGTGTTTTGCGTTGGTTTTGGCAAAGAACACTGGGAGATGCCTTACCTTTGCGAAAAATACTAACAAATTTTTTAATACAATTTTATATTTATTTAAATAAATATTTTATATCCGCGCCCACCAGAGAGGCCAACCGAAAAAAATCATTTTCAAATACCCTTTTAATAAATGTTTAAAAATTTACGTTTTTTAAAGGTTGATTTAAGCCAAAAGAGGAAGACTTTATCCTTATTGTCTGATTTTGACCTTTAATGAACTTAGGACTATAAGAAATATTCGTGCCAAGCTGCACGGGTCTAGCTCTTTTGGTTTGGACTACATCATGTATTCCACACTCAAAAAATTTCATGCATAAAAATACGAAGTATTATTTCGTAAAATTTTTTTCGTACATATTACGAAATTTTTGTACATATTACGAAATTTTTGTAATTTTACGAAAACTTGGAATTTCGTAAAAACACAAATTTCGTTTATTTTACGAAGTACATTTCGTAGCCAAAAAAATACGAAATACTTCGTATTTTAATGAAATATTTCGTAATTTAACAAAATATTTTTCGGAAAAAAAAATCACAAAATCAAGGAGTTTGATTTATTTATCTGAATTACTAGATTTAACAGATTTAACAATTAAAAAAATGGAATAACAAAAATTTGTTCCTTCTCTTTTTAATTTTTGTTTACGGTTTCTAATTTTAAATTATTTTCAGCATATCACAAAGTCAAATCACCCAAGATATATTTTTCAATGCAGTCTGTTAGGTGTTGCGATATTAGTGAAAAGTTATACGGGCATGTCCGTTTAGAAATGGAATTGAATGTTTGCTCGGGAAACTATTTTTTTCGTAAAGAAACCACTTTAAATTACAGTGAATATTTGGAAGTGTTTTGATTCCGAAAAAATATTTTGTTTTACGTTTTTAAAAAATATTCGATCCCACTTTCGGACGGAATGTACTCAATGACATGTCCCATAAGATGATACAATTTAACCAAAAAAATGTCATTTTTTATTTAATATTTTTTGAATATGTAATATGTACCAAAATATTTCGTAATTATACAAAATATTTCGTAATTATACAAAATATTTCGTAAAAATAAAATAATTCGTATTTACAAAAAAAAAAACTTCGTAATATGTACAAAATATTTACAAAAAACTTCGTAATATGTACAAAAATATTTTGAATTTTTACGAAATATTTCGTAATTATACAAAATATTTCGTAGTTATACAAAATATTTCGTAACCTTACGAAATATTTTCGTAAAAATAAACATAATTCGTATTTACAAAAAAAAAACTTCGTAATATGTACGAAAATATTTAGTATTTTTACGAAATATTTCGTAGTTATACTAAATATTTCGTAAATTTACGAAATATTTTCGTATTTATTTCGTAAATATCACTAAAAAAACTTCGTAATATTTACGAAATACCATAGGTAAATATTACGAAATATTTCGTTCCGGCAAAACCACGAAATATTTCGTACAATGTACGAAGTATTTCGTTCATTTTACCTATGAAATTTTTTGAGTGCACAGGCGGACGGAAGGACAAACGCACATAGCTAAAATCTATTAAATACGGTCATAGATCAATAGCTTATATACATTATGGGGTCAATGACCAATATTTTGCTGCGTGGCGTTAAAAAAACTCGGAGCAGTGCCAGTTAAGTTATTCCTAAATTATCATGTTTTCTATGCTTAATATGCAAAACGATAATAATTCAATACTTATGAATAATTTAAATAATTAATTATAATTTTTTTCGAAAGATAACGTTAATAAGTTTCATTTTAATAAATCCCGAAATCCCTAAAAATCCCGAAATCCCGAAAATCCCGGGATCCCGAAAAATCCCGAAATCCCGAAAAATCCCGGGATTACGATTTCAAAATCCCGAATCCCGGGATTTGAAAATGTCAGTCCCGTTTGGCATCCCTAATTACTAATTTTGGCTGAATAGCACGTTATGTGGAAAACCCTATACAATAAAAATATCTCCGTGAAAAGAAACCTGAAGCGAAAATAAGGAGAGTCTCGGGCTCTGGGGCCATCTAGGGATTTTATACAAGCCCTAGTTTTTGGAAATTTATAAGTGATCACCAATTGTTTATACTTCGCAACCTAGTACATGTTGTTAGTAATTTGTATGCCAAAAAAATATATTTTTCCGCTATCACAAATTTTAGTTCTTTTCAAAAATATTTCATACATAAAATTTGTGGTGATTACCATTTTTTTATATTAAACAAATTGAATACTAATATTTTTTGAAACTTATGGTGGTGATAACCAAAATTTATTATTTATAATAAAATTTTTTTTTGATTTGAACATTTTTAGCGGTGGTCACAAATTTTGCGATATTTTTGTTAGTTTCTATCAGCGATTACCAAATATTATTATTTTATACAAAATGGATTAAAAAAATATGTGGGTGATCATCAATCTGATTGTTTTTCGCTCTAACACCTAAAGTTAAGAACTAAATTGCAACTGAAGTTTAATTAAAAAAATGCATACCACAGTGGAGCCTTTTACATTTATCACATATTTTTGGAAATTTTTCATGCATAAAATATTATTAGTGGTGATCTCAATTTGTTGTTATTTTTGCTCTAGCTGCTGGAAATTAAATTTTTTTTAAGAAAAATTGCATAAAAATGTTTTTTTGAAAAATTTGGCGGTGATGACCAAATTATTACAATTTTAGCCAAATTCAAAAAATTTTATGCAAAAATTGCATTTTGAAAATTTTTCCCGGTAATTGCAAATTTGACGTTATTTTCGCATTGACACATAGTAAGAGCAAATTACACTTATTTTTTTTTTTAATTATCATCAATTTTTGTCATTTTCGCTCTGGCACCTCTAGTAAAAAAATTTTTAAGAAAAATTAAATTTTGTAAATTTTTAGCGTTGGTAACAAATGTTATTTTCTTTTTGGCTTATCAGATAGCAACAAATTTTATTCAGGAAAACATTTTTATACGAAATAGATTTTTGAGTAATTATAGTGGTGATAACTAATCTTAATTATATTCACTCTAAAACATTGGAAATAGTATAAATTTCAATTAAGGGTTGAAATCAATTGAGAGATGTCAAATTTATAGCAGTGATCACACAATTTTGTTATTTTCGGTCTAGCAGTTAGGGAACCAATTGTAATTAAAGTTTGTTAAGAAAATTTAATAACAATTGAATTTTGGAAATTTAAAGTGGTTATTAACCTTTTTTTTATTATAATCCAAATTTAAAAAATTTCAGACAAAAATGGAAATTTTTAGCGCTTATTACAAATTTTCGTTATTTACCTTGGCTAGTATAAGCAAATTCCATTTTTTTTGGAAGAAAAAAATTATACAAAAATGATCACAATTTTTTGCCTATTTCGTACCAAAATGGACTTTTAGAACGTTTTTTTTAGAGGTGATCACTAATTTTTATTTTTTTCGATTTGGTTCTTTAAGAAGAGTGTATATTGAAATTAACTTTCTTTGGATGAAAAATTATATGTAATGGATTTTTTGTAATTTATTTCGGCGATCAACAATTTTAATTATTTCTCTCTAATACCTTTTAACGAACCATTGCAAGAATAATGAAAATTTTTAATGGTGATGAAAAATTTTATTTATTTTTAGAAATATTTTGAGTGCATATAATATTTTAAAGGTCGAACAAGACAAATTTTATTATTTTTTAATAAAAATTAATCTGAATTATTTTTAGAAACACTTCATAAAATTGGTGGTGATCAAATATTTTTTTTTTTATTTTCGCTCAAGCAAGTTTATTTAAAGTGTATCTCATTAAAGTTTCTTTAAAAAAAGCGTACAAAAAGGGATCATTGTAAATTTTTATCAGCGATTACCGAATATTATCATTCTTCGATAAATTGCAATTAACTTTATTTAAAACAATTTTATATACAATGAATTAAAAAAAATCATTAAGGATGAGATTTTCATGCAATAAAAAACCTAAAAATATGCACTAAAAAATAAAATGTGTGCAATAAAAATCTTGTTTTCATAGAAAATACTTCTTAAAAAGCAAAAAATAACGACGTGTTAAATAGAAACATTTAAAACTTCCCCAGCAAAACTTTTCGGAGTCATTCAAAAATAACTAGTTCTAGAAGTACTTCAAAGCTTGTCACGATAGGTTCTCAAAGAGCATCCTGGAACTAGTGATGTCACAACTACTTCTAGAAGTGATCCAAAAGGGTAATATTTTGATTCCAAAGAGCTTTTTTGGAGTAGTTTGGGAACTAGTGATTTGGAACTAGTCGTACATGACTTCTGCACCACTTCCATGAAACAAATACTGGTTCTCAAATAACATCTTGGAAGCTGTTTCAAAAACATATAATTTTTTTCAAAAAAGAAAAAAATATATATTTGATTACGCATTTCTCTGTTGCATCTTCTATTTGGAAAAAGTCAAACTTTTTGAAATATGTACAGAGGGGCTAAATATATTATTAAGTATTGGGTAATTTGTTTGGTATTATTAAGTATTGGGGCATTAGTGCAAATAGGTTTTTATAGATCCATTCAATTACCTTACTACAATCTGCAATATGCTACTTTATTTTCTACAGCTGGATTTTTTTATTACAAAAAGTAAACAAAACATTCCAATAATAATACCAAATTCGCATTCATTTTTTTAAACATGTTTAAGCACTTAAACATGTTTATGTACCTTAAAAAGTTTAAATTTAAACATGTTTAAGTGGTTAAACATGTTTAAAAAAAATGAATGCGAATTTGGTATAATCCAACTAAGCATATAATCGTATATTTTTTGGTCCCTACAATATTTTTTTCTTCAAAAATCGCTTATTTTCCTTCTAGATAATTTCCAATTGCATTAATGAAATAATAAAAATAATACGGAAACAAAAAATACTACTAATTTTGTTCAGTAAAGTGCTGATATTACGTTATATTTTCAACAAAAAATAATTCAAAAATGTTTTTTTTTTTGCAAAAAAAAAAAAATGTACCAAATGTTCCTAGACTGCTTCGCTAGAACTAGTTCTGATGGTGACAATTTCAAACAAAAATCATGGGTTAAAGAATAGGATAACGAATTGGTTCTAGAATGACTTAAAGAACCGTTCCATACATGGGTTTCTAGACTACTTCTCTAGAACTAGTTCTGATGGTGACAATTTCAAACAAAAATCATCACTCTGGGAACGAGATAGAGAACTAGTGACTAAGAACTAGTCGTACATGACTTCTACACCACTTCTATAAAACAAATACTATAAAACTAAAAAAAAAATTGTGTCAGGGACTTAGTAAATTTTATAATTTGTTTTCGGGACTTATAAGGAGTTCACACTTACGACCTTATACCCTGTTCTCACGTACAGCTAAAACCCGTTTTAAACAACAATATTTTTAGGATTTTCTTTGTTTGCCATCTTTAGTTTTGAAAAATATGTATTGTTCATTATTAATATGATACTAGTATACCTAACCTGACCAACCATCCCGCTTTTGGCGGGATTATCCCGCTTTTTGATGTCTCATCCCGCCTTGAATTCCGATCCCGCTTTTTTAACAAAAGTCCCGCTTTATCCCGCTTTTTGATTTTTGGCAGAGCAAAGTATGTACAATTTTTAGGTTATTTTAATAATATTTTGAGAAATAAATTTTTGAGCACATTAACTATTTCTTACCGTATAAAGAAAATTTTAAGAAAAATTTTGTTTACTCAAAAAAACTGTTCACAAGAGAACCCTACTGGACTGATTTAAATCAAAAATAAATTAAAATTAAATTTTTACATAAAATTTTTTCATTGTGATACTTCGAATATTCCGAAAAAAGCTTTCAATAAAAAAATATTAAACTTAAATACTACTACATGTTTCCTAATTCTTAGAATTTTTTTGTATAAAAAAATCCTCAGATGCTGAAACATTTTTCATAAAAGAAAAATCTCAGATTCTAAAAAATTATCGGTTTCTAAAAAGTTCTTCCTTGAAAAAAAATCTGATACCTTTTTCTAAAAATAAATTCTTAAATTTTATAGCCCCGTGAAAAAAATTGATTTGATATGGTCTGATTTGTAAAAATCTAATGATGGCATTTGTATCTGATAAGATCTACCAGATACGAAATTTGTCTCCAATTTCGAACTCTGATCCGTAATTAAATCTGATCAGATCCTGAAATTGTGGAAAAACGTCGGATCAAAAAGACCTGATCAGATAAAATTATATTTTTTTAGATCCAAACAGATTAAATCAGATCCAACCGATTTTTTCAAGGGGCATTTTTCGATAGAAAATATTTGAGAAGGGGAAAAGAAAAGAAGGGAAATTTTTAAAGTTCCAATGTTTTCTAAGATAATTTCATATAGAAAAATTATTAGGTTCTAAGGCATTTTTCTAAAGAAAAATTTAAGACTCAACTTCAGAAGAAAAATTTACAGACTCAAAGACACACTTCCTTTATAAAATTTCTCAACAGAAATATTTTCAGATTCTGGGGGATTTTTCATACAAAAAAAACTTACATTCTGATATAATTTTCTATAGAAAAATTCCAAAACATTTTTCTTGTTGGAAAGAATCATAAATTTTTAAAAACTTTTCCTATAGAAAAATTCTCTGACTCTAAAGTATTATTTAAACAGGAAAAATCTCTTTTTCCATATAATAAATTCTAAGATTCTGAAATATATTTCTCGTAAAAAAACTATCAGATTCTGAAACGTTTTTCCTGTAGAAAAATTATCCGATTTAAGATTTTTTTTCCAGAAAAATTCATGTCAGACTCTAAAATACTTAGTTGCCAATGGATTTTTTCTATAGAAAATTTATAAGATTCTTAAACATTTTTCCTACAGAAGAATTCTTAAAGTTTTAGATAATTTTTCTTTTAAAATATTCTTAAATTCTGAGTCAAATAAGTATCTAAATATTTTCTAAAGACAGTCTCGAGTTCTGAAACATCTATAAAAAATATATGAGATTTACTTTCTCTTAAAAAATGATCAGATTCAGTCAACGACTCTAATTTAATTTTAGTTTTTCATATGCAATTTTTTTGATTCTTAAATATTTTATCCCAAGGTTGGTAAAAAAATTCCTTAGACTCTATGTTTGCTGACGTAATCAAAATAAAATTTTTCTAGTCAAAGTTCTTATGCATTTTGTTACATAAAAAAAATTTCAATCCCATAAAATTATTTTCAGAATTTTGTGCATTTTGGAGGGTATTCGTGGGTTCGTTCAAAGCAAATTTCACTTATTAAAAAAAATCCCGCTTTTTAGATCAAAATCCCGCTTTTTCAACCTTTCGATCCCGCTTTTCAGTCAAAAGCAGTTGGTCAGGTTAAGTATACCCTAAAATTTACATTTCTCGTTAGTTAGTGGTTATCTTGTTTCTTGATTATATTAATTTGTTTCCCTTTTTTGTGACAACTTTTTTAAACTTAATTTGTTGTTTTTTAGTTTGCTATTTTTAAATTTGAATTAATGAGTTTGTTGAGAAAAAAATTAATGATTTTTTAGTATTTAAACTGGTTACACATTTATGCTCGAACTGGTTTTATATAGTAAAACAGAAATAGTGAACACAACTTCTAGAAGGCATTCCTGAAGTACTTCCACATTCATGCCACAATAGCTTCTTGGAAGTAGGTTCTGTCGTGACCATTTCAAAGAATAATCATGGGTTACAGAATGGGATAAAGAACTGGTTCTAGAACTAGTTCTGGTGGTGACAATTTCAAACAAAAATCATGGGTTACAGAATGGGATAAAGAATTGGTTCTAGAATGACTTATGGAACCGTTCCATAGAAGGTGTGATTGTTCCTAGACTACTTCCCTAGAACTAGTTCTGAGGGTGACAATTTCAAACAAAAATCATGACTCTGAGAACGAGATAGAGAACTAGTCGAGCTAAAAAGAAGGACTCTAGCACTAGTTCTGGAAGTCCTCCAAGTTTTGCTGGGTTCAAATAAGCAAGATTTTTTAGAAATTAAGAATATCTATAAAAAAAAAATTAAAAAGAAAAAAAATAATTTTTATTATTTTCAAAACAAATTTTTAAAATTTAAAATAGTTTTTGAAACAAATAAATTTCAATTTGTGTTTTTGCCAATTTATGCCAAAATATGCAATTAAAAGTTGGAAATATGCACAAAATATGCATTTAAAACCAATATATGCAAAAATGTGAATTTTCACCAAAACGTGCAAAAATATGCAAAAACAAATCGATGCCATTTTAACGCAAATTTCTAGATTCGGAAAGATAATTGGTCGATATCGTTTTTAGACTATCGACAAAAAACATGCATTTGCATGGAAATCTCATCCCTAGTGATCACCAATCGGATTGTTTTTTGCTCTAACACCTAAAGTTAAAAAGTAAATTGCAATTGAAGTTTGATTAAAAAATGCATACCACAATAAAGCCTTTTTTCAGTTATCACATATTTTTGGAAATTTTTCATGCATAAAATATTTTGAGCGTTAATAACTACCCAGCCAGAAAAATACAATGGGGCCTACATTGGCAAAGCGTTGTAACCGGTACAACAAACGTTGGCAAAACATATGTTCTACAACGACTACCGTATTGGCCCAATATCTAAATGATAACGCCAGTTGTACGTGTGCCCACGGTTCTAGCCAATGTTGGCAAACTGTGGGCAAAACAAAAAATACTGTACTGGCATAATATCTAAATGATAACGCCAGTTGTACGTGTGCCCACGGTTCTATCCAAAGTTGGCAAACCGTATTAAAAACAAAAAATACTGTACTGGCACAATATCTAAATGATAACGCCAGTTGTACGTGTGCCCACGGTTCTAGCAAACGTTGGCAAACAGTGGTCATAACAAAAAATGCTATGCGTAAACATATTTTTAAAGGGTAACATTTTTCTTAAAATTTCTGATTATTTTGATTATCCAATGCCTTCAAGTGAAATTGGTTTGTAACGTGTTGAAAATTTAGATGAAATTTGTACTGAAATTAATATAAGCACGCTTGAATTTAAATGTATTCTTACATCTTTGGGTTATATAGTCGCAACAAAAAGTCGACTTTTCGACTTTTTTCAATTTCTAAAAAGTAGATTTTTCGACTTTTCGACTTATTTCAAATTTTAAAAAGTCGACTTTTCAGCTTTTTCGATTTTTAACTTTTTTCTACCTTTTGCAGTTAGTTTTGACTTGTTGTAATCGTTTAGGTGCTATTTTTTCGGTTGATTTTATTTATCAATGTTTGGTACCAAAGTAATGAAGGTTAAAAAAAGTCGAAGAAATCGAAAATGTGGAAAAGGTTGAAAAGATCGAAAAGATCGAAAGCGAAAGAGTCGACTTTCGATAGAACGCTATCACTGTGGTGTTTACAATAATCAAAAATATTGGTAAATATTACACTTAACACTTTATAACTCATGAATTTGGCATTGACATTTTTGCTTCACACACAAAATACATGGAAATACCAATAGCTTCAGTTGTTATTAAACTCGGCTCTCAATTGAAATTTTTTTTTCAGAACTATTCTCATCTGGCAAATGTAAAAAAAATCAAGTCGATAAAGTCAAAAAATTTGAAAGCAAAAAAGTCGAAGAAGTCGAAAAAAAGTTATGAGATGTTGTAGGGTTCTATAGTCGATTTCGACTTTTCGACTTTTTCATACAAAAAGTCGATTAATCGACTTTTCGACTATTGAACCCTACAACATCTCATAACGAAAAAATTGCAATGACTCTTTTACATGCGTAATTTTAATAATATTTATCAGTTCTATTATTCATTTCTTAAATGTTAAGATAATCATTAAAACATTATTTAATAATAAGTTTTTAAAAATAAATTTAATAAAAAAAATATTTTATTTTGTTCTTCATTTCAGCTTTTTTGGTTGTAAAAATGAAAAATTGTAAAAATGTAACTTTTTATTACAACAAACACATGAAAATTTATTCATTTTCCACTCAAAAGTTGCAATTTAAACAACCTATATCCAAGTGTAAAATTATCAGAGTAAAAAGTTACATTTTTCCAATTATTTAAGCGGTGCCATTCATTACTAGTCAAAGAAAAAGTACCAAAATTTGCTACTGTTATTTAAGTTTTTTTCTACCTCGGCAGCCCTTATTGAACATGTGTTTGAAATTTTTCTTAGAAGAAAATATGTATACAAATAATTTTGGTTATAATAATAGAAATTAAGAATTAAACAACAAGAAAAAACTGTCAAAATAAGTAAAAAGTGTAATTTATAAGTTAATTGGTTCATTCATTGAATAATTTAATTATTTTTGGAAACTTTGTATCACAATTTTTTTATGTACCCGTTCATACCAATGAGAGTAGAATCTTACATTTTTCATTTTTCCACTTTAACATTCTCTGAAATGAATACCCTTAATGAGAAAATTTCGACAAAGTGTAATATTTTGTGTAAAAACTGCGCTTTGCTAGTACATTTTTTTTATACTATTCGATATTTCTGCAAAGCGTAGTAATTTTTGTGTAGCCAATGTTTTTTTGTACTGTATATGTAGTGAGAAATTTCGACAAAGCGTAGTATTTTTTGTGTAGCCAATGTTTTGCCAGTACATTTTTTTTGTACTGCATATGTAATGAGAAATTTTGACAGAGCGTAGTATTTTTTGTGTAGCCAATGTTTTGCCAGTACATGTTTTTTTGTACTTTTCGATATTTCTGCCAATGTTCTACCAGTACATTTTTTTTTGTACCGTTGGCAATTTCTGGCTGGGTAATTGTGTTTTTTTCGCTTTGGCATATATACGAGAGTAAATTGCAATAAATTTTATTTAGGAAAACATTTTATACGAAACAGATTTTGGAAAAATTATGGCGGTGATGACTAATCTTAATTATTTTCGATTTTAAACCTTAAAAAAGGTATAAATTTCAATTAAGGTCAAGAGTTTTATTTTTTTGTTATAAATATTCAAAACATAAAATATTTTTTTGCAAAATTATTTTTAAAAGTGTGATCATCACTTTTTTGGTATTTTCGCTCTAGCAGTTTTATTATAATAATTAAATTTTGGAAATCTATTACGGTTATTAACCTTTTTGTATCATTTTCCAAATTTATAAATTTTTTATGCAAAAATGAAATTTTGAACATTTTTTTTGATATTTTTGATTTGGCAGAAAAGAATGAAAACTTTTAAAAAGAAATTCATACCAAAATTAATTTTTGGAAATATTTTTAGTGGTGATCAATAATTTTTGTTTTTTTCGCTTTCGCACGTCAAGAAGGGTAAATTGCAATTAACTTTATTTAGAAAACAATTATATGACATGGATTTTTTTTGAAATTTATATCGGTGATCAACTATTTAAATAAGTTTTCTTTAATACTTAATAAAGTTTAAAAACAAACAATTGCAACAAAAATTAAAGTTTTAAGCGGTGATCACAAATTTTAGTTATTTTTAGAAATATTTCATGCATTCAATTAGTGGTGATCAACAACTTTTTTCATATTTTTGCTTAAGCAAGTTTATTCAAAATTTAATTAAAG
This sequence comes from Pegoplata infirma, assembly GCA_963921195.1. Lineage (NCBI taxonomy): Eukaryota > Metazoa > Arthropoda > Insecta > Diptera > Anthomyiidae > Pegoplata > Pegoplata infirma. The sequence continues at coordinate 28,887,814 of OY992540.1, read as the reverse complement.
TTTATTAAAAATAAATGCACAAAAAAATATCAGTGATCACCAATATGAATCTTTTTCGCTTTAACACCTTTAGTTAAGAAGTAAATTGCAATTGTAAAACAAGTAAGAAAATTATAGTCGGTCAAGACCGACCATATAATACCCTATACCAAGGTTTCCCGGAAAATGGGTCCCATGGATCGATTAGATCTATATGTTGTAAAACCTTTAATAAGTGAAGAAAACACTCACAAATCAAATTTGAGTGAAATAGGCTTCTATTTGTTGACAATAAACCGCTTTAACTGAATTTCGGGCGAAATTTTCACAAGGGGCCTGAGTCCAAAACTGGTCTGATGATTATCAGGTTTGATAAGGTTATTTAAGTACGCGTTTAACATACACATACAAAATTTTAATTAAATATTTTCTATTTTCATGAAATTTGAGACATTTATGTGAAAATCGGGAAGGTGGTTTGTATGGGGGCTACAAGAAGAACTGGTCCGATTTCTTTGAAATTCGGAATGATGATATGTGAAGACAAAACATGTTTACCATCCAAATTTCAAAGCGATACCTTCTATAATACGGTTATTAGAGTCATTTGAGCCAAAACTAAAGAGGACCTTTGTATGGGGGCTAAGTCTAAATATGGACCGATTTTTTCCAATTTCAATAGGCTTCGTCCTTGGGCCAAGAGAGGCTTAAGTTTCAAATTTCAAGTCAATTGATTAAAAATTGCGACATGTATCGTGTTTACACCGTTTACATGGACAGACAGACAGACGGACGGACGGACAGACGGACGGACGGACGGACGGACGGACGGACATCGCTAAATCGACTCAAAAAGTGATTCTGAGTCGATCGGTATACTTAAAGGTGTGTCTAGCACCAATATTTCGGGTAGTTACAAACATCAGCACAAACTCATTATACCCTGTACCACAGTGTGGTGTAGGGTATAATGATCACTATTTTTTGTGAAAATCCAAATTGTTTTTTTTTTTTTTTTTCGCTTTGGCACCTCATGGAGGGTAAATTTTTTACGATATGGATTCTTTTTTTTAAATTTATATCGGCCATCAACAATTTTAATTATTTCTCTCTAATTCATTTTGATTAGTTTAAAATCATCCCAATAGCCAAATTGCTGGAATTCAAGTGTAAATCAAGCGTAATTCCAGTCATATTTTCAATTTTCAAGCCTTGAACTATACTTGAATTACACTGTAATTCAATAGCATATACCAGCGAAACGGATACTTGAATTCAAGTCAAACAAAACAGTGTAAAAACACTTGAATTCAAGCCCTAAAAAAAGCGTAATTCCAGTCGAACCAAACAAATTTTTTGAAAAATTACTTGAATATCGCTTGAATTATAGTTGGATTCAAGCCCTATTCCAGTTTAATTCAAGCCTAAATCAAGTGCAATTCAAGCACAATTCCAGTTTCAATTAAATCAAGCAGCATCATTGTTTATATAAAAAAAACAAGCTTTTGCATAAATAATTATTTTTATTAGCTAAAAATTAGAAAATGCGAATTTAATACATAAGTTAAAATGACAATAACAAAATTAAAATTTGCTAAATCTGTAGAATTGTGAGAACATTTGTTTTCCAGCATCTTCGTTCAAATTATTCCATTGAAGAAAGTTTAAATATGTACATAATTGTCTGCTGGTGATGTATTTTTCCGTGGATATCTAAAATGAAAAAGAAATTATAAGATATTTTTCTTTTTTTTTGCAAAATTTTAGTTTCCTTACCTTAACATAAAATTGGTCAGCAAAAATCCTTTGTATATGTGCATTTTATTATTATTTACGCGAAAAATCATTTTATTTAGTTATTATTTCGTTTTTAGCAATTGTTCAATTGTTTTTTTTTATTTTTTGTTATTTTTCAGATTTGACAAAAAACGAAAATAAAAATTTAAAACAAACTTATTTTGTTTGAACTGGATTATGGCTTGAAAAAAAGACTAAAATTAAAGTTTAATTCAAGTCAAATATCAAGCACTTGAATTTAAATTTTTTGGTGTTTATTGGGCAGAAGAATAATATAAATTTTTGCTGGTGATCACAAATTTTTAGAGTCCGACCGAATATTCGGTTTCGGTCTCGGTTTCGGCCGAATAATGGGGTTTCGGCCTCTATTCGGTATTCGGCAAAATTTTGGCCGAATATTAGCCGAAACCGAAACTTTTTGGTATTTTAAAAAATATGTAAAAATATCGCTGAATTTTTTGATTTCGTATTTCATTACACTTGCTTCAGTTCAATTGAAAAAAATGTTACAAGTTTATGCAATAAATGTAAAACTGTTTCAGTTCAAAAATTATTTTCTCCTAATCTGCAAATGAAATATACAATTTTTTTGTAAGTTTTTTAAAAAACATATTTTTTTTCAAAAATACAACAATTCCTATGGATTAAAAGCATTATTTGCTGTATATTAATCTTTAACAACTTTTTAATAATTTTATTCATGCCTGGCGGTAATTTTTTGTAAGTTTCGGTTTCGGTTCGGTTTCGGCCGAATATTACTTTTTCGGCCGAATATTCGGTTCGGTTTCGGTTCGGCCTCGAAAACTGGTTTCGGTCGGACTCTACAAATTTTAGTTATTTTTAGAAATATTCTGAGTATAATATTTTAAAGGTCGAATAAAACAAATTTTATTATTTTTTAATAAAATTTAATCTGAATTATTTTTAAAAGTAGTGCGTAAAATTTGTCGTGATCACCAGTTTTTTCGTATTTTCGTTCAAGCAAGTTTATTTAAAATGTACCTAATTAAAGTTTCTTGGAAAAAAAATGTGTAAAAAAAGGGGATCTTTGTAAATTTTTATCAGCGATTACCGAATGGATTTTAAAAATTATATGGCTGATCACAAACTTCAATTGAATTAAAAATTTTTGTTATTTTCGCTCTAGTTCACATTAATAAAAAAAAATTTTTTGATGAAAAAAATTTGACGTTGAAAATTTTTTTTATAAAAAAAAGTTTATGATGATAATACAAAATTTTAATAATGTAAAAAATTTATGAAAAATAAATTTTTGATGAACAAAAAACATTTTGATGAAACAAAAAATTTATGAAAAATAATTATGTTACGTTAAATTCACCAGCTGGTGAATTTTTTCTTTTTTTTTAGTTGTTAGCTCATATAGTCAAACTGAGGTGGGGTCCTTCTAAATAAAACAATTTTATTATTTAGTTTATTTTATATTACAAAATACCAGAAGAAAGTAAAATAAATATTCGAGTTACATTCCATACAAAAAATATACAATTGATATAATAGAAAGTGTATACAATAGAATTTTTTTAAGAAAATTAAAGAAAAAATTCTTAATATTTTGAATAAAGTAAAAGCAAAGAAGAAGATGATAAACAAATACTTTTATATATGACTTTAATAAAGTAGAAGTAAATACGAGAACAATACAATTAAACTTAAAAACAAATAAAAATTAAAAAAAAATATCTTAAATACTAAAAAATATTGAGTATCTGTTTAAATATACATACACATGAACAAATTGTAATTAATCTATAAAAAAAGTAACGAAAAAAAACTTCAAACAAATATCTTTATATTTTTTTTCTATACAAAATTCAATCTAATGTTTGGTTTTTCTTTTAAAACACCAAGAAATTGAATATTATAAGTGTGTGTTGTTGTTGTTGTTAAATATTATAATGTTGATTTAAATTAAAATAAGGAATTTTTATATTGTTGATTTTTTTTTCTCTATAAAGCGGTCATTTGCAAGTGTTTGTTTTTTTACGTTTTTTGTTTAAATTTTTTATTTGATTGGAAATTTAACCCAATGGATTGTTGGTATCAAAAGTCACCTTTGGTACAAAACCATTTTCACCTTCTACTGTATAAGCAACTGTCATTAATCTACCATCGGGTAACCAGACGGAATATTGACCAGAAACCTGAGAATAAAACGAAAGATTAAATGTTGAATTTTTTTGTTGCTGTTTTTTTTGAGCTTGAAACTTTACCTTTCCGGAAGCATCACCAGCTTCGTTTTTATTGAAAAATAATTCCTTTTCGGGATCTTTGACTTCATAGTTATATTCATACTGTTGAGAAAGAAAAAATTAAGAAAAAGGGTTAAAATAAATTATTAATGTACAGTAGGGTGGATGAAATTAATGTCCTAATTTTGTAAAACGCGATGTACCGCGTTGTAAAAAATTTCAATGCAATTTATTGTTGTAACAAAAGCAAATTTACACAAGAATTTTGACAACGCGGCGCGTTGCGTTTTATAAAATTAGACGTTAAGCTATTTTTTGAATTTCGAAAATGATCTGGTCGAGACAGTCGCATTTTAGGGTTGATATTACCACACAAAAATATTGGACCTGTAGGACAATGGCTTTGGATTAATTTTTTGACTTTAAAATCGAAAAGTTCCGAACATAGTAACATTTTACTTAAAATATTTTTTAATATCAGGACATTACTCAAAAAGTATTTTTATGGTAAAAATTTTTTTTTTGGCCTTCCCAGCAAAACTTAGATTACCAAATAAGGTATAAAATAAGGTATATGATCTCTTATTTTATACATTGCAGCATTGATGATTTTAACAGGCGATGAGACTCAAAGTAATGCATCCACATTATCACATAGAATACCAGTAAGGTATAAAATAAGTCATAAATTTATAACAAAGAATACCAGTAAGGTGTAAAATATATGATATTTTATAGGTTACGAGTAAGGTATATAATATAGCCTACCAGAACGTAATATATAAGGCGTTACGAGTAGTGAAAAAGTAATTTTGTATTAAATTTACTCACGTGATTGTAAGTGAGTGTAAGTAGATATAATATGCTAGTGAGTGTGTGTCGTTAGAAATTTCTTGTCATGAGCCCATCTCTAGTTTAAACTTATGCATATTTTATAAAATAATTATTTTTTATGTTATTGTAATGCATTATGCATTTAATTATAAATAATGCATTATTTCAAACTTTCAAATAATACATAATGTAACCAAATATAAATCATCCATGATATAATGTTTAGAAATAATAAATATGAAATACATTTTTCCAATAATCATGCATTACGTAGCAAATTATTAGTAATGCATTATTTTTTACTTTTAAATAATACGTTGTGGAACAAATGTTTGGTAAGACATCCTAAAATAATGCTAAAAATAAGGTATATACATTACCTGGTAATGTGTTATATAATCACTACCCATTACCAAAGTTTTGCTGGGTTAAAAAAACTTAAAAAAAAAAATTAAAAAAAAATTTTTTCTTCAAAAATATATTTTTTTTAAATTAAATTGCATTAAATGCAGTACCGTTTTAATCATTATGACACTCAGGGATCGAGCCCAGGGCCCGACTTCAAGGGGCCCCTAAAGACCAGATTCGAACATGTTTTTCTTTAGGAGAAATTTGATCAATTTTACATAAAAACTCTCGAATTCTGAGACAATTTTCGTTAAAAAAAAGTAACAGGTCCTGAAACATTTTTCGTTTAAAAAAAGTCCCAGATTTTGAGAGATTTTTCGTATAGAAAAATTTTCAGATTCTGAGAGTTTTTTTTGTATAGAAAAGTCTCAGATTCTGAGTCTAAGATTCTGGGACATTTTTCATGTAGAAAAAGTCTCAGATTCAGAGACATTTTTTATATAGAAAATGTCTCAGATTCTAAGACATTTTTTATATAGAAAAACATTTTTCGTTTAAAAAAAGTCCCAGATTTTGAGAGATTTTTCGTATAGAAAAATTTTCAGATTCTGAGAGATTTTTTTGTATAGAAAAGTCTCAGATTCTGAGTCTAAGAGTCTGGGACATTTTTCATGTAGAAAAAGTCTCAGATTCAGAGACATTTTTTATGTAGAAAATGTCTCAGATTCTAAGACATTTTTTATATAGAAAAGTCTCAGATTCTGAGAAATTTTTCGTATAGAAAAAGTCTCAGATTCTGGGACATCTTTTGTATAGAAAAGGTCTCAGATTCTGAAAAAAAAATTTTTCGATAGAAAATGTTTCAGATTCTGAGACATTTTTCGTATACAAAAAGTCTCAGATTCTGAGACATTTTTCGTATAGAAGAAGTTTCAGATTCTGGGACATTTTTTGTGTAGAAAAAGTCTCAGGTTCTGAAACATGTTTTAGGATAGAAAATGTCTCAGATTATGAGACATTTTTCGTATAGAAAAAGTCTCAGATTCGGAGACATTTTTCGTATGGAAAAAGTCTCAGTTTCTGAGATATTTTGCGTATCGAGAAAGTCTCAGTTTCTGAGACATTTTTCATATAGAAAAAGCCTTAGATTCTGAAACATTTTTCATTTAGAAAAAGTCTTAGATTCTGAAACATTTTTCATTTAGAACAATTGTAAGATTCTGAGACATTTTTCATTTAGAAAAGTCTCAGATTCTGAGACATTTTTTCGGATAGAAAAAGTCTCAGATTCTAATTGTAAGACATTTTTTATATAGAAAAATCTCAGATTCGGAGACATTTTTCGTATGGAAAAAGTCTCAGTTTCTGAGGCATTTTTCGTATATATAAAATCTCGTATTCTGAGACATTTTTTCCCATAAAAAATTAAAGCAATAGCTATAAAATCAGAATTTTTTTATACCCTCCACTTAGTGATAGAGGGTATATATAAGTTTGTCATTCCGTTTGTTACTCATCGAAATATCGGTCTGGGACCCCATAAAGTATATATATTCATGATGCCCGATCGATTTTAAGATATTCTAGCGATGTCCGTCTGTCTGTGGAAAATGTGATCTCGACCAAAATACTACACGGATATGACTGAAACTTAACATATTCATTGGAAGTTCTCCCGGGAAGTTTGGTATTGCATTTGAGCGATATCGGTTCAGCGGTTCAAAAGTTATGAATGAAAATGCAAGGACACCTCAAATATTTTAGTACATTCAACATAACCTAAAAATACAAAATGCTTAAATTCGGCTGCCTGTTGACATATGTGAACATTTTTGAACACCAAATGGTATTTAAACAAGTACAAACATATTTTTTTGACAAAAAAATAAAAAAAATCGCGGATTTTTTTTTTACCAATTTTTTTTTTTCGCGGAAATTTTTTTTAAATGTAATTTTCTTTTAAAAAAAGTTTTTTGCAATAATCTTTTTGAAATTGTGGTATCACTACATTCGGCAATGCCGAATTTAACTTTTTTACTTGTTTGTTTTTATATGACTTTTTAACATTCCAGCGAGGCCCCAAATTCTTGTATGCCTAAGGGTCTTGCCATACCATAAGACTGTCCTGATTAAAAGCTAAATAAAATAATACGATAATTAAAAATCTTCTCAATACTGAGCTGTAATTACGTTGTATTTTCAGCAAAATAAATATTATTTTGTGAAAAAAAGGTTCAAGAAACAAAAATAAAAAAATTTTTACCATAAGAACACCTTTTCAGTAAAGTCCAAATATTAACTAATACTTTAAGCAAAAATAAAAGCATAAATTATTTTTTTAACTTTGTTCGGAATTTTCCTATTTTCAAGTCAAAAAAGGAATCCAAGGCCATTGCCCTACATGGGTTAATATCGACTCCAAAATGCAACTTTCCCGACCCCAAAGCTATATTTGCTCCACCCTACTGTACACTAATTGATTTCGCTTAATGTCGGGGTCGTAACAGTTGCCCTTTAGGGCCAATATTTTTTTTTTTTTTTTTATTTTATTAAGAATTAACATATAATTACAAATCATATACTAATTTTACCTAACCGAGAACTGGTAACAATGACCTTCGTCTCGTTGTAGCGAAACAGACCAAGGCCTCTGGTGGGAATCGAACCCACGACCCCCAGACTCATAGGCTAGCACGCTACCAACTAGCCTACTGGGGCGCCTAGGGCCAATATTAACACAAACATGTTATCAACATAAATTCGGCCTTTGCCGAATATATTGCTACCCTGCACAATGTTAAAAACTTTATTTGAAACAAAAAAAATGGTAAATTTAGTAAAAATAAAAAATAATCCTGACCAAAAAATTGTTTTTGGAAAAATTTCCAAGAAAAAAAAATGTTCTTGTGAAAAATAAAACAAGTCAAACAGTTAAATTCGACTTGGTCGAATTCATGAATTCCACAATGCCCTTTTTAATCGATTTTCTAAGATAAAAAAATTTAACAATTTTAATAAGAAATATTTTATTTTGAATCAAAATTTTTTTTAGTCAGTCTTGTAAAAAAAAATACCAAATTTTTTTTTGAGTGTAATTTTTTTTTTAGAGTAAAAATATTTTTGAGTGACAAAAATACTTTTTAAAATATTTTTCCGACTTACTAAACTTTAGAAGTCTAGCTCTTTTAGTTTGGACTGCATCGTGATTTGCACAGACGGTCGGACATCGCTACAATATCTTAGAATCAATCAAATAGTTGGAAAGTATAAAAATACAATACACTCAAAATATTTTGTAGGCAAAAACAAATGAAAAACACACTTAAAACCAGTGAACAATTGAAAACCATCCCAGTAATTATTCATTTGTTTTAACAAACATTTATTTTTTACTGTTGACAAAATTTAATAAAATAACATTAAACATTTAAAAATTACTTTTTTTTACTCTTTTTTACCAACAAATTCGAAAAAAATAACCAACGAAAACATTAAAAATTAATGATAGTTCTGTTATTTTTACCAACAAATATCAAAAAAATAACCTACGAAAACAATAAAAATTAATGATTTCGTAGGTAATTTTTTACAATTTTTTATTGAAATATTTTTTTTAAAATTTTTAATAAAATTTTTGGGGAATCGATCCCGCAATCAACTACATTCTGGCCAGACACTCTACCCATCGTGCCAAAGTCACTTAATACAAACATGTTTTTATATTTCTATAAATAATTATTTGATTTTTTTTTCTACAAAAAAATAACTGACTTGTGTAGGTAAAAACTAATGATATTTCATTAAAAAATACCAACAATTTAAAAAAAATTACTTACACAAATCATTAAAAAAAAAAAAAGAATAATCAGTAGTTTTTACTTACAGAACAAAAAAAAATGACTTTAAAAATTAAATGTTAATGAAAGTCTTTATTTTTTAGTGTGTTATTTTTGAAACAAAGGACTGAAGTAGTCATTAATATAAACTGAACATCAAACAAATGTTTTTTCTTTTAAAAACGACTAAACGGAAAACTTTTTAAATAAACTACAAACAGTTAATGACATAATTTTTTGAGTGTAGGGACCAAAAACTTACGGAAATCGTTTGATTTTCATAATTTTTGAATTATTTAAATATAAGTTTTAAGACTGTTGTGTTGTTATTGTTTATCAGTTTTTTGATGCGAAATATTAAGCATTAAGCAAAAAGTTGAAAACCAACAATGAAAGTTAATTAATTAACTTTCATATAAAATTGAAATATTTCCCATTAGAATATCATTAAATAGATGATTATCATTGTGGTAAGCCATGCGTTAAAAATAAACATGAAGGGATTTTCCAAAAAAATATTTATTTAATTATCGTTTTTATAAAGCGACATTTTATTAAGATCTTTTAAAAATGTTTTATTTGGAATTTTTCGCACAAAGACCTTCTGGGTAGAATTCGATCACAAAGAAGTTATTCTGGGTAAAATTGTATAATTGGTGGCAGAGGAAAAACATTTAAAGATTAGAATTTTTTTTTCCTAAACAAAATTTTCAGTACTCATTTTTAAAGCAATAGACACTTTACTTAAACATCTTTATTTTTTTGTTATCAAAATCAGATGAGTTTTGATTTTTTTAAACATTACGATCAAAATGATTTTTAGAGTCTCCTTTTAAAATATAGTCTTGTTTTTTGCAGACCAAATTATGTAGACAATAAAAGAATTAAAACAAGTAAAAAAGTTAAATTCGGCATTGCCGAATCGTCTGTCCGTCCACTGACGGACAGACGGACAGACAGACGGACATCGCTAAAAGCCTTAGAATCGATCACTGATCAATAATAATTATCGTCATTTCAAATGCAAAACGCGCTAACTAACAAAAATTCAAAATCGGTATTTTGATTGATTCTGGTGTATTTTATTAACCTACACGTCCTTAGAAAAAATTAGGGCCCCATAATAAAAATTAGCCAAAATAGAGAAACAAAATCTAAGATTTACCGGTTTTTTTTATCGGCTTTCGTGAAGGTTAAAAGGGGGAAATGGGAGGTTGAAAAACGGGATTTTTTTAGTTTTCTCGATTTTTTTCGTATTTTTTCCAAAGAGACTATATTAACATTTTATATGGATGGAAAGGGTTTTTAAGGCCTATCTTGGCAAAATTATTCTTTTTAAGTTGGTTTTTGTCAAAAATGTGTAAATGTTGAGCTACTTTATATGGAGAATTATATACGTATGAACCCCAAATTCATATGTAATAAGCTCTATTAAGTTTAAGCCGACACGTGGTTTTGCTTTTGGCGAACTTCCTGTTAGTTCGATTTTTATTCAGAATTTCCGAAAGGCCATCATTTTTCATAAGGTGGCAACTATTTTGTAAACCACTGGGATAGCCGATAAAAAATAGCAGGTTAATCTTAGTTTTCGGTACTTATTAACATATCGCTCATTTACTTGTATAGTGTCATAACTCAAAATATGTCATTTTTGGGTAAACGATACAGAATTATTTTCCTTCTTTATATTGTGGCAAAAATTCGTATTAATATCTTTTAAACTCACCGTTTGAGAAGAGAACACGCCATTATAACATTTTCTATGTACGGGCCTTTTGCAATGTAAACCAACTTTCAATTGTAAACTTTAAACAGGTTTTCTGTACAATCAAATATTTTGAGTTATGACACTATACAAGTAAATGATCGATATATATCGGAGTGTAAACTATGGGATACCTTCCTTGTAAGTTAACGGTATAAAAAAAATGTTTAGCCAGATTTGACCCATTTTTTAAAGGTGATAGAAGAGAGATGAAAGATAGAAGGGCTTCAGTATGGCAACACTGTAATTGCGCGTGTTGATAATTTTGAGTACAGTTGTTGCATGGCCATCTGTTATTGATCTGGCGAACTATTTTTGAAGCTGTGTTTATAGCCATTATTTTATTATTTTACTTCGATGACGTTTTTAGCGCTATTTAACAATGAAGGAGGGTGCTGCGATAGATATTAGTTATAAATAGAAACTAATAAATATCTGAAAAAATGTTGTTCTGCCTGAGCTGAGAATCGAATCCAGGCATGCTGGCTAGTAGTCGGACGCGCTAACCACTAAGCCACAGCACACCGGTAATTTCTCAAATATTTGATACTCATACGCCATGTTGAGACAATAAAATACAAGAGAATTACAGATTTTTTATGAAATTTAATATTTAAATGCGATTTTCTCGAAAAATACAAAAAATGCCCTCCTGAATTATTTTGAGTGGATAAATAACAACTAAACTTTAGAAAAAAATAGGACACATACTATTTAGAACTCGTATGTGCCATCCACTTTACACTTTTTTTTATTGTATGTATTTTCAAAAATAAAAATTAAAAATTAAATACACATTTTTTATTAATAACTCTGGACTTAATACGTGCACCAACGCCAAATTTCTATAGCTGGTAGCTAAGACACCAACAATTATCATATATTTTTTTTCGATTTTTAAAATTTGTCGCTTTTTGAGATATATTTTCGCGAATCACAAAGTTTGCAAAAAAAAAATTCCCCGAAATAATTTTTTTCAAAAAGCTATTACAAAGGTGGCTTTAAAATTAGCTATTAAAAAATATTTTTCAAGATATTAATGTTTACATTTCACTATTTAATTGATTATCTTGCCTTTTGAAACGTGAATAAAAGTCTTGTAAGTCCCTAGATATCACCGTCTGACAAAAATAAAATAAATTCGAACTGGATAATATACACTTGAAACTAGAGACTAAATGTAGTAAAACTGCATTTACAGTATTTCATTTCGTGGTCCTGTTTCCTTTTAAAAGCACTTCAAAGTTTAAGAGGATTTAATTTGATAAAATATTTTTTAATATTTATACTTGTCCTAGGATGCCACTAATGATATCAAATGAAAGAGGAGGATATCCCCTAATTTTCCAATTTTATTTTTTTTACATATCAGGAAAAAGGAGGTAAGTTACAACCTTTCAAAACTTTATTCTTTGCTATCATTCAAAATTTTTAACAAAATATTTTGAAAAAGGTTTAAAAGGACTTTATTCACATCCTTTTATGCTGATATGGCAAAATAAAAAAATGGAAAAATTCATTTGCCATATTTGCCTAGGACAAGTACAAATGTTTCAGAAATATTTTACAAAATGTATCCTTTAAAACATTGAAGTCCTTTTTAAAGGAAACAGGATCACGAAATGAAATACTATAAATGCAGTTTTACTCCATTTGATCTCTACTTTCAGACGTATATCATTTCATCTAATTCGGTGACATTGAAAGAAATCAAGGGTTAATGATGATAAATTTTAACTCAGTGGGACATTTGGTGTGGAATGCACACTGCAATGGAGGAGCAGCGATTGTGGCCATAGCGCGATCTTGAAGAAGATAACAATGCCACAAAATGTGGACTGTGCTACCTCTATGAGCCTTTTTGAGCGCCACTTTACCACTATAATACCATCCAGGGAGTCTTGGATGAGGGGAATTCTGGGTAGTGGAGCCTCCATATATTTTTGCACAGATGAATCCAGGTTTCACGAACAAGTGGTTTACCAGGCAGAGATGCTGGCAATAAAAGAAGTGGCTGACTGGTTGAGCTGCAACCAATCAACATCTATTCTGACAGTCAAGCCGCGGTCAAGACTCTGGAGTCAATGTTTCTGAAAACAAGATCTGCCCTTAACTGACGCACGTCTTTAAATGAAATCGCCAAACAGTTTGGCATACGACTCATATCGGTCCCAGGGCACAGAGACATTCCAGGAAATTGCAAAGCCAATGAGCTTGCAAGACTCGGAACTACCTTACAGTTTCCAACAGAATTGGAATATGTTGGTATGCCTCTAAAACCTTGCAAGCAAAATCGACGGCTTTGTTCCGCGACAGAGACTAATCAAAGATGGGCGAATAGATGGAAGTGTGAGACAACACAACAGATTTGGCCTTCTCTTAATCAGAAATCTGATATCGCTTCCATGTGGAGAGATTACGACGGTGGTTGCTATAATTACCGGACACCGGAAATGTGCCGTCGAGGAGTTGGAAACTATCGAACACATCATTTGCCATTGCCCAGCACTTTCTGGTCTCATAGACTTACTTTACTGGGATCAAGGAGCTGCACGATCATTCGGATTTGTCGGATGACAAAATTCAATATCTAAGGAGTTTCATTAAAAGCTCAAATTGGTTTAACGGCAGGGTCTAGTAGGGAAACCTATTACAGTCCCGTGGTATCACAACGGACCTCAGAGTCCACTTACAACCTAACCTTTTCCTAATTATGACATTTTTTCATAAGTTACCAAAGTTTTTTATAATAGAAAAATTTCAAATTTATGTAAATTTGACTGAAAAGTTTTTTTGTTACAATGGAGCTGATAAGTTCTTAATTTTTTTTTTGTATTTAACGAACTTAAAAATCTTTATATATACAGTTTTTTGTTTGCACTGATTTTTAGAGTTTTTTTTTGTAAATTGATTTTTAGAGTTTTTTTTTATAAATTAACAATTATTTCTAGCTGAAAAATTTCAAGCGGAATTTTTTTTTGTAAATTTTATTTTGAGAGTAATAAGATTTCATTTTTAAAAAATAAAATTCACAAATATTTGTAATTCACAATTTATATGCGATCGTTACACAGTACACCTTAAATATTTCAGTAATTTTTCTTTAATTTTTAATTTGCTGTTAAAATCATTCAACACTTTAACCAATTTATCAATCAATCAAATCTCAATTGTTTAAAAACAACTCAATTTATATTGTATTTTTTCTTTTGGTAAATTTAAATTTGATTCGTATTTAATCAAACAGTTTTTTTTAGTTTTTTTTTTGTAAATATTACCGGTTCGGGTTGTTCAGGAGCTTGAGGTCGCGCATATGCCATAATAATGTACGCGCACAATATAACCGCCACAAACTTCCAAGATAAAGCCGACATTGTGTGTGTTTTTTTTTAATTACGTTACTTTTTCCGTTTACTGTATAATCCTACCGTTATTATTATAGAGTAAAGATCCCACACCGGTATTATTCGTCAAACGCTTTTAGTATTTAACTGAAAGCAATTGTTAGCTACAGAAGTCTTTTATATGAATTCTGAGTCGTCTCTTGTTTTTTAAAATCACAAAATCGCATCATCGCGCATTGTAACGTATACCTTGCCATAGGTCAAAGGTATTTTAAATGCAAGACAATCTCAAAATAATGATGATACCTATGGAATACAACTGCACTAAGGTGGCATGGAGGCAAGCAGAGGCAGTCAGTCGTCAGACAGATGATAAGCTAAAGCAAGAGCTCTACTCCATGCAAAAAAAAAAAAAAACACAAGCAGCAAGCATCAGAGACAGTTAGCGCTGCAGCAAATCATCACACCACAGCCTAGCTCAGTTGAACGAAATGCAAGCTTTAAAAGTTTAACATTTTCAATATTATTTAGTTTTTTTCTTTATTTTATTATTGCATGTTTTGTTTTTAGACTCCAACTATATCTTTTAAAGATGAATTAAAACAAAAAACAACAGCAGCAACATCACAAAAATACAAAAAAATTGTAAAGAAGTTCGAAATAAAAAGTTAATTTTTTTTAAATTCAAATAGAATTAGGTGTTAAATAAAGATCAACTGAACATAGATTTGAAAATGTGTTTTTTCGTTGCCACAGTTTTCAGCTAAATTCTAAGGATTTTAATTTATTATAAAGAACTGGTTACAAAATTTTTGATTTCAAATATTTTTCAAAGTTTTGTAATATTTTGTAATATTCTTGTTATTTTTTCGCGTACATATCATGCTATTTAATCATTCAGAAAAATTCAAAACATAATAATTTTTCTGTATTCAATTTTATTGTATCTATTTGACCGATATAGTCAAATCGTGAGATTTTTTGATGATTTTCTAATCAATTCACATTTTTTGTTGTTCTTTTTTAAATACTCTACTCTATAGTGTAAGAAAAAGTGTTTTATGTTAGTAAAGACGTTTGCAAAGTCAGACCAAACTTTCTAGCAGAGACGGCGGACTCGCAGATGAGCGTGAAGATATTCGTAGGACCAACCCCAGACTCGGCCAACTTACTCTGGAAATCAGCAAATTGGTCAACGAGTATAAAAGTAAAAAGTGGATAGATTACCCAAAGAACTACAACCTTACCTCCGGAGGTAGTAAACAGTAGTCGTCAGTCAAAGCTTTCTCGCGTCCCATGAAGGTAGATGACAGGGTTGCAATAACCTTTGGCAATAACACGTTATTGGACTTTAAGCGGTTCGTGGCATGTTTGCGAAACAAAGTGTTGTCAGGAAAGTACAAAACCTTCCAGCCATTGACAAACCACCAGTTTTCTATTAAGAGCGTTAGTCCCCGACGGAATTTCGATGTTGATGCTTGAGCACTTGGACGTGCCGGAAGTCGAGTACATGACAAAAGTCCTCAACTTGTCGCGAACCACTCTAGTTATACCCGATGTCTGAAAAATGGGTAGAGTGGTCCCGGTTTTAAAACCCGGAAAAATTTCGAACCTAGAGAATCGTACATTCCGATCTACTTGCTATTACCAGTCGTAAAATCACTTAAGGTACTACTCCTCCGCAGCCTCACTCAGCACCTCCCAGTAGCAGCACATCAGCACGGATTCCAAAAAGCACCATAGTACAACCGCTTTAACTGTCATTACCAAAGTTAGCTATGTGAACGCACAGTGATGGTTGCGCTAGACCTGTGTTGACAGATCCAGTCACATCATCCTCTTCGGAGACATCGCCAACTCCTGTCCTGCGAACATCATCAAAAGGTGAATGGTAAACTTCATGTGTTGCCACCAGTCGTTTGTGGAGAAACAAGAAGTCAAACCCTGTAGAGTTAACAAGGAGTATCACAGAATGAAGTTCTCTTTCCGATTTTGTTTAACCCGACACCATCCCAAGGGGTGGAGTTGATATCCTATGCCGAAGACTGCTCCTTAATGGGGTCATAACATTGAATAGCTATGCGGCAAGTTAAATGCATATCTAAAAGATCTTTCGAATTACTTTACTGCAAGGAAAATGCAGGTTTTCCCCTGCCAAACCATCAGCGACACTCTACCACGTGTACAAAAGAGTGGCAAACAACGCATCACCGGTGTGGTCACTGAGTATGAGCGAAATGCAGTGGAAGTAGCTTCATAGTTGTCAAATAGCAGCTCTAAGAACCGTAACGGGCTAACTTCAGATCTACATGAGGAGACGAAGATACTTCCTGTTAAAGAACACAGTCACATGCTGGCCCCCGTAGGCTAGTTGGTAGCGTGCTAGCCTTTGAACGTGGGGGTCGTGGGTTCGATTCCCACAAGAACCCTTGGTTTTTTTCGTACAACGCACATTGGGTTCAAATGGTGCCAAAGTGGCGATTAATTGAAATTTATAAATGAAGTTTTTGTTATAAAATTTGGTATGGGGTAAAAGTAGATAAAATTCTGCAACACTAGTTATCAAAATCAATCAACTAAGTTGTTTACTTTTTTTTCGGTGAGCTGTCAAAGTTAACAAATTATTGCAGTTTTTGAAAAAAGTAAAAAAATTTAAATTTTTTACAATTCAAGCGATTATAAGTGGTATTAAGTCTTTTAAAAGAAAATCTTTTATAATGGAACCTTAAACACCAGGGATTAAGCTAAATTTTTAAATTTTTTTTGTTTATAAAAATTGTGTCTCAACGTTTTTAATAATTTTTTAAAAATGGTCCAAAATTGGGATATTTTCCATATTTAATGGGCCACACATATTAAGTTAGTAATAGTTGGATTTAGTTTTGTGGATTTTAAAAAAGTATAGGATATCAGCTCTTATTTAAAAGAAAAAAAAAGTACGGACAATTCCCGGCCCTTTTTTTTTATTCCCATTTTTGTGTAAAAAGTCTGGGTATCATTTATTAAACAAATCCATTATATGTGTGTTTATACTAGTGCCCCCCATTTCCCGGTTCTCGGTATTCCCGGGAATACCGGTATTCCCGATTCTGGTACCGGTTTCCCGGTTCTAGATATATTCCCGGGAATACCGGTATTCCCGGTTCTGATACTGGTACCGGTTCTCAAGAAACAAAAAAATACTATACCATAGAATATTTAAATTACACCATTTAATCAGTATTTCAAAAACATTTAGTTGTGTTTGTAAAATTATTTAAAAATCATGAAACTATTTTTTCTTAAATTCATAAAAAATAAATGAAATGGTGTTTTTCACATGTTTTGTATTTTTTTTTTTTTGTAAAAGCGAAGAAAAAATGTTAGTTGAACAAAATTTTACAAAATATACATACCGGTAGTCCCGGGAATACCGGTAATACCGTCAGAACCGGAACCGGGAATACCGGTATTCCCGGGAATACCGGGAATAATATAAGAACCGGGAAACCGGTACCATTTCCCGGAAATACCGAGAACCGGGAATACCGGTATTCCCGGTTCTACGGTACTGACCGTAGGCACTAGTTTATACCCTTCAACTACAGTATGGGCTTACACTCCCTTTGTCATTCCGTATGTAACGCATCGAAATATGGGTCTAGGACCCAATAAAGTGTATATTATTGATCACTGATCGATTCTAAGACATTCTGTGACTAACCGTGTGTCCGTCCGTCCGTCTGTTGTTGAGCACACCATAAAGTACATAGAACAAGAGATAGAATCCTGAAGTTTGTCACAAATATGTTTAATGATCATAGGCTGGTTAAGTTCTTGAACGAGCTAAATCGGACCAGGGGGGAAAAAGTTCCCCCTTGAAGAACTAAAACTACCCCAGAAAAATATTTTTTTTACAAGTTTTATTTATATATTTGTTCAATAATTGAAACATTTTAATGCCATATGAAGTTCATCGACCTGAATTTGAACCAAGGGGGATCAGAAATGCCAATTTTTTCGGTCCGCCCCTTTTTGGGGGCGTGTATAGAAAAAATAATTTAAATATGGATAAATTTGTATTAATTAGGTGCAAAAACTGACATCTATTTTTTTGGCAACGTTTATCGCGAGGGGAAGGTGTCCCCCATAGTCTCCCGGTAAACCCTCCCACCCTACGCGAAAAAACGTCCCCTCCATTTGTTTTTTGTAGCTTTATTACATGTTCAAGGGTTTCGTGATTTTTTCCAAAAACATAAAAAACGACTAAAAGATTAAAAAAAAATATTTTTATTAATTTTTTTTTCTAAAATGCTGTGTTTTTATGTATTTATGATAATTCCTTAATAAAAAACTATAATATTCCCATAAATCACTTTTTTCAGATAAATTTGTACATTTATGAGATTTTGTGAAAAACAAAAATTGGATTTAAAAAAAAAAATTATAATAATATAAATAAATATTATGCGTTCTTTCTTTAATTACTTTGACAGCACATTATGTGCACTTTACTTTACATTTTTTTTTATTAATTTATCGCTTTTCATTCCAAAGTTACAGCAAAAATTGTGAACTATAACCCTTTTTTCCGAAAAACAAAAAAACGCCTAACAGGTTAAAAAAAAAAAATTTCCAATTTTTTTTCCAAAATGTGTATTTTTACGGGTTTATATTATGTCATCAATAAAAAAATATAATATTCTAAAACTACTGCTTATCTGAATTAATCGCCATTTTGGGTACCATCGAACCCAATGTGCAACGAGACGACGGTCATTGTTACCAGTTCTCTGTTAGGTTGAAATTATTAAAAATGAGTTGTAAATTAATAGAAAGAATAAATAAAAATAATTGGTCATAATAATTGGTCAGTCACATGCTGGCAAACCTGTTCCTTCTGGCATGTCATCGGATAGATCATCCGAACCATCAACTTACGGAAATTGTTCCTCCTCGTGACATGAAAATATCTTCGGTGTTATGAGATAGATACCCAGCAATCCGACATCCAACAGCTGGATTCCATCTCATACCGGGGAACTCTAAATGACATTTTCAGGGACACAGTAGAATCAACGAGAGCAAACTACCGGGTAGATGTCCTACTTGGAGGCCGTTCCCACTCATCGCAGAAGTAGAGAGAAGTACGCCACGAAGTGCGAGAGTGGTACTGGCGCAATTAAGATACGGGTATTGAAGTCGGCATAATTCTTACTGGTCGTAAATTAAGCCGACAATATACCATACGTGATCTATATCTATTTTGCTGAAATGTATTTATTCGGCCTTTATATATGTATATATATTCGATTAGAGTTTTATTCTAGTTCTAGGCCCAAAAATATTTCTATTTATGATATTGTCATAATAGAGTATTTTTAATTTATTGCTTTAAAAAAGTTACTATCTCATAGTATGTCTGTACTGATCAGTTTCATCCCCACTAAAGGAATCTTCAGCAGACTTTAGAGAATCATCGTTGGTCAATCAAACATCAAACCAGACATAATATTTGATATATTTCCCAAGTTATATGAGAAGTACTATTATGAAGGTCCGAAATCTGTTTTCCAACAAAAATAACTCTTTTTAAAGCAAAAATTGTATATATTAAATCACCGTCGGTAACTATTAATATATGTGTTGCTGTTATTTTACAATAACAACAGTGCCTAACCAAACAATAGTGTTGGTAGGATAAGTCGTACTAAACTTTGTGTTAAATGTTGTTTTTTTATTTTTAGTACCAAAAGGTACATAAAAATAAAATGTATTTATTCGGCCTTTATATATCGGCCATTCCAGGAAAGACCGGCCAAAAATGGGCATTTTTTGACCTTGGGTCGTCTGAATATCACAAAACTTTTTTTGTAGGAACTCTAAGGAGCCATTTAGAGAATTCAGTTTTTAGTTTATAGAAATTTAAAAAACCCTGGATTTTATTCGCGTTTTTAATTTTTTGAAATATCAACAAATTGGAAAAAGTGGGTAACTTTGTAAATTAATATCTCAGCCAATTCTTTATGCATTTTTATCATTTTAAATGAGTTTAATTGCCAATATCGTCTACTCTTACAATATTATAGTAGAAAAAAATGTTGAACTGCAGAATGCATTTTTTATGCAATTGCATTTTTAAAATGCATTTTTTAAGTCAAAGGGCCTCATCGATTTTTTTCATCTTTCATGTTAATCAAAATATAACATTTTTACTGAAGACCTGCATTTACAGTATTTTGGGTCTTGCAGTTAAAATATTTAAATTATTTTTTTTTTTTAAAATCACTTGAATTTTTTCCCTACAAAACTTGAAATTTGTTCACAATTTTTCGATTTTTTTTTCATTGTTTTTAAATTGGATTGTATAAGTCGAAAATTATACCAGCAAGGTAAACCAAATTCGAGTATGCTAAATTTAATAATTTGTTAGCCGCTTCGTGATATCCGCGACTTTTGCAATTTGTATGCTAATGTGCCATAAAAACGATATTTTTATACTTTTGGGATAATTTTTAAATTTAAATTTAAAAAACTCGAATAAATATATTTAAAATTAAAAGATGCTGTATTTTTTTTTTTTTTTGAGAGAGAGAAAAAATATTTTTTTTCGAAAGTTTTTTTTCTGTCACCTTCCGTATTTAAGACATTTTCAAACATAAATATCAAAATTAAAAAATACAATAAAAAATGTCGCTAAAAATCAAATTTCCGCAAATAAAAATTACAGTGCTATACTGTTATTATACATTTAAAAAATGTAAAAAGGTTCTGACCCAAAAACCAGATCCACTAATTTTTATATATTTTGACCTCCTGTATTCGCCATCAGAATTGAATTCTATCGTTGGGTTTTCCTGTAATTTACAAGGAAAGTCCGCAAAGTGTACCTACATAATTTGTAAATTTGACCAAGTTAAAAAAATTTTCGCGAATACGTAGTAATTTTGCTCCTAGATGTCGTAAATTTAAATAAAAAAACGTTCACATAAAAATATATTTTTCGCGAAAAAAAATATTTCTGCAAGTGAAAATTACAGTGTTTTATTACACCGTCCGACACACTTTTTTACACATGGACCAGACCGAAAAATTCTGACAGTAGAGCTGAAAATAAAATACACGTGTCTCCCAGTTTTTTAGATCAATTCGCGTTTTCGCGAAAAACGCCAATAAATATATTTGTGTTTTTCCAAAGTAGTGTGAAATAAGTTGAAAAATTTATTAAATCTACTTGTGAGCTAAATAATGTTTAAACAATTTTTACAATTTTTTACAACAGATTTTTTTTTTTTGAAAATGCACGAAGAGTGCTATCTTTAGTAGCCAACTGTTTTTTTTTTGTCCAAAATGGTTTTTGTTATTTTTCCCGTAAAAGGGTCCTAAATCCCCATCATTTAGGGGGGCAAGCATTTTCAAATTCGAAAAAAGCCGAATTCGGGACGCGCAAGTGTTCAGCTTGCTAAAAAAAGTTTAAAATTTACACACAGTGTTCATATAAAGCACTTTTTTTTCGTTCTATGGCGTACTAATACAATCAAACTAAAAAATAACGAAAAAAACGCAAAAAAAATAAAAATAATTTAAATATTTGTGTGAAAAAAATCTAAGCGTTTTCTTTAAAAAAATTTTTAAAATATAACAACTACGAGACCCAAAAAAGTATAAATACAGGTCTTTAGTAAAAATTACATATTTTATTAAGTACAAAACAGAAAATAAATCGAAGAGGCCCTTTGACCTAAAAAATGCATTTAGAAAATGCAATTGCATACAAAATGCATTTTTGAAATTAAAATATTTTTTGTAAAACAATATTGTAAAATAAGACAATATTGCCTTACAAACTCATTTTCAATAACAAAGATCCATTAAGAATTGCCCAAGATATGCATCTACAAAGTTGACCAATTTTTTAATTTTTTTGATTTTTCAAAATATGAAAATCGCGAATAAAATCGAATGTTTTCAGAATTTTTCTAAACCGCAAACTAAAATCTCTTAAGGCCTCCTTAGAGTTCTCGAAAAAAAAGTTTTATAAAAATCGGATGACCCGAGGTCAAATTTTGGCCGTTCTTTCATGGAATGGCCGATATGTATATATATTCGATTAGAAATTTAGATTTTTTTATTCGATGATATCCGATTAACCTTAAATATGGACCACATAAGTTTAAGCCTTAAACTTTAAGGACTATTGGGACAACGGCTTGCCTGGAGACTTGGGAAATCAAAGGTTATACAGTACACTATCTTGGAAAGCTGGAATGTTCTCGTAAAGAATATCATCTTGGCGACAGTTATTTTTGAGTATTTTTCTCAAAATAACGTCTAAAAGATACAGTATGCGCTGTGCACATAAAAGTGTATGCCGTAACTTAACAGTTTCACTTAAAATATAAGATGTAGTCTATCCCACAATCGACTCCACCTCATCTTAAATTTTTCTTCTATAGTTTTTCATGTTGTTGTTTTTAATTTTATTTATTTTTATAATGTGAATTTATTCATACTTTGTATTCATTCTATCGCTATTGTCATGTGTGAGCAAGGTTTTATATTGGGAAATTTTGCTGTTTTTATATATATTTTTTGGCGTTGTCTACAACTAAAACAAAATTGTGGGATAATTTTTTTTCAAATATTTTTTTATTTTTTTTTTGAAAATGTCGCTGAGGTGTGTAAGCTTTAATGTTAAAAATCTACTAAAGTAGTGTGTTGAAAAAAAAAACAAAAAAATTATACATTATTACAAGTTTGACTTAACTAGATGGATGAATACTGATTTCAATTTTTTCTATTCATAGTTTGTTCAGAAAAAATAAAATAATCAATCCCATGAATCAATAGAAACAGTGCAATTGTGCTGCATTTGTTGTTGACACATCTGATGACATATTTCCATACATCATTTTTGGAAAATATTTTATTTAAAATCCTTAAGATTCAAAAATCCATAACACGACAATTTTTTTTATAGTGTCACAAAAAAAAACTATTTTTTGTAGAAGAAAGCAGAGTTGGGGAGAAATAACAATTGCAACGACAGACTAGATTTAACAAATTGTTTTTGGATTTTTTGTTTTGGATCGAGTAATTTTTGACTTTTGCACATAATGATAAGCAGTTTAACTCTCTTTGGGATTAATTCCAGATCAGGCCACACACATTGCACTTCGGATTTTTATACAGAAGTCTAAACACGGAGTTGTCTAAATCCCTTGATGGATTCAATTCAATTTCGAAAATCTTGGAGAGTTGTCCGAATAGTGAAATGGGAGTTGCTGGTGATTTTAATATCCATAACTCATCCTAGATTCGCCATTCAAGCCATACAACTTTTGAGGGCCAATACGCTGAGCTTTTCGCCGTGTATAACTATCTGGAGCAACTTGTGAAAGAGCCAACACACAATGCGTATGTTGAAGGGCAGTCGCGGAACACTCGACCTTTTTCTCTCTTTCCACCCTGAAAAGTACGAGGTGAAAATACGTGCACCTCTCGGAAATTTGGATCACAGTAGTATTTCTGCATCTTTTTCATATTCTACTCTTCGTAGCGTTTCTAACTTGGCGCCGGAAAGCTCTATTTTCATTTATGAAATAGCTCGTTGGGTCGAGATCAACGATTTCTTTTGGCATTTCAACTGGAAACTTTGTTTTCTTGACGTCAACGTCGATGCCGCTTCAGAAATGATAGTAAATATTATTATACTAGCAATGAGACTTTTTATTCCAACAAAGCTATTTCGGCTAAATCAAACACACTAGTGTTGGTTTAATCAGACGTGCAAAAATGCAGTCAGACCCACAGAGGAAGCGTGTAGTAATTGGCGTTTGAATAAGAACGTCGTTACTGATCTGCATCGCAAAAAGGCAAGAACCGAGTGTGCCAAAGTGCTTAAAAAAGTTTCTATACTCTTAGGGGCAGTAAGACCTTTTGGTTGTTCGATAAAAGAGTAAAGGATAATGCTAGTTCTTCTATTCCTACTGCATTACAAGGACGATCAATCATTCACCGACCCGGTTGATAAGGCCAACCTCTTCGCTGAACTTTTTGCAAGAAATTCTTTCTTACCGGAAAGCGATCAAAGAGTATGATATACTAGGCCTTTGGTTTTCTTTCGGGCACGGGCAGTCAAAAAGGTTCTTGCGGATCTCAACGTAAACAAATCACCGGGGACGGATGGCATATCAGCTGAAACAGTGCTCAACTACGTTAACACGCTCATTGGCACAGCTTTTCAGCTCTTCGTACCGTGCCAATCCCTAAAAAGGGTGTGGCTAACAACCCTGAAATTTGCTGCCCAATCGCAATTCGATCTGCGCTCTCCAAAGTGATGGAGAGCATGGTTAACTACTATCTTATTAAGTATTTAGAGACCAATTCACTTGTATATGATCGACAGTATGGCTTCTATAGCAGTCGATCTACGGGAGATCTACTGGCGTTTCTATCGGAACGTTGGAGCCTGTCCCTCCACCACTTTGGTGAGAGTAAAGAGGTTGCTCTAAATATTTCCAAGGCATTTGATCGTGGATTGGACGGGGCACTCGTGACTAAGCTAGTTGCTTTTGGTTACCGTAATGACTTCTCTCGATTTAAAACGAGTTTTCTCAGAGACCGCACTAAACGTGTTGTTTCAGATGGGGTCTTATCAAACGAGTTTCAGCTAAATTCAGGGGTACAGCTAGGTTCTGTTATTGCTCCTGTCCTTTTTCTCATTCTTATTAATAACCTTCTTGGCCAGACCTTCAATCCTAACTACTCTTTTGCAGATGACGGCAACATTTGCCATATATTTTTATTCGATCACAGGCCAAGCTCTTTGGAGAAAGAGGGCATGCGGTAAAACATGAATGATACACTCAACAAATTATGACGGTAGATTCCACTACAAAAGACAGTTAAACCTACTACATTTGTTGTTGTTTAGGCGTCCACTACATTTTACTGTAAAATCAACCAAAAATTGTTTTTGTTTTTAACTATTGATTAACAACTAGAAAAAAATGTAAAAACTACTTCAAATTACAGTTGTTTTTACTGTAACTTTAATTGTCTGAATTTTTTTATTAACAAAAAAACGTCGTAAACGGTTAAAATTATTTAGAAAAAAATTACTGCTCATCCGTTTTTCTAAAATATTCTAGAAAATTATAAGTTTTTGTTTAGACTAAAAACAACTACATTAAACAACTGTTACTACAATGTAGTAATTTTTTGTATTTGTTTTTAAAACGACTACAAAAAACAGTTGTTTGCGATTGTTCATACAAAAACAACTGAAATTGTATTTGAAAACAACAACTACTACTTACTACACAAATGACTGCCATGTAGTAACTGCAATAATTGTCTAAGTGTACACTCAATCAAGACCTTTCTACAATCTTTAAGTGGGGTCGCGCGAATAAGGTCGATTTTAATGCACGCAAGACCCAATGTTGTATGTTAACCTACAGACGGGTTGTGGAATTAACATTGATGATATAGGTATTGAGGAATCGGATACTCTTGATGTTCTGGGCATGAGAATACAGTGTGATGTCTTTTGGAATAAACACGTATTTCTAGTGTCTTGGATTTCTGAAACGTTACAAGACATACTTCACTCCATCCCGCTATATCCGGCCAAAAATGGAATACAACTCATATATATAGGCAGGGGCTTAAGTGTCTATTCTGAAGCTTCTGGACCGTCTTCAGGTGTGGGAGGTGAAGCTTATCACAGTAGTGTATCCAACTCTCTTGATTCATTGGAGAATCATCGGAATGTGGGTTGTGTGATATTTTTCTATTACAATGGGAGGTGCTCATCTGAGATAAGTGAACTTATTCTTCGAGCCGAGTATTTATTTGTAATACTCGCTTATCTAGTAGAGCTCATTGTTGTAGTTGATTGTCCTGTGTTTCGTATTATAGGGAAAATTCGTTTTCTAGTCGAACAATTCGTGTGTGGAACAGTCTTCCCTGTTATAAATTAGAAAAATTTGAATCAAATATCCACAAACACTACTCCCTCTTTCCTCATTTCCATACCCTATTTTCCTGATCAATACAATGCACTGCATGAGTAGGGGGCACCCCTTAAGAATTGATAAAAAAAATTTAAGGTAAACTTAGTTTAGTTAAACCGAAAACTAACTTAGCGAGCCATAGCCATATTTTTAATCCTACTGATAAATAAAAAATCAGTTTACCCAAACTATGTTGAATCCTACATTCCAAAATCTGTTAAAGTTTGCATCCTATCGTCCAAATTGTAATTCTGTATTACTTTTTCATTCATTTCTTCCATTGTAAATCTATATTGATCATCATCATTTGGTATGTGCTGGCTGTTGTCGCTGTCGTTTATGTTGCAGTTGTTTTTACAAACAACTTCTGTAGTTTATTTAGTTTATATATCTTCTTTTGTGTTACTTTAGTTTTTTTTTTTGTCTTTGTTAACCATCCTCTTTAACATTTATGGATTATATAACCTTTTGCCATATGTTTTTTTTTTGCTGTTTGCTATTTTTACCAAGCGCTTAGAATCTAAAGGAGTTGCGCGGTTTTCATTGAAATATATTGCATTGATTCGTACTCGTGTTTAAATGTTATTATATTATATGAAAATTACCAAGAACAGTGTAACGATATTTATATTTAGCGGAATTGTTAACTGAATCGGATACTTGAGGTACGACTATTTTAACTACTTCAGTAGCGCTATTCACTAACTTTTTAACGACAAAAATCGGAAGTTAAATTGTCAAAAATAGTTAATTAACGACAATTGTCTTTGAAAGCGATTCTATTACATTTTTCTACCGAATTTTGTCGTTATTGAAAATCGTTAACTTATCAACAAAAATTTTTTTGAAGTTAAAGTTAACGAAATTTTTCGGTTCTCAATACAATTTTAAAATAAACAAATTTCAAATTAACTATTTTTGTCGTTAATTCTTGTCGTTAATTGAAAAATTTATAGAATCACATATTCGTTAAAACTACCGACAATTCTCGTTAGTTAACGATATCGATAATTTCGTTAAAAAAGTTACTGAATCGCACTACAGCATTAGTTTTCGAGACACAGCGTAAAGAAAGTTCGTAAAAGGGGTTATCAGTTACTTGGTTTTGGATTTGTCGCCATATTGTATCCGCCATTTTTAATTTAAAACATTTGAGCTCATATTCGTAATTACTAGGGATGAGATTTCTATGCAAATGCATGTTTTTTGTCGATAGTCTAAAAACGATATCGACCAATTATCTTTCCGAATCAAGAAATTTGCGTTAAAATGGCATCGATTTGTTTTTGCATATTTTTGCATATTTTGGCGAAAATGCATATTTTTGCATATTTTGGTTTTAAATGCATATTTTCTGCATATTTCCATCTTTTAAGTGCATATTTTTGCATATTTTGGCATAAATTAGCAAAAACACAAATTGAAATTTATTTGTTTCAAAAACTATTTTAAATTTTAAAAATATATTTTGAAAATAAGAAAAAAAATTTTTCTTTAAAATTTTTTTTATAGATTGTCTTAATTTCTTAAAAATCGTACTTATATAAAATTTTAAATGTTGCTATTTAAGCCCGGCGTTACTTTTTGCTTTTTAAGAAGTTTTTTTCTATGAAAAAAATATTTTTTTTGCACACATTTTATTTTTTAGTGCATATTTTAAGGTTTTTTAGTGCATATTTTGAATTTTTTAGCGCATATTTTAAGCTCATATTTTCGAGTTTTTAGTGCATGAAAATCTCATCCCTAGTAATTACCGACCCTAAATACATCGACAATGATTAACTTAAGTACAATTAGCTAAAAATTAAAAAAGAATATCCGCCATATTGGATCCGCCATTTTGAATTTCAAATCTTTAATTCCAAAATCAGATTTAACATCCAAAAACCATCAAAATGAAAGTTTTTGGCCAAAACAGGTCAAAACATAAAAAAAAATTTAAATTTGTCGCCATATTGGATCCGCCATTTTGAATTTTAAAAGTCTGAGTTCATACTCGTTTTTAACGACCCAAAATACATCAACAATGACTATCTTAAATACACTAAGCAAAGAATAAAAATTCATATCCACCATTATGAATTTTGAAATATTTTCTCCCGAATCGTGTTCAGCGATCCTTTAGCACCATTATGTTATTATAAAATAAATTTAATTAAATAAAATCAAATTCTAACAAAAAAAAATTTATAATTTGTTTTTTTTTTATTTTCAAATAAACAAAAAAATACATGTGATTGATGACACCTCTTCATCATAACATCGCTTCATCATATTGGTGACACGTTACATTGGACGAAACATGATGCAAAATTTCATCATATTGATGTAAGTTTTCATCAATATGAAGAAGCTTTTTTCTAAGCGTCAATTCTGCATCATAATTTACAGTAATTAAAGCTTCTGTTGGCCAATTAGTGTTATTTTCTAAAATTTATTTTATTCAAAAGCGTTAAAAATCCAAAATCTATAAACTTTTTAACGCTTTGTTAAAATAAATAATTTAATTTTATTTGCCATAACTAATTGATATATTGAAACACTGTGTGTTTATTTTGCATGATCATGCTTGTTTATGTCATAGTTATTGTAAATACTAGTAAAACAAATTTTTACAGTGTTTTTTGTGTTTGTTGAATAGAATTGCGAGCTTGTAACCTTCAAAAACGTGCCTAGGTGAGGCACATTTATTCCCAATTTTTTTTTTGTTAATACCACATAACAGATAGATGTTTAAATTCATACATACGTCCTCAAAATAATTTATAGTCGTGCATCTTCTATTTAGACATAGAGATAAACAAAAAAATACATACGGAGTCTATACAGACTTAATACTCGTATTTATAAATGATTTAAATGATTTTTTTTTTTTTGTAAATTTTAAATTTTTTTTATATAATTTGTATTTAAAATATGGGCATCATCATCGTAATCATTAATTAATCCTTAACTGCTGGGTGGTATATAAAATTTTGGTTTTCCCATGAGTTTGGCAAATTTTTATTCTACTAGACCTAATAATTATGTAATACAACTTTGAGACCAATTGGATTAAACTAACCCACCCGGTATCAAAATTTTGAAACTTTGAAAATTAAAAAAAAAAACAAGTGAGAGTGTTAAATTCGGCTGTGCCGAATCTTTTATACCCTCCAACATGTAAAAAATTATAAAAAAAAATTAGACAGGGGCGTTTTTTAGGGGGAGGGGCAAGGTGGGGGAGGGGCAAGGTGGGGGAGGGGTTGGTGAGCTGAGGGGACTCCTTGGCCCTCGCGGTATATGCTTACAAGTTCATTTTTGTCTGCTTTGTGCACTAAAGTATTATAGTTTTATAATTATTTTAACCTTTTTTTATCCACGCCCTTAAAAGAGGGGCGGGAAAAAAGCAACATTTTTTAATCCCCTGGGTCCAAGCGCAGGATTATAAACTTCTGCGAACATAAAAATGTTTCATTTGTTTCACAAAAATACAAAAAAACGTCTAAAAAATTGCCATTTTTAAGATGTAGGTTTAGTTCTCCAAGGGGAACTTTTTTCCCCCTGATCCGATTTCGCCCATTTCCGAACTTAACCTGCCTAGGATCATGAGACGTATTTAGGCCAAACTTGAGGGGTCTAGCTCTTCTAGCTCTTTTATATTGGACTGCATCGTGTTAAATACAGACGGACGGACATCGCTAGAATGTCTTAGATTCGATCACTGATCAATAATATATATACTTTATGGGGTCCTAGACCGATATTTCGATGCGTTACACACGGAATGACAAAGTGAGTATACCCCCATTAGGGTGGGTCGATGAAATGCATATTTGCGAATCTCGGTTACTAATAGCAAAAACTCGACGCGCATTTTCGAGCTGATAACGGGAAAAATCATGAAAAAATTTTAGGAGGGTACTTTTAGGCCTCTACAAGCGGTTTTAGTTCGCGGTTTTTGTAAAAAAAATATTTTTTTTAATTTTTTAAAAATATTTAAAAAATTAAGTAAAATAATGCTTATTACGAAACAATATCCAAAAAAAAATTATCTCGCCAATTTTAGCCCGTGGATGCATTTTTATACCCAGAAAAGTTCGACTTATATATAAAAAAAAAAAAATATTTTTTATTTCTTAATAGCACTCAAATGGTGCATAAGGCCGATTTAAGAACATGAATGATAAAAATTAAAAAAATGCGGGTATTTATAGAAATCCACAAGTGCAAAAAATTCGCAAATTCAAAAAAAAATTAAAAATGGGTATCAAAATTTTGGTAAAATAAAGCGTTTTAAGAAAATGATAAAAAAACAAAACAAATTGGCGGCTATTTATAACAATCCGCAAGTGCAAAAAATTCGCAAGTGCCAAAAAATTAAAAATTGGAAAAATGGGTTTTTGAAAACGCTTTATTTTACCAAAAATGTTGATACCCATTTTTCAATTTTTTAATTTTTTTTGGTACTTGCGAATTTTTTGCACTTGCGAATTGTTATACTTAAATAGCCGCCAATTTGTTTTGTTTTTTAATCATTTTCTTAAAACGCTTTATTTTACCAAAATTTTGATACCCATTTTTATTTTTTTTTTGAATTTGCGAATTTTTTGCACTTGTGGATTGCTATAAATACCTGCAATTTTTTAATTTTTATCATTCATGTTCTTAAATCGGCATTATGCACCATTTGAGTGCTATTATGAAATAAAAAATATTTTTTTTTATATATATAAATCGAACTTTCCTGGGTATAAAAATGCATCCACGGGCTAAAATTGGCAAGATAAATTTTTTTTGGAACTTGTTTCGTAATAAGCATTATTTTGCTTAATTTTTAAAATATTTTTAAAAAATTAAAAAAAATATTTTTTTTCCGAAAACCGCGAACTAAAACCGCTTGTAGAGGCCTAAAAGTACCCTCCTAAAATTTTTTCATGATTTTTCCCGTTATCAGCTCGAAAATGCGGTTCGAGTTTTTGCTATTAGTAACCGAGATTCGCAAATATGCATTTCATCGACCCACCCTAACCCCCATACTGTGGTTGGAGGGTATAAAATATATAAATGTTGATGCACTGAACCCGAATATCAAAAAATCATTTTAACGGTTTTCGAGACATTGCTTTTTTAAATTTGCAAAAAAAACTTGTCTCAAGCTCTATGAAATAGTTAATGGATTTTTTTTTTAAGTTGCTAGAAAAACCTCCATTTTTATAAATTTTTTGACTTATTTCCAATGTCGATATCTCGATCGATTTCAGAAATTTTTTAATTTTCGCCAAAATTAATAATAAATAATGAATCACAAGATAATTTATTTAATTTTTTTATACCCTCCACTTAGTGATAGAGGGTAGGGTATATATAAGTTTGTCATCCTGTTTGTAACTCATTAATTTTTTTGATGGTAGTTTGTTCCTTTTCTCAAACTTCTTTTACTCATAACTTCTTCAATAATGGTCCAAACCGATTTTTTTTTTCCAATTTTTTTTTTTACGTACTTTAAAAAAAAAATCCCAAAAAATTCTTAAAAGCGCTCTACACCATTTACAGATGTAATTCAAAAAAGATCAATTGTAATTCGAAGATTCTATTTGTAATTCGAAGATTCCATTTGTAATTCGAAGATTCCATTTGTAATTCGAAGATTCCATTTGTAATTCGAATACTCCAATTGTAATTCGAAGATTCCATTAGTAATTCGAAGATTCCAATTGTAATTCGAAAAAGATCAATTGTAATTCGAAAAAGATCAATTGTAATTCGAAAAAGATCAATTGTAATTCGTAAAAGATCAATTGTAATTCGTAAAAGATCAATTGTAATTCGAAGATTCCAATTGTAATTCGAAAAATATCAACTGTATTTCCATTGATATTTTTCGAATTACAATTGGAATCTTCGAATTACAATTGATCTTTTACGAATTACAATTGATCTTTTACGAATTACAATTGATCTTTTTCGAATTACAATTGATCTTTTTCGAATTACAATTGATCTTTTTCGAATTACAATTGATCTTTTTCGAATTACAATTGGAATCTTCGAATTACAAATGGAATCTTCGAATTAAAATTGGAGTATTCGAATTACAAATGGAATCTTCGAATTACAAATGGAATCTTCGAATTACAAATGGAATCTCCGAATTATAAGTAGAATCTTCGAATTACAATTGATCTTTTTCGAATTACATCTGTAAATGGTGTAGTATGTGATTTTTAAGTTTTAAAATTTAAATCTCAATTTTGAAAATGTTTGTACTCTTCGATTTTTTTGAAATTTTTTTGTGTAAAACTTCTATTGATTCTACAAATTTTTTGCCCAGGAGGATCGTGGGATAACGATTATTACTATTTTTTAAAATTTTTTGAAAAAATTTTATTCTAATTTTCCAATCTTAAAATAATTTCTACTGCTCCAATGGTGCGTCATAGAGGGGCCATTTATAAGACCGACCCCCATTAATTTTTACGTCTTAACATTTATCTCCAATTTCTAAGGGGGCTCCCACACAAAACGATATTTTTTAAAATTTGCTCCAACCGCTCTAACTGCCCTAATAGTGCCCTTAGAGCAACAAAATGTATGACCGACCTACAATATTTTTTTAATTCAAACATTTTCTCTGAACACACCTACCCACTATGCTTAACTATTAAGGCGGTCCCCATACAATTTTTTTAATTTTTTGTAAATTTGTTTTATTTAATCAGCTTCTTCCGGTCCAATGGTTCGTCCGAGAGGGGTCATTAGTAAGACCGACCCCATTTATTTTTACCCTACAACATTTTTTTAAAACATACCTTCTCCCTATCTCCACTCCCCACAAGGCTTTTTAGGAAATTTTTAGGAAGTTTTGTGTTGGAAATTAACTAGAATCCTCGTAATACATTTTTCAAAATTTTGTCAACTTTTTTTTTAAAAATTTTTCAATAAAAGAACATTTGTCCGGACTTGAAAAATTAAAAAAAAAATAGAAAATTTACAAAAAAAAATTGTTTTCCTATGGGATCCATATTTTGGGTTTTTACACACTTAAATGATCAAATTTGTATTTTTTTTTAAATCTTCAACTTGGAATATTTTTTTAAATAAGATCAATTAAAAAAATAATTGAACATTTAGTTAAATTCAACAACAAATTTAATTACAATCTGCTTTCCTATGTACATTTAGGGTTTAAAATATTTTTTTTATAAATGTTCACAACTTAAGCTTTAGGGTATTCTTTCCATTGATAGTGTAAGTAAGTGTGTCTACTTATTTAAGTATGAAATACTAACTTGTCTTAGAAGTTTTGTTTAAAATTCAAAAACAACACAAAATATTATCTAGTATATTTGTTAAAAAAAAGCAACTAATGACAGAAATGCCATTACAATATCGACAATATGTTTTATAACTTTTAGCTGTTTGTCAGTCGGTTGTATTTAAATGTCCGTCTTTTTGTTTATTGATAGTTAAAAAAATTTTAAATTAAAATTTTTTTTCTTTAGAAAAACACAAAAATATTGTTAATGCCTCCATAATTCAATCAAAAAAAAAAAAAAAAAAAAAACCAACTCGTATTCCATTACATTTACCTGTAGTTGGTGTTTTAAGTAAAACCCAGTTGACAAAAGATTCAAAAACAATTATTTAGATTTGTAAAGTATAATTTTAAAAATTATAGCTTAAAAATATAAAAAAATTTAATTTTAAAATAAAACACAAAATATGGCGCTTATACTTGCTGCATTAGGTGATTTGTAAGGCAACAGGAAACTAGCATATATAAATTTATTTTGAGGCCTAAAACTATGCAACAACATAGTTGATACAATAGTCAGAAATCAAATATATTTTTATTGAAATTTGATTTAAAACAATAAAGAATTATGAAGGATTTTCTTGATTTCCTCCACTTAAAGGTTTTAGGATGTGTTACTTTAACACAAAATATTTGCTTTCATTTATTTAATATTACGATACTTTTTCATTGTAAAGCATAGTTTTAGGTCTCAAAATAAATTCATAAATGCTAGTTTTTTGTTGAATAATTTTTGTCTTAAGTCATTTTTTCATTACTCTCGTCGTTTTCGAGATAAGCTGCGAAGATAAATTTTTGACGTTTGATCCGATTTTTCAAAAACGACTTTGACAAAGATTTCGATTTTCGTCGAAATATACACTCAAAAAATTATGTTAGTAAAATCAACTGAAAATGTCAGTTTGTAAGTTGTTGGGGTCAACTACTTTTTCAGTTAAATCAACTAACAATGTTAGTTATTTTAACTGACAAAAAACAACTGACTTATGTAGTAAAAACTACTTACATTTGTAGTCAAAACAACTAACATGTAGTTAAAATAAAAAAATCAATACACTTAGAAAATTATTGCAGTTACTACATGACGGTCATTTGTGTAGTAAGTAGTAGTTGTTGTTTTCAACTACAATTTCAGTTGTTTTTGCATGAAAAATCTCAAACAACTGTTCTTTGTAGTCGTTTTAAAAAACGAATACATAAAATTCATACATTGTAGTAACAGTTGTTTTATGTAGTTGTTTTTAGTCTATAAAAAAAATTATAATTTTCTAGAAATTTTTAGAAAAACGGATGTGCAGGAATTATTTCCAAATAATTTTAACCGTTTTTGACGTTTAGAAGTTTTTTTTTGTTAATAAAAAAATTCAGACAATTTGAGTCACAGTAAAATCAACTGTAATTTGAAGTAGTTTTTACAGTTTTTTGTAGTTGTTAATCAATAGTTAAAAACAACAACAACTTTTGGTTGATTTTACCGTAAAATGTAGTGGACGCCTAAACAACAACAAATGTAGTAGTTTTAACTGTCTTTTGTAGTGGATTCTACCGTCATAGTTTTTTGAGTGTACTTATATAATTTTATTTTTCCAAAAAATTTTCGGAAAAAAATTGAAGAACAATTTTTTTTTTTTAAAGTTGCGAAAAATAAAAAAAAAAACGAAATTTTTTTTTTATTTTTTGGGAAAAGAACTGACAACTTTTGTTAGTTGTTCAAAAAAACGACTCAAAATAACTAACAGAAATAGTTGTTTGATATTTTTCATACAAAAAGAACCGACTTTGTAGTTAAAAACAACTAACAACTGCAAAATATACAAACAACTAGCATGTAGTAAATTACATAATTTTCTGAATGTAGTATTGGGGCAGCACAGATTCATTGTCAGAAAAGACATTTACAGTGTTCGCAATTTATCTCCTCGCCCGTGTCAACATTTTTTTAAAATATTTTTTACACATTGGAGGGAGCCGAATTTATCACTCTCACTTGTTCGAATTACAATTGATACTTTACGAATTACAATTAATCTTTAAGGAATTACAATTGAAGGGCTTGTTGTAAAAACTCGATAAGAAAATTTCATTTTATGATGGTTTTTGCTTCAAAATTAATGAAATAATGTAGAAAATAGAACTTTTGCAGAGCTTTCATTTTCAAGATACTTGTACGAAGGGTTTTAGCAAGACTTCTGCCAAAAATTTGTCAATGGAACAGCAGTAGAAAGCGAAAAACACCAAAATATAAAATGTTTCTTATCAAGTTTTTTGCAGTAAGCCCTTCAATTGATCTTTAAGGAATTACAATTGATCTTTTTCGAATTTAATTGCTCTTATTCGAGTTACAATTGATCTTTTACGATTAACAATTTATCTTTTACAAATTACAATTGGAATCTTCGAAATACAATTGGAATCTTCGGATTACAATTAAAGTATTCGAATTACTTGTTGAATTTACGATTACAAATGGAATCTTTCAATTACAAGTAGAATCGAATTGAATTACAATTTATCTTTTACGAATTACACCTGTTAATGGTATAGACATTTGCTGTGTTTTTCAATAAGTGGATTTATTTTCTGATTAATCTTATTTTGCTTAAAAAAAATATTTTAACATACTAAAACAAATTTGAAATATTTTTTTCCGTAATCTACAATAAATTTGCAATTATAATCCGAAAAAATAATGAACAAATTTGGAAAATGAAAAAGTTATAAATAAAACAAAATTAATCCAAAACGGATTTATTAAATCCTAAAATTTAGTTGGATTTATTTTGATTTATTTATAACTTTTTTAATTTTCCATATTTTTTTATTATTTTTTCGGATAATAATTGCTTATTTATCGTAGATTTTGTAAAAAAATATTTCAAATTTGTTTTGGAATTTTAATTTATTTATTTCAAACTAAATAAGATTAATCCGAAAATAAATCCACTTATTGAAAAACACAGCAATTGTTAACAATTTTAATAACACTACTAAACATCGGAAATGCGACTGGGACACTTGATTACCACAGTTTTGCTGGTAAAAAAAAACGGTCTCCAAACTTTTCCTTCACATCAGGTTTTTGAGAAAATTAAGGTCAAAGTTCAAAAAATCGCCGTTTTGGGAATTTTTGGAAACTAATAGCGGATGAACCCGATGTGATGGTAACTTCAAAATAAGTCGAGGGTTTAACATTACTATTTAAGATGCAGAACTGATTTGTTCAGTCGCCTTAACCCTTTGGGCACTAAATGTCTTTTAATGATGTACTTATTATTCCCCAGTATCAAAAAAAAAAGTTTTTGTATGAAAATACCTAAAAGACCATTTATGCTTCAACGGTTAAAGCGACTGATCAAATGAGTTATATTTCTAAACGAGCAATGTTTTGGATTTAAACAAAAATTGTTTTTCTTAAAACTAAAAAAATAATAGTATAAAAGTATATCTTTAACGAAAATACTAACATTTTTGCTAAAATTAGTAAAAATACCAAAAAATTTTTGTACTTTACCAATAGTAAATTACCAAAAAATTCTGTAAAAGTTAAATTTTTACAATTATTTTTCCAAAGTTTAGTTGACGTAAATAACAACACCTTTTCCTAATATTTTAACTAAGTTATTTTTTCGGGTGTATGATTTGTAGCGGTAAAAATTGTTTTTTGGGAATAAGACATCATTGAAAGACAATTGGTGCCCTACACTCAAAAAAAACTTTGTAAAATTACAAGAAAATATTGTAGTTTTTTTTTTGCTTCCTCCTTCCTAGTAATTTTACAAGCTTTTTACCAATAATTTTGTAATTTTACAAGGTTTTTGCCAATAAAATTGTAAATTTACATATTTTTTGACACGATAACATTTACAAGGAGGTTTCGTAACTTCACGAGATTTTTTGCTACCTCCTATTTTACGAGAATTCTTAGTCATTTTACAAGCATTTTACCAATAATTTTGTAATTTTACAAGCTTTTTACCAATAAAATTTACAGTTTTTTTGGCGCAATAAAAATTACAAGGAATTCTCGTGAATTTACTATTTTTTTTTTGTAAAATTATCTTGGAAATTTGTAAAATTACAAAAAAAAAATGTAAATTTCGATCCAAATTTGTTTGTTAAAAGACAAGGGAAACTGTCAAATATTGGTAAAATGGGATTACGAGACTTTTCCTACACTGAAAAAAAAGCTTCGTGAAAATAATGAAAATTGACATAAGCTTAATGAAAAATGACTCACGTTTTCAACCGAAGACAGGTTTTATTTGATCAATGAAACTGGTGTCATTAAAGTCCAATTCAATGAAAAATTACATAAAAATAATGAAAATATTCGTAGCACTTGTTTAAAATATTTAATGAAGTTTTTCATTAAATGTATGAAAGTATGCATTGATTAAATGTGGAATAGCAGTAGGTAATTCCATATTCGCATTCATTTAAACTAGTTTAATTATTCGTTTTTCCCATACAATTCATCTGTCAAAATTAAACACCGTTTAAATTTGACATTTAAATTGTATGGGGAAAACGAAAAATTAAACAAGTTTAAAAAAATGCGAATATGGTATTAGTAAGAAAAATTACAACACAAAATTGAAATTAATAAAAATCAATTTTTTGTGAGGCACGTGTAACCGTCACGTAAAATATAATTTAAGTTACACTTTTACATTTTAATTATAGTTTTCACTTATATTTCTTACACAGTCTGGGCTGTGTCAAGTTTACGTCCACTCCTCCATTTGAAACTTTAAAGTCGATGCACAAAGTTTCATCTGATTTAAAGGGGTGAGAAAATCTTGACTTAAGCCACAAAATAAACAACACACTTTCACTTTTTTATATTTATATTTCACTCAGCTTTCACTATATCCTTGAATTTTATTACACCAGTAAAATCACAAAACAATATAAAACCACTCTAATTTTATAATTAATCAATTATACATTTTATTTTAAGTTTCACAAAAAAACTCGTGCAAGCTGCAGACAGCAAAATTTCCCCATGTATTTCGTTGTTTGCTATACGAACAATTTTGCTGTCTGCTGCTTTCTGCTGTATTCCAAAGAGACACTAAACAGACTCGACTCGACAGGCGTAAAAAAACAACAAGTTTTATAAACAAAATTAAATGACATTTTTTAATAAAGTTATGAAATCTAATGAAGCAAATTTTATGAAATTTTATAAAGCTTACGAATTCCTTCATTGGTTTAATGAAAACAAAATAATGAATGCATTTCATTTATATCACGAAGGTTTTTTTTTCAGTGTATAGTAATTTGACAAGGTTTTTTTGTGTTTAACGGTTAAGGCGACTGATCAAATGAGTTCGGCATCCATAAAAACACTGTTTAAGCTTTACCCTCGACTTATTTTTAAGTCGCTATCTCATCGGGTTCATCCGCTACGAGTTGTCAAATATGCCCAAAACGGCGATTTTTTTGAACTTTGACCCCAATTTCTTAAAAACCTGATGTGATGGAAAAGTTTAGAGACCAGATTTGTGATCACTAGAACAATTACAATTAACTGTTTAAGGTCGCGCGTCCCAGTCGCATCAAGTTTTTTTTAAATGTTTAGTAGTGTAAATAAAAATTTCCAAAAAGTCTATTTATTAAAGGCAATTTATTCACTAACAGAATGTACTAGGGCAAAAAAAACAAAATTTTTTTGATCACCGCTATAAATTTCCAAAAAATATTTTTTTGTTTGAAATTTTTGTGATAAATTAATTTGCAATTTATTCTTCTATAATAAATTCCTAAAAATCCATTTTTATATGATTTTTTTTTAACGTTAATTGCAACGAAAATTATCGAAATTGTTAATCACCTCACTCAGAAAATTATGTAAGTTACTACATGTTAGTTGTTTGTATATTTTACAGTAGTTAGTTGTTTTCAACTACAAAGTCAGTTATTTTTGTATGAAAAATATCAAACAACTATTTCTGTTAGTTATTTTAAGTCGTTTTTTTGAATAACTAACAAAAAAGTACTGTAATGTAGTAACAGTTATTTAAAGCAGTTAATTTTA
Organism: Pegoplata infirma; assembly: GCA_963921195.1. Classification (NCBI taxonomy): domain Eukaryota; kingdom Metazoa; phylum Arthropoda; class Insecta; order Diptera; family Anthomyiidae; genus Pegoplata; species Pegoplata infirma. The sequence continues at coordinate 28,848,362 of OY992540.1, read as the reverse complement.
TTTTTTTTGTCTCTGAAAATTTTCAAAGTTTTTTTCAAAAAAAAATCGTTTTTTTATTTTTCATAACTTTTTTTAAAAAAGAAATTTGGTCTTCAATTTTTTTTCTAAAAAAATTTTTTAAAAAAAAAATATATAAATTGTTTATTTTATTTTTACTACATATTAGTTGTTTTGACTACAAAAGTTAGTAATTTTTACTACATAAGTCAGTTGTTTTTTGTCAGTTAAAATAACTAAAATTGTTAGTTGATTTAACTGAAAAAGTAGTTGACCCCAAAACAACTTACAAAGTAGTTATTTTAACTGACATTTTCAGTTGATTTTACTAACATAATTTTTTGAGTGCTCTACTCTTTAAGGCGCTAAAACAAAAATATTAAAAGTTTGTGAACACCGTAAAAATTTATTTTTGGTAATTGTAAATTTTTTTTCTGAGTGTATGTTTAATAAACTTCTTAACCCCCAAAACCCCAATTAAAAGAAATATCATGTGACAGATTTAATTGGACAAACCTTTTATTTTGAGGGTATTTTTAGTGCATTTACACTTGATGTTCCAATTGGGTCTTTTGTGTATTTCTTCTTTTAAATGTTATTCTGTTGTTAAAAAGAATCCAGCCAATATATATATTTTTTTTAATATTGATAATAAGAAATCTAGCTTCTATAGTAGTTACCATTTTTTTGTTGCTGCTTTTGTGTTAAGTTGCATTCAATATATAATTATTAAAAAAAAATATTTTTAAGTTTACAATAGGGTGGCACTAAATTTTTAACTTTGAATATTTGTAAAATAGTGATCTGAATGTAGGCAGTCCAGTCACTGTTGCAGGGTTATATTAATTTAAAGAAAATTTACTCAAATTAGGTCAAAAGGTGAACTATTTAACTGTTTGGGAACAGTTGACTGTTCCCAGATAACTGTTCCCAGTTAACTGTTCCCAGTTAACTGTTCTCAGTTTACTGTTCTCAGTTAACTGTTCTCAGTTATCTGTTCCCAGTTAACTGTTCCCAGTTAACTGTTCCCAGTTATATGTTTCCAGTTAACTGTTTCCAGTTAACTATTCTCAGTTAACTGTTCTCAGTTAACTGTTCCCGTAGGTTTAGTTACAAAATTTACATAGGTAGTAGGTTAGGTTTTAAGTGACTGCTGACTCTTAACGTCAGCAAACATATGTAAATTTTACATAACTTGAAGATCTTAAATCTAATTAAATAAAATTTCATTTGATTAGATTTGTCAGATCCTAAACTTCGTCACCATTTTCTGAAAGATCAGAAAATGGGACCAAATTTGAGGTCCGGCAGATTCGTTTAGTTACATCTAATCCATTTTAAATATGGGCCACCTTAATATTTACTGATCTTTCTGCAAAATATACATAAATATTGCAGCCCGAATCGAAACAAAAAAATAAAACATTAACAGAATCGTGTACACTTTAACATTTTAAATGTTAAAATTTTATATGTCAAACATGTTGGTGACATTATTGGTATGTAACCTTCAGGAGCGTGCTAATGACGTTCTTCTGTTTTTTTCATATTCCATTTACTAGCAAAAATATCTTTTTATTTTTTTATGCTTTTTTCAAATAAAGATTTTTTGAAGTAAATAAAGTGAAACATGTATGTAGATTCTAATCACTAAAAAGCCAAGTCTAGAGACAACATTACACAGTCATGTGGATGCATTAATGAATGGTTGCATGCATCTTTTGAAGATGATGATGATGATGATGCCTTGTTATGTGTTAAATATAAATTATAAGGTGGAGTCATTGATAGATCATACGTCAAGTGAATGAATATGTACGTGAGTTCTGACTGATGATGACCCAAATACATTAATTTACAACCAAAATCAACCAAAAAAAAACTTGTTGTTAATTTGTTAAAATTTTTCAAAATATCACATATATAAATTATCTGATTTGCAACAAATTAATAATGCAAATGATTTCCCGGCTAAAAATAAATGTGTATGTTCATATATGCTTATGTATCGATCTTTATATGATCATATATGACTTATATGGAAACATATTTGTGATCATATATGCAAGAAACGATCCCATATATGTGGTCGTATATAAAATATGTGCCATATATGATATCATATATGGAACCATATATGTTATCATAAAATGTTAAATCATAGTACATGTGTATGCAAATTTGAACCAGAATTACAAAATAAAAGTTATTAACGATTAAAATTATATCATTACCTTACCATCGATTGACTGATATATATTCATACCCTAGTATATATCAATAATTTAACAAATATTGCTTCCTAGTTGCAAAATATTCTGCTTAAAAACGTTACTTTTACATAAAAAAAATTTGGAAAAGGTAAGTTTTCATTAATATGTATTTAGAATTTTAAAATCATATGTTTTAATTTTTTCCAGTTCATCGTCACAACAAGTATAAGCGTGGACTTTTTTATCCAAATACAATATTATTGAGTACTTTGATGTTGAATAAAATTAAACTTCGCAGCTTTGTTAATCTCGTGCAACTATGTGGTGAGGGCATATGCACCACCATTATGTTTTCACTACAATTGCAATACTGCAAACTATTTTGTAATCCCTTAATGTCGCCATAGCCAATTGGAAATGAAAAGACCGTATAAGCAGTGTTGCCGAGTTACGTTAAGCTTTCTCAACTTGGAGAAGAGGACATTCGCACTACCAGAACTTTTATCACCTCGATTCCAACACTATAAATTATTTTGAAATCCCTTACTGTCGCAATAGAAAATTGGAAATGAAAAGAAGGTGTAAGAAGTTTGGAGGTCGAGTTACTAGTTAAAGAAAATTTAACCATGCGGAGCTACGTTAAGCTCGCTCAACTTGGAGAGAGGGCATATGCACCACCCTTAATCACTACGGTTCCAGCGCTACAAACTATTTTGAAAATGCTTACTTTCGCTATAGCAAATCGAAATGAAAAGAAGGTATGATCAGTTTTAAGGTTGAGTAACGATTTGGGAAGGACAACGTTTTTACTTACAATTACCAGAAATCTGTCTATAAGCGAAAGTGACAACCTGGCACATTGTCGCCATAATGTAAATTAACATAAAAAATTTTTTGGAAAAGGTGAGCTTTCATTAATATGTATTTGAATTTTAAAATCATGTTTTTTCCAGTTCATCGTCATAACAAGTATAAGCGTGGACATTTTATTCCAAAACATGATCATTTTCCAAATGAGTAAATGTAAATATGTCGCAAATACAATATTATTTAGTAAGTTGATGTTAAGGAAAATTAAACTTCGCAGCTTCGTTAATCTAGTGCAACTTGGTGGAGAGGTCATATGCACCACCATAATGTTATCAGTACGATTGCAATACTGCAAACTATTTTGAAAACCATAAATATCGCCATAGCAAATTGGAAATGGAAAGATCGTATAAGCGTTTTACGGCCGAGTTAAGTTAAGCTCACTTAACTTGGAGAAGAGGACATATGCACCACCAGAAATGTTATCACCACGATTCCAACACTATAAATTATTTTGAAATCCCATACTGTCGCAATAGCAAATTGGAAATGGAAAGAACGTATAAGTTTGGAGGCCGAGTTACTTTTTAAAGAAAATTCAACCATGAGAAGCTACGTTAAGCCTGCCCAAGATGGTGGAGAAGGCATATGCACCACCATAACGTTATCACTACGGCTCCAACATTATAAACTATTTTAAAATTCGCCATAGAAAATCGAAATGAAAAAAAGTTATGATCAGTTTTAAGGTTGAGTAACGATTTTGGAAGAACAACGTTTTTACTTACAATCACAAGCTGTCAATTAGCGAAAGTGTCAACCTGGCACATTGTCGCCATGATGTAAGTAAAAATATTTTCTTATCCCTATCCTTCAAATATCGTTACACACATAACCCAGAAAGATAAAATACATACTACTAAATATATTGCTTTTAATCGAAGTCTTAAGTAATTATGTGCCTACTAAAAATTTTTTGAATAAAAAAGGAATATGGAATAATTTTTAATATTTTATCAGATGGAGTTCTGAAGGACAATATATCTTTCCGTAAAAAGCAATCATGGCCTTAAGCATCCCATGGTCTTAACAAAATACACTCCATTAACATGTATGTATCTAGCAGTATCAAGCTAATCTTTAAAGGTACATGGTTGTTTCGTTAAATGATATTTGATACTAATATTATTTTATATCTATTTTTTTAGATTTTGACTTTTTTAACAAAAACGCTAAGTCTGAAGATAATCGGAATTAACACTAAAACAAGAAAACATAAAGGAAATCATCGTTCCTGTAATAAGCCCTTTGTTTGCATTTTTCGTAATTGACATCAATTGAAAAACTTTATATATTAGATCTTTTATGTTCAATTTATTCTTTTGAATATCAAAATGTATTCTCGTATCTATAAGTTTAATTATATATTTTTATATGGTCACCAAAAATGCAAACAATAGTAACTAAAAAATCAAAATCATCAAACTAAAGGTGTTCATTAAAATATATGAAAACACAAGTAATGAATAAAAAAAAAAAATATTTTTAATTTACTTGCGTATATCGTTTGCAATTCTGGTGAATATAATCATAATAATTTATTACATATAGTTCAAGAGGAAAAAATTAATAAAAAATGTAAAAAAGAATGTAAAACAAATTAAAAACAACATCATATATGATACAATATATGATTCAATATATGATCCAATATATGATTCAATATATGATCTAATATATGATTACATATATTGCATCATATATGATCGTGTCTTATATAAGCGCCAATTTTGGAATATGTTCATATATGAGACCATATTTGATACTATATATGATACTGTATATGGTCTCATATATGAACACATATATGATGATATACAACATTTTTAGCCGGGTTGTTAAAATTATTGAAAAATCATGTTTCCCTTGTGAAACATCATTAATTTTAAATAAAATATTGGAAAAGTTAATCAAATTTTCTGTAATTACTCATTTTTTATCTGAAAAATTGTATAAACAAGTTATTTTGAAGAAATTTATAGCAGTGATTACCATTATTTGTTATTTGCGCTATAGCACCCTTAGTTAAGAAGTAAAAGTTGTATATAGATTACTAAAACGTATTATAGAAGAATTAAAAACAAATATGGATTTTTGAAAAATAAAAGAGGTGATCACAAAATTTAGTTATTTTGCTCTAGAAACTCAAGAAAAACAATTAATAACAATTTAAAGTTTTTTTATTTCTTATAAAATTCTTAAAATTCATTTTGTTTTGAAAAAACTAAAATAAATATTTGGTTTTAATTTATTCCTTAAAAAAAGGTGCAAGGGCAAAAATAACAAAAATTGTTAATCACCGCTAGAAATTTTCAAAAATTTTGTTTGGTATGATATTTTTATAAAAAACTTAATTTGCTTTTTATTCCTCCACTTGAGGTGCTAGAGTGAAAATAACCTAAACTTGTGATCACCGCTATAAGTTACAAAAAATATATTTTTGTAAGAAAAAAATATATTTTTCCAAAAAAACGTGATTCTCAATCATTTAGTTATAAATTCCAAAAAAAAAAAAAAACAAATAAAAAAGTTAAATTCGGTCTTGCCGAATGTAGTGATATCCTCCACAATTTCAAAAAGATTATCGCAAAAAACTTTTTTTAAAAGGAAATTACTTTTAAAAAAAAATTTTTGCGAAAAACAAAAATTTGGTAAAAAAAAAAATCCGCGATTTTTTTTTCTTTTTTTTGTCAAAAAATATGTTCGTACTTGTTTAAATACCATTTGGTGTTCAATTATGTTCACATATGTCAACCAGCAGCCGAATTAAAGCATTTTGTATTTTTAGGTTATGTTGAATGTACTAAAATTGTTGAGGTGTCCTTGCATTTTCATTCATAACTTTTGAACCGCTGAACCGATATCGCTCAAATGCAATACCAAACTTCTCGGGAGAACTTCCAATGAATATGTTAAGTTTCAGTCATATCCGTGTAGTATTTTGGTCGTGATCACATTTTCCACAGACAGACAATCGCTAGAATGTCTTAAAATCGATCGGGCATCATGAATATATCTACTTTATGGGGTCCCAGACCGATATTTCGATGGGTTACAAACGGAATGACAAACTTATATATACTCTCTATCACTAAGTGGAGGGTATAACAATACCGTGATCATCACATAATTAATAAAGAAACTCCTTTTGTTAGAAATTTGTTTAAAAAATTTAATTTTAATTTATTTTTCATATCAGCGCAAAAGCGTATTAACAATTATTTGTGATCACCGCTATTTAAAAGTTTATAAAATTTTTTCTTGTTATGAAATTCAACTAAAAAATATTTAATTTCAATTTACTCCTTTACAAATGGTGCAAGGGGGTAAATAACAAAAATTCCGTCAGGGGGTAAATAACAAAAATCGCCGTCAGAAAATTTCAAAAATCATTTTTTGGTATGAAATTTTTTTAAAAATCTTAATTTGCATATATGATCACATATGTAGCCATATATCCTCGTATATGTTTCCATATACGAACATTTTTCACCGGGATACCAAAAATTTTCAAAAAAGAAAATTTGTAAGAAATTTGTAAGAAATTTGTTAAAAAAATGTAATTTTAATTAATTTATCCATATTGGCGCTAAACCGAATTAACAATTTATTTATATTTATAAATTTCTAAAAATGAATTTTGTTATGAAATTCAACTGAAAAATATTTAATTTCAATTTACTCCTTTACAAATGGTGCTAGGGCAAAAATAACAAAAAATGTTGATCACTGCCAGAAAATTTAAAAAATCTTTTTTGGTATGAAATTCATCTGAAAAAATTATTTTGTAATTTATTTCTCTACTGGAGATGCTAAAGTGAAAACAACCAAAATTTGTAATCACCGCTATAAATTTTGAAAAATACATTTTATAAAAAACTTAAAAAAATATTATCAACATGTAGTTACAAATTTCAAAAAAAATCATCGCATAGTTAAAATTGTCCATAAAAGAAACTTTTTTTAATGTAATTTTAATTTATTTTTCTATATTAGCGCTAAAACGAATTAAATTTGAGATCTCCGCTATTTATAAATTTTTAAAAAATTAATTTTGTTATGAACTTCAACTGGAAAAATATTTTATTTCATTTGACCTCTTAACAAAGGGTGCTTGGGAAAAAATATCGAAAATTGTTGATCATCGCATAAAAATTTTAAAAATATTTTTTTGGTATAAATTTTTTCTGCAAAACTTAATTTGTAATTTATTTCTCAAAAAAAAAAACTGTAGAGTTAGCAAAAAAAGCTTGTAAACCTACAGGAAAATTTGCTGATTTTGAACCCACAATTTTTTTGCTAAAGTTAGCAAAAATGTTTTGCCAATAATTAGTTAACTGATTTTTTTTTTTTTTAACTTAGTTCATACACATTTGAGGACCCCATTGGGTTCGGACCCAATAGGTCCAGACCCCGATGGGCCTAGACCTAGTTGGGTTCCATAAAAATCGTCATAGTTTTTGATCCAAAATTTGTGTCCGTTTCGCTCTACCTTGCTTAGTTTTTGAGATACGTGATTTTAGGGGATCACTGGGGTCTTGAGAATTAAAAAACTCGATAACTTCAAAAATATTACTCGGAGAGCTTTTGGTTATTTTGCGGTCTTGTTCTACGTGTTGAGAGCTACAAAAATTCTTTTGGACTTTTTGTTGTGTCGGCAATATTTACCGAGATATGAGCATTTTAAAATTTTCGGGAATGCTAACTTTTTTGGATCCACAGTTAGGCCCCATTAGGGTCCACACATGTGAAGAGGACCCGCGAAAGTATGGAGTTTCTAAGAACCAAAAATGTCCTCCATTTTGCTCTATCTGGCTTAGTTTCCGAGATAGCGCCATTTTAAGTTTTCTGAAAATAAAAAAAAAATTACCATTTATTTTTGCTAATGTTGGCAAAAAATGTTGTAAAAATGTTGTCAACTCAATTTCAAATTTAGCAAAAGAAATTGGTTCAAAGTTTGTTTGCTAAAAGTTAGCTAACTAGCATTAGCAAAAAAAAAAAAATAGTAAATCTACTAACGTATTTTTTTGAGTGTAGAGGTGGTAAAGTGAAAACAACCAAGATTTGTTATCATCGCTCTAAATTTCGAAATACATTTTATAAGCAACTTTCAAAAAAAGATCACCATATAGTTACGAATTTCCAAAAAAAAAGAAAAAAATTAACGTGATCATCGCATAGTTAAAATTTTCCATAAAAGAAACTCTTTTTGTATATTTTTTTTTTAAATGTAATTTCAATTTATAAAATGTGTGATCACCGCTATTTATAAATTTCTAAAAATATTTTTTTTAATGAAATTCAACTTGAAAAATATTTAATTTCATTTTACCTCTTAACAAAAGGTTCTAGGGCAAAAATATCAAAAATTGTTGATCACCGCTAAAAAATTTCAAAAATCGTTTTTGGTATACATTTTTTTTTTGAAAAACTTAATTCGTAATTTATTTCTCCACTAGAGGTGCTAAAGTGAAAACAACTAACATTTGTGATCACCGCTACAAATTTCAAAAAATACATTTTTGTAAGAAACTTTCCAAGAAAACGGAATCATCATGTAGTTATAAATTTACAAAAAAAAAAATAAACGTACCGTGATCATCATATAGTTGAAAATTTACAAAAAAAAACAAACTCTTTTTTTTCTCCTCTAGGGTGCTATGTGAAAACAACCAAAATTTGTGATCACAGCTATAAACTTCAAAAATATTTTTTTTAAGAAACTTTCCAGGGGCCCCAGTAGGCTAGTTGGTAGCGTGCTAGCCTATGAGTCTGGGGGTCGTGGGTTCGATTCCCGCCAGAGGCCTTGGTCTGTTTCGCTACAACGAGACGAAGGTCATTGTTACCAGTTCTCGGTTAGGTAAAATTAGTATATGATTTGTAATTATATGGTAATTCTTAATAAAAAAAAAATAAAAGAAACTTTCCAAAATTTCAATTAATTTATTTTTTCTACATTGGCGCTAAAGCGAATTAACAATTACACTGCGTGACAAAACTAACCACTATTTTAGAAAACAAGAGGTACGACCATCATTTCTATATATTTCGGACATGCTGAATCGAATGGCGTACTCCGTTTTTCAATGTATGGTACAGTTTTCTTGCAAAATGTCATTAAAGATTGGCTGATTTTCAGCTGCTTTTTTAACAAAAAAATTTTCAAAGCTAATGATTTTGAAATGCTATGGCATGGAAAACAAAGATATAACTTGTAGCAATATTTCTAATGTAAATTTGGTTTAAAGCTTTTCATCTTAAGCCCTTTAAATCGCGGATTACTTATTTTTTTTACGTTTTCGCGAAATTAACCCCTAAATTGGTCTCTGATAAAAAACTTGCATTTTGTGGATCATAAAGGTACCCATGACACTACGAATAGTGAACAAAAAACAGATATGTTATATGGACCATCATGATGAAAATCGCTAAAACCGTTTTTTTGTATATGGCAGCATCACTTTACGAGATTATTTAAGGCCCCATCTTTTAGTATATAATGTGGGAACCTTAAATAATGAACTACCCAAAATTTGTCCAAAAAAGTTTTCATTTGCAAAAGTTGTCTTAACAAAAACTATAATTATTGCATAGAAAACACTGAAATATTAGTTTTTGTTAAGATAACTTTTGCAAGTGAAAACTTTTTTGGCCAAATTTTTGGTGAGTTAGTTGTTTAAGGTTACCACATTATATACTAAAAGATGGAGCCTTAAATCATCTCGTAAAGTGATGCTGCCATATACAAAAAAAACGGTTTTTCGCGATTTTCATCATGATGGTCCATATAATATAGCTGTTTTTTCCACTATTCGTATTGTTAGGGATGCCTTTTTGATTCACTAAAAGCAAGTTTTTTATCAAAGACCAATTTGGTTGTTAATTTCGCGAAAACCTTAAAAAATTAAGAAATTCGCGAATTTAATGACTTAAGATGAAAAGCTTTAAACCAAATTTGCATAAGAAATATTGCTACAAGTCATATCTTTGTTTTCCATGCCATAAAATTTATAAATCATTAACTTTGCAAATTTTTTTTGTTAAAAAACTGTCTCTAAATCAGCAAATCTTTAACGACATTTTGCAAGAAAACTGTGCCATACATCGAAAAACGGAGTACGCCAATCGATTCAGCATGTCCGAAATATATAGAAATGATGGTCGTAACTCTTGTTTATTTTTTAGTGTTCCGCAGTGTTATTAGTGATCACCGCTATTTATTATTTTCTTAAAATTCATTTTATTATGACATTCAAATGAAAAAATATTTAATTTCAATTTACTCTTGAACAATAGGTACTAGGGCAAAAATAACAAAAATTTTTTTTGTTGATCACCGCTAGAAAATTTCAAAAATAATTTTTAGTATGAAATCAGTACCGTTTTAACAATTAGGACACACTGGGCACGTGCCAGGGCCTCGACCTAAGGGGGCCCCGTAATACCAATAAATTTGCTTATACGAAAATGGATCATCTGCGACTTTTTCGTTAGAAGAAATTTGTCCTATATCCAAAAGTCTGAAATTCATAAAAATTTATCCTACATAAAAGGTTTCAGATTGTGAAATATTTTTCGTACAGAAAAAGTTTCAGATTCTAAGATTTTAAAATCTTAAGTTCAAAATAAAAATTCTCAGATTTTGAGACACTAATCGTATGCAAAGTCTCAAATTCGGAGAAATTTTTTGTATCTCACATTCTGCGACATTTTTTATATAGAAAAAGTCTCAGATTCTGCGACATTTTTTATATAGAAAAAGTCTCAGATTCTGAGACATTTTTCGTATAGATAAATCTCAGATTCTGAGATATTTTTCGTATAGAAAAAATCTTAGATTTTGAAACATTTTTCGTGTAGATAAAGTCTCAAATTCTAAAACATTTTGCGTATTGAAGAAGTCTCAGATCTAAGACGTTTTTCGTATAAAAAATAATTTCAAATACTGAAACATTTTTCGTACAAAAATATTCTCAAATTCAAAAACGTTTTTCGTAAAGAAATTTTCGCAGACTCTGTGACATTTTTCGTATGGAAAAAGTTTCAGATTCTGAGACATTTTGCCTTATAGGAAAAGTCTCAGATTCTCAAATTGCTCTACACAAATATCATGGTTTTAATAAGTAACAAGTAGAAAAGTTAAATTCGACTTGGCCGAATCTATGAATACCCTCCACAATGTCCTTTTTTAATGATAGTAAATTTTCTTACGTGAAAAAAATATTTTTTTTGATTAGAAATATTTTTTTTTTGTGGAAAAAATTTTTTTTTTAAGTAATTTTTGAAAAAAAAAATAGTTTACTAAATTTTTTTTTGAGTGTAAGTTTTTTTTGAGTGTAAAATTTTTTTCGAGTGTTTTTTTTTTATTTTTAGTGTAAAAATATTTTTGAATGACAAAAATACGTTGTAAAATATTTTTGTGACCTACCAATGTTTTTAAAACATGTTTAACGGGTTTTAAAAACGTAAATTTAAGGAGAAACTAATCTCAAATTCAAGGTTTTGCTAATAACTTTTGATACCGATTTAGCTGAAATTCAATACGAACCAGGCCTGGGGAACGGCAAATATATATGCCAAGCTTCAGCATCCTCAGAATTGTCTTTCAAAAGTTAGCGTGTTTTATATCTCGAAAATTCTCAAAAACCCTTGCCGAAATTCAGTCTTTTGCTCCTAACTTTTGAACCACTGGACCGATTTTGCTGGATTGTAATACCAACCTGACCAGGTAAATGACCAACATATATGACCAACATATATGCCAAACTTCAGGAACCTCCGTATAGTCTTTCAAAAGTCAGCGTGTTTTTAACAGACAGACAGGCGGACCGACGGACGGACGGACATCGCAAGATAGTCTTAAAATCGATCGAGGATCATGATATATATACTTTATGGGGTCCTAAACCAATATTTCGAGGTGTTACAAACGGAATGACAAACTTATATATCGTCACCTAAAATGCAAAAGGCTCTAACTAACAAAAAATTCAAAATCAACATACACGTCTCCACAAAAAATTAGGGCTGCATAGTAAAAATTAGCGATTTTATAGGCAAAACTTAAAAACATATGATTTTGGGAAAACTCCAATGGACGTAACTAAAAAAACGTCTTTAATATATTTTTTTTATTGATTTTGATTCATATTTATTAAAAGAACGTCCTCACAAAGTTTTAGACAAATTCATTAAAAATCAACAAAATTATTAACAAATTTAAAATATCATTTAATACTGTTTTTTACTTCTCCTGTAAAATTAATAAAATGTTAGTTAGGGCCTTTTGCATTTTAGGTGACGATATACTATCACTGGAGTGGTGGGTATAAAAAACAATGTCCTCGAGCTAGAATATCCCTACTCAAAATATTTTTTTTAAGTTTATTTTAGAGATGGGCGCGTGAGTGATTTTTGACTCACACTAACTCACACTCACGACAGAAATTTTTGAATCATGCACACTCACTCACGATCATATTTTTTCTACTCACACTCACTCACAATCACGTGAGTAAATTTAATACAACTCACACTCACTCACAATCACGTGAGTAAATTTAATACAACTCACACTCACGTGCACTCACGCAAGCTTCACTTACACTGACGTTGACTCACACTCACGAAACTCTTATTTATACAAAAAAAATTTAAAAAAATAAAATTTCAAAAATTTTCAGCAAAATTTAAGGTTCATCTAAATTTTACATTTTATTTGCTTTTTGCGTTTAAGCCAAATTTTACAATTTTTTATACCCTCCAACCACAGTATGGGCACAGACTAATACAGACTCGACATAAGTGACAGGTGTCAAAAAAGTATTCTTTAACCATATGGTTAATATTTTTAAATTATTCTACGAATTAGGTTAGAAAGAGAAAGCTAATATAACGCGCCATTAGAAAAATGGATGCCAGATCGGTTTTTGTTGTTTCACTCACTCCTAAGTCGTAGAAAGTGTTGCCATGTTAGCGTAAAACGGACTAAAAACCGCTGTGTTTTCTCCTAAAATCGCTTAGTTCTTCCCCATTTTTTCTTATAAAACTCTACTGTCGAGTCTGTATTTAGTCTGTGGTATGGGGGTATACTCACTTTGTCATTCCGTGTGTAACGCATCGAAATATCGGTCTAGGACCCCATAAAGTATATATTTTATTGATCAGTGATCGATTCTAAGACATTCTAGCGATGTCCGTCCGTCCGTCCGTCCGTCTGTCCGTCTGTCCGTCTGTAGAAGACACGATGCAGTCCAAAATAAAAGAGCTAGACTTCCAAAGTTTGGCACAAATATGTCTTATATTCCTAGGCAGGCTAAGTTCGGAAATGGGCAAAATCGGACCAAGGGGAAAAAAGTTCCCCCTTGGAGAACTAAACCAACCCAAGAAAAACCGCATTTTTTGCAGAGTTTTTTGAACTTTTGGTAAGCAAATGCAACATTCTTATCTCAGAAGAAGTTCAAAATCGCAAGGGGAAGGTGACCCCCAACGTCTCCCACCAACCCCCCCCCCCCCCAAAAAAAAAAACGCCCCTGGATTTTTTAAATATTTTTTTTTACATTTTGGAGGGTATAAAAGATTCGGCACAGCCGAATGTAACACTCTCACTTGTTTGTTGCTTTTTTTGGAATGAAAGGAAATATGATGAGAAAATAAATCACGCAAACTCACGGAACAAATCGACTCACGCACACTCACTCAAAAATCCTTCTCACTTGTCATGCGACTTTTTACTTTCAAGCGGGCCCCAAATTCTTGTGTGCCCAGGGCCCCGCCATACCTTAAAGCGGCCCTGTCTATAGGGTCTATTTATACATTCTTAATTTATTATGACGAATCATTTTGAAGTTCCGTAAAATTTCACTCAAATGAAGAATTTTGTTAATAACTTTACCACAGCACCATCTACCGGGTCCAAATTTGATCAGGAAACTTATTTTGGTTTAATATAATTATGACGACAACAGCGCCACCTATCAGGTCCAAATTAATTACAAAAATAATTTATTCTTTTAAAGGTCTGCTCTTTATTTAACTTTTTTATTTTTGAACAAATTTGCTGTATATATTTATGATTTTTTCTGATTTTTCATATTTTATTCATTCTAATTTTTCAACAATTTTCGGAATTTAAAGAATTCTTCAATTTTTTTTCTAAATTTCCGGATTTTTGAATTTTTTTTTTGAATTTTTAACTAAAATAATACGAAATAATTTAAACAAATGTTTTTTTTTTTTTAACTTTTATTTATTTATTTTTTACTTTTATTCAACTATTTATATCTTTATGACCCCTTTACATTTTCTTAATTAGAACCGTGCTGTATAGTGTTAACGATTTATTTTAATCGATATGGCATCACTCTACAACAAAAATGTAATCGATAACTTTACTGATAAGAAACCCTCAAAGTGTCATCACTAAAAACAACACATCAGCTGAAACCGGCAATTTATTTTTTCTTGGATTTTTTTTTTTAATTTTTTACTAAATCCACCAGCATGAATTATCCTCCGGATGACAAGGAATCAAAATTTTGGCCGTTATTTATTGTAGCAACATGTCTTAAAGTAATGCTTGTGCCAGCCTAGTAAGTTAAATGATATTTTTCAAATAATCTCTGCAGCAATTTTCCATTTTCTTTACAGCCATTCAACAGATTTTGAGGTACATCGCAACTGGTTAGCCATTACTCACTCCTTGCCTCTTAAGGAATGGTATTATAATAAAACAAGTGAATGGACTTTAGATTATCCACCATTTTTTGCATATTTTGAATGGGTGCTAGCCAAAGTGGCACAATTTATAGATCCAAATATAGTGGAATTAACTAACCTCAACTATGCAGCCGATAGTTGTAAATATTTTCAAAGGGTGTCGGTAATGGTTATGGATCTTGTATTTGCTTGGGGAGTATGGAGGTGCTTAAAAATCTTACGGTCCTTGGGCATAAGAATACATCAAGTAACGGCAGAGGCACTTTTAATATTTAATTTGGGTTTATTGTTTGTGGATCATATACACTTCCAGTATAATGGTTTTCTATTTGGCATATTGTTATTGAGTATTAGCTACCTATTGGAAGATAGATTTTTAATGAGCACCTTTATCTTTGCCTGCCTTTTAAATTTTAAACATATTTTCCTGTACATGGCACCGGCTTTTGGTATTTACTTCCTGAGACAATATTGTATGGATCCTCGAAAAAATCCTGTATTATGTATTGGAAAATTATTAGCTGCTGGCTTAACACCATTTGTGTTGTCTTTTGGTCCTTTCTATCAACATTTACCACAAGTATTAAGTCGTTTATTTCCCTTTAAACGTGGTTTAACACATGCCTACTGGGCACCCAACTTTTGGGCTTTATATAATACTGCTGATAAGGTAGCTTCAAAAGTTTTAAAAGTGGATTCCTCGTCAACAGCATCTTTTACTTCGGGTTTAGTACAAGAATATGATCATGCTGTCCTGCCTTCAGTTAGACCTATAGCTACATTTGTACTAACTGTGGTAACAATGATACCGATACTTGTAAGGTTATGGAAATATTCAATTAAAAGGTAATTTTTAAAATGATTTATTAACAAATTAAGAATTTTTTAAATTTTTAACTATAAAAAAAGTTAGATTCTGAGAAATTTTTTCTATATAAAAAAGTCTCAGATTCTGAGACATTTTATCTATATGAAAAAAGTCTCAGATTCTGAGACATTTTTTCTATATAAAAAAAGTCTCAGATTCTGAGAGATTTTTTCTATATAAAAAAAATCTCAGATTCTGAGACATTTTTTCTATATAAAAAAAATCTCAGATTCTGAGACATTTTTTCTATATAAAAAAAGTCTCAGATTCTGAGACATTTTTTCTATATAAAAAAAGTTTCAGATTCTGAGACATTTTTTCTATACAAAAAAAGTCTCAGATTCTGAGACATTTTTTCTATATAAAAAAAGTCTCAGATTCTGAGACATTTTTTCTATATAAAAAAAGTCTCAGATTCTGAGACATTTTTTCTATATAAAAAAAGTCTCAGATTCTGAGACATTTTTTCTATATAAAAAAAGTCTCAGATTCTGAGACATTTTTTCTATATAAAAAAAGTCTCAGATTCTGAGACATTTTTTCTATATAAAAAAAGTCTCAGATTCTGAGACATTTTTTCTATATAAAAAAAGTCTCAGATTCTGAGACATTTTTTCTATATAAAAAAAGTCTCAGATTCTGAGACATTTTTTCTATATAAAAAAAGTCTCAGATTCTGAGACATTTTTTCTATATAAAAAAAGTCTCAGATTCTGAGACATTTTTTCTATATAAAAAAAGTCTCAGATTCTGAGACATTTTTTCTATATAAAAAAAGTCTCAGATTCTGAGACATTTTTTCTATATAAAAAAAGTCTCAGATTCTGAGACATTTTTTCTATATAAAAAAAGTCTCAGATTCTGAGACATTTTTTCTATATAAAAAAAGTCTCAGATTCTGAGACATTTTTTCTATATAAAAAAAGTCTCAGATTCTGAGACATTTTTTCTATATAAAAAAAGTCTCAGATTCTGAGACATTTTTTCTATATAAAAAAAGTCTCAGATTCTGAGACATTTTTTTTATATAAAAAAAGTCTCATATTCTGAGACATTTTTTCTATATAAAAAAAGTCTCAGATTCTGAGACATTTTTTCTATATAAAAAAAGTCTCAGATTCTGAGACATTTTTTCTATATAAAAAAAGTCTCAGGTTCTGAGACATTTTTTCTATATAAAACAAGTCTCAGATTCTGAAACATTTTTTCTATATAAAAAAAGTCTCAGATTCTGAGACATTTTTTCTATATAAAAAAAAGTCTCAGATTTTGAGACATTTTTTTTATATAAAAAAAGTCTCAGATTTTGAGACATTTTTTCTATATAAAAAAAGTCTCAGATTATGAGACATTTTTTCTATATAAAAAAAGTCTCAGATTCTGAGACATTTTTTCAATATAAAAAAAGTCTGAGATTCTGAGACATTTTTTCTACATAAAAAAGGTCTCACATTCTGAGACATTTTTTCTATATAAAAAAGTCTCAGATTCTGAGACATTTTTCTATCTGAGAAAAAGTCTCAGAATCTGAGACTTTATCTATATAAGAAAAATGTCTCAGAATCTGAGACATTTTTTCGATATAAAAAAAGTCTCAGATTCTGAAACATTTCTCAGATTCTGAGACATTTTTTCTATATAAAAAAAGTCTCTGATTCTGAGACATTTTTTCTATATAAAAAAGTCTCAGATTCTGAGACATTTTTTCGATCTGAGAAAAAGTCTCAGAATCTGAGACGTTATCTATATAAGAAAAATGTCTCAGAATCTGAGACATTTTTTCTATATAAAAAAAGTCTCAGATTCTGAGACATTTTTATACCCTCCACTTAGTGATAGAGGGTATATATAAGTTTGTCATTCCGTTTGTAACTCATCGAAATATCGGTCTGGGACCCCATAAAGTATATATATTCATGATGCCCGATCGATTTTAAGACATTCTAGCGATGTCCGTCTGTCCGTCTGTCCGTCTGTCCGTCTGTCCGTCTGTCCGTCTGTCCGTCTGTCTGTCTGTCTGTGGAAAATGCTGTAGCGGACAAAATATTGCACAGAGATGACTGAAACTTAACATATTTATTGGAAGTTCTCCCGAGAAGTTTGGTATTGCATTTGAGCGAAATCGGCCCAGCCGATCAAAAGTTATGAGTGAAAGTTTAACGACACCTCTAAAACTTTGAAAATACAAAATGCGTTTACACAGCTTCTGCTTTACAGATTCAAATGAAATTTGGTACAGAATAATATTATACCATGTACAATGTCTGTGTAAAATTTTAGAAGAATTGGACAAAGGGGTGTGGCACCTCCCACATTAGCCTAACATGCAAAATGCTATAACTCGGCTTCTGTTAAACAGATTCGAATGAAATTTGGTATAGAATGATATTTTAGCATGTCTGATCTCTATGTAAAATTTGGGCGGAATAGAAAAAAGGGGTGTAACACCCCCCATACAAACCTAGCATGTAAAATACTATAACTCAAATTCTGATTAACGTATGTAAACAAATTTTAACATGGAGTGTAAATATGGTCTTTGTGGCCTATATAGAAAATATGAGCAAATTTGGAGCAAAATTGGCACATTTAGAAGATGATTTATCTTGGCCTTTAATAAACATATTTAAATACATTTGAAAAATGTTGTTAATATTTTATTTTTTAAGAGTTATAACTCCAGTTTACTTAAATGCTTTTTTTTAATTTATCTGTTTTGGTTCTCGTTCTTTTAACATACCCGCTAAATTGTAAAACTTTTAATCAGTCTGTGGTATGATGGCTAGAGTGTAGGCTTTTCATTCATATGGTCGCAGGTTTGAGTCACGGTCGGGATTGAAGTTTTTTTTTTTTTTTTTTTTATTTTTTAGCTTCAATATTTAGGGAACTCACATGGGTATCGTATTTGGTGTTGTATGTCCTATCTAAAAACAGGGTTGGTTAAACTTTAAATTAATAATACGACACTTACACGATATGACGATACAACATTTATACCTATGTTTTGTGTGCTATTTTCAAGTATGCTAACAAAAAGAGAATCTAAGAGAAAATTATCAAATGAGCGATAAATAATTTTTACCAACCCTGTTTTTGGATAGGACATACAACATATACAACAAATACGATACCCATGTGAATTCCCTAAAATTACAATTTATTAAAATCCCCTTAATAATTTATATTCGGCCTAACAATCTTTTGTATTCTTTGTCATTGGGTAAATGAAATAATTTTTGGAAAAAAAATTTATTTTCTACATTTTTTTTTATACCATCCACTCTTTATTTGTGTTTTGATTGTTCTTTTTTTTTATAATTTCTTGGATAAGTTCAATATCAAACACATTCAATATATTTATATTTTGCGTCCAATTCTTACAAACGGACAGACGATTTCATTGACGATTTCTGGCAACACTTATTTATCTGTTTTGGTTCTCGTTCTTTTAACATACCCGCAAAATTGTAAAACTTTTAACCAGTCTGTGGTATGATGGCTAGAGTGTTGGCTTTTCATACATGGAGTCCCGGGTTCGAATCATGTTAGGACTCAAGATTTTTTTTTTTTTTTTGTTAATATTGTTTATTATTATAATTTTATTTAAATCACCTAAATCTATACCCTTCATTATATTTATCGAGTCATTGATTTTTCTCAGTTTTTGCAAATATATAAATGTGCTGTAATTAATTATTAATTAAATGTCGTTTTGTTTTTCTTTAAAAGCGAAATTGAATTTTGGTGGAAAAAATATGGTATATTCAACAAAACTTCTTTTATACACAACAGTAGAGGGTTTGTTGTAATTTGCCCGGTTTTGTTTATCTCTTTTAAGATAGTCGTTAAATTGCTAATGAAATAATTTTTGAAAAAAAAATTATATTTTCTAAATTTTTTTTTTTTTTATACCATCCACTCTTTATTTGTGTTTTGATTGTTTTTTTTTTTTTTTTGATAATTTCTTGGATAAGATCAATATCAAACACATTCAATATATTTATATTTTGCGTCCAATTCTTACAAACGGACAGACGATTTTTGCCTATTGACGATTTCTGGCAACACTGTTAGTAACGGTTAATTTTGTTAGCTTATAGTATATGTAGTATGATCCCTATAAAAAACTAGGAATATATTTTTAAACCTACCACTTGGTATACCTACCACTGGGTATACTTACCACTGGGTATACCTACCACTAGGTAAGTTATTTTAAGCATTGCTGTGTTATAATCAAACAAAATTGCGAATTTGACATGCATTTTTAATGCTGCCGGTGGTCTAATGGTAGTGTCGTCGGATATTAATTTGGGGGCACCAGGTTCGTCTCCCGGTTTGGCCGAGAGTATAATTTTTTTTTTTTTTTTTTCATTTGTTGCTTTTTTTTAATTTTACCATTAATAAGTTTTTATTTTGAGTTACTTGATTTTTTTAATTTATAAATTTGAAATAAAATAAGTTAATTAATTTTTTTTTTAAAATAAATTTTATTTATTAAGAATAAATTTTATAAATATTATTTTTACAAATCAAATCGATTTCAGTATTTTTATGTATGCCAATTGTGGGAAAACGTCAAAAATATTGTGCATAATATTGCGTCGTCTGTAGGTACCTTAATAAGCTAATTTTATCAATATTTCATCGAAAATGTGTAATATTTTACAAAACTATTCCAAACGATGCTAAATTAAATTGAGAAATTAATGGAAGTTAACATTTCGTTTCGTTTCGTTTTTTTTTTGTTTTTTTTTGTTTTGATGAATGTTAACAAATTGGAGCGGAAAGCGTTTTTCCGCAATTGTCCTCATAAAAATGGAATTGAATTAAAAACTTAAAAATTGCCTTGTCTTCCCCCTCCTTTTTACCCCCTAAAGCTAAGTACTCTGTTCGGTTTCACGGGAAAAAATCTGTCAAACTCCATATAAAAAAAAAAAAAATTGGCAACGCGAGGAATTATAGGGAAATTGTTAAAAAAGTTTTCACTCATTTTTATTATACAAGACAATTTAAATTGCCGTGAAAAAGTGACATTTCAGTTTTGTTATGATCGTTTCTTTCTTATCATTGTCAAAAGTTCTTGATTTTTAAATGTTTTATTGCAATTTGAGGCGTTTAAAGTTTAAGTGAAATTTTCACCGTAAGAAACAGAGTACTTAGCTTAAATATGAATTTGGGCCGCTAAAAAAAATATGTGTCCCTTTATTTTTTCTGATCTACAAAATAAAACCAATTCCATAAAGATCCGCGGGTGACAATAGGGAGACGTTTTAATTAATAGTTAAAAACAACAACGTAGACGTCTAAACAACAACAAATGTAGTTGTTTTAACTGTCTTTTGTAGTGGAATATACCGTTATAATTTTTTGAGTGTAGCAACTTTGATATACATATTCATATAAATTTAAAAAAAAACACGCTATTTTAACGAAACGGTGTTTAGAGATTTTCCAGCCCTGGTAATGGGCAAAAAAAATATTTTCTAAACACCATAGACACAGACTATATACAGACTAGACAATAGAGTTGTAAAACAAAAATGGGTAAAAACTTAGCGATTTTAGAAGATACAGATCGGTTTTTAGCTGGTTTAAAGCATGGCAACACTTTCTACTAGTTAGAAGTGAGTAAAACAATAAAAGCCGTTCTACCTTTTTTTCGTATGGCGTGTTAGAGAATAATCACAATTGGAGCGGGAAGCGGAAAAACGCAATTGTCCTCATAAAAATAGAATTGAATCTAGTTTGGCGGAAAAACTCGGCTGAATTTTGTTGTCATATAAAACGTATGTGAACAGTTGCGGAAAAACGCTTCCCGCTCCAATTGTGATTATTATCTTATATTGGTTTTCTCTCTCTAACCTAATTAGTAGAATAATTTTAAAAAAATAACCATATGGTTAAAGACTACTTTTTTGACACTTGTTATAATTGTCGAGTCTGTATTAATCTGTGCCATTGATATTAAATTTTTAAAGAACGTGCATTAGAAAATCGTATTAATTTATAAATACTGGGATACAGATGGAGGGTATTTAAAATTCGGCACGGCCGAATTTAACTTTTTTACTTGTTTCTATATAAAAAAGTCTCAGATTCTGAGACATTTTTTCTATATAAAAAAAGTCTCAGATTCTGAGACATTTTTTCTATATAAAAAAGTCTCAGATTCTGAGACATTTTTTCTATATAAAAAAAGTCTCAGATTCTGAGACATTTTTTCTATATAAAAAAAGTCTCAGATTCTGAGACGTTTTTTCTATATAAAAAAAGTCTCCGATTCTGAGACATTTTTTATATAGAAAAAATGTCTCAGATTCTGAGACATTTTTTCTATATAAAAAAAGTCTCAGATTCTGAGACATTTTTTCTATATAAAAAAGTCTCAGATTCTGAGACATTTTTTCTATATAAAAAAATTCTCAGATTCTGAGACATTTTTTCTATATAAAAAAATTCTCAGATTCTGAGACATTTTTATACCCTACACCACACTGTGGTACAGGGTATAATGAGTTTGTGCTGATGTTTGTAACTACCCGAAATATTGGTCCTAGGCCCACTTTTAAGTATACCGATCGACTTAGAATCACTTTTTGAGTCGATTTAGCGATGTCCGTCCGTCCGTCCGTCTGTCCGTCCGTCCGTCCGTCTGTCCATGTAAACGGTGTAAACACGATACAGGTCGCAATTCTTAATCAATTGACTTGAAATTTGAAACTTAAGCCTCTTTTGGCCCAAGGACGAAGCCTATAGAAATTGGAAAAAATCGGTCCATATTTAGACCTAGCCCCCATACAAAGGTCCTCTTTAGTTTTGGCTCAAATGACTCTAATAGACGCATTTTAACAGGTATCTATTCGAAATTTGGCAGGTAATCATGTTTTATCAACACAAATCACCATTCCAAATTTTAAAGAAATCGAACCAGTTCTTATTGTAGCCCCCATACAAACCACCTTCCCGATTTTCACATAAATCTCTCAAATTTCATGAAAATAGAAAATATTTAATTAAAATTCTGTTTGTGTATGTTAAACGCGTACTTTAATAACCTTATCAAATCTGATTATCATCGGACCATTTTTGGACTTAGGTCCCATGTGGAAATTTCGCCCGATATTCAGTTGAAGTGATTTATTGTCAACAAAAAGAAGCCTATTCCACTCAAATTTGATTAGTGAGTGCTTTTTACACTTATTAAAGATTTGACAAAATATAGATCTAATCAGTCCATGTTTGAACTTGGGACCCATTTTCCGGGAAACTCTGGTGTAGGGTATTTTATGGTCGGTCTTGACCGACTATAATTTTCTTACTTGTTTCTATATAAAAAAAGTCTCAGATTCTGAGACATTTTTTCTATATAAAAAAAGTCTCAGATTCTGAGACATTTTTTCTATATAAAAAAGTCTCAGATTCTGAGACATTTTTTCTATATAAAAAAAGTCTCAGATTCTGAGACATTTTTTCTATATAAAAAAAGTCTCCGATTCTGAGACATTTTTTATATAGAAAAAATGTCTCAGATTCTGAGACATTTTTTCTATATAAAAAAAGTCTCAGATTCTGAGACATTTTTTCTATATAAAAAAGTCTCAGATTCTGAAACATTTTTTCTATATAAAAAAATTCTCAGATTCTGAGACATTTTTTCTATATAAAAAAATTCTCAGATTCTGAGACATTTTTTCTATATAAAAAAATTCTCAGATTCTGAGACATTTTTTCTATATAAAAAAAGTCTCAGATTCTGAGACATTTTTTCTATATAAAAAAAGTCTCAGATTCTGAGACATTTTTTCTATATAAAAAAAGTCTCAGATTCTGAGACATTTTTTCTATATAAAAAAAGTCTCAGATTCTGAGACATTTTTTCTATATAAAAAAAGTCTCAGATTCTGAGACATTTTTTCTATATAAAAAAAGTCTCAGATTCTGAGACATTTTTTCTATATAAAAAAAGTCTCAGATTCTGAGACATTTTTTCTATAGAAAAAAAGTCTCAGATTCTGCGACATTTTTTCTGCCTCAGATTCTGAGAAATTTTTTCTATATAAAAACAAGTCCCAGATTCTGAGAAATTTTTTCTGTATAAAAAGATCTCAGATTCTGACATTTTTCTATATAAAACAAGTTTTAGATTCTGTGACATTTTTTCTATATAAAAATATTTCAGATTCTGAGAATTTTTTTTATATAAAAATAGTCTCAGATTCTGAGAATTTTTTCTACATAAAAAATGTGTCAGATTCTGAGACATTTTTTCTATATAAAACCTAAGACCTATATAAAAAAATGTCTCAGAATCCAAAACTTTTTCTATATCAGAATCTGAGAAAACGTCTCAGAATCTGAGACTTTTTCTATATAAGAAAAATGTATCAGAATCTGAAAATTTTTCTATTTAAGAAAAATATCTCAGAATCTGAGACTTTTTCTATATAAGAAAAATTTCTCAGAATCTGAGACTCTTTCTATATAAGAAAATTGTCTCAGAATCTTCGACTTTTCTTGTATAAGAAAAATGTCCCAGAATCTGAAACTTTTTCTATATAATAAAAATGTCTCAGAATCTGAGAAAAACGTTTCAGAATTTGACACTTTTTCTATAACAGAAAAATGTCTCAGAATCTGAGACTTTCTATACAAGAAAACTGTCTCAGAATCTGAGACTCTTTCTGTATAAGAAAAATGTCTCAGAATCTGAGACTTTCTATACAAGAAAAATGTCTCAGAATCTGAGACTCTTTCTGTATAAGAAAAATGTCTCAGAATCTGATATTTTTTCTATATAAGAAAAATGTGTCAGAATCTGAGACTTTTTCTATATAAGAAAAATTTCTCAGAATCTAAGTCTTTTTCTATATAAGAAAAATATCTCAGATTTTGAGACAACAGAATGGTTTTTTACATTTTATTACACATTTTTCATTTCCAGAGATAGTAAAATTGGATTTTTACGTGCGGTGGTCATATGTTCAGCATGTTCCTTTATGTTTGGCTGGCATGTTCATGAAAAAGCTATATTAATGTGTTTAATACCATTATGGTAAGTATTCATAACTTAAAATACTGTATTTTTACTTAAAATAAATCAATTTTATTTTCAGTTTCCTGTTCTTTGTTTCTGCTACAGATGCTAAATACGCCTTTCTACTCAGTGCCGTGGGATATTTCTCTCTTTTCCCGCTACTTTTTCATATTGATTTATTGATCATACGTTATTCCTTGTTCTTGGCTTATATGGGTTATATGTACACCCAATTTGTACGTTTCCATAAAGATTATCCTGATATGAATCTATTGGAGGATCTTTATATATACGGTCTTCTCTTAATACCCATCTATGAGCATTTGATATCACGGCTATTGGGTTTAAATGAAAAATTACCATTTTTGCCTTTACTTATGTATTCAACATATTGTGGTGTTGGTGTTTTATATTGTTTTATACGTTATTATATACATGCATTAGATCTTAAGATTAACGATAAATCTATAATAACTAAAACTAAATTTAAATCGAAAGATATTAAGAAAAATGACTTAAACTCCTCAACTTCCCAGCCTGTTAAGACTGAGTCTGTGTCACCGTCAAAAGCTACGACAAAGACAAAGACGAAACACGTGAAGAAGACAAAGGAGAAGCTGAAATAAATGAGACGGTTGTATTGTTACTTCTAAATGGTACTTTTGTTGTTCTTGTGGTACAGCCTAACCAAGCTGTAGAAGCTCTACGTGGATATCCACGTTCTGGTTGTACACGTAAATTGTTATAGAGCCAATACAGATTATCTTTAAAGAAATATGTTTTTCCTAGTAAAAAACAAGGAAAATATAGTTGTAATTGTATAAAATGCAGAAATAAAATACTTACCATTAGGTATCGTGGCGGCTGCATCAATATTTTCTGGTATTCCCGGCCATCGTGTAAAAGCTTTTGGATAACCAGTGTCCAGTGTTTGCAAGTGATCATTATAACGCCAAAATATTGTATCAGCAATTATGTAAGTTAGATTATTTTTAGCTTAAGAAAGTAGAAAAAGTTGAATTAATAACCAGATGAATTTTCCTTTAGTATTTCATTAGTCTAATGAACATTTCTTAAGAATTTCATCAGTCTGATGAAATTTCCTATAGAAAGTCATCAGTCTGTTAAGCTTTCTTATAAAGAGTCATCAGTCTGATAAACTTTCCAATAAAAAGTCATCAGTCTGATGAACTTTCCAATAGAAAGTCATCAGTCTGATGAACTTTCCTATAGAAAGTCATCAGTCTGATGAACTTTCCTACAGAAAGTCATTAGTCTGATGAACTTTCCTATAGAAAGTCATTAGTCTGATGAACTTTCCTATAGAAAGTCATCAGTCTGATGAACTTTCCTATAGAAAGTCATCAGTCTCATGAACTTTCCTATAGAAGTCATCAGTCTGATGAACTTTCCTATAGAAAGTCATCAGTCTGATGAACTTTCCTATAGAAAGTCATCAGTCTGATGAACTTTCCTATAGAAAGTCATCAGTCTGATGAACTTTCCTATAGAAAGCTTTAAAAAAACTCAAAAGCTAAACTAGACAAAATCAGACTGATCACTTCCTTTATGAAAGTTAATCAATTTGATGACTTCCTATAGGAAAGTTCACCAGACTGATGACTGCCTATAGGAAAGTTCATCAGCCTGATGACTTTCTGTAGGAAATTTCATTAGACTGATGACTTCCAATAGGAAAGTTCATCAGACTGATGACTTCCTATAGAGAGTTTATCAGACTGATGATTTCCTATAGAAAAGTTCATCTTGCAAAGATTCAAAGGTTTCTCAGGATTTTCTATGAGAAAGTTCATTCAAACCGATGACTTTCTATAGGAAATTTCATCAGACTGATGGCTTTCTATAGGAATGTTCATCAGACTGATGACTTTCTATAGGAAATTTCATCAGACTGATGATTTTCTATAGAAAAGATCATCTTTCTATTGAAAAGTTCGTCAGACTGATGACTTTCTATAGGAAAGTTCATTACACTGATGTCTTTCTGTGGGAAAGTTCATCAGACTGATGACTTTTTATAGGAAATTTCATCACACTGATGATTTTCTATAGGAAAGTTCATCTTATAAGTTATTCATCCTTTAGAGAGATTATTAGACTGATGACTTCCTATAGTAAAATTCATTAAACTAATGACTTCCTAAAGAAAAGGTTATCAGTCTGATGATTTTCTATAGGAAGGTTCATCTTGTAAAGTTTTAAAGGTTTCTCAAGATTTTCTATGAGAATGTTCATTCAAACCGATGACTTTCTATAGGAAAGTCCATCAGACTGATGTCTTTCTATAGGAAAGTTCATCAGACCGATGAGTTTCTATAGGAAATTTCATCAGACTGATGGCTTTTTATAGGAAAGTTCATCAGACTGATGACTTTCTATAGGAAATTTCATCAGACTGATGATTTTCTATAGAAAAGATAATTTTTCTATGGGAAAGTTCATCAGACTGATGACTTTCTAGAGGAAAGTTCGTCAGACTGATGACTTTCTATAGGAAAGTGCATTACACTGATGGCTTTCTATGGGAAAGTTCATCAGACTGATGATTTTCTATAGGAAGGTTCATCTTGTAAAGTTTTAAAGGTTTCTCAAGATTTTCTATGAGAAGGTTCATTCAAACCGATGACTCTCTATAGGAAAGTTCATCAGACTGATATCTTTCTACAGGAAAGTCCATCAGACTGATGAATTTTTATAGGAAAGTTCATCAGACAATGACTTTTTATAGGAAAGTTCATCAGACTGATGACTTTTTATAGGAAATTTCGTCAGACTGATGACTTCCCATAGTAAGTTCATCTGACTGATGACTTTCTGTATGAAAGTTTATTAGACTTATGACGTTCTATAGGAAAGTTCAGACTGACGACTTTCTAAGGAAAGTTCATCAGACTGATGACTTTTTTTTTAGAAAACTTCATCAGACTGATAATTTTCTTGCTGAACTTTCACATAGAAAATCCTGAGAAGCTATTAAATCTTTGCACTGGAAGTCATCAGTAGCTTTTGAGTTTTTTTGAATGCTTTTCAGTAACTGATAAAACTACATAAAACTTACGCCACAATAATGCTGCATTTACACGTTCTTTACCCACAGTATTGCCCAACATTGCATCTAGTGTTACAGGACTATTTTCTAGCAATTTACTATCCTTGTAAAACCAAATCTGAGGACCTAAAATTTGTTAAAGGATATTTAGATTGTTATCCTTACAGTATTAAATTCTATTTACAACAAAATTTACCTGTAAACAATACTAATGTTTTATCAAAACGTTCATAACAGGCGTCAATACTTTTAATCGTCTGTGGAAGCTCAACAAATAAATCTAGTATTCTTTGGGGATATCCTAAAACAACTCTATAGTTGGATGATAATTTCCATATATATTCTCCTTTGAAAATATGCATGGAATCATTAAAATAACAAACAGCATCAAATCTTCCTTCACAAATATTAGGAATTGAAGAATGATAAGAAATTTCTACGGATAAGTCGGTGGTTGTAGTTGGATTAAAGGGTTGCTAGACAATGTCAAATAGAAGAAATCGAGATTTAAGTCGATAATATCATTAATTTTGCTCTTTATTAAACTTACATTTTCTTTCCTTTCGTTATCAACTTCCGGCTCATAATAAGTTGTTGTATACGACTCTGTGGTGTCTTCATTTTCCTCATTTATTTCATTCAGATCCAATTCATCATTTCGTAAAACTTCTGCATCATCATCTAATTTTTTGTTCACTATAATTATAAGAAATTTCTACCCTTTAAAATTCTTCTTCATTACAAATTTCGAAAATTACCTACAGTAGGCATTATACATAGCCAAAGTATCATCATAATCTAATACATTATGTTCAGGACCCTTGTAATAAGGAAACATTATAGAACTAAAAACTGGCGAGTGAGCTAAACCTAAACTATGACCCAACTCATGTAGGGCTACCGTATAAAAATCTACACCTTTTGTTAAATCTGTTGAGTTTTCTTTCCAATTTTCATCTTCATCAAAGTGAACATCGCCACCCCAAGAACCCATTTCGTAGGGATAAAATGCATGAGCCAATATATTGCCAGGACCATCAAAAGGAAAACTTGGAACGAATTTTTTTTTTAAATGTTAACATAATGTTAATTTTGATAAAAAAACTTACTTGTCACCGTGGTATTGTGCACCAAATCCTACTATAATATCAGCAGTAGTATCATCAACCCGATGAAACTTTAGATTGCTGTATTGAGACCATACACCTAAAGCACGAGCTATATCTCTTTCCACTTGGTCTCGTGGAATTTTCAATGACCAATTTCCGATTCTGTGAGGGAGAAAAAAACATCAGTAACATCAAACTTTAAAAACTTTTCCCGTCAGTAACAAATAAAATTTTGTATTAAAACTCATCATTATCATCCGTAACTGATAAGCTTTCCTACAGAAACCTCATCCGTAACTGATGAGCTTTCCTATAGAAACCTCATACGTAACTAATGAGCTTTCCTATAGAAACCTCATCCGTAACTGATGAGCTTTCCTATAGAAACCTCATCCGTAACTGATGAGCTTTCCTATAGAAACCTCATCCGTAACTGATGAGCTTTCCTATAGAAACCTCATCCGTAACTGATGAGCTTTCCTATAGAAACCTCATCCGTAACTGATGAGCTTTCCTATAGATACCTCATCCGTAACTGATGAGCTTTCCTATAGAAACCACATCCGTAACTGATGAGCTTTCCTATAGAAACCTCATCCGTAACTGATGAGCTTTCCTATAGAAACCTCATCCGTAACTGATAAGCTTTCCTATAGAAACCTCATCCGTAACTGATGAGCTTTCCTATAGAAACCTCATCCGTAACTGATGAGCTTTCCTATAGAAACCTCATCCGTAATTGATGAGCTTTCCTATAAAAAACAGATAAAATTTTCTTTCTAGTTTTGAATGATTTCCTAAATACTCACAAATATTTAATATTCCTTTTACTCCAAGTTCTTGCACCAAATATAAATCTTTTTGTGCGTGTCTTAGCCACTTTTCCATTATTGTTTTGTTGTCTTAGATAATAGGGCTTTCCTTCAATATCGGCTACACCGCAGCGGGGTTTGGAGAAAAGCTGATGCGAAAACAATAACAAAATCAAAATAATAACAATATTTAAACAACAAATAAATTCTTTTAAATTTCAAGTTCATTGAATAAAAATAGAACACAATTAAAAAGTTTATCTCTTTAAACACGCTTTAAAAAAAAACATTTAAACAAAAAGTCGCGCCTTCTTATCACTTCACTATGCCAGTGTTACTCATTCATTAATCCAATTTAAAGAATACAAAAAAAACCTACATCAACCGTCATGGAATCTAGTCTACCAGTCTGGTTTAAGGCGCCATACTTTTGTATATTTTTAATAGCTTCCACTATTGCACTTTCATGATACAGAGCCTCTGAGTCTTCAGGATTTTTATCTAAATATCCAAAACGACGCATAAATTTCAGCTGGAATTATAAATAGATTTTTTTTTAAAAGTTATACATTTTTTTTTTCAAAATATCTAACCACTTCCGGTGGCGGCACTTCAATGCCATCTCTTGGTCCTACAGGAAATGCATCGTTTAACCACCATAATGATATAAATATTATTAAACAAGTTAATATTTTTAACATTTCTTTTTTTGATTTGTTTTCATTTATTAAATTTTTAATTCTTTAATTTTTTTTCTTTAATTATTTTTTATTTTATTTTAAGTCAACTCTACAGCTTCACCAGATGATTTCAACTAAAGATCAACCGGCATATTTGGTCTTTGCCTACCACCAACTGATACATAAAAAAAATATCAACAAATATTCTTATCAGTGCGTGGACTTCTTCGTTAGAGAGTAATCATTTTTTGTTCTCAATAAAAAACAAAATCTTTAAAAGAAAGAGCAATGCTTAGTTAAGCACAAACACTTGTCTCTTGAATTACATGTTATTTTTAAATACACTCAGAAAATTATGTAAGTTACTACATGTAAGTTGTTTATATATTTTACAGTAGTTAGTTGTTTTCAACTACAAAGTCAGTTGTTTTTGTTTGAAAAATATCAAACAACTATTTCTGTTAGTTATTTTAAATACTTTTTTTTGAACAACTAACAAAAAAGTACTGTGCTGTAGTAACAGTAATTTAAAGTAGTTAATTTTATTTTTTTTATCTCTGAAAAAATTTTTAAGTATTTTTTCAAAAAATAAAAATAAATTTTCGTTTTTTTATTTTTCACAACTTTTTTTTAAAAAAAAAAAAAAAAACGAACGAAAAAAATTTGGTCTTCAATTTTTTTCTGAAAAATTTTTTGAAAAAAAAAAAATATATATTGATTATTTTATTTTTACTACATTTAGTTGTTTTGCCTACAAATGTTAGTAGTTTTTACTACATAAGTCAGTTGTTTTTTGTCAGTTAAAATAACTGACATTGTTAGTTGATTTAACTGAAAAAGTAGTTGACCCCAAAACAACTTACAAAGTAGTTATTTTAACTGACATTTTCAGTTGATTTTACTAACATAATTTTTTGAGTGTAAGTTCTTAATACTAATGAACTATGTGGGGGCTTTCAGAAAATCGAACTTTTCAAAGCAAACTTTCGTCTAGGGCATCAAATGGTTCACTCAAAAAATTATGTTAGTAAAATCAACTGAAAATGTCAGTTAAAATAACTACTTTGTAAGTTGTTTTGGGGTCAACTACTTTTTCAGTTAAATCAACTAACAATGTTAGTTATTTTAACTGACAAAAACCAACTGACTTATGTAGTAAAAACTACTAACATTTGTAGTCAAAACAACTAAAATGTAGTAAAAATAAAATAATCAATATAGATTTTTTTTTTTTCAAAAATTTTTTCAAAAAAAAAATTTAAGACCAAATTTTTTTTTTTCAAAAAGTTGTGAAAAATAAAAAAACCTAAATTTATTTTTATTTTTTGGAAAAAAACTTTGAAAATTTTTCAAATATAAAAAAAATAAAATTAATTACTTTAAATAACTGTTACTACATCACAGTACTTTTTTGTTAGTTATAAAAAAAAACGACTTAAAATAACTAACAGAAATAGTTGTTTGATATTTTTCATACAAAAACAACTGACTTTGTAGTTGAAAACAACTAACTACTGTAAAATATACAAATAACTAACATGTAGTAACTTACATAATTTTCTGAGTGTTAGCATTTTTATATCCACCAACCAGTATGGAACATTAGAGATACATTTCGATTTTCCCAAGTGCCCGTCAATATTTTTTTGCCGGACACCTATCAAAGTTTTAGGATTTTAGAAAATTTTCACCAAAAACTCTAAACTTTGATCGAAGGGCGTCATGGGTTAAAATGTTCTGATCTGGCTCAAATATAAATGGTTGGCATTTTTATATCCACCAACCAGTTTGGGACATTAGAGAAACATTTTGATTTTCCCAAGTGCCCGTCAATTTTTTTCGCCGGACACCTATCAAAGTTTTGGGATTTTAGAAAATTTTCACCAAAAACTCTAAACTTTGATCGAAGGGCGTCATGGGTTAAAATGTTCTGATCTGGCTCAAATATAGTTTAAATTACCGAAAATACCGCCATTTTTAAAAAAATTTAAGATATTTTTTATACAAATTACTTGAACGTAGGAAAAAACCGCCATTTTTAAAAATTTTTTGACAAATTTCAAATGGCGAAAACCGTTTGACCGATTTAAAAAATTTGTTGATGTTGATATTCTGCATGCAAAAATTAATAAAAATTATGTAACGCAAGATATTTTTTATTTTATTTTTTCATTCTAAGGAATCCAAAACATTGGTGGAAATTTTCCAAGAAATCCAAAACTTTTATCGAAGGGCGCCATGGGTTATTAAATGATCGGATTTGGCTCAAATTAAGTTTAAACGAAAGAATGTTTTAAGCTCTATGAAAGGATCACGGGAAAAAATTTGAGATATTTTTAAAAAATATTCTTGGACGTAGGAAAAACACGCCATTTTTTTTGCCAATTTCAAATAGCGATCTCGAAAACAGTTTGACGAAGTCTCAGATTCTGAGACATTTTTTCTATAGAAAAAGTCTCAGATTCTGAGACAATTTTTCTATAGAAAAAGTCTCACAATCAGACATTTTTCCTATGGGTCTCAGATTCTGAGACATTTTTCTTACAGAAAAAGGCTCAAATTTTGAGACATTTTGCCTATAGAAAAAGTCGGAGATTCTGAGACATTTTTTCTGTAGAAAAAGTCTCAGACTCAGATACACTTTTCCTATAGAAAAAGTCTCCGATTCTGAAACATTTTTCCTATAGAAAAAGTCTCAGATTCTGAGACATTTTTCCTATAGAAAAAGTCTCAGATTCTGAGACATTTTTCCTATAGAAAAAGTCTCAGATTCTGAGACATTTTTCCTATAGAAAAAGTCTCAGATTCTGAGACATTTTTCCTATAGAAAAAGTCTCAGATTCTGAAACATTTTTCCTATAGAAAAAGTCTCAGATTTTGAGACATTTTTCCTATAGAAAAAGTCTCAGATTCTGAGACATTTTTCCTATAGAAAAAGTCTCAGATTCTGAGACATTTTTCCTATAGAAAAAGTCTCAGATTCTGAGACATTTTTCCTATAGAAAAAGTCTCAGATTCTGAGACATTTTTCCTATAGAAAAAGTCTCAGATTCTGAGACATTTTTCCTATAGAAAAAGTCTCAGATTCTGAGACATTTTTCCTATAGAAAAAGTCTCAGATTCTGAGACATTTTTCCTATAGAAAAAGTCTCAGATTCTGAGACATTTTTCCTATAGAAAAAGTCTCAGATTCTGAGACATTTTTCCTATAGAAAAAGTCTCAGATTCTGAAACATTTTTCCAATAAAAAAATCTCAGATTCTGAAACATTTTTCCAATAGAAAAAGTCTCAGATTCTTAAACATTTTTCCTATAGAAAAAGACTCAGGTTCTGAGACAATAATTTGTTTTGTGTATCTAATGTCCATCCTTCTTACTCTTTAATTAAATTTAAACTTTTATTTTCTCTTCTTCTTCAAACTTCACTCATATTTTTTAATATTATAAATTTATAACTGTATCATATACATATTAACATTAAAATCTCTTATATCTTAATTTAACTTCAAATATCTTTTCAGGTCTTCTCCTCCACTACTCTCCAAATTACAAATAACTTCAATAATGATTACGTCGCTTATTCGATGGACAATATTCAGCATATTCTTCCCAAGTACAACCTGTTTTAGTACAACATTCATTTGTTATTGAGGGAGCATTAGAACGTCGTGTCCTCAATAATGTTAGAGCATTGTCCGGATTAAGCCATGTTGGATGAAAAGAATGAGCTGTAAGCAAAATATTATTTTTAATTTTTATATGACAAAATTATTTTTATGTTTTATACGAAATAGTATACCAAATTAAATCTTACATTTGCTACGTTTGTTAAATGATTCATCCGTACGTTTGCGATTTCGTCGTGTCATACGATATATATCTTTTTCACATGCCCAATAGAGATGACTCACTAGTTTATCACGACAACGAGAATGAGATTCACTGTGCCAAACATCTTGCCAATCTGATAGGGATCTGGGAGATTAAGAAAAGTTATTATATGAAATGGTGATATGAACTATTAATTTAATATATTTTGTACAATCAAAGTAAAACTCTATTTGAAAATTTGAAAAACAAATTTTCCATAATGCCTTAATTACACTGTGCTACAGTGAAAAAATACTTCTGATGTGACATAGTATTGGCTGTTGGTCTTGTCGAGTAGATCACAAAAATGCCCATTAAAGTTGCCAGACACCCTCAAATTTTAGAGTTATTGTCAAAAAACGTTTTCTTGGGACTTTTCTCACTAAACTTTTTGTAATTCAGAAAATTTTCAACCGATGTTAAAATTTTTAACTGTTTTTTATAGAAGAAGGATGGGGCTTTCCATGTGTGTGAATTGGTCTATACATACATATAAGAAAGATATTTATTGATTTTTTCTATAAAGTCTAATTTTTTGTTATTTTTTGAAAATTTTTCGAGTTTATCGATTTTTTTCTGCAATAGTTCGTTTAACAACATTTATATTTATAAACGTATTTTTAAAGAAAATTTGATTCTGAATACGATAAGCTTTATCCTGAAGAAATCGGATAACAATTGACAGAGTTGTGATAATTTTTCTAAAAAAGAAAATTAAGATTTTGCAGGAAATCGCCGTTAAGATATCCCAGGCAAAAAAAAATAATTTTATCATAAGAGGTCATGTACAATATTTTTAAAGGTTTTTGGCGCTCTGAATCAGAATCTGGCCTTTAAATTGCTCTATCTCGTCAGGTTTTTGAGATATTTAACATAAACTGATATATCAAAAACTTAATAAGATAGCGCAATTTCAAGGTCAAATTCGAATTCAGGAGGCCAAAAACCTTTAAAATAATGATACGCGACCACTTAGTGTGTTCGTTTATTTTTTTAATTTTTTGCCTGGGTTATCCGAACGGCAATTTCAAGCAAAATTTTAATTTTCTTTTTTTAGAAAAATTATCACAACTCTGTCAATTGTTAACAAAAATTATGGGTACCATCATGAATTCGCGTGTTGAAAAACCCAATGGCAAGCCACAAAAATATTTTACACAGTGTTTATGACACTCTATTTGCACTATTTTTTTTACAAAAATGTATTAAAAACTTAAAAAAAAAAATAATAATCAGTAGAAGGCGGAAAACACCAAAAAATAAAATGTTGCTTATCACGTTTTTACAATAAACTCTTCATATGTATTTAATTTTTTATTTTTAACACTTATTTTTTTAATTTTAGTTTTTTTTCCAAACCTTTGCCGAAATAGCAATTCTAAACCATCATCTGTACGTATTGCATCCGCTTTGAAAGTGTTCAGCTCATAACCCAGCAGAACTAGTAAAACTCCCATAAAACAGTGTTTTGTCCAAATTTCCATTTTTACGCTCATTTAAGGAAAAGTTTTTTAAAAAATGTTTTTTTTTTTTAAATTTTGTTTTAAATTTTTTTTTTATTCTCTTTTTTTTTGCTTTTTAACTGTAGTCTACACCTCAAATAGATAACGGAAACTGAAGGTTTCCTTTGGAATACTCTGCAATTTCAATGATATTTTTGTCCATGGTTAACATTCATAAATTGTATCAAAATAGAGTTGTGGATATAAACCGAAATGTAGGTGTTGACGCCGTCCGTTTGTTTTGTAAATATTGTATAAATTTGAAATTACGGCCAGTTTTTTTTTTTAATTTAGTACCTTACAATATATTTGTAGAGTAGACAGGAGTGATTTTTATCGTGTTTTTATGAGATCATAGAGGGGTTATCAGTAAAAGTTGTTAAAAAGCTTTATATGGACTTGATTATACCGGCTAAGAATTTTTAAGTCAATCGTTTTTTTTAAAATTTATCACAACAGAGTCTAGATAGATTTTTAGATTTTCGATTTAGCTTACCGCCAAAAATTTTATTATTCGCTATTTTCAAGCGATTTTTTATTATTCACAAAAACTTGTTTGTAAAACTCGTATAACATCCTAAATCGCTCTGGTCTAATCAACGTACAAACATAAATACTTCTGTTGTTCTCTAACCAATATTTGTAATCTTGTCCACCAAAATCATCCTGTTTTTCTAATCCTAACTATGGATGCCGTGAAGCAATGTATATGCCAGATTTTCTCTTAACAAAATTATATTGTCTCACAACAAAACTAATGAAGACATATTTACGTATGTGGACAGTTAAGGGAGAAATTTATTTAAACAGGTAAAATATCTCAACATCTGAGATATTTTTTATAGAAAAAATGTCTCAGAATCTGAGAATTTTTCTTTATGAAAAATGTCTCAAAATCTGAGAATTTTTTTAGAGGAAAATGTTTTATAATTTGAGAATTTCTCTATAGGAAAAATATCTGTCTCAGAATCTGAGAATTTTTCTATAGAAAAAATGTCTCAGAATCTGAGAATTTTTCTATAGAAAAAATGTCTCTGAATCTGAGAATTTTTCTACAGAAAAAATGTCTCAGAATCTGAGAATTTTTCTATAGAAAAAATGTCTCAGAATCTGAGAATTTTTCTATAGAAAAAATGTCTCAGAATCTGAGAATTTTTCTATAGAAAAAATGTCTCAGAATCTGAGAATTTTTCTATAGAAAAAATGTCTCAGAATCTGAGAATTTTTCTATAAAAAAAATTGTCTCAGAATCTGAGAGTTTTTCTATTGAAAAATGTCTCAGAATCTGAGATTTTTTTCCATAGAAAAAATGTCTCAGAATCTGAGAATTTTTCTATAGAAAAAATGTCTCAGAATCTGAGAATTTTTCTATAGAAAAAATGTCTTAGAGTCTGAGAATTTTTCTATAGAAAAATGTCTCAGAATCTGAGAATTTTTCTATAGAAAAAATGTCTCAAAATTTGAGAATTTTTCTATAGAAAAAAATGTCTAAGAATCTTAGAATTTTTCTACAGAAAAAATGTCTCAGAATCTGAGAATTTTTCTATAGAAAAAATTGGTCAGAATCTGAGAATTTTTCTATAGAAAAAATGTCTTAGAATCTGAGAATTTTTCTATAGAAAAAATGTCTCAGAATCTGAGAATTTTTCTATAAGAAAAAATGTCTCAGAATTTGAGATTTTTTTCTATTGAAAAAATGTCTCAGAATCTGAAAATTTTTCTATAGAAAAAATGTCTCAGAATCTGAGAATTTTTCTATAGAAAAAATGTCTCAGAATCTGAGAATTTTTCTATAGAAAAAACGTCTCAGAATCTGAGAATTTTTCTATAGAAAAAATATCTCAGAATATGAGAATTTTTCTGTAGGAAAAATGTCTCAGAATCTGAAAATTTTTCTATAGAAAAAATGTCTCAGAATCTGAGAATTTTTTTATAGGAAAAATGTCTTAGAATCTGAGAATTTTTCTATAGAAAAAATGTCTAAGAATCTGAGAATTTTTCTATAGGAAAAATGTCTTAGAATCTGAGAATTTTCTATATAAAAAATTTTTCTATAGAAAAAATGTCTCAGAATCTGAGAATTTTTCTATAGAAAAAATGTCTCAGAATCTGAGAATTTTTCTACAGAAAAAATATCTCAGAATCTGAGAATTTTTCCATAGAAAAAATGTCTTAGAATCTGAGAATTTTTCTATAGAAAAAATGTCTCAGAATCTGAGAATTTTTCAATAGAAAAAAATGTCTTAGAATCTGAGAATTTTTCTATAAAAAAAATGTCTCAGAATCTGAGAATTTTTCTATAGGAAAAATGTAAAAGGATCTGAAAATGTCTCAGAATCTGAAATTCCGTTGAAAAAAGTCTCAGAATCTGAAAATTTTTCTTTAGGAAATATATCTCAGAATCTGAGAATTTTTCAATAGAAAATTTGTCTCATTTATAAACATAAGCGCCACCCTGTTATCTAATAATAAACATTGCGATACATGCAGTTTTTTATTGTCGATTTACACGGTGATGTGTAAATTAGTTTAACAGCACCACCACAATGATTGTGGTCGTGGAAAACTCATTCAATAAACATAAATAGGTACAATAATATTAATTCAATGTTAGTTCCTGTCACCACTACTAACCCAACTTTAACAGTCAGTTTTTAATATACCCGGTTTCGCTGTTTAAGAGAGTATATTAACTCTTTTATTGGATTTGCAACCAATACAATTTTAACTCTCATAATTTTTTTCTATATAGAAAAAGTCTCAGATTCTGAGACATTTTTCTATATAGAAAAGGTCTCAGATTCTGAGACATTTTTCTATATAGAAAATTCTCAGATTCTGTGACATTTTTTTTATATAGAAAAAGTCTCCGATTCTGTGACATTTTTTCTATATCGAAAAAGTCTCCGATTCTGTGACATTTTTTCTATATAGAAAAAGTCTCAGATTCTGTGACATTTTTTCTATATAGAAAATATGTGTCAAATCTGAGGCATTTTTTCTATATAGAAAAAGTCTCAGATTCTGAGACATTTATTCTATATAGAAAAAGTCTCAGATTCTGAGACATTTTTTCTATATAGAAAAAGTCTCAGATTCTGAGACATTTATTCTATATAGAAAAAGTCTCAGATTCTGAGACATTTTTTGTATATAGAAAAAGTCTCAGATTCTGAGACATTTTTTTCTATATAGAAGAAGTCTCAGATTCTATATAGAAAAAGTCTCAGATACTGAGACATTTTTTCTATATAGAGAAAGTCTCAGATTCTGAGACATTTTTTCTATATAGAGAAAGTCTCAGATTCTGAGACATTTTTTGAGACATTTTTTCTATATAGAAAAAGTCTCAGATTTTGAGACATTTTTTCTATATAGAAAAAGTCTCAGATTCTGAGACGTTTTTTCTATATAGAAAAAGTCTCAGATTCTGAGACATTTTTTATATATAGAAAAAGTCTCAGATTCTGAGACATTTTTTCTATATAGAAAAAGTCTCAGATTCTGAGACATTTTTTCTATATAGAAAAAGTCTCAGATTCTGAGACATTTTTTCTATATAGAAAAAGTCTCAGATTCTGAGACATTTTTTCTATATAGAAAAAGTCTCAGATTCTGAGACATTTTTTCTATATAGAAAAAGTCTCAGATTCTGAGACATTTTTTCTATATAGAAAAAGTCTCAGATTCTGAGACATTTTTTCTATATAGAAAAAGTCTCAGATTCTGAGACATTTTTTCTATATAAAAAAAAAAAACTCAGATTCTGAGAATTTTTCTCAGAATCTGAAATACTTTTTCTATATAGAAAAGGTCTCAGATTCTGACATCTGAGACATTTTCTCAGATTCAAAGACATTTTCTTATATTCTTAGACATTTTCTCTATAAAAAAAATCTCAAAATCTGAAAACTTTTTTGTATAGGAAAAATGACTCAGGCTCTGAGACAATTTTCCTTTACAAAAATAGTCTTAAAATCTTACAGATTTTTTCAGTCCATATTAAAAGAAAAATAGTTTCATATACTTTAAGTTATTCTTTAAAGAATGGCCCTTTTATAGAGTGAATAAACAATTCGTTCAACCGTTTTTAACACCTTGACTGTTGTCTTTTTGTTTTTAACTTTTTTTTTGTTGTTCTTTTGTTTTTTATTTTTTGCTGTCCATAAATTTTAGTTTACAGATGTTTTGAACAACAGCAACGGCCAACAGCAGCAACAACAGGTGCTTCAGTTGTTGTTTGCCTATTTTGTTGCCTTTTGTTCATAGTACCTACAAGTAGTTATCGTTACATTTAAGTGTGGTGAAGTAAAGTGGCTGTATTACACATTGGCCGACCACAAAATTCTGTAGTAATTTGATTATAAAAGTTAATGTATGTAATGTGGCGTCATGAGTATTAAACAAATAGTTTTTTCATTTTATTAACTCTTATAAAAAAAACACTATAAATATTCTATGGTGGTGTTTTTTTTTTTGTTTTATGTAGGTACACAAAAAGGTAATAAAATATTTAAATGCAAATTAAAACTAAAATGAAAACAAATTTGTGTTGTGATGCTTTAATTTTTAAAAGGCAGAAATTTTTCAAAATTTCTTAAATTATAGTTAAAAATGTTATAAAATACTAAATTTACACAAATATTAACGTGTTTTTAATAATTTGAATTTTAATGGAGCGTATGATTGATATTATTTTAATACGTATTAATAGTAATCATACGCAATGAGTCACTCATAGCGTATGATTTGCTCCAATATTACACAGAAAAAATTTGAAACAAATTTCAATCAACAAAAACGCGGATTCAATCAATTTTTTGATTGAAGTTGCTCCAATTAAAAAAATTGTTATACCAATCATCAAATTGTAGGTGATTGATCAAAATTTTTTTCAATAAAACATTTTTTCGATTTTGATAAAAAATTTGATAAATTTTTTATTTAAAGTCAACCAAATTAGTGATTGATTTAACAAAAGAATTGTAAGCTTATGACAAAATTATCAAAAAATTCATCTTTTTTGCGTTCCAATATGTTGCAAACAATAAAAAAAGCCCGATTATTTTGCATATCTTTGAATTAATCTATTTAAACCAAAAATTTAAGCCAAAAAAAAATCTGGTATGTTGAAAATTTGTAACAAAAAAAAAAAAATACCAAAAATTTTAATCAAAACATTGATTGACTCATTTAAATTTTTTTGATCAATACATTTAATTAGAAATTTTTAGTCAATAATTTTTTGTGTGTACAGATAATAGCAATCATACGCCTATATGAGTAGGTTGGAGTGTCTCTTATTTTGGAAATGTTGAGACCGTACCCGCTCATATTTTTCTATTTGACTTAAAAATAACTCATGAGTCATTTTACGCCTCTACGACGACGCCTTTCCTAAGTGACGGGGCCTTAAAATCATTTTTCCATACATCGAAATTTTTTTCCATAAGCTAATCAAGTAAAATAAAAATCAAAATTTGTTTCTAGTTTGTATCGAAAAATGATTTTAAAGGCCCCGCTCGTTAAGGGCGCGTCGCGTAGGGAAGGCTTTGTCGTAGGGGCATAAAATGACTCATGAGTTAATTTCAAGTCAAATAGAAAAAAATGAGCGGATGCCGTCTCTCAACATTTCCGACATTTCCAAAATAAGGGACACTCTTACTCATGATGTATGAGTACACAGTACAACACGAAAAAAACGGGCCAAAGGGGGGAAACTTTAACACCCAGCCTTCTAAATTCCGATATGATCTTTCAAAATACCAACACACGTATACTTTTTTTAGTCTCCCCTACCAGAATCAATTGTCGAAACCACGTAATTTAGGAAAAAGTTTAAAATTAGTGTACAAAGGTATTAGGGTGGTGCGTATTCAAACAAAGTGATCACATCAACTATTAATAGTGCACAAGCATTTTTAAACCAAAATGATCAAAATCGGTCTATATCTTGTGTTTGTGCGAAGCAGGTCAAATTTGGAGGTTTTTAAAAGGACATAAAAAAATATAATAACTACATATCTCCCATTTTTCGGGACCATTTTGGTCCTCTTTTCAAATACTCTCACTAAACGTGCGTTAAAATATTTTATAAACGTTTTCCAATAGACCGTGCGATGTTAGCAAAATGGTTACAAAATTTCTGAAACATTTTTCCTATAGAAAAAGTCTCAGATTCTAAGACATTTTTCCTATAAAAAAAGTCTCTGATTCTGACACATTTTTCCCACAGAAAAAGTCTCAGGCTCTGAGACATTTTTCCTATAGAAAAAGTCTTAGATTATGCGACATTCTTCATATTGAAAAAGTTTCAGATTCAGAGAAATTTTTCATACAGAAAAAGTCTCAGATTCTGTAATATTTTTCCTATAAAAAGAGTGTCAGATTTTGAGAAATTTTTCATACAGAAAAAGTTTTAGATTCTGAAACATTTTTCCTATTGAAAAAGTCTTAGATTTTGAGACATTTTTCCTGTAGAAAAAGTCTCATTCTGGATTTTACAGTCAATATTTAAGTTTAAGCAGAGACTTAGTACAATAATTTTTAAGCAATGCGAACCAATTTTAAACTAAAAATCATTTATTTTTGCTTCATGATGTATCCTTAGACAATACCGCCTGAAAAAAAACCTTCAAATGGTCCAAACTGCTTGAAAAAGCTCTTACACTAAAAAAAAGACATAACTAAAATTAAGGAAAAAATGTCTTTGAAAATTTATCATGAATTTTCCTAAAATTTAGTAAAATTTAACTAAAAAATGAGAAATTTTCTTAACTATGAGGAAAAAAAGTTTAGTTCATTTACTTTAAAGCAGTTCATTGTTTTCTTTAAATAGAATTTTTAAATATAAGGAAAAAAATTCTTACTGCGAAAGAAATTTTCCACAAATCTAAGAAACGTATCTTTATTTTTAGGACATATTTCTTAAAAAAACAATTTAGTTCAAGTTTAGTTAAAGTTACTAAAAAAAATCATCGTATTTCTCTTCTTTGAATTGTGGAATTGTACTTCCTAGAATTTAGTTAATAACTTCTGAGAATTTAGTAAATAACTTCTTAGAATTTAGTTTAAAATTCAAAATGGCGATATCTCAAAAACTAAGCGAAATAGACGAAACGGTCAAAATTTTCAAAAGAAAGACTGCAAAGCAAAATATGGAATAGCCTAGCTCTGCATATCTGTCGGGGTCTCAAGACTCTAATTTTAGATCTAAAATTTGAAATTCCCGAGATTTTATATATGCACATATCTCGGTAAATACTGCCAACACGAGAAACGGTCCAACGGCATTTTTGTAGCTCTTGACTCGTAGAACACTTCCGCAAAATACCCGATTAATACTTTTTGAGATATCCAGTTTTTAAGATTCTCAAGACCCTATCAGACCCCTTATTATCGTATCTCAAAAACTAAGCAAATTAGAGCGAAACGGACACAAATTTTGGGTCAAAATCTATGGGGACCCTTAAAGGATCGGGGTCTTGAGTTAACAAGGGGCTGGACCCATGGGGTCCGAACCCATGGGTCCAGGGTCTAGACCCAATCCAGTTTTAAAATGTGAATGAACTAAAGTGTAATATAATTTTTCCCTTTTTCTAGTTAAAATTGGATTAAAATTAATTAACTTTGTTTTCCTTGTTTTTGGGAAAATTATGAACTAAAACCAAGAAAAAAATTTTTGGAGCCAACTCATTCCCACTTTTCCTTAAAATTAAGTTCATTTTCCCAGATTTTAGTTAACTTTTTTTTGAGTGTACTTAAATCTCTACTTAAACTTAAGCATTGACAGCCACAGATTCTGAGACATTTTTTCTACAGAAAAAGTCTCTCTCTGAGACATTTTTGCTATAAAAAAGGTCTCAGATTAAGAGACATTTTTCCTGTAGAAAAAGTCTCAGATTCTGAGACAGTAA
Source organism: Pegoplata infirma (assembly GCA_963921195.1). NCBI lineage: Eukaryota > Metazoa > Arthropoda > Insecta > Diptera > Anthomyiidae > Pegoplata > Pegoplata infirma. The sequence continues at coordinate 28,804,700 of OY992540.1, read as the reverse complement.
AAGTCTCAGATTCTGAGAAATTTTTCCTATAGAAAAAGTCTCAGATTCTTAGACATTTTTGCGATAGAATAAGTCTAAGATTCTGAGACATTTCTTCTATAGAAATAGTCACAAATTTTGAGAAATTTTTTCTATAGAAAAAGTCTCAGATTATGAGACATTTTTGCGATAGAATAAGTCTCAGATCCTGAGACATTTGTTCTATAAAAAAAGTCTCAGATTTTCTGTGACATTTCTTCTATAGAAAAGTCACAGATTCTGAGAAACTTTTCCTGTAGCAAAAATGTGAGACTTTGCTATAGCAAAAATATCTCAGAACCTAAGACTTTTTATAAAATAAAAAATGTTTCCTAACATGAGACTTTTTCTGTAGAAAAAATGTTTTAGAATCTGGGACTTTTGCTATAGGAAAAATATCTTAGGTGTTGTGACTTTTTAATAGCAAAATGTCTCAGATACTGAGAATTTTTCCATAGAAGAAATGTCTCAGAATCTGACACTTTTTCTATAGGATAAATGTCTCAGAATCTGCTTCTTTTTCTAAAGCAAAAATGTCGCAGAATCTAAGACTTTTTCAATAGAAAAACTGTCTCAGAATCTAAGACTTTTATAGCAAAAATTTCTCTTTCTATAGAAAAATGTTTCAGAATCTGACACTTTTACTATAATAAAAATGTCTAAGAATCTGAAACTTTTTTTATAGGAAAAATGTCTCACATGAAGGTCTTTCACAGGGCGCCAACCGATTGTCCTGAAACTTGCATATAGGAAAGAGGGAAGAAAAATAAGAGTTATCTGCTTTTTTATAGCTGCCCAATCTCACATTTCAAAGGGGAGAATAGGATTTATTTCGTTTTTGAGGATTTTCCCCATTTCTTCAAAAGAAACTATATGTCCGTGTAAAAAAATAATTATATCAAAACATATCTCCTTTGATAAAAACATATATGGATCATATCTAAATGGATGTAATCAGATCTACTCCATATATATTCATATCTGCTTCAGATATGTTTTGAACCGTAAATTGAGTCTATCTGACAATTTTACATATATGAACATATCTGAAAATGTCTGATCATATGTATATGCCATATATGCCAGATAGACTCAATTTACGGATCAAAACATATCTGAAGCAGATATGAATATATATGGAGTAGATCTGATTATATCCATTTAGATATGATCCATATATGTTTTTATCAAAGGAGATATGTTTTGATATAATTATTTTTTTACACGGGTGAACATTTTATACAGGTTGAAAGGTCATTTGAAGGCCTATCCAATGGTGTGTCGGTCGTGTCCAAATTCGGCCTCATAAAGTTCGTTATTGTCAAAAATGTATAACCGTTGGGGTAGTTTATATGGAGATGCATATACGTACGACTGCCAAAATCATATAAAATAATCTCTGTCAAATTTAAGCTGACACGTATTTTTTCATTTGGCGAAATTCCTGCTCGTTCGGCTTTTATACGGATTTTCCCGAAAGCCCTTATTTTTTCATAAGGTGGCAACCCTTTTTTAAATTTGAGATTGGGCAGCTAAAAAAAAAAACAGGTGACTCTTATTTTTTCCCTCCTCAATACCATATTCAAGTTTCAGGACAATCGGTGGGTGCCCTGTGAACAGTGTTGCCATATATTTTTTTGAAAAAACTTTTTATTTCTGAAAAAAAAATCTTTTTTTTTGTAAAAAAATCTTTTTTTTACAAAACCCAAAAAAAGAGCTTACCATTCACTACAAAATTCACCACAACTTATGAACCAGATGTACTTCTTCAACTGAAACCTAAATCTATTTAAAGCTGGACGTAGAAAAAATTGCATACTTCGTGTATCACCCTCATTCTAATTGTTTCAGTTGAAAAAGAAGTTCATATGTTGTGCTGATTTGATTCCTAAAAACATACGAAAAAGGTACTTCAAAATCAGTAAGTAAAGAACTGGTGAAAGATGTTCTTATTGTTATTTTGTAGCATTTTTGGAAGTGATTTTTAAAGTACTTCCCACGGGATATGAAGTTCGGCACCTATCGCTACTTTGTATGTAGTGAAACCACTAATTCTTTTTGAACCACTTCGTTTATTTTTTGTTGGGAAGTATTGAAAAAATTAAAAATTAATATATTATGTACTTTCATTTTGTATTTTCAATTTATTTTTTATATCAAGTGTAAAAAAAATAATAAAAAAAAACAACCAAGTGTTCATTTGGAGCTCGAAAAGACTCATAAAAGAGTTCTTAGACGTTCAGAAAACATAATCCCTTTTTCTTAGCGCTCTTATAACATCATAATAATTTTAATCCAACGATCAGTTTTTATTTAAGTAGTTTTCGCAATTTAATTACAAATCATTTTTAATAATTAATTAAACCTAACCGAGAACTGGTTACAATGACCGTCGTCTCGTTGTATCGAAATCGACCAAGGGTTTAGTGGGAATCGAACCCACGACCCCCTGTTTCATAGGCTAGTATGCTACCAACTAACCTGCAGGGGCCTTATATGACTCATAAAAGATTCTGAAAAATATATGTTCGTATTCTTTCCTGACTCTTTTATGAATGTTCAAAAAAAACATATTTTGAATTTTTTACATATCCAGAATTAAGAGTCAAACATGAATCTTTCAGGAATCCAAATGTCGAGCGTTCTATTAATTTTTTGGATCCTTGAAAGAGTCATAACTTATGAAGGCTCAGAAAATTGTACACAGTAAGCAAATATCAAACACCGGTGCATGCTCGACAATATATGACGGATTGGATCTATATGTGGTAAAATCTTTTATTAGTGCAACAATTTAAGAGAAAAATTATTCTATGTTGGCAACTTACAGATTTAAGTGAATATCGTGTGGAATTTTCATATGGCGACCAAGTAAAGAATGGTCTGATTTTAAATGGATTTAATAAGGTTACCAAGCTAAAAACAAAATTGTAATCGAATATCTCATATTTTCATATAATAAAGACGTATTTAATTGTAACCGTTTACATAGACTGAAGGACGGACACGTTAAGTCAAATCAGATAGTGATTCTGAATCGTTCGGTATGCTAAAAGCTTGGTCTACAACCAATATTTTTATGCTTTTTGTATTTTTTAACTAATTAAGAAAAACTTGAAAAAACTTTATTATTTTTCAAAAAACTTATTTTTTTTTTTAAAAATCTGGAAATCTTTTTAGCACCTCAAAAAACTTGCAAAAAAAGGGAAATCTTGATATATGGCAACACTGCCTGTGAAAGACCTTCCTTGTCAGTCTTCTTCTAAGTCTACTAGCGCATCTTACCTGTATAAAAAACGTTTAAATTCCATAACATTTTCAGGTCCATCCCTTCCCTTTTTAAATAAAACTCAAAATTTTCAATTTTTTTTTTTGTAATAGTGTAGTAAATTAAATTGTGTAATTTACAAACACATTCACTATCTTGCAGATGTGTGTTTTATTATTTTTTTTTCAAAAATTTATTTTAAATATAATTATTATTAATTAAATTCTTGCTCTCTCTTTTAAAAAGTTTAACATAAATTTCATCAATTATTTTTTTTTTTTCAATTTCATTCAATTTTAAATTCATTTAAAAACAATTTTGCATTTCTTTTTTTATTTTTTTTGTATTAGAATTTATAAATAATTTTTTTTTTTGCATTATAACAATTACAGTTAAAAATTTCCTTCCTCCTTTAGTTTTTTTTTAACTATTTTAATTTACATTTAAACATGAATTTTACATTACAGTGAATTTTTTTTTTTAAATCTTAATGCATTTAGTTTTTGTGTGATTTTTTTTTGTTTCATTAAAAATGTAAATTTTTTTTGTTAACAAACACTTAAAAAAATATAGGAAAAAAAAACCATGAAACCAAAAAAACTATTTCTATATCAACATTTTATACAATTGAAATTAAACGAAAGAAATGAACAAAAAAAAATAAACATAAAATGAACAATTATAAAATGTATTTTTTTTTCTTAAAAAAATAAAGGACAATCATATCGTTCATTACAATGCCATAGAAACAGGGACATTGGCAGGAACAAAAATATTTCAAGAGGGGCTCAACTTGAAAATTTTTTTTGTTAATTTTTATTATGGTTAAAAATTCTTTTTGAGACAGATTTTGAGTGTCTTTTTTTGTGGAAAAAATTTCAGATTTGAAAAATTTTTCATATAGAAAAATTCTCAGATTCTGAAACACTTTTCCTACAGAAAAATTGTCATATTCTGACTATTTTTTTTACCAGTTTTTTTATAGATTCTGTGAATTTTACCATCGGAAAACTATCTCAAAACATGAAAAATTTTCTATAGCAAGATATATATAATTTTTCATATTTTGAGATAATTTTTCGATAATTAAAATTTTCTTAGATTCTGTTGTATTTTTTTATCAGGAAAGTTTTTCAGATTCTGAGATCATGTTCTGATTGTAAAATATACAATTTTTAACCACCTGCCTATGACCCTGTCCACAACAGTAGCTGCGTATAACAAGTAAGGAACGATAACAAATTGAAACTGGTTGATTTAAATATATTTTTCTTTAAAACTAATTTATTTTTTAGGATGATTTTGTATAAGATTTTTTATTAGTAACTTTTTAAAGGGAATCGTTTTCTACTTCAGTATTGGAATTTTAATTCAAATTTGGATTATTTAAATAAAAAATTTTTATTAAAATTTTTAATCAAATTTCAAAAGTTAACGCGTTTTTAAAATCGAAAAATCCCGAAAAGCCCTTGCCCAAATTAACTCCTTTGCTTATAACTTTTAAATTACTAGACCAACTTGGCTGAAATGCAACACCAACCTGCCTAGGTAAATGACAAAGATACATTTCAAACTTTAGGTGCCTCAGAATTGTCTTTCGAAAGTTAGCGTGTTTTCTACAGACAGACAGATCGAGGATCATGAATATATATGAGGCATTCCACACCAAATGTCCAGCGAAAAACAAACACGTGTGCCGTAAACTTCTTAATAGGTTGTATGGATAGCCCTATATGAAACTTAGAAAATTGCGATTTTGGTTTTTCAATTTTTCAAAACTGGGCTTAGGAGGCGTGGTCAAATATTGGAAAAATGGTCAAATTTGTGGCGAGTTGCCTTGATTAAATATTTATCACATTAAAACGGAATGCACCTCAGTCTCAAAAATTTACATTCTTATATAGTTTTGTATGGGCTATCGATTAAAAAATTTTTTTTTTGTGGAAAATTTTCAGAACCCGTTCTGAAATTTTCCATTTTTTAAAAAAGTCAATTTATTAAAAAACATGCCACTTTTTTTTTCTTTTTTTAATTTTTTTTTTTAAGTTTAGATGTTTGCCTATCCACACAAAAAAATTTAGAAACACATTCTTCGTTTTTTTCGAAAAAATCGCATTTGAACTTTAAATTTCATAACAATTTTGTAATTTGCTTGTATTTCTTTGTTTTAACGTTGCGAATGAGTAATATTTATGCAATTAATATTACTCATTCGCAACGATAAAACAAAGAAATACAAGCAAATTACAAAATTGTTATGAAATTTAAAGTTCAAATGCGATTTTCTCGAAAAAAAACGAAAAACGTGTTTCTGATTTTTTTTGTGTGGATGGACAAACACCTAAACTTAAAAAAATTAAAAAAGAAAAAAAAGTGGGCGGATTTTTGATAAATTGACTTTATTAAAAAATGGAAAATTTCAGAACGGGTTCTGAAAATTTTCCAAAAAAAAATTTTAATCGATAGCCCATACAAAACTATATAAGAATGTAAATTTTTGAGATTGTGGTCAGTGGTTAGTTTCATATAGGGCTATCCAAACAACCTATTCAGAAATTTATGGGACACATGTTTTTCTGTAGCGGGACATTTGGTGTGGAATGCCTCATATATATAAGAGCAAATCCATGGGAAATTTAACTGAGGGATCACCGATTTTGTTTATTTTTGGTTATTTGATAAAGCTTCGTAAATGATTAAAACCAATATATATTTTTTTTTTTTATCAAAACTTTGGTAGATATGGGCGTTTAAAAAAGCGCTTTTTTGACAATATTGATTTTTAGACAGTTTTTTAACATTTTTAAGCTCGGAAACCGTAAGTTCTACGATAAAACTTATAAAAACAATATTGTATATCGAGGGCCTATATTCAAAACCCTCTATCTTCCATTTTCACCAAAATGACTTTTTGATGGCAAAATATTCAGTAAAACGGCCCTCATCTATGGTGTAAAATTCAGAACAAAAATATTTTTTTTTGCTATTTTATTTGCATTTTTGGTTTTCTCTATCACTTACACAATTAATTTTTCTGAATGCAAAACCCTCTATCTTTTCAAATAATTAATTTATAAATATTTGTTTTGAATAATTTTATCATGCATTACATGTTTTCATACTAATTTTTGCATGCTGCACATGAATTTATCAACAAAATTCCAGAACCACGATTTTAGTCCACTGATGCTAATTTTTTCTGAAAATGCTTGTTTGACTTTTTTAAAAAATATGTCTCAAACTTTGGGTGTCTTGTGTACATTATGAAACAAAAATTTTTATCTTAAAAATCCCGATGCTGATCAGCATCTGTGGACCAAAATCCCGTTTTTATTTTTTTTACTATTTTTTACATAACATACTAAACAGTTTGTCAACTTTTGAGACGAATTCGGTAAAAAAAATAATTTTTGTCTTAACAATCCACACCTGTGGACCAAAACCGCGATTTCGAAATTATTTATAAGCTGTTATCATTAATAAATTACGTTAAAAATTAACCGATGTCATAAATGAAATCATAATAATTCATTTTTATTAAAATGCAAAACCCTCTATCTGATCATTTTCATTCCTGTACTTAATATTTTAGAGAAACAAAACCCTCTATCTATCCTCTAAAATCCCCAATAGTGCAAAATTTTAAAAACGAATTATATGTCAGATTCAATAGTTGATTTAAAAAAATATTGTAGAATATCGAATTTTAATTACTCTAACAATTCGCGAAATAAACAGTTTTTTGGCTCTCCTGAAAAGTTGTGTTTTTTTAGATAGAGGGTTTTGAATATAGGCCCTCGATATAAAATTATGAAGATTTAAAATTCAGATTTTTTTTTTTAATTTCAATAAAAAATTTTGAAAACCTTATTTTAATGCCCTTTTTTCCTGGGAAGGACACCATGGATTTCCAAAATCAAAATTTTGTTTTAAAGTTTAGAATGTCTTTTTAACGCTGTAAAATTTTCAGATAGGTGTGTTTTCGTATTGTTGAGCAATTTATTTTTAAAGTTTGTTAGATCGCCAAATATTTGATTTTTTTTTTTAAATTTTGGCAAAAAATCAAAAATTTAGCTTTATCACCAACTTTAAAAATTTATTGCTCGACAGCACAAAAAAACACCTCCCTTACATTTTGACAGCGTTAAAAGGACATTCTAAACTTTAATAAAAAATTTTGGTTTTGGAAATCCATGGTGTCCTTGATAGGATAAAAGGACATTACAATATTGTTTTAAAAAATGTTTGTTGAAATTTTGGAAAAAATTTTTTTTTTTTAAAAAATTTTAAATTTTCATAGTATTATCTACAACAGCGGTTACCAACCTTTTTGGCTCGCGTACCCCTAATTTTAAATTTTGTCAGCCGCGTACCCCCTAACGAGTTTTTTGTTTTCGTTAAAAAACTTCTCTTATAAATATTAGAGTTAATTTTTAAATTTTTGATCTGCGGGTATTATATTTTTTTTTGAAGGATTTAGGGAAGATCCAAACAATGGTGGTATTTTTGGGAAAATTTTCGCTCCTTGGGGTGGTTCAATGCATCTGAAAACGCAGATTTTGAGCTGATTTTTCTGCAGAGCAAAAACAGCTGAAAATATTGCAATTTGATTTCACCAGTCGATTCTACACCAAAATTTTAAACAACTCGAGTAAAAAAGTTTTAATATAGTTGTATATAATTTTATAAACATCATATCGAGGGCCTATATTCAAAACCCTCTATCTTAAAAAACACAACTTTTCAGGAGAGCCAAAAAACTGTTTATTTCGCGTATTGTTAGAGTAATTAAAATTCGATACTCTACAATATTTTTTTAAATCAACTACTGAATCTCACATATAATTCGTTTTTAAAATTTTGCACAATTGGGGATATTATGAAAGATAGAGGGTTTTGTTTCTCAAAAATATTAAGTACATGAATGAAAATGATCAGATAGAGGGTTTTGCATTTTAATAAAAATGAAATATTATGATTTCATTTACGACATCGGTAAATTTTTAACGTGATTTATTAATGATAACGGCTTATAAAGAGTTCCGAAATCGCGGTTTTGGTCCACAGATGCTGATTTTTGAGACAAAAATTTTTTTTTTACCGAATTCATATTAAAAGATGACAAACTGTTGAGTATGTTATGTAAAAAATAGTAAAAAATTAAAAACGCGATTTTGGTCCACAGATGCTGATTAGCATCGCGATTTTTAAGATTAAAATTTTTGTTTCATAATGTACACAAGACATCTAAAATTTGAGCCATATTTTTCGGAAAAGTCAAACAAGAATTTTGAGAAAAAATTAGCATCAGTGGACCAAAATCGTGATTCTAGAATTTCGTTGACAAATTCGAATTCAGCATGCAAAAATTAGTATGAAAACATGTAATGCATGTTGAAATTATTAAAAAAAAATATTTATAAATTTATTATTTGAAAAGATAGAGGATTTTGCATTCAGAAAAATTAATTGTGTAAGAGATAGAGAAACCCAAAAATGCAAATAAAATAGCAAAAAAAAAATATTTTTGTTCTGAATTTTACACCACAGATGCGTGCCGTTTTACTGAATATTTTGCCATCAAAAAGTCATTTTCGTGAAAATGGAAGATAGAGGGTTTTGAATATAGGCCCTCGATATATGATTATATAGAGTTATATAGAATTTGATGCGAAAAATGAGTCGATAAAACCATATAAAATTTTATCAATGTTACTTATGTTTTGATAAATTTTTTATATAATTTTATGCGAAATTTGGACCCCTATTTTTATATAACAACAGCAAATTTATATAATCAGATATAATTATATACAACTATATCAAATTATATAAAACAATATATAAGTTTATAAAGTTATATAAAATTATATCAAGTTTTATATAAATCATAAAATTTTGTTTTAATTATATAAAATTATATATAATTTTATGTAACTTTATATAGTTTTATATAGTTTTATACAAATTTATATATTTTTATATAATTACATCTGATTATATAATTTTGCTGTTATTTTATAAAAATAGGGGTCCAAATTTCGCATAAAATTATATAAAAAATTTATCAAAATATAAGAAACATTGATCAAATTTTATATAGTTTTACCGACTCATTTTTCGCATCAAATTCTATATAATTCTATTTAATCATATATGATGTTTATAAAATTATATACTACTATATAGGAACTTTTTTACTCGGGAAAATAAAAATGCGATTTTGGTTCACAGATGCTAATCAGCATCGCGATTTTTAAGATCAAAATTTTTGTTCCATAATCTACACAAGACATCCAAATTTTGAGCCATATTTTTTCAAAAAAGTCAAACAAGAATTTTCAGAAAAAATTAGCATCAGTGGACCAAAATCGAGGTTCTGGAATTTTGTTGACAAATTCATGTTCAGATGGTTTTGCATTCAGAAAAATTAATTGTGTAAGATAGAGAAAACCAAAAATGCAAATAAAATAGCAAAACAAAATATATCTGAATTTTACACAATAGATGAGGGCCGTTTTACTGAATATTTTGCCATCAAAAAGTCATTTTCGTAAAAATGGAAGATAGAGGGTTTTGAGTATAGGCCCTCGATATAATGAAAAAGTATATAGTTAATAGCATCTCATTAAAGAAAAAGTTATAAATACTTAACCTAATTATTATCAAACGATTATTTTTTCAAAGATGCTTTATATATATGTGGGGGTTTTCGTGTCAACTGACACAACTTTTGAAACAGATGTCTTCCAATCGGTATGAAATTTGTAGCAGGTTAGTACTATTGGATAGTAATTCAGACACAGTTTTTCAACGAGATCGGTCAATGACTCTCTGAGTTAGAGGGGGTCGAAATTTGACATTTTGGCCAAAGAGGTGTTAATTCTTATCCATTTAAGTTCTTACACTCAAAATAATCACTCTGTTAAATTACAGAGATACTCTGCTGAGCCAGCAGAAAATACCATAGATTTCCAACCAGCAAGATTTTTTGTTATTTTACGAAGAAAACTCTGTAAAATGATTTCGATAAAAAAACTGTAAATTTACAGAATTATCTGTAAAATATTGATAAAAGCGACCAAAATTTGACTATTTTATTTACTATTTGATTTCTGATCAATTTATCTTTCCATCGAGTAAATTTGCCCGCTTTAATGCTTTCAAATTGTAAATTTAATTTTTTGTTAAAGTTTTTTTACGAGTACCTCCAATTTTACACGACATCCTCGTAAAATTTACCAGGTTTTATTATTACAGAGCAATAAGTAAAATTACAGTTGAAATTTTGTATTTTGGTTATGAGAAAAAAACGCAAGTATTTTTGTAAAATCTGTATTTTAACAAAAAACTCTGTTTATTATCTGTAAAATAGAGATTACAAAGTAAAAAGTAAAATTACAGATAAAATTTTGTTTTTCGGTTACAAGAAAATACAAAGTATATTTTTAAAATCTGTATTTCGACAGATAACTTTGTCAAATATCAGTCGAATTGAGATTACAGTCATTTTACAGAGTTTTTAACAGAGTAATTATTTTGAGTGTACTTATTGTTCTTAGCAAAATGTGTCCCAAATAGTATAGATAGCTATTTCTTCAAACATTCAAAAAAAAATAATATAAAAAAAAAAAAGTTTTAATTTTTTTTTTTTAAATTCAAAACTTTTTTGAATTTTTCGTCAATCGGGCCCTTTTTTGACGCAAAAGAAAGCTTAGGTCTTTTCTTTTAAGATCAATGGGGTAGCTTAGTGGGATGCTAGTGGGATATCCATGAAAAAAGAAATTTGTAACACTGGAACACAAAAAAACGGTTTTTTACTTTTTAGGATATGCACTATTAGGCGTGGGATAGTTTACCAGTTTTCGATTTCGATCCGCGACACCCTTTAATTTTTATAGGTTCGAAAAAGAAAGCATGAGCCAAAAAAATGAGGGCGGTGAGGTGGTGCCATATGGCCCCTCATCGGGGTCAAAGTTGGGCGTAAAGAGGTAAAAATGCAATGTGAGACCGACCGCCATTAATTTTCTGCCCCCAACATTTTTTTTGAACATACCCGTAGTAATTTTTTTTATTGTTAACGGGCCTAAATATAATCAAATGTTATTTAAACATTGTAATCCAATTTTTATTTAAAATCCATATATATTTTGTAAGGCCAGATTTAACGGTCAGCTCTTAAGTCCTCACTCTTAAAACAGCCTTTGTGTTAACAATTTTTAAATATTATAAAAAAATAAATTCGCAATATTTTTTAATTCTTCTTTTTTTTATTTGAAAGATAAACTATCGTAATATTTCTAAAAATTTATAAAACAAAATTTGGTCGACTAGCCAGGGTTGCTACTTAATTGTGGGTGCTTTTTTTAAAGGACAAAGTCGATTGCACACAAAAAAAAATTTTCAATGAACGATTTTCATAGTATTTATGAACAAATTCATACAATTGATTAACTTTTTCATAATACTTATAAACTTTTCATAGTATTTATGAAAAATTTTCAATATTTCTTAAATTTTTTTTTATTATGATTTATTCATAAATACTATGAAAAGTTGGAAAAGAATTTAATAATATTTTACAAATTAAAAAAACAACAAGTAGAAAAATTAAATTCGACTTGGTCGAATCTATGAATACCCTCCACAATGTTATCTGATAGTAGTTTTCTAAAAAAATTGCATTACAAATTTTTATTAGAAATATATTATTTTGAGTAAAACTTTTTTTAATCAATCAAATTTTTTTGTGAGTGTAAATTTTTTTTGACTGTCAACATTTTTTTGAGTGTGAATTTCATTAAAAAAAGAATAATTAAATTAAAAATTAAAAAAAAAAACATTTTTTTTTTGAGTGTAAAATTTTTTTGAGTGTAAATATTTTTTTAGTGTACTATTTGTTTGAGTAACAAAATTACTTTGTAAAATATTTTTGTTGTTTTATACCTATACGTTTATGTTAAAAAAAAAAATATTTCACATGTTTCCCTCAGTTTATTTTACCATCTTCGTCTTTAAAAACCAAAAACAAACTAATATTTGATTTTTTTCCAAAAATACTTACTATACACCGTTACATACAGTTACAAAAACAATAACAAATATTTACTTGTCTAACAACTAAACTGCACCCCACAGCAGGAAAACAAACAACAACAAGTTTAAAATAAACTGGTATTTCACCATGCTTGAAAAACTGTTTAACGAGTTTTCAACAGTTTAAGGTGAAAAAAATCTGAAATTCAGAGCCTTGCTTATAACTTTTGAACCACTGAACCGATTTTGCTGAAATTCAAAACCAAATAGACTTGGGGAACGACAAAGATATGTAATCGCAAAATTCCCTTGCCGAAATTTACTCTTTTGCTCATAACTTTTGAACCACTGGACCGATTTGGCTGGATTGCAATACCAACCTGACCCGGTAAATACTCAACATATATGTCAAACTTCAGGAGCCTCCATAAAGTCTTTCAAAAGTTAGCGTGTTTTCAACGGACAGACAGACAGACAGACGGACGGACGGACGGACGGACGGACATCGCTAGATGGACTTAAAATCGATCAAGGATCATGAATATATATACTTTATGGGGTCCTAGACCAATATTTCGATGTGTTACAAACGGAATGACAAACTTATATATACCCTCTATCACTAGAGTGGAGGGTATAAAAAATCATCAAAATCGGTTTAGTAGTTTTTGCTTTACAACTGCAACCGATTTTGTCTTTTAAAAAAGCATCCCTCAATTGAGCGCCATCCTTGGCAAATCTAAGTAAAAAATTTTTGCGTTTAAAAATTTTAAAAATAATTCACACAAAAAAACCTTGTCAAATTAAAAAAAAAAGTCTCGAAATCACATTTTACTAATATTTGACAGTCTTCCTTGTTTTTTAACAAAAAAAATTTTCGATCGAAATTTAAATGTTTTTCTTTTGTAATTTTACAAATTTCCAAGTTTTTTTCCAAAACAATCTACACTCAAAATAATACATTAGTAGATTCACTAATTTTTTTTTTGCTAACGCTAGTAAGCTAACTTTTAGCAAATTTTTAGTTGAGATTAGCATGTTAGCAAAAATATCTTGTAAACATCATTTAGCGCATTAGCAATTTTAAACAAAATTTTAATTATTTTTTTTGCTAATATTAAAATTGAGTTGACCAAATTTTTACAAGTTTTTTTGCTAATATTAGCAAAAATAAATTGCAATTTTTTTTTTCTTTTTAGAAAACTTAAAATGGCGCTATCTCGCAAACTAAGCCAGATAGAGCAAAATGGAGGCCATTTTTGGTTCTCGGTCTCTCATAGTATCGCCGGTCCTCTTCACATGTGTGGACCCTAATGGGTCCTAACTCTGGATCCAAAAAAGTTAGCATACCCGAAAATTTTATCTCGGTAAATATTGCCGACACGATAAAAAGTCCAAAAGCATTTTTGTAGCTCTCAACACATAGAACAATACCACAAAATAACCAAAAGCTCTCCGAGTAATATTTTTGAAGTTATCGAGTTTTTTAATTCTCAAAACCCCAGTGGTCCCCTAAAATCACGTATCTCCAAAACTAAGCAAGATAGGCGAAACGGACAAAAATTTTGGATAAAAAAATATGACGATTTTTAAGGAACCCAACCCATCGGGGTCTGGACCTATCGGGTCCGAACCCAATGGGGTCCTCAAATGTGTATGAACTAAGTCGAAATAAAAAAAAATCAGTTAACTAATTTTTGGCAAAACATTTTTGTTAACTTTACCAAAAAAATTGTGGGTTCAAAATCAGCAAATTTTCTTGTAGGTTTACAAGCTTTTTTTGCTAACATTACATTTTTTTTTTTGAGTGTAGTAAACTTACAAGAATTCTTTGTAAGTTTTATTGCGCACAAAAAGTTGTAAATTTACAATTTTATTGTTAAAAAGCTTCTAAAATTACAAAAAAGCTCGTAACTTTAACTAGGAATTCTCGTAAAATAGGAGGTAGCAAAAAATCTAGTAGAGTCACGAAACCTGCTTGTAAGTTTTATAGCCTTAAAAAAAATTTATTTCAAAAGCATAAACATTTCATTATTGTAGCACTTTACCTTTACAATTTTAAATCGCGAATATCGCGAATACGAGCGCTGACTTCGAAACTGCTAGCACCATTGAATTCAGCGTACCCAAATTAGCTTTACCAGAAAGGTGCCCAACTTGTTAATTTTTGCGAGTAGCCAATGTAATTGTATTTTAAAATTGTAACCACTTTTTTCACGAAAAAAAGATTTTTAGCGATTAAAAAATATTTATCGCGAAAAAATTCACGATGTTATGGTTTGTTGTGTTAATTTAACAGGGTTGAATTATTTTAAATTTAAAAATTATTGCAAAAGTTTAAAAATCAAAATTTTTAATGCGATTATCGCGAATACTTGCGCTAACTTCGAAAAACAGCTAACATCATTTTATTTAGCGTACTCGAATTAACTTCACCAGTAGGGTGCCCAGCTTGTTCAAAAAAGTTTCAAATTCAAGCACAGTGGTATTAACGATGTTTTAGACGGAACATCTTTAATCTTTAAAATCTGACCATAGAATCATTTCCCCCTCAATTAAGTATTAATTTATACAATAAAATATATACAATACATGTATGTGTAAGTATGAGTGTGTGTTAGTTAGTTTGTTGTTTGATTGGTATATAAAAATAAGTGTAAAAACTAAATTTTCCAAACTACCAGACTCTATAGACTAAAATTTATTTACAATACAAAATTTTTTTAACTAGTTTTTTTTTTTTTAATTTATTTATTAAATTTAGTTTGTGTGTTTTTGTTTCTTGTATCTAAAAATTTGTTATAATTTTTAGTAGTATTTCTCTTAACTTAACGAACCAATTCAAATTACAATTCCCAATTTGAAATTAGTATTGTTTTGATAACTAATTTACAATTTATTTTTTTTAAAGATTTTTCTTAACTTTTTTTTTTAACTTTTTCATTTATATAACTAAATTTTTTTTTTGTAAATTGCTTAAAAACAAAAAAAAATATTAATTAAGAAATAGTAAATAACTTAATTTTATTTTTCTATCTGTAAATTTTTTTTTATTTTTTATTTAAGTTCAGTAACAATTTTTCTGTATTTTTAAAATATTGAAAACCTGACAATTTATTTATTTTTTTTTTTTTTAATTACTAAATTTAGGAATTTTATGTTGCTGCATTTCTATTTTACTATTTTTTTTTTCTGTTCTGTAATATTTTTTGGGTTGGGTTTTGTTTTAGTTTTCTTAAGGTCATTTAAGGAATTCAAATAAAAAACAGGTAAAATTATTTAATTATGTTCATGATTATGATGATGATGTAGTTATGGTCTCTCTTGTTTTCACCCAGTTTAATAACTGGTTGTTGCTAATGTTAGTGGTGCTAGTTGTTGGGTTAAAATTGGTTGTAGTTGTTGGTTGTTAATAATAGTCCTGCTGTTTTTTTTTTGTTTTGCTGGAGGTGGTGGTATTCATTTATTGGTGGTGATGGCAACACTTGAGTCTTTTTTTATATTTAATTACTGTAACGAAATATATAAAAATTTAATTAAATTAGTTGCTAACATTTAGTATTTGTTATAAACAGTGGTGGGTGAAACAAATCATAACAAATTTTCAATACCTACAAGTTTTTCATATATTTTATTTTTTGAAAATTAGAAGAAGAAAATTGTACAATCTCTTAGTAAAACCACAATGACCAACAATAGGTTTTTGTGTTTTAGGGGTTATATGAAGATCGTGATCTTACTATGAGATTATAATTCTCAATGAATGTAAAGTTAAATATGTATTAATATTTTTCTTTGAATATTAGCGATTTGTCACTTAAATTCCCTTAGCTACTTGTAGTATAGGGTTTTTATATTTGCTAAATAGTCTTGGGAATGGAATCTGACAAATATATTCCAAACTTCAGAAGTCTCAGTAAAGTCTTTCGAAAGTTAGCGTGTTTTCTATAGACGGGCAGACAGACAAACGGACATCGTTAGATCGACTTAAAATTAATATTTTTCAAAAAATGGCCATGATAGTACGTACTAGAGCAGGAGTTACCAACCTTTTTGCCTCGCGTACCCCTAATTTTAAATTTTATCAGCCGCGTACCCCCTAACGAGTTTTTGTTTTCGGTAAAAAACTTCACAAATATTAGAGTTAATTAAGAAATTTTTAATCTGCGGGTATTATTATTTTTTTTAAGGATTTAGGGGAGATCAAAACAATGGTGGTATTTTTTTTGGAAAAATGTTCGCTCCTTGTAGTGGTTCAATGCATCTATAAACGCGGATTTTGAGCTGATTTTTCTGCAGAGCAAAAACGGCTGAAATATTGCAAATCTGATTTCACCAGTCGATTGTACACCAAAAATTAAAACAACGGACGTTTTTTGAACTCTTAAAAAAAGTTAGAACAACATATAATAGGGAGCGGAAATATAATATTTTAATTAAAAAAAAAATATGTATATTTTTTTGTTTACTTTTTTTTTCAACGAGGGCAGGTCAATAGTTCTGTGAGTTTTCGAAAGAAACACCCTCGTATTTACAATGAAAGGGCATTTTGAGCTTAACAAAATGGTACCAAAATTTCCACTCTTATCACAAATCGTTTCACAAATGCCCAAAAACATGTTTTTTGAGAACTTTGACATAAATTTTCTCAAAAACCTGACATCATAGAAAAATGTGGGAACTATATTCGGAATCAGCATCGAAAGGTTAATCGAAAACAAGTTGTCAGATCTCAAAATATCATCCAAAAATATCAAAAAGAATGCTCTCTAAACTGCACAAAAATTGTTTTTTTGCGAATTTTTACCTCAACTTTCTTAAAAACCTGACGTTATGGAAAACTTTCGAAGCCAAATGCGGAACCAGCATTGAAAAGTTAATCTTAATGTCCAAATTACTAAAATTTTGCGTACCCCCGCGGACATTTTCGCGTACCCCCTAGTGGTACGCGTACCATAGTTTGGTAACCGCTGTACTAGAGAATTAAAAACCAACAATAAAAAAAAAAAAACAAGTAAGAAAGTTATAGTCGGTCAAGACCGACCATATAATACCCTACACCAGTGTTTTCCGGAAAATGGGTCGCCTGGACCGAACATGGACCGATTGGATTTGTCTTTTGTTAGATCTTTATTTAGTGTAGAAAACACGCACAGATCAAATTTTAGTGGAATTCGATTTTTTTTTGCCAATGGACCGATTTAACTGAAATTTTTATATGGGGACTAACAATTAGTCCAAAATATGTCCAATTATATTCCGATTTGATTAGGCTACTAAAGTATGTACACGTTTAAACCTAAAAATAAAATTTTTATCAAATATTTAAATTTTTATGAATTTTGAGGGTATTATGTGAATATCGGGAGGGTGGTTTGTATGGGGACTACCAGAAGGACTGACCCGATTCCTTTGAAATTTGGAATGATGATTCGCATATAAAATTTGATTACCTGTTAAATTTCAAAGCGATATTTATTATAATACGGATATTAGAGTCATTTGGGGCAAAAGATGCTTAAGTTTCAAGCCAATTGATTGAAAATTGCGACCTGTATCGTGCTTAAATGATAGATGGACAGACGGTCTGACGGACGGACGGACCTACGGACTGACGGACGGACGGACGGACATCGCTAAATCGACTCAAAAAGTAATTCTAAGTCGATCGGTATACTTGAAGGTCTAGGATCAATATTTCGGGTAGTTACAAACATCAGCACAAACTCATTATACCCTGTACCACAGAGTGGAGTATGGTATAACATCAAAATCGTTTCAGTAGTTTCTGATGTACAACTGCAGCAGATTTTGTCCATTAAAAAAAGCATCCTACAGTTAAGTGGCAACCCCAGGAATTATAGTAGGCCGAATTTTAAGTAATAGTTTTTGAGTTATTCAGTTTTTAAGATTCTTAAGACCCGATCAGTCCCCTAAATTCCCGTATCTCAAAAACTAAGTAATGTAAAACAAAAGGGACAAAAGTTTTGAATCCAGAAAATCTGGTACCTCGTGAAAACGGTTCAACTAAATGGGTCTGGAATCAATGTATCCCACAAATGTGTATGAACTAAGGTAGAATAATTTTTTTCCATTTTTAATTTAAGATTTGAAAAAATAAATTATTTTTATTTCCTTATTTTTAAAAAAAATATCAACTAAAATGCAAAAAAATAAACTTTTGCGCTTAATCATTACCATTTTTTCTCAAATTTATAGAATAGAACATATCAAAATTTTCCAAGTGCCAAAAAATTTTTAAAATTTAATGTTGTATTTATTCGACCTTTAATTTGTAATATAAATGAAATAATTGAGCTCGAGGTCTTTTATTGTTGTAAATAATTTTTATTTTACTTTTCCAATATTTTGAAATGCATCGAATTGCACATTGGAATTGCAAACGAGAATGTGAATAGAAGTAGCTTAAACTTTGCTTTGTTTGCGTAGTTTTTAACACTGTCCCTGATGATGAAATTCGATGAATTAAGAAATATTGGAGAAGTAAATTAAAAATTATTTACAACAACAGACCTCGAGATCGGTTTTTTTATTTAAATTTAAAAAAAATTTAAGTCCCACACACGATTTTTTTTTGCATATATGGCTTTATATTGCATTTTGGAGTAAAAAATTTATAAATTTTTTTAATTTTTTCGGACACAAAAATTTTATGGCGTAGTTTTATTTTTAATTTTCGAGTTTTTGAGTAAAAAAAAAACAATAAAAATGTTATTTAGGCTGGATTACTCAATGCTCCGTTATAAAATGACTCTCCGTTAAATTTAACTTTTTCATACAAATTTTGACATAAGGCTCCGTTAAATCGGCAGTTAGCAGCTAATTTTCCATTGAGTAATCCGCCCTTAGAAAGAAAATAGTTTTAATATATCAAACAGAAAAAAGTATTTAATATTACAAATTTATTAATATTACACAGAAAAAAATAAAAAAAATATTTGAGTAAATTTTTAATACTATTGAGTAAAAAATTATTCAATTTTGCACCAGTAACCGATTTAATAGTATTGAGTAAATTTTTAATAAAAAATTTATTAAATGTTTGAAAAAAAATTTGAGTAAATTTTTAATTGACACAATTAAACATTTACTCAAAACTTAAATATATATATTTTTTTTTTTAAATTAAAAAAAGTTTTAAATTTTTTTACAAAAAAAAAAAACAAAAACTTGTTTTTTCAAACTTTACCAAACATATTTATTTCTCAAAAACATAGGAAATTTTATAAAGACGATTACAAACTTTCCTATACATACACAAAAAACTATAAACTAAACGAGAATTAAAAAAACTATGAGAGTTTAAAAAAAATTAAAAAAACTATTAAATTTTTATTAAATTATTTACTTAAATTGTTTTTAAAATTTTTGAGTAAATTTTTAATTGCGTCAATTAAAAAATTACTCAATTTTTGTTTTAAATTTAAACAAGTGATTACTCAAATTTGTCTCCTCCATATTTTTTCTGTGTACTAAAGAACCGGACCGTGTTGTGTTTCCCAAGGACAGATCAACTGACATGTCAGTTTTTAAATGAAAGGTATGTGGTCCGTGATAGGTCAAAGGGGGGTAGTGATGTGATGTGTTACAAGGTGGGCACAGCTGTGATGTCTTCTGTGACATGTCGCTATTGAACCGACACGGGTTGTGTTCTTAGGACATGACATATCCAGTGACATGTCACTTGTGATATGTCTGGGATTGAGTATTTTCTAACAAAAGTGACAGGTATTTTTATATGAGAGGTGTAAAGCTTGTGATAGACTTGTTTGGATTTGTATGGGTCCGGGTGATATTGTCACATGACCTATCAAGGACCGTAACTTTTCCTGCAGTTTTATTCTTCTGAAAATTATTGCCCAGCACTGTATTATTCCTATATACGAATAGCTTTTAATTTATTAAGCAACTAATAAAAAAAATATTAACATGTAGTCATAACACTCTATTTTTTTTTTAACCGTACACACCTAAACTTCCTCTTTATAAATAATTGTTGTAGAACAACTGCAATATGTTGTCGTATCCATTGCCATCGTTGTTCCCGTTGTTGCTGTTATTGTTCACTTTTTATCTACAGCATATCAATGTTAGAAGTGCCATTTCCGGTTGCCGTGCGCGTTGTTTTAGTAACTTGTTGATTTGTAATAATGGGTGGAGGACTACCACACCAGACAATCTATCGGGGAAAGAGAATGAGAAAAAAATTAAGCATTAATATAATTGAATATGTTAGTTAACCTCTTTTTTAGTTTTTTTTTTCAAGGTTGGGTAACGGTAACGGTAATATAATTTAGTAATACTGCTGAATAACCGTTAGCGGTAGTTTTAACTAACCTCTACTGATAAAACACCACCGAAGTTTTGAATTACTGTCATCGATATAAAAACTGCTTACGGGATTTAAAAAAAAATTTGCTAAAAAACGTTAACGGGTTTTTTCAAAACAACGCTAACGTTAAAAATTGTTAAAAAATATTTTTTTAATAACGTTGTCTGCGAAAAAACGTTTGAAATTCGCATACCGTTATCGCCAAAATAGCACTACTTGTCCTTTAAAATTATTATTATTTTTTAATTATAGTCACCGATTAAAAAACGTTAACAATGTTCTTAAAATATCTTTAACGTTAAAAAGCAGCTATTAATTTAAAATTCAGTTTCCAAAACCATTATCGTTTAAAAATTGTTAAAAAGATTTTCAAAATATCGTTGTCTGTGAAATAACGTTTGAAATTCGTATACCTTCTTTGCTAAAATACAACTATTTCTGCTTTCATATTACGGTTATAGATTAAAAACCGTTACCGTTACTTTTTAATTATCGTTACCGATAAAAAACATGTTACCGATGTTTTTTAAATTATCTTTATTGGTAAAAAGCAGTTATTAATTTAAAATTCAGTTTTCATAACCGTTACGGAAAATCAAATCGTAACCTTTTTTAGCTTTTTTCAAAGTTTCGCTAACGTGACGCTTATAAACTGTTGCTATTTAATACCACCGTAATTTTAATTAACCGTAGTCTTAAACTACGTCTTCCAGTAAAAAACCACGACGTTTTTTAATTATTGTTTTTGAAAAAAAAAACGTTTTAAAACAACCTTTTTGCTAAAAAAACGTTAACGGTTTTTTTAAAACAACGTTATAGCTAAAAATTTCTAAAAAGTATTTCAAAAATATCGGTGTTTACGAAATAAAGTTGGAAATTCGCTCCAATTATCGCTTCAATATTTTAAAACTTCGTTACCAATAAAAACCGTAACCGTTATTTTTAATTTATCGTTACCGATGAAAAGCCATAACCAATGTTTTTTTTTTAAATATCGTTACCATTTAAATCCGTTAATAATTTTAAATAGTAACCGTAACCGTTACCGAAAACCGAATCGTTTCGTTACCTTACCTTGTAAAAATTTATTAAAATTATTCTGAAATTAGCAAAAAGCTAAAAATGAAACAAAACCCAACTTACCTTTCTAAATGCTTTACGAAAGTTGTCCGATAAAAAGGCATATAAAATCGGATTAATACATGAATTCGTATAAGCCAAAACATGTGAAATAATTTGTATTATAACTGTTATATGCGAACTGCCATATAAATTTAAAGCCTTAAGCACCAATATAACCTTTTTTATGTTGTTGTCGTAATTGTAGTTGTGGTTACCATAGTTGTGTAGTCCATGAATATAAAGTTAAAGAAAAAGAAAAAAACAAATTTAATTTTAATTTTATTAGTATTACACTAAAAAAATCATGTAAAATGGCCAAATTCCCCACGTAAAATAATTTTTTGCTACCTTCTTACAATTTTATGGGTAAAAAGTTTGTAAAATTACAAAAAAATTGTAAATAAATAAAAAATTTTAAATTTACAACTTTTTTGACTCGAAAAAAATTACAAGAACCTCATGTGACTTTACTAGATTTTGTGCTGCCTTCTATTTTACGAGAATTTCTACTAAAAATAACGATTTTTTTTTGTAATTTTAAGAGCTTTTTTGTAATTGTACAGGCTTTTGACCAAAAAACTGTAAATTTACAACTTTTTTTAATATTAACAAGAAATTATTGTGACTTAACAAGTTTTTTTTTTTGTAAAATTACCTTGGAAATTTGGACATTTACGGAAAGAATTTTATAATTACAAAAAAAAAAATTTAAATTTCGATCCAAAATTTTTTGTTATAAAACAAGGAAAACTGTCAAATTTTGGTAAACTGGAACTACGTGACTTTTTCTAGTAATTTGACAAGGTTTTTTTTTGAGTGTACAAGCCAAATCATTTCCCCAAAAAGGATTAAATTTTATTTTAAAATAACTTTTTTTATTATTGTAAATCTCCTAGACATGATAAGTATGGTAACGGTCAAGGTCGTTGCTATCGCTCTTTAACACAAGTTGGGTAACAAAATACTTTGTTTTTTATACAGACATTTTTAAAATATAAAAAAAATACAAAATTAAACCTTTTTATTTAAATAAACACTTTTTTTATTCAATTTTCATTTACTTTGTAGTTTAAAAAAGTAGTTTGCCATAAACCTATTAAAACATACAAATCTGCTTAATATGAGGGATCTCTGAGAAGTTTAAAAATTTATTTTTTTTCTTTAGGAAGAAATAATCACAATTTTCTATAGAATTTATTTGTGTTATCGATACATTGATAACTCATATAATTTTCCTTAGAAAATAATTTGTGTTATCGATACACCATAATTATATGAATTATTTTTATATGGACAACCCACAAAATTGCCTATATAAAAAAAAAACATAGAAACTTGTATGAGTTATCGATATAGAAAATTATATGAATTATCGATAAATTGATAACACAAATTATAGAAACTTGTATGAGTTATCGATATAGAAAATTATATAAATTATCGATAAATTGATAACACAAACTTTTTTTTTGAAAATTCTATGAGCTATCGATATATCGATAGCACACAATTTTTTTAGCAAATTGAACGAGTTATCGATATCGATAGCAAAATTTTCTATAGAAAATTGACTGAGTTATTGATATATCGATTACTCATACAATTTTCTATAGAAAATTTTCGATAAAGCAAAATTTTTCTATTGAAAACTGTATGAGTTATCAGTACATCGATAACACAAAAATTTCTATAGAAATCCATATATCGATAACACAACATTTTCTATAGAGATCTGTATGAGTTATATATCGATAACACAAAATTTTCTATAATAAACTGTTTGAGTTATCAATATATCGATAACACAACATTTTTTATAGAAAATCGATGTATCGATATCAAAAAAAAAATTCTACAGAAAATTGTAATACTTATCGATAATTCAAAAATTCTCTATATTAAATTCTAAGAGTTATCGATACATTAAAGATACAAATAAAATTTTTAAAGAAAATTGTATGAGTAATCGCTATTCTATAGAAAATGTATCGATGTATCATTAACACATAATTTTCTTTGGAAAACTCTATAAGTTATCGATGTATTGATAGCACATAATTTTCCTTGGAAAACTCTATAAGTTATCGATGTATTGATAGCACAAAATTGTCTATAGAAAATTGAGTGAGTGATTGATATATCGATTACTCATACAATTTTCTATAGAAAATTTTCGATAAAACAAAATTTGTCTATAAAAATCTGTATGACTTATCCATATATCGATAACACAAAATTTTCTATAGAAAACTATGAGTTATCGATATATCGATAATACACACCATTTATTAGAAAATTGTATGAATCTAAACATTTTTGTGTGTTATCGATAACTCATTCATCGATAACACAATCAATTTTTTAGAGAGTTATCGAGTTATCGATAAGACGAAATTTTCTATAATTTTTTTTTTTTGAATTGTCAATTACACAAAATTTTCTTTTAACAATTTTATGTGTTATCTAAATTTTCAAAAGAAAATTGTTTGTATTATCGATAGTAACAATTTTCTTTAGAAAATTGTACAAGTTATAGATTTTTCGATAACATACAATTTTTTATAGAAAATTTTTTATTAGAAAGTTGTATGAATCTAAAGATTTTTGTGTATTATCGATAACTCATACATCGACAACACAAACAATTTTTTATAAAAAATTTTATTAGTTATCGCACATTTTCTATGGGAAACGTAATAAGTTATCGATAATCGATAACGCGAAATTTTCTATAAAAAATGTTTGAAATTATCAATTACACAAAATTGTCTTTAAACAATTTTATGCTTTATCGATATATCGATTATAAACAATTTTCTTAAGAAAATTGTTTGAGTTATCGATATATTATCGATAGTACAAATTTTCTATAGAAAATTGCATAAGTTATAGATTTTTCAATAATATAAATTTTTTATAGAAAATTGTATAAGTTATCGATGCATCGATAACATAAAATTTTCACTAGAAAGTTGTATAAGTTATAAATAATCGATATATGGATAACACAAAATTGTCTTTGCAAAATTCTGTAAGTTTTCGATAGCACAAACTTTTCTATACAACATTTTATGTGTTATCGAATCTTTAACTCAATGAGCAAAATTTTCTATAGAAAATTTTTGATAACATAAAATTTTCTGCCGAATATGAATATCGATTACATAAAATTGTCTATACCAAATTGTATAAGTTATCGATGTATCGGTTACACAAATTTTTTTATTGGAATGTTGTATAAGTTATCGATTTTTTGAAAATCGAATGATTTACGATTTTTTGAAACCAAAATTGTCTTTGAAAAATTGTATAAGTTACTGATGTATGAGCTATCGATAAATCGATACCTCTAAATTTTCTATAGAACGACGATGCAAAATTTTCTATAGAAAATTTAATGAGTCGTTCATATATAGATAACTCATACGATTTTTTATAGAAAATTTTCGATTTAAATAAATTTAAATGAAAATTTAAAAGGTCGAATATTTACAACTATAATTTGAAAATTTTCGATAACTTAAAATTTTCTATAGAAAATTGATCGAATTATCGATATATTCATACAATTTGGTAAATATTTTTTTTCGTGTTGTTAATGTGCCGATAACTCATAAAATGTTCATTACAAAATTTTGTGGTTTCGATGTATCGATAACTTATACAATTTTTAATACAGTTATTTGAGTCAGGATATAACTGTATAGAAAATTGCATGAGTAATCGTTAACATAAAATTTTCTAGAAACGACTGTAGTAGCTATCGTTTCTATAA
This sequence comes from Pegoplata infirma, assembly GCA_963921195.1. Taxonomy (NCBI): domain Eukaryota; kingdom Metazoa; phylum Arthropoda; class Insecta; order Diptera; family Anthomyiidae; genus Pegoplata; species Pegoplata infirma. The sequence continues at coordinate 28,779,128 of OY992540.1, read as the reverse complement.
AAAATTTAATGAGTTATCGACCACGCAAAATCTTTTATAGAAAATTGTACGAGTTATCGAGAAATCGATAACACAAAATTTTCGATAGAAAATTGTGTGAGTTATCGATACACTGATAACTAGGGATGTGATTTCCATGCAAATGCATGTTTTTTGTCGCTAGTCTAAAAACGATATTAATTACACTGTGCTACAGTGAAAAAATACTTCTGATGTGACATAGTATAGGTTGTTGGTCTTGTCGAGTAGATCACAAAAATGCCCATTAAACTTGCCAGACACCCTCAAATTTTAGAGTTATTGTCAATAAACTTTTTTTTGGGACTTTTCTCTCTAAACCCTGTGTAATTCAGAATATTTTCAACCGATTTTAAATTTTTAACTGTTTTAGATAGAAGAAGGATTTTTTTTGGGACTTTTCTCACTAAACCTAAAATAGAAGAAGGATAGGGCTTTCCATATGTGTGAATTGGTCTATACATATAATCTTTCTTATCTATTGATTTTTTCTATAAAATTTAATTTTTTTGTTATTTTTTGAACATTTTTCGAGTTTATCGATTTTTTTCTGCTATAGTTCGTTTAACAACCTTTATATTTATAAACGTATTTTTAAAGAAAATTTAATTCTGAATACGATAAGCTTTATCCTGAAAAAATCGGATAATAATTGAGAGAGTTGTGTCAATTTTTTTAAAAAAGAAAATTAAGATTTTGCAGAAAATCGCCGTTCAGTTAACCCAGGCAAAAAAATAAATTAATCATAAATGGTCATGTACAATATTTTTAAAGGTTTTTGGCGCGCTGAATCCGAATCTGGCCTTTAAATTGCTCTATCTCGTCAGGTTTTTGAGATATTTAACATAAATTGATATATCAAAAACTTAATAAGATAGCGCATTTTCAAGGTCAAATTCGAATTTAGGTGGTCAAAAACCTTTAAAATAATGATACGCGACCTCTCAGTATATTCGTTTATTTTTTTTGCCTGGGTTATCCGCACGGCAATTTCATGCAATATCTTAATTTTCTTTTTTAGAAAAATTATCACAACTCTGTCAATTGTTATCCGATTTTTTCGGTATAAAGCTCATCGTATGCACAATTAAATTTTCTTTAAGAATACGTTTATAAATTTAAAGGTTGTTGAACAAACTATAGCAGAAAAAAATCGATAAACTCAAAAAATTTTCAAAAATATCAAAAAAATTAGATATTGTTGAAAAAATCAATACATATCTTTCTTATATGTATCGACTAACTCACACACATAAAAATCCCTATCCTTCTTCTATCCAAAACAGTTGAAAAATTGAAAATCGGCTGAAAAATGTTTAAGTTACACGTGGTTTAGTGAGAAAAGTCAAAAAAAGAAAGTTTTTTGACAATAACTTTAAAATTTGAGGGTGTCTGGCAAGTTTGATGGGCATTTTTGTGATTTTTTTGACGAGACCTACAACCTTAACTACCTCATTTTGAAAGTATATTCGATTTTGTGTTTTTTGTATCACAGTGTTATCTTTCTGAATCAAGAAATTTGGGTAAAAATTGCATCGATTTGTTTTTGCATTTTTTTGCATATTTAGGTGAAAATGCATATTTGTACATATTTTGGTTTTTAATGCATATTTTTGCATATTTTGGCATAAATTACCAAAAACACAAATTGAAATTTATTTGTTTCAAAAACTATTTAAATTTTTAAATTTTTTTTGAGAATAAGAAAATTATTTATTTTTTTTTTTTGAATAGATTGTTTAATTTTTAATAAAATCTTGCTTATGTAACGTTTAAAAATTTATTATTAAACCCGGCGTTATTTTTTGCCTTTTTAAAAGTTTTTCATATGAAAATAAGATTTTTATTGCACACATTTTATTTTTTAGTGCATATTTTTTAGGTTTTTAGTGCATATTTTTAGTTTTTTATGCGCATATTTTCGATTTTTTAGTGCATGATAATCTCATCCCTACTGATGACACAAAATTTTCAATAGTAAATTGAATGAGTTATCGACACATCGATAACACAAAATTTTCTGTAGAAAATTGTATGAGTTATCGAGGCATCGATAACAAATTATTTTCTATGAAAGATTGTATGAGTTATCGATGCATCGATAACACAAAATTTTCAATAGAAAATTGTATGCTTTATCGATAGCACAAAATTTCTTTAGAATACTAGAAAATAAGTTAACGATATATCGATAATACAAAACTTTCTATAGAAAATTGTATAAGTTATCGATATATTGATAAAAAAATGTTCTGGAGAAAACTGCATATGTGATCGAAATATCGATAACATAAAATTTTCTATTGAAAATTGTATGAGTTCTATAAAAAATTTTATGAGTTATCGATAAAGGTTTTCAATGCAAATTTGTATATCGATACAAATTTCGTTAAAATCTTCTATAGATTTATCGATAACATTAATAACTTACATAATGCTCTGTAAAAAATGTTTTGTGTTATCGATAACTCATAAAAATAAAATTCTATAGAAAAGTTCGTGTTATCAAAAATTCTTTCAAATTTCTGTAGCAAACATTTATTAATGTTTTCGTGCTATCGATATATGGATAACTCATAGAATTTTATAAATTATAGAAATTTAATCGATAACGCATTTAGTTTTCTATAGAAAGCATTTTATGTCGTCGATATATTGTTTGCTCATACAATTTTCTATAGAAAATGTTGTGTGTTATTGATATCGGGTCATACAATAATCTATAGAAAGTTTTGTATGTTTTGGATTACTCATTCAATTTTCTATAGCACATTTTGTGTGTTATCGATACATCGTTGTAGTTTTCTATAAGGGATTTTTTTTGGTTTGATCAAACCAAAGACTATCAATACTTAAAGATATGTGAAGTCTCCCTTCTTCTGTTAAACCGTCTCTTAAATTCCCTTTGCTAAGTCCGCCATCGAACTGGACGTTTGATCAAACCAAAAAAAATCCCTTAAGTTCGATATAAAAAAAGAAAAAGTGTTGCAATTTGGAGATTTTCAGACTAAAGCTAGCGTTTTTTTTTTCATTTAGCTGTAAAAAAAGTTTTTATTTGTGGATTATCGGGAAATCAAATGACTTTTTATTTGCTGAGAATTTGTTTTAAACACTTTTAAAGGTATTTCTTAAATAATATTACCATAATAATTATAAATTGATACATTTTTTCAAAATTTATTAAGCGCTTTTTCGATATAAAAAGTTAGCATTATTTGTCAAACCAACAATGTTAATTTAACATTATCGTATATTCCTCGTCTAACAGTTTTCGTACCTTCTGTTATCAAGTTCCAAAATTTTAAGAGTGGGAGACAAAGAGCTTGATCAAACGTCCAGTTCGATGGCGGACTTAGCAAAGGGAATTTAAGAGAGGGTTTAACAGAAGAAGGGAGACTTCACATATCTTTAAGTATTGATAGTCTTTGATCGATAGACCATTTTTTTGTTATCGATATAGAAAATTTTGTGTTCTCCACTTACCAATCGTTAAATTCATAGCTCATATAATTTTCTATAGAAAATTTTGTGTTTTATCGAAACATCAAAACTCCAACAACTTTCTTTAGAAAATTTCGCAATTTGCACAATTTTCTATAGAAACTGTTATTAAGGCCGGTGTTCCAAAAAAAGTAATTCACATAAAAAATGTGAAAATGAAAATTTCCGAATTTTTTTGGTGTTCTAGATTTCACATCCGAATTTCTTTTTCGTTTTGTTTCACATAAACAAAACTTGGTGAAAGTAAAACGAATGCACATTTTTCCTTATAATTTTTGAAATTTTAATTATTCAATTTCAACTTTGAATGAAAACGTGATCAACAAAACACTAAACTTGATTTCATGTGATTCGGAAATTTTCATGTGAAGTGAAAAGTTGTGAAAGACAGAACAGAGGCCTAAAACAAGAAAAAAAAGTACTTTTAAAAGGTTCTAAAGAAATTTTTTTTTTTTATAAAATTTTCCACGTTTCTCTCGTATGCTTTAATTCTCACAGGTCCTGTCTGTCGTCTGTTGCTTGTAATCTGTTCATTAAAAGGTATTTATATTTTTTTTTGTGCGTATTGCTGTTTGATAGGTTTCTCTCTCTTCTCCTTTTCTGTTTTAAGGACTTTAAAGTAGAATGATTTTTTTTTATTTTTTTTGTAAAAAAAAGGTGTGCCGCCTTTTATTTAAATGAATTAATCCTATGTATCCTGTGGGAGTTGAGTGCGTGGGTATGTTACACATACACAAACAAATTTTTATTATGAAAAAAATGTTCTTTCATTTTACCTAAGTTCACTTCACTTCAGTTGAGTTGTGTTCAATGTTTAATTTTTTGCCGAGCTTTGTAATTTTCCTAAAAGTGTGATAATTGAAAAGTACCACAATATACAATTTGGAAAATACAAAAAACATAAAGAAATTGCTATAATTTTCGATTACTGTTCTGTGGTGTTATTTATTTATAGCACTGATGACATTTACAAATGGATTTTCAAGGTAAATAAACGTTACAAAGGAAATCTGAAAAGATTTAAATGTTGTTTTTATGTAAAGAAATTTTTGAAGGACTCTTCAAAAAATGTTTTTCTACACAAAAACATTCCGTTACAAAAAAATTCAATAGCAGAAGAAGGTATAACAGTTTTTTTTTAAAGCACTCGTTGCCAGTGTTACCTAAAATAAAGCACTTATAATGTAGTATATAGACTGCTAGCACCTCCGTCGGAACTTTGTTACCGTTAATCTTAAATTTTCATATAAGAACTCCTGCATATTTTTTTTTTGTTAAACTTTTGTAGCACAGTGTAATTATATTACAATAAATCAATTTTATGAAAACACATGTTCAATTGGGTTTTTTCTTTCTAATTTATAATCTTAAGATGCTCTATTTGCCGAGTAGTTGAGAATGTGGAAGAAAAAAACTAAAGTTAAATGACATGAATAGCCAAGTAAATAGAATGCATTAGGATATTAAATTAAATTACACTTGAAAATCAAATATTGACTATAAATGGACAGACCGACGGACAGACAAACGGATGTTACAAAATACAAGAATAATACATTGTCTGTTGAAGAAAACAACTTAACAACAATTTAAAGTCTTATACATATTTTTAAGTTGACAACTCTTGAATACTGCAAACACTTATACCATACGCTTTACTCAAATACTCAGACATTCATACACAATTTAGCCCATAGTGGTAAAGGAGGGCCATAATGGAACTTTGCTAAATATTTTACTAAAACATTTCGGAAAGAGACTACTTTACACTAGAACCTACGGTCAGAACCGTAACCCGTTTTTCAAGACCGCTCGATCGGACTTAACGGGTAGACCGGTCACCCGGTAATCTGTCTTTCTGTCTTTCGGTTTACACGGGTAGACCGGTCATTTTATTAATATTATTATTTTTTTTATACCCTCCACTCTAGTGATAGAGGGTATATATAAGTTTGTCATTCCGTTTGTAACACATCGAAATATTGGTCTAGGATCCCATAAAGTATATATATTCATGATCCTCGATCGATTTTAAGTCGATCTAGCGATGTCTGTCCGTCCATCCGTCTGTCTGTCCGTAGAAAACACGCTAACTTTTGAAAGACTTTTTAGAGGCTACTGAAGTTTGGCATATATGTTGGGCATTTACCTGGTCAGGTTGGTATTGCAATCCAGCCAAATCGGTGCAGTGGTTCAAAAGTTGTGAGCAAAAGAGTACATTTCGGCAAGGGTTTTTCGCGAATTTACGAGATATAAAACACGATAACTTTTGAATGAGACTGCTGAAACGTGGCATGTATCTTTCCCGTTCCCCAGGTCTGTTTGGTATTGAATTTCAGCTCAATCGGTCCAGTGGTTCAAAAGTTATAAGCAAAACCCCGAATTTCAGATTGGGTTCATCTCAAATGCCACGTGGTGGTAAACAAGTCTTAAAAGCATTGGTGGTAACCAGCAATGCTTTTCAAACTTGTTTAGTTTTAAAGCAATGGTTTTTAAACTTGTTTAGTTTTAAAAGCATTGGTAACTTCAAAATTACACTCGAAAAAAAATTTACACTGAAAAAAATTTTACACTCAAAAAAATATCAATATTTTGTGTACATACGTAGGTGCATCCACTTAGAAATATTTTTATTGTAAAAAAACATTACACTCGAAAAAAGTTTTACACTCAAAAAAATTGTATTTTTTTTTTTTTAATGACAAAAAAGAGTGTTTTACTCAAAATAAAATATTTCTAATCAAAATTGTTAATTTTTTTCACATTAAAAATGTACTTTCCTTTGAAAAAGGCATTGTGGAGGGTATTCATAGATTCGGCAAATTCGAATTTAACTTTTCTACTTGTTTAATTTTCCATTTCCACCATTTTTAAGAACAACTCAACTGAAATATTATGTAAAGTGAATTTTTTTACAAAACTTCGTTACAATTCGAACAATTTCGTAAAATTTTTTTCCATTAAAACTTAAAAATGCCTATATCTCAAAAACTAAGCCTGATAGAGCAAAACCGAGAAAAATTTTAAAAGAAAGACAACAAAATATAGAACATCTATCCATGTGGCCCGAAATTTTGAATTAAAAATTCGCATTTCAGAAAATTTTAAAAAGCCAATATCTCGGTAAGTAGTGTCCGCCCCCACGATAAAAAGTTCAAAGGCATTTTTGTTCTTCTTTACTTGTAGAACTTGACTACAAAATACCCGAAAGCCCTGAGATCAAAAGTTTTTCAGTTATTTGATTTTCAATTTTTTTTTAGGACCCAAAGCCCATTACTTTACGAGTTTAACGGCCGATTTCTGAAAATTTTTGTTCTACGACTGCACTATGGTTCCAAATGCATTTTTTTTGGCATAAATTTAAAAAATGAAGCAAGGTCACTTGGATTAATTCTGGGATGATTCTTATCTCTTAGCGCAATCAAAAATCGATTGTCAAAAAAATTTTTTTTTAATAAATTTTTTTTTGAAATTTTTTTTTTTTGGAAATTTTTTTTTTTTTTTTTAAATATATTTTTCTTAATAAATTAGCTTTGCGGAAGGCAAAAAAATTATAAAAAAAAATAATTTGAAACCGTGTCACGCAAAAAACAGCAAATTTTGCCGAAATTTGAGCTAAACAAAAATGGAAATTGTGGGAGTTTGCCAAAAAATGCTGGCAAGATGTAAATTTTAATATTAAATATACAATATTGAAAACACTTTCACGTTTAAAGACTCATGCAAGTTCGTGCCCAAACACAACTTTTTGTCTACGAAAGATATAGGCTATTTTGGCTCCAAAATCCTCATAATCAAAACACCCAAGAATAACCCCAAGGATGCATTAACTGTAAAATAGGAATTTTAAACAAGAACTAGTATCCTTAGGTTTCAATTTGTTCCTTTAGCATCTTTATAATTTTAGTTTTTCCCATTTGCCGTTTGTATAAGTGTAATATTGATTTCACTCCGGTTTTATTATACGTCTTAAAACTTTCAACTTTGAAAGCCTAGCAAACTTAAAGTATTGGCACCAAATTTTTTTCATTATACTTTCTTGATAGCTTATAGTGTTGACATTGAGGAAATGTATAAGCTTTTGAAAATTTGTTAAATTTTATTTTTTTAATTTCTGCCAAAAAAAAAATGGATTTGGAACCATAGTGGACTGGCACAAAAAGCTGTGGGTAGATCAGCAATTATGTCTAGAGTATCCTTGTTCCATACGGAGTCATTTGAAGCAACTACAAAAAAGTGCCGTCCTAAAGACTGGAAAAGACCGTCCCAATTTCATGCAAATTAATGGAAAACACACGCAATTACATGAACGTTTCGACGGTCTTTTTCAATCTTTAGGACGGCACTTTTTTGTGGTTGTTTCAAATGTCTCCGTATGGAACAAGGATACTCTAGACATAATTGCTGATCTATCCACAGCTTTTTGTCCCAGTCGTAGAACAAAAGTTTTGAGATATCGGATGTTAAACTCATAAAGTCGTGTGTTTTCCATGTATTTACATGAAATTGAGACGGTCTTTAGGACGGCATTTTTTCGACCCATGAATGATTCGTAAATCATAAAATAAATTGTTCTCAAAAAAAATTCAATAAAAAAAAAAATTAAAAACCTGTCTACCCGGGTAGACCGGTCGACCGACAGTCCGGTTAACCGGGTAGATCTTATGTCTTATGCCTACTTAGGGAGCGGAGATAGGGCGTAGGCATGTTTTGAAAAAATGTTGAAGTGTAAAAATAAATGGGAGTCGGTCTCACTAATAACCCCTCTCGGACGCACCATTGGACCGGTAGAAGCTGATTAAATAAAACAAATTTACAAAAAATAAAAAAAATGTATGGGGACCGCCTTAACACTTATAGATAGAGGGTAGGTGTGTTCAGAGAAAATGTTTGGACTAAAATAGTGTGGGTCTGTCATACATTTTGTTGCTCTAAGGGCACTATTAGGGCAGTTAGAGCGGTTGGAGCAAATTTTAAAAAATGTCGTTTTGTGTGGGAGCCTCCTTAGAAATTGGAGATAGGGTATTAGTTTGTTCCAAAGAAATGTTAAGACGTAAAAATTAATGGAGGTCGGTCTTATAAATGACCTCTCTATGACGCACCATTGGAGCAGAGGAAATGATTTTAAGATTGGAAAATTACAATAAAAATTTTTCAAAAAATTTAAAAAAATAGTAATAATCGTTATCCCACGATCCTCCTGGGCAAAAAATTTGTAGAATCGATAGAAGTTTTACACAAAAAAATTAAAAAAAAAAATCGAAATGTACAAACATTTTCCAAAATGAGATTTAAATTTTAAAACTTAAAAATCGCATACTAGAGCGCTTTTAAGATTTTTTTGGGATTTGTTTTAAAAAAGTAAGTAAAAAAAAAAACAAAAATTTTTTAAAAAAATTGAAATTTGGACCATTATTGAAGAAGTTATGAGTAAAAGAAGTTTGAGTAAAGGAACAAACTACCAATTTTTAAAAATTCGATATCTTTTGAACGGGTCATCAAAAAAATCTGAAAATTTATCACGAAGGAGTTTTCGAAGAGTACTAAAAACTGTAAACAAATTGGGAAAAGTGTGAAATTTTTTTTCAAAGTGTCCGATTTGACATGGAATGCCCCATATATATTATTCATTGATAGATTTTAAGATGTCCGTCTGTCTGTCCGTCTGTGGAAATTGTGATCACGGCCAAAGTATTAAACAGATATGCCTAAGACTTAGCATATTTACTTGTTGTTGCCCTAGGTAGCTTGGTATTGCATTTGAAATCGGTTCAGCGGTTCAAAAGTTATGAAAGGAATTGTAAGGACAGCTACTAGTTGACACATGTGAACAGAATTGATCACCGAGTGGTATTTAAACAAGTACAAACAATTTTTTTTACAAAAATTTTTTTTCGCGGATTTTTTATTTTTTATTTTTTATTTTTTGCGAATAAACTTTTTTACATTGTGGAGGGTATCAATACATTCGGCAATGTCGAATTTACCTTCTTTACTTATTAATATTAAATTTTGATTTAAATATTTAATTTTGATTAAAACTTTCAATCTTAAGTTGAAATTGTTTAATATTAATTCAAATTTATTCAATATTTTTCCGCTAAAAAAATGAAATCTTTAAAGGTTTAATAAGAAACAGCACCTACATCAACTTCCACCGTATGCATAGATTATAGTCATCATCAACGTCATAATAATTTGCATTTCTACTCTGTGTTTTATATTCTATTCTTGTTAAAAAAACAACACGTTTCAAGTGTTCCAAGAAGTAGGTACGATTTGTTGCACCCTTACACTTTTTAACCATATGGTTACATTTAAGACCTCCTCCACTAGCAGCTTTTGTTTTTTGCATTTCATACTCGTATTTGTGGTACATCACCAGCAGCACCGACAATGCAATCAATCTTTATTCTCTGCTGGAAAAATAGTGCACTATGGGCCTCAGACATGTTTTTTTTTTGATTTACAAAATCCAAGCTAATCTTAATGCCGTTACGCCTACAATTTATGTGGTAAACATTTCAGGGCAATCGGATAAGATTAAGAATTAAAATTTTGGATTTTTGAACTTGCGTTATCTCGAAAATCGCTTCACCGATTTAAAAACATTTTGATATTCTTGTTCACCGCTTAACTTAGATTTTGTTTTTTTTTTAATGCCAAATTTTTGTTGCCCAGTGTTGTACCAAAAAAGCGTTAGACCTTCTTTCATATAAATTTGCCTGAACTTTTAAAATCTGACATTTTTTTTCTATTTAAAAAAAAAACGATCGTGTGCCCATAGTGCATGTCTAGCAGCACTACCAGTCGCTGTAGTTGTAGTTGCTATAGCAACACCGTTATTTAGTAACGTTAGTGAAAAACATGGTTGTCGTTACTGTTTTTATTATGCAAAATCAGCAAATCTAACTAATGAAAGGTGAAATTACATTTTACTGACTAATGCATAAAACAAAACAGGTACAAAAACAAAAAGGCGACCACAAAAACTAATACACAAACAAGGTGAATACGGAGGCGGTTGGTTCGGTTAAGTGAGTATGTATATGTGTTTATGTTAAAGCATTTTTATTTCCGCTTTCTTGTTGTAATATTTATGCCTTTAACCCTTTAATGAGGATTTAAATGAACATTGGAATGATATGGTTTGAAATTCACAAAATCTTTTAAATCTATTGATAATTAAAAAGAATGTTAATAGTTAAGTGGAAAAAATGTAGGTAAAGTATTATTTCAATTACTCCGGGGCATTAGAGGGTTAAAATAATAGGCATGATAAAGCTTTAGTAAATATATTAAAGCAAAAATATTTTTACAGCAAAATAAATTAATTTTTTCAGCGTAAAAAGAAATACAAAAATATTTGTAATGAATTCAAACTTTCATTTAAATATTTTTCTAACTCAGAATCTAAGACATTTTCTATAGGAAAAATTTCTAAGAATCTAAGAAAGTCTGAAAAAATGTCTCAGAATCTGAGACTTTTTCTATATAGAAAAAATGTCTCAGAATCTGAGACTTTTTCTATATAGAAAAAATGTCTCAGAATCTGAGACTTTTTCTATATAGAAAAAATGTCTCAGAATCTGAGACTTTTTCTATATAGAAAAAATGTCTCAGAATCTGAGACTTTTTCTATATAGAAAAAATGTCTCAGAATCTGAGACTTTTTCTATATAGAAAAAATGTCTCAGAATCTGAGACTTTTTCTATATAGAAAAAATGTCTCAGAATCTGAGACTTTTTCTATATAGAAAAAATGTCTCAGAATCTGAGACTTTTTCTATATAGAAAAAATGTCTCAGAATCTGAGACTTTTTCTATATAGAAAAAATGTCTCAGAATCTGAGACTTTTTTATATAGAAAAAATGTCTCAGATTCTGAGACTTTTTCTATATAGAAAAAATGTCTCCGAATCTGAGACTTTTTCTATATGAAAAATGTCTCGAAATTTGAGACTTTTTCTATAGGAAAAATGTCTCGAAATTTGAGACTTTTTCTATATAGAAAAAATGTCTAGAATCTGAGACTTTTTTTTATAAAAAAAAAGTCTCAGAATCTGAGACTTTTTCTATATAGAAAAAATGTCTCAGAATCTGAGACTTTTTCTATATAGAAAAAATGTCTCAGAATCTGAGACTTTTTCTATATAGAAAAAATGTCTCAGAATCTGAGACTCAGAATCTGAGACTTTTTCTGCATAGAAAAAATGTCTCAGAAACTGAGACTTTTTCTATAGGAAAAATGTCTCAGAATCTGAACCTTTTTCTATATAGAAAAAATGTCTCAGAATCTGAGCCTTTTTCTGTATAGAAAAAATGTCTCAGAATCTGAGACTTTTTCTATAGGAAAACTGTCTTAGTAACTTAGATTTTTTTATAGAAATAATGTCTCAGAATCTTAGACTATTTCTGTTGGAAAAATGTCTCAGAATCGCAGATTTTTTTTTCTGTGCGTTGTCAAAATCGACCATGTTGCTATTTTTCGTTGACCACAGCTGTTTAAATATTATGTTAATGCATATTCAATCACTAATAATTTTCAGAAATTTATTTTACAACCAGGTCCCATTTAATCCTTGTGTACACAAAAAAAAAAAATAATTATAAAACTAGCAAAAAAACAAATTGTATATAAAAATTCTGAAAATTCAAATTCTGATTAATTTTTATTAAAAAATAAAGATTGTTTTATTCGACTTGTGAAGTTTTATATTTTGAGTAGGTTTATTCTAGCTCGAGGTCAGTACTTCCTTTACTAATTAAAAATATGTTATTCTCATAGAATAATTTTCAAGAAAATTATTTTTCTGTTTTAAATTTATTTATGTTGGTAATTTTTGCAAAACTTAATCGATACGTGTTTCGGAATTTGTCAGATTCCATTGTCAAGATTATTTAGCAAATATAAAAACCCATTGGGAGTTAGAAGACAAAAATTTTTTTGTTATTTTTGCAAAAAAATACAAATTTACAAAAATAATAATAAAAATCCTACTGATGATGACACTAACTGGGGTGTTTGAAACCGGTATGGGAAATACCAGAAATGTCTATAATTTTTAGAAATTCAATTTTTCTTCTGCATTTTTTCAACTTGAACCCTTATAACAAATATAATTAGAGCCCGTGCTCGATCTGTACTTACAGAAAAAATCAAATAAAATTACTGACAAAATATGTCGCCATTAGGCACGTCTCCGAAATTGAAAATGCAAATTCCTTCATTTGTGTCTGCAATTCCAGATCATGTTGGTAACCCTTGCAAAATAATGTAAGAAACAAAAAAGTTGAAAGAAAGTATGAAGTGAGGTTGAGATTGCTAGAAATAGAATTGTAGTGTTGGAAACTGTCAAAATTTATTCTGTAGAAACTATAAATATTCACATATATAAAAAACAGTTTTCCTTAACAAGACAAACCGACATTTAAAATCCTACTGATGATGACACTAACTGGGGTGTTTGAAACCGGTATGGGAAATACCAGAAATGTCTATAATTTTTAGAAATTCAATTTTTCTTCTGCATTTTTTCAACTTGAACCCTTATAACAAATATAATTAGAGCCCGTGCTCGATCTGTACTTACAGAAAAAATCAAATAAAAATTTTCTTTGTTTATCAAAAATTGGTGGACAAAGGAATTGGATTTCTAAAAATGTGGAATTCTTGTACTGTATTTAAAAAAATTTCATTTTTGTTTGGGGCTTTGGAAAAAGTAGTTGAAAACTGAATATAAATGATTGAACTATACTTACAGTTAGAAAAAATGTTTAAACTAATTTCTAATAAAATGTCTATAAATATTTTAATTTTTCAGACCCTCGTATCTCAGTTAATCTGGAGGCTATCCAGCTTAAATTTAAGGATGAAAATTTCCTATATTACAATTTTTTTAAATAATATTCGATTTATAAATCATGTTTGGTATTGACAACTTTCATTTAAAGGGCTTACTGTAAAAACTTGGTAAGCCACATTTTATTTTATTTTTCTTAGTATATGTTTCTAGAGTAAAAATTCCTCCGAAATTCCTATTTTCTACATTTCTTTTAAACCTAGAAGTCGAAGACCCTTAAAAAATGTGGCTTATCAAGTTTTTACCAGCAGCCCTTTATTTAATGAATTACTATCTAATATATACTGTTCCAACATAATTTACAGCCACTGTAAGCTAAGTCTAGGTAGCCTCATGGTTAGTTTTCTTTTCAAGTAGAGGGATTTCTACCAAACAACCACACAGACAGATGGACAGATAACTTAACATCCATCAGAGTTAGCTGTCTTTCGAAAACTAGTGTGTTTTCTACCGACGGACATCTTAAAATCTATCTATTTCAGACCGATTTTTCGAAGTGTTACAAACGTAATGACAAACTTATATGCACTCTCATCACTAAGTGTAGGGTATGCATATAGTAATTAAATTTTTTTTTGAGTGTAGTCATATACATTATTATAGTTTATGGTCTATTGGACAAATAACCATTTGTAAATATTTATGTATTTAAGTGTGTTGGTACGTAGGTTGTTTGATAATTCTTGAACTAAAACAGAACTACAGAAAAAGTCAGAGATTCTGTGACTTTTATCGTATAGAAAATAAGTTAAAACATGAGTTAAAAAAAAATGAGTCAACCGACCTCACCCCCCCCCTCCCCCCCTAAATTTAATGAAATTCATTTATGAGTTTTACTTTAACAAAAAAGAGATTGTAATGTCAACATAGAAAACGTATATAGAATCGTTTAAGATTCTGAGACATTTTTCGCGTAGAACAAGTCCCAGGTTCTGAAACATTTTTCGTATACAAAAAGTGTCATATTCTGAGACATTCTTCCTATAGAAAAGTCCCAGATTCTGAGACATTTTGTCTATAAGAAGAACTCTAAGACTCAAAGGCATTTTTATACCCTACACCACACTGTGGTACAGGGTATAATGAGTTTGTGCTGATGTTTGTAACTACCCAAAATATTGGTCCTAGACCCACCTTTAAGTATACCGATCGACTCAGAATCACTTTTTGAGTCGATTTAGCGATGTCCGTCCTACAGTCTGTCCAAGTAAGCGGTGTAAACACGATACAGGTCGCAATTTTTAATCAATTGACTTGAAATTTGAAACTTAGGCCTCTCTTGTCCAAGGACGATACCTATTGAAATTGGAAAAAATCGGTCCATATTTAGACCAAGCCCCCATACAAAGGTCCTCTTTAGTTTTGGCTCAAATGACTCTTATAACCGTATTATAATAGGTATCTTTTTGAAATTTGAAAGGTAAACATGTTTTGTCTTCACAAATCACCATTCCGAATTTCAAAGAAATCGGATTAGTTCTTCTTGTAGCCCCCATACAAAACCACCTTCCCGGTTATCACATAAATCTCTCAAATTTCATGAAAATAGAAAATATTTAATTAAAATTCTGTTTGTGTATGTTAAATGCGTACTTAAATAACCTTATCAAACCTGATAATCATCGGACCAGTTTTGGACTCAGGCCCCTTGTGAAAATTTCGCCCGATATTCAGTTAAAGCGGTTTATTGTCTACAAATAGAATCCTATTTCACTCAAATTTGATTTGTGAGTGTTTTGTACACTTATTAAAGATTTTACAACATATAGATCTAATCGGTCCATGGGAACCATTTTCCGGGAAACTCTGGTGTAGGGTATTATATGGTCGGTCTTGACCGACTATTATTTTCTTACTTGTTCGTATTGAAAAAGTCTCAGATTCTAAGACATTTTTCGTATAGAAAAGTCTCAGAATCTGACATATTTTTCGTGTAGAAAAAATAACAAATTCTGAGACATTTTTTGTATAAAAAAGTCCCAGCTTTTGAGACATTTTTCGTAAAGATAATTTTCAGAATCTGACACATTTTTTGTATAGAGAAAGTGTCAGATTTTTAGACATTTTTTATATAGAAAGAGTCTTAGGTTGTAAGTGGCTGCTAACATTTTACGTAAACACACGAAGACTCTTAGGTCCGTTTTGATTAAAAAAGTCTAAACTATTTCGTACCGAAAAAGTCTCATATTTCGTACCGAAAAAGTCTCAGACTGAACATTTTTCGTATTGAAAGAGTCTCAGTTTCTGATACATTTTTTGTATAAAATGATTTTCACATTCCGAGACATTTTTCGTACAGAAAAAAATTTCAGATTCTGACACATTTTTCGTATGGAAAATGTCTCCGTTTGTGAGACAATTTTGGTTTAGAAAAAGTCTCAGATTCTAAGACATTCGTATAGAAAAAGTGTCAGATTTTGAGACATTTTTTTATAAAAAAATTCTCAGATTTTTATACGAAAAGAAAAATGACATTTTAAATAATAAAACCCTCTAGGGTTTTTTTAGTTTAGCGCGTTTTTTACACGCATTTGAAGTTAGTTAACTACACAGGCCAACAATTTTTTAACCTATAAACCAGACGTAAATTTTTTTTTTGAGCTGCGCTGAATCCGATTCTGGTTTCAGAATTCGCCTATCACATCAGGTTTTCGAGATATCTTAGCTTGAAGTTGAAGAAAAAAAAAACGTTTTTCGCCATATTCGAGACGTTATAACTGCGAAAATTCACCTTTGTTTACAAATTATATTTAAAATGAATGTTTAACCTTTATAATATCTTGATTAATCTCTGAGATATCTTAACCTGAAGTTTGTTCTCGTTTCGTAACTCTGTATGCGGCTGAGAGTGGTATGTATTCATTAACCACATCATATAAATTTCAACGGGCGATATCTCAGCAAATAGACAAGATATCTGAACAATTCAAAAAGGATTTTTTTTTTTAAATTGGGAATTTAAGAATTGTATAAGTTCGTCGTAAAATGAAGGCGAAATGTAGCAAATTTGTATTCATAGGAAAAATACCTTGAATATAGCGAAAACATAAATTTTTTTAAGCTTCGTGTTAAGATATCTCAGAGAAAAAACAAGATATAACAGAGGTTAAACATTTATTTTAAAGGTATGAATTAGGACTTTCAGACTACATATCAGGTTTTATAAATAAAGGTGAACTCGCGCAGTTATGAGGTCTCGAATATGGCGAAAAAGAGGGGTTTTTCAAACTTTAAGCTTTAATATCTCGAAAAGCTGATTTGATGGAGAACTTCTGAGTACAGATTCGGACTCAGCGCAGCTCAAACCCTTAGAAAAGTATATTCTAGTCCCTGGGTTTCGACCTTTTTCAAATTTTGTTGGACTGTGCTATTATTAAAATTATAATTACTTGAAAACTGTATAGGAGGCGTATACTTAATTTTGTAATTACCTTTAAATGACAATCATACGCAATGGTGCACATCGTTTTTTTTTTAATGATTCGGCCATTCAGTAAGTACTGGACCGATAAATTCATACCAGTTATAGAAAACGTAATTTTGAGCTTAAGTTTGGACGCTGGACCCCACATGTCCATGAAGGGCACCACCAAGGGCCCCTAAAGTAGGATATATTTAGTATTCAAAAACTTTAAATTCTTTACCAACTTAAAATGCGTGTAAAGAAAATCTTGCACTTAACTAAAAAAAAAATTTAAGGCTTTGTTATGGAAAATGTCAACTTTCATTTGGTTCTGGTTTCATTCCATTCCGATTCTGTGTTATTAAACCACCCACGTTTATTAATCGAACAAATCATTCAAATTTATGTAGAGCAAAAACACAAATGAACGATATAGCCGAATTCATATTTATGAATAAGTATTTACGCATAAAAGCTATTCTCATTAATATTTGTATTAGTTTGTACTTATTTATGTGTCTTCTATAAATATTTGGCAGATGTACATTAGAATGGTCGGAAATACAGAATCGAATTTTATGTCATATTCATACCATTAACAACACAGGCTGAACGAAACCTTAGACGATACAACCACCACATTGATATGCTTTGACAAATAGTCGTTTCTTGTTCTATTACCTTGGTGTATTACATATTTAAAGTTTTTACAGATTAAATTTTTACATGTTTCAACACGACAATTCTATTTTTAGTAATCTTAACCTTTCTCTGTACTCTCTTTCAACCTTTTTCACAATTAAACTTTTTGTTAATATGACAAAGCTTTAATTAAAAGAGAACCAAAAATTTTTACTTTAAGTTTTACTTTTCTTAATTCTTCAAGATCCTAAAGGTCAAGGTTTACAGAAAAAAACACATATTTCTCTCCCCACTCTAATCAAAATAAATATTTATGTATCGTATATTAATTTATGATTGTATTTGGCAAACAAAAAACAAAAGAATATTAATGTTTATACTTACATGTATTGGTAGCCAACATACGGCAAAGGCTAATACCACTACAACCACCATGCGTGTGACACGTCGTTTTCCTTTGCTGTTGCGTGTGTGTGTGTGTGAAGAAGCATTTGTATGCGTGTGTGTTTGTTATACAAATATAAACGAAAATACAACATAGGTTGTCAGTCAGGATCACAAAGTAAACAAGAAGTAGACCATTCATCCATTCGTCCAAATCAAAATCAAAAGCAGCAGCATCAGCATCAAGGATATACCATCAAAAATAAACCACCATCCATCCCAATAAAATTATTCATTCGTTTGGAAATGAATATTTAAGATTTAGTAAGAGATTCAGCAAAAATTATTGGTAGTTGGAAGGCAGGAAGACCAGTTACAGCATTCATTATATTAAGAAATTATACAAAAGTACAAGATGTGATGAAGACGAGAAGGAGAAAGAACCGAGAAAAGAAGAAGAAATACAAACATAATATTATTTTAACAATAAATTAAAAACACAAACATTGATTGATGTTTAAGTTTTATGTATTGTGTGTGTCCTTCGAACATATTTTTGTGTGTGAGTGTGTCAGTGTAGGTGTGCGTATGTGTTTGCGTGTTTTATAAATGTGTGGGTGGATGAAAATATTTACATTGTATTTGTTTTGTATAAATAACCTCAATAATATTGTTTTTGTCATGCATGCAAACGACAATAAACAATAAATATAAATACAATTGAATTTCTTTATAATAATTATTGTTTTATACTTAAATATGTGGGTATTCTTTTCAAACTGTCCAGCTACGGACAATTCATAACTCTTCACTCAAAGAAAAATGCTTCATCATTTTGATGAAACGGTTTCATCACTTGCTATCAGCAATTTTGATGACAAATTTCATTACATATTGATGAAGATTTTCTTAAATATGTTTAAACATGTCATCTAAATTGAAGAAACAGTGATGAAACATTTCATCATTTCTTCAAAAAATGTCATCAATATGCCTTTTAATTTTTTTAATAATTAAAAAAATATCAAAATAATTGATACCAATGCGTTACACACGAAATGATTAGGGAACAAGGGAAGTCTCCCAATCATAATACTCGGAAGTGCCTGAAACCTAAAATATGTATATATGAAAAAGAGAAAATTTTAAGATTGGTGTGTCTTGTCTTAATGGAGATGGCTACTATTTTTAGTTTTTTACATGTTTGAGGGTGTAAAAGATTTGACACAGCTGATATTAACACCTTCACTTGTTGAATTTCATTCTGAACTACTGATATTTTATTGGAATTTTCTGAATTTTAATTGTGAATTTTTATATTTTTTTGTTTGAGTCGATGTTAATTATTTTTGAGAAATAATAATCTTTGTTATCCAATAAAAAATTTAAAAAATTTAGTGATAATACAGGCAAAGCGAAGATGTCGACAGCTTTGGGAAGTTGCCATACTTTCGTCATCACCGCTTTTCGCTAAAAAACCTTTTCTGAATTTAAATTGTGCTTTTCATATCCTCCAACCGTGTGTAACGCATCAAAATATCGGTCTAGGACCTCATAAAGTATATATTTTTGATCAGTGATCGATTCTAAGACATTTTAGCGATGTCCGTCCGTCCGTCTGCCCGTCTGTAGAGGACACGATAAGTCCAAAATAAAAGAGCTAGAATCCTGACCTTTGGGACGAATATGTCTTATGTTCCTACACTCAAAATAACACATTTGTAGATTTAATAATTTTTTTTGCTAATGCTGGTTAGCTAACTTTTAGAAAATTTTTAATTGAATATGCAAAAATATCTTGTAAACTTCATTTAGCGCATTAGCAATTTTAAACAAAATTTTAATTATTTTTTTTTGCTAAATTTAAAATTGAGTAATTTTTTCAAGCTTTTTTGCTAATATTAGCAAAAATAAATGGCGCTATCTCGGAAACTAAGCCAAATAGAGCAAAATGGAGGCCATTTTTGGTTCTCGGGCTCTCTAGTATTGCCGGTCCTTTTTACATGTGTGGACCCTAATGGGTCCTAACTTTGAATCCAAAAAAGTTAGCATTCCCGAAAATTTTAAAATGCTCATATCTCGGTAAATATTGCCGACACAACAAAAAGTCCAAAAGCGAAATAATCAAAAGCTCTCCAAGTAATATTTTTGAAGTTATCGAGTTTTGTAATTCTCAAAACCCCGGCGGTCCCCTAAAATCAAGTAACTCAAAAACTAAGCAAGGTTGAGCGAAGCAGACACAAATTTTGGATCAAAAACTATAACAATTTTTAAGGAATATAGGTCTAGGCCCATCGGGGTCTGGACCTATCGGGTCCGAACCCAATGGGGTCCTCAAATGTGTATGAACTAAGTTGAAATAAAAAAATTTCAGTTAACTAATTTTTGACAAAACATTTTTGCTAACTTTTCCAAAAAATTATGGGTTCAAAATCAGCCAATTTTCTTGTAGGTTTACAAGCTTTTTTTGCTATCATTATATTTTTTTTTTAAGTGTAGGCAGGTTAAGTTCGTAAATGAGCAAAATAGGACCAGGATGAAAGAAATTCGCCTTTGAAGAATTAAACCAACCTGTGAAAAATAAATTTTTTTTACATGATTTTTTGTGTTTTTGTTTAACAAATGCAACATTTTTTTTCTACAAGAGTTCAAAGTCTTGCATTTGACCCAGAAAATTAGAAAATTTTGTTTTTCTCGGTCCGCCCCCATTTTATGGGCACGGAATATTATTTTTTTTTTTAAATAATGATAAACTTGTATTACTTAAGTGCAAAAAGCATGGGAATGAATTTTTAAACACATAGTCAACAGGAAATTTGCCACTACCACCCCCCCACCCCAAAAAAAAAAGCCCCTTTATTCTTTTTGTTTTTTGCATGTTGGAGGGTATAAAAGATTCGGCACAGCCGAATTTAACACTCTTACTTGTTTGATTTTCAATTAGACTTTTCTACGCTTCAATTGCGATTTCTGAATTTCAAATGAGGGTTTCTTAATTTTAATTGAGATTTCTGAACTACATTTATTTATACTTTTTATACCCTCCACTCTAGTGATAGAGGGTATATATAAGCTTGTCATTCCGTTTGTAAATCATCGAAATATCGCTCTGGGACCCCATAAAGTATATATATGATTGATCAGTGTTCGATTTTAAGACATTCCGTCTGTCTGTGGAAATGGTGATCACGGCCAAAATATTACACGGAGATAACTGAAACGTAAGATATTTATTGGAAGTTCTCCCGAGAAGTTTGGTATTGCATTCGAGCGATGTCTTTATGAACGAAAATGTTAGGACACATAAAAAATTTTGGTGCATTCAACATAACCTAAAAATACAAAATGCTTTAATTCGGCTGCGGGTTGACATATGTGAACAGAATTGAGCACCGAATGGTATTTAAACAAGTGCGAACGTATTTTTTGACAAAAAAAAAAATCACGGACTTTGATCATTTTCCAAATGAATGAAAAAATCACGGATTTTTTTTTTTACCAAAAAATTTTTTTTTTCGCGGACATTTTTTTCAATTTTTTTTTTTTTAAAGTAACTTCCTTTTAAGTAAAGTTTTTTGCAATAATCTTTTTTATATTGTGGAAGGTATCAATATATTAGGCAAGGCCGAATTTATTTTTTTTACTTGTTTAAAATGTATTTGGAAACTTAAGTTGTTTGCAATTAAATTAATATTATTAGTGGGGCATATTTTTTTTTACATGTTAAGTCCTTAGAAAAACAATGCCTCATATGTATTTTTGTTAAATTTTGTACATGCATGTATCTTATTTATTGTTTAATTTAACTAAGTGACATAACAACACTTAAATTTTGTCGAACTACCATGTAAGAATTTCAACAGCAGGATATGACATGATATTTCTTGATTAAACAATTTTTTTTTATTTGTCTATAATTTATTTATTTCTAATTAAATTATTTTATAAATGCATACAGAGTTAATTAGAAATAAAATTTATATTTAATTAACACAATTTATTATTAAAAACAACTAGGATGATGTACATATACGGTTACATGAGCAGTAATTGGCAATCGTACGAAAATCTATATAGGGTAGAAGGGGGAACATTTGATGCCTGATGACTTTCTAAATGAAAGCTTACTTTCTAAAGAAAGCTCATCAGTTGCTGAAGACTTTCTGAAGAAAATATCATCAGATGCTGATAACTGTCTAAGGGAAATCTAACCAGTTACTGGAGTCTTTCTAGAAAAAGCTTATCAGTCAGTGATGACTAGGGATGAGATTTTAATGCACTAAAAAATCGAAATGCGCTTAAAATATGCGCAAAAAAATCCAAAATATGCACTAAAAAACCTAAAAAATATGCACTAAAAAATAAAATGTGTGCATTTGTTTTCATAGGAAAAACTTCTTAAAAAGCAAATAATAACGCCGTGTTAAATAGTCCTATTTAAAACTTTATAGTATAAGCAAGAGCTTTTGAGAAATTAAGAATATCTATAAAAAAAAAAAAATTAAAAAGAAAAAAAAAATAATTTTTATTATTTTCAAAATAAATTTTTAAAATTTAAAATAGTTTTTGAAACAAATAAATTTGTGTTTTTGCTAATTTATGCCAAAATATGCAAAAATATGCACTTAAAAGTTTGAAATATGCACAAAATATGCATTTAAAACCAAATATGCAAAAATATGCATTTTCACCCAAATATGCAAAAATATGCAAAAACAAATCGATGCCATTTTAACGCAAATTTCTTGATTTGGAAAGATAATTGGTCGATATCGTTTTTAAACTATCGACAAAAAACATGCATGGATTTCTCATCCCTAGTGATGACTTATAAAGAAAAGCTTATCAGTTATTGATGAGTTTCTAAAAAAAGCTCATCAGTTAAAGTAGACTTTCTAAAGAAAAGCTTATCAGTTTCTAAGGGAAAGCTTATCAGTTAATGGTGACTTTTTAAAGCTAATCAGTTAGTGATGAGTTTCTAAAGAAAAGCTCATCAGTTGGGGATGACTTTCTAAAGGAAATCATCAGTTACTGATGAATTTCTAAAGGAAAGCTAATCAGTTACTGATGACTAGGGATGAGATTTCCATGCAAATGCAGGTTTTTTGTCGATAGTCTAAAAACGATATCGACCAATTATCTTTCCGAATCAAGAAATTTGCGTTAAAATGGCATCGATTTGTTTTTGCATATTTTTGTGAAAATGCATATTTTTGCATATTTTGGTTTTAAATGCATATTTTGTGTTTATTTCCAACTTTTAAGTGCATATTTTTGCATATTTTGGCATAAATTAGCAATAAACCAAGTTGAAATTTATTTGTTTCAAAAACTATTTAAAATTTAAAAAAAAATATTTTGAAAATAAGAAAAATTATTTTGGAAATAAGAAAAATTATTTTTTTTCTTTACATTTTTTTTTATAGATTGTGTTAATTTCTAAAAAATCTTGCTTATATAAAGTTTAAAATGTTACTATTTAAACCCGGCGTTACTTTTTGCTTTCTAAGAAGTTTTTCCTATGAAAACAAGATTTTTATTGCACACATTTTATTTTTTAGTGCATATTTTCACGTTTTTTAATGCATATTTTGAATTTTGTAGCGCATATTTTAGATTTTTTAGTGCGTGAAAATCTTATCCCTACTGATGACTTTCTAAGGGGAAT
This sequence comes from Pegoplata infirma, assembly GCA_963921195.1. NCBI lineage: Eukaryota > Metazoa > Arthropoda > Insecta > Diptera > Anthomyiidae > Pegoplata > Pegoplata infirma. The sequence goes on along the minus strand of OY992540.1, from coordinate 28,755,649 downwards.
CTTTCCCTCAGATACTGATAACAGATAAAAAAAAACTACTCCTAATAACTGTCTGAGGAAAAGCTAATCAGTTACTAGTGGCTTTCTAAAGAAAAGCTCATCAGTTATTGATGACATTCTAAAGCGCATCAGTTGTTGATGACTTTCTAAAGGAAAGTAATCAATTATTGATGACTTTCTAAAGGAAAGCTCATCAGTTACTGATAACTGAAGAAAAGCTCATCAGTTATTAATGACTTTCTAAAAGAAAGCTCATCATTTATTCTGATGCAAAGCTTATTAGATTATGATGACTTTTTTAAGAAAAGCTCATCAGTTGATTCTTTCGGAATCAAGAAAGTTGCGTTAAAATGGTATCGGTTTGTTTTTGCATATATTTATATATTTATATATTTTTGTATATTTGGTTTTAAATGCATATTTCCAACTTTGAAGTATATATTTTTGCATATTTGGGCATAAATGAGAAAAACACAAATTAAAATTTATTTGTTTCAAAAACCACTTTTAAAAACTTAAGTATTTTAAAAATAAGAAAAATTATTTATATTTTTTTTTAGATTGTCTTAATCTACATAAATTTTTAAATGTTACTACTTAAACCCGGTGTTATTTTTGGCTTTTTAAGAAGTTTTTTTTTTTGTATGAAAACAAGATTTTTATTGCACTCATTTTATTTTTTAGATCATATTTTAAATTTTAAAAGCATATTTTTGATTTTTTAGTGCCAGAAAATCTCAACCCTACTCATCAGTAACTGATGAATTTATAAAGGAAAGCTCATCCATTACGGATCACTTTCTGATGAAAGCTCATCCGTTACTGTTGACATTTTGATAAAAGCTTATAAGTTACTGATGAGTTTCTAAAGGAAAGCTCGTCAGTTATTGATGAATTTTTTAAAGGAAAGCTTATCAGTTATTTATGACTTTCTAGAGAAAAGCTTATCAGTTAATTAAGACTTTCTAGAGGAAAGCTTATTAGTTAATGATGACTTTTTAATAGGAATTCTTATCTGTGTTTTTTCTAAAAAAGTTTTAAAATCTCTTAAATACTGTTTTTTGTTTTTCTTATAGAAAAACTTTTATTAAATTTTTTAAAATTAATTAACCGAATTTCCACTACCTTTAAATTTAGCATTTTTTTGTTATTTTTCCTAATGTCTTCTGTTTAAAACTTGTACTTTGATTGATAATGTGGCTTAAAACAATGTCAATCAAATTTTAATTTGCTAAAAATTTTCCAACAAAAAAAAACAAGCAAAAAAAGTCCTTAACAAATGTATTGATTATAAAGTTTGCCGTACGAGTTTGTTAAAAAAAATAATATTAAACAATACAAGTTTAAATTAATTAATTGTAAATTCTACTTAAAGTTTCTTTACAATTAATTTCACTTCATTAATTTAAAGACAGGCATGTGTCATGTCTGACAGAACTTAAGGGAGTGAGCAAAGGATCAACAGTTTAAGTAGCGCTGTTCTTATTAATTTGAGTAGTTGTCAACGACACATACAAACGTGTTATGTACATTCCTACGTATATAAAATAATTTATTATAGATTGTAAAGTTTATGGATGTACTAACTCGTTTATTTTTTTATTATTGCGACGACACTCGAATTGTACGAGGGTCGAAGTGAAAGTTTTTATTAGAATTTATGCACTTTATAAAATTAAAGGAAGTTTTATTAGAATTCCATTGATGATTGTAAAACAATTCTTAAAAACTGTATATATGGGTACCTCGACTTACGGTGGCTCAAAGCTTATTTCGTGTGAAAGATATTAGTTAGCAATCCATTTAAGACAAAGTTAAACAAAATAGACCTAATTATTATCAAGTAATTATTTTTGTAAAAAGTCCTGTGTATGTAATTAATCAAGCTTTAATTAAAGCTTAATGGCGTTCAGATTATGTAAATATTAAATGTTCTACGAGGGTCGAAATGCAAATTGAAATTATTGAAAGACCTTTTTTAGAAAATTTCTTAAAAATATTTTTAGGTCGATTTTATCCAAGCTCAAACATTGAAAATTTAAAAAATAGTCCAATAGTTAATATTCATTTATTAAATAATTTTTCCAAAGACCCAAACAAAAACCAAAATTTTTAAAACCCAGTAGAAGAAATCCGATTTTTTTGACCTCCAATTCTTTTGACCACCAATTTTTGGTAAACAAAGAAAAGATTTAATTGTTTAATAATTTTAGTACACCTAAGTGTATAGTAATGAAATATAAAAATAATTGAAAATTTTTTTTGTTTACAAAAAATTGATGGTCAAAAGAATTGGAGCTAAAAAAATTCTGATTTTTTCGACTGCATTTTAAAAATTTTGGTTTTTGTTTGGGCTATTGGAAAAATTATTTGATAAATGAGTATATACTATTGGACTATTTTTTAAATCTTTAATGTTTGAGCTCGGGAAAAAATGGACATCAAAGTATTTTTAAGAAATTTTCTAAAACAGGTCTTTCAATAATTTCAATTTCCATTTCAACCCTCGTAGCACGTATATTATTTACTCAATCTGGACGCCATTAAGCTTATATGAAAGCTCGATAAACTACCTACACAGCTTTTTTAACAAAAATACTCGTTTAATAATAATTAGGTGTTTTATTGGAAACTTTGTCTTACATGGATTGCTAAATGATATCTAACACACGAAATAAGCTGCGAGTCACTCTATATATTGGTGAGTGACACACGGAGTGGGAAATTAGACATACCAATGAAATTGAAATTTTCGTCTATCTCAATAAATCTGTCTACAAGTGACAGATATACATAGATATATTCGTAAATTTTTGTTAATTTCCTGCTAATTTTTCTACACTATGAAAATTATCTCATTAACTGTTTGTAGGTTATTTTAAAAAGTAATCAGTAAAGTTATTTTAAAAGAAAAATCATTAATTTTATTATGGACTTCTTATTTTCTACTGTTTCTGTAGTTTAAAAAAAAAATTTACTGTATTAAAAACGAATTTTCTGTTACATTTAATTTCGGCAGTAAAAAATTTCTTCTATAGTTTTACTGTTTTTCAATACAAAACAACTGAATATTCACTAGTTTTTTAATGTTTTGGTTAGTAATTAAATTAACATTTAAAATTGACTGTATTGTGTTTTTATTTTAAAAGAAAAAACACTGGAATGGTTTTTAAATTAAAGTTCATTTGTTTTAAGTGAATATTCACTGGAATTTACCTACATAATTTTTTGAGTGTACACTACTCGTACATTCGTTATAAATGTGTGGGTGTTTACTATTTTTAAAGTAATTACAAATTAGTTTTGCAATAGTAAATGTATTTATGTGTCTAAACCCAGTTGGCCAACTCATAAAAGCATCTTAAACGATAGAGTGTGACAATGCCAAAAAGCCTTTTGAAGATCGACACTTACAATCAACTACACTCAAAAAAATTACTCTGTTAAATACTCTGTAAAATGACTGTAATCTCAATTCGACAGATATTTGACAAAGTTATCTGCCAAAATACAGATTTTAAGAAAATACTTTGCATTTTCTTGTGACCAAAAACTCAAAAAACTTCCAAACATTTCAACACCTCTTTAAAAATCATCTGAAATTACAATAAAATCTGGTAAATTTTCGAGGATGTCGTGTTAAATTGGAGTTACACGTACAAAAAATTTTAATTTTTGCCAAAATAAAAAACGTAAAATTACAATTTGGAAGTATTAAAGCGGGCATTTCCCAATTTTCAACAAAACTTGCACATTAAGGGATGAGAAATTGATCAGGAATCAAATAGTGACCGTTGTGGAAAAGCCATATCAAGCGCATTTAAAAGATATATAGAAAAAGTCAAGACATTGTTAAACGATTACCCTTTAATTTTATAAAAGTGTTTATTGGAATGACCGCGCTCAAATGTGGAACTGAAAATGAAAGGTTTATGAAAAAAAAAAACTTGAGAACATCTAGCGAGTTTATTAATAATTTCTTCAAAGTGAAACATTCGGATGCGAAACATTTAAGCGGGCGCATTTAAATGATGGCATTTGCCGTTATTTTGAGTCAATTTATTACTTATCCATGCTTCTTGGTAAAATTCTGACCGCTTTCGTCAACATTTTACAGATAATTCTGTAAATTTACAGTTTTTTTTATCGAAATCATTTTACAGAGTTTTTTTCGTAAAATAACAAAAAATCTTGCTGGTTGGAAATCTATGGTATTTTCTGCTGGCTTAGCAGAGTATCTCTGTATTTTAACAGAGTGATTATTTTGAGTGTATGTAGTGGTTAACTTAATTTTAATATTCGACCTTTCAAATTTTAATGAAATAATTAGATTTTTTGAGCTCAAGGTCAGTGTTATTTTAAATAAATCTTCCTTTATTTTCTTCCAATATTTCGACTTTCATCGAAAGTCATCATCAGGGAGTAATTGTTATTGTTTGTATTTAATTTAAAGTTACTCCCTGATGATGACTTTCGATGAAAGTCGAAATATTGGAAGAAAATAAAGGAAGATTTATTTAAAATAACACTGGCCTTGAGCTCAAAAAATCTAACTATTTCATCGTTTTGAAAGGACATTACTTCCCTCATTTTTTCCTGATATATCAAAATAATAAAATTGAAAAGTTAGTGGAGATCCTCCTCTTTTATTTGCCATCACTAGTGGCATCCTAGGACAAGCACAAATATTTAAAAAATATTTTATAAAAATTTAATCCTCTAAAACTTTGAAGTCGTTTAAAAAGAATACATGATCACGAAATGAAAAACTGTAAATGCAGTTTTACTGCATTTAGTATCTAGTTTCAAACGTATATTGTCCAGTTCGTGTTTAATGATTTTTTTCCTGTTTGTCGAACGGTGTTATCTGAACAGAATCGTTAAAAGAAATTTCCTCTTTGATATTTTGACCAACTGGGAATATGTATTTCCATGTAAATGTAAGATGTAAGTAAATAATAATGTTTATGTTTTTGTGCTCTTTTGTAAACATTTTACTATGTATTAAAAGAAAAAACATGACACTTACCGTGACTCTGCTGATGGTTTGCAACCGGGCGCACTTTTCCATAAACGTGCCAACATTCCCATATACAAGAAACATATTAACGTCAATGGGGCCACGTACGATGACAGGAAGAATGAAAGCTATAAAAGAAAAACAAATAGGAAAAATGTTATACACACACATAAACACACTCAAACTAATAAACAAATAGAAAAACAATGTATAGACTACGAGTAGAAAATAAGATTAATTATTTGGAATAAATGGAATGTATAAATGGAATAAGACCAGAGAGCTAGAGCTCTATCCCAACCGTTTGTAGCAACATTTAAATTAAATGAAAACAATTAGCAAGGACTTTAACTATATTTATTTCTATATTTACAATATTTATCATTTTAGTTACAGTCTTTTCTTACAACTATGTAGCAGGAGTGTTCACGAGGGATATATAAAGATTTTGAAATTAGATGTAATTCTAGTGATGACTGTTTTATCGGAAAGCTCATCAATTTCTCAAGACTTATTAAAAATAAGCTCATAATTTATTGATAAGGTTCATATAGGAAAGCTCATCTGCTAGAAATGAGGTTTCTTTAAAAAACTAATCTGTTCGTGATGAGTTTTCCATTGGAAAGCTCTTCAGCTAATCATGCAGTTTCTATATGAAAGATCGTCAGTTACTGATGAAGATATATTGGAAATCTTATCAGTTACTGATAAGTAGGGCAAGTACTTTCATGCATCTAAAAAACGAAAATATGTGCCTATAATATGCATCTAAAAATCCAAAATATGCACTTAAAACTTAAAAAATATGCATCTAAAAATTATTGTTTTTACTAAAAAAAATAATTTGTCAACATAAATTAGGCTTTGTCCAATACTTTAAGGCCCTCGACAATTCTTAAAAATGTTTTTTTGAGTGAAAACAATTTTTAATTAGTAAAATATTTTTTACTTGAGAAGTTTTTTCTTTGAGTCACTAAATATTTCTGAAGTTAAAAATTTTTTTTTTTTTTTCTTTTTTTTTTGAATTTTCTGATTTTCAAGTCAAAAAAATAACTCAAAGGCAAAATACCTTACCCCAACTCTAAGCAAAATAAAAACGCAATTTTTCTGTAATAAAATCTTAAATTCGAAAACATTTTTTTCATTACGAGTAATAAAATATCTCAGAATCAATTTTTTTATAAAAAATGCATCAGAATACGATTTCTATACATAAATATATTTTTCTAAAAGAAATTTAAATTTTCCTAGGGAAGTTTTGAAAAATATTGATGAAATTTTAAAAAGGCAAATTTATATGAAAATATGCATCTATACCAAAATATGCAAAAATATGCAACTACAAATCAATGCCATTTTATTGCAAATTCATTGATTCGGATAGATATTTTATTTATGTTATATTTACAGTGCTGAGTAAAAATATGCATTTTCATGAAAGTACTTGCCCTACTGATAAGGTTTAGGAAAGCTCATCAGTTACTGATGATATAGGATATATACACTCAAAATAATTCTGCAGTAAAAATATTAGTAAGTGATTTGGTACCAAAATCTACTAATAAGTTACTAATTACCAGTAGTACGGTAGTTTTTTAGTATCTTCAAAGTACATACTAAAATTAGTAATTTTTACTGGTTTTGAATAATATTAGTAAAAAATTTTAGTATTGATTACCAACGCCTGCACTAGATCATTTTGGACTAAAAAATTAGTTCATTAGTAAAATTTTTAGTATTGAATACCCACGTTTTTTTTTTTTGGGTTTAGGAAAGTTCATCAGTTACTTATGAGCAGGGAAACCAAAAATATGCAGTATCATGTTTTTTCCTGTGCATTTTATTGATAAATGGATAAGGTATTTATCCGTTTCAGAAGTTTTTAAGAAATCTGGCATCGATTTGTTACACTCAAAGAATTATGTAGGTAAATTCCAGTGAATATTCACTTAAAACAAATGAAATTTTATTTAAAAACCAGTAAAACAGTAAAACAAAAAAAAACAGTAAAACTTTAGAAGAAATTTTTTGCTGCCGAAATTAAATGTAACAGAAAATTCGTTTTTAATACAGTAAATTATTTTTTTTAAACTACAGAAACAGTAAAAAAATTAAATCCTTTATAAAATAAGTGATTTTTCTTTTAAAATGACTTTACTGATTTCTTTTTAAAATAACCTACAAACAGTTAATGACATAATTTTCTTAGTGTAGAGCATATTTTGGCATATTTTAGCCTTAAGAGCATATTTTTGCCTTAAGAGCATATTTTTGCATATTTTAGGTTTAAGAGCATATTTTAGCATAAGAGCATATTTTTAGAGCATATTTTCAATTTTTAGAGCATTTTTCCACTTTTTAGAGCATTTTTTTACATTTTTAGAGAATATATTTTTTTTTTAATTTTTAGAGCATTCTTTTCCAATTTTTTTTATGACAACATTTATTTTTAAATTTTTTATCCAACAAGGATCAGTGTTGCCATAACAGAATTTTGAAAAAATGCTAAACGGCAAAAAAAAAGTGCTAAAATGCTCTACAGACCAAAAAAAAAGTGCTAGATTTTTTTTTCATTTTTTAAATTAACAAATAATAATTTTTATTAATAACTCTTGTGACCGCTAAACTTAAAAATTTTATCGAAAAAAATACTTCTAATAATTTTTTTGGCGTTTTTTGGAGTTATTTTCACTGTTTTCCCTATATCTTGAGTATTGTACCTCCGATCTACTCGTGATAAAAACCAAGTTAAAGTTAATCAAATTTTCAACAAACTTTACACACGTTACTTTCCCATCTGTTCAATAGTTTACGCGCGATAGACAAATATATTGTAAAAATTAATTTTTTTTTTCAAAAAAAATCATTTGTTGATTTAAAATTTTTTTTTAACGAATCGTTGCAAATTAACAAGTTTTTTTTATTTACCTTAAAAGCCTGAACCTATACAAATATAACAAAATGGGTTTCATAAAAATCTATGGGCAATCACCAAAGTTATAATGATTTTTTTGAAACTACGCATAAAAATTTCCTTAAATTTTTTTTTGTATTTAAAATACTAGAATAAAAACTGGGTTAAATGCCATAGTTTTTTTTGTGTGTATTTTCATATAAGTTAAGGATCAGGCTTTTCATATAAGTTAAGGATCAGGCTTAGTTATGGATCAGGCTTAAAAAAAACATAATAAATTTTTTTGTTGCGGTTTCAATCAAATTTTTTTCTGAATTTCGATTGCGTTTTCTTAATTTAAACTGGGTTTTCTGAATTTCAATTTGGATTTTTAAATTTCATTCAAAATCTTCTTAATTACAATATGGATTTCAGAATTTCCAATGGTTTTCTTGATTTTGATTGGATTTTCTGAATTTCAGAAAGGTTTTCTGTTTTTCAATTGGGTTTTCTAAATTTAAAAAGGTTTTTCTCAATTTCATTTTTCTAAATTTCGACTAGGTTTTCTAAATTTAAATTGGGGTTTCTAGATTTCAATTGGTATTTTTTATTTTCAATAATTTCTTAATTTCTATCTGGATTTTTAAATTTCAATTGGGTTTTCTGAATTTTAACTGGTATTTCTAAATTTATATTTTCTTAATTTTTGAATTTCAACTTATATTTTCTAAATTTTTGAATTTGAATTCATACTTTCTTAATTTCTTAGGATTCCTGATTTTCAATTAGGCGCCATGAAATAAGTCCCAAGAAAACACATTAAATAAATTCCATACGATTTGGGAATTATTTCATTATACAGGTGCAAAGAAAGCGCCGCAGGCTAAAAATTTTTACAAGAGATTTAAAAAAAACAAATTAAGATGTGAAAAAAAATGCTAAAAAATTTTAAAAAAGTGCTAACTTAGCACTTGGCACTTTTTTCCAAAACTTTAGTGCTAGGTCAAAAAAAAAAGTGCTAGATCTAGCACTAAAAGTGCTAAAATGGCAGCACTGACAAGGATGTTTTTTTTTTCAACAATTACAGAATTGTGACTATTGATTCCCTTTTGGCCTGTTCTTGCTTCATATCGGTACATGAAACTATGTTTTCTTTTAGATTCAGCAACTTGGTAGAAAATATTAAGGCAAATATTTTTGTAGAACATATATAACCCTCCTAACTACCGCACATAACGGTATTTGGAGGGACTATTCTCCTACAAATTATAAAAAACACCGTAAAAAAGCGGACATGATTTTTTTAAGAGCATATTTTTATTGTTTTTAGAGCATATTTTCCGTTTTTAAGAGCATTTTTTAAGCGCATAAAACGTATTTTTTAGAGCATATTTTTGGTTTCCCTGCTTATGAGTTTTCTATAGGAAAGTTCATCAATTACTGATGAGATTTCTATAGGAAAGCTCATCAGTTACTGATGAGGTTTCTATAGGAAAATTCATCAGTTACTAATGAGGTTTCTCTAGGAAAGTTCATCAGTTACGAACGAGGTTTCTATAGGAATAATGATCAGTTACTGATGAAGTTTCTATAGAAAAGTTCATCAGTTAATGATGAGGTTTATATAGGAAAATTCATCAGTTACTGATGAGGTTTCTAAACTATTAAGTTACTGATAAGGTTTCTATAGGATGAGGTTTCTATAGGAATTAAAATTAGTTACTGATGAAGTTTCTATAGAAAAGTTCATCAGTTAATGAGGTTTATATAGGAAAGTTTATCAGTTACTGATGAGGTTTCTTTAAAAATGGTTTCTAGAGGATTGGTTTCTATAGGAAAGTTCATCAGTTACTAATAAAATTTCATTAGTTACTGATAAGGTTTCTATAAGAAAGGTCATCAGTTACTGATGTGGTTTCTATAGGAAAGTTCATCAGTTACTGATGAGGTTTCTATAGGAAAGTTCATCAGTTACTGATGAGTTTTCTATAGGAAAGTTCATCAGTTACTGATGGGGTTTCCATATGAAAAAATCATCAGTTACTGATAAAGTTTCTAGAGAAAAGTTCATCAGTTACTGATGAGGTTTCTATAGGAAAGTTACACAGTTTAACCCTTTGACGACCATACATTTTCTGCCGAAGCGATTTTGAGTTTCAGTTCATGGTCGTGATCTGTGACCTACTAATAGTTATGAAACAAAAAATTGGACCCGTAACCCCTCTCCTTCCCCCTTATTTTTCTTGGTGAAAAAATTTGTCCATTGACGGTTCCGGAGTTGTGGCCAAAGTTTTTTTCTACTTGCTGTGATTTTTAGGATCTTCAACTCAATTATAGTTACCCTACAAGAATTTGGACCTCTAAAACCCCTTCTTGGCCTCTATTTCGCTCTTGAAATAAAGATCCTTTTGTCCCTAAAATAGAGAAAATTATTTTACAAGCTTTGAGGGCTTACAGTGAAGAAGTAGAACAAATTAGAGACTTATCGTAAACAAGACTTTTGTTGCCCAAACAATACTCTACAATTCGTCTTTTATGACATTTAACCCATCTTTCACTTGAACAAAAATAATCGCCAAAAACGCTTTGGCAAGTATACTTGCCTGTGGTCGTCAAAGGGTTAACAGTTACTGATAAAGTTTCTATAGAAAAGTTCATCAGTTACTGATGAGTTTTCTATAAGAAAGTTCATCAATTACTGATGAGGTTTCTATAGGAAAGCTCACCAGTTACTGATGAGGGAATTATAGGAAAAATCACCAGTTACTGAAGAGGTTTTTATAGAAAAGTTTAACAGTTACTGATAAAGTTTCTATAGAAAAGTTAATAAGTAACTGCTAAAGATTTTATAGATAATAAGGTTTCTATGGGAAAGTCCATCAGTTACTGATCAGGTTTCTGTAGGAAAGTTCATCATTTACTGCTGGAGTTTCTATGGGAAAGTTCATCAGTTAATGGCGGGGTTTCTATGAGAAAGCCCATCAGTTACTGATATGGTTTCTATAGGAAAAATCATCAGTTACTGAAAAGGTTTGTATAGGGAAGTTCAGCACTTACAGATAAAATTTCTATAGAAAAGTTCATCAGTTACTGATGAGGTTTTTATATGAAAGTCCATCAGTTACTGATGAGGTTTCTATAGGAAAGCTAATAAGTTACGGATGAGGTTTCTTTAGAAAATCACGTAAGGTTTCTATGGGAAGTCCATCAGTTACTGATGAGTTTTCTATAGAAAAGTTCATCAGCCACTGATGAAATTCTATAGGAAACATTATTTACTGATAAGGTTTTTATAGGAAAACTCATTTACTGCATTGGTTTCTATAGGAAAGTTCATTGTTTACTGATAAGGTTTTTATAGGAAAACTCATCATTACCCGATGAGGTTTCTATAGGAAAGCTTATCAGTTACTGATGATGTTTCTATAGAAATGCTCGTTCAGTTACTGGTGAGGTTTCTATAGGAAAGCTAATTTTCCGCTGAGGTTTCTATAGAAAAGCTTGTAGTTTATTACTGAGGTGTCTATAGAAAAGGCGATCATGTAATTGCGTTTTTTTTATTATTAAAGCTCATCATATACTGATGACGTTTCTATATCATGACCTTAAGACTAAAAAAAGTTCATCAGTTACTGATGAGGTTTCTAAAGGAAGCTTGTTCAGTTGGGCATGAGGTTTCTATAGAGTTGCTGGTTCATAAAAGAGCTCGTTTAGTTACTTATAAGGTTCCTATTTAAGAAAGCTCATCAGTTACTAATGGGGTTTCTACAGGAAAGATCTTCAGTTACTGCTGGGGTTTTTACAGGAAAGCTCTTCAGTTACTGCTAAGGTTTTTATAGGAAAGCTTACCAGTCACTCACGAGGTTTCTTTAGGAAACCTTTTTTCAGTTACTGATTAGGTCACTGCAGAATCCTAAGAGGACAAAAAGTCTTCTTAGTTTTGGCAAACGGACGGTTAGCCTATTAGTTGGAGTACTTACACTGTATGATTGGCCAAATGGCCGTGCGTATGGGAATTTCTGATAGGAACTATTGTAGAAGCTGTGGGGAGGTGGAGGAAGAGGAGTCAGTGAAGCACTTGCTATGCGAATGTCCGGGTCTAATGAGGAGCCGCCTTAAGCATTTGGGACAAAGATTTTTCGACGACCTGGACTCCCTAAGCGGTGTCTCATTGACGTGTCTAGCGGAATACCTCAGGGAAACGGGGTGGTTTAAAGAGTAGAACTTTGTATCAGAGAGGGAGAGGGGAAATATGATTAGGGGAATCACAATGGGCCTTATGGCCTCCGAGTGAACTCGCCAAATGGCGAGCGCCCATCCAACCTAACCTAACCTACTGATTAGGTTTCCATAGGAAAGTTTATTATTTATAACTCGGGTTTTTATAGAAAAGGTCATACTGAACTTATAAGAAAGCTCAACATTTACTGATGGAATTTCAGTAGAAAAGTGACTGTATTAAAAAGCTCCTCAGTTATTTGTTTCTATAGGAAAGCTCACCAGTCACTCATGAGGTTTCTTTAGGAAACCTCTTTCAGTTCCTGATGAAGTTTTTATAGGAAAACTTATTAGTTCCTAATGAGAGGTTTCTATAGGAAAGCTCATCAGTAGGGCAAGTACTTTCATGCATCTAAAAAACGAAAATATGTGCCTATAATATGCGTCTAAAAATCGAAAATATGCACTAAAAACTTTAAAAATATGCATCTAAAAATTATTGTTTTTACTAAGAAAAGTAATTTGTAAACATAAGTTAGGGTTTGTCAAATATTTTAAGGCCCTCGACAATTCTTAAAAATGTTTTATTGAGTGGAAACAATTTTTAGTTAGTAAAATATTTTTTTACTTCAGAAGTTTTTTTCTGAAGTAAAAAAGTAAAAAGTAAAAAAGTTTCTAAAAAAAAAAAAAAATATTAAAATACAATAGAGGTATTCAGAGTCTTGTTGCCAGCCCTGACAATGTAGCAAAAGAGTACTTCTTTCAAAAAATACATGTATTTTGAAAAGTGCTCTTTTACTACCAGTGACAGGGCTGGCAAGCAAGACTCTGAATACCTCTAATATTTTTCTAAAACAAGTTATTTTTCAATACTTTGTGTTCTTTGTTCTAAAAAAAAATATTTATTTTTAAAATACTTTTTTTTACTTTTTTTCGGAATTTTCCTATTTCCAAGTCAAAAACTTAACATAAAGACAAAAGACCCCACCCTAACTCTGATCAAAATAAAAATGCAATTTTCCTGTAAAAAATCTTAAATTCGAAAACATTTTTTTTAGGAATAGTGAAGAGATATTCGTAAATATCTCAGAATAGGAACATTTTAAATACGAAAAATTTTTCAGAGTCTCAAAATTATCAGCCTTACCACAAGAAAATAAAATAAATTTAAAATGAGCTTTATTTCCATACAAATTGTTTTTGTTTTTAAAATCGACTTTCAAAAAATGTATAGAAAATTTTAAATTTATAATAAAACTTTTGTTAAAATAGACTTTTTGTTTTCTTGTGGTACGGGCCTATACTTCCAGAATCCATTTTCTTTAAAAAATGCATTAGAATATGATTTCGATAAATAAATACATTTTTCTATAAAAAAATAGGGGATAGGGTTTGAATTTTCCTTAGAAAGTTTTGAAAAAATATTGATGAAATTTAAAAAAAAGTCTAATTTTTATTAAAATATGCAAAAATATGCATTTATACCAAAATATGCAAAAATATGCAACTACAAATCAATGCCATTTTATTGCAAATTCTTTGATTCGGATAGATATTTAATTTAATTTATGTTTACAATGCTGAGTAAAAATATGCATTTTCATGAAAGTACTTGCCCTACTCATCAGTAACTGATGAATACCCTTAATAAGTAAACGAAGATTTTCAATGCCAAAGAGATAAAGTGTAAAGTGTTTCTTGTGTACAATTATTGTACTACAATAACAATTGTTACTTCACTTATTCACTTTGTACAACTTAATTTTATTCTTCTTGTGTTTGGTTTTCTTTGTTTTGTTGGTTTTTCCTTTTTATACCCTCCACTTAGTGATAGAGGGTATATATAAGTTTGTCATTCCGTTTGTAACTCATCGAAATATCGGTGTGAGACCCCATAAAGTATATATATAATTGATCAGTGATCGATTTCAAGACATTGTAGCGATGTCTGTCTGTGGAAATGTTGATCACGTCCAAAATATTACACAGAGATGACTGAAACTTAACATTTTTGTAGGAAGTTTTGCATTTGAGCAATATCGGTTCAAAAGTTATGAATGTAAGGACACCTCGAAAATTTTGATACATTCAACATAACCTAAAAATACAAAATGTTTTAATTCGGCTGCTGGTTGACATGTGAACACAATTGAACACCAAATGCTATTAGAACAAGTACGAACATATTTTTTGAGAAAAAAAGAAAAAAATCTCTGATTTTTTTTTTACCAAATTTTTTTTTCGCGGATTTTTTTTTTTAAATTTTTTTTTTTTTTTCAAAAGTAATTGATGAGGGTATTAATACATTCGGCAAGGCCGAATTTAACTTTTTTACTTGTTTTCTTTATTTTTTTTGTTTCATGTAAATTGTATTAAAATTCTTATAGTTTAAACACTTGTACCAATACTAACACACACAATTACTTTTACTTTTACTTGTGTGTTGTGTGTCAGTGTTCACTAACTAATACAATCAATGAATTTGTGGTATGCAAATAAGAGATGATAATAAAAAAACGATAAAAACCAATAAAAAAGTAATAAAATTACACAATGGTCCACAAAAGGGAAGATGAGAATGAAGAATAAAGTTCAATTAACAAAAACAAAAAAAAAAATAATTCGGTTGTGCCGAATCTCATATACCCTCCTTAAATGACGTAGGTGATCACTTTCCACCCCATTTTTTTTATTAGCATATCACAAAAAAACTTATTCATAAAAACAATTTTCACGACCTTTTAATTTCATATTGCCATCATTTGTTAAATGCGATGTCAATATTAAATAGCAATGAAAAATATATATAAAGTTAAGGGGTCATGCTACCGCCGACAATGACAGTACCACCAGCTGCAGGCAAAAAGAAAAAAATTCATGGCACTCTTCAGTGACATGTCACAAGGGCTAAATAAATGAATTGTTTTGTGACATTTAAACGCGAATCTAACAAATGAATTGGAAATATCTCTGACACTGATGATGATGATGATGATGCAAACAAAAGCACCCAACAAAACAAGGTGGGAGTTGATTGAATGAATGGTTCAATGAATAAATAAATGGCCCACTTTCAAAAAGTCATCCTACAAATTTTTTTATTATTTTTTTTTAAATTAAATTGTCATGAAGTAGACAACATAATCTGTGTTTGGAGGAAATTTAACAGGATGTAAATTGTGCAAATAAAATTTACAAAAAAATAAATAATAACAATAAAAATCTCTTAACGGATGTTGACGGTGTTATGTGGAAATCACTTTCCGCTTTTATGTTGTTGTTTGTTTTTTTTTTTAACAATCTTTTGGTCCTTTATTCCAAACCAGCACCCTAACAATAAACTTCCAACCAACCAAACAGTCAATACAATTATTTATTTTTTTTTGTATTTTTTACAATAATTTTCTAGGGGACCATTCAAAAAATTGAAATGAAACAGAAAGTTGTATAAAAGAATGGAAAGAAAAAAAACAGGACGGGGTGAATTTACTATTGAGAAAAGTTCAACAATTTTTAAAAGTATTTTTAGTACATTTTTATTTTACTTTAAAAAAAAAAAAATTAAAAGAAGGTCTCCCTAGCACAAACAAAACATTCCTATAGAAACCTCATCATCCTATCGAAACCTCATTAGTACCTGATGAGCGTTCCTATAGAAATTTCATCAGTAACCAATGAGCTTTCCTTTAGAAACCTCATCAGTAACTGATGAGCTTTCTTTAACAATCCTTATCAGTAACTGATGAGTTTTCCTAAATAAATTTCATTAGTAACTGATGATCTTTCCTATAGAAACCTCTTCTGTAACTGATGAGCTTTCCTATAGAAACCTCATCAGTAAGTTATGAGCTTTCCTAAAGAAACCTCATCTATTACCGATGAGCTTTCCTATAGAAACCTCATAAGTAACTGATGAAAGCTTATTAGTAACTGATGAACTTTCCTATAGAAAGCTTTTTAGTAACTGATGAACTTTTCGATAGAGACATAAGTAACTAAGCTTTCCTATAGAAACCTCATAGGTAACTGATGAGCTTTCCTATAGAAACCTCATCAGCAGCAGATGATCTTTCCCATAGAAACCTCGCCAGTAACATAAGAGCTTTTATATATAATCCTTTTCCTATAGAAACCTCAACTTATAAGCTTTCCTATAGAAGCCTTATCATTAACAGATGAGCTTTGAGCCATAGAAAATTCGTCACTAACAGATGAGCTTTTCCATAGAAACCTCATCAGTAACTTATGAGCTCATCAGTAACTTATGAGCTTTTCCACAGAAACCTCATCAGTAACAGATGAGCTTTCCTACAGGAACATCGTCAGTAACAGATGAGTTTTTCTATAGAAACTTCATGAATAACCGATGATTTTTCCTAAAGAAAACTTATTAGTAAAGACGAGCTTTCCTATAGAAACCTCATCAGTAGCAGATAAGCTTTGCTAGATTAACCTTATCAGCAACTGAAGAGCTTTCCTATAGAAACCTCATCAGTAAGTAATGAACTTTCCTATAGAATCCTATCAGAAACTGATGAGCTTTCCTATAGAAACTTTAGCAGTAACAGATGAGCTTTCCTATACACACAAAAAAAACTTTGTCAAATTAATAGGAAAAGTCTCGAAATCCTATTTTACCAATATTTGACAGTTTTCCTTGTTTTTTAACAAATCGAAATTTAATTTTTTTTTTGTAATTTTAAAAATTTTCAAGATAATTTTACAAAAAAAATCTAGTAAATTCACGAGAATTCCTTGTAATTTTAATTGCGCCAAAAAACTGTCAATTTACAATTTTATTGGTAAAAAGCTTGAAAAATTACAAACTTATAGGTAAAAAACTTGTAAAGTTACTAGGAATTCTCGTAAAATAGGAGGTAGCAAAAAATATAGTAAATTTACGAAACCTCTTTTAAACCTCATTATTAACAGATGAGTTTTCCTTTAGAAACCTCATCAGTAACAGATGTTCTTTACTACAGAAACCTCATCAGTAACTTTTGAGCTTTCCTAGAGAAACCTCATCAGTGACTGATGAGTTTTCCTTTAAAAACCCTTTAAGTAACTGATGAGCTTTCATATAGAAACCTCATCAGTAGGGTTCGGACTTTTATGCAGTTAAAATCGCGTTTTATGCGCATAAAATATTCACCAAAAAATGAAAAATATGCGCTAAAAATTTAAAAAATATGCACTTAAAAATTTGTTTAAAACATTTATTAATGATAAAATAAAATAAAAATAAGAAGAAAAAACAAAAAAGAACATAAAAGACGTACAAATTTAGAAAATAAGGTACAATAAACACAAACATTCAAGTTCAAATAACGTAAAACACAAAATTATAAAAGTAACAAAAAGAAAAAAAAAACAATTAGTAAATTTTTAATACTATTGAGTAAAAAATTACTAAATTTTGCACCAGTAAAGGATTTAATGGTATTGAGTAAACTTTTAATAAAAATTTAATAAATGGATACCAAAAAATTTAAGTAAATTTTTAAATAAATTTTAATTTTTAAATTTTAAACAATTAAATCTTAACT
The DNA here is from genome assembly GCA_963921195.1 of Pegoplata infirma. Taxonomy (NCBI): domain Eukaryota; kingdom Metazoa; phylum Arthropoda; class Insecta; order Diptera; family Anthomyiidae; genus Pegoplata; species Pegoplata infirma. Next base: position 28,737,972 of record OY992540.1, on the reverse strand, counting down.
TTTTTCATTATTTTTTTTGTTTTTTTTTTTAAATTAAGTTTTGAATTTTTTCAAATAAAAATTTATTCAAAATTTATAATTTTTTTTTAAAGTTTTAAAAAGTTTTACATTTTTTTACACAATTTTTTTTTTTTAATCTTTTAATAAATACATTTTTGTCTTAAAGACATAGAAAAATTTCGAAAAGATGATTTTAAACAAAAACTATAAACTAAATGAGAATTCAAAAAAAACTAAGAGAAAAAAATAAGATTAAAAAAAATTTTAAATTTTTATTAAATTAAATTCTCAAATTTTTTATAAATTTTTTTTTTTTGAAATTTAAACAAGTGAATGCTCAACATTTTTCCCATATTTTCTTCTGTGTACTTTAAGGCATACATTGTAAAATAAAAAAATATATACAGCAATGTAAAAATATCATAAAATAAAAAAAATAAACACTTTTTTTCAAAATATGCAACAAAAATATGTAATATCAGCAATATATGCAAAAATATGCATTAAAAGCAAAATATGCAAAAATATGCACTAACAAATCAATGCCATTTTACTGCAAATTTCTTAATTCGTAAAGATATTTAGTTTTTGTTGATCTCAGGCTGACGACAACAAATATGCATTTGCATAAAAGTCCGAACCCTACTCATCAGTAACTGATGAGCTTTCCTATAGAAACCTCATCAGTAACTGATGACCTTTTCATAGAAACCTTATCAGTAACTGAAGAGCTTCCTATAACCTCACCAGTAACGGATGAGCCTTATCCGTAACTGATGAGCTTTCCTATAGAAAGCTCGTCAGTAACTAATGAACTTTTCTATAGAAACCTGATCAGTAACCTCATCATTAACTGATGAGCTTTCCTATAGAAGCCTCATCATTAACTGATGAGCTTTCCTATAGAAGTCTCATCAGTAACTTATGAGCTTACCTATAGAAACCTCATCAGTAACTAATGAGCTTACGTATAGAAACCTCATCAGTAACTGACGAACTTTCCTTTAGAAACCTCAGATGTAACTAACGAACTTTCCTATATAAGCCTCATCAGTAACTGATGAACTTTCCCATACAAACCTCATCAGTAACTTATGAGCTTTCCTAGAGAAACCTCATCAGTGACTGATGAGTTTTCCTTTAAAAACCCTTTTAGTAACTGATGAGCTTTCCTATAGAAACTTCATCAGTAACTGATAAGCTTTCCTATAGAAACCTCATCAATAACGGATGAGCTTTCCTTTAGAAACCTCATCAGTAACCAATAAACTTTCCTATAGAAACCCATTCAGTAAAGGATGAGGTTTCTATAAGGAGTAAGTAACTGATGGACTTTCCTATAGAAACCTCATCAGAGGAACTTTCATATAGCAACCTCATCAGTAACTGTTGAACTTTCATATAGAAACCCCGTCAGTAACTGATTAGCTTTTCTATAGAAACCGCATTAGTAACTGATGAGCTTTCCTAAAGACTGATGTGCTTTCTTATAAAGACCTAAAAGTTACTAAAAAAGCTTTTCTATAGAAACCTCATCAGTAACTTAAGGGCTTTCCTCTAGAAACCTCATCAGTAACTGATGAGCTTTCCTATTGAATACTCATTAGTAAGTGATGAGCTTTCCTAGAGAAGCCACATCAGTAACTGATTAGCTTTGACATAGAAACCTCACCAGTTATTGATGAGCTTCATAAAAAGTCACCAAAGTATGAAATTATGTTTTTGTTATGGGCCACCATCCCTTTTCCTAGTTTTATTTGCTTGTTTTGAATGATTGTTTAAATAGCTGAATGACTTGAAAAATTGAAATGAGATGTTTTTGACTCTCCCCTCATAACCTTTATGAAAGAGGCTGTTTTTACTAACAAAACTATGACAACTTTTTGGTAAATATTAGAAATATAAAAAGCAGAGAAAAATAAAAAAGAAATAAAAAAGTTTTTCTTATTTCTGCCTTACGTACTAATCGCTTTCCTCATAAAAATAAATTTAAAAACAAAAAAAAAAACACATAAAAACTTAGTAAAACTTTTAAAATTTGTTGTTTAGGCCTTAAGCTAAACACAAAAAGGAAAAGTTCCACAGCCTGCTTTTTATCTTTTTCCAAAGAAATATCAACCCTTTGTTAACTATTTGTACATTCTTTTAATGCTTAAAACATTTTTGTTTAATATCCTAAAACATATTTTTGTAAAAAGGTTTTTTTAAAATTAAGTCGGGGGCGTCAGGACATTCTATACCTACCTAAATTACCCTAAAAACATAAATATTTTAATGTTAAAAATTTAGGATGAGCTATTATCTTTCTACTAAATCTTCATAAAGCTTTAAAGACTTAAGTTTATTTGTTAGTAATTCGAGATATTTCTTAAGGAATGTAAATACATAAAACTATTCATTTGGTTGGTGTAAAGTCAAAAGTGGTTAAGTCCATTTTTTAAAATATGAGAAAAATATTAACATTTTTGTTATCATACTATCATTTTTTGAAGAAAATGTTATAAAAAAAAAATATTTTATTTTTATAAAAAAAATTTAATTATAATTCTAAAAAAATTATTATATTTTAAAGTACTTCTGTAAAGCTTCTTGAATTTACATAATCTCAACATTCACTTTGAAGAATACATTGATTACAACCGGAAGTACTTTGTAGCTATAAACTAATGATATATATTATGTTTTTCGTGCTCTATTCAATAAATTTCCGGCATGCTTTATTAAATGGTTACTGCTGGCCACAATTGATTAAACAACTACCAACCATTTGAAAGCCATATTCATAATTATAGAGTTAAAATAGGACACGTGCGCCTCATGTGGCGTTATTGGAGACATATTTTCCATTAAAAAAATGTCTAATGGTATTGTGTTTTTGTCAAAACGGAAATTGTTTAAGATTGTGATGTGATTGAACAAAAATACCAAAACAGAAACTGGAAATAAATATTCCATTAATTTTAACATGAGCACGGGTAAAACGAAATAGTTATGAAAACACTGAAAAAAAATATTATTATTATGACTTTCTATAGGAAAGCTAATCAGTTAATGATGACTTTCTATAGGATAGCTCATCAGTTAATGATGACTTTCTACACTCAAAAAAATACGTTAGTAGATTTACTAATTTTTTTTTGCTAACGCTAGTTAGCTAACTTTTAGCAAATTTTTAGTTGAGATTAGCATGTTAGGAAAAAATTCTTGTAAACTTCATTTAGCACATTAGCAATTTTAAACAAACTTTGAACTAATTTCTTTTGCTAAATTTGAAATTGAGTTGACTACATTTTTACAAGATTTTTTGCTAATATTAGCAAAATAAATGGTAAATTTTTTTTTATTTTTAGAAAACTTAAAATGGCGCTATCTCGGAAACTAAGCCAGATAGAGCAAAATGGAGGCCATTTTTGGTTCTTAGAATCGCCCTAGTATCGCCGGTCCTCTTCACATGTGTGGACCCTAATGGGCCCTAACTTTGGATCCAAAAAAGTTAGCATTCCCGAAAATTTTAAAATGCTCATATCTCTGTAAATATTGCCGACACAACAAAAAGTCCAAAAGCGTTTTTGTAGCTCTCAACACATAGAACAAGACTGCAAAATAGTCAAAAGCTCTCCGAGTAATATTTTTGAAGTTATCGAGTTTTTTAATTCTCAAGACCCCAGTGGTCCCCTATAATCACGTATCTCAAAAACTAAGCAAGGTAGAGCGAAACGGACACAAATTTTGGATCAAAAACTATGACGATTTTTAAGGAACCCAACTAGGTCTAGGCCCATCGGGGTCTGGACCTATCGGGTCCGAACCCAATGGGGTCCTCAGATGTGTATAAACTGAGTTAAAAAAAAAATATTTAGTTAACTAATTATTGGCAAAACATTTTTGCTAACTTTAGCAAAAAAATTGTGGGTTCAAAATCAGCAAATTTTCTTGTAGGTTTACAAGCTTTTTTTGCTAACATTACAGTTTTTTTTTTTGAGTGTATAGGAAAGCTTATCAGTTACTGATGACATTTCGTAGAAAAGCTCATCAGTTTCTGATAAATTTCTTAAGGAAAGCTCATCAGCTGCTGATGACTTTCTAAGGGAAAGCTTATCAGCTGCTGATGACTTTCTAAAGGAAAACTCATAAGTTTTTGAAGACTTTCTATGGGAAAGTTCATCAGTTACTGATGAGGTTTCTATGTGAAAACTCATCGGTTACTGATGAGGTTTCTATAGAAAAGCTCATCAGTTACTGATGACTTTGTATAGGTAAGCTTATCAGTTACTTATGCCTTATTATAAGAAAGCTCATCAGTTACAGATAACTTTTAATAGGAATGATCAATAGTTACTGATAACTTTAAATAGGAAAACTCATTAGTTACTGATGACCTTCTATTGAAAAGCTACTGATGACTTTATATACACTCAAAATAATTCTACAGTAATAGGTTTAGTAAGTAATTTTGTACCAAAATCTACTAATTAGTTACTAATTTTAGTAACTTCAAGGTACTAAAATTAGTAATTTTTACTGGTTTTGAATAATATTAGTAAAAAATTTTAGTATTGGTTACCAATTCCTGCACTAGGTCCTTTTGGACTAAAATTTAGTTAAGTTTTTAGTATTGAATACCCACGTTTTTTTTGGGTGTAGGAAATCTCAAAAGTTACTGTGAATTTCTGTAGAAAAGCCTATCAGTTACTGATGACTTTCGATCATCAATCATGAATTTCGAACTAATCAGTTACTGATTACTTGCTGTAGAAAAGATCATCAGTTACTGATGTGCTTTTATAGGAAAGATCATCAGTTACACTCAAAATAATTCTACAGTAAAAAAATTAGTAAGTGCGTTGGTAACCCAAATCTACTAATAAGTTACCAATTACCAGTATTACAGTAGTTTTTTTAGTATCTTCAAAGTGCTAAAATTAGTATTTCTTACTGTTTATGAGTAATTTTTGTTGGTAGTTGGTTTTACTATTTTTTTTACTATTTTTAGTTCATAAAAGTACTAATATATAGTAATTTATTAGGTTTTTAATTTATTTTTGTTAGTAATAATTCCGTAAGGGGGCGCTTGTTTACAAGCAGAGCTACCAACTGTTTTTTTTTTTTGCAAAATCGTTAAATTTGAATTCAGTGTTGTCACTATGTTACATTTCGGGTATTTGCTGGTGCTTTTTTGGTCTTGCCGTTTTTTAAATACGCGTTTTTAAAAATAAGGTATTTATGGTGTTTTTCCATTTTTTCGCGACATTTTTTTTTTAATTTGTGATTTTTATATTATCAATTTTTATATTATACTTACGCCTTAGACATAATGTAATTGGAAAAAAACAGTCCCCTTTAAATTTGACTCAAGGTATCCTTTCAAAATTGCAGGTAAACTTGTTTTGTGTTCACAAATCAAGATCCCAAATGTTCTCTCAAAATTCATGAAAATAAAAAATAATTGATTTATACTTTATTAGTATGCGTGAGCAGGTTACCAAGCCGACGAGGAATTTTTTGCGGTGGCGGGCCGCTGGCCACTGGCCCATTTTGCTTGCCGACGGCGGATTTCTTATGGAGTTGTATTTTTCTAATGATGCAATTAAAATATGTATTTTTGACAGATTTAAATAAAGAAAATTTGGGTTTATTTTCAAAAATTGTGTAACAGGCAAAACGCGCAAAAAAGTGACTCAAAAAGCGCTAAATTTGAATAAAGTAAAAAGCGATAAAAAAATAATTTTAATTCAAGATTAAAAAAAAATTAGAAAATCATCAGGCCTATTCACAGAATAAGTCTAAAAATTGTGAAATATCTTTTTTTAAAAATTTTCAACAAAGAAGAAATGGAAAATTCTTAGATTTAAAAAAATGCGCTTTTTGGGTGGTCGGATAGCTTTCAATCCAGCACGAAACGCGCTGAATTGGCATCGCTGTTTTTGGTTGTTATTTGATTCAAAACTTAAATAAGTTTTGTACCGGTCGTACATAATATCACTTCATACGGATTGGAAATACTAACAATATTTTTTAAAGAAAATGTATTATATTATACAATATTTTTTAATGAAAATGCATTATAAACTTTTTGGTACATATTTTCTACATTTTTTTACAACTACGTATTTTTTAAAATATTTAATGACTGTTGTTTTTTTAAACAATTTTGTTTACTGTCAAAATGAAGTAAAATGCATAAAAATTAAACTGATGAAATCCAAACATTTCATTAAAAAAGATCTGTGGCGTGTTGATTGAATGTAATTAGTGTTTGGGGTCCGGGAATTCCCGGGTCGGATTTCCCGGGAATTCCCGGGAAAAGACTGACGGGAATTCCCGGGAATTTTTTTAATTTTTCCCGGGAAATCCGGGAATTTTATAAAAAAAAAATTTTACATAAAAAACGTTTATTTTAATTTAATTTTTAATATTTTTTTACATACAGGTATAATTACATTTGCTATTTTTTGTAGTTTTTCTATTTGGAAGAACAGTGCAAATATACATTCATAGGAAAACTAACCAAGTGTAAAAAGTATGACAATATCATGAAAAAACTCAAAAAGTCAAAAAGTATAATTTTGCTAAGACTGCAAAAAAAAAAATATAAAAATTTTGAACCTAGAATTTACATTTCCAGAACAAATATTAAAAGTGCTGCCAAATATATTAGTTTTTGCTCGAATAACGTAGTTTTAAAGTTTTTTTGCGATTTTTAGCTATTTTTTGTGATTTTTTGTGGGGGATAAAGTTGGGATATTTTTTTGTTTTGTTTTATTGTATTTCAGGATTTTTAACTTTTTTTTTTTGATTTTTTATGTTTGAATTACTTGTTTATCTGTAATAAAACTGATTTGAATAAAAAGTTGGTCAAATTTTAATGTTTTTTATGATTTATATTAATAATGAAAATTTCCCGGGATTCCCGGGAATCCCGGGAAATAAATAATTTTTTTCCCGTTTCCCGGGAAATTGAAAAGTCCGGGAATTCCCAAACACTAAATGTAATACAAAAGTTTGTATTAAATTTATTGTTTTTTTAAGTAATATGAATGTAATATTATTTTTACTCGTGATTGTATCAGCTTATTTATTTATTTAATTTATGATAAAAACAAATACTTTTATTATCGTTTTTTCCGCTTTTTATCCTTTTAACCTTAAAAAGCACATTTTCCATTTTTTTTTAATTTTCTCTTTTTTTTCTTGTAGCTGATTTTTTTTTTGTAAATTTTTACCCTTTTCTTACGATTTTTGCGTTTTTTTATTATATTGGTAATGGCAACACTGTCTGTAATAGCCACCAAATGCTTCTTCACAGTTCAGCAGCAAGCAGCAGACAGAAAAAATGATGTGTACCTACTCTATTTAATTATAATTTCACTAAAATGACGCATTTTTTATTTCTTAACATTAAAAGTGCATACCCCTAGCTGCAAATAAAAAAAGTACTTATTTTTTAAATGTATAATTTACAAGGATGGGTACCAATTCGATAAAAGTATTGGTATTGGTATTGGTTTTTAAAATTATATTAGTATTGGTATAGGTATTGGTTTTCATTTTTTGTTGAATTGGTATAGGTATCGGTATTGGTTTTGAATTATTTAGGTATTGGGTATTGGTATTGGTTTTAGCCTCGAATCGGTATCGGTTTTTAATAAGTATTGGTATTTATCTTATATCGGTTTTGGTATTTGTATGCAAAAGGTTTTGTCGTTAATATTAATTAATTTAACGTAAGTCGTCCTTCTGTCCGCCCCACAGTGCATACTGGGGCGAGATGGTAGGTTTTTTGGCCAAAAGTCTCTACAGGTCGTAAATGTTAACCGATTTTTTTGAAATTCAGAATATAAGGTAATAAATAAGTGCCTTGAAAGTTTTTGAAATCGGACCTACAAGGAAACTATATCAGGGTGGACACTTCATTTTTAATAAAATTTACAGATGCTATAGATGAAACAAGTGAAGAGAAACTTGTCTTTTGTTTATGTATTTGAATTAGAGATGGTCTGTGGTCCCGTAATTTGCGTGACTCAAAAAACCACGTGATTCAGGCGTGAGCGATTTTTATTTAAATCACGTGATTATAGAATGATTTTCATTTAAATATATTAGGGTAATAAATAAGTGACTTAAAACTTTTTGAAATCGGACCTACAAGGAAACTATTTCAGGGTGGACACTTCATTTTTAAGAAAATTTACAGATGTTATAGATGAATCAAATGAAGAGACACTTGCCTTTTGTTTAAGTATTTGAATTGGAGATGGTCTCTGGTCCCGTGATTCACGCGTGAGCGTGAGTGATTTTCATTTAAATCATTTGGTTATAGAGTGATTTTCATTTAAGTCAAGTGACTATCCCAGCAGAAATTTTGCTAAACTGGCAGCAGCTTTTGGAAAGGAAACTCGAGTCAAGGAGCGCATCCAACCCTGCTGAATTCATGCATGATTCTCTAAGGCGATGTCACACTTTAGATCGCTAGTTGGATACACCGAAAAAGCACTCTTAAGATGCTCTGAATTCACATCTCTTTAGAAATGAATTCATGTATATTTGCAGTGAATTCATGTATATTTTAAGAGCTGATTTAAGCAGAATAAAGATAAAGCACATTTGACTATTTCTGAAATACAAATTACAAAATATGAAATACAATTGACTATTTCTGAATACAATTGGAAAATTTTAAATACAATTGACTAATTCTGAAAATCAGTTGACTCCCTGCAAGCATTTGGATCCAATTACACTTAAAAAATTTCCAATTATATTTCGAAAGTTTCAAATTATATTTCAGAAACTTCCATTTATATTTCAGATATTACCATTTATAACCAAAAAAATTTTAATTACATTTCAAAAATTTTCTATTATATTGGAAATTTTTGAAATATAATTGGACATTTTTAAATAAAATTGGAGATTCTAAAATATGATTGGACATTTTTTGTAATATAATTTGTATTTTCTGAAACTAAAGTGGAAATGGTGTACTCAATTTTTTTTCATTTAAAATGTGAGGTGTTATGCTTGAAGCACTCTATGCAGCGCTGATTAATGCGCAATAATGATGCAGTGACATCATGTGTCTTTATCCAAAACTCATGGTTTTTTATTCAAGAAGTGTTAAATATATTCAAAAGGAAAGCACACGAAATTTTATCAAAATATAATTTTATATTTTGAGTTTTATATAAAAAATCTTATGAAAAAATTTTAATTTTTCCCCCTTACTTTTACTGCATCCTCAAGAGCGCTCTTTGGATGCGCTTCGGTATGCTATAAAAAGATGCTGTGTCGCCAAAATCTTGATTTATTTTTGCTGGGTATATTAAGGTAATAAATAAGTGCCTTGAAACTTTTTGGATTCAGACCTACAAGGAAACTTTTTCAAGGGTGGACACTTCATTTTAAATAAAATTTACAGATGTTATAGATTAAACAAATGAAAAGACACTTGTCTCTTGTTTATGTATTTGAATTGCAGATGGTCGCTGGTCCCGTGATTTGCGTGACTCAAAAAAGTGATTTTTATTTAAATCACGTGATTGTGAGTTGAAAAATTCTGAGTGAGTGTCTAGAGAGTGAGTCGAATTTTTGCGTGAGGGATGTTTTTTTTTTTGAAAAACCCCTTTAAAAAAAATATTTTTTAGCAGTATTTGCATTCAGAATTAAGCCAAACTTTAAACTAAATAGTACATGCTTAACCCATTTTGGACAAAGATTATTTTTTTTTTTTTTTTTGAAAAAGGTACGTATTTAGTAAAATTAGCACCGGCTGATCTCAAAACTCTTGTAAAAAAAATTTAATGTTCCGTTATTCCAGAAAAGCCTGTATAAATTCCGGTGGTTAAGGGGAGATATTTTTTAATTGCAAAATGGTGAGACTTAACATTTGTAACAAAATATATGTACCTGAACTTCATCGTTTTCATACATAAATATTTTTTTGAAAAAGGTGATCGAAATAGGTTATCATGCAGGGGGCCCCTTTTTCGATTTTAGATCTTTTGCCATTGCGATTACACGGGTCAATTTTTTTCTTATATGGGGTTCACACTTACGACCTTAAACAAGGTGTTTAACAAAACACCAGTAACAGAATAAAAACGTAATGGATACAGAAAAAAGAATTTTTTAAACACGTAGCCCTTAAACTCTCAAAAATAGCAAGTGTGAACTGCACATTATGCGTTCTTAAATTCTTATATAATATGACTGTGCCTCTAATAAAACAATAAAAAAAATTTTCTGGATTCTGGTGCTGTGACATAAAATTTTCTAACGTCTGCTTGATTAAAATTTTGGAATTTCCAAAAAAAAGGACATTAGTATTATTTTACAACGCAAACAAGAGTGCAGTGACATTCAATGTACATATATCAAATATTAACAATGTTTGCAAAAGAAAAAATTTCATCACAGAAAAGGTCTAAATTTTTTAAGATCTACTTTTATTAGGGGTCATAAAAACCGTGACAAAAAATATTTCTTTTATGTTTTTATGGCTTTTAAAATTCAAGTAGCTAACTCCTTTTTGTTATGTGACATTGCATGCAAACGATTACTGATCGATGTAACATCTTTTGCAATTCGATAGTCAGGTAAAACCTAATAATGTGATGGAAAGAAAATGTTTGACGTCACAATTATAACAAACGAAAATAAGAATACAAAAAACCGAAACAAAACCGATACGAAAGTAGAAAAAAATGAATTAGTATTGGTTTTTTATTGGTATTGGTTTTGAAGAATAAAAGTATTGGTTTTTAATTGGTATTGGTAGTGGGGAATCGGTATTGGTTTTTTATCGGTATTGGTATCGCACAAATAAAGGTATTGGTTTTTAATTGGTATTGGTTTTCAATTTGAATTGGTATTAACGGGTATTGGTATCGAAAAGGTATTGGTACCCATCATTGATAATTTATAATTAAACACAATTCTTTATATTTCTTGCCGTCTGCTGCTTGCTGCTGCAGTGTGTGCAACCACCACGTTTTCTCGCATTTAACTGCAGTGCTACCAACAGATTTTTCTGTTTGTTCAGTGCGAAAAAGAATTAAAACCGAAACAACGCGATACCCGGTCACGGAGTGTTTGTAAAAAAATATATATTATAAATTTATTAAATTAAATTGTGTTAAAGTAATTGAATATATGTTTTTTTATTTATTTCAATATATTCATTAAATAAAATAACATTTCTATGTCAGTTTTTTTGTTTAATCGTTTTTTATTTCAATGGCTGTGTGAAAAAAACTCAATATTATGGATACACACACGAATACAAAAAAATGTATGTAAAAAAAGCACCCTCTGTGGTAAAATGTTTGTACATACATTTGAACATGTATTGATATTATTTCTTTTTTATATTTTTAGCGATCGTTTGCAAAGTAGATTTCAATGGTATGGCGACATCAATCATTTATTTTTTCAAATGTGGTACAATCAACGCTAAAATTTTTTTTTTAACAGCTTAAGAAGACATGTAATTAAGCATATCTTAAACCCGAAGTGAAATAAAAATCATTTACATATATATAATTTTTTTCTGATTTTTATTTACTAAAATTGATATAGGTAGTAATTTTATTCACTAAAATTAGCAATTTTATTTACTAAAATTAGTACTTTTTTTTACTAAATAGGACACAAATTTAAAATATTTATGATTTTTTTAGTAATTATATTTACTAAAACTGTAGTAAATTGCAGTAATATTTACTGTTTTTTTAGTATTTTTCATGTACTACATATTAGTAACAAATTTTAGTATTGATTACCAATTCCTGCACTAGGTCCTTTTGGACTAAAACATTAGTACTCGTAGCTAAATTTTTAGTATTGAATACCCACGTTTTTTTTTGAGTGTAGTGATGACTAGGAATGTGATTTCCATGCAAATGCATGTTTTTTGTCGAAAGTCTAAAAACGATATCGACCAATTATCTTTCCGAATCAAGAAATTTGCGTAAAAATAGCATCGATTTGTTTTTGCATATTTGTGCATATTTTGGTGAGAATGCATATTTTTGCATATTTTTGTTTAAAATGCATATTTTGTGTTTATTTCCAACTTTTAAGTGCATATTTTTGCATATATTGGCATAAATTCGCAAAAACATAAATTGAAATTTATTTGTTTCAAAAACTATTTTAAATTTTAGAAATTTAATTTGAAAATAAGAAAAACAATTTTTTAAAATTTTTTTTGTAGAAATTCTTAATTTCTAAAAAAATCTTGCTTATATAAAGTTTTAAATGTTTCACGGCGTTATTTTTTGCTTTTTAAGAAGTTTTTCCTATGAAAACAAGATTTTTATTGCACACATTTTATTTTTTAGTGCATATTTTTAGGTTTTTTAATGCATATTTTTAGGTTTTTTAGTGCATGTTTTAAATTTCTTAGCGCATATTTTCGATTTCTTAGTGCATGAAAATCTCATCCCTACTAATGACTTTCTATAGGAAAGCTCATCAGTTACTGATTACTTTCTATAGGAAAGCTCGTCATGTTCTGATGACTGTCAATAGAAAAGCTATTAAGTTACTGATGACTTTCGTCAATGACTGATGACATTCTATAGATAGCTAATTCCCTACTTATGACTTTTTATGGGAAAACTATTTAGTTACTGATGAGCAAAAGCTCATTAGTTGCCGTTGACTTTCTATAGAAAAGCTCATTAACTACTGATAACTTTCTTTATCACTAACTGAGTACTTTCTCTGGAAGTAAGTAATGACTTTCTAAGGAAAAGCTCATCACGTGTTGTTGGCTTTCTGCAGGAATGTTCATCAGGTACTAATGACTCAGTTAGTAATGACTTTCTATAGAAAAGCTCATCAGTTACTAATGGCTTTTTATAGGATAGCTCATAAGATACTAATGACTTTCTTTAAGAAAGCTCATACGTTTTTTATGACTTTTAATAGTTTACTAGCAATTAATGATTTTCCATAGGAAAGCTTTATTTGATTTGAGCAGAAATAGAAATACTCTGAGAACACACTGAAAACCCATTTTACCTATATTTTACAGTTTTCCTTGTTTATTAACAAAAAATTTTCGGTCGAAATTTAAATTTTTTTTGTAATTTTACAATTCCTTGTAAGTTTTATATTTCTAAAAAAATTGTAAATTAAAAATTTTATTGGTAAAAAGCTTGTAAAATTACAAAAAATTTAGTAATTTTTACAAGAAATTCTCCTAAAATAGGAGGTAGCAAAATATCTAGTAAAGTTACGAAATCTACTTGTAAGTTTTATCGCGCAAAAAAAAAAAATGTAAATTTTATTGGTAAAAAGCTTGTAAAATTACAATATTGCTGCAAAAAAGCTTGTAAAAAATAACAAAAAATTTTTGTCAAATAGGAGGTAACAAAAAAAAAATACAAATTTTTCTTGTCATTTTACACTGTTTTTTTTAAGTGTAGGAATTTTCATTTATTACTGATGCATGTTTATAGAAAAGCTCATCAGCTTATGATGACTTTCTTAAGAAAGCTCTTTATAGATATAGCAAAGCTGGTCAGTTACTAATAATTTTCTGAAGGAAAGCTTATCAGTTAGGAAAGCTCATCAGTTAGGAAAGCTCATCAGCTAAGAAATCCCTTAAAATTTGATTTACTTTCTTTAATAAAACATTTCTGACTATTTTTGACGACTCTCTAAAGAAAGCTATTCTGGTAATGATGACTTTCTAAAGAAAAGCTCTTTAGTTATTGATGACTAGGGATGAGATTTTCATGCACTAAAAAATCGAAAATATTCGCTAAAAAATTTAAAAAAAATGCACTTAAAAACCTAAAAATATGCACTAAAAAATAAAATGTGTGTAATAAAAAGCTTTTTTTCATAGGAAAAACTTCCTTAAAAGCAAAAAGTAACGCTTGGTTTAAATAGTAACATTTCAAACTTCATATAAGCAAGTTTTTTTTGAAATTAAGACAATCTACAAAAAAATTGTAAAGAAAAAAAAATAATTTTTCTTATTTTTTAAATAAATTTTTAAAATTTAAAATAGTTTTTGAAAAAAATAAATTTCAATTTGTGTTTTTGCTAATTTATGCCAAAATATGCAAAAATATGCACTTAAAAGTTGGAAATATGCACAAAAAATGCACTTAAACCCAAAATATGCATTTTCACCTAAATATGCCAAAATATGCAAAAACGAATCGATGCCATTTTAACGCAAATTTCTTGATTCGGAAAGATAATTTATCATTATCGCTATTAGACTATCGACAAAAAACATGCATTTGCATGGAAATCTCATCCCTATTGATGACTTTATATAGCAAAGCTGGCAAGTTACTTATAATTTTCTAAAGGAAAGCTTATCAGTTGGAAAAAAAGCTTTTCTATTTCAAACGGCTCTCTAAATAAAGTTTGTTAGTTGCTTATGACTATCTATAAAAAAGCTTACAAGTAGCTTTTGACTCTATTGGAGAAATCATCAATTTATTTAATATAAATTTGTTTATCCAAACTTTTCTTACCGTGTCCTTTAACAATAAAACCACAAATGTTTTTCTTTATTTTTTTTTTCTGTTAATTTAAAACATGATAAATGGCTTTAAAAACATACTTTCTTTAAAATAATTTCTTATAAACATATTCTTTTCAGAAAAAAGGGTTTATTTGCCACACTCTTAACATTTCCTATGTAAATATTTATTGTGGCAAATTTTTGTTTAACCCAACACATGCAGTAAAATCATCTATTAAACATTTTGTGGTCAAAATACTTTTAAACGAAGTGTTGAACTCTTGCCAAATGGTTACATTAAGAATGAGTATAAAATGATTTTAAGTATTTTTTTGTGTGTGTGTTTGTTTTGTAAAATTATAAAACAAACACCATGACAAAGTATATTTACAAATACTAAGTCGTCAATGTGTTAAACCATAACGATATTTGGCAAAGCAGATAAAACGGATTTCATTTCTATTTCCTGTAATACTTAAAAAAGAAAAATATATAACAAGAAAAATTTAAAAACAGAAAAAAAATAAAAAAAGCTCTTTAAATTTTTTGTTGGTAAAATACAATATTTTTTTTAGAAAAAATTTTAACTTTAAATTTTTTGCATTCGTTAAAAATTTTTCTTAAGGGACTGATGAGTTTTCTTATAAAAAGTCATAAGAAACTGAGCTTTTTATCAATAACTGATGAAATTTCCTATAGAAAGTCATCAGCAGCTAATGAGATTTTTTATAGAAAGATATCGGTAACTAATGGCTTTCCTAAAGAAAAACTTCAGTAATTTATGAACTTTCCCACAAAAAGTCATCAGTAACTAATAAATCACTCTGTAAAATACAAAATGACAATAAAGTTTTTTTATATTATCGATGCGAAAACTTCTTGCATATTTACAGAAATCGCGTACAGATTTTCTGAACTAAATTAAGCTTTTGTTTAATATTAATTGAGCTTTATTTTTTTTAAATTAAATTTCACTTTAGCTTTTATTTGAGCTTTTGTATTTTCTCAATTTGGATTTTCTGAATTTCAATAGAGCTTTTGTGAATTTTAATCGAGAGCTTTGTTATATTTTTACCATGCTACCATTTATTTAAGTATTATAATCATTGACCCTTAGATTTTCTTATTTTTTTATGAATTTTAATATTTCTTTTTATGAAAGTTTAAATCTATACAGTTTTAAAACTAGTATCTAAATGTGTATATAAAAATGTATTACCCTGTCCTTGTTAAAGTGGCAATTTTTTCCATAAAGTACATGTCTTTTATACACTTCTTACTGGAGTATATATTTCTATATCATCATAACAATTTATGAATATTACATATTTTCAACTATCTGTCTATATTACAATTAGGGTGTCCCGATGTTTAGAATTTTGTGACGAAATTTTGTAAAACTTTGTGACGCAAGATCTGAAAAACAATGCGTATTGAAGAACTTGTTATGGAAAATTTGTGAAAAAACTGTTCGAAATGGTTAGCAATGGTCAAAGTTAGCAAATTTTTTTGATATGTATTTGGCTAAAATTTTTTAATATTTTGAGTACTTTATATGGAAAATATAAAAAAGTCCTTAAAAGAAAAAACGAAAATCAGGATATTAAGTCAGCTTGAAAATGTATTAAGAGCTTTTTCCCCCTACTGAAGAAGTCTAAAATACTGAAACATTCTTCCTACACCAAATGTATCAGATTCTGAAATACTTTTTCATAAAAAGTACCTCAGATTAGAACAAATTTAAGATTTTAATGCTTTTTAATATTTTTGAGACAATTTTCTGAGATTCTAAAACATTTTTAGTGTAGATTCTGAGACATTTTGCCTGAAGTAAAAGTCTCAGACGCAGAGGCATTTTTCATATAGAAAATGTTTCAGACTCTGAGCCATTTTTAACACAAAAAAAATCCTTGTCAAATTACTAGGAAATGTCTCGTAATCCCATTTTGCCAATATTTGACAGTTTTCCTTTTTTTTTAAACAAACAAATTTGGATCGAAATTTAATTTTTTTTTGTAATTTTACAATTTTTTTTTGTAATTTTACAAATTTCCAAGATAATTTTACAAAAAAAGTCTAGTAATTTACAAGAATTCCTTGTAATTTTTATTGTGCCAAAAGACTGAAAAATTTACAATTTTATTGGTAAAAAGCTTGTAAAATTACAAAACTATTGGTAAAAAGCTTGTAAAATTACTACTAATTCTCGTAAAATAGGAGGTAGCAAAAAATCTAGTAAAGTTACGAAACCTCCTTGTAATTTTTTTCGTGCCAAAAAATTTGTAAATTTACAATTTTATTGGTAAAAACCTTTTAAAATTACAAAATTATTGGTAAAAAGATTCTAAAATTAAGATTTTTTCTAAAACCAAAATTTTCAAATTCTGAGACATTTTTTCAATTGAAAAACAAGAAGAAAATTATAGTCGGTCAAGACCGACCATATAATACCCTACATTAGTGTTTCCCGGAAAATGGGCCCCAAGTTCAAACATGGACCGATTTGATCTGTCTTTTTTCAAATCTTTAATTAGCGTAAAAAACACTAACAAACCAAATTTGAGGGAAAAGGGTTAACATTTGTTGCCAATAAACCGCTTTAACTGAATATTGGGCGAAATTTTTATATGGGGCCTAAGTCCAAAAATGGTCTGATTAAATACAGATTTGATTAGGTTATTAAATTACGCGTTAAACACACACAAACAAAATTTTAATTAAATATTTTCAATTTTCATGAAATTTTAAAGATTTATGTGAATTTTTTCCTTTTCTGATTTTTTCCCTTTATTGGCTCAAATGACTCTAATAACCGTATTATAATAGGTGTCCTTTTGAAACTTGGCAGGTAAAAATTTTTTGTATTTACAAATCATCATTTAAAATTTTAAAGGATTCGGGCGAGTTCTTCTCGTAGTCCACATACAAACCCCCCTCCATTAGGGCGGATCGAGAAATGCTTTTTCAAGAATTTCGCTTGGGCGCTATGCGGGATTGGTAAAAATAGATGCCAAAACGATGTGGTTAAAACTTCAGGTAGATCGCACTTCATCTTGGGGGTCCCCCTCCAGCGCTGAAGTTTTCACTTTTTTAAGCCAAAGAGCATTTTTTTTTAAAATTGTCAAAAATTCAAATTTGATCAGATCATCTTAATTTTGGATTTTATGTGGTCTAGTTAATCACATCTATTTAGATTTTAAGTATCAGCTTAATACGATATCGTTAACCTCTAAAAACCAGAGGTGGAAAAGTATGCTTACATTTTGGGGAAACCCGAAAAGCAACTTTTTTCAATTATGTAAAAAAAAAACACATTAAAATTGCAAAATATGATTTTTTTTTTCCCGACTTGGAAAAAAGACTACCCAAGGATTCCAAAACCGTTAAAACCAAAAAATACGGCGTGTGCTATATTGTTCTATATTTTTAAAATTTTTTTACAAATTATGTCATATTTTCCTATTAAAGATATTTGCATTAAAATTTAAGAGATCATTAACCCTTGTCGACATGGGGTCATATGAGTCCCACACAAAAAATATTTTTTTACCAATTACAAATAGCTTAAAATTTAAAACTTATGAGTTTAGCGGATATTTTTTGTATATGTAATATGGTCCGCTAAACTCATGAAAATTTTCAATTTTAATCTATTTGTAATTGGTAAAAAACAATCATACTAATTATAACCATGATATTCTCATTGCATAATTTTCAAGAAAATTATTTTTTTTTGTTTTAAATTTATTTATGTTGGTCATTTTCGCATGTTTTGACTTGGAACCCATTTTCCGGAAATCAGTTGTGTAGGGTATCACATGGCCGGTCTTCACCGACTTTTATTTTCTTAATTGTTTGTATATGGAAATTCTCTAATTCTGAGAATTTTTTTTTATAGAAACATTCTCAAATTATGAGACTTTCAGATTTTCCCTGTAGAAAAGTTTATTCTGATTTCGAGACTTTTTTCTATAGAAAATTTCTATATAAATTCTGTAGAAAATATTTTGAGTATGTTTATTCTGGCTCGAGGTTACTATTTTCTTTACTAATTAAAACCATTATATTCTCATCGCATAATTTTCAAGAAAATTATTTTTTGTTTTAAATTTATTTATGTTGGTAATTTTTGCAAGACTTAATCGACACGTGTTTCGGAATTTGTCAGATTCCATTATCAAGATTATTTAGCAAAAATAGAAACGATTTACTACAAAGTAGCAAACGAGTCTAATGACAAATCGTTTCTGTAGAAAATTTTAAAAATCTTGCACATTTTTTCAAGAAAAATGTTCAATCATTATTTCCTTTTCTTTTCCACTTGCCTTTCCCCCCTTTTGTTTTCAGATTATCGCTATAGAAAAATTCTTATATAGAAAAATTCTCAGATTTTTCCTACTTATAAAAAACTGTTTCCTGTATAAAAAAAGCTCAGGTTTTTCTTAAAGAAAAATTCTAAAAATATTCCTATGGATAAATTCATAGATTTTTTTTTTTTGTAGAAAAACTGTCAGATTTTTTCTAAAAAAAAACTAAATTTTTTTCTATAATTTTTTTTTCTTTCCCAATTTTTTCATGTTTTTTCTATATTTGTCCAACAAATGAAATATTTTTATGCCATTTAAAGTTCATTGATCTACATTTAGACCAAGATGCTAAGGAAATGCTATTTTTCCGGCCGGCCACTTTTAAAGGCGTGTATATAGAAAATAATACAAAAAAATTGACAAAAGTGTTTTTTTAGGCTTAAATATCGTAATAAATGAATTTGTAAAAATTTATGTGAAGAGGAAAAAAGCTTCCGCCGACTTTTCCAACTTAGAAAATTAATAAAATATTTTTTAATAACCACTTTTTTATTCGTTATTCTGATCGATTAATCGAATAATTTTTTAGATTTAATCGTTTGATCGAATGAACAAAAACAATTATTTGAATTATTCGAACAAATTTGAAAGGCGAATAATTGACAACTCTAGTATTTAAACAAGTACAAAAATTTTTTTCGTAAATTTTTTTCATAATTAATTTTTTCCCCAATTTTTTTAACATTTTTTTTTCTACAGGATATCTATATAATATCAAGGCTAAATTTAATTTTTTACTTGTTTAACCCTAATATCTTTTTGATTATCCAAAATGCATGAATCTTTATCCTTACACATCATTTTCGTTGTTGCGTCTTTATATAGTTAATTCAAAAAGTGAGGGCTCACTGAAAGTCTCTCTGGCCGCCTGTCTGTGTTAACCGAATTATAGTCCTAACCAAAAGCTCTTAACCGCTAAAGTTTGTCACAAATATTTCATAAAGTCATATTTTCTGTGGTTAAATATATAGTGATCACTCACTTTTTAAATCGACTGTATATGTATGTCATATCCGTGTCAGTTTTTAGAATATCTTCTTAACGTTGCGCAACAGATACTATTGCTGTTAGCTTTTTTTTACTGTATATAAGTATTACTATTACTACTACTACAACAAGTAAAATATCCTTCCTTCCGGTTTGAAATGCTTCTTTTGGAAAATGTTAAAAAATTGTATGTACAACATGAAATGTTGTTGATTATTGTAATTCGTTACAAGTAGAATTTATATGATAATATTTGTGTTGTATAGCTTATATTATGCTTTACCTCCCCTTACCACACCTTCCCCCTCCCCTTTTTCCTTGTAATTTTCAGTTTTTTGAATATATTTGATATCTTTGTAGTATCATGATTTATTATAGCAGTTTGGGTATATTTTTCTTTATTTTTCGTATATTTTTTTTTTATTTTTTTGGCTGACAAATCTGTAACAATCTGGTCGTGTCACGCAAAAATTGTTTCTGCAGGAAAAAAAAAAATTATAAAATAAATTTAAAAATGACATGCAGAAAATAAAAGCAACTAAAGATGACAGTAAAATCTTGGATAACAATCTAGGGTTGTCAAGTTTAAGCTAATTGAGTGCATACAATACAAGGGAAATGAGTTGGCAGAAATTTACTTTTTTTGTATAAGTGAAAAAAAAATATACTTTTAAGAAGGACTTTCTTATATTAACTAAATATTTTAACATAATAATGTTTTTGAAATATTTTTTTAAAGTGACGAAGGAGGAGTCCTGTCCTTATAAGCTGCTGTTTTGATTTTCTTAAAACCAAAAAGGTTTGTAACTTGTTACTTGAATGAAGGTGAATTACCTGCTGGTGAATAAAACAAATTTTCACCAGCTGGTTAATATGTAACATAGATGGTCAATACGTAACATACTTGTTTTTCATCAAAAATTTTTTTTATTCATCAAAAATTTGTTTTTATTAAAAATGTTTTCTCATCAAAATTTTTTTTCATTAAAAACTTTTGTTTTTCATTAAAAAAAAATTTTTCTCCAAAATTTTTTTTTTCTTAAAATTTTCTATTTATTTAATTTTTACCTAAATCCACGACCTCATGCCATGTCAGATAATAGTTCAGACTTGGTGAAAAAATTTTTCGATAAAATAAAAAACAATTTTGATAAAAAAAGTTTTTGATAAAAAAACTTTGATTAAAAAAAAGTTTTTGATTGATTAAAAAAAAAATTTATTTATGAATATAAAAGTTTTTGATGAAAAAACAAATAGAAAAGTTAAATTCGACTTGGCCGAATCCATGATTACCCTCCACAACGCCCTTTTTAAGTGAATTTTCTTACGTGAAAAAAAATTAACAAGTTTGATTAGAAATATTTATTTGATTTTTATACCCTCCACTTACAATTGGTGATAGAGGGTATATATAAGTTTGTCATTCCGTTTGTAACTCATCGAAATATCGGATTGGGACCCCATATATATTCATGATCCCTGATAGATTTTAAGACATTCTAGCGATGTCCGTCTGTCCATCTGTCTGTCTTTGGAAATGGTGATGACGGCCAAAATATTACACGGAGATAACTGAAACTTAACATAATTATTGGAAGTTCTTCCGAGAAGTTCGGTATTGCATTTGAGCGACATCGGTTTAGCAATTCAAAAGTTATGAACAACCTAAAAAATTTTAGTACCTTCAACATAACCTAAATATACAAAATGATTTATTTCGGCTGCTGGTTGACATATTTGACATAATTGAACATCAAATGGTATTTAAACAAGTACAAACATATTTTTTGTTAGAAAAAGAAAAAATCCCGTTTTTTTTTTTGCAGAAATTTTTTTTCCAAAAAAAAAATTTTTCCAAAAAATTTTTTTTTTCTTTCAAAAGTAATTTCCTTTAAAAAAAAAGTTTTTCCTATAATCTTTTTGAAATTGTGGGGGGTATCACTACATTCGGCAAGGCCGAATTTTACTTTTTTACTTGTTTTTTTTGATTTAGTCATTTTTGTAAAAAAAATCACTAAATTTTTTTTGAGTGTATGTTTTTTTCGAGTGTATTTTTTTTAGTTTAAAAATATTTTTGAGTGACAAAAATACTTTGTATCACCATGCCGAATTTTAATGGAATTGGACCGGTTCTTCTTGTAGCCTCCATTAGACTGTAATTTTTTTGTCATCTTTCGATTTTCCCAAGTGTCCGGGCAAATTTTTATTGTCCTAGGTCTAAAACTTATGTGGTACAAATTTGAGGTCAATCGGATTAAATTAACCCGTGGCGCCCGGCGGTCAAAGTTTTGGATTTTTGAAAAATTTTTATAAATAAAATTTAAAAAAATTTTATCTTTCGACACATCATATTTGTTAATTTCGATGCACTGAGCACGAATATCAAAAAAAAAATAAAATCGCTCGATCGGTTTTCCAGATATCGCCATTTCAAATTTGTAAAAAATGGCGGTTTTTTTCTACGTTCAAGAATTTTTTTAAAAAAAGTCTCAAAATTTCATTCCGCCGACCCTTTAGTAGAGCTTAAGACAATCTTTAATTTAAAACTAATTTGAGCCAAATCGGATCATTTTAAGCTGTGGCGCCCATCGATCAAAGTTTTGGCGTTTTAGAAACTTTTTACCAAAAGCCCTAAACTTTGATCGAAGGGTGCCACGGGTTAAAAAGCTCGGATTTGGCCCAATTAAGCTTAAATGAAAGATTGCATAAAGCTCTATAATTGGGTTAAAATAAATAAATTTTTAGGAAACGTAGGAAAAAACCCCCATTTTGCAATTTTTTGACAAATTTTAAATGGCGATATCTCGAAAACCGTTCGACCGATTTTATAAATTTTTTGATATTCGTATTCAGCATGCTAAAATTAATAAAAATAATGTATCGCAAGATATATCTTTTTTATTTTTTCATTTTCAAAAATCCAAAATTTTGGTGGAAGTTTTCCAAAAGTCCAAAACTTTGATCGAAGGGCGCCACGGGTTAAAATGATCGAATTTGGCTCAAATTAGTTTTAAATGAAATATTGTCTCAAGCTCTACAAAAAAGTCGGCGGAATGAAATTTTGAGACTTTTTTTAAAAATTTCTTGAACGTTGGAAAAAAACCGCAATTTTTTGCAAATTTCAAATAGCGATATCTCGAAAACTGTTCGACCGATTTAATTTTTTTTTGATATTCGTGCTCAGCACATCAAAATTAACAAATATGATGTGTCGAAAGATATATTTATTTATACCCTACACCACTCTGTGGTACAGGGTATAATGAGTTTGTGCTGATGTTTGTAACTAAGTACCCGAAATATTGGTCCTACCCCTACCTTCAAGTATACCGATCGACTCAGATATAAGCGATGTCCGTCTGTCTGTCCGTCCGTCTGTCCATCTATCGGTTTAAGCACGATACAGGTCGCAATTTTCAATCAATTGACTTGAAATTTAAAACTTAAGCATCTTTTGGCCCAAGGACGAAGCCTATTGAAATTGGAGAAAATCGGTCCACGTTAAGACCTAGCCCCCATACAAATGCCCCCTTTGGATTCGGCTTAAATTACTCTAATAACCGTATTATAATGGATAGCGTTTTGAAATTGAGCAGGTAATCAAATTTTGTTTGCACAAATCACCATTCCAAATTTCAAAGCAGTCGGGTCAGTCCTTCTGGTAGTCCCCATACAAACCACCCTCCCGATATCCACATAATTCCCTCAAAACTCATAAAAATGGAAATATTTGATACAAATTTTATTTTAAGGTGTTAAACGTGTACTTTAGTAACCTAATAAAATCGGAATATAATTGGACCATTTTTGGACTTAGTCCCCCAAATAAAAATTTCGGCCGATATTCAATTAAATCGGTCTATTTACAAAAAAATAAACCAATTCCACTACAATTTGATCTGTGTCTGTTTCTACACGAAATAAAGATCTAACAAAAGACAGATACAATCGGTCCATGTTTGGACTTAAGATTCGTTTTCCGGAAAACACTGGTGTAGGGTATTATATGGTCGGTCTTCACCGACTATAACCTTCTTACTTGTTTTTTTGTTTTTTTTGGGTATTTTTAATATTCCAAGAACATTTTAATGTGTATTTTGAAATGTACCAGATTACGAATCACAACTTTTAAATCCATTTTAAAAATTTAAGGATTACTTTAGTAACATGACAAAAATTTCAAATTGCACTTAAGTGTTAAATAAATAAACATTTTGTTTTGTTTTAATCAGAATATTTTTTTTGCACATACCATTGGTAACTCTATATTTACATTTGTAAAACGTTTTATAATTGAACGTATGAAATGGAAGGATTTTAAAGTTTTATTTTCGTTTACAAGTGCAAATTCAAGTAGAATAAAAATGTTGTTGAGTGTACACTCAGAAAATGTCAAAAAGTTTCTTAATGCAGCCATTACATGGATTCGTGTAGTAAATGGTGTTAGTTATTTTTAACTGCAAAAACAGTAATTTTTCCATGAAGAAATTTAAATAACTGTTTTCACAGTTTTTATTGGGAAACAATAAAATTACTTTTATTTTTATTACAATTTTTGAAGAAAAAAAAATGTACGACAATATTTTTTAAAAATTAGTTAAGGAATGTCTCGCCAAACTTCCAATTTTTCTTCGATTCTTTCGTTTTGTGCTTCGTAGGTAAGTTTTCTTTATTTAGGTAGTTGTTTTTTTGCAGTTACCGCTATTTTAACTGAAAATGTAGTTGTATCAAATACAACAACAATTGCAATAAATTTACAATTGGTGTTATTTTTGCACCAAATTGGTCTGCAGTATCTTTGAGTGTAAAAATGGAATGTAGGTACATATATTCAGCATATACGTCAAATATTTGCAGTGTAAAGTATTTATTTGTGGCTTGTATAACAAACACTTTATATTATATCATAGTTTTATGAGGGTGGCGTTTTTTTTACGGTGAATGACGCCGTACGGCAAAAGCGCCCGACTTACAATTAGCCCAAAAAAAAAAAAATAAATCTATGAGTTTAGAATTTTACAAGTATCACAATTAACAAGGAAGGTCTCTCTGGTGTCACCCGCCGATCTTTGTGTAATTGGTTTTATTTTGTAGAGCAGGAAAAATAAGGGCCCAAATTCATATTTGGGGGGTGAAAATGAGGGGGGAAGAAACGGTAATTTTTCAGTTTTTTGCGTTTATCTCTATATAATACAAAGAACCCTAGTCATGTTATATACTAAATGAAGGTCTTTGGAAAACCTATCTTCGTCATATTGAGTAAAATGCCAAACTTTTAGGACATTTTTGTTAATAAGTCGATAAGTTAAAATGCCCTTAAAAATGGAAAATATGCTCTAAAAACAATAAAAATATGCTCTTAAAAAAATTATTTATTCTTTTTGCGGTTTTTTAATAAAAAAATTTGGATTGAAATTGAAATTTTTTTGTAATTTTACAATTTTTTGTAATTTTACAAATTTCCAAGATAATTTTACAAAAAAAATATAGTAAATTCACGAGAATTCCTTGTAAGTTTTATTGTGCCAAAAAAGTTGTAAATTTACAATTTTATTGGTAAAAAGCTAGTAAAATAACAAAAAAAAAATCGTACTTTTCACTAGGAATTCTCGTAAAATAGGAGGTAGCAATAAATCTAGTAAAGTTACGGGAATGCATTGTAAATTTTATCGCATCAAAAATATTGAAAACTAACAATTTTATTGTAAAATTACAAAATTATTGGTAGAAAGCTTATAAAATTACTAGGAATTCTCGTCAAATAGGAGGTAGCAAAAAAAAGGTAAAAACTTTTCTTGTAATTTTACAAAGTTTTTGTTTTGACTGCAAAACAAAACCAAAACAAACATTTTAATACAATTACAAAAATTAAAAAAAAAAAATTAAAAAAAATCCAAAAATGAAAAAATTTAAAAATAAGTGTTGTTATAAAAAAAATTGTAGAAAATGCTCTAAAAATTTAAAAAATGCTCTAAAAACTAAAAAAATGCTCTAAAAATAGGAAAAATATGCTTTAAAAATATGCTCTTATCACTGTTGCCAAGTTGGAGGTTTTCCCGCTAAATCTAGCGCTTTTTGTTTGGATTTAGTGGGGGAAAATTGGTTTTAGCGGGAACGGTGCTTTAGCATGAAAATCTAGCGCTTTTTATTGGGATTTAGTGGGACAAATTTAGAGGTTTTTTACATTTTTTTCAATCGAAAACGCCAAGTTTTTCGAATTTTAGAGCTTTTTTTGTAACCCGCTAAAATTTTTTTGGCGGTTCTTGCGCGTTTTTATTGAAAAGTAAATTTTCGTAAAAAAAATAATTTGCAGGTTTTTTTTTTAAATTTTTCTTTTTTGTCAATCAAAAATGCCAAGTTTTTCGGGTTTCAGCGCTTTTTTTTTGTAATTTAGCGGAAAAATTTTTAATTTTCCCCGCTAAATTAATTTTGGCGGTTTCTAGCGGTTATTAAAAAAGTTTTTAGTTAAAGTTGTTTTAAACGTTTTATCGTTTGTTTTTCAAGGAACCTAAAATATTAAATGATTTATACAGTTGTTGAAAAAATCAACTATAAACTTTACGGAAAAATATTTTTATCAGTTAAATTATTTCTGACTGATTATTCCGTATAAATTTACAGAAGTACGGATTTTGTAGTTTGTTATTCCAAAAAATATATTTTTACTCCACAAAATAAAAAATTGTTAACAGTTAAAATAACTGAAATATCTGTTGATTTTACGGAATGTCTAGTCATTTAATAACGTTTAAAAATAACTGAAAAAGTATGTTGTTTTAAATGAAATATAAGTAGTTCGTTTTTTATAAGGAAAAACGATTGTTTTAAACGTTTTTTAAACGTTTTTTCAGTTGAATTTACTTACAAAATATTCTGAGTGTAGCAGGTTAGTGGATTTTTACATGTTTGCCGTCAAACATATAATTACTAAATATACCTAACCAAGACGAGTGACAATGACCATTGTCTCGTTGTAGCGAAAAAGACTAAAGCCTCTAGTGGGAATTGAACCCACGACCCCCAGACTCATATGCGAGTACGCTACCATTTTTTTTTTTTTTTTTAGAAATGATTAACTTCTAGGAAACCTCGGAAAAATGTTCAAAAATTCATATTTTTTTTTTTTTTTGGAAATTAGGAAAAATTTAGCAAAAATTAGGGAATTTCAGAAAAGTATTTAAAAATTCAGTAAATAAAAAAAATAGTTAAATAATGTAACATTTTTATATTAATTTTAATTTATTCTTTTAAATTTAAATTTATTTTAATAAAATTTAAAAAAAAACTCTGTACAAGAAAAAAGCAAAAAAAAATTTCGGGAAATTTAGAAAATTCTATAAAAATCAGAAAAATTTAGGGGAAATTAAAAAAAAAAAGTTGTTAAATTCAGAAAAATATAAGCAAAATCAGAAAAATTTAGTTAAGTTAAGAGGCTGTAGGCAAAATCGCCCAAAAAATTTATTAAAAATCGCCCAAATGCAAAATCGCCCAAAAAATATGAAAAATTACCCAAAAAGAAAAATACGAAACTTACCCAAAATAAACGAAAAAAAGCCCAAGAAAAAAATGAAAAATGACCTTAAATAAAAAAAGGTTTTAACCAAAACACATTTTCCCAAAAATACATATTACGCAAAAAATTATTTTGCGAAAAAAGTTGGTAATCCCCAAGCCCGGTCGGAGGCCGACTACGCAGAATAACTTTTTTGTTAAAATTTTTCGACTGCGGTGCTTTTATCGCGGCTTCATGCTGTTTTTTAATTCATTACTTTTGGTTTTGTACTGGGCTGCGGTAGATCAATTTGTTACGTTATAATGTAGGCGTAAGTGCAGGGGTTGTTGGTTGAATTCCCTGCAGAGCTTGTCATTAAACTGCGTTCGCTGAGAGCTTGTTAGGGTCATTTTCCTTACGTGAGACTGAAAATTGCTTAAAAATGTGCCTCCATATTATTCATATCATTTTATATGTACTTTATTTTATTTTCTGGCACTGTTCTGGTATTTAATGTCAAACTGATCCGATAATATAAAAATCTACGTTTATATTTGTTTATGACGCCTGATGATAGCTTTGCACTCACACACACACACATTTATAAATGGATGGACGCACACGTACACAGACTTTTATCCATTAATAACAAAATAAATAAAAAACATGAAATAAAGATACATGCAAGAACATTTAACAGCAGAGATTTAAAAGAATTCAGTTATTCTAAAAATTTTATGAATTTATTGCCGTCCAACTTTGACATTCCGTGTAAAACGCGGATCAAGTCTCATATTAATGAGCCTTGTAATTTCTGTAATTACAGATCGTGCACGGGCTCTAATTATATTTGTTATAAGGGTTCAAGTTGAAAAAATACAGAAAAAAAATTGAATTTCTAAAAATACCGGTTTCAAACACTCCAGTAGTGTTATCATCAGTGGGATTTTAAAGGTCTATTTGTCTTGTTAAATACTTATACTTTTGTTTAACATAAGAAACATTTTTATGCCAAAACTAGTTTTGAGTCCTGCACTTAGACCATAGTGATTAGGAAATGATTTTTTTTACCGCCCACTCCTCTTTGTGGGCGTGGATATAACAAATAATAATATTTTTTAAATTAAAAATAAATGAATTTTTAAAAATTTTTCGGGAAGGGAGGATTATCCCCCACCTTTTGTTCCAAATCAAAATGTTCTTAACATATAACACTCCCTCACGTTTTGTTTTATAAGTAAAAGTTTATACTCCTTTAAAGTTCTGCTCTTCCCATTTACACCTTAAATAAACCCCCCCAATAAGCACGTGCAAACATAATGTGACAGTAATCGTTAAATAAGTTAAGGACAAAAAAAGAAAACAAATTTTTCATAAAAACTTCAGAAGAATTACAAGAAAAAAAAAAATAATAAAATAAATATAAATATAAAAAATTACATTTGCAAATTGCTTGCTGTTCTTGTGTCTGTTTACTTACCTGGAAACCCAATAAACTCCAAACCTCTTTATCGGATGAAAAAACACATGCCGTATAATTATGACCATGAAATTGATAAATTCTTACAGAATGAGCCAATGCCACGGGTATCGCAGTTGTTATGATTAATATCCAAGCTAAAATTATAGCGCTGGAAAAGACAAAAAAAAATGTTTTTGTATATAAGATACATTTCAAGATATTTAATAAATTTAGAAATAAATTACAAGCTAAAAAATAATTAAGTCTATTAAACTATTTTTTTATCCACACAGAAAAAAATAAAAAAAAATATTTAATTAAAAAATTCGTAGATTTAATTAAAAAATTAATTAAATCCGGACCAATCACTAAAATGCGCAAATAAATTAAAAATATTTGTATGTCGTTAATTAAAAATAAATGGATATTTATTTAATTAAAAACTTAATACTATAAATTAAAAAATTTAATTAAAATTTAAAAAAAAAATAATTAAAATTTTAATTGTATAAATTAAAAAAAATAATTTAAAATATTATATTAAAAAAAAAAAAATAAATAATTTGTAAAAACATTATTTTTGAACAAAATAGTTTAAAAAAAATATTTCTTCAAATTTTACCAAATTTATTTATGCCGTAAAGACATAGTCAGTGAGATGCTTTTATAAAGTTGATTATAAACCTTTCATATACATACACATAAAACTATAAACAAAATGAGAATTCAAAAACCTATGTGAAAAATAAAAAAAACTTTCAACAAACTTTTTATACTTATGTATTTTTTTTTGTATGTAATACAATGCAAGAGAAAAACACACACTCGCACACACACGGAAAACAAAACAAAAAAAAAAAAATAAGTAAAGCTAGAAATTTAATTAAACATTTAATTATATAAATTAAATATTTAATTAATATTAAATTTGAAAACAATTAAAATATTAATTAAAATAAAGTTAAAAATTTAATTAAACAATTAATTATATTAATTAAAAGTTTAATTAATATTAAATTAAAAAACAATTAAAATTTTAATTAAAATAAAATATACGATATTATTTTCTGTGCACCCGGGTAAAAACGAAATATATATGATCATAATCCATATATGATCATATATCTTCATATATGATCATATATATTTCATTTTTACCCGGGCAATACAAATTCTAATCACAATTTTTTTCTGTGATACATTTTTCCCCAATTAATTGCCCTTTTTCATGTCATTTATTCTAAAAAAAAACTTACAGTGTTGCATTTCTTTCCGTTCTCAGTGACATACTCGTCACCGGATGTACCACAGCTAAAAATCTATCAAATGACATTAGAACCAGCGTATAAACACTACAGTGACAGGTCACCACAATCATGTATTGTACAAATTTACACCATAGATTACCAAAAGGCCATTCGGGTAAAACATAATCGGTTGCTGTGAAGGGTACACAAAATATAACAAATAATATATCCGATACGGCTAGATTTATAATAAGCAGATTTGTTGTAGATCTCATTTGTTGATTTGCTACCACCACTGGAAGAGAAGAAAAGGAAGAGAAGGAAAAAAGTTAAAATTTTCTACAAAAAAAAAAAAAAATGGATTACAAATGTCTGTTATTAATATGTTTGTTGACTAGAAAAGCATAATTACATTTTTATTTGAGTTAATTAAATGAATTAATCAATAGTACAACTAAAAATTAAAAAAAAAAAAATTTTATATATTATATTTAAAACAAAATATAATAAAAAAAATAAATAATAATTTTGGTATTGTTTTAATTAATTTTTTAATTGATTTATTAGTTGTCAAGTTTTTTTAATTTTGCTCGAATTTGACACTTTGCTCGAATTTGACACATATTTTTAGTTCGCGAAAAATCTTGTGTTTATTCCTGAAATATTTTTTTTTTGTACAGAAAGAGTCTCAGATTCTGAGACATTTTTCTTATAGAAAAAGTCTCAGATTCTGAGACATTTTTCTTATAGAAAAAGTCTCAGATTCTGATACATTTTTCTTATAGAAAAAGTCTCAGATTCTGAGACATTTTTCTTATAGAAAAAGTCTCAGATTCTGAGACATTTTTCTTATAGAAAAAGTCTCAGATTCTGAGACATTTTTCTTATAGAAAAAGTCTCAGATTCTGAGATATTTTTCTTATAGAAAAAGTCTCAGATTCTGAGACATTTTTCTTATAGAAAAAGTCTCAGATTCTGAGACATTTTTCTTATAGCAAAAAGTCTCAGATTCTGCGACATTTTTCTTATAGCAAAAAGTCTCAGATTCTGAGACATTTTTCTTATAGAAAAAGTCTTAGATTCTGAGACATTTTTCTTATAGAAAAAGTCTCAGATTCTGAGACATTTTTCTTATAGAAAAAGTCTCAGATTCTAAGACATTTTTCTTATAGAAAAAGTCTCAGATTCTGAGACATTTTTCTTATAGAAAAAGTCTCAGATTCTGAGACATTTTTCTTATAGAAAAAGTCTCAGATTCTGAGACATTTTTCTTATAGAAAAAGTCTCAGATTCTGAGACATTTTTCTTATAGAAAAAGTCTCAGATTCTGAGACATTTTTCTTATAGAAAAAGTCTCAGATTCTGAGACATTTTTCTTATAGAAAAAGTCTCAGATTTTGAGACATTTTATAGAAAAAGTCTCAGATTCTGAGACATTTTTCTTATAGAAAAAGTCTCAGATTCTGAGACATTTTTCTTATAGAAAAAGTCTCAGATTCTGAGACATTTTTCTTATAGAAAAAGTCTCAGATTCTGAGACATTTTTCTTATAGAAAAAGTCTCAGATTCTGAGACATTTTTCTTATAGAAAAAGTCTCAGATTCTGAGACATTTTTCTTATAGAAAAAGTCTCAGATTCTGAGACATTTTTATTATAGAAAAAGTCTCAGATTCTGAGACATTTTTCTTATAGAAAAAGTCTCAGATTCTGAGACATTTTTCTTATAGAAAAAGTCTCAGATTCTGAGACATTTTTCTTATAGAAAAAGTCTCAGATTCTGAGACATTTTTGTTATAGAAAAAGTCTCAGATTCTGAGACCTTTTTCTTATAGAAAAAGTCTCAGATTCTGAGACATTTTTGTTATAGAAAAAGTCTCAGATTCTGAGACCTTTTTCTTATAGAAAAAGTCTCAGATTCTGAGACATTTTTCTTATAGAAAAAGTCTCAGATTCTGAGATATTTTTACTATAGAATAAGTTCTGGGACATTTTTCCTCTAGAAAAAGTCTCAGATTCTGGCACATTTTTTCTATAGAAAAAGAAGCCATTTCTTTTAAACGAAAATTGTCACGTTCACGATAATTTTTCCCAAAGAAAATTTCTTCCTGATAAGAATCTTCCAGATTGACATATTTTTTCACCAAACATTTTTAGATTTAATCACATTTTTCCTTTACAATTATTTTCGATCGATTTTAAGACGATCTAGCTATGTCCGTCTGTCTGTCTGTTGAAAACACGCTAACTTTTGAAAGACTTTACGGAGGTTCCTGAAGTTTGGCCTATATGTTGGCCATTGACCTCGTTTGGTTGGTATTGCAATTCAGCGAAATCATTCCAGTGGTTCAAAAGTTATAAGCAAAAGAGTGAATTTCGGAAAGGATTTTTCGAGAATTTAGGAGATAAAAAACACGCTGACTTTCGAAATACAATTCTGAGGATGCTGAAGCTAGGCATATATGTATATTTATCGTTCCACTGGCCTGGTTCGTGTTAAATTTCTGCCAAATCGGTCAAGTGGTTCAAAAGTTGTTAGCAAAATCGTGAATTTCAGTTTTACCTTAAATTCACGTGTTAAAAATAAAACCCCAGATGAAAAAAAAAAAGCTTTAAAAACATTGATAAGCCACAAAATTACTTTACAAAGTATTTTTGTCGCTCAAAAATATTTTTACACTAAAAAAAATGTTCACTCGAAAAAAATTTTACACTCGAAAAAAAATTTTACACTCAAAAAAAAAAAAAAAATTGTCATTTTTTTACAAAAATTACAAAAAAAAGTTTTTTATTCAAAATAAAATATTTCCAATCAATATTGTTAATTTTTTTTTAGGTTAGAAAATTTACTATCCTTTAAAAAAAGCATTGTTGAGGGTATTCATAGATTCGGCCAAGTCGAATTTAACTTTTCTACTTGTTTTATTTTTTTTTTAGCTTTTTTATATATTGGAGTGTACAGCCGAATTTAGCACTCTCACTTGTTTTTCTTTGTATGCTTAAAAATAAAGTTAAGTCATTTACATGTAAATTATTTTTTTTTTTTGGAATGTTAATAAGAATTTCGTGTTATGATTCTATTACAAATATAAATGATGCGCATATAATCATAATCAGCCTTGATAAGTAGTATTTCCCACAAAATGTACATATTCAATGTTAATAAGTAAATGAGTTGGCAGATAATAACAAGTTTTCCAAATAACTTGATAAGCATTCATATATATTTACACAAGGATTCATAAGAAACACACACACACCCACCTTAAATAAGGATTAGAGTGGCACAAAATTTAGTTCTGAGGAAAAATAGAGGAGCGAAATTAGGGAGCAACTTTCGAAAAATGTTTATAAAATCATTTGCCATGCATGATAATTATATTTATTCTTTACTAAAATTTAATCATAGTTTTTATTACTTTTATATCCACGCCCACAAAAGGGGCGGAAAAAATATCATTTCCGATTTTCCTTGTTCTTAGCGTAGCCTTTTCCGTTTGTGTTACATCTTGCTTTCTACATCCAGGCGGACTTACAGCGCAATATATTTTTAGAATCGATCAAGAATATTATTAAGACCTAAGACACTCAATAATGACACAATATTTTAAATGAATATTCTGAATAGTGCCACCCTATTGAATATACCACAATACTCGTATGTTCATCAAAAATTTGGTAATTGGAATAATTTTATTTCTATATCATTAAGTATGAAAGGAATTGGCTTTAAACTTTATACTTGCGTTTAGTTTCTTTTGGCACTTTGTTACAGCCACACTCAAAAAATTATGTTAGTAAAATCAACTGAAAATGTCAGTTAAAATAACTACTTTGTAAGTTGTTTTGGGGTCAACTACTTTTTCAGTTAAATCAACTAACAATGTTAGTTATTTTAACTGACAAAAAACAACTGACTTATGTAGTAAAAACTACTTACATTTGTAGTCAAAACAACTAAAATGTAGTAAAAATAAAATAATCAATACATAATTTTTTTTTTTCAAAACATTTTTCAAAAAAAAAAAATTGAAGACCAAATTTTTTCCAAGTTTTTTTTTTTTTTTAAAAAAGTTGTGAAAAATAAAAAAAAAAACGAAATTTTTTTTTTTGGAAAAAAACTTTGAAAATTTTTCAGAGATAAAAAAAATTAAATTAACTACTTTAAATAACTGTTACTACATCACAGTACTTTTTTGTTAGTTGTTCAAAAAAACGACTTAAAATAACTAACAGAAATAGTTGTTTGATATTTTTCATACAAAAACAACTGACTTTGTAGTTGAAAACAACTAACTACTGTAAAATATACAAATAACTAACATGTAGTAACTTACATAATTTTCTGAGTGCATTGTAGTCATTATCATTAAATTACTGGCAATGATTATAATGAAACCGCATTATATGAACCCTTGTTATACGGCGAATATTTATTACCAACTTCCCGTGTTTGAGATGTAAATCTTTGTAGCAGATAATAAATAGGGGAACTAGAATGATTAAGGGAATTACAATGATTCTTCCGGCCTCCTATTCCAGGACCTATCTTAGGAACTACCCCAGGGACCTATTTTAGGGACTTACGATAGGACCTATCCTGGGACCTATCCCACGGACGTATCCTAAGACCTATACCGGAAACCTATCTTTGGACCTCCCACAAGGACCTATCCAATTACCTATCCTAGGACCTATATCGGAGACCTATCCCAGGGACCTATCCTAGCACCCATCCCAGGACCTATGCCAGGGACCTATCCCAGGTACCTATCCTAGGATCTATCCCAGAGACCTAACCTAGGACCTATCCGATGAGACCCCATCTACAACAACACGTATACTTAGGTTTCTGAGGAAACTGGACATAAATCGATAGAATTCATCACCGACACCAAAAACAATTAGTTTTGATACAAGTGCGTCGTGCCACAAATGATGAAAAGCCTTGGAAATATCCAAGGCAACCATCTTACTTTTACTAAATTTCTGAATGGAAGGACTACAATGTTTTAAAAGGAACACCATCTGGTCTCCTGTATAACGACCTTTACAGAAGCCACACTGACTGTCACTGATAAGTGAGTATGACTCCAAAAGTCAACAAGATAGTGATTTACCAGGCTTTCCAACACCTTCGAGAGCGTAGAACAAATTGGTATCAATATCGAGTGTTTGAAGGCGAACCCTTTTTAGGGATGGGTTGGACGTTGTCTACCTTCCAGCAATAAGGGTAGAAACCCTTATGCATCAAAAAACTGAAAAAATCTGATTTCTTTCCGGAAAGCAATCAATACCAGCCCGACCTCGAGAGGGTATCCCATACTATGCCCAAGATATTTTTCCAAGCTCGTGCAGTTAAAAGGGTTTTTGCGGATCTTAACGTAAATAAGTCAACGGGACCGGATGGTATACCAGCACTAGTGCTGAAATAGTGTTCTTTGGCGTTTGTGCGTCCACTGCAAACTTTTTTATCTTGTCTTTCCATGCTGGAATCTTTCCACCATGTTGCAAGGTTGGCAATGTGCAGCCAATCCCTAAAAAAGGTGCGGCTAATAAACCTGATAATGACAGCCCAATTGCAATATGCTCAGCGCTTTCGAAGGAGATAGAGAGCATGGTTAATTGCCATTTTGGTAGGTATCTGTAGGCTAACTTACTTTGAAACGATCGACATTATGGTTTTCGGAGAACTCGTTCTGCTGGGATTCTGATGGCGTTCCTTTCGGAACGTTGGAGTCGTTCGATCCACGACTTTGGTGAGAGTATCGTGGTTGATCTGGATATTTTCAAGGCATTTGATTAAATGTGGCACGGTGCGCTCATATCCAGGCTTAATACCTTTGGTGTCCTTAATGACTTCTCTCGATTTATTTCGAGATTCCTCAGAGATCGTGCTATACGTGTAGATGGGTTTTCATCAGATGAGTTTCAGCTTCAATCAGGGGTACCGCAAGGTTCTGTTCTTTTTTCTACCCTTTTTCTTATTTTTCTAACGACCTTCTAACAAGGAGGGTCTCCCTGGTGTCACCCTCCAATCATGATATTTGGATATGTTGTTCAGCTCGAAAATTCATTCTACATGTATTTTTTTTAGCAGCCCAAACTCATTTTTATGGTGGGTCGATTTGTATGGGGGGAAATTGACCTTTTTCATCTTTTTACGATTTACGCCTATTTACTCAAAATTAATATAGGCATATTTGGTATCAGATTAAAGGTATTTAAAATACTTATCTCGTGATACTAATAACGTGCCAAAAAATTAAATATTTTTCGACTCATTGACAAAAATGTCCTAAAATTTTAGCATTTTACTCAATATAACGAAAAGTTGTGCATGTTTGGACACGTACTTTGCACACGAAGATAGGTTTTCCAAAGACCTTTCATTTGATATGTAACATGACTAGGTTTCTTTGTATTATATAGGAGATAAACGCAAAAAACTGAAAAACTGACCATTTCTTTCCCCCTCATTTTACCCCCAGAATATGAATTTGGGCCGCTAAAAGAAAATACATGTCCCCTTATTTTTCCTGCTCTACAAAATAAAACTAATTCCATAAAGATCGGATGGTGACACCAGGGAGACGTTCCTTGTAAATCAAACTTCAAATCCTATCTACTCTTTTGCAGATGAGAGCAACATTTGTCATTAATTTTCCTTGTTGAAATTGAGGGCAACAAAAAGCAGATTAAGAATGACACACTAAATCAAAACATGTTGACAATCTCGAAGTGGGTCTTGCGAATAGGGTCAAGTTTAATGCACGTAAGACTGAATTTAGTATGTTGACCCAAAGGAATGTGGAATCACAGAATCATCTGTACATATGGGTGGAATAAGTATCGAGGAATCTGACACTCTTGATGTTCTGGGCATGAAAATTCAGTGTGATATTCATTGGAATAATCACATTTTTTAAGTGTCGAAAGAAGCATTCCAGTGTCTCGGTTTTTTTAAACCGATCTCCTCACAATTTACATGCGACCGAAGATGGAATACAACTCCCATATATGGGCAGGGGCTTCAAAGCCTATTTTGGAGCTTATCAATGAGCATAGGGTGTCCAACTCTATTGACTCATTGGATCATCGTCGGAATGTGGTTTGTGTGACTCTGTTCTATCGATATTACCATGGAAAGTGTTCTGCTGAGATAAGTGAACTTATCCCTAGAGCCCGAGTTTTTGTTCGCAACACTCGGTTGTCTAGTAGATCAAATCCGTTTGTGGTGATCTACTAGACACAGCGCATTACAGAGAATGTTCGTTTATCAGTCGAACTAGCCATATGTGGAATAATCTTTTCGCACAGGTCTTCAAAGTATCTTTCAATGTAGATAAATTCAAGTCAAATATTCACAAACATCACTCCCTCTTACCTCCTCATCATAACCTATTTTCCTGATATCAATACAATGCACTACATTAATAGGGACATCCCCTAAGTGTTGGTTCGACGAAAAAAAAAATATCCAGCGAACAAGTTAGCCTTGTCAACCGGGTCACTAAACACTTGGTCATCCTTCATAAGAGTCTGGAGAGAAGAATGATCAAAAGCTCCTAACCTTCTAGAGGCAGAAAGAACTTTAGCACGAAGGTGCTGTTCGTAGAGAATTTTCTCGCGTCTTACAATTGGTTCCCACCTGCTCACAATTGGTTCCCCCCTGCTTGCGCAGCTTATCAGAATTGTCGTTTTTGTTATTCCACTAATTTCTGAATGATTCCTCTTTGGATTTGACTGCAGTCCTGCAAGTCTGATTATACGAACACTTATCGGAAATCATCTTTAAAGGAATAAACTTCTTCATTCAAAATATTACCCATTCCCAACCATATCACATTACCAACCAGCGGCATTGACGTTACCGTCATGGAAACAAAGTTTCCAGTTCCATTGCCGGAAAAATTCGTTGAGTAATTCTAGCTCTTCGAGAGCTTGGAAACGGTTTTGAATGTCGACTTAAGTCAAATAATACAATTCAATCAGCGTCGCTGAGGAATTATTTTGGTTTCGCTATTGACCATTCGGTCTATGTGAGGAGTCTTTGACTCCGCCATCCATAACCTAACGAGCCTTTTCGTAAATATAACCCAAGCGTTTAGTAGCCAATTGAGAAACGCTCTGAAGTGCCGAGTAGGAAAGGATGCAGAAATAGTTCTATGTTCCGAATTACCAAGAGGTTCTGGTACTTTTACTTCATACTTTTCAGGGTGTGAAGTAAGAAAAAGGTCGAGAGTATTTTGTTGTTGCCTTTTAACACACACGTTATGTGTTAGTTCGTCCACCAATTGCGCCAGGTGGTTGTGCGCTGCGAAAAAAACTGCCCCTCGGCAGTGGTATGACTGGCATGGTGTAGCCAAGAGGATTTATGAACCTTGAAGTCCCCCAGTGTTGACTTCTTAGAGGTCAGACCACTCGCAAAGATTGCGGTGGTAATATCAGACATTATGTCAAAAAACATTTTCTAACTTTAATCATGCTCCACGAAGTCTTTTTAACGTCAGAAAACAACGGGATTGATAAGTCGACTTTAAATCCGTGGAGAATCTAGAGAATCCTAGATCCATATTTCTATAAGCAACAAACGAAATTCCAAACGCATGCATACTCTCTTTCATAGAGTAGTGAATACAAAAATATAATTGTATGGCTTGTTATTTCTCCATCCAATTATGTTGCTCAAGGAAATCTTTGTTCACATTGTTTCAAATTTCTATTGTTATATGAAATGGGATTCTATTTGTATTTTTTTTTGTCATCTTCTTCTTATTTTCATTTTCATTGTTACTGTTTTTGTTACCATTCCAAGCTTTTGTATAGTGATTGTTATTGCTGTTTTACTAGCACATTTATAAATTTGGCATGAGTATTTTTATATGACTTTACAATGTAGCACATTTGTCTGTCTGTCTGTATGTGTTTAAGCCAATATCATTACATGCAACACAGATGAAACAGGCAAGTAACCAACCAACCAGCCAGCCAACAACCAACAGGCGTTTTGCAATTAGCTACCAATTTATGTATTGTTTTCATTTAAATGAATGAACTTTTTACCCTACTTAAATCTAGAGTAAGACTCTCCGAAGGGTACAAAAAAAAAAGGGTTGGAGGTGTATTGTTGTTTTTTTGTATGGCCCTGAGGTGCAGCACACAGATACAGTGTTTTTCACCTTTTTTCATGCATTTGAAAGCAATTCTTTTAAGACAAATGTAAATGTGCTACGAGGGTCGAACTGGATAATGAAATTATTTGGAGTCATTTTTAAGAAAAAACAAAATTGAAAATTTGAAAAGAATCGAAGGAGAAATAATTAAAAAAAAATCTAAAAATGCCTTTGAATTTTTTAATTTCCAGTTTACATTTACTATTTACTCAATCTGGACGCAATCAAGCTTAAATTAGCTATTTTAACTTTTTTAAATAATGATCGTTTCATAATAAGGTTTGCTATTATGACCTTTGTCTTTAACGAATATCTATCTACTGCACGATAAAAAGTTTGAGTCACTGTACATATGTTACCTACATATACGTATGAATCACTTTTATACACATGCTAGATTTCATTCTTAAATATTGTCTGACATCAAGGCAATTGAGTAAATCCTTTTGTTTTACTTTTGTTTCCATTAAAAACATCTGGCTTATAATTTTCTAATAAAACAATATGTTATGCCAGAGTTGTTTGCTAATGGCCATATGTGCATTAGAGTGGCAGTTTTTTTTTTGGATGGCAAAAGAATGTTTTTGTGATTTTTAAGTTTAGTTAAATATTTATTTCACAGGGTCTTGAAAATTCGGATAACATTAACCCGATTAAAAAATATTTTTTGCGATATTCAGATTTATTACTTTTGATGTGCTGAACACGTTTATTGAAAATTTTTATACCCTCCACTTACAATAAGTGATATGTTTGTCATTCCAATTGCAACTAATCGAAATATTGGTTTGGGATCCCACAAAGTATATAAATAATTGATCAGGGATCCATTCTAAGACATTCTGGTGATGCCCCTCTGCCTGCTGAAATATCGAATTGAAATGCCGAATCGACATTGCCGATCACTGCCAAAATATAATACAAATTTGACTGTAACTTAATGCTATATTTACTTTTTATTATTGTTTCGAAAATTTATTGAATTTGAGCGATATCGGTTTAGCGGTTCAAAAGTTATGAACGAAAATGTGAGCACACCGAGAAAATTTTGGTACATTCAGTATAGAGTTTGCAAAACGATTAAAATCGTAATCGTAATCGCGATTAATCGCACCAATTAATCGTAATCGACAAAAAAATCATGCGGTTACGATTAAAAATTTTCTATGAAATACATACACTGTTTTTATAACGAATTTAAATCAGTTCCAAAATTTTTTAAAACCCATTTTGGAGCTTTTATTTAAAATCATTTTTCAAAAAAACTAAATTACTCTAAAAAAGTGTTACTTTCGGGACAATTTCAAACAAAAATCTTTGATTGTGGAAAGTTAAGTAGAATTGATTGTAGAATGATATGATGAGTTCTGGAACCGATTATTTGGAGAGGAAAATTTTGATGGGTTGTCCCATGATTCATTTAACTTGTTCGATTTTTCTTTTCTCGTAAAACCCATTTAAATTTAAAGTAAAATTTAAATTCTGATCTAAGTAAATTTTAAAGAGTTTTGTTTTTAAAATATACTCAAAAGGCTTTGGTCGGATTTGCTAAAAAAAATTGTTCATACTTTGAAAGCAGCTTTTCGAAAGGAATTACGAGCCAAATAGCGAATCCAAACCAGTCACAGTTTTAAGTACTTTTTAGTAGCACAGATAAAGGGCTATTAAGACGCAGTAAAATCGTGTATCTTTTCAGCGCTACTTGAAGCACTCTTTATAGAGTTTATTTAAGCGCAATAAAGAAAATCTAGTATTTTTCTCCAAAAATATTTTTGATCATTTAAAAAGTGTTGAAGATGTCAAAAAATAAAGCATATGGGCAATTTTATCAACAAAGAGTTTTAATTATTATAAGTTAAAAAAAAAATCTTAAAAAAAATTCTCAATGGCGCTCGAGCGTTGTTTCGAGGCGCAATGATATACTAAAATAAAAAGAGACTGCGGTGCCAAAATCTGGAATTATTTTTAATTTTATTTCCTAAAAATAATAAATTTCAAAAGATTTTGTTAAAGCTATTTCAACCCAAATTATTTAAAACTCGATTAATCGATAATCGCGATTAACGGCAAGTTTTTTAATCGTAATCGCAATTACGAGATATCTCGATTATTTGCAAACTCTAATTCAACATAACCTAAAAATACAAAATGCTGGTTGGCATATGTAAATAGAGTTGGATACCGAAAGGTATTTAAACAAGTACAAACAAAATAAGTAGAAAAGTTAAATTCGACTTGGCCGAATCTATGAATACCCTCCCAATGCCCTTTTTAAGTGATAGTAAATTTTCTAACGTGAAAAAAATAACAGTTTTGATTACAAATATTTTATTTTGTGTAAAAAACTTTTTTTTGTAACTAATTTTTGAAAAAAAAAAATAATTCACTAAATTTTTTGTGAGTGTAAAATTTTTTTTGAGTGTAAAATTTTTTTCGAGTGTAATTTTTTTTGTAGTGTAAAAATATTTTTGAGTGACAAAAATACGTTGTAAAATAGTTTTGTGACTTACCAATGTTTTTAAAACATGTTTAACGGGTTTTCAACACGTAAATTTAAGGTGAAGCTTATCTGAAATTCACGGTTTTGCTAATTACTTTTGAACCACTGGACCTATTAGGCTGAAATTCAATACGAACCAGGCTAGGGGAACAAAAAATATATATGCTTAGCCTCAGCATACTCAGAATTGCCTTTCGAAAGTTAGCGTGTTTTTTATCTCGTAAGTTCGAAAAACCCTTTGCCGAAATTTAGTCTTTTGCTCATAAATTTTAATCCACTGGACCGATTTTGCTAGATTGTATTACCAACTTGACCAGGTAAATGTCCAACATATATGCCAAACTTCAAGAGCCTCCGTAAAATCTTTCAAAAGTTAGCGTGTTTTCAATAGACAGTCAGACGGACGGACATCGCTAAATCGTCTTAAAATCGATCGAGGATCATGAATATATAAATTTATGGGGTCTTAGACCAATATTTCGAGGTGTTACAAGCGGAATGACAAACTTATATATGAGGCATTCCACACCAAATGTCCCGCTACATAAAAACATGTGTCCCGTAAATTTCTGAATGGGTTGTTTGGATAGCCCTATATGGAACAAATATGCCATTTACATATACCTCGAAATCCAGAAAAAATGGGATTTCAATGAAAATCCAAGTAAATCCCATTACTTTTTTGGATTTCAAATGTCAAATCCCATACAAAAAAAAAACTTGGATTTTGGGAAAATCGTAAAATCGCAATTCAAAAATTTTTACTACTTAATTGTACATCTATGGTTTTTCCCAAAATAATCATCCCTAATGCTTTTTGCAACGCTGCACACGATTTTTTTATCAGCTGTTGTTGTTTTTTATGAAGTAAAAAAACAATTATAATTTATTTTTTAAAAACTAATAAAAGATAAATAAAAACAATGTTTATGGAACATTTAAAATTTACCATTGCAAATGGTAAACGCACAATTTAGTTGACCAATTTGGTCTTCCTAACAAAGAAAAACACTCAATGGTGGCGGCCCCAAACTTGGCAAAAATGTTAATTTTCTTGCATTTAAAGAAGCAGCTCTACATAAAAACACATTTTTTGATATTGTGGGATTGAAAATATTGGCTCCGGCAAAGAAAAATCATTGTTTTTAGAAATATTTATAAAAT
This sequence comes from Pegoplata infirma, assembly GCA_963921195.1. Taxonomy (NCBI): domain Eukaryota; kingdom Metazoa; phylum Arthropoda; class Insecta; order Diptera; family Anthomyiidae; genus Pegoplata; species Pegoplata infirma. The sequence continues at coordinate 28,695,088 of OY992540.1, read as the reverse complement.
TGGGTAGTTTTCCCACTAACAACCCTGTACACAAATCAAAAGAATTCTTTTAAAATACAGAGTTAGTACAAACAAAATCCCGCTAAATGTCAAAAAAGCATATGTAAACGGTATAGATTTTAATTGGATTTGAAATCCAAATTTATATGGATTTCGGGGTATATAGCATATAAGAAAATTGCATTTTTGGTTTTTCAATTTTTCAAAAACTGGGCTTAGGAGGCGTGGTCAAATATTGAAAAAATGGTCAAATTTGTGAGGAGTTGCCTTGATTACATATTTTTATCACATTAAAACGGAATGCACCACAATCTCAAAAATGAACATTCTTATATAGTTTTGTATGGGCTATCGATTAATTTTTTTTTTTTTGAAAAATTTTCAGAATCCGTTCTGAAATTTTCCATTTTTTAAAAAAGTCAATTTATCAAAAATCCGGCCGGAACGGGTTCTGAAAATTTTTTCAAGAAAAAAATTTAATTCATAGCCCATACAAAACTATATAATTCCGTTTTAATGTGATAAATATTTAATCAAGGCAACTCGCCACAAATTTGACCATTTTTTGAAAAATTGAAAAAACAAAAACGCAATTTTCTAAGTTCCATATCGGGCTATCCATACAACCTATTCAGAAGTTTACGGTACACATGTTTTTTTCGCTGGACATTTGGTGTGGAATGCCTCATCTAGCCTCTATCACTAGAGTGGAAGGAATTCCGCGGAATTTTTTATTTCAAAATTTTTTTTTCTTAAAATTAATTTTTTTCGCCAATTTCTTTAAAAAAAAAATTTTCATAAAAATTTGTTTCAACAAATTTTTTTCAAATTAAGTTTTTTGCAATATTCTTTTTACATTCTAAAAGATTTCCACATTTTGCAATTCGCTAAAAATGACGGGTTTTCGTATATTTGATTTTTTTTAAATATCTAAGAATTTGTTCCCCTTGACTGGAGCGTGAGTGGATTTGACTCACATTCACGCAATGAATAATCGAGTCACTAATCATTTGTAAAAAAAAATTGTTTACTCTCGATCACTCACTATCCACGTAAGTCAAAAAATAATAGCTCATGCTCACGCGTAACTCACGCAAGACTCAATCACTATCAAATGTGACTCACGCAAGCTGTACCTACTTATAAAATTGTTTTACCAAAAATATTTTTTTTGTAATTTTAAAATTTTTTTGTTTCATTTACTTTTTTTATGCGAATAAATACACATAATGTTAATGTTAATGTTAATGTTAATGTTAATGTTAATGTTAATGTTAATGTTAATGTTAATGTTAATGTTAATGTTAATGTTAATGTTAATGTTAATGTTAATGTTAATGTTAATGTTAATGTTAATGTTAATGTTAATGTTAATGTTAATGTTAATGTTAATGTTAATGTTAATGTTAATGTTAATGTTAATGTTAATGTTAATGTTAATGTTAATGTTAATGTTAATGTTAATGTTAATGTTAATGTTAATGTTAATGTTAATGTTAATGTTAATGTTAATGTTAATGTTAATGTTAATGTTAATGTTAATGTTAATGTTAATGTTAATGTTAATGTTAATGTTAATGTTAATGTTAATGTTAATGTTAATGTTAATGTTAATGTTAATGTTAATGTTAATGTTAATGTTAATGTTAATGTTAATGTTAATGTTAATGTTAATGTTAATGTTAATGTTAATGTTAATGTTAATGTTAATGTTAATTTTAATGTTAATGTTAATGTTAATGTTAATGTTAATGGTAGTGTATATAAAAAAAGCCACACTAATTTTCATGTTTTAAAAAAATTTTGTAATTTTCATCTGCTCAAGGGTTATCCAAATTTCGAAGAATTTATTTTAACAATTTAAGGATTTTTAAAGGTTTGGATGAAAATTAAAAATTTTTGAATCTGAGATTTTGTTTTGTTTGCAGTGTAGTTGACCTTTTTGAAATACTTTATTCATGTTGCTGTTTTTACAATATTTATATTTTGATTTCTCAGAATAAATTTATTTATAAATTTGTTTAATTTTAAAAGTTTTTTAACGAAATATCACCTTTTACTACCTTTTATATCCTTTGATTTGATGTTGTTTCTAAAAATTTTGATTTAAAACAAACTAACCTTTGACTTGGTGTGAAATCAAAAAATTTATTTAAATTGCAATTTAATCGATTTCACTAGCACTCTTTTGAGTGCTACTAAAAGTGTTTCACTGAAACATAATATTAAGTCAAATGAAATGATTTAAAAATTTCCACTTCATTAACTTTTTGTGAAAATAAAAAGAATTCATTTCATCATAAATAAGAACAGCAACATAATGAAAATACATGACATGCTTTACATATTATGTTCTTTCATACACAAGATGACAGTTTAAAATCACATTGTAACAGTGTCACAAAGTGACATTGTCAGAACCGGGGAAACTGAGTGCCAACAAAAACTTTTTGTATAACTATACCAACACTAGTTGCTTAAAGTCAGCAACTTAACTTACTACTCTTTTTGCTACTACTTCTCAGGGATGGAATTGTTGATACAAATGTACTTTTTTTGATACTATTTAATGTTGAAAAATACGTTGATACGCCCGCGACTAATTTAATACATTTTTAAATTGAACAAATTTTAATTCATTTTTTATTGAAATTTTTTTCTTGCAGTAATTTTTTTTCCAATTTTCTACTAATTAAAATATGGTTATTCGTGGAGAAACTCTTTTTCTTAAAAGAGTTTTATTTATGTTGGTGTATGGTCTAATGAATACCATGTATGATCTTATGAGTTGAGTTGAGTTGAGTTGAGGGTGGGTTGTACAAGCCCAAAAATGGGTAAATTTTTAGGCAAGTCCATGGCGCTCAGACTTAAAATAGTCCATTGTACCGTACCCAGAAAAGAAAGATTAAGTAAGGGTGATAAAAGGTTGAGAAGAAAAAGGAAGAAAAGTGCTTGCTCAGAATTTCTCAGTTGCTTTCACAAACTTGAGAAAATCAGACAAGGGAAGTCCATGGACCGTGTCCATAGACAGAATATCAGAACCCAATATCCGCAGTCTAGCCCTTGAGAACGCTGGACAACAACATACATAATGTTCAGTTGTGTCATCATCCTCAAGACAAGCCACGCATAATGGGTCTGATAAGACACCTAATCTCGTCATATGACGAGCACAGGCATTGTGTCCCGTAATTAAGCCAGTAAGTCTGCGACAGTCTATTCTACTGAGACTGAGTAGATAGTTAGCCACTTTCTTGTCTGGCTTAATTACAAAACGTTTGGTATTCTTGCATGCCAACTCATTTGACCATCTTTCCATGAAAGTTTCTTTCATATGAGAGTTGATCCAACGCATCAGCCATGTCAAGCCAATACCAATTTGAGGTTCCGGATTGTAAGGAATTGTATCAGAGCCAAGATTTGCCAAAGAGTCAGCAATCTCGTTTCCCCGTATTCCCCTATGACCCGGAACCCACAGAAGACTGACGCTATTCCCACATGAGACCTCATTGAGTCTGCGTCTACATTCCTGGACAATTTTGGATGAAGTGACTGGAGATTCAAGTGCAATGAGTGCAGCCTGGCTGTCACTGCAAATACTGATTCTCCTATTACTCCATCTGTTCCCAATTATCCAGGTCGCTACGTCCAAAATAGCAAATATTTCAGTCTGAAATACTGTAGCCATTTTTCCCATAGCAATATAGCATTTGGTCGCATCGTCCAAATACCAGCCAGACCCAGAGCCATTTAAGGTACTGGATCCATCCGTGTAGAAAGTATCCGTGTAATTTTTCAGTAGGTCTGCTGGGTTTCCCCAGTCTTCCCTACTCGGAAATATTACAGTAAACTTCCTACCAAACTCGATGCAAGAGGTTGTATTGTCCAAAGGCATAGAAAACATCGGACAAAGTTCCGATAGCCTATTGAACAGACGACCATGTCCCGCATTGTACTCCCCATGCCATGTTCCGCTTTTGCGGAGCCGGCACAAAGATTTCATGGCTTCTCCTTGAATATGTAAGTCCAAGGGAAGCATATCTAACATAGCGTCCAGAGCTGCGCCTGGGGTGGTGCTCATGGCACCAGTAATTCCCAAGGCAGCCGCTCTTTGCAGTCCGTTTAGCTTGGATCGAATAGTTTTCACCATCGTTCTCGGCCACCAGACTACCGCCGCATACGTCACAATAGGTCTAATTACAGCTATGTACATCCAATGTACATTAGCGGGTCTTAGACCCCATGTCTTCCCAAAAGCACGCCGACACTGCCAGAAAATCCGAAGTGCCCGTGAAACTTTTTGTTCAACATGTTTTGTCCACATTAGTTTACTATCTAGGGTAACCCCTAAATACTTAACTTCTGTGGACAGTTGAAGAGTTATGCCCTTCAACGTAGGAAGCTGAAGACCCTTATGTTTGGTTCTTCGCGTGAACAACACGAGTGTTGTCTTATTTGGATTGACAGACAATCCATGTCGATTGCACCAGTTGTCCATCAAGTCAATAACGGTCTGCATTTTCTTGCATACCAAGTTAAGTGACTTTCCGGATACTAATGCGCACACATCGTCAGCGTATGCCTGTATGTGTACACCTAGAGCTTGTATTTCAACCAAGAGTGAGTTTACCACAAAACACCACAGCAAAGGAGAGAGAACACCCCCTTGGGGGCAACCTCTACTAACCTCAACCGTTACTTTTGTGCCCCACTCATCTTCAGCCGTCAACAATCTCCGGGAGAGCATAAAATGAATCCACTTGACTAGAACTGGATCCACGCCATGCAATTCAGCCGAAGTTTTCATAGAGTCGAAAGTAGCATTATCAAAAGCGCCCTCAATATCAACAAAAACACCCAGAGTATAGTCTTGTTTGTCAATGCCCTTCTCAATATTGACCACAAGATCGTGAAGTGCCGACTCACAAGATCTACCACTCTGATACGCGTGTTGCTGACTATTTAGGGGGCATTCGATTAATGCTACTGACCTAATGAATTTCTCAACCATTCGCTCAAGACTTTTCAGTAGAAAGGATGATAAACTGATATGATCTTATGACTTTTCACTTATTCCCTAGGAATAATTTTTGTCTTAAGTTATATTTTCATATCTCTCATAGTTTTCGAGATAAGCTTAAAATGTAGTTTTTATGACGTTTAAACGCTATTTTTTTTTGCAAAAACGGCTCTTGCAAAGATTTTAATTTTCGTCGAAATATAGTAGTGGGGCACCCCAGATTCATAATCAACAAAGAACTTAACGGTGTTCGCAACTTGAGGTTAAAGTTGGTTCGGCCGGGGGGTGTTTTGTTTAATAAATTTGTTTTTTACCGGAACAAATGTCAAATCTCATTTTTATTTTTAAAATACATTCATGAATTTTTAGTACCTGTTTCGTTTATAATTACTATTTTTTTTGTTGTTTTAAATAAAAAAGTACCTTGAGGGTCAAAAAAGTACAATTTAAAATCATTTTTGATACCAAATCGAAATTGCCATATTTCATCCCTGCTACTTCTACTTTATGTTGGGAAAAATATTGTGGCACGAAAATATCAACATCATCATCACCATTGTTTTAAAGCAGTTGCAAAGTGTCAGCTGACAAGTTGAATGAACAAAAAGACAAATCGCGAACATACATGGAAATGAAGTTGGTTTTAAACAAAAACACTTATCAAATGACTTATTTTAAGTTTTAATTAATAAAGATGGTATCCCTTTTTTTTTTTAAATGAAATCTTAAAAAAATATTTAAAATATTTCCCGTAAAGAAAAACTATTAGGGTTTCCTTAAAAAAAGTCTTAGATTCTGAGACATTTTTTCTATCAGATTCTAAGACATTTTTTCTATATAAAAAAGTCTCAGATTCTGTGACAATTTTTCTATATAGAAAAATTCTCAGATTCTGAGACAGTTTTTAGTACCCTTCGAAAACTCCTTCGTGGTAAATTTTCAGATTTTTTTGATGACCCGTTCAAAAGAAATCGAATTTTTTAAAATTGGTAGTTTGTTCCTTTACTCAAACTTCTTTTAATCATAACTTTTTCAATAATGGTCCAAATTTAATTTTTTTTTTTTTTAATTTTTGTTTTTTTAAGTACTTTCTAAAAAAAATCCCAAAAAATTCTTAAAAGCGCTCTACTATGCGATTTTTAAGTTTTAAAATTGAAATCTCATTTTTCAAAATGTTTGTACATTTCGATTTTTTTGAAATTTTTTTGTGTAAAACATCTATCGATTCTACAAATCGTTTGCCCAGGAGGATTGTGGGATAACTATTATTACTATCGTTTGAAATTTAGAGCTGTATTATTACTATCTTTTTAAATTTTTTGAAAAATTTTTATTGTAATTTTCCAATCTTAAAATCATTTCTGCTGCTACAATGGTGCGCCATAGAGGGGTCCTTTATAAGACCGACCCCCATTAATTTTTACGTCTTAACATTTCTTTGGAACAAACTAATACCCTATTTCCAATTTCTAAGGGGGTTCCCACACAAAACTACATTTTTTAAAATTTGCTCCAACCGCTCTAACTGCCCTAATAGTGCCCTTAGAGCAACAAAATGTATGACTGACCTACAATATTTTTTTAGTCCAAACATTTTCTCTGAACACACCTACCCTCTATCTCTAGTTATTAAGACGGTCCCCATACATTTTTTTATTTTTTTGAAAATTTGTTTTATTTAAACAGCTTCTACCGGTCCAATGGTGCGCCCGAGAGGGGTCATTAGTGAGACCGACCCCCATTTGTTTTTACCCTGCAACATTTTTTTTAAAATATACCTACGCCCTATCTCCACTCCCTAAGTAGGCTCCCATACAAAATTAAATTTTTATAAAATTTGCTCCAACTGTTACTTGTATGGGAGCCTACTTAGGGAGTGGAGATAGGGCGTAGGTATGTTTTAAAAAAATGTTGCAGGGTAAAAATAAATGGGGGTCGGTCTCACTAATGACCCCTCTCGGACGCACAATTGAACCGGTAGAAGCTGACTAAATAAAACAAATTTACAAAAAATAAAAAAAATTGTATGGGGACCGCCTTAAGAGTTAAGTATAGAGGTCGGTCATACATTTTGTTGCTCTAAGGGCACTATTAGGGCAGTTAGAGCGGTTGGAGCAAATTTTAAAAAATGTCGTTGTGTGTGGGAGCCCCCTTAGAAATTGGAGATAGGTTATTAGTTTGTTCCAAAGAAATGTTAAGACGTAAAAATTAATGGGGGTCGGTCTTATAAATGACCCCTCTATGACGCGCCATTGGAGCAGTAGAAATGATTTTAAGATTGGAAACTTGCAATAAATTTTTTTCAAAAAATTTTAAAAAATATAAATAATGGTTATCCCACGATCCTCCTGGGAAAAAATTTATAGAAGTTTTACACAAAAAAATTTCGAAAAAATCGAAGAGTACAAACATTTTCAAAAATGAGATTTAAATTTTAAAACTAAAAATCGCACACTAGAGCGTTTTTAAGAATTTTTTGGGATTTTTTTTTTAAAAAGTACGTAAAAAAACAAAAATTTTGAAAAAAAAAAATTGAAATTTGGACCATTATTGAAGAAGTTATGAGTAAAAGAAGTTCAAGTAAAGGAACAAACTACAAATTTTTAAAAATTCGATATCTTTTGAACGGGGCATAAAAAAAATCTGAAAATTTACCACGAAGGAGTTTTCGAAGGTTACTAAAAACTGTAAACAAATTGGGAAAATCTAAAAAAAAAAAAATTTTCAAAGTATCCGATTTGACATGGAAAGCCCCATATAGAAAAAGTATCAGATTCTGATAAATTTTTTCTATATAGAATAAGTCTCAGATTCTGATAAATTTTTTCTTTATAGAATAAGTCTCAGATTCTGAGACATTTTTTCTATAAAGAAAATTCTCAGATTTTGAAAATTTTTGAGAAAGTTTTAGATTCTATGAGACATTTTTTCTATATAGAAAAAGTCTCAAATTCAGAATCTGAGACTTTCTCTAGAACAATGACTCAGATTCCGAGGAAAAATTTCTCAGAATATCAGGTTCTGAGACATTTTTTCTATATAGAAATTGTCTCAGATTCTGAGACGTTTTTTCTCCGATACTGATTTGAGAAAGTTTCAGATTCTCAGATTCTGAGACATTTTTTCTATATAGAAAAGTCTGAAACATTTTTTCTATATAGAAAAAGTCTCCGATTCTGATTCATTTTTCCTTAAATTTAAGTAAATGTTTCTATGTGACACAAGTTCATATTCTTCATCCAGAGCTTCTGGTTATAAAAACCATAAAATTAGTTTTAGAAATAGCAGCGAGTTTCCATACATTAAAGAGATTATTAGAAAAAGCACTCGTGAATGCAAAAAAGCAATTACGGAAAAATGCTAGTGGTTGTGGTTTACTGTTAACAATTTTAACTAGAAAATAAGTTTTTCATTGAGTAACATAGACTAACCAACGACGGTAGTCGGCGTTGCCTTTATAAGGATACCAAAAAGTTGGATTTGAAATCCAAATTAGCAAATCCAAATCCACGTGGTGGCGCAAATCCAACGTTTACAACACAAAATGTTGGGCAGAAAGGTACAAAACAACGCTACAACTAAAAAAAGGTCGGAAAAAATTCAAGAAAATTGGGAACAAATCAAAAAATAAAAATAATAATTTTTAACTAAATTTTTGTTAATTATATTTTCGTTCAGTTTTCACATTTTTCTCATAAAAGCAGCTAATTTAAAAAAAATAAAATTAAAATAATTAACAATAAACAAGAAAATATCGATTTTATTGTTTTATTTTTATTTTTTGTCCCCTAATAATGCCATTTTTTGTATTAAAAACAAAAAATGTACTAAATATAAAATAAATGTACTAAATGCTCAAAATGTAGAGGCCAACATTTTGTGTTGTAAACGTTGGATTTGCGCCACCACGTGGATTTGGATTTGCTAATTTGGATTTCAAATCCAACTTTTTGGTATCCTTATAAAGGCAACGCCGACTACCGTCGTTGGACTAACCAGCATTGTCATCATAAACAACGCTGAAAATTTCATAGTTATTCGAAGTAAGCGTACACAGAGAAAAAAGTGTCTGATTTTGAAAAAGTCTTAGACTCTGAAAAATTTTTTTTTGATAATCAACGTTAGATGATTTTATAAATTCTGTTGTTGAAACAAAAATCGGGTTGTATTTTCTATACGGCACTACACTAAAAAAAAACTTGTAAAATGACTAGAAAAACTTGTAACTGTTATTTTTTGCTACCTCCTATTTGACAAGAATTTTTGGTAATTTTACAAGCTTTTTACTAATAATTTTGTAATTTTACAAGCTTTTTACCAAAAAAATTGTAAATTTAAAATTTTTTTGACGCGATGAAATCTACACTCATAAAAGTTTTACAGTTACTGATTCACAGTCAAACAAATAGTTTTCGTTTTAGTTAATATTAAAAGAAAATTCGTTTGTTTCACATACAAATATTCTAAACAACTTTTTGAACGTTTATTCAAATACATAACTGTCTTTTAAATAAAATTTTCCGTAACGTTTGTTTTTTTCAGTTATTTAAAAAACAAACCACATTATTTTATTTGTCGTTTGTTATTTGTCAGTTATTTAAAAATTTCTAAAATTAGATTTTTTTTTTTTTTAATTTGAAAATGAAATTTAGTTGCTGAAAATATAAGTAGCTTGTGGCACAGAGGGTAGCGTGCTGGGCTATCAGCCAGAAATTATGAGTTCGATTCTGCTCAGGTTCGAAGTTTTTTAAAATTATTTCTAAAAAAATAAATAAAAATGAATGTAAATTTCCGTTATTTTAACCGTTTTTTCCGTAAAATTTTGTCAGTCATTTTTTACGGATTTTTAAGTTATTTTTACGGATTTCAACAGTTATTAATTAACATTTAAAAATAACTGACAAATGTTTTTGTTTTAAATGAAATGCAAGTAGTCCGTTTTTATACCCTCCACTCTGGTGATAGAGGGTATATATAAGTTTGTCATTCCGTATGTAACACATTGAAATATTGGTTTAGGACCCCATAAAGTATATATATTCATGATCCTTGATCGATTTTAAGTCGATCTAACGATGTCCGTCTGTCTGTCTGTCTGTCTGTCTGTCTGTCCGTCCGTCTGTCTGTCTGTCTGTTGAAATCACGTTTTTGGCAATAATCCGGAACCGATTTTAACGCTTGGGGTACCAAAAGTTGCGGAATTTATCCAGGCAAAAACTAGTGTATTTTTTTTTGAAATCGGTTAAGTACTTTAAAAGTTATGAGTGAATTACTGAAAAAACTCTTAGTGATTTTCATCATAACCCTAAATTAATTCATATTTTGTGTAGATACATACATAACAAAGAATACGGAAATGAAAAAAAAAACGGAGAAAAAGAAAAAAATGTTTACAAAAAAACTTTAAAATATGTAAAACAAAATCTAAATTTAATTAAAAAAAAGTTCGTTAAGTAATAATAAAAAAATTAATTGTTATTTTTATGTACAAAGCATGTGTGTGTGTCCGTTTTTTTGCTTCGTCATATTAACGGGGTTGCCAGACTTTTTTTGGCTTTGTCGCAAACTCGGATGTAAAATATCGCCAAAATTCAATTTTGTTCAGATTTCTTAAAAAAAAAATATTTTTATTTAAAAAAAATAAATTTTGTTAAATAATAAAAGACAGAAATAAACTTTATGGCAAAAATCGCCCAAATCCGGAAAATCTATATATATAAAAGAGTAATGTGACTGACTGACATACTCATTCATCATCGCCCAGCCCAAACCGCTAAAGTTAGAAACTTGAAATTTGGACTGTAGGTTGACGTCCCGGAATAAAGATCCACTAAGGCTGGATTTTTGCCAATGTTGATTCTAAGGGGGTAAAATGGGTAAAAAACTGTACTTTTGGTACTTTTTATATCTCCCGATATAATGGTCATAGAAACTTGAAATTTGGACTGTATGTTACCCTCCCGCAATATAGATCCACTATGGCTGGAGTTTTGCCAATGGTAAGGGGGTAAAAAGGGTAAAAAACTGTACTTTTGGTACTTTTTAAATCTCCTGATATAATGATCATAGAGATTTGAAATTTGGACTGTATGTTCACCACCCGGAATATAGATCCATTAAGGCTGGATTTTTGCCAGTGTTGATTCTAAGGGGGTCAAAAGGGTAAAAAAATACTTTTGGTGCTTTTAATATCTCCTGAAATAATGGTCATAGAAACTTGAAATTTGGACAGTATGTTCACATCCTAGAATATATGTAGATCCAGTACGGCTGGATTATTGCCAATGTTGATTCTAAGAGGGTAAAAAGGGAAAAAATCTGTACTTTTGGTACCTTTTATATTTCCTTAAAAAATTGTCACATAGACTTGAAATTGGGACTGTATGTTCACCTCCCGGAATATAGATCCCCTAAGGCTGGGTTTTTGCCAATGATGTTTCTAATAGGGTAAAAAGGGTAAACATATGTACTTTTGTTACATTTTATATTTCCTTAAATAATGGTACTAGAAAATTGAAATTTACAATGTCGGTTTACCTTCCGGAAAAAAGATTCACTAAGGCTCGGGTTTTGTCAATGTTGATTCTACGGGGGTAAAATGGGTAAAATAGTACTTTTGGTACTTTTTTTTTATTTACTGAAATAATGGTTATTCAAACCTGAAATTTAGAATGTAGGATCCTTTAGTGAAATAAAACATTTTGGAACAAGTACTTTCTGAAAATTCAGTACCGTTTTCTAAAAGTACCTTTTATAAAAGGTTCCTTTATAAAAACCTTTTATGAAAAATACCTTTTATAAAAAGTACCTTTTATAAAAAGTGCCTTTGATACAAAGTACCTTTTATAAAAAGTACCTTTTATAAAAAGTACCTTTAATAAAATGTATCTTTTATAGAAAGTACCTTTTATTAAAAGTACCTTTTATAAAAAGTACCTTTTATAAAAAGTACCTTTTAAAAAAAGTACCTTTTAAAAAAAGTACCTTTTATAAAAAGTACCTTTTATAAAAAGTACCTTTTATAAAAAGTACCTTTTATAAAAAGTTCCTTTTATAAAAAGTACCTTTTATAAAAAGTAGCTTTTAAAAAAGTAGCTTTTAAAAAAAGTAGCTTTTAAAAAAAGTACCTTTTATAAAAAGTACCTTTTATAAAAAGTACATTTTATTAAAAGTACCTTTTATTAAAAGTACCGAAAGTACACTTTTTGGTACTTTTTTATTTCTTGAGGTATAAATAAAACAAACTTTTTTGTTTTTAAATCATTACATTGCACTATAGGAAATTTTACTCTTTTTTTGGCCAAAATTATTTACAGCCAAACGGCTGGACCGATTTGAATGATTTTTTTGATTTGACTTTTGGAAGACCCTTTAGAGGGAGGGAGTGACTCTTTAAGTTTTTCATACACTCAAAAAAAAAAATTTAGTAAAGTTACATAAAAAATTAGCTAATAATTAGTTCCACACAGGGTTCCCGGGTTATAAGTTTCCGCATCTAAGATTTTTTAGATCCTTGATAGATTATATGGTTTTATAAACTGTTTTTACTATTTCTTTTTTTTTTTTTGAGTGTACACTAACTTTCGAAGATAACAGTAGAAATTTATTTTAACAATTTTAAGAAGTGTCAAACAAATCTACTTTTTAATAAGGATTTTTTTCAAAAATTTGATTTTTGAGTTCCAAGTCGTCAACTACATTTCAAAATTCCACTACGGGCAGCCGTATAGATGAAGCAAGAGCCAGGGGCTCACTTCCTATATAGATCTTTAGAGATTTCTGCTGTAACTCGTATTTTTGTTCTTGCAGATTTTGACAAAAAAGTAAATTTCGGTCGCCCAGGTTTCGATTTAGTGGAGGCAGGCTGCGTTTCAAGTTTTCTTAGCCAAGTATTGCCTTTAAGCCAAACAGCATGCTGTCTTTCAAAAATTTTCAAACTCCTACAACTTTTAATCCTTTTCATATTTATATTTGAACAAAATATTCTTGATTCCTCCTTTATATATTGTTTAAAGTTTTCGAAACATTCACTCTCAGCAATGTGTGAAAAGAAATGGCCAGAAATAGCGGCTCCTTATCCACCTTTGTTTTATTTCTCTCGCCATGTATTAAATAACTCTGAATTTGGCACTCAGTAGTCACCTGGAAAAATGCGTTTTTAAAAAAAGTTTGCACATATCCGACCTTGAAATTTAATAAATTCGGAAGGTAATTGATTGTCCTAGAGAACTTTTATGGTTTTATAGCTAACATATGCTATCATTTTTTTTTAAAGTCAAAATAAAATTCCAATTCATACTTCAATAAGTTCATCTTAAGGTCACTTCAATTTTTCCAATTAAATCGATCTAATAGATGAGTTCACCAACATTTCACTATTTATCATTAAAGTACTCACCTTCGACATTATTTTCCATTTTTTAGTTTTTAAAAACTATAAATTCTTAATATTAAAACTTTTGTTAGAAGCTATCACAAAATTCACTGCACTCAATCGTTATTTTATAACTAATTGTAAGTAAGAAATTGCAAGAAAAACTACTGATAAAGTGACAGTACATCAATTCTGTCGAAAAATTGAGAAAGAATTGTTTACTTTGTTAAGTTTTTTTATATTAATGTAAAAAAAAATAATGTTTGCAAAAATTTTAATTTTGACTTTTGGCCAAAAAATGGGTAAAATTTCCTATAGTGCATTGGTGGAGGGTATTTAAAGATTCGGCACAGCCGAATATAGCTTTCTTACTTGTTTAAATAAAGTTTCATTTATTTCAAACGTATTTTCTGTTGAATTTACTTACATAATATTTTAAGTGTACAAGGAGGTTTCGTGACTTTACTAGATTTTTTGCTATCTCTTATTTTACATGAATTTCTAGTAAAAATTACGAGATTTGTTGTAATTTTACAAGCTTTTTACCAATAAAATTCTAAATTTACAACTTTTTTGGCGCAATAAAACTTACAAGGAATTCTCGTGAATTTACTAGATATTTTTTGTAAAAAAGTTGAAAATTTGTAAAATTACAAAAAAATGTAAAATTACAAAAATAAAAACTGAAAATTTCGTTTGAAAATTTTTTTGATAAAAAACAAGGAAAACTGTCAAATATTGTTAAAATTTGATTAGGAGACTTTTTCTAGTAATTTGACAAGATTTTTTTTGTGTGTACAAATAATTTTATTAAAGTTATTTTACTAATATTTTCACTTTAGTAATACGTGTTTTTTTTTCTGTGTACCATTTATCACTCCATTAAAACCAAACCAACCCACTCACTGTTTTAATGAAACTCCCACATTGGTGGATTTTAAACTCAGTTGCTCATAAATGCAAATAATTTTAACTGCAACAACAAAGAAACAATGCAAAAACAAATTAATACACTCTACCCATACAGACACACACGATATACATAATTGTGTTAATATGTGTTTCACTGATTCAATGACACAATACAATACAAACACAAACAAAAAGAATACTTGTGTTAACAAATATACAGTGACTCACAACTAACATTACATTATCCGAGAATTTTTCTATACGAAAAATGTGTCGGAATCGAAAAATTTTTTTTATACGAAAAATGTCTGAAAATCTGAGAATTTTTCTATACGAAGAATGTCTTAGAATCTGAAAACTTTTCTATATGAAAACTGTCTCAGTATCTGAGAATTTTTCTATAAAAAAAATGTCTAAGGATCTGAGACATTTTCTATCACAAAAATGTATCAGAATCTGAGACTTTTCTATAGGAAATCTGTCTCAAAATCTGAGACATTTTCTATAGGAAAACTGTCTCAAAATCTGACATTTTTTCTATTGGGAAAATGTCTCAGAATCTAAGACTTTTTCTATAGGAAAAATGTCTCAGAATCTGAGACTTTCTGTATGAAAGATCTGAGACATTTTCTATCAGAAAAATGTCTCAGAATCTGAGACTTTTTCTATAGGAAATCTGTCTCAAAATCTGAGACATTTTCTATAGGAAAACTGTCTCAAAATCTGACATTTTTTCTATTGGGAAAATGTCTCAGAATCTGAGACTTTTTCTATAGGAAAACTGTCTCAAAATCTGAGACTTTTTCCAAAGGAAAAATGTCTCAGAATCTGATACTTTCCTAAAGGAAAAATGTGTCAAAATCTGAGATTTTTTCTATAGGAAAAATGTCTCAGAATTTAGGACTTTTCTAGAGGAAAAATGTCTTAGAATCTGAGACTTTTTCTATAGGAAAACTCTCAAAATCTGAGACTTTTTCTATAGGAAAAATGTTTCAGAATCTGAAATTTTTTCTATAGGAAAAATATCTCAGAATCTAAGAATTTTTGGCTGTGAAAAATGTCTAAGAATCTGAGAATTTTTTCACATGAAAAATGTCTCAGAATCTAAGAATTTTTCTATGCGAAAAATGTCGCAGAGTCTGGGTTAGTTTTGTTAGTTTAGTTAGTTTAGTTAGTTTAGTTAGTTTAGTTAGTTTAGTTAGTTTAGTTAGTTTAGTTAGTTTAGTTAGTTTAGTTAGTTAAATCAGCGTGATTCTCTTTCGTTTATTTAACTTTTCTTCTACTTTTCATTTCTTTCCTATAATTCCATAATATTTTTATTGTCTACATTGAATCTAATTTGAATAATTTAATTAATTCCCAATTGAATTAATTCCTTTGAGTGTATGTGTAGCACATGCAGTTGTGTTAGTAGTAGTACTATACCTGTCGGCATTCATAATATAACAATGATTTGAAGCTCATTTCACATGCCTTCTGTCAACTGGCAACCTTGAATGAGTCATTTCTCTTTTTCCGTTTTTTCATTTTTCTACTACTGCCACTTGTACGTATTCTTGTGGAGACACTTGTGTAAAAATGTGTTTATGTACGGTGTGGTAACAATGGTTGCTGGTTGTTCTTATGTCGTTGGTTGTGTATGTGTGTGCACTTTACTCGCAACAACATGTATTACTATTGCTACAAGAGTTCACAGTTTATTTCAGCATCAATCCGACAATCGACCGACTGGCTGCCAGTCAGTAGGACTGACTGTATATGTTTGAGTAAGTGTGTCTGTATGGCTAGATGTGTGTGCATGTGTGCAACCATATAATGTATTAGCAGCAACACAATGCATTCCTATGTTGCTACACAGAAAAATTCCAGCACATTTGCACAAACACACACCAGACATGGGGGTTAATGATTACATTGTGTAATTGATTACAGTTTCAATTACAATTACATGTAATTAGTAATTGAAAATTTTCAATTACTAATTACATGTAATTGTAATTGAAAAAACCCAATTACAAATTACATGTAATTGTAATTGAAAAAACTCAATTACAAATTACATGTAATTGTAATTGAAAAAACTCAATTACAAATTACATGTAATTGTAATTGAAAAAACTCAATTACTAATTACATCTAATTGAAAAATGTAATTGATTTTAATGTAATTGTAAGAAACATGTTTATAATTACATTTAGTAGTTAATTACTAATATTGTCAATTACACATACATATTTATTCAAAAATCTTTATGCATAAAATCGTTATATGGAGTTCACACTAGCGACTTTAAACAAGTTGTTTAACAAAACACCAGTAACAGAATAAAAACGTAATGGATACAGAACAAAGACTTTTTTAAACATCTCACTCTTAAACACTTCAAAACAGCAAGTGTGAACGCCGTATTAGTGCAATTGTTTGTAACGCATGATCTCTGGAATCATAAGAGCTACCAACCTAAGACATACATATTAGATGCTGATCAAGGTTTTAAAGATTTGATTTTTTTCGACCCTGCAGGTGGCGGTGGCCTAAAGTTGTAAACAGAATTGTGGGTGCCATTTGACAGCAGTTCAAAACAGAGTTAAAATAACTAAACTGCCACTGAAATTGTTAAACTCCTCAGTTGATAGTTTTTGAAAAAAGCCAGCAGTTGAAAATAACACACAATACTGTAGTCATTCGCAACAAACTGGAAGCAAAAACTCCAAGTCAAACGAAGATAACGAGAGTTTTTGTGGTAGTCTTAAAAAAAACTTAACAATGACTACAGACGACACAAAAGAAATACACAAAATAGACCGTACAATGCGAGTAATAATCACCACATTAATTGGAATGCAAACATTTTAGTTAAACAAATTAAATTTAACAAATATTTAGGTAAAAAATCGTTTAACTAAATTTGAATTCATAACTGAAATAGACAAAAAATCTAAAACTGATAGGGTTTAAATAAACCCAGATCTTTTATACAATGAATTTATTCATTAAATTTTTAGTTTTGAAATAAAGTTTAAAGTATTCATTTTCAACTGAAACATGAATCAAATTAATTTTTATTATTATGCATCCGAATACCATGAAAAAGAATAGTTGTATGTTTTTTTGTCTTTAAAAATATTATAAGTAGTTATTTATTATGATTTTTTTACATTATTAACTGTTTTTTTACAATTTGGAAAGAAAAAATTATTTTATCAAACATTTTTTTTTCCTGTGAATTTTAATATAATTTTACCTAAGTATTTTTCAAAGCTATACCAACATATTGTCAATGATATGTCCGTCCATCTGTAACATATTTACACAGATTAAAAATTAATTTTGTCGTTTTTTAGCGTCGCAAAAAAAGTGTAAATACAACAGGTGTTAATACATTAGAATATTTTTTTTAAAACAAAAAGTCACAAACAACTATTATATTTGGTCTCTGAAGAGAAATCATAATAAAATTTATTTGTTACGATTTCTATTTTTGTCGACCATCCAAATTTTGATTTAATTGCTCAAATAACATATTTTTGTCATAATATGACATATTATGTATGCTAATTAAACGTAATCTTATCATTTGATTGGAAAATGATGTTTGAATGATTTGTTGCATGATTCTCTTTAACATGGATTTTATCGCGAGTAGATCGGATGTAAACAACGCGAGGTATAACGAAAATAGTCGAAAAATTTAAAGAAACGCTAAACAAATTTTTAATATTACTGAATCCGTGAAAAAAATTTTTGATATTTTTTTTGAGTTAGTAGTCTGTAATATATAAAAAAATATAGTCACGTTTCGAGCGCAGAAATTTTTTTTTTATTTTGTAAACCAGTGTTATTTATCAAGCATAACAAAAAATCTTTGAAAGAATATAAATTTGGCTGAAAACCACAAATTTGCTTGAAAAGATAAAATAAAATAATTCAGGTAATAAATATTTGCAAAAGGGAAAATTTTATCAAAAAAAAGGTCAACATTTTTTAGGATCTGCTTTTATGGCACATATATAAGATAATAAAAAAAATTAGACCTTTTCTGTAATAATAATTTCACTTTTGGAAATATTTATTGCGATATGCAGCCGCTCCATTAAATGATAATGCAATGTCTTTAAAAGGTAGTTTCTTTACATATTTCGCGTTGCAAAAAAATAAAATACTAATGTCTTTTTGGAAATCCCGATATTTTTAACCCAACTTGATTTTTATGACCACACATATAAAAGAAGATCCTATGAAATGTAGACCTTTTCGTGCCAAAATTTTCAATTTTTCAAATATTTATTGCGATGTACAGCCACTCCATTGAATTTCAATGCAATGTCTTACATATTTTGCGTTGTAAAAAAATAATAGTGTCTTTGAAATTCCTTTTGGAAATCCCGATTTTTTATGTCTTTATGACTTTGTAGCTGCCCGAGTAAAAAAAGTGATATGACGCAATATATAATTTAATATGAGCTCGTGTCTATTTTGATACAATTTTATACGAAAAATGGTTTCATAAGATTTGATCGCATATTATCTAATAATATCAGTTTATATAACATTATATCGAATTTGATACAAGTTTTGGTCTAATCCAATGATATAAAATTATATCCAATTATATTAAAATTTATACAATTTTATAAATCGGATGTTTTTTTTGTTTTTCATAAAAAGTTGAAAAATTAAAATATGTAATAAAAATTAGTTGTTCTTGAAAAAAACTTAGAAAAATTTAAAAAAATGGAGTCATGTTAAATTTTATATAAACCACTTAGAAAATATTCTCATGAAAAGTTTGTCCTTGGAAAAACTTAGAAAAATTAAAAAAATAGAGTCATAAGTATATAATTTTATATAAAACACTTAGAAAATATTTGCGATAAAAAAATGGTCCTTGAAAAAAACTTAGAAAAAATTCGTGATAAAAAAGTGGTGCTTGGAAAAAACTTAGAAAAATAAACAAATATGAAGTCATATGAAATTTTATATAAAACACGTTGCAAATATTTTCGATAAAAATATATTCTTGGAAAAAACTTAGAAAAATTAAAAAATAATGGAGGCATATAAAATTTTATATAAAACACTTAGAAATTTGGAATGATGCATGGGACCAGATGTGTCAACATATAATTATGTATGGCGATATCTTAAAAAAATCGCACATCAAAATTTATTATATAAATTTATCTCGCAAGACATAGTGTCACACATGATCATATATGAAATAATATGACTATATAAAAGTATATAAGATCATATTAAATTATTTTTACTCGGGTGTTTCCTTTTTGTTATATGTTAAATTATGCAAGCGATCACTTATTTTGCTTGCTGCTGGCATGCTTTAAAAAAATCCAACAAATGCGTGTGAATTTTCTGATTTCACTGTACCTGCGAAATATTAATTATTTTTAAGATAACATAAAGTCGTTAGATTTCCTGCTAACAAATAAAATAATTTTTTGACCGCTAGATGCAAATAAAAAACGCTAAATTTAGTCGAAAAAACACCAAATTACAAAATTCTTTCGAATTTATTTATTATATTAATATATTTTTTTCTATTAGTACCCCTTGCTGTAACTACTTGTAAAAAAAACGATATCACTACTTACCATTACAATTTTGGCAACACTATTTTTATACCCTCACTCAAAAAAAAAGTGAACTAAAATCTGGGAAAATTAACTCAATTTTGAGAAAAAGAGGGAATGATTTGGCTCCAAAGATTTTTTTTCTTGGTTTAAGTTTATAATTTTCCCAAAAATAAGGAAAACAAAGTTATTTAATTTTAAGCCAATTTTGACTAGAAAATGGGAAAAATTATACTTCACATTTTAGAAATAGATTGGGTCTTGACCCTGGACCCATGGGTTCAGACCCCATTTAACTCGAGACCCCGTTGGGTCCTTTAAGGGTCCCCATAGATTTTGAACCAAAACTTGTGTCCGTTTTGCTCTAACTTGCTTAGTTTTTGAGATACGGTAATAAGGGGCCTGATAGGGTCTTGAGAATCTTAAAAACCGGATAACTCAAAAACTACTAATTGGAGGGCTTTCGGGTATTTTTCGGAAGTGTTCTACGAGTCAAGAGCTACAAAAATGCCGTTGGACATTTTTTCGTGTTGGCAGTATTTACCGAGATATGTGCATATATAAAATCTCGGGAATTTCAAATTTTAGATCTAAAATTAGGGTCTTGAGACCCCGACAGATATGCAGAGCTAGGCTATTCCATATTTGGAATAGCCTAGTCTTTCTTTTGAAAATTTCATCCGTTTCGCTCTATCTCGCTTAGTTTTCGAGATATTGCCATTTTGAATTTTTAACTAAATTCCAAGAAGTTATTTACTAAATTCTCAGAAGTCATTAACTAAATTCTAAGAAGTACACTTCCTCAATTCAAAGAAGAGAAATACGATGATGTTTTTTTTAGTAAATTTTAACTAAACTTGAACTAAATTGTTTTTTAAGAAATATGTCTTAAAAATAAAGATACGATTCTTAGATTTGTGGAAAATTTCTTTGGCAGTAAGAATTTTTTTCCTAATATTAAAAAAATCCATTTAAAGAAAACTATGAACTAATTATAAGTAAATGAACTAAATTTTTTTCCTCATAGTTAAGAAAATTTCTCATTTTTAAGTTAAATTTAACTAAATTTTAGGAAAATTCATGATAAATTTTCAAAGACATTTTTTCCTTAATTTTAGTTATGTCTTTTTTTTCAGTGCTACACCACTCTGTGGTACAGGGTATAATGAGTTTCTGCTGATGTTTGTAACTTCCCGAAATATTGGTCCTAGACCCACCTTCAAGATTGACTCAGAATAACTTTTTGAGTCGATTTAGCGATGTCCGTCCATGTAAACGTTGTGCGCACGATACAGGTCGCAATTTTTAACCGATTTATCTGAAATTTGAGACTTAAGCTTCTTTTGACACAACGACGGACGCTATTGAAATTTGCAAAAATCGGTCCATGTTTTGACCTAGCCCCCATACAAACGTCCCCTTAAAATATGAGTCAAATGACTCTAACAATAACAATAGGTATCCTTTCGAAATTTGGCAGGTAAACGTGTTTTGTATTCACAAATCACCATTCCACATTTTAAAGCAATCGGACCAGTTCTTCTTGTAGCCCCCATACAAACCACCCTCCCGATATTCACATAAATCGCTAAAATTTCATGAAAATAGAAAATGATTTATTAAAATTTTGTTTATTTTTAACACGTACTTTAATTACCCAATCAAAATTTGATTATAATCACACCATTTTTGGACTTAGGTCCCATATGAAAATTTCGCCCGCTATTCACTTAAATCGGTTAATTTAAAACCAAATAAAAGACTATTTCACTCAGATTTGGTTTGTGAGTGTTTTCTACACTTATTAAAGATTTGACCTAAGATAAACCAAATCGGTCCATGTTTGGACTTGGGACACATTTTCCGGAAAACACTGGTGTAGGGTATTATATGGTCGGTCTTGACCGACTATAATTTTCTTACTTGTTTTTGTATGTAGTTGGTATCACTTATTTATTATATTTTATTAAAATTATTTAATTAATATTAATACATATAATTATTTTATTAAAATAAATATTATATAATTTCGGTGTTAGTTTTAAATCATGTGACATGTCACCAGTAAAAGCCATGGTAACGTAGTAGGAAAAAGAAAAGTTTAGTTTAGTTTCAAGTTTAGAATCTGCCACCATAACTATACACACAAATTATATATTTATGTCACAAATTTTATGTTATATTTTTGACTTATATTTTTTTACACTAGTTTTAAATATCATATTTAGAATCGACCGCAATCACTTAACTTGTCCAAAATGCTTCTGATGTTGAATTTCGCCAGTCACTATTAATTTGTTAAAAATAAAACTTTGTCAGTTGTCAGATTTTTTTTTTTCATGTAATGGAAAACACTGTAATTTGAACGTTTTAATTACGATTACATGTAATTAGTAATTGAGTTTTTTCAATTACAATTACATGTAATTAGTAATTGAATTTTTCAATTACATTTACATGTAATTAGTAATTGAGTTTTTTCAATTACAATTACATGTAATTAGTAATTGAAAAAACTCAATTACTAATTACATGTAAATGTAATTGAAAAATTCAATTACTAATTACATGTAATTGTAATTGAAAAAACTCAATTACTAATTACATGTAATTGTAATTGAAAAAAATGTAATTGGTATCGCCCATGTCTGACACACACACACACATGGATATTTGTACTATTACTTATACTTAACCTGACCAACTGCTTTTAACTGAAAAGCGGGATGATAAGGTTGAAAAAGCGGGATTTCGGTCTATAAAGCGGGATTTTTTTTTTTAAGCCAAAATTTTAAATTCGACTTCACCGAACCCACGAATACCCTCCGCAATGCCCAAAATGCTGGAAATACATTTAAGGGATTGTAATATTTTGAATTAAAAAAATAAAATAAGAATTTTGAATACGAAATTTTTATTTTTATTAAAAAACTTTTTTTTAGTAATTTTGTAAAACAAAAAAATTTTGAATATGAAAATCTTGCACTTAAAATTAATTCTAAAAAACTTTTTACATCCTTAGGACAAAATTATTTAGAATCAAAGAAATTACATATGAAAATCTAAAATGGCATTAGAGTCACAGGCATTTTCTAACTAAATCTGATAACTTTCCTATGATTTTTTATTGAAAAAGTATTATCTCATATATTTTTATGGAAAAATGTCTCAGAACTCCAGACTTTATCTCTGGATAATAATACCTATTTGACTCAAAATGTAAAAATTTTTTGACAGAAGAACTATCTCAAATTTTTAAGAATTTTTCTGTAGGAAAAATGTTTAAGAATCTTATAAATTATATAAACTAAATTATGTCAACAACTGAAATTTCCTAAATTTTTTTTTTTCAGAATCGGGAAAGAATTTTTCTGGAAAAATTTTACGGGAAAAACGTTTCAGAATCTAAGATTTTTTAATGGGGAATATATTTCGGAATCATGGAAGTTTTATAATGAACATTTTTTTAAGAATATAGGAGTTTTTCTTTTGTTTAGAATCTGAGAACTTTTTTATAAGAAAAGTTTATAAAAATTTATGATTTCTTTTAAAAGAAAAAAAAAAATTAAGAATTTTTCTGTCGAAAACTATATTAGAATCAAAGTTTCTTTTTATAAAAAATCTCTTAGACTCTGAAAATTTTTCTGTTAAAACAATTTTAGAATTTTTCTGCAGAAATTAAGATTTTCTTTTTTTAATATTGCAGAATCTAAGAAATTGCCTTAGAAAACATTAGAAGGCAATAAAACCGTAAATTTTTTTATTCTCAAATATTTTCCATTGAAAAAGGCTATAAAATTTTAGATTTTGTTTTTAGAAATTTGTATCAGAATTTATTTAAAGGAAAAATGATAATTTTTTAGAATCTGAGAGTTTTTAATTACAAAAAGTGTTTCAGGATCTGAGAATTTTTGTACACAAAAAATAATCTGAGAATTACTTTTAAATAATTAAATTTTTTAAAAATTTTTCTTTAAGAAAAGTGCATGAGAATTTGTAAATTTTATATAGAAAGAATGTATCCGAATCTCAGATTATTTTTTGGAAAAATTCTAAGCATCTGAGACATTTTCCGTTTTTGAATTCGGAAATTTTTTTAAGATCTGAGATTTAAAGAACTTTTTTATATGAAAAGAATTTAGAATCTGAACATTTTTTTAAAGGCAAATGGCTCAGAAAAAGATTATTTTTCTACATAACAAATATTTTAGAATGTAAATTTTTTTTCTGTAGTAAAAATGTCTCCATATCTGAAAAATTTTGTGAGGGAAACATGTGTACAAGTCTAATACTCCTTTATTGAAAATTTTTTTAGGAAAATTGGAAGTGTCACATATATGCTCAAAAATATATAAAAAAATTCCCCCTAAAATGATTACAGAACAATTTTACTCAAAATATTATCGAAAAAAATATAAATTATACTTTGCTATTACAAAAGCCAAAAAGCGGGATAAAGCGGGATGAAGCGGGATTTTTGCTTAAAAAGCGGGATGGGAATTCAAGGCGGGATCAGACATCAAAAAGCGGGATAATCCCGCCAAAAGCGGGATGGTTGGTCAGGTTACTTATACTATATATGTGACATGAAGGACACTACGACCCACATATATTAAACTGTGATTTGTTTTCTTTTAATTTTTTTTCTTTGTGTATGAGTGTTTATATTTTTGGAATATGTACTTGTATACTTGCATGTGAGCATTTATTTGGATGGGTCATTTTCTAGCAAAAGAAAAATCAGTTTTGAAAGAAAGTTTATTTTAATGTGTTTTAATGCATATGAATTAATAAGATAAGTCGACTTGTATTAATTCTCCTTAAAGTATGCTTTAGATTAGTATATTATTAGTTTTTTTTTGAAAACTGAGATATTTTTGGTGGACTTGTAATAATTCTCCTTAAAGTATGCTTTAGAAATATTATTTTTTTTTTTTTTGTAAACTGAGATATTTTTGGTGGAAATTTTGACATATTCTTAGTGAAAATATCTAAAAATTTATATTTTGCATTTTAAATTATGACAGTATTTGTAAAGCTATGTTTACACCATACCACTCAGTCGTATGATTTGTATGAAAAAGCTATGTTTTTTTGTAGCATAATTTTAGGCGTGTAGTAAATATATGATTGTTATTAAAAAACAACAAAAAACTCTACACATCGCCAAATTTATAAACAAATATAACAATTTATTTAATCTTAAGTTTATAAATTTATCAATATGTAAAGTTTTTTGTCGTTTTTTAGTTACTATATTTATTATTATTTTATATATTTATTTATTATATTTATTACATTCCTAAAATTATGCTATAAAAAACCTTGCTTTTTCATAAAACTTATATGACTCAGTGGTATGGTGTAAACATAACTTAAGTAACATTGTGTTTTGCTCTCTCCTTAAAGTATGCTTTAAAACATTACAACAAAATATATGAAGAGAAAAACAGTGTGTGCTGCAAATTTCTAAAACTTAATCGGGTTTAAGATTTATTGGGTTCACTTGTTTTTAAATAAATTTCGAATCGGAGTGTTTTAAGATCACCGGTTAGAAAACATATTAAGTTCAAGTACCAGTCTGATAGTGTTGCACCAATAACTTTTTTTCGACACTCACCCCAAATTACATGGAACATACATATCGTCACATAAAATGCAAAAGGCCCTAACTAACAAGAAATTCAAAATCAGTTTTTTGATTGATTCTGGATTATCTTATCAACATACACGTCTCCACAAAAAATTAGGGCTTCAAAATAAAAATTTTGATATCATATTTATTAAAAGAACGTCCTATCAAAATTTAAGTCAAATTCATTAAAAAACCACAAAGTTATTAACAAATTTAAAATATTATTCGATACTGTTTTTTTCTTCTCCTGTAAAATTAATACAATGTTAGTTAGGGCCTTTTGCATTTTAGGTGACGATATATGAATTTTAAAATGTTCTTAACAAAAAAGTCAAAGACATTGAAATTTAATTTTGTTTTAAGTAATTTCTTTTTTGATTACAATTACAAACATAGAAATGTTTCAATATTGAGGACAAGAGTTCTTAGAAAGGATTATATTATTGCTATTTTAAAATTTGATATTTCTTGAATGATAATTGCAATACAATTTTAATTTAAAAAGATAAATCTTTTTGTTTTTAAAATCTTTTTCTTTTTAAAAGCAATAATGAATTAGAATGTAAAACAAGGTAAAAACAGAAACACAAATTTGAAAAATGTCTCAAAATCTCATAAATTTTCTAAGAATCTGAATTTTTTTTTTAAGAAAAATGTCTCAGAATCTGAGATTTTTTCTATATAGAAAAAATGTCTCAGAATCTGAGACTTTTTCTATATAGAAAAAATGGCTCAGAATCTTAGACTTTTTCTATATAGAAAAACTGTCTCAGAATCTGAGACTTTTTCTATATAGAAAAACTGTCTCAGAATCTGAGACTTTTTCTATATAGAAAAACTGTCTCAGAATCTGAGACTTTTTCTATATAGAAAAAATGTCTCAGAATCTGAGACTTTTTCTATATAGAAAAAATGTCTCAGAATCTGAGACTTTTTCTATATAGAAAAAATGTCTCAGAATCTGAGACTTTTTCTATATAGAAAAAATGTCTCAGAATCTGAGACTTTTTCTATATAGAAAAAATGTCTCAGAATCTGAGACTTTTTCTATATAGAAAAAATGTCTCAGAATCTGAGACTTTTTCTATATAGAAAAAATGTCTCAGAATCTGAGACTTTTTCTATATAGAAAAAATGTCTCAGAATCTGAGACTTTTTCTATATAGAAAAAATGTCTCAGAATCTGAGACTTTTTCTATATAGAAAAAATGTCTCAGAATCTGAGACTTTTTCTATATAGAAAAAATGTCTCAGAATCTGAGACTTTTTCTATATAGAAAAAATGTCTCAGAATCTGAGACTTTTTCTATATAGAAAAAATGTCTCAGAATCTGAGACTTTTTCTATATAGAAAAAATGTCTCAGAATCTGAGACTTTTTCTATATAGAAAAAATGTCTCAGAATCTGAGACTTTTTCTATATAGAAAAAATGTCTCAGAATCTGAGACTTTTTCTATATAGAAAAAATGTCTCAGAATCTGAGACTTTTTCTATATAGAAAAAATGTCTCAGAATCTGAGACTTTTTCTAAATAGAAAAAATGGCTCAGAATCTGAGACTTTTTCTAAATAGAAAAAATGGCTCAGAATCTGAGACTTTTTCTATATAGAAAAAATGTCTCAGAATCTTTTCTCAGAAGACTTTTTCTATAGAAACTGAGATTTTTTCTATATAGAAAATTGTCGCAGAATCTGAGACTTTTTCTATATAGAAAAAATGTCTCACATTTCTGTAGGAAAAATATCTCACAATCTGAGACTTGTTTTCAATAGAAAAATCATAAGATTCTGAGATTTTTCAATAAGGAAAATGTTTCAGAATCTGAGACTTTTTCTAATAGAAAAATGTCTCAGAATGTAGTATGCGATTTTCATTTTTGAAAATGTTTGTACTCTTCGATTTTTTTAAAATGTTTTTGTGTAAAACTTCTATCGAGTCTACAAATTTTTTGCCCAGGAGGATCGTGGGATAACGATTATCACTATTTTTTAAAATTTTTAGAAAAAATTTTATTGAAATTTTCCAATCTTAAAATCATTTCTACTGCTCCAATGGTGCGTCATTTATAAAACCGACCACCATTTATTTTTACGTCTTAACATTTCTTTGGAACAAACTAATACCCTATCTCCAATTTCTAAGGGGGCTCCCACACAAAATGACATTTTTTAAAATTTGCTCCAACCGCTCTAACTGCCCTAATAGTGCCCCTAGAGCAACAAAATTTATGACCGACCCACAATATTTTTTTAGTCCAAACATTTTCTCTGAACACACCTACCCTCTATCTTTAACTGTTAAGGCGGTCCCCATAAAATTTTTTTTATTTTTTGTAAATTTGTTTTATTTAATCAGCTTCTACCGGTCCAATGGTGCGTCGGAGAGGGGTCATTAGTGAGACCAACCCCCATTTATTTTTACCCTACAACATTTTTTTAAAACATACCTACGCCCTATCTTCACTCCCTAAGTAGGCTCCCATACAAATAACAGTTAGAGCAAATTTTTTAAAAATGTAATTTTGTATGGGAGCCTACTTAGGGAGTGGAGATAGGGCGTAGGTATATTTTAAAAAAATGTTGTAGGATAAAAATAAATGCGGGTCGGTCTCACTAATGACCCCTCTCGGACGCACCATTGGACCGGTAGAAGCTGATTAAATAAAACAAATTTACAAAAAATAAAAAAAATTGTATTAGAGATAGAGAATAGGTGTGTTCAGAGAAAATGTTTGGACTAACATTTTGGTCATACATTTTGGTGCGCTAAGGGCACTATTAGGGCAGTTAGAGCGGTTGGAGAAAATTTTAAAAAATGTCGTTTTGTGTGGGTGCCCCTTAGAAATTGGAGATAGGGTATTAGCTTGTTCCAAAGAAATGTTAAGACGTAAAAATTAATGGGGGTCGGTCTTATAAAGGACCCCTCTATGACGCACCATTGGAGCAGTAGAAATGATTTTAAGATTGGAAAATTACAATAAAATTTTTTAAAAAAATTTAAAAAAATAGTAGTAAATGTTATCCCACGATCCTCCTGGGCAAAAAATTTGTGGAATCGATAGAAGTTTTACACAAAAAAATTTCAAAAAATCGAAGAGTACAAACATTTTCAAAAGTGAGATTTAAATTTTAAAACTTAAAAATCGCATACTTGAGCGCTTTTAAGATTTTTTTGGGATTTTTTTTTAAAGTACGAAAAAAAAACAAAAATTTTGAAAAAAAAAAAAAAATTGAAATTTGGACCATTATTGAGGAAGTTATTAGTAAAAGAAGTTTGAGTAAAGGAACAAACTATCAATTTTTAAAAATTCGATATCTTTTGAACGGGTCATCAAAAAAATCTGAAAATTTACCACGAACGAGTTTTTGAATGGTACTAAAAACTGTAAACTAATTGGGAAAATCTAAAAAAAAATATGGGACATGGAATGCCCCATATATAGAAAAAATGTCTCAGAATCTGAGACCTTTTCTATATAGAAAATGTCTCAGAATCTGAGACTTTTTCTTTAAGAAAAATGTCAAAAACAGTCTCAGAATCTGAGACTTTTTCTATATAGAAAAAATGTCTCAGAATCTGAGACTTTTTCTATATAGAAAAAATGTCTCAGAATCTGAGACTTTTTCTATATAGAAAAAATGTCTCAGAATCTAAAACATTTTCCCTAGAAAAAATGTCTCAGATACTGACACTTTTTCTATAGAAAAAAATATCTTAGAATCTGAGACTTTTCTTATATTTTTCCTAAAGAAAAAATCTCTGTTTCTGCTACATTTTTCCTACAGCTTTTTGTGTGAAAAATGTCTCAAAATCTGAGACTTTTTTATTCTTGTTTTTAATTAAACAAAGAAATTTAAAACAAAGTGCTCACGTATACATTTTGATTTAAATTCTTTGTTTGTCTTTGTGCTTCATATCACTTTCTTGCCTCTTTCCTTAACCGGAAATTGTGTTAACATTACAACTGAATTATGTTATGACCAGCTTTTAATGAAAATGTATGGTTTTTACCTTGAAATACCTACTTGATTGTATTTACTCGTGTTATTAAGAAAAAATACCTTGTTTAGACTTGGAATTTTCTCTTTGTAAAATCCTAATAAAATTTTACAAGCATAATATTTTCTAAACTTAAAAATAAATTTATAAAGAAAAAAAATCTATATTTAAAAAGAAAATCTTATGCATTCTATAGTTAAACAAAGAACCATGTTGTTTTAACTGAACAGACAGTTTATGAAATGCAGTTCGAAATGGAAAATATATTTTTTTACCTCAAGTTAATAAATCTGTAATTGATGTAAATAATGAAAGAGTTCAACAAAAATGGCTTCAAAAGTTTGATATAAGCTTACTTTTATTTAAAAAAAATGTATTATTTCAAAACAAAAAATTTTATACCCACTTCCCGGTGAAAAATGTTCGTATTTGGAAAAATATATCAGATTCATAAAAAATTTTCCTTTAGAAAAAATCTCAGATTCGAGACATTTTTCGTACAAGAAAATTTGCATATTCTGGATTATTATTTCCAACAAAAAAAACTCTCAGATTCTGAGACATTTTTCTTATAGAAAAAGTCTCCCGCGGATCTTTATGGAATTGGTTTTATTTTGTAGAGCAGAAAAAATAAAGGGACACGTAGTTTTTTTTGGCGGCCCAAATTCATATTTAGGGGGTAAAAAGGAGGGGGTTACACAAGGTCATTTTTCAGTTTTTTTCGTTTATCTCCTATATTATGCAAAGAAACCTTGTCATGTTACATACCAAATGAAAGGTCTTTGAAAAAACTATCTACGTGTGCTACGAACGTGTCCAAATATGAACAACTTTTCGTCATATTGAGTAAAATACCAAAATTTTACGACATTTTTAGTAATAATTCGAAAAATATTAACTTCTTTGGCCCGTTGTTAGCACCACGAGATAGGTATTTTAAATACCTTTAATCTGATACCACACACGCCTATATTTATTTTGTTTAAATAGTAAATCGTAAAAAACTGAAAAAGGTCAATTTCCCCCCAAACAAATCGACCCACCTAAAAACGAGTTTGGGCCGCTAAAAAAAAAATACCTGTCCAATTAATTTTCGTTCTTAACAACATATCCAAATTTCATGAAGATCGGAGGGTGACACCAGGGAGACTTCCCTTGTAAGACATATTTCGTATAGAAAGTCTTTCGTATGGAAAAATTCTTAGATTCTGAAACATTTTTGGTATAGAAAAAATCTTAGATTCTGAAACATTTTTCGTATAGAAAGAGTCTCAAATTCTGAGACATTTAAAAAGAGGTCTCAGATTTTGAGACATTTTATGTTTAGAAAAAGTCTGAGATTCTAAGAAATTTTTCTTATAGAAAAAGTTTCAGATTTTGCGACATTTTTCGTATAGAAAAAGTCCCAGATTAAGAAAAACTTATTCCCAGATTAAGACAAAATTATTCAAAAAGAAAATAATGGTTTTTTGTTAGTAAAGGAAAATCACCTCGAGCTTGACTAACCCTATTCAAAATATTTTTTTCAGTTTCTTTATCTTAAAACACTTAATAAATTTAAAATTATAACAAAAACAAGTAAAAGTGTTAAATTCGGCTGTGCCGAATCTTTTATACCCTCTAACATGCAAAAAAATACAAAAATGCAGGGTCGTTTTATTTTTTTGGGGGGGTGGCAGTGGTAATTGGAGGCGGGACATATTTCCTTTCGAAACATATGTTTAAAAATTCATTCTTATATCTTTTGCACTAAAGAAATACAAGTTTATCATTATTTAAACCATTTTTTTAATTCACGCCCACCAATGGGGGCGCAAAGAAAAATACTACATTTTCGAATTCTCTGAGTCCAAATGCATGACTTTGAACCTCTGGTAGCATAAAAATTTTGCATGTTGGTGCGTCCGAGAGGGGTCATTAGTAAGACCGACCCCCATTTATTTTTACCCTACAACATTTTTTTTAAACATAAATACGCCCTATCTCCTCTCCCTAAGTAGGCTCCCATACAAATAACAGTTGGAGCAAATTTCATATAAATATAATTTTGAATGGAAGCCTACTTAGGGAGTGGAGATAGTGCTGTGGTATGTTTTAAAAAAATGTTGTAGGGTAAAAATAAAATGGGGGTCGGTCTCACTAATGACTCCACTCGGACGCACCATTGGACCGGTAGAAGCTGATTAAATAAAACAAATTTACAATAAATAAAAAAATTTTTATGGGGACCGCCTTAACAGTTAAAGATAGAGGGTAGGTGTGTTCAGAGAAAATGTTTGAACTAAAAAAATATTGTGTGTCGGTCATACATTTTGTTGCTCTAAGGGCACTATTAAGGCAGTTAGAGGGATGGTGCAAATTTTAAAAACTTTCGTTTTGTGTGGGAGCCCCCTTAGAAATTGGAGATAGGGTATTAGTTTGTTTCAAAGAAATGTTAAGACGTAAAAATTAATAGGGGTCGGTTATAAATGACCCCTGTATGACGCACCATTGGAGCAGTAGAAATGATTTTAAGGTTGCAAAATTACAATAAAATTTTTTCAAACAATTTTAAAAAATAGTAATAATCGTTATCCCAAGATCCTCCTGGGCAAAAAATTTGTAGAATCGATAGAAGTTTTACACAAAAAAAATTTCAAAAAAATCGAAGAGTACAAACACTTTCAAAAATGAGATTTAAATTTTAAAACTTAAAAATTGCATACTAGAGCGCTTTTAAGAATTTTTTGTAATTTTTTTTTTAAAAAGTACGTAAAAAAACAGAAATTTTGCAAAGCAAAAATTGATTTGGACCATTATTGAAGAAGTTATGAGTAAAAGAAGTTTGAGTAAAGAAACAAACTACCATTTTTTAAAAATTCGATATCTTTTGAACGGG
Source organism: Pegoplata infirma (assembly GCA_963921195.1). Taxonomy (NCBI): domain Eukaryota; kingdom Metazoa; phylum Arthropoda; class Insecta; order Diptera; family Anthomyiidae; genus Pegoplata; species Pegoplata infirma. Next base: position 28,662,677 of record OY992540.1, on the reverse strand, counting down.
TCATCAAAAAAATCTGAAAATTTACCACGAAGGAGTTTTCGAAGGGTACTAAAAACTGTAAACAAATTGGGAAAATCGAAAAAATTTTTTTTCAAATTGTCCGATTTGACATGAAATGCCCCATATATTCTTTATGGGGTTCAAGATCGATATTTTGATGCGTTACACACGGAATGACATACTGTAGTTGGAGGGTATAAAAGTTTTTTTTTTCTTGTCAAGAGACTTTTTATTTTCCAGCGGGGCCCAACATTTTTGTGTGCCCGGGGCCCCACAATGCCATAAGACGACCCTGTTTATATTTGTATTAAATCGTACATGAATGCGTATGATTTTCTTTTATATTTACTGCTGGAGTCGCTATTAGTAATTGTGATTAATTCCATATTTTGTGAATTTTTTACCAACTTGAGTCTGCTGCGTGAGTGTAAGTGTAATTCCTACTTCCAAAGAAATTGATAAAAAAAATTATTCCCCCTTTAAAGTTGAAACGCAAAATAATTTCACAGTTTAATTCCATAGAGAATTTCATAAACATTTTAAATACTTCCTCTTTTCTTTTTTCCGTTCAGTTTTATTTCAAAACACACTCACCCACACATAAACCCCACTTAAATTCAAACAAGTACATGCAACATGTCAAGTAGCAGACACTTGAGTTTTTTTTTTTTTTTTTTGAAATTTTTTAAGGTGAGTACACCTAAATTTTCTAAAAAAAAACTATATCAACAAAATCAACATCATCAGGGTTGTTGCACAGAAAAAAAAAATTGATTAAATTTTTAATACAATTGAGTAAAAATTACTCAATTTTGCACCAGTTAATGATTTAATAGTATTGAATAAACTTTTAATAAAAATTTAGTAAATTTAGTAAAAACAATTTTAGTAAAATTTTTAATTGATTAAAACTTTACTCAAACTTTTTCGTTTTTTATACCCTCCACTCTAGTGATAGAGGGTATATATAAGTTTGTCATTCCATTTGTAACACATCGAAATATTGGTCTAGGACCCCATAAAGTATATATATTCATGATCCTCGATCGATTTTAAGTCGATCTAGCGATGTCCGTCCGTCCGTCCGTCCGTCTGTCTGTCCGTAGAAAACACGCTAACTTTTGAAAGACTTTACAGAGGCTACTGAAGTTTGGCATATATGTTGGTCATTTACATGGTCAGGTTGGTATTGCAATCCAGCCAAAACGGTCCAGTGGTTCAAAAGTTATGAGCAAAAGAGTAAATTTCGGCAAGGGTATTTCGCGAATTTATGAGATAAAAACCACGATAACTTTCGAAAGACAATTATGAGACTGCTGAAGCTTGACATGTATCTTTGCCGTTCCCTAGGTATGTTTGGTATTAAATTTCAGCTCAATCGGTCCAGTGCACTATAGGAAATTTTACCCATTTTTTGGCCAAAAGTCAAAATTAAAATTTTTGCAAACATTATTTTTTTTCACATTAATATAAAAAAAACTTAACAAAGTAAACAATTCTTTCTCAATTTTTCGACAGAATTGATGTACTGTCACTTTATCAGTAGTTTTTCTTGCAATTTCTTACTTAGTTATAAAATAACGATTGAGAGCAGCGAATTTTGTGATAGCTTCTAACAAAAGTTTTTATATTAAGAATTTATAGTTTTTAAAAACTAAAAAATGGAAAATAACGTCAAAGGTGAGTACTTTAATGATAAATAGTGAAATGTTGGTGAACTCATCTATTAGATCGATTTTATTGGAAAAATTGAAGTGACCTTAAGATGAACTTATTGAAGTATGAATTGGAATTTTATTTTGACTTTAAAAAAAATGATAGCATATGTTAGCTATAAAACCATAAAAGTTCTCTAGGACAATCAATTACCTTCCGAATTTAAAAAATTTCAAGGTCGGATATGTGCAAACTTTTTTATACCCTCCACTCTAGTGATAGAGGGTATATATAAGTTTGTCATTCCGTTTGTAACACCTCGAAATATTGGTCTAGGACCCCATAAAGTATATATATTCATGATCCTCGATCGATTTTAAGACGATCTAGCGATGTCTGTTTAAAACACGCTAACTTTTGAAAGACTTTACGGAGGCTCCTGAAGTTTGGCATATATGTTGGGCATTTACCTGGTCAGGTTGGTATTGCAATCCAGCGAAATCGGTCCAGTGGTTCAAAAGTTATGAGCAAAAGACTGAATTTCGGCAAGGGTTTTTCGTGAATTTATGAGATAAAAAGCACTATAACTTTCGAAAATCAATGCTGAAGCTTGGCATATATGTTTTTCGTTCCTCCAGTCTAGTTTGTATTGAATTTCACCCAAATCGGTCCAGTGGTTCAAAAGTTATTAGCAAAACCGTGAATATCAGATTAGCTTCACCTTAAATTCACGTGGTGAAAACCAGTTAAACCTCTTTAAAACCCATTGGTAAGTCACAAAAATATTTTAAAACGTATTTTTGTCACTCAAAAATATTTTTATACCAAAACAAAAAAAAAAAAAATACACTCGAAAAAAATTTTACACTCAAAAAAAATTTTGCACCCAAAAAAAAAATTAGTAAATTTTTTTTTGAATGTAAAATTCGAAAAAATTTTACACTCAAAAAAAATTTTACACTCAAAAAAAAATTAGTAATTTTTTTTTTGAATGTAAAATTCGAAAAAATTTTACACTCAAAAAAAAAAAATTACACTCAAAAAAAAATTTGTATTTTTTTTTTTTCAAAAATTACTAAAAAAAATTTTTTTACACAAAATAAAATATTTCTAATCATAACTGTTATTTTTTTCACATTAGAAAATTTACTATCACTTAAAATGGGCATTGTGGAGGGTATTCATAGATTCGGCCAAGTCGAATTTAATTTTTCTACTTGTTTTTATACCCATTTTTCCAGGTGACTACTGAGTGCCAAATTCAGAGTTATTTAATACATGGCGAGAGAAATAAAATAAAGGTGGATAAGGAGCCGCTATTAATGGCCATTTCTTTTCACACATTGCTGAGAGTGAATGTTTCGAAAACTTTAAACAATATATAAAGGAGGAATTAAGAATATTTTGTTCAAATATAAATATGAAAAGGATTAAAAGTTGTAGGAGTTTGCAAATTTTTGAAAGACAGCATGCTGTTTGGCTTAAAGGCAATACTTGACTAAAAAAAACTTGAAACGCAGCCTGCCTCCACTAAATCGAAACCTGGGCGACCGCAATTAACTTTTTTGTCAAAATCTGCGAGAACAAAAATACGAGTTACAGCAGAAATCTCTAAAGATCTAAATAGGGAAGTTGAGCCCCTAGCTCTTGCATCATCTACGGCTGCCCGTAGTGGCATTTTGAAATGTAGTTGACGACTTGGAACTCAAAAATAAAATTTTTGAATAAAATCCTTATTAAAAAGTAGATTTGTTTGACACTTCTTAACATTGTTAAAATAAATTTCTACTGTTATCTTCGAAAGTTAGTGTACACTCAAAAAAAAAAAAATATTGTAAAAACAGTTTAGAAAACCATATCGCTCATTTACTTGTATAGTGTCATAACTCAAAAAATGTGATTTTTGAGTTAATAATGCAGCATTTTTCGTTATATGATGCTTTATATTGTGTCAAGAATTCGTATTTATATCTTTAAAACTCATCATTTGAGAAGAAAATACGTAATTATTACATTTTCTATGTACCGGCCATTTTCAATGAACAACCAGTTCCAATTGTAAACTTTAAACGCGTTTTCTGCAAAATGAAACATTTTGAGTTATGACACTATACAAGTAAATGACCGATATAATCTATCAAGGATCTAAAAAATCTTAGATGCGGCAACTTATAACCCGGGAACCCTGTTTGGAACTAATTATTAGGTAATTTTTTAGGTAACTTTACTAATTTTTTTTTGAGTGTATGAAAACCTTTAAGAGTCACTACCTCCCTCTAAAGAGTCTTCCAAAAGCCAAATAAAAAAAATCAGTCAAATCGGTCCAGCCGTTTGGCTGTAAATAATTTTGGCCAAAAAAAGGGTAAAATTTCCTATAGTGCAGTGGTTCAAAAGTTATAAGCAAAATCCTGAATTTCAGATTAGTTTCATCTTAAATTCCACTTGTTTAAACAAGTTTTAAAAGCATTGGTGGTAACTTAACTTGTTTAGTTTTAAAGCAATGCTTTTTAAACTTGTTTAGTTTTAAAAGCATTGGTAACTTAAAAATTACACTCAAACAAAATTTTACACTCAAAAAAAATTTTTTTTTACAAAAATGACAATATATATTTTGTGTTCACACGTACGTGCATTCACTCAGAAATATTTTTACAGTAAAAAAAACATTACACTCGAAAAAATGTTACACTCAAAAAATAAAATTAGTAATTTTTTTTTTTTTTTTTTAAATGACAAAAAAAGAGTTTTGTACTCAAAATAAAATTTCTAATCAAAATTGTTAATTTTTTCACGTTAAAAAATGTACTACCCTTTAAAAAAATACATTGTGGAGGGTATTCATAGATTCGGCAAAGTCGAACTTAACTTTTCTACTTGTTTTAAATTAAATTTGTAATTGTGTCGAGTAAAAATTTACTAAAAATTTGTCGAATTTTATTTTTTTTGTTTTAAAGTTTCACATTTTTTTTTCCAAAAAAGGCTTTTTTTCACACTTTTACCATAAAGATGACTTCAAACTTTTATATACATATAAAAAAGACTATAAACTAAATGAGAATTCTAAAAACTTTCTATTGAAAAATTACTCAAATTTTTTTGGAAGTTTAAACAAGTTATTACTTATAAAGTTTCCACTCATATTTTTTTCTGTGTGCTGTTGTTAAGGTTTTTATTAGGCCAAACATAAAAAAGAAAAGTGTGGAAATTGTAGAAAACACATGTTAAATAATAATTTTTGTAAAAACATTTACGTTTGGTGTTTTATATACATATTTATTTAGCAGGTTAGAAAATTAACAAAGAAGTATTTTTAAAAATTTAAACGGAAAAAGGGATTCATAAATGAAAAGGATTATAATTGGTACTTTACCCCTTTGAAGAGGCTACACATCACTAGATGAATTTTTTATTTTTTAATAACCACGTATTGAAGGAGTTATAACAAGTTTCTTGGCATACACTGGTAGAATTTTGAACTTAAATATAAATGAGAACTGTTTCATAAAATTAATGAAGTTTCATTAAAAAATAAATTTCTTGATAATGTCCAATGAAATCAACAATGAACACTATTTTGCTGCGATGTATCAATAATACTTTACGCGTTTTTTTAAGTTTTCAGTATAAAAGGTCTGAATCATTTCATTTTTTCTCTTTTATTATTTAAAAGTCTTAGGCTGGATTACTTACTCAATGCTCCGTAAAAAAATAACTCTCCGTTAAATCTAACTTTTTTATACAAATTTTGACATAATGCTCCGTAAAATCGGCAGTTAGCTGCTAACTTTTCATTGAGTAATCCGCCCTTATAGTTGTTATGAAAATTTTTATTTATATCATTAACAAAATTCTTTCAGTGTTGTATCAACATCATCGTCCTTATCATTATCGTCTCCATCATCATCATGATAATACTTGGTTTCCAACTCACTTGAAATTATTTAGATTAAGTTTAAAGTAAAAACAACACTTTGTTTGCTACTTACAACAACAAAAAGCTGTTGCTTGCTACTTGTTTACCACATTTTGTTTTCCTTTTTTTTATATACTCCTCACCACAAGATGAAAGAGTATATTGTATATCTTACAACGTTTCACTGAAAAATAAAAAAAAGTTTGAAAAATGGCACGATGTTGGTCTTTTTTTTTTAAACAAAAACATTTTTCAAATTCTGATTAATTTTTATTAAAAAATAAAAATTGTTTTTTCGACCTTTAAAACATTATATTTTGAGTAGGTTTATTCTAGCTCGAGGTCATTATTTCCTGTACTAATTAAAACTATGATATTCTCAAAGAAAAAAAAATTTCAAGAAAATTATTTTTCTATTATAAATTTATTAATGTTGGTCATTTTTGCAAGACTTAATCGATAAGTGTTTCGGAATTTGTCAGATTCCATTGTCAAGATTATTTAGCAAATACTTTGCTACTTATAGTATAGGGTTTTTATATTTGCTAAATAATATTGACAATGGAGTCTGACAAGTCTTGCAAAAATGACCAACATAAATAAATTTACAATAGAAAAATAGTTTTCTTGAAAATTATTTTATGAAAATATCATAGTTGCAATTAGTAAAGGAAATAATGACCTCGAGCTAGAATAAACCTACTCAAAAACATTTTTTTTTTTTATACCCTCCACTCTAGTGATAGAGGGTATATATAAGTTTGTCATTTCGTGTGTTACACTTGGAATTATTAGTCTAGGACCCCATAAAGTATTGATATTCATGATCCTCGATCGATTCTAAGTCGATCTAACGATGTCCGTCCGTCCCTCTGTCAGTCCATCTGTAACAAACACGCTAAGATTTGAAATACTTTACAGACTCTTCTGAAGTTTGCCATGTCTGTTGGGCATTTACCTGACCAGGTTGGTATTGCAATCCAACGAAATCGGTGCAGTGGTTCTAAAGTTATGAGCAAACGACTGAATTTCGGCAAGGGTTTTTTGTAAAATTTACGAGATAAAAAACACGCTAACTTTCGAAAGGCAAATCTAAGGATGCTGACGCTTAGCATATATATTTGTCGTTCCCCTGGCCTGTTTTGTATTGAATTTCAGCCATATCGGTTAAGTGGTTCAAATGTTATAAGCAAAACCGTGAATTTCAGATTAGTTTCACTTTAAATTTACGTGTTAAAAAGCCGTTAAACATGTTTTAAAAACATTGGTAAGTCTCAAAAATATTTGAAAACGTATTTTTGTTACTCAAAAATATTTGTACACTAAAAAAAAAAAATACACTCGAAAAAAATTTTACCCTAAAAAAAAATTTTACACTCAAAAAAAAAATTTAGTAAATTTTATTTTTTTCCAAAAATTATTTAAAAAAAAAGTTTTTTTACACAAAATAAAATATTTTTAATCAAAAATTTTAATTTTTTCACGTTAGAAAATTTACTATCACTTAAAATGGGCATTGTGGAGGGTATTCATAGATTCGGCCAAGTCGAATTTAACTTTGTTTGTGCGTATTTTTAGGTTTTTTAGTGCATATTTTGAATTTTTTTAGCGCATATTTTCGATTTTTTAGTGTATGAAAATCTCATCCCTAGTCATTAAAATCATCGTTTGAAATCTCACCGTTTTTGAAATTTTTTTTAGAAAGTTAGTTAATTATATTTCCATACGCGTATGATTGTTATCATTTAAATGTACATATATATAACTCATACGCCTTGTTGAACAAAAATAATTTTTCAAACGTACTAATATGGGTAACATTTTTATTTATTTCTAAGAAAACAGTTTACAAAGGGCATCAAAAAGTTCGTTTAAGCCATATCATCATTTAATCTTATTTGCTGTTTTTTTTAACATGTATGTTTGTATATTTAATGTTTTTCTTTAAAATTTGCTCAGGTTGTTGTTTTGTTAAACTTGTGATATGTTTTTTTTTTTTTTGAATATTCTATGAAAATTTATTCAACACAGCTTCCTGTTCATCATCATCATGTTCTAGTTTTTTTTTATGTTTCTTAGAACATTTTTACTTTTTGTTATTGTTAGATACATACAGTACTATTTAACCATGGTAGTGAAATAACATCCTTTTTTTTCCTTTTCATTCATGCTTTTATCTAGTTTTATGTTTGTTGTTGTTTTTTTGTATTCGTTTGTTTTTTGTATATTGTTGTTTTTTTGTATTCGTTTGTGTATTTTTATACCCTCCACTGTAGTGATAGAGGGTACATATAAGTTTGTCATTCCGTTTGTAACACCTCGAAATATTGTTCTGGGACCCCATAAAGTATATATATTCATGATTCTCGGTCGATTTTAAGACGATCTAGCGATGTCCGTCTGTCCGTCCGCAGGGGTTTTTCGTGAATTTATGAGATAAAAAACACGATAACTTTCGAAAGACAATTCCGATGCTGGACAACGTATTTTTGTCACTCAAAAATATTTTTACACTAAAAAAAAAAATACACTCGAAAAAATTTTACACTTAAAAAAAAATTTAGTAAATTATTTTTTTTTGTCAAAAAATAATAAAAAAAAGTTGTTGTACACAAAATAAAATATTTCTAATCAAAAATGTTATTTTTTTCACGTTAGAAAATTTACTATCACTTAAAAGGGTCATTGTGGAGGGTATTCAAAAATTCGTCCAAGTCGACTTTAACTTTTCTACTTGTTTGTATTTATTTTATATCCTCTGCTTAGTGGTGGAGGGTATAATAAGTTTGTCATTCCGTTTGGAATTCATCAAAATATTAATTTAAATATTTCTAATCAAAATTGTTAAATTTTTTTACGTTAGAAAATTAAATATCACTTAAAAAGGACATTGTGGAGGGTATTCATGGATTCGAACAAGTCGAATTTAACTTTTCTACTTGTTTTACTTAAAATTAATTTCATTTACTTTTTTTTTTTTTATTAACAAATTTGGTTTCACCAATTTTTTTTTAAATAAAATTTTTTTTAAAAAAGTTTTTTATATTGTGAAGGGATTATTATATTCGGCAAGGCCGAATTTAACATTTTTACTTGTTATTATTAATTTCATAAACCATTTTTTTGTGCATTAAAAAAAAAGATAAAATATTGTAAAAAAAATCTTAGTTTTTCATTTGTTTTTTTTTAGATATCCCAGAAAGAAATTTTAATAGTCATTATGTCAACATTGTTGGAAAGTTATCCCTAGCAGATTCTGAGACTTTTTCTATACGAAAAGTTTCTCAGATTCTGAGACTTTTGCTATACAAACAGTATCTCAGATTTGAGACTTTTTCTATACGAAAACTTTTTTTATACGAAAGATTTCTCATATTCTGAGACTTTTTCTATACAAAAAATATCTTAGATTCTGATATTTTTTCTATACGAAAAATGGCTCAAATTCAGAAACTTTTTGTATACGAAAAATTTTTCAGATTCTGGGAAATTTTCATACAAAAAATGCTTGCGAATTTTCTACTCTTGCCCAAAACATTAAATCATGATAATGCTTTGCTGAAGATTTGGTTGTACCTACCAAAACAAAGTTTTTATTAGAAAAAAAAATGTTATATTAATTTGCCATTCCATGCAAAACGAATTGAAATATCGGTCGAAGACCCCATTAAGTCAAACCAAAAGAGATGTACATTTGGTAAATGAGTGTATGAGTGTATATAAGAATTTGACACTCCCACTTGTTTGTTGTACATTTGTTAAACAAATGGAACATTTTTATGTGAAAAGTTTAGAATTGGTCAAAAAGTGGTTTTGGTAAAAAAAAATATTTTTTTTCACGAAAACCAAAATGATAAATAATATGATAAAGAAAAATTTGGTAAAAAAGAACTTTTGGTGAAATTTTTTGTTAAAAAAAAGTTTTAGGTGTAGAAAAAATCAATTTTTGATTAAAAAAAAAATTGATGAAAAAAAAAAAAATTGAAAAAAATAAAGAAAAATAAATTTTTGAAGAAAAAAAAAAATTTAATGAGAAAAATTTTTTTTTTCATTTCTAATTTGATGAACAAAAAAATTTATGGAAAAAATTTATGAAAGAATAAATTTAGTAAAAAACAAGTGAGAGTGTTAAATTCGGCTGTGCCGAATCTTTTATACCCTCCAAAATGTAAAAAAATTAAAAAAAAATTGTCAGGGGCGTTTGTTTTTGGGGGGGGGGGGGGGGGGGTTAGGTGAGGGGGGTTAGTGGGGCATTTGGTAAATATACCAAATGTTTCATTTATTTAACAAACATACAAAAAACATTAAAAAAGTGTATTTTTTCAGAGGTTTGTTCAGTTCTTCAAGGGGGAACTTTTTCCCCCTGGCCCGATTTTGACCATTTACGAACTTAACCTGCCTAGGACCATAAGACATATTCGTGCCAAATTGCAGGAGACTAGCTGTTTTATTTTGGACTGCATCGTGCCATCTACAGACAGAAGGACGGACGAACATTCACAGAATGTCTTAGAATTGATCATGGATCTCAATAATATATGTACTTTATGGGGTCCCCCCGACCAATATTTCGATGCGTTACAAACGAAATGACAAAGTGAATATACCCCCATACTGTGGTTGAAATGTATAAAAATGAAATGTATAAAACTTTGATAAAAAAAATTTTACGAAAAAAAATTGATGAAAAAAAAATTGATGTAAATTTTTTTTTTTTTTATGCAAAAAATATTATTAACAAAAATGAGAAAAAAAAAAATTTGATGAAGAAATGAGACAAAAAAAATTTTATGAAAAAAAAATTTAAATTAATGAAAAAAAAATTTGATAAAAAAATTTATGAAAAAAAAAAAAAAAAATTGAAAAAAAAAATTTATGAAAAAAAAAAATTTTTGTTGAAAAATAATTATGTTACGTTTTTCACCAGCTTGTGAAAACCGGTTTTATTCGCCATCTGGTGAATTATTATCCAAGTTACAAATCGAAGTTACAAACTAGAGATGGGCGCGTGAGTGATTTTTGACTCACACTCACTCACGCTTACGACAGCGATTTTTGAATCACGCAGACTCACTCACGAGCATATTTTTTCTACTCACACTCACTCACAATCACGTGAGTAAATTTAAAACAACTCACACTCATGTGCACTCGTATTTATACAAAAAATTTTCAAAAATCTTTAAAAGTTTTCAGCAAAATTTAAGGTTCATCGAAATTTTACCTTTTTTTTTGGGGATTAAATCTTAAGTTAAGCCAAATTTTACAATTTTACAATGAGTAGAATGAATTCAGTCACACTCACTCGTGATCACGAGTTGTTCAATTGAATCAAGCTCTAATCTGTAAAAAACTTTTTCTAGAAAAATGTCTTAAAATCTAGGAAAAAATGTCTCAGAATCTGGGAATTTTGCAATGGAAAAATGTCTCAGAATCTAAGAACTTTTCTATTGGAAAAAGGTCTCAGAATTTGAAACGTCTCAGGTTCTGAGACTTTTTCTTTACAAAAAAAATGTCTCAGATTCTCAGACTTTTTTTATACGAAAAATGTCTCAAATTCTGAGATTCTGATTATGAGAATCTAAACGAAAAATGTCTCTAATTCAGATAATTTTTCTATAAGAAAAATGTCTCTGATTCTGCGACTTTTTCTATACAAAGAAAATGTCTCAGATTTTGAGACTTTTTCTATGAAAAAAATTTCTCCAATTCTGAGACTTTTTTATTTTGAAACATTTTTTGAAAACATAAATTTTTGCTGGTATGTTGTTTTTTTATGCATAGGTATTATTATTTTTTTTGTTTGATATATAGTTGCATATTTTTTTTGTTTGTTTGTTGGTTCTATTTCAGATTTTATTGTGTATATAATTTTTTTTTTTAGTATTTGCATATTTTTTTTGCTATTATTCTATTCTAGTTTTTTCCGTCAGTGTTTTTTCTTCACTGAAATAGTGCATAATAATCCAATTCATTTTAGTTTTGTTAAAAAAATATTACTACTTTTTATATAAATTTAGATAAAACATCATCATTGTGCACAGTCAATTAAAAAGTACATTTATATTTATGTAATTTAATGGAAATTTTAACAATGTACAACACACAAATCTTTTCAACTAATAAAATCCTATTAATGTTGTACATAAAAGTTCTACAAAAAATATTTCAAATATTTTAATAACTTTGAACATGCAACAAGGCGTATGAGTTATATATTATTTTTTTAAAAATACAACAATCATACGCTCATTGGAATGAATAACTGTAATTAATACAACAAACTGATTTAAGACCAACACAAAATCAAATCACGTTTTTCAGATTTTTTCTTTTTTTTCTAAATTTTTCTCTTAGACATCAGATTCTTAGACATTTATCGTATAGAAAAATTCTCAGATTCTTAAACATTTTTCCAATAGAAAAAGTTTCAGATTCTGAGACATTTTTCGTAAAGAAGTTTTTTTACAAAAAAGTATTTTTTTTAGGAAAAAAGTACTTTTTTTTTCTAAAAAAAGTACTTTTTTCTTAAAAAGCACATTATCAAAAAAGTACTTTTTACTACTTTTTTAAAAAAAGTACTTTTTTCTAAAAAGGTAGTATTAAAGTACTTTTTTTTTAGAAAAAATACCTTTTAGAAAAAATAGTGCTCTTTTAGGAAAAATAGAAAAAAGTATTTTTTTAGGGAGTTTTTTTTAGAGAAAGTATCGCTTTTTTTGTGAAATAGTACTATTTTAGAAAATTAATATCCACCTTTAAGACAAAAACGTACTTTTTCTGGGAAAAAGTACTTATTTAGAAAAATGTTACTTTTTTTTAAAGAGTACTTTTTTCTAAAAAAGGAACTTTTTCTAAAAAATTTACTTTTTCTAAGAAAAAGTACTTTTTTCTAAAAAAAGGTACTTTTTCAAAAAAAGGTACTTTTTCAAAAAAAAAGTACTTTTTCCTAAAGAAGCACTTTTTTCTAAAAGGTACTTTTTCTAAAAAAAATTTCTTACCCATTTATCGTATAGAAAATTTCTCAGATTCTTAGACATTTTTCCCATAGAAAAAGTTTTAGATTCTGAGACATTTTTCGTAAAGAAAAGGCCTCAAGCTTTGAGTCCCAAATTGTATGACATTTTTCGTTTAAAAAAAAGTCTCAGATTCGAAGACATTTTTCTTATAGAAAAAGTGTTTGATTCTGAGACGGTTTTCGTAAACCTAGAGATGGCCAAAAGGTTAATACCCAAATGGTAAATACCCGGTAAAATAGGTAAATTGGGTAGAAATTTCGGTATTTTACAAAAAGGTGCGTATAAACTATGTTGTAGAAAATTTGGTGAACAAAAACATTTTGCAGCAAAAGTACTTTCTTAGAAAAAATAGTACTTTTTTTAGGAAAAAAAAGTGCTCTTTTAGGAAAAATAGGAAAAAGTACTTTTTTTAGAGAGTTTTTTTTAGAAAAAGTATCGCTTTTTTGTGAAATAGAATAGAAATATTTTAGAAAAGTAATATCCACCTTTAAGACAAAAACGTACTTTTTCTGGAAAAAAGTACTTATTTAGAAAAATTGTTATTTTTTTTTCCTAAAAAGTATTATTTAAGAAAATAAAGTACTTTTTAAAAAAAAAAAAACGTAGTTTTTAGAAAAAAATTTACTTTTGAAAAAAGTAAGTTATTTACTACTTTTTTTAGAAAAAAGTACTTTGTTCTAAAAAAAGTATTTTTTTTTTAAAAAGTACTTTTTTCTAAAAAAAGGTACTTTTTATAAAATAAGTACTTTTACTAAAATAAGTACTTTTCCTAAAATAAGTACTTTTTCTAAAAAATTTACTTTTTCTAAGAAAAAGTACTTTTTTCTAAAAAATTTACTTTTTCTAAGAAAAAGTACTTTTTTCTAAAAAAAATTACTTTTTCTAAAAGAAGTACTTTTTTCTAAAAAAATTTACTTTTTCTAAAAGAAGTACTTTTTTCTAAAAAAGGTACTTTTTCTAAAAAAAAATACTTTTTCCTAAAGAAGCACTAAAAGGTACTTTTTCTAAAAAAAGTCTCAGATTCTTAGCCATTTATCGTATAGAAAATTTCTCAGATTCTTAGACATTTTTCCCATAGAAAAAGTTTCAGATTCTGAGACATTTTTCGTATAGAAAAGGCCACAAGCTTTGAGTCCGAAATTGAATGACATTTTGCGTTTAAAAAAAGTCTCAGATTCTATGACATTTTTCTTATAGAAAAAGTGTTTGATTCTGAGACGATTTTCGTATACCTAGAGATGGGCAAAGGGTAAATGCCCAAATGGTAAATACCCATTAAAATAGGTAAATTGGGTAGAAATTGGTAAATACCCGGGTATTTACCAATTTCTACCCAATTTTAGTAAAGGGTGCTATAAACTATGTGGTAGAAAATTTGGTGCACAAAAACATTTTGCAGCAACATTTTTTTGAATTTTGTACTAAAAAATAGTAAAAATAACTTTTTTAAAATGTGCTTTTTTTACAAAAAAGTACTTTTTTAGAAAAAAATTTACTTTTTTCCTAAAAAAATTACTTTTTTGTCTAAAAAAAAATTTTTTTTTGAAAAAATAAAACAAATTACTCATTTCAAAGGACGATTCCTCTTAAGATTTGTAATTTTACAAGGTTTTTTTTTGAGTTAACAAAACCTAAACCCAGCTAGCAAACAAATCACCCCTGATATTCTGCTGACTTTCCCTTTATAAAATTTCTGACATATTTATATAATTTTTCAAAATGTCTACAATGACATCTCAGCAGTTGGTGAGCGGTTGTGTAAACGAATTTTTGGTGGCCACCGATACTGGCTCACATAGCTGACATGTCATTGGGAACATTTTGAAAAATGAAGATGTCAGCGACTTCATAAAGGTAGAGTCAGCAGCATGTCTGGGGTGATTTTATTTTGGTAACTGGGAACTTGCTTGAAGAAGGGTGTGGGGTCCTCGACTTATATTTCAATTCGTTTTGCATGGAATGAAAAATAAATTTCCCATTATATTTCTTAATAAAATTTTCTAAGTAAAAAGTTTTTAAATTACTGTGATTTCGTATTCTATTCTTTCCAAAGAAATTGCCTCAAAAGCTTTTTTTAATTAAAAGCGAATGTATGAAAAAGTAACATCAAAGTGTCATACTTAAGGCTACGAAAAACTAAATACTATTTTCAAGTTGACCACAAATTCTCTTTACAAATATTGACAGCACTTCCGTTTCCGGTTAAAACGATAAAAAAAACAAGAAATAAAATGATACTTAAAATTAAAACTTGTAAAGTGTGAATAACACTTTATTGACAAAAAAAAAAGGAAAAACATGTGAACAACACATACAAATAGAAAGATATATAGAAATATTACTACTCACCCAATATGACAAGAGCATTTCCTAGTAAACCAGCAAAACCAATAATGCCAAAAAATACTGGCACTATCATTGAAACAACACGCTCTAATGGCCAGTCAACATCCATTTCAAGATCCATTTCCATGAGATTATCTGGTGGTACAGTGGCATTGCCAACACCACTACCACCACCTCCGCCACCACCAATGCCACCACCACTGCCATCCGATGTTGTGGCAAAACGTGCTTTGCCAATGGCAAATGTTATATTTGCACATTCTGTGGCATTTAACCACTCTGAACAGGCAATGGCCAATGAAGAGGACAGTGTCTGTGCTTGGGGTGGGTTGCTGTGCTGTGAATGCAATTGTAGATTACTATGATTATGGTCCATCTTTATAATGGTGTTGTCGTCGTCCACGTCCTCGTTGTGGAAAGTATGGACTAAGCTGCAAGGACTGTGAAAGATGAGTGGTTTATGTGGTTTATGCTTGACTGACGCGGATGCTGTTTGCCAGTTGCTGCGATAATTAATAGGTGTATTGTTGTTAAATTGGATTTTTGATGATGTTTTACAAATACTACAAATTGCAATATTATTTATAGTTGAAGGCAGGAGTTAATTACGTTTTTTTTAGTAGTTGTTGACATTTTTTTTGACTTTTAGCTGTTTAAAGACATTTTTCTTTAAAAACCATAAATTGATTTTCGGTTTTTATTTAAACTTTTTTTATTGTCGTTTTCTTATAAAATTTTCAGGAATTTTTTAAGAAAATTTTTAAAGTTTTTTCTTTTAATTTATCTCATCTAACTTTTCGTTGCATAAATTTTCAATGTACTCTCACACTTCCTCTTTTTCTTCTTTTGTGTTTATTTTAACTGAAAATATACAAGACAGAGAGAGAGAGAGAGATAGTGAAAATTAAAACAAAAAAATTAAACAAAATTAGCTAACAATTATCTTATCATAAGTTACTTTGTGTGGATGTGTGTGTGTGCGTAAGGCACTAATACAACTTTAAAAACATAAAACTTTTTCACAAAGTATTGAAAAGTTATTCAAAAATGTTTCACTTTGAATCTCATTCAACAACAATTTCTTTAATCAAAAAAGTTTCATATACAGCAAGTTTTATCCTTCTTATACTTGGTAATTTTTTTTTGTTTTTGTTCTTTAAAAAAACATTTTACCTACTTGAATATACTGAGAAAAATATATACTGATCATCTAAAGAGATGGGCAAAGGGTAAATAACCAAATGGTAAATGCCCAGTAAAATAGGTAAATTGGATAGAAATGGGTAAATACTCGGGTATTTTTCAAAAAGGGGGGTATAAATTATGTTGTAGAAAATTTTATGAACAAAAAAATTTTGCAGCATAATTTAATGAATTTTATACTAACAAATAGTACTTTCTTTGAAAAAATAGTACTTTTTTTAGAAAAAATAGTGCTCTTTTAGGAAAAAATAGAAAAAAGTACTTTTTTAGAGAGAAAGTGTTTTTTAGAAAATGTATTTTAGAAAAGTACTATCTCAACTTTAAGACAAAAACGTACTTTTTCTGGAAAAAAGTACTTATTTAGAAAAGCGGTACTTTTTTCAAAAAAGTATTATTTAAAAAAATGTAGTAATTTTTTAAAAAAATAAAGTTCTAGAACAAAAAAAAATACTTTTTAGACAAAAAAGTACTTTTTAAAAAAGTAAATTTTTTACTACTTTTTTAGAAAAAAACTACTTTGTATATTTTTTTTTAAAAAGTTAATTTTTCTAAAAAAAAGTACTTTTTTCAAAAAAATTTACTTTTTCTAAAAAAATGGAACTTTTTTCTAAAAAACCTACTTTTTTTAAAAAAAAGTAATTTTCTAAAAAAATTATTTTTTCTAAAAAAAAAAGAAAAAAGTACTTTTTTTTAGAAAAAAGTACTTTTCTTAAAAAAGTAGCTTTTTTTAGAAAAAAAGTACTTTTGTTATAAAAAGTACCTTTATTTAGAAAAAAGTACTTTTATTACAAAAATTACATTGTTTTAAAAAAAGTACCTTTTTTTTAGAAAAAAGTACATTGTTTTAAAAAAAGTACATTTTTTTTAGAAAAAAGTACTTTTTGTTAGAAAAAAGGACTTTTTTTTAGAAAAAGTACCTTTTTTTAGCAACAAGTACTTTTTTTTAAAAAAAAGTACCTTTTTTTAGAAAAATATACTTTTTTAAAAAAGTACTGTTTAAAAAAAACAACAAGTAAGAAAGTTATTGTCGGTCAAGACAGATCATATGATACGCCAATGTTTTCCGGAAAATGGGTCCCAAGTCCAAATATGGACCGATTGGTTTATTTTTTTTGTCAATAGACCGATTCAACTGAATTATATGGGGGACTAAGTCCAAAAATGATCCAATTATATTCCGATTTGATTAGGTTACTAAAAATAAAATTTTTATCAAATATTTCCATTTTTATGAATTTTGAGGGAATTTTATGTGAATATCGGTAGGGTGGTTTGTACGGGGACTACCAGAAGGACTGACCCGATTCCTTTAAAATTTGGAATGATGATTCGTGAATACAAAATTTGATTACCTGCTAAATTTCGAAGCGATATCTATTATAATACGGTTATTAGAATCATTTAAGCCGAATACAAAGGGGGCGTTTGTATGGGGGCTAGGTCTTAACATGGACCGATTTTCTCCAAAAAATGTTTTCAAAAGATGCTTAAGTTTCAAATTTCAAGTCAATTGATTAAAAATTGCGACCAGTATCGTGCTTAAACCGATAGATGGACGGACGGACCGACGGACGGACAGACGGCCGGCCGGCCGGACGGACAGACGGACATAGCTAAATCGACTCAAAAAGTAATTCTGAGTCGATCGGTATGCTTGAAGGTAGGTCTAGGACCAATATTTCTGGTAGTTACAAACATCAGCACAAACTCATTATACCCTCTACATTCAAAATAATTCTGCAGTAAAAATATTAGTAAGTGATTTGGTACCAAAATCTAATAAGTTACTAATTACCAGTAGTACGGTAGTTTTTTAGTATCTTCAAAGTACTAAAATTAGTAATTTTTACTGGTTTTGAATAATATTAGTAAAAAATTTTAGTATTGATTACCAACGCCTGCACTAGATCATTTTGAACTAAAAAATTAGTTCATTAGTAAAATTTTTAGTATTGAATACCCACGTTTTTTTTTGGGTGTACCACAGAGTGGTGTAGGGTATAAATATCCTTTTTTTAGAACAAAGTACTTTTTTCTAAAAAAGTTGTAAAAAATTTACTTTTTTAAAAAATAATTTTTTGTTATAAAGTAATAGTAGTTTTTTAGAAAAAGTTATTTTTTAGAAAAAGTACATTTTTAGAAAAAAGTGTTTTTTTTTAGAAAAAGTACCTTTTTCTAAAAAAAATTTTTTTTTTCTAAAAAAGAACTTTTTCTAAAAAAGTACTTTTTTTTTAGAAAAAGTACCTTTGTTTTCTAAAAAAGAACTTTTGCTAAAAAAGTACTTTTTTTTTAGAAAAAGTACCTTTGTTTTAGAAAAAAGTACTTTTTTCTAAAAAAACACTTTTTTCTAAAAAAATACTTTTTCTAAAAAAAAGTACTTTTACTTTATAGAAAAAAATTGCTTTTTAAAAAAGGAAATTTTTTACTACTTTTTTAGAAAAAAGTACTTTGTTCAAAAAAAATATATATTTTTTTAAACAAAGTACTTTTTTCTAAAAAAAGATACCTTTTATCTAAAAAAAAAAAAAATTTTAAAAGAAGTACTTGTTTCTAAAAAAAGGTACCTCTTCTAAAAAAAGTACTTTTTTTCGAAAAAAGGTACTTTTCGAAAAAAAGGTACTTTTTTAAAATAAGGTCTTTTTGTAATA
The DNA here is from genome assembly GCA_963921195.1 of Pegoplata infirma. Lineage (NCBI taxonomy): Eukaryota > Metazoa > Arthropoda > Insecta > Diptera > Anthomyiidae > Pegoplata > Pegoplata infirma. The sequence continues at coordinate 28,643,895 of OY992540.1, read as the reverse complement.
AAAGTACTTTTTTCAAAAAAAAGGTACTTTCTAAAAAAAGGTACTTTTTCTAAAAAAAGTACTTTTTTCTAAAAAAAGGTACTTTTTCTAAAAAAAGGACTTTTTTCAAAAAAAAGGTACTTTTTCTAAAAAAGTACTTTTTTCTAAAAAAAAATACTTTTTCTAAATAAAATACTTTTTTCTAAAAAAGTACTTTTTTTAAAGTACTATATTTTCTTTAATATTTTTTAGGAAAAAGTACAATTTTTTTCTAAATAAGTACTTTTTTCTGAAAAAGTACGTTTCTACTTAAAGGTGCCGATTAAAGTGTCCGATTCGATATGGAATGCCCCATATACAAATTTATTTTGGAAAAAATAAAACAAATTATTCATTTCAAATGACGATTCCGCTTATTGACAACGAGAGCTTGCCATATGTTTAATTTCAAATGCTTTTTATAAATACATACCCTAATAAATTTACAAAAAAGGTATTTGTCTTTTATTTACCAGATATTTCCCCATGCATTGGGTAAATACCGGGCAGAATCCCATCACTAATCATCTTAATTTCAAACTTAACACGAAAAATTTTTTTTGTTGTATCAAAGTAAAACTTAAAGAACTTTTTGCCCTATATGAAACAACCGGTCGTTACCTGTAATATTAAATACAGGATAAGAGTCCCGTGAGTGAGGGGGAAGTTGTAACTGGTAACAGCGTCCGACAGCCAATAATAAACATGAACCGGATGATAAACGTTTGAATGTGGACATCAAATGAGTAAAACTGCATCCACAGTTTTTCATTCCGTGATCCTGTTTCCTTAAATAAGGACTTCAAAGTTTTAAAGAATTACACTATGTAAAATATTTTAATATTTGTACTTGTCTTATAATTTCACTATTGATTTCAAATAAAAGAGGAAAATCTTCGCTGCTTTTTCCATTTTTTAATTTTGCCTTATCAGAGAAAAGGATGTGAATAATGTCCATTGAAGGATAAAGTTTTGAAAGGACATTACATTTGCCTTTTTTCCTGATATTTCAAACTAATAATATGGGAAAATTTGCGGAGATCGTTCTCTTTTATTTGCCATCACTAGTGGCGTTGTAGGACAAGTACAAATATTTTACAATCATTTAATCCTCTTTAACTTTGAATCTTTTTAGAAGAAAACAGCATCACGAAATGAAAAATTGTAAATTCAGTTTTTCTACATTTAGACCGAATTTACATTGGGCAATTTTACACTCAAAAAATTATGTTAGTAAAATCAACTGAAAATTTCAGTTAAAATAACTACTTTGTAAGTTGTTTTGGGGTCAACTACTTTTTCAGTTAAATCAACTAACAATGTTAGTTATTTTAACTGACAAAAAACAACTGACTTATGTAGTAAAAACAGCTTACATTTGTAGTCAAAACAACTAAAATGTAGTAAAAATAAAAAAAGCTATAAATAATTTTTTTTCTTCAAATAATTTTTCAGAAAAAAAATTGAAGACCAAATTTTTTCAAAGTTTTTTTTTAAAAAAAAAAAGTTGTGAAAAATAAAAAAAACGAAAATTTATTTTTATTTTTTGGAAAAAAACTTTGAAAATTTTTCAGAGATAAAAAAAATAAAATTAACTACTTTAAATAACTGTTACTACATCACAGTACTTTTTTGTTAGTTATTCAAAAAAAGTACTTAAAATAACTTACAGAAATAGTTGTTTGATATTTTTCATACAAAAACAACTGACTTTGTAGTTAAAAATAACTAACTACTGTTAAATATACAAACAACTAACATGTAGTAACTTACATAATTTTCTGAGTGTAATTGCGGCAATTCTGATTTTTTAGTGTATCAGTGAGAGAGATAAGATTCTTCCCTCTCTCTCCGATACACTACAAAATCAGAATTGCGGCAATTAAAATTGCCCTGTCTGAATTTGGACTTAGTCTCTAGTTTCAAACGTATTTTGTCCAGTTCGTGTTTAACGACTTTTTGAATTTTAATTATGATTTTTTTAATTTCAATTACATATTGCTTATTTAATTGTATAGTGTCATTACTCAAAATATTTGTTTTTGCAGAAAACGCGCTTAAAGTTTACAATTGAAACTGGTTTTCCATTAAAAAGGCTGGGTTTCCATAAAAAGGCCGGTATGTGAAAATGGCGGGTTCTATTCCCAAACGGTGATTTTTAAAGATATTAATACGGACTTTTGACAAAATTTAAAGCATGATACAACAAATAATTCTGTATCAATTACTTAAAAATGACATATTTTGAGTTATGACACTATACAAGTAAATGAGCGAAATTTACAATTTCTGTTAGTTCTTGCTGAATTTCTACTAGGTGTAGTTCCTAAAAATTTTTTTTGAACATTCTCAATGTTTTATTGTTCTGTTTTGTAAAGTCTCTTAAAGTTTGAGTTAATTATTGAAAATTTTCTCAGCGTGTACGTTTTCTTATCTCATATTTCACACATGGCATCCTACGATACTTTTGTCGTTATAGCTTCCTGTAAGACAGCCTGCCTCCGCTTGGCGTAAACGTGTTGTGAAACAAAAAGAGAAACAAAAAAAAATATGAAGTAAAAAATTGACAGTCTCTCAAGGCCGACCGTATGATACCCTATACCAGTGTTACCTAATTTGTATTGCTACTAAAAGCAGAACTGGTCCGATTCCTTTATAATTTGAAATAGTGATTTGTAAATACAAAATTTGTTTACCTACCAAACTTCAAAATAATGAATATAATGAAACGGTTATAAGAGTCATATGAGCCAAATTCAAGGGGGAGTTATGTGTGAAAGCCAATTCTAAACATGGACCAATGTTTTCCCATTTTTAATAGGCTTTGTCTTTGCGCTTAAAGGAGCTAAGAATTCAAATCGACTCAAAAAGTGATTTTGAGTAGTTCGGTATACTTTAAGGTGGGTCTAGGACCAATTTTCGTGAAATTACAAACTCCAACACAAACTCCACATACCCTGTACCACAGAGTAGTGTATGGTATAAAAAGGTTAAACATATTTAAAGACACTCGTACGTAGATAGTGTTGTCTTTAAATGCATTAAATTAAATATGGATTTTTATTTTTGCTTGCTCTTCTTTTAGGAGTAAATTTGTAGTAGAGTAAATGTAGTTGTACACTTACCGTGCGTAGTTTAATGTTTGCTACACTTATACATATGTCATTTACTCATTTCAATGATAAAAATATAAAAGAAAATATTTTTGTATGAAATAATAAAATGTTGACATTAAATGTAATGATGTCATTCTGCATTATATGTACAGTAGGGTGGCACGAATTATGAATTTTTTTTCGAATTTCGTTGCTTGCTGGGAAAATTGTGGTTAGTTTTGGTGTCGAAACTCTATGTTTAAATTTTTAGTCAAATTGTACAAAATTAACCCGTGCCTTTGGGGGGTTAAAGTTTTGCCCCAAATTTTTTTTATTCGATTTTTTTTTAATTATTATTTTACTTGATTAGCTTATTAACAACTAACAATTTCATTTTGGTGGGATAAACCCTTCCGCTTAAAAATTGACTTCGAAAAAAAGTTTAGGGCCGTTGGGGTCTTACTCTAAATATTTTTCTTTAGTTTTGACTTGAAAGGATTTTAGCTGAGATGTTGATTTTATTGATACATATTCACAAAAAATATTATTCCTATCTGTGACATCTTTATCGTGTTCTGAAATGTATAAAAAAAACAGCAAAAAATGCGTTTTATTTAACTTTTTTTCAAATTTTATATATTATCACAAAAAATGGCTTTTGTCGAATTTCGTCGACTGCTGGGCAAATTATGGTTCGGTTTGGTCTAAAAACTCCGTGCCCCTAGGGAGTTACAGTTTTTTGTACAAACCAAAAACAATATTTTTAAGGCAAAACTTTAGCCCCCAGCGACACAGGTTAAAATTGTCCGATTTGCCTAAGAACTTAAATATAGAGTTCTTAGATAAAAAAAAAAAAACATAATTTGCCCGTCAATCGACCAAAGTCGACAAAAGCCATTTTTTGTGATAATACAAAAAATGTGAAACGGGTAAAAAATGCATTTTTGCTGTTTTTTAATAAATTTTGGTTCGTTATAACGGTATCATAAATAGAAATAATATTTTTTTGTGGATATGTATCATTAAAAGAAATGTCTCAACTAAAATCCTTTCAAGTCAAAACTAAAAAAAAAAATTAAAATTTTTAGAGTAGTCACTTTTCAAGCAGAAGGGTTTATTCCACCAAAAAGAAATTTTTAATCGTTAATAAGCTAATCAAGTAAAATAATAATTGAAAAAAAAAAAAATTAAATAATAAAAAAATTTGTTTGTATGGGTAATTTTTTCTTAAGGCGAAACTTAAACCGTCCAATGGAACGGGTTAATTTTGTCCGATTTGGCTAAAAATTTAAACATAGAGTTTTTAGACCAAAACGAACTATAATTTTCCCGGCGATCCACTGTGGGCCAACATCCCTGAATTTTGGCCATAAATAGACCGCTTAACCTATATGTGAAAAAAGTATTACATATGGATGTTAAAGGATCGCTGATCACGATTCTGGAAAAAAAAATCAAAATTCAAAATGGCGGATCCAAAATGGCGGACATGATTTTTTAATTCTTCGCTTATTGTAATTACTATAATCATTGTCGATGTATTTGGGGTCGTTAATAACGAATATGAGCTCAGAATTTTAAAATTCAAAATGGCGGATCCAATATGGCGACAAATTTAAATTTAAGATTTTTATATGCTGTTTATTTTTGCCAAAAACTTCGATTTTAATGGTTTTTCGGATGTTAAAACCGATTTTGGAATTTAAGATTCGAAATTCAAAATGGCGGATCCAATATGGCGGATATGCTTTTGTAATTCTTAGCTAATTTTACTAAAATTAATCATTTTCGATGTATTTAGGATCGGTACCCAATAAGCAATTTTAAAATTCAAGTGCAAATTAAGTATAAAACAAGTGTAAATCAAGCCCTAAATTCCAGCCCCTGCTTGATTTATACTTGAATTACACTTGAATTCAATAGCATACTCAAGCAAAACGGACACTGGAATTCAAGCCCTGTTTTTACAGCCTTTTCACTGGTTTTCAAGTGTAAAAACAGCGCTTGAATTCAAGTATCCGTTTTGCTGGAGAATGCTATTGAATTCAAGTGTAATTCAAGTACAATTCAAGCATAGACTGGAAATAAGGGCTTGATTTACACTTGATTTATATTTGATTTGCACTTGAATTTTAAAAGTGCTTATTGGGTAATTACGAATATGAGCTCCAATTTTTTAAATTCAAAATGGAGGATCCAATATGGCGACAAATAAAATATAACATGTTTTCTGTTGGCTGATTTTAATGGTTTTTCGGATGCCAAATCTGATTTCAGAATCAAATATTCAAAATAGCGAATCCAATATCCACTAGGAAATGATTGCGTAACACGAATACGGACACAGACTTTTTGAAATCAAAATGGCGGATCCAAAATGTAGGACATAGTATTTAAAAAAAAATGTACAATGTATACATTCCTAAGTTTTTATAAATCCCTCTTTTTGCTTTTATCAGAAAATTTTAATAAAATATTTCTCTTTCAAATGCGTCAAAAAGTTAATATATTCAGTGGAACATTTAAGAGATAACTCTTTTATTTCCAAGCATTTGCCATCCTAAATGTACAAATAATGCTACTAGCTTACAATTTCATAAAAAATATTGAAAATGCTATCACCAAAATATGCCCGCTTAAATGCGTTCCAATTTTTAATGTTTAGTACTAGAGATGGACGCTGGTCACGTGACTCAAATTTTTTGTTCATGAGTGATAAGTGAGTGAGACATTTTTTGCGTGAGTGATTCGTAGTGAGTGCCATTTTTTTGCGTGAGTCAAAATTATTTAATTTTATTGATATATGCACGCTTAAATGCATTCCCAGCTTTAATGTTTAGCACTACATATGAACGCTGGTCACGCGAATCACGCGTGATCGAAAGTGAGCGTGCCTCAGTTTTTACAATTTTTTTTGTGTTTAAAATGTTTATCGTGAGTTACGCGTGAGCGTGAGTCACACGTAAGTGGTGTTTTGTTTACTCACATAAATAGTGAGTAAGTGTGAGAAAATAAAAACGATTGAGTAAATTATGTTCTTTTTTGGGTGAGCGTGAGTGAACGTGAGTCAAAATTCACTCACGCACTCATCTCCAGTTATCACGCCAATGTTGTCGAAGTGGGAAATTTTTCATTAGAAATCAATAAAAAAAAAATATCAAAACAATTTTGAAGTTTCATTTTAGGGCATTTCTAGACGCCATATTTTGGTTTATTGCCTCTATGTCAAAAGTTTATGAACGGTCGCACAGGGTCGCAAAAATGTGAATAGAGTACATTGTCAGAGACAAATCGTAATTCGAGGTTAGTCAATATCGTTTGGACTTTTTTGGACTATTTTGTTGAAAAAAGGCGGATTTCAACAAAAGTATGAATTTCCATAATTTATTAAAAAAAAATATACTTTTAGCTTTCTTTTTGGCAGTTTATCTCATGTGTTGGACTAACAGGTATGTCTTTAGGAGAACTTCACAGAAAATTTGAAAAAATATTGTGCTGAAGTACAAAAAAAATTATTTGTTTCATGAATACAAAATATAAAAAAATCTCAAACTTTAACTTTAACCTCATACAAAAAAAAAAAACTTTAAGCTACAATAAAAAGATATTAAAGGTGCACAAAATTCAAGATGTTGACATTCTGAAAAAATATTTTTAAATATGTGTTGCCTTACAGACCTTATTGGCCAAAAAATGGAAATCCTGGCCCACAGTGCGATCGATGAAATTCGAAAAAGTCATTACTCGTGTAACCCTAGGAGGCAACATGAGAGATAGGTGCCAATTTCAGATAGCGAATTTATAAAGAAATTAAAAAAAAATATATGTGAACCGCCTTAAGGGTTAAAGAGGGTCGGTAAATTCTGAGAAAATGTAGGGGTAGAAAAAATTTTTGGGGTCATGCATTTGAATTCTTTAGAGCACCATTGGCACAAAAAACAAGTAAAAAAGTTAATTTCGGCCTTGCCGAATATATTGATACCCTCCACAAAGTAAAAAAAGATTGTTTGCAAAAAAAAAAATCTTTTGAAAAAAAAAAAATTACGCAGAAAAAGTTTTTTGGTGAAAAAAATTCCGCGATTTTTTTGTAAAAAATTAGGATTTTACTTGTAAAAATACCACTCTGGGTCCAATTTTGAGCCAAATTAAAGCATTTTGTATTTTTAGGTTATGTTGAATGTACCAAAATTTTCGAGGTGTTCTTACACTTTTGTTCATAACTTTTGAACCGCTGAATCGATTTCGCTTAAATGCAATAGCAAACTGCTTAGGACAACAACAAGTAAATGTGCTAAGTCTCAGCCATATACATATGTTCAATACTTTGGCCGTGATCACCATTTCCACAGACAGACGGGCAAACAGGTGGATATCGCTAGAATGTCTTATAATCGATCACTGATCAATAATGAGTTAGATACGGAGTGACAAACCCTTATTATACCCTCTATCACTAAAAATAAGTGGAGTGTATAATAATCTAGGGCCACTGCTGGTCACTTGTACACACAAAAAATAAATTTCCAATGAACTATTTTCATAGTATTTATGAACAAATTCATACAATTTATTAACTTTTTTATAATACTTATAAACTTTTTCATAGTATTTATGAAAAATATTAAATATTTCTTAAATTTCACATATTATGATTTTTTTTATAAATACTATGAAAAAGTTTATAAGTATTATGTAATAGTTAGTAAATTTTATGAATTTGTTCATAAATACTATGAAAGTCGTTCATTGGAATTTTTTTTTGTGTGTAGGGCTTTTTTTTTGAATTTGTAAGTAAAAAATACCATTTAGATACAGACTAGTATTTATTAGCTGTTTAGAACATGATCAGATTGTGTTGGCATGTTCCCAAGGTATATGGAAAGAATGATGAAGTGCATAATAAAAAAGATTGCCTCTTTAAGTTTGACAGGAATAAATCTTATAATCATATTCTTTAATTTAAAACTTCCAAAAAAACTCTAAACTGTTTATGATTTGTTTTCCAAACATTTTCTTTTTAAATTTCTATTAAAGCATTTAACAATTTAGAGAATAATCACAATTGGAGCGGGAAGCGGAAAAACGCAATTGTCCTCATAAAAATAGAATTGAATCTAGTTTGGCGGAAAAACGCGGCGGAATTTTGTTGTCATATAAAACGTATGTGAACAGATGCGGAAAAACGCTTCCCGCTCCAATTGTGATTATTCTCTTAATGCCATTTAAATTGTCCTAAGAACAAAATTGTATTTCAACCAGTAAAAATTATGCTCTTAGAAATAACAATGATGATCATTCTAATTTGAATAACAAAATGGTAATTTTTTTTGTTGTGCAGTTTTTAAACAAATACAAACTTTTTTTTAGTTCAACAGGATTTTAATATTTTTTTACTTAAAAAAAATAAAAACACATTTTTTGTAAACATACTAATAAATTCACTTTGCAAAATATAACAAAAACATTAAATTCATATAATAAATTCTTGTTGTTGAAGATGAAAAATTACTATTTAATATGGAAATTAAAATAAATAAAATATGGTATATAAACATTAGGGCGTTTCACAAAAATGTTTTTTTATAACCTGCACTCTACACTCAAAAAAAAAAAAAACCTTGTAAAATTACAAGAGAACTTTTTTTATTTGCTACCTTCTATTTGACAAAAAAGTCCTAGTAATTTTACAAGATGTTTACCAATAATTTTGTAATTTTACAAGGTTTTTACCAATAAAATTGTAAATTTACTATTTTTTGACACGATAAAATTTACAAAGAGGTTTCGTAATCTTACAAGATTTTTTGCTACCTCCTATTTTACGAGAATTCCTAGTAATTTAACAAACTTTTTACCAATAATTTTGTAATTTTACTATATTTTTACCAATAAAATTGTAAATTTACAGTTTTTTGGAGCAATTAAAATTACAAGGAATTCTAGTGAATTCACTAGATTTTTTTTGTAAAATTATCTTGGAAATTTGTAAAATTACCAAAAAAAATGTAAAATTACAAAAAAAAATTTAAATTTCGATGTGTTAAAAAACAAGGAAAACTGTCAAATATTGGTAAAATGCGATTACGAGACTTTTCCTAGTAATTTGACAAAGTTTTTTTTTTTTGCGTGAGAAAAACATTTACAGTGCTCGCAACTTGATATTAAAGTTGGTTCGGCCGAGGAGTGCGTTTTTGGATAAATTCAATATGCCCAACCACTTACTGATATTTAGAGAAAATCTGAAAAATATCTCAACAATTAAACAAAAAATTTGTAATTTGTTGAAACGCCCTAATATACATGTATAACTTCAAAAATATTTGCTTAACTTTTTGAATTTGATGAAAAATATTTTAAAATACATATAATCCAAATTATTTTATTGTATTCATTTTAATATTAAATTTAAATCCTTGGAATTTATTAACAATTTTATTGAAATAGTATAGATAAAACCATAAAATAATGAATTTTATATAAATATTTGATATTTAATCCTATAATTTTATTAAATATGTAATAGGGTGTACCTTATTTTAATTCAAATACTTAATTTAAAACTATAAATTTTATTCACACAAAAAATTATTGGCTAAAAATTTTAAATTAAATCTATTGATCAACAAAATTTAAATGAGTCAATTAATCACACAAAAAATTTTTGGCTAAAAATTTTCAATTAAATGTATTGATCAACAAAATTTAAATGAGTCAATCAATGTTTTGATTAAAATTTTTGCTATTTTTTGTTACAAATTTTCAACATACCAGATTTTTTTTTCGCTTTAATTTATTTGAATAGATTAATTCAAAAATATACAAAATAATCGGGCTTTACTTTTTTTTAATAATAGCAACATATTGGAAAGCAAAAAGGATGAATTTTTTGATAATTTTGTCATAAGCTTACAATTCATTTGTTAAATCAATCATTATTTTGATTGACTTTAAACAAAAAATTTATCAAATAATTTTCAATCAATCACCTTCAATTTGATGATTGGTATAACAATTTTTTTAATTGGAGGAATTTTATTCGTTTCAAAATTTTTCTGTGATGTTTTGAAATTTTTGTTATTTTTTTTAACTGTCGGATTACAAAACTTTCAACATACCATTTTTTTTCGCTTTAATTTATTTGAATAGATTAATTTATTTGAAAAAATATACAAAATATACACCCGAGTAAAAAAATTAATCTTGTCCTTTATGTAATTATATCTTAATTAATCTGGTAGCAGCTTTTAATTGATCTAATCTGATCTCAAAATTGGCTGTATCAGAAATTATCTAAAATTGTCTAATAATATCATATATGATATTGTTAGATTTAATTAGATCCGAATTTTGGTCTAATGTTGATTTGTAAAATTTTATCAAATTTTATTAAAAATTATATAATCTGATCCCAGGAAAAGTTTTTGGAACCTATTCCAACTGCAATAGATTCTTGAATAAATTCTATGGTAATCACAACAAAATTTTCTATGTAAAATTATTTTTCAAAAAAACTACTTTCTTTAAAAATCGATTGCTTTCGGGACAATTTCAAAAAAAAAAATCATTGATTCTGGAACGTTAAGTAGAATCGGTTGCAGGGTAATATGATGCGTTCTGGAACCAATTATTTGGAACAGAAAATTTTGCTGGGGATATTTCGTATAAATTTAAAAAAAAAAAAATTGGGCCATACATTTTAAAACTTAAAACAAATATTTTTATGTAGTTATTGAATTCATTTGGGGTTTTTTCTTTTTGGGTTATATTAAAATTAGAATTGGCAACAATCTTCCTAGTTTTGTTTTTTAAATCATTTTAATTTGGTAAAAATATAAAATTATTTTTGTTATAATTTTTATTATTTGTTTTTCTTTTCAACAATTTTGATTTTTTTTATAAAATTACATAAAATAATATCAAAATTAACTTAGAAAATTGTTGCTTTTTTGCTGTAATATAATAATATATTATTTGACATAGTACCATATATATTTACATGTGGAGTTGTATTTAATTCGGCCAATCTTTTATATTTATATACGGCATATATAATAATATATCTGACCACATATAATAATATATAACATTATCTGAGACTATATTGGAAATTATTGAAATATTTTTTCCAATACATAATTTTATCTAGAAACATATAGTGTCAGATATAAACATATACAAATCTATATTCCTATACAATATTGTATATGACTATATCATTTCTTTTTTACTCGGGCAACATGAAAAAATATACAACATTTTGGAAAGCAAAAAAGATGCATTTTTTGATAATATGGCAAAAGCTTACAGTTCATTGTAAATAAAAAATGGATCAAAATCGAAAAAAGGTTTGATTGAAAAAATATTCAATTAATCCCTTACAATTGGATGATTGGTATAACAATTTTCTTTATTGGAGGAATTTGAATCAACAAACTTATTGAATCCGCGTTTTTGTTGATTGAAATTTTTTTCAAATTCTTTCTGTGTAGCTCTCTGTGAATAGTTTTGTCCGGCACTGCATATGTATGTACTTTCTTGTGGGTGAAGTATATGGGGCATTCCATGCCAAATCACTCACTTTTAGACCCGACCCCTTTCGATTTATTTTATTTTTGGATATGTTTTAGTACTTATTAAATGCAACTTGGACACCAATTTTCAGCCTTTTATTCCTAGATGGTGTTGAGTTATCAATTTTTCAAAATGGCGATTTTTTCAAAAAAATGGAAAAATTAAAATTTTCAATTAATTTTGACCAGTTAAAAATATAGATATCTTAAAAAAAGTTGGACAACGTTTTGTTGGTATTTAAATGTAGTTTTAGAAAAAAATATTAAAAAAATTATTCGAAGTAATTATCACTTATTTTTTAACGTTTAAAAATTAAAATCGACTTTTTGAAAAAGTCCGATACCTTCGATTTTTTTTACAAACGTCTAAAAGTTCTTCTCTTAGTTACGAAACTTTTAAGCCCTAATTCGAGATGTGATCGCAATTTGTTCTATTTTTTTTCAAATTTTGAAAATTGCACCTTTAATTTTTTGACTCTGATTTATTTTATATGGTGCTCCAAAAAAATTAAATTGGTAGATACTGACCCTAACTTATCCTAGATATATTCAGTTCGAGGCAAAAATACGCCTCACAAAAATTAAGAACGATCGGACATGGATAAGGTGTTCCGCATGGGTCTTGAAGTTTAGAAAACGGATTACAAGGAAAAATATGAATTTTTTTCTGTTTTCTCAATTTTTTTGGTATTTTAAGTTAATTTTTAATTCAAGTGGTTACAGAATTATAATACGGAGTAAAATGCCTCTCTAATAAGGTACGAAAGACTGAAATCGGTTGAAAATCAGCCAAGTTATTACAACTTCCCCAGGCATCTAACGTTTGGCAGAACACTTGATTAAGCAATATAATACGATTTTGGAAAATCATTGAAATTTTCTACTGTAATAACATTTTTTTATTCTTCAAGTTCAAATGTAATTAGATGACAAGTATTTTTCATATTGTGTTTTGCTAACATTTTTTAAATTAGTGCTAAAAATGCCTGCATTTTTAACACCCTTTTGAAATCTCTATTTTAAAAAAAATTTCTTTTTTATGTTTTAAAATTTGGAAAAACCAAAAAAATATTGCACTGAAACATGAATAATGAAAAAATGTTATTACAGTAGAAAATTTCAATAAATTTAAAAAAAAGGGACTCGTATTTTTTAATCAAATGGTGTGGCACACGCTAGATGCCTGGGGAAGTTGTAATAACTTGGCTGATTTTCAACCGATTTTAGTTTTTAGTACCTTTTTAGAAAGGCATTTTACTCCACATCATAATTCTGTAATCACTTGAATTAAAACTTAACTTAAAATACCAAAAAAATTGCGAAAACAGAAAAAAAAATCATATTTTTCCTTGTAATCCGTTTTTTAAACTTCAAGGACCATGCTAAACTCCTTTCACATGTCCGATCGTCCTAAATTTTTGTGAGACGTATATTTACCTCCAAATGAATACATTTAGGGTAACTTAGGGTCAGTATCTACCATTTTTTTTTTTTTGGAGCTCCATATAAAATAAATCAGAGTCAAAACATAAAAGGTGCAATTTAAAAAATTAAAAAAAAAAAAAATAGAAAGAATTGTGATCACATCTCGAGTTATGGCTTAAAAGTTGCGTAATTTAGAGTAGAATTTTTATAGTTTTTTTACAAAAAAATCGAAGGTTTCGGACTTTTTCAAAAAGTCGATTTTAATTTTTAAACGTCAAAAAATAAGTGATAATTACTTCGAATAATTTTTTCGTATTTTTTTTCTAAAACTACATTTAAATACCAACAAAACATTGTCCAACTTTTTTTAAAATATCTATATATTTTTTAATGGTCAAAATTAATAAAGAATTTCAATTTTTTAATTTTTTGGAGAAAATCGCCATTTTGAAAAATTGATTACTCAACACCATCTTGGAATAAAAGGCTGAAAATTGGTGTCCAAGTTGCATTTAATAAGGACTAAAACATATCCAAAAATAAAATAAATCGAAAGGGGTCGGGTCTAAAAGTGAGTGATTTGGCTTTGAATGCCCCATATACAAATAAATTTCTCTTTATCTCAGTTTATGGCTAATATAGGGGTTGTTACGGGGGAGTGTTTGTAGATGTTTAGAAAACTACTAAAATTTATGACAAATAAAATAAAAATACAAGACTATCAAAATCTATATAAAAAAGTAGTAAAAACTTTGTCATAAATTTTCTCAAATAAAATAACAACAAATAAATAAACATATTTGTAAAGAGTATGATACATAAATTTTTTTACTTTTTATTCTTTATAGTTGTTAACTACAACTAATCCTTGATCTACAAGGAATTCTACAGATTTTAAAATTTAAATTAAAAATTATTTTTTTTTTTTATTTCACAAGATTTTTTTTGAGATCTTGTGAAACGAAATTTTTTCGGGACATCGAAATTTTTCTGTTTAAAAAAAAATTTTTTGAATGAAATTCTTTACTTTAAAAGACAAAAAAAAAAATTAATTGTGTTTAAGATTTAGAAAAAATGCATTTTTAATATTTTTTTTTTACCCCAAAATGCCGAAATAACACCCAAAAATTTTGGTTTCCGAGTATTAAAAAAAAAAATTGCTTGACTTGAAGAATTTTTTCAAATTTATAGAGGAAGTTATTTTTACTTCTTGTTCAAAAAAACTGTAAATTTCGACCGACCAATACACAAAATTTTAGTTAAAAAACAAGAAAAACTGTTACATATTGTTTAAATTAAAGACCTTTTCTAGTTGTTTGAAAATTTTTATTTTAGTGAAAATTTTTATTTGGATGTTGGAAATACAGCAAACTTGTACAACATAAACTTTTAGTTTTCATAATTGGAAAGGCAACTCAATTAGATTTTTTTTTTATTTAACAGAGAAAATCCTTGAGTGGTTAGTTCCATGAAATGTTTTTGATTTCTATTTTGTTTTAAAGAAAACTCTAAAAATATTTTTACACTCAAAAAATTATGTCATTAACTGTTTGTAGTTTATTTAAAAAGTTTTCCGTTTTGTCGTTTTTAAAAGAAAAAACATTTGTTTGATGTTCAGTTTTTATTAATGACTACTTCAGTCCTTTGTTTCAAAAATAACACACTAAAAAATAAAGACACACTAAAAAATAAAGACTTTCATTAACATTTAATTTTTAAAGTCATTTATTTTTGTTCTGTAAGTAAAAACTACTGATTATTCTTTTGATTTTTAATGATTTGTGTAAGTCATTTTTTTTTAAATTGTTGGTATTTTTTAATGAAATATCATTAGTTTTTACCTACACAAGTCAGTTATTTTTTTGTAGAAAAAAAAAAAAATCAAAAAATTATTTATAGAAATATAAAAACATGTTTGTATCAAGTGACTTTGGCACGATGGGTAGAGTGTCTGGTCAGAATGTAGTTGATTGCGGGATCGATTCCCCAAACATTTTATAAAAAATTTTTAAAAAAATATTTCAATAAAAAATTGTAAAAAATTACCTACGAAATCATTAATTTTTATTGTTTTCGTAGGTTATTTTTTTGAAATTTGTTGGTAAAAATAACATAACTATCATTAATTTTTAATGTTTTCGTTTGTTATTTTTTTTCGAATTTGGTGGTAAAAAAGAGTGAAAAAAACGTAATTTTTTAATGTTATTTATTTTAGAAAATTTTGTCAACAGTAAAAAATAAATGTTGATGTTTTTAAAACAAATGAATAATTACTGGGATGGTTTTCAATTGTTTATTCACTGGTTTTAAGTGTGTTTTTCATTTGTTTTTGCCTACAAAATATTTTGAGTGTAATTTTCGAAAATTGTATTTTTAATAAAATTTTGATTGTATGATTAGTTTTACAGAATTTTGTTACTTTATGTTGCAGTTAAGAATAAAAACTATGCAAAAATGCTCTTATACAAATCGGATTTAAAACAGAGAATTTTATGGATGGTATTTACGTCAGAGATTTTTATGTTTAAAAATTTAAGATCTTGTAAAGACTTTGCACTTTGCAAGATTTAAGATTTTATTTAGAGCTGATTGAAATTTTTGAAAATATAAACAGTACCAGAGCACAATTTGTTCTCCCTTGGAATTCGAATTTCCAAAAAGTACTTTTTTGGGGGATTTTTCCCGTTAGAGGATACCTTTTCTTATTTCAGGAAATATAAAAAGTATCAACGTACAGGTTTTTAGCCCTTTTCCCCCTTTAGAAATTAAAATTTCCAAAAATTATTTTTTGGAAATGTTTTTTTTTTACTAGACGATCCTTCTTTCCAAATTTCAAGTTTTCAGGACCATTATTTCAGAAAATATAAAAAGTACCAACGTAATCGTTTTTAACCCCTTATAATCGGAATTTTCAAAAAAGTAATTTTTTCAGAGATTTTTTCTGTTGTTGTATCCTACATTCATTATTTTAAGTTTTTATGAGTTTTGAAAAAAATACTTTTTATAGGGATTTTTTCCCGTTAGAAGATTCTACATTCCTTATTTGAATAGAATAGAACTATTATTTAAGAATATATAAAAAGTACCAAAGTACATATTTTTACCCGCTTTACCTTTTTAAAATCATTATTTTCGGAAATCCAACCTTGGTGGATCTATATTCCGGTAGGTGCACCAACATTCCAAATTTCAAGTCTCTAGCTTCAGTGGTTTGTGGAAATATAAAAAGTACCAAAGAACCCTTTTTACCCATTTTACCACCTTAGAATCAACATTTTCAAAAACCAAGCCCTACTGGATCTATACTTCGGGAGGTGCACCTACATTCCAAATTTTAATTCTCTAGCTTCAATTGTTTGTGGAAATATAAAAATTACCAAAGTACATTTTTTTACCTCCTCTACCCTCTTAGAATCAACATTTTCAAAAAACAAGCCTTAGTGGATCTATATTCCAGAAGGTGCACCTACATTCAAAATTTGAAGTCTCTAGCTTCAATGGTTTGTGCTGAGGCGTGATTAGTATTTCAGTAATGTTACTACTTTATATATGGGACATTCCATGTCAAATCGGACACTTTTTTTATACCCTCCACTCTAGTGATAGAGGGTACAAATAAGTTTGTTATTCCGTTTGTAACACCTCGAAATATTGGTCTACGACCCCATAAAATACATATACAGGGTGATTCAGTCACGACCCGCCGAATTTTACCAGCGTATTCCTTGGCCCATTTCATGAAAATATATCCATTACGACCATCCCCCGAAAATGCAAGTGTGCGAAATGGCAGCGGTTTGAAAATTTTTGGATTGGTAGTTGGAGGCTAGTAAGGTAAAATTGATAACTTCTGAACCTGATGTCCGATATTTTTGTTTTTGGGCTTGTTGGAAAGTGTGCGAAATGGCAGCGGTTTGAAAATTTTCGGATTGGTGGTTTTAGGGTAGTAGGGTAAAAATTGATAACTTCTGAATCTGTGGTCCGATTTTTTAGTTTTTGAGCTTGTTGTAAAGTTTATTAGGAGACCTTTCAGAATCAATAACAAAAAAAAATTAAATAAAGTGAAATCCTCGAGATACAGAGCTTTTAAAATAAAATTTGAAAAAAATACATACAAATTTGCACATAACCTCAATTTATTCAGCCAGATGGCAGGTAACCTATATTTTTTTTTCTCTTAAAAGATAGCCCTACGTCTTACCTCTCCAAAATGCCCTAAATGAAGCCCAGAGGTCTTTCTGTTCTAAAGTTATGACCATTTGACTGAAATGCAAACAATTTTTTTTGGGTTTGGAGGCGAAGTAACATTCATTTGTTTTTGTAAATTAACAAGTTTAAGATTTAATTTTATTAAAATTTTTGGAAGACAAATGGTCATAACTTTAGAACGGTAAGACCTCTGGGCTTCTTTTAGGGCATTTTGGAAAGGTAAGATATAATGCTATCTTTTAAGAAAATAAAAAACATAAGTTACCTGCCATCTGGCTGATCAAATTGAGGTTATGTGCAAATTCGTATGTCTTCTTTTTCAAATTTTATTTTTAAGAGCTCTGTATCTCGACGATTTCACATTATTTTTGTTATTGATTCTGAAAGGTCTCCTAATAAACTTTACAACAAGCTCAAAAACAAAAAAATCGGGCCACAGATTCAGAAGTTATCAATTTTTACCCTACTACCCTCCAACCACCAATCCGAAAATTTTCAAACCGCTGCCATTTCGCACACTTGCATTTTCGGGGGATGGTCGTAATGGATATATTTTCATGAAATGAGCCAAGGAATACGCTGGTAAAATTCGGCGGGTCGTGACTGAATCACCCTGTATATTCATGATACTCGATCGATTTTAAGACGGTCTAGCGATGTCCGTCCGGCCATCCGTCTGTCTGTTAAAAACACGCTAAATTTTGAAAGACTTTACGGAGGCTCCTGAAGTTTGGTATATATATTGGGCATTTACCTGGTCAGGTTGGTATTGCAATCCAGCAAAATAGGTGCAGTGGTTCAAAAATTATGAGCAAAAGACTGACTGGGTTTTTCGTGAATTTACGAGATAAAACACACGCTTACTTTCGAAAGGCTATTCGGAGGATGCTGAAGCTTGGAATATATATTTGTCATTCCCTTAGCCGGATTCGAATTGAATTTCACCCCAATCGGTCAATGGGAACAATATTCAATTGAAGTTTAGTTAATTTTTCCCAAAATTTTGGTCAAAGCAAAAAAATACACAATAATAGTTGAAAAAACGCATTTTCTTGAAAATCGCTACATGTACTTAATGGAAGGAGCGAAAAATTCCCAAAATTGAACATTGATGCAACAAGATGTATTCAATAAAATTGGGCAATAAAACTTGGAGATTTTTAGATTTATGGAAATAAAATTTTATTTAATTTAATTTTTTTTACAATTTTTTTTTTTTTTAAGTCTATTTTGCTCCAGGGTCCGAACTTCAAGAGCTCGGTGCGACCTTAACAACCCTTTCGAAAATTTTCAAAAAATGTTGGTATAACTTTTTCTTGAATCTTATAAAAGTGGGGAGCTTCCCGAGCAGAAATCGAACTTTTTTTTAAGAACCACCCTAGTATTTTTTTAAGAAGCACCCTAGTATTCATAGATTCGAATTTTACTTTTTTAATGGTTTTTTTTTTGTTTTTATTATTTTATTATTTTATTTTTTTTATATTTTTCTAATATTTATTTATTTAATAGTTTTATTTATTTTATTGCACGGTGCCCTGGAGAGGATTTAAATAAAATTTTGGTGTTACTCCAATTTTTAAGCGGATTATGTTTTTGGACTATAAAAGAAAGAAAATGAGCCAAAAAAGAAAAAAAAGTACTAGGCGCTTTTTTTTTGGCGGGCAAAAAGATGAATTTCAAAAAAACAAAAAAGAATTTATTCTTTCAAATGCATTACAAATTTTTTATACAGATGTAAATTCATCACATATTCACTTGTCAGTGAGATTTAAATATATATGTGACTTTTTTTTTCAGATATGAGACTTAAAAGAATAATTTCACTATTTAGTGAGACTAAATCAAATTTCTTCTTTAATTTAATGCAATTTTTAACTCTAGCAGTTACTTCACATTTAATATTGATCCTGTTTCTAGATATTGAAGGGGGGAAGTTACCCCAACAATACAAACAAAATTTACAAAGGATTTTTGGCGAAATAAACAAAATTAAAAAAGGATATTAAGTCCATCCATAAGTTTCGCAATAAACAAATAGTCCAAACCACTTTCTGTATCTCTTTTTAAACTATTAACTTTATTTTACTCTTCCTTAGGCATTTCAAACACATTTTTAATGATTTTTACTATCGTTTTCTGATTTTTCTTAGTTTTGAAAAAACATTTTTAACAAAAAAGTATTAATTCTTTTAAAATTATATGACTCACTAAGGTCTAAACTGAGGCAACTTTGTGTTCTGCTGTCCGTCTGAGTATTACACTGAAAACTTTCAAGAACTTACATTTATAAATAATTTACAAGGACATATTTCATTTAGTTTCAATTAATAGTGAAATTATTCTTTTAAGTCTGATATCTGGAAAAATATGTTACATATATATCTAAATCTCACTGATATGTAAATATGTGATGAATTTACATCCGCATATACAAATTTTAATGCATTTGAAAGAATAAATTCTTTTTTGTTTTTTTGAAATTCATCTTTTTGCCCGCCAAAAAAAAAGCGCCTAGTACTTTTTTTTCTTTTGTGGCTAATTTTTTTTCTTATATCTTCTAAAAACATAATCCACTTAAAAATTGGAGTAACACCAACATTTTATTTAAATCCTATCCAGGGCACCGTGATTGATGACACTTTTTGATGACATGATGAAATCGGTCATCACTTGTTTCTTCAGTTTTGATGACATGTTTCATCATATTCAAGAAAAGCTTCATTAATTTGTCATCAAAATTGATGACATCAAGTGATGAAACCGTATCATCAATATGATGAAGAATTTTTCTTTGAGTGGAGTTTTTTAACTTTAATTTTAGGGAGGAAAATGTCCCCAAGATCTATCGCCAATGCCCCCTCCCCTTTCTTTTAACTCTCTTGTAAAATATTTTTTTTTTACATTTTGGAGGGTATTCAAGATTCGTCACACATTGGATCCCAGACGCGCATTTGAGAGCCAAACAAATGTTTAGTTATTTACAAAAATTGCTTATATTTGCTAAATAGACACCCTAGGAGAAAGAAAACCGTTTATAGAAAGAAAATCCATCGCTTAGTTTAGTCAGGACATAAATTCAAAGAAAGGACTTTTCCCAAAAATTAAAAAAAAATAATTCTTTTTGAAGACCTTTTTTATTTTATTTTTTTAAACTACTTCCAATGATGCGATTTTCCTGAAATTAAGTGAAGATTGTAGCTATAACTAGTACCTTTGTTACACATTTTATTGTTTTTAATATTACTCCTTGTAAGTAGGAAATACAGGCCATCAAAAGTGTCAAATTTTAAAAAATTAGAAAAAAACTGTTTATATTTTGGATTGCAACTTTTGTGGGGAATGAAAGGGAATGGCGATTCTTTTTGTACAATAAACTAGAAGTATTACTTAATACTCCTGGGGTAGAAACTAGTGCAGCCAGTTGCAGCTGCGGCCTGGAATG
This sequence comes from Pegoplata infirma, assembly GCA_963921195.1. Taxonomy (NCBI): domain Eukaryota; kingdom Metazoa; phylum Arthropoda; class Insecta; order Diptera; family Anthomyiidae; genus Pegoplata; species Pegoplata infirma. The sequence continues at coordinate 28,623,136 of OY992540.1, read as the reverse complement.
AGTTTTAAAGTGGGGTCTATTAACGAAAAAAAAATATTTTTAAAGGGATTATTTTTTAAAATACTTTACTTTTAATCGTTTTATTATAAAAATTTACTTAAATGATATATATTGTTAACAGTTAACCGCGGTTTCAAATAATTACTGATTTTGGTACCCTACTATACTTTATTAAGGCAAAAGGAGTTTCACCTAATGCTTGTAACTGGAAAGAAGAAGATATTATAAATCGGGTTTATATAATACTTCTGTGTGTAAACGCAAATGAAAAAAAAATAAGTGTAGTTTAGAAAATACATACATGAAAATGAAAAATTATTCGTTGAAAAGTATGGTTGGTGGATCATAAGTCCCCCTATGTATACAATTCTAGCTTATGACATTTTAGACAAGAATTGTGATCACTGTTGCCAACTATTTTTAACCAAAAACCTCTAAATTTCACTAAAAAAGCGCTAGAAACCGCCAAAAATAAATTTAGCGGGGAAAATTTAAAATTCTCCCGCTAAATTACGAAAAAAAGCGCTGAAAACCGAAAAACTTGGCACTTTTGGTTGGCAAAAAAGAAAAAGTTAAAAAAACCTCCAAATTATTTTTTCTACGAAAATTGACTTTTCACTAAAAACGCGCAAGAAACCGCCGAAAAAATTTAGCGGGAAAATATAAAATTCTCCAGCTAAGTTACAAAAAAAAACGCTAAAAATCGACAAACTTTGCGTCTTCGATTGAAAAAAAATAAAAATTGGGAAAAAACACCTCTAAATTTGTCCCACTAAATCCAAACAAAAAGCGCTAGATTTAGCGGGAAAACCTCCAACTTGGCAACAGTGATTGTGATTGCCCGTTGGTATTAAAATTATCCTTAACTAATTAAGTAACATATAAAAATATTTGTCTTGTGTTTTGACAATTATTGGAGGAGGCTCTGAAAAGATTACATTGGCGCTTTAAAAATTATAAAAGAAACTTTAACAGACAAAACTCTAAAACAAACAACCTGCAAGATGTTTTTAATATGTTTATGATTGAGTCCAATCCAAATATAACCCTAATAAGGCAGACAGAAATGTTGGAAGAACTGATTATAGAGTAGTGTTTTTATAATATTTTTTTTACCAAATATCTTAACAATTATTGAAAATAATGCTTATTTACCGTGTGTTTCTTCTTTGTTTGATATTTTCCGCATTATTTTTGTTTAAAAAATCGAAAATGATAATAGATTAATAACAGTTATTTTGCAGGTTAATTTAGTGTAGGGTATAGACTGCACCAAAATATGAATGAAACACTTCGTATTGAATGGTAAGCTGTTATATTGTCACATAAAATCAAATAGTTTCTTAAATAATTGACCTCCATTTTATTTTTTTATATGAACAAATTAACCAACTTTGCCTTAAATTTACAAGTAGGGTACAAATGCGAAAAATGTCCAATCCGCATGTGTGAGTTCCTTAAGGTCTCCAGTTTATATAATGGTAAAGAATGTCTTGAAATTCCTATCCGTTCAAGAGTTATAACAAAAAAACGTCGATGCGCGCCTTTTTCACACAAAGTTCCCAATGTGCGTCATAGCCAATTGTAATCTCTTACTTGCTTTTTTTTAATAAAGCTTAAAATGAAAAAAAAGGAGTCTTATGTGAATTGAACAAAGATAAAAATATGAAATTGAACTGAAATGAAATAAATAACCATTTTCTAACTTTAATACATTCTCGTACATTAAAAATAAAAGAATCGTAAAATATTACTTTAAAACACACACATACAGTTTGGGACAAAAACTTTTTAACACTCTGATCTCAATTCACTTGTTTTCAATCCTTCAAATGCAGCAAATTTAAATTAGCAAAACAAAATATTTATATAACGCCATCTAGTGGTAGAAATTCTTTACGATTATTTACCGTTCATAGTCTTTTAAAAATATTGGAAAAACCAACTTTGCTTACTGTATGAACACTTTTGTTTTTTACTGTATTTTAAGAGGAAAGTATTACAACTGATCTCTGTTGAGGGAATTTTAAAAGCAAATTTAAAATGCCAACAAGTAGTAACAAAATAATTTTCAAAACTTGATGTCCAAAATACTTTTTCTAATATGTTCAAATGACTGTTTTGGAAAAGTGAACATTTGTTTGAGTTTGTTAAAGAAGCAACCATATATGAAATTATGAACTTTTGTTGTTCAATAATGTGACATTTATTAAAGAAAGTTAATGTTTCAAAATTTGGGAAATTGCATTTAAAAATTTTGTGCCAGAATCTTTAAATAAGAAAAATTTGTTGTGATCCAAAATTTTTTATAACTACACTCAAAATAATAACTCTGTTAAATTACAGAAAAGCTTTGCTAATTTAACAGAGTACACTATATTTTTCAAGCTAGCAACATTTCTTGGTAACTTTACTATAAAACTCTGTAAAATGATTTTACCAAAAAAAAACTCTTAATTTACAGAGTTTCTAAAAAAATATTGGTTAAATAAAACATAATTTAGCAAAGAAACCTCTGTAAATTTACATATATTTGTAAAATGCATTAAAATTTTACGGAAAAAAACTCTGTAAATTTACAGAGTTTAGTTAAAAACATGTTATTTTGTAAAATTTTTATAACATTTTTGGAAAGATTTTTTTTGTCACTTTTTTATAAAAGTCCTTTTTTGCAAAAATTCCAATTTTGAGGCTCAAAGTAGGGGCAGAAGATAAACTCCGATCGGACTGACATTTTGCATGTGAGTTACCCTTAGAAGACCGACACTTTTGGCTGGTATTAGAATTTGATCAGAGAGAAAATCTTAAAAATCAGCTGCCCTATTGGTCATTCTGAAAGTATAACCGAAAATAAATTACACAAATGCTTGGTATGTCTTACACCTAGAAAAGTTTTACAGTAACTATTTACGGTTATTCAAAAAGTTTTTAGTTAAAGTTGTTTTAAACGTTTTATCGTTTGTTTTTCAATGAAAATAAAATATTGAACGATTTATACAGTTGTTAAAATAATAAACTACAAAAGTTACGGAAAAATATTTTTATCAGTTAAATTATTTGTGACTGATTATGCCGTATAATTTTACAGAAGTACGGTTTTTGTAGTTTGTTATTCAAAAAATTTTATTTTTACTTCACAAAATAAAAAATTGTAAACAGTTTAAATAACTGAAATATCGTTTGTTTTTACGGAATGTCTAGTCATTTATTAACGTTTAAAAATAACTGAAAAAGTATTTTGTTTCAACTGAAATATAAGTAATCCGTTTTTTAAAAGGAAAAACGATTGTTTTAAACGTTTTTTCAGTTGAATTTACTTACAAAATATTTTAAGTGTATTAAAATGGAGTGTGCTTTCCATTTTTTTGTAATAAAACTTGTAATACTTATACAGTCAAATCTAAGTGGGCAGGACAAACAACCGTCGAAAATTTGGCAAGTTTTAATTTCATCCAATTAACAATTTTGAACCTTCTGTAAAACTAAGCCTTGTTAAAACAAATGTCTAGGATTTTGGTGGTATTCATTTCAGCCAGACTTTACCGTATTTGTTTTATATTTTTGTTTTGTGTTTAAAATCAAATTTATTATTTATAAAGGAATTACACATTTTTTTCTTTAAATATACAATTCTAAAACAACTTGTTATATAATACTGTTGTAGTCATTTCAATAAAACTTAAAATAATGATATTAATTTTCCTTTTGCTAAAAAAAAAATAATAATAAATAAAAAACTTTGTTTGTAAATTTCTAATAATGCAATTAAATTTTTATAATAATTTTAAAGAATAAAATAACAGAAAATTAATATTTCAATACAATTTTTTTATAAAAGATATCTAAGAATTAAAGATTTTTTATGCATAAAACATTTTTAATAATCTTCACTTAAGGGGAATATATAAGTTTGTCATTCTGTTTTTAAAACCTTGACATGTAGGTGTAGGAAGCCATGTATTCATGATCCCCGATCAATTTTAAGAAGTCCGTCTGTTGGAATCACACTAACTCTCAAAAGACAACATGGAGGCTGTTGACGTTAAGCATATATATTTGTAATTTTCCTATTCAGGTGGGTATTCAATTTCAGCAAAATCGGTTCAATGGTAAAGAAGTTTTGAGCAAAACCTTAAACTTATTTATTTTACAGTGATTTTGTAAAAAAAAAAAATAAACACGTAAAAAAGTTAAACTCGACGTTACCGAATGTTTTGATTCCCCTATATAAAAAATGCCGGCAAGTTTTGTACTCTTGCCGAAAACAATACTTGAAAAAAAATCTTTTTAGAAAAATAAAGGTTTTCTTAAAAAAAATAAATAAATTTTTTTTTTTTTTAACAAAAAAAAAAAAAAATTTAAATTCTGATTAATTTTTATTAAGAAATAATTTTTTTTGTTTTTTACCTTTAAAATATTATATTTTGAGTAGGTTTAATCTAGCTCGTGGTCATTTTTTTCTTTACTAATTAAAACTATGATATTCTCATAGAATAATTTTTAAGAAAATTATTTTTCTGATTTGAATTTATTTGTGTTGGTCGTTTTTGGAAGACTTAATCGACACGGAATTTGTCAGATTCCATTGTCAAGAATATTTAGCAAAATAAAAACCGTATGCTACAAGTAGATAAATTTAAAACAGAAAAATAATTTTCTTAAAAAATATTATATGAGAATATCATAGTTTTGATTAGTAAAGAAAATAATGACCTTGAGATAGAATAAACCAACTCAAAATATAAAAAAACATTTATTTTATGAAAAAAAAAATATGAAAAACTCTTTTGAGTTTTAAATTCGATTGTGTGAAATCATTTTTTATCATCAACATTTTTTTCTACACAAACTTTTTTTCATTAAAATATTTGTTTTTCATCAACATTTTTTTTAAACAAAATTTTTATTTTTTTTAACTAAAAGTTTATTTTTTATATTTTTCCCCAAAATTATTTTGTTTTTTACCAATTCTGAACTTCTTTTAGCATAAAAATGCTTATTTTGTTAAACAAAAAACCATGTAAAAACAAGTACTTAGAAAAGTTAAATTCGACTTTGCCGAATCTATGAATACCCCCACAATAAACGTTTGAAGTGATAGTAAATTTCCTGATGTGAAAAAAATATCAATTTTGATTAAAAATATTTAAATTTGTGAAAAAAAACTTTTTTTTAGTAATTTTTGAAAAAATAAATTTACAAATTTTTTTTCTTTTTTTGAGTGTAAAATTTTTTGAGTGCATTTTTTTTTTGTGTAAACAAATTTTGAAAAAAAAACAAGTAAGAAAATTATAATACCCTACACCAGTGTTTCCCGGAAAATGTGTCCCAAGTTCAAACATGTGCCGATTGGATCTATCTTTTGTCAAATCTTTAATAAGTGTAAAAAACAATCACAAACCAAATTTTAGTGAAATAGGCTTTTATTTGCTGCCAATAAACCGCTTTAACTGAATATGGGGCCTCAGTCCCAAAATGGTCCGATTATAATCAGATTTGATTATTTTATTGAAGTATGCCGTAAACACACACAACAAAAAATATTTTCTACTTTCATGAAATTTGGGAGATTTACAAAATGAACTGGTCCGATTCCTTTAAAATGGAGATTATTGACTACAAAAAACGTTTACCTGCCAAATTTTCAAATGATAACTATACGGTTATTATGATCTTTTATGCCAAAATAAAGCGGACCTTTGTGTGGGGACTCGGTCTAAATATGGACTGATTTTTTCCAATTTCAATAGGCTACGTCCTTAGGCCAAAATAAGATTACGTTTTAAATTTCAAACAAATCGATTGAAAATTGCGACCTGTAATGAGTTTACAACTTTTAGATGGACGGACATCTCTAGCATGACTTAATAAAAAGTGATTCTGAGTCGATCGTTATACTTGAAAGTGGGTCTTGGAACAATATTTCGGGTAGTTCCTACCATCAACACAAAGTCGTTATACCCTGTACCACAGAGTGATGTAGGGTATAGACATTTTGGAAAAAGTATTTTTTTGGAAAAGTACTTTTGGTACTTTTTTTTATTACCTGATATAATGGTAAAAAAAATGGAAAAAAATCTTTTTGGAAATTTTGTTTTTATAGGGTAAAAGGGTTAAAAAAATTGTACTATTGGTACTTTTTATATTTTTTTGTTTATAAAATAATGATCCTAGAATATGGAATTTAGGATCCTTTGGTGATGAGTACATTTTGGAAATCTAGTTTTTTAGAGGGGTAAAAGGTGTAAAAGATTGTACTTTTGGTACTTTTTATAACGTGATCCTAGAATACTAGAAATTTGGAATGTGAAATCCTTCGCTGAAAAAACATTCTGGAAAATATAATTTTTGGAAATTTCGTTTCTTAGGTTGGCAAAAATGGTAAATAAATGTATTTTTGCTACGTTTCACATTTCTTAAATTAATGATCCTAAACATTTGAAATGTAGAATCCTTCGATGAATAAAACATTCGGAAAAAAGTACTTTTTGGAAATTCCTTTTTTTAGGGGTTAAACGGATTATAAAATTGTTATTTGGTTCTAGAAGGTTAAAAGAGTAGAAAAGTGTACTTTTGGTACTTTTTTATATTTCCAGAAATTATGGTCCTAAACACTTGATATTTGGATTGCAGGATCCTTCTGTGAAAAAAGCATTCTGATTTTTTTTTTTGAAATTCTGTTTCTAAGGGTCGTAAAAGGAGTAAAAAAGTGTACTTTTGGTACTTTTTTTTATTTCCTAAAATAATGATCCTACTCACTTGAAACTTGTAATGTAGGATCCTTTGGTGAATTAAACTTTCTGGAAAAGTACTTTTTGGAAATTTTTATTTTTAAGGGGGGTAAAAGGATAATAAATTGTATTTTTGGTACTTTTTTTATTTCCTGAAAAAATGGAACCACAAATTTGAAATTTGGATTTTGGGATTCTTCGATGGAAATATCATACTGGACAAATTTTTTTTTAGAAACTATGTTCCTAGGAAGGGGGGGGGGGGGGCAGTCTAAAATGGTTAAAAAGTGTACTTTCGTTATGGTTCTAGAAACTTGAAATTTGGAATGTAGGACCTTTGGTGAAAAAAGCGGTAGAAAGGATACTTTTTGGATATTCCGTTTTTTAGCGGGATCAAAAATGTACTTTTGGTACTTGTAATTTTTGCTGAAAAAATTACTTTATATAATTGAAACTTAGAATGTCGAACCCTTTGGTAAAATGATTCTGGAAAAGGTACTTTTTGCAAATTTCGTTTCTAAAGGGATAATAAAGTGTACCTAGAAACTTGAAATTTTTAATTTAGGATCTTTCGGTAAAAAAACATTATTGAAAAAGTACTTTTTGGAAATTCCCTTTCATACAAGATTAATAAAATTTACTTTTGGTACTTTTTTGGTTCCTATAACAATGGTACCAGAAGCTTAAATTTTAAAATGTAGGATCCTTTGGTGAAAAAAAAAACATTTTGCATAAAGTATTTTTTTGAAATTCCGTTTAAAGTGTAAAAAAGTACACTTTTGGTACTTTTAATATTTTCTGAAATAATAATCTTAGGCACTGAAATTTTGAACGTTGAATCCTTTACTGAAAAAACATTCTCGAAAAATTACTTTTTAAAAATTCCGGTTCTAAGTGTTGTAAAAGTGACAAAAAAGTGTACATTGGATGCCTTTTTATATATCCTGAACTAATGGTTAAGAATAATTTTTTAATGGAATGGTAAAAAAACATTCGGGAAAATGTACTTTTTGGAAATTTCGTTTCTAAAGGAATAAAAAAGTGTACCTAGAAACTTAAAATTTTTAATGTAAGATCTTTCGCGGAAAAAATATTATGGAAAAAGTACTTTATGGAAATTCCGTTTCATACAGGGTTAATAAAATTTACTTTTGGTACTTTTTTGGTTCCCATAACAATGGTACCAGAAGCTTGAATTTTAAAATGTAGGATCCTTTGGTGAAAAACACATTTTGCATAAAGTATTTTTTGTAAATTCCGTTTCTTAAGGTGTAAAAAAGTAATTTTTGGTACTTTTTATATATTCTAAAATAATAATCTTAGGCACTGAAATTTTGAACGTAGAATCCTTTAGTGAAAAGCATTCTCAAAAAAATACTTTTTAAAAATTCCGTTTCTAAGTGCCGTAAAAATGACAAAAAAGTGTACATTTGGTACCTTTTTAAATTTTCTGAATAAATGGTCCGAATATCTTTTAAATCGCGGAACCGATATTGCTCAAATGCAATACCAAACTTCTCGGGGCAACAAAGGATATAGCCTAAATAAAGTACTTTGTAATATTTGTGGTTATTTTAAATTTTCGCTCAAAGGTTTTGAACCGCTGAACCGATATCCCTCAAATGTAATGCCAAATTTCTCAGAACAACCACAAGTGTATATGTTATAGATACACTCGTCTCTAGGTAATATTTCAGCAGCGATCGCCTTTTAAACAGATACCGGACAAGGCTAGATCGACTTAAAATCAATCGATGATTACGAAAATATATGCTTTATGGGTTTCCAGACCGATATTTGAATAAGTTATAAACGGAATGACAAATTAGTGAAACATCAGAAAAGTTCCCAAAATTTTTGAATTTGGTATATGAAAAGATAAAAAATTTGAAAATGTAAACTAAAAACATTACTAAAATACCCTACCATTCCCCACAAAAACTTCTATCAATTCTAAATATTCAAGCACTTAATTCTTTGTACAAAAAACACAAAGTTTAAATTCATGTTCTTACATGAATTTTGAAAATTATCTCTAACATGACATGTTCGACAAACGAACAATGACATTAATTGATTTCAAATTTATTCATTTAAAACAATAGAATTTTTAGAACAATACAGTAATGTTTATGGAAAACTATAGTTTTTTTTCATCCTTTTATGCATTTATCATGCATCATGACAAGCGATTAAAATAATTTACATTTTGTGTTCGATGAGCGAATATGGCTGTAAAAAACTATAATGTCCCAGCAAAAAGATTTAATATCTTAAACTTACGAAATGAATTGAATATAGGACCTGTCATAGAGATCACTCCATCTAAAACTTATAGTTTACTTGTTGTATGAGTGATACATATTTGGTATTGTATTTGAGCAACATCGGCTTAGCGGTTCAAGAGTTGTGAACAAAAACGTGAGGTCACCTTGAAAATTTTGCTACATTCCACATAACCTTGAAACTCAAAATGCTTTAATTTTGCTGGATATGGACAAAATCGAACAAAAATTAATACAGAGAGATATTTAAATTTTATTTTTAAACAAAAAGTTTTGTTTTGCCAAAATTTTTAGCAAAAATTCACGAAATTTTTTCAACAGAAATTTAAAAAAAAATTTTTTTTTCAATAATCATTTTTTACACACACTTTTTCACCAAGTTACTTTTTGAAAAAAAAAATATCTTACAAAAAGCTCTTTTACATTTTGGAGGGTAGGAATATTTTCAGCAAGGTCAAATTTAACCTTTTCTGTATTTCTCTAACAAAAAGTGCAACAAAAAATTTATTGATCGAATAACTTCACTTTTTGTTGGGATCCTAAAACATGCTTTTAGATGAAACTTAATATGAATGAAATTGAATTCTAACAATATTAAGTACGTCAGTTGGTTTTCTTTTTCACATACATACATAAATGCAAACAGTCATACGAACAGTTGTAATCAAAAAATAAAACCATAGGATTTTCTTAATGAAAATTTTAAAATGTTTTGTGATGAAAGATATCTAGTTTTTATCATTGATGTCATTTCACGAAAATACATATTTGGTGCAAATTCAGAACACTTTACATGCCCTCTACTCCAAAAATAAAAGTTTTATATTTTGACATTCCATTGAAAATATAGGTCTAGTTAATAACTCGAAAAAGAAGCGAGACAAGAAAAAATTACTTTTGGCCAAAAGTATTACTCTATCACATTTTTTTTGTGCTATTTTTTTCAACTCAACTGTTTTTTTTTTCCCGATTGACAAATACAGACGCAGTGCTCGCTATTAACGTACACAAATGCCTTGAAAAATATGGAGAATTAAAGGATGTGTTCTTGATAAACGACCATCTTTTTTTGAACACAATCATTGATTTCTTTTAAAATAATCGCCTTTTTTTAAGGAGTCAATTCGTTTTTCCTTAACTTCTCTGTGCAGAAAACCAATTTGTTTTTGCTCCCAGCTAAACCTGTGCTTAAGCGAATCAATAGCGCACAGATGCGATGCGTTCACTTAACATAGGTGAAACTTTGCCAATTGTGGCTAGTATTTCTTATAAAAAGTACCTTCCCGGCTAAAAATAAATGTGTATGTTCATATATGCTTATATAAAGATCTTTATATGATCATATATGACTTATATGGAAACATATATGTGATCATATATGCAAGAAACGATCCCATATATGTGGTCGTATTTAAAATATGTGCCATATATGATATCATATATGGAACCATATATGCTATCATAAAATGTTAAATTTGAACCAGAATTACAAAATAAAAGTTTTTTAGGTTAAAATTATATTATTACTTTACCATCGATTGACATACCTTAGCATATATCAATAATTTAACAAATATTGCAAAATATTCTGCATAAAAAAAATTTAGAAAAGGTAAGTTTTCATTAATATGTATTTAGAATTTTAAAATCATATGTATTAATTTTTTCCAGTTCATCGTCATAACAAGTAAAAGCGTGGACTTTTTTTATCCAAAACAAGATCCTATTTAAATTAAGTAAATGTGTGTCGCAAATACAATATTATTGAGTACTTTGATATTCAATAAAATTAAACTACGCAGCTTCGTTAATCTCGTACAACTATGTGGAGAGGGCATATGCACCACCAATATGTTTTCACTACGATTGCAATACTGCAAACTATTTTGAAATCCCTTAATGTTGCCATAGCAAATTGGAAATGAAAAGACCGTATAGGCAGTTTTGAGGCCGAGTTACGTTAAGCTTGCTCCACTTGGAGAAGAGGACATTTGCACCACCAGAACTGTTATTGCTACACTATAAATTATTTTGAAGTCCCTTACTGTCGCAATAGAAAATTGGAAATGGAAAGAAGGTATAAGAAGTTTGGAGGCCGAGTTACTAGTTGAAGAAAATTTTACCATGCGGAGCTACGTTAAGCTCGCTCAACTTGGAGGAGAGCGCATATACACCACCCTAACGCTATCACTACGGTTCCAACACTACAAACTATTTTGAAAACGCTTACTTTCGCTATAGCAAATCGAAATGAAAATAAGGTTTGATCAGTTTTAATGTTGAGTAACGATTTGGGAAGGACAACGTTTTTACTTGCAATTACAAGAAATCTGTCAATAAGCGAAATTGACAACCTGGCACATTGTCGCCATGAAGTAAATTTACATGAAAAAAATGTTGGAAAAGGTAAACTTTCATTAATATGTATTTGAATTTTAAAATCATGTTTTAATTTTTTCCAGTTCATCGTCATAACAAGTTTAAGCGTGGACATTTTATGCCTGTTCGTTTACCTTACTACAATCTACTCATTTTTACTACTTTTACTACAGCTGGAAATTTTTAGTACAAAAAGTAAACAAAAATTTCCAGTTGTAGTAAAAATAGTAAGAAATTTAAGTAAACAAACAGACCTTTTATTCCAAAACAAGATCATATTCAAAATGAGTAAATGTAAATACGTCGCAAATACAATATTATTAAGTAATTTGATGTTGAAGAAAATTAAACTACGCAGCTTCGTTAATCTCGTGCAACTTGGTGGAGAGGTCATATGCACCACCATAATGTTGTCACTACGATTGCAATACTGCAAACTATTTTAAAAACCATTAATGTCGCCATAACAAATTGGAAATGGAAAGATCGTATAAGCAGTTTTAAGGCCGAGTTAAGTTAAGCTCACTCAACTTGGAGAAGAGGACATATCGCTCCTTTACTTGTATAGTGTCATAACTCAAAAAATGCGTTTTTTGAGTTAATGATGCAGAATTATTCGTTATATCGTGTTTTATATTGTGTCAAAAATTCGTATCAATATCGTTTAAACTCACCGTTTGAGAAGAGTACACGCCATTATTACATTTTCTATGTATCGGCCTTTTTCAATTAAAAACCAGTTTCAATAGTAAACTTTAAAAGGTTTTTCTGCAAAATCAAATATTTTGAGTTGTGACACTATACAAGTAAAGGAGCGATATGCACCACCAGAAATGTTATCAATACGATTCCAACACTATAAATTATTTTGAAATTCCATACTGTCGCAATAGCAAATTGGAAATGGAAAGAACGTATAAGTTTGGAGGTCGAGTTACTATTTAAAGAAAATTCAACCATGAGGAGCTACGTTAAGCTCGCTCAAGATGGAGGAGAGGGCATATGCACCACCATAACGTTATCACTACGGTTCCAACACTACAAAATATTTTAAAATCGCTTACTGTCGCCATAGAAAATTGAAATGAAAAAAACGTATCATCAGTTTTAAGGTTGAGTAACGATTTCGAAAAGACAACGTTTTTACTTACAATCAAACGAAAGCTGTCAATTAGCGAAAGTGACAACCTGGCACATTGTCGCCATGATGTAAGTAAAAATAGCTTCTTATCCCTATCCTTCAAACATCGTTACACACATAACCCAAAAAGATAAAATACGTACTACTAAATATATTGCTTTTTATCGAAGTCTTAAGTAATTATGTGCCTACTAAAAATTAGTAGCAAGTTCTTTTTTCTGGAATAAAAAAAGGAATATGGAGTAATTTTAATATTTTATCAGATGGAGTTCTGAAAGACAATATACCTTTTCGTAAAAAGCATTCATGGTCTTAAGCAACCCATGGCCCTTACAAAATACACTCCATTAACATGTATGTATGTGTCTAGCAGTATCAAGCCAATCTTTAAAGGATATTCGTGTTATCATTAGCCCATTAGCACCAAATGCTGTTGTTGGTAATAATTCAATACAATAAAAATTCTAGAAATATTTTGTATGCATACTAATATTATTTTCTATCAATTTTTTTAGATTTTGACTTTTTTAACAAAAACGCTAAGTCCGAAGATAATCGAAATTAACACTAAAACAAGAAAACCCAAAGGAAATCATCGATCCTGTAACAAGCCCTTTGTTCGCATCTTTCGTAATTGATATCAATTGAAAAACTTATATATTAGATCTTTTATGTTCAATTTATTTTTTTGAATATCAAAATGTATTCTCGTATCTATAAGTTTAATTATATATTTTTATATAGTCACCAAAAATGCAAACGTTAGTAACTAAAAAATCAAAATCATCAAACTAAAGGTGTTCATTCAAATATATCAAAAACACCATAAAAAAATATTTTTTATTTTTAATTATACTTGCGTACATCGTTTGCAATTCTGGTGAATATATACATAATAACCTATTACATATAGTTTAAGATGAAAAAATAAATAAAAAATATAAAAAAGAATGTAAAACAAATTAAAAACATCATATATTATTCAATATATGATTCAATATATGATCCAATATATGATTCAATATATGATCTAATATATGATCACATATATTGCATCATATATGATCGTGTCTTATATAAGCGCCAATTTTGGAATATGTTCATATATGAGACCATATTTGATACTATATATGATACTGTATATGGTCTCATATATGATATCATATATGATGATATACAACATTTTTAGCCGGGTTTTACAAAAAGTACCTTTTATAAAAAGTACCTTTTATAAAAAGTACCTTTTATAAAAAGTACCTTTTAAATAAAGTACCTGTTATAAAAAGTATCTTTTATAAAAAGTACCTTTTATAAAAAGTACCTTTTATAAAAAGTACCTTTTATAAAAAGTACCTTGTATAAAAAGCACCTTTTATAAAAAGTACCTTTTATAAAAAGTACCTTTTATAAAAAGTACCTTTTATAAAAAGTACCTTTTATAAAAAGTACCTTTTATAAAAAGTACCTTTTATAAAAAGTACCTTTTATAAAAAGTACCTTTTATAAAAAGTACCTTTTATAAAAAGTACCTTTTATAAAAAGTACCTTTTATAAGAAGTACCTTTTATAAAAAGTACCGTTGTACCTTTTATAAAAAGTCCCTTTCATAAAAAGTACCTTTTATAAAAAGTCCCTTTCATAAAAAGTACCTTTTATAAAAAATACCTTTTATAAAAAGTACCTTTTATAAAAAGTACCTTTTATAAAAAGAACGTTTTATAAAAAGTACCTTTTTTAAAAAGTACCTTTTATAAATAGTACCTTTTATAAAAAGTACCTTTTATAAAAAGGACCTTTTATAAAAATACCTTTTATAAAAAGTACCTCTTATAAAAAGTACCTTTTATAAAAAGTACCTTTTATAAAAAGTACCTTTTATAAAAAGTACCTTTTACAAAAAGTACCTTTTATAGAAAGTACCTTTTATAAAAAGTACCTTTTATAAAAAGTACCTTTTATAAAAAGTACCTTATATAAAAAGTACCTTTTATAAAAAGTACCTTTTATAAAAAGTACCTTTTATAAAAAGTAGCTTTTATAAAAAGTACCTTTTATAAAAAGTATCTTTTATAAAAAGTATCTTTTATAAAAAGTACCTTTTATAAAAAGTACCTTTTATAAAAAGTACCTTTTATAAAAAGTACCTTTTATAAAAAGTACCTTTTATAAAAAGTACCTTTTCTAAAAAGTACCTTTTAAAAAAAGTACCTTTTATAAAAAGTACCTTTTATAAAAAGTACCTTTTATAAAAAGTACCTTTTATAAAAGGTACCTTTTATAAAAAGTACCTTTTATAAAAAGTACCTTTCATAAAAAGTACCTTTTATAAAAAGTTCCTTTTATAAAAAGTACCTTTTATAAAAAGTACCTTTTATAAAAAGTACATTTTATAAAAAGTACCTTTTATAAAAAGTACCTTTTATAAAAAGTACCTTTTATAAAAAGTACCTTTTATAAAAAGTACCTTTTATAAAAAGTACCTTTTATAAAAAGTACCTTTTATAAAAAGTACCCTTTATAAAAAGTACCTTTTATATAAAGTAACCTTTATAAAATGTACCTTTTATAAAAAGTGCCTTTTATAAAAAGTTCACAGAGTTCATTTGGAAATGAAGTTTTTGAAAATTCTGTTTGTAAAAGGGGGTAAAAAAGTATACTTTTGGTACTTTTTTTATATCGTTGGTCGTTAAAACTCGGAATTTTTGAATGTAGGCTCCTTAGGAGTCAAAAGATCTTTTGGAAAACCCTTTTTTTTTAGAGGGGTAAAAAGCATACTTTTGCATCAATTATATTTTCTGAATTAATAGTCGTAGAAACTTTAAATTTGAAATGTAAGATCCTCATGTGAATTTTTTTTTTTTTTTAAATTCCGTTTCTAAGAGGTGCTTTTTATATTTCCTGAAATAATGGTCATAGAAACTTACAATTTGGAATGAAGGATACCTTCTTGAAGAATACATTCTGGAAAA
Source organism: Pegoplata infirma (assembly GCA_963921195.1). Taxonomy (NCBI): domain Eukaryota; kingdom Metazoa; phylum Arthropoda; class Insecta; order Diptera; family Anthomyiidae; genus Pegoplata; species Pegoplata infirma. The sequence goes on along the minus strand of OY992540.1, from coordinate 28,607,631 downwards.
AGTGCTTTTTGGAAATTCCGTTTCATTTGTCATTGAAAGGGAGGAAAAAGTTCACTTTGGTCCTTTTTATATTTTCTGAAAGATTGATCCTAGACAAATGAAATTTGGAAAATATTCTGACAAAAGCATCTTTTAGAAAAAGTGTTATTTGGGTTTTTTCGATCTCATGAAAAAGCAGTTATAAAATTGTGTAAACTTGAATAATTAGTTAGGAAAATTGTATTTTTTGTCGTCTAATGGAATCAAAAACTATTTTACAAATTTAAACAGCGTTCAGATTCATACACATAGGGAATAAAAGGAGATACAAAAGAAAACAAATTTTCTTTGTGTTCCTAATTCAGCTAATTCCATATTTGCAGGTTAAACGGGATGTTTTAATTTTGCAGGTTAAACGGGATGTTTTAATTTTGTTGTTTAAATTATTCTAAACATTTTTTTAAAGGACTTAAAGATTAAAATAAAATAAAAATTCCTAGAAAAAAATTTCATAAATGGGGACTCAAATCTAGATACTTTTATTATCCGATATTCAATACAACCGGTAACGAAGAACCGTGTTGTTTATAACTGTTTTTTATAAAACAGTTTTAAACAACAATTTTGTGAAATTTCAATGTTTTTTAAGGATTTATATTGATAATGAAAATTTCCCGTTTCCCGGGAAATTGAAAAGTCTGGGAAATCCCAAACACCAGTTACAAACGCAATGACAAACTTATATGTACCCTCTATTACTAATTGTAAGTGAAGGGTATAAATATTGGATTATTTTATGCACTCCATCTTTTACTCGTATATACATTTATGGTATCGACATCTACTAATTTATTTTACTACAACGTTGACGGATAGTGGTATTTTATTGATTGTGTGAGGTTTTTGATTTTTGTATTGCAAATTTTAATTATCTCAATTATTCTACAATCAACAATATTAAAAGTCATTAATTTGTCTAAAACATTCTTATGAAGTGCTTACCTACACTCAAAAAACAAAATAATGAAGAAAATACGCTATTTTAGCAAAACTTTTGTTCAAATTATCATTACATTAAAGATTATTTTTTTTTTTTTTTTCAAAATATGTTTTTCAAAATGGGAAATATTTGATTAAAATTTTTGTTTATAGGAGTTTTGCGAGTACTTTGGCAACGACTTTGGACTTTGTCCAACCTATATAAAAATTCAAAATCCACATTTTCCCAAAGGATTACATTTTCTCAGTAGCTGGCAACCCTGTGTTTAGAACAATATAAGTGTATGCCACGTATGTAAGTGTTTTTACACAATAAAGTTTTAATATTTAATTAATTTTTTGAAAATCTTCTCTATCTATAAATCACACGTTTAAATATGTGAAATGAATTATTTTAGTATTCAATTCTACTTCAAATGATAAATAATAACCAAAAGTCCTTATTGTGGTTGTGTGTGTCTGAATAGGTATTTTAATTAGAAATTTCTATTGGTTTATTTTATCAATTTATTATGAAGATGCTACTTGAGCGACATTGATAACTATTTATCTATTAAATTATTGAAGGATATTTTCATTTGAATTTTAAACTTTTAGTGGTTTATTTCCACAATATAAACATAAACAATTGAATTTTAACAATTTCGAAAATTTATAAATTTATATTAAACAGAAATTTTGTGATGATTACACATCCACACAATAAAACCAAATGAGAGTGTTAAATTCGGCTGTGCCGAACACAGAAAGAATTTGAAACAAATTTTGATCAACAAAAATGCGGATTTAATAAATTTTTTGCTTGAAATTCCTCCAATAAAGAAAATTGTTATACCAATCATTAAATTGTAGGTGATTAATTGAATATTTGTGCAATCAAACATTTTTTTTCGATTTTAATTGAAAATTTTTAGCCCATAATTTTTGTGTGAATCTTTTATATCGCTTATAACTTTTGAACCGCTGAACCGATATCGCTGAATTGCAATACCAAACTACTTACAACAACAAGAAGTAAATATGCCAAGTCTGAGTCTGTCGTGTCTGATGTTGTGCGATTTGGCAGGGATTGCCCCATATACAATGTAGCTTTTCTCGTATAAGTCTAAGAACTTATTAAATAACTGAAGTTTTTATTTATTTCGGTTTGAGTCCATATTAATTATTTCTGAGAAATAATTATTTTTGTTGTACAATGAGAAAATCTGAAAAAAATTAATTGACAACACAGGCTAAGTGGAGATGTCGACAGCTTTCGGAAGAAGCCACCCTTCCTTCGTCAGCACTCTTCGATTGTCACTGTAGGTGTGTAAGATTAAGATCAGCTATTTAAACGTACGTGAAAAAGCGGACGGGAATTATATCACATTTCATTACCCATATGTTACGTTTAGCACGAACTTAATGAATCTATTTTTAACTTTTTCCAACACAGTTGTAATTTCTTACACTGTAGTAGATTTTCTCAGAGTTGCAACCCTTAGTAGGACTTTTCAAGTCTTGAAATATGTCCGTTAGGTTTGAATTTATATTTCGTATTTCTAATTTTTATTAAATAATAAAACCTAAGTAGCTTACGAATTTGAGTGTAAATTTTATATGAAACTTTTAAAATCCATTTAATACTTTTTGTTTGTATACAAACTGTTTTATGCTGAAAAATATAAATTGAAACAAAATATTAAAATCCTATAACTTGTTGTATGAATGTGATTTTATTTCTTGCAGTTACTATCCTGCTGTGTTTTAAAAAATCGTTATTTATTTTTTAAACTTTGATTTATAAGTTTGAAACATAAATTATATGACTTACACTGGGTACACAAAAAATATTGTGTACATAAAAATTCTATCGAGGGCGAATATTCAAAACTTGCTATCTGCAGTGTTAAAACACAGCAGATAGCTGGTTTTGAAAATGTTTGTACTCTTCGATTTTTTTGAAATTTTTTTTGTGTAAAACTTCTATCGATTCTACAAATTTTTTGCCCAGGAGGATCGTGGGATAACCATTATTACTATTTTTTTAAATTTTTTGAAAAAATTTTATTGTAATTTTCCAATCGTAAAATCATTTCTATTGCTCCAATGGTGCGTCATAGAGGGGTCTTTTATAAGGCCGACCCCTATTAATTTTTACGTTTTAACATTTCTTTGGAACAAACTAATACCCTATCTCCAATTTCTAAGGGGGCTCCCACACAAAACGACATTTTTTAAAATTTGCTCCAACCGCTCTAACTGCCCTAATAGTGCCCTTAGAGCAACACAATGTATGACCGACCCACAATATTTTTTTAGTCGAAACATTTTCTCTGAACTCACCTACCCTCTATCTTTAACTGTTAAGGTGGTCCCCATACATTTTTTTTTTATTTTTTGTAAATTTGTTTTATTTAATCAGCTTCTACCGGTCCAATGGTGCGTCCGAGAGGGGTCATTAGTGAGACCGATCCCAATTTATTTTTACCCTACAACATTTTCTTAAAACATACCTACGCCCTATCTCCACCCCCTAAGTAGGCTCCCATACAAATAACAGTTGGAGCAAATTTTATAAAAATGCAATTTTGTATGGGAGCCTACTTAGGGAGTGGAGATAGGGCGTAGGTATATTTTAAAAAAATGTTGTAGGGTAAAAATAAATGGGGTAGAAGCTGATTAAATAAAACAAATTTACAAAAATTAAAAAAATTGTATGGGGGCCGCCTTAGCAATTAGAGATAGAGGGTTGGTGTGTTCAGAGAAAATGTTTGGACTAAAAAAATATTGTGGGACGGTCATAAATTTTGTTGCTCTAAGGGCACTATTAGGGCGGTTGGAGCAAATTTTAAAAAATGTCGTTTTGAGTGGGAGCCCTCTTAGAAATTGGAGATAGGGTATTAGTTTGTTCCAAAGAAATGTGAAGACGTAAAAATTAATGGGGTTCGGCCTTATAAAGGACCCCTTTATGACGCACCATTGGAGCAGTAGAAATGATTTTAAGATTGGAAAATTACAATAAAATTTTTTCAAAAAATTTTAAAAAATAGTAATAATCGTTATCCACGATCCTCCTGGGCAAAAAATTTGTAGAATCGATAGAAGTTTTACACAAAAAAATTTCAAAAAAATCGAATTGTACAAACATTTTCAAAAATGAGATTTAAATTTTAAAACTTAAAAATCGCATACAAGAGCGCTTTTAAGAATTTTTTGGGATTTTTTTTTTTTAAAGTACGTAAAAAAAATTTTTTGAAAAAAAAAATTTGAAATTTGGACCATTATTGAAGAAGTTATGAGTAAAAGAAGTTTGAGTAAAGGAACAAACTTCCAATTTTTAAAAATTTGATATCTTTTGAACGGGTCATCAAAAAAATCGGAAAATTTACCACGAAGGAGTTTTCGAAGGGTACTAAAAACTGTAAACAAATTGGGAAAATCTAAAAAAAATATTTTTCAAAGTGTCTGATTTGACATGGAATGCCCCATATACTTTATGGGGTCCTAAACCAATATTTCAATGTGTTACATACGGAATGACAAACTTATATATACCCTCTATCACCAGAGTGGAGGGTATAAAAAGCTTTTCTGCATACGTCACACACAAACCTACTCTGAGTTAGATTTTTTTATACCCTCCACTCTAGTGATAGAGGGTATATATAAGTTTGTCATTCCGTTTGTAACACCTCGAAATATTGGTCTAGGACCCCATATATACATTCATGATCCTCGATCGATTTTAAGACGATCCAGCGATGTCCGTCCGTCCGTCTGTCTGTCTTTCTGTCTGTTGAAAACACGCTAACATTTGAAAGACTACGGAGGCTCCTGAAGTTTGGCATATACGTTGGGCATTTAAATGGCCAGGTTGGTATTGCAATCCAGTGAAATCGGTCCAGTGGTTCAAAAGTTATGAGCAATAGACTGAATTTTGGCAAGGGTTTTTCGTGAATTTACGAGATAAAAAACACTTTAACTTTTGAAAGGCCATTCTGAGTATGCTGAAGCTAGGCATATATATTTGCAGTTTCTCTGGCCTGGTTCGTATTGAATTTCAACCAAATCGGTACAGTGGTTGAAAAGTTATTAGCAAAACCGTGAATTTCAGATTAGTTTCACCTTAAATTCACGTGTTGAAAATCCGTTAAACATGTTTTAAAAACATTGTTAAGTCACAAAAATATTTTACAACGTATTTTTATCACTCAAAAATATTTTTACACTAAAAAAAGTACACTAAGAAAAAATTTATACTAAAAAAAAAATATTTTTTTTTAAATATTTTTTTTTCATCAATATCTTTTTTCATAAATATTCTTTTTTCATAAATATGTTTTTTCATCAATATTGTTTCATCAATTTTTTTTATCAATATTTTTTTTTCATTAATATTTTTTTTCATCAATATTTTTTTTATCAATATTTTTTTTATCGATATTTTTTTTTATTTCGTCAATATTTTTTTCATCAATATTTTGGTCAGCAATATTTTTTGTTTCATCAATATTTTTGTTCATCAATATTTTTTTTTTTCATCAATATTTTTTTTCCATTAACATTTTTTTTTTTCATCAATAGTTTTTTGTCATAATTTTTTTTTTCATAAATATTTTTTTTTTCATAAATTTCTTTTCATTAATATTTTTTCTCAATAATCTTTCATCATTATTTTTTTTTTTTTCATCAAAAACTTTTTTTATCGACAAATACAGACAAACAGATGGATGGATAACACTAGAATGTCTTTGAAACCTTTACGAATCAATAATATATAAACATAATGGGGTCCTCAACCGATATTTCAATGCGTTTTGCATGGAATGACAAATTAATATAGCGTTATTTGTTCCAGAAAAATGTTGCGTTGGAAAGAACGTCTATTTATGCACCAAAACATTGTCATGATTCAATGGTTTGGGCAAGAGTACAAACTTTGCAGAAATTTTTTTAAATTACTACTGGAAACAGTGTTTTTATTTGCAATGACTCTGCTCTCTCAGTCTCTAAATTTATCTTCTATTAACAGTTTCTGCCAAAGTTTTATCATCATCATCATGCATTATTTTAATTAACACTTAATTAATTATGAAACACTCATTAGTGTCTTGGCATTTCTAGGAATCTAGTGTATATTCCTTGAATTATACATACATATATTCTCATTTTTCTCAGTGTTCAAATAATAAATATAATAACTATTTCCTCTTGCTCTTCTAAATATTACAACAAAAATAAATCACAATAAGTGCAAAACAAGAAAAGTTTTTCTTTATTGAAAAAGTTTTAGCAAAATTGAAAAAAAAAAAATATTTACTTGTCGTCAGAAATATTTATAAAAATATGTGATTTAAACACTTATAAACATTTCTATACCCACACAAAAAAAAAAAAAACTGTTATACAATCAACCAACAAAACTTACACAAATACATATTCCAGTGAATGGTTGGACGGACGGACGGACGTTCGTATAAATTCCAAAGGATAAGATACAAAATCTGAAAAAGAATATAATCAAAGTACAAGTATTTGTAAACAAGTATCGTAACCTAACCATAAATATAAATAATATTCAGTAAATGTACTATGGGGCAGGAAATCGTAATAATACTAGTGGATGAAATCTTTTGTCTGTTGCCCTTTGTCTGTTGAAATTGCTTTAAAAAAACCAGATACTTGATAATGCTTCGAGCAGTTTTGATATTTTATTTCAGCGACATCAGTCAAGCAGTTCAAAAGCTGTCAACGGAAATGTAAGGACATTTTGAAAATTTTGGAACATTCCACATAACCCAAAAATACGAAATGTTTAATTCGGCTGTTGGTAACCATGCAAACTGAATTTAATACATAATAGTATTTAAAAAAAAATAAAACTAAATTTTTTCCAAAAAATTTTGTTTTTCATCAAAAAGTTTTTGTTACTATTTTGTCGAAAATTTTTGTTTAATAAATTTAATTTTTTTAGCAAACAATTTTTATACCCTCCACTTACACGGGTAATGTAAAAACTAACCAGCTAAACAACCGGTAAATCTTATTGGTCTCTCCTCTTTCAAATTTCCAAATATCAGGATAATCGGTGGATGCCCATTGAAAGACCTCCCTTGTAAGTGATAGAGGGTTAAGTTTCTCATTGTAAATTTGAGGTCAAATATGGTAAAATTGAGGTCAAATATGGTAAAATTGAGCAATTTTTCCATGACATCACTTCATATTTAATTTTTTCTACAATAACTCAACAATTCTGTTTTGTATGAGCTATCGATTGTCGTAATTTGTTTTTGGATAAAATTCAGAACTATGTCTGAATTTTCCAAGCTTAACCTAAAAATCAATCGAGCAAAAACCAGCCATTTTAAATATTTTTTAAAAACTTTAAAACAAAGTCCATTAAATTTTCTACCAAATGTTAAATTTTTAGAAAGTTTTTATTTTTTGTTTTCTAGAAAAATTATTTACATATCGTAAAATATGGTAAAATTGAGCAATTTTTGCACGACATCGCTTTATGTTTTATGTTTTATTTTTATACCCTCCAACCACAGTATGGGGATATACTCATTTTGTCATACCATTTGTAACGCATCGAAATATCGGTCGGGGACCTCATAAAATATATATGGGGCATTCCATGTGAAATCGGACACTTTGAAAAACTTTTTTTTTAGATTTTCCCAATTTGTTTACAGTTTTTAGTACACTCAAAAAAAAAAGTTTGTAAAATTACAAGTAAAAGGTCTTGTAATTCTATTTTACTAATATTTTTGTCTTTTTACAAAAATTGTTGTACATTTAATAAAACGAAAACTACAGTTTGCTTTGTAATTTTACTATTATATGTTGGTAAATTTAGTTAACAATTTTTTTAGGTAAATTTACAAAAAAGTGAATTATTTTACAAATTAAAAAATTATTACAAGGTGTTTAGTTTTTTTACACAAGAAAACTGTTATTGTACAACAAAATTTTACTTGGTGTTATTTAGTCTTTCTACCAAAAAAATGTGTTATTACAAATATTTGTTTTTTTTTTAAGATCGTTTACAAGGTTTTCAGTTTGAAATGTATGTATTGAAAAATACAAAATTCCAATGTAATTTTACAAAACTTATTTTGTTACTAGAATTAATGTTGTTTTACAAAAAAAAAAAAAAATTATTCAACAATAGGACACGCAAAAATTTTCTAAGCTCAGATGTTTTTTGCGTTTTGAAGTAAAAATTTTAGTTAAAAATATTTTTTTATAAATAAAAAATTTCATGAAAAAAATTTTTTGGAAATTTTTTAAGCTTTAGCAAAATGAATTTTTACACCATTTTTTTTTGTAATTTGCGTTAAGTAAAATACCACAATTTCTATGTGTTTCTACTATATAATTGTTCTAGTTTATTTTTTGTATTTTTACCATTTTTTTTGGTAATTTTGCCATATTTTTTTGGATTTTTTTTTAATTTGGCACCTAAAATGTCAATAAAAAGCTGCCAATTATGAAAAATTAAGTTTTTCTTATTTTAACAGGTACTTAAACATCCAATCTACAATATCCAACAAAAAAATTTCCGATTTTTTAAAAATTCAAAAAAAAAAATTGTTATTTTTTGACTAATTTTTCCTGAAAATATAAGAAATTTCTTGTGTAGCCTCCTTCGCAATTCTCATATGTTCTACTTAAGAAAAACGAAATGTCGAAAAAAATAAAAAAGTGCAGTGTTATACATTAAAAAGTTTGTTAAATGTGTTCAAGTGAAAAAAAATCATTTCAGGTTGTTGAAGTGCTACTCCAGCTGCCGAAGAAGGAAAAATAAGACCAATGAAAAAAAAACCTTTAAATTTACAAAACAAATATGTAAATAAACCAAATTTTTTGTAAATTTACAAAACAAGTATGAAAATTTAAAAAACAAAATTGTATACTTACGAAAAAAGTTGTAATTTTACAAAAATGAAGTAGAAAATACAAAAACAATATTGTGAATTTACAAATTTTCTGGTTAAACTACTGTTTTTACGGCAAAAAATTAAGAAAAAATGGTATATATACAATAAAAATTGTAAATTTACCACTTTTTATTGTAAATATACAAGTTTTTTGCCATAAAAAACAGTAGTTTAACCAAACAATTTGTAAATTTACAGTTTTGGTTTTTGATTTTCTACTTTATTTTGTAAATTTACAACTTTTTTTTGTAAGTTTAAAATTTTTTTTGTAAATTTAAAATTTTTTTTTATAAATATACGTGTTTTTCAATATTTTTTTCCGAAAAAACAGTAGTTACACCAAATAATTTGTTAATCTACAATTTATTTTTTTCATTTTATATTTTTTCTTTGTAAAATAACAACCTTTTTCTGTAAGTATACAATTTTGTTTTGTAAATTTACCAAATTTTTTGTAAATTTACAAAAAAAAATGTTCACCTCGAAGTTAACATTTTACAAAAAAAAATTGTAAATTTACATTTTATTTTGTTAAATCAATTTACAAATTATCCCCGTAACATTACGGGGATTCTTGCTAGTACATATTTTACAAAACCAGCCCCGTAAAATCACGGGGATTTTATGTCATTTTACAAACTTTTTTTTTGAGTGTACTCTATGAACTCCAACCAACCCAAATTTTTATATGAAAACTTAAGCATATTTATACCCTACACCACTCTGTGGTACAGGGTATAATGAGGTTGTGCTAATGTTTGTAACTACTCGAAATATTAGTCCTAGACCCACCTTCAAGTATACCGATCGACTAAGAATCACTTTTTGAGTCGATTTAGCAATGTCCGTCTGCCCGTCCGTCCGTCCGTCCGTCCGTCCGTCTGTCTGTCCATGTAACGGTGCAAACACGATCGCAATTATCAACCGATTTGACCCAAATTTTTGTATTCACAAATCATCATGCCGAATTTTTAGGCAATCGACCAGTTCTTCTTAAAGCCCCCATACAAACCACCTTCCCGATATTAACAAAAATATCTCAAATTTAATGAAAATCAAAAATATTTTATTAAAATTTAGTTCGTATGTGTTAAACGCGTACTTTATTAACCTTATCAAATCTGATTATTATCGGACCATTTTTGGACCTAGAGCCATATAAAAATTTCATCCGATATTTAGTTATAGCTGTGTATTTGCAACAATTAGAAGCCTAATTCGCTAAAACTTGGTTTTTACACTTATTAACGATTTAACAAAAGATAGATCCCATCGGTCCATGTTTTTACTGGGGACCCATTTTCCGGGAAACACCGGTGTAGGGTATTATATGGCCGGTCTTGACCGACTATAAGTTTCTTACTTGTTTTTTGTTTACTTAGTTGTGTTTAGTTGTGACGACCTATACACAAATGTATCATTCAATTTTTAGTTGTATTAACTAATTAAATAATTTTTTTTTGTGTTAAATTTGCAAACTTTATTTTCTTTGTGTACCAAAACGTTGTCTATACATCAAAATTATCAGATAAGAAAAATTTACTTATCTAATGCTTTTCATCATTTTTTATGCCAATTTCCTAGATTTTCAGATATTTTTCCTATAGAAAAATTGTGGAAAAATTCTAAGATTCTCTGAGACTTTTTTTTATGAGATTCTCTTATACTTTTTTTCATATAGAAGTCGACTCAGGTTGCAAGACAATTTTCCTATAGAAAAAGTTTAAAGATCTTAGACATTTTTTTATTGAAAAAGTCTGAAATTCTAATAAATGTTCCCTTTGGAAAAAGTTTAATATTCTGAGAGGTTTATCCTAGAAAAGATCTCAGCTTCTGAGATATGTTTTCTAGAGAAAAAGTGTTAGATTCTGAGTTTCTGAGACATTTTTTCTATAGAAAAACTCTCAAATACTGAGATATTTCTGATTCTGAGACGATTTTCCTAAAAAAGGTCTCGGCTTCAAAGACCTTTTTCCTATAGAAAAAGTGTTTAAGATTTCTGGTTCTTAGATTTTGAGAAAATTTTTCTAAAGAAAAAGTCTTATTTTTGAGACATTTTTCAAATAGAAAACATTTGAGATTTTGTGGCTCTTTCTCAGATTCTGAAACATTCTATAGAAATAATTAGAGATTCTGATTCTAACAAGGTAAGTATACCAACCGTTATGAACCGATTTGTCTGAAACTTAAATATATATAAAAGAGATTATTTTAAGGCTGGGGTGTCTCAGCTTATCGGCCATATTTAAAAATTTCGTTGGCCCCTTATGAAACAATGTGGACCTTTGGGAAAATTCCGATAACTTCCGAACTAAAACGAATATCGTCTAGCATAAATACTAGAGTTAATTTTGAAAATTTGATCTGCGGATATCATCATTTTTTTTAAGGATTTAGGGGAGCTAAAAAGAATGCCGGTATTTTTTTGGAAAAATTTTCACTCCTTGGGGTAGTTCAAAGCATTTGAAATCGCGGATTTTGAGCAGATTTTTCTGCAGAGAAAAACGGCTGAATATATTGCAAATCTGATTTCACCAGTCGATTCTACAGCAAAAAATAATACAATGGTCGTTTTTCAAACTCTTAAAAAAAGTTCCAAAAACCCACCACAGAGGGCGGAAATATAAGGTTTTTCCATTTTCTTTAAAATATTTTTTTTTAAATAGGCACAATTAAAGGGCATTTTCAGCTTAACAAAATGGTACCAAATTTTCCGTTCTATCACAACCCGTTAAAAAGTTATAAGCTCTCAAAAATGGGCAAAAACACATTTTTAGAGAACGTTGACCTCAATTTTCTCTAAAACATGACGTGATAGAAAAATTTGAAAACTAGATTCAGAACCAGCATCGAAATGTTAATCGAAAACAAGTTTTATGATCCCAGAATATCATCCAAAAATATCACAAAAAAATGCTCTCAATATGCACAAAAATGCGTTTTTTTTGTGAACTTTGACCTCAATTATTTCAAAAACCTGACGTTACGGAACATTTTGGAACCCAGATTTGGAATCAGCATTGAGAGGAAAATCGAAAACGAGTGTCCACACCGTTGACCCATCCAAAAATTTTTCAAATTTCGGTCAGTATTTTATAATTTTACCATTAGAAAAAAAACTTTGAAGCCTTATAACTTTTTAATGGGTTGAGATAGAAAGGTGCTTCTTGTACCAATTTTCTTAGCAAAAACTGCCTCTTCATCGTGCATTATTAAAAAAATAATTTTAATTTTTTTTTTTAAATCGATTTTTCCGCCCCCTGTTGTGGGTTATTGAAACTATTTTTAAGAGTTAAAAAAACTGCTATTGTATTAATTTTTGCTGTAGAATCGACTGGTGAAATCAGATTTGCAATATATTCAGCCGTTTTTTCTCTGCAGAAAAATCAGCTCAAATTTCGCGATTTCAAATGCTTTGAACCACCCCAAGGAGTGAAAATGTTTCCAAAAAAATACCAGCATTCTTTTTAGCTCCCCTAAATCCTTTAAAAAAATGATGATATCCGATAAACAGATAAAGTGGCATAGTTCCCAAACGAACTCTAATAAATACGTGTTGACTAAAATTTAATAACGATTATTTCGTATTCATATGAGCATCGTAGGTCTATGTCTTAACATAATTACCCCCCAAAATTTACACATTTTCGTAAAAAAAAAAAAATATTTAATGAATCCGAATTTTTGGACACCTCGAAAATTTTGGTACATTCAACATAACCTAGAAATATGAAAATGTGTACAGAATTGATCACCGAATTGTATTTAAACAAGCACAAACAATTTGTTTTGTAAAACAAAAATTGGCGGAATTTTTTCTCTTCAATTTTTTTGTTTTTTCGCGGATTTAAAAAAAAAAAAAATTTCGCGGATTTTTTTTCAAAAAATTTTGTTTCGCAGTTTGTTTTTTTAAAAAAAATTTTTTTTTAATAATCTTTTTATACCCTACACCCCTCTGTGGTACAGTGTGGTACTCAAGTATACCGATCGACTCAGAATCACTTTTCGAGTCGATTTAGCAATTTCCGTCTGCCCGTCCGTCCGTCCGTCTGTCTGTCCATGTAACAGTGTAAACACGATACAGGTCGCAATTTACAACTGATTTGACTGAAATTTGAAACTTAAGCTTCTTTTGGTCCAGGAAAAATTGGTCCATGTTTTGACCTAGCCCCCATACAAACGTCCCCTTTTAATTTTCCTCACTCAAAATATTTTGTAAGTAAATTCAACTGAAAAAACGTTCAAAACAATCGTTTTTCATTTTAAAAAACGGACTACTTATACATATTTCATTTGAAACAACATACTTTTTCAGTTATTTTCAAACGTTAGTAAATGACTAGACATTCCGTAAAAACAAATGATATTTCAGTTATTTTAACTGTTTACAATTTTTTATTTTGTGACGTAAAAATATTTTTTTTTACTAACAAACTACAAAAACCGTACTTCTGTAAAATTATACGGTATAATCAGTCACAAATAATTTAACTGATAAAAATATTTTTCAGTAACTTTTGTAGTTTATTGTTTTAACAACTGTATAAATCATTCAATATTTTAGTTTTTTTGAAAAACAAACAATAAAACGTTTAAAACAAATTTAACTAAAAACTTTTTAAATAACCGTAAATAGTTACTGTAAAACTTTTCTTGGTGCTCAAATGAATCTAACAACGGTTTTATAAAAGGTGTCCTATCGAAATTTTGCAGGTAATCGTGTTTTCTATTCACAAATCACCATGCCGAATTTAAAAGCAATCGGATCAGTTCTTCTTGTAGCCCCCATACAAACCACCTTCCCGATATTCAAACAAATCTCTCTAATTTCATGAAAATCAAAAATTTTTATTAAAATTAAGTTAGTATGTATTTAACGCGTACTTTAATAACCGTTTCAAATCTGACTATTATCAAACCATTTTTAGACCTAGACCCATATAAAAATTTCTCCCGATATTCAGTTAAAGCGGTGTGTTTGCAACAAATAGAAGCCTAATTCGCTAAAACTTGGTTTGTTGGTGTTTTTTACACTTATTAAAGATTTAACAAAAGATAGATCCCATCGGCCCATGTTTGAACTTGGGACCCATTTTCCGGGAAACACCAGTGTAGGGTATTATATGGCCGGTCTTGACCGACTATAATTTTCTTACTTGTGCACATTGGGGAGGGCATCAGTACATTCGACTAGGCCGAATTTAACTTTTTTACTTGTTTCTCCTCACTTCTCCTTATACTTGTGCCAAATTTCGGACATCAAGTTGTTTTGGCGAACCAAATTTACAGCTATTTTATTTTGGACGAAATATTTCTTTCACAGACTGACGGATAGGTATTTCTAAAATGTCTTAGAAGCCGTCTTGGATCAATAATATCAATAATGCCTCAACCCATATTTCAATTCATATTGCATGAAATGACAAATAAATATAATTTTTTTTGATAAAGGTTTTGCTTGGGCAAGTACACCCATATTTTTCTGCAAAACAATATTATGAAATAATGTTTTAGGCAAGAGCACAAAATTCGCAGGCATTTTTACTTGTTTTTATGTAAAATTTTTTTTTTTTCATATTTTTCATTCACCAAAATTTCTTTGTTAAATAAAGTATTTTGGAATATTCTTGTTTGCGTTTCAAAAATTACAAAATTTTAATATTCAACCAAATCTGTTTAATTTCCAGCCCATAGTGCAATATTACAAAGAAAAAAAAAATAACAGCAATAAAAATATCAACAGCACCAGCAACATCAACTCGAATAACTGTTAATATTGTTTAGTCCCAACTTTTCCCAATTGACCGTTAAAGTCGTCCTACCCGCTGAGTGTGATGCCAACAAACCAAACTAGCAACTAATGTAATAAATCCAATAACGAAATATGGAAACATTTTTTTCATTCGCTGTCAGTAAATATATTGATTATTGATGATAAAACTGTGGGTAAGAACTTATATTCGGCAAGTGGGTAATAAAGTGTATTTGCAGGCCTGCCAGTCGTGGGAATTTATTTTCGAGGTTAAGAATTTTATGCTAGCCATAAAAACACGTCTAATTTCGGCATTGGGTATTTTGTGGGGATTTCAAAAAATATTCCGAAATTTTTTGGGAATACTCAAATTGCATCTGTTCAATATAACGGCTTTTCTATAATAAGTTGAAGTGATAACAAATGCTTAGAAGGTGTTTACTGATGGAAGCCAAAAAAAGTTTAACTTTCCATTCCGTCTGCTTTTGGAGAATTTTTAATTTCTGAATCTGCCAAAAAAAAATATTTAAATTTGGGGTTTTTGGGGATATTTTGCTATATTTTTGGGGACAACAGTAAAAAATATCTGGTAACGTTGCATATTTGTGCTTTTGTAAAAATATTTTACGTCAGTGTAATTTTATAACTGTATAGCACTCTCTCGATGTTTTTACTTGTTTGTGTGTGTTTATGTTGCCTTATTGAAACTTAAAAAGACAACAAAATAAACTCATTGAACATCACTTAACCAAATTGATAAAAAGCAAATAATACTACGAAAGATTTCTTTTTTATTACTTTTTTTCATATTTTTTTCTTTAATAATTTTGTACTTTTTTTTATAAATATACTTTAAACTTTTATAGATATTGGAAATTTATTCTGCCTAGAAAAAGTTTCAGATTCAGAGACATTTTTTCTATATATAAAAAGTCTCAGACTCTGAGAGATTTTTTCTATATAGAAAAATGCTTAGATTCTGAGACATTTTTTCTATATAGAAAAATTCTCAGATTCTGAGAAATTTTTTCTATATAGAAAAAGTCTCAGATTCTGAGACATTTTTTCCACATAGAAATTTTTTCTACATAGAAAAAGTATCAGAATCTGACACATTTTTTCTAAATAGAAAATGTCATAGATTTTGAGACATTTTTTCTTTATAGATTTTTTCTATTCAGAAAAAGTCTCAGATTCTGAGAAATTTTTTCTATATAGAAAAAGACTCAGATTCTGAGACATTATTTCTATATAGAAAAGTTTCAGATTCTGAGCCATTTTTTCTATATAGAAAAAGTCTCAGATTCTGAGATATTTTTTCTATATAAAAAAAGACTCAGATTCTCAAACATTTTTCTATATAAAAAATACTAATGTCTCATAATCTGAGACTTTTTCTATATAGAAAAAATGTCTCAGAATCTGAACCTTTTTCTATATAGAAAAAATGTCTCAGAATCTGAGACTTTTTCTATATAGAAAAAATGTCTCAGAATCTGAGACTTTTTCTATATAGAAAAAATGTCTCAGAATCTGAGACTTTTTCTATATAGAAAAAATGTCTCAGAATCTGAGACTTTTTCTATATAGAAAAAATGTCTCAGAATCTGAGACTTTTTCTATATAGAAAAAATGTCTCAGAATCTGAGACTTTTTCTATATAGAAAAAATGTCTCAGAATCTGAGACTTTTTCTATATAGAAAAAATGTCTCAGAATCTGAGACTTTCTATATAGAAAAAATGTCTCAGAATCTGAACCTTTTTCTATATAGAAAAAATGTCTCAGAATCTGAGACTTTTTCTATATAGAAAAAATGTCTCAGAATCTGAGACTTTTTCTATATAGAAAAAATGTCTCAGAATCTGAGACTTTTTCTATATAGAAAAAATGTCTCAGAATCTGAGACTTTTTCTATATAGAAAAAATGTCTCAGAATCTGAGACTTTTTCTATATAGAAAAAAATGTCTCAGAATCTGAGACTTTTTCTATATAGAAAAAAATGTCTCAGAATCTGAGATTTTTTCTATATAGAAAAATTGTCTCAGAATCTGAGATTTTTTCTATATAGAAAAAATGTCTCAGAATCTGAGCTTTTTTCTTTATAGAAAAATTGTTTCAGAATCTGAGACTTTTTTTATATAGAAAAATTGTCTCAGAATCTGAGACTTTTTCTATATGGAAAAAATGTCTCAGAATCTGAGACTTTTTCTATATAGAAAAAATGTCTCAGAATCTGAGACTTTTCTTTTTTTTTATAGAAAAAAATGTGTCAGAATCTGAAACTTTTTCTATATAGAATCTCAGAATCTGAAACTTTTTCTATATAGATAAAAATGTCTCAGAATCTGATAGTTTTTCTATATAGAAAAAATATCTAAGAATCTAAGAATTTCTCTATATAGAAAAAATGTCTCAGAATCTAAGACTATTTCTATATAGAAAAAATTTTTCAAAATCTGAAACTTTTTCTATATAAGAAAAATGTCTCAGAATCTGAGACTTTTTCTTTATAAGAAAAATGTCTCAGAATCTGAGACTTTTTCTTTATAAGAAAAATGTCTCAGAATCTGAGACTTTTTCTTTATAAGAAAAATGTCTCAGAATCTGAGACTTTTTCTTTATAAGAAAAATGTCTCAGAATCTGAGACTTTTTCTTTATAAGAAAAATGTCTCAGAATCTGAGACTTTTTCTTTATAAGAAAAATATCTCAGAATCTGAGACTTTTTCTTTATAAGAAAAATGTCTCAGAATCTGAGACTTTTTCTTTATAAGAAAAATGTCTCAGAATCTGAGACTTTTTCTTTATAAGAAAAATGTCTCAGAATCTGAGACTTTTTCTTTATAAGAAAAATGTCTCAGAATCTGAGACTTTTTCTATATAGAAAAAATGTCTCAGAATCTGAGACTTTTTCTATATAGAAAAAATGTCTCAGAATCTGAGACTTTTTCTATATAGAAAAAATGTCTCAGAATCTGAGACTTTTTCTATATAAAAAAATGTCTCAGAATCTGAGACTTTTTCTATATAAAAAAAATGTCTCAGAATCTGAGACTTTTTCTATATAGAAAAAATGTCTCAGAATCTGAGACTTTTTCTATATAGAAAAAATGTCTCAGAATCTGAGACTTTTTCTATATAGAAAAAATGTCTCAGAATCTGAGACTTTTTCTATATAGAAAAAATGTCTCAGAATCTGAGACTTTTTCTATATAGAAAAAATGTCTCAGAATCTGAGACTTTTTCTATATAGAAAAAATGTCTCAGAATCTGAGACTTTTTCTATATAGAAAAAATGTCTCAGAATCTGAGACTTTTTCTATATAGAAAAAATGTCTCAGAATCTGAGACTTTTTCTATATAGAAAAAATGTCTCAGAATCTGAGACTTTTTCTATATAGAAAAAATGTCTCAGAATCTGAGACTTTTTCTATATAGAAAAAATGTCTCAGAATCTGAGACTTTTTCTATATAGAAAAAATGTCTCAGAATCTGAGACTTTTTCTATATGGAAAAAACGTCTCAGAATCTGAGACTTTTTCTTTATAAGGAAATTGTCTATGAATCTGAGAATTTTTCCACACAGAAAAACTGTCTCAGAATCTGAGAGATTTTCCACACAGAAAAAATGTTAGTTGTTACTTTATTTTCTATGCCTTCATCAAATTTAATCAAATCACAAACAATCAATAAATGTGTTAAATGTTTTTTGGTTTTATTTTTTTTAGCTGAGGTCCTTTTAAAAGGAATTTTCCTAATAATCTTATTGTTTTTTTTTTTTGTTTTAGTAAGTTTGGAATTTATTTATTAATTTTATTTCTCTTGTTTTGATTTTAAAAAAATGTTTTAATAGAATTTTTGTGGTTATTATTTTTATATGATAATGTTGGTTTTTTTTTTTGTTATTTTTTTGTGGTTGGGTTCCTTTGGGTGAATCAATTGTTTAAATAACATTAACATTATTTATGTTGGTGTTAATGATTATGGTTGTGGTGGTTGGTGGTGGTAAACATTATTTAGCATTACACAAAAAGAAAAACAGTTAAATGAATTTATAAGTTGGCACTACTACAACTGAAATAAATTTCATAACTTTTTCAAATATTATTTTTTTTAATAAATAATTAAAAATAACCCAGCAAAAAAAGAGCTTACCATTCACTACAAAATTCACCACAACTTATGAACCAGATGTACTTCTTCTTCAGCTGAAACACTGATGAATTTTATATGGGCGTGACACACAATATCACTAGTGTTTAGTATGTACATATATATTAACATCTTTATCACAACTTCTGAAGTAGTGATCGGGATGTTAATATAACTTGACCTTTTGGAAGTGCTTTTTTCATCACTTCTTTAGAAGTATATATTTCTTGGCATTTTGGATGTGATTATGTAATTTTTATATGGTGATTTAGAAGTGATTTTTTCATCACTTCTTGATAAGTACATATTTCATGACTTTTTGGGATTGATTTTAAGAGTTTTTTTTTTTTTTAGTATTTACACTAATAATAATTAAAACCAAAACGATATTTTTAACAATGTATAATATTTATTATGTAATATTTAGACTTGAAATTGTTAAGATTAAATCGGTGTTTTTAATAATTTAGTTTAGCTAATAGGAATTATTAATTAAATGTGGATGTATATATTTTTCTAATAGTTTTTCATGCGCTTAATCCGAATCTGGCCTTAGAAGTGATTTATCTTATTTTGAGATATTTAGATTTTCGATTGACAGTACTGCATAAACTCAGATATTCGCAATGTTCGGGACCTTATAAAACCGAGAATTATTTTATGATGTATAATTAGTTCAGCACATCTAAAAATACTTCACTTATTCTTCAAATTACTTTTGCAATCCTTAAGATATCTTTTTTTATTACGGAGATATCGACCGATAAAATTATTGCAATTTCGGCCCTAAAAAATAAAAGAAAACAAATTTGAAAACCAACCAATTTGTCTTGTTGATATATAATAGTACCGAATTCGAAACTCTATTAGAGGTGCATCTAAGCCCGGCATCAATTTGGGTATCAATTTTAGGGTAAATTTTCAGGGTGCCATACAAAAAATCTTTATTTGGGCTAACATTATAGAGCTTCGCCATATCGGATAAAGATTTATTTTAAATAAAATTAATAAAATTCTTAAAAGTACATAGAGTTCTTAGTTTTATATTCAATTAAAATTTTTATTATTCGGTTAACCGAATAATTCAAATTTATCCGATTATTAACCGATAAAATCTCAACCCCGATTAATTATTTGCCCGATTAGCCGATTAAACCAAAACCTCAATTAATTGAATAATGTTTAGAAGAGTTTTTATCAGAGACCAAATAAAACAGTTATATGTGTTATTTTGCGTTAAAAAAATCATTAAACGAATGTTGTCCAAAATATGCATTATATATATGAAAAGACTTCTAGAGATGTCCCGTGTTAAAATTTGCAATAACTTTTATTTTTTGATTTTTATCAATTAAAGTATAAAATAACAGTAATTAAAAACTTTTTGTTCAAAAAGTTTAAAATAACATTTATTTATTTTAAATAACTCTTATAACAGTTATTTTTAATCAAATCAATCAAAGTTTTAATGTTCAAATCAATAATTGAAGAATTACCTATCAATAGGATTCTTTTGTATGCGTTTATTTTAGTTTTACTTAAATATATCAAATTTTATAAGGCTCAAAGAGTATTTGATAACAGTTAAAAAAAATAAAAGTTTTTTATTTCTGTTATTTTGAACAGATATTTATATAAATTTTTTGAAACTGTTATTTTAAATTTCTATTTCAAAATAATATTTTTGAACAGTTAAATTTGAGTTTTTTCATAACGGTTATGGTCTCTGGTTTTTATACCTTTCAACAGCGATACCAACTTAGTCATTTTGTGGCTATATTCAGCCCTTTTTTTTTAAAGGCTACCACCTTTTTTTGGTTATCTTTTTTAGCCCTTTAAGCACTTTTTAAGTCATTTGATAATTTTTACCACAATCTGGAAACTTTTTATTGTTTTTTTTTGTACATAATTTACAAAACAACTCCAAAAATTATATAAAAAAAATGTTTTTATACATGTAGTTAAAAAAAACATCCAATAAATAAAATGAAGAGATAAAAAAAAGTAATTCTCTCATTTTAAATCAGATATCGTATATTTTTAGAAGAGTTTTTATACACTCAGACAATTATGTAAGTTACTACATGTTAGTTAATTATATATTTTACAGTAGTTATTTATTTTCAACTACAAAGTCAGTTGTTTTTGTATGAAAAATATTAAACAACTAGTTTTGTTAGTTATTTTAAGTAGTTTTTTTGAATAACTAACAAAAAAGTACTGTGATGTAGTAACAGTTATTTAAAGTAGTTAAATTTATTGTTTTTATCTCTGAAAAATTTTTAAAGTTGTTTTTAAAAAAATAAAAATAAATTTTAGTTTTTTTATTTTTCATTTAAAAAAAAATTTGGTCTTCAATTTTTTTTCTGAAAAATTTTTTGAAAAAAAAAAACTTATTTATAGATTTTTTTATTTTTACTACATTTTAGTTGTTTTGACTACAAATGTAAGTAGTTTTTACTACATAAGTCAGTTGTTTTTTGTCAGTTAAAATAACTTACATTGTTAGTTGATTTAACTGAAAAAGTAGTTGACCCCAAAACAACTTACAAAGTAGTTATTTTAACTGACATTTTCAGTTGATTTTACTAACATAAATTTTTGAGTGTACCTTTAAACGGCAATACCAACTTAGCTCTTTTTCGGTTATATTTAACCCTTGTCTTTTTTAAGGGCTAAAAGTTTTTTTGTTATCTTTTTAGCACTTCTTGAGTCATTTTGTAATTTTAACAAAAATCTGGAAACTGTTATTTTTTATAACATTATTTACATAACAAATTCGCTTTTGCGGCATATCAAGTTAATTCATTTATAAAATTTATCTTTTTATTAAATCAGAGAAAATTAAAAAAAAAAATATTCAACAAAACAAATCCAATACTTAAGTGCCACACAGAAAAAAATAAAAATGAATTTCAATTACGAAATTCGTTGATTCAATTAAAAAATTAATTGATATCGGACGTATCACGAAAATGCGCATATTAATTACTCATTTTGTTTGAAAATAGTTTTAAAACTTAATTAAATTGTTAATTGAATCAATTAAAGTTTTATTTGAAAATTAAATGGAAAACCAATTAAAATTGTAATTAAATAAACTAAAAAAAAAATTAATATAAAATTGAAAATCAATAATATAGATTTATTGATTCACATAAAGTGTTTAATTGAAAAAAGACCAAAACTCAATTTAATTTTAAAAGTTAAACATCAAAAAATGCCCTAAAATAAATAAACATAGAATTTTATTGTTTTATATTATAAAGAATTTTTTTTCTTTATTAAATATAAACAGTTGGTATAGTTTTGCATAGAAACATTATAGTAGTATTTTAAAATATCAATAACTATTTAAAATTACATTTTTATTTTTAAATCTTGTTATTGCATGCATTTTTGCCGCTTTAGTAAAGTTGAAACAAAAAAAAAATGTATTATATTTCAATGTGCAAAACACAAGGCAAATGCCTCATATTATTTTTTTTTTTTTGTTTCAACTGTACAGATTTCATTAGCAAAACATTTTATCCGCAACGACCACTCGCCTTAAAGAAAACAATGAAACTAAATTTTTTTGGCGGCTGCTACCACCAAAATATACAAAACAATAGTTCAAAAGTTTTTTTTGTTGTTTTTTGCATTTTTATTTTTTCATTGGCTACTAACACTAATGCAAACAAAACCGGTTTCGTTTGTTTATTTTATTTTTGTTTTCAGTAAAGTTAAGAATTCAATTAAAACATTAATTGAATCAATTAAAATGTTTAATTGAAGTTAAATTAAAAATCAAATCCATTTTTAATTAAAAAAAAAATAGGATATTATTTTCTGTGCACAAATTTGTACTTTTCAACTGCATTTGTAAACACATATGAAAATGATACTTCTAAATCATTGAGGAAAGAACTGGTGAAAGTTGTTATTATTGGCATTTTTTTAGCAGTTTTGGAAGTGCTTATAAAAGTACTTCTTATGGAATATGAAGATCGGCACATATAGCTACTATGTATGTAGTGAATCACTTATTCTTTTTGCACCACTTCGATTTTTTTTTGCTGGGTACTTATATAAAAAAGTGTCTCAGCATCGTAGAATGATTCTATAAGCAGGATTTTGTTATATTCTGAAAGTTGTTATCAGTATTGCGTATCCAAATATAAGAATTTTCTATAGAAAAAATTAAAACTATTTTAGAATCTCAAAAAAAAAAAAAAATTTTTTAATTTTTTTTGAATCTGAGATTTTTATCAAATGTAATTATATTTATCATTGAACTTTAATCATCCACTTCCAAGCAGGGTACTTTCAATATGAGTTTTCATTTTTGGAAGCAACAAATTAACCTCAAATACATACATATTTGTACAAAAATGTGTAAATAATTTTGCATGCAAAAACAATTGCTCATTTTAAATTTATACAAAAGTTTTTTTGTTTCACAAGCAGTGTTGCCACCAATGGAATTGGAAATTACACAAAAAATTATCCAAAATCTCACAAATTACACAAAATTTTTTATTTTGTCAGTTGACGTTATATCAGTTGTGGACACTAAAATATCGAAATATCGGAGCTCTAAAGTATATTTACATTATTGATCCTTGATCGATTTTTAGACATTGTCTAAACGTTCGTCCGTCCGTTTGTATAAAACATACTGCCGTCCATAATAAAAAAATCTATACTCCTGAAGGCTATGTCCGTAAATGGGCAAAATCGGTCCAGGTGGAAAAATGTTTCCCCTAGAAATACTAAACCATAGAGAAACATAGAGGCGAAGGCTTCAAAAATTGAGTTGTCAAAGTACAACTTGTATACATGTATTTGTTGACAAAGTACGACTTGTAAACATGTATTGTGTGGTGAATTCACATCGACAACGTACGTGTGAGAAATTAGAAAAAGATAGTGATATTATTTTTTCTTTCACCTTCGCCTCTATGTTTCTCTATGTACTAAACCAACCTCTGAAAAACATCATTTTTTTAATGATTTTTTTGTATTTTTTGTTCAACAAATGCAACAATTTTCAGTCCGCCTCATTTTGTAGGCGTGGATAGAAAAATATTAATAATGATAAAATGGTTTTAATATTGATATTATTGTAATAATTAAGTACAAAAATAATTACAAATCAACTTGCTAACATTTATCGCGTGGGGAAAAGTGTTCCCCAATATGGGGATATTAAAATATATTGAATAACAATTTTCAGATTTGGGAAATCCAGAACAATTTTTAATTTAAAAAATTTTAGAGCGTTGTTTTTCGACATCTTCATCACGAAGAAAATTAAGGCTCTAATGGTCAAAATATGCCTGTTCGTCATTTATTATCTTGTTTTGTCAATGATTTTTTAAGCCAAAAATGTCGATAAAATGATAAAAAAATTGAAATTTTATTGAGGTAAAATTACACAAATATTACACAAAAAATATCATTATCCAAAAATTATCCAAGGATTTTGAAATTGTCCCACTTTTGGATAATTATCCAGAAAGTGGCAACACTGTTCACAAGAGTGTTTGTATTTTTGTGCGTGTCATTATTATATTAATGTGTGTATAACACAAATTTGTATAAGAGTCTTATTTGTTTATTTTATTTGGGTATTTATCATTCCATCGATATATCAATTTATTATGGGTTTTCTGCTGGTGTGTGTGTGATTACAAATACTAGTACACATAAATCTCATTTACCACAAAACAATCATAACTCAAAAACAAGTGAGAGTGTTACATTCGGCTGTGCCGAATCTTTTATACCCTCCAAAATGTAAAAAAAAAATCCAGGGCGTCTTTTTTTTTTTTTTGGGGGGTGGTGGTTGGTGGGAGACGTTAGGGGCCACCTTCCCCTTGTGATTTTGAACTTCTTCTGAGATAAGAATGTTGCATTTGCTTACCAAAAGTAAAAACAACTCTGCAAAAAATTCTGTTTTTCTTGGGTTGGTTTAGTTCTCCAAGGGGGAACTTTTTTCCCCTTGTTCCGATTTTGCCCATTTCCGAACTTAACCTGCCTAGGAATATAAGACATATTCGTGCAAAACTTCGGAAGTCTAGCTCTTTTATTTTGGACTGTATCGTGTCCTCTACAGACGGACAGACGGACAGACGGACAGACGGACGGACGGACATCGCTAGAATGTCTTAGAATCGATCACTGGTCAATAATATATATACTTTATGGGGTCCTAGACCGATATTTCGATGCGTTACACACGGAATGACAAAGTGAGTATACCCCCATACTGTGGTTGGAGGGTATAATAAAGATTTTTGCAGAAAATCCCAATTTGTGTTTTTCAAAACCTTGATTATACAAAACATTTAGATGATTATACCCTCCAACCACAGTATGGGGGTATACTCACTTTGTCATTCCGTGTGTAACGCATCGAAATATCGGTCTAGGATCCCATTAAGTATATATATTATTGATTAGTGATCGATTCTAAGACATTCTAGCGATGTCCATCCTTTCGTCTGCACGTCTGTCTGTCTGTAGAGGACACGATACAGTCCAAAATAAAAGAGCTAGACTTCCGATGTTAGGCACGAATATTAGGGCGGATCGAGAAATGCTTTTTCACGAATTTCGCTTGGGCGCTATGCGGGATTGGTAAAACTAGATGCCAAAACGATGTGGTTAAAATTTCAGGAAGATCGCCCTTCATCTAGGGTTGCCCCTCCAGCGCTGAAGTTTCAACTTTTTTAAGCCAAAGAGCATTTTTTTAAAAAATTGTCAAAAATTCAAATTTGATCAGATCTTCTTAATTTTGGATTTTATGTGGTCTAGTTAATCACATCTAGTTATATTTTTAATATCAGCTTAACACGATATCGCTAACCTCCAAAAACCAGAGGTGGAAAAGTATACTTACATTTTGGAGAAACCCGAAAAGCAATTTTTTGCAATTATGTAAAAAAAAACACATAAAAATTGCAAAATATGATTTTTTTCTTTTCGACTTGGAAAATAGACTACTCAAGGATTCCAAAACCGTTAAAACCAAAAAATACGAAATTCTTGAACGGCGTGTGGACCAATCTGAACTCACGATATTTTCAAAAAATTTATTTCATGAATTTTTTTTGCTATATAGTTCTATATTTTAAATTTTTTTTACAAAATATGTCATATTTTCCTATAAAAGATAATTTCATTAAAATTTAAGAGATCATTAACCCTTGTCGACATGGGGTCATATATGTCCCACACAAAAAATTGTTTTTCACCAATTACAAATATATTAAAATTGAAAACTTTTATGAGTTTAGCGGATCATATTACGTATACAAAAAATATTCGCGGTTAGTTCGCATTTTTATTTAGGAATTCTCTTTTCGAGGTAGGGACTTTATATAAGCAGCTGCATGCGCACCATGTTACGCATTTGCATGAGCAAATATCGAAGAGTTTTTGTCCAAAATCATGGTACCTCTTTTTTGATAATTTTAAATGTTTTTTGAACTGTTCCAACTTACAACGGAATACCTTAAGCTTTCTAATAACAGATTTTGGAGAAATTGTTGGAATTGTTGTTTTTTCCCATATAGATAAAATGTCTTTCGCTAGAGGCTTTGCAATACTCATAAAAAGCAGATCATTCCCTTTTTATACCCTCCAACTACAGTATGGGGGTATACTCACTTTGTCATTCCGTGTGTAACGCATCGAAATATCGGTCGGGGACCCCATAAAGTATATATATTATTGATCAGTGATCGATTCTAAGATATTCTAGCGATGTCCGTCCGTCCGTCCGTCTGTCCGTCCGTCCGTCTGTAGTTAACACGATGCAGTCCAAAATAAAAAAGCTAGACCCCTCAAGTTTGGCATTAATATGTCTTATGCTCCTAGGCAGGTTAAGTTCGGAAATGGGCCAAATCGGACCAGGGGGAAAAAAGTTCCCCCTTGAAGGACTGAAGCAACCTCTTAAAAATGCAATTTTTTTCTGACTTTTTTTTGAATTTTTGTGAACCAAATGAAAAATTTTTATGTTCGTAGAAGTTTATAGTCCTGCGCTTGGACCCAGGGGATTAAAAAATGTTGCTTTTTTTGCCCCGCCCCTTTTTTATGGGCGTGGATAAAAAAATAATTTAAATAATTATAAAACTATAATACTTTAGTGCACAAAGCAGACAAAAATGAACTTGTAAACATATACCGTGAGAGCCATGGAGTCACCCCAGCTCACCGACCCCTTCCTCCCCCCCCCCCCCCTTAAAACAACGCCCCTGTCAAACATTTTTTTTTATTTTTTTACATGTTGGAGGGTATAATAAATTCGGCACAGCCGAATTTAACACTCTCACTTGTTTAACTTTATTTTAAATGAAGCAATATCCTTTCGATACATCGGAAAATGTTGGTAGTTGGTTTACGGGTAGTTTATTGGCCTTACCGAAAATTGGACAATTTATATTTTTATTACGAATAGGCGACATTTTAAAGACTGCGACTAACTTTTTTAAATTAATTTTTTATTGCTTTGCAAAAGTTATATGATATTTGTAAAACCTAAGCCTACTATTAAAATCAATTTTTTATATTTCGCACAGGTTAAAGATGAAATTGGATTTGATTTTTTTTTAAATAATTCGAATAATAGTAGTCTACAACGAAAATGCGAACTAACAGCGAATTTTTTTTGTATATGTAATATGATCCGCTAAACTCATAAATGTTTTCAATTTTAATCTATTTGTAATTGGTAAAAAACAATTTTTTTATATGACCCCATCTCGACAAAGGTTAATGATCTCTTAAATTTTAATGAGATTATCTTTAATAGAAAAATATGACAAATTTATTAAAAAAATTTTAAAATATAGAACAATATAGCAAAAAAAAATTATAAAATAAATTTTTTGAAAACATCGTAAGTTGAGATTGGTCCACACGCCGTTCAAGAATTTCGTATTTTTTGGTTTTAACGGTTTTGGAATCCTTGAGTAGTCTATTTTCCAAGTCGAAAAGAAAAAAATCATATTTTGCAATTTTTATGTGTTTTTTTTTACATAATTGCAAAAAATTGCTTTTCGGGTTTCTCCAAAATGGACGTATACTTTTCCACCTCTGGTTTTGGGAGGTTAGCGATATCGTATTAAGCTGGTATTAAAAATATAACTAGATGTGATTAACTAGACCACATAAAATCCAAAATTAAGAAGATCTGATCAAATTTGAATTTTTGACAATTTTTTAAAAAATTGATCTTTGGCTTAAAAAAGTTGAAACTTCAGCGCTGGAGGGGCAACCCTAGATGAAGGGCGATCTTCCTGAAATTTTAATCACATCGTTTTGGCATCTAGTTTTACCAATCCCGCATAGCGCCCAACCGAAATTCGTGAAAAAGCATTTCTCGATCCGCCCTAACGAATATGTCTTATGTTCATAGGCTGGTCAAGTTCGGCAATGGGAAAAATAGGACGAAGGGAAAAAAGTTCCCCCCTAGAGAACTAAACCAACCTCTGAAAAACGGTATTTTTTGCAAGGTTTTTTGTAGTTTTGTTAAGCAAGCTCAAAACCCTGCATGTTGACCCAGAGGATAAAAAAAAAAATTTGACCGGTCCCCCTTTTGGGCGCGTGGATATAAAAAATGTATTTTAATAATGATTAATTGAATTAAATAATTGCAAGAATCATAATAAATCTATTTGATAACATCTATCGCAAGGTGAAGGTGTCCCCCAACGTCTCCCACAAAAAACACAACCCCCCCCCCCAAAAAAAAAAACGCCCTGAAATTTTTTTAAACTTTTTTTTTTACATTTTGCATGGTATAAAAGATTCGGCACAGCCTAATTTAACACTCTCACTTGTTTTTTACTCACTTAATATATCTAAGAAACTCTTTATCATTAACTTAAAAATTTTATTCTTGAATTATTACGGTCTTGTAATTAATGAACGATATGTATGTATATCAATATTTTCCATTATATTTATCATTGATAAATTTTCGGTTTTATGTAGTATTTCACCTTTGGTTTTAACATTATGCCAAAAACAGAAAATAACATAAATGAAATTTTAACGATTTTATTAAAAATTGCCAAAGGGATGAATTTTAATGCATAAAATATTTTCGGATTTTCATTTGCATGTACGTTTATTAATTAATTCATACATTTCATAAATTACCCAATAAAATATATCCCTCCATATTTTATGTAAAGCATTTCACGGAAACCGAAGTAGAATCTGAGAATTTTTTATACGAAAAATGTCTTAGAATTTGAAAATGTTTCTAATCGAAAAATGTCTCAAAATCTGAGAATTTTTCTATACGAAAAATATCTAAGAATCTGAAAATTGTTCTATACTAGATTTATTATAAGAAAAATCTCTTAGATTCTGAGAATTTTTCTATGCGAGAAATGTCTTAAAATCTGAGAATTTTTCTTTACGAATATTTTTTTACGAAAAATGTCTCAGAATTTGAAAAATTTTTATTTACGCAAAATATCTTAGAAACTGAAAATTTTTCTTTACGAAAAATGTCTCAGAATCTGAGAATTTTTCTATGAAAAAAATGTCACAGAATCTGAGACATTGTTTGTCTCAGAATTTGAAAAATTTTTATACGAAAAATATCTCAGAATATCAAAATTTTTCTATACGAAATATGTCTCAGAATTTGAGAATTTTTCTATGAGAAAAAATGTCTCAAAATCTGAGAATGTTTTTATGCGAAAAATGTCTCAAAATCTGAGAATTTTTTTATACGAAAAGTATCTCAGAATCTGAAAATTTTTGTACACGAAAAATGTCTCAGAATCTGGAAAATGTCTCAGAATCTGAAAAATGTCTCAGAATCTGAGAAGTTTTCTATACGAAAAATATTTTATTATCTGAGAATTTTTTATAAGAAAATTGTCACAGAATCTGGGAATTTTTTATACAAACATTGTGTCAAAAAATGTCTTAGAATCTGAAAACTTTTCTTTTGAAAAATGTCGCAGAATATGAGAATTTTTCTATACGAAAAATGCCTCAGAATCAGATAATGTTACTATTTGAAACAAGTAAGAAAATCATAGTCGGTCAAGACCGACGAGATGATCCCTACACCAGTGTTTTCCGGATAATGGGTCCCAAGTCCAAACATAGACTGATTGGATTTATCTTTCGTTAGATCCTTAATTAGTGTAGAAAACACACACAAACAACATTTTAGGGGAATTCGCTTATTTTTGTTGCCAATATATTATGATGGTATGCCTTTAATGAACGCAAATGTTGTAAAATTACAAAAATAAAAAATCGTTTTTTTTATTTTTTTTTTTGTCAAATTTGGAATCAGAGCCCCCTAAAACATATAAAGATACTTTTTTCACTAATAAAAACAGCAAAAAAAAAAATGACCGGGATTTTCTTCTACACGATCCACTGTGGAAAAGACCGATTTTACTGAATATCTGGAGACATTTTTTATTGGTCTAAGTACAAAAAATATCCAATTATATTCAGAATTGATTATTCAACCAAAGAGCACGTTTAACATTTACAAACAAAATTTTAATCAAATATTTTCTATTTTTACGAATTTTAAGATATTTATGTGAATAGCGGGAGCGTGGTTTGTATGGGGACTACTAGAAGAACTGGACCGATTCCTTTAGAATATGGAATGATGATTTGTAAATACAAAATATGTTTACCTGCTAAGTTTTGGAAGGATACCTATTATAATACAGTTATTAGAGTCCTTTGAGCCAAATTATAAAGGGACGTTTGTATGGGGGCTAGGTCTAAACATGGACCGTTTTTTATACCCTCCACTTATTGTTAGTGCTAGAGGGTATATATAAGTTTGTCATTCCGTTTGTAACTCATCGAAATATCGGTCTGGGACACCATAAAGTATATATATTCATGATCCCCGATCGATTTTAAGACTTTCTAGTGTCCGTCTGTCCGTCTGTCTGTGGAAATGGTGATCACTGCCAAAATATTACACGGAGATTACTGAAACTTAACATATATATTGGAAGTTTTCCTGAGAAGTTTGGTATTGCATTTGAGCGATATCGGTTCAGCGGTTCAAAAGTTATGAACGAAAATGTAAGGACACCTCAAAAATTTTAGTACATTCAACATAACCTAAAAATACAAAATGTTTTAATTCGACTGCTGGTTGACACAATTGAACACCAAATGGTATTTAAACAAGTACGAACATATTTTTGGACAAAAAAAGAAAAAAATCGCGGATTTTTTTTCGCGGAATTTCCTTTTTAAAAAAGTTTTTTGCAATAATCTTTTTGAAACTGTGGAGGGTATCATTACATTCGGCAAGGCCGAATTTAACTTTTTTACTTGTTTTTAATTTCAAAAGGTTTCGTCATTGGGTCAAATGAAACTTAAATTTCATACAAATCAATTGATCATTTCGACCTGTACCACAGAATGGTTTTGGGTATAAAAATGTCTTAGAATCTGATAGCACCGTAAGTATAATTTTAACTTTTGAAATGACTCCCCAAACCGCCGAGAAACGTCGTAGAATTCAGTGGCATTCGCGTTTTGACAGGTCAGTTCAAAATCAAGAGATATTTCACTTTTAAGTTTGCGATTTTCAAGCGAGTTTTTATAAAATTTTTCTAGGAAAATTCTTAAAAAACTCTTTTATAATTATTTTATTATTTATTAGTCGAAACAATGGCGGCCAATCAGTTTAAATGAATACAATAATTTTTTTGTTTCTTTAATTTTTCAATTTCCTTAAAAAACAATAAAAAACCCAGCAAAAAATAAACGAAGTGGTTCAAAAAGAATTAGTGGTTTCACTACATACAAAGTAGCGATAGGTGCCGAACTTCATATTCCGTAGGAAGTACTTTTAAAATCACTTCCAAAAATGCTACAAAATAACAATAAAAACATCTTTCACCAGTTCTTTGCTTAATGATTTGGAAGTACCTTCTTTATATGTTCTTGGGAATCAAATCAAATCACCACAACATATGAACTTCTTTTTCAACTGAAACAATTAGAATGAGGGTGATACACGAAGTATGCAATTTTTTCTATGCAATTTTTTCCAGCTTCAAATAGATTTAGGTTTTGCAAAAATGGTGACAAAATTTGGTAATGGCATTTCTTTTCTTTTTATTTAGAGCTTAAAAAATCGAAAAGACGAAATCGATATTGATAAATTTTTCAAATTTCATATCTTATATCAAAAAAAGTTGGTCCTAAATTTAATAAATACATTTACGAACTAAAGCGGATGTTGCTTCATCACATTATTAAAGATTGTTTAAGCTTTTTAGAAAATTGAGGTATAGGCTTGTGGTCAAAACAAACTTGTGAATCAATTCGCGTGAATTTTTATAGTTTTGTGATATCTATAATTACTCCTTTTTTAATTTGAAGTATATACGTTAGATTATCAATGAAATTAATTTTTCTATCACGCAAGGTTTTTAAGATATTCGCGTTTTAATATTGAAATATTTGGGTGTCCTCTGTAACGTATTCTTAAGTTGCTCAAACACAATAGAACTCGATTTAGTAAAAATAAGGCATCTTTATTCCAAATCTGGCATCCAAAGTTTTCTATCGCGTACTGTTTTTGAAATATTGGCGTTTGAAAAACTCAAACTCTACTGTTACGCACTTATATTCTTTATAAATCACACTAAAATTTTCAAACGCGAATATCTCAAAAACAGAACATGCTTGAAAATTGTGGATTGCAGTTTTGGAATCAGGAGGTCCATTTTATATGAAATCAAGTCCTATTTCGTGGAAGCAACGTAAGAGTACGTAACAGTGGACCCCTAAAAGTGCTTTTTTTACTTTTTAACAGCGAATATCTCAAAAACGGTACGTGCTAGAAAAATTTGGACGGTAGATTTGGAAGCAGGAGACCAAAATCTACAAGGACCAGTTAGAAATTTCACTGGAAGGTTTTTGCTGTCGAACAGTGTTTTCAGTGTTAATATTACAAAAAAATACTCTTTCAATCAATGTTACAAAAATAAGTGAAAAAAGAACTTCTAATTTAGAAGTTCTATATCACCAAATAAAAATGACATAATCACACCCAAAATGCCAAGAAATATGTACTTCCAAAGAAGTTATGAAAAAAGTGCTTCCAAAAGGTCAAGTTATATTAACATCCGGATCACTACTTCAGAAGTTGTGATAAAAACACTAGTGATATATGTTATACTTAAGTGTCAATCTTTCGCTAATGAAAAGTGGCGATAAAAAGAACATACTTTGTGTGTCACGCCCATATTAAATTCATCAATGTTTCAGTTGAAGAAGAAGTACATCTGGTTCATAAGTTGTGGTGAATTTTGTAGTGAATGGTAAGCTCTTTTTTTGCTGGAATCGATTGAAAATCGCAAACTTAAAAATAAGTATCTCTTAATATCGACTTGATCTGTGCACATTATCTTTCTACAACAATAAAATGTTTGAGCTCGAGGCCTGGATTTTCCTTTAATTAAAATTCTTCTTTATTAAGAATCCAGACCTCGAGTTCAAAACTTTTATTTTTATAATAAAATGGGAAAGGTTGAATAAAAAAAAACTATAATCTTTCTACAAAATTAGAAAGAAACCTAAACTCAAAAAAACTTTGTAAAATGACAAGAAAAGTTGTAACTTTTTTTTGCCATAATGACCTCGAGCTAGAATAAAACTACTCAGAATATAATATTTTAAAGGTCGAATAAAACAGTTTTTATTTTTTAATAAAAATTAATCAGAATTTGTGCTGTCTAAATTTTAATTGTCTTAAAATCCCTATTAATCACTTGGTATACCTTCTTAAACTCCTTCAAATTACATTTAGTGTATCATATATCAAAAAAACAAGCCTTTAAATGTTGTTTATTTGCAAAACCAAATGTTATACTTTTTGTGGTATCATCTATCTATCTGTGTGGGTGTCTGTGTGTGTAAATGAGTATTTGAATGTATGAGTAATGTTTAAATACTCGTGCCATTTGGTGTTATTTAAATTTGTTTTTGTGTGTGTGTCTATTTGTGTGGTAAATGAGATCCCAGCTATGTGGTTTGAAGTGGAAGTTTAGTTAAGTTTTTTTTTTTTGTTGCTCCATTCAATTTGTTTTACATTCATTTGTGAATGTATGAGTGGGTACGTACATATTTGCTTATTTACATTTGTGGTCCAATATGAAACATAAATAATATTGTTTACATTGTTTACGATACGATGCGATGCGTTCTTTTTGTTGCTCATTTGTTCTGCCCTCTATTTCCCCCGTATCTACTTATATGGATGTTGTTTACAAATAAACTTTTTTTTGTGTGTAGTTTGCATATTTTAAGTGTTACTCAGTGTTGCCACCAACAAAATCGTAAATTACACATGGATCATGCCAAAATTACACATGAAATCACGAATTACACATGGATTATGCCAAGATTACACATGAAATTACACATGCTTTTTTTAATAACGTTTTTTTTTTGTAAATTTTAAAAATATAACAGTTAAGTCTGTCAATTAAGTCGACTTTGACATAAGACTCCATTAAATGAAATGGTTTTTACTGCTTAAAAAACCTACGATTTTTATTTTTTTGCGAAATTTCTGTCTTAATAATCAAAGTCAAATCAAAAGAAAATCTGAAAAAAAACAAAAAAAAATATATTGATTTCCGCTGAAATTCTGCTCATTTTAACCGAAAACTCTGCTGATTAAAGCACAAAATCTGCAGACTTGATGAAAAAACAGAAACATATTGTTGTATTTTTTTTTTCAAATCGTCAATTTTTTTTAATAAATTTTTAAAAATACTAATGATAACTAAGTATTTTTGTAAAATTAGCATAACAGTCTGCTATTTTTTAATTTTGGCAATTTTTAATCGTTAAAAATTCACAAAATAAAAAAAAACAATTTCTGTCAAGTTTAAAATAATCAGCTGAAATGTTTACAAAAATAAAACTTCTTTATTTTTTTAAAAGTGAATGACAGAGAATATCGTTAAAATATTCATTTCTGCAGAAAAATCTGCTAAATGTCTTGTTAAAACAAATTATGAAAAAAATGCTCCAAAAAGTAAAAATTTCAAATTACACATGAATTACACATGCAGACAATTACACATGGGCTACACATGAAAAAGAAATTACACATGATATGTGTAATTACACATGAGGTGGCAACACTGGTGTTACTATAAATATGAGTAGTATCCAATGAATACATATGGCCATGAGTTGTTTTTTTGTAGCAGGACAACACTCTTCCCACTGCTTTAATGTAGAAAAATACAGTGTGTAGATTGAAACTGGGAAGGTTTCCGATACCAAAAATCTCCATTTGAACCGTGTTGGATACACTAAAAAAAAAACCTTGTTAAGTTACCAAAAAATCTCGTGATTTTACGAGGCTATTCTCGTTAAATAGGAGGTAGGTAAAATTCTCGTAAAATTTAGAGGATTTCCTCGTAATTTTGAATGCACCAAAAATTTGTAAAATAACCAATTTTATTAATAAAAATATTGTTTCAAAACCGAAAAAATCGTAAATATGTTTAAAAAAATGGTAAGTTTACAAACCAAAATGGTAAATTTACAAAAAAAATAGTAAATTAAAAGAAAAATAACTGGATTATATGAAACTAGTAAAAACGAACCAGGATGTCTTAAATTTTTAGAAAAATTAATTTTTCTTTCACACCTTTCTCAATTCAAACCATATATAACATGATTAAAAAAATTATAATACATTATTATAATTAGAGCCTGAGCTCAACTGTCTTTACAGAAAAACAAAAATTTGAAAATAACGACTTTAAGTCGGCCTAAGTGGCAATAATAGTATCTTTGGAAAGCAGAAACACCTAACATTTGTGTCTACAAAATATAGACCATGTTCTGGCAAGGTTGCAAAATAAGTACTTAGATCAGAGTTGATGAAGGAGAGGAGGACGAATGATGATTACTAAAAAATTGAATTTATTCACCATAATGCAATTTCACCTTCTTCTGTACGAAAAAACAACAGCAACAACCACACAAGAATTGAAAAACCATGATTTAGTTGATAATTGCTTAACAGCCAACTTAGCGTATCGGTCTAGAGTGATCGTACCTAAGAGGCAGTTAATAGCAAAAACATTACAGATTCATGGGTTTAATCCTTGGCGGCTGCGATCTGTTAATAATTTTCACATATAGAATACAATTGACTATTAACTGAATAAATTTGACATTAAAAGTTTTTCTGATGACTATAATAACTGGATTATATGAAACTAGTAAAAAACGAACCAGGATGTCTTAAATTTTTAGAAAAATAATTTTTTCTTTCACACCTTTCTCAATTCAAACCATATATAACATGATTAAAAAATTATAATATATAATTATAATTAGAGCCTGAGCTCAACTGTCTTTACAGAAAAACAAAAATTTGAAAAATAATTACATTTATACAAAATATTGATAAAAAAATTTATGAAAAATAATTACGTTTATTTTTTAATCACCAAATGGTGAATTTTTTTTTATTCACCACGACGTGAATTATTATCCTAGTTACAAACCCATATTACTAAAATTTTTGGTTTTAAGAAAATGAAAACAGGTATTCTTATTTTCTTTTTTGTTAATCGTTAACTTATATAATCAAACTGAGGTGACGTCCTACAACTTTTTTAAAATTGATCATGTTAAAATGTTGCAGTGTAAAAATTAATAACGGTCGGTCTTATATTGACCCGCTCTAGGAGCGTAGTAAGGGACAGATTTTGTTGGCTAACTAACCTGCATACCGGTTGCAGTAAAGTATGGCAGTGACTTAAAAAATTACAAAAAAGAGACATGATTTCAATTCATATTCATTGCGCCGATATAAGCTCTCAGATGAAATGCTTTATAGTGGGACATTGCGAACATATATCATACCATACGTAAGCAGGTATGTAAGCAAATAACAAAAACCATTCCCTTAACAACCAGTTCATAAGCAAGCAGTATTTTTTGGTGGGATACGTCCTATTTTGACAAATATTAATATCCCAAACAATTGCTAAACCCTGCTATAAAAAGCGTGTATTTATTTTTTGTTACAAAACTGTTACTATAGTAATTTATACAAATACGTATACAATCTTTATGAGTTATAGAGGGTATATATAAGTTTGTCATTCCGTTTGTAAAAACCCGCAATATCGGCCTAAAACCCCATATATTTATGATCCTAGATTGATTTTACGACATTCTATGAACTTTGGAAAGACAACTCTGAGCGGGTTGATATTGAGTTTTAGCAAAATTGTTTTTTTTTTTACAAAACTGACTTAGAGAATTCTGCGAAGTTTGTACTCTTGCCCAAACCATTGAATCATGATACTGTTTTGCTGTATAAATAGGTGTTCTTTCCCAACCAAATTTTTCCTAGAAAAAATAACAATATATTAATTTGTCATTCCGTGAACATTGCATGGAAATATCGGTCGAGGACCCCATTATGTTTATATATCGTCGCTGCGCCTAAAAATGGAGTCATGTGTAGTTTTTTAAATTTTTTTTTATTACATCTTTCTGATCCCCTATTGGTCATACGTTTACTCACTAAACCGTTTTTTGATATCTTGATTGGTTCAAAAGTTAGTAAAAGGAGCTATGTGTTCGTCATACTAAAAAAAGGTCTGAAAAGGAGTTATGTGTTAAGCTACACATAACTTTTTTTGATAAAAAAGTAACAGCACGTGACAAAATGGACCACTATTTTAGTAATATGAGGTTCACACATAGCATCCAAGTATTTGGAATGAATTTGTCAAGATTTTTTGGAAAATATTTGCAAATTTTCATCCTGTTATCTAAATCCTAAATGGCTGGTAATAAAGGCTTGTGAAAGCAATTAAATCATTGATGGCGGTAAATTTTAGTATCTAAAGTACATCATCTTTCGCAGATGTCAATTTATGTCAAAGCTGTTAAAAATTTACAAGAAAAAACAAAAAATCAGCATCAGTTTTGCGAAAAATCTGTTGTTCGCTGTTTAGTGAAGAGCTTTTAAATATCAAAATTTTAAGGACCTTGTCTAACTAATGTTTCTTTAAACCGCCAACAAACTATTTTTAGTCTTTGTCCCTCTCGAAAAGAAATTAACAATAAGAATGGTTTCATAAGCAAAAGGAGTAAAGTATGTGTAAAAAATATTTCCATTTATTTAAATTTTGTTCCAAAAAGTACTTAAAAAAGGAGTTATGTGTATGTTTTTTGAAAATTTCTGCACCATTGGAAAACCGCTAAATGTTTCATAATTTTTTTGCTGTATGTGGATAGGATATCGGTACAAGAATTTTTTGTGGAACAAACTTTTAAAAAATATCGCGAAGGGACGAAAATAAACAGTTTTTTTGCTCTCCTGAACACTTGCCTCAAAACACATGACTCCATTTTTAGGCGCAGCGACGATATGTTATTGAGCTGTAAATGTTTCTAAGACACTCTCGTGATATCCACCTATCTGTTTGTCGATAAAAAAAGTTGTTGATGGAAAAAATATTTTAATGAAAAAAGATTATTGATAAAAAAAGTATTTGATGTCAAAAAAAAAAATGTTGATAAAAAAATTTTTAGTGAAAACAAAAAAAAAAAATATTGAACAAAATGTACGAAAAAAAATTATGAAAAAAAATATTAATGAAAAAAAGATTGATGAAAAAAAAATATTGATGAAAAAAAACTTGCCTGAAAAAAATATTGACAAAAAAAATTTTGATGAAAAAAAAATATTGATGAAAAAAAAATATTGATGAAACAAAAAATTATTAAAAAAATTTTGATGAAAAAAAAAATATTAATGAAAAAAATTTTAATGAAAAAGCTATTGAAAAAAAATTTTGATGAAAAAAAATATTGATAAAAAAAAACTTTATTGATCAAAAAAAAAAAAAAAATTGATGAAAAAAAAAATATTGATGAAAAAGCTATTGAAAAAAAAATATTGATGAAAAAAAAATTTATTAATGAAAAAAAAAAAAAAATTATTGATGAAAAAAAAAATATTGATAAAAAAATTTTTGTTAAAAAAAAAAAAATATTAATGAAAAAAAAAATATTGATTAAAAAAAAATTTTTTTTTCTTCTTTATTTAAACAAATTTAGATTAGTTTTGCTTAACATTAACCTACAACTAGTCTCATTTAGTGACTAACTAGTAGTTCATTTATAATAAAAAAAAAAAATGCAAATTCCTTCATTTGTGTCTGCAATTCCAGATCATGTTGGCAACTCTTGCAAAATAATGTAAGAGACAAAAAAGTTGAAAGAAAGTATGAAGTGAGGTTGAGATTGCTAGAAATAGAATTGTAGTGTTGGAAAATGTCAAAATTTATTCTGTAGAAACTATAAATATTCACATATATAAAAAACAGTTTTCATTAACAAGACAAACCGACATTTAAAGTCCTACTGATGATGACACTAACTGGGGTGTTTGAAACCGGTATGAGAAATACCAGAAATGTCTATAATTTTTAGAAATTCAATTTTTCTTCTGCATTTTTTCAACTTGAACCCTTATAACTAGGGATGAGATTTCCATGCAAATGCATGTTTTTTGTCGATAGTCTAAAAACGATATCGACCAATTATCTTTCCGAATCAAGAAATTTGCGTTAAAATGGCATCGATTTGTTTTTGCATATTTTTGCATATTTTGGTAAAAATGCATATTTTAGCATATTTTGATTTTAAATGCATATTTTGTGCATATTTCCAACTTTTAAGTGCATATTTTTGCATTTTTTGACATAAATTAGCAAAAACACAAATTGAAGTTTATTTGTTTCAAAAACTGTTTTAAATTTTAAAAATTTATTTTGGAAAAAAGAAAAATTATTTTTTTCTTTTAATTAATTTTTATAGATTGTCTTTAGTTCTAAAAAATCTTGCTTATGGGTAATTCCAAAAAATTTCGCCCCACTGTTCGGAAACATGCCTTTGGACGCCTCTGAGAATTTGGCTCATAGATATCCACGTTTATATGAGATATGTTGCATTTTCGGATTTTCAAAATTTGCTGTAGTTTTCAAGTTATCGCGGGTCAAAGTTCGACTTTTTTAGCAAAAGTCAGAAAAATACATGACGTTTAACGTGCTCTAACTTTTTAACTAGTAATCCGATTATCACAAGTAATGGCTCAAATGAAAGCTTAATTCTTCTTCTTTTAGGAAATATTTTCAAAAGCATACGGTTTTTTTTCAGAAGTGTTGCAAAAATTCAAAAACATTTTTTTTTTGCGAATATTTAAAAAAACACATCTTCGATTTTTTTAAAAAAAAGTTTGGTGATAAACAACACTGTTTTGTACAACATATCCAAAATTCAGAGTGGGATCCCAATGGGATCAAAAAATATTCTGGTTTTAGTACGAAGTTCTTAAATTTTACCTTAGAAAATTAAAATTTTATGTTTCTTCAATATAAAAATTTAAATTTTCAAAGAAAATTATACTATTAAAATTTTGAAAAACATTCAAAACATTAGAAATTTAAATTTTCTATGGGAAAAATATGAGAACCTCGTACTTAAAACAGAATAGTTTTTGATCCCATGGAGATCCCACTCTGAATTTTGAATATGTTATACAAAACATTGTTATTTTTCACCAGAATTTAAAAAAAAAAAATCGAAGATGTGTTTTTTTAAATATTCGAAAAGAAAAAATGTTTTTGCATTTTTGCGTCATTTCTGTAAAAAAAAAACTGTGTTAATTTTAAAATATTTTCTAAAAGAAGAACCCCAGCTTTCACATGAGCCTAAATTTGTGAAAATCGGGTCATTGGTTAAGATGTTACAGCCCTTTAAACGTAATGTATTTTTCTTACTTTTGCTTAAAAAGTCAATCTTTGACCCGCCATAATTCGTTAAATACACCAAATGTAAAAAAACGATATATGGTACATAAATCATATTTATGAGGGCTATCTATGTGTCAAGGTTCAAATTAATCTGAGACACCATTTCCAAAAATGACTAAAATTTGAGCTAAATTTTCTGGAATGGCCCTTATATAAAGTTTTAAATGTTACTATTTAAATCCGGCGTTTTTTTTTTTTGCATTTTAAGAAGTTTTTCCTATGAAAACAAGATTTTTATTGTACGCATTTTATTTTTTAGTGCATATTTTAAGATTTTTTAATGCATATTTTGAATTTTTTAGCGCATATTTTAAGCGCATATTTTCGATTTTTTAGTGCATAAAAATCTCATCCCTACTTATAACAAATATAATTAGAGCCCGTGCTCGATCTGTACTTACAGAAAAAATCAAATAAAATTACTGACAAAAAAAAAATTTATGAAAAAAAAAATATTGATGAAAAAAACAATATTAATGAAAAATAATATTGATGAAAAAAAATATTGATTAAAAAAATATTGATGAAAAAACTATATTGATAAAAAAAATATTAATGAAAAAAAATATTGATGAGAAAAAATATTGATGAATAAAAACTATTGATGAAAAAAAAAATATTTATGAACAAAAGCTATTGCATAAAAAAATTTTGATAAAAGAAAAATATAGATGAAAAAAAAAATAACAATGAAAAAAAAATATTGTTAAAAAATATTGATAAAAAAAAATAC
Source organism: Pegoplata infirma (assembly GCA_963921195.1). Taxonomy (NCBI): domain Eukaryota; kingdom Metazoa; phylum Arthropoda; class Insecta; order Diptera; family Anthomyiidae; genus Pegoplata; species Pegoplata infirma. The sequence goes on along the minus strand of OY992540.1, from coordinate 28,566,205 downwards.
TGATGATAAAAACTATTGATGAAAAAAAAATATTGATGAAAAAAATGATATTGATGGAAAAAATATTAATGAAAAATAATATTGATAAAAAAAATAATATCGATGAAAAAAAAATTGATAAAAAAATATTGATAAAAAAAATATTAATCAGAAAAAATATTGATGAAAACAAATATTAATGAAAAAAAAAAAATATTAAAAATATTGATGACAAAAAAATATTGATGAATAAAAACAGTGATGAAAAAAAAAATATTTATGAAAAAAAAAATATTGATGAAAAATAATATTGATGAAAAAAAATATTGATTGAAAAAATATTGATGAAAAAAATATTAATCAGAAAAAAAATTTTGATGAAAAAAAAAAATATTGATGAAAAAAATATATTGATATAAAATTATTAATGAAATAAAATATTGATATTGATAGAAAAGAATATTGATGAAAAAAAATATTAATTGAAAAAATATTGATGAAAAAAAAAATATTAATCAGAAAATAATATTTATGAAAAAAAAAATATTGATGGTAAAAAATATTAATCAGAAAATAATATTTATGAAAAAAAAATATTGATTAAAAAAATATTTTTTTTAAAAATAAAAAAAAAAAATATTGATGAAAAAACATACTGATGAAAAAAATATTAATCAGAAAAAAATATTGTTGAAAAAAAAATATTGATTAAAAAAAATTATTGATTAAAAAAATGTTGATAAAAAAAATATTGATGGAAAAAAATTTTAATAAAAAAAAATTGATGAAAAGAAATGTTGATGAAAAAAATATTGATGGAAAAAAATATTGATGAAAAAAAATTGATGAAAAGAAATGTTGATGAAAAAAAAATATTGATGAAAAAAAAAAAATATTGATGAAAAAACATACTGATAAAAAAAATTTTGATGAATAAATAAATATTAATAAAAAAAAATATTGGTGAAAAATAATATTGATGTAAAAAATGATAATGATGATAAAAATATTGATGAGAAAAAAATATGGATGGAAAAAAAATATTGATTAAAAAAAATTATTGGTTAAAAAAAATGTTGATGAAAAAATATATGTATTAATGGAAAAAAATATTGATGAAAAAAAATAATGATAAAAAAGATGTTGATGAAAATAATATTGATGGAAAAACAATTTAATGAAACAAAAAATATTGATGAGAAAAAAATATTAATGAAAAAAAAAAAAAATATTGATTAAAAAAATTATTGATTAAAAAAATTATTGATTAAAAAAAATGTTGAAGAAAAAAATATTGATGGAAAAAAATGTTAATGGAAAAAATGTTAATGAAAAAAAATGATGAAAAAAAATATTGATGAAAAAAATATTGATTAAAAAAAATATTGATTAAAAAATATTGAAAAAAAATATTGATGAAAAAAAAATAGTGACGAAAATTAATGTTACTTTTTATTCACGAGCTTGGTGAATATTTTTCTTTTTCACCACGAGGTGAATTATTATCCTATTTACAAATTCAAGTTACTAAAATTTTTTGTTTTAAGAAAATGAAAACAGTAATTCTTATTTTCTTTGTTGTTAATCGTTAGCTTATATAGTCAAACAGAGGTGGCATCCTGCATTTTTTTTTTAAATGAGACAGCAGCCGAAAAACATTATCATTTTAAAAATGTTTTTTACTCAAAATAACATTTTTCTACTCAACATTTTTATAACTTTTACAATTGTTTTTTATTTTTAAATTACTTAAAAATTTTGTTTTATTTGTATTATAAATATATTGTGAATTGTGAAGGGTATTTATGGATTCGGCCAAGTTCAATTAAACTTTTGTACTTGTTTATTTTCGAAACTTATGCACACTTACATTTTTAACTAAAAAACAAAATCCCTGAAAAACATTTTGGTTGACAGAGAAAAAAAAGTCCCAGAAAAACCTTTTTGTTGACAATGCTATCACTTATACAACAAATATTTAACAACATGAATATCTACCATTACTAATCTTGTTTACTACATTGCTTTGTTACATTCGACACTCGTTTACTAAATTTTCTGTTACTGACAATTTGAATGGATAATTTTTTGCCCACTTCCCTTAAAAATATTAAAATATTTAATAACTTTTGACAGAAATCATCATTATTTTTATTTCTGTATCTAAATATCTTTACCCAAATATTCTATAGAGAATTATGAATTATGATTGGAATTGCTCTTTTTTGAAATTATCTTGTTATGTTTATTTTTTTAGGTTTATTTTCAAATCTCTGGGGTAGGGGAAAAGTAAATAGTGTAGGCAGATTAATCTGTATCCACTTTAAAATCTTTGTTAAAATTTTATGTCTATGTGTGTTGGTGTAAAGACCATGAAACCAAACTCGTGTAGTAGAAAACAAACACAACAATCAGTTTAAAAAAAATAAATACTTAAAAGTTTAAGATGATTAAATAAAAAAATTAACTAATACATATACAGAGATTTTGTGTTTATTTTTAAAACTTTTGTAAAGGTTACCAGATTTTTTTTATATACCCTTTACTTACAATAGAGGGGTTCAATGGGCGCCACTGATTGTCCGGAGATATGCGTTAAGGAAAAATGGAGAAAAAAACAAGTTATCACAAAAAATTACTTCTGTCAAATTTCGTCAATCGCTTTTAACATGATAATGTTTTAGGCTGGTGTCTAATTTTAAAAAAAGTAGCAGGACGCCACCTCAGTTTGACTATATAAGCTAACAATTAACGAAAAAGAAAACAAGAATTACTATTTTCATTTTCTTAAAACCAAAATTTTTATAACTTGGGTTTGTAACTTGGATAATAATTCACCACGTGGTGAATAAAACCGTTTTTCACCAGCTGGTGAATAAAAAGTAACATAATTATTTTTCAACAAAATATTTTTTTTATTTTTTTTTTTCATCAAAATTATTTTTTTATCATTTTCTTTTTCATCAATTTTTTTTTTTTTTATAATTTTTTTTCATCAACCTTTTTTTTACCAATTTTTTTTTTTATCAAATTTTTTGTTCATCAAATTTTTTTTCATCAATTTTTTTTTTTTCTTTAATTTGATTTCATCAAAGTTTTTTTTTCATCATTTTTTTTTATCAATTTCTTTGTTTTTTCATCAATTTTTTTTTTTTTTATTAATTTTTTTTTTCATCAAATTTTTTTTTCATCAATTTTTTTTTTTTTCATCAATTTTTTTATCAAATTTTTTTCTCACCAAAAAATTTTTGTTTTTATATTTTTTTTTCATCAATTTTTTTTACATCAAAAAATTTTTCTTTTCATCAAAAAAATTCATCAAAATTTTATTTCACCAAACATTTTGGGTTCATTAAATTTTTTTTAACATAATTATGTTTTTCGTTTAAAAACAAAAATTGTTTTACCAAAACTACTTTTTCACGCCTTTCGGATAAAAATGTTCCATTTGTTTATCAAATGTACACAAAACAAGTGAGACTGGTATATTCTTTGGTGCCGAATCTTTTATACTCTCCAAAATGTAAAAACACTTTTTTGCACTTATTTTTGCACTTACTTACGAAATGTACAGTTATTTTGGGTTTTTAATGGGGTCCTCGACTGATATTTCATTATTTTTTTCTAAATATAACTTTGCTTTGGCAAGTACACCCAAATCCTCCACAAAACATTATCAAGATTTAATGTTTTGGGCAAGAGTACAAGAGTACAGGCATTTTTCGCTTTGGTCTAAAAACTGAAAAATCTAAAGACTCTTTAAATTTTAATCCGATCGGGAAAAATTAGCTCGTGCCTTTGGGGGGTTAAAGTTTCGCCATAACAAAATTGTTCCCCATAAAAACAATTTTTTTTTTTAGATTTTTTTTAAATTATTATTTTACCTGATTATATATTTTTTTTTTTTAGTTTTGAAAAGCAAGGATTTTAGTTGAAATGTTGATTTTAATGATACTTATTCACAAAAAAATATGTTTCCTAGCTGTGACATCTTTATCTGCTTCTAAAATGTATCAAAAAAAGCAAAAAATGCAACAAAAAAAATAGTATGAAAAAAAAAATATGAAAAAAATATATATATATATTGATAAAAAAAAGTATTGATGGAATAAAATATTGATAAAAAAAAAAATATATTGATAAAAAAAAAATATATTGATGAAAAAAAATATATTAATAAAAAAAAAATATCGATGAAAAAAAATATGGATGAAAAAAAATTGTGAAAAAAATATTGATTAAAAAAATGTTGATGGAAAAAAAAAATATTGATTGAAAAAAACATTGGTAAACAAAAATCGATTGGAAAATATTGATAAAAAAATTGATGAAAAATAACTATGGTTCGTCAAATTCACCAGACGGTGAGTATTTTTTTATTCACCACGAGGTTAATTATTATCAACAAACCCAAGTTACTAAAATTTTTGGTTTTATGGAAATGAAAACAGTAATTCTTCTTTTCTTTTTTGTTAATCGTTGGCTTACTTATATAGTCAAACTGAGGTGGCGTCCTGCAACTTTTTTAAAATTAAACACCAGCCTAATAACGTTATCATGTTAACATAAAATACAAAAAAGTCTGTTAAAACTAGAGTTTGCAAAACGATTAAAATCGTAATCGTAATCGCGATTAATCGCACCTATTCATCGTAATCGTAATCGACAAAAAAATCATGCGATTACGATTAATCAATTTCTATAAAATACACTGTTTTTATAACGATTTTTAAATATATTATGTTGGCCTACGATTCATTTAACTTTTTTGCAATTTCTCTTTCCTTTTTTCTCGTAAAAGTAATTTAAATTTAAAGTCAAATTAATTTTTTTTTTTTTAATTTAAATTTTCATCTTAGTAACCCACAATTTTGATTTAAAAATAATCCAAAAGGAGTTGGCTGATTTGGTCAAAAAATTCGGGCATGAAGTTTTATCAAAAAACCTATTTTTTTTCTGGTTGCAGATTGACGACGCTTTTTCTAAATGTTCTTATAAATTTTCACACAATCAGCTCTTCAGTGGCCATTGACAGGTATTCTGATACGAAATTCGAAAGATTATAATTTTCGGGACGCCCAAGTATATACACATAAAAGTAATTTTTGTGGAATGTTTTTTTTTTACCAAATGATCCTTCATTACAAATAACAAGAGTCTAGGATCATTATTTCATAAAATATGAAAAGGACAAAAAGTAAATATTTTTTTAACCAATTTTACGACCCTTAGAAATTAAATTTATAAGTTCATTTTTTCAGACGGTTTTTTTTATCAAAACTCCGGCTACATTTTTTTTAATTTGTTTTTTATTGTCTATCCACATAAAAAATTCAGGAGAGCATTTTTCGTATTTTTCGATAAAATCGCATTTTAATATTGGATTTTAGAAACATTCTATAATTCTCTTGTATATTATTGTGTCAACACCGCATATAAGTAACGACTATTTACGAAACCAATGAATTTTCGTAACTCATACGCGGTATGAGTTACGAAAACATAAAAATAAATTTTCTTTTTTGTTATTTTTCACATCTTTTTAAAAAAAAAAAACTTGGAAAAAATTTGGTCTTCCAAAAAATTTTGTCTTCAATTTTTTTCTGAAAAAATTTTTGAAAAAAAAAAAAATTATTTTATTTTTACTATGTTTTATTATGTTTTTATTTTATTTTATTAATATTTTATTTTTACTATGATTATTTTATTTTTACTATGTTAGTTGTTTTGACTATAAATGTAAGTAGGTTTTACTACATAAGTCAGTTGTTTTTTTTTGTCAGTTAAAATAACTAACATTGTTAGTTGATTTAACTGAAAAAGAAGTTGACCCCAAAACAACTTACAAAGTAGGTATTTTGACTGACATTTTCAGTTGATTTTACTAACATAATTTTTTGAGTGATAAAGTATTGACAATGGATCATATCCTTATGAAGTCAACTGTGTACGGAGAATTATAAGGAAAAATTTAAGTGGAAAAATTGTGTTTTTTAACATTTTATCTAATTTTAAGTTTCATGACTAAGTGCGGATTACTCAATGAAAAGTTAGCTAATAACTGCCGATTTAACGGAGCCTTATGTCAAAATATGTGCGAAAAAGTTAAATTTAACGGAGAGTTATTTTATAACGGATCATTGAGTAATCCAGCCTAAGAAAGATAAAAATTGCCATGTATATAGGGGTGACCATGAGACAGATCCACACGATGAATTTTTGATATCCGGTTTAAGGACGGAAACGAAATGGGCGTGCTAAATTTAGTTCTAAAATTTTATCAATAAAACCTTTTATACACATACAATTTTTTTCCAGTTTGGGAAATATATTGATATAACTCAATCTAGCAATATTAAATTTTTGAAGCACAAACATAATTTTTTTATAAAGTTTGGTAAAAAATTAGAATTATTGAGAAAAGTGATTTGGTGTTCCGCCTGGCAGGGAAAGGCTATACGACTAGTAGTTACTATATTATGGAAAACGCGTTTAAAGTTTATAAATGAAACTGGATTTCGATTGAAAAAGGCCGGTACATAGAAAATGTAATCATTGCGTGATCTCTTCTCAAACGGTGAGTTTAAAAGATATTTATGGGTCATTATTAGTGAAATCAATCATTAATATTTTTGACCCCCTGCGATATTGATGAAATTTGGTTAAGTTCTAACACTACGTAAAAAACTAACAAATGCAAATTTTCAGCCCTCTAAGTCAACAGGGGCCGAAAATACGAAGGGTCAAAATTTCTCCCAAAATCTCCCAGTCGCGACACTTTACACCGTAAAAACTTAATATCGTTGGTTCTATTATAGCTAGAAAGCCCATTTTGGGTTTGTTTGAAGCTCATAATATGCTCTATAAGACCTACCATAACCAAAAAATTTTCGAAAAAAAACAAGGGTTACCTCCCTTATTTTAAGGTCGTGATAAAGGGAGGAGAAAATGGGGAGGATGGTATCCCCCGATTTTTTTTTTACTTGATAATCTTATAGAGAAAGTCCTAAAGAATATATTCTAAAATTTTTAAGTTGGGACAACAATGGGATCACTCAAAATCAAAATTTTTCACAATTTCCCCATAAAATCTCCAAATCGCAACACTGTTGAACCTTAAAAATTTAATATCATAAGTGCTATTGTAGCTACAGACCCCATTTTTGTTTGTTTGAAAGCTTATAGTACGCTCTACAATACGTACCTTAACCAAAAAATTTTAGAAAAAAAGGAAGGGTGCCCCCCTTATTTAAAGGTCGTGACAAAAGGTGGAGGAAATGGGGGGAAGGTATCCCCCGATTTTTTTTTACTTGGTATTCTCAAAGTGCAAGTCCTAATGAACATATCCTAAAATTTTTATGTTGGGACAACAATCAGATCGACCAAAATCAAAATTTTTCACAATTTCCCTTAAAATCTCCACATTGCGACACTCTTGCACATTACAAATTTAATATCGTGGACTGTATTGTAGCTACAGAGTCCATTTTTGGCTTGTTTTAAAGCTCTTAATATGCCCTACAATATTACTATCACAAAAAAAATAAAAAAAATGAGGGGTGCCTCTTGTATTCATAAGCGTAGATAGCCCTGTCTGGGGGGGCTTAGCCCCCCCCAGAATAATTTTAGCCCCCCCAGAATTTTAATCATTCACAATTTTTTTTATAATTTAATGATTTCATTAATTTTTGCAACAATAAATAATAATAATATGTAATGAGTCTTAAGGACTCGTAATGATTATTATATAAGATCTAATAGTTTTTCCCATTGAAAAATAGTCTGAATTATTGAAAAAAGTTTTTATATGAATCTGATGTTTTTGTCAGTAATAAAAACTTTACCGACCCTGCAAAAAAAGTCATTACCACTTCTCAGTGGAGTGCTTTAAAACTATAACAAATGTAATGAAATACAACAAAAACAACAAAAAACACAAGACAAAAACACACAAACAGTTTTTTCTACTCCAGAATACATAGATATTCAGCACTTAACTCATTACCTATCGCGACACCTCCATACAAATGTAAGTAGATATTCAGTAGATAAGAACTACTCCGTGGAAGTAGTTGGAAGTTGTTTGAAAGCTCGGAGTACTTCTTATCTACTGAATATCTACTTACTTTTGTATGGGAGTGTCGCGGAAGGTAATGAGTTAAGTGCTGAATAACAACTTTTTATGGAGTAGAAAAAACTGTTTGTGTGTTTTTTTCTTGTGTTTTTTGTTATTTTTGTTGTATTTCATTACATTTGTTATAGTTTTAAAGCACTCCAAATAGAAGTACTCCGCACTTTTTTTGCTGGGGAATCTTAGAGTTTTACCTTCAGGAAAACATTTTAACTTCTTTGATTTAAAAAAGTTTCTAAATTCTAAGGGGTTTTTTTATAGACAAAAGTTATTGAAAGAAAGAATCTGAGAATTTTGACTAATAATCATCAACTTTTGCAATCATCAGAACTTTTTCTTGAAAAAAATCATAGTAATCTAATGATTTTACTAAAGGAAAAACATTAAAAATCTTTCATTCTTAAAACATATCTAGGAGTTCTAAATTTCCAAAAAATCTACAGAATCAAAATTAAAAAAAAAATATGAATTTTTAACAGCTTTCGGGGGGCATTCGTTTCTAGGAGACCTAGACGCATGTAAAAGGGAAAGTTTCAGGAATAGGTCTGGGTATTTCTATTAAAAAAAAAATACCAAAAAATTAAAAAAAATCTGGGGGGGCTTTAGCCCCCCCAGAAATGTTGGCTTCCTACGCCAATGCTTGTATTAAAAGATCGTGGCAAGGGGTGGGGGAAATTGGGGGACAGTATCCCCCAATTTTTTTTCATCTTGTTTTTTTTAAAAAGAGTAAGTTCTAGAGAGCATATCGTGAAATTTTTATCTTGGGAGTCCAATGGGAGGCGCAAGAATGTCGCGATTTGTTGATTTTGGGGGAAAATTTTGAAAAATTTTGATTTTGGTCGACCCCATTGTTGTCCCAACATAAAAATTGTAGACTATGTTCATTAGGACTTGCACTTTGAGAATACCAAGTAAAAAAAAAAAATCGGGGGATACTTTTCCCCATTTCCTCCACCCTTTGCCACGACCTTCAAATAAGGGGGGCACCAATTCCTTTTTTCGGATTTTTTTTTGGTTTTGGTATGTCTTGTAGAGCGTATTATAAGCTTTAAAACAAACAAAAAAGTGGGCTCTGTAGCTACAAAAGCACTTATGATATAAAATTTTTAATGTTAAAGAGTGTTGGGATTTGGAGATTTTGGGGAAAATTTTGAGAAATTTTGATTTTGAGCGATCCCATTGTTGTCCCAACATAAAAATTTTTGAATATATTCTTTAGGACTTTCTCTCAAAGATTAGCAAGTAAAAAAAAAAATCGGGGGATACCATCCTCCCCATTTTTTCCTCCGTGTATCACGACCTTAAAATAAGGGAGGTAACCCTAATTTTTTCGAAAATTTTTTGGTTATGGTAAGTCTTGTAGAGCATATTATGAGCTTCAAAACAAGCCAAAAATGGGCTTTCTAGCTAAAGTAGAACCAACGATATTAAGTTTTACGGTGCAAAGTGTCGCGACTGGGAAATTTTGGGGGAAATTTTGACCCACCGTGTTTTCGCCCACTGTTTACTTAGAGGGCTGAAAATAAGTGTGTGTCAGTTTATCACTTAGTGTTACAACTAAACCAAATTTCATCAAAATCGGAGGGGGTCACGAAAATTTTTAGCTATTTTTGATTGATTTCACTAAGACTGACCCTTATACGAATTTTTACACAATATAAAGCATGATATAACAAACAATTCTGTATCATTAATCTAAAAATCGCGTTATTTGTGCTATGATACTATGCAAGTAAATGAGCGATATAATAAAGTGAATACCTGTGCGTATACGTGTTGTGTGTAACGATAGTAAATATAACTCATACGCACTGATGACCACTAAAATTCAGTTTTCTGTGTTTGGCTTTGGAAAAATATTTTAAAAGGTCTTCAAAATACAAAAAAAAAAAAGAATAATATAAGAGTGTTTGTTCTATAGCAAAATGTCTTGATTTATAATGGAAAAATGTAGTTTGATAATTTAGATTTTTTAATAGCTCCATAAATTTGCAAATAAACCCAGGAAAATCTTTTGGAACAAATTCCTGGTTCAACAGATTCTTGAATGTATTCTATGGTAATCACAACAATATTTTCTATGTAAATTTATTTTTCAAAAAAACTACTTGCTCTAAAAAACGATTGCTTTTGGGACAATTTCAAACAAAAATCATTGATTCTGGAATGTTAAGTAGAATCGGTTGCAGGGTGAAATGATGCGTTCTGGAACCGATTATTGGGAACAGAAAATTTTGCTGGGAAAATGAAATCATATTCTTATTTTCAGGTGTATTGTTTTTTATATAATCTTTTTTTTCAAATTTGTTTTATAATTTTTTTTATATTGGATTTTTAAATTTCTTGTAAAACACTTTGATGTGTCCCATATGACAATAATTGCTCTTCATTCAAATCCCCCAAATTTATAATTCTGGGAAGAGTTTAAAATCTGGTAACATTTTATTTAAACAACTAACAATAAGTACATTAAATCTTTTTAAGCAGAAAAAAATAAAAAAAAAGAAACTGTTGAATGACACAAAGACATTTGTGTGACTGAATACTTGTTTTTTTGGCTATGACATTTGGGCGGTGTTCGACCTGGTGTGTTGTGACAGGGTATGTCTGTTTTCTGTTTCTGACACAACATATTTGATGATGTATGTAATATAGAAATTTTTTTATATATTTTTTTTTACAATTTTTTTTATAATTTTCTTTATTTTTCTTGGGTTTTCTTAAATTTAGTTTCATATAATTCTTGTTAAAAAATTTAAAACATTAGAGTCCCCGCACAACAATGTCGGAGCGATTGACGTTTTCGGTCATGAGAGAGTATAGGCGCAAAACAAAGACGGCAGCGGAAAATTCTGTCAAATGTTGATTTTTACACTATTTTTTTCACTTTTTCGTCACTTTTTTATTTAAATTAATTGTATTTTTAATTATTCATATGATTTTTTTATATTGATTTGTTTTTTTGCTGTTTTTTTAAATTTTAATATTTTTTGTTTTTATAGATCATATTTTTTTGTTTACTTTATCGAAAATAATCGAAATATTTGTAAAAAAGTGGCAACATTTTCATTTCAAAAATTAAGGGAGAGAGAGAAACCGACACAAAAATAAAATTGATTTTATTCTAGCGGTTTTCGGTCGAACGTTTTTTCATGCCAAATTTGTATCAAAAACACGTCACCGACATTGTTGTGCGAGGACTCTTAATCAAATTTTATAGTCTTGTTGTTAGTGTTTCTTTTTAGAAATTTAAAGTCTTCTTTATTTACAGTGCACTATGGGATGGATTTTTCTAAACTGCAAAGTTTTAAACTGTAAATAATATAACTAACCAAATATCTCGCCATGAGGCAAGTCTCCGAAACAGAAAATTCAAATTCTTTCATTTGTGTCTGCAACTCCAGATCATGTTGGTACACTCAAAAAAATAAACTGGTAAAACGCCTGGTAAAATACCTTTTAATCCCGTTCTACCAATATTTAACAATTTTCCTTGTTTTTTAACAAAAAATTTTGTACTTTGCTCAAACGAGAACTACAGTTTTATTGGTAATTTTACAAATTTATTTTCGTAGCTGTATTCTACCATTTTGAAAGGTTATTTTACAAAAAAAAAAACTGTAATTTTACAACAAAGTTTTTATTACGAGGATTCTAGTTGAATTACAAAAAAAAAACTGGTATATTACAAAAATTATGTTATACGAGGATTTATGACCCGGAACAATTTTTTTTTTTTATTGAAAAATATTTAAAAAAAAAGATGACAAAATTTTGAAAAATTTATTACGAGGTTAATTTAAAAAAAAAAATAGTTGTTTTACAAATATGATTTTATTACAAGAATTTATGTTGTTTAACAATTTTTTTTTTGTAAATTTACCATTTTGGTTTGTAAATTTATTATTTTTTTAAACATATTTACCATTTTTTCTTGTAAGTTTACCATTTTTTTCCGGCTTTAAAACAATATTTTTACCAACAAAATTCGTTATTTTACCAATTTTTGGCGCATTCAAATTTACGAGGAAATCCTCGTAATTTTACGAGAATTTTACCTACCTCCTATTTTACGAGAATAGCCCCGTAAAATCACGAGATTTTTTGGTAACTTTACAAGGTTTTTTTTTTTGAGTGTAACCCTTGCGAAATAATGTAAGAGCCAAAAAAGTTGAAAGAAAGCATGAGGTGAGGTTGAGATTGCTGGAAATAAATTTGTAGTGTTGGAAACTGTCAAAATTTGTTCTGTAGAAACTATAAATACTCACATATATAAAACAACAATTTCTGTTAACAAGACAAACTGGCATTTAAAATCCTATTGATGATAACACACAAGTTAAAAAAAGCATTTGTGAAATAAAAATGAAGAGCTGTTCTCTTTATAAAAACATTACCAAATTGAGATTATTGCATTTCACTAGCTGGAAATGCAATAAAACGTAACATAATTATTTTTCAACAAAATTTTTTTTTCTGTCATTTTTTTTTTTCATAAATTTTTTTTTTTTTTTTTAATTTTTTTCATTAATTTTTTTTTTTCATTTTTTTTTTTATTAATTCTTTTGTTCATAAATTTTTTTTCATCAAATTGGTTTTTTTTTAACTTTTTGTTTTATAAAATTTTTTTTTCATCAATTTTTTTTTTTTTATAAAATTTTTAATTACATCAAATTGTTTTTTTCATAATTTTTTTTTTCATCAATTTTTTTTACCATTTCTTTTTACAATCTTTTTTTTACATCAAAAAATTTTGTTTTCATAATTTTTTTTTTCATTAATTTTTTTTATTAAATTTTTTTTTTTTATCAAAAACTTATATATATTCATGATGCCCGATCGATTTTAAGACATTCTAGCGATGTCCGTCTGTCTGTCTGTGGAAAATGCTCTCGCGGACAAAATATTGCACAGAGATGACTGAAACTTAACACATATATTGGAAGTTCTCCCGAGAAGTTTGGTATTGCATTTGAGCGATATCGGTTCAGCGGTTCAAAAGTTATGAACGAAAATGTAAGCACACCTCAAAAATTTCAGTACATTCAAATCGCGGATTTTTTTTTTTTACCAAAATTTTTTTTCGCGGAAATTTTTTTTAAATTTTTTTTTTTTTTTTTTTAAAGTAATTTCCTTTTAAATAAAGTTGTTTGCAATAATCTTTTTGAAATTGTGGAGGGTATCACTACATTCGGCAAGGCCGAATTTAACTTTTTTACTTGTTTTATCATAATTTTGTTTTTTTGTGAAAAAAAAATATTTTTTTTACCAAAGCTACTTTTTCATGGACGGATGTATATACACTCAAAATATTTTGTAGGCAAAAACAAATGAAAAACACACTTAAAACCAGTGAATAAACAATTGAAAACCATCCCATTCCATTTTTTCACTCTTTTTTACCAACAAATTCGAAAAAAAATAACCAACAAAACATTAAGAATTAATGATAGTTCTGTTATTTTTACCAACAAATTTCAAAAAAATAATAAAAATTAATGATTTCGTAGGTAATTTTTTACAAATTTTTATTGAAATATTTTTTTAAAAATTTTTAATAAAATTTTTGGGGAATCGATCCCGCAATCAACTACATTCTGGCCAGACACTCTACCCATCGTGCCAAAGTCACTTGATACAAACATGTTTTTATATTTCTATAAATATTTTTTTGATTTTTTTATCTACAAAAAAATAACTGACTTGTGTAGGTAAAAACTAATGATATTTCATTAAAAAATACCAATAATTAAAAAAAAATTACTTACACAAATCATTAAAAATCAAAAGAATAATCAGTAGTTTTTACTTACAGAACAAAAATAAATGACTTTTAAAATTAAATGTTAATGAAAGTCTTTATTTTTTAGTGTGTTATTTTTGAAACAAAGGACTGAAGTAGTCATTAATAAAAACTGAACATCAAACAAATGTTTTTTCTTTTAAAAACGACTAAACGGAAAACTTTTTAAATAAACTACAAACAGTTAATGACATAATATTTTGAGTGTAGGTAGATTGTCTTAGAAATGGATCAATAATATAAAAACTTAATGGGGCCCTTGGCCGATATTTCAATTCGTTTTGCATGGAGTGGGAAAATGAATATAACATTATTTTTTCAAAAAAAAAACTTTGCTTTGGCAAGTACACCCAAATCTTGAGCAAAACATTATCATGATTTAATGTTTTAAGCAAGAGTACAAAATTCGCAGGCATTATTCACAAAAATTGGAATTCACAAAACATTTTTATTCATATTTATATTTTCATAAATTTTTTTTTTTTTGACTAAAAATATTTTGCATTCAACGACATGGTTATCCCTTTATAAGGTCTTGAAAATTGTCAAGATAATTATTCACCGACACGAACATTGTAACGTGCCAACGAAGTTATTTTAATTTTGTTGATTAAATTATTTTAAACAGATTTTATGAAAGACTTTAACACAATTAAATAAAACAAAAGCTCCATAGCGAAAAATTTTAGCAAACGGGACTCTAATCATGACCCTTCTGTTATCCGGTATTTAATATTACCGGTAACAAAGTTTCGACGGGCATGCTAGTGATTTATATTTTTCAAAATTTTCAAAGCATACTTTAAGGAGAATAATTTCAAATAAACCAAACAAATCAATATCCCAGAAATTTTTAACCACATGCTCTAATAGATTTTCATACCATAGTGTTTTGAAAATAAATATTTCAAATTCAGCTTGAAATTTATTTCTTCAAAAATATAAACCAGAACAGAATAAGGTTTTCTTTATATTTTCTTTTTTTTGTATTTTCAACAACAAACAAATAAAAAAAAATAGTATGTCTCCATTAAGCTCTTCCTGTGCTGTTTTATTTCCATTTAAAAAATCATTATGTTCAGAGAGTAAATTACAATGGGTCGTTGGTTAGATGGTTGACTGGTTTGTTAGCACAAACAATACATAAAAAATTTTTACCCAAAACCAAACCAATTCATACCAAAGTAATGAACAGATTTAAAAAAGAAAAAAATGTTGAACCAATTCTTGTTAATATGAAAAAAAAAAAAGTTTTAAACAATTTTATTTTTTGCCTTTTAATTTTTTTTTTTGACCAAATGATACTGTAAGCATCATTAATTTATTTTGCTTTTTTTTATATTTTTATTTCGGATTTTTTTCCATTTCATTTAAATCGATATTATTTTCATTTATTTATAGCAAAAAAAAAAAAATCAGAAAATTAACCACAATCCTTAAGTAGTTGGAAAAAAAATTCTATAAAAATAACTCAAACCGTGGAAACAATGTTTTTTTCTTTTTTGTTGTTGAAGGAGGTTTTTTTATACAAAATAAAGTCAATCCTTATCAATAGAATAAATGTACTGTATAAAAAAACAACCTCGTTTTTCCGTTCATAAAATCAATTAATACAATGCAGTCATGTGAACTGACTTGCAAATGAATGGATTCGGTAGAAATTTGTGGTTATGTTTGTTGACTACACTCAAAAAAAAGTCTTTGTAAAATGACAAGAAAAGCTGGCTATATTTATTTTTTAATACCACCTAGTAATTTTACAAGTACTAATACTAATAATTTTGTAATTTTACAAACTTTTTACCAATTAAATTGTTAATTTACAACTTTTTTTACGCTATAAAATTTACAAGGAATTCTAGTAACTTTGCTAGATTTTTTGCTATCTCCTATTTTTCGAGAATTCCTATTAAAAATTACAAATCTTTTTGGAATTTTACAAAGGTTTTACTAATAAAATTGTAAATTTAAAAATTTTTTGGCGCAATTAAATTTACAAGGACTTCTTGTGAATTTACTAAATTTTTATTGTAAAATTAGCTTGGAAATTTGTAAAAAACAAAAAAAAAAATTGTAAAATTCCAAAAAAAAAAATTTAAATTACAAAAAAAAATATGTTAATTTCGATAAAAAAATTTTTGTTAAAAAACAAAGAAATCTGACAAATATTGATTAAATGGGATAACGAGACTTTTTCTAGTAATTTGACAAGGTTTTTTTTTTGTGTGTACGTTTAATGAAAATACACTTAAAGAAAAATTACCAAAAAAAATGCCTCCGAATTTTGTACTCTTACCCCAAAACACTAAATCATGACATTTTGCTGAAGATATAATGTTGTATTCATTTCTTATTCCATCCAAAACGAATTGAAACATTGGTCGAGAATTACATTAAGTTGACATATTAATTATGACATTCTAGCGATATATGTTTCCATCCTTCTTTCTGTGAAAAATGAAATGCGGTTCAACCCATAAAATAAACTGTAAATTGTTCAATTTCCCGATTAAAAATTCCTGCGAATTTTTTACTCTAACCCAAAACATTAAATCATGATAATGTTTTGCTAAAGATTTGGATTTACTTGCCAAAGCAAAGTTTTTTTTAGAAAAAATAATGTTATTTGCCATTCCATGAAAAACGAATTAAAATATCGGTCTAGAACCCCATTAAGTTTATACACTACTGATCCATTTCTACACTCAAAAAAATACGTTAGTAGATTTACTAATTTTTTTTTTTGCTAACGCTAGTTAGCTAACTTTTAGCAAATTTTTAGTTGATATTAGCATGTTAGCAAAAAATTCTTGTAAACTTCATTTAGCACATTAGCAATTTTAAACAAACTTTAACCTAATTTCTTTTGCTAAATTTGAAATTGAGTTGACAACATTTTTACAAGATTTTTTGCTAATATTAGCAAAATAAATGGTAAATTTTTTTTATTTTCAGAAAACTTAAAATGGCGCTATCTCGGAAACTAAGCCAGATAGAGCAAAATGGAGGCCATTTTTGGTTCTCGGGTCCAGAAGAATTTCGGCACAGAAGAATTTAAGACTCCCCGTGTAAAAATGATTATATCCTATTTTATCTGTTTATATCTATTCATATATGATCATGTCTGCTTGTATATAATTATATCTGAAATGACGAATTCAAGATCTTATTATGTCTCGGATTTGGTCAATATTGGCAGAAATTTTACAAAAATCTTACCTGATCAGATACAATTATATATAATGAGATGCAGTCATATACAATTAGATCAATGCAAATCTGATAAGACCAGATCAATTTTAACATGGGTCTCACATTTTTTGTACATTTGCTAAACATGGAACATGTCAGAATTTTAGACTTGGTGAAAAAAATTAAGAAAAACAAGTAGAAAAGTTGAATTCGACTTGGCCGAATCTATGAATACCCTCCACAATGCCCTTTTAAAGTTATAGTAAATTTTCTAAAGTGAAAAAATAGCAGTTTTGATAAGAAATTTTTTATTTTCTGTACGCGTTGTAAAATATTTTTGTGACCTACCAATGTTTTAAAAACATATTTAACGGGTTTTCAACACGTGAATTTAAGGTGAGGCGAATCTGAAATTTACGGTTTTGCTAATAACTTTTTAACCACTGGACCGCTTTGGCTGAAATTCAACACGAACCAGCCCTTGGGAATGATAAATATTTATGCCAAGCTTCAGCATCCTCAGATTTGCCTTTAAAAAATTATCGTGTTTTTTATCACGTAAATTCGTGAAAAACCCTTGCCGAAATTCACTCTTTTGCTCATAACTTTTGAACCACTGGACCGATTTCGCTGGATTGCAATACCAACCTGACCAGGTAAATGCCCAACATACATGCCAAACTTCAGGAGCCTCCGTAAAGTCTTTCAAAAGCTAGCGTGTTTTCAACAGACAGACAGACAGACGGACGGACGGACATCGCTAGATCGTCTTAGAATCGAACGAGGATCATGAATATATATACTTTATGGGGTCCTAGACCAATATTTCGAGGTGTTACAAACGGAATGACAAACTTATATATACCCTCTATCACTAGAGTGGAGGGTATAAAAAGAAAAATTTTTTGCAAAAAATGAAAACCAAAAATTGGATGAAAAAAAAAAATTTGATGAAAAAATTTAGGTAAAAAAAAAAAAATTTTGTTGAAAAATAATTTTTGAGGCAGTAATAAAAATTTTGATAAAAAAAAAATACAATACAATATTTTTTTTTTAATAATTTCAACCTAAACGAGAACTGGTAACAATGACCGTCGTCTCGTGGAAGCGGAAAAACCAAGGGCTCTGGTGGGAATCGAACCCACGACCCCGAGTTTCAAAGGCTGGCTCGCTAGCAACTAGCCTAACAAATTGATGAACAAACTTTAATGACGACAAAAAAATTTCATGAAAAAAAATTTTCGATGGAAAAAAATAATGAAAAAAAGTTTTTGATAAAAAAAATCGACGAAAAAAGTTTTTGATAAAAAAAATTTATGAAAAAAAAATTTTGATAAAAAAAATTTGATGAAAATTTTTTTTTTTTGATAAAAAAAAAAATTTTTAATATAAAAAAATTTTTTAATAAAAAAAAATTTTTCAATAAAAAAAAATTTTTGTTAAGCAAAAATTTTTTTTGATAAAACAAAAAAAAATTTAATATAAACAAGTAGAAAAGTTAAATTCGAATTGGCCGAATCTATGAATACCTTTTTAAGTGATAGTAAATTTTGTAACGTGAAAAAAATAACAGTTTTGATTAGAAATATTTTATTTTGTGTAAAAAAACTTTTTTTTAGTAATTTTTGAAAAAAAAAAATTACTAATTTTTTTTTTTAGTGTAAAATTTTTTCGAGTGTATTTTTTTTTTGGTATAAAAATATTTTTGAGTGACAAAAATACGTTGCAAAATATTTTTGTGACTTACCAATGTTTTTAAAACAGGTTTAACGGGTTTTCAAACGTGAAATTAATGTGAAGCTAATCTGAAATTCACGGTTTTGCTAATATCTTTTGAACCACTGGACCGATTTGGCTGAAATTCAATACGAACTAGGCTAGAGGAACGACAAATATATATGAAAAGCTTCAGCATCCTCATAATTGCTTTTCGAAAGTTATAGTGTATAGTGTATATAAAACAGACGGACGGACATCGCTAGATCGTCTTAAAATCGATCGAGGATCATGAATATGAATATATTGGTCTAGGACCCCATAAAATATATATATCTTTATGGGGTCCTAGACCAATATTTCGAGGTGTTACAAACGGAATGACAAACTTATATATACCTTCTATCACTGGAGGGTGTAAACATTTTTTTTTATAAAAAAAAATGATTGGAAAAAAGTAGATAAAAAAAAATTATAAAACAAAATTGTTTAAAACGCTTTTGTTCACCAGCAGGTGAGTTGTTATCCAAGTTACTTATCGAAGTTGCAAACCTTTTGGTTTTAGGAAAATGAAAACAGTAATTCTTATTTTCTTTTTTGTCAGTCGTTAGCTTATATATGGGTCAGTCTTAGTGAAATCAATCAAAAATAGCTAAAAATTTTCGTGACCCCCTCCGATTTTGATGAAATTTGGTTTAGTTGTAACACTAAGTGATAAACTAATGCACAATTATTTTCAGCCCTCTAAGTAAACAGTGGGCGAAAACACGGAGGGTCAAAATTTCCCCCAAAATCTCCCAGTCGCGACACTTTGCACCGTAAAAACTTAATATCGTTGGTTGTATTATAGCTAGAAAGCCCATTTTTGGTTTGTTTTGAAGCTCATAATATGCTCTACAAGACCTACCATAACCAAAAAATTTTCGAAAAAAATAAGGGTTACCTCCCATATTTTAAGGTCGTGATATACGGATAAGAAAATGGGGAGGATGGTATCCCCCGATTTTTATTTTTACTTGATAATCTTATAGAGAAAGTCCTAAAAAATATATTCTAAAATTTTTAAGTTGGGACAACAATGAGATCGCTCAAAATCAAAATTTTTCACAATTTTCCCCAAAATCTCCAAATCGCAACACTCTTTAACCTTAAAAATTTAATATCATAAGTGCTTTTGTAGCTACAGAGCCCATTTTTTTTTTGTTTTAAAGTTTATAATACGCTCTACAAGACATACCAAACCCAAAAAAATTCCCAAAAAAGGAATTGGTGCCCCCCTTATTTGAAAGTCGTGGCAAAGGGTGGAGGAAATGGGGGGAAAGTATCCCCCGATTTTTTTTTTACTTGGTATTCTCAAAGTGCAAGTCCTAATGAAAATACTCTACAATTTTTATGTTGGGACAACAATGGGATCGACCAAAATAAAAATTTTTCAAAATTTTCCCCCAAAATCAACAAATCGCGACATTCTTGCCCCTCCCTTTGGAGTCCCAAGATAAAAATTTCAGGATATGCTCTCTAGAACTTACTCTTAAAAAAAAAACAAGGTAAAAAAAAATTGGGGGATACTATCCCCCGATTTTCCCCACCCCTTGCCACGATCTTTAAATACAAGAGGCACCCCTCACTTTTTTTATTTATTTTTTTGTGATAGTAATATTGTAGGGCATATTAAGAGCTTTAAAACAAGCCAAAAATGGACTCTGTAGCTACAATACACTCCACGATATTAAATTTGTAATGTGCAAGAGTGTCGCGATTTGGAGATTTTAAGGGAAATTGTGAACAATTTTGATTTTGGTCGATCTGATTGTTGTCCCAACATACAAATTTTAGGATATGTTCATTAGGACTTGCACTTTGAGAATACCAAGTAAAAAAAAACTCGGGGGATACTTTACCCCCATTTCCTCCACCTTTTGTCACGACCTTTAAATAAGGGGGGCACCCTTCCTTTTTTTCTAAAACTTTTTTGTTAAGGTAGGTATTGTAGAGCGTACTATAAGCTTTAAAACAAACAAAATGGGCTCTGTAGCTACAATAACACTTATGATATTAAATTTTTAAGGTTGCGATTTGGAGATTTTAGGGGAATTGTGAAAAATTTTGATTTTGAGTGATCCCATTGTTGTCCCAACTTAAAAATATTAGGATACTTTAGGACTTTCTCTATAAGATTATCAAGTAAAAAAAAAATCGGGGGATACCATCCTCCCCATTTCTCCTCCCTTTATCACAACCTTAAAATAAGGGAGGTATCCCTTATTTTTTTCGACCATTTTTTTGGTTATGGTAGGTCTTGTAGAGCATATTATGAGCTTCAAAACAAACCCAAAATGAGCTTTCTAGCTATAATAGAACCAACGATATTAAGTTTTTACGGTGTAAAGTGTCGCGACTGGAAGTTTTTGGGGGAAATTTTGACCCTTCGTATTTTCGGCCCCTGTTGACTTAGAGGGCTGAAAATTTGCATTTGTTAGTTTTTTACGTAGTGTAAGAACTTAACCAAATTTCATCAATATCGGAGGGGGTCAAAAATATTCATGATTGATTTCACTAATAATTATAATAATTACCCTCATATAATTATATCTGAAATGACCAAAATCAAGATCTAATTATTTCTCGTATTTGGTCAATATTTTCAGAAATTTTACAAAAAGATGAGATTCAGTCATATATAATCAGATCAATTCAGATCTGATAAGACCAGATCAATTTTTACACGGGTCTCACATATTTATTTTTTTCAGAATTTTAAAAAATATGGATTTTAGAACATTAAACTTAAAAAAATTACCTTTGGCCTTTTAACACAGAAAAACTTTAAAGAAGACATTTTGAAGGTAATACTCTCACCTTTAACATGTTACCAATTTGAAAATTTTATGTTGTATACTTTTAAAGTTATGGGCGATATTGTATGGTCACTTTTTTGAAATTTTGACGTTTTCGCCAATTTTCAAGACGTCATATTTCGAAAACCGAAAGGTTTTGGGGTCGAAAGGTTAAAGATTTTATGCAAACTACCCATTTACAATATTTTTGGCAAATTTCAATAAAATTGGAGATGACAAATCCGAATGCTGTGCAGTTTGACCTGGATTTGCCCATTTACAACTTTTTTGATGCGATAATACTTACAAGTTTTTTTTTTTTTTTGTAAAATTACCCTGAAAGTTTGGACTATTAAGAAAAATTTTTAAATTACCAAAAAAATGTAAATTTCGGATATACAAATAAAAAATAATAACTAAGGTGAAGGGTATAAAAAGGATGATTTTAGAAACTTCTTATTTAATATTTAGATTTTGAGGACTTTTTCCTTAAAACAATTTTTTTCAAAATCTAAAAATGTTTTTCTTAAAACACACTTTTAGATTCCGAAGACAATACTCAATGAAAAAAATTGGAATCTTATCTTGTTTCTTGTAGAACTAAGTTTTTCTCTGAGTGTTTTAATATTTAATTCCATTATTTTTTTCCTATTAATTTATTGACTTATTGGTATTTTTTTAACACTATCAGCAGCAAAATCAGGCGTTGAAATTTCACAACCACCGTTAAAAACCACAAACAAGCAGAAAAATAATTAAGCACGTGTATGAAATTTCTAAAAGGCAAAGACGGGTATTTTGATGCCCTACACCTTCATCATTTGATATAAGTTAGATTAAAATTCAAAAAATATTTTTGTAGAGAAAAATTCTAAGACAATTTTTGGATTCAGTGTGCCAAAATTTTTATAACAAATAAACAAAACAATTAATAATAACAAGAAGTTTTTATTAAAAGTAGTTTGAGTTAAGGAAGAAAATATTTATTTTTCAAAATTCCAAATATTTTGAATGGGTCATCAAAAAATCTTCCTTGAAGTCCGTCTTAACCTTCCAATAATGCTATTTATCCTTTTAAGCTAAATTCACCATGACAGAGTACTCAGACCAGAGAGGGGATGTTGTGCCTTTCTCTTTCGCACTAACACATTTTTGTACGATGTCATCTCTATTTTTAGAGATGGTTCTCTGTAGTACAGAGTACTCTGACATTGTGTCGGAGCCCTTAATTTCATTTTGTTATAACAATAAGCCACACATTTTTAAATAATTAATTAAAAAAATATTATAATAAATATTTTAATAAATGATTGGCGCAAAACTAAATAAAACAAACAACAAAGCTTTTATTATTCCTACTCACGATTTAAATGTTAAACCCAAAACTGATAAACATTCATGTAGTTTTTCCAAATAATTGACCACAGGCCATATGCGAAAAATATATATTTGCATATTTATTAATGATACTAAAAATTTACTTAATTGAATTTTTGAATGAACAAACAAATTTAAGCTGTTAATATTCTAATAGAAATTATTGAAATTGTTTTTGAAGTGGTTAAAAAAGGGAAGGTATCCTTTGGGAATTTTTACGGAATTTAAAAATATTTTTTATGATAATCACAAATATGATAACACCGTCCGACAGTTAATAGTAAACATGAACCGAATGATATACGTCTGAAAGTAGAGATCAAATGAAGTAAAACTGCATTTACAGTTTTTCATGTCGTGATTCTGTGTTCTTTTAAAAACACTTTAAAGTTTTAAAGGATTAAATTTTATAAAAGGTTTTTTTTTAATATTTGTAATTGTCCTAGGATGCCACTGGTAATGGCAAATGAAACAGGAGGATCTCCCCTAATTTTTCCATTTTTTTTATTTTGCCATCTCAGGATAAAAGGATGTGAATAACGTTCTTTGAAAACTTATTCAATTTATTTTGTTGAAAATTTTTAATGATATAGAAGGATACATTTTTGAAAAAACGTAACATAACTTTTTTTCCTTATATGTATGTAAAAACTAGCTTACCATCCCGGTACTTCGTTACCGGTTGTGCTGAATACTGGATAATAGAAGGATCAGGATTACTCTATCGATTTCCAAAAAATTTCCCTACGTAGTCTTTGTTTTATTTACTTTTGGACGTTTAAGTCTTCCATAAAAAAATATTTCAATGAATAATTTAAACAATAAAATTTGAATAACTTCACTGGTATGTTATCATGTTCGTTCCGGGGAAAAAATATATTGACAATTTTGATGAAAATATGTTAATCAGTGAGGACGTTTCGACTTTTTTGTAATTTATAATATTACAGTGTTTTAAATACCCTGATGATGACCATCGATGATCGGTCGAAAAATCGGAAAGATAAATAAAAAAACAAAATTAAAAATACAAAAATTGGGCAGATTTTTTATTTATAATTTTTATGACCTTAAGCCAAACAAACCCCTACAACATATTGACAATTTTCGAGCCCTTATGCCGGAATTTTGGATTTTGAGTGAATAAAAATTTCAGTGAAAAAAGAAATTGGAATAAAAAAAATAAGTTTGAGTGAAAAAATATATAGAGGGAAAACATATGGAGAAAAAGCTAACCACGAAAAATTTGAGTAAAAATATCATTCCATATTGTTCCCTTCTCTATTCCATTTTGTTCCCCGTTCTACCCCTTAGAATCAACATTGGCAAAATCCAGCCTTAGTAGATTTATATTCCGGGAGTTGAACCTACATTCAAAATTTCAAGTGTCTAGGACCATTATTTAAGAAAATATAAAAGGTACCAAAGGTACATTTTTTTACCCTTTTTACCCCCTTAGATTCAACATTGGCAAAAATCCAGCCCTACTGGATCTATATTCCGGGAGGTGAACATACAGTCCAAATTTCAAGTTTCTGTGACCATTATTTCAGGAGATATAAAAAGTACCAAAAGTACAGTTTTTTACCCTTTTTACCCCCTTAGAACCTACATTGGCAAAAATCCGGCCTTACTGGATCTATATTCCAGGAGGTGAACATACAGTCCTAATTTCAAGTCTCTATGACCATTATTTCAGGAGATATAAAAAGTACCAAAAGTACACTTTTGTACCCTTTTTGTCCCCTTAGAATCAACATTGGCAAAAATCCGGCCTTACTGGATCTATATTCCGGGAGGTGAACATACAGTCCAAATTTCAAGTCTCTATGACCATTATTTCGGGAGATATAAAAAGTACCAAAAGTACAGTTTTTTACCCGTTTTACCCCCTTAGAATCAACATTGGCAAAAATCCAGCCATAGTGGATCTATATTCCGGGAGGTGGACTTTCAGTCCAAATTTCAAGTCTCTAGCTTCAGCGGTTTGGGCTGGGCGATGATGAATGAGTATGTCAGTCAGTCAGTCAGTCAATCAGTCAGTCACATTACTCTTATATATGGGGCATTCCAGGCCAAATCACTCACTTTTAGACCCGACCCCTTTCGATTTATTTTATTTTTGGATATGTTTTAGTTCTTATTAAATGTATCTTGGACACCAATTTTCAGCCTTTTATTCCAAGATGGTGTTGAGTAATCAATTTTTTACAATGGCGATTTTTTCAAAAAATGGAAAAATTAAAATTTTCAATTAATTTTGACCAGTTAAAAATATAGATATCTTAAAAAAAGTTGGACAACGTTTTGTTGGTATTTAAATGTAGTTTTAGAAAAAAATATTAAAAAAATTATTCGAAGTAATTATCACTTATTTTTTAACGTTTAAAAAATAAAATCGTTTTTTTGAAAAAGTCCGAAACCTTCGATTTTTTTTTACAAACGTCTAAAAGTTCTACTCTTAATTACGCAACTTTTAAGCCATAATTCGAGATGTGATCGCAATTTTTTCTATTTTTTTTCAAATTTTGAAAATTGCACCTTTTATTTTTTGACTCTGATTTATTTTATATGGTGCTCCAAAAAAACTAAATTGGTGGATACTGACCCTAACTTACCCTAGATATATTCATTTCGCCTCACAAAAATTAAGAGCGATCGGACATGGATAAGGTGTTCCGCATGGGCCTTGAAATTTAGAAAACGGATTACAAGGAAAAATATGAATTTTTTTCTGTTTTCTCAATTTTTTTGGTATTTTAGTTAAGTTTTAATTCAAGTGGTTACATAATTATAATACGGAGTAAAATGCCTCTCTAATAAGGTACCAAAGACTGAAATCGGTTGAAAATCAGCCAAGTTATTACAACTTCTCCAGGCATCTAACGTATGGCAGAACACTTGATTAGGCAATATAATACGATTTTGGAAATTCATTGAAATTTTCTACTGTAATAACATTTTTTTATTCTCCAAGTTCAAATGTAATTAGATGACAAGTATTTTTCATATAGTATTTTGCTAACATTTTTTAAATTAGTGCTAAAAATGCCTGCATTTTCAACACCCTTTTAAAATCTCTATTTTAAAAAAAAAAATCTTTTTATACCCTCCACTCTAGTGATAGAGGGTATATATAAGTTTGTCATTCCGTTTGTAACACATCGAAATATTGGTCTAGGACCCCATAAAGTATATATATTCATGATCCTTGATCGATTTTAAGTCGATCTAGCTATGTCCGTCCGTCCGTCCGTCCGTCCGTCCGTCTGTCTGTCTGTCTGTCCGTTGAAAACACGCTAACTTTTGAAAGACTTTACGGAGGCTCCTGAAGTTTGACATATATTTTCTCCATTTACCGGGTCAGGTTGGTATTGCAATCCAGCGAAATCGGTCAAGTGGTTCAAAAGTTATGAGCAAAAGAGTAAATTTCGGCAAGGGTATTTTTAGAATTTACAAGATTAAAACCACTATAACTTTCGAAAGACAATTCTAAAGGGGCTGAAGCTTAGCATATATATTTGTCGTTCACCAAGGATATTTGGTTTTGAATTTCAGCAAAATCGGTTCAGTGGTTCAAAAGTTATAAGCAAAGCACTGAATTTCAGATTTGTTTCACCTTAAACTGTTGAAAACTAGTTAAACAAGTTTTAAAAGCATGGTGAAATACCAGTTTTTTAAAACTTGTTGTTGTTTGTTTTCTTGTCGTGGGGTGAAGTTTAGTTGTTAGACAAGTAAATATTTGTTATTGTTTTGTTATTGTTTTTGTAACTGTATGTAACGGTGTACAATAAGAATTTTTGGAAAAAAAATCAAATGAAGTAAAATAAAAAGTGGGAAATATGTGAAATATTTTTTTTGTATTGCATATATGTAGGTATAAAACAACAAAAATATTTTACAAAGTAATTTTGTTACTCAAAGAAATTGTACACTAAAACAAATATTTACATTAAAAAAAAATATATACATAATTTTTTTTTAATGAAATGTCACACTCAAAAAAATGCTGACAGTCAAAAAAATTTTACACTCAAAAAAATTTGATTGATTAAAAAAAATTTTACTCAAAATAATATATTTCTAATAAAAAATTTGTGATGCAATTTTTTTAATTTTTTTTAGAAAATTACTATCAGATGATATTGTGGAGGGTATTCATAGATTCGACCAAGTCGAACTTAATTTTTCTACTTGTTTTGTTTTAAAATTTGGAAAAGCCAAAAAAATATTACACTGAAATATGAATAATGAAAAAATGTTATTACAGTAGAAAATTTCAATAAATTTAAAAAAAGGGACTTGTATTTTTTAATCAAGTTGTATGGCACACGCTAGATGCCTGGGGAAGTTGTAATAACTTGGCTGATTTTCAACCGATTTTAGTTTTTAGTACCTTATTAGAAAGGCATTTTACTTCACATCATAATTCTGTAATCACTTGAATTAAAACTTAACTTAAAATACCAAAAAAATTGCGAAAACAAAAAAAAATCATATTTTTCCTTGTAATCCTTTTTTTAAACTTCAAGGACCATGCTAAACGCCTTACACATGTCCGATCGTCCTAAATTTTTGTGAGACGTATATTTACCTCCAAATGAATATATTTAGGGTAAGTTAGGGTCAGTATCTACCAATTTTTTTTTTTTTGGAACTCGATATAAAATAAATCAGAGCCAAAACATAAAAGGTGCAATTTTAAAAATTAAAAAAAAAAATAGAAAGAATTGTGATCACATCTCAAGTTATGGCTTAAAAGTTGCGTAATTTAGAGTAGAATTTTTATAGTTTTTTACAAAAAAATCGAAGGTTTCGGACTTTTTCAAAAAGTCGATTTTATTTTTAAACGTCAAAAAATAAGTGATAATTACTTCGAATAATTTTTTCATATTTTTTTTCTAAAACTACATTTAAATACCAACAAAACGTTGTCCAACTTTTTTTAAAATATCCATATTTTTTAATGGTCAAAATTAATTGAAAATTTCAAGTTTTTAATTTTTTTGAAAAAATCGCCATTTTGAAAAATTGATTACTCAACACCATCTTTGATTAAAAGGCTGAAAATTGGTGTCCAAGTTGCATTTAATAAGGACTAAAACATATTTAAAAATAAAATAAATCGAAAGGGGTCGGGTCTAAAAGTGAGTGATTTGGCTTGGAATGCCCCGTATATGTATATTAGAGTGTCCCTTATTTTGGAAATGTTGGAAATGTTGAGACGGTACCCCCTCAATTTTTTCATTTTGACTAAAAAATAACTCAGGAAAAATTTTACGCCCCTACGACCACGCCTTCCCTACGCGACGGGGCCTTAAAGAACGGGGCCTTAAAAATAATTTTTCCATACAAACCAAAAATTTTTTTTTTGATTTTTAATTTTTTTCTTATTAATTATAATATTACTTGATTAGCTTATTCACGACAAAAAATTTGATTTTGGTGGGATGAGGCTTTCAGTTCTAAAAAAATTTTCGAAAAAAAAAATTTAGAGCTTTTGGGGTCCTACAGTAAAAATTTTTTAAAATTTTTTTTTTTTAGTTTTGACAAGCAACCGTTTTAGTTGTAATGTTGCTTTTAATGATATATATTCATAAAAAAATATTATTCATATCTGTGACATCTTGATCGTGTATCGAAAAACATCAAAAATGCATTTTTTAACCTTTTTTAGATCACGATAAAGATGTCACAGATAGGAATAATATTTTTTTATGAAAATATATCATTAAAAGCAACAATTCAACTAAAACGGTTGCTTGTCAAAACTAAAAAAAAATATTTTTTAAAAAATTTTTACTGTAGGACCCCAAAAGCTCAAAATTTTTTTTTTTCGAAAAATTTTTTAGAACTGAAAGCCTCATCCCACCAAAATAAAATTTTTTGTCGTGAATAAGCTAACCAAGTAATATTATAATTAATAACAAAAAAATTTAAAATCAAAAAAAAATTTTTTGCTTTGTATGGAAAAATGATTTTTAAGGCCCCGCTCTTTACGGCCCCGTCGCGTAGGGAAGGCGTGGTCGTAGGGGCGTAAAATTTTTCCTGAGTTATTTTTTAGTCAAAAGGAAAAAATGAGGGGGTACCGTCTCAACATTTCCAACATTTCCAAAATAAGGGACACTCTAATACAATGGTTCCCAACCTTTTTTACCCCACGCCCCACTTTTAAGTTAAAAAAATTGTCTTGTCCCCCTACACTAAGGAAAAATTAGTTAGTTTTTCTAATTTTTGTTTCTAATGAAAAATTACTACTTGTTAAGCAAAGTTTTTGTAAAATAAGCATTTAAATTAAGTTTTTAGTAAAAATTTTAAGAAATTAACAAGATTTTTGTAGGTAATTTAGCAAAAAAAATAATTTTTGTAGTTAATTTGACTAAAAAAAATCTTGAAAATTTGCTTGTTGCCCCCTGGAACCTTCAAATTGCCCCCCAGTGGGGCGAGAATCAAAGGTTGGGAACCATTGCTCTAATATATATATATATATATATATAAGATACTAAAATGGGAAAATTAGGGGAGATTCGCCTCTTTCATTTGCCATCACTAGTGGCATCCTAGGGCTAATATAAATATTAAAAAAAATATTTTATAAAACTCTGATTAATTTTTATTAAAAAATAAAAATTGTTTTATTCGACCTTTAAAATATTATATTTTGAGTAGGTTGTCTTTCTAGCTCGAGGTCATTATTTCCTTTACTAATTAAAACTATGATATTCTTAAAGAATGATTTTCAAGACAATTATTTTTCTGTTTTAAATTTATTTATGTTGGTCATTTTTTGCAAGACTTAATCGACACGTGTTTTGGGATTTGTCAGATCCCATTGTCAAGATTATTTAGCAAAAATATAAATTATAAACTTTATCCTTTAAAACTTTGAAGTGTTTTTAAAAGGAAACAGAATCACGAAATGAAAAACTGTAAATGCAGTTTTACTACATTTAGTATCTAGTTTCAAACGTATATTATCCACTTCGTTTTTAATTTTTGTCGGACGGTGTAATAATAATTAAAATTATAATATCAATTATAATTAGATAATTATTGTTTAACAATTATCACCCCTAAAATAATGTGTTAGTTTATCTTTAGGGCTACTTTCCTTTTTATAATTTTTTTTTGTAAATAATTAATTTTCATTGAATGACAATTCAATTTTAATTAAATAAATTTTCAACAAATTGAAACTGTTATTCAAAAAAAAAAAAAACAGTTTAAAATAAAATACAACAATTAAACCATTTAATTTATAGATTTATATAATAATACGTTAATTTTACATGTAAAGAGTAATTAAAATAGTAAAAATTACATGCTATTGAAATATTTAATTGTTTTATAATTCACTTGAAATCCATATTAAACAATGTATTTAAATGTTTTCACTTTTTTATTTTATTTTTAAAGTTCATTTAATTTAAAATTGGTGGTAAGTACAAACAGAAACTACAACTGATTTGTAATTTTGTTAATATTATTTTTTTTTATATCCTTTTATTAAATAATTCTATGAATTGTAAATACAAAGTAATTCTTGAAACTCTTTTTTTATTTTAAATAAATTTAATAACACCGTCCGACAGCCAATATTAAACATAAATCGGATGATAAACGTCGGAAAGTAGAGATCAAATATAGTAAAACTGGATTTACAGTTTTTCTTTTCGTGATCCTCTTTCCTTTTAAAAATACTTCAAAATTTTAAAGGATACACGCTACATAAAATATTTTTAAAATGTTTCTACTTGTCTTAGGATGACATTGGTGATGGCAAATGAAAGAGGAGGATAATTTTTCCATTTTTTATTTTCTCATATCAGGATAAAATGATGTGAATAAAGTCCTTCGAAAACTTTATCAAAATATTTTGTTGAAAATTTTGAATTATATTGAAGGATACATTTTTGAAAGGACGTAACTTATATCCTTTTTCCTGATATGTAAAAATAAGAAAATAGAAAAATTATGGGAGATCCTCCTCTTTCATTTGCTATCACTAGTGGCATCCTAGGAAAAGCACAAATATTTAAAAAATATATAATAAAATTTAATCCACTAAGGGCGGATTACTGCATGAAAAGTTAGCTGCTAACTGCCGATTTAACGGAGCCTTATGTCAAAATTTGTATGAAAAAGTTAAATTTAACGGAGAGTTATTTTATAACTGAGCATTGAGTAATCCAGCCTACAACTTAGAAGTCCTCGTTTCAAAACTTATTGCACTCGTTTCAAAACTTATTGCGTTTGGTGTCGGTAGAGATTTCTCTCGATTTATATCGAGCTTTCTCAGAGACCGATCTATACGAGTTGTTATAGATGGGTTCTCATCAGATGAGTTCCGTTTAAATTCAGGGGTACCGCAAGGCTCTGTTCTTTCTCCTACACTTTTTCTTATTTTTCTTAACGACCTCCTGGGTCTAACTTCCAATCCTATCTATTCTTTCGCAGATGACAGCAACATTTGTCATTCATTTTCCTTTAATCATAGACCAAACCTTACTGAGGTTGAAGCTATGAGACAGAACATGAATGACACACTCAATCATGACCTTACTACAATCTCCGAGTGGGGTCTTGCGAATCGGGTCGATTTTAATGCTCGTAAGACCCAATGTTGTATGTTGACCCACAGAAGGATTGTGGAATCAGCGTCATCTGTATCCATGGGTGGTATAGCTATTGAGGAATCAGACACTCTTGATGTTCTAGGCATGAGGATCCAATGTGATGTTCGTTGGAACCAACATGTTTTTCAAGTGTCGAAAGAAGCATTCAAGTGTCTTGGTTTCTTAAAACGGTGCAAAAATTACTTCACTCCATCTGATCTCCTCACTATTTATACCGCCTATATCCGACCGAAAATGGAATACAACTCCCATATCTGGGCAGGTGCTTCAAGGTCTATCTTGAAGCTTCTGGACCGGGTGCAAAGGAGTGCGTTGAAGCTCATCAATGACAGTAGGGTATCCAGCTCTATTGATTCATTGGAGCATCATCGGAATGTGGGTTGTGCGACACTGTTCTATCGATATTACCACGGTATGTGTTCAGCTGAGATGGGTGAACTCATTCCTGAGACGCGGGTGCATGCCGTAGTACTCGCCTCGCTAGCAGATCACATCCGTTCGTTGTCGACTGTCCAATGTCTCGCACAACGCATTACAGAGAAAATTCGTTTCTCGGTCGAACTAGCCGTATGTGGAATAAACTTCCGGCAGAAGTCTTTCCAGTCGGCTATAATTTAGAAAAATTCAAATTAAATGTCCACAAACATTACTCCCTCTTTCCTTCTCCTCATAACCTATTTTCCTAATACCAACACAATGCATTGCATTAGTAGGGGGCATCCCCTGAGTGTTGGCTCAAAGTAAAAAAAAAAAAAATGCAGTTTTACTACATTTAGTCTCTAGTTTCAAGCGTTTATTATCCAGTTCGTGTTTAACGATTTTTTTATTTTTGTCGGACGGTGTATATTATTTAATTTATTTTAACAGAGTTTCTAGAATTAGTTTGTAAAAAATTAACAGAAACATTTATTACTACCATAACACAGGACAACACTTTTTTTTGCCCGGGTTCTGATAACAAATTTTGGCTACTAATATTTGGAAACTTTGAAAATGGGCTATTTTTGGCATGTTTGTGAGTCTATATTTACCAACACTAGTCTTAAATCCAAAAAGTGAATGGCTATTTTAGGTAAGTTGAATATGATGATTCCAAAAATGGTTTTACTTTTGTTGAGATATCGCTAAAATAAAATTTTAAAATTTTTGACCTCTTTAATTTTGTCTGAATATTTATGCCCTTTTTAATAACTCGAAAACTAAAGCTGTCAGAAAAAAGATAATACCGGTTTTGGAATCCTGACATCCAATGTAGTTAAGTTCGTGTTTAAAACTGAGGCACTAAAATTATTTTTGGAAATTATAGCCAAGCAAAACTGGTAAAAAAAAAGCACTTTTTCTACTCTTTAACAGCGATTTGCTCGCGAACGCCAGCTGATGGAAACAATTGGATAACAGATTCGAAATCAGCACACTAAAATCCAAAAAATCAGTTGTCATCAGTTGTCAAAGGTCAGGGAAATTCAAAAAGTTCAAATTTTGTTAACCTGTGTAATCGGATGTGCCGAACTTAAAAATACCCAGAATCAAGATTTCTTATATTTTCCTTTTTATACCCTCCACTTAGGCATGCTAACACCGATGCGTCTCAGGTAATTAGGTGACTACCGGAACACAAATAGTCACTGAAACTCAGTTGTGTACTATAGCCGGGATGGCGGCTATAAACTGGCAGCCCCAGTACCATCATAGGATACAGTGGGCCAATCACCCGCTTGTCCGAAGCTTAACTGATTAACGAAACTAATACAAGGAAAATAGAAAACAAACCCCCTACATCGATGACAACCTTTGGCACTCGAAAACGGATAAGAATTGGACAATGGAACGTAAGGACGCTTAGTGAAACTTCAAAACTCGCTCAACTAGAGGAAGAAATGTTGAAATTCAATGTGTCAGTTATGGGTATAAGTGAAATGCGGTGGCGTGGGCATGGCCATATAATATCGGCAAATGAAAATGTTGTGTTGTATTGCGGGAAGGAAAATAGATGTGAAAATGGCGTTGCATTTGTAATCTCCAAAGACTTAAAATCCACTTTACATTCATGGAATCCAATATCGGATCGAATTATAACAGCTCGATTCTTCAGTAAAGTTGGAAAATATATCACCGTTGTTCAATGTTATGCTCCCACCGAGGATGCTGACGATCCAATAAAGGATGAATTTTATAATCAATTGACTGCAACGATACACAAAATTCCAAATCGTGACATACTTCTCTTGACTGGGGACTTCAATGCAAAAATTGGCAATGACAACCATGGCCTAACCCAAATTATGGGAACGCACGGCATGGGAATTAGGAACAAAAATGGTGAAAGATTTATAGAATTTTGTCAAACATTTCAGTTAGTTATTGGTGGCTCAATCTTCCCCCACAAAAATATACACAAATATACGTGGACATCTCCAGATGGAAACACAAAAAATCAAATAGACCACATATGCATTCGCCGTAAATGGAGAGGGTCCCTAATAGACGTGCGAACAAAAAGAGGCGCCGATATAGATGGCGATCACGAGCTAGTGGTGGCCACACTAAGAATAAAATTGAAAAAGATGTATAGAAAGAACACGCAACAAACATATAAACGTTTTGATACAAAAAAACTACTCGATAAAGAAAAAAAGGATGAAATTGGAGTTGTGCTAAGAGAATGTGTACCAGCAACCAACACAACATGGGAGGAAACATACAACTCACTCAGGAGCATTGCAGAAGAGAAAATAGGCTATAAACAGAAAACCGAAAGGAAAGTATGGATATCAGACAATACATGGAAACTGATCCAGGACAGAAACTCTCTCAAACAACAAAAAATTGATAACCCCATCTATAAACCGCAATATACCAGAGTAGCAAAAGCCGTAAAGAAATCAGCCAGAAATGACAAGAGAATGTATGTTGAAACTATCGCCAGTGAAGCCGAAGCTGCTGCCGGCGCAAACAACATGAGGGAGCTACATCAAATAATCGGTCGTCTTTCAAACCAAAAACCGAAACAAAATTACGCCATAAAAGATGCCAGTGGCCAGCTTCTTACAAATGTAGAAGAACAAGCAAGAAGATGGAGACAACATTTTGAAGAAATAAGTAATATAGCTGATAACATTGAAAGCACTTCGCCTACTGATTCGCTAACAACAACCAATGACGAAATATCCACAGCCTACCCCAGTATAGAGGAAATTGTATGCGCTATTGAAAAGCTGAAAAGAAATAAGTCACCAGGCGAAGATGGTATCCCTCCAGAACTATTTCAAACTAACCCTGTTGTAGCAGCCGAAATCATTCACCCACATATTCGCGAAGCTTGGTTAAAAGAACAGCTACCCAGCACATGGACAAAAGGTGCAATAATAAAGCTACCAAAAAAAAAACGATTTGACAGAGTGTGACAATTGGCGAGGTATTACACTACTTAATACGATATACAAGGTTATTGCCATAATAATAAACAACAGATTGGAATGCATCGAAAAGTCACTACGAGATGAACAGGCAGGCTTCCGACCACACCGCAACTGTGTAGACCAAACAAATACCCTCCGGGTAATTATAGAGCAGTCAGTCGAATGGCGCACGCCACTCTACTTGGTCTTTGTCGATTTCAAAAAAGCGTTCAACTCAATAAAACGAAGTGCAATATGGGAAGCACTAAAAGCAAAGGGTGTTCCAACGAAATTGATAAATCTGATCAAAGCAATGTACAATAATACCACACTACAAGTTCGCCACAATGGCATAACCAGCGAACCGTTTACGACAAACGCCGGAGTAAAACAAGGATGTCCACTGTCACCATTATTGTTCGCTGTTGTTTTGGATGAGGTCATGCTTAAACTTTGCAGCAAAAAAAGAGGCATTGTCTGGGATTTTCATACCCACTTAGAAGATTTAGACTTTGCAGACGACATTTGTCTTATATCGCACAGGTTCAATGATATGCAGAGCAAGGTAAACGACTTGGTTGAGCTGGCAAATACGGTTGGGCTAAATATAAATATCGGCAAAACTCATGCAATGCGAATAAACAACACAACTGACAGTCACATAATGGTACAAGGTCAACGTATAAGCTATGTAAAATCATTCTGCTATCTAGGATGTATGATATCGATAGATGGAGGAATAGAAGAAGACGTGTCATTAAGGCTGAACAAGGCAAGGTCGGCTTTCGGACGCCTGAATAAAACATGGCGATCACCACAGATTTCGCTAAATACGAAGATTCGTATATTTAATGCTTGCGTAAAATCTACTCTACTCTATGGAAGCGAGACCTGGCTAATGACAAATGTTATAGCGAGGAGGTTACAAGTTTTTATAAACAAATGTTTGCGTATACTATGCAGAATCTTTTGGCCAAATACAATCAGCAACGTTGACCTGTGGAACTTAACAAATGAAGAGCCCATAATACGCCAAATAGCACGACGCAAATGGAAATGGATAGGCCACACTGCGCAGACCAAGTAGCAGCATCACACGAACTGCGCTGGAGTGGAACCGCCAAGGTAGCCGACGATCCGGTCGTCCAAAAAACACCTGGCGTAGAACAGTATTGCAGGAACTAAATATGCAAGACAAATCGTTTGATGAAATAAAAGTAACATGTAATGATAGAAATAGTTGGAATTTTCTTGTACAAGCCCTATGTTCCCAAGTGGAATGAATAAAGGAAAAAAAAAAAAACTTAGTGATAGAGAGTATATATAAGTTTGTCATTCCGTTTGTAACTCATCGAAATATCGGTCTGGGACCCAATAAAGTATATATATTCATGATCCCCGATTGATTTTAAGACATTCTAGCACTGTCCGTCTGTCTGTGGAAATATTACTGAAACTTAACATATTTATTGGAAGTTCTCCTGAGAAATTTGGTGTTGTATTTGAGCAATATCGGTTCAGCGGTTCAAAAGTTATGAACGAAAATGTAAGGACACCTCAAAAATTTTAGTACATTCAACATAACCTAAAAATACAAAATGCTTTATTTCGGCTGCTGGTTGACATATGTGAACATAATTGAACACCAAATGGTATTTGAACACCAAATGGAACACCAAGTACGAACATATTTTTGACAAAAAAAGAAATAAATCGCGGATTTTTTTTTACCATTTTTTTTTTTTCGTTGAAATTTTTTTTCAATTTTTATTCAATTTAGTAGTAATTTTCTTTTAAAAAAAGTTTTTTGGAATAATCTTTTTGAAATTGTGGAGGGTATCACTACATTCGGCAAGGCCGAATTTAATTTTTTACTTGTTTTTTTTTACTTTCTGATTTGTTTCCTAATTTTTTCAGAATTTTAAAAATTTTTCTAAATTTTTTTTTTTTTAATTTCCAA
The DNA here is from genome assembly GCA_963921195.1 of Pegoplata infirma. Classification (NCBI taxonomy): domain Eukaryota; kingdom Metazoa; phylum Arthropoda; class Insecta; order Diptera; family Anthomyiidae; genus Pegoplata; species Pegoplata infirma. The sequence goes on along the minus strand of OY992540.1, from coordinate 28,529,176 downwards.
AATTTTTACTAGTTTTTTTTTTTGGGAACATCTAAAGAAAGAAAGTACACTAACACCGTCCGACAAAAATAAAAAAAGTGATTCAACACGAACTGGATAATATACGTTTGAGACCTAACATTGTAAAACTGTATTTACAGTTTTTCATTTCATGATCCTGTTTCCTTTTAAAAGGACTTCAAAATTTTAGTGGATAAAATTTTTCTAAAATATTTTTTAAATATTTGTGCTTGTCCCAGGATGCCACTGGTAATGGAAAATGAAAGAGCCCAGCAGAAATAAATCGAGATTTTGGCGACACAGCATCTGTTTATAGCATACCGTAGCGCATCCAAAGAGCGCTCTTAGGGATGCGGTAAAAGGAAGGGGAAAAAATTTTAATTTTTTTTTAAGATTTTTTATATAAAACTTATAATGTGTAATTATTTTTTGATAAAATTTCACACTTGCTTTCCTTTTTATTATTTTTAACACTTTTTGAATAAAAAAACATGAGTTTTAGACAAAGACACATGATTTGACTGCATCATTATTGCGCATTAATCAGCGCTGCAAAGAGCGCTTCAATCATAGCATCTTTGACCGCTGTTCCCAAAAAAAATCCCATAAAAATGTGAAAATGAAAATTTCCGATATTTTTTTGATGTTCACTTCCGATTTTTTTTTTTTCATTTTGTTTCACATAAATAAAGTTTTGTAAAGTAAAACGAATGAATTTTTTTGTTATATTTTTTTAAATTTTAGTTATTTGATTTCAACTTTGAATTTACAGCATCTTTATTCTGCTTAAATCAACTCTACAAAGATACATGAACTCACTGCATCTTTAATCTGCTTAAATCAGCGCTAAAAAGATACATGAATTTACAGCATCTTTATTCTGCTTAAATCAGCGCTCTAAAGACACGTGATTTCAGTGCATCTAAAGAGCGCTGTTTCTGTGTATCCAACTAGCGCTCTAAAGTGGGACATCGCCTTAGGGAATCATGCATGAATTCAGCGCAATGGGATGCGCTCCTTAACTCAAGTTCCCCTTCCAAAAGCTGCTGAACGTTCAGCAAAATTTCTGCTGGGAGCAGGATCGCCGCTAATTTTACCATTTTAGTATTTTGACATATCAGCAAAAACGAGGTAAGTAATGTGCATTCAAAACTTTATCCTTCAATATTGTTAAACCAATATTTTGATAAAGTTTTGAAAGGACAGCGATTAAAGTTTTGGATTTTTGAAAATTTAAAAAAAAAAATTTTAAAAATATAAGTTTTTGTACGCTAAAAAAGATTAATTTGAAATTTGCAAAAAATTTAGTTTTTTTCCGACGTTTAAGAAATTAAAAAAAAAAAACTCTCAAAATTTCCAAAATTTGAAATTTGCAAAAAATGGCGGATTTTTCATACATTCAAGAAAGTAAAAAAAAATCTCTTAAAATTAAAATTTTATTTTTCTTGACGCTTCCCAGCAGAAATAAATCGAGATTTTGGCGACACAGCATCTGTTTATAGCATACCGTAGCGCATCCAAAGAGCGCTCTTAGGGATGCAGTAAAAGGAAGGGGAAAAAATTTAATTTGTTTTTAAGATATTTTATATAAAACTTATAATGTGTAATTATTTTTTGGTATAATTTCACACTTGCTTTCCTTTTTAATATTTTTAACACTTTTTGAATAAAAAAACATAAGTTTTAGACAAAGACACATGATTTGACTGCATCATTATTGCGCATTAATCAGCGCTGCAAAGAGCGCTTCAATCATAGCATCTTTGACCGCTGTTCCCAAAAAAAATCCCATAAAAAATGTGAAAATGAAAATTTCCGATATTTTTTGATGTTCACTTCCGATTTTTTTTTTTCATTTTGTTTCACATAAATAAAGTTTTGTAAAGTAAAACGAATGAATTTTTTTGTTATATTTTTTTAAATTTTAGTTATTTGATTTCAACTTTGAATTTACAGCATCTTTATTCTGCTTAAATAAGCTCTACAAAGATATATGAATTCACTGCATCTTTAATCTGCTTCAATCAGCGCTAAAAAGATACATGAATTTACAGCATCTTTATTCTGCTTAAATCAGCGCTCTAAAGACACGTGATTTCAGTGCATCTAAAGAGCGCTGTTTCTGTGTATCCAACTAGCGCTCTAAAGTGGGACATCGCCTTAGGGAATCATGCATGAATTCAGCGCAATTGGATGCGCTCCTTTACTCAAGTTCCCCTTCCAAAAGCTGCTGAACGTTCAGCAAAATTTCTGCTGGGTTTTATAGAGCTTAATACAGTCTTTCATTTAAACTTAATGTGAGCACAATCCAATCATTTTAACCAGTGGCGCACTTCGATCAAATTTTTGGATTTTTTTTTGGAAAAACATCCACCAAAATTTTATATATCACAAAAATGAAAAAGAAAAAAAAAAATATCTTACGATAGATTTTTTTTAGAACTTTGGAATGCTTAATACAAATATCAAAAAAAATTTTAATTGGTCGACCGGTTTTCGAGATATCGCTATTTGAAATTTATCAAAAAATTTCCATATTTTTTTTACTGTCTATGTCATAGAGCTTGAGACGAACACTCATAAAAACTTAATTAGAGCGATATTGAGAAGTTTTAGGTGAAAATTTTGGCTGTAGGCAAAATCTCCCAAAAAAATTTATGAAAAATCGCCCAAATGCAAATATAAAAAATTACCCAAAAAGAAAAATACGAAATTTTGCCCAAAATTAACGAAAAAAAGCCCAAGAAAAAAGTGAAAAAATGACCCAAAAATTAAAAATTTCCGAAAACGCGTTTCCCCAAAACACATATTACCCAAAAAAGTTTTATATTGCGGAGAGGGTGGGTTTAATGCATGGAGTTTGTAATCCCTAATCCCGGCCGAAGGCCGGCTATGCAGAACATTTTTTAAAAAAGAACAAATTTTAAGGCATGACTTTTTGTTACGTATCCTTATTAATATTTTTGACAAAAAGCTGAAAAAGCTATAAGTAGGTAATTGATGTAAAAATATTATGTGTGTAACATAAATTATGAACAATTTAAAGAAAATGCATGAAGGTGCGATAAAAACTACGCAGGCGGAAAATTTTAACCACAAATTTTAACAAAAAATCGTGCGATTTGTGGTTAAAATTTTTCACCTGCGGCGATTTTTTCGCACCTCCATGCTGATTTTTAATTCCTTACTTCTGATTTTCTACTGGCAGCGGTAAATTAGTATGAAGTGTGATAATCTGGAAGTAAGTGCAGGGGTTGTCAGTTCGATTCCTACCATAAACTTTGTCTGTTACATGCATTTTTTAGAATGTACTCCACAACGGGAAGGTTGTTCATCAACTTTTTCTTAGATGATAAAGTATAAAATTTATAAAAAAAAAAACGAAACAGTTCGCTGTATTGTTTTTAAAAAATTAATAAACTATTTGTTTTAGGTTGTTCCACTACGTAGGGTATTTCATTTTTCTACTGGCTGTTTGATTGCCACTTATTTCGGTTCTGACATTTTAAGATATTGACAAAAATTCAAACCAAACTAAAAATGGGTAATTTTTCATATTTTATTTTTGGGCAATTTTTCGTAATGAAAAATCACCCAATTTTTTATATCGAAATTTTTCCCAAAAACTATGAAAATGTGGCCAAAAATTTTAGGTAATTTTTAATATGAAATATGGCCCAAATTTGTATGAACAATTTTTGAGCAAAATTTCATTTTCATTAAAAAAAAAAAAAACGAAAAATTTGACCGAAGGGCGGCACAGATTTTATTGATCGGTCTGGGCCTCAAATATTTTTATTGAATGTCTGTCTTAGGCTCTATGAAAGTGTCAATCGAAAGAGCGATGTCTTGAAAACTGTTTGACATATTTAATTTTTTTTGTATTCGTGATTAGCGAATTAAAATTAATAAATTTATTATGTCGCAAAATATATTAGTTTAATAATTTTTAAAAATCCAAAATTTTAATCGCTTCCGGTTAATTTAATCAGACTGGCCTTAAATTTGTACCACATTAGTTTTAGGTCTAGGAGAGTAAATATTTGCTCGGACGTTCAAAATCGAAAGAAAAACTTTATTGGCATACAAAAAACTGCAGGTCTTAGGCAGTTGCTGACATCCATTGTTTACTGTACGTATGATGAATATGAAGTTCAATATAATCACTCATACGCTCTGTGGTACCTTTTCAAGACTATTTTTATTCAATACAATCACTCATACGCGCTGTGGTACCTTTTAAAGACAATTTTTATTTCAAACGTACCACAAAAAAAAAATGTTGAATCAAAGTCAAACAGAACTATGTGTATAGAACCAAAGAGTATCAATAATAAAGAGATCTGAACTCGATCTTATCCTGTTAAATCCTCTCTTAAATTTCATTTGCTAAGTCCGCCATCGAACAGGATATTGACCAAAAAACATCATCATCAACATTGCTTATTTCTCGAGTTATTGACACAATGGTGCCTACTTTTAAAAGTGATTTGGTTTCTTACGGTGTAATTCGAGGTGCAACAAACAGAACGACAAATTTATATATCACTAAGCGGAGGGTATAAAATGAAACAAAAAATATGCCTCATATTTGTATTCCCGTAAACTCATCCTTAGAACATGTGTCATTATAAGAATTTTTCTAAGAAAAACCAATACCTGTGTACCTTTATGTTTATCAAAACCATATGGCTTTTAGTATATCATTTATATTTTTTTGTAGTAAATATGATATTGTTGTTTAATAAAAATACGTAAAAAATTAAAAATAAAAGTGTCATCATCTGGCGAATGGTGATGCGGTTGCTCAAACAACAACAACAATATTTTAATTAAGTTCTGTTGAAATACAATAGATGCTAAACTTTAATCTAACCACAACAAGGAATAAAAACTAAAAAGAAAGCAGGATATTTGATATTTTTTGTACTTTTTGTTTGTTTTTTGTATTAAAATATTCATACAAATAGCAAATATTAGGTAGATAATAAAGTTTTTGGTCTCTAAACTATTTTTTTTTTTTGTAAATTTTTAAAATTGTTATTTTTTACTAATAGTTTTAAAGCTTAATTCTATTAAAAGTATGAAAAAATTACAAATTAATATTTAATTATTTTTTTTAATAAAATAGAAATTTAGTAACACCTCTAATATCTAATACTTAAACACTACCCAAGCATAACTTTATTATTAAAACAATGTACATAAATGTATATGCATAATATAATTGTGTTGGTTAATTTACACACAAAAAAAAAAACCTTGTTAAATTACTAGAAAAAGTCTTGTAATTCCATTGTACCAATATTTGACAGTTTTCCTTGTTTTTTAACAAAAAATTTTCCATCCAAATTTTAATTTAATTTTTGTAATTTTAAATTTTTTTTTGTAATTTTATAAATTTTAAACTTTTTTTTACAAAGAAATTTTGTTAATTCACGAGAATTCCTTGTAAGTTTTATTGCTCCAAAAAAGTTGTAATTTTGCAATTTTATTGGTAAAAAGCTCATAAAATTACAAAAAAACTCGTAATTTTTTTCTAGAAATTCTCGTAAAATAGGAGGTACCAAAGAATTTAGTGAAGTCACGAAACGTACTTGAATGTTTTATCGCATCAAAAAAATTGTAAACTTACATTTTTATTGGTAAAAAGCTTGTAAAATTACAAGGAATTCTTGTTAAATAGGAGGTTACAAACTTTTCTTGTCATTTTACAAGGTTTTTTGTTTTAAACATTTTCTAAACGAAAAAATGTCTTACAAGGAAGGTATTTCAGAGGGCACCCATCGATTGTAATGAAATTTGTATGCGAAAGAGGGGAGTAAAATAAGAGTTACCTGTTATTTCTTAGCTGCTCTAGGGGGTCAATCCAAATCCTTTGTTTTTCGAGGATTTTTCACATTTATTCAAAAAAAGTATATGTACATTTTATACAGATCGAATGGAAACTGAAGGCCTATCTAATGGTGTATCGACCGTGTCCAAATTCGGCTTCGTTAAGTCCATATTTTGAAAAATGTATAAACGTTGGGTACTTTTGATGGAGAGGTATATACACTAAAAAAAAATGTAAAATTACCAAAAAATCTCGTGATTTTACGAGGCTATTCTCGTAAAATAGAAGGTAGGTAAAATTCTCGTAAAATAACGAGGATTTCCTCGCAATTTAGAATGTGCCAAAAATTGGTAAAATAAACAATTTTATTGGTAAAAATATTGTTTTAAAACCGCAAAAATAAAAAATAAAATGGTAAACTTACAAGAAAAATGGTAAATATGTTTAAAAAAATGGTAAATTTTTAAACCAAAATGGTAAATTTACAAAAAACAAGTAAGAGTGTTAAATTCGGCTGTGCCGAACCTTTTATACCCTCCAACATGCAAAAAAAATTCAGGGACGTTTTCTTTTATTTGGAGGGGGAGGGGGGTGGTAGTGGTAATTTGGGGGGGGGGACACATTTCCTCTCGAATAAGTATTTAAAAATTCATTCTTATGCTTTTTGCGTTCAAGAAATACAAGTTTATCAATATTTAAAAAAAAAATTCCACGCCCAGAAAAGGGGGGGCGGACCGAAAAAAACGACATTTTCTAATTCGTTGGGTCCAAATGCAGGACTTTGAACTTCTTGTAGTATAAAAATGTTGCATTTGTTAATCAAAATCCCCAAAAAATCATGTAAAAAAATGGTATTTTTCAGAGGTTGGTTTAGTTCTTCAAGGGGGAACTTTTTTACCCCTAATCCGATTTTGCTCATTTACGAACTGAACCTGCCTAGGAACATGAGACATATTCGTGCCAAATGTCGAGAGACTAGCTCTATTATTTTGGACTGCATCGTGTTAACTACTGACGGACAGAAGGACGGACGGTCGGACATCACTAGAATGTCTTAGAATCGATCACTGATCATAAATATATATACTTTATGGGGTCCTAGACCGATATTTTAATGTAGTTGGAGGGTATAAAAAATAGTAAATAAAAAACAACAAGTGAGAGTGTTAAATTCGGCTGTGCCGAATCTATTATACCCTCCAACATGTAAACAAATTAAAAAAAAATTTTGACAGGGGCGTTGTTTTAAGGGGGGCAAGGTAGGGGAAGGGGTCGGTGAGCTGGGGCCCTCACGGTATATGTTTACAAGTTAATTTTTGCCAGCTTTGTGCACTTAAGTATTATAGTCTTATAATTAAGTTATTTTTTATCCACGCCCTTAAAAGAGGGGCGGGGCAAAAAAAGAGACATTTTTTAATCCCCTGGGTCCAAGCTCAGGACTTTAAACTTCTACGAACATAAAAATGTCTCATTTGGTTCACAAAAATACAAATAATCATCAAAAAAATAGAATTTTTAAGAGGTTGGTTTAGTACTTCAAAGGGGAACTTCTTTCCCCCTGGTCCGATTTGGCCCATTTCTGAACTTAACCTGCCTAGGACCATAAGAGATATTTATGCCAAACTTGAGGGTTCTAGCTCTTTTATTTTGGACTCCATCGTGTTAACTACTGACGGACAGACAGACGGACGGACGGACATCGCTAGAATGTCTTAGAATCGATCACTAATATATATGGGGCATTCCATGTCAAATCGGACACTTTGAAAATTTTTTTTTTTAGATTTTCCCAATTTGTTAACAGTTTTTAGTACCCTTCGAAAATTCCTTCGTGGTAAATTTTCAGATTTTTTTGATGACCCGTTCAAAAGATATCGAATTTTTAAAAATTGGTAGTTTGTTCCTTTACTCAAACTTCTTTTAATCATAACTTCTTCAATAATACTCCAAATTTCAATTTTTTTTTTTCAAAATTTTTGTTTTTTTACGTACTTTTTAAAAAAAAAATCCCAAAAAATTCTTAAAAGCGCTCTAGTATGCGATTTTTAAGTTTTAAAATTTAAATCTCATTTTTGAAAATGTTTGTACTCTTCCATTTTTTTGAATTTTTTTTGTTTTAGTGAGACCGACCCATATTTATTTTTACCTTACAATATTTTTTCAAAACATACCTACGCCCTATCTCCACTCCCTAAGTAGGCTCCCATACAAAATTACATTTTTATATAATTTGCTCCAACTGTTATTTGTATGGGAGACTACTTAGGGCGTGGAGATAGGGCCTAGGTATGTTTTGAAAAAATGTTGTAGGGTAAAAATAATTGGGGGTCGGTCTCACTAATAACCCCTCTCAGACACACCATTGGACTCGTAGACTCGGTCATACATTTTGTTGCCCTAAGGGCACTATTAGGGCAGTTAGAGCGGTTGGAGCAAATTTAAAAAATGTCGTTTTGTGTGGGAGCCCCCTTATAAATTGGAGATAGGGTATTAGTCTGTTCAAAAGAAATGTTAAGACGAAAAAATTAATGGGGGTCGGTTTTATAAAGGACCCCTATATGACGCACCATTCGAGCAGTATAAATGATTTTAAGATTGGAAAATTTCAATAAAATTTTTTCAAAAAATTAAAAAAAAAAGTAATAATCGTTATCCCACGATCCTCCTGGGCAAAAAATTTGTAGAATCGATAGAAGTTTTACACAAAAAAATTTCAAAAAAATCAAAGAGTACAAACATTTTCGAAAATGAGATTTAAATTTTAAAACTTAAAAATCGCATACTAGAGCGCTTTTAAGAATTTTTTGGGATTTTTTTTTAAAGTACGTAAAAAAACAAAAAATTTAAAAAAAAATTGAAATTTGGACCATTATTGAAGAAGTTATGAGTAAAAGAAGTTTGAGTAAAGGAACAAACTACCAATTTTTAAAAATTCGATATCTTTTGAACGGGTCATCAAAAAAATCTAAAAATTTACCACGAAGGAGTTTTCGAAGGGTACTAAAAACTGTGAACAAATTGGAAAAATCTAAAAAAAAAAAATTTTCAAAGTGTCCGATTTGACATGGAATGCCCCATATATATTTGATCCATGATCGATTCTAAGACATTCTTTGAATGTCCGTCCGTCCGTCTGTCTGTAGATGGCACGATACAGTCCAAAATAAAAGAGGTAGCCTCCTGAAATTTGGCATGAATATTTCTTATGATCCTAGGCAGGTTAGGTTCGTAAATGGGCAAACTCGGCACAGGGGGGGAAAAGTTCCCCCTTGAAGAACTGAACCAACCTCTGAAAAATACACTTTTTTACATGTTTTTTTTGTATGTTTGCTAAATAAATGAAACATTTATTATATTTATCGGGATGGGAGGTGCTCTCAACGTCCTCCACTGACCCCCATCACCCCCCCCCCCCCCCTCCAAAAAAAAAACAAACGCCCCTGAAATTTATTTTTTTATTTTTTTTATTTTTTTTTTCATTTTGGCACAGCCGAATTTAACACTCTCACTTGTTTTTTTCTTAAACTGTATTTAAATACCAACAAAATTTTGTCCAATTTTTTTTAAGATATCGATATTTTTACTTGTCAAAATTAATTAAAAATTTAAATTTCTTAATTTTTTGGAAAAAAATTGCCAATGATTACTCAACACAAACTTAGAATAAAAGGTTGTAAATTGGTATGCAAGTTGCATTTAATACGTTCTACAGCATATCCAAAAATAAAATAAATCTAAAGGGGTCAGGTCCGAAAGTGTGCGACTAGGCATAAAATGCCTCAAATGTATATGCATGATATAATTGTGATGGTAAATTTACTTATGTAAAAATGTTTTCAAAACATTTGTGTTTGTATGTAAAAAATTACAGTGGTCACTTGCCAAAACATTTTGAATAAAAAACAAGTGAGAGTGTTAAATTCGGCTGTGCCGAATCTATAATACCCTCCAACATATAAAAAAAAATTTAAAAAAAAATTGCAGGGGCGTTTTTTTTTTTGGGGGGGGGGGTCAGTAGGAGTCATTGGGGGACACATAAACCCATGCGGTAAATGTTTACAAATACATTTATTATGCTTTTTCAGCTTAAGTAATACAATTTCATCATTATTTAAAAACATTTTTAATATCCACGCCCACAAAAGGGGGGCGGGGAAAAAAAACAATTTTTTTATTTCCTAGGTCCAAGTGCAGGACCCTGAACTTTTTCTGTCATCAAATTATTTCATTTGCTTAACAAAAATACAAAAAAACTTGTGAAAATATGGCGTTTTTCAGAGGTTTGTTAAGTTCTATAAGGGGGAACTTTTTTCCCCCTGGTCCGATTTTGCCCATTTACGAACTTAAACTGCCTAGGACCAAAAGACATATTCCTGCCAAACTTAACGAGTCTATCTCTTTAATTTTGGACTGCATCGTGTCTTATACAGACGGACGGACGGACATACGGACATTCTAGAAAAGTCTTAGAATCGATCATAGATCAATAATATATATACTTTATGGGGTCCCCGACCGATATTTCGATGCGTTACAAACGGAATGACAAAGTGAGTATACCCCCATACTGTAGTTGGAGGGTATAATAATGTTTTATTTTTTTGTCATTCAATGGCAAACGAATTAAAATATCGGTCGAGGACCCCGTTAAGTTAATTTATTATTGATCCACGATGGATTCGAACACGATATACATTCGTCCGCCTCTCTGTGGAATGCAAGATGCAGTGCACTCAAAATAATCACACTGTTAAATTACAGAGATACTCTGCTGAGCCAGCAGAAAATACATAAATAGATTTCCAGCCAGCAAGATTTTTTGTTATTTTACGAAGAAAACTCTGTGAAATGATTTCGATATAAAAAACTCTAAATTTACAGAATTATCTGTAAAATATTGATAAAACCGAAAAGAATTTTACTAAAAAACTCTGAAAATTAACAAAATTTTAGTTAATGCTTTTTATGAGTTCAAAATTTTACAAAAAAAATCTGTAAATTTACAAAGTTTTAGTTAAATCACTTTTTTGACTAAAACTTCTCTGCTTCAAAAACATTAATTAAAATTAATATTTTTGAAGCAGAGAATTAAATTAAACAAGTAGAAAAGTTAAATTCGACTTGGCCGAATCTATGAATACCCTCCACAATGCCCTTTTTAAGTGATAGTAAATTTTCTAACGTGAAAACAATAACATTTTTGGTTAGAAGTATTTTATTTTCTGTAAAAAACCTTTTTTTTTATTAATTTTTGAAAAAAAAAAAAAAATTACTAATTTTTTTTTGTTGAGTGTAAAATTTTTTTTGAGTGTATTTTTTTTTTTTTTGTTTTAGTGTAAAAAAACTTTTTTTGTTAATTTTTGAAAAAAAAAAATAATTTACCAATTTTTTTTTGAGTGTAAAATTTTTTTTTAAGTGTAAACTTTTTTTTGGTTAGAAATATTTTATTTTCTGTAGAAAACTTTTTTTTATTAATTTTTGAAAAAAAACAAATTACTAATTTTTTTTTGAGTGTAAAATTTTTTTTGAGTGTATTTTTTTTTTTTTGTTTTAGTGTAAAAAAAACTTTTTTTTGTTAATTTTTGAAAAAAAAAAAAAAAATAATTTACCAATTTTTTTTTTGAGTGTAAAATTTTTTTTCGAGTGTAAACTTTTTTTTAAGTGTATTTTTTTTTGGTTTAGTGTAAAAATATTTTTGTGTGACAAAAATACCTTTTAAAATATTTTTCTGACTTACAAATGTTTTTAAAACATGTTTAACGGGTTTTCAACACGTGAATTTAAGGTGAACTAATCTGAAATTTACGGTTTTGCTAATAACTTTTGAACCGCCGGACCGATTTGGCTGAAATTTATAACGAACCGGACCAGAGGAACGGTAAATATATATGCCACACTTCAGCACCCTCAGAATTGCCGTTCGAAAGTTACAGTGTGTTTTATCTCGTAAATTCCAGAAAACCCCTTGCCGAAATTCACTCATTTGCTTATAACTTTTGAACCACTGGACCGATTTCGCTGGATTGCAATACCAACCTGACCAGGTAAATGTCCAACATATATGCCAAACTTCAGGAGCCTCCGTATAGTCTTTCAAAAGTAAGCGTGTTTTCAACAGACAGACAGACAGCCAGACAGACGGACAGACGGACGGACGGACGGACGGACGGACATCGCTAGATCGTCTTAAAATCGATCGAGGATCATGAATATATATACTTTATGGGGTCCTAGACCAATATTTCGAGGTGTTACAAACGGAATGACAAACTTATATATACCCTCTATCACTAGAGTGGAGGGTATAATAAAATTAAAACGTTGTTAAATTAATCCGCTTTAATGCTTCAAAATTGTAAATTTACTTTTTTATTTTTGTGAAAATTACTAGTTTTTAACGAGTAACTCCAATTTTACAAAAGAAAATACAAAGTATTTTTTTTTTTAAATCTGTATTTCGACAAAAAACTTTGTCAAATATCTGTCGAATTGAGATTACAGTCATCTTACAGAGTATTTAACAGAATAATTATTTTAAGTGTATAAACCAAAACCAAAAATGCAGTCATCCAAAAAAATTTTTTCATAAAAAAAAATTAATGAAAAAAAAAATTTAAGAAACTGTTAAAAAAAAATTGTAAATATTAAATATTTTATTAAACAATTAATTATATTAATTAAATATTTAAATGATATCAAATTTAAAAACAACTCAAATTTTAGTTAAATAATTTTAAAATGTAATTAAACAATTAATAATATTTATTAATTATTTTATTGATATTAAATTTCAAAACATTAACATTTTAATTAAAATAAAACATACAATTTAATTTTTTGTGTAGGTACATTTTGGAAAACAGCGTGCTAGTTCTATAAAAGTTCTGGAACTCCGAATACTGAACTAAAACTAATTTTACTGATACTGAACTAAAACTAATTTTAACATTTATGAATCAGATCTATATCCTTGTCTACAGAGGTGCTTCTAAAAAAATAGTTGTTGTGTTAAAAAAAAAATCCCAAACTCAAGAGCTGAATCCGCCCCGGCTTTTGTGTTACATTTTTATCATTAATTTAATTTAATTTTTTTATATCCCCGCCCACTTATGAACTTTATCAGCCTACTAGCATAAGAAATATTCTTGTCAATCTTGCTTACCACAGATTTACGGAAGGACAGACGCAAACCCTAAGAATATCCTAAAATCGATCACGAATACATAATATAAAAACTTGATTATTGTTGGAAGATATAAATATTCCATTTTTTTTTTATTTTTCTATATCGCCCTACTGTGCAGCTTAATACAAATAAAAAAAGAAGTATTATCTTACCATAAGTATTTGCTTGGTGTTAGAAATAGTATAGGAAAACCGGATAACTACAGCTTTACACCTAAAGGTGACTAACTCCACTAACTTTATTTATGTTTATGTACTTTGTTAGTGTGTGTGTATGTTTGTGTTTAATGGAAGCCACATGATATCTTTGTATAGTTTTACATATACAACCACATATTCAGCGCCACTATATTCCATTCTCAATTGAGATTGTTAAATATCCATTTGGGTTAATGCGGCTAAGTAAAGGATAGCAAAAGAATAGAGACCACAACACCAATGTCATATACATGTACAATACATATGTAAATGGTACATTAGTGTGTGTGTACGTATTATTAATATTATTATAGTGCTAATGCTATTATAATATGCATGTGTTTTTGTAATTCTATATTCTACATTTGTAATAAATTATATTTCCAGAGTCTACGACTCATCGTCGCCATGTGTAGTAAGTATTGTGTTGATTTTAGTTGTCCTTAGTCCTTTCATCAACATTGGTCCTTAAGGAATTGCAAAATATTAGTTTAGTTTTGCCATTATCTGTGGGAAATGGGAATGTCTATAACATAGCTGGGAGGTTTTAATTTTTAATTAATATTATTATAAATGTTGCTTAATGTTGTTAAAAGCAATAAATTTTCAAGCTCGAGGACGTTGTTCTTTAAATGATTTTTATTTATTTAAAAATGTTTCCGATATTTCGCAATTCTTTGAACTGCATCTTCAGGGTCAGCTCAAATTTTTTTATAAAAAACACATAAAAATTCTTATACATAACGTAGTGTTCACTACCATCGTCATTATTGCACTGACAAAGTATCTCAACCCTCAATACTTAAAGTTGCGGTGTCTCAGCTTATCGGCCATATCAGCATTTAAAAATTTCTTTGTTTCCTTAGGAAACAATGTGGACTTTCGTGAATATTTTGATAACTCCCGAACTTATTCCGTATAAATAAAAATACGTGTCGACCTAAATTTATTATTATTATTATTTTTGTTATTATTATATTTATATTATTATTATATTATTTCGTATTTATATGGATATCGTAGGTCTGTGCTTTCACATAAATATCCCCCAATATTTACAAATTTTTATGGAAAAAGTATTCAACGAAGCTGAATTTTTACAAGGTTTTGCCACCATTTGGATAGACATTTAAAACCCTTTCTTCTTATATGGAAACATCATATAGTTTCTTAAAAAAAAAAAAATTACTGAAAAATCCAAAAAAAAAACGATTTTTTCGCCAGTTTTTTACCCTAAATTCCCGATATGGCCGATAAGGAGACACAACCCAATCTTAGAATTGTCTCATTTATATAAATTTTAAGTTTCATGCAAATCGGTTCAAAAGGGTTAAGATACTTCTCTTGTAAGCATATTCTTACAATGTGGTGGCTGTGAGGTCAGCGGTGACGTATTTTTTTCATGCAAAAACAATTTGTATGGAAATAAAATTAAAAGTCGATAAGTAAATAAAAATTCTTCGAGCTCGAGGCCAGTTTTTCCTTGTAAATAAATATTCTTTTATTCCATTCCAATATTTCGATTCTCTTTGAGAATCATCATCAGGGAATTTCTACATATAATCCCCTGATGATGATTCTCAAAGAGAATCGAAATATTGGAATGGAATAAAAGAATATTTATTTACAAGGAAAAACTGGTCTCGAGCTCGAAGAATTTTTATTTATTTAAATTGGAAAGGTCGAATAATAACAACTTTAATTAAGAGTCGATTTTAAATTAATTTTAGTTTTCTATTGTAAAAAAATTAAATACAAAAAATGTATGCGGACCGCCTTAAGGGTTGAAGATTGAGGGTAGGTATGTTCTGAGAAAATATTCGTATTGCAAAAATATTGGAGATCGTTTATATATTTCACTCGTCTAGGACAACCATTGGGCAGTTAGAGCGGAGGGAGCAAATTTCATAAAAATTCAATTTTGTACGGGAGCCGCCTTAAGGAGTTGAGATAGGGAGTAGGTTTGTTCAGAAAAAATTTGGAGGCCCTGGAGGCGCCCCTATGTGAGGTCTTGTAAGTAATAGACACAAAATGGGACATGATTTCACATAAAATTGACCTCGTGATTCCAAATCCGCAGTTGAAATTTCTCTATAGCTTTTCGTTTTGAAGATATTAGCGATTGAAATTTAAACAAGTAAAAAAATAAAATTCGGCCTTGCCAAATGTAGTGATACCCTCCACAAAAAGATTTTAAAAAGATTACTGCAAATTTTTTTTTTAAAGGCAATAACTTTTGAAAAAAAAAAAATTTTTTGAAGAAAAAAAAATTTTTTTGAAGAAAAAAATTTCCGCGAAAAAAAACATTTTGTAAAAAAAAAAGGCGGGATTGTTTTCTTTTTTTGTCAAAAAATATGTTTGTACTTGTTTAAATGCCATTTGGTGTTCAATTATGTTCACATGTGTCAACCAGCAGCCGAATTAAAGCATTTTGTAATTTTAGGTTATATTGAATTTACTAACATTTTTGAGGTATCCTTACATTTTCGTTCATAACTTTTGAACCGCTGAACTGATATCGCTCAAATGCAATACCAAACTTCTCGGGAGAACTTCCAATAAACATTTTAAGTTTCAGTCATCTCCGTGTAATGTTTTGGACGTGATCACCATTTCCACAGACAGACAGACGGACATCGCTAGAATGTCTTAAAATCAATCGGGGATCATGAATATATATACTTTATGGGGTCTCAGGCAGATATTCCGTTTAGTTATAAACGGAATGACAAACTCATATATACGCTCTATCACTAATTGTTTGTGGAGGGTATAAAAATACGATTTATAAGTGTTTGTGTGGCTCCACAAACACATTATTGCGTTAATATCAAAAACTAAGGGTGGATTTTATATAATATGGACCTGTAGAATCCCAATCTGTCATCTAAAATGCTGTAGCTTGTTTCGTTTTCCTGTTATTCGCGTTTAAAAATGTGCTCAATTCCATCCCACATAAAATACATTAAAAATTATTTTTTATTTTTTGACCGTTTGAATACTGCAATGTACATTTTTTAAATACTTTATATAAATGCGTTTTTTCGAGGAATATTTTTGATAATATGTGTTTTTTTGATATCTCTCATAGTTTCCGAGAAAATTCGAATATAATAATTTTTTGCAATTCAACCCCGATTTTTGAAAAAAGTGCTCGATCGAAGATTTCGTCAGTATTCAAATGCAATAAACCCAAAATAAACGTTCTGTGATATAAGTGCTAAGTTTTTCTGTGATTTTATTTGATTATTTTGATTATTTATTTATATTTTTTAATTAATTGTAACGTGCTGTTCAGTTATTTATAATTTACTAGCTTACAATCCCGGTACTTCGTTACCGGTTGTATTGAATACCGGATAATAGAAGGATCAGGATTACTCTATCGATTTTCAAAAAATTCCCCTACGTAGTCTTTGTTTTATTTACTTGTCGACGTTTAAGTCTTCCATAAAAAAATATTTCAATGAATAATATAAACAATAAAATTTTAACAACTTTGCTGGTACGTTATCATGTTCGTTCCGGGGGAAAAATATAATGACAATTTTCGAGCCCTTATGTCGGGATTTTGGATTTTGAGTGAATAAATATTTCAGTGAAAAAAGAAATTGGAATAAAAAAAATATGGAGTAAAAAAAAGCTAAACACCAAAAATTTGAGTTAAAAATATCATTCCATATTGTTCCCTGCTCTATTCCATATTGTTCCCCGTTCTACTCCATTTCATTTCCAATTCCATCTCCATCTTCGAAGGTCATTATTATAGGCACAGAAATAGTACCAAAAGTACACTTCATTACCCCCATTAGAAACGGAATTTAAAAAAAGTACCTCTTTCAGAATGTTTTTTCTTCACCGAAGGATCCTACAATCCATATTTCAATTATCTAGGATCATCGTTTCAGCAAATATTAAAAGTACTTTTTATCCCCGTTAAGAAACGGAATTTCCAAAAAAAACTTTTCCCAATCTCTTTTTTCACCGAAGGATTTTACCTTCCAAATTTTAAGTTTCTGGGGCCATTATATCAGGAAATAAATAAGTACACTTTTTTATTCCTTTTAACCCCATTATTTTCCGAGAGGCGAACCTTTTCCAATTTCAAGTTTCTATGTTTATTATTTCAGGAAATAAAAAAGTACCAAAAGTGTAATTTCGGCATATTTAACAAAACGTACTTTTTATGGAAGGTACTTTTTATAAAAGGTACTTTTTATAAAAGGTGCTTTTGATAAAAGGTACTTTTTATAAAAGGTACTTTTTATAAAAGGTACTTTTTATAAAAGGTACTTTTTATAAAAGGTACTTTTTATAAAAGGTACTTTTTACAAAAAGTACTTTTTATAAAAGGTACTTTTTATCAAAGGTACTTTTTATAAAAGGTACTTTTTATAAAAGGTACTTTTTATAAAAGGTACTTTTTATAAAAAATACTTTTTATAAAAGGTACTTTTTATAGAAGGTACTTTTTATAAAAGGTACTTTTTATAAAAGGTACTTTTTATAAAAGGTACTTTTTATAAAAGGTATTTTTTATTAAAGGTACTTTTTATAGAAGGTACTTTTTATAAAAGGTACTTTTTATAAAAGGTACTTTTTATAAAAGGCACTTTTTATAAAAGGTACTTTTTATAAAAGGTACTTTTTATAAAAGGTACTTTTTATAAAAGGTACATTTTATAAAAGATACTTTTTATAAAAGGTACTTTTTATAAAAGGTACTTTTTATAAAAGGTACTTTTTATAAAAGGTACTTTTTATAAAAAATACTTTTTATAAAAGGTACTTTTTATAAAAGGTACTTTTTATAAAAGGTACCATTATTTCAGTAAATTAAAAAAAGTACCAAAAGTACACTTTTTCCATTTTACCCCGTAGAGTCAATATTGGCAAAAACCTACATTGCAAATTTTAAGTTTTTAGGACCATTATTTAAGAAAATATAAAAGGTACCAAAAGTACAGTTTTTTACCCTTTTTACCCCTAAGAATCAACATTGGCAAAATCCAGCCTTAGTAGATTTATATTCCGGGAGCTGAACCTACATTCAAAATTTCAAGTGTCTAGGACCATTTTTTAAGGAAATATAAAAGGTACCAAAGGTACAGTTTTTTACCCTTTTTACCCCCTTAGAATCAACATTGGCAAAAATCCGGCCTGACTGGATCTATATTCCAGGAGTTGAACATACAGTCCAAATTTCAAGTCTCTGTGACCATTATTTCAGGAGATATAAAAAGTACCAAAAGTACAGTTTTTTACCCTTTTTGTCCCCTTAGAATCAACATTGGCAAAAAATCCGGCCTTACTGGATCTATATTCCGGGAGGTGGACCTACAGTCCAAATTTCAAGTCTCTGTGACCATTATTTCAGGAGATATAAAAAGTACCAAAAGTACAGTTTTTTACCGTTTTTGTCCCCTTAGAATCAACATTGGCAAAAATCCGGCCTTACTGGATCTATATTCCTGGAGGTGAACAGACAGTCCAAATTTCAGGTCTCTATGACCATTATTTCAGGAGATATAAAAAGTACCAAAAGTACAGTTTTTTACCCTTTTTACCCCCTTAGAATCAACATTGGCAAAAATCCAGCCTTAGTGGGTCTAAATTCCGGGAGGTGGACCTACAGTCCAAATTTCAAGTCTCTAGCTTCAGCGGTTTGGGCTGGGCGATGATGAATGAGTATGTCAGTCAGTCAGTCAGTCACATTACTCTTTTATATATATAGATAAGTGATTAAGTGATGTAATTAAAAGAAATCAATTTAATAAAAATCTACTGATTAATATATCCCTGACCATTAATAGCCCGTGAGAAAAGTCTCAAATTTAAAGATTTTGGATTATTGTTTCTGTAAAGATAGTCGAGCTCAGGCTCTAATTATAATTATGTATTATAATTTTTTGATTTGTTACACAGAAAATAAAATCGTCAAATTTAACTCAACAAACTTCAATTGTAAATCAACCAAACATGATATCAACCAAACATTTAGTAAAAACGGCCGCCTGTTAGTCCATAATACAAAACTTCGATTTTGTTTTCAACAAACTCAGTCAAGTAATTTTATTTCAAAATTATATTATTTTATCATGTCAACAACTAGTGTTTGTGTTTGTTAAATTTCTTTATTGAAAAAAAAAATTTCATTTGTTAGATCAACAAATTGTGTTTGTTGAATTTCTTTGTTGAAAAAAAAATTAAGATTTTTTACTTTTGTTAGATCAATAAATAGTGTTTGTGTTTGTTGAATTTCTTTGTTGAAAACGAAAAAATTCTTTTTTCAACAATCAAAATTTACAAACGTTTGTTGATATTACAAATTTCCGTATAGGAGCACTTTCAGTGAAAAAATTAATTGTTTTCACAAATATGGGGGTCAATATATCAATTCGTTTTTTTCTGTGTATATATGGTTTTGAATTGAGAAAAGTGTGAAAGAAAACTTTTTAATTTTTTCTAAAAATTTTAAGACATCCTGGTTTGTTTCTTACTAGTTTCATATTATCCAGTTATAATAATCTTCAGAAAAACTTTTAATGTCAAATTAATTCAGTTAATAGACAATAGAACTCTATATGTGAAAATTATTAACAGATCGCAGCCGACAAGGATTGAACCTAAATTATGGTTTTTGTCGCTAAATTATTCTTATTTATTATTATTCTTATTCAAAAAAAAAATAATTATGGTATTCGCACTTTTAGGCTAAAACTGTTTCCGACCACCCGTTTGTGGTGGCTGCGAGGTCTGTGGTGACGTTAATGGTATGAATAAGACAGAAAAATGTCCATGGTTAGACTTTAGACTGGGGTATTGATGTAATTCACATATTACTTAGAAAAACAATTACCAATAAGAAAACAAACCGACATTCAAAATCCTACTGATGATAACACTATAACTGAAAGTGTTTGAAACCGATATATGGGAATACCAGAAATGTATATGTGTATATAATTTTTAGAAATTAAATTTTTTTCTTCATTGTTCAACTTAACCCCCTATAATCTTACTTTTAATTAACTTATTTCAACCACAATTTTAACATTGTTAGTATCAACCAATATAAACATATATATTTTACAATGACTAAAACTAATCAAATTTAATTAAATTAGTAATTAGAAATTTCCAGCTAATGTTATTTCTAAATATTCTCAAATGTATTTCATATATATTATTATAAAACACTAGCTTTGAATTACAAACAATATTTTTTGTATATTGTATAACAGAATATTCTAAATGAAATGAAATATGATATGAAAATGTTTTTGATACGAGTGTGGATATTGTAGAAGGAGTTTGTTATAACAAATTTTAGAAATTAATTCATTTCTGTGGTTAACAGAAATACTAACTGTGTGTCTGTCTATACATAGGTAGTACATGTATCTGGTTTAAGGTTTCCTATTCAATAATTAAACCCACATCTCTAACCAATTTTACCAAACAAACCTAACAACCAATCTACAGTTGAACATTTTCAACATATGTGTGAAATTAATTTTGATTATGCAAAAATACTTGGTATCTTAATATTGGCTATAGACATGATAGGTTTTAAAGAGGGTGGTATTTATTTCAAGATAATTTTTGTAAGCACCTAAAAAATTTTATTAAAATTAAAAAATATAATTTTAAATGGTTTAATTAACTTCTAAAGCTTTTATATACCCCAAAATGTTAAAAACAAACAAGTGAAATTATATATGAGGGCGAATATTTAAAACTTGCTATCTGCAGTTTTTTAAAAAGAGATTTTTTTGATAAAAATGTGTTCACTGAATTACTTGTCATATATCAAATTAATTTTTAAGTAAAATATTATTACAAAAGCAGTTGTTTTTAAACATATTGTAGAAAAAAAATAATAACAATTGAACAGTTCATGCGAATAAGGACGAATAGACCATTTGTATAATTTTACAAATGACGATAAAAACGCAGGAAAAGGTTTAAAACTTATATTTTTGTGAACTTTTTTGCATTAATGGATTTTTTTTTTTCCAACGGGTGATCTAGCCCTAACGGCCGGCACTGCGACCCTTATGGGTCTTTTGTGCCAAGATCCATTAATCTAATTCAAACTCTGTTCAATGTTCCTAATGAACATTATAACAGAGGATGGAGAAGCTAGCCTTATATCCTCAGAATTAAGCAATTCCTTGTCTTAGAACCGTCTTCTGATCCTACATATTGCGATGCATTCACACAATATGTGTTGCGTTGTTTCTACTTCCTCAAGACAAAGTCGACACAAAGACGATGCACAAAGGTTTAAATTATGCAAGTGATAATTTACCTTATAATGCCCGGTGAGAAAACCTGTCAGTAACCTAATGTCACTTTTGGTGTGATTAAGTATACTTCCATATGATAATGGAGCGATTAGTGCTTTGGATTGTCGTAGACCTCCTGAATTTTCCCACAAGTTCAAGAAGTCGGTTCTTTCTAAACCCTTAATCATGTTCGAGAAGGTGGACCAGTTTACCCCACAATAGGGTTCGGGTCCGGTCATAGGAGTAGCGGAGGCATTTCTAGCGAGCTCATCCGCTATCTCAATACCCTCAAAACCTCTATGACCAGGGATCCAAAATAGAGTAATTTTGTTTCTCCCGGCCAGCTGCTGAAGGTTATCAAAACATTCCAGTGTCATTTTGGATTTAAATTCCCAAGAAGACAGCGCTTGAAGTGCTGCCATTAATGGATTAGTGCATTATGCAAAAATGTTGGAAAAATATTAGTTTTTAGCCGTTTCCTGCGTTTTTATCGTCATATGTAAAATAATACAAATGATCTGTTCGTCCTTATTCGCATGAACTGTTCAATTCTTAGAATCACCTTAACATAACAGTTCTTTTTGATCTCCTAAAAAATATTCATTACGCAGATAGCAAGTTGTAAATATTCGACCTCGATATAAAATATATTTGAATTAGAGTTGGTTGCGTGAGTGAATTTTGACTCACGCACGCTCACGCTCATGAAATAAAAATATTACTCACGCTCGATCACGCACAAAATTATTTTTTCTCATCACGTTCACGCACGCTCACGTGAGTAACTAAAATTTTTCTCACGCTCACGAAGACTCACGAAATTAAAATTAACAAATTTTTATTTTACTTCTTTCGATTTCTTGCACAAAAAGTATTGAATTTCCTTAAAACAATAATCACCAGGGACAAGACCTTCATGCACTAAAAACTATGTTTTAGGCGCCTAAAATATGCACTAAAAAGTCTTAAAATATGCACTAAAAATCTTGAAATATGCACTAAAAATCATAAATATCCACTTGTTTTTTTACTTTAATTAAAAAAAAAACATAAAATTTGAATTCAGTCTGGCATATGAGTCATTCCATGTCAAACCGTACGATTTTTGCTAAAAATTGACTTTGATGTCTCCGATGTCTTTCAAAATTTGAGAACGAAGTCTTCATTAAAAAATATTTAACACGTGTTTCGGGAAAAAAATTAAAATTTTTTTTTTTAAAAGTTATTTGCATTTGAAAATCGTCAAAATCGTGAAAAATCTTCCGACATGACAACATTTAAACTAATGTTTTTATAAAACTAGTGAATGGATTTTGAAGTTCAATACCTTATTTTAAAGGTATTTGAACCTTCTTTTAAAAAAAAATATTATTTTTTATAAATTAATTTTTTTTATTAATAAAATTTGGTTTTTTTACTTAATTTCTGTTTTCCACAATCTTCGAACAAGTCGAAAAATCTGAAAAAAATATTTTCTTAAAGGTTAATATATTCTTAACATTCCCTCAAAATTTCAGAGTGGAGGTCGAATGGATTCTATTTTTTTACGATTTTTTTCCATTGCAGCACCACAAAAAAATTACATTTTGTATATAAACATTTTATTTTCAAGCATGTTAACGAAAATGTCAACGCATGTATGTATGTGTGTATGTATTCAAAAACACACGCTACCATATTCATGTTGTTCTTGGGCATTATTTGTTGTTTTGCTTTTTATATGTGTCGTTAAATTTTTTTTAAAATTGCATTTTGCGTAACGAAAATATCAATGCATGTATGTATGCAAAAACACAAGCTAACAAATTCATATTGTTCTGGAGATTTGTTTGTTTTGCTTTTTCTATTTTGTTTATATACAAAATGTAATTTTTTTGTGGTGCTGCAATGGAAAAAAATCGTAAAAAAATAGAATCCATTCGACCTCCACTCTGAAATTTTGAGGGAATGTGAAGAATATATTAACCTTTAAGAAAATATTTTTTTCAGATTTTTCGACTTGTTCGAAGATTGTGGAAAACAGAAATTAAGTAAAAAAAACAAATTTTAATAATAAAAAAAATTAATTTATAAAAAATAATATTTTTTTAAAAAAGAAGGTTCAAATACCTTTAAAATAAGGTATTGAACTTCAAAATCCATTCACTAGTTTTATAAAAACATTAGTTTAAATGTTGTCATGTCTGAAGATTTTTCACGATTTTGACGATTTTCAAATGCACATAACTCTTTGAAAAAAAAAAATTTAATTTTTTTCCCGAAACACGTGAAAAATATTTTTTAATGTTTAATACGTCTGGCAAATTTAAAGAAAATCGGAAGAGGTGGTGTAAAAAAGGTGTTCGGTCTGACATGGAATGACTCATATATACAGTGTGTATAAAATGTTATTAAAAAAATAAAAATTATCTTAACAAATTTAATAATTGCTTTGATGCAAAAAAAAAAATATCAAAAAACAATCTTAAAAATAGCTAAAAATACTAAAAAAAATAAAATTTATAAAAAATATGACCTAAAAATATGCATTCAAAAAAATCACGCAAACTCCCGAAACAAAAATTACTCACGCACGCTCACGCACGAAACTATTTTTCATAATCACGATCATGCGTGATTCACGCGTGAATCACGTGAATCACGAAAAATTCGTGTCACGCTCGCATCTCTAATTTG
The DNA here is from genome assembly GCA_963921195.1 of Pegoplata infirma. NCBI lineage: Eukaryota > Metazoa > Arthropoda > Insecta > Diptera > Anthomyiidae > Pegoplata > Pegoplata infirma. The sequence continues at coordinate 28,504,990 of OY992540.1, read as the reverse complement.
AATATTTCACACAAATTAAAAAAAAAAAACAATTCTATTCTTATATATGAGGCATTCCACACCAAATGTCCAGCGAAAAAAAAAACATGGGTACTGTAAACTTCTGATTTGGTTGTATGGATAGCCCTATATGGAACTTAAAAAATTGAGTTTTTGGTTTTTCAATTTTTTAAAAACTGGGCTTAGGAGGCGTGGTCAAATATTGGAAAAAAAACGGAATGCATCACAATCTCAAAAATTTACATTCTTATATAGTTTTGTATGGGCTATCGATTAAAATTTGTTTTTTTGGAAAATTTTCAGAACCCGTTCTGAAATTTTCCATTTTTAAAAATGTCAATTTATTAAAAAACATGCCACTTTTTTTTTTCTTTTTTAATTTTTTTTAAAGTTTAGATGTTTGTCCATCCACACAAAAAAATTCAGAAACACGTTCTTCGTTTTTTTTCGAGAAAATCGCATTTGAACTTTAAATTTCATAACAATTTAGTAATTTGCTTGTATTTTCTTGTTCAAACAGAGCGTATGAGGAATATTTATGCAATTAATAATACTCATTCGCAACGTTAAATCAAGAAAATACAAGCAAATTACAAAATTGTTATGAAATTTAAAGTTCAAATGTGATTTTTCGAAAAAAACGAAGAACGTGTTTCTGAATTTTTTTTGTGTGGATGGACAAACATCAAACTTTAAAAAAAAATTTAAAAAAGAAAAAAAAAGTGGCATGTTTTTTAATAAATTGACATTTTTAAAAAATGGAAAATTTCAGAACGGGTTCTGAAAATTAAAAAAAAAAATTAATCGATAGCCCATATAAAACTATATAAGAATGTAAATTTTTGAGATTGTGGTGCATTCCGTTTTAATGTGATAAATATTTAATCAAGGCAACTCGCCACAAATTTGTCCATTTTTCCAATATTTCACCACGCCCTCTAAGCCCAGTTTTTGAAAATTAGAAAAACCAAAAACGCAATTTTCTTAATTCCATATAGGGCTATCCAAACAACCTATTCAGAAATTTACGGGACACATGTTTTTCTGTAGCGGGACATTTGGTGTGGAATGCCTCATATGTATACACAGAAAAAATTATTGGTTAATAATTTTCAATTAAATCTATTGATCAACAAAATTTAAATGATCAATGTTTTGATTAAAATTTTTGTTATTTTTTTTAACAGTCGCATTACAAATTTTCAACATACCAGATTTTTTTTTGATTTAGTTTATTTGAATAGATTAATTCATATATATACATTAGAGTTCGTTTGGTGACTATGTCACTTCATCTGTTTCTCGGATATCATCATTTTTTTAAAGGATTTAGGGGAGCTAAAAAGGATGCCGGTATTTTTTTGGAAGAATTTTCACTCCTTGCGGTGGTTCAAAGCATCTGAAAACTCGGATTTTGAGCTGATTTTTCTGCAGAGAAAAAACGGCTGAATATATTGCAAATCTGATTTCATCTGATTGCTAAGAAAATTGGTACAAAAAGCACCTTTCTATCACAACCCATTAAAAAGTTATAAGGCTTCAAAGTTTTTTTTCTAATGGCAAAATTATAAAACATTGACCGAAATTTGAAAAATTTTTAGATGGGTCAGCGGTCTGGACACTCGTTTTCGATTTTCATCTCAATACTGATTCCAAATCTGGTTTCTAAAATGTTCCGTAACGTCTGGGTTTTGAGATAATTGAGGTCAAAGTTCATAAAAAACGCATTTTTGTGCATTATTGAGAGCATTTTTTTATGATGTGTTTGGATGATATTCTGGGATCATAAAACTTGTTTTCGATTAACATTTCGATGCTGATTCTGAATCTAGTTTTTAATTTGTTCTATCACATTCTCAAAAAACGTGTTTATGTTCATTTTTGAGGGCTTATAACTTTTTAACGGGTTGTGATAGAACGGAAAATTTGGTACCATTTTGTTAATCTGAAAATCCTCTTTAATTGTACATATTTAAAAAATAAATTTAAAAAGAAAATGGAAAAACTTTATATTTCCTCCCTCTGTGGTGGGTTTTTGTAACTTTTGTCTTTAAGTTTGAAAAACGACCATTGTATTATTTTTTGCTGTACAATCGACTGGTAAAATCAGATTTGCGATATATTCATCCGTTTTTGCTCTGCAGAAAAATCAGCCCAAAATTCGCGTTTTCAGATGCGTTGAACCACTCCAAGGAGCAATTTTTTTTAAAAAAAAAAAAATGCCGCTATTCTTTTTAGTTCCCCTAAATCCTTCAAAAAAATGATGATATCCGCAGATCAAATTTTCAAAATTAACTCTAATATACATATTAGAGTTACTTGTATAGTGTCATAACTCAAAAAATGCATTTTTTGAGTTAATGATGCAGAATTATTCGTTACATAGTGCTTTATATTGTGTCAAAAATTCGTATTAATATCTTTTAAACTCACCGTTTGAGAAGAATACACGCCATTATTACATTTTCTATGTACCGGCCTTTTTCAATTAAAAACCAGTTTCAATAGTAAACTTTAAACGTGTTTTCTGCAAAATCAAATATTTTGAGTTGTGACACTATACAAGTAAAGGAGCGATATACACAAAATATTCGGGTTTTACTTTTTTTACTTTGGAGGAATTTCAATCAAAATTGGAGGAATTTCAATCAAAAAATTTATTGAATCCGCGTTTTTGTTGATTGAATTTTGTTTCAAATTTTTCTATGTAAACGAAGTGAAACAGTTACGAGGCAAGAACAGCAAATGGGGTGAAAATTATTAAACTATTCGATTCTCAAATAAGTCTTTACTTACTAAATGTCCAATCTACCTTCACAATTATAAATTCAAATACTAATTAGTGTATTCATTTGAGTTTAAATAATGTTCAATGAAAATTAACAACCTCTACACTTAAAACACATACAAATTCAGAGTTTCTATAGAGTTTATTTCTTAAAACAAATATTTCGTATTATTAACATCATTTTATGATTATTTTAGAAGAAACTGAATAATGAACAAAATAAATTTTTGATAAAAAAAAAAATTTATGAAAATTTTTATGAAAAATTTTTTTTTTTATGAAAAAAAAATTTTTTGATGTAAAAAAAAGTTTCTGATGAAGAAAAAAATTTTAATAAAAAACAAAATTCAGTTGAAAAAAACATTTTTTGATGAAAAAAAAATTTTTGATGAAAAAACATTTTTGATGAAAACAAAATTTTTTTGATGAAAAAAAAAATGTATAAAAAAAAATGTTGGTTAAAAAAATGATAAAAACAAAAACTTTTTTATAAAAAAAATTTGTATAAAAAAAATTTTTGGTTAAAAAAAAAATGATGAAAACAAAAACTTTTTGATAAAAAAAAAGTTTTTTTTGAAGAAAAAAAAAAAAATTTAATGAAAAAAAGTTTTTAATGAAGAAAAAACTTTTTTTAAGAAAAAAAAAAAAAAAAATATGAAAAAAAATATTGATGAACCAAAAAAAAAAAAATTATGAAAAAAATTAATAAAAAAAAAAATTATAAAAAAAATATTGATGAACCAAAAAAAAAAATTATGAAAAAAAAATAATTAATGAAAAAAAAAAATTAATGTAAAAAAAAAAAAATAAATGAAATGAAAAAAGAAAAAAAATTGAATAATAATTATGTATATTACATTTTATTCACCTGCTGGTGAAAAACGTTTTTATTCACCATCAGGTGACTTATTATCCAAGCGACAAATCCAAGTTACTAGCCTTTTTAGTTTTAAGAAAATGAAAACAGCGACTTGTCGGCAAAAAAAATCACCCCTGCTGACTCTCCATTTATAAAATTGCTGACATCATACAATTTTTCAAAATGTCATCAATGACATGTCAGCAGTTGGTCAGCGGTTATTTGTTGGTGGCAAACGAAACTGGTGGACACTGCTGACCAACTGGTGACATGTCATTGGAGACATTTTGAAAAACTCAAATTCTGATTAATTTTTATTAAACAATAAAAACTAATTTATTCGACCTTTAAAATATTATATTTGAGGATGTTTATTCTGGCTCGAGGTCATTGTTTTCTTTACTAATTAAAACCATGATATTCTTATAGCATAACTTTCAAGAAAATTGTTTTTTTGTTTTAAATTTATTTATGTTGGTCGTTTTTGCAAGACTTAATCGACACGTGTTTCGAAATTTGTCAGATTCCATTGTCAAGATTATTTAGCAAAAATATAAACGATTTACTACAAAGTAGCAAACGAGTCTAATGACAAATCGTTTGTGCACAAACTGAAATATTAATACATATTCTACTCTATCCACAATGGGAATTAGAAAGACGAAGAAGTTTTACTATACTAGTAAGGCAACGATCCCAGGAAAATTTTTCAGAACCGATTCTGACAACACTTGTTCTAGAACAGGTTCTTCGGTAATCATACACTATTACACTTTAGTTATTCGGAACAAGTTATGTGAAAATTGTTATGAAACATGTTCTCTGCAATCAAAGTTTCATTACATTTTGGTTCTCAGGAATTGAAAAAAAATTATGTGTCAAAAAAATTAAAAAATAAAATCATTTCTTTTTTTGTTAACCAAGAAAAAACATGAAGTTCTCTTTAAATACAAGGATATAATTAAGAAAATTGCTAATAAAAAGGTGAGTAAGTTAAATTTTAATTATATGGGTCGGGTCAAATACTAATAATATTATGTTTTTTATTTCAGTTTGCAGAAAAACCATGTTCTGGCATGTCATTATTGTAAGGCCCAAAATGCAATTTTGGAGGCGCAAATGGATATATGTGTGTTAAGAACTGTGAATACTTTATGTCAGATATGATTGTATTTATCTTTGTTTAATAAATTAATACAATTAAAAATATTTCTTTTATTCCCATTTCAGTTCCAAATTTTACTTCTAGAACCGATTCCGAAGAACAAAAATATGTTCTAATTTTGCTTACTAACACCTGTTGCTTTTGGGACAATCCCTTTGTAAAAAGAATCGGTGTTGCACAAGAATTAGAACAGGTTCTAGGGAAGTATAAGTTGTTCCACAATCGGTTCTTTGCAACCGAAAATTTTGCTGGGATTGTCAATAACCAACAAAAATATTTAAAACATGTTTACATATGATAGTCCATTGGACTACAACAATATGTTATTTGTCGTTTGTGCCCAAACGATTTTAATAAATTGATTTTTTAAAGGAAAATTTCAGAACCGGTTCTGAAAATTTTCCAAAAAAAAAAAAATAATCGATTGCCCATACAAAAAAATATAAAAATGTAAAATTTTTGAGATTGTGATGCATTCCGTTTTAATTTTATAAATGTTTAATCAAGGCAACTCGACACAAATTTGATTATTTTTCCAATATTTGACCACGCCTCCGAAGCCCAGTTTTTGAAAATTCTAAAACGCAATTTTCTTAGTTCCATATAGGGCTAACCATACAACCTATTCAGAAATTCACGAGCACATGTTTTTCTGTAGCGGGACATTTGGTGTGGAATGCCTTATATTCATGTTCCCATTTATTTCAATCTAGTGAAAAACAAATTAAAGAAATCTTTGATTTCGTAATTTAGCCAGCATTACAACCAAATGTAAATTAAAAGCAGATTAGTTGATTTCTGCATGTTTGCCATCGGCAAATGTTAAATACATTTTTTTGTTGTTTTTTTCTTCTAAAAGAAGACAAATTTTGTTTAATTTTTATTAAAAGTAGTAGAAAATACTTAATTATTCGAATTTTTAATTGTGCAATGAAAAATAGTTTATTTAAGTTCAAGGGCATTTTTATGTTTCCCATAATGAATTTACATAACAAATAAAAATTGTGTTAATTTTAAATTGTTTAAATTTCAAAATAATTTATTCAAATAAGATTTCATTCTTTAAAGTTCTGCTACAGATACAAGTTACTCAGTTACTTCTATGCCAGAAACTATAGCATCTATGTGTTTGTATATTATCATTATAATGAACAAAAATCATATGAAATAACCAGTAATTGCCAAATTAAACTCAAACTTGATCTCTGTTTTATAATGCTTAGATGGGTTTTCTTTAGAAAATTATTGAAAAGTTATGAATGTATAATTAAATTTTATGGTATGCTTATTTATACCAGTAAAATGGTATGTTTCGTACAAAATTTTTGAGAACTTATTATAAAAAAAATAAAAAAAAATACTTAGAAGGGAACTATCCTAACCATTATACACTAATTTGCCATAAATTTTAAATATATATGGGTAAAATAAAAATATTTCAGCGTTTTTGATCCAAAATTGTACAAATCGTGAATACGAAAATGTAACGAATTTTTAGTGATTATGACCCATATAAAAGCACTGTATAGTTATTTAAAAAACAAATATCCTAAATATTAAAAAAAAAAAACGAAAAAAATAGCCAATTTTTGACAGATTTTTTTGAACCCTTAAATCCTAGATATGGCCGATAAGCCCAGATACCTTAACCATAGAATCGTTTCTTTTAGACATATAAATTTTAAGTATTAGGCTTATTAGATTTCCGTTATAAGAACATTGTCGTAGTAACGCCAATAAAATAGTGTTGATACATTGTGTAGGGTATTTTATAGTTTTTTCATCGCCGAATAATAATACTTTCACTTGTATGTTATTGTTGCACAATTATGCGTTCAATGTAAACTGCCATTAAAAGAATAGCGAATGAAGCAAAACAAAAAAAAAACTTAACTAACAAAGTCAAATCTAATTAAAAAATACTAAATTGATGCGACGTCTCTTCTTTTACGATACACGAGTAGTGCATACCATTTTGCCATGACTTGAAACAAGAAGCCACCAACACAATTTATACTATATGTTGCTATTTTGCATTTTTGCGCTGCTAAAGAGACATTTAAACAATGTCATTGTAATATATTCATTAGAGCTGTTCGAAAAATTATTAGAAGAATAATTTATGAAAAAGAATTCGCAGTGAAAATAATTTAAGTCTACAAATTTAATTTGACTTTTCCGACTCCAAATTAATCTTTCTACCAAAAGATCCCTGCGAATTTTGTACTCTTGCCCAAAACATTAAATCATGATAATGTTTTGCGGAAGATTTGGGTGTACTTGCCAAAGCAATGTTTTTTTACGTTTAAAAAACCAAAAGAGCTGTATATTTCGTAAGTAAGTGCAAAAATAAGTGCAAAAAAGTGTTTTTACATTTTGGAGAGTATAAAAGATTATACCACTCTCACATGTTTTATGTACATTTGATAAACAAATGGAAAATTTTTATGCGAAAAGCTTAGACTTGGTGAAAAAGTAGTTTTGGTAAAAAAAAAAAATATTTTTTTTCACGAAAAACAAAATTATGTTAAAAAAAATTTAATGAACCCAAAATTTTTGGTGAAAAAAAATGTTGATGAAAAAAAGTTTTTGATGAAAAGAAAATTTTTTTGATGTTAAAAAAATTGATGCAAAAAAATTTTTTTTTTGTGAGAAAAAAATTGATAATAAAAAATTTTAAAAAAAAAATTTGATGAAAAAAAAATATGATAAAAAAAAAAATTTATGAAAAAAAATTTTGATGAAAAAAAAAAAAATTTGATGAAATAAAAAAAATTAATGGAAAAAAAATTGATAAAAAAAAATTGATGAATAAAAAAATAGATAAAAAAAAATTGATAAAAAAAAATGATGAAAAAAATGATGAAAAAAAAAATTATAAAAAAAAAAATTTATGGAAAAAAAAAAATTGATGAAAAAAAAAAAAAAAAATTATGAAAAAAAAAGGATAAAAACAAAATTTGATGAACAAATTTTTTTTTTTTATTGAAAAATAATTATGTTACTTTTTGTACACCAGCTGGTGAAAAACTGTTTTATTCACTACGAGTTGAATTATTATCCAAGTTACAAACCCAAGTTATTAAAATTTTTGGTTTTAAGAAATTGAAAATAGTAATTCTTGTTTTCTTTTTCGTTAATTGTTAGCTTATATAGTCAAACTGAGGTGGCGTCCTGCAACTTTTTTAAAATTAGATACCAGCCTAAACACATTATCATGTTAAAAACTATATGAGAAGTAAAAAAAAAACTTCAACAAACTGTTTATGGGGTATTCCATGTCAAATCGGCCACTTTGAATAATTTTTTTTTAGATTATCACAATTTGTTGACAGTTTTTAGTACCCTTCGACCCGTTCAAAAGATATCGAATTTATAATTTTTTTGTAAAATTATCTTGGAAATTTGTAAAATTACGAAAAAAATTGTAAAATTACAAAAAAAATTTAAATTTCGATCCAAATTTGTTTGTTAAAAAACAATGAAAACTGTCAAATATTGGTAAAATGGGGTTACGAGACTTTTCCTAGTAATTTGACAAAGTTTTTTTTTTGTGTGTGTGTGATAATGAAAACTTTGTTCTGAGTGTAAAATTTTTTTTGAGTATCAAAAATATTTGGTAAAACTTTTGAAAAAAAAAAAAAATTTGAGTAATAACAAGTGAGAGTGCTACATTCGGCTGTGCCGAATCTTTTACACCCTCCAAAATGTAAAAAAAAACAATATAAAAAAAATCCAGGGGCGTCTTTTTTTTGGGGGGGCGGTTGGTGGGAGTCGTTAGGGAGCACCCTTGCGATTTTGAACTTCATCTGAGATAAGAATGTTGCATTTGCTTACCAAAAGTATAAAAAACCCTGAAAAAATTGCGGTTCTTCTTAGGTTGGTTTAGTTCTTTAAGGGGGAACTTTTTTCGCCTTGGTCCGATTTTGCCCATTTCCGAACTCATCCTGCCTAGGAATATAAGACATATTCGTGCCAAACTTCGGAAGTCTAGCTCTTTTATTTTGGACTGCATCGTGTTAACTACAGACGGACAGACGGACATCGCTAGAATGTCTTAGAATCGATCACTGATCATTAATATATATACTTTATGGGGTCCTAGACCGATATTTTGATGCGTTGCACACGGAATGACAAAGTGAGTATACCCCCATACTGTAGTTGGAGGGTATAAAAATTATATATATAAAATTAGAAAACGAAAAAGTAGGGCTCCGTCCACCCTTCTGCCTTCGACAGTTTAGTTCAATCGGATAAGATTTACCTGAGCCGCCCAGCAAAAACAAATTTAATGATATCCACATTTTTTACAGGAAAAGTATCTCAGAATCTGAGAGTTTTCTACAGAAAAATATTTTATTAATTAAAAAAAATCTCACAATTAAAGAGTTGTTCAATTAAATAATCACATTCGAATATTACAAAGAAATTTTTTCAAAAATCCTTACAAAATAATCTAATAATTTAAATCGGTCTGATCTAGAATTTTTTTTGAGTGTAGACGATTATTTTTATTTGACAACTTTTTTTCCTAATTACATATATGTATAAAAAAAATGTAATAACATTGTAAACATTTTAAATTACCATGTTTCTACAAAGATGGTTTTTAATTGTATTCAGTTTTTATAATATGCAGTTTAACTAGCAGGGAAAGGATGTTCACAAGCCATAAATTGAGTGTTAAACGTGCTGGGACACGGTGGGACCTGTGGGCACGTTAGCGCACCTTTCCCCTCGCGATATGTGTTAACAAATTTATGTTGTATGGAACTAACAAACATTTGAGCACTAGATTGGGTCCAGACCCTCTTTTGACCCAAAACTTTTGTCCGTTTCGCTCTACCTTGCTTAGTTTTTGAGATACGGGAATTAGGGGTCTAATGGGGTATTGAGAATCTTAAAAACTAGATAACTCAAAAACTATTGCTCCGATGGCTTTCGGGTATTTTTCGGAAGTGTTGTACGAGTCAAGAGCTACAAAAATGTTGGATATTTTCTAGTGTCGGCAGGATTTACTGATGGCGTTTTCTTTTCTGGAAAAAAATGTTGCACTTTCTGCACTTTTTTTTCTTTAATGACTCTTTGTGTATAGTAATGAGCAGTAAGTATTGACATGTTTGGTACTAAAATAAAGGTATTGTCCTGTTCTATCTAACTGTTCATAATAAAATGTCGAAACAGGATTATTTTATTCAATTAAGTATCAAAAACCCATAAATTTTTACATTTATAGAATTGGCTCAAAAACTGAGTATTATTTTAAAATGCTTTATATAGCATTAGATAGGCCTTGAAAATACCTTTCTTTTGATACCAAATATGTCTATATTTACTGTGCATAACTGTGCACAAAGAGTCATTAAAGAAAAAAAGTGCAGAAAGTGCGACATTTTTTTCCAGAAAAGAAAACGCCATGAGATATGTGCATTAAGGTGGAAATTTTTTTTTTACCAAATAAAACAGAAACAAAAAAATAATTTACAAAAAAAAAGCACTAATGCTCGAATATTTATTAATGTTTTTAGCTAAAAAAAATAAAAAAAAAAATGTTAAAAATTTTTTTTTTTTTCATTTTGTTCGGATCTTTCCGATTTTCAAGTCAAAAAAAGGAACTCAAAGACGTTGCCCTACAGGTCCAATATTTTTGTATGTTAATATTGACCCTAAAAGACAACTTCTCCGACACCGACGATTTGAAATTCGAAAAAAGAAAAATTTGTTTCACAATTGTGTAAAGTTTGATCCACCCAATTGCCCAATGGAGTGGAGCAACTTTTCCTTTTTTCGAATTTCCAAATCGTCGGGGTCGAAAAAAATTACATTTATGGTCAATATTAACACGAAAAAATATTGGACCTGTAGGGCAATGTCTTTTCCAAAGACTGTTTGGGTTTCTTTCTTGACTTTTTGTTAATTTTTATTGCTTTTAGCTTAAAATATATGTTAATATTCGAAAATTATTGGAAAGTGCTTTTAGGTCTTCTACAGACGGACAGACGGACGGACATCGCTAGAATGTCCTAGAATCGATCACTAATCAATAAAATATATATGGGGTCCTAGACCGATATTTCGATGCGTTACACACGGAATGACAAAGTGAGTAAACTCCCATACTGTGGTTGGAGGGTATAAAAATGCTTTGTAAAATATTTTTTTATCTTTTTCTTTCGCGCGTGAATTCGGGATAAAAACATGAATTTAGGATAAAATTCACGGTTTCGCTCATAACTTCTTAACTACTGGACCGATTTCGCTGAAATATGATACCAACCTGACCGGGAGAACGCCAAATATATGAGCTAAGTCTCAGTAGCCTCAGAGTACAGAAAGTCGGATAGATAGTAATCTCTATATCGTGTCAAAAACGATCTAGGATCGACTTTTTTCTTAGTACAAATGTTTCATAATCTGAGACTGTTTTTTTAAGAGTTAGGGTATTTCAAGTTAACAATTGTTTTATTGTGTGCATTCAGTTAATATCATTCGGGTGATGGCAATTTTAGGATTTTTTTTTTTAATTTTAACAACATCTCTAATGTATCTACATAATGGAACATCATTTTTGCATTTACTGGAGACCTAAGTGCACACAAACTTAATGTTCATACTTTGTAGCAACATACATTTTTATTGTTTTACAGAACCTACCCTGTGGAAATTGGGTAAAATTAGTTTCACGGACTATAAAACTACTATATTTTAAAAATATTGCTGGATAATTTAAAAATTTAAAAAATCTTAAAAAAAAAACAAGTGAGAGTGTTAAATTCGGCTGTGCCGAATCTTTGATACCCTCCAACATGTTAAAACTTATAAAAAAATCCAGAGGCGTTTTGGGGGGGGGGGCTCGGTGGCGGTGGTGGGGGATTGCGATAAATGTTAACTAATTTATTTATTATGCTTTTTGCACTTTAGTAATACCATTTTCTCATTATTTTAATGATTTTTTTAAATACACGCCCACAAAAGGGGGCGGGCAGTAAAAAAACAAAATTTTCCAGCCCCCTGGGTCTAAGTTAAGGAGTTTCAACTACTTCTGACACAAAAAGGCTTCATTTGTTTAACAAAAATGGCAAAAAAAATTGAAAATGGCGTATTTTTAGGGGTTTTTTTAGTTTGTTAAGAAGGAACTTTTTTCCCCCTTGCCCGATTTTGCCCATTTCCGAACTTAACCGGCCTATGAACATTAGACATATTCTTGCCAATTTTCAGGAGTCTAGCTCTTTTATTTTGGACTGAATCGTGCTTTATACAGACGGACGGACGGACATTCATAGAACAACTTATAATCGATCATAGATCAATAATATATATACTTTATGGGGTCCCCGACCGATATTTTAATGCGTTACAAACGGAATGACAAAGTGAGTATACCTCCATACTGTGGTTGGAGGGTATAAAAACCTTGCAAAATGACAAGAAAAACTTCCTATTTGACAAGAATTTCTTGCAGTTTTACAAGCTTTTTACCAATAAGTTTGTAATTTTACAAACATTGACGCTATAAAACTTACAAGGAGTTTCGTGATTTTGCTAGATTTTTTGCTATCTCCTATTTTACGAGAAATTCTAATAAAAATTAGGAGCTTTTTCGTTATTTTACTAGCTTTTTACCAATAAAATTGTAAATTTACAACTTTTTTGGCAAAATAAAACTTAAGAGGAATTCTCGTGAATTTACTAGATTTTTTTATAAAAAAAAAAACTTGGAAATTTGTAAAATTACAAAAAAAAAAAAAAATGTAAAATTACTAAAAAATTTATAAAATTACAAAAAAAAATTTAAAATTACAAAAAAAAAAAAAAATGTAAAATTACTAAAAAATTTGAAAATTACAAAAAAAAATGGTAAAATTAAAAAAAAAATTAAATTTCGATACAATCATATTTAATAACCAGGGAAACCAAAAATATGCTCTAAAAAACACGTTTTATGCGCTTAAAAAATGCCCTTAAAAACGGAAAATATGCTCTAAAACCAAAATTATGTCCCCTTTTTTACGGTGCTTTTTTACAATTTGTTAGAGAATAGACCAAAAAAATACCGTTATGTGGGGTAGTTAGAGTCAGATCTTAAACTAAAGAAAACATAGTTTCATGTACCACTTGAGGCAAGAATAGGCCAAAGGGGAAAAAGTTTGAAATTGTTGTTCAATGTATTTTTTTTTTCTAGCAGAGTTACCAGACATTTCAAAATGACAAGAAAACAAAACCAAATGAAACATTTCAAAACACTTGAAAAATTAAAAAAAAAAACATCCCACAAAAATTTAAAAAAATTTAAAAATAAATGTTGTTATAAAAATGCGGAAAAGAATGCTATAAAAATTGAAAAAATGCTCTAAAAATTTGAAAAAATGCTCTAAAAGTGAAAAAATGCTCTAAAAATTGAAAAAATGCTCTAAAAATATGCTCTTATGCTAAAATATGCTCTTAAGCCTAAAATATGCAAAAATATGCTCTTAAGGCTAAAATATGCCAAAATATGCTCTAACAAATCGATGCCAGATTTCTTAAAATCTTCTGAGACGGATAAATACCTTACCCATATATCAATACAATGCGCAGGAAAAAAAATGATACTGCATATATTTGGTTTCCCTGTTAATAACTATATAACCGTTTTTAAGCAGCTGGTGAATAAAACGTAACATAATTATTTTTCAACCAAAATTTTTATACCCTCCACTCTAGTGATAGAGGGTACATACAAGTTTGTCATTCCGTTTGTAGCACCTCCAAACATCCTAGATCGATTTTAAAACGATCTAGCGATGTCCGTCCGTCCATCCGTCTTTCTGTCTGTTGAAAACACGCTAACTTTTGAAAAACTTTAGAAAGGCTCCTGAAGTTTGGCATATATGTTGAGAAGAATGAATTTCGGCAAAGGTTTTTCGTGAATTTTTGAGATAAAAAACACGCTAACTTTCGAAAGGCAATTCTCAGGATGCTGAAGCTCAGGACATATATTTGTCGTGCGGCTGGCTTGGTTCGTGTTGAATTTCAGCCAGAGCGGTTCAGTGGTTCAAAAGTTATTAGCAAACCCGAGAATTTCAGATTACTTCCACCTTAAATTCACGTGCTGAAAACCCGTTAAACATGTTTTAAAAACATTGGTAAGTCACAAAAATAATTTACAATGTATTTTTGTCACTCAAAAATATTTTTACACTAAAAAAAAATACACTCGAAAAAATTTTTACACTCAAAAAAAATTACTAAAAAAAAGTTTTTTTATACAAAATAAAATATTTCTAATCGAAATTATTATTTTGTTCATGTTAGAAAATTTACTGTAACTTAAAAAGGGCATTGTGGAGGGTGTTCATTAGACTGGGTCGACCATAAAGGAGAAAAAAAAAGTTCCTACTGTGCGGGCTTAATTTTAAAGCTTACCTCGAAAAAGTTCCATAGCCAAAATATTAGATTTTTAGGTCGCGATTTGGTACCGCCGAAATCGTTATTTGTTCATAGCATTGTCATTTGATGTCCGATCGTTATAAAAAAAAATTTGTTAGAAAGTCCTCAGCGAGTACTAAAGTTGACTCATATCAAGTTTTAACCTCAGAGGTCATCTTCTCGTCATGATTGTAAGTTTCTCATCTTTCTACCCCCTTAAATGATTTTTATTTTTCCATTAAATTATAGCACTAAGAAAATCATAAAATCCTTCCCTTGGAAGTATCCAGCTAAATTAATTAACAAAAAAGTTACATTTGATTTAAGATTTTCATATACAATATAAGGAAAATTAGAAAAAAACACTTGTTATTATGCCTTTAAACTATATTTAATTTTTTTAGTTTGTATTTAAATACATACGAACAAGTGTTTTAAATCTTTTTCTATGGAAAATTAGAATCGAATATAACTTTTTTGTTAATTAATTTAAGAGGGTACTTCTAAGGGAAGAATTTAATGAATTTTTTTGTGCTATAATTCAATGGAAAAATAAAAATCATTTAGGTGGGTAGAAAGCTGAGAAACTAACACTTATAACACGAAGATGACCTCAGAGGTCCAAACCGGATATGGGTCAAATTTAGTACTCGCTGAGGACTTTCTAACAAATTTTTTTTTTATAACGATCGGACATCAAATGAAAATGCTATGAACAAATAACGATTTCGGCGGTACCAAATCGCGACCTAAAAATCTAATATTTTGGCTATGGAACTTTTTCGAGGTAAGCTTTAAAATTAAGCCCGCACAAAAGGAACTTTTTTTTTCGACCCGGTCTAGTGTTCATAGATTCGGCCAAGTCGAATTTAACTTTTTTACTTTCATAAATATTTTTTTCATAAATTTTTTTTTCATCAATTTTTTTCCATAAAATTTTTTTTTTCATCAAATTTTTTTTTCATAAATTTTTTTTGTTTATCAAATATTTTTTTCATAAAATTCTTTTTTTTTATAGATTTTTTTTTTCATAAAATTTTTTTTCATTTTTAAAATTTAACAATAGCTCATTTGACTCATAAAATTATTAAAAATTCCTTGAATTTGAGGATGCACAAAGTTCGTCCATTTCTTAAATATCACAATGTCATGACATTTAAAATGTTTTTATGCAAACATTTTTAAATAAAATTTTTGTTTTTTTTTTTGTCCTGATTGTGTGTGCTGCTGAATAAGTGGCATCGGAAACATTATCATAATGGTCATGTTAAATCATGTCTCTTAATTACGTTTAATTGTTGTATTTTTATTTTTTTATTTTTTTTTTTTGCAAATAAAAACATTTTTTCAGCATTAGTTCTGCATAATATTATTGTCATGGAAATTTTTTAAGTACACTCAATTAAAAATGGCATTTCAAACTTTTTAAACTTTTGTTTTATTTTTTAGTAAATTTAAATGAAACGACACAAAAAAAAATTATATGTAAAAAATTAAAAAATAAAAAAGAAAGTGATGTTTTTTAAAGTGACATTTTAGGTCAATCGGATAACATCTACCGGAGGCGCCCGGCAAAAACAAATTTCACAACATCACCTTTTTCTACAGAAAAATTATTTTAAAATCTGAGAGTTAAAAAAAAATAATATTTAATATTTTTAACAAAAGGATTTGAAAAAAAAATTTTGTTCTGATTTAAAAATCTTGAAAACTTGAAGATCAATGTTTATGCAATTATTCAACTGTTTTTCATTAATGGTGTTTCCCCTTTTTGTCGCCTTTCTTGATGACATTAAAATATTTAATACTTAAGTTTTTTTTTTTGAGTGTACACGATTATTTTTTATTTAACAACTTTTTACCCATATTAAAAATCTAAAAATATGTAACAACATTGTAAACATTTTTAATTACTATGTTTCTGCAAAGATTGTTTTTAGTTGTATTTAATTTTTATAATATGCAGTTTAACTAGCAGGGCAAGGAAGTTCACAAGCTATAAATTGAGTGTTAAACGCGCTGGGACATGGTGGGACCTGTGGGGCACGTTGGCGCACCTTTCCCTTGCGATATGTGTTAACAAATTTATTTTGTATGGAACTAACAGACATTTGAGGACTATATTGGGTCCAGGCCCTCTTTTGACCCAAAAATTTTGTCCGTTTCGCTCTACCTTGCTAAGTTTTTGAGATACGGGAATTAGGGGTCTAATGGGGTATTGAGAATCTTAAAAACTAGATAACTCAAAAACTGTTGCTCCGATGGCTTTCGTATATTTTTCGGAAGTGTTGTACGAGTCAAGAGCTACTAAAATGTTGTTAGATATTTTCTCGTGTCGGCAGGATTTACTGAGATATGTGCATTAAGGTGGAACAATTTTTTTTAGCAAAATAAAACAGATAAAATGTTAAAAAAATTAGTTTTTTTCATTTTATTCGGATCTTTCCGATTTTCAAGTCAAAAAAGGAACTCAAAGACGTTGTTTAACTAGCAGGGCAAGGAAGTTCACACGCTATAAATTGAGTGTTAAACGCGCTGGGACCAGTGGGGCACGTTAGCGCACCTTTCCTCTCGTGATATGTGTTAACAAATTTATTTTGTATGGAACTAAGAAACATTTGAGCACTATATTGGGTCCAGACCCTCTTTTGACCCAAAAATTTTGTCCGTTTCGCTCTACTTTGCTTAGTTTTTGAGATACGGGAATTTGGGGTCTAATGGCGTATTGAGAATCTTAAAAACTAGATAACTCAAAAACTATTGCTCCGATGGCTTTCGGGTATTTTTCGGAAGTGTTGTACGAGTCAAGAGCTACAAAAATATTATTGTCGGCAGGATTTACTGAGATATGTGCATTAAGGTGGAGAATTTTTTTTACCAAATTAAAACAGAAACAAAAAAAGAATTTACAAAAAAAACACTTTTCCAGTAATGCTCGAATATTTACTAATATTTTTAGCTAAAAAAAATGTTAAAAAAATTTGGTTTTTCATTTTGTTCGGATCTTTCCGATTTTCAAGTCAAAAAAGGAACTCAAAGACGTTTCCCTACCATTGTGTAAAGTTTGCTCCACCCTAGTGCACAATAAAGTGGAGCAACTTTTCCTTTTTTCGAATTCCCAAATCGTCGGGTTCGAAAAAAATTACTTTTATGGTCAAAATTAACACGAAAAAATATTGGACCTGTAGGGCAATGTCTTTGCCAAAGACTCTTTTTTGACTTGAAAATCGAAAAGTTCTGAACAAAGTGAAAAATATTTTTCTTTAACCTTGAAATATTAGGTAATATTCGAACATTACTGGAAAAGTGCTTTCAGGGTAAAAATTTGTTTTTGGTTTGTAAAAAAAAAAAATTTTTTTTGTGTCTGTTTTAATTTTCTCCAAAAATTGCTTCACCCTAATGTGCATATCGTCACCTAAAATGCAAAACAACGTAACTACACTTTTTGCTGTTTTACAGTAGAAGCTAAAGACCTTGTTAAGTATTTTTTGAATTTTATTCATAAGTCCGTCATAGTATATGAGATGGGTGTGAAATTTTGGCCATATTTTCGGGTAATGAAGTGCATCAAAACAAAATTTTTGAAAATAAAAAATATAATATTTTTGAATTTTGATTGTAAAACTTGTATTTTTTAAAGTAGGGAGCTCAAACTTTGTGAGGACATGTATTTTGATATAATACATCAAAATCAATCGATAACTCGATTTTGAAAAAAGTGCTGTTACGTGGTTTTGCTGTTTAGGTAACGATATATAAGGTCTCGGGGAGACCCCGGCAGATGTGTAGAGCTAGGCTATTCCATATTTTGCTTTATAACACCGTTCGACGAAAATTAAAAAAAAGTTGTTAAACACGAACTGGATAATATACGTTTAAAACTAGAGACTAAATGTAGTAAAACTGCATTTACAGTTTTTATTTTCGTGATTCTGTTTCCTTTTAAAAGTCTTTCAAAGTTGTAAAGGATTAAATTTAATAAAATATTTTTTTAATATTTGTACTTGTCCTAGGATGCCACTAGTGATAGCAAATGAAAAAGGAGGATCTCCCCTAATTTTCCTATTTTATTATTTTTACATATCAGGAAAAATGAGGTAAGTTATGTCCTTTCTAGAATTTATCCATCAATATCCACCATTGATATCCATTTACCTTGCTATGGCAAAATAAAAAAAAAATTAAAGCATTGCGGGAGATACTCCTCTTTTACTTGCCATCCCCATTGTCATCCTAGGACAAGTACAAATATTTCAAAAATATTTTACAAAATGTATCCTTGAAAACTTTGAAGTTCTTTTATAAGGAAACAGAATCACGAAATGAAAAACTGTTAATGCAGTTTTACTCCATTTGATCTCTACTTTCAGACGTATATCATTCGGTTCATGTTTAATATTGGCTGTCGGTCGGTGTAATACTTTCTTTTGAAAATTTCATCCGTTTCGCTCTAACTCGCTTAGTTTGCGAGTTATCGCAATTTTGAATTTTTAATTAAATTGTTTGAAGTTATGAAGAAAATTCTAAGAAGTAATTCACTCACCTCAGTTCTAAGAACAGAAATACGTAAATTTTTTTTTAGTAAATTTTAACTAAACTTGAACTAAATTGTTTTTTAAGAAATATGTCTTAAAAATAAAGATACGTTTCTTAGATTTGATGAAAATTTCTTTGGCATTATATTTTTTCTCCTTACAATAAATAAAAAAAACTCAATTTAAAGAAAACTATTTATAAGTAAATGAGAAAATTTCTCATTTTTTAGTTAAATTTTACTAAATTTTAGAAAAATTAATAAAAAATTTTAAAAGACATTTGTTTTTAAATTTTATTATTGTGAATTTTTTTCAGTGTATTGTTAAGTTTCTTTACCATATAAAGTTTTTATGTTATATACTTACCAAACTCCAGTGATATTAATATAAAAATTCTGATCTCCTCTGTAATCTCAAATTTCCAAAAATTTTGCCAATCTATAACAGCCCTTTTTTAAACTCTCTACTTAAATAATAATTTAACTTTTAGTCTTTGCGCCATTATTATCTAAAAGTAGAAAAAAAAAGAAATAAAATTTTAATAGGAATTACACTTAAATGTTTAAAACTTAAAATTTAATAAAATATTAATTCAAAATAAAATAAATTTTCTCTTCTTAAAAACACGACAACATTTTGATGAATTCCAAGGAACTGTTTTAAACAGTCATAATAACAGACAATTAATTAGTCACGACTGTGGTAATTTATAATTAGAAACTAATTACTGCGTAAATAAGAGATAAAAAGGTAAATTCTGCTAACTAACTTTTTTTGTATAAAACAAAACATATTTTAACCCATCAATCATAATTTATATTAAAAAAGAAATATATTTTTTAATACTCTAATCTACCTAATTTATCATTAACCCTAGTATATTTTGGAACGGCTAAAGTGTGTGCTTCAACACCTAAGATGGATGAGAGTTAAATATGATGGATAAAAGTGTTGTTACGTACACTCTAATCAAAATTTCTTTAAATTTAGCCAATTTATAGTAGGAAACAGGACTTCTATGTTACTATAAATTTGGTAATTTTACACTGCATGTGTAAATTTAAAATGAGTGGACAATTTAAAATAAAAGGTGAATAAAAAATAACAAGAAAATCAAGTAAAATTTTTATTTTTACCCTACAACATTTTTTCAAAATATACCTACGCCCTATCTCAACTCCCTAAGTAGGCTCCCATTTTTATAAAATTTTCTCCAACTGTTATTTGTATGGGAGCCTACTTAGGGAGTGGAGATAGGGCGTAGGTATGTTTTGAAAAAATGTTGTAGGGTAAAAATAAATGGGGGTCGGTCTCACTAATGACCCCTCTTGGACGCACCATTGGACCGGTAGAAGCTGATTAAATAAAATAAATTTACAAAAAATAAAAAAAAATTGTATTGGGACCGCCTTAACAGTTAAAGATAGAGGGTAGGTATGTTCAGAGCAAATGTTTGGACTAAAAAAATATTGTGGGTCGGTCATACATTTTGTTGTTCTAAGGGCATTATTAGGGCAGTTAGAGCGGTTGGAACAAATTTTAAAAAATGTCGTTTTGTGTGGGAGCCCCCTTAGAAATTGGAGATAGGGTATTAGTTTGTTCCAAAGCAATGTTAAGACGTAAAAATTAATGGGGGTCGGTTTTATAAAGGACCGCACCATTGCACGGTGGTCAATTCTGGCCAAAAATCAATAACTTCTTTATTTCTGCATGTAAATAGCTGAAATTTAAAATTAAAATTAAGAATAACATATCTGATACCTTGCCCAAATTTTGGACCTACAAATACAGGGGTTGGCCAAATAACCATGGAAGTCCCAAATGTTTCAAACATGTCTGCTATATGCAGACATTTATATCCAGCAAAAATTTTATATCCGAATTAAGAACAATATATCTGATCTCTTTTCAAAACGTTGGACATACAAATATAGTGGTTGGCCAACTAAGCATGGACGTGTCAAATGTATCAAACTAATTAAGGTGGGGGTTGGAACTAAAAGAAACAGCTTTAGTGTTAGCAATTTAAAAAAAAATAGATACGCAATACTTTATAATTCTGTTTTTTTATTTGAAATATTAACAATCGTAATATTTTTAAAAGTTTAAAAGACAAAGAATTGCCAGGGTTTCCAGGTAATTGTGGGATGCTATTTTTTAAAAAACAAAGTGGCCGCAGTTGAACAGCAAAAACTACTGAACCGATTTTGATGACATTTTTTTTTTTTGATTTGTAGATTATTTAATTTTCTAATACTTATCGTGACAATTTTTTTAAAATTTGACCTAATTAATATTTGAATGAAAGAAGAAATTGAAATTTTTCTATTTTTTAGGTTTACGTTAGCATATCTTCAACAAGAATCAATTTTTTCCAAAAAAAATGGCCACGTTAATACTTGAAAATTTAATTATCTACAAATCAAAAAAAAAAATTCATTAAAATCGGTTTAGTAGTTTTTGCTGTAAAAATGCAGCCAATTTTTCCCTTAAAAAAAACAACACACGATTAACTGGCAACCCTGAAAATTCTAGTTGACCAAATTTTGTGTTATGAAATTTTTAAAAATACTAAAATGTTCTTTCTTTCAAATGAAAAAACAGAATTAAATAATAATATAACGTATTTATTTTTTTAGCTGTTTAAAAATTGCTAACATTAAGGCAGTTTTTTTGTTCCAACCCCCCTTAAACCACATTTTTTTTATTTCGTCTTTTTTAAGTTTTTTTAACTCAAATCTATGGGTTTTAAGTTAGCATCTTTTCACATTCCCTATTTTGGTGGAGTTTGTAGGTGTAAAAAAGTCCACCATTTGTAAAAACTGAGTCCACTGAAAATGCTCTGGTTTAAAGAATCGGTAAAAGTAGGGGCTGAAATTTGAAATACTTACTTTTAATAGTTAAAAATACAAGCTGCTTTTTATAGCTAACCTCTAATAGCCTCTAATTGATTTTTATGGTCTTTCAAAATTTATTTTTTTTAGAGTTTTTTTTTAATTTTTATCTAATTTTCATACACATCACTTTAAGACAAAAACGCACACAAAATCTGTAAAAACCACATGGAATGATTATTTACTATAGGAATTTAAAATCCATGAGCGAACTTACAAAAATAATGTGAAGAAAAATGCATGGCCAACTTTTATTGAACACTAAAATATACATTTTAAAAAAAGGTTAAATGAGAAGCAAAAAATACTCCACTTTGCGCCGCTATGGACAATAATATAGTGTTACAAGGCCCAAAAAAAGATTTAAGTTGTGTGTTTTGAAGTATTAGCTATAATATAGCATCAAAATTTCATCAAGATTTAATAAAAAAATAAAATGATTTTTGGCCGGAATTGACCACCGTGCATTGGAGCAGTAGAAATGATTTTAAGATTGGAAAATTACAATAAAATTTTTTCAAAAAATTTTAAAAATAGTAATAATCGTTATCCCACGATCCTCCTGGGCAAAAAATTTGTAGAATTGATAGAAGTTTTACACAAAAAAATTTCAAAAAAATCGAAGAATACAAACATTTTCAAAAATTAGATTTAAATTTTAAAACTTAAAAATCGCATACTAGAGCGCTTTTAAGAATTTTTTGGGATTTTTTTTTTAAAAAGTACGTAAAAAACAAAAATTAGAAAAAAAAATTGAAATTTGGACCATTATTGAAGAAGTTATGAGTAAAAGAAGTTTGAGTAAAGGAACAAACTACCAATTTTTCAAAATTCGATATCTTTTGAACGGGTCATCAAAAAAATCTGAAAATTTACCACGAAGGAGTTCTCGAAGGGTACTGAAAACTGTAAACAAATTGGGAAAATCAAAAAAAAAGTTTTTCAAAGTGTCCGATTTCACATGGAATGCCCATATACTTTATGGGGTCCCCGACCGATATTTTAATGCGTTACAAATGGAATGACAAAGTGAGTATACCCCCATACTGTGGTTGGAGGGTATAAAAATATTGACTAAAAAAAAGTGGTGAAAAAAATTTATGAAAAATAATAATGTTACGTTTTATTCACCAGCGGATGAATATTTTTTTACTCACCACTAGGTGAATTATTTTCCAAGTTACAAAGCCAAGTTACCAAAATTTTTAATTTTAAGAAAATGAAAAAAGTTTTTTTTTTTTCTTTTTATTTTTTTGCCTAAAACATTATTTTTTGCCAGCCTAAAAACATTATCATGTTAAAAAAAAAGTTATCTGCATACAGGGTTAATCAAACAAATGACAAGACTTTGTCAGTGTGTACCATATTGTGGATAGGGAACACACTCCCATAAGCTCATAATTTTAATTCTCTACAAGTCATTAAAAAAGGCTAAAAATGTTATTAAAAAATTAAATTAATGTTGTATAATATTTCATTAAATATAAAAAAAGGTTACAAACGTCAACTTTAAGTTACACACATGTGACAACAAAAATAAACACAGACAAAGAAGATAGACAGAAGGGCGGACGAACCAACTGACTGACAAATTTGGAGACATATTCCAGCTTAAATTTCCCAAAAAATAATATACAAAAGTATAACACTGTGCAATACGAATTTGTATCTTGAATGAGAACACAAAAAATAATATTTAGCCTTTTTTGGTGACTCTCAGAACTTAGAGGGTTAAAGAAAAGAATCGTCATAAAGTACTTAACCAAACATCTAAACATAGATTTTAGCTCATAAACATATTTAAACAAATTTTAAAAACATTTTGGTTCTAAAGTTTTTTTTAGTCGTCAAACTGTGGTTGAGTCCTGTGTCACTTTTTAAATTAGACACCAACATAAAAACTACAGTGGACCATGAAAAAATAGAGCTATGTTTTGGAAACCGTTTGGTAATTTTGGTCTACTTTTATTATTATTTCTGTCTCATTCAAAATATAATTGATGACCAGTTTTTGTTGTATGGTGTAACAGGCACATGTATGTACACTGACAAGAATTCCTTGTTATTTTACAAGCTTTTTACCAATAATTTTGTAATTTTACAAGGTTTTAACCAAAAAATATTGTAATTTTTTGACGCGATAAAACTTACAAGGAGGTTTTGTGATTTTACTAGATTTTTTGCTACCTCCTACTTAACGAGAATTCCTAGTAAAAACTACGAACTTTTTTGTAATTTTACAAGATTTTTACCATTAAAATTGTAAATTTATAACTTTTTTATCGAAATAAAACTTACAAGAAACTCTCGTAAATTTACTAGATTTTTTTTTTGTAAAAAATCTTGGAGATTTGTAAAATTACAAAAAAAAACTGTAAAATTACAAAAAAAAATTTAAATTTCGATCGAAAATTATTTGTTAAAAAACAAGGAAAACTGTCAAATATTGGTAAAATGGAGTTACTAGACTTTTTCTAGTAATTTGACAAGTTTTTTTGAGTGTAAGTATAGGATTTATGTGAACAATGTTATACACTGGCAAGGTTACATATTTATTTAACCTTAAATTATGAATTGCAAAAACATGAAATAATTTTGTATCTGTTTGTTTTTCGTTTTTTGAAAAATCTTCTCTTTTAAATGTATTTAAAATTAAAATTAAAACCTGGCAAAGATTATAAATGTCATTGGATATTTAACAAAAAAACAAATTTTATTCAGCCTCGACGAATATTTTATATTCCTTTACTGTACAAGCAATTTTTATTTAATTTTTTAAAGGTCATAAAAAATTTTTTCAGATTTATTTTATGGAATTTTATTTTCCTCAGCAAAAAACGATGATTTAGACCAGCGGTTACCAACCTATGGTACGCGTACCACTAGGGGGTACGCGAAACTGTCCGCAGGGGTACGCAAAATTGTAGTAATTATGACTAGAGATGGTCACATGAGCAGATTAGAGCGTGATTTACGCGTGATCACGCGTGAATGTAACTGAATTCAATTTTACTCACGTAATTGTGAGTTAGTGTGAGTTAAGAAAAAAATGGCGAGTGGAGTGAAGAAAAAAGTGAGTGTGCGTGAGTAAGATTTTTGCGTAAGTGAGTGTGCGTGAGTCGATTTTTTTTCGTGATTTATTTTCTTTTCATATTATCTTTCATACCAAAAAAAGCAACAACAAAATTGTAAAATTTGGCTTTTCGTTCCGAAAAAAGCAAAAAAAAAAATGTAAAATTTCGCTGAACTTTAAATTTTGCTGAAAATTTTGAAAGATTTTTGATTTTTTTTTTTTGTATAAATAAGAGTTTTGTGAGTTTGAGTCAACGTGAGCGTGACTGAAGCTTGTCTGAGTGCACGTGAGTGTGAGTTGTATTAAATTAACTCACGTGATTGTGAGTGATTGTGAGTAGAAAGAATATGTTCGTGAGTGTGCGTGATTCAAAAATTCTTGGCTTCCAAAGTTTTCCATAACGTCAGGTTTTTAAAGTTTTCAAAGTTCACAAAAAACGAATTTTCTGTGCAAGTCAGAGAGAATTTTATGCGATATTTTTGGAGGATATTTTGAGATCTGACCACTTGTTTTTGACTAACCTTTCGATGCTGATTCCGAATATGGTTCCCAAATTTTTTATGATGTCAGATTTTTTAGAAAATTTATGTCAACGGTTTTAAAAAAAGAGTGGAAATTTTGGTACCATTTTTTTAAGCTCAAAATGCCCTTTAATTGTATATACGCCCCCTGTGATGGGTTTTTGGAACTTTTTTTAAGAGTTTAAAAAACGTCCGTTGTTTTAATTTTTGTGTAGAATCGACTGGTGAAATCAGATTTGCAACATTTTCAGCTGTTTTTGCTCTGCAGAAAAATCAGCTCAAAATCCGCGTATTCATATGCATTGAGCGAACATTTTTCCAAAAAAATGCCACCATTGTTTTGATCTCCCCTAAATCGCCCAAAAAACTGATGAGACCCGCAGATCAAAAATTTCAAAATTAACTGTAATCTTTATATGTGAAGTTTTTAAAAGAAAACAAAAAATTCGTTGGGGGTACGCGGCTGATAAAACTTTAAATTAGGGGTACGCGAGCCAAAAAGGTTGGTAACCGCTGATTTAGACAAATGTTTCATGTTTGTAGCTATCCGAAATATTGGTCCTAGTCCCACCTTCAAGCATACCGATCGACTTAGGATCACGTTTTGACTGATTTAAAAGTTTTTTTGCACGATACAGGTAGTAATTTTTTATTGATTTTTCTGAAATTTAAAACTTGAGCTTCTTTTGACCCAAGAACGGAGGCTATTGAAATTGAAAAAAATCGGTCTATGTTTTGACCAAGACCCCATAAAAACGTCCCCTTAAAATGTTGGCTTAAATGTCTCCAACAACCGTATTTTAATAGGTATCCTTTTGAAGTTTGACAGATAACCGTGTTTTGTACTCACAAATCACCATTCCAAATTTTAAAGGAATCAGACCAGTTTTTCTTGAAGCTCCCATAAAAACCACGCTCCCGATATTCACATAAATCTCTAAAATTTCATGAAAATAGAAAATATTTTATTAAAAATTATTTTGTGTGAAATGTTGAAAGAGTACTTTCCCAGGAAAATTTTTTGGAACAAATTCCTGGTTCAATAGATTCTTGAATACATTCTACGGTAATCACAACAAAATTTTCTATGTAAAATTATTGTTAACTGGATTAGGCTTCCAAAGCCAAGTTAACAGGAAAATTAAAAACACCAGAAATGTTCTTTTTGAACAATGATTTGAACTTTATTTGCTTCTTGCAAGTTCTAATGGTATGACAATAATAACTGTTAAAAATTATATGCTACTTCATGTAGCCAAAATTAAATATATAAAAACTACAAAACAAAAAAAGGGAAATTATTCTCCTGGAATATTAACTAACACAACTAAAAATACATATGAGAAAATTAATAAAGAATGAAAATACAATGATGTCGCTTTGGCGCTACAATTAACCCCTGTTGAACTAAGTGGGTTCAACATACTGCCGGGCCGGAATGGGGAGCACAACGACATCCTGTCCAATAGCCTGAGAGAACCCAGCCAAAGACCGAATTCTGGGCTTTTAGTTGCGGTGCACTTTCACTGCTGATTACTTGGTTTTGCAATATTAAGGCCATTGTGCGAGAGCCAATGACACCATGCACTTCACGGCACGTTGCGAAGCTAGGATATGCAAGAGGAGCCAAATTTTTGAAAGACTCGAGTAAGCATGGATCATTTATCGGTGGTGGAAGCGTGAACATTGCGTCATCGAGGAGATGCAAACGCCATCTTGAAACGTACTCATACGCCTTACGACGCCCATGGGTTGGGCCAACGTCAAATATACCAAATTCTTGGTTGTTTAAGCCAACTGAAGGACGAAAATCGGGAAACAAATTTGCTACACGTCGGAGTATAAAAGACTGTTCGGCACTTTTATCAAGCAAAAATGTAACCCACATGGGATCGCCTTCATGAACGAGATTCACTCGAATGAGCGGAGGGATATTACAGTCCCAATGGGGTAGACGTGTTGGCACTGCGAGCTGTACTAAAGCCATGGAAGCTATAGGTTCTTCCTGAGCATATACTGAGGACAATTCGGCATTTGAAACCGGTTCTTCTATGGCTGACAAAACGACCGGCTCTTCTTGAGACATTGAACCCCCTTCTTCTATACATATTGCGCCCTCTTCTTCTTGACATGTCAAGCCATCTTCGGGTCCAGGTACCTCATGTGCCCAAAAGTCATGTGACCCCAACTCGGATCCGACTGGAGTGGAGGTTTCATTGGTAATTTCTTCCTCGGAATCAGATGTCGATGGGTTGCTGCTTTCATTCTCTTCAGAACTATGCGTAGACGATGTGGACGCTCTGTCGCTGAAGTTCTCTTCCACGTTAGACGATAAGAATGATTCTTCGGCTTGTTCTTCGTCATAGCTAGAAGATATGAAATCTTCGCTGGGGCGCATACGGTGAATCATTGTATGGTGTTTGGCTTGGCAAATGGTGCATCGATTTGGCGATTCACACCAGTAGCGTGTGTGGTTAAACGCGAAGCAGTTCAGGCAGTAATCATGTGCTACTACATGTTCACGACGCTGTTCTTTATTCAGCTCCTGAAACATACGACAGTACTTGAGCGGGTGGTTCCAGTAGCACAGACCACAGCGTGGTTTATTTAATAATTTCTGTAGAAAATAAACAGAGGAAAACAAAAAGAAAGAATAATGTAATGTGTATTAAAGTATTTTGCTAAAGCGACTTTTTTCTCATATATAATTTTTAAATTGGTGGATTATTTTTTGGCATTTGTTGGTATCGAATCAGGAGGACTGTTTGAAGTAGGTAAGATACATAGCTTTACTATTGGTCGCATTATGGTGCCATTTTGTGTTTTCACTTCTGCGACTCGTACTCTGTTATCTCTCCCGTAGATTACTTTAGTAATCCGTCCAAGACGCCATTCGGTGGGTGGTAGCAGATCTTCTTTTACAATTACAAAATCATTCACCTTCACGTTGTGACTCTCGGTTTTCCATTTAAATCTTCGTTGAAGCTCGGTGATATATTCAGTCTTCCAGCGCCTTGCAAATATATGTTGTAGCGCTTTTAACCGATCCCAACGTTTCAGAAAACTTAAGTTTTTTAAGGGAGGTTCTTCAGGAGCCTCAGGAGGTGCAATTAGTGGCGCGCCTCTTAGGAGATGACCTGGAGTCAAGGGAAGCAGCTCGGTGGGGTTCTCGGTCAGTGGTGACATAGGCCTCGAATTAAGAACCGCTTCAATTCGTATAAGTAGAGTGGCAAATTCTTCAAATGTAAAATGGAGATTGCTGGCGACCTTTTTCAGATGGGTCTTCATGCTCTTAACAGCGGCCTCCCAAAGACCGCCCATATGTGGTGAGTACGGCGGAATAAAAGACCAGGTGAATCCATGAGACCCGTATTTTTCTACTAGGGCTCTTTCCGCAGTTTTCAAGAAGATGTTGTGAGTTTTAAGTAGCGCATAACTTGCGCCCAAGAAATTTCTGCCGTTGTCTGAAAACATGGTCTTAGGAAGACCTCTTCGTCCCGTAAATCTATCAAAGCACGCTAAGAAAGCATCAGTAGAAAGATCCGAACAGGCCTCTAAGTGCACTGCTCGAGTCGAAAAGCAAACAAAAACTGCTGCATAGCCTTTAATAAGTTTGGCATTTCTTAAAGTTGATGTTTTTAGGGTGAACGGACCGGCAAAATCCACACCAGTATATGTAAACGGTAACGAAAATTTTACTCTTTCCGGGGGGAGGGCAGCCATTATTTGATGCTGAAATTTATGTTTGTAGATTGTACAAGCCTTGCAGTTACGAATACATTTTCGAATCAGATTCTTTACTCGAGGTATATAAAACCCTTGCCTTATGGCTCGGAGCATAATGTGTTGTTCAGCATGAAGCAAGATTTTATGGGTGTACTCCACAAAGAGTGATGCGAAAGATGATTTTTCTGGAATTATTATCGGATGACGTTCATCAAAGCTTAATCCAGAATTGCTAAGTCGGCCTCCTACCCGTAATAGACCATCTTTATCGAGAAAGGGAGTCAGAGTTAGGATTCTGCTTTTTTTGTTAAGAGGCCGTTTGTCTTGGAGACATTCATACTCCTTGTAGAAGTGACAATTTTGCGCAAAGAATATAAGCCGCGTCTTCGCAACTCGAATTTCGTCTGTAGTAATGAATGGATCTATAGCATACGGTCGTTTTAGAATTCGGTTGATGAAACGAAGACAATAACTGAAAACTCGTAAGGCTCGAGATAGCGATGAAAATTTTTCCAAAAAATCGAACGATTTATCCTCTTCTTGAGGGGTTAAGTTCTTCTTCGTATTACCAAGAGTGGCCTCTAAATGGAAGCTGGAGACCTTTCTTGTTTCTAAATCGATTGGATCAAATGTTCGTGGCTTAGGCCAAAGTTCTACAGGTTGTTTTAGCCATGAAGGCCCGTGCCACCATAAGTTACTTTCGATGAGTTCTTGTGGGGAGCAACCACGGGTGCCCAGGTCAGCAGGGTTGTCGTCCGTCTTAACATGCTTCCAGTGATTGCAACTGGCAAAGCTGGTGATTTTCGATACTCGATTTGCAACGAAAGTTTTTAATGTTTGCGGTGATTTTTGTAGCCACCCTAGGACGATAGAGGAGTCCGTCCACAAAAAAAGTTCATATGGGAATTTTGAATTCGCTGTTAAGTTTTTAATCAATTCGGCAAGTAATAGCGCACCACACAACTTAAGTTTAGGAATGGTTGTTTTCTTGATCGGTGCTACTTTAGTTTTTGCCACTAGCAAATGACAATTTATTTTTCCATCTGGAGCTATTGATCGCATATAGACAGTCGCGCAATAAGCTTTCTCCGATGAATCACAAAACCCGTGTATTTCGATTTGATGTTGTGGTGAAAAGTGGACCCATCTAGGTATTTTTAGGGAAGAAATATTTGGTAAAGTGTGTAGAAATGAGTTCCATTTTGCTAAAATTATTGGAGGGACACCTTCATCCCAGTTAACTTTCACTTCCCAAAGCTCCTGCATCAAAAGCTTGGCTACAATGACTACTGGACCTAGCCAGCCTAACGGATCAAACAATTTTGCAATGACCGATAAAATATGCCTTTTTGTAGCGGCGGGTAATATTTGAGCTGGTTCTACTGCGTAATAAAAAGTGTCGGACATTGCATTCCAGCGAATACCAAGTGTTTTTATTGTACTGGAATCATCCAACTTTAAAAAATCTTCATCAAGAAGATCCTCCCGGGCCAAATTTTCTAAAAGAAACCGATTGTTGGCTGTTATCTTCTTCATGGGGAAGCCCGCGGAGCTCAAAGCTTCTTTAAGTTGTTTTTGTTTAGTTTTTGCTTCTTCTAGTGTATGTCCTCCAGACAAAATATCGTCGACGTACACTTCGCTTTTTAAAATCGCTGACGCCTTTGGATATATGGTTTTACAATCATCACTTAGCCTTTGAAGTGTACGAATCGCTAGGAATGGCGCGCAGTTTACCCCAAAGGTGACAGTTTTCAACTGAAAGGATTTGACGTAGTTTTCCGTTTTGTCACGGAACAAAATTCGTTGATATGGACGATCTTTTTCATTTACCAAAATTTGGCGGTACATCTTCTCGATGTCGCCGGTAAACACATATTCATAATTTCTCCAGCTTAGCACTATTTTCATTAAATCGCTTTGTAGCGTTGGGCCCTGATACAGCACGTCATTCAGGGAGAATCCACTATTGGTTTTCTTCGACGCGTTGAAAACAACCCTTACTTTTGTTGATTTGCTCTCAGGTCGTAGAACCGCGTGGTGGGGTAAGAAAAATGCAAAATGTTTTTCGACATTTGATTCATTGTGAACTACTGGCTCCATATGATCCAAGTCAACGTATTCTTGGAGAACCTTTTGATATTGTTCTTTTAAATCTGGTACTTTATCAAGCGATTTTTCCATTCGATGATATTGAGCTAGAGCCATGTTTCTAGATGGACCCAAAAAAATATCGGTTGGGAATTCTTCCTTAAACGGTAGGCGTACTATATATCGACCATCTGATCGTCTGATTGTAGACTTTTGATAAAAGTTTTCACAATATTTGTCAGCTTCTGTTAAAGGAATATCTCTCTCGATCTCTTCAAGCTCCCAAAACTTTTTTAGTTGTTCATGGAGAAGAAAATCTTCGGAAGTCGAAACTGATATTGAAAACGCATTTATTTCACTAGCGGGCGCTGGACCTGACAAGTACCACCCAAAATGAGACTCCCTGGCCTCAAAAGAGTCTAATATACTTAATTTGACACCTTCCAGATTAATGAAAGGTAAATAATCACTGCCGATTATCATGTCGATAGCACCAGGCTTATAAAAGTATGGATCAGCAAGCCTTAAGCTTTTGATTTCATCAAAATTTTGTACTTTAATCGGGCGTGACGGCAGCAAATGTGATAATTTTGATACCACAATGGCCTGAATTTTTATTTTAAAATTTGATCCTCTTGATCGTAAAGTGACATGACACTTTCCTTTGGAATTACCCACAACCGTTCCACCAAGTCCCGATATTTGAAAATTGTGAGCATCCAGCGGTAAAGAGAGTTTTTGTTGAATTCGAGTAGAAATGAAACTTTTTTCAGACCCTGCATCTAGCAGAGCTCGAATAGTGAATAGTTCCCCAGAATGTTCAATGTGAATTAACGCCGTTGGCAACACTGTAGCACCTTCATGGTGCACAAAATAATTCTGAACCTTTTCTTGCGAGTCCACATTAGGAGCGGCATTGTTAACTTGTGTAGTATAACTTTTAGATTGCGCTTGAGTGCCTGACCCTGAAGGCCTTTCATCATCCGTAGGATTTGGTTGTGATTGAGGTTTTTGAGATTTATCTTTATTAAAACTTCGTGTATTTTCTTTTTTTTTCAATATGCAACATGGTATGGTGCTTTAAGTGGCATACAGAACAAGTGTTAGTACTAGTGCATTTAGATTTGAAATGGGTAGGTGACAGACAGTTGCCGCAATATTTATTGTCATAAACGTATTTGATCCGATCACTAGGGGTTAAAGTCTTAAAATGTTTACAAACGCGTAGAGGATGATTTTGTTTGCATTTTTTGCAGCTATATTTTTGTTTTTCAGACTCAGCTTGAGCATAAAATGATTGGGATTTTGAACTGTGATGTTCTCTACCATAAGGCTTTTTTATTTCAGTCATAGTTTCTAAAAACTCAATTCGAGACGAAAGAAATTCGTTGATTTTTGACCATAGAGACGAATCTTTGTGATGTTTAAATGAAACTTCATACGCTCTCAAAGTCTCTTCTGGAAGCTTCAAATTACATAGATGCATAAGAAATGGGTCATCGTCGCCTACTACTACCTTTAATGATTTTAAAATCGATAAGCAATCGTTGACAGTATTTTGAAAAAGTCTTAAAGCTTTTTGTGTTTCGCTTGGAGCAGAAGGTAAGCCAAATACTTTCTTCATTTGATTGTTAATTACCATTTTCTTATTTTCGTATCTATTTTTTAGCGCCTCCCAGGCTAATTCAAAACTATCATCTACTAGTTCAAATTCTTTTATAACATGGTAGGCCTCCCCCCCTAATTTGCTACGTAAATAATATAATTTCTGAGCAGGTGCAAGGGATTGGTCTTTTCCAACGACAGCCTGAAAAAGGTCTCTAAACGCTGGCCACTTGGAGTAACCTCCTTCAAAAATTTGAATTTCGCACGCTGGAAGTTTCAAAGAAGATCGTTGAGCTACCGGTTTAGTGTTAACTGGCGCTACTGTCTGGCTATTGATTTTTGATAAAATTTTTGATTTTAATGTATCATGTTGATTACTCGCCTCTGCATATCGTAAAGACACTTCATCCTTAAAGTCCTCTTCCTGGACTTTTTCATCTCCTAAATAGTATTCTTCGTATGATTCAACCAGCTTCATCCATCTCCTTTCCAGCTCCTGCCGCTTAACTTCCAAAAATTCAACAGTAGCGTCTTCTGGACAGGTTTTTTCAAAATTCGTGAAGAATGCTGCCAGCTGTTGAAAATCAAATTTGCATCTCCTTTTCGTTGCCATTGTTTTTTTTTATTTTATTTTATGGTCAAATTTAAGGAATACCAAACCGATTGATTTTATTTAAAAAAAATAATACCACAATTTGTTTACTTAAAACCGTTAAATTTCATTAATATTATCCACCAAATTAATTTTATTTTATATTTTGCCAAAAATTAACTATTATTTTGACTCACCTGCATTCCCACTTTTTTCCCGTCACACAAATTATTTTCCAGGTTGGCAAACCCTACTTTTTTTTTTATTTATATATGATGACGTCACAAACTGCTACTGCACTTGTTGTTATGTTGTCTTTTTTTGAGGAATGTAGAATACCGCTAGCTTTGAGCTTTGTTGTTATTTTGTTTGTGTAGACCACTTCTTTTTTTTTTTGGTTTTTGTTTTACAAGTTGCAATTTTAAAACACAAATTTAAAGAAACCTTTTGTTTTTTTTTTTTTTTAATATTTGGTTCTTATATTTTGTAAACAATTTTACCAGAAGTAACTAAAAGAAATCCACCCTTATCGTTGTTGTTTTATTTTGTTAATTTTTAATAAATTCACTGTGGAGTTTTTTTTTTTTGGTTTCAGTTTGGTGGTCTTTTTTTTCACTTTTGTGTTTTAGTTTGCTTCTTGAAGAAGTTTCTTTTTATTATATTTTATATTTTTATTTATTTTTTTCCACAAATTAATACACTTTTTTATTTTAATACACTTCTTAACAACACTTTCTGCCGCTTTTGGTCTTTTTCTTTGCCGATTTTTATGACGTTTTGCCATATGAGTGTGTGTCTGTGTTTCTTTGTTGCTCTCACTTGTGTGACGTTTTGTTAGGGAAACTTTGGGAATGAAACGATAGTTGGTATTGTATGGTGGTGAGTATGTCAAATAGAATATTTGTTATTGCAAATGCGTAAAGATGTGCTTTTGTATTCTTCTTTCTTTTAGAAATTTAATTGCGATGACACTTTCAATTGAGATGAAATTTTTTAGTGGTTTTTGCAAATTTAGTGGGATTTTTAGAGATGGCACTTTTATTGTATGTAGTAATCGAATATTTTTTAATAGGTTAGAGTTGAGTATAACACTGTATGTTTGTAATCTTTGTAAATTCGTAGAACATACACATATGTATAAACTTATTTAAAATATTTCGGTTTTTTTTTTCCACTTTTTTTTTTTTTTAGAAATTTAATTTGTCGCACAAAATACAGAAAAATACACAATACATACCCTTCAATTTGAATCCAGAAGATTTTCAATATTAAAGTTTTTCTTCCTTCTACGATTAAACTGCCTTTGAGGTTATGTACTTTTTGAGACTTCTTGTTAAATGAGATAATGCGCCTTTTCCAAACTTTGATGTTTTGATTCTTTCACTGCTTCGGGATTTTGAGTGAAGATTCGTGTTGATTTTGCCAAGATGATTCTAATGGAGTTATCGTTGAATAAGCTTTCCATGTAGACTTGTTAGTGTATTTTTTTTTTTTTTTGTTTGATGGAGTTGCTATAGAGGAGCACACTGCCAACCAAAATATTTGATTAGTGGATCACAATGTCACTAATCCTCATCCACTCCTAGCCTTTTCTAGGAGGTATCGAAGGACCAAAATGTTAACTGGATTAGGCTTCCAAAGCCAAGTTAACAGGAAAATTAAAAACACCAGAAATGTTCTTTTTGAACAATGATTTGAACTTTATTTGCTTCTTGCAAGTTCTAATGGTATGACAATAATAACTGTTAAAAATTATATGCTACTTCATGTAGCCAAAATTAAATATATAAAAACTACAAAACAAAAAAAGGGAAATTATTCTCCTGGAATATTAACTAACACAACTAAAAATACATATGAGAAAATTAATAAAGAATGAAAATACAATGATGTCGCTTTGGCGCTACAATTAACCCCTGTTGAACTAAGTGGGTTCAACAATTATTTTTCAAAAAAACTACTTGCTCAATTTCAAACAAAAATAATTGATTCTGGAATGTTAAGTAGAACCGGTTGCAGGGTAGTTTGATGCGTTCTAGAACCGATTGTTTGGAACAGAAAATTTTGCTGGGTTAGTAACCAATCAAATCTGATTATAATAATAATAGTTTTGATCACATGATCAATTATTTTTTATTTATTCTTCCTATATATTTACAACTCATTTTTTTTAATAAATTCAACCTAACCGAGAACTGGTAACAATGACCGTCGTCTCGTTGTAGCGAAAAAACCAAGGGCTCTGGTGGGATTCGAACCCACGACCCCCACGTTGAAAGGCTAGCACGCTACCATCTAGCCTAGGCCCCTTCAAAATCAAATCTGATTATAATCACATCATTTTTGGACTTAGGTCCTAAGTATATGAAAATTTCGCCCGATATTCACTTAAAGCGGTCTATTGGCAACAAATAGAAGAATATTTCACTCAAATTTGGTTTATGAGTGTTTTCTACACCTGTAAGAGATTTGACAAAAGGCAGACCCAATCGGTTCATGTTTGGACTTGGGATCCATTTTCCGGGAATTACTGGTGTACCGTGTAAAAATGGATTATATGTATCTTATTTGATCTGTATATATTAGGCCGGGTCGATTTGTGGGGAGGCAAAAAAATCGCCCATGGCGCAGTGAAAACCGTATTCTAGGGATCAAAATAAGAAACTTTGCCGAAGGAACCATACCTCTAAAACGAATTCTACTACCCCCCAACTGCTGACTTTTGTAGCAATTGAACGTGTCGTTCTGTTCCTTGTATGTGTGATGGAATTCCTTTATGATAATTTTATGCTCAATTCTACCTGTAACCGATTTTGTTGTCAAAACTGCCCATAAAGTACTTACATGTAAATTAAACGTTAATCTGACCACAAATTCTGTTAAGCAAGTGCGCCTTTTATTACTTCTGGAAAATCCTTTATGATAATTTTATGCTCAATTCTACCTGTAACCGATTTTGCTTAAGTAAGTTTACGACATGCAGCTGTGTCATGTGGTGGCTTAAAAAACCCACACAACCTATTTTACGACCTGCAACAGAACGACACGTTCAATTGCTAGCTAGCGTTTCCAAACGAGTTATACCGGAAAATGTAGAGGCTGTTATGGCGACGACATTAGAGAACCGTGCGGAATTGCCCAGACTTGAAAGCAAAAAAGACTTCAAACAGTATTTTTTTTTTATTTTCTTTTCTATTACTAAGTTAAATTAATTTTTTCATTTACATATTTTCTGACTAAATAAATTTCTAAAGAGAAAAAATAAATAAAATAATAAAAAAAAATAAAAAAAATAATAATATAAAGTGCCAAAAATGGTGATTTTTTAAAATGTTTGTATGGGGAGTTCCAGGGGGTGTGCCACGGGCATGGTTGGATCGGCCCTCCAAAGTTAGTGGGGGTCGGTCATACATTTGGACTTGATTGGGGCTCTCTAAATGGGTCAAAGTGGGATTTTTCAAATCTTGACCCTATGGGACAAAAGTCAACAGTTTGGGGGTAGTAGAATTCGTTTTAAAGGTATGGTTCCTTCGGCAAAGTTTCTTATTTTGATCCCTAGAATACGATTTTCACTGAGCCATGGGCGATTATTAAATCGACCCGCCCTAGTATATATCTATTCATATATGATCATGTCTGATTAGATATAATTATATCTGAAACGACCAAAATCGAGATCTAATTATATCTCGGATTTGGTCAACATTGGCACAAATATGACATTTTCAAAGCAGATCTAACAAGATCAAATCGAATTTTACATGGGGTAGGATCATGCGCGGGTACAAGGGGGGGGAGGGGATATTTCCTCCCCAGACCAAATTTCAAAAAGAAAAAAAAAAAGAAAAAAAAAAAAAGAAAGAAAGAAAAAAAGAAAGGAGGAAGAAGGAAATTTTCTAAAAAATTTTCCGTAAGAAAAAAAAATCTCGAAATTAAAAAATTTTTCATAGAAAAAAATCTGAAAATTTTTAAAGGAAAATTTGAAAATTTTTAAAGGTAAAATGTGATTTAATCTAAAAATTTTCTGTGAAAAAATATCTGTCAATCTTATTATGAATTTTGGTATAAAAAAAATCACTTAGAATATGTTTTGATTTTGTATAGAAAAATGTTACAGTATTTGATTTACATAGAAAATGTTTATTTACTACACAGGAAAAGGAAAAATATCTTAAAATCTTAAAAATGTTGGTAGTCTTACGTGTGCTAAACTATTTTGGAAAATTTTTTCAGAATGTCTTAGAATCGGTCACAGAATCTGAGACGTTTTCCATAGAAAATGGTAACAAAAAACTCGAAAAATTTTTTACATCCTCAAACATTTTCTTTTTCGGATTTTTGTAGAAGAATTTCCGAGTTCTAAAAGTCTCAGAATCTTAGATCTTTTTTTAAGGAAAAATATCTATTTTATTTATAGGAAAAAGTTCTCAAAATTTGAGACTTATTGTTAGGAAAGAAAATCGCAGATTCTAATACTTTTTCGATAGGAAAAGGTCTAAGAAACTGAGACTTTTTCTATAGAAAAAGGTCTAAGAATCTCTGAATTTGAGACATATTTTAGGAAAAAGGTCTCAAAATCTGAATCTTTTTAAAAATGTAAAAAGTTTGAAAGTCTGAGACTTTTTGTTTTTGAAATAAAGTCTCAGAAGTTGAAACTTACTCAATTGGAAGAAGGTCGCTGAATCTGAGACTTTTTCAATAGGATAAAGGTCTGAGAATCTGAGACTTTTTCTTTAAGAAAAAGTTCTCAGACTCTGAAATTGTTTCTGAAGGAAAGAGGACTGATACTTTTTCTATAGAAAAAAGGCCTCGGAATCTAAAATTTTTTTAGTACGAACAAATCTAATAATATTAAACCTTTTCTATAGCAAAAATATCTCAAAAATGCTTTAAAATATGAGACTTTTTCTATAGTAAAAGGTCTCAGAATCTGAGGCTTTTTCTGTAGAAAAAAGTTCTTAAAATCTAAAAATGTTTCTATGCGAGAAAAGTCTCAGGTTTTGAGACATTTTTCGTAAAGAAGAAGTCGTAGATTCTGAGACATTGGAAAAAAAACAAATTAATTTTCCCATCACTTTTTTGGAAAAGAAACGTTTCCTTATTTTTGCGCGGCCGGCAAATCATAATGATTTTTTTATTCGAAGTAAAAAAATATTCCCCCCCCCCCCCAACCCCAAAAGCTGTACCCGCCACTGGGTAGGATATAATATGGTCGGTTTTGACCGACTATAAATTTCTTACTTGTTTTTTGTTGCCGTCGTTGCTGAATTATATTCGGCTCAAATCGACTTTAAGTAAGCCGATATTTTTTTTAGTATGGCACTTTTAAGACCATCTATCAACAATCAATTTTTCTTTTGAAGCCGGCTAAGCCGAATTTTTGTATATGCCGATCAAAAGTCGACTCAGCAGACAAGTTTTTGGTTCCCAACCGAATTTAAGCCAAACCGTCAATGGTCTCAAAAATTTGTCCCTAAAAAACTTTTTCGAGTCAAAAAAAAAAAACAAATTCAATAATATTGTTCAGATTTTGGAAAATGTTTCCTCTAGAAAAGTCTTTATTTTAAGAAAATTTTCCTCCAAGATAATGCAGATTCAAAATTTAAGATTATGAGAATATTTTTTAAAAGTCCCTTCAAGGGAAAACTTTTTTCACCCAGGTCCGATTTTTACCATTTACGAACTTAACCAACCTTTTACCATAAGACATATTCGTGCCTAACCTCGGGAGTCGAGCTTTTTTGGTTTGGACTGCAGTGTGCTTTTCACAAACGTACATTGCTAAAATGTCATATGTTCGATATTCGTCTGTGCAAAGCACACTGCAGTCTGAACTAAAACCGCTAGACTCCCGAAGTTGGGCACAAATATGTCTTATAGTCATAGGCAGGTCAAGTTTTTAAATGGGCAAAATCTAACCAGGGAGAAAAAAGTTACCCCTTGATGTGTTATAAACCAGAGTCATAGAGTAGTCCAACAAATGGCGTTTGAAAAAGTAGTAAACAAAAACCATATGGTATTGCTTACGAAATTTTATCACAAATCGAAATGTGAGCGAGATGGAATATACCAGTTTTACAGTGAGAATGCAGATTGTTTTTTGTCTCTCTTTGATTTGCGTTTGAACTTTAGTTTGGCATTGCCAGAATTTTCCAATTATCTTTGGTGATGCCAGATCTACAAAACGGTCGATGGATTACTATGTCACTATGTTACAAACAGCATGTTAAACTCAATAGTTTATAAAATATCCAAAAAAAAAATCACATTACAAGTTAAAAGTTTAAACAGTAGGGAGGAAGTAGTTAAATACGCAGTTGGAGATAAAAAAGAAAAAGGATCAAGCAAAGATGATGAGATGATGTTGATGGGGTAATGGTTTTGCTACTTTTGGCTGTAGTTATGGTAATACAGCACAAGGGAATTAATTATACATTTTTCATTTTTATACACACACACACACATACTACTGTACATTATGATAAAAATAGCTATATATAAAATGGAGTTTAAACGAGTGGGTATGCAAAAATATAAATACAAGCACGTAATCGTGCAAATATGTATGGGAGGAGGGATTAACTGTTTGGTAGTGAAATTTATAAATATTATTATGCTTCTTACCATTTAAATATTATCGCGATAGTAATGTCGTCAATGAAAACAGAAAAAGAAATTAAAAGAAAATTTTCCATACATTATTTTTTTCGCAAAGTTAAAACATTTTACACCGCCAAAAAAATTATCAAAAAAATGTTTTTCTGGAAAAAATTATAATAAAAAGAAAAAAACTCTGAAAAAATTCTCAAAAAAAAATTTTTTCTTCCGAACTTAAAAAATTTTTAGGAATTGAAAATATTAATAATTAAAAAAAAAAAAATTTTTAAAACCATTTGTTTGTAAATTGAATATTAATAAACTGTGTACTCAGTTTTTGAAAAAATTTAAAAAAATTCAATGTCAAAATTTTAAAAAATACAAAAACACTAATTTCGCATTATCTCGCGAATGCGAGCAGCTACGATTTCGCTGTTAACAGTTTTGTGACATTTAATCTTGTAGAAATCAAACTGCGCTTACATTTTTCTTCGACACTAAAGTTCAACCTGAACATCGCTGAGGCTCACCGTGTATGATCATTAGAGTGTCCCTTATTTTGGAAATGTTGGAAATGTTGAGACGGTACCCGCTCATTTTTTTTCCATTTGACTTAAAAATAACTCAGGAAAAATTTTACGCCCCTACGACCACGCCTTCCCTACGCGACGGGGTCTTAAAGAGCGGGGCCATAAAAATCATTTTTCGATACAAACCAAAAAATTTTTTTTGTTGATTTTTTATTTTTTTGCTAATGATTATTATATTACTCGGTTAGCTTATTCAGGACAAAAAATTTAGCTGTTGGGGTCCTAAGGTAAAAAATTTTTAAAAAATATTTTTTTTAGTTTTGACAAGCAACGGTTTTAGTTGCTATGTTGCTTTAAATCAATGGTTCCCAACCTTTGATTCTCGCCCCACTGGGGGGCAATTTGAATGCATCAGGGGGGCAACGAGCAATTTTATAGGATTTTTTTGTTAAATAAACTAGAAAGAATATAATTTTAGTTGAATTATTTAGTTGATTGGAGGAAACTTTTTCTAAAAACTTTGTTTAAACGACGATTTTAACAAAAAGTTTGCTTAACCACAAGTAAATTTTGAATTTTTAAACAAATTTGAAAAATTAGAAATTTTTCTTGAGTGTAGGGGGGACATTGTAGACTTTTTAACTTAAAAGTGGGTCATGACCCAAAAAGGTTGGGAACCATTGCTTTAAATGATATATATTCATAAAAAACTATTTTTTGTATCTGTGACATCTTTATCGTGTTTTAAATAAAGTGGTAAAAATGCACTGTTGATGTTTTTCGATACACGATAAAGATGTCACAGATATGAATAATATTTTTTTTTTTGAATATATATCATTAAAAACAACATAACAACTAAAACCGTTGCTTGTCAAAACTAAAAAAAAAAAATATTTTTTAAAAAATTTTTACCGTAGGACCCCAACGGCTAAATTTTTGGGCTAAATTTAATTTTCTTTTTTGGGCGATTTTGCCCACAGCGATGATTTTAATCCGACCTGAGAAACCATGCAAAAAATTTTTGAAAAAAAAAATCCCCAGTTTTTTCTTATTATAGAAAAGTTTTAAACACAAAAGCATTTTTAAGATATTTTTGTTATCGAAATTTTCTCAGATTCCTAGATTTTGTATAATCTAGTTTTCTATAAGTTTTATGGAAAAAGTTTTAGATTCTGAGAACTTTTTTCAATACAAAAAGTCTCAGATTCTAAGAAATTTTTTTGATACAAAAATTTTTGAATCTGACACCTTTTTCCTATAGAAAAAGTCTCAGACTCTGAGGCTTTTTCCATATGTATATAAAAAGTCAGAGATTCCAAGATTCTGAGACGTTATTCCCATAAGAAAGTCTCAAATTCTTATAGAGTTTTTTTTTTATATAGAAAAAGTCAAAAAATTATTTTTTTTTTCTTGGAAAAAGTCTCGGATTCTAAGATTTTTTTCCTATAGAACAAGTATCAAATTCTGAGACTCTAAAATCTTACTCCTATAGAAAAAGTCTATGATTCGAAGACCTTTTTCCTATGGAAAAAGTCTCAGTTTCTTAGATTTTCTTCAAATAGAATAAGTTTCAGCTTCTGAGATTTTTTTAAGGGAAAAAGTCTCAGATTTTGCGACCTTTTTCCTTACGAAAAAGTCTCAGATACTGAGATATTTTTCCTGTCAAATAAGTGTCAAATTCAGAGATTCTGAGACCTTTTTCCTATAAGAAAAGTCTCAGGTTCTTAGCCTTTTGTGTATCGAAAAAACTCAGATTTTGATACCTTTTTCCTTTCGAAAAAGTTTCAGATTCTGAGACCTTTTCCTATAAAATAACTGTGCGATTCGATATCTCGGTCGAAGTGAGTGACTACAAAATTTGTACGTAAAACAAAAACAAAAAACTCAAATTTGTTTTTGTTTTACGTACAAAATTTCTAGTCACTCACTTTGTACGATATACTGAATCAGGGCATGACACTGTGGTTCCAAATCCAAATCTATGTGGACAAAAGTCGAAAAAGTTTTAACCTCTAAATTAAAAAACGGTAGGTGTTTTAAATAGCTAACAATATGCCTAGACTAGACTCAAAATATTTTGATTAAATAAGGGGTTTAACTTTGTCCCCGCAGCACTAGAACATCAATGTTTGTTCACGAAAATGTTTGTAATTAAAAACTAAGGAAATCAATACAAAACTAAGTAGCTTATACCAAGTGAATTATTTGCAGGAGATTGCCGTGAATTGTTTTTTATATAGCCATGGGTATATACTTATCAAAAAAATTTTCATGGGTTCGAAATTTTTTCGCGATTTCTTAATATCGGTTTTTGAAGTTAGGGTCATAAGTAAAAAAAAAAAAAAAATAGATTATCAATATTTCAAAGCTTGCCAAAAAAAACCGCTCCAAGTTGCGGGCATTTTTTCTGCAATATTTATAACTCTCAAGAAAATGCTTATAATATTAAGGATCTTCTGCACATATTTTTGCAACAAATACCTCTACAGTATTTTCTATAATTGTTATATCACATATTTTTCTTTTCCCGCAATTCTAGAAGCACAAAAAGGATTTAATTCGAACATTCTAAAAAAACTACACATTAAAAGTAAATCGACATAGCCGGGCTTTACTGTAATGCTCAGAAAAGCTTTTTATATCATTTTAAAATACTTCCTTTAAATTTAGTGCCCTAAAGTAGCAAAAAGTAATTAACTTTTTCCAGTTGTAGCGAAAAGTCCAATTAAGTTGAAGCTATTTTAGTGAAACCCACTGTATTTTCAAAAATATTGAAGCTACAATTTTTTAAAGCATTTTTTTGAAATCAGCGACCCCAAAACATAAAATATCATGGTTAAATACTTTTGTCCACCTAGTTTTGGAATCGGAACCACAGTGCATGAGTCTCAAATTCAGAGATTATGAGACCTTTTTCCTATAGAAAAAATTTTGGTATGGGGGTATACTCACTTTGTCATTCCGTTTGTAACGCATCGAAATATCGGTCTAGGGCCCCATAAAGTATATATTTTATTGATCAGTGATCGATTCTAAGACATTCTAGCGTTGGCCGTCCATCTGTCCGTCTGTAGACGGACTTCCGAAGTTTGGCACGAATATGTTTTATATTCCTAGGCAGGTTAAGTTCGGAAATATGCAAATTCGGACTAAGGGGAAAAACTTCCCCCTTGGAGAATTAAACCAACCTAAGAAAAACCGCATTTTTTTCAGGGTTTTTTGTACTTTTGAAAAGCAAAATGCAACATTCTTGTCTCAGAAGAAGTTTAAAATCGTGAGGGGAAGGTGCCCTCTAACATCTCCCACCAACCCCCTCCCCCCCAAAAAAAAGACGATCCCGGATTTTTATATATTTTTTTTACATTTTGGAGGGTATGAAAGATTCGGCATAGCCGAATGTAACATTCTCTCTTGTTTCTTTGAAAAAGTTGAAAAAGTCTCAGATTCTGTGACCTATTTTTCCTGTTAATTAGTCTCAAACTCT
This sequence comes from Pegoplata infirma, assembly GCA_963921195.1. Classification (NCBI taxonomy): domain Eukaryota; kingdom Metazoa; phylum Arthropoda; class Insecta; order Diptera; family Anthomyiidae; genus Pegoplata; species Pegoplata infirma. The sequence continues at coordinate 28,461,119 of OY992540.1, read as the reverse complement.
AAGAATTTCTTCTAAAGAAAAGTTTCAGATTTTGGGACTTTATTCCCACTTTTCCTATAGAAAAAGTCTCTGATTCTGAGACATTTTTCCTTAAGAAAAAGTCTCAGATTTTGAGACATTTTTCTTATAGAAAAAGAATTAGAATCTGAGACATGTTTTCTTAAGAAAAAGTCTCAGATTCTGAGACGTTTTTCCTTTAAAAAAAGTTTCAGATTTTGAGAAATTTTTCCTATAGAAAAACTTAGATTCTGAAACATTTTTCCTTTAGAAAAAGTCTCAGAATCTGTGACATTTTTCCTATAGAAAAAGTTTTAGAATCTGAGACATTTTTCCTTAAAAAAAAGACTTACAAGGGAAGTCTCCCTAGTGTCACCCGCGGATCTTTATGGAATTGGTTTAATTTTGTAGATCAGAAAAAATAAAGGGACACGTATTTTTTTTTTAGCGGCCCAAATTCATATTTAGGGGGTAAAAAGAAGGGGAGAACCCAAGGTCATTTTTCAGTTTTTTTCGTTTATCTCCTATATTATGCAAAGAAACCTAGTCATGTTACATACCAAATGAAAGGTCTTTGGAAAACCTATCTATGTGTGTTAAGAACGTGTCCAATCATGCAAAACTTTTCGTCATATTGAGTAAAATAACAAAATTTTAGCACATTTTTGTTAATAAGTCGTAAAATATTAACTTCTTTGGCCCGTTGTTAGCACCACGAGATAGGTATTTTTAATACCTTTGATCTGATACCACACATGCCTATATTAATTTTGTTTAAATAGGCGTAAATCGTAAAAAAATGAAAAAGGTCAATTTCCCCCATACAAATCGAGCCCCCTTAAAAATGAGTTTGGGCCGCTAAAAAAAAATACGTGTCGAATTAATTTTCGTTTTTAACAACATATCCAAATTTCATGAAGATCGGAGGGTGACACCAGGGAGACTTCCCTTGTTAGATTCTAAAACATTTTGCCTATAGAAAAAGTCTCAGATTCTAACACATTTTTTCTATAGAAAAAGCCTTAGATTCTGAGAAATTTTTCCTATAGAAAATTTGAAAATAGGAAACTAGAAAAAGTAATTTTTCCTATAGAAAAAGTCTAAGAATCTGAGAAATTTTTCCTTTCGAAAAGATTTAGATTCCGAGAAATGTTTCCTATAGAAAAAGTCTCAGATCTGAAAAATTTTTCGTATTGAAAAAGTCTCAGATTCTGTGACATTTTTCCTATAGAAAAATTCTTTTCCTTTAGAAAAAGTCTGAGACATTTTTCATATAAAAAAGTCTCAGATTCTAAGAAATTTTTCCTATAGCAAAAGGAAATACCCCTTTTTACACCCCTTGTACCCGCACATGACTTAAGTGCAAAAAAGTATTTTTACATTTTGGAGAGTATATAAGATTCGGCACAGAAGAATTTAACTCTCTCACTTGTTTTTTGTACATTTGTTAAACAAATGGAAAATTTTAATGTCACAAGATTAGACTTGGTAGACAAATAGTTTTAGTAAAAATACAATTTTGTTGAAAAAATTTTTTTTTTATAAAATTTTTTTTTTTTATGAAAACAAAAAAATTTGTTGAAAAAAAATTTTTGATGATAAAAAAAACAAATTTGTTAAAAGGAAAGAATTTTTATGAAAAACAAAAATATTTGATGAACACAGAAATTTGATGAAAAAAAAAAATATTGAAAACCAAAAATCTTGATAAAAAAGTTTTTTTATGTTAAAAAAATTGGATGAAAAATAAAAATTCATAAAAAAAAATTTTGATGAAAAAAAATAGTTAAAAAAAATTTATAAAAAAAAAAAAATGTTAAAAAACGGTTTTTTGTTGAAAAATAATTATGTTACGTTTTATTTACCAGCTGGTGATAAACTTTTTTATTCACCAGCAGGTGAATTGTTATCCAAGTTACAATCCTTTTTGATTTTAAGAGAATGAAAACACTAATTCTTATTTTCTTTTTCTTTAGTCAGTAGTTTATTAAGCCAAACTCAGGTGGCGTCTGCATCATTATTAAAATTAAACACCAGCCTAAAAACATTATCATGTTAAAAGCAAAATTATTTGGTAAAAAAATAAATCTTTTTTTTCCTTATTAAAATAAATTTCAGTATTTTACTGTTTCCCTTTAATTTTTTTTCTTGTGGTTTTTCCAAAAATTCCACAATACCTGATACTGTTATTTCCCCTTGAACCATTTGCAATCATTAAAGGGGATTACTGGGTGGTACTGGATTTAATACATAAATTTCGTTACCATAAAATACAGTTACATTGTAAAAATTATTACTGTATAAATGTATAATAAGAATCTTTGTGTAAGACAGGTATGCGTTTTTAACGTATTGCTGAATAAATTATCATTTCATAATAATATGGCAAACAATACATATTACTTACACAAGTACAAAGTACTTATATACTTTTTTGCAGTAGTTTTTTTTATTTCCATATGCTTAAAAATGTCCTTATTACACACATATTTAAACAGTCAAGATGGTGGAAAATTAATGCGATTTAATTGTAAAATTTTTCACATCGCAATATGTTTAATTTTGCAAACGAGCAAAAAATCAAGATTACATAAAAGGTAAATAAATGTCAAAATTAATTGAAATATTGAAACATTAAAAGATTTTTGAAAGTCAATGAAAGAAGAAGAAAATTATGGTCGGTCAAGACCAACCATATAATACCCTACAACAGTTTTTTTTCCGGAAAATGGGTTTGAGACCCAAAAATCAACTGAATGAATATATCTTTTGATAGATTATTTTTTTGCAAGATGACCGATTTAACCAGTATCTAACAATAACTCCAAATTAAATCGAAGGGGTCGTTGTTAAAGACGCAAGTTCTAACCATACACCGATTTTTTTCAATTCAATAGGTTTCGCGTTTGGACTGAAAGAAGCCTTAAAAAGTGATTCTGAGTCGATCGATGTACTTGAAGGTGGGTCTAGGACCAATATTAGGGTAGTTACAAACATCAGCACAAACTCATTACCACCTGTAATACGATTAATAAAAAAGTCTTTGATTCTAAAACATTACTGCAGAAAAAGTGACAGGTCCTTGATAGGTCACGTGACTATTTCCCAACATATTGTGACATGTCACAGAACACATCACAGCCATAGTTGGGCAACAATAGAAACTTACATGAAAAAATTATTGAATGAAATTGAATCTTTTTTTAACATGATAATGCTTTAAGGCTGGTGTCTAATTTTAACAAAGTTGCAGGACGCCACCTCAGTTCGACTAACGATAAACAAAAAAATAATAATAAGATAATAAGAATTACTGTTTTCATTTTCTTAAATCCAAAAAGTTTTAGTAACTTGGGTTTGTAACTATGATAATAATTCAACTCGTGGTGAATAAAAAAATATTCACCAGCTAGTTAATAAAACGAACATAATTAATTTTAATCAATATTTTTTTTTTTCATCATTATTTTTTTTTTCTTCAATATTTTTTTACATCAATATTATTTTTTCATCAATATTTTTGTCATCAATATTTTTTTCATAAATATTTTTATTTTTCATCAATATTTTTTTTTTTATTAATTTTTTTTTTATCAATATTTTTTTTCATTAATATTTTTTTTTCACCAATATTTTTTTTTTCATCAATATTTTTTTTTTTCATCAATATTTTTTTTTTCATCAATATTTTTTTTTATTAATATTTTTTTTATCAATATTTTTATTTCATTTAAATTTTTTATAAATATTTATTTCTTTTTTGAATAAAAAGGAACATAATTATTTTTTATCAATATTTTTTCATCAATATTTGTTTTCATCGATATTTTTTTCATCAATTTTTTTTTTTTATTAATATTTTTTTTTCATCAACATTTTTTGCATCAATATTTTTTTTTTCATCAATATTTTTTTTTTTTCATCAATATTTTTTTCATCAACATTTTTCTCTGTCCTTCCGTTTGTAACGCATCGAAATATCGGTCGGGGACCCCATAAAGTATAACATATACATTATTGATACATGATCGATTCTAAGACATTCTGTAAATGTCCGTCTGTCCGGCCGTCAGTCCGTCCGTCTGTCTGCAGATGGCACGATGCAGTCCAAAATAAAACAGCTAGCCTCCTGAAATTTGTCACAAATATATCTTACGGTCCTAGGCAGGTTTAGTCGTAAATGGGCAAAATCGGACCAGGGGGAAAAAAGTTCCCCCTTGATGAACTAAACCAACCTCTGAAAAAATATTTTTTTTACATGTTTTTTTGTATTTTTGTTAAATAAATGAATCATTTGGTATATTTATCGGGATGGGAAGGTGCTATCAACGTCACCCACTGACCCCCATCCCCCTCCAAACAAACGCCCCTGGCAATTTTTTTTTTTTTAAATTTTTTTTTTACATTTTGTAGGGTATAAAACATTTGGCAAAGCCGAATTTAACGCTCTGACTTGTTTTTCTATTTTTTTTTTTAATTTTTCTAAATCTTTTCCAATTATTTTTATACCCTACACCACACTGTGGTACAGGGTATAATGAGTTTGTGCTGATGTTTGTAACTACCCGAAATATTGGTCCTAGACCCACCTTTAAGTACACCGATCGACTCAGAATCACTTTTTGAGTCGATTTAGCGATGTCCGTCCGTCCGTCTGTCCGTCTGTCTGTCTGTCTGTCCATGTAAACGGTGCAAACACGATACAGGTCGTAATTTCTTGAAATTGACTTGAAATTTGAAACTTAAGCCTCTTTTGACTCAAGGACGAAGCCTATTGAAATTGAAAAAATTCGGTCCATATTTAGATATAGCCCCCATACAAAGGTCCTCTTTAGTGTTGGCTCAAATGACTATAATATTCGTGTTACAATATGCTTTTCGAAATTTGGCAGGTAAACATGTTTTGTCTTCACAAATCACCATTCCGAATTTTAAAGAAATCGGACCAGTTCTTCTTGTATAAATACAAACCACTTTCCCGATTTTCACACAAATCTCTCAAATTTCATGAAAATAGAAAATATTTAATTAAAATTTTGTTTGCGTATGTTAAACGCGTACTTAAATAACCTTATCAACTCTGATAATCATCGGACCAGTTTTGGACTTATATTTTGGACCCGATATTCAGTTAAAGCGGTTTAATGTCAACAAATGGAACCCTTTTTCACTCAAACTTGATTTGTGAGTGTTTTTTACACTTTTTAAAGATTTGACAAAATATAGATCTAATCGGTCCATCTGACCCATTTTCCGGAAAACTCTGGTGTAGGGCATTATATGGTCGGTCTTGACCGACTATAATTTTCTTACTTGTTTTTTTTTTTTTAATTTCCCGATTACAATAAAAACAAGTGAGAGTGATAAATTCGGCTGTGCCGAATCTGTTATACCCTCCAAAATGTAAAAAAAAATTAAAAAGAGTTGCCAGGGGCGTTTGTTTTTTTTTGTGGGGGTCGGTGGGGGACGTTGGGAGCACCTTCCCATCCCGATAAATATACCAAATGTTTCATTTATTTAACAAAAAAACATATAAAAAAGTGTATTTTTTCAGAGGTTGGTTCAGTTCTTCAAGGGGGAAATTGTTTTCCCTTGGTCGATTTTGCCCATTTACGAACTTAACCTGCCTAGGACCATAAGATATATTCGTGCCAAATTGCAGGAGGCTAGCTCTTTTATTTTGGACTGCATCGTGCCATCTACAGACAGACGGACGGACATTCACAAAAGTCTTAGATTCTATTGTGGATCAATATTATATATACTTTGTTGTGTACCGATGATGTGTTACACACGGAATGGTTATATCCCCCCATTAGGGATATAACCATTTTCATTTTTTTGCAAACATTAAAAAGGACCTATCATAGTAAAAAAGTACATGAAAAATAAATAAGAAATATGTGTTAATTTTTTCGCGGATGTTTAAAAAGGTTCGGCACCAATCGCGATGAAGTTTTCGCTAATATTTCTTTTTTAATTAATTAGGCAACCGATATTTCTAATGTTGAAAATCATATTGTTATTTTGTTCTTGTTTTATTTTTGTTGTTAAATAACAAAAAACCAAAAAACGGCGGAAGAGAAGGATTCCCACCATAAAACATAAAAAAATATAAATTTTTAGTGTTTTGGAAATTGCAATCGGTGCCGAAGGTTTTTGGACCAAAATGACCCCGGATAAGTTTTTTTGTTATCAGTACAACATTGCCCATACCGCCATGATAGGTTCTTATTTTGGTTATACCCCTACCCCCCATACTGTGGTTGGAGGGTATAAAAATAATAAGAATTCAGGAAAAACTAGTTTATTTTTTTTTTTTTAATTTTTTCGAACCTATTTTACAACCTCCGTCCTCCAATTTTTGTTCAACCAATATATGTACATTTAAAGCACATATTAGCTTTTTGTTTTAAAGCTTCATCTTTTGTCGTAAAACGATTATCTTTTGACCAGCCAAAAGTTTTTTTCCCACCAAATAATCCATTAAATTTAATACAATTCTTTCATGTTTGTGTTTTTTGAATTATTTTTATGACCAGCTACTCCCAAAAGCATCCCCTCCTCTCCTTTTGCAGCAACATAAATGCATACATACTTATATAAACAAAGACCAGGGAGCATCATCCATTTATATGGATGTCAGCATAACTTACAAGGGAGGTATTCCAACCCCTATGAACTGATTTGCCAAAAACTTAAAATAAATATAAAAGAGCCAATTATAAGGTTAGAGTGTCTCGGCTTATCTGGGATTTGAGAGGTTTTAAAAATTGGTAAAAAATGGTGAACAAATCGTTTTTTGGATTTCTAATGGGTTTTTAATACCTATCCAACGGTGATACAACCTGTAAAAATTCAGCTTCGTTAAATATCTTTTCCACGAAAATGTGTAAATTTTGGGGGTTATTTATGTGAAGACATTGACCTTCGATATCCATATGAATACCAAATAATCTTTATTAAATTAAGATCGAGCGTGTTTTTTCTCTATTCCTGTTAGTTCGGGAGTTATCGAAATTTTTCCGAATGTCCACATTATTTCATAAGTGGACAACACAATTTTTAAACACTGATATGGCCAATAAGTCGATACCCCCAACTTTAAAATCGTCTCATTTATATATATTTTAAGTTTCAGGCAAATCAGTTCATAAGGGTTGAGATACTTCCCCTGTAAGTAATAGTGTTTAATACTTAAAGTCTGTATAAAAAACGAATTTGTGGCGCGTGGTTTCTGTCATCATGTTTTTTGCTTTTTTGTGCTTTTTTTCATATCCTCCGAAATGAAATATTCTAAATTGTCAATTTATATAAGTAAGTAGTTAGTCGGGAAAAACTGAACAAAGAAACAGAAATATTGTTTGGTGTTAAAGTAAAAGATGAATTTGCAGTCAGTACACAAATCGTATTAAATAAATGAAAACACTTTTTTATAGTTGAAATAAAAGACCAAGAAAAAAATATAAAAAAAGATTTTTAAATGAAAAGATTTATAATAATAACAAGAAGACGTAGCCGAATTTATGAATGCCCTACACAGTGCCCTTTTTAAGTGAAAGTAAATATTATAACGTTAAATATTTAACTATTTTGGCTAGAAATATTTTATTTTGAATAAAAAACTTTTTTTTAGTAATTTAAGTAATGTTGAGTGCCCGTGTAAAAATCTATTAGATATGATGTGATCTGTTCAGATCTGATTATATCAATTGTATCTTATCAGATCTTTCATATACGAGATTTGTCCCCATTTTCATGATCTGACCAGATACAATTACTAATCAGATCTACTTTGATCTCGAAATTGGGGACAAATCTCGGATATAATAGATCTGGTCAGATACAAATGATATGATTAGATATGGCAAGATCAGACAGATCTAATCCATTTTTACATGGGTGTAAAATTATTGAACAAAATATGTAAAAAAATGTATAAAAAAAAGATATTGAGAAAAAAAAATATTGATAAAATAAAATTTAATGAAAAAAAAAAAAAAAATATTAAATAAAAATATGAAGAAAAAAAAAAAAATATTGATGACAAAAAATATTGATAAAAAAAAAATATTGATGAAAAAAAATATTGATGAAAAAAATGTATTTATTAAAAAATAATGTTGATGAAAAAAAATAATCATGAAAAAAAAAATATTGATAAAGAAAATATCGATTAAAAAATTAAATTTGATGAAAAAAAAATATTGATAAAAAAACAATATTGATGAAACAAAAAAAAAATTATGGAAAAAAAATTGATAAAAAAAAATATTGATGAAAAAAAATATTGATGAAAAAAAAATATTGATGAAAAAAAATATTGATGAAAAAAAATATTGATGAAAAAAAATATTGATGAAAAAAAAAATTTATTGATGAAAAAACAATATTGATGAAAAAAAAAAAAAATATTGACGAAAAAAAAATTTATGGAAAAAAATTGATAAAAAAAAAATATTGATGAAAAAAAATATTGATGAAAAAAATATTGATGAAAAAAAATTATTAATTAAAAAAAATTTTGATAAAAAAAATATTGATGTAAAAAAATTTGGATGAAAATAAAAACAAGTAAGAAAGTTATAGTCGGTCAAGTCCGACCATATGATACCCTACACCATTGTTTTCCGGAAAATGGGTACCAAGTCCAAACATGGACCGATTGGGTCTGTCTTTTGTTAGATCTTTATTTAGTATAGAAAACACACACATATCAAATTTTAGTGGAATTGGTTTTTTTTTTGTCAATATACCAATTTAACTGAATATCGGTCAAAATTTTCATATATGGGGGACTAAGTCCAAAAATGTTACAATTATACAATTCCAATTTAACACCTAAAAATAAAAGTTTTTATCAAATATTTCCGTTTTTATGAATTTTGAGGAAATTATTTGAATATCGGGAGGGTGGTTTGTATGGGGACTACCAGAAGGACTGACCCGATTCCCTTGAAATTTGATAATTCATACACACAAAATTTGATTACCTGCTAAATTTCAAAGCGATATCTATAATAATATCGTTATTAGAGACATTTAAGCCGAATCCAAAGGGGGGCGTTTGTATGGGGTCTAGGTCTTAACATAAACCGATTTTCTCCAATTTCAATAGGCTTCGTCCTTGGGCCAGAAGATGCTTGAGTTTCAAATTTTAAGTAAATTGATTGAAAATTGCGACCTGTATCGTGCTTAAACCGATAGATGGACAGACGGACGGACGGGCGGACATCGCTTAATCGACTCAAAAAGTAATTCTGAGTCGATCGGTATACTTGAAGGCAGGTCTAGGACCAATATTTCGGGTAGTTACAAACAACATATACCCTGTACCACAGAGTGGTGTAGGGTACACTCAAAATAAATTCTCTGTCCAATCAGCAGAAAAATCTGCTGAAAATACACCCATTTTGAGCCATATGAGAAATCTGCCGATTTTAGCAGACACGGTGTGCTAAATATCTGTCATAAGAGGTGAATAAATATAACAAGAAAAAAAAAAAAAAAAATTACGCCGCCAGCCAGCATCGAACTCGCCACCTTCCGATTTGAAAGTACACTTCTTAACCACTACGCTACGGAAGCATATACTTTTATCTGGCGTTTTAGCTATTAAACATGTGTGTTATTCGACAGCAGAGAGATCTGATTTAAGCAGAAATATCTGCTGATTTTAGCAGAACAATCTGCTGATTTCAGCAGAATAATCTGCTGATTTCAGCAGAACAATCTGCTGATTTCAGCAGAGCAATCTGCTGACAATCTGTTCTGCTATAAACATTCAGTATAAACATAGTAAAATGTCTGTTATTTTCTTAAACTGAGTGACAGAGATTTTACTAAAAATATCCTTCTCAGCAGAACAATCTGCTAAAAGATTGCTAATTCAAATTGAAAGTCGTTTTACAGATTTTTTGACAGAGTTTTTCTTTTGAGTGTATAAAAAAAATATTGAGGACAAAATATTGAAGAAAAAAAATTATTGATGAAAATAATTTTTATTTTTTAATTATTAAAAAAAAATCTTAATTTAAAAAAATATTGATGAAAAACAATTATGTAACATTTTTTCATTGACGATTTCATAGAGCTTGAGACAAAATTTCATTAAAACTTTATTTAAGACAAATCAGACCATTTTTTCCACCATTTTTTTCAAATTTCAAACTTAGATATCTAAAAACCCGCTCGACAGATTACAGTTTTTTTTTTTTTTTTTTTTGATATTCGTGTGCAGCGCATTAAGATTAATTAATATGATCTCTCGTTTTTTTTTATTATTTTTTCAATTTTTTTATTATTTTTTTAAATTAAAAAAAAAAACACATTTTTGATCGCCGGGTGCACCCTGATTGTTCTAAAATTAGTGCTACATAAGTTTAAGTCCTAGGAAAATACAAATTTTCCCAGACTCTTACAAAAGCAAAAGTTGCGAAAAAAATGCCACTCTAATGTAGAATATTGTTACTTGTGGCACTAAAATGATAAAAGCATTTGTTGCTGCACACACCCTAATATAAAACAAGTACATTGTACAGTTATCTACATTTGCAATGCATATAAAATTATTATTTTTATTTAGCCATAAAGCTAAAATAATAATAAAAAGAACATTAAAGTGTTGCGGAATTTAAAACGCCATTGATAAATTAGCCCACAGCATAGAGGACATGGTGGCGGTTGTAATGCAAATACTGTGGCATTTGCTGGTTGTTTAAGATAAAAGTGAATAATTTAAATTAAAATGTGGAACCACTAGAGTTTTTAAAATGATAAAGTGTTTCGGAAATGCATAAAAACAAATTTTTATTTTATTTATGGAAAAGGAAATATTATAAAAAAAATTAAACCACGCAAACGGAAATAAACATAATTTAGTTATTTATTGTAAAGAAGTGCTATAAAAAGGGCTTATGCTTGAGGTTTAAAATTAGTTTACTTTTATAAAATCCACTTGTTGAGGGAGGGTATACACAAGTTTGTCATTGCATTTGTAACACCTCGAAAGTACATCAAAAAATATAAATATTTCTTAATATTTTAAGACGATTTATCGGTCTACGAACTCATAAAGTATAAATATTCCCTGATCGTTTTTTAGATGATTTATTCTTTAATAACACAGTGCAACAACCAAAAACGGAATAGGATAGCACCAAATGCAAATGAAAGCTCACATTTTCATATCAAAACCCTTAGTACCGTTTTTTAGTTTAGTGCTAGATTTATTTACACGCATTTGAAGTTAGTGAACTATTGTTATAATTATAATTACGTAAAAACTCTATAAGAGGCGTATACTTAATTTTGTAATTGCCTTTAAATAACAATCATACGCATAAATAACAATTTTTCAGTAAGTACTGGACCGACTGTAGCGAAATTCATAGCGGTTATAGCTAACTTAATTTCGAACTTAAGTTTGGGCGGTGGACCCCACATGTCCAACAAGGGCACCACCACAGGCCCCAACAATTCGGAATGTTCGATTTTGTATCACTATGTAAGCGGTCTTAAATGGGATAATGCAACATAAGGACTTTTTCCTATATTTGAAAAAATATTATTATTTCTTATTAGTAACAACCCCCTTCTTTTAATTTGGGTTTCATTAATAAATACCTGTCTTTCTTAAATATTTTCTCATTACAAAAGTTTATAGCAGAAAGTTCAAAGTATTTAGTAGCAGCCACATAAATACTAAAAGTCTCGATATATTATGCCAAAAAACCTTGACAATAGTTGGATCAATATCGAAAACATGAAACAACAAATATAAAATAAGAAAAAACCAAAAAAAAATAATCATTTTTTTCTATTCTACTAAACACAACAGCATCAGTAAAAGTGTTAAGCAGGACTTTGATGGTATAGAAAAATAATTCTCCACAATATCCAAAACATTTTGAGCAACAACTAAATAAGTGCAAAAACTGTTTTTAAGAGAACGCATATTTTACATATCAAACAAGTAAGAAAATTATAGTAGGTCAAGACCAACCATATAATAACCTACACCAGTGTGTCCCGAAAAGTTGATCCAAAATAAAACCAGTAGGATCTATGACTTGTTGGATCTTTAATTACACAAAAACCAAACTTGAGCAAAATAGGCTTCTTTTTGTTGCCAATTGACCGATTTATCTAAATATGATCCAATTATAAGCAGATTAAATAGGACTACAAAAGTACACGATAAAAACCTACAAACAATATTCAAATCAAATGTTTAATTTTTTTATGAATTTTAGGAGATTTATGTCAATATCGTTAGTGTGGTTATAGGGGACTACAAGTAAAACTGGTCTGATTTCCTTGAAATTTGGAATGATGATAAATGAATACGAAATACGTTTATCAGACCAATTTCGAAAGACTGCCCATTTAAATACGGTTATAAGAGCTATTTGAGACAAATTAATATGGGACGATTGTATGGGAGCTACTTAGGTCTAAACATGGACCATTTTTTTTCAATTTCAGTAGGCTTTATGCTTGAGTCAAGAGAAACTTAATTTTAAATTCTTAAACCAATCGAATAAAAAAGAAAAAAGTGATTCTGAGTCGATCGGTATACTTGAAGGTAGTTCTAGGACCAATATTTTGGGTAGTTACAAACATCGGCACAAAGTCAATATACCCTGTACCAAAGAGTGGAGTAGGGTATAAAAAAATAAAAAATGTAAAGGGTATTTTTTATCAAATAAAAAATATTTTTGCGTTTCATTAAAGTTCCCCTCAAACATTTTTCCATTCTTTTAAACCGCTGTTATTGTGTGCAAGTTTAAAGAGAAATGTTGAAAAGTAATAACTAACAACTCCTGTGAGTGCACTGAACCATTGTAAATGGTTTATATATATTTTATACCCGTTTTTTTTAAGCCACATGAATGTCCTTTTACACTCGTACATACTATATACATTAGAGTGGCTCTTAAAAATTAAATTTTCGATTTTTAATACGGACGGGTCGTAAAATTGGGTGCAAAAATGATTGGGTAAAATTTTCAATAAAACCGAAGAAGTTTAACCCGTGCTGCTTTGAGGTCAAAGTTTCTGGTTTTGGGGAAAAAGGACCATGACTTCGAAAAAATTAAAAAAAATAATTTTTATAAAATTAATAAAATTATGATTTTTTTTTATTTAGAATTTACCACAAACTACATTAAAAAACATTATGTCAATTTTCTATGACATCATTAACCCGTTCAAAATTTTAAGCAAAAAATTACCATGAATTTGCATTTTCGATTTTTTAAAAATTTTATTAAACAAAATTTTTAAATTTAACATTTCTATAAAAGTCACTTATAAAAAACATCCTAAAGATGAAATTTTCCAAAAATTGGGGATATCCACCGACTCATTTTTTTTTTTTTGATCCGTTTGATTTTTGCGGATTTCAAGGAAATTTAAATTTTGTAATTTTTTTTTTGTGAAAATCGTTTTCGAATAAACTGACCAAATTTGTATTGTTTGTTGCTTCATTTGATCAAAGTAATTCAGTTATGAACCACTAACCTTATTGGACATCATTAACCCATATTGGCAGGAAGGAAAATGTGACCCAAGCAGCAAATTTAAAGTTTTTTCTAGAATTTTGAGAATTTTATTGCTTCAAAATCTTTTTGGTGGTTTATTACTAGGGATGAGATTTCCATGCAAATACATGTTTTTTGTCGATAGTCTAAAAACGACATCAACCAACTATCTTTTTTTGGACGATATAACTTTCCCTGGTAAGCGGAACTCCCGCCAATCTCTGACCCCTACCATTTGTCTTACAGTGTTATTTATTTTTTTAATTTTAAAAACTTACACTTGAGTCTGCGGGATTTGATCCAAGAAGCTCTGGTTTCTGCAGCACAACCTAGACACTCATCTAAAGCATAATAATTAATATTGATGTTTAAAATCAATTTCATTTAAACTCACCGTTATATTGCACAGTGAAATTTTTTAGTAAAAACTTTTTGCAATAGTCAATTAGTATTTGATAATGAACAGTAAGTGTAAAATGCCTTATATTTATTACAGAATTCCATTTAATTTGTTCCTAGTTTTTCGTTGTTGCTTATTATAACATCATAAGAGCCCAGTCACAATTGGCACCACCGACGACGAACCACTGCAAAAGAGAGTACGACACGTTAAAATTAAGCGACAGACTACCGGACACATTTTATAAAGAAAAAGACGCTCATATCAGTCACACATTTATTTTTTTTCTTTTGTCATCCTATAAAAGCAGGTATACAATGTTTCTTGTGTGCAACACACACACAATATATTAACTCCAATTGGAAAAATTAGCATATTTTGTTGAACATATGGCAACGCTACTTGATACAAATTTGAGAAAATTGAGAGGGTGGTGAGAGAGCACTACAAAAATAGAATAGAATCTATTCTGGCGGCAGTGTGGTCGACCACAAAGCGATTTTTTGATTTTCATACAAAATGTATGAAAACATTATGTGGTTATCGAATGTGGTTCCAATTGTGACTCAGCTCTAAAGTTGTTCTTTGTTTAGCTGTAAGTAAAACATTTGTTAATAACACCGATCACTACGTTCCACTGTGGGCCAGGATTTCCATTTTTTGGCCAATAAGGTCTGTAAGGCAACACATATTTAAAAATATTTTTTCGGAATGTCGACATCTTGAATTTTTTTCACCTTTAATATCTTTTTATTATAGCTCAAAGTTTTTTTTTTGCATGAGGTTAAAGTCAAAGTTTGAGATTTTTTTTATATTTTTTATTTATGAAACTAATAATTTTTTTTTGTACTTCGGCACAATATTTTTTCAAATTTTTGGCGAAGTTCTCCTAAAGACATACCTGTTTGTCCAACACATGAGATAAACTGCCAAAAAGTATGGTATAAGCTTATTTTTTTTTAAATAAATTATGGAAATTCATACTTTTGTTGAAATCCGCCTTTTTTCAACACCGAAGTCCAAAAAAGTCCAAACGATATTGACAAACCTTGAATTACGATCTGTCTCTGACAATGTATTCTATTCACATTTTTGCGACCCTGTGCGACCGTTCATAAACTTTTGATCTAGAGGCAATAAACCAAAATATGACGTTTAGAAATGCCCTAAAATGGACCTTCAACATTTTTTTTTTTTATATTTTTGTTTCTATTGATTTCTAATAAAAAATGTCCCACTTTGACAACATTGGCGTGATAAGTGGTGATGGGCACGTGAGTGAATTTTGACTCACGTTAACTCACGCTCACGCAAAAAAAAAACATAATTTACTGAATCGTTTTTTTCTCACACTTACTCACTATTTACGTGAGTAAACAAAACACCACTCACGTTTGACTCACGCTCACTCGTAACTCACGCTAAACATTTAAAACACGAAAAAAATTGTAAAAACTGAATCAATACAATTAAATAATTTTGACTCACGCAAAAAAATTTCACTCACTACGAATCACTCACGAAAAAAATTGTCTCACTCACTTATCACTCACGAACAAAAAATTTTAATCACGCTCACTTTCAATCACGCGTAATTCACGTGACAAGCGTCCATCTCATATTTAGGCAATAGCATTTTTAATATTTTTACGAAATTGTAAGTTATTTGTACATTTAGGATGGCAAATGCTAATTGGAAATAAAAAAGTTCTCTCTTAAATGAGCCACTGAATATATGAACTTTTTGACGCATTTAAAAGAGAAATATTTTATTAAAATCTTCTGATAAAAGCAAAAAGAGGGATTTATAAAAACTTAGAAATGCAAACATTGTACATTTTAATAAAAAGCTATGTCCCAAATTTTGGATCCGCTATTTCGATTTCAAAAAATCTGAGTTCGTATTCGTGTTGTGCAATCATTTCCTAGTAATATTTTGAAACATTAATCAATAATTTAAATATCTTGTCCGCCATATACATAGGATCCGCTATTTGAATATTTGATTCTAAAATCATATTTTGCATTCCAAAACCCATCAAAATACGACAACATAGAAAAAACATAATATTTTATTTGACGCCATATTGGATCCGCCATTTTGAATTTAAAAAATCGGAGCTCATATTCGTAATTACCAACCCTAAATACATCAAAAATTACTAATTTAAGTACAATTAGCTAAGAATTACAAAAGCATATTCGCCATATTGGATCCGCCATTTTGAATTTCAAATCTTTAATTCCAAAATCAGTTTTAGCATCCGAAATACCATTAAAATCGAAGTTTTTGGACAAAAGAGACAACATATAAAAAAATCTTAAATTTAAATTTGTCGCCATATTGGATCCGCTCATATTCTCATATTCATATTCGTTATTAACGACCCCAAATACATCGATAATGATTATATTAAACACAATAAACAAATAATTAAAAAATCATGTCCGCCATTTTGGATCCGCCATTTTGAATTTTGAAATTTTTTTTCCAGAATCGTTATCAGCGATCCTTTAACACCCATATGCAATACTTTTTTGACATATAGGTTAAGCGGTCTATTTATGGCCAAAATTCAGGGAAGCTGGCCCACAGTGCGTTCGAGAGAGAGAACCTTGAAGTTAGTCATTGAGTTGGTTACACAAATTCGTAAAAAAAACCTTTAAATAATTTCCTTGTTAGTTTCCAAAAATATATCTTAAAATTGGGTCGTTTTAGTTTTAATACCGATCTTAATATTTCCCAAACTTTAACGTATAATTGTAAATATTTTTAATAAGAGTTTATGAAATGGTCGTCCTTGCCTTTAAAACACTTCTACTTAATACTCTTTTAACTTATGTGTTATAATTTTTTTTCGTCCTTATATTTTTATCCTAGTTTTTCATGATTTCATGAAAGAAAATCTTTAATGTTATCTATATGAGGCATTCTACACCCAATGTCCCACTACAAAAAAAAATGTGTCCCATGAATTTCTGAATATGTTGTATCATTAGCTCTATATGGAACTAAGAAAATTGTTTCTTTGGTTTTTAAATATTTTAAACCCTGGGCTTAGGAGTCCTGGCTAAATATTAAAAAAAAATTGTTAAATTTGTGTCGACTTGCCTTGATTATATATTTATCAAACTAAAACGGAATGCACCATGATCTCAAAAATTTACATTCTTGAATATTTTTTATGAGTTGTAGCATATATGTATACAGTGGTGGAGGGCACACGGGGGGCACAGGGGGCGCGTGCTCTTTTTCGATTTAAAAATTTTATACATTACAACGCATTATAAAAAAAATACACATAAGTTTTTTTTGTATTAAAAATATTTAAGTTAAACTGTTGAACAAATTAAGAGAAATTCGAAAAATACATGAATAAGACATATTTTGGCCTCCTGATTCAAATTCAGCCTCCTAAATTTTTTTTATCATTTACCGTTTTTAGTTATTCGAGTCTGAATATTAAAAAAAAAAACGATAATTTGGCACTTTTTGGGTACCCCTTACGTATTCTTACATTGCTCATAAAAAACTGGACTCGATTTTATATAAAATGCAGCTTCTAATTCCAAATCAATTATACGAATTTTTCGAATTCCTGATTTGTAATCATGGAAAATCAAGTCTGTGCACAAAAAACGTTAGAATACGTTACAATGGAGTCCCAAAAGTGATATTTTATAGGTTTTTTGACTTTTAACCGCGAAAATTTATTTTTTCTTATAGAAAATTCTCAGAATCGTGTTAAAATTAAAAAAAAAGTGGTTGAATTTTTGATAAATTGACATTGTTTTAAATAATTCAAAATTTTAGAACGGATTCAGAAAATTTTACAAAAAAAAATTTTTTTTGGAACTGTGGTGTATTCCGTTTTAATTTGATAAATATTTAATCAAGGCAACTCAACACAAATTTCACAATTTTTTCAATATTTAACCACGCCTCCTAAGCCCAGGTTTTGAAAAATTTAAATACCAAAAACACAATTTTCTTAGTTCCTTATAGGACTATCAGTAAAACCTATTCAGAAATTCATAGGATAGATGTTTTTTTTCGCTGGACATTTGGTGTGGAATGTCTAATATACTTCATAGATATGTGACCATGACTGGTTGATATTATCATTATTATAAAAACAAATGTTTTTTTTTACTACACCAATACACAGGGAAAACAACAAGAGCAGCGGTAGTAATAACCACCACTACAACAACAAAAAAAATTGTAAATTCAACTGTTGACGCATACAAATTGCTCTAACTAAACGTTTAACGCGTTTCATCCAGCTTTAAGACAGACATATAAATTGACATAAATCACAACAACTTTAAATGAGTTTCTTACTTTACAGCACTAGTAAATGTATGTATGTGCTTCTGTATGGTATACCACATTACAAGCTCTGTAGTGAAATCATATTCCCCAGCAGTGAGTTTTTCATGTCATACACTAGAGATGGGAAGAACAAAGCCAGCTAATGGTTGACCATTTTCACAGATGTTTGCAAGAAATAATAAAAAGGAACACAAAACAAATGATGCCAACGAGACAGACAAAAAAACTCGTGTGACATATAAGCTGCTTTATATGAGCTCTCTTACACACTTTTTTGAAGCCTCCACTCTAGTGAATGAAAGTACATATAAGTTGGGCATTTCGTTTGTAACATCTCAAGGTATCGGTCTAGGACAACAAAAAGAACATATAATATTCCTCGATCGATTTTAAGTCGCTCCAGTTGTGCCTGTCGGTCTGTCTGTTAAAAACGCGATAACTTTTGGAACACTAATCTGAAGCTGCTAAAGCTTAACACATATATTTATCGTTCACCTGGTCAGGTTGGTATTGCATTTCAGTGAAATCGGTCTTGGGGTTCTTAAGTTATGAGTAATACAGTGAAATTGTCATTGCCCGAGTAAAAAAATTGATATGACACAATATATAATTTAATATGGGTTCGTGTCTATTTTGGTATAATCTTATACGAAAAATGGTTTCATAAGATTTGATCGAATAATATCTAATAATATCAGTTTATATAACTTTATATCGACATTGATACGAGTTTTGGTCTAATTCAATGATATAAAATTATATCCAATTATATTAAAATTTATACAATTTTATAAATCGGATGTTTTTTTAAGTTTTTAATAAAAAGTTGAAAAACTAAAATAATAAAAATAAGTTGTTCTTGAAAAAAACTTAGAAAAATTTCAAAAAATGAAGTCATGTTAAATTTTATATAAAACACTTAGAAAATATTTTCAAAAAAAATGGAGTCATATAAAATTTTATATAAAACACTTAGAAAATATTTGCGATAAAAAAATGTTCCTTGAAAAAAACTTAGAAAAAAATTAAAAGATGGAGTCATATAAAATTTTATATAAAACACTTAGAAAATATTCGTGATAAAAAAGTGGTGCTATAAAACACTTAGAAAATATTCGTGATAAAAAGTGGTGCTTGGAGGAAAAATCTTAGAAAAATAAAAAAATATGAAGTCATATGAAATTTTATATAAAACACTTTGAAAATATTTGCGATAAAAATATATTCTTGGAAAAAACTTAAAAAAATTTAAAAATAATGGAGGCATATAAAATTTTATATAAAACACTTAGATATTTAAAATGATGCATGGGGCCAGATGTTACAACATATAGTTATGTATGGCGATATCTTAAAAAAATCCCACATCAAAATTTATTATATAAACTTATCTTGCAATACATAGTGTCACACATGATCATATATGAAATAATATGACTATATAAAAGTATATAAGATCATATTAAATTATTTTTACTCGGGTGGGTTTACACTCAAGAAAAAAACGCTGTACAAAAACAACTAAGAAAATCATAAAATAAAATTTTCGAGCCAGAATTTTTGAGAATTTTCAGTTTATTTTTTTGTTAAAAAAATAAAAATAATCAAATATGTTGTTAAAAAATTTAAAATCACTAAAAAAAGTGTTTTGGGATTTGATTAAGGTATTCATAGATTCGACCAAGTTGAATTTATTCTCTTATTTGTTTTGTTTACTATGGACTGTGAAATAAATTAAATGCATATAAAAAAAGAACACACCAATTCGGTCCACAGTAACAATTAATCTTATAATCTCTGTTCTTTTTTGTCGCTTTATTAACAGAAAAACGTATATAAAAAAATTTATTATAGTAGGACAGTTATTTGTATATGTACTTTTATATATTTTGTTAAAGTATTGCTGTGTAACAGCTGAGCAACGAAACATAAAATATTAAAAAAATACTTCTTAAAAAAAATATGTATCACGAAAACGGCTATATTTTTACTTTTTGTGAAAGTACTTTTGGTAAAAGTACTTTTAGTAAAAGTACTTTTTGTAAAAGTACTTTTTGTAAAAGTTCTTTTTGTAAAAGTACTTTTTGTTAAAATACTTTTTGTAAAAGCACTTTTCGTAAAAGTACTTTTTTAAAAGTACTTTTTGTGAAAGTGCTTTTTGTATATGTACATTTTGTAAAAGTACTTCTTGTAAAAGTTCTTTTTCTAAAAGTACTTTTGTAAAACTAATTTTTGAAAAAACGGATTCTAAGACGATACAGTGGATTAAAAGGATTACTTCTTGTTTATAATAGTGTACAAAAGACTTTTTGCAAAATTACTTTTTGTATAAGTACTTTTTGTAAAAGTACTTTTTGTATTAGTACTTTTTGTAAAAATACTTTTTTAAAAATACTTTTTGTAAAAGTACTTTTTGTAAAACTACTTCTTGTAAAAGTACTTTTTGTAAAAGTGCTTTTGTAAAAGATATTTTTGTTTAAGTACTTTTGTAAAAGTAGTTTTTGAAAAATCAGATTCTAAGGCGATAAAGTGGATTAAAAAGATTACTTTACCTCTGGTTTATAATGGTCTACAAAAGTCATAAAAACTTAAAGTACCAAGGAACACTTTGGTACTTTATAAAATTTTTATCCTAACTTTTTTCAGGAGATCGAAAAAGTACCAATGCACACTATTTTAACCATTCTATCACCTTACTTTTTGCAAAGGTACATTTTTTTAAAGTACTTTTTGCAAAGCTACTTTTTTTAAAAGTAATTTTAGTAAAATTACTTTCTTACAAGTACTTTTTGTTAAAGTACTTTTTTAAAAAAGTTTATGTAAAAGTACTTTTTGTAAAAGTACTTTTTGTAAAAATACTTTTTGTAAAAGTACTTTTTGTATATGTACTTTTTGTAAAAGTATTTTTTGTAAAATAACTTCTAAAAAAACAGATTTTAAGGCGATAAAGTGGATTAAAGGATTACTTCTTGTTTTTAATAGTGTACAAAAAACTTTTTGCAAAAGTACGTTTTGTAAAAGTGCTTTTTGTAAAAGTACTTTTTGTATAAGTAATTTTTGTAAAAATACTTTTTGTAAAAGTACTTTTTGTAAAAGTACTTTTTGTAAAAGTACTTTTTGTAAAAGTACTTTTTGTAAAAGTACTTTTTGTAAAAGTACTTTTTGTAAAAGTACTTTTTGTAAAAGTACTTTTTGTAAAAGTACTTTTTGTAAAAGTGCTTTTTGTAAAAGTTTTTTTTGTAAAAGTACTTTTTGTAAAAGTACTTTTTGTAAAAATACTTTTTGTAAAAGTACTTTTATAAAATTACTTTCTGTAAAAGTACCATTTGTAAAAGTACTTTTTGTAAAAGTAATTTTTGTAAAAGTACTTTCTGTAAAAGTACTTTCTGTAAAAGTACTTTTTGTAAAACTACTTCTTGTAAAAGTACTTTTGTAAAATTACTTTTTGAAAAATCAGATTCTAAGGCGATAAAGTGGATTAAAAGGATTACTTTACTTGTTGTTTATAATGGTCTACAAAAGTAATAAAAACTTAAAGTACCAAGGTACACTTTGGTACTTTATTAAATTTTCAAGAGAACGAAAAAGTACCAATGTACACTATTTAAACCATCATAATGTTTTTAAAAAAGTTTTTCGGAAGATAGACAATGTACCAATTTTTCCCCCATTAAATGTAAATTTAGAAAAGAAACTCTTTTTAACGCATTTTATCACCTTAGAATCTTACTTATCAAAAAGTGCTTTTTATAAAAGCATCATTTGTAAAAGTACTTTTGTAAAATAACTTTCTTTAAAAGAATTTTTTGTTAAAGTATGTTTTTCAAAATAACTTTTTGCAAAGGTATTTTTTTTTTTTTTTTTTAAAGTACTTTTTGTAAAAGTACTTTTTGTTAACGTACTTTTTGTAAAAGTACTTTTTGTAAAAGTACTTTTTGTAAAAGTACTTTTTGTGAAAGTACTTTTTGCAAAAGTTCTTTTTGTAAAAGTACTTTTTGTAAAATCGGACTTTAAAGTGAAAAAAGGTCGTACTAAGGGGGTAAATAAGGAAAGTTGGTACTTTTTTAACAACTCAGTAAAAGTACATACTTTTTTAAAATGCGATCCTAAGGCGATAAAATAGGTTCAAAAAGATGATAATTTTTCTATATTCAGAAATTTCAGAAGTTCGCGCTAAGAAAGTTTGTTTTATTTGGGTAATAAGGGTTTAAAATGTACTTTGGTACATTTGATATCCTCTGAAATTATAGTTCTGGATAGTTTTAATGTCGGATTATTCAAAGAAAAAAAAAAGTTTGACATTAGTACGTTTAAGGACGTTTTGATCTTTAGAGTGTAAAAAGTGTACTCGGTTTTTTTTTATCTCCTGATATAATAGTCATAAAAACTTTGTATTTGTAATGAAGTCTTCTCCAGCTGCAAAACAACAGACTTTTAGGATGTTTGGATTTTTAGAGAGTAAAAGGGGATAAACAAAATTAAAAAGTGAAGGAAAATTGGTATTTTTTTGTAACTTTGTAATGGTACTTTTTAAAAAATCCGATTTTAGGTTGATAAAAAAGGATTAAAAAAAGTTTACTTTGGACTATTTCTATTTCTAAAAAAATGGGCATTAAATTTTTAAATGTAGAATTCTTCAGAAAAAACTAATAATATGGAAAACTTATCTTTGGAAATCTTTATTTAAATTGTATAAAAAAAAAACTATAAAAAAATTTTACTTTGGTACTTTTTCGATCTCCAGAATCAATGCTCCTCAATACTGCAATTTTTGAACCTATTATCCTCCAGTGAAAAAAACATTCTGACAAAAGTACTTTTTAAAACTTTTCGATTCTAAGAGGGTTAAAGAGTTTGCATTGGTTCTTTTTCGATCTCTAAAGAATATGCTTAAACAAATTCATACTTGGAATCGTTAAGAATAGTGCCTTGGTACTTTTTGATCTTCAAAAACAATCGTCCAGTGAATAAAAATCATTCTAAAAATATAATTTTGGTAATAAGTTAAAATTGGTACTTTTTTTTAACACTTTTGAACAAATGTCCCAAAACATCGATATTTTTTTTTTTAATATAATTGTCACCTTTATGTTAGTAGTTTTCTGATACGTGTGGCTTGTGGTATTAGGATGAATAAAATACCAAGTGTCACTTGAGTATTTATTGTGGAATTCCAAAAGCAAAAAAAAAAAAAAAAAAACAAAACGTGTAATAGTAGTTGTAATACTATTAAATCGTGATGTGTCAACTAATAAGATATTGGTTTATCTACTAAACTAACATATGTAATGTACAACACAGCATAAGATATAGTGGACAAAAGTTTTATAGATATTATGGAATAATTAAAAATACCTTTGTTTTTCTACACAAATTCTACTAAATTTTTTATGTGTTCAATGGAAGATTCAAATTTCTGGATGCAACATTAAGAATAAGAATTCAAAACTTTTTTTTTTTACTTTTTTTGAAGATGTAGGAGTTCGCATTCAGTTGTACAGAAAACATATTTCTGTAAAATTAAATGTTTACATTCCGGGTTTACTGTGCGTATAATTAATATGAATTTTTTTACAATTACTCATACGCTCAGTGGGTCCCATATATGTAGAAAAGTTTCATAAAAAACTATAGTATGCAGAGGAAGTTGAGCAACAAATGGAGCTTCGTAACATCTAAAGGGGTTGCAGCAACATAATTATGGGGTAAACAAGTACTACTTTAACTTTAGATGTCATTAATTTCACCAAAGAACACAAAAAAAAAAGATTTTGTTTTCTATTTGAAAAAAATAACCGGTTGTAGAATGACAAATACGGACTCCAAATTGTTTTTTATTATTTTACCTATTATCAGCATTCGAAGGAGCGTAGTCGTACTCTGGAAAATTTCGTAAATTTTTAAAATCGGGATAAGGAGAGCAAATTTTCCTTATCACAAATTTTTTAATTTTTTTTTAATTTTTATGACAAAAGCAGTTAAAAGTCATGTACTTGGGTCCAGGGTATTGGAAGTTTTTTTTTTTAATTAAACAATAATTTTATAAACGATAAATTTGTATTATTCCATAATAAAATTGTTATTATTTTTTTTTTACGCGGGTAAGTCTCCCAAAGTCCCACGCCAATCCTCAAACGTCTTTGTCAATTTTTTCCATTAAGGAGGGTGTAAAAAATTTTTCTCAGCCGAACTTAACACATGTTTTCTTTTACACTCCTAATATTTTTATCTTTGTTTAGTGTAAATTCTATTAATTTTTAAATTGACTTCTTTGACCTTTAAGGTAATAATTTTCATTCAGTTAATACTCTTTAAATCAGTTTATTTTACTTATTATTAATTTCATTTTACATTGTTCGCTTTAAGTCCAATGATTCTTTACAAATTAATTTGACCATGTCAAACATCATGTTTCTTGGATAAATAAATGTATTTTATAAACTCTACAACAACGGTTCCCAACCTTTTTTCCGCCATGCCCCACTTTTAAGCTAAAAAAACAACAGTGTCCCCCTACACTCAAGAAAAGTTTGTAAATTTTTTAAATTTGTTTTAAAAATTAAAAATTTACTTGTGTGTTTTTAGAAAAAGTTTTCACCAATCAACTAAATAATTTTACTAAAATAATGTTTTTTTTAGTTTATTTAACAGACAACATCTTAAAAATTTGCTCGTAGCCCCCCTGAAGCATTCAAATTGCCCCCTAGTGGGGCGAGAATCAGAGGTTGGGAACCATTGCTCTACAACATGTCTGGGTAAAAAAAAAATACAAAAATACAAAAGTAATGAGAAAAAAAATGTATATCCCTGTGGAAATAAAACCAATTACACAGCAAATAGATCAACAAATTATTATATTATTAAATCCACAAGATATAACCGAGTTCAATAGAGAATATGAAAATTAGGGTGATAATTTAAAGTTGTAGTTGTGATTTTTTTTGATAAAAGAAATATTGAAAAATCTTTAAATAGATAAAAAACCACAAAATTTCTGTTATTTACACTTTGTTGGTAATTGTTTACATTTTTAAAAACACAGTTTACACTTTGTAAACAATACTTTATAATATTTTAGAGGTGTAAATAATTGTTTACAATTTGTAAATAATTATTTACAAAGTGTAAATAATTATTTTAAATTATTTAAAGTGTTAATAATTATTTTCAAAGTGTAAATAATTATTTACAAAATGTAAACAATTATTTATAAAGTGTAAATAATTATTTATTAAGGGTAAACAATTATTAACAAAGTGTAAAAATTATTTACAAAGTGTAAGTAATTATTTACAAAGTGTAAATAATTATTTACAAAGTGTTAATAATTATTTACAAAGTGTAAATAATTATTTACAAAGTGTAAATAATTATTATTTTTAGATAATTATTTACACTTTGTAAATTATTATTTACATTTTGTAAGTAATTATTTACACTTTGTAAATAATTACTTACACTTTGCAATAATTATTTACACTTTGTTAGTAATTATTTTATACACTTTGTAAATTATCTACACTTTGTTAATAGTTTACTCTTTGCAAATAATTATTACCACTTTGAAAAGAATAGTTTACTCCTTGCAAATAATTATTACCACTTTGTAAATAACTATTTACACTATATAAATTATTGTCTAAACTTTGTAAATAATTGTTTAAACTTTGTAAATAATTATTTACGCTTTGTAAATAATTATTTACACATTGTAAATAATTATTTACACTTTCTAAATAATTATTTACACTTTGTAAATATTTTTTTTAACTTTGTAAATAATTATTTACACTTTGTAAATAATTATTTACATTTCATAAATAATAGTTTACTCTTTTTAAATAATTATTACCACCTTGTAAATAATAGTTTACTCCTTGCTAATAATTATTACCACTTTGTAAATAATTACTTACACTTTGTAAAAATTGATAACACTTTGTAAATAAATGTTTACACGTTGTAAAAATGTGTTTACACTTTGTAAATAATTGTTTTAAATTTGAAAATAGTTGTTTACATTTTGTAAATAATTAATTACCCTGTAACTAATTGCTTAAGCTTCGTAAATAATTGTTCACAAATTGTAAACAATTATTTACACTTTGTAAATAAAAGGTTACAATTTTCAAATAATCATAACCACTTTGTAAATAACTGTTTACACTTTTTAATAGTTGTTTACACTTTTTTAATAATTGTTTACACTTTGTTAATAATTGTTTAACACTTAGTAAATAATTGTTAACACTTTGTAAACAGCACTTCGTAAATAAAATTTTAAACCTTGTTAATAATTTTTGACACTTTGTAAATAATTATTTACACTTTGTAAATAATAGTTTACAATTTCAAATAATTATTACGACCTTGTAAATAATAGCTTACACTTTGTAAATAGTTGTTTAGTCTTTGTAAGTAATTGTTTACACTTTGTTAATAATTGTTTACACTCAGTAAATAATTGTTAACACTTTGTAAATAATAGTCTACACTATGTAAACAGCACTTCGTAAATAAAATTTTGAGACTTCTTAATAATTTTTGACACTGTTAATAATTATTTACCCTTTTGTAAATAATAGTTTTCAATTTCAAATAATTATTACGACCTTGTAAGTAATAGCTTACACTTTGTAAATATTTGTTAAGTCTTTGTAAATAATTATTTACACTTTGTAAATAATTATTTACACTTTGTAAATAATTATTTACACTTTGTAAATTATTTACACTTTGTAAATAATTATTAACACTTTGTAAATAATTATTTACACTTTGTAAATAATTTTTTAAACTTTGTAAATAATTATATACACTTTTTTTAATTGTTTAGTCTTTGTAAATGATTATTTACACTTTGTAAATAATTATTTACACTTTGTAAATAATTATTTACACTTTGTAAATAATTATTTACACTTTGTAAATAAGTATTTAAATTTTTTTTAAATGTTTACCCGAGTAAAAATTTTCTGGTCTAATCATATATAATTTGATACAATCTTATATGAGTTAATATGCTTCCGTATAAATTTATATAAAATTTTATCTATCACTTTGATACGGTTGATCCACTTTATATGGTTAGATATTGCTCCATATATGATTAGATTCGTATTTTGGTTTTGCTCATCAAATTATATAAAAATAGATATTATAAGATCAATTTGATCTAATTAGATTTGACCAAATTCAGGATCAAATTATATCAATTTTTATATTTTTTGATCTAAAGTAATACAATTAGATATTATTTGATACAACCATTTTACGGATCAAATTAGATCTATTTAGTAAAATTAGCATAATATTTTTACTAGGGTACACTTAGTTTACTCTTTGTAAATTATTGTCAAAACATTGTTTACACTTTTTAAAAATTGTTTACACTTTGTAAATAATAATTTTAACTGTAAATAATTGCTTAAACTTTGAAAATAATTGTTAAAACTTTGTAAATAATTGTTTACACTTGTAGTAATTGTTTACACTTTGTATATAATTGTTTACACTTTGTAAATAAAAATTTTTATTTTGTAAGTAATAGTTTACACTTTGTAATAAGCACTTTACACTTCGTAAATAAAAGTTTGAACTTTGTTTAAATTGGTTTACACTTTGTAAATGATTATTTACACTTTGTAAATAATTATTTACACTTTGTAAATAAGTATTTACATTTTTTTTTAATTGTTTACACTTAGTTTACTCGTTGTTAATTATTGTTAAAACCTTGTAAGTAATTTTTTACACTTTTTAAAAATTGTTTACACTTTGTAAATAATAATTTTAACTGTAAATAATTGCTTAAACTTTGAAAATAATTGTTAAAACTTTGTAAATAATTGTTTACACTTTGTAAATTATTGTTTTCACTTTGTAAATAATAGTTTACACTTGTAGTAATTGTTTACACTTTGTATATAATTGTTTACACTTTGTAAATAAAAATTTTTATTTTATAAATAATAATTTACACTTTGTAATAAGCACTTTACACTTCGTAAATAAAAGTTTGAACTTTGTTTAAATTAGTTTACACTTTGTAAACCATTATTTACAATTTGTAAAGAATAGTTAAAACTAGGAAAATAATAGTTTACACTTGGTAAATATTAGTTTACACTTGTAAAACATAATTTACAATTTGTTATCAACTGTTCAAATGGCGTAAATATTGTTTCCTATTATATTCATAAAAATGTGTTGTTGTTGTTTTTTTTATTTTTTTATTTTAAAAATGTAAACAATTCTTTGTAAAATGGTGTAATCAACTGTTTAAAATGGATCACAAAATTGTTAACAAGGCGTAAATAATTGTGCAAAAAATTGTTTTTTTATTAAATTACTCACATTATGTAAATAATTAATTACACTTTGAAAATAGCTTTTTACATTTTGTAAATAATTATTTACACTTTTTAAATGATTATTTACACTTTGTAAATGATTATTCACACTGCTTTAATAATTGTTTACACTTCATAAGTAATAAATTACACTTTGTAAATAAATATTTACACCTTGTAAATAATTATTTACACTTCGTAAACAATTATTACACTTTGTAATTATTAATTATTAACACTTTGAAAATTACAGCTTACACTTTGTAAATAGTTGCTCACACTTTATAATTAATTGTTTTTGCTTTGCTAATAATAGTTTACACTTAGTAAAAAATAGTTTACACTTTGCAAAAAATAGTTAACACATTGTAAATAATAGTTAACATTTTGTAAATAATACTTTACACTTCATTTACAATTGTTTACACTTCGTAAACAATTGCTTACACTTCGTAAACAGTTCCTTACACTTCATAAACAATTGCTTACACTTCGTAAACAATTGTTTACACTTCGTAAACAATGTTTTACACTTCGTAAACCATTGCTTACACTTTCTAAATAATAGTTTACTCCTTGTAAACAATAGTTTACATTTGGTGAATAATACTTTACAACATTGTGTAAACAATTGTTCAATTGTTTTACAAAATGTTAACATTATGTAAATAATTTTTTCCTACTGTTTCCTTAAAAATATTCTGTTGTTGTAAATAAGTGTTTAGACTTTCATTATGATAGTTTACATTTTGTAAACAATAATTTATAACATGGTGTAAAGAATTATTTCAAATGGAGCAAATAATTGCTAACAAGGCGTAGATAACACTTTGTAAATAAATATTTACACTTTGCAAAAAAAGTTCACATATTGTAAATAAAAGAAAATATTTTGTTAACAGCTTTTTAAATGATCTTAATATTTGTTTACATGATGTATATAATTGCCTTTTGTCCTTCAGATAATAATCAAGTTTTAAAATATTTTCTAATTGAAATATTATAAATAAATCGTTTTCCTTATACAACCAGTAAATTGTACAATTTTCATGGTTATGATTTGGTCCTTCGAACCGCAAATGTCATAAATTTTAAGTTTAAGATTATAACAACAAAAAAAAAATACTTTATAACATGGTGTAAACAATTATTTCAAATGGGGCAAAGATTTGCTAACAAGTCGTAAATAACACTTTGTAAATTATTATTTACACGTTGTAAATAATTGTAAACACTTTGCAAAAAAAGTTCACATATTGTTAATAAATGTAAATATTTTGTAAACAATTTTTAAAATGACGTTAATATTTGCTTACATGATGTATATAATTATCTTTTGTCCTTCAAATCATAATCAAACTTTACAATATTTTCAAATTTAAATATTGTGTCAATAACTCGTTTTCTTTATACAACCAGTAAATTACACAATTTTCTTGGTTATGATTTGATCCTTCGAACCGTAAATGTCATAAGTTTCAGGTTAAATATAGTAAAAACAAAAAAATTTATTTTTATAAAAATGATTGCTTAATTTAATCAAATTTAAACCATTTTCTAAAATCAAACTTCCCCCTTCAAAAACATGCCACCCTAACAAAACCTGCAAAAACGTATTATTTGACTTACTCTCAATGTATGTGTGTGTGTGTGTAAATAACATTAACTGAACATCATACAAATATAAATATTTAACAAACACATATAAGTTTCATTTGGATAATTGTACTTGTGTGGGTTTGATGTTTTGGAAAGATTTCGTATTTACTTATATTTTGTAAATCAATACTTTGTCTGACTTAATATGATGGTTCCTTTGTACATACAACAAATCTTTTACTGCTTTTTAGTTGCCAAGAAATGTTTTTGCTGCTGCACAAATAGAAATATCAATTCTATTTGTTGTTTGTTGCCAAAAAGTCTGTTGTCTATTGAATTTTGTGGTTCATTTTCATTAAAAAAAATATATAAAAATAAAATTTTCCACAGTTCAATGTTAAAATAAACTTTTTCTTTTTCGTTCATTCTAACCCCAAAAGAAGAAATATAAAAACAAATGGAAAAAAATTACAACGAACCCCATATAAGTCAGACATACATATTCAATCATTGTCAGTTTTGTAAGTATTTTTTGTATAGTATTTACTGAAGCTTAAGTCTTGGTATTATTAAGTTTTAAAGTTACATGAACTTTAAAATTACATATAATGTATGGTTTTCTATAAGTTTGTTGGTTTTTTTGGTGTTTATATGTTTTTTAACCTAGAAGAAAATGTTGTTGTTAAATAAAGTATATGAAAGAAATTTTACAAAAAAAAAAAAAAAATTTGAAGAAACTAAAAAGTTTTCTCTAAGAACAATCTTTTACCAACTCACAATCAGTTATTTTCTGTGCAAAAAAGGATTCAGAATCGAACAAATTTTCTTTATATTTTGTAATATTTTATCAAAACTTTATAACTGTCGACATAATGTAAAAACTGTTTATTTTAATTGTTTACATTAGGTAAATAATTGTGTAAATGATGTATTTATTTTTTACATGGTGTAAACAATTGTTTACATGATGTATGTAATTATTTTCATCATGTATGTTATTATTTACATCATGTTTATAATTATTTACATCATGTATATGATTGTTTACACGGTGCAAACAATTGTCAACACGGTAAACACGCTTGTCAATATACCTTTAACAATTGTCGACATGGTAAAATCTTTTTTTTTTAAGTCGCTAACAAGGGAAGTATCTCAACCCTTATGAACCGATTTGCATGAAACGTAAAATATATATAAAAGAGACAATTCTAAGGTTGGGGTGTCTCGGCTTATCGGCCATATCGGGGATTTAGGGGTTCAAAACATGGGTCAAAAAATGGCGAAAAAATCGTTTTTTGGATTTTTCAGCCATTTCTTTCTGAGAAACTATATGATGTTTACATATGAAAAGAAAGGTTTTTTTAATGCCTTTCCAACGGTGGCATAACCTTGTAAAAGTTTGGCATCGTTAAATACTTTTTTCATAAAAATGTGAAAATTTTGGGGGGTATTTATATGAAGACATAGAGCTACGATGTCCATATGAATACGAAATAATCTTTATTAAATTTAAGTCGACACGTATTTTTGCTCGAGAGGATATTCCTGTTAGTTCGTGAGTTATCGAAATTTTCCATATGGTTTCATAAGGGGACAACGAAATTTTGAAACACTGATATGGCCGAAAAGCCGAGACACCCCAACCTTAAAATCGTCTCATTTATATATATTTTAAGTTTCAGGCAAATCGGTTCATAAGGGTTGAGATACTTCCCTTGTAAGTGTAGTTTTTTTTGTATACATTATGCAAAAAAATGTAGACGGAAAATTGTCTACATAACGAAAGCATAATTTTTTTTAAGTGACTTGAACCATATTTTTTAGAAAAAGGGTGAAAACGGTTATTAACATAATGTAAACAATTACCAAGATGACAATAAAACTGGAGGGCACATTGATTACATGGTGCAGACAGTTGTTTACATATGTAAATAATTGTTTACTTTGTACAAAAATTAGTAATTATTCTCTCAAATGTTGTTAATCAGGTAATTATTTTATAGGGGTAATCTTGTTATGTACATGTTGTAAATAATTGTTTACATGTTGAATGCGCGGGTACAGGGGCAGTGGATGAAAAAACATTTTAGCTCCTCTGCAAGCCCCAAAAGACCAAATAAAATTTTTAAAACTTAAAGATCTATGGCAAAAATGTTTCAAATATTAAATGTTTCAAATATAAATCTAAAAATTTTCTTAAGAAAAAAGTCTTAGAATTTGAGACATTTTAGAAAACAATGTTGAGATTCTGAGACATCTATAGAAAATATGTCTAAAAGTTATAGCAAAGTGTCGGAAAATCTAAGACTTTTTGTATTAAAAAAGTCTGAGAATCTGATTTTTTTTACAAAAAATGTCTGAGAGTCTTAGATTTTTTCTATAGAAAAAATGTCTGAGAATTTGTTCTTTTTTTTATAGAAAAAAATTCCCAGTTTCGGGAATAAGAACTTAAAATTTTTTCTATAGAAAAAATTTTTCAGAATCTGCAATTTTTTCTTTATAAAAAATATCTAAGAAAATGAGATTTTTTTCTATTGAATATTGAATTTTCACATAATCTGCAATTTTTCTATAGAAAAATGTCACAATCTTATGTGGATTTTTATATAGAACAAACGTTTTAGGAATATGCGGTTTTAATACCCTACACCACACTGTGGTACAGGGTATAATGAGTTTGTGCTGATGTTTGTAACTACCCAAAATATTGGTCCTATACCTATACTCTTAAGTATACCGATCGACTCAGAATCACTTTTTGAGTCGATTTTGCCTATCCGATTTCCGCCTATCCGTCCGTCTGACCGTCCGTCTGTCCGTCCGTCTGTCTGTCTGACCATGTAAACGATGTAAACACGATACAGGTCGTAATTTTTAATCAAAACTTAAGCGTCTTTTGGCCCAAGGACGAAGCCTATTGAAAATGGAAAAAATCGGTACACATTTAGACCTAGCCCCCATACAAAGGTCCTCTTTAGTTTTGGTTCAAATGACTCTTACAATCGTATTATAATAGGTATATTTTTGAAATTTGGCAGGTAAACATGTTTTTCTTCACAAATCACCATTCCTAATTTTAGAGGAATCGGACCAGTACTTCTTGTAGCCCCAATACAAACCACCTTCCCGATTTTCACATAAATCTCTTAAATTTAATGAACATTAAAAGTATTTAATTAAAATTTTGTTTACGTATGTTAAACGCGTACTTTAATACCATTATCAAATCTGATTATCATCGGACCATTTTGGACTCAGGCCCCATGAGAAAATTTCGGCCAATATTCAGTTAAAACGGTTTATTGTCAACAAATTGAAGCCTATTTCACTCAAATTTAATTTGTGAAAGTTTTTTACACTTATTAAAGATTTGATAAAATATAGATCTAATCGGTCCTTGTTTGAACTTGGGACCCATTTTCCGGGAAACTCTGGTGTAGGGTATTATATGGTCGGTCTTGACCGACTATAATTTTCTTACTTGTTTTCTATAGAAAAGTTGTCTCAAAATCTGGATTTTTTTTATAGAAAAAATGTCTCAAAATCTAATCTGAGATTTTTTCTGTAAAAAAAGTCGCCTCTAAAATGACTTCAAGTCGTAGAGGCACATCCATTTTAATGCATTTTTTTGAAAATAAATGAATTCTAAAAAACCAAAATCTAAGGCTTTTTCTATAAAAAATATGTGTGACTTTTGTTTTTGGCAAAAATAATTTAAAATTCATTTTCGTGATTGATGTAAGTTAAGTAAATAATTGTAATTGTTATGTATATATTTCTTTACGTGGTGTAAACAATTGTTAACAATATGTAATTAATTGTTAAAAAGATGAAAACCATTGTAATTAATATCACTGAGCTCGAATTTGGCACTTTTTTTAACAAGCTGAGCAACCTACTGGTAAAGTTAATTCAAGCACGCTGAATTCAATAGTGCTAGCGTTTTTCAAAGTTAGCGCTCGTGTTCGCGATATTCGCGATTTAAAATTTTGATGCTCAAGTACAAAAAAAACGATAGTTTTAAACTTTTGCGATAATTTTTAAATTTAAAACCATTCAAGTCTGTTAAACGAACCTAAAAAACCATAATACTGTGAATTTTTTTTCGCGAAAAATCGTTATTGTCTTAAAATAATTGGTTTAAAACAAATATTTTTAGTTTGATTTAAAATTATGACATCCATCTGGTAAAGCTAGTTCATGTACATTAAATCCCATTTTAATATCAGTTTTTTAGCGTATAGCGATATTCGCGATTAATTTTTTTTTTTATTTTTTTAAAAAAAAAAATATTTTTTTTTTATATTATTTAGACAAATTCTGAATTTTTATCATCTAAACTCTATTTAATATAAAAAAAAAAAATTTGTTCGCAGAAATTTTTTTCGCGATATTTTTTTTCGCGAAATTTTTTTTTCGAATTTTTTTTTATTTTGCTATTAATTTAAGAAAATGTGTAGAATACGATACATTGCTGACACAACATTTTTCGAAAAAAAATTTTTTCGCGGATTTTTTTTATTAGGGTACTTCAATTTTTTTTATACCCTCCAACCACAGTATGGGGGTATACTCACTTTGTCATTCCGTTTGTAACGCATCAAAATATCGCTCGGGGACCCCATAAAGTATATATATTATTGATCTATGATCGATTCTAAGACATTCTGTGAATGTCCGTCCGTCCGTCCGTCTGTCTGTAGATAACACAATGCAGTCCAAAATAAAACAGCTCCTGAAGTTTGGCACAAATATGTCTCATGTTCATAGGCAGGTTAGGTTCGTGAATGGGCAAAATCGGGCCAGGGGGAAAATAGTTCCCCCTTGAAGAACTGAACTAACATCTGAAAAAATGAAATTTTTTTACATGTTTTTTTGTATTTTTGTTAAATAAATAAAACACTTGATATATTTATCGCGATGGGAAGGTGCGTTCAAAGTCCCCCACTGACCACCCTCACCCCTCACCCCTCACCCCCAAAAAAACGCCCCCGATTTTTTTTTTTATTTTTTTACCATTTTGGAACACTCTCACTTGTTTTTTTTTTTGGTCTCAAGCCAAATACATT
Organism: Pegoplata infirma; assembly: GCA_963921195.1. Lineage (NCBI taxonomy): Eukaryota > Metazoa > Arthropoda > Insecta > Diptera > Anthomyiidae > Pegoplata > Pegoplata infirma. The sequence continues at coordinate 28,425,819 of OY992540.1, read as the reverse complement.
AAATCAAATTGGTTGATCAGTGCAATCAATTCTTCTGCTCCAAAATTTTTTACTTGGTCACTTGTTTTTCTTTTCTTCGTAAATTTAAACTCACTTTTCTTTATAAAGACAAATAAGAAAACAAACAAAAACTGTATATTTTTATACCCTCCAACCACAGTATGGGGTATACTCACTTTGTCATTCCTTGTGTAACACATTGAAATATCGGTCGGGGACCCCATAAAGTATACATCTATATATATAATTTCCCTATTTGTGTGTTCCTCTTTTTTTGTCTATCCAGAGCTTTTTGAAGCCCAATGATGAGCTACAAAGCTGAAAATTGGCCTGCATATAGTAAAAGACCTGGGGCAGATCCTAACGTAGCCGGATTTTCAGTTTTTTGCCTGTGGGCGGAGGAATAAGCGGAAAAGTGGGCGTGGCAAAACTCAATTTTTTGACATTTTTGTTTAATTTAAAGCCCCCTAATGAGTTAGGAAGCTGAAAATTTCCTAGAATATAGTCCTAGCGATAGCGCATATCCCCAAGTAGTCGGATTTAAAATTTTCGCAATTTGGGCAGAGAATTGAGGGGAAAAGTGACGTGGCAAAATTGGGATTTTTTAACGTTTTTTCTTCTTTTGAAGCCCCCAAGTGACTTAGAAAGCACAAAATTACATAGCATATACTGTGAGCGTCATAAGAAAGTGTACAGGTCTTAAATTGATGTAATTCGTTAACGACAAAGATGACAATAAAACCCCTTATTATTATCAATCGACTATCATTTAAAAATACGCTATAAAGGAAATTTTCCAAGCTTTAATTTAAGCTTAATAGAGTCCAGATTGGACAAATATTAAATGAAATAGGGGGGTCGCGCTGGAAATTGAAAATTTTTGTAGACGTTTTTTAAAAAAATTTAAAAAAATATTTCTAATTTTATGTGTTTGAAGCTCAAACATAAAAAAATTAAAAAATAGTACAATAGTTTAAACTCAGTTATCAACTCATTTTTGTAACTAACCAAACAAAAATCAAAATTTTTTAAATGCAGTAAAAAAATATGCATTTTTTTGACCTCCAACTCTTTTGACCACCAATTTTTTGTAAACAAAGAAAAGATTTCATTGTTTACTAATTTAAGTACAACTAAGTGTATAGTAAAGAGATATGAAAATAATTAAAAATTTTCTTTGTTTACAAAAAATTGGTGGTCAAAAGAATTGGAGGTCAAAAAAATGCATATTTTTTTACTGCATTAAATTTTTGGTTTTTGTTTGAGTCATTGAAAAAATGAGTTAATAACTGAATTTAAACAACTGTACTATTTTTTAAATTTTTAATGTTTGAACTTGAAAAAAATCAACTTAGAAATATTTTTTAAAATTTTTCTAAAAAATGTCTACAGAAAATTTCATTTTTCAGATCGACCCTTGTATCTCATTTAATATTTGCTTAATCTGGACGCTATCAAGCTTAAATTAAAACTTGGAAAATTTCCTTTATAGCATGTTTTTGAATGATAATCGATTGATAATAATAAGGGGTTTTATTGTCAACTTTTTCGTAAAGGAATTACATCTATTTTAGACCTGTACACTTTCTTTTGACGCTCACTGTAGGTCTAACAATGAAACATATCCTGAAGTAATCGGATCTAATTTTTTTAGACTGTGGAAGGAGAATTAGGAGAAAAAAAGGCGTGGCAAAATTGTGTCTTCAAATTAAACTAATTTGAAGACCCCTATGACCTATGAAGATGAAAATTGGAATTTTTGATTATTTTAAAGACCTTTAATGACTAAGAAAGCTGAAAATTTCCTAGCATATTGTCCTATCAATGAAGCATATCATGAAGTAGTCGAATTTTAAATTTTTGGACTGTGGACGGAGAATTGAAAGGAAAAATTGGTGTGGCAAAATTGGGATTTTTAACTTCTTTTGAAGCCCCCAAAGGAAGCAGAAAATGCATAGTCTATAGTTCTAACGATGTAGTATATCCTGAAGTTATCGGATTTAAAATTTCTCGACTGTGGACGGAGAATTAAGATATAAAAGGGGCGTGGACAAATTGTGATTTTTAATATTTTAACTAATATGTATGTGGTGGAGAATAAGAAAGGCAAAGGGGCGTGGTAAATACATTTCCATCTATTTGCAGTATATACAATTTATTTTTTTGTGTTTCTATTATTTTGTGTGTATCCAGCGCCTTTTGAATCGCATTGCTGAAAAAAGCTAAAAAGCTTAAAATTTTCATGCATACAGTAAAACACCAGGAACAGATTCTTACGAAGCCGGATTTTTTGCCGGTGGGCGGCGAATTACGAGAAAAAGGGGACTTGACAAAATTAATTTTTTAAACATTTCAGAGTCTTTATTTTAAGCCCCGCCCCAATGAATAAGTAAGCTGAAAGTTCCCTAGCATACAGTTCTAACTATGAAGCATATTCTACAGTTCTTGGATTTAGAATTTTTGGAGCGTGGACGGAGAATTGAGAGGAAAAAGGGGCAAGGAAAAATTGTGCGTTTTTTTTATTTTAACTAACTTTAAAGCCCTACTGACCAACGCAGCCGAAAATTGCCAAGCATATTGTCCTGACACTGGAACATATCCTAAAGTAGTCAGAGATACAATTTTTGGACTGTGTTTCTACATTTTAACAAATTTTAAAGACCCTCTGATCTATGAAAATGAAAAGTGGAATAAATATAGTGCGGACCTTCAGCACAGTCCGAGATTTTTGATATCAGGTAAAAGAGCAGAGTGATGTTGGACAAAGGGGTGTGTTAAATTTTATTTCATATTAACTTATCTAAACATTTTTTGTCTATCCAGACCCTTTTATAGCCCACTCATGACCTAAAAAGCTGAAATTGGCATATGTACATATAGAAAAATATCTGAGTCAGATCTTAACGTAGCCGGATTTTTATTTTTGGCCTGTGGGGGAAGAATTAAGAGAAATGAGAGGTTCAGTTTTTTAAAATATTACCTTTTTTAAAGCTCCCTGAACACTTGAGAAGCTTAATATAGTCTTAACGATGGACCATATTCTGAAGAAATTGGATTTAAAATGTTTGGACTGTGTACGGAAAATTGAAAGGAAAAAGGAGTGTGGCAAAAATTTGTTTTTCAACATTTTAGCTAATTTTAAAGCCCCTATTGACCTAAGGAGCTTAAAATTTACACGCATATAGTACTGACGATGGAGCATATACTAAAGTTGTCAGATTAAAAATTTGGGTTTAAGAGGAAAAATGGGAGTGTCAAAATAATGTTTTTATATATTTTGAAGACCCTTCTTAACGGACAATGGGGAAGATCAACACTGAGAGACAAAAGAAAAAAAGGTGTTGTGAATTAAGTTCAATCTGTATAAATAATCTTCTTATTTGTGTGAAGATTATTTTGTCTATACAAAGCATTTTTTAGCACACTGATGAGGTAAAAAGCAAAAAATTGAGTTTAAGAAAATTAAAAAATTCCAGCATAAAAGATATCAGCTATAATCTAAATTGAGTAAATATAGACTTGGTGTCCCGCCTGGCAGGGGCAGGCTTTTCAACTAGTATATAATATTGATCAATGACAGAATCTAAGACATTCTATCGATGTCCGTCCGTCTGTAGAAATAACGATGCAGTCCAAACCAAAAGAGCTAGACGCCTGAAATTGGGCAAAAATATATCTTATGTTACTGGTAAGGTTAAGTTCGAAGATGGGCAAAATCGTATTAGGGGGAAAAAAGTTCCCCCTTGAAGAACTAAAACGACCCCCCGAAAAATACGATATTTTTACGAGTTTTTTTTTAATTTTTGCTCAACAAATGTAACATTTGTATGCCGTGAAAAAATTAGATTTTTTTCAGGCCGCCCCTGTGGGGGCGTGGTTATAGAAATTAATAAAAAATAACGATAAAAGTTTATTATTTAAGCGTAAATATCATAAACAAATAATTTGTAAACAGGAATCCCCCACCAACTCCGCTGACCCCGCCACCCCACCAAAAAAAAGATGCCCCTGGTATTTTTTTTTTTTTATATTTTAAACGTATTGTAGAGTATAAAAACTTAACAGTTTTACTTGTTTATTTTCATTTTTACAACCATTAATACCTTGTGGTAGCAACAATAGCGCAACATCATGTTAGCATCTCAGAACTGACATTGTGTCTGTATTACTTATTACTTTATATGAAAATCATTGCTGCCGACGGGGGAAAATTTTTTCAGATTTGTCAGATTTTCTAATTGAATTATTAACCAAAAAGTAAGGAAAGCATGTACAAGATGCATACAAAAATATGTAGAAGCTAACGTTATAAAATCATTTAAGTGGCAGAAAATTTTTCATTTAATTTTATAAATCTTGAAACAAAATTATTTCCTTTTAAATAGATTGAAAAAGAAAATTTGAGTAAAATTTATTTTCAACTCAAAACTAAAATATATTTAAGAAAATTTGTTCGATTTTTAAAAACTATAGAGAATTTTTTTTTAAAACTTTGTATTTTTTTTCAAATCTTGTCTTTCGTTTGCTGCCGCATTAAAAATTTATTTTTCCAATTTAAAAAAGATATAAGATAACTTAATTCCTATCAGATTTACCTTAATAAAAAATATCTGTATATATATTTTGTTGAAACATCTTCTTAAAAAAATATTATATCTTAACTCCTTATAAATAAATTGTATCTACAATTTCCGCTTCCGTTATGACTTTATATGTGTGTTTGAGTTTTAGCAGTATTATCCATCTTTCAGGGTGTTAGTGTTCTGCTCAATATTGTAAGTGTTAGTTTGCTAGTGAAAAGAAACATGTGTAAGTTTCCAATATATTTTTTATGTTATTAGTTTCATAGTGGTTTTGGGGTAAATTCCATAAAATGTAATAAATCCATTTATAAGTGATGTAGTGTTTTTTATTTTAAAAATTTTAGCTTGTCTTTTAATAAATGATTAAATAAAAAAAAATTCTTTAATACAGTTACAGTTAAAGTTGTGGACAAATTGTTAAAGAAAGTATACATAATTTTTAAATTGTTTTAGATTCTGAGACATTTTTCTTATAGAAAAAGTCTTAGATTCTGAGACATTTTTCTTATAGACAAAGTCTCAGATTCAGAGACATTTTTCTGGTAGAAAAAGTCTTAGATTCTGAGACATTTTTTTAAAGAAAAAGTCTCAGATTCTGATACATTTTTCTTATAGAAAAGTCTCAGATTCTGAGACATTTTTCTTATAGATAAAAACTCGGATTCTGAGACTTTGTTCTTATAGAAAAAGTCTCAGATTCTGAGACATTTTTCTCATAGAAAAAGTTTCAGATTCTGAGACATTTTTCTTATAGAAAAAGTCTCAGATTCTGAGACATTTCTATAAGAAAAAATTCTGAGACATTTTTCTTATAGAAAAAGTCTCAGATTCTGAGACATTTTTTTTATAAAAAAAGTCTCAGATTCTGAGACATTTTTCTTATAAAAAAAGTCTCAGATTCTGAGACATTTTTCTTATAAAAAAAGTCTCAGATTCTGAGACATTTTTCTAATAGAAAAAATCTCAGATACTGAGACATTTTTCTTATAGAAAAAGTCTCAAAATCTGAGATATTTTTCTTATAGAAAAAGTCTCAGATTCAGAGACATTTTTCTTATAGAAAATTCTCAGATTCTGAGACATTTTTCTTATAGAAAAAGTCTCAGATTCTGAGACATTTTTCTTATAGAAAAAGTCTCAGATTCTGAGACATTTTTCTTACAGAAAAAGTCTCAGATTTTTCTTATAGAAAAATGTCTCAGAATCTGAGACTTTTTCTATAAGAAAAATATCTCAGAATCTGAGACTTTTTCTATAAGAAAAATGTCTCAGAATCTGAGACTTTTTCTATAAGAAAAATGTCTCAGAATCTGAGACTTTTTCTATAAGAAAAATGTCTCAGAATCTGAGACTTTTTCTATAAGAAAAATGTCTCAGAATCTGAGACTTTTTCTATAAGAAAAATGTCTCAGAATCTGAGACTTTTTCTATAAGAAAAATGTCTCAGAATCTGAGACTTTTTCTATAAGAAAAATGTCTCAGAATCTGAGACTTTTTCTATAAGAAAAATGTCTCAGAATCTGAGACTTTTTCTATAAGAAAAATGTCTCAGAATCTGAGACTTTTTCTATAAGAAAAATGTCTCAGAATCTGAGACTTTTTCTATAAGAAAAATGTCTCAGAATCTGAGACTTTTTCTATAAGAAAAATGTCTCAGAATCTGAGACTTTTTCTATAAGAAAAATGTCTCAGAATCTGAGACTTTTTCTATAAGAAAAATGTCTCAGAATCTGAGACTTTTTCTATAAGAAAAATGTCTCAGAATCTGAGACTTTTTCTATAAAAAAAATGTCTCAGAATCTGAGACTTTTTCTATAAGAAAAATGTCTCAGAATCTGAGACTTTTTCTATAAGAAAAATGTCTCAGAATCTGAGACTTTTTCTATAAGAAAAATATCTCAGAATCTGAGACTTTTTCTATAAGAAAAATGTCTCGGAATCTGAGACTTTTTCTATAAGAAAAATGTATCAGAATCTAAGACTTTTTCTATAAGAAAAATGTCTCAGAATCTGAGACTTTTTCTGAGATATTTTTCTTATAGAAAAAGTCTCAGATTCTGAAACATTTTTCTTATAGAAAAAGTCTCAGATTCTGAGACATTTTTCTAATAATAACTTTTGAACCACTGAACCAATTTGGCTGAAATTCAATATGAACCGAAAATTATATATGTCAAGCTTCAGCATCCTCAGAATTCCTTTTCGAAAGTTAGCGAGTTTTTTATCTCGTAAATTCACGAAAAACCCTTTCCGGAATTCGGTCTTTTGCTCATAACTTTTGAGCCTTTGGACCGCTTTTTCTGGATTGCAATACCAACCTGACCAGATGAATGCTCAACATATATGCCAAACTTTAGGAGCCTCCGCAAAGTCTTTCAAAAGTTAGAGTGTTTTCAACAGACAGACAGACGGACGGACGTACGGATATCACTAGATCGTTTTAAAATCGATCGAGTATCATGAATATATATACTTTATGGGGTCATAGACCAATATTTCGAGGTGTTACAAAAGGAATGACAAACTTATATATGGGGCATTCCATGTAATCGGACACTTTGAAAAATTTTTTTTTAGATTTTCCCAATTTGTTTACAGTTTTTAGTACCCTTTGAAAACTCCTTGGTGGTAAATTTTCAGATTTTTTTGATGACCCGTTCAAAAGATATCGAATTTTTTAATATTGGTAGTTTGTTCCTTTACTCAAAATTCTTTTACTAATAACTTCTTCAATAATGGTCCAAATTTGAATTTTTTTTTTCAAAATTTTTGTTTTTTTACATACTTTTTAAAAAAAAATCCCAAAAAATTCTTTAAAGCGCTCTAGCATGCGATTTTTAAGTTTTAAAATTTAAATCTCATTTTTGAAAATGGTTGTACTCCTGGATTTTTTTGAAATTTTTTGGTGAAAAAGTTCTATCGATTCTACAAATTTTTTGACCAGGAGGATCGAAGGATCGATTATTACTATTTTTTAAAATTTTTTGAAAAAAATTTATTGTAATTTTCTTGAAAATTATGCTATGAGAATATCATGGTTTTAATTAGTAAAGAAAATAATGACCTTGAGCCAGAATAAACATCCTCAAAATATAATATTTTAAAGGTCGAATAAAACAATTTTTATTTTTTAATAAAAATTAATCAGAATTTAAGTAATTTTCCAATCTTATAATCATTTCAACTGCTCCAATGGTGCTTCATAGAGGGGTCATTTATAATTCCGACCCCCATTAATTTTTACGTCTTAACATTTCTTTGGAACAAACTAATATCCTATCTCCAATTTCTAAGGGGGCTCCCACACAAAACGACATTTTTTAAAATTTGCTCCAACCGCTCTAATTGCCCTAATAGTGCCCTTGTAGCAACAATATGTATGACCGACCCACAATATTTTTTTAGTCCAAACATTTTCTCTGAAAACACCTACCCTCTATCTCTAATTGTTAAGGCAGTTCCCATACAATTTTTTTTTCTTTTTGTAAATTTGTTATATTTAATCAGCTTATACCGGTCTAATGGTGCGTCCGAGAGGGGTCATTAGTGAGACCGACTTCCATTTATTTTTACCCTCCAACATTTTTGTAAAACATACTTACGCCCTATCTCCACTCCCTAAGTAGGCTTCCATTCAAAATTACATTTTTATAAAATTTGCTCCAATTGTTATTTGTATAAGAGCCTACTTAGGGAGTGGAGATAGGGCGTAGGTATGTTTTAAAAAATGTTGTGGGGTAAAAATAAATGGGGGTCGGTCTCACTAATGACCCCTGTCGGACGCACCATTAGACCGACCCAGCAAAACTTTGGTAATGGGTAGTGATTATATAACACATTACCAGGTAATGCATGTAACTTATTTGTAGCATTATTTTATGATGTCTTACCAAACATTTGTTCCACAACGTATTATTTTCAAGTGAAAAATAATGCATTACTAATAATTTGCTACGTAATGCATGATTATTGGAAAAAATGTATTTCATATTTGTTATTTCTAAACATTAAATCTAAACATTAAATTATTTATAATTGGATGCATAATGCATTACAATAACATAAAAAATAATTATTTTATAAAAAAATGCATAAGTTTAAACTAGAGATGGGCTCACGACAGGAAATTTGTAACGACACACACTCACGAGCATATTTTATCTACTTACACTCACTTACAATCACGTGAGTAAATTTAATACAAAATTACTTTTTCACTACTCGTAACACCTTATATATTATCTTCTGGTATGCTATATTATTTCATTTCTCGTAACCTATAAAATATCATATATTTTACACCTTACTCGTATTCTTCGTTATAAATTTATGACTTATTTTATACCTTACTGGTATTCTATGTGATAATGTGGATGCATTACTTTGAGTCTCATCGCCTGTTAAAATCATCAATGCTGCAATGTATAAAATAAGAGATCCTATACCATATTTTATACCTTACTTGGTAATCTAAGTTTTGCTGGGGATATAAGCTGATTAAGTATAACAAATTTACAAAAAGAAAAAAAAAATTGTATGGGAACTGCCTTAACAATTAGAGATAGAGGGTAGGTGTTTTCAAAGAAAATGTTTGGACTAAAAAAATATTGTGGGTCGGTCATACATTTTGTTGCTCTAAGGGCACTATTAGGGCAGTTAAAGCGGTTGGAGCAAATTTTAAAAAATGTCGTTTTGTGTGGGAGCCCCCTTAGAAATTGGAGATAGGTTATTAGTTTGTTCCAAAGAAATGTTAATATGTAAAAATTAATGGGGGTCGGTCTTATAAATGAGCCCTCTATGATGCACCATTGAAGCAGTAGAAATGATTTCAAGATTGGAAAATTACAATAAATTTTTTTCAAAAAATTTAAAAAAATAGTAATAATCGTTATCCCACGATCCTCCTGGGAAAAAAATTTGTAGAATCGATAGAAGTTTTACACAAAAAAATTTCAAAAAAATCGAAGAGTACGAACATTTTAAAAAATGAGATTTAAATTTTTAAACTTAAATATCGCATACTAGAGCGCTTTTAAGAATTTTTTTATACCCTCCAACTACAATATGGGTGTATGCTCACTTTGTCATTCCGTGTGTAACGCATCGAAATATTGGTCGGGGACCCCATAAGGTATATATATATTATTGATCAGTGATAGATTCTAAGACCTTCTAGCGATGTCCGTCCGTCCGTCTGTCTATCCGTCCGTCTGTATTTAACACGATGCAGTCCAAAATAAAAAAGCTAGAACCCTCAAGTTTGGCAAAAATATGCCTTGTGCTCCTAGGCAGGTTAAGTTCGGAAATGGGCCAAATCGGACCAGGGGGAAAAGTCCCCCCTTGAAAAACTGAACCAACCTCTAAAAAATTTTAATTTTTGGACGTTTTTTTTGTATTTTTGTGAACCAAATGAGACATTTTTATGTTCGTAGAAGTTTATAGTACTACGCTTGGACCCAGGGGATTAAAAATTGTTTGCCCCGCCGCTTTTTTAAGGGCGTGGATAAAAAATAATTTAAATAATTATAAAACTATAACACTTTAGTGCACAAAGCAGACAAAAATGGATTTGTAAACATATACCGTAAGGGCCAAGGAGTTACCCCAGCTCACGGACCCCTCCCCCTTTCTTGCCCCCCCCCACTTAAAACAACGCCCCTGCCAATTTTTTTAAAATTTTTTTGCATGTTGGAGGGTACACAGAAAATAAAATCGTCAAATTTAAATCAACAAACAGCAATTGTAAATCAACCAAACATGATATCAACCAAACATTTAGTAAAAACGGCCGCCTGTTAGTTCATATTACAAAACCTCGATTTTGTTTTCAACAAACTCAGTCAAGTAATTTTATTTCAAAATTATTTTATCATATCAACAAATAGTTTTTGTGTTTGTTGAATTTCTTTGTTGAAAACAAAAATAAGATTTTTTACGTTTGTCAGATCAACAAATTGTGTTTGTTGAATTTCTTTGTTGAAAAAAAAATTTAAGATTTTGTAGGTTTATCAATACAAATAATAATTAAAGAGAAATATTACAATAACACTTATCAATTCTTTTTTCAACAATCAAAATTTACAAACGTTTGTTGATATTACAAATTTCCGTATAGGAGCACTTTCAGTGAAAAAATTAATTGTATTCACAAATATGGGGGTCAATATAACAATTCGTTTTTTTTTTGTGTATAACAGATTCGGCACAGCCGAATTTAACACTCTCACTTGTTTTTTTTAAAGTACGTAAAAAAACAAAAATTTTGAAGAAAAAAAAATTGAAATTTGGACCATTATTGAAGAAGTTATGGTAAAGGAAGTTTGAGTAAAGGAACAAACTACCACTTTTTAAAAATTCGATATCTTTTGAACGGGTCATCAAAAAAATCTGAAAATTTACCACGAAGGAGTTTTCGAAGGGTACTAAAAACTGTAAACAAATTGGGAAAATCTAAAAAAAAAAAAATTTCAAAGTGTCCGATTTGACATGGAATGCCCAATATATAAGTTTGTCATTCCGTTTGTAACACCTCGAAATATTGGTTTAGGACTCCATAAAGTAGATATATTTATGATTCTCGATCGATTTTTAGACGATCTAGTGATTTCCGTACGTCCGTCTGTCTGTCTGTTGAAAACACTCTAACTTTTGAAAGACTTTACGGAGGCTCCTGAAGTTTGGTATATATATTGGGCATTTACCTGATCAGGTCGGTATTGCAATCTAGCGAAATCGGTCAAGTGGTTCAAAAGTTTTGAGCAAAATACTGAATCTCGGCAATGGTTTTTCGTGAATTTACGATATAAAAAACACGCTTACTTTCGAAAAGCAATTCTGAGGATGCTGAAGCTTGACATATATAATTTTCGGTTCATATTGAATTTCAGCCTAATTGGTTCAGTGGTTCAAAAGTTATTAGCAAAACCGTGAATTTCAGATTAGTTTCATCTTAAATTCATATAATGAAAACCCATTAAACATGTTTTAAAAACATTGGTAAGTCAGAAAAATATTTTACAACGCATTTTTGTCACCCAAAAATATTTTTACACTAAAAAAAATACACTTGAAAAAATTATACACTCAAAAAAAATTTACACTCAAACAAAAATTTAGTAAATTTTTTTTTGTTTTTTTCAAAAATTACTTAAAAAAAGTTTTTTTACACATAAGTAATAAAATATTTCTAATCAAAAATGTTAATTTTTGACCATAGGCTAGCACGCTACCAACTATGAATACGTGCTAGAGTATGAAACAGGGGGTCGTGGGTTCGATTCCCACCAAAACCCTTGGTCGATTTCGCTACAACGAGACGACGGTGATTGTTACCAGTTCTCGGTTAGGTTAAAATTATTTAAAATGAGTTGTAAATAAAAATTTTAAAAATAAATAAAAACTGATCATTGGATCAAATTACTATACTTAGTCAGAAAAATATTTTACAACGCATTTTTGTCACCCAAAAATATTTTTACACTAAAAAAAATACACTTGAAAAAATTATACACTCAAAAAAAATTTACACTCAAACAAAAATTTAGTAAATTTTTTTTTTGTTTTTTTCAAAAATTACTTAAAAAAAGTTTTTTACACATAATGAAATATTTCTAATCAAAAATTTTATTTTTTTCACGTTAGAAAATGTACTATCACTTAAAAAGGGCATTCTGGAGGGTATTAATAGATTCGGCCAAGTCAAATTTAACTTTTCTACTTGTTTTCCATTGTAAAGATTACTCAGAAATTCATTTTAGCCGTATACAGCATTCTTTCACGATTTTTACTCTCCTGCAATTACATTCATATTTATTATAAAATATTTATTAAAAAAAATATTTAAGTACAACTTTATCAGTTGACCCTCAACCACCACGTTTTAACCATTTTACACATTTAGTGCATATACATATATATTTTTAAATGAAATGGCTTGTAAAAATATTTGACATTTAAATGAACATTCTTCTTATTTTTCTCTCTCTCGCCTCTTTATTGCTTCCACGTTTTGTGTTATTAGTACTTTGACACTTGAATCCTTGTGTTTTAACATCTCAGAACAATTTCAGTAAAAATTTATGCATCCGTTGCAGTTGCAGCAATAACAGTATAAACGTTTTCTTTTATTAAAATTACAAAAAATTGTTGCAGTAAAAAAGAAAAACTTTTGCAAAATATAAAATTCTTGATACATGTATTTTAATAAATTCCACAAGGTAAAAACTGTACACACACACACATTGTCATACGTACAATTACACCTACATACATATAACCCATTCATGTAGTCAAGGTGAGGATAGTCAAAAAACTGTTAGAGGTATTAAAAAGTTATTGGACTGTATAGAAAATTTGACTTTTCCTTATTGTATTCCCTCCGACGATAAATATTTCGATGTGTTGTATGAATGGCTACACTCAGAGAAAAACGCTTCATATTATTTATGACATGATTTCATAAATATTTTTACATAAAATTTCATTATATTTATGAAACCTTCATAAATAATATGAATTTTTATAAAAAATGACTATGAAATGCCCTTCATAAAATTTCATGATTTAATAAAAAAAATCATAAACATGTCATATGAAATTTTTATAATATGATTAAGAAATTGGGGCAAAAAAATTTTAGCCCCTGAAGACGATTTTTAAAATTTTAGTTCTTTATTTTACTTCTTCCAATATAAATACCTAAATTTAATTTCTAAAAAAAATAATGCATATGCTTTATTAATGAAACATTTCATAAATACTATAAAACCTTTTCCGAAATATAATGAAACTAGTCATTAAAGTTCGTCCAATGTAGCTGTTATGAAATGTTTCATAAATACTTTGAAACATTTCATAAAAATAATATTATTTTTTTGAGTATTTCATTATAATTATGGAACTATTTCGTAGTACCAATAAAGTGGTTCATAAATACTATGAAATAGTTTCCTAATATGATCAAATAGTTCAGAAAAAATAAATTAAATCTATGAAATGTTTCATTGTATTTATGATACATTTCATACTATTTATGAAGTTTCGTATAATTTTATGAAATTTTATTCATTATATTTATGAAACCTTCATAAATATAATGAACAATTTCATAAATATCGACTCGAAGAACAATTATAAAACTGTTTCATTGTTTTTATCAAACTGTTACATTGGACGAACTTTAATGAAGATGTTCATTATATTTATGACAGTTTTCATAAATATAAAGAAGCTTTTTCTTTAAGTGTAACACTCCCCCCGTGTCATCCACATTTTGTCTCGCAGTGGATGTTTATAAATTAATTTCTTATGCTTTTTTGGACTTAATTAATAATAAATTAATATTTTAGGGGCGTGGATTTTAACGAAAGACTCATTTACCCACCCAATATTTGTTTTGCATATTTGCAAACAGGACAAAGTTAAAAAATCAAATTTACACTTTTCTGATATGAACTGACATTGGTTGAAAGAGCACAGTAAAATATAATAAAATATTTAGTTATATAAATGGGATATTCCATGACAAATCGGACAACGAAAAAATAAATTAAAAAAAAAAAACAAGTAAAAAAGTTAAGTTCGACTTGGCCGAATCTAAGAATAGCCTCCACAATGCCCTTTTTAAGTGATAGTAAATTTTCTAACGTGAAAAAAATAAAATTTTTGATTTGAAATATTTTATTTTGTGTAAAAAAACTTTTTTTTAAATAATTTTTGAAAAAAAAAAATAATTTACTAAATTTTTTTTGAGTGTAATTTTTTTTTGAGTGTAAAATTTTTTTCGAGTGTAAAATTTTTTTTAAGTGTATTTTTTTACTGTAAAAGTATTTTGAGTGACAAAAATACGTTGTAAAATATTTTTGTGACTTACCAATGTTTTTAAAACATATTTCACGGGGTTTCAACACGTGAATTGAGGGTGAAACTAATCTAAAATTCACGGTTTTGCAAAAAACTTTTGAACCACTAACCCGATTTGGCTGAAATTCAATACGAACCAGGCCAGGGGAACAACAAATATATATGACAAGCCTCAGTCTTCTCAGAAATGTCTTTCAAAAGTTATCGTGTTTATTATCTCGTAAATTCACAAAAAAAAAACCCATGCCGAAATTCAGTCTTTTGCTAATAACTTTTGAACAACTGGACCGATTTCGCTGTATTGCAATACTAACCTGACCAGGTTAATGTCAAACATATATGCCGAACTTCAGGAGCCTCCGTAAAGTCGTTCAAAAGCTAGCGTGTTTTCAACAGACAGACGGAGAGACGGACGGACGGACATCGCTAGATCGTCTTAAAAACGATCGAGGATCATGAATATTGATCAATTTATTGATCAATTATTTTTGTTTATTCTTTCTATTTATTTACAACTCATTTTTTTAATAAATTCAACCTAACCGAGAACTGGTAACAATGACCGTCGTCTCGTTGTAGCGAAAAAACCAAGGGCTCTGGTGGGAATCGAACCCACGACCCCCACGTTCAAAGGCTAGCACGCTACCAACTAGCCTACGGGGACACTTTGAAAAAAAATTTTTTTTTAATTTTCCCAATTTGTTTACAGTTTTTAGTACCCTTTGAAAACTCTTTCGTGGTAAATTTTCTGGTTTTTTTGATGATCCGTTCAAAAGATATCGAATTTTTAAAAATTGGTAGCTTGTTCCTTTACTCAAACTTCTTTTACTCATAACTTCTTCAATAATAGTCCAAATTTAAATTTTTTTTTCAAAATTTTTATTTTTTACGCACTTTAAAAAAAAATCCCAAAAAATTCTTAAAAGCGCTCTAGTATGCGATTTTAAGTTTTAAAATTTAAATCTTATTTTTGAGAATGTTTGTACTCTTCGATTTTTTTGAAATTTTTTTGTGTAAAACTTCTATCGATTCTACAAATTTTTTGCCCAGGAGGATCAAGATATAACGATTATTATTATTTTTTAAAATTTTTTGAAAAAAATTTATTGTAATTTTCCAATCTTAAAATCATTTCTACTGCTCCAATGGTGCTTCTTAGAGGGGTCATTTATAAGACCGACCCCCATTAATTTTTACGTCTTAACATTTCTTTGTAACAAACTAATACCCTATCTCCAATTTCTAAGGGGGCTCCCACACAAAACGAAATTTTTTAAAATTTGCTCCAACCGCTCTAACTGCCCTAATAGTACCCTTACAGCAACAAAATGTATGACCAACCCACAATTTTTTTTTAATTCAAACATTTTCTCTGAACACACCTACCCTCTATCTTTAACTGTTAAGGCGGTCCCCATACAATTTTTTTTAATTTTTTGTAAATTTGTTTTATTTAACCAGCTTCTACCGGTCCAATGGTGCGACCGAGAGGGGTCTTTATTGAGTCCGACCATTTATTTTTACCCTACAATATTTTTTATAACATAAATACGCCCTATCTCCAATCCCTAAGTAGGCTTCCATTCAAAATTACATTGTTATAAAATTTGCTCCAACTATCATTTGTATGGGAGCCTACTTAGGGAGTGGAAATAGGGCGTAGGTATGTTTAAAGAAATGTTGTAGGTTAAAAATAAATGGGGGTCGGTCTCACTAATGACCTCTCTCGGACGCACCATTGGACCGGTAGAAGCTGATTAAATAAAACAAATTTACAAAAAATAAAAAAAAATTGTATGGGAACCGCCTTAACAGTTAAAGATAGAGGGTAAGTGTGTTCAGAAAAAATGTTTGGACTAAAAAAATGTTGTGGGTCGGTCATACATTTTGTTGCTCTAAGGGCATTATTAGGGCAGTTAGAGCGGTTGGAGCAAATTTAAAAAAATGTCATTTTGTGTGGGAGCCCCCTTAGAAATTGGAGATAGGGTATTAGTTTGTACCAAAGAAATGTTAAGACGTAAAAATTAATGGGGGTCGGTCTTACAATTGACCCCTCTAAGACGCACCATTGAAGCAGAATAAATGATTTTAAGATTGGAAAATTACAATAAAATTTTTTCAAACATTTTTAGAACATAGTAATAATCGCTATCCCATGATCCTACTGGGCAAAAAATTTGTAAAATCGATAGAAGTTTTACACAGAAAAATTTCAAAATAATCGAAGAGTACAAACATTCTCAAAAATAAGATTTAAATTTTAAAACTTAAAAATCGCATACTAGAGCACTTTTAAGAATTTTTTGGGATTTTTTTTTAAAGTACTTAAGAAATAAAAATTTTGAAAAAAAAATTGAAATTTGGACTATTATTGAAGAAGTTATGAGTAAAAGAAGTTTGAGTAAAGGAACAAACTACCAATTTTTAAAAATTCGATATCTTTTGAATGGGTCATCAAAAAAATCGGAAAATTTACCACGAAAGAGTTTTCGAAGGGTACTAAAAACTGTAAACAAATTGGGAAAATCTAAAAAAAAAAATCAAAGTGTCCGATTTGACATGGAATGCCCCATATATACTTTATGGGGTCCTAGACCAATATTTCGATTTGTTACAAACGGAATGACAAACTTATATATACCCTCTATCACTAGAGAGCAGGGTATAAAAATAAATATAATTTTGGACCATTTTTGAAGAAGTTATGAGTAAAAGTATTTAAGAAAATTCAATATGTTTTCAACGGGTCATCAAAAAAACCTAAAAATTTACCAGCAATGAGTTGTAGAAGGATACTCAAAAAATTTTCATAGTATCCAATTTTCTACGGAATGCCCCCTACATATAAGAAAAAGCTTTTAAAAATTCTTAACATCTTTAGAAGTGACAGAAAAGTAAAAAAAAAAAATCCATAAATTTTACCAGAATAACTAAATAAGCAACCAAGCAGCAGGTTGCACATTTTTTCCAATAAAAAAGTGCACAACAATTTCTGCATGTGTGTGTAATGTAAATTCATAAAGGCAGGCATGCATGAACAAGATGATGATAGCAGTAGTTAAATTTTAAGTCATATTCAAATATGGGCTTGTCATATGTCATTTTGTGATAAATTGACAAGAGGTGTTTATAAAATATTAATGATAGTAATTTGAACAATTAAAGATTGTCAAAAACAATCACGGCACGGTGGTTTACAATTTTTTTTAAGTTGACAAATATTTTTTTTTTTATAACACAATGATACAACATTGAACTTTCCGAATCGGAATGGGATGAAACCAAAATTTAATTAAAGTTGACATTTTTAATAATAAAACACGCAGGCTTTTTTATGTTTAGTGCTAGATTTTTTTACACGCATTTAAAGTTTTTGTTTACTAAACATGTATTACTTTGGGGCTCCTGGTGGCGCCCTTATTTGACATGTGGTATGGGGTCCAGCGCCAAAGCTTAAGCTCGAAATGACGTTAGCTATAACCGGTATGAATTTCGCTGCAATCGGTCCAGTACTTCCTCACTGAATAGCCAAATTATTAAAAATAATTTGTGCACCGTTGCGTATGATTGTTATATAAGGGCTGTAACAAAATTAAGCATACGCCAATCATACAGTTGTCAAGCAATTATTAATATAATTATAATAAAAGTTCGTCAACTTCAAATGTGTGTAAACTAAAAGCAAATAAAAATTGATATTTTCCATAACAATACCTTCAAGGTTTTTTAGTTTAGTGGTCAATTTTTTCACGAATTTGAAATCGCACACAAAATTTTTTTTTCCATGAACGATTTTCATAGTATTTATGAACAAATTCATACAATTTATTACTTTTTCATAATATTTATAAACTTTTTCATAGTATTTATGAAAAATGTTAAAAATTCTTAAATTTTACATATTATGATTTATTCATAAATACTATGAAAAAGGTTATAAATATTATGAAAAATTAATAAATTGTATGAATTTGTTCATAAATACTATGAAAATCGTTCATGGAAAAAAAAAAATTTTGTTTGTGCTTAACTATTATTTTAAATATTACACCGTCCGATAGTTAATATTAATCGTGAACCGGATAATATACATCTAAATGTAGAGATCAAATGGAGTGAAACTGCATTTAAAGTTTTGCATTTCGTGATCCTGGACATTACCCTAAAAGGACTTCAAAGTTTTAAATAATTACATTTTGTAAAATATTTTTTAAATAGCCGCCCCAGTAGGCTAGATGGTAACGCCCTAGCCTATAAGTCTAGGTGTCTTGGGTTCGATTCCCACCAGAGGCCTTGGTCTGTTTCGCTACAACGAGACAATGGTCATTGTCACCCGTCGGTGAGGTTAATTTAGTATATGATTTGTAATTATTATTTAAAAAAATAATTGTACTTGTCTTATAATGTCACTGTTGATGGCAAACGAAAGAGGAGAATCTCCGCTTATTATTTCATGTTTTTTTTTTGCTATATCAGGAAAAAGGATGTGAATTATGTCCTTTCAAAATTTTATCAAAATGTTTTTTTAAAAAATATTAAATGATATTTAAGGATAAAGTTTTGAAAGGACATTACTTACCTCCGTTTTGTTTAAATCAATTTTTTTTAAATAAATGACATCAACTTAGCCTTGCTCTACATTCATAAGCGTAGCTAGACCATTATTCTGGGGTGGGCAAAAGCGTCAGTCTGTCTGTTGAAAACACGCTAACTTTTGAAAGACTTTACGGAGGCTCCTGAAGTTTGGAATTTATTTTGGGAATTAACCTGATCAGGTTGGTATTGCAATGAAATCGGTCCAGTGGTTCAAATATTAAAAGTGGTTCAATTATTGAAAGAGTGAATTTCGGCCTATAATATGCGTCTAAAAATTCAAAATATGCACTAAAACCTTTAAAAATATGCATTTAAAAATGATTGTTTTTATTAAAAAATATGTTTGTTAACATAAATTAGGCTTTGTAAAATACTTTAAGGCCCTCGACAATTCTTAACAACGGTTTTTTTGAGTAGAAACAATTTTTTATTAGTAAAATATTTTTTTCATATACACATTTTGTCATAAAAATATCTTCAATTGAGCAAATTTACTTGGGAAGTTTTTTCTTCGAGTCACGAAATATTTCTGGAGTAAAAAATTTTATAAAAAAAAACTATAACATTACAATATTTTTTAGAACTAACAAGTAATTTTTCCTTTTTTTCTGAATTTTACGGAAAATGAATTCAAAAGCAAAAAACCCCACCCTCAAAACGAAATAAAAAATTGCAATTTTCTTGTAGAAAACTCTTTAATTTAAAAACCTTTTTTTTTCTTAACGATTAGTAAAATGTCTCAGAATAGGAACATTTTTATAGGAAACATTTCTCAGAATTTAAAAATTATACTTCCAAAATCAATTTCTATAAAAAAAAAGTCTCAGAATATGATTTCTACAAATAAATATATTTTTCTATAAGAATGTTTCGATTTTTTTTAAGGATGTTTTAAAAAAATATTAGTAAAAGTTAAAAAAACGTCCAATTTATACGAAAATATGCCAAAATATGCATTTATAACAAAATATGCAACTACAAATCGATGCCATTTCTGTGGAGATTTGACAAAAGCATTTAATTCGATTTAAGTTCTTTTGTCAAAAATATATTAGAATGGACTTTTTCGGCTACAACAAACACTCTTTCCATGATTTTTTTTTAAATACTCAACAATTTGAAATGTCCTGTTATCAGATCTCTTGGAAACTGTGGAGAATATCGTCCAGTTCTTAACATTATTTAAAAAATATATTAAAAAAAAAAAAATAAGTGCTTTTGTCAAACGTCCACAGATTTTATTGCAAATTTATTGATTCGGATAGATATCTAATTTATGTTATGTTTACAATGCTGAGTAAAAACATGCATTTTCATGAAAGTACTGCCCTAGTTATAAGCAAAACCCTTAATTTCAGATTGGTTTCATCTAAAATTCACTTGTTGAAAAGCCCCGAGATTAAAAAAACAAGCTTTAAAAACAATGATAAGCCACAAAATTACTTTACAGAGTACTTTTGTCACTCAGAAATATAAAAAAAATAATTACACTCAAAAAAAATTTTACACTCAAAAACAAAAATAGTTAATTATTTTTTTTTACAAAAATTACTTAAAAAAAAGTTTTTTACTCAAAATAAAATATTTCTTATCAAAATTGTTAATTTTTTTCACATTAAAATATTAGCAATTCTTTAAAAAGGGCATTGTGGAGAGTATTAATCAGGGTTGGCAACCGAAACGAATAACGGTATTGGTATTACATATTTTTTATATCGGTAACGGTAAAAATAACGGTATTTTCGAGTATTTCGGTAACGATAAACCGTTACCGAAACATCGATACCGGTACGTACCTGTATTATGAATAAAATTTATCAAAAATGTTTACAAGTCACCAAATTGTTAAAAAAACATAAAAATCAAAAATTTATTTCAAAAAATTAAAAAAAAAAATTTAAATTCAGTGCATTTTAAACACATAATTATATAGTTGTATTTAATACCATTAATTAACTCAGAATTTAATTAAAAATCACGCAATATTGTAATTCAACAAATATATTTTTGATTTTTTACGTGTTTATTAGATGTCTTTGTCCAATCAGGGGAAAAATCTGCCTTTTGAGCCATTTGAAAAATCTGTTGTTTTTAGCTGACGCGATTTGTTAAATTTCTGTCTGGATAAACAAGGTAGAGTCTGCAGAAAAATCTGCTGATTTCAGGTAAACAGCCTGAACAGCGAAATTGTATTTTTTTAAGTAAAATATTGTTAAATTCAGCTGTTCCGAATCCCCAAATATTGACAGGACATTTCCGGGGAAAGCCGCAGTGTGGATGTGTGGCCTGGTGTTATAAAAAAATTGGCAGGGGGAAAAATAGAACAAAACAAATGAACTACACAATAATTTTAAAGAAATTTTTCGATTTTTTTAAAGCGACAATTTTTTTAGTTATGCTGCTTTAAAACAAAATTTTGTATTTTTTTTTTTTAATTTTTTCATAAAAAAATTTTATTAAAAACACGACAACTAAATATTTCTTTAAAATTATCAAAATTATCTGATTTATTTTACATTTGAATTTTTTAGTTGTAATCGTTTAAATTAGACAAAAATTAAAAAAAAAAATGAGAAAATAAAATGTTTGTAGAATTACAAAGTAATCTGCTAAACTTTGAAAAAAAAAAATTTTAATCAGAAAACAATGTCAGTAAAAATACAGAAAAAAATCAGTTATTTTTAGGGATGTCGCGAATAGTGTATTCGGCATTTTACCGAATATTTACTATTCGGTATTCGGTTGGAACCGAATACGAATATTTGCCGAATAATTTAATTATTCATACGCCTGTGTTTTATGTAAAATATTAAAAAAAAGTAACAGATTAAAAGACAACAACACTGTTGTTGACACTATTTTTTCTGGTACCTTAACAATTTGAATTTTAGTCAAGTGCTCAAGTTTTTTTGTATAAAAAACAAACTGAAATTACTACGAAAAAGAGTCAAACGTAAATAAAAAGTGTTTTTATACCCTCCACTTAGTGATAGAGGGTATATATAAGTTTGTCATTCCGTTTGTAACTCATCGAAATATCGGTCTGGGACCCCATAAAGTATATATATTCATGATGCCCGATCGATTTTAAGACATTCTAGCGATGTCCGTCTGTCCGTCTGTCCGTCTGTCCGTCTGTCCGTCTGTCCGTCTGTCTGTCTGTTGAAAATGCTCTCGCGGACAAAATATTGCACAGAGATGACTGAAACTTAACATATATATTGGAAGTTCTCCCGAGAAGTTTGGTATTGCATTTGAGCGATATCGGTTCAGCGGTTCAAAAGTTATGAACGAAAATGTAAGCTCACCTCAAAAATTTCAGTACATTCAACATAACCTAAAAATGCAAAATGCTTTAATTCGGCTTCTGGTTGACATATGTGAACATAATTGGACACCAAATGGTATTTAAACAAGTACGAACATATTTTTTGACAAAAAAAAAAAAAAAATCGCGGATTTTTTTTTTTACCAAAATTTTTTTTCGCGGAAATTTTTTTTCAATTTTTTTTTTTTTCAAAAGTAATTTATGAACGAAAATGTAAGCTCACCTCAAAAATTTCAGTACATTCAACATAACCTAAAAATGCAAAATGCTTTAATTCGGCTTCTGGTTGACATATGTGAACATAATTGGACACCAAATGGTATTTAAACAAGTACGAACATATTTTTTGACAAAAAAAAAAAAAAATCGCGGATTTTTTTTTTTACCAAAATTTTTTTTTGCGGAAATTTTTTTTCAATTTTTTTTTTTTTCAAAAGTAATTTCCATTTAAATGAAGTTGTTTGCAATAATCTTTTTGAAATTGTGGAGGGTATCACTACATTCGGCAAGGCCGAATTTAACTTTTTTACTTGTTTTAACTAATTTAAATTTTGCCGAATATTCGGCAAACTGTTAACGAATATTTATTTAACCGAATATTCAAAAAACATGCCGAATATGCCGAATACCGAATAGTGACGAATATTCGCGACATCCCTAGTTATTTTTTAAAACTTAATGACATAGACTTAAGTTAAAGTATTCATTTAAGCAGAAAATTCTGGTAAAAGCTTTCCAATTCAAACTGAAAGTTGTTTGACACCACTCCACGCTGACCTGCGTGGATGACACCGCTAACAACACCAGCGATTTGGCACAATTCAGACTTGCTATATCTTTTATCTCTCTTTTATTAAAGAATTCTTACATTACTTGGCACTCACTTGTTTATTCGGAACTTTTTAGGTAAATTGCGAATTTGATCATTGGTTGGACCAATTTCCACATATTCTTTGTCCAAATTTACTTAATTGCGAATGTGATCATTGGTTGGACCGATTTCCTCATTGATTTTGTTCAAATAACAAAACGATTTGCAGTGAACAAACATTATTTTTTTTACTTTTTTTTAACTCCAAAAAAATTAAAAATAAGTAATATTAAGATAACCGAAACAAAACCGATATAATACCGGTAAAAATCCGAATAAAGGTAATGGCATTTTATCGGTAACGGTATTTCAAAATTTTTATTTCGGTATTGGTAACGGTAACGGTAGTCAATATTAAAGGGTTTTAAATCGGTAACGGTATTGAAAGGGTAACGGTAGCCAACACTGGTATTAATAGATTCGGCCAAGTCGAGTTTTTATTTGATACTTGTTTTTCATCAATAATTTATTTTATCAATATTTTTTTTCAATATTTTTTTTTTTAATAATTTTTTTTTTTTATCAATATTTTTTTTTTTATCAAAATTTTCTTATCAAAAATTTTTTTTTTCAATAACCTTTTTTCATTACAAACTTTTTTTTATCGACAAACACAGGCAAACAGATAGATGAATATCAATAGAATGTCTGAAAAACCTTTACGGATCAGTAATATATAAACATAATGGGATCCTCAACCGATATTTCAATACGTTTTGCATGGAATGGCAAATTAATATAGTGTTATTTTTTCAAGAAAATTTTGCTTTGGAACGAACACCTATTTATACAGCAAAACATTACCATGATTCAATGGTTTGGGCAAGAGTACAAACTTCGCTGGCATTTTTTCTACGAGTTCATACACAATCGATTTTAAGATATTCTAGCGATGTCCGTCTGTCTATCTGTGGAAATGGTGATCACGGCAAAAATATTACACGGAGATGACTGAAACTTAACATATTTATTGGAAGTTCTCCCGAGAAGTTTGGTATTGCATTTGAGCGATATCGGTTCAGCGGTTCAAAAGTTATGAACGAAAATGTAAGGACACCTCAAAAATTTTATGCATTCAACATAACCTAAAAATACAAAATGCTTTAATTCAGCTGATGGTTGACTTATGCGAACATAATTGAACACCAAATGGTATTTAAACAAGTATGAACATATTTTTTGACAAAAAAAGTAAAAAATCTTGGATTTTTTTTACCAACAATTTTTTTTCGCGGAAATTTTTTTTCAAAAATTTTTTTTTTCAAAAGTAATTTTATTTAAAAAAAAATTTTTAATTATATTTTTGAAAACAAGGTCAAATTCACTTTTTTACTTGTTTATATTATTTTAATTTTAATATATTAATATTGTGCTCGATTCTCGAATACGACTTCACCATTCACCCAATTTTTAAAAATTTGATATTCTTTCGAGTTTTAAGATTTTTAAATTTGTTTTTGTAATTATTAAACATATTAACTAGATCTTTTATTGTTACAAGAAAAATTCGGAAGAATATCAAATTTTTAAGAATTGGGTGAATGGTGAAGTCGTATTCGAGAATCGAGCACATTATTTTATTTATTAATATTAATGAAATATTTGGGTAATGTAATGCATTATTTTTTTTTTTTAAATAATATATTATTGAACCAAAGTTTGGTAAAACAAAATAATGCTCATGATAATCTAGATACTTTACCTAGTAATGTGCCATACAATCAACACCCATTACCAATGATTTGCTGGGTAATACACTTTTCTGGCTGTATACAATTTTTTTTTTTTTAATATTTTTTATTAGTTTAAAAGAAAACCATAAAAAACATAAAAAATAAACTCACAACAAAATTTAATTACTAAAGTTGTGGGCATATTTACTCTACATTGTACTTAAACAGGAACTTAAACATTAACACAGTAATGTCAACGCCAAAACTATTAAGTTTTTCTTTCGAATAATAATAAAAAAACATAAAATAAACAAGTAAAAAAAAAAAAATATTAAAAATTAATGTACCTAACCTTTTAGTTTAAAAGTCTCTAGAGAACAAGAAATGTCGACATTAAAGGAGAGCATATAAATTTCAACAACATTCTGTTACTATTTTTCACTCAACACACAGGAAAATGTCACCAAAGTGGCGGTGTTTTAGTAGACTGGAATATTTACAGATTTGTTTTGCAAACTGTTAAATCGTACAAACACCGTTTACAAAAATAATTAAAAAATAATATAGTTTAAGAAGTAGAAAAATGTTTCAGTGGTCGAAATTAAAAATTTTTTGCCAATATGGTCAAGACCGACCATATGATACCATACACCTGTGTTTTCCGGAAAATAGGCCCCGAGTCCAAACATGGACCGATTGGATTTTTTCTTTTGTTAGATCTTTAATATTTTTTCTTATTTTTCAAATAAAAATAAATTGTTGTTATTGACGATACCGCTTTATCATATTGATGACTCGTTACATTAAACCAAAATTGATGTAACATTTCATAATATTGATGGAACTATTGGTGAATATGAAGAAGCTTTTTCTTAGTGTGTAATATATTTAAACACGACGGTCAACACTTTTTTTAAAACACTTTTAAAATTAATCTTTCAATTGGAAATGGTGTCTTAATGGCAGTTTTCATTTTATATATTTTGTAATTTTTCCCAACTAACACAAATTTATGAAGTGTAGATATAAAGTGTACATGAATTTATTATTGAACAATTTGCTTGTTTTGAAAAGTGTCAAATTTTATGCTTAACCAAGTACAAGAATCATAATAAAATACAGTTCACAATTACATAGGCGCCTGATTTTCATTTCAATTTTTCTTGTGTATTGGATGTTAATATAAAAACAAATTGCTTAATTTAAGAATTTTAAATTTTAAAATTCACTCTAAAAAAAATTTATTAAAAATAGGAAAATTAACTAAATTTAAGGAAAATGATATTAATTAATAATTTTACTTATTTTTAGTTCATATTTTTCTTAAAAATATTTAAAAGAAAAAATTATTTAATATTATGCCAATTTAAACTAGAAAATGGAAAAAAATTGTATATAAGGGTTCAAGTTGAAAAAATGCAGAAGAAAAATTGAATTTCTAAAAATTCTAGACATTTCTGGTATTGCCATACCGCGGTATACCGGTTTCAAACACTCCAGTTAGTGTTATCGTCAGTAGAATTTAAAATGACGGTTTATCTTGTTAATGGAAATGTTTTTTTTTTTTATAGTTTTTACAGAATAAATTTTAACAGTTTCCAACACTACAATTCTATTTCTAGCAATCTCAACCTCACTTTATACTTTCTCCTAACTTTTTTTTCTCTTACTTTATTTTGCAACATTATCTGAAATTGAAGACACAAATGAAGGAATTTGCATTTTCTGTTTCGGAGACGTTCCTAATGGCGACATATTTTGTCAGTAATTTAATTTCTTAAAATTGTAAACATTTCTGGTATTCACATACAGCACTCAAAAAAATACTTTAGTAGATTTACTAATTTTTTTTTTTGCTAACGCTATTTAGCTAATTTTTAGCAAATTTTTAGTTGAGATTAGCATGTTAGCAAAAAATTCTTGTAAACTTCATTTAGCACATTATCAATTTTAAACAAACTTTGAACTAATTTCTTTTGCAAAATTTGAAATTGAGTTGACAACATTTTTACAAGATTTTTTGCTAATATTAGCAAAATAAATGGTAAATTTTTTTTATATTCAGAAAACTTAAAATGGCGCTATCTCGGAAACTAAGCCAGATAGAGCAAAATGGAGGCCATTTTTGGTTCTTAGAATCTCCATACTTTCGAGGGTCCTCTTCACATGTGTGGACCCTAATGGAACCTAACTTTGGATCCAAAAAATGTAGCATTCCCGAAAATTTTAAAATGCTCATATCTCGGTAAATATTGCCGACACAACAAAAAGTCCAAAAGAATTTTTGTAGCTCTCAACACGTAGAACAAGACTGCAAAATAGTCAAAAGCTCTTTGAGTAATATTTTTGAAGTTATCGAGTTTTTTAATTCTCAAGACCCCAGTGGTCCCCTATAATCACGTATCTCAAAAACTAAGCAAGGTAGAGCGAAACGGACACAAATTTTGGATCAAAAACCGATCGGGGTCTGGACCTATAGGGTCCGAACCCAATGGGGTTTTCAGATGTGTATGAACTAAGTTCAAAAAAAAAATTTAGTTAACTAATTATTGGCAAAACATTTTTGCTAACTTTAGCAAAAAATTGTGGTTTCAAAATCAGCAAATTTTCTTGTAGGTTTACAAGCTTTTTTTGCTAACATTACAGTTTTTTTTTTTTTTTGAGCGCGGTTGCAAACACTTTAGTGTTATCATCAGTAGGATTTTAATTGTCGGTTTGTCGGATTTATTTCAATTTAGTTCATACACATTTGAGGACCCAATTGAGTACAGACCCTAAGGCTCAACCCAGTTGGGTCCCTTAAGGATAGACATTTATTTTGATCCAACATTTTTGTCCATTTGGCCCTTGCTTACATTTTGGGTTAAGGGAATTAAGGGCCCAATCGACCCTTGAGAATCTTAAAAACGCAATAACTTAAAAAATCTTAAGAGCTACAAAAATGTCTCTGGGGTTTCTATAGTGTCGGCAACATTTACCAAGATATGTGCACTTTTAAATTTTCGAGAATATCAATATAGTTAGATCCCATAATGGGAAACACGACAAGGCCTCGAACTAGACTAATCTCTTTTTCATTATTCAGTTTTTTACAATTTTTTTACGGTAAAAAAATGTAATTCACTAAAAAATTTATTATTTACTAATTTTTAAGGAAAAGTTTGTTTTCGATAACTTATTTGCTATCGAAAATGTTTTTTAAGCTTGTTATCGATACAAAGATAACTAATTAACGAAAAAGAAAACAAGAATTACTATTTTCATTTTCTTAAAACCAAAAATTTTAGTAACTTGGGCTTGTAACTTTGATAATAATTCAGCTCGTGTTGAGTAAAGCCGTTTTCACCAGCTGGTGAATAAAAAATAACATAATTATTTAAAAAAGTAAAAAATTTCATCAGTTTTTTTTCATAAAATTTTTTTTTCATCATTTGTTTTTTTCATCAATTTTTTTTTTATTATTTTTTTTTTTTCATCAATTTTTTTTTTTTTAAATTAATTTTTTTTTAAATTAATTTTTTTTTTAATTAAATTTTTTTTTCATTATTTTTTTTTCATCAAGTTTTTTTTTCTTTTTTTTAAATTAATTTTTTTTTCATCAAATTTTTTTTTTTTTGCTTTTGTACCAAATTTTTTTTTATCAATTTTTTTTCATCAATTTTTTTTCATAATTTTTTTTTTTCAATAAATTTTTTTTTTTTGAATTAAATTTTTTTTTGCATCAATTTTTTTTTTCATCAAATTTTTTTTTCTTTTTTTTAAATTAATTTTTTTTCATCAATTTTTTTTTTGCTTTTGTACCAAATTTTTTTTTATAAATTTTTTTTTCATCATAATTTCATAATTTTTTTTTTTTCATAAATTTTTTTTTTTATATTTTTTTTCTTTACGAATTTTTTTTTACCAAAACTACTTTATCACCAAGTCTAAACTTTTTACATAAAAACGTTCCATTTGTTTATCAAATGTACATAAAAAAGTGAAAGTGTTAAATTCTTCGGTGCCGAATCTTTTATACTCTCCAAAATGTAAATGATATAAATGATCGCATCAACAAAGCAAGAGTCGCATTCTACTCTCTTCATAAAGTCTGGCGTGCTAATAACATCTCCCTAGCCACAAAGCTAAGAATCTTCAATTGCAGCGTAAAATCTGTCCTGCTCTATAGTTGTACTACCTGGAGCACAACACAATCTACCCAAAGAAAATTGCAAACCTTCGTCAATCGCTGCCTTAGACAAAATCTGCGGATCTTCTGGCCTCGTTGGGTGACAAATGAGCAACTCTTGTTTATGGCAAATTGTGAGCCAATTGAAATCGAGATTAAACGTCGCAAATGCTCTTGGATAGGCAATGTATTACGCAGACCAAGTAATGAAATCACCAGATCTGCACTTAACTGGAATCCACAGGTCGTTCTCGAAACACCTGGGTGAGAATGGTAAAAAGCGAAGTCGAAAGATGCAACAAATCGTGGAACCAAGTAAAGTCTTTAGCAGCCGATCGTACCAAATGGAGAGAATTTACAGACGCCCTATGTTCAACATGAACTTTTATATATTTTATAGATATTTATACTGTCATTTAATTTATATAAATAAAAGGAAATATATAAAATGTAAAAACACTTTTTTGCACTCATTTAACAAATGTACAGCTCTTTTGGTTTGGACTGCATCTTGCTTTCCAGAGACAGATAGACGGATGTATATCGCTAGAGTGTCTTAGAAATGGATCAGTAACACAGGTTCACAAAATTTGAACTTTTTCCATTTACCTGACCTCTGATTTATATGGATTTTAGTGTGCTGATTCCGAATCTGTTATACAATTGTTTCCATCAGCTCGCGTTCGCGAGCAAATCGCTGTTAAATATTCGAAAAAGTGCGTTTTTACCAATTTTGCTTGGCTATAATTTCCAAAAAAAAATTTTAGTGCCTCAGTTTTAAACACGAACATAACTATATTGGATGCCAGTATTCCAAAACTGGTATTAGTTTTTTTCTGAAAGCTTTAATTTTCGATTTATTAAAAAGGACATAAATATTCAGACAAAATTAAAGAGGACATAAATTAAAAAATTTTATTTTAGCGATATCTCAAAAACTAAAGACGACTCAATTAAAGTAAGAGCATTTTTGGAATCAGCATATCCAACATACCTAAAATCGTCATTCACTTTTTGGATGTAAGACTAGTGTTGGTAAATATAGACTCACAAACATGCCAAAAAAGGCCTATTTTTAAAGTTTCCTTAGGCTATATCTCAAAAACTAGAGCTGACCCAAAAAAGAAAGTTTTCGCATAAGAAAGTTTCCACAGACAGATGGACGGAGGTATATAGCTAGAGCAATGGTTCCCAACCTTTTTTGGGCCATACCCCACTTTTAAGTAAAAAAAACTAAAATGTCCCCCTACACTCAAGAAAAATGTTTAAATTTTTCAAATTTGTTTTAAAATTCAAAATGTTCTTGTAGTTAAGCAAACTTTTGTTAAAATCATCTTTTAAACAAACTAAATTTTAACTAAAATAATAATTTTTTTAGTTTTTTAACAAAAAAAAATCTTAAAAATTTGAAGCATTCAAATTGCCCCCCAGTGGGGCGAGAATCAAAGGTTGGGAACCATTGAGCTAGAGTGTCTTAGAAGTGGATCAATAATATATAAACTTAATGGGGTTCTCACTGATATTTCAATTCGTTTTGCATGGAATATCAAAGCAATATAAAATCACTTTTTCTAAAAAAAACTTTGCTTTGGCGGGTGTACTTGCCTCTTCCGCAAAACATTAGCATGATTTAATGTTTTGGGCAAGAGTACAAAATTCGCAGGCATTTTTTTTTACAAAACTTCAAAAATTTTTCGCCTCACCATCAGTTGTACCACGACAATAGGGCTTTAATATCATGTTTTTGTAATATGAAACATGTATTTTCATTACTCTTCCATACATATTTATAAAGGCTCCCTTTATTTGTTTTTTTTTTTTTTTTGTAAATAAAACAATAGCAACATTAAGGAAAACAACATTATTATCACTAACCGTAAACAAGTTTCCATCTTTGTTTGTATTTTGTTGTATTATGACTTTGACTTCGTTTATAGTTAATTTTTTGTTTTTTTTTTCTACGCCCTCGCTACTACTCTTGTTTCCAAACAAAAACCATGAAAAACCAACAAACAACAAGAAAAACTAACAAAAACTCAATGAAGTATGTGCTGAACTTTAACCACATAGACATGCTTGTGCATGAGCACAAACACATATACACAAACATACATATTATATTCGTTCTCTATACCCACTTAATCTGATATGTCATGTGAATGAATGAAATGGACACAGTGTTTTTGATAAGAAAAAAATATATTTTAGAAGATTTTTAAGGAGGCGATGAAAATATATCTGCGAAGTTTGTACTCCCCAACAAAAACTTGGTAATGGGTACTCCTTCCCGCCTCGCTTACCTGGTAATGGCTTTGAAATTTATGTTTACAAATTCATTCTTATGCTTTTTGCAAGTTTATCATTATTTAAACAATTGTTTAAACCCACGTCAAAAAAAGGGGGAGGACCGAAAAACGACATTTTCTAATCCCCCAGGTCCAAATGCAGGACTTTGAAATTCTTGTAGCATTAAAATGTTGCATTTTTTAAACAAAAAATATGATATATAAATATGATGTTTTTCAGAGGTTGGTTTAGTTCTTCAAAGGGAATCTTTTTCCCTTTGGTTAATTTTGGTCTGCATTGTGTTAACTACAGACGGGCGGACAAAGTTTAAAATTTGAAAAATAAGCAATACCTTGAAAACGGTTATACTTTAAATTTTTTGGAGTTCATTTTCGGATTCAGTGTACGTGGAAAATCAATGCGAAATGTCTTGGATCGCAAGATTTTTTTTTAATTTGTAAACAAGTGTAATTATTTGAAAACTGTATAAGTGACGTATACTTGATTTTATAATTGCCTAAAAATAACAATCATACGCAACGGTGCACAGTGTTTTATTTTAAATAATTGTAGCAAAATTCAAACCGGTTATAGCGAACGTAATTTCGATGTTAAGTCTGGACGCTTGACCCCACATGTCCAATAAGGCCACCACCGAGAGCCCTTAATGTAAGACACATTTAGTACACAAAATCTTTAAATGCTTTAAAATCACCAACTTTAAATTCGTGTAAAAAAAAAATAGTACTGAATTAAAAAAATGCCTGCAAATTTTGAACTCTTGCCCAAAACATTAAATCATGATAATGTTTTGCGGAAGATTTGGGTGTACTTGCCAAAGCAAAGTTTTTTTTAAAAAAATAATGTTATATTACTTTGCTATTCCATGCAAAACGAATTGAAATATCAGTCGAGGACCCCATTATTAAACCAAAAGAGCTGTACATTTCGTAACTGGCATGAGTGCAAAAAAGTGTTTTTACATTTTGAAGAGTATAAAAGATTCGGCACCAAAGAATATAACACTTTCACTTGTTTTATGTACATTTGATAAACAAATGGGAAATTTTTATGCTTAGATTTTTATTTTTAAAGCTTAGACATGGTGGGAAAGTAGTTTTGGTAAAAAAAAAATTTCACGAAAAACAAAATTATGTTAATAAAAATTTAATGAACCCAAAATTTTTGGTGAAAAAAAATGTTGATGAATTTTTTTGATAAAAAGAAAAATTTTTTAATGTTAAAAAAAAAATTATTAAAAAAACACCGTGAAAAATTATTTTTGGTGAGAAAAAAATTGATAATTAAAAATTTGATAAAAAAAATTTGATGGAAAAAATATGATAAAAAAAAATTAATGAAAATTAAAAAATAGTGAAAAAAAAAATTTGATGAAAAAAAAAATTAATGAAAAAAAAATTAATGAAAAAAAAATTTGATGAAAAAAAAATAATTTGATGAAAAAAAAATTTGATGAAAAAAAATTTGATGAAAAAAAAATTTATGAAAAAAAATTGATAAAAAAAAAAAAAAATTTGATAAAAAATTATAAAAACAAGATTGATGAAAAAAAAAATTTGATGGATAAAAAAATTGATGAAAAAAAAAATGATAAAAAAATTTATAAAAAAAATTGAGAAAAAAAAAAAAATTTATGAAAAAAATTAATGAAAAAAAAAATTTGATGAAAAAAAAAATTTGATGAAAAAAAAGTTTGATGAAAAAAAAATTGATAAAAAAAAAGTTTGATAAAAAAAAAAAAATTATGAAAAAAAAAATTTATGAAAAAAAAAAATTATGAAAAAAAAATTTGATGGAAAAAAAATTGATGAAAAAAAAAATTGATAAAAAAAAAATTTGATAAAAAAAAAATTTTTTTTTGTTGAAACATAACACTGTGCTACAAAAGACAAAAAATAATTTATGCAGGGGTTCTCATATGATAATTCGGGTTGGTTGGAGTTCATAGAGTACTGATATACTCATAGTTTTTCTGGATCACTTCGTTAAGTACGTTTTTTATTGGCAAATGTGTTGAAAAACGGAAATTCTTAAATTACAATTTTAAAAAATTATTACTTTGTTAGTTTGCAACCGATTTTCGATTTTATGGATTTGTTTTAAAGGTATAGGTCTTACCTTTCAAACAAAACAAAAATATTAAAAATCGATCAAGAATTGGCTGAGCTACGATCGCTTAAGTAAAAAAAAAACGTATTTTTTGAAAAATTTGTCATATTCTTTTCTCTCTAAGTTGAAAGTGAATCATTAAACAATTTTTTTGAATTTTTTGTAAAAAAGGATAGTAAAGTAGCTTTCCAAAACACCAAAAAACATAACAATCGGTTTAAAAATGAATGAGTTATGCTAAGTTTTGTGATAGGACATTTTTAAATTTTTTCAGAAACGCTTGTAATTCAAGCATTATTCATAAATCTTGTTGCTAGTAGTAATTTTATGCGCATATGCATATAAACTAGAGATGGGAACGTAATTAGATTTGTGCGTGATTCACACATGATCAGAAGTGAGCGTGATTGAAAATTAATTTTACTCACGTGGTTGTTAGTGAGTGTCAGTGTGAGTGGAATAAAAAAATGGGGGTGTCAGTTACTTCAAAATCCTATTTATAATTTTTTGGGTTTGTTTAAAAAATATCAGTGTTACTTCCTAAACAAAAAAATATTGTGAATCGGTTGCTAAGGTGCGCTTGTTTAAGTAAAAAACCTTTTTTGAAGAGTTATACCTGCAACATTTTTATGACAAAAAACATTTGACATTTTTGAAACGAAATTGGTAAAATTGTGGGATCATTTGATGGAAATTTTACCTGTTTATAAAAATACGTATGAGGCATTCCACACCAAATGTTCAGCGAAAAAAAAAACATGTGAACCGTAAATTGTTAAATGGGTTGTATGGATAGCCATGTGAGGCATTCCACACCAACTGTTCCACTACAGAAAAACCATAGTGGTTTCAATGGGATATCATTTGCAAAGTATTCGCTCTTAGGGTACTAATAAATAACAAAAATAAAATTTAAGTTTTTTTCAAAAAGTGGGCCTTGTAGGCGTGGTCAAATATTAAAAATATCAAACTTTTTTGCCTGAGTATTTATTCACGATCACGCACGCTAATGAAAGAAAAAAAATATTCAAGCACGATATTTTATTTTACTCACGCTCACGTGAACATCGTGACCGTAACTTATTCTTTTCTACTCACGTGTGCGTGAATGAGCGTTAGCAAAATAAAATATCGTGAGTGACAAAATTTTTTCGTTATTAAAAACTCACTCACGCTACCATCGCCTCTTAAAATATTTTTTAAGTATTGATATTACTCATACGCACATGTTTTAAATACCATTAATGTATAAAATAAGCGTGTTGCAATTTTTGAATTTTGATTTTTCGAAAACAAGGCAAAACACATCTCTAAAAATTTCAGATCAGATAGAAAATTCCTTTAACTTTTTTTAAAAAAATAAAAAACAAATAAAATTGCGGCATGTTTTTTGAAAAATAAAGTTTAAGTTTAAATTTAAAAAATTCAGAACTTCTTCTGAAAATGTTCCAATTTTCATTTTCTTAGCTTTTATTGATAGCCCATTTAATTGATAGCCCATTCAAAAATCTATAAACAGCTTTTGTCTTTAAGACTTTACTGTGTTTCACTTAATTTGCATAAATATTGAAGTAAAGATGCTCAGGCAAAAAAGTTAGATATTTTCAATTTTTGACCACGCCTACAAAGCCCACTTTTTGAAAAAACTTAAATTTTATTTTTGTTATTTAATAGTACCCTAAGAGCGAATACTTTGAAAATGATTTCATATTGACAAGACACAACTTTTTTTTTTGCTGAACATTTGGTGTGGAATGCCTCATATATGGAGCTAAGAAAATTACGTTTTTGGTTGTTCAATTTTTCAAAAACTGGGCTTAGGAGGCGTGGTCAAATATTGGAAAAATGGTCAAGTTTGTGTCAAGTTGCCTTGTTCAAATATATATCAAATAAAAACGAAATGCACCAAAATCTCAATTTTTTTTTTTAAGGATTAGATGTTTGTCTAGCAAGATTTTTTTAAAAATTAAGAAAATCTATAAAAAAAAAATTAAGAAGAAAAAATAGTAATTTTTCTGATTTTCAAAATAAATTTTAAAAATTTAAAATAGTTTTTGAAAAAAATTAATTTCAATTTGTGTTTTTGCTAATTTATGCCAAAATATGCAATAATATGCACTTAAAAGTTCGAAATATGCACAATATATGCATTTAAAATCAAAATATGCAAAAATATGTATTTTCACCAAAATATGCTAAATATGCGAAAACAAATCGATGCCATTTAATGCAAATCTCTTGATTCGGAAAGATAATTGGTCGATATCGTTTTTAGGCTTTCGAAAAAAAACATGCATTTGCATGGAAATCTCACCCTAGTTATATAAAAAACTTTTTTACCCGGGACCCATTGAAAAATTTTGGTACACAATTTTTTTCTCACTGAACATTTGGTGTGGAATGCCTCACATGTATATTTATAAACAGGTAAAAAATCCATTAAATGATCCCACAATTTGAGCAATTTCGTTTTAAAAAAACATGTTTGCAAGCGCACAGCTTTTTCTGTCATAAAAATGTTGCAGGTATAACTCTTCAAAAAAGATTTTTTACTTAAACAAGCGCACCTTAGCCTGTTTTTAACCTATTCTCAATATTTTTTTGAAGTAACACTGATATTTTTTAAACAAATCCAAAAAATTATAAATAGGATTTGGAAGTAGCTGACACGCCCATTTTTTTATTCCACTCACACTGACACTCACTAACAACCACGTGAGTAAAATTAATTTTCAATCACGCTCACTTCTGATCATGTGTGAATCACGCACAAATCTAATTAAATCTCTAGTTTATATGCATATGCGCATAAATTTACTACTAGTAACAAGATTTATGAATAATGCTTGAATTACAAGCGTTTCTGAAAAAAATTAAAAATGTCCTATCACAAAACTTAGCATAACTCATTCATTTTTTAACCGATTGTTATGTTTTTTGGTGTTTTGGAAAGCCACTTTACTATACTTTTTTACAAAAAATTCAAAAAAATTGTTTAATGATTCACTTTCAACTTAGAGTGTAAAGAATATGACAAATTTTTCAAAAAATTCGGTTTTCTTTTACTTAAGCGATCGTAGCTCAGCCAATTCTTAATCGATTTTTAATATTTTTGTTTTGTTTGAAAGGTAAGACCTATACCTTTAAAACAAATCCATAAAATCAAAAATCGGTTGCAAACTAACAAAGTAAAAATTTTTTAAAATTGTAATTTAAGAATTTCCGTTTTCCAACACATTTGCCAATAAAAAACGTACTTAACGAAGTGATCCAGAAAAACTATGAGTATATCAGTACTCTATGGACTCCAACCAACCCGAATTTTTATATGAGAACCCCTGCATTTTTTTGGTGTAGCACAGTGTAATTATGTTACGTTTTATTCTCCAGCTGGTGAAAAACGGGTTTATTCACCACGAAGTTAATTACACTGTGATACAGTAAAAAAATGCTTCTGATGTGACATAGTATAGGTTGCTGGTTAGAGCACCCATATGTGCATAATTGTTTTTTTTATCGCTCCCCGCTCATTTTCGGTTGAGTTGGGAGTAAAAAATAATATCTATCCAGAAATTGGACTTCTAGGTTGCAAACAGGCCAAGCAGTTTGAACTTTTGACCTCAAAAATGGGCTAAAAAACCTTTATAGATTAATTTGGCTGTAACTCTTAAAATAAAAGTTTTTCGCAATTAACTTTCATAACAATTTTTTTGTAGAATCAA
Source organism: Pegoplata infirma (assembly GCA_963921195.1). Taxonomy (NCBI): domain Eukaryota; kingdom Metazoa; phylum Arthropoda; class Insecta; order Diptera; family Anthomyiidae; genus Pegoplata; species Pegoplata infirma. The sequence continues at coordinate 28,388,601 of OY992540.1, read as the reverse complement.
AATGCAAAGATTTTTTTCTCATACTGTTTTGACCTAAATATGCCCGATCGCGGTGTTTTAAGCGGTTAAAGTCGAAATTTGGGTCAGAACTTTTTTTAAAAAAATTCTCGTAAATTTTTAAATTGGGGAAAATTTGAGCTCTTTGCATAATTTAATAGGGTATTGAATGCAGTTTTCCAAAAAATTTTTTTTTGCAAAAATATATCGACCCTTCCATGAAAAATTGCCAAAATCATACCCTGAACCACAATTTTTTGACCTCCAACTACGTTATGAGGGTGTACTCACTTTGTCATTGCATGTTTTACGCATCGAAAGATGAGTCTAGGATTTCACATAGTATATATGGGGTATTCCATGCCAAATCGGACGCTTGGAAAATTTTTAATTTTATGTTTTTTCAATTTTTTAGTACCCTTTAAAAACCCATTCCAAGTAAATTTTGACATCTTTTTTGACAATCCGTTCAAAAAATATCGAATTAAAAAAAAAACACGATTTTTTCTGTCTTCACTTCTTTAAAAATGGTCCAAATCGAAATAATTTGTTGAAATTTTAGTATTTTCTTTAAAGTGTTTTAATAAAGATTGGAAAACAAAAAAAAAAAAAAATCAAAAACCGCTGAATATATTAATTACCAAAATCCCACGATCTACTTAAGCTTAAAATTTAAAGAAAATATTAAGTTTACCACGAAAAATTAAAAAAAAAAAAATAAAAAAAATCTAATAAAAAATTTTAAGAAAAGATTGAAAACAACAAAACAAAGAGAGCAATCATTTAAAAATTGCATATTAGAACACTTTAAGAAATATTTAATAAAAAAACAAAAATTAAAAAAAAAAAAAAAAATGTTGACCATTTTTGAATTTGTTATGATAAAAATACGGAAAACGATAGTTTATTTTTGAAAATTCCATATCTTTGAAACGGTAATTTAAAAAAATTTGAAAACAAACTTGGATGGGGGTTTTAATGGTTTTTAAAAAAATTTAAAAAAATTTAAAAATAATTAAAAAATGTAAAAAAAAAAATTTCAAAGTGTCCAATTTGGCACTGAATACCCCATATATATTTAGGGAAATCCTAGACAGATGTTTTGGTGCGAAACTCACGGAATTACAAAGTTAGTATTCGCCTATATTGAGGATGAATTGTAAAAAAATGAGATTCAGAGTAGAACTTTGGGATTTTTTCATGGAACAGTCGATATATTTTTGCAAAAAAAAATTTTTTGGAAAACTACATTCAATACCCTAGTGAATTGTGCAAGGAGCTCAAATTTTTCCCAATTTAAAAATTGACGAGCATTTTTTTAAAAAAAGTTCAGACCCAAATTTCGACTTTAACCGCTTAAAACACCGCGATCGGACATATTTAGGTCAAAACAGTATGAGAGAAAAATCTTTGCATTTTGATTCTACAAAAAAATTGTTATGAAAGTTAATTGCGAAAAACTTTTATTTTAAGAGTTACAGCCAAATTAATCTATAAAGGTTTTTTAGCCCATTTTTGAGGTCAAAAGTTCAAACTGCTTGGCCTGTTTGCAACCTAGAAGTCCAATTTCTGGATAGATATTATTTTTTAATCCCAACTCAACCGAAAATGAGCGGGGAGCGATAAAAAATACAATTTTGCACATCCCATACATTTTGTGGGTGCTCTATTGCTGGTCTTGTCGAGTAGATCACAAAAATGCTCATTAAACTTGCGTTTTTTGGGGACTTTTCTAACTAAACCTTGTGTAATTAAGAAAATTTTCAACCGATTTTAAATTTTTAAACTGTTTTGGATAGAAGAAGTATAGGGCTTTCCATGTGTGTGAATTGGTCTATACATATAAGAAAGATATCTATTGATTTTTTCTATAAAATCTAATTTTTTTGTTATTTTTTGAAAATTTTTCGAGTTTATCGATTTTTTTCTGCTATAGTTCGTTTAACAACCTCTACATTTATAAACGTATCTTTAAAGAAAATTTAATTCTCAATACGATAAGCCTTATCCTGAAAAAATCGGATACACATTGACAGAGTTGTGATAATTTTTCTAAAAAAATAAAAATTTTGCAGGAAATCGCCGTTAAGATAACACAGGAAAAAAAATAAATTTATCATAAAAGGTCAGGTACAATATTTTTAAAGGTTTTTCGTGCGCTGACTTCGAATCTGGCCTTTAAATTGCTCTATCACCTCAGGTTTTTGAGATATTCAACATAACTTGATATATCAAAAACTTAATAAGATAGCGCAATTTCATGGTCAAATTCGAATTCAGGCGGCCAAAAACCTTTGAAATAATGATACGCGACCCCTCAGTATGTTCGTTTATTTTTTTGCCGGGGTTATCCGAACTGCAATTTCACGCAAAATCTTAATTTTGTTTTTTAGAAAAATTAATTTTCACAACTCTGTCAATAGTTATCGGATTTTTTCGGCACAAAGCTCATCGTATTCACAATTAAATTTGCTTTATGAATACGTTTATAAATATAAATGTTGTTAAACGAACTATAGCAGAAAAAAATCGATAAACTCAAAAAATTTTCAAAAACTAACAAGAAATTAGATATTGTTGAAAAATCAATACACTCAAAAAAATAAAACTGTAAAGTTAACAAACTTTTTTTTGTTAACTCGAGTTTACTGGCTTTTTAGCAAATTTTTAGTTAAAATCAGCGTTTTAACTACTTTTTTAGTTAAGTTCGATTTACGAAAATACTAGTTTTGTACAAATTTGGAATTAATTTTTTTTGTTGACTTTAAAACTGAGTTTACGAATTTTTACTAATTAATTTGCTGATTTTTTGTAACATTTTTGTCAAGTCGAAAATTTTAAACATTTCTTGTGTAGCCTCCTATGCAAATCTCATTAGTCCTACTTAAGCTGAACTTAACGCTGTGAAAAATATTTTTTTTTTTATTTAAAAAAAAGGCTAGCTGATTTCACCTAATAAAAAATTTTACGAAATTTTCAGCTGAATTTTTAGTTAAAATTATTGTTTTTTTGCTACATTCATTCTACGAAAAGTTAACTAAATATTTTTTGTTAAATTAACTAGAAATTTAGTAGGTTCAAAATCAGGTGTTTTTATACCCTCCACTCTAGTGATAGAGGGTATATATAAGTTTGTCATTCCGTTTGTAACACCTCGAAATATTGGTCTAGGACCTCATAAAGTATATATATTCATGATCCTCGATCGATTTTAAGACGATCTAGCGATGTCCGTCCGTCCGTCCGTCCGTCTGTCCGTCTGTCTGTCTGTCTGTTGAAAACACGCTAACTTTTGAAAGACTTTACGGAGGCTCCTGAAGTTTAGCATATATGTTGGGCATTTACCTGGTCAGGTTGGTATTGCAATCCAGCGAAATCGGTCCAGTGGTTCAAAAGTTATGAGCAAAAGACTGAATTTCGGCAAGGGTTTTTCGTGAATTTATGAGATAAAAAGCACTATAACTTTCGAAAGTCAATTCTGAGGATGCTGAAGCTTGGCATATATATTTTCCGTTCCTCCAGCCTAGTTCGTATTGAATTTCGTCCAAATCGGTCCAGAGGTTCAAAAGCTATTTGCAAAACCGTGAATATCAGATTAGCTTCACCTTAAATTCACGTGGTGAAAACCCGTTAAACCTGTTTTACAACCATTGGCAAGTCACAAAAATATTTTAAAACGTATTTTTGTCACTCAAAAATATTTTTATACCAAAACAAAAAAAAAATACACTCGAAAAAAATGTTACACTCAAAAAAAATTTTACACTCAATAAAAAAATTAGTAAATTTTTTTTTTATGTAAAATTCAAAAAAAATTTTACACTCAAAAAAAAAATTTACACTCAAAAAAAAATTAGTTTTTTTTTTCAAAAATTACTAAAAAAAATTTTACACTAAAAAAAAATTAGTAAATTTTTTTTGGAATGTAAAATTCGAAAAAAATTTTAGACTCAAAAAAAAAATTTTACACTCAAAAAAAAATTAGTTTTTTTTTTTTTTTAAAAATTACTAAAAAAAAAAAATTTTATACAAAATAAAATATTTCTAATCATAACTGTTATTTTTTCACGTTAGAAAATTTACTATCACTTAAAATGGGCATTGTGGAGGGTATTCATAGATTCGGCCAAGTCGAATTTAACTTTTCTACTTGTTTTAGTTAAATTTAACTAAATTTTTTGCCAACTTTACAGTTTTTTTTTTTTGAGTGTACATATCTTTCTTATATGTATAGACCAATACACACACATGAAAAACCCTATCCTTCTTCTATCCAAAACAGTTGAAAATTTGAAAATCGGTTGAAAAATGTTTAAGTTACACGTGGTTTAGTAAGAAAAGTCCCAAAAAAACGATTTTTGACAATAACTTTAAAATTTTAGGGTGTCTGGCAAGTTTGATGGTCATTTTTGTGATCTTTTCGACGAGACCTACAACCTCAACTACCTCATTTTAAAAGTATATTCGATTTTGTGTTTTTTGTAGCACAGTGTTATTATCCAAGTTACAAACCCAAGTTATTAAAATTGTTTGTTTTAAGAAAATGAAAATTGTAATTCTTGTTTTCTTTTTCGTTAATTGTTAGAGGTGGCGTCCCACGGTTTAGTTATATAAGGTTACATACGATTAGTAAACAAATCCGCCATTTCAACTGTTTGACATGTTTCGGTGTTTTATTATGATTTTAATTATCTTAAATTTTGCACACTTTTGCCACCCATAATTTGTTAAATTTTTAAGAATTTAAAATTTAAAATTATATTTTTTATACCCGAGTAAAAATAAACATATATTACAATATATAACTTGATACAAACATAATAAATTATATATGATTATACATCCCTGAGATACACTCAAAAAAAAAAACTGTAAAGTTAGCAAAAAATTTAGTTAAATTTAACTAAAAAAGCACCTGATTTTGAGCCTACTAAATTTTTAGTTAATTTAACTAAAAATATTTAGTTAACTTTTCGTGGAATGAATGTAGCAAAAAAAACCGTAACTTTAACTAAAAATTTAGCTGAAATTTCGTAACGTTTTTATGTACATATATTAACAAAAAAATTAGTTGAATTCAACTAAACTTTTTGTTACTTTTCGTAAACTAAAATTTACAAAATATTTTGTAAACAACTGTAAGTTTATTTGTTCTGTTTTTTCATCAGCTTAAGTAGAACTTATGAGATTCGCATAGGAGGCTTCACAAGAAATTTCACTTAACAAATTTGTTACGAAAAATCAGCAAAATAATTAGTAAAAATTCGTAAACTCAGTTTTGAAGTCAACAAAAAAATTAATTCAAAATTTGTTCAAAACTAGTATTTTTGTAAATTGAACTTAACTAAAAAAAGTAGTTAAAACGCTGATTTTAACTAAAAATTTGCTAAAAAGACAGTAAACTCAAGTTACCAAAAAAAAAATTTGTTAACTTTACAGTTTTATTTTTTTGAGTGTATTTTCTAAATTTTTTTAATGCAGTCATATGTAGTAATATATAATTTAATCATGATTCGGATTAAAAGGTGTACGGTTGATATAATTATATAAAATTATATGAGGGTCAATACAAAATTTCTTTTTCTGTATAATTTAACTTAAAATTATATATATCTCAATCTGTTTTATATACAACTATAATTGTTTCCAATTAACCAAAAATTTTCTAAGTTTTTTAGGCAAAGTATAAGAAACTTTTTAAAATGTTCCTAAACATTTCTTGTTAGGGTTATGTATATCACCTATCTGGTTCGAAGTGTACCCAAACATTTTTTTTGTTTTTGAAAATTATATGTTTGGTGAATGTATCGTTGACCTGTGGTGTAACTCACCCAAACCAAAACACACCAAGACTTTTTTATGTTTTTATGCAATTAGATATAATTGGATCCAATGAAATATGGCAATGTCTGGTCAAAACTCGGATGAAATCGAATCATATTTTATACAAGTTGATCTTTTTTAATGCAAAAACATCCACCATTATTCGGATTAAATTGCGTATAAATATATATTGTGTTATATATCATTATGTATTGCATCATATAAAAATTTTTACTCGGGTAAACATTTACAAATTGTACAAAATTTTAAACAAAATTAAAGAAAATTAAATTGACGATTTTTTCAATTCCTTTTTGTTTCGACATTCTATTTTTTTAGTACACACCGATTTCTGTCGTTCTTCTCAATGTCGAATGACATATATAAGTCATTCGTGTGGCGTCCTGCAACTTTCTTAAAATTAGACACCAGCCTAAAAACATTATCATGTTAAAGAGCCTTGAGAGTTTTGTTATGTAAAATCTCAACTTTAATTTGCTTTTGGTTTCAGCCCATTCCATTTCGGAAAGTTCGATTTTTTATCACTGTGTAAGTAGAGCAACAAAATGTAATTTCAAATTCTTCATATATACAACAACAAAAAAATCTAAAATAAAATAGCAATTTTCTTATAATTAATTCCCAATAACTACATCTCAAACTTAATCTACAATTAAAACACAAATTAAACTAAAATTAATGTTAGTTTTCCAAAAAAAAAACTTAATTTGTGTATGTGAAAAATATGTTTAATAACTAAAACAATTATTTACATTTTACACAATTTCAACTTTTCCAATTTATTTAAAACCTAACCACATGAAAATCTACCACATGAAAATCTACTAATATTACATGCTAGAAATTTGAGTTAGCAACCCACAGTTACAGTATGCTATCTAGCCACCTTTAAACTTCAACCCTTAACAGGTGGTTGCGCTACTCTACAGGATTATATAGCAACATTCATTTGTTAGTAACGATATAAGAACGTAATATGATTTTGTTTTTTTTTTGGTAGCGTGTGTGTTCAAGTTCAAATCAATGAATCAAACATTATAAAATATGAACTAACTAACAACAAAAACAACCACAGTAAAACGAATTTTCCAAGTTGTATTACAACTTAATACAAACTCACATGCACGAATGCACAATAAATACATACACAGTGGAGCATGTATGTGTATTGGATAATTTGTAACAAAAGCCCATCCATCCATTCAGTGTTTGTATACAAAATACACATGAGGCATTCCACACCAAATGTCCAGCGAAAAATAACACGTGTACCATAAACTTCTGAATAGGTTTTATGGATAGCCCTATATGGAACTTAGAAAATTGCGTTTTTGTTTTTTCAATTTTTCAAAAACTGGGCTCAGGAGGCGTGGTCAAATATTGGAAAAATTGTCAAACTTGTGGCGAGTTGCCTTGATTAAATATTTATTACATTAAAACGGAATACACCACAATCTCAAAAATTTACATTCTTATATAGTTTTGTATGGGCTATCGATTAAAATTTTTTTTTTGGAAAATTTTCAGAACCCGTTCTGAAATTTTCCATTTTTTAAAAATCAATTTATTAAAAAACATGCCACTTTTTTTTCTTTTTTAAATTTTTTTTTTTAAGTTTAAATGTTTGTCCATCCACATGTCCATGCGACTGAGTAATATTTATGCAACTGATATTTCTCATTCGCAACGTTAAATCAAGAAAATACAAGCAAATTTCAAAATTGTTATGAAATTTAAAGTTCAAATGCGGTTTTCTCGAAAAAAACGAAGAACGTGTTTCTGAATTTTTTTGTGTGGATGGACAAACATCTAAACTTTTAAAAAAAAAATTAAAAAAGAAAAAAAAGTGGCACGTTTTTTTAATAAATTGACATTTTTAAAAAATGGAAAATTTCAGAACGGGTTCTGAAAATTTTCCAAAAAAAAAAAAAAAAATAATCGATAGCCCATACAAAACTATATAAGAATGTAAATTTTTGAGATTGTGGTGCGTTCCGTTTTAATGTGATAAATATTTAATCATGGCAACTCGCCACAAATTTTACCATTTTTCCAATATTTGACCACGCCTTTTAAGCCCAGTTTTTGAAAATGAGTAAAACCAAAAACGCAATTTTCTTAGTTCCATATAGGGCTATCCAAACAACCTATTCAGGAATTTTCGGGACACATGTTTTTTTTTTGACATTTGGTGTGGAATGCCTCACATGCACGTCGTATTATCAAAATAAACTACTTTGAGTAATATACACTTAAAATAAAATGCGAGTCAAAACAAATTACAAAAGTTTTTTTGATATAGCAATTTTATATTTTATGTCTCGTATGGCTTATGTCTCGCAAGGACGGTCGACTTTATAAGGATGTGCAGAACTTAAAAGTGGGGACATCAGATAGTTATGCTGCATAAATGAAAAACAATTATGCTGCAAAAAAAATCAAAATTCTGCTGCAAAAAACAAGAATTAAAAAAAAAAAAAATAGTTTAGTAAAAAAATTTTTTTATAATGCCAAAATTTTAAGAATTATAAGACAAAAACTCCAAAAATATTTACTAAAAAAAATAGCTTATGAAAATTGCTGAAAAATTTTTTTTCAATCGAAATTTTTTTAAAAATTTGTTTAACCATTTTTAACAAGTTTATTTTTTTGTTAGTTATTTTTGTAATTTTTCTCTTAAAATTCTTTAAATTTTGGCATTTTTAAAAAAATTTTTCATTAAACTTTTTTTTTAAAAATTCGTGTTTTTTGCAGCATAATCTTTTATTTTGCAGCATAATTGTTTTTCATTTTTGCAGCATAACTATCTGATGCCAGGACGTTCGACTTTATAAGGATGTGCAGCAAGGACGGTCGACTTTATAAGGCTGTGCAGAACTTAAAAGTGGGGACCTCAGATAGTTATGCTGCAAAAATGAAAAACAATTATCCTGCAAAAAAAAGATTATGCTGCAAAAAAATAAAAATTATGCTGCAAGAAACAAGAATTTTTTAAAATTTTTAAAAATGCCAAAATTTAAAGAATTTTAAGACAATAATTAAAAAAATATTTACTAAAAAAATTAGCTTATGAAAAGTGGTGAAAAATTTTTTTTCAATCGAAATTTTTTTAAAAATTTTTTTAACCATTTTTGACAAGTTTATTTTTTTGTTACTTATTTTTGTAATTTTTGTCCTAAAATTCTTAAAATTTTGGCATTTTTAAAAAAATTTTTCTTTAAACTTTTTTTTTAAAAAATTCTTGTTTTTTGCAGCATAATTTTTATTTTTTTGCAGCATAATCTTTTTTTTGCAGCATAATTGTTTTTACTTTTTGCAGCATAACTATCTGATGTCCCCACTTTTAAGTTCTGCACATCATTATAAAGTCGACCGTTCTTGCATGATAAAGTCGACCGTCCTTGGTCAAAACAAAACAAAAAGTCTCGTTTGAGTTATGTCTCGTTTGTCTTATATCTCGTATGTCTTATGTCTCATATGTCTTATGTCTCGTATGTCTTATGTCTGGTGTGTCTTATGTCTCGTAAATCTTATATCTCGTATGTCTAATCAAGGGCGGTCGACTTAATAAGGATGTGCAGAACTTAAAAGTGGGGACATCAGATAGTTATGCTGCAAAAATGAAAAACAATTATGCTGCAAAAAAAGGTTATGCTGCAAAAAAAAAAATAAAAATTATGCTGCAAAATACAAGAATTTTTTTAAAAAAAAAAAGTTTAATGAAAAAATTTTTTAAAATTGCCAAAATATAAAGAACTTTAAGAAAAAAATTACAAAAATAACTAACAAAAAAATAACTAACAAAAAAATAAACTTGTCAAAAATGGTTAAACAAAAAAAATTCGATTGAGAAAAAACAAGTGAGAGTGTTAAATTCGGCTGTGCCGAATCTTTTATACCCTCCAAAATGTAAAAAAAAAAATTTACAGGGGCGTTTCTTTTTTTTTTTTTGGGGGGGGGGGGGTTGATAGGGTCAGTGGGGCACGTTGAGAGCACCTTCCCATCGCGAAAAATATACCAAATCTTTCATTTATTTAACAAAAATACAAAAAACATGTAAAAACGTGTATTTTTTTAGAGGTTCGTTTAGTTCTTCAAGGGGGAACTTTTTTCCCCCTGGTCCGATTTGGCCAATTTCCGAACTTAACCTGCCTAGGAACATAAGATATATTTGTGCCAAACTTGAGGTTCCTAGCTCTTTTATTTTGGACTGCATCGTGTTAACTACAGACGGACGGACAGACAGACGGACGGACGGACGGACGGACGGACATCGCTAAAATGTCTTAGAATCGATCAATGATCAATAATATATATACTTTATGGAGTCCCCGACCGATATTTCGATGCGTTACACAGAATGACAAAGTGAGTATACCCCCATACTGTAGTTGGAGGGTATAAAAAATTTTTTCACTTTTCATAAGCTAATTTTTTTAGTACATATTTTTGTAATTTTGTCTTAAAATTCTTTAAACTTTGGCATATTTAAAAAAAAAATTTATTAAACTTTATTTTTGTAAAATTCTGTTTTTTGCAGCATAATTTTTATTTTTTTTCCTCTTAGGTACGATCACTCTAGACCGATACGCTAAGTTGGCTGTTAAGCAAGTATCAACTAAATCATGGTTTTTTCAATTCTTGTGTGGTTGTTGCTGTTGTTTTTTCGTACAGAAGAAGGTGAAATTGCAGTATGGTGAATAAATTCAATTTTTTAGTAATCATCATTCGTCCTCCTCTCCGTCATAATTTTTTCATTTTTGCAGCATAACTATCTGATGTAAGGACGGTCGACTTTATAAGGATGTGCAGAACTTAAAAGTGGGGACAAAGTTATGCTGCATAAATGAAAAACAATTATGCTGCAAAAAAATAAAAATTATGTTTCAAAAAACAAGAAATTTAAAAAAAAAAATTTAATGAAAAAATTTTGGCATTAAAAAAAAAAAAAATTCATTAAACTTTTTTTTTAAAATTCTTGTTTTTTGCAGCATATTTTTTTAAACCATTTTTGACAAGTTTATTTTTTTGTTTGTTATTTTTGTAATTTTTCTCTTAAAATTCTTTAAATTTTGGCATTTTAAAAAAATAAAAATTTTCATGAAACTTTTTTTTTTAAATTCTTGTTTTTTGCTGCATAATTGTTTTTCATTTATGCAGCATAACTTTCTGATGTCCCCACTTTTAAGTTCTGCACATCCTTATAAAGTCGACCGTCCTTGGTCCTTGGTTCGTATGGCTTAAGTCTCGTATATTGTATGTCATATTGCTACTTTACTTGTATAGTGTCATAGCTCAAAAAATGCGTTTTTTGAGTTAATGATGCAGAATTATTCGTTATATCGTGCTTTATATTGTGTCAAAAATTCGTATTTATATCTTTTAAACTCACCGTTTGAGAAGAGTACACGCCATTATTACATTTTCTATGTACCGGCCTTTTTCAATTAAAAACCATTTTCAGTAGTAAACTTTAAACGTGTTTTCTGCAAAATCAAAAATTTTGAGTTGTGACACTATACAAGTAAAGGAGCGATATGTCTTATGTCTCATATATCTTACGTCTCGTATGTCTTGTGTCTCGTATGTATAATTTCTAGTATGTCTTATGTCTCGTATGTCTTATGTCTCGTATGTCTTATGTCTCGTATGTCTTATATCTCGTATGTCTTATGTCTCGTATGTCTTATGTCTCGTAGGTCTTATTTTCGTGTCTTATGTCTCGTAAATCTTATTTCTCGTATATCTCATGTCACTTATGTCTCCTATATTTAAGTTCTGGTATATCTTATGTTTCACATGTCTCTATGTCTTATGTCTTGAAAGTCTTATGTCTCGTATGTCTTATGTCTCGTATCTCGTGTGTTTCCTATGTTTTTTGTCTCGTATGTTTTATGTCTTCATTCTCCTATATCTTACGACTCGTATGTCTTATGTCTTGTATAAATTTTCTAACGTGAAAAAATAACAGTTATGATTAGAAATATTTTATTTTGTGTAAAAAAATTTTTTTTTAGTAATTTAAAAAAAAAAACTATTTTTTTTAATGTAAATTTTTTTTGAGTGTAAATTTTTTTTTGAGTGTAAAATTTTTTTTCGAATTTTACATTCAAAAAAAATTACTAATTTTTTTTTGAGTGTAAAATTTTTTTTTAGTAATTTTTTTAAAAAAAAAATATTTTTTTTTTTGAGTGTAAATTTTTTTTGAGTGAAATTTTTTTTTGAATTTTGCATTAAAAAAAAAAATTACTAATTTTTTTTTTTACTAATTTTTTTTTTTGAGTGTAAAATTTTTTTTGAGTGTAACATTTTTTTCGAGTGTATTTTTTTTTGTTTTGGTATAAAAATATTTTTGAGTGACAAAAATACGTTTTAAAATATTTTTGTGACTTACCAATGGTTGTAAAACAGGTTTAACGGGTTTTCACCACGTGAATTTAAGGTGAAGCTAATCTGATATTCACGGTTTTGCTAATAACTTTTGAATCACTGGACCGATTTGGGTGAAATTCAATACGAACTAGGCTGGAGGAACGAAAAATATATATGCCGAGCTTCAGCATCCTCAGAATTGATTTTCGAAAGTTATAGTGCTTTTTATCTAATAAATTCACGAAAAACCCTTGCCGAAATTCAGTCTTTTGCTCATAACTTTTGAACCACTGGACCGATTTCGCTGGATTGCAATACCAACCTGACCACGTAAATGCCCAACATATATGCCAAACTTCAGGAGCCTCCGTAAAGTATTTCAAAAGTTAGCGTGTTTTCAACAGACAGACAGACAGACGGACAGACGAACGGACGGACGGACGGACATCGCTAAATCGTCTTAAAATCGATCGGGGATCATGAATATATACACTTTATGGGGTCCTATACCAATATTTCTAGGTGTTACAAACGGAATGACAAACTTATATATACCCTCTATCACTAGAGTGGAGGGTATAAAAATATAGTAAAATTAAGAAGCCTCTTTGTAAATTTCATAGTGTCAAAAAATTTGTAAATTTACAATTTTATTGGCAAAAACCTTGTAAAATTACAAAATTATTGATAAAAATCTTGTAAAATTACTAGGAATTTTTGTCAAATAGGAGGTAGCAAACAAAAAAAAAGTTACAAGTTTTTCTTGTAATTTTACAAGGTTTTTTTTTGAGTGTATACTAAATACATTCATCTTACTTCGTACACTCGAGTACAAAATAAGATGCTTTTACAATCAACATATGTTATCAAAACTTCTTTTGCAAGCTAAAGTACTAAAAAACACAAGAAGTTTAAGAAAATTTACTTTAAAAGTGGTTTATGTACCAGTTAATGAGACTGAGATGTCCAATATGGCAAGGGAACGGTGCAGTATTAAAAAAAAAAATGTTTTGGAATATTTAAAATATTCCAACCAAATTTTAAAGGATTTCGGAACCGGTCATGCGGTTATTACAACTTTAGTTTGGTTGTTACAACCTCCTTGTAGATGTCGCAACAATATTGGGACTGCCATCACCGAATTGAAGTTGTCACAACCGAATGACGGTTGTGACAAACTAAAAAATTCGATTGGAATATTTACGGCTGTAACAACTGGATTTGTTATGTGTAAGTAGAAAATTCAAAACAAATTTATCTAATCACCTGTTTTTGCTAGGATATCAATAATATTCATAATTTCGTACTTACCTATCGTATTTACAATTATATCAAATACGTTTTTTTTTTTGTTCATCTGTGATTCTGAAAATAAAAAAAAATATTATTAATACCTTTTTTGTGATTTTATATATGAAAAAAGTTATAATCAGGGACATCGCAAAGATTTTTTTTTGGGGAGGTCTTATATTTAATATGTGAAATATATCTCTGGATCGGAGTATTTTTCTATGTGAAAAACAAAATTCTGGATCTGATTATTCTTCTATTTAAAAAATTTCTTTGAATTTTTTCTATAAGAAAAATTTCTCAAAATTCAAGAATGTTCAACATGAAAAATGGTTTAGAATCAGAGAACATTTTAATACAAAAATGATCCTAGAATCTTTAAATTTTTCTATTCAAAAATTTTTCTCAAAATCTTAAGGGGCCTTTAGTTTACCTTTTCATGATAATAGATTTAGCTTTAAGCTACAAAATATCTTCACACAATTTACAAGTGTTAGTGTACATAATAACGCACTCATACGAATACATCTGTATATTAGGGTGGATCGAATTTGGCTTTTTGGCGAATTTCGTTCCGGCTCACCGACAGATGTGTTGGAATAGACCTAAAAACAAAGTAGTTAAATTTTCATGCAGATCGGTGGTCATCTTCCGCTGCCGAAATGACGTTGAAAATCCGCGATTTCTTAAAAAATAGTATTTATTTCAAAAAATTGCCAAAATTACAAAAATCACTTAATATTCTTTTTTATTTCAGTCAATCTTTTCAATTCGATCATATTTTCTTAGAAAAAATTTTCAGCTTAATAGGACATTGTTAACTTCTCTAAAACGGTTGCCGAAAATGACCCATTCATTTTGCCCTAAACTCAAAACCACCAAATTTAAAAAATAATTTTTTTTTTGATTTTAAGTTGAACAATCTAAAGTTTTTATTGCATTTATTTCAAGTATATATAAGATTGTTAGACAAAAAATTTTTTTTCTAAAATACGAGATTCTTAAACAGCGCGTGTAACGGTCTGTTTCCAGGACATTTTGGGAAAATTGCACTTTTTTTTAAAAACTCAACATTTTTAGTTAAAAACTTTTCATTTTACACCAGATTTATTATAAATTATTAAACTTAATATAGAAATGTTGGATTTTAAGAAATTATTTAACCCTAAACAGCTTTGGGCCCTAAATGACCCATTATGAACATATGCATCTAGCAATAAACCGCTTTTGGCGGTCGACTAACCATTGGAAACATATATTTTTTCAATTAAAAATGGGAGCGTGAGTAAAGATGGGAGCGTGAGTAAGGATGGGAGCGTGAGTAGAGATGGGAGCGTGAGTGAATTCGACAAACTCAAGCTTACGAAAAAAAAAAATTCTCACGCAAGAAATTTTTGAATTTTGCATAAATTTTACGCAGGGTTACATGAGTGTCACATTTTAATCTCACTCAAGCTGAATTTTGACGTGTTTCATTTTTCGTGACGTGTTCATTTTTCCACCATAAAAAATCATGCAAACTCACGAAATTTTACTCACATTTAACAGTGCAATTTTAAAAATTATATTTTTAATGCAAATGAAACAAAAAAGTTCAAATAGCATTCAAATAGTATCCCGCATAAATGCACCCACCCTTAAAGCATTTTTCGTACCCACCATTAACCATTTATTTATATCTGACACAAAAAGTAATTCACATTTAAACAAGAATATTGCTGAATAATTTCAATAGACTATTTACTTGCTGTATTCTGGCATTTAAGGGGATAATGCTTTCGGGGTGGGCGCATTTAAATGGGAAATAATATTTAAACTTGTTTAAAAAAAATATATGGATCACTTTTTTATTTTGCATTAAAAATATAAATGTACACGTGACACAAATTTCACGTGATTCACTCGTAAACGTGAGTGAAATTTCGAAAGTTTGCATGATTTTTTATGGTGACAGAAAAATAAAACACGTCCAAATATAGTTATGTTGAGTTTTCGTGAGCGTGATTACACGTGAACGAGTTTAATATGTTTCAATCACGTGATCCTGCGTAAAATGTATGCAAACATAAAAAATTTCCTGCTCGAAAATTTTTTTCTTCGTGAGGGTGAGTTGGTCAAATTCACTCACGCTCTCATCTCCACTCACGCTCCAATCTTTACTCACGCTCCCATTTTTAATGGAAAAAATATGTTCCCAAAGGTAAGTCGCCCGCCAAAAGCGGTTTATTGCTAGATGAATTTGTTCATCATGGGTCATTTAGGGCCCAAAGCTTTTTAGGGTTAAAGAATTTCTTAAAATCGAACATTTCTATATTAAGTTTTATAATTTATAATAAATCTAGTGTAAAATGAAAAGTTTTTAACTAAAAATGTTGAGTTTTAAAAAAAAAGTGCAATTTTCCCAAAATGTCCTGAAAACAGACCGTTACACGCGTTGTTTAAGAATCTCGTATTTTTTCAAAAAAAATTTTTGTCAAACGAACTTATATATACTTGAAATAAATGCAATAAAAACTTTAGATTGTGCAACTTAAAATCAAAAAAAAAATCTTTTTTAAATTTGGTGGTTTTGAGTTTAGGGCAAAATGAATGGGTCATTTTCGGCAACCGTTTTAGAGGGGTTAACAATGTCCTATTAAGCTGAAATTTTTTTCTAAGAAAATATGGTCGATTTGAAAAGATTGACTGAAATAAAACAGAAGATTAAGTGATTTTTGTAATTTTGGCAATTTTTTGAAATAAAGACTATTTTTTAAGAAATCGCGGATTTTCAACGTCATTTCGGCAGCGGAAGATGACAACCGATCTACATGAAAATTTAACCACATTGTTTTTAGGTCTATTCCAACACATCTGTCGGTGAGCCGGAACGAAATTCGCCCAAAAGCCAAATTCGATCCACCCTACTGTATATATACAAAATACAAACATGTGTAAGTGTTGGTGTTTTATATGGTAGTTTATAAAACTTGTATAATATTTCGTTAACTTGTTTTCTATATAATTTGCCCGTTTTCAACAAACAACAACTCTACTTAATTAAGATAAAATAAGCTAATAATTGAGTCTTGAACGGCATACCAAACTGAAATTACTGAAATTAAATTAAGCATAAAAAATCAACAACTACAAAAAATAAAGAAGACAGCAGCTGATACGCAGTTGAAACAGCAGTAGTCTTAAGGGGGGTTTATACTAAAAAATAAACAGACTTAATGATAACCATTTTCAAACAGTTTTTTTTGCAATTCCTTTTTATTTGAAAGAGACAACAGTTGTACAACAAAAACTTTTGAAAAGATTTTGATGAATTTTTTTTTCTGAATTGTAGATTATTAAATTTTCTACTACTTACCGTGCCCATTTTTGATTTTTCCCTTTTTTTAAGTTAACAATGGCAAAACTTCGACAAAAATCAATATTTTTAAAAAATGGTCACGGTAAATACTAAAAAATTTAATAATCTACAAATCAAAAAAAAAAAAATCATCAAAATCGGTTGCTGTACAACTTACAATTGAGAGGCAATTATAGTTGATCAAATTTTGTGTTATAAAATTTTAAAAATATTTCGATAAAATTAAAAAAATATTACGTATTTATTTTTGTATCGCCCCGAGTAAAAAAGTTTTTGATATAATTATATATAATTTGATAAAATTATATCAAATTGTATATAATTTTATAAAATTATATAAAGAGGTAAAATTCTCCAAAAATTTGGATAAAATTATATAAAATTATATATAATTTGATAAAATTATATATAATTATATCCAGGATTTGGTGGATATAATTATATAAAACTATATAAAATTATATCTAATTTGATAAAATTTTATCAAATTATATATAATTTGATATAGTTTTATATAATTATATCCACCAAATCCTGGATATAATTATATATAATTTTATCAAATTATATATAATTTTATATAATTTTATCCAACTTTTTGGAAAATTTTACCTTTTTATATAATTTTATATAATTATATATAATTTGATATAATTTTATCAAATTATATATAATTATATCAAAACTTTTTTACTCGGGGCTGTTTAAACAATTTTATCATTAGGGCTTTTTTTTGTTTTAACCCCCCTTAAATGTTGTCATCGTCGAAAAAGTATCTTTACACCAAATAAACATATTATATAAATATATGGGTTTTTTATCATCTTTTTCCTTTTTTGTTCTGCTGATAATTTAAAACCATTCACAAGGGTGTAAATCCTTGGAGTAAAAGAAATTAAAATACTAAAATCGTATACAACTATACATAGTTATAAGTTAATTAAATGAATTTCAAAAAGGCAAACGTTAAATTTGAGCCTTACAATAAATCTGATATTAGCAGAAATTTTCAACGTTTTAATTCAAATATTTTTAAAACGATTTACTTGGTGACAGGACATAATCCCCACGGACATTACCCCCATAACGGAAATGGGGATTATGACCGAATTCATTACGGTCATAATCCCCATAATAGTTGTGGGGTCTATGACCGTTTCCAAAACGGTCACAATCCCAATGGGGATTATGTCCGTTCCTTATTGGGATTACGACCGAACTTTTTTCGGTCATAACCCCCATTCACATTATGGGGAGTAAGTCTAAAGCAATTTTGGTCATAATACCCGTTTTCTGCGGAGAGGGTGGGTTTAATGCATGGAGTTTGTAATCCCAAAAGCAAATGAAAGCTGACGTTTTCCATAACAAAACCCTTAAGGCCTTTTTTTAGGTCAGAGCTAGATTTTATTTTAAAGTTGGTGATTTTAAAGCATTTAAAGTTTTTGTGTACTAAACATGTCCAACTTTAAAGGCCAATAAGGGCACCCCAACCCTTATTGGACATGTAGGGTCCAGTTTCCAAATTTAAGCTCAGTTCCTATTTACTGAATAGCCAAATTATTAAAATAAACCACTGTACACCGTTGCGTATGGTTGTTATTTAAAGGAAATTATTAGTATAAACCACTGGACACCGTTGCGTATGATTGTTATTTAAAGGCAATTACAATATTAATCATTCGCCACTAATACAGTTTTCAAGCATTTATTATTATAATTATAATAAAAGTGCACTTATTTCAAATGCGTGTAAAACAAAATCTAGCTCTGAACTAGAAAAAAACCTTGAGGGGTTTGTTATGGAATATGTCAAATTTCATTTGCTTTTGGTTTCATCCCATTCCGATTTTGGGTGTTGCACTGTGTAATTGTTTAAAGAAATAAAATATTATTTTTAAGAAAAAATAGTCATTTCTTAAAAAAAATAGTACTTAAAAAAAAATAAATAGGACGTTTTTAGAAAAGGTACTTTTTTTGAAAAAAATATTACTTTCTTAGAATAAATATTACTTTAAAAAAAAACTTTTTAGAAAAAATAGTACTTTTTGCGGAAAAATAGAAAAAACATTATTTTAGAAAAAAAGTACTTTAGAATAAGTAGCACTTTTTGGTAATATAGTACCTTTTCAGAAAAGTACTATAGCACCTTTAAGAAAAACACGTACTTTTTTAGGCAAAAAGTACTTATGTTGAAAAAATACTACTTTTTTCCTAAAAAGTAATATTTAATAAAAAATAGTACTTTTTTTAAAAAAAAACTAACTTTTTAAAAACGAACATTTTTTACTACTTTTTTTAGAAAAAAAAAAATTATTTTAATAGATCAAATTTGATATAATTAGATCCCAAAAATGGAATGATGAAAAAAAAAAATGGGCACATCTGAAATGTGCCGTGTACCAATTATGGGCTCATGTCACATTTCAGATTTTTTTTTTGTTGATAACTGTTTAAAGAAATAAAATATTATTTTTAAGTAAAAATAGTCCTTTTTTAGAAAAAATAGTACTTTAAAAAAAAAATGCTTTTTAGAAAAAATAGTACTTTTTGAGGAAAAATAGAAAAAAATATTATTTTAGAAAAAAAGTACTTGTTTAGAATAAGTAGCACTTTTTGGTAAAATAGTACCTTTTCAGAAAAGTACTATAGCACCTTTAAGAAAAAAACGTACTTTTTTAGGCAAAAAGTATTTATGTAGAAAAAATACTACTTTTTTCCTAAAAAGTAATATTTAATAAAATATAGTACTTTTTTTAAGATAAAACTAACTTTTTAAAAACGAACGAACGAACGAAGCGAACGAACGAAGTAGTAAAAAATTACTTTTTTAGAAAAAAGTATTTTTTCTAAAAAAAGTAGTTTAAGTAAAAAAAAGTACTAATGTAGAAAAAATGGTACTTTTTTCCTAAAAAGTAATATTTAACAAAATATAGTAGTTTTTTTTTTTGAAAAAAAAACCTTTTTCGGAAAAAGTAAATTTTAGAAGAATATTTACTTTTTAGACAAAAAAGTACTTTTTAAAAAATGTTTTTTTAGATAAATGTACTTTTTTTAAAATGTAAATTTTTTACTACTTTATTAGAAAAAAAGTACTTTTTCTAAAAAAAATTACTTCTTTCTTAGAAAGAAAGTACTTTTGTACTAATTTCTACGTACTTTTTTCTAAAAAAGTAGTTCAAAAGTATTTTTTTTTTTTAAACGTAGTACAAAAGTAGTACTTTTGGGAAACGGAAGGTTTGCCTCTTAGTAGGAGTACTTACAGGACACTGTATACTTGGCCAAATGGCCATGCGCATGTGTATTTCTGGTAAGGAGAAGTTGCGGGGAAGAGGAGGTGGAGAAGTCAGTGAAGCAATTGCTATGTGAATGTCCAGATCTGATGAGAAGCCTCCTTATGAATATCTGCAAAGATTCTTCGATGACCTAGATTGCCTAAACGGTGTCTCATGGACATCTCTAGCCAAAAATCTTAGAGAATCGGGGTGATTCAAAAAGTAACAAAGTTTGTGTATCAGAGGCAGTGTTGCCATATATTTTTTTGAAAAAACTTTTTATTTCTGAAAAAAAATCTTTTTTTTTGTGAAAAAATCTTTTTTTTACAAAAGTATTGAAAAAATTAAAAATTAATACATTATGTATTTTCATTATGTATTTTCAATTCATTTTTTATATCAAGTGTAAAAAAAATAATAAAAAAAAACAACCAAGCGTTCATTTGGAGCTCGAAAAGACTCATAAAAGAGTTCTTAGACGTTCAGAAAACATAATCCCTTTTTCTTAGCGCTCTTATAATATTATAATAATAATTTTAATCCAACGCACTATAGGAAATTTTACCCTTTTTTTGGCCAAAATTATTTACAGCCAAACGGCTGGACCGATTTGACTGATTTTTTTTATTTGACTTTTGGAAGACTCTTTAGAGGGAGGGAGTGACTCTTAAAGGTTTTCATACACTCAAAAAAAAAATTAGTAAAGTTACCTAAAAAATTACCTAATAATTAGTTCCAAACAGGGTTCCCGGGTTATAAGTTGCCGCATCTAAGATTTTTTAGATCCTTGATAGATTATATGGTTTTCTAAACTGTTTTTACAATATTTTTTTTTTTGAGTGTACACTAACTTTCGAAGATAACAGTAGAAATTTATTTTAACAATGTTAAGAAGTGTCAAACAAATCTACTTTTTAATAAGGATTTTATTCAAAAATTTTATTTTTGAGTTCCAAGTCGTCAACTACATTTCAAAATGCCACTACGGGCAGCCGTAGATGATGCAAGAGCTAGGGGCTCAACTTCCCTATTTAGATCTTTAGAGATTTCTGCTGTAACTCGTATTTTTGTTCTCGCAGATTTTGACAAAAAAGTTAATTGCGGTCGCCCAGGTTTCGATTTAGTGGAGGCAGGCTGCGTTTCAAGTTTTTCTAGCCAAGTATTGCCTTTAAGCCAAACAGCATGCTGTCTTTCAAAAATTTTCAAACTCCTACAACTTTTAATCCTTTTCATATTTATATTTGAACAAAATATTCTTAATTCCTCCTTTATACAGGGTGATTCAGTCACGACCCGCCGAATTTTACCAGCGTATTCCTTGGCTCATTTCATGAAAATATGTCCATTACGACCATCCCACGAAAATGCATGTGTGCGAAATGGCAGCGGTTTGAAAATTTTCGGATTAGTGGTTAGAGGGTAGTAGGGTAAAATTGATAACTTCTGAACCTGTCGTCCGATTTTTTTGTTTTTGGGCTTGTTGGAAAGTTCATTAGGAGACCTTTCAGATTCAATAACAAAAAAATTAAAATAAAATGAAATCGTCGAGATAGAGAGCTTTTAAAAATAAAATTTGAAAAAAAGACATACAAATTTGCACATAACCTCAATTTATTCAGCCAGATGGCAAGTAACTTATATTTTTTTTTCTCTCCTAAAAGATAGCCCTACGTCTTAACTTTCCAAATTGCCCTAAAAGAAGCCCAGAGGTCTTACCGTTCCAAAGTTATAACCATTTGCCTTCCAGAAATTTTAATAAAATAATATCTTAAACTTGTTAATTTACAAAAACAAATAAATGTGTGCTGTTATTTCGCCTCCAAACCCAAAAAAATTTTTTGCATTTCAGTCAAATGGTCATAACTTTAGAACAGAAAGACCTCTGGGCTTCTTTTAGGGCATTTTGGAAAGGTAAGACGTAGGGCTATCTTTTAAGTTAGAAAAAAATATAAGTTACCTGCCATCTGGCTGAATAAATTGAGGTTATGTGCAAATTTGTATGTCTTTTTTTCAAATTTTATTTTTCAAAGCTCTGTGTCTCGACGACATCACTTTATTTTCATTTTTTTGTTATTGAATCTGAAAGGTCTCCTAATGAACTTTCCAACAAGCCCAAAAACAAAAAAATCAGACCACAGGTTCAGAAGTTATCAATTTTACCCTACTACCCTCTAACCACTAATCCGAAAATTTTCAAACCGCTGCCATTTTGCACACATGCATTTTCGGGGGATGGTCGTAATGGACATATTTTCATGAAATGAGCCAAGGAATACGCTGGTAAAATTCGGCGGGTCGTGACTGAATCACCCTGTATATTGTTTAAAGTTTTCGAAACATTCACTCTCAGCAATGTATGAAAAGAAATGGTCAGAAATAGCGGATCCTTATCCACCTCTGCTTTATTTCTCTCGCCATGTATTAAATAACTCTGAATTTGGCACTCAGTAGTCACCTGGAAAAATGGGTATAAAAAAAAAGTTTGCACATATCCGACCTTGAAATTTTTTAAATTCGGAAGGTAATTGATTGTCCTAGAGAACTTTTATGGTTTTATAGCTAACATATGCTATCATTTTTTTTAAAGTCAAAATAAAATTCCAATTCATACTTCAATAAGTTCATCTTAAGGTCACTTCAATTTTTCCAATAAAATCGATCTAATAGATGAGTTCACCAACATTTCACTATTTATCATTAAAGTACTCACCTTTGACATTATTTTCCATTTTTTAGTTTTTAAAAACTATAAATTCTTAATATAAAAACTTTTGTTAGAAGCTATCACAAAATTCGCTGCTCTCAATCGTTATTTTATAACTAAGTAAGAAATTGCAAGAAAAACTACTGATAAAGTGACAGTACATCAATTCTGTCGAAAAATTGAGAAAGAATTGTTTACTTTGTTAAGTTTTTTTTATATTAATGTGAAAAAAAAAATTGTTTGCAAAAATTTTAATTTTGACTTTTGGCCAAAAAATGGGTAAAATTTCCTATAGTGCAACGATCAGTTTTTATTGAGTTTTCGCAATTTAATTACAAATCATTTTTAATAATTAATTAAACCTAACCGAGAACTGGTTACAATGACCGTCGTCTCGTTGTATCGAAATCGACCAAGGGTTTAGTGGGAATCGAACCCACGACCCCCTGTTTTATAGCCTAGCATGCTACCAACAAACCTACAGGAGCCTTATATGACTCATAAAAGATTCTGAAAAATATATGTTCGTATTCTTTCCTGACTCTTTTATGAATGTTCAAAAAAACATATTTTGAATTTTTTACATATCCAGAATTAAGAGTCAAACATGAATCTTTCAGGAATCCAAATGTCGAGCTTTCTATTAATTTTTTGGAGCCTTGAAAGAGTCATAACTTATGAAGGCTCAGAAAATTGTACACAGTAAGCAAATATCAAACACCGGTGCATGCTCGACAATATATGACGGATTGGATCTATATGTGGTAAAATCTTTTATTAGTGCAACAATTTGAGAGAACAATTATTCTATGTTGGCAACTTACAGATTTAAGTGAATATCGTGTGGAATTTTCATATGGCGACCAAGTCAAAGAATGGTCTGATTTTAAATGGATTTAATAAGGTTACCAAGCTAAAAACAAAATTGTAATCGAATATCTCATATTTTCATGGAATAAAGACGTATTTAATTGTAACCGTTTACATAGACTGAAGGACGGACACGCTAAGTCAAATCAGATAGTGATTCTGAATCGATCGGTATACTAAAAGCTTGGTCTACGACCAATATTTCGGGTATTTACAAAAAAAAAATGATGCTTTTTGTATTTTTTAACTAATTAAGAAAAACTTGAAAAAACTTTATTATTTTCCAAAAAACTTATTTTTTTAGAAAAAATCTTGAAATCTTTTTAGCACCTCAAAAAACTTGCAAAAAAAGGGAAATCTTGATATATGGCAACACTGATCAGAGGGGAGTAGGGAAATGATAACACTGTACAACACAAAAAAAAATTACAAGGTCAGACCAAAAAAATTTGATAGAAGAGACAAAAAAAAATATACGTGTATCGGCGTTTTGAAAGTTTACATCTGAGTTTCATTTTAGGGGGAGGTAAAGTTTCCCCCAAATGCAAATGTTGTATTGTCAATCGTCATTGAATATCGAGTAAAGCTTACGTTTAAAGTATATGGTCTTTTTTGTCCTTCTTTTCAAAAAGAGCAAAAAAGACCGTTAATACAGGGATTTAAGGGATTTAAATGTTCCGTAATAATATTCGTCGTGAAATTTTCTATAAGTCCTTGAATACACCAAAACGGAAAACTCAACCAGAAAGTCAGAAATAAGACACAACAAAAGACAGTTTAGGGTTAATTTCGCATTTATTAAGAAAATCGAGTAAAGCTTACATTTAAAGTATATGGTGTGTTCAGCAAATTTATGTAAAATGTTACGCAGAACATGTTTGTAGAATATGTTAACCCTCTAACTCCTCAAGGTAAGGGTCCTTTTTGTCTTCTTTTCAAAAAGAGCAAAAAACACCATTAAAACAGGGATTTAAGGGGTTAAAATGTTCCGCAAAAATGTTCGCCGTGAAATTTAACTATAAGTCCCTTTCACGGAAAATATTTTTGCAGACAATTTTAACCCCTTAAATACCTGTTTTAATGGTGGTTTTTGCTCTTTTTTAAAAGAAGGACAAAAAGACCCTTACCTTAAGGAGTTAGAGGGTTAATATATTCTACAAAACTGTTCTCTGTAACATTTTACATAAATTTTCTGAACTCACCATACACTTTAAACGTAAGCTTACTCAATTTTCTTAATAAATGCGAAATTAACCCTAAGCTCTTTTTTGTTGTGTCTTATTTCTGACATTCTTGTTGAGTTTTCCGTTTTGGTGTATTCAGGGACTTATAGTAAAATTTCACGGCGGATATTTTTGCGGAACATTTAAACCCCTTAAATCCCTGTTTTAATGGTGTTTTTGCTCTTTTTGAAAAGTTGGTCATAAAAGACCCCTATCTCGAGCAGTTATAGGGTTAATATATTATACAAAAATGTTCTCCGTAACATTTTACATAAATTTGCTGAACACACCATATACTTTAAACGTAAGCTTTACTCGATTTTCTTAATAAATGCGAAATTAACCCTAAACTGTCTTTTGTTGTGTCTTATTTCTGACTTTCTGGTTGAGTTTTCCGTTTTGGTGTATTCAAGGACTTATAGAAAATTTCACGACGAATATTATTACGGAACATTTAAATCCCTTAAATCCCTGTATTAACGGTCTTTTTTGCTCTTTTTGAAAAGAAGGATTAAAAAGACCCTTATCTTGAGGAGTTAGAGGGTTAACATGTTCCACAAAAATGTTCCCCGTAACATTTTACATAAATTTGCTGAACACACCATATACTTTAAACGTAAGCTTTACTCGATATTCAATAAAGATTGACAATACAACATTTGCATTTGGCGGAAACTTTACCTCCCCCTTAAATGAAACCCAGATGTAAACTTTCAAGACGCCGATACACGTATATTTTTTTTTTGTCTCTTCTTTCAAATTTTTTTTGGTCTGACCTTGTAATTTTGGAAAAAAAATGATTTTGTTGAAGAGTGTAATTAGGGGGAATCACAGTGGGCCTTATGGCCTCCCATCCAACCTAACCTAACCTAGTACAAAAGTTTTTTTGGAAATAGTACTTTTTTAGAAAAAAATATTGTTTCTAAAAAAGTAGTAAAAAATTTACTTTTTTCAAAAAGTACTTTTTTTTAAAAAACAAATCCCTTTTTTTCTAAAAAGTACTTTTATGTCTAAAAAGTATTTTTTTTTTAAAAATACTTTTTTCCAAATTTTTCTATTATTAAAAAAAAACATTTTAACAAAACAGGGTTAATTTAATTATTTCCACAAAAAACAAAGCTTTTTAAATATTTACCAAAAATTACTTGTTCCTTAAATGTAATCCTTTAAAATACTCTATGGCATTCCACTTAAAACCAATAATACAGAATTTTTAATTTCTTAGAAAATCATTTTTTGTTTTCTGTCTTTTTAAAACTCTTCCCCGCCTTAAAACATAAAATTTCCACTAAATCAATTAAAAACATAGAATACTTATGTACCATAACCTCATACCCTTTTTGAGTTACACAGTGCAACACCCAAAATCGGAATGGAATGAAACCAAAAGCAAATGAAAGTTGACATATTCCATAACAATCCCCTCAAGGCTTTTTTCTAGTTCAGAGCTAGATTTTTTTTTACACGCATTTGAAGTTAGTGCATTTTTATTATAATTATAATAATAAATGCTTGAAAACTGTATTAGTGGCGAATGATTAATATTGTAATTGCCTTTAAATAACAATCATACGCAACGGTGTCCAATGGTTTATATTAATAATTGCCTTTAAATAACAATCATACGCAACGGTGTACAGTGTTTTATTTTAATAATTTGGCTTTTCAGTAAATAGGTACTGGACCGATTGCAGCTAAATTCATACCAGTCATAGCTGAAGTAATTTTGAGCTTATGTTTGGAAACTGGACCCTACATGTTCAATAAGGGCACCACCGGAGGCCTTTAAAGTATGACATGTTTAGTACACAAAAACTTTAAATGCTTTAAAATCACCAACTTAAACAACAACTTTCTGACCTAAAAAAAGGCCTTAAGGGTTTTGTTATGGAAAACGTCAGCTTTCATTTGCTTTTGGTTTCATCCCATTCCGATTCCGAAAGTTCGATTTTGTAGCACTGTGTTATTGGTTACTTGTAGTCTCCTTTTAATTTTTGGATTCTAAAGAATCCTTTTTATTTCGTAACTAAATAATTGTTGGTAATTATGCTTAATTAGTTGTAAAATATTAAAGCACGCTTAACAAACACTTTAACTTAAACAGTTGCAAAAAAAAGTCTAAAAGTTTTGTTTTTTTGATGTCGTCTGTTTCTTTTTCTCGTTGTTGTTATTGTTATTATAATTGTTGTCATCTAAAATATTCTTCTATTTTTTTTAGATTCGTCTGGGATGTAATTGCTACCAATAAGGGTAATAGAGATGGGAGTGTGAGTGATAACTGACTCACTCTTACGAAATATATTTTCAATTAAGAACACTTATAACTTTATTTTGTCTATTGACAATCATGTACATAATTAATTTAATTACATTCAGACCCACGAGTGACTCACGATATTGAAGCAAAAAAAAAATGGTTCTAAGAAACATTGTTAACTAATTAAGCAGAAAATGTAGAAAAAAATGTCGCGTATTCGCAAACAAAAACATTTATCCATTAAAAATACGAAAACTCACGCTAAAAACAATTATGTCACTCACATGCGCAGAAATCTTACTCACGCTCTCTCACATCTCACTTCTACTAACTAACAAGCACAGGAGTAAAATTATAATTCAATTAAACTCACTTTTGATCACGCGTGATTCACGGGAATCACGGGAATCACGAAAAACTCTTCTCATTCTGTACATCTCTAGTATGAAACATACCCTTTATCAATGTTGTGGTGGATTTTAAGTTTGACGGAATGATGGATGTATGACCAGAAATTTAAAAAAAAGTTTAAAAATATATAGAGTAAAAAGTTTTAATTGATTGTTAGAAAAGTTAGGGTGAAATCCAGGAAAGGGTAACGGGCTTGTATACAAACATAAATATAAACTTTTTTGCTACAATTTATGCAAATATTTTTGTAAAATGTATTAAAATTAATTTTCTAAAGTTTAATAAAAAGTAAAAAAAAAAATGTTTTGCATAAAAATTAGCAAAAACTAGTGAGAATGAGTTGAGGCAATTCCTAAATACCATCCATCAAAAAAAATTTTTTTTTTTTAACATCGTAATGTTTTTAGGCTGGTGTCTAATTTTAAAAAAGTTGCAGGACGCCACCACAGTTTGACTATATAAGCTAACGATTAACAAAAAAGAAAATAAGAATTACTGTGATTTTCTTAAAACCAAAAAGGTTTGTAACTTCGATTTGTAACTTCGATATTAATTTACCTGCTGGTGAATAAACCCGTTTTTAACCAGCTGATGAATAAAACGTATCATTTTTCAACAATTTTTTTTTTTTCATAATTTTACATAAAATTTTTTTTTTCATAAAATTTTGTTTTTATAAATTTTTTATACCCTCTAACCACTGTATGGGGGTATACTCACTTTGTCATTCCGTGTGTAACGCATCGAAATATCGGTCTAGGACCCCATAAAGTATATATATTATTGATCAGTGATCGATTCTAAGACATTCTAGCGATGTCCGTCCGTCCGTCTGTAGAGGACACGATACAGTCCAAAATAAAAGAGCTAGACTTCCGAAGTTTGGCACGAATTTGTCTTAAATTCCTAGTAAGTTCGGAAATGTGCAAAATCGGACCACGGGGAAAAAAGTTGCCCCTTGGAGAACTAAACCAACCTAAGAAAAACCGCATTTTTTAAGGGTTTTTTGTACTTTTGCTAAGCAAATGCAACCTTCTTATCTCAGAAGAAGTTCAAAATGGCAAGGGAAGGTGCCCCCTAACCCCCCCCCCCCCGCCGCCAAAAAAAAGACGCCCCTGAATTTTTTTTATATTATTTTTTTTTCATTTTGAAGGCTATAAAAGAATCGGCACAGCCAAATGTAACACTCTCACTTGCTTTTTATATTTTTTTTTTTTCTTTATCACATTTTTTTTTTTTTTTCATTATAATTTTTTTAATCAAAAACTTTTTTTATCAGAACTTTTTTTTATCAAAAAATATTTTTTTTTTCATAAAATTTTTTTTTACAAAATTTTTTTTTATCAAAAATTTTTTTTTTTTTTTAATTTTAGTTTTTTATGAAATTTTTTTTTTCACCAAAACTACTTTTTCTAAAACTCTGACATTAAAATGTTCCATTTGTTTAACATATGTACAAAAAACAAGTGAAAGCGTTACATTCCTCGGTGCCGAAAACACTTTTGCAAATGAATATAACACTATAGCTTTAACCCTTTGACGACCATACATTTTCTGCCGAAGCGATTTTCATTTTCTGTTCATTGTCGTGATCTTTGACCTAATAATAGTTACACTCAAAAAATTATGTAGGTAAATTCCAGTGAATATTCACTTAAAACAAATGAAATTTTATTTAAAAACCATTCCAGTGTTTTTTCTTTTAAAATAAAAACACAATACAGTCAATTTTAAATGTTAATTTAATGACTAATCAGAACATTAAAAAACTAGTGAATATTCAGTTATATTGTATTGAAAAACAGTAAAACTATAGAAGAATTTTTTTACTGCCAAAATTAAATGTGACAGAAAATTCATTTTTAATACAGTAAATTATTTTTTTTTAAACTACAGAAACAGTAGAAAATAAGAAGTCCTTTATAAAATTAATGATTTTTCTTTTAAAATAACTTTACTGATTACTTTTTAAAATAACCTACAAACAGTTAATGACATAATTTTCTTAGTGTATGAAACAAAATATTGGACCCCTAACCCCACTCCTTCCCACTTATTTTTCTTGGTGAATAAATTCTGCCCTTTGACGATTACGCAGTTCTGTCCAAAGCTATTTACTTTTCGCGGCAATTTTTAAGATCTGCAACTCAGTGATAGTTACTTAACAAGAATTTGGTCATCTAAACCCCCTTCTTGCCCCTGATTTTGCACGACAAGTAAATAGAGATTATTATTTTACAAACTTTGAGGGATTACAGTGAGTAAGTGCATGAAGTTAGAGACTTACTAAAAAACTAGACTTTTGTTTTGTTCATCTTTTAGCACATTTACCCTATCTGTTACCCGAAAATAAGCGCCAAAAAAGCTTTGGCAAGTATACTTGCCTGTGGTCGGTAAAGGGTTAGAGGCGAGTCACAGTTGGGTCGACAGACCACAACAACAAATCGTTTCTGTAAGATAACAACCACAAAAATTAATGAATATTTTTAATGAATATTTAATTTTTTTTCCTAACATCTGCTTCTATCATCAGATAATTAGCACCAAAAAAATAAAGGTGTATACATTTTTTAACACGGCAATTTGATTAAAACAAAAAACGTCGTCACGATAAAAATGTCGTCACGATTTTTTACTTTTTAGCCAATTGCCGTAAAAAAAAATTATACAACTTAATTTTTTTGGTGCTAATTACCTGATTATAGAGGCAGATGTTAGGAAAAAATATAAAATATTCAATAATTTTTGTGGTTGTTATCTTACAAAAACGATTTGTGGTTGTGGTCTGTCGACCCAACTGTGACTCGCCTCTTAAGCGAGTATTTTTATATTTCTGAAAATTGTAATAAAGAAAAAATACATTTTTTTTATTGTCATTTATTTAATATAACCTAAAAATTAAATGTTCAAAGTATCCCCCGTCCAGTGTTGCCAATTTAGCCATTTTCCGGCTAGATTTAGGTCCTTTTGAACTCGTTTAGCCGGAGAAAAAGGCATTTAGCACTTAGCATTTAACACTTAGCCACAGAAACGATTTGCATATGCCCTCATTTTACGTATATGGATATATATGTTGCAAATATGATCATATATGACTGCATACAATTTCATATATGAACATATATGCTCATATATTTACATATATGGATCCATATATTCACATATATGTATCCATATATGCTCATTTTTCACCGGGAAAATAAATTTTTTGTACTTAAAATTTTTATATATATTTTTATAAAAAATTTAAATCATTAAAATAGTGTTTTGAACTCTCTTCATTTTATTGAAAACAGAAACAAAAGGTCTTTTTATTTTAATTTATGTATAAAAAACAGTACAAAATATGAATTTACATTAGTTTTTCTTAAAAAATAAAAATACATACATATTTTAGCCATTTTTTTAGCCGTTTTTAACCGTTTTTTCGAATGCATTTAGCCGTTTTTGATTACCAAGCTCTGGCAAGTTCTGCCCCAGTCTCAATTTATTTTTGGAATTTTTTTTGCTCTCAAAAAAAATATTTTATACCAACAAAAAAATTTTACACGCAAAAAAATTTTCCCATATTTTTTTTAGGGTAAATTTCCATTAACACGACATACCGACATTTAAAATCCTGCTGATGATAACACTAACTGGAGTGTGTGAAACCGGTATGGGAATACCAGAAATGTCTACACAGAAAATAATATTTAAAAAAGAAACAATTTGAGTAATCACTTGTTTAAATTAGAAAAAAAAAAATTGAGTAATTTTTTAATTGACGCAATTAAAAGTTTACTAAAAATAAAAAAAATTGAGTAAATCGTGTTTTTTATTTTTTTAATATTTTTTAGACCAATTTGGATAAAATATTTTTTTTTTTGTTTAAAAATCCCAACCAAAACTGCTATTTTGGAAATTTTTTAATATTTTTTCCATGAAGCACGCAAAACTCCCTATTTTTGAGCCGGATTAAGTCGGACATGAATTTTGGTCGAAAAACGCAATTTTTTCAAACTTTGACTGCAGGTTGTCGACTGAAATTTTTTTCATAAATTTTCCCACAATCAGCTCTAACTATCGTTTGGTAGGTATTACAACATGAAATTTTGAGTACATTGTATTGCTAAAATAAAAACTCTAATGTAGACATGTGCTTAATTGTTTATTTTCGTTTATTTGAGATAAAATACCTAGTTCGTTCATCTAGTTCAATCGGTCATTTTCTGTTTTTGGGCAATAGTTTACAATTTTTTTTTTGTAAAAAAAACCTTGAAAACTTGTAAAATTACAAAAAAGAAAATTGTAAAATGTCAAATAAAATGTAAAATTTCAAAAAAAAATTGTAAAATAACAAAAAAAAAAAAATGTAAAATTTAAAAAAAAAAAATTGATCGAAAGTTTTTGGTTAAAAAACAAGGAAAACTGTCAAAAATTGGTAAATTGGATAACGAGACTTTCTTCAGTAATTTGACAAGGTTTTTTTTGAGTGTACAACTTGAGATACGTTAAAAAAATCTACTAAACTGAAATTTTATGAAATTTTTCAAACTGTATATTAAACGAAGAGCATTTAAATTTAATTAAATACAATTTCCTTTTTTCTTGTTATGGTTCTCCCCTGTTTAAAGGTGAAAATAAAATATTTACATTAGCATAAATGATGTACAAATCGTTTCTATCAAGTGTAAATTTTTCCAAGGAAAAACAAATAATGTTTTTCTTTTCAATGACCAGACCACCTGGAGGTTGTTTAATGTTACGAAATTATTATTATTATTTGAAGAAATTTAATTTTGTAAATTTTCAAATAAATTTTGTTCGTTGTTGCTTTTTAAATGTTTTTACAGATGTAAATTAAAAAGTACAAATGTAATCAAATCAAAAAAAAAAAAACAAAATGGTGTGCTTTATACAGGTGGCATTGACCAAATAATGTCAAGGTAATTGAGGGGAGGAGTTTTAATGTTTTCACTTTACCTTAATGTTTATTATTTGATAAATTAAATGAAAATTAATCGATTTTACTGACAATTAGGCGTAACATCAGCGATTTACCAACACCAACAAAAATTTGTCACGCGCATTTTTTTAAACATATTTTTTGTTTCGTTTTCCTATCAATAGTCAAAAACTAAGTTTCACCACACCACGCTTTAAGTTAAATAATTTCATTCGGCATTTCAAAAAGACGTTATGTTTTTAAAATTTTATCTATTAAGAGACACCAAAAAAGATTTTTTTTTGAAATTTCTTTGTTATTTAGGTAAATTTATATACTTTTTTTTTCGCTAAAAATAAAATTTCTAACAATCAATAGAAAAATCTTCCAAATACACCAAGATTGAGGCAATCTGGATTTTTGCCAACCGATTACTACATAGTTATAAATTAAAAAAAAATCCAATCCACGACATTTTGCATCTATTTTCCATGTAAAATCTTCCCCTGAATCCAAAAATGAATTCCAAAGTAGAACAATTTGCTAACTTTTCAAATATTTAATTTTTTAAAAAAGTGGGTTTACTTAAGTTAAAATATTAATTATACATACAAAATTTTTCAATCTGATTATCGGCTTAGAAGTCGATATCGATAATTTTGCTTAAATTTTACCAACATTTGTGAAAAAAAAAATTGTGCTGTAAATTTCAGAAAGAACAGAAATTTTAAATTAATTTCTCTCTCAACAGTTCAAATCTGATTTTAAACGAAGAAACAAAGTGAAGTTTTAAACAAAATTAGTTGAAATTTACACGCATTTGAGTAAACATGCAGAAATTCAGTTTTTATACAAATACAGTCATAGTTATTTGTTTTTACATTCGGCACACCCGAAATAAACAAATACAACTGATCAACTGTTCTTTGGAATAAATCGGAAATAAACTCTAAACCAATGTTGGCAATCGATACGTTTTCAATACCGTTATCCGTTTCAAAACCCTTTAAATTGAATACCGGTACCAATACCAATACCGAAACTTAGTTTTGGTATCGGATACCGGTATCCAAAAACCTTTTCCTTCGGTACCGGTACGTACCGGTATTGAAACGGTATTGAAACGGTTTTTCCTAAAAAACATGTTTTTTTTTACAAAAAAAAAATTATAGAAAATTTGTAATTTTTTTGGTTTTTGTAAATGAAAAATCGTACTCCAAATGCATCCCCGAAGTCTCATAAAATCAAAAAAATCTTTGGGCACCCACATCGTGGATTAAGTAAAAATTTCCAAAAAAAATCGTACTTCAAACGCTATGCGGGAGCAAAGAAAATTATTGATTTTTACGAAATTTTTTTGAAATCATTTAGACTCTCAATAGAAACTTTCCGCACCCCTTAGTATAGTTAAGTTTTTTGGGGATTTTTATTTAATCCGCGATGTGGATGCCCAAGGATTTTTTTTGATATTTATAGGACTTCGTGGTTCAAAAATTATTACGAAACCGTGAATTTCAAATTGGTTTCACCTTTAGTCCACGTGTTCAAAAACCCGTAAAACCATGGAAGAGTCATAGAAAAATATTTTACAAAGTATTTTTGTCACTCACAAATATTTTTACAACTAAGCAAAAAAAAACTTACACTCGAAAAAAATGTTACACTCAAAAAAAACTTGTAGTTTTTTTTTTTTTAATGACTAAAAAAAGGTTTTTTTCTCAAAATAAAATATTTCTAATCAAAATTGTTAATTTTTTTTAAAGTTAGAAAACTAACTATCACTTTAAAAGGGCACCGTGGATATTCATGGATTCGGCTAACAAGGAGAGTCTCCCTGGTGGCAACCTCCGATCTTCAAGACATTTGGATATGTTGTTCAGAACGAAAATTAATTCAACACGTATTTTTTTTAGCGGCGGCCCAAACCCATTTTTAGGGGGCGTCGATTTGTATGGTGGGAAATTGACCTTTTTCAGTTTTTTACGATATACGTCCATTTCCTCAAAACTAATATAGGCATATTTGGTATTACATTAAAGGTAATTCAAATACCTATCTTGTGATGCTAACAACGTGTAAAAAAAGTAAATATTTTTCGACTAATTAACAAAAATGTCCAAACAAATTTTCATTTTATTCAATTGTTGTGCATGTTTGGACACGTTCTTTGCACATGAAGATAGGTTTTCCAAATACCTTTCATTTGGTATGTAACATGACTGGGTTTATTTGTATAATATATAAGATAAACGCAAAAAACTGAAAAATTACCGTTTCTTCCCCCTCAGTTTTACCACCTAAATATGAATTTGGGCTACTAAAAAAAATACGTGTCCCTTTATTTTTTCTACTCTACAAAATAAAACCATTTCCATAAAGATCGGAGGTTGACACCAGGGGGACCTTCCTTGTAAGTCGAATTTAGCTCTTCTACTTTTTTTACATATTTTTTTACTTTCTGTAACAAATGAAACATTTTTGTGTCAGAATAACTTCAAAGTCCTGCACTTTTATTAAGAGGATAAGAAAATTACAGTTTTCTCGGTACGCCCCCTTTTGTAGGTGTGGTCCGCAACGTCCCCGCCGACCCTCTAAGAAAACGCAATTTTAATTTTTTTCACATTTTAAAGCTCATTTTAGCAAAAATGCTAAAAATAAATACGTAAATACGTGTTTTAGTATTAAAATTGAAAAAAAGTTGAAGTTTTTATGCGTTTTTTTATATTTTTAACATTTTTTCGATAATACCGGTACGTACCGGTATCGACGTTTCGGTATCGGTAATACCGTAACCGATTCAACTCAAATACCGTAACCGATACCGAAATAAATAAAAAAACGATACCAATACCGATATCGATACCGTTATTCGTTTCGATTGCCAACCTTGCTCTAAACACAAAAATAAAATTTTAAAAATGTTTAACTTATTCAAATTTACAACAGAATTTACTTGCTTCTAAATTTCTTTTAAATTGTAGTAAAATTGTCGATATATCGTTGACTAGATTCTGAGGCGATAATCATATTAAAAACAAATGAGAGAATTATTGTCGGTCAAGACCGACCATATAATACCCTACGCCAGTATTTCCCGGAAAATAGGCCTCAAGTCCAAACATGGATCCGATTGCATATATATCTTGTTATATCTTAAATTGGTGTAAAAACACACATAAACGATATATAAGTGAAATAGGCTTCTTTTTGTTGCCAGCAGACCGATTTATCTGAATTTTGGGCGAGATTTTTATATGGGGACAAAGTGAAGAAATTATCCAATTAGAAGCAAATTTGATACCTACAAACAAATTTTTAACAAAATATTTCCAATTCTCATAAATTTTGAGAGATTTATGTGAATATCGAGAAGGTGGTGTGTATGGGGGCTACAAGTAGGACTGGTCCGAGTCTTTTAAAATTTGGAGTGACTATTTGTGAATATGAAATACGTTTACCTGCTAAATTTTGGAAGGATACCTATTATATTACGATTAAGCCAAATTTAGAGGTGGCGTTTGTATGGCGGCTATGTCAAGACATGGACCGATTTTTTCCAATTCCAAATCGATTGATAATTGTGACCTGTATACACTCAAAAAAAAAACAGTAATGTTAGCAAAAAAAGCTTGTAAACCTACAAGAAAATTTGCTGATTTTGAACCCACAATTTTTTTTGGTAAAGTTAGCAAAAATGTTTTGCCAAAAATTAGTTAACTGTTTTTTTTTATTTCGATATAGTTCATACTTTGAGGACCCCATTGAGTTCGGACCCAGAAAAGTTAAATTCGACTTGGCCGAATCTATGAATACCCTCCACAATATCTTTTTAAGTTATAGTAAATTTTCTAACGTGAAAAAAA
Source organism: Pegoplata infirma (assembly GCA_963921195.1). Lineage (NCBI taxonomy): Eukaryota > Metazoa > Arthropoda > Insecta > Diptera > Anthomyiidae > Pegoplata > Pegoplata infirma. The sequence continues at coordinate 28,352,213 of OY992540.1, read as the reverse complement.
TAGCATTTGTAACTAGAAATATTATATTTTGTGTAAAAAAATCCTTTTTTTTTTACGAATTTTTGAAAAAAAAAATAATTTGCAAAAATTTTTTTTGAGTGTAAATTTTTTTTTTAGTGTAAAATTTTTTTTGAGCGTATTTTTTTTTGTTTTTGTGTAAAAATTTTTTTGAGTGACAAAAATATGTTATAAAATATTTTTGGGACTTACCAATGTCTTTAAAACATGTTTAACGGGTTTTCAATACGTGAATTTAAGGTGAAACTAATCTGAAATTCACGGTTTTGCTAATGACTTTTGAATCATTGGACCGATTTGGCTCAAATTCAAAACGAACTAGGCCAGGGGAACGACAAATATATCTGTGGCAAAAACCCATAACAACATAAGTCGAGTTATGTCCAAAACGTGTTTTTGCATTTTCGGAATCTCCTTATACATTTTCGTATTGTATCAAATTTTTATGAAAATCGGACTAAAACTTTCTGAGATATTGATTTCAGAACTCCACAACTCATTTTTTCTTAAAGGAAAAATAAAAATCGTAACAGCATATCTGAGTTATGTTTTTATTCCTTATTTTAAAATCAGCAATCGTTGAAGATGCTAAAATGTATTTTACAGGGATACATAACTGCATATCTCGACATATGCTTAGATTAAAATGTAATTTTGAAAAACGCAATAACAACATCAATGGTTTTCACCCGATATCTCCATAGTCTTTCTATATATCAACTTTTAAAGTAGCGAAGATTGTGTCGATAATAATGCTTGAGATATTTACATGCCCAAAATGTCCAAATTTGTAAACCCAGATTTGGTATTTGAAATTAAAACTTAAAAATGCTCTCCTGAAAAGTAGTATAAAAACACTTATGCACTTATTCCTTTTTGCCACAGATATATGCCAAGCTTCAGCCTCCTCAGAATTGGCTTTCGAAAGTTAGCGTGATTTTTATCTTGTAAATTCACGAAAAACCCTTGCCGAAATTCAGTCTTTTGCTCATAACTTTTGAACCACAGGACCGATTTCGCTGGGTTGTAATCTCAACCTGACCAGGTAAATGCCCAACATATATGCCAAACTTCAGGAGCCTCCGTATACACTAAGAAAATTATGTCATTAACTGCTTGTAGGTTATTTTAAAAAGTAATCAGTAAAGTTATTTTAAAAGAAAAATCAGTTATTTTATAAAGGATTTAATTTTTTACTATTTCTGTAGTTTAAAAAAAAAATAATTTACTGTCTTAAAAACGAATTTTCTGTTACATTCAATTTTGGCAGTAAAAAATTTCTTCTATAGTTTTACTGTTTTTCAATACAAAATAAGTGAATATTCAGTAGTTTTTTACTGTTTTGGTTAGTCATTAAATCAACATTAAAAATTGACTGTAATACGTTTTTATTTTAAATGAAAAAACAGTGGAATGGTTTTTAAATAAAATTTCATTTGTTTTCAGTGAATATTCACTGGAATTTACCTACATAATTTTTTGAGTGTAGTCTTTAAAAATTTAGCTTGTTTTCTACAGACGGACAGACAGACAGACAGACGGATGGACGGACGGACATCGTTAGATCGACTTAGAATCGATCGAGCACATGAATATATATACTTTATGGGATCCTAGACCAATATTTCGAGGTGTTACACACGGAATGACAAACTTATATATACCCTCTATCACTAGAGTGGAGGGTATAAAAAATATTGATGAAAAATAAAATTTTGATGAAAAAAATATTGATGAAAAAAATATTGATTATAAATAAATACTGATAAAAAAAAAAAATATTGATGAAAAAAAAAAAAATATGGAAACTAATTATGTTACGTTTTAGTAGAACCCAAAAAGCCCATATATTTTGATTTCATGAAGTTTGATTTTCATCTTCAGTGCAATTAAAGAACTCAACTAAAATTTTGTAACATTTTCGTTTTAAACTTATTAGACATGGTCTCTTGTTTGGTGTCGTTCTCAATGATATTGCTGTTTATGAAAACAATAGCAAATTAAAACGATATTCTTACCAAAAATAATAACAGTACCCAAAGTTAAAAGAGACTTATGCTTTCATCAAACATGTTACTAAAAACAAGAAAACAGAAAATTTCCTTGGTAAAAGGATTAATTTTTTGACACTTTTTTTTAAAACAATAGTATGCTTTGTTTTAGCAAGTACCGTCCCCAATCTCAAATATCAACTTCAATGACAAACGTTAACAATGTAATACTGTTGTGGTGGTGTTCAGAAATGAATATTTAGTTGTCGGAAGCAGCAGCGTTGACAAGAAATTGTTAATTAAATTTAAAGACAAAAAAAACGAGAAAAAAGGTTAAGTTAAAGTTACTTAGACGCAATTAAAAAATTTTTAATAAGAAAAAAATACAGCAAAATGATAAATTAGTTTTTTTCTTTCTTATATTTTTGCTACTTATTATTTTTCTTTATTATAAAACATATAGCAACAATTCATCACATTTTATTTTTTATATTTTTTAAAGGATATACATTAGCTGGTGCAAAGATAAAGGAGAATATGACAAAAAAAAAACAGTCATAACAAGAAGGTTCTTCTGGGTTTTGTATACCATTCACTTACAATTAATGAAAGAGGGTGTGTTTAAGTTTGTCATGTCGTTTGTAATACCTTGACGTATATGTATGTAAAGCACCCCTAAAAGTATATCGGTCGAAATTACGAAGACTTGGGTCTTCGGATATTTTTGGCATTATGAACACAAATACTCTACGGTGCCATTTAGACATTCCCATTTACAGTTTATTTAAACTACAAAAACTCGCGATTTTCGTTTTTTAAAAAACCAAAAAAAAATTAAAAAGTGGTGTAGTTTGAAGAGCTATAACTTCTTAAGTAAATATCGGATTTTTAAAATCAAAATTGAAATTAAAAGTTAAAGTTCTCTACTTTAAACGTAAAATAAAAAAATGTCTGCGAATTTTGTACTCTTGCCCAAAATATTAAATCATAATAATGTTTTGCGGAAGATTTGGGTGTACTGGCCAAAGCAAAGTTTTTTTTAGAAAAAATAATGTTATATTACTTTGCTATTCCATGCAAAACAAATTGAAATATCAGTCGAGGACCCCATTAACAAACTAAAAGAGCTGTACATTTCGTTAGTGAGTGCAAAATAGGTGCAAAAAAGTGTTTTTACATTTTGGAGAGTATAAAAGATTCGGCATTAAAGAATATACCACTCTCACTTGTTTTATGTAAATTTGATAAACAAATGGAAAATTTTTTTATGCGCACTCAAAAAAATACGTTAGTAGATTTACTTATTTTTTTTTTGCTAATGCTAGTTAGCTAACTTTTAGCAAATTTTTAGTTGAGATTAGCATGTCAGCAAAAAATTCTTGTAAACTTCATTTAGCACATTAGCAATTTTAAACAAACTTTGAACTAATTTCTTTTGCTAAATTTGAAATGGAGTTGACAACATTCTTACAAGATTTTTTGCTAATATTAACAAAATAAATGGTAATTTTTTTTTTATTTTCAGAAAACTTAAAATGGCGCTATCCCGGAAACTAAGCCAGATAGAGCAAAATGGAGGTCATTTTTGGTTCTCGAGCTCACCATAGTATCGCCGGTCCTCTTCACATGTGTAGACCCTAATGGGCCCTAACTTCGGATCCAAAAAAGTTAGCATTCCCGAAAATTTTTAAATGCTCATATATCGGTAAATATTGCCGACACAACAAAAAGTCGAAAAGCATTTTTGTAGCTCTCAATACGTAGAACAAGACCGCAAAATACTCTCCGAGTAATATTTTTGAAGTTATCGAGTTTTTTAATTCTCAAGACCCCAGTAGTCCCCTATAATCACGTATCTCAAAAACTAAGCCAGGTAGAGCGAAAAGGATACAAATTTTGGATCAAAAACTATGAAGATTTTTAAGGAACCCAACTAGGTCTAGGCCCATCGGGGTCTGGACCTATCGGGTCCGAACCCAATGGGGTCCTCAGATGTGTACGAACTAAGTTAAACGAAATAAAAAATTAGTTAAATAATTATTGGCAAAACATTTTTGCTAACTTTAGCAAAAATTGTGGGTTCAAAATCAACAAATTTTCTTGTAGCATTGTAAGCTTTTTTTGGGCGTAAAATGCCATGCTTTTTTGCTTGTGGGCGGAGGGGTGAGAAAATCGAATTTTTACATTGCAACACTAATGACGGCTATATGTAAAAAACGGATAAACCGATTGATAAAATTTAAACCAACGATAATACTAACCAAGTACTAACTATGTGCCAAACTAGAGCGTGATCGGACAAATGGGCGTAAAATGTCATGCCCCTTTGTATTGAATTGAATGTTATTTCTGCATGCTCCGCAATAACGCAAAAATTGTTGATTCGATTTTAATTAAATTTTCAGCACTGATAGTGTCAACCGAGTGCGGAACTATAGGCCATGTTATACTACGATTGGAAAAAGGGGCGTAAAATGCCACGCCCCTTTGTACTATACTGGACGTTGTCTGCCTGTTTCGCAATCACGCAAAAACAGCTGAACCGATTTTGTTGAGATTTCTCTGTAGATAGTGATAACCGAGGGTGGAACTAAAGGTTACTAGCTGGACCCGGACCCGTGCATTAATTTTGTACAACACCATATTTAAATAAAGATGCAATATAATACAGTTTTTTTCTTAGGGCCAGCAACGCGGACCGGGTATAGCTAAATTTATACAAAAAAAAAATTGATAAAAAAAAGTTTACTGAAAAAAAAAAAATAAAAAATTATGAAAAAAAAAATTGATGAAAAAAAAATTTGATTAAAAAAAAAAAAAAATTGATTAAAAAAAAAAAAATTGTTGAAAAAAAAAATTGATGACAAAAAAAAAAAAATAGATGAAAAAAAATTTTGGTGAAAAATAATTGTGTTACGTTTTATTCACCAGCTGGTGAAAAACGGTTTTATTCACCACGAGGTTAATTATTATCCAAGTTACAAGCCCAAGTTATTAAAATTTTTGGTTTTAAGAAAATGAAAATAGTAATTCTTGTTTTCTTTTTCGTTAATTGTTAGCTTATAGTCAAACTGAGGTGGCGTCTTGCAACTTTTTTAAAATTAGAAAACTTTTTTTCATTAAAGAAATTTGTTCTTCATTAAGAATCTTTTTTTTATTTAACATTTTTTTTGTTTTTTTATGAAATTTTTTTAATCATAAAAAAATATTTTGTTCATCAAAATAAATTGTATATTATTTTTTTTCTCAGCAATTTTTTTTTTTCATTTATTTTTTTATCAAAAATTTTTTTTCATCATTATCATTTTTTTATTATTTCAAATTTCTTATTTTATAAAAAAAAAATTATCAAAAATTTTTTCTATTCAATTTTTTCCAAAAACTTTTTTTTCATTTTTTTCTTTTTTAAAATGTTTCCACCAATATTTCCTCTGGGTCCAAGTTGGCGTTTTTAGAGAGTGGTTTAGTTCTTCTAGATAAAGCTTCTTCCCTCTGGTCTGATTTCGTCCAATTAAAAAATTTACCAGTCAAATTTCGGGAGTGTGTTTTCCATAGACGAATTGACAGACGAACATCGCTCGAACGTCTTAGATTTGATTTCAATCATTTACCAAATTTTTAGTTCTTTTGCTTTGGACTGCATATTGCTTTCCACAGACAAACGGATGGATAAATTTAGGTCACCGGCGGATATTTTTCGTTTGGCATGAAATGGCAATTGATTATAAAGTTTTTTTGTTTTAATTTTGACTAGTTTTATTCTAGCTTATTATTTCTTTTACTAATTAAAACTATGATGTTCTCATAGAAAAATGTTCAACAAAATTATTTTTCCGTTTTTTATTTATTTATGTTGATTATTTTTACAAGACTTCGTCGGCACATGTTTCGAAATTTATCAAATTCCGTTGTCAAGACTATTTAGCAAATAAAAAACAAAGTAGCAAAGGGAGTTTAATGACAAATTGCTAATGTTTAAACAAATGGTTTAAATTCCGATTAATTTTTATTAAAAAATTAAAAAATAGTTTTGTTCGAATTTTAAAATATTATATTTTGAACAGGTTTGTTCCAGCTCGAGGTCATTATTTCCTCTACTAATTAAAATTATAATATTCTCATAGAATAATTTTTTAGAAAACAAATTTTCTGTTTTAAATTTATTTATGTTTGTCATTTTTGCATTAGGTTCTTTTTTTTTTGATAAATTTCCTTTGCCAACCACAACCCTATCTTTAGCAAAACATAATTGACACGAGTACAAAATTCGCAGGCACTTTTTTTACAAAAATTTCTTAAAAGAAATTTTTTTAATTAAAATATTTCTATTCAAAATTTAAAATTTTTTTACTTTACAAAAACTGACAATCACTTTAAAATATCATTTTGGAGGGTATTTATGGATTCGACCAAGCCCAACTTAGCTTTTCTACTTGTTATACCCTCCACTCTAGTGATAGAGGGTATATATAAGTTTGTCATTCCGGTTGTAACTCATCGAAATATCGGTCTGGAGCCCCATAAAGTATATATATTCATAATCCCTGATCGATTTCAAGACATCCTAGCGATGTCCATCTGTCCGTCTGTCTGTCTGTGGAAATGGTAATCACGGCCAAAATATTACACGGAGATGACTAAAACTTAGCACACTTATCGGAAGTTCTTCCGAGAAGTTTGGTATTGCATTTGAGCGATACCGGTTCAGCGGTTCAAAAGTTATGAACGAAAATGTAAGAACACCTCAAAAATTTTAGTACATTCAACATAACCTAAAAATACAAAATACTTTAATTTGGCTGCTGGTTGACATATGTCAACATAATTGGACACTAAATGGTATTTAAACAAGTACAAAAATATTTTTTGACAAAAAAAGAAAAAAATCGAGAATTTTTTTTACCTAATTTTTTTTTCGCGGAAATTTTTTTCAAAAAAAAATTTTTTTTCCAAAGTAATTTCCTTTTAAATAAAGTTTTTTGCAATAATCTTTTAGAAATTGTGGAGGGTATCACTACATTCGGTAAGACCGATTTTAACTTTTTTTACTTGTTTATATATTTTTTTTGTTTTAAGTAGACATTATCACCAAAGGGAATTCTTTTTTTATTTTAACCAAAAAAAAAAGTTTAATTTTATGTTTAATATGCTGTCATTATTGTACCTATTTAAAGAGAAGCTAAAAAAGTCTAAGGGAGTGTTCATAGAAATGGAAAAAATAAAAAATTAAAAGTTGAAAAAAAAAAAACAAGCAGACTTCATTTATAAAGAAAATGCGAGGAGGAATATATTAAGATTACTAGTCTGCTTGTTTAATCATTAAATATTCCACGGAGACTTAAAAAGTATTTTTGTATTAATTTTTACCATGACTTCGTTTTAACTTTCAAACAAAGTAAATGTTTTCTATAAATATTAAAAAATTTATAATTTTCCGTTTCACATAAATCGCAAATAAGTACATTACCCACTTATTCTTCAAATTAATTATTTAACAGGTTTAAGAGTTTTGAAAGCAGAATAAGTCAGAACATCGGCGGAAAAGTTAATAGAAGATTTTAAAACCAAAATTATCAAAATCGGTATTTACACAATAAAAAAAAAATATAATTTTGAGTAAATTTTTAATACTATTGAGTAAAAAATTACTTTATTTCGCACCAGTAACAGATTTGATAGTATTGACTAAACTTTTAATAAAAATTTATTAAATGTATGCTAAACGATTTAAGTAAATTTTTAATTGACACAATTAAAAATTTACTCTAACATTTTCTTTTTTTTAATTAAGTTTTTAATTGTGTCAAGTAAAAATTTACTCAAAATTTATCAATTTATTTTTTTAAAAAGTTTCACTTTTTTTTACAAAAAACACTTGTTTTTCTCAAACTTTTACTTTATTTATGTCTTAAAGACACAGAAAAATTGCTAAAATTGTTAGTTTTTTGGGTCTCACGTTTGAGGTTATCTATCGATATCCGACAAACTTTAAAATTTATATCTGAACATTTATTAATTAATGCGAAACAAAAAATTTGTTTTGTTGTAATTCTTTTTAAATTGATAATGTTTTAAGGCTGGTGTCTAATTTTAACAAAGTTGCAGGACGCTACCTCAGTTGAACTATATAAGCTAACAATTAACGAAAAAGAAAACAAGAATTACTATTTTCATTTTATTAAAACGAAAAATTTTAATAACTTGGGTTTGTAACTTAGATAATAATTCACATCGTGGTGAATAAAACCGTTTTTCTCCAGCTGGTGAATAATTTTTTTTTTCATCAAACTTTTTTTTTTATCAATTTTTTTTTTTCATAAATTTTTTTTAGTTTTATCAAACTTTTTTTATCAATTTTTTTTTATCATAGTTTTCTCATCAATTTTTTTTTATCAAATTTTTTATTATCAATTTTTTTCTCACCAAAATTTTTTTTTTCATATTTTTTTTCATAATTTTTTTTTACATCAAAAAATTTTTCTCTTCATGAAAAAAATTCATCAAAAACTTTTTTTCATCAAATTTTTTTTTCACCAAATATATTGGGTTCATTAAATTTTTTAACATAATTTTGTTTTTCATGAAAAAAATCATTTTTTTTACCAAAACTACTTTTTCACCAAGTCTAAGCTTTTCGCATAAAAATGTTCCATTTGTTTGTCAAATGTACATAAAACAAGTGAGAGTGCCGAATCTTTTATACTCTCCAAAATATAAAAACACTTTTTTGCACTTATTTTTGCACTCACTTACGAAATGTACAGCTCTTTTGTTTTTTAATGGGGTCCCGACTGATATTTCAATTCGTTTTGCGTGGAATAGCAATGTAATATAACATTATTTTTTCTAAAAAAAACTTTGCTTTGGCAAGTACACCCAAGTCTTCCAAAAAACATTATCATGATTTAATGCTTTGGGCAAGAGTACAAAATTCGCAGGCATTTTTGTAATATTTTTTACTCCTGTTTTTTATTAAATTATGTCCATTATTTCAAAAAACGCAATTTTGACATCCCGATGCGGGAACAGATGACATGGATCGATTATGATAATTTTAGTTTTAAAATGTTTGTATTATCTAGTACCAACTTTTCCGCCCTATTAATAGTTGATCTGAGCACTTTGTTGGAAAACATTCCAACCTAACCCTTCATGTATATCAAATCACGGCGTATACTTTATAAAATAAATTAAATGAAATATCACTCATTCGTTTCATAGTAATAAGATTAGTCAATTCCACTATTTCAAATACATACGAAATAAGGTGGACCTTATTTTTGCTTTTTTTTAGTTTTTCAAAATCGCAACCCAGTTTTGTATGAGGTTAGGGAAAAAAAAAATTGCCAAAAATATGAGCTCGATCAGTAGTACTGATCCGAGTAAGATCAGTATTGATCCGAAAAATGGCTCGCTAAGATTTGATCAGTTTTAATCGGTCGGATACAATTTTTATTCGACAAATGGGTTTATATAATTACCCACCAAAAACTACTGCTTCGCCGTAAGCAGGTTTGTAAGGGAATGTTGAGTTGACATTCCCTTACAAACCTGCTTACGTATGGCATGATATTTGGTCGCAATGTCCCACTTTAGAGCATTTCATCCGAGCGCTTATTTCAGCGCAATAAAAATGTAATGAAATCATACCTTCTTAGAAGCTTACTAGGTGCATTTTTGTAAGCTATTGGATGCTCAGAAATCATTGCTCCAATAAAGCACAAAAATAATGTGTTACCATCACTAAAGTCTTCATGCCTGAAAAGTTTATATGAAGGAAGTGCTCCTCGTAGGCACACAAATAACACTACAGGGTTAATGTCTAAATAGTGTGTAGTCGAAACTTTTGTTTTCACATTTGCACATGCGTACACGTCCGTTCACAAAAACACAAAATATCAACTGAATTCAAATTGTATTTTTTTATTGCGTCATCCAAATTTACGTTTTGGTGTTTGATGCTCGTAAGTCGTCGTATAATTCATAGTTTTTTCTCTCTGCCTTACGGTAGTGCATACTAGATGCACTACTGTAAGTGAATGTATTTAAAAATGTCTGTTTACATTCGTAATTTTTCGAAAAAATTTTATTTCTATCTCTGCCTTACAGTAGTGCATCTAGTATGCACTGCTGTAAGGCAGAAATATCTATGTGCTGAAGACGAAGCGCTTGTGTATGCCAGAAAAATTATGAACTGCTTCCACAATCTCGATTATTTTTTGCTGGGTAGATAAACCCATTTTTCGGATGAAATTGTATTCGTCCAATTCAAACTGATCTAACATTAGCGATCCATTTTTCGGATCAGTACTGATTTTTCACAATTTTACACTCAAAAAAATACGTTAGTAGATTTACTAATTTTTTTTGCTAATGCTAGTTAGCTAATTTTTAGCAAATTTTCAGTTGAGATTAGCATGTTAGCAAAAAATTCTTGTAAACTTCATTTAGCACATTAGCAATTTTAAACAAACTTTGAACTAATTTCTTTTGCTAAATTTGAAATTGAGTTGACTACATTTTACAAGATTTTTTGCTTACAAAATAAATGGTAAATTTTTTTTTATTTTCAGAAAACTTAAAATGGCGCTATCTCGGAAACTAAGCCAGATAGAGCAAAATGGACGGCATTTTTGGTTTTTAGAATCTCCATACTTTCGCGGGTCCTCTTCACATGTGTGGACCCTAATGGAACCTAACTTTGGATCTAAAAAAGTTAGCATTCCCGAAAATTTTAAAATGCTCATATCTCGGTAAATATTGCCGACACAACAAAAAGTCCAAAAGAATTTTTGTAGCTCTCAACACGTAGAATAGCCAAAAGCTCTCCGAGTAATATTTTTGAAGTTATCGAGTTTTCTAATTCTCAAGACCCCAGTGATCCCCTAAAATCACGTATCTCAAAAACTAACCAAGGTAGAGCGAAACGGACACAAATTTTGGATCAAAAACTATGACGATTTTTAAGGAACCCAACTAGGTCTAGGCCCATCGGGGTCTGGACCTATCGGGTCCGAACCCAGTGGGGTCCTCAGATGTGTATAAACTAAGTTCAAAAAAAAATATTTAGTTAACTAATTATTGGCAAAACATTTTTGCTAACTTTAGCAAAAAAATTGTGAGTTCAAAATCAGCAAATTTTCTTGTAGGTTTACAAGCTTTTTTTGCTAACATTACAGTTTTTTTTTTTGAGTGTAATATTATTTTTTCTAAAAAAAACTTTGCTTTGGCAAGTACACCCAAGTCTTCCACAAATCATTATCATGATTTAATGTTTTGGGCAAGAGTACAAAATTCGCAGGCATTTTTGTAATATTTTTTACTCCTGTTTTTATTAAATTTTGTCCATTATATCAAAAACCGCAATCTTGACACCCCAATGCGGGAACAGATGATTATGAAAATTTTGTTTTTAAAACGTTATATTATCGTGTACCAACTTTACCCCACTATTAATAGTTGATCTGAGCACTTTGTTGGAATACGCTCCACTCTAACCCTCATGTATATCAAATCATGGCGTATGCTTTATAAAATAAATTAAATGTAATATCACTCATTCGTTTCATAGTAATAAGATTAGTCAATTCCACTATTCCACTAAAATACATACGAAATAAGGTGGACCTTATTTTTGCTTTTTTTAATTTTCCAAAATCACAACCCAGTCTTGTGTGAGGTTAGGGTAAAAAAAAAATTGATTAAAATATGAGCTCGATCAGTTAAATATATTCTTATATATCACATCTGATGCGAGATTTTAAAGATCAGTACTGATCCGAGTAAGATCAGTATTGATCCGAAAAAGGGCTCGCTAAGATTATATCAGTTTTAATCGGGCGGACACAATTTTAGCCGAAAAATGGGTTTATATAATTAGATAAACCCATTTTTCGGATGAAATTGTATTCGTCTGATTCAAACTGATCTAACATTTGCGATCCATTTTTCGGAACAGTACTGGGGAACACACAAAAAGTTATTGGCTAAAAATTATCAATTAAATTTATTAATCAACAAAATTTAAATGAGTTAATCAATGCATTGATTGACTCATTTAAATTTTAAATTGCAATGTTTTGATTAAAATTTTTGTTATTTTCTTTAACTGCCGAATTACAAATTTTCAACATACCAGATTTTTTTTATATATACTCAAAATAATCGGGGTTAACTTTTTTATTGTTGGCAACATCTTGGAAAGCAAAAAAGATGAATTTTTTGATAATTTTGTCATACGCTTACAATTCATTTGTTGAATCAATCATTATTTTGATTGACTATAAATAAAAAATTGATCAAAAATATTTTATTAAAATCGAAAAAATGTTTGATTGAAAAAATTTTCAATCAATCACCAACAATTTGATGATTGGTATAACAATTTTTTTGATTGGAGGAATTTCAATAAAAAAATTGATTGAATCCGCGTTTTTGTTGATTGAAATTCGTTTCAAATTTTTTCTGTGAATATCCTCCGATTTATCATATTTATAAATTTTTATGCGCTGCACACGAATATCAAAAAATTTTTAAAATCGGTTGAACGGTTTTCGAGATATCGCTATTTGAAATTTGTAAATATGTCGGTTTGTACATACGTTTAAGATTTTTTTTTAATCTTAAAATTAATTTTTCTTGACACTTGTATAGAGCTTAAGACCAACATTTGTTTAATTTGAGCCAAATCTTAAAATTTTAACAAGGTGAACCCTTCAATCAAAGTTAATCAAAATCGTAAAAACTGGAATTTTAATCGAAGGCATCACAGGTTTAAATTATCGGATTAGGTTCAAATTAGAGTTTGCAAATAATCGAGATATTTCATAATCGCGATTACGATTAAAAAAATCGCCGTTAATCGCGATTATCGATTAATCGAATTTTTTAAATAATTTGAATTACAATAGCTTTATTGCAAAACTGTTGTAAAATTAACATTTGAGAACGTACGAGCTTACAAAAATTAATCTTTTTAAGAAATGAAATTATAACCTTTAGAATTTTCCCAGCAAAAATAAATCGAGATTTTGACAGCTCAGCTTTTTTTTATAGCATATCATAGCGCATCCAAAGATCGTTCTTGATAATGCAGTAAAATTAAGGGAGAACGTTTTTTTTTTTTGTTTAAACTTATACCATATTCGCATTCATTTAAACTAGTTTAATTCCCAGTCTGCACAGTATCGAGGCGACAATTTTTTCGAAGTTTTATCGACGGTTTTCCGCAAAAATGATTCGAAGTCGATATTATATACAGTCGATATTTTAACGTTTCTCGAACTCATATTTTTATTGAAAAATTAATCGACTTCGAAATGATTTCCGATCTACATTTTAGGAATTCTCGTATTTGTTGTTTCATCGAAAAAAATACTTTTTTCAATATAACATCGAGTTTCAGTTTTATTTAGTTTAACAAAAATTCCACAAATTTAAATTTTTATTATAAAAAAATTATATCTAACATCAGAACAATAAAAAAAAAATAAAAAAAAATCCGCGACCGGGGTTTGAACCACGGCCATAAAACTACAAATCATAAGCTGCAGAACCTGCTAACCAACTAGGCCATACACAATTTGAAATTTGTTTGTACTAATATATATTTTGAAATAAAAATATTTTCAAATTATGAGAAGTACTTATGTCAAAACAAAATAAAATGAATATAAAAACAGGGTAATACAAAAAATAATAAAAATTATAATTTAAGGGCAATTCAAATAATAATAAAAAATTCAAATTTTAGTAAAAGTAATTTTAAAAAAGTACTTTTATGATCAAACTTTGGCTGAGGGAGTAAGGCGTTCAACCAGTAAACTGGGAGTTCTGAGTTCAAATCTCAAGTGAGGCAGATAAAAATAGTAATTGGTAAAAATTAAATTTATAGAATAAATAAATTAAATTGGTAAAAATTAGTTAATTTCAAGTAAGTAGTAGTAAGAAATGAAATATTTTTTTTTGTAATTCTTACCGTTTTTAAAACAATTAACTAAATTATTAAAAAACAAATGAATCGAAATTCATGAAATTTTCGATTAAAAATCGAATCGAATCCTGTACCAAAACTCGATTCTATATCACCTTGCATGCCACATAGGAAAACACGCTTTATATCGACATTATATCGAACTCGATATCGATGAAATTCTTAGAGAAAACGATTCTTTTTCGAATCGATATCGACTCATTTTGCATACTGGGTTATGTGTTTCCCCAATACAATTTAAAACACTTTATCTGTCAAAATAAAACGCCGTTTAGGGGGTCAAGTTGACCAAATGCAGAAGAAAAATTTAATTTCTAAAAATTATAGACATTTCTGGTATTCAAATACCGGTTTCAAACACTCCAGTTAGTGTTATCATCAGTAGGATTTTAAATGTCGGTTTGTTTTGTTAATGGAAATTGTTTAATTTTGATATTTAAATTGTATGGGGAAACCTAATAATTAAAATAATTTAAAATGAATGCGAACACCGTTTTATATAAAATTCTTTTTCAATAAATTTTCACACATGCTTTCCTTTTTAACATCTTTAAAACTTTTTGAAATATAAATTATGAATTTTTTGGAGAAAAATACAAGATTCCCTTGCATCTTTATTGCATGTAAATCAACTCTTCAAAGACTGCTTGAATCAGCGCTGAAAAGATACGTGATTTAACTGCGTCTTAATAGCGATTTATCTGTATTACCAAAAAGTGATCTGAACTGTGGCATCGCCCACGAAAATCATGCCTGAATTCCGGTGGTTTGGATGCTCTCTTTGACTCGTGATTCCAAAGTTTAAAAAAAAATTACGTTTTTCGACAAAATCATACAACGTCCGATTTTGAATATATTTTTTTACAAAAAAAAATAGGGGTTACTAAGATTAGATTTAAAATTTTTTGAATGAAAATTTACTAGAAAAAAGGAAAGAAAAATTACAAACAAGTTAAATGAATCGTGGACCAAGATTTTATAAATTTTAAATTCGTTATAAAAACTGTGTATTTTATAGATAATGATTAATCGTAATCGAATGTTTTTTTTTGTCGATTACGATTACGATTAATTGTTCCGATTAATCGCGATTACGATTACGATTTTAATCGTTTTGCAAACTCTAGTTCAAATTAAGTTTAAGTTAAAGTTCGTGTCAAGTTCTATTAAAATGCAGGAAAAAATCGCCATTTCTTACAATTTACCAATAGCGATATCTCGAAAACCGTACAACCGATTTTAGATTTTTTCATATTCGTGTTCAGCGCATCAAAATTAACAAATACAACGAATCGCAAGACATTATATTTGTGTAATCTCCACTTAGTGATAGAGGGTATATATAAGTTTGTCATTCCGTTTGTAACTCATCGAAATATTGGTCTGGGACCCCATAAAGTATATACATAATTGATCAGTGATCGATTTTGAGACATTCTAGCGATGCATCGCTAGACATCGCGATGTCCGTCTGTCTGTCTGTGGAAATGATGATAACGGCCAAATATTACACGGAGATGACTGAGACTTATTTATTGAAAGTTCTCCCGAGCAGATTGGTATTGCATTTGAGCGATATCGGTTCAGCGGTTCAAAAGTTATGAACGAAAATGTAAGGACACCTCAAAAATGTTGGTACATTCAACATAACCTCAAAATACAAAATGCTTTAATTCGGCTGTTGGTTGACATATGTAAACATAATTGAACACAAAATGGTATTTAAAAAAGTATGAACATATTATTTGACAATAAAAGAAAAAAATCGCGGATTTTTTGTTACCAACATTTTTTTTTTCACTGAAATTTTTTTCCAAATTTTTTTTTTTTCAAAAGTAATTTCCTTTTAAACAAAGTTTTTTGCAATAAACTTTTTGAAATTTTGGAGGGTATCAATACATTCGGCAATGCCGAATTTTACTTTTTAACTTGTTTTTTCCCATTTTGCACCATTTGTGTTCTCACACAAAACTGGCCTACGATTTTGAAAAATTGAAAAACTGCAATATAAGGTCCACCTTTGTACGAAATTGTTATTATTTTACATGTTATTAAGCTTATGTAAATATATAAATAGTAGAATAATATAGAAATAAAAGCATTAGCTGTCAGGGACATCAGCAATCGGATTTGTTACAAAATATTAACCTAAATCATTTTATTTTAAAATTTTTCTTTGAATGCTTAAAAATACATTTTATATATAAATATTTGAAAATAAATGCATTTTGTTGCAAGTGACATAACACTAAAAATCCCAAAAACTAATTTAAAAAAAAACAACTATTCAGCGGTACTATCTTTCACAACTAAAATTATTTTTATCTTAAAAATACCAGCTAGATTAATTGGATTTTGGGCTTAATTAGCCGAAAAATTTTAATTAAACTTACATTTATAGTTTATTTTGCCATTTAAGCAGTAATTAATTAAATTTAAGGCCTAAAAGTATGCAACAGCATATTCAAAATATGTGTCAGAAATTGAATATACTTTTGAAATTTGTTGCAAAAATTACAATTTTGTATAATGATCCTGGCTTTTTCCCCATTGTATGGTTTGGTACATGTCATTTTAATTCTAAACAATAGTTTTTGTTTATATAATTTTACAATACATTTATTTTGTATATATAGCATAACTTTAGGGCCCAAAAGAAATTCATAACTGCTTGTTTTGGTTGAGAAAAAAGTTAACGTGAATAAATAAACAGAAATAAATACATGCATTGGTAATTTTGTTAGTGGATATTAGGGTGGTTTAAAATTATAAAGTAAAATTTTCTTCCCCAAATATTATTGATTTCCAGTCCAAAAAAAGTTCTTAATCTTATATTTGGGTTTCAAAAACATATTATTTTTTTTCAAGTAATCGAGGAAAATTTAAGTTGGAGAATTTTGTGCCACCCCTATTATAACACTGTGCAACACGATTTCGTATCTTGGACGGGACCAAAAAAAAAAATTTAAAGTAAACCCATAGTAGACCAAAACCCCCAATGGTTCTGAAAACTTAGCACGAGTTCTTTTTTTATGGCCAACTGAAGTTTTCAAATTTTTTTCAAAGGTGTTTTTTAATTCACACTTTAAGATGCAACGCTGCACCAAAATTACTCCATGGAAATTTTATTAATATTTTTCCAGGAATGTACTCTATATTGCGCAACTTTTGGAATACATTTTTAAAAAACGAAAATTTTTTTTTAGTTTTTTAAAAAAAGATTGCAATCTTTAGCCGCTGGTAGCCAACTCGTTTTTAGTTCGAAACTTTTTCGGTCATTTTCCCAGTCCTAAATCCCTAAAATCTTTTGAGGGGGAAAGCATTTTCGAATAGGAAAAATACCGAATTCGGGACGCGCTAACGTGCATTTAAAGGGTTAAAATGATTTTCAAAAATGTTCTGCATCAAATTTCTCTAGGGATTGTTAAAGACTAAAAGTTCGTAAAAAAAAGTGCAAAATGCTTAAAAAATAAAATTATAAATTACACTGTGCTACAAAAAACACAAAATCGATTATACTTTTGAAATGAGGTAGTTAAGGTTGTAGGTCTCGTCGAAAAGATCACAATAATGCCCATCAAACTTGCCAGACACTCTCAAATTTTAAAGTTACTGTCAAAAAAACTTGTTTTTTAGGACTTTTCTCACTAAACCACGTGTAAGTTAAAAATTTTTCAGCCGATTTTCATTTTTTTAACCTTATAAAAATCATTAAAAATAAACCGTCCAACATTTTTGTGTTTTGTTTGGACAAGATTGATCATTGAAGGGTTATCTTTACGATAGATGTGTTCGGAAAAATAAATTTGCAATCCGGTGGGCTCTACACGCAATATTTGTTGTCAAAATGGGAATTTTTCAAATAACGTAAAAAAATTGCAAAACAAAATAAACGTTAAACAATTCTCAAAAATCGAATAATAATCGTACAAGCTTTCCTAAAAGCGGATTTTGTAGAACTTTTCGGTACAAAAAAATACAAAATTCGAATTTCGGAAAAATGTTCACTCGTTCATGAGTTATTGCATGTGAAAGCTTTAAGTTTGGTTGGAAATATCACCGCTAGGGGGCGCGGTAGACCAATGAAATCAACAAAATGTTTTTAATTTGCATAGATCTACATTTTCACAAATTTTGGTCAATAAATTCCTAGCCAAAAAAATTCGGTAGTGAAAGGGTTAACTGTTTTGGATAGAAGAAGGATAGGGCTTTTTTGTGTGTGAATTGGGGTATACATATAAGAGATACATGTATTGATTCTGATTAATTTTTATTAAAAAATAAAAATTGTTTTATTCGACCTTTAAAATATTATATTTTGAAGATGTTTTTTCTGGCTCGAGGTCATTATTTTCTTTACAAATTAAAACCATGATATTCTCATAGCAAAATTTTCAAGAAAATTCTTTTTTTGTTTTAAATTTATTTATGTTGGTCGTTTTTGCAAGACTTAATCGAGACGTGTTTCGGAATATGTCAGATTCCATTGTCAAGATTATTTAGCAAAAATAGAAACGATTTACTACAAAGTAGCAAACGGATCTAATGACAAATCGTTTGTGCACAAACTAAAATATTAATACATATTCGACTCTATCCACAATGGGAATTAAAAAGACAATTTGCCTTACTAGTATAGTACAATTCCTTCGTCTTTTTAATTCCCATTGTGGATAGAGTCGAATATGTATTAATATTTTAGTTTGTGCACAAACGATTTGTCATTAGACTCGTTTGCTTCTTTGTAGTAAATCGTTTTAATTTTTGCTAAATAATCTTGACAATGGAATCTGACAAATTCCGAAACACGTGTCGATTAAGTCTTGCAAAAATGACCAACACAAATAAATTTAAAACAAAAAAATAATTTTCTTGAAAATTATGCTATAAGAATATCATATATATTGATTTTTTCAACAATATCTAATTTTTTTGATATTTTTTGAAAAATTTTTGAGTTTATCGATTTTTTTCTGCTATAGTTCGTTCAACAACATTTATATTTATAAACGTATTCTTAAAGAAAATTTAATTGTGAATACGATGAGTTTTATGCCGAAAAAATCGGATTACAATTGACAGAGTTGTAATAGTTTTTCTAAAAAAGAAAATTAAGATTTTGCATGAAATTACCGTTTGGACAACCCAGGCAAAAATAACCAAGTAAAAAAGTTAAATTCGGCCTTGCCGAATGTAGTGATACCCTCCACAATTTCAAAAAGATTATTGCAAAAAACATTATTTAAAAGGAATTTACTTTTGAAAAAAAAAAAAAATTTTTTAAAAAAAATTTCCGCGAAAAAAAATCCGCGATTTTTGTCTTTTTTTGTCAAAAAAGATGTTAGTACTTGTCTAAATACCATTTGGTGTTCAATTATGTTCACATATGTCAACCAGCAGGCGAATTAAAGCATTTTGTATTTTTAGGTTATGTTGAATGTACTGACATTTTTGAGGTGTCCTTACATTTTCGATCATAACTTTTGAACCGCTAAACCGATATCGCTCAAATGCAATATAAAACTTCTCGATAGAACTTCAAATAAATATGTTAAGTTTCAGTCATCTCTGTCCAATATTTTGTCCGTGATCACCATTTCCACAGTCAGACGGACAGACGGACAGACGGACAGACGGACATCGCTAGAATGTCTTAGAATCGATCACTGATCAATAATATACAAACTTTATGAGGTCCCAGACCGATATTTCGATGAGTTACAAACGGAATGACAAACTCATATATACCCTCTATCACTAAGTGGAGGGTATAAAAAATAGACGAACATATTGAGAGGTCGCGTATCATTTTTTCAAAGGTTTTTGAATTCGAATTTGACCTTGTAATTGCGCTATCTTATTAAGTTTTTGATATATCAATTTATGTTAAATATCTCAAAAATCGCGATAGAGCAATTTAAAGGCAAGATTCGGATTCAGCGCGCCAGAAACTTTTAAAAATATTGAACAGAACCACTTATAATAAATTTATTTTGTTTGCCTGGCTTATCTGAACGGCGATTTCCTGCAAAATCTTAATTTTCTTTTTTGGAAAAATTATCACAACTCTGTCAATTGTTATCTGATTTTTTAGGATAAAGCTCATTGTATTCAAAATTAAATTTTCTTTAAAAATACGTTTATAAATATAAAGGTTGTTAAACGAACTATAGCAGAAAAAAATCGATAAACTTGAAAAGTTTTCAAAAAATAACAAAAAAAAATTTGATATTATAGAAAAAATCAATAGATATCTTTCTTATATGTGTGGACCCATTCACACACATGGAAAGCCCTTTCCTTCTTCTATCCAAAACAGTTAAACATTTTAAAATCTATCTTTGAGAAAGATTATTCTAGCTCAAGGTCATATTTCTTTTACTAATCATTACGATGATATTGTCAAAGTAACAATTTTCAAGAAACTTTTTATAAAGTTGTTTGTTTTAAATTGATTGGTTTGGTCATTTTGCAAGACTTACTCGACACGTGTTTCGGAATCCGTCAAATTCCATTATCAAGAAAGTAAGAAATCTACTGTCTGTATGTATATACTAGCATGTAATACAAGCTGTATATATGAAGGTATGTTTGAATTAAATAGTGATGGTTTGGTTTTGACTTTTCGTTTGAAATTTAGAGCTGTATTATGTTGTGTATTTAGTACATTTCTCGTTATGACTATTTACATACGAATATAAGTCTTTATGTTTTGCCACAAACGATTGTCAATTTGCTAAATACTCTTGTTCTCCTATTGTTATACCTTAATTTTTTTTTTTTTTGGTCCCGTTCAAGATAAGTACATTTGAAAACCCCAAATTTGTTGTACAGTGTAATGGAATAGTAATGGTTGTGTAAACAAACAGTTGCGTAAACATAAACAATGTATATTAATACATAATCGTGTTTGTATTTACACACGAATATAGTACATTATTTACACTTTTTAAATGTTTACTAAAGGAACCAAATATGCCACAGTGAAGAATCTACGTATTTTTTAGGAAGTAAATTAGTCAGAACTTCTTAAGTAAGGACAACTTAAACCAAAATTTGGTTGAGACAATTTGTTTTTATTTTATACAACCAAAATATTTAGTTGTCACAGCAGACAAAAATATTATGATGGAAATTTTTTTTTATGATCCCTCCCTGATCGATTGTAAAACGAAATAGCGATGCCCGTCTGATTGTCTTTGTAATAAACATGATTATTTTCGAAACGCAAATTTAGAGCCGAGTCACAATTGCCACACCATTCGGTCACCACAAAATGTTTTCGTTCATTTTGTTTGAACAGCAAAAAACGTTTTTTGGTCGACCACCCTGCCACTAAAAT
Source organism: Pegoplata infirma (assembly GCA_963921195.1). Classification (NCBI taxonomy): domain Eukaryota; kingdom Metazoa; phylum Arthropoda; class Insecta; order Diptera; family Anthomyiidae; genus Pegoplata; species Pegoplata infirma. The sequence goes on along the minus strand of OY992540.1, from coordinate 28,330,870 downwards.
AGATTCTGTTCTATTTTTGTTGTGCTCTCTCAATACTCTCTCTTTTTTTTTTTTTTAAATTGTATTAAGTACACGCAGGGAAGAGATATGGTTGTGGCAACCATAATTTAAGAGTGTAATATTATGATTAAAAATTTTTCGTAAGTTGTTTGTAGCAACCATAACATTTTTGCAGCAATCATGTTATGCTCCTAAATACTAAAAAAAATATAATATTGGACCATAATATGATTGCAACAATTTTATGATTGCTATAAACATATTATGATACAATCTTCAACAATAATATGACGCTCTTAAATTATGGTTGGCACAATAATATCTCCTCCCTGACTGTAGCGTTGCCAAATTCGCAAAAAATATACCAATTTTTCCAATTTTCTAGAATTTTAGATTCCCTCCAATTGCAAACTCCTTGTTCTTTTTACTAAATTTGTCACTGGTTAAATATGTAAAAGAAATATCAAATTGTGTCATTTGTACATATTTTGGCGTTCATTTAATATTTCCTTCTTTTTTTTAGTTGTTGACATCGTTGTCATCTTTTGCTTTCTTTTTTGGATTTTACTTTTTTTATATGTTTTCCTTACCAAATGCATCCCCGAGGATATAAAAATGTCTGCGTATACAAACAAAATATATACCCAGCTTATATATTGTCATCTAAAATGCAAAAGGCCCTAACTAACATTTTATTAATTTTACAGGAGAAGCAAAAAACAGTATAGAGTACAATTTTTAATTTGTTAATAACTTTGTTGGTTTTGATTGAATTGGGCTAAAATTTTGTGAGGACGTACGTTTTGTGAATGGGTATCAAACTTAATGGTAAAATGATTAAAAAATATATTTCTAGTTGCGTTCATTGGCGATTTCACAATTCACATATTTTTAATTTTTGGCTATAAACCCGCTAATTTTTATTATGTAACCCTAATTTTTTGTTGGGACGTGTAGGTTAATAAAATACACCAGAATCTATCAAAATACCGATTTTGAATTCTTTCTTAGTTAGGGCGTTTTGCATTTTAGGTGACGATATGTATGTACACATTTTTTTGTATTGTTTTTTTATGATATGTAAAAATATATATTTTGGTTCCCAAAACAACCAGTCCATTTTATTTCATCCTACCCACGAATCCAAGCAACTTTATGCCAAGGCGAACAGTAAAGATGAAGGAAACCAAATAAAAAACACAGCATGTGCGTTATATTATAATGTTGCTATATTATATTTTCGTTCGGTTTTTTCTTTTTTACTTAAAATAAATTTAATTTTTTATTTTACTAAAACACTGAGGTAAAGATAGTATTTGAAAACTAAGATTTCGACTTACAACTTAACAAAAATGACAGTAGCCTTGGGGCCTAATTCATGCAGTCGATAGCGATCGAAATTCTACTTGAAATTATGCTTTGATAAATACAAACTTTTTATATTTTTTTCATGTTTTTATGTTTCAGTGTAGTAAAAGACAAATTTTAAAAGCTTATATTTAGCAAAGCATAATTTTAAGCATTAAGAAAAATTTTAAAATCGCACGTTAGAGTAGAATTTCGAACGCTAAAAAATTTGGACACAAAATAAAAATTTTACTGAAAACAAAAGTTGAGTAAAAAAAATATTGAGTGAAAAAAAATTTAAGTGAAAAAAAAAATTTTTTGTAAAATAAATGTTGAATAATATTTATTACTATAACACATTATTCCATGTTGTTCCTGTTCCATTTCATATAGTTCCCCGTTCTATTCCATTTCGTTTTCTGTTCCATTCATTTCGTTCTGTACAATTTAAAAATATGTTGCTTATGGGGTTAATGCGTATTCAATACACGTTCATTTTCACCCGGGTTCTATAAAAATTTCTTAGTTACTGATATTTCGATAACTAAGTTATTGATATTTTGATAACATAAAAATTTCTATTGAAAATTCTGTAGTAATCGATATATCGATAATAAAAAAATTAGTTTGAGACAATCCTATAGTTATTGATATATCGATAATAAAAAAATTTTCTATTGAAAATACTAAAGTTATCGATAACAACAAAATGTTCTCTAGAAAATTCAATAACAAAATTTCTATAGAAAACTCTATACTAATACATACTTTTGTTTAATACTTTTGTTTAATAGTTATCGATAAACACAACATTTTCTATAAAAAATTCTATAATTATAATTATCAATAGATAGATGACAACAAAATTTTCTATAGAAAATTCTTTAGTTATAGATATATCGCTAACAACAAAACTTTATGTAAAATGTAGGTATATATGGGGCATTCCATGTCAAATCGGACACTTTGAAAATTTTTTTTTAGATTTTCCCAAATTGTTTACAGTTTTTAGTACCCTTCGAAAACTCCTTCATGATAAATTTTTAGATTTTTTTGATGACCCGTTCAAAAGATATCGAATTTTTAAAAATTGGTAGTTTTTTCCTTTACTCAAATTTCTTTTACTCATAACTTCTTCAATAATGGTCCAAATTGGAATTTTTTTTTTAAAAATTTTTGTTTTTTTACGTACTTTTTAAAAAAAAAAATCCCAAAAAATTCTTAAAAGCGCTCTAGTATTCGATTTTTAAGTTTTAAAATTTAAATCTCATTTTTGAAAATGTTTGTGCACTTCGATTTTTTTGAAATTTTGTGTGTAAAACTTCTATCGATTCTACGATTTTTTTGTCCAGGAGGATCGTGGGATAACGATTATTACTATTTTTTAAAATTTTTTGAAAAAATTTTATTGTAATTTTCCAATCTTAAAATCATTTCTACTGCTCGAATGGTGCGTCATAGAGGGGTCCTTTATAAGACCAACCCCTATCTCCAATTTCTAAGGGGGCTCCCACACAAAACGACATTTTTTACAATTTGCTCCAACCGCTATAACTGCTCTAATAGTGCCCTTAGAACAACACTATGTATGATTGACCCACAATATTTTTTTAGTCCAAACATTTTCTCTGAACACACCTACCCTCTATCTCTAATTGTTAAGACGGTCCCCATACAATTTTTTTTATTTTTTGTAAATTTGTTTTATTTAATCAGCTTCTACCGGTCCAATGGTGCGTCCGAGAGGGGTCATTAGTGAGACCGACCCCCATTTATTTTTACCCAACAACATTTTTGCAAAACATACCTACACCCAATCTCCACTCCCTAAGTAGGCTCCCATACAAATAACAGTTGGAGCAAAATTTATAAAAATGAAATTTTGTATGGGAGCCTACTTAGGAAGTGGAGATAGGGCGTAGGTATATTTTAAAAAAATGTTGTAGGGTAAAAATAGATGGGAGTCGGTCTCACTAATGACCCCTGTCGGACGCACCATTAGACCGGTAGGAGCTGATTAAATAAAACAAATTTACAAAAAATAAAAAAAATTGTATGGGGACCGCCTTAAAAATTAGAGATAGAGGGTAGGTGTGTTCAGAGAAAATGTTTGGACTAAAAAAATATTGTGGGTCGGTCATACATTGTGTTGCTCTAAGGGCACTCTTACGGCAGTTAGAGCGGTTGGAGCAAATTGTAAAAAATTTTGTTTTGTGTGGGAGCCCCCTTAGAAATTGGAGATAGGGTATTAGTTTGTTCCAAAGAAATGTTAAGACGTAAAAATTAATATGGGTCGGTCTTATAAAGGACCCCTCTGTGACGCACCATTGGAGCAGTAGAAATGGTTTTAAGACTGGAAAATTACAATAAAATTTTTTCAAAAAATTTTAAAAAATAGTAATAATCGTTATCCACGATCCTCCTGGGCAAAAAATTTGTAGAATCGATAGATGTTTTACACAAAAAAATTTCAAAAAAATCAAAGAGTACAAACATTTTCAAAAATGAGATTTAAATTTTAAAGCTTAAAAATCGCATACTAGAGCGCTTTTTTAAAAAGCACGTAAAAAACAAAAATTTTGAAAAAAAAAATTTCCAATTTGGACCATTATTGAAGAAGTTATGAGTAAAAGAAGTTTGAGTAAGGAACAAACTACCAATTTTTAAAAATTCGATATCTTTTGAACGGGTCATCAAAAAAAACTAAAAATTTACCACTAAGGAGTTTTCGAAGGGTACTAAAAATTGTTAACAAATTGGGAAAATCTAAAAAATTTTTTTTTCAAAGTGTCCGATTTGACATGGAATGCCCCATATATAGCAGTTCGAAACGAATGAATAATATATTCTATGCTTGTAATGAAACGAAAAAACGAGTACAGTATTTTAGAATAAGAAATATTCTGAAATACTGTACTCTGAAGCGAATAAATCAAATGATTTTTCAAGAAAAAAGTTTTTTTTTTTAATTTTTTTTTTACATTTTTTTTAATCTTAATTTTTTCACTCATTCATCGAATAAAAATTTTGATTTTCAAAAATTTCGTTCGTTCACTCACGTCATAACCAAAATTTAAAATATTAAAATTTAATATGCTAATATGCTAATATCTCGAAAACTAAGCAAATAGAGTAAAACGGGGGAAAATGTTGGATCAAAATCGATGGCAACCTCTTCACATGTCTAGAACCTATTAGGTCTCAACTTTGAATCACTAAATTCGAATTTCCGGAAATTTTAAAATGTTCATATCTCGGTTACTACCGCCGACTAAAAGCTGTGAAGCAATTTTGTAGCTCTTGGATCGCCTTAAAGTCTTAAAATTAAAATTGCCATATCTCAAAAACTAAGCAAGATAGAGCCAAACTGAGCAAAATTTCAGATTAGTAAGTTGAGCTTTTCACAAGAGTGGACCCCATCGGGTCCTAAATATAAATCAAAATATTCGAATTCCCGGAAATTTTAAAATGCTCATATTTCGGTAACTATCATCAACACAACAAAAAATTGCAAAGCAATTTTGTGCCTCTTGGAATGTAGAACAAGACCACCGAACACCCGAAAGTAATTCGAGCAATAGGTTTTGAGTTATTTCAGTTTTTAGGACCCAATATGTTAACACATTAAAAACTTAAATAACCCAAAAAGTATTGCTCGGATTACTGTCGGGTATTCGGTGGTCTTGTTCTACGATCCAAGAGCTACAAAATTGCTGTACAACTTTTTGACGTGACGGTGGTAGTTGTCAAGATATGAATATTTTAAAATTTCTGGGAATTCAAATTTTTTGATTTTGATTCGAAATTCTGCTCCGTTTTGCTCTATCTTGCTTAGTTTTCGAGATATGGCAATTTTAGTTTTAAAACTTTATTTGTACGACCCAAAGGTTAATAACTTGAAATCTTTTGCTCGAATTGCTTTTGGGTGTATTTTCTCAAATTAATTTTTCAAAAAACAAGATGTGTGAACTTTTTTTTTTTAAATTTTATTTTTTTTTAAATATTTTTTATTAAAAAATTCTAAGTGATCAGTGTATATTAAGAAATTAATCAGTGTATACTAAAAATATTCTACAACACGGTGTAATTTTTTGAATCAGTACTATGTTTGTCTTTCTAGGAACGAATGTTTTTTTACATTCTAAAAGTTCAAACAATTAAAAATTTTCACTTCGCTGTTACTCATCATTCTAAACATTCTAATTCGCAAAAACTGTTCTCTAAAAGTTGTGTACTCTGAAGCGAGTTACTCGATGTAAGCGAAGAAACGAATATATCTGTGCACATGTCTGGTAATCATACAACATATACCGGGTTATTTTACAGGGTTTTCGCTTCTTAAGCGAAATTTTTACACGCAGAGAAGAGATATGATTGAGGCAACAATAATTTAAGAGCGTCATATTATTATTGAAAATCTTAACTTGTTTGTAGCAACCATAACATTTTTGAAGCAACCATATTATGATCGTAAATATTAGAATAATCACCCCAATTTGGGACTTGAATATGTTGCTAAGTACATTTTGTGAAAAAAAAATGTAGGAAAATTGAATATATGCATTTTGAGATATTTGCAAAATAAGAACATTTTTATAATTTCATTATCCTTTTTGCAAAGCATCCGATCCATTTTCAAAATTCTATTTTAAGAACAGGACATAACCATTACTTTGTAATTTTTTTCGTGACAGTCGGATGATGCGTTCTAAAGATACGATCATTTAAACATTATGTATAATGTAAAAATAATCATAAAATTGTGGCAAAATACCAACTTTGAACAACGATAAATCGCGAACCATTCAAAATTTCGATTAAATAACAAAAACCGAAATTCAATAAAAATCAGAAGAATCGATATGTTAATTTTTAGATAAATTTAACCACCATTTGCTGATTGCCTATGCTATTTTAAATGGAACCAGTCAAAATATTTCTAATAAACATTGGCCCTTACCACAAGAAAACAAAAAGTCTATTTTAACAAAAGTTTTATTTTAAATTTCAAATTTTCAATACATATTTTGAAAGTCGATTTTAAAAACAAAAACAATTTGTATGGAAATAAAATTAAAAGCTGATTTTAAATATATTTCATGTTTCTATGGTAAGGCTTATTGTTTATTTTTTCAGATTAGAAAATTTACTATCCTTTAACAAGGGCATTTTAAAATTTTGCGCTGAATCCGAAAATGAAGTTTAAAGGTTCAAAAGTTAAAACAGTTTTCGAGATATTGCCAACTTTTTAAATTTTCTGTTTTTTTGTTTAATTTAAATTAAAACATCTCCGGAACAAATCGGTGAAATAGTCGAAAACTGTTCAGCTCGAGATTTTTATGGAAAATAAATACAAAATGTCGTGAATCAAAATTTCTGTACCTTAGTGTTATTAAAATTTTTTTTGGTACATAAAAGTTAACGTAAACCTTTTGTCCATAGTGTTTTTAAGTACATAAAAATATTGTTAAATAAAAAAATACATGGAAAACAAAGAAAAAAAGTATAAAACTTTTTCTTAAAGTTAAAGTTGATATCAATATTGTTTATTTATTAACTTTTTTTTTTGTGGGGGAAACAAACAATAAAGAAATGGTAATAAATAAATGTAAAGTCGAGTTAATATTTAAAGAGTTAAATTTTGTTTTGTTTCAAATTTGAGTGGGGTAGAAAATATGTCAAAGATTTCAAAATAAACATATATGTTTGCAATGATAATGTATATACAAATTGGAAATTTTCCATACACCAAAACCTTGATATACCGTTCCTCGTAAAAAGTTTTGTTTTTCAAGTCTTATGATTTTATGGAACACTAAGAATTTTTTGAAAATTTTTTTCAATAAGTTTCTGTTGAATTTTTTTTTTTAATAAATTAAAGAAAGCCGTATAGTTAGTTTTTGGTGTACTTATATTTCATGGAAATCCTGTTGCCACGATTTTTATTTATGTATTTCAATACTACATTGAGATTTTCCAAGTATTTTTTGATTTAAAGAGGCTTAACGATTTTTTTAGATTTATAACGATTTAGTAACAGTGAAAAATAATACATTTTTGATTAAAGCTTCTTTTTTTAACAATTCTCTAAAGAATGCTGATGATGGAGAATAAGTGGAAAGCCCCCGAAATTATCATCAAATCAATCCTGAAAGTTCAGAGGTAAGAGAAGTTTCTTAATAGAGAAAATCTACTAAACAAGCGCATTTGCTATGATAATTCATAATGGGGAAATTAAAAGACCTCGAACTAAAATAAATTATTTTTTATTGCTTATTTTTTAAGGCTTCATCATTCGGAAGGCAGCATCATGAATGATTCTTAGTCAATCGGACCAATTTTTCGAGTAGTAAAAAACATCGGAACAAACAGTTTTCATTAACAAGACAAACCGACATTTAAAATCCTACTGATGATAACACTAACTGGGGTGTTTGAAACCGGTATGGGAAATACCAGAAATGTCTATATAATTTTTAGAAATTCAATTTTTCTTCTGCATTTTTTTCAACTTGAATCTGTACCTACAGAAAAAATAAAAAAAAAAACTCGTCGTGCGTTTGTAATATTTGTATTTTGTTAGCGTGAGTGTGCGTGAGTCAAAATTCAGTCTCTCGCCAATCTCTTTTGTAGGGTATAAAAGTTCTCACTTTCTGAGTTGGTACACTCAAAAAAAAAAATGCCTGCGAATTTTGTACTCTTGCCCAAAACATTAAATCATGACAATGTTTTGCGGAAGATTTGGGTGTACTTGCCAAAGCAAAGTTTTTTTAGAAAAATAATGTTATATTACTTTGCCATTCCATGCAAAACGAATTGAAATATCAGTCCAGAACCCCATTTCGTAAGTGAGTGCAAAAATAAGTGCAAAAAAGTGTTTTTACATTTTGGAGAGTATAAAATATTCAACTCTCACTTGTTTTATGTACATTTGATAAACAAATGGAAAATTTTTATGCGAAAAGTTTAGACTTGGTGAAAAAGCAGTTTTGGTAAAAAAAATGATTTTTTTTTCACGAAAAACAGAATTATGTTAAAAAGAATTTAATAAACCCAAAATTTTTGGTGAAAAAAAATTTGATGAAAAGAAGTTTTTGATGAATTTTTTTGATGAAAAGAAAAATTTTTTGATGTAAAAAAAAAAATTGATGAAAAAAAATATGAAAAAAAATTGTTTTTGGCGAGAAAAAAATTGATAATAAAAAATTTGATAAAAAAATTTGATGAAAAAAAATTGATGAAAAAAATATGATAAAAAAAAAATTATGAAAAAAAATTTTGATGAAAAAAAAAAATTGATGAAAAAAAAAAAAAATTTGTGAGAAAAAAATTCATGAAAGAAAAATTGATAAAAAAAAAATGTTGATGAAAAAAAAAATTTTTTTTTGATGAAAAACAAAAAATTGATAAAAAAAGGTTTTATTCACCATGAAATATACAATTTTTTTGATGCGATAAAATTTACAAGGAGGTTTCGCAACTTTACTAGATTTTGTGCTACTTCCTATTTTACGGGAATTCCTAGTAATTTTACAAGCTTTTTAGTAATGATTTTGTAATTTTACAAGCTTTTTACCAATAAAATTGTAAATTTACATAATTTTTGGCGCCATTAAACTTATAAGGAATTCTCGTGAATTTACTAGAATTTTTTTTTTTAAATTATCTTGGAAATTTGTAAAATTACAAAAAAAAAATTGTAAAATTACAAAAAAAAATAAAATTTCGATCAAAATTTGTTTGTTAAAAAACAAGGAAAACGGTCAAATATTAGTTAAATGGGATTACGAGAATTTTCCTGGTAATTTGACATGGTTTTCTTTTGTGTGTAGCTATAATATAACTTCAGTCACTAAAAGTCAAATATTTTTCAATCGATTTATTTTTGTATTCGTAATTTTGCATTTTAAGATATAGTCTGGTAGTTACCATGTAGTTAAATCCCAGCAAAACTTTGGTAATGGGTGGTGATTATATAACACATTACCAGGTAATGTATATAACTTATTTGTAGCATTATTTTATGATGTCTTACCAAACATTTGCTCCACAACGTATTATTTTCAAGTGAAAAATAATGCATTACTAATAATTTGCAACGTAATGCATGATTATTGAAAAAAATGTTTTTCATATTTGTTATTTCTAAACATTAAATCATGCAGACATGGGCGATACCAATTACATTTTTTTCAATTACAATTACATGTAATTAGTAATTGAGTTTTTTCAATTACAATTACATGTAATTAGTAATTGAATTTTTCAATTACATTTACATGTAATTAGTAATTGAGTTTTTTCAATTACTAATTACATGTAATTGTAATTGAAAAAACTCAATTACTAATTACATGTAAATGTAATTGAAAAATTCAATTACTAATTATATGTAATTGTAATTGAAAAAACTCAATTACTAATTACATGTAATCGTAATTAAAACGTTCAAATTACAGTGTTTTCCATTACATGCAAAAAAAAAATCTGACAACTGACAAAGTTTTATTTTTAACAAACTAATAGTGACTGGCGAAATTCAACATCAGAAGCATTTTGGACAAGTTAAGTGATTGCGGTCGATTCTAAATATGATATTTAAAACTAGTGTAAAAAAATATAAGTCAAAAATAGGTGTGTTCCAGAACTTTCCGGGTAAAGTTTGGTAAAATGAGAGAAAATATTAAAAACTCTCACCATACCGAAAAAATTCACAAAAGTACGGGAACGCAAAAAACCACATTTCTAGCCCGAAAACTAAAAAATGTAAACAAATTGAAATGCTTACAAATTTTAGTAAGAAAAAATACGTTCAACAATGCGAAACAAATTGCAAAAGTTAATTTTAATGACTAAATATATTATTGTGTTTAAAATTAAACATTACTTTTGTTTCGTTTTTTTATTTTATTAAAATTTTTAATTTATTTTCACAACAAAAATCAGCTGTTTTCTAAACATCTGATTGTTACCAATTTACACGAAAATGTTTTATGAAAATGTCAAGGAAAGCAACAATGCTACTGAGAGTGTTTCTTTTAAAAATAAAAAAACACAAGCCGAAAAAAGTAAAAATTCAAATAGTAATTTAAAAAAAACAAGAGTTCGTTCACCTTTGTGTGGTTCGCTTTCTTCTCATTCTACTGAAAACTTCTTTGATGGTCATTGCATTAATTCTAATGGTGTTGTTGTTTCGGAGTTTAAAAAAAATGCATATAATGATGTTGTTGCTGCTGAACTCAGTGATCATGTTAAGAGGAGCCTGTGTCTTGATAATGATTTTAATCATAATGATGTTGATAACAACAAAGCAAAAATTTTAAGTTCTGCTAGTACAAGAGTAAGAAGAGAGAGTATTTGTTTTTCGCAAAAATCTGATGAAAGTTTAAATACAGCTACTGACAATATTGATATCCCAGATAACAATTCTGCATGGATTAATGTTAAGAAGAAAAAACGTAAGCAGTTAATTGTTGGAGGCAACAATAACAATGATCTACAAGTAATTCCTAATAAGAAGTGGGTGCATTTGTCGTCGTTTAAACCAAATGTAACGTCTGAACAAATTATTCAATATGTTGTGAAATATTTTAATATCGAACAAAAGCATTTGGAATGTTATAAGCTAATTAGAACTAACACCAATGTGAAAACGCTAAAAAGGATTTCATTTAAACTTGGAATCTCTGCCGGACTCTATAAGGAACTGTTTAAACCTTCTTTGTGGCCGGCTGATGTCAATGTTCGTCAATTTCAATTTTAAAATAAATAAATTTGTAATATATACAATCTTTTGTATATTATTTTTTTTTATTTTAATCATAGTCTGTAAGGAATTTGTGTTCCATAGACTAATAATAAATAATAAATAAATAAATAAATAAATAAAAATAGTACGGGTAAGTTCGGTAAAATGAGAAACAAATTTATTCTCTCAAAAACTCTCTCATTTACCCAATTTTTGCGTACGGGAACGCTTTTTGGGCTGGTTTGGGTACCCGTGGGCACCCGCGGTAACGTTCTGGAACACACCTAATATAACATAAAATTTGTGACATAAATATATAATTTGTGTGTATAGTTATGGTGGCAGATTCTAAACTTGAAACTAAACTAAACTTTTCATTTTCCTACTACGTTGGCTTTTACTGGTGACATGTCACATGATTTAAAACTAACACCGAAATTATATAATATTTATTTTAATAAAATAATTATATGTATTAATATTAATTAAATAATTTTAATAAAATATAATAAATAAGTGATACCAACTACATACAAAAACAAGTAAGAAAATTATAGTCGGTCAAGACCGACCGAATACCCTACACCAGTGTTTTCCGGAAAATGTGTCCCAAGTCCAAACATGGACCGATTTGGTTTATCTTAGGTCAAATCTTTAATAAGTGTAGAAAACACTCACAAACCAAATCTGAGTGAAATAGTCTTCTATTTGTTTTTAAATTAACCGATTTAAGTGAATAGCGGGCGAAATTTTCATATGGGACCTAAGTCCAAAAATGGTGTGATTATAATCAAAATTTGATTGGGTAATTAAAGTACGTGTTAAAAATAAACAAAATTTTAATAAATCATTTCCTATTTTTATGAAATTTTAGCGATTTATGTGAATATCGGGAGGGTGGTTTGTATGGGGGCTACAAGAAGAACTGGTCCGATTGCTTTAAAATGTGGAATGGTGATTTGTGAATACAAAACACGTTTACCTGCCAAATTTCGAAAGGATACCTATTGTTATTGTTAGAGTCATTTGACTCATATTTTAAGGGGACGTTTGTATGGGGGCTAGGTCAAAACATGGACCGATTTTTGCAAATTTCAATAGCGTCCGTCGTTGTGTCAAAAGAAGCTTAAGTCTCAAATTTCAGATAAATCGGTTAAAAATTGCGACCTGTATCGTGCGCACAACGTTTACATGGACGGACATCGCTAAATCGACTCAAAAAGTTATTCTGAGTCAATCTTGAAGGTGGGTCTAGGACCAATTTTTCGGGAAGTTACAAACATCAGCAGAAACTCATTATACCCTGTACCACAGAGTGGTGTAGGGTATAAAAATAGTGTTGCCAAAATTGTAATGGTAAGTAGTAGAGTTGTCAATTATTCGACTTTCAACTTTGTTCAAATAATTCAAATAATTGTTTTTCCTCGTTCGATCAAACGATTAAAGATCAAAATTTATTCGATTAATCGAAGAGAATAACGAATAAAGAAATTATTTTAAAAAATATTTTTATTAACAAAAAAAATAAACGATTCATATAAAATAACTTAAAATAAGAAAGTTAAAATTTTTATTAACGAAAAAATGTATAAAAAACTTAAAAATAAAATATTTAAAAGTTAAAAAAACTTAAAAATTGAATAACTGAGATCACTTTTAATTAACGGATGTCGATTTTAATACTTGTTGGGAAATAATTCAAATACAAATTATTATTTGAAGAATTCAGACAAAATATATCGGCTGTAGGCAAAATCGCCCAAAGAAAAATGGCCCAAAAAAGAAAACGAAAATTCGCCCAAAAATTTTTCATACAAATTTGGGTCATATTTCATATGAAAAGTTAGCCAACATTTTTGGGAAAATTTTCATAGTTTTTGGGCAAAATTTCGAAACTAAAAATTGGGTGATTTTTCATTACGAAAAATTACCCAAAAATTGTATATGAAAAATTGCCCAATTTTATTTTGGTTTTATTTTTTGTCAAAATCTTAAAATGTCAAAACTGAAATATGTATGTCACAATAAATCAGTATATTATTTTTTTTAGAAATTTTTTTAGTAAACGCATATCGTGTTTTTTTATAAATTATATATTTAACTAACCAAGAATAAGCTGAAGCAAAACCGTTCCGTTGTTGCTAACATACAAAGGCTCTGGTGGGAATCGAACCCAAAACCCTGCTCTTACATGCAGATTACCACGCTATATATTCATCTATCGCAGCGCAGTAGAAAATCAAAAGTAATGAATTTAAAAACAGCATGCAACTCCGATGAAAGCTCCGAAGGCGAAAAATTTTACCAACAAATTTTAACAAAAAATCGCGCGATTTTTTGTTAAAATTTGTTGGTAAAATTTTTCGCCTGCGGCGCTTTGATGGGACTTAATTCCAATTTTTTTTTATTTCGTTAAAATTTAAGTTTCACACTTAAAAGTTTTACATCAATTACTTATACATTTTACAGGCTGTATTCTCAAAACAACGATCTATAAAAATAAATAATAACCACGTAACCTAAGGTCTTATCTTAAAAATTTTTGTATTTGTCTTAAAGATCTTTTGCGTAGCCGGCCTTCGGCCGGGCTTAGGGATTACAAACTTCATGCCTTAGACCCACCCTCTCCGCAAAAGAAAGCTTTTCTGCGTAGTATGTGTTTTGGAAAAAATGTGTTAGAAAAAATCTTTTTTTATTTTATTTTGGGCTATTTTTCATTTCTTTTTTGGGCTTTTTTTCGTTAATTTTGGGCGAAGTTTCGTATTTTTCTTTTTGGGTAATTTTTCATATTTTTTGGGCGATTTTGCATTTGGGCGATTTTTCATAAAATTTTTTGGGCGATTTTTCTTTGGGCGATTTTGCCTACAGCCAAATATATCATAAATGAGTTTAATTTTTGTCAAATAAGACAATTTAAGTTGTTCTTAAGAAATAATCCTTTAAAAATAAAAGTTGACTCAATTTTTTTGCTTTCAAACGATTCTTTCGCTAATTGTTGAAGTAGGTGATATAGTAAGAAGAGCAAGTTTATCTAATTTTTCTGTTCTTTTTTCAGATTTTCCCAAATATACCATATCGTCTGATATATCGCTGAAGTCCTTTTTATTTTCTGAATTTTTAATATGTACTTTGAATTGAATTATTTAACTCGCATAAAAGATTATTATTTTCATTACTAATAACTTCCTCTATTTCAATACTTTTATCTGAATTATTGTGATTACTTTCAACATAAAATAATCTGGAGTATAATTCATTTGCATATTATTTTGTTTCGCTTTTTGGAGAATATTTTAAGAAACTTTCATTGCTCGGAAAATTTCCAGAATTTAGAAAAATTATTACCGTATTTAACATTTTTATAGGTCTCTCATTAATTTTTATTTTAATACGTTTTAGTAAGTCTGATGCAAAAGAATTATTAATTTTTCCAAATTCTATAATGGATGTGCTATCCAGGGCTATGGCTACAATATATTTGAACTTTCCTACATTTTGTATAAAATCTTTCAAAATTTATGAGAATAAATCAAATTCTAAGCATTTATTTAATTTTTTAATTAAAAAAAAATTGTTCGATTAATCGACATTAATTAATCGATTTATTCGTTATTCGAAAATCGTCATTTTTGAATTATTCGAACAAGAGTTGAGTTTTATTTGATCGATTAATCGAATTATTCTTAATCGACTGACAACTCTAGTAAGTAGTGATATCGTTTTTTTTACAAGTAGTTACAGCAAGGGGTACTAATAGAAAATAATATATTAATATAATAAATAAATTCGAAAGAATTTTGTAATTTGGTGTTTTTTCGACTAAATTTTGCGTTTTTTATTTGCATCTATCGGTCAAAAAATTATTTTATTTGTTAGCAGGAAATCTAACGACTTTATATTATCTTAAAAATAATTAATATTTCGCAGGTACAGTGAAATCAGAAAATACACACGCATTTGTTGGATTTTTTTAAAGCATGCCAGCAAGCAAAATCCTACCTGCATAAGTGATCGCTTGCATAATTTAACATATAACAAAAAGGAAACAGCTACAAAGTCATAAAGACATAAAAAATCGGGATTTCCAAAAGGAATTTAAAAGACACTATTATTTTTTTACAACGCAAAATATGTGAAGACATTGCATTGAAATTCAAATTTTGGCACGAAAAGGTCTACATTTTATAGGATCTTCTTTTATATGTGTGGTCATAAAAATCAAGTTGGGTTAAAAATATTGGGATTTCCAAAAAGACATTAGTATTTTATTTTTTTGCAACGCGAAATATGTAAAGAAACTACCTTTTAAAGACATTGCATTATCATTTAATGGAGCGGCTGCATATCGCAATAAATATTTCCAAAAGTGAAATTATTATTACAGAAAAGGTCTAATTTTTTTATTATCTGCTTTTATATGTGCCATAAAAGCAGATCCTAAAAAATGTTGACCTTTTTTTTGATAAAATTTTCCCTTTTGCAAATATTTATTACCTGAATTATTTTATTTTATCTTTTAAAGAAAATTTGTGGTTTTCAGCCAAATTTATATTCTTTCAAAGATTTTTTGTTGTGCTTGATAAATAACACTGGTTTACAAAGTAAAAAAAAAAATCTGCGCACGAAACGTGACTATATTTTTTTATATATTACAGACTACCAACTCAAAAAAAATATCAGAAATTTTTTTTCACGGATCAGTAATATTAAAAATTGTTTAGCGTTTCTTTAAATTTTTCGACTATTTTCGTTATACCTCGCGTTGTTTACATCCGATCTACTCGCGATAAAATCCATGTTAAAGAGAATCATGCAACAAATCATTCAAACATCATTTTCCAATCAAATGATAAGATTACGTTTAATTAGCATACATAATATGTCATATTATGACAAAAATACGTTATTTGAGCAATTAAATCAAAATTTGGTTGGTCGACAAAAATAGAAATCGTAACAAATAAATTTTATTATGATTTCTCTTCAGAGACCAAATATAACAGTTGTTTGTGACTTTTTGTTTAAAAAAAAAATATTCTAATGTATTAACACCTGTTGTATTTACACTTTTTTTTTTGACGCTAAAAAACGACAAAATTAATTTTTTTTTTAATCTGTGTAAATATGTTACAGATGGACGGACATATCATTGACAATATGTTGGTTTAGCTTTGAAAAATACTTAGGTAAAATTATATTAAAATTCACAGGAAAAAAAAAATTTTTGATAAAATAATTGTTTCTTTCCAAATTGTAAAAAAACGGTTAATAATTTAAAAAAATCATAATAAATAACTACTTATAATATTTTTAAAGACAAAAAAAACATACAAGTATTCTTTTTCATGGTATTCGGATGCATAATAATAAAAATTAATTTGATTCATGTTTCAGTTGAAAATGAATACTTTAAACTTTATTTCAAAACTAAAAATTTAATGAATAAATTCATTGTATAAAAAATCTGGGTTTATTTAAACCCTATCAGTTTTAGATTTTTTGTCTATTTCAGTTATGAATTCAAATTTAGTTAAACGATTTTTTACCTAAATATTTGTTAAATTTAATTTGTTTAACTAAAATGTTTGCATTCCAATTAATGTGGTGATTATTACTCGCATTGTACGGTCTATTTTGTGTATTTCTTTTGTGTCGTCTGTAGTCATTGTTAAGTTTTTTTAAAGACTACCACAAAAACTATCGTTATCTTCGTTTGACTTGGAGTTTTTGCTTCCAGTTTGTTGCGAATGACTACAGTATTGTGGCACCCACAATACTGTTTACAACTTGGGGCCAGCGCCACCTGCAGGGTCGAAAAAAATCAAATCTTTAAAACCTTGTTCAGCATCTAATATGTATGTCTTAGGTTGGTAGCTCTTATGATTCCAGAGATCATGCGTTACAAACAATTGCACTAACGATTTTATGCATAAAGATTTTTGAATAAATATGTATGTGTAATTGACAATATTAGTAATTAACTACTAAATGTAATTATAAACATGTTTCTTACAATTACATTAAAATCAATTACATTTTTCAATTAGATGTAATTAGTAATTGAGTTTTTTCAATTACAATTACATGTAATTTGTAATTGAGTTTTTTCAATTACAATTACATGTAATTTGTAATTGAGTTTTTTCAATTACAATTACATGTAATTTGTAATTGAGTTTTTTCAATTACAATTACATGTAATTAGTAATTGAAAATTTTCAATTACTAATTACATGTAATTGTAATTGAAACTGTAATCAATTACACAATGTAATCATTAACCCCCATGTCTGAAATCATGGATGACTTATATTTGGTTACATTATGTATTATTTGAAAATTTGAAATAATGCATTATTTATAATTGGATGCATAATGCATTACAATAACATAAAAAATAATTATTTTATAAAAAAATGAATAAGTTTAAACTATAGATGGGCTCACGACGGAAATTTCTAACGACACACACTCACGAGCATATTTTATCTACTTACACTCACTTACAATCACGTGAGTAAATTTGATACAAAATTACTTTTTCACTACTCGTAACACCTTCTATATTATCTTCTGGTATACTATATTATTTCATTTCTCGTAACCTATAAAATATCATATATTTTACACCTTACTCGTATTCTTCGTTATAAATTTATGACTTATTTTATACCTTACTGGTATTCTTTGTGATAATGTGGATGCATTACTTTGAGTCTCATCGCCTGTTAAAATCATCAATGCTGCAATGTATAAAATAAGAGATCCTATACCTTAGTTTATACCTTATTTGGTAATCTAAGTTTTGCTGGGATGTAACATATTTTTTTTTTGCCTTTCAAAATATATTAAATTTCACAAAAATTTTCCAATTTTATTCGTTTTAGTTATTATTCGCTAAGGCATCATTAAATTACGTGCTAATGTTGGCGAAAAATATCATCAAACACATATATACATTTTTATACCAACACAAACACATAAAAAACGCAATCAAATTCACACATATATATTATTTTCCCATGCCCCACCATATGCGAGATATGTTTAAGATCTCAGATATTTTTAACACACCAACGAAGCACCACCACTAAACAAAGCAGTGCCTATTAAAGGGGGCCGAAAAACTGTTGAAGATATTTTCTCGAATACCAACATTTTTATAGAAAAATCGATAATAACCTATATATCAACAAAATTTTCTATACAAAATTATAGAACAATCTAAAGTTATCAATATGTCGATAACAACTTAATTTTCTATAGAAAATTCTATAGTTACCAATAATTACACGGTGCTACAAAAAAACAAAATCGAATATACTTTTAAAATAAGGTACTTAGTTAAGGTTGTAGGTCTCGTCGAAAAGATCACAAAAATCCAAATCAAACTTGTCAGACACCCTCAAATTTTAAAGTTATTGTCAAAAACGTTTTTTTGGGACTTTTCTCACTAAACCACGTGTAACTTAAACATTTTTCAACCGATTTTAAAGTTTTCAACTGTTTTGGATAGAAGAAGGATAGGGCTTTTCATGTATGTGAATTGGTATACATATAAGAAAGATGTGTATTGATTTTTTCAACATTAATAAACGTATTCCTAAAGAAAATTTAATTGTGAACACGATGAGCTTTATGTCCAAAAAATCGGATAACAATTTACAGAGTTGTGATAATTTTTCTAAAAAAGAAAATTAGGATTTTGTATTAAATTGCCGTGCGGATAACCCAGGCAAAAAAAATAAATAAAAAATAAACGAACATACTGAGAGGTCGCGTATCATTATTTTAAAGGTTTTTGACCTCCTGAATTGGAATTTGACCTTGAAATTGCGCTATCTTATTAAGTTTTTGATATATCAATTTATGTTAAATATCTCAAAAACCTGACGAGATAGAGTAATTTAAAGGACAGATTCGGATTCAGCGCGCCAAAAACCTTTAAAAACATTGTACATGACCATTTATGATAAATTTCTTTTTTTTTGCCTGGGTTATCTGAACGGCGATTTCCTGCAAAATCTTAATTTTCTTTTTTAGAAAAATTATCACAACCCTGTTAATTATTATCCGATTTTTTCAGGATAAAGCTTATCGTATTTAGAATTAAAATATCTTTAAAAAAACGCTCATAAATATAAAGGTTGTTAAACGAACTATAGCAGAAAAAAATTGATAAACTTGAAAAATTTTCAAAAATAACAAAAAAAAATTGATTTTATAGAAAAAATCAATAGATATCGTTCTTTTACGTATTGACCAATTCACACAAATGGAAAGCCCTATCCTTTTTAAATCCAAAACAGTTTAAAAATTTAAAATCGGTTTAAAATTTTCTGAATTACACAAGGTTTAGTGAGAAAAGTCACAAAAAAACGTTTTTTGACAATAACTCTAAAATTTGAGGGTGTCTGGCAAGTTTAATGGGCATTTTTGTGATCCCAGCAAAACTTAGATTACCAAATAAGGTATAAAATAAGGTATAGGATCTCTTATTTTATACATTGCAGCATTGATGATTTTAACAGGCGATGAGACTCAAAGTAATGCATCCACATTATCACAAAGAATACCAGTAAGGTATAAAATAAGTCATAAATTTATAACGAAGAATACGAGTAAGGTGTAAAATATATGATATTTTATAGGTTACGAGAAATGAAATAATATTACTTACCAGAAGATAATATATAAGGTGTTACGAGTAGTGAAAAAGTAATTTTGTATTAAATTTACTCACGTGATTGTAAGTGAGTGTAGGTTAGGTTTTTAGGATAAGTAAGTGTAAGTAGATAAAATATGCTCGTGAGTGTGTGTCGTTAGAAATTTCCTGTCGTAAGCCTATCTCTAGTTTTAACTTATGCATTTTTTTATAAAATAATTATTTTTTATGTTATTGTAATGCATTATGCATTCAATTATAAATAATACATTATTTCAAACTTTCAAATAATACATAATGTAACCAAATATAAATCATCCATGATTTAATGTTTAGAAATAATAAATATGAAATACATTTTTTCCAATAATCATGCATTACGTAGCAAATTATTTGTAATGCATTATTTTTCACTTTAAAATAATACGTTGTGGAACAAATGTTTGGTAAGACATTCTAAAATAATGCTACAAATAAGGTATATACATTACCTGGTAATGTGTTATATAATCACTACCCATTACCAAAGTTTTGCTGGGATCTACTCGACAAGACCAAAAACCTATACTATGTCATATCAGAAGTATTTTTTCACTGTAGCACAGTGTTATTATCGATGATTTAAAAAAAAAACAGTTTTCTGCTCCAATCTAACACTTATGCATAAATGAAGAAATATTCATTTTATCTCAATTTCTTTATCAATTGTCGCCAATTTACGATTGATTGGAAATCATAAATATACCTAATGTTAAGTTAGAAATAGATTGAGCTGCAATAAGCGTAAGAGATCCTTTGATTCGTGCCTGACTGCCTTTAATTTGCTAAAAATGTATTTACATTTTTTTTGCATGTTTTTTATTTATTCAATGAATGTTATTTGGAAATTGGCATTGTTATTGACATTTGTCGTCCTTTGGCGTATCTAATGATGAGTGCTGCTCATTTATTATACTATTTGTACCTTCTTCAAATAGCAGCAAACAAAAATTTGCATATTTTTATTGTTGCTATTATAAACATGTTGTTTGTTTGTGTTTTTTTTCACTTACTTTTCTTTACTTTTTTAGCCTTGTTCATTTTTTGTCCTTACTTTTTGCTCTTGTGGAACTTATCAAGGATGTCCGTGTGTCTATACTTTGAATAAAAATATTTTTTTTTAATGCGTTTTTTTTTTTTTTTCATTTGCTGATTTTGTATGTTTAAAGTTGTTGATGATGATAATGTTTTAAAATTTTATTTAAGTTACTACTCACAAAAAAAAAAAACTTTGTCTAGAAAAAGTTCCGTAATTCCATTTTACCAATATTTGACAGTTTTCCTTGTTTTTTCACAAAAAACTTTCATCGAAATTTATATATTTTTTTTTTTTTTTTAATTTTACATTTTTTTTTTTGTAATTTTACAATTTTTTTTTGTAATTTTACAAATTTCAATGGTTTTTTGCCAAAAAAGTTGTAAATTTACAATTTTATTAGTAAAAACTTAGTTAAATTACAAAAAATCTCGAAATTTTTACTAGGAATGCTCGTAAAATAGGAGGTAGCAAAAAATCTAGTAAAGTCATGAGACCTTCTTGTAAGTTTTATCGCGTCAAAAATATGTAAATTTACAATTTTATAGATAAAAATCTTGTAAAATTACAAAATTTTCGGTAAAAAGCTTAAAAAATTACAAGGAATTCTTGTCATGTAGGAGTAAGCAAAAAAAAAGGTAAAAGTTTTTCTGGTTATTTTACAAGGTTTTTTTTTTTGAGTGTAATATCAAAGTGATACAAAATCCAACTTTCTGAATCGGAATCGGAAGAAACCAAAAGCAAATGAAAGTTGACATTTTCCATAAAAAACGCTCAAAGCTTTTTTTGTTTAGTGCCAGATTTTTTTTACGCGCATTTAAAGTTGGTGACTTTAAAGCTTTTCAAGTTTTTGTATACTAAATATATCCTTCTTAAGGGGCCCCTGGTGACGCCCTTATTGGACTTGTGGGGTCCAGCGCCCAAACTTAAGCTCGAAATTATGTTAACTAAAACCGGTTTGAACTTCGCTGCAATCGGTCCAATACTTAATGAATGGCCGAATTATTAAAAATAATGAACCACTGTGCAACGTTTCGTATGATTGTTATTTAAAGGCAATTACAAAATTAAGTATACGTATTATTATAATTGCAATAATACTTCGTCAACTTCAAATGCGTGTAAAAAAAATCAAGCTCTAAACTAAAATAAGTAGAAAAGTTAAATTCGACTTGGCCAAATCTAGGAATACCCTCCACAATGCCCTTTTTAAGTGATAGTAAATTTTCTAACGTAAAAAAATAACATTTTTGATAAGAAATATTTTAATTTGTGTAAAAAATCTTGTTTTTTTTAGTAATTTTTGAAAAAAAAAAAAAAAAATTTACAAAATTTTTTTTTTAGTGTAAAATTTTTTTTAGTGTAAAATTTGTTTTGAGTGTAAAAATATTTTTGAGTGACAAAAAAAAGTTGTAAAATATTTTTGTGACTTACCAATGTTTTTGAAACAAGTTTAACGGGTTTTTAACAAGTGAATTTAAGGTTAAACTAATCTGAAATTCACGGTTTTGCTAATAACTTTATAACCACTGGACCAATTTGACTGAAATTCAATACGAATCTGGCCAGAGGGACGGCAGATATATATGCCAAGCCTTAGCATCCTGAGAATTGCCTTTCGAAAGTTATCATGTTTTTTACATCGTAAATTCACGAAAAACCATTGCCGAAATTCAGTCTTTTGCTCATAACTTTTGAACCACTAGACCGATTTTGCGGGATTGCAATACCAACCTGACCAGGTAAATAGCCAACATATATGTCAAACTTCAGGAGCCTCCGTAAAGTCTTTCAAAAGTTAACGTGTTTTCAACAAACAGACGTACAGACGGACGAATGGACGGACATCGCTAGATCGTCTTAGAATCGTTCGCGGATCAGAAATATATTTACTGACCAATATTTCAAGGTGTTACAAACGGAGTGATAAACTTATATATACCCTCTATCACTAGGGGTATAAAAAAGTCTTAAGTTTTGTGTTATGGAAAATGTCAATTTCATTTGGGTTTGGTTTCATCCCATTCCGATTTTGGTTGTTGCACTGTATAATTCATAATCTAATTTTAATCAAATGAAAATGCCATTGTCGGCTGTGATTCATCAAAAATTCCCCTCCACAAGTCTTTAAAATTTTATGAATATTTTTAAAAATTTTCAAGAGCTTTTCTGAGTTTTTCTTAATTATTAATTTTTTTTAAAATAATTTCTTAATGAATGCACACACACATGATATTTTGTATTTTATATTAAAACAGACACGCCATTGACACCCAGGAGATATTAACACATTCATGCATCCCTATCACATCGAATGTATCCAAATGAAAAATCTCTCCATATGTTTTAACTGTATTTTTCAATACACCATTGTTTTGAATTAGAAAACAATGAAATGTTAGGTACATACTCAATACTCACATAAATACAATTTGTGTTATTTGTATGTGAGTGTGTGTAAAAACACACACACACACAGCGACGTATCCAGGAATTTGAAAACGGGGGGGCACAATTCCCAAAATTTTTTCGTCATCCCCTATTTATATTTCTTTTTAACTACACCCCCCCCCCCCCCCCCCAAGACAATTTCGTCTTTCTATGTCTTGGAATATCAGATTTTTTATAAAATCTCGAAATCGTTGTATGAAACCGTTTTGCATGAAACTTTTATGAGGGTTTTTCCATCAACCGGGCTATCCTTCTCTCCAAAATTGGTATGGGTTTAAACATTGTTTAATAATTTTGGTTTTGAATGCCGAGTTGCGGTTTTGAATTTCAATATTGCGGATCCAATATATCGCCCATTTTTTAAAAATATTACAGATTTGCTTAAATTTCTTCATGCACGGTTTCTTGGAGTCGCTTAAGAAAAATTTGCAGTTAGATTTTCAAAATTCAAAATGATCCAACATGGCGATAATTTTTTTTTAAAAAATAACAGATTCACTCAAAATTCTTTACGCACCGACTTGTTGGGTTGCTAAATTAGAATCCGCCATTCGAAAATCTAACTTCAGGTTCTTATTTAGGACCCCAAAAACTCGGCCATAAAAAATTTCAAGCAAATGGGTTTAATTTCTAAAAATATTTGTCGCCATGTTGGATCCGCCATTTTAAATTTTAAAATTCCAACTTCAGATTCTTCTTAAACGACCACAAAAACCTGTGTTTAAAGAGTTGACGAAGAAACCCTCATTTTAAAGAAACAATTCTAAGGTTGTGGTGTCTAAAAAATGGTGATTTTTTTGATTTTTCAGACATTTCTTTCTAAGAAACTATATGATGTTTCCATATGAGAATACATTTTTTTAATGCCTATCCAACGGGGGCACAACCTTATAAAAATTTGGCTTCGTTAAATATTTTTATTTATGAAAATGTGTAAATTTAAAATCTTCTTTTAAGCTTCAGGGAAATCGGTTCATAAGGGTTGAGATACTTCCCTTTTCCTTTTGTTTGAAAGATAAAAGTAATATTATGTATTTTTTAGCATATTTTACTGCTTTTTCGGTATAAATTACTTTTTAGAAACGAAATTATTTCAAACTCTAGAGTTTTTATAAAAAAAATAAAATCTTTTCTTTTAAAATCAAAATATTTAGAAACTTGTGAATTTTTTTTGTATAATGCTTTTTTGTGTATAAAATTTTAAATATTTTCAAATCGAAAAGGGGAGGGCACGTGCCCCCTGTGCCCACCCCCTGTATACGTCCATGCACACACATACAAAGCATATTTATTTGTTTATTATATAATGGTACATATGGATGAATGAATTACAAAATTTTGTATATGTATATTAGAGTGGCACTTAAAAATTAAATTTTCGAATTTTGAAAAAAAAAATAAAAAAAAGTTTTTATGAAATTAATTAAAATAATTTTTTTTTATTTAGTTTTTACTCAAAACTACTTGGAAAAAATTATGTCAACTTTGTATGACATCATTAACCCGTTAAAAATTTTAAGCTAAAAATGACCATGAATTTAGGGGGGTACTTCAAATGAGTATTTTCGATTTTTTAAAAATTTTATTAAAAAAAAATTTTAAATTCAACATTTCTATACAAGTCACTTATAAAAAACATCCTAAAGATTAAATATTAAAAAAATTGGGGATATACACCGACTCAATTTGTTTTTGGAGCCGTTTGATTTTTGTGGATTTCAAGGAAATTAGAATTTTGTGTAAATTTTTTTTTATGAAAATCGATTTTCAAATAAACTGACCAAATTTAAATTTTTTGTTGCTTCTTTTGATCAAATTAATTCAGTTAAGAACTATTAACTTTATTAGACATCGTTAACCCATATTGGCAGGGGAAAAATGTGACCCAAGCAGCAAATTTAAAGTTTGTTTCTAGAATTTTAAGAATTTTATTGTTTCAAAATCATTTTGGTGGTCTATTACATACTAATTTATAGTGTCCGACCGAATATTTGGCTTCGGCATTGGCCAAAGAGCAGCACTCGGCCAGTATTCGGCTTCGGCTGCATTTTTGGCCAAATATGGCCTTTTACCGAATAATTATATAAAACTTGTACGAACGTGTTAAAAAATGTTTTTGTGGAAAAAACAAACACTAAAAAAAAGTCTTGTACTCAAAAAAAAATTTTTACTCAAAACAGGTTTTACACTCGAAAAAATGTGCACTCAAAAAAAAAAATTATTTTTACAAAAATTACTAAAAAAAACATTTATGGATTCGGTCAAATTTAACTTTTTTATTTGTTTTTACTATTTAAATATATTTTGACCGAATCCATAAATGTTTTTTTTTTATTAATTTTTGTAAAAATAATTTTTTTTGAGTGCACATTTTTTCGAGTGTGAAACCTGTTTTGAGTAAAAATTTTTTTTTGAGTGCAAGACTTTTTTTTAGTGTTTGGTTTTTCCACAAAAACATTTCTTAACACGTTCTTAGAAGTTTTATATAATTATTCGGTATAAGGCCATATTTGGCCAAAAATGTAGCCGAAGCCGAATACTGGCCGAGTGCTGCTCTTTGGCCAATGCCGAAGCCAAATATTCGGTCGGACACTATAAATTAGTATGTAATAGACCACCAAAATGATTTTGAAACAATAAAATTCTTAAAATTCTAGAAACAAACTTTAAATTTGCTGCTTGGGTCACATTTGTCCCCTGCCAATATGGGTTAACGATGTCTAATAAAGTTAATAGTTCTTAACTGAATTAATTTGATCAAAAGAAGCAACAAAAAATTTAAATTTGGTCAGTTTATTTGAAAATCGATTTTCATAAAAAAAAATTTACACAAAATTCTAATTTCCTTGAAATCCACAAAAATCAAACGGCTCCAAAAACAAATTGAGTCGGTGTATATCCCCAATTTTTTTAATATTTAATCTTTAGGATGTTTTTTATAAGTGACTTGTATAGAAATGTTGAATTTAAAAATTTTGTTTAATAAAATTTTTAAAAAATCGAAAATATTCATTTGAAGTACCCCCCTAAATTCATGGTAATTTTTAGCTTAAAATTTTTAACGGGTTAATGATGTCATACAAAGTTGACATAATTTTTTCCAAGTAGTTTTGAGTAAAAGCTAAATAAAAAAAAATTTATTTTAATTAATTTCATAAAAACTTTTTTTTATTTTTTTTTTCAAATCATCGTCCTTTTTCCCCAAAAACCCGAAACTTTGACCTCAAAGCGGCACGGGTTAAAGTTATTCGATTTTCCTGAAATTTTTACACAATCATTTTTAGACGCAATTACACAATATTCCGAACCGCGCTTTTTGAAATTCGAAAATTTAATTTTTAAGTGCCACTCTAATGTATATATTGTGGTACGTGCCTGGGTAGTAAACCTGCCAATCCTAAAAATTGTTTGTTTTATTTCGTGGAATTTTGGATCACAATGACGATGACAAAAACTAGAAAGAGGCACTTGTTTCCAAATGTTTGTAATAACAAAAACAACAAACATCCACTCAAAATACCCCCAAGCACACATATGAAAAACATCAACATTACACAGTGGAATCATGAGAAACCTTTTACATTTTAAAACAGGTAATTGCAAAAAAAAAATAAAAAAAATTGTTAAAAAAATTAATTGTGAAGAAATTTTTTTACAAAAATTTGGAAAATAATTTAATTTTAACCAAAAAAAAAAAATTCAGTAGGAAAAAATTGTTGGTGAAAAAAATTAGGGGTTTTAAAAAAAAAAAAAAATTGTACTTGTTTTTGTAAAAAAAAATGGTTGTACTTTAGAGTGACTCATAAAAAAAAGTTGATGATGTACCCCCCTCAAAATGAACTTTGACATGTTTTATGAAGATTCCCAAAATATTTGGGCTCTAGCGATAATCTCCCGTGAGCTAAACCGCGTCAAAAAAGGGTCCAAAAATGGTATTTTTCATGAATAAAAAATTCAGTAAATTTTTTTTGTCTAATGAATGACCAAATATGATAGATATTTAGGAATTCTTTGACTCTGCATTAAAACATCTTAAAAATCTAACCACAGACTCGAGATAACGAGATGTTTATGTCAGTTTTTTGATGCTTTTCAATTCGATTTTACTGAAAACTTAAATAACTTTGGTATTTTTTGTCCGATTTTCACTTATAATACATCGTTAGAATGGTGTTGACCACCGCTTGGGATTTTAGTCAAAAATTAACCCTTAAATGCACTGTCTTACTTTTTTATAACATTTACTTCGACATCATTAAAAAACCATTTTATAACCACAAAAAGCATATCTTTGTGCAGGAAATACGTTTAATTTATATACTTGGCCACAATTAATTTAACCCATGCATGATCAAAATATTTTGCAAACATTTTTGAAAAAGTTTTTGCGGAAATTATTTAAAGCTAGTTGTAATACTTTAAAAAAATAAAATAAATATGGTTTTTGTTTATCTAGACGTGCTTATTAATATCAAATAATTATTACGGGTCACACTTTCCCGGTCAAATTTTTTTTCGGAATTTGTATGTGCAAATTAATTTATATAAACAAATTTTGTCTTAATCGCGTATATTCGTGCAAAAAAACGCATCTAATATTTTAAAAAAGCAAATGTGTCAAAAAAATATCAATTATATTATTTTTTTTAAGTATTACAACTGGACTTAAATTTTTTTCATATTTTTTTTTTAAATTGGTCATGAATGGGTTAAATAAAAAATATTAAGATCTATTTATTAGAGACGTTTTTTGCAAGAATATATGCGATTAAGAGAAAATTGGTTTATATTTTATTTCTAAAATTTATTTGAACACATAAATTTCGAAAAAAAAATTTGACCGGGAAAGTGTTACACGTAGTAATTATTTGATATTAATAAGCACGTCTAGATAAACAAAAACCTTATTTATTTTATTTTTTTTAAGTATTACAATAAGCTTTCAATAATTTCCGCAAAAACTTTTTTAAAAATGTTTGTCAAAATATTTTGATCATGCATGGGTTAAATTAATTGTGGCAAAATATATTAATTAAACGTGTTTCCTGCTTTTTGTATTTATATAAGGGTTTTTCATGATGTCGAAGTAAATTTTATAAAAAAGTAAGACAGTGCAGTTAAGGGTTAATTTTTGACTAAAATCCCAAGCGGTGGTCAACACCTTTCTAACGATGTATTATAAGTGAAAATCCGACAAAAAATACCAAAGTTATTTAAGTTTTCAGTAAAAATCGAATTGAAAAGCATCAAAAAACTGACATAAACATCTCGTTATCTCGAGTCTGTGGTTAGATTTTTAAAATGTTTTAATGCAGAATCAAAGAATTCCTAAATATCTATTATATTTGGTCATTCAGTGGACAAAAAAAAAATTACTGAATTTTTTATTCATGAAAAATACCATTTTTGGACCCATTTTTGACGCGGTTTAGCTCACGGGAGATTATCGCTAGAGCCCAAATATTTTGGGAATCTTCATAAAACATGTCAAAGTTAATTTTGAGGGGGGTACAACTTTAACTTTTTTTTTGCCCATATAAGGTGAGTCGGTCTATTGTACTTGTTTCTTTTCGGGATCCTGTTTCCTTTTAAAAGGACTTCAAAGTCTTAGAGGATTAACTTTTATAAAATATTTGGTCTTGTCCTTGGATGACACTGGTGATTGCAAATGAAAAAGGAGATTCTCCCCTAATTTTTCCATTTTTTTATTTTGGATATATATAAGGATATACCAGGATAAAAGGATGAAGGATTCATTTTTGAAAGGACGTAACTAACCTCCTTTTTCCTAACATGTAAAAATAATCAAATAGGAAAATTAAGGGGGATCCTCCTCTTTCATTGTCTATCGCTAGTGGCATCCTAGGGCAAGCACATATCGTGAACCTATATTCAAAATATGCCAACTCAAAAATGACCGAAATGAGTTTCCGATGGAAAATAGCTCCCCTATGCAATACCCATCTGTGGTAAAAATTTCAGAGCAAAAAAATATTTTTTTGTCGTTTTACATCCATTTTTGTTATTCTGCTAACTCAAAGTACATATTTTTTTGGTGAAAATAAATGCCAACTCCCATTGTAAATTTCCAAAAATTTTTCAAAATTTTTTTTAAAAAAAATTAGACCACATATCTTATTGCATTTGCCTTTCTGAACACGAATCCGGTAAAGATTTTGATATCTAATGCCTAGTTTTCGAGATATTGCCATTTTGAAAATATCGGTAAATAGTGTTTGCAAAAAAAAAATTGCTTATATATATGTAACTTTCAAACTATTTATCAGATTGAAACATTATGAGTGGGGCAAATAAAGTCAATGATATAAGCTTTCAAAATAGCTAGTTTGGAGTGAGCCTTCTACAATAAAGCGTGAGTTACAGAGTGCCAAAGTTGACCACCCTGAGATTAAAAGGCTTTCGGAGCTAGTAACTTTTAAAAATATGCAAAGATTTTTAATTTTTTTTAGTTTTTGCAATTACCGCACTAAGGAAAACAAAATCCAAAAAAAAAAAAAAAATATAAAAATTTTTCAAAAAAAAATGTATTTTTAGTTTCCGACAAAATATGCCAACTCTAAAAAAATATTTGTTTTTTGATGTAGTAATAAATGCCATCTCAAAAAAATACGCAAACCAGTGCAAAATATGAAATTTTTGGTATAGGTAAAAATTATTTAGAATATTTAAACCATCTTATGGAAGGTACATTGTTTATTTTTACAATAATATGCAAAATAACTAGTTTTTTAGCTCTCCTGAAAAGTAAGCTTTTTCGAGTTGGCATTTATTGAATATAGTTCGACGATATATAAAAAAATGCCTGCGAATTTTGTACTCTTGCCCAAAACATTAAATCATGATAATGTTTTTCGTAAGATTTGGGTGTACTTGATAAAGCAAAGTTTTTTTTAGAAAAAAAATGTTATATTACTTTGCTATTTCATGCAAAACGAATTGAAAATCAGTCGAGGACCCTATTAAAAAACCACAAGAGCCGTACATTTCGTAAGTAAGTGCAAAAATAAGTGCAAAAAAGTGTTTTTACATTTTGGAGAGTAAAAAAGATTCGACACCAAAGAATATAACACTCTCATATGTTTTATGTACATTTGATAAACAAATGGAAAGATTTTATGCGAAAAGCATAAAGTAGTTTTGGTAAAAAAAAAATGATTTTTTTTCACGAAAAACAAAATTATGTAAAAAAAAATTTAGTGAACCCAAAATTTTTGAAAAAAAGTTTTTGATGAATTTTTTTGATGAAAAGGAAAATTTTTTGATGTAAAAAAAAATTGATGAAAAAAAATATGAAAAAAATTTTTTTTTGGTGAGAAAAAAATTGGTAATAAAAAATTTGATAAAAAAATTTGATAAAAAAATTTGATAAAAAAAATATGGTAGAAAAAATTAATGAAAAAAAATTGATGAAAAAAAAATTTGATGAAAAAAAATTGATGAAAAAAAAATTTGATGAAAAAAAATTGATGAAAAAAAAAATTGAAAGAAAAAAAAAATTTTGATAAAAAAAAAAATTATGAAAAAAAAATTAATGAAAAAAAAATTTGATAAAAAAAAATTGATAAAAAAAAATTGATAAAAAAA
This sequence comes from Pegoplata infirma, assembly GCA_963921195.1. NCBI lineage: Eukaryota > Metazoa > Arthropoda > Insecta > Diptera > Anthomyiidae > Pegoplata > Pegoplata infirma. Next base: position 28,299,979 of record OY992540.1, on the reverse strand, counting down.
AATTGATAAAAAAAAATTTGATAAAAAAAAAATTGATAAAAAAAAAAATATGAAAAAATGTATGATGAAAAAAAAAAAAATATAGTGTTTATAAAAAACCGACATTTTGGAAAACCGGTTTCTCGGTTAACCGAAAATCAGATTTTTCGGTTTACCGGTTTTCTCGGTTAAACCGGAAAAAAAACCGGTTAACCGGTTTTTTTTCTTTAACTGAAAAAAAACAAAAATAGTTGAAAATAGCTTATTTTTATTAAATAATAAAGCGAATATAGCTTAAGCAAGGTTTAGCTTTCAGCAAGGTTTGCAACTGTTACGCTATAAAAAAGCGGTATTTAAATAATGTTCTTTAATTGACCATATTCACTAGAACTTTAATTTAATTTGTATTGGTTTTATTTAGAATAATACATCTATTCGTTATAAGTAAATTGCAGTTCCGAATTTTATTTTTATTTTCTTTTATTGACATTTTCGCCATTAACAGAAATTTTAGTATCTGGTTAACAGTCTTTTACTAAGTTTTTCATGAAATAAGTATTCAAAAAAACGATTACAACAGTGAGTATTTTAAATTTTTATCAGTTTCGGAATAAAATTCCTATTTAAAAAATTGTTTCTTGAAGACAAACAATATTTTAACGTTCTTTCTCACGGATTTTTAATGTTTTTTCAACGAAATTTTGAAAATATCATTAAAAAATAAGTGTAAACCCTTAATATTTGCGAAAATATTCCGTTTTGAATGTATTTGAAAAACCGGTTAACCGACAGAAAAAAAACCGGTTTTCGGTGCACCGGAAATCTTCAATTCCGGTTAACCGGTTTGCAAAAAAACCGAAATTTTAGGAAAAACCCGGTTTTTCGGTTAACCGGTTTATAAACACTAAAAAATTATGAGAAAAAAAAATGGAGGAAAAAAAAGTTTGATGAAAAAAAATATATGTATTTTGAGGATGTTCATTCTGGCTCGAGGTCATTATTTTCTTTACTAATTAAAAAAATGATATTCTCATAGCATAATTTTCAAGAAAATTATTTTTTGTTTTAAATTTATTTATGTTGGTCATTTTTGCAAGAAAATTATGCTATGAGAATATCATGGTTTTAATTAGTAAAGAAAATAATGACCTCGAGCCAGAATAAACATCCTCAAAATATAATATTTTAAAGGTCGAATAAAAAAATTTTTATTTTTTAATAAAAATTAATCAGAATTTAAAAAAAATAAAAAAATTATAAAAAAAAAATTTGGTGGAAAAAAAATTTGAAGGAAAAAAAATTGATGAAAAGAACAAAAAATTGATGAAAAGAACAAAAAATTGATGAAAAAAAAAACATTTGATGAAAAAAATTTTTTTTTTTTTTGTTGAAAAATAATTGTGTTACTTTTTATTCACCAGCTGGTGAAAAACGGTTTTATTCACCACGAGGTGAAGTATTATCCAAGCTACAAACCCAAGTTATTTAAATTTTTGGTTTTAAGAAAATGAAAATAGTAATTCTTGTTTTCTTTTTCGTTACTTGTTAGATTATATAGTCAAACTGAGGTGGCGTCCTGCAACTTTTTTAAAATTAGACACCAGCCTTAAAACATTATCATGTTAAAATATTTTATAAAATTTAATCCTCTAAAACTTTGAAGTCCTTTTAAAAGGAAACAGGTTCACGAAATGAAAAACTGTAAATGCAGTTTTACTACATCTACTCTCTAGTTTCAAACGTATATTATCCAGTTCCTGTTTAACAACTTTTTTCATTTTTGGTGGACGATGTTATCGTAGGCCGTTAACGAAGCCGTCTTTTTACAAGGTTATGCCGCCGTTGCAACGCGTTGGATGGGCGCTAAAAAAACATCTAGTTGCATATGAAAGAATTGGCTCAAAAATCCAAAAACGTTATTTTCGTAATTTTTTTACCCATTTTTGAACTCCTAAATCCACGATATAGCGATATGACTAGACGCCAATTAGAATTGTCTCTTTTATATATATTTGAAGTTTTAGGCATACCGGTTCAAAACGGTTCGAGCACTTCCCTTGTTAGTATAATTTTCAATAGAATTTACTATTTTTCTAAATTTAGTTTAAATTGAAGTAAAGTTGTGAATATATGGATATGAAGATTTTAAGGCGATATTCAGATTGGAAATTATTGTATAGAGAATTGATAAAGTATTTGATTAGCTTTAATTTAAAATTAAAAAAATTTAAATCTTCCAATTCTGTGCGGAAATATTTTTATTTATATCAATCCACTTTTTTAAATATGGCATTCGGCAATATCTTAAAAAGTTTTCTAATTTTGAACTTTTTGACTTCATTTTTGAATTCAGCGCGCTATTTTACATGGAAAGTAAATGTTAAATATCGCTATTTCGAACAATTTTTCAAAATTTGTAAACTGGTGCTACACTCAACTCAACAAACAAAAAATGTATAAAAACTGAATTTCTGCATTTTTACTCAAATCCATATAAGTAACTTGAACTGCAAATAAAAAAAACGAATTTTAAAAAATTTTTCTTTTGCAAAATTTATAATGAAATTTTTTTTTTTGTACTAAATTTTTGTAAAATTTATGCAAGATTGTCGATATATCGATTAATACACACAAAAAAAAAACTTGTCAAATTACTACACCTTTTCCAATTGAAATTCAGAAAAGATCAATTGTAATTCAGAAATCACAATTGAAATTCAGAAATCCCAATTGAAATTCAGAAATCATAATTGAAATTCAGAAAAGCCCATTTGAAATTCAGAAATCACAATTGAAATTCAGAAAAGCACAATTGAAATTCAGAAATCACAATTGAAATTCAAAAAAGCCCAATTGAAATTCAGAAAAGCACAATTGAAATTCAGAAAATCACAATTGAAATTCAGAAAAGCACAATTGAAATTCAGAAAAGCCCAAATGAAATTCAGAAAAGCACAATTGAAATTCAGAAATCGTAATTGAAATTCAGAAAATCACAATTGAAATTCAGAAAAACGCAATTGAAATTCAGAAAAGCCCAATTGAAATTCAGAAAAACACAATTGAAATTCAGAAAAGCACAATTGAAATTCAGAAAATCACAATTGAAATTCAGAAAAGCCCAATTGAAATTCAGAAAACCACAATTGAAATTCAGAAAAGCCCAATTGAAATTCAGAAATCGTAATTGAAATTCAGAAAAGCACAATTGAAATTCAGAAAAGCCCAATTGAAATTCAGAAAAGCACAATTGAAATTCAGAAAAGCCCAATTGAAATTCAGAAAAGATCAATTGAAATTCAGAATATCACAATTGAAATTCAGAAAAGCCCAATTGAAATTCAGAAATCACAATTGAAATTCAGAAATCACAATTGAAATTCAGAAAATGTAAACAAACCAATTATTAGTCACCACTACAAACATAGACACATTATGCAAATGCAGTACAGAAATGTGTATATGAGAGTATCTAACTTTATTCTCTTGCTACGTATTGTAGAGAGCAGACAGATAATACACTCATAAAATGCTTAAGGTAACATCAAGTGAAACTGACTTTTTATTATTTTTCTTTAAAACTAACTTTTCATTAATGCATTTGTCAAGGTAGAGTAAATATTTTTGTTCACTATATTAATTAATTTACAAAAAATAATAAAAATTCTGTTAAACTAAATTTTACCTACAACATTCTATGAGTGTATTATTGTCTGTCTGCTCTCTACAATACGTAGCAAGAGAATAAAGTTAAATACTCTCATAGTTGTACAGCATTTGTTTAATGTGTATATGTAGTGGTGACTCATAATTGGTTTGCTTACATTTTCTGAATTTCAATTGTGATTTCTGAATTTCAATTGGGCTTTTCTGAATTTCAATTGTGATTTCTGAATTTCAATTGTGATTTTCTGAATTTCAATTGTGCTTTTCTGAATTTCAATTGGGCTTTTCTGAATTTCAATTGTGCTTTTCTGAATTTCAATTGGGCTTTTCTGAATTTCAATTACGATTTCTGAATTTCAATTGGGCTTTTCTGAATTTCAATTGTGATTTTCTGAATTTCAATTGGGCTTTTCTGAATTTCAATTGTGCTTTTCTGAGTTTCAATTGGGATTTTCTGAATTTCAATTGTGCTTTTCTGAATTTCAATTGGGCTTTTCTGAATTTCAATTGTGATTTTCTGAATTTCAATCGTGATTTTCTGAATTTCAATTGGGCTTTTCTGAATTTCAATTACGATTTCTGAATTTCAATTGGGCTTTTCTGAATTTCAATTGTGATTTTCTGAATTTCAATTGTGCTTTTCTGAATTTCAATTGTGCTTTTCTGAATTTCAATTGTGCTTTTCTGAATTTCAATTGTGCTTTTCTGAATTTCAATTGGGCTTTTCTGAATTTCAATTGTGATTTTCTGAATTTCAATTGTGATTTTCTGAATTTCAATTGGGCTTTTCTGAATTTCAATTACGATTTCTGAATTTCAATTATGCTTTTCTGAATTTCAATTGTGCTTTTCTGAATTTCAATTGTGCTTTTCTGAATTTCAATTGGGCTTTTCTGAATTTCAATTACGATTTCTGAATTTCAATTGGGCTTTTCTGAATTTCAATTGTGATTTTCTGAATTTCAATTGTGCTTTTCTGAATTTCAATTGGGCTTTTCTGAATTTCAATTGTGCTTTTCTGAATTTCAATTGATCTTTTCTGAATTTCAATTGGGCTTTTCTGAATTTCAATTGTGATTTCTGAATTTCAATTGGGCTTTTCTGAATTTCAATTGTGATTTCTGAATTTCAATTGGGTTTTTCTGAATTTCAATTGTGATTTCTGAATTTCAATTAGGCTTTTCTGAATTTCAATTATGATTTCTGAATTTCAATTGTGCTTTTCTGAATTTCAATTGGGATTTCTGAATTACAATTGATCTTTTCTGAATTTCAATTGGAAAAGGTGTAGAAAAAGTATCGTAATCCCATTTTACTAATATTTGCAAGTTTTCCTTGTTTTTTAGCAAACTAATTTGGAGCGAAATTTAAATTTTTTTTTTGTAGTTTTACAATTTTTTTTGTAATTTTACAAATTTTTAAGATAATTTAAAAAAAAATCTAGTAAATTCACAAGAATTCCTTGTATTCCTTGCGCCAAAAAAATTGTAAATTTACAAATTTATTTGTAAGAAGCTTGTAAAATAACAAAAAAAGGTCGTAGTTTTCCCGTAAAATAGGAGGTAGCAAAAAATCTAGTATAGTTACCAAATTAACAACTTTCTTGGTAAAAACCTTGAAAAATTACAAAATTATTTGTAAAAAGCTTGTAAAATTACAAGGAGTTGTTGTCAAATTGGAGGTAGCAAAAAAAACGTAACAAACTTTTCTTGTAATTTAGAAAGTTTTTTTTTTTAGTGTAGTTTCTAAGGCGATAATCAGATTGAAAAATATTGCATATTAATTTTAAACCAAAAACAGTGAAATCCTTTAAATTGTTCCGGAGATATTTTTATTAAGTTAAAACCACTTTTTTTAAAATATGAAAATTTCTCGAAAATTGTTCTACTTTTAAAACTTTGGAGTGTTCTACTTTTAAAACTTTGGAGTGGATTTTCGGTTTCAGCGTAAAATTTTACATGGAAAATAAAATGCAACATGTGGTGGATCAAAATCTCTGTTATCAGTCTTTGGTATACATATTTAACATTTTTTATCACTTTTTCCACTGTACATCATCTGCAAATAAATGTATATGTATGTGTTACATATCAAATACACAAACGTGTTCAATCAATAATTTAGATGGATGGTTGGTTGGATGGATAATATTGGATGATTTTATATTTAGATGGCTGGTTGGTGTTGGTAGTAGAGATGGGCGCGTGATTTGAGTGATTCATGAGGGGGTGATTTTCATTTCAATCACTTAATTGGGAGTGAGCGTGAGTTGAAAAAAATGTTCGTGAGGGATTAGTGAGAAGAAATTTTTCTTGAGTTATTCATTTATTTTTTTTAGTGAGTTTGCGTGATTTAGTTTTAGATTTTTTTTTGCAAGAAAATTTAACAGCGTGAGGAGAGATTGCGTAACTCACGCGTGAACGTGAATAAATCTGCGTGAGTAACGCTTGAGCGTAAGCAGTTCCATTTTTAATCACGTGATTAGTGAGTGAGCTTGAGTATCAAAAAAATTGCGTAAGTGTTTAGTGAGTGTTTCGATTATTGTTTTCGTAAACGTGAGTGAGTGTGAGTCAAAATCCCCTCACACGCCCATCTCTAGTTGGTAGGTATTGAAGTTCTAAATGGGTGATTGTATATTTTTGTAAGTGAATTTTTATATACATGTCTTTAAAAACCATACAAAAAAAGAACAGCACCCACTGATGCTCTATTCTGGTTACATGATACGACAGCAATAAAAATTTATGCGAAATTATCAAAATGTGATTTATTTACATTTGTTTGTATTGTTTAATAATGTTAGGCATACATTCATTCATATGCACAGAATCACAAAAAAACACAATCACTCATCCCAATTGAACTATGGGCCAGAAAGAAAATAAATTTAAGATTGCTTTCTAAAATTTGCAAAATATGTATTTGTGCTAATATAATAATGATAATAACTGCTGCAAGTCACTTCTAGGATATTAAAAAAATATATGTATTTTTTGCCTTTTGACATTTAATATTATCCAAATCGACTTTTTGTGCCCTAAAAATTATTCTTAAAAAAATTATTCCCTAAAAATTATTCTTAACAGCCCAGACCAACCCAACAAAACTTTGGTAATGGGTAGTGATTATATAACACATTACCAGGTAATGTATATACCTTATTTGTAGCATTATTTAAGGATGTCTTACCAAACATTTGTTCCACAACGTATTATTTTCAAGTGAAAAATATTGCATTACTAATAATTTGCTACGTACACTCAAAAAAAAAGTGAACTATAATCTGGTAAAATTAACTCAATTTTGAGAAAAAGAGGGAATGATTTGGCTCCAAAGATTTTTTTTCTTGGTTTTAGTTCATAATATTCCCAAAAATAAGGAAAACAAAGTTATTTAATTTTAAGCCAATTTTAACTAGAAAATGGGAAAAATTATACTTCACATTTTAGAAATAGATTGGGTCTAGACCCTGGACCCATGGGTTCGGACCCCATTTAACTCGAGACCCCGTTGGGTCCTATAAGGGTCCCCATAGATTTTGAACCAAAACTTGTGCCCGTTTCGCTCTAACTTGCTTAGTTTTTGAGATACGGTAATAAGGGGCCTGATAGGGTCTTGAGAATCTTAAAAACCGGATAACTCAAAAACTATTAATCGGAGGGCTTTCGGGTATTTTGCGGAAGTGTTCTACGAGTCAAGAGCTCCAAAAATGCCGTTGGACGTTTTCTCGTGTTGGCAGTATTTACCGAGATATGTGTATATATAAAATTTCGGGAATTTCAAATTTTAGATCTAAAATTAGGGTCTTGAGACCCCGACAGATATGCAGAGCTAGGCTATTCCATATTTTTCTTTGTAGTCTTTCTTTTGAAAATTTCATCCGTTTCGCTCTATCTCGCTTAGTTTTCGAGATATCGCCATTTTGAATTTTTAACTAAATTCTAAGAAGTTATTTACTAAATTCTCAGAAGTCATTAACTAAATTCTAAGAAGTACACTTCCTCAGTTCAAAGAAGAGAAATACGATGATGTTTTTTTTAGTAAATTTTAACTAAACTTGAACTAAATTGTTTTTTAAGAAATATGTCTTAAAAATAAAAATACGAATCTTAGATTTGTGGAAAATTTCTTTGGCAGTAAGAATTTTTTTCCTAATATTTAAAAAATCCATTTAAAGAAAACTATGAACTAATTATAAGTAAATGAACTAAAATTTTTTCCTCATAGTTAAGAAAATTTCTCATTTTTAAGTTAAATTTAACAAAATTTTAGGAAAATTCATGATAAATTTTCAAAGACATTTTTTCCTTAAATTTAGTTATGTCTTTTTTTTCAGTGTAATGCATGATTATTGGAAAAAATTTATTTCATATTTATTATTTCTAAACATTAAATCATGGATGACTTATATTTGGTTACATTATATATTATTTGAAAGTTTGAAATAATGCATTATTTATAATTGGATGCATAATGCATTACAATAACATAAAAAATAATTATTTTTAAAAAAAATTCATAAGTTTAAACTAGAGATGGGCTCACGACAGGAAATTTCTAACGACACACACTCACGAGCATATTTTATCTACTTACACTCACTTACAATCACGTGAGTAAATTTAATACAAAATTACTTTTTCACTACTCGTAACACCTTATATATTATCTTCTGGTATGCTATATTATTTCATTTCTCGTAACCTATAAAATATCATATATTTTACACCTTACTCATATTCTTCGTTATAAATTTATGACTTATTTTATACCTTACTGGTATTCTTTGTGATAATGTGGATGCATTACTTTGAGTCTCATCGCCTGTTAAAATCATCAATGCTGCAATGTATAAAATAAGAGATCCTATTCCTTATTTTATACCTTATTTGGTAATCTAAGTTTTGCTGGGAACGCCTAAGCACATTTTTAAATCACCTTTTTCTATTAAAAATTTTAGCCGTTTTCTTTATCTTATTTGACTGCACTTTAGACCCATTGTGCAATACATATGATTAAAAAAAATATTTACAATAAAAACACAAACAAGAAAAAAAAAACAAATGGCAATGACAGTTTGTATCAAAGTGCCTCCAGTGTTTAAGAGTAGAGTATGGTTTGTTTTTATTTAATTTTTACTTTCATGCTCCCTTTACTTTTTTCAGGTTGTCAAGACAACTGAACCTAAAATCAAAAGACAACGGTAAAGACAGATTTAATATTTTCATAATTCAGTGATCCCAGCAAATGTTTTCATTACTAATAATGGAATACTTTAATTTCGAAGCAATATTGATAACTACACTGAATTCAGAAAACCTTAAAAAAAATTCAGAAATGCATAAATCAAATTCATTTAGTCTCAATTAAATTTAAGAAAAAAAAAGTTAAAATTCAGAAAAGCTCAATTAAAATTATGAAAATCCCAGTTAGATTCCTGAAAATCACAATTAAAAACAAGTAAGAAAATTATTGTCGGTCAAGACCGGCCATATAATACCCTACACCGGTGTTTCCCGGAAAATGGGTCCCAAGTTCAAACATGGACCGGTGGAATCTATCTATTGTTAAGTCTTTAATAAGTGTAAAAAACACCCACAACCCAAGTTTAAGTGAATTAGGCTTCTATTTGTTGCAAATACACCGCTTTAACTGAATATCGGGCAAATTTTTATATGGGTCTAGGTCCAAAAATGGTCCGGTAATAATCAGATTTGATAAGGTTATTAAAGTACGCGGTTAATACATACAAACAAAATTTTAATAAAATATTTTTGATTTTTATGAAATTTGAGAAATTTTTGTGAATATCGCGAATGTGGTTTGTATGGGGGCTACAAGAAGAACTGGTCCGATTGCTTTTCGGCATGGTCATTTGTGAATACAAATCCGGATTATTTGCCAAATTTCGATTGGATATCTTTTATAAAACCGTTATTAGAGTCATTTGAAGCAAATTAAGAGGGGACGTTTGTATGGGGCTAGGTCAAAACATGGACCAATTCCAATTTCAATAGGCTTCAACCTTGGGCCAAGAGAAGCTTAAGTTTCAAATTTCAGTCAAATCGGTTGATAATTGCGACCTGTATCGTGTTTACAACGTTATATAGAGCGACAGACAGACGGACGGGCCGAAGCACAGAGCCACATTTGGCCAATCTAGGACGACAAAAATCCAATTTTAATTATATTGACTTGAAATTCTGTATAAATGTTCGTTTTGACTTCGAAAATAACATTTTGAAAAATGTGGGAAGCCGGTTAAGAGTCACGCCCACTTTTTTTAAAATTTGTAATCTCAATGACTGTAGAAATAATATGACAAAAAAAGGGGGCGGTCAGACAACTGCCACGCCTACTTTTTTAAAATATGTTTAAAAAATATGTAAAAACAAGGTTTTTATATCGCCCCACTTTAGTCGGTGTCGCAGACGGTCGCAAAAGTTAGCCATTGAAATAAGTACTATGGATATTGGTCAAAATATCTGAAAAAGTCCGGCGACCAATACGGACCAAAAACAAAAGTTCTATTCCATCAAAAATATAAATATATAATTTTCTTTTCAAAAATTTGTATTTTGTTAAAAATTTAATAAAAAAATAGAAAAAATTGTTTAAAAAAAAGGAAAGATATGACTTAAAGCATTTAAATATCCTTTAAAATGATCAAAAAAGGGTGGATAAATACCTCTTTTTGTTCAACAGTTACAACAGTTTAAACTCGACTTAATTTATGCGAAATTATGTACACTAGTTACAGGATTTTACAAGATGCAACTTTATGCACCCACCTGTTAGTAACGAACAGAATTATCGATCTTATACACTCAGAAAATTATGTAAGTTACTACATGTTAGTTGTTTGTATATTTTACAGTAGTTAGTTGTTTTTAACTACAAAGTCAGTTGTTTTTGTATGAAAAATATCAAACAACTATTTCTGTTAGTTATTTTAAGTAGTTTTTTTAATTACTAACAAAAAAGTACCGTGATGTAGTAACAGTTATTTAAAGTAGTTAATTTTATTTTTTGTATCTCTGAAAAATTTTTAAAGTTTTTTTCCAAAAAATAAAAATATATTTTCGTTTTTTTTTTTATTTTTCAGAACCTTTTTTTTTTTAAAAAAACTTTGAAAAAATTTGGTCTTCAAATTTTTTTCTGAAAAATTAAAAAAATATTTATTGATTATTTTATTTTTACTACATTTTGGTTGTTTTGACTACAAATGTTAGTAGTTTTTACTACATAAGTCAGTTGTTTTTTGTCAGTTAAAATAACTAACATTGTTTGTTGATTTAACTTAAAAAGTAGTTGACCCCAAAACAACTTACAAAGTAGTTATTTTAACTGACATTTTCAGTTGATTTTACTAAAATAATATTTTGAGTGTATGATTATTTCCGTGCTATTAGGAATGTTCGATGTTCTATAATACATACAAACATATGAAAATCGGGAAACTTTTTTTTTTGATTTTTGTCGTGCTAGATTGGCCAAATGAGGCACTGTGCGACGGACGGACGGACAGACTCAAAAAGTGATTCTGAGTCGATCGGTATACTTGAAGGTTGGTCTAGGTTATATATGTTATCGTTTAGCACGAACTTACTCAATATATTTTTATCGTTTTTTAACCCAGTTATAATTTCTTAGACTGCGATTTTAATTGTCACTATAATTTCTTATTGTGACAATCGAAGAGTGCTGACGAAGAAACATCAACTTAGCCCAGATTACTTAAAAATGTATCTTGTTCGGCCCGCAACTTTTGAGAACGTTGATATAAAAATTGACAAAATTGCATTACTTCACTGAAAAAAAAGTTTTTTCTTTTAAATTTCAAAATGAAAAAAATGTTGATAAAAAAATTTTTATTAAAAAAAAAAATAATATTTTGAGGATGTTTATTCTGGCTCGAGGTCATTATTTTCTTTACTAATTAAAACCATGATATTCTCATAGCATAATTTTCAAGAAACAATGACCGACATAAATAAATTTAAAACAAAAAATAATTTTCTTGAAAATTATGCTATGAGAATATCATGGTTTTAATTAGTAAAGAAAATAATGACCTCGAGCCAGAATAAACATCCTCAAAATATAATATTTTAAAGGTCGAATAAAACAATTTTTATTTTTTAATAAAAATTAATCAGAATTTGAATTAAAAAAAAAATATATGAAAAAAAAAATTTGTTGCTGACAAAAAAAATTTCTAAAAAAAAATCATGAAAAAAAATTAATGAAATAAAAAATTATAACCCAATAAACCAAACGATACCGTTATGATATCGAAGCAATATCACCTAGGTGATATTCATTATCATAAGTGATTATTATAAGTAATACGAAAACGATAGTGTTTTCGTTCTAAAGTGTACCTTTCCTTTCGTTTTCCAATGAAAATGTGATATCGTTTTCGCTATCGGTAGAACGATAGTAAAATCGTCTTTGTCCAGTCTAGTATCGAAAATATATCGTTATTCCAGGCGATTATGATATCATTGGCGATATCGTTGGTGATATCATTGGCGATATAATTATCGATATTATTAGCAATTATGTTTTCAATAATGTAATTTGACCGCGGCATTTTATTGGAAATATTAATAAAACATGAGTACTTACAGTTTGGAGTCCTTTAATAGTTGGATTATATCGGCGATAATTGACAAAAAAATACCATAAAAGCACGTTTTTGCTTTTAGAACAATTACATTTTATATTCACAATATTTTTTTAATAAATAAAATAATTTGTTAAAATGTTTGAAGTTTATTTCAAATCTAAATATTCCAATTGTTGTTTGGAATTTTTTTTTTTCATTATTCGCTTCAAATATCATAAAGGTAATAACGTTTACGCTATCATATCGTTGTTGTGTATTGGGAAAAAAAATTGTTGATAAACAAAAAATGTGAAATCAAGTCTTCTTTGTTGGAAGCACCATAACAGTGGACCCCTAAAATTCCGAAATTATTGTTTTTTTTTACTTTTTTAACAGCGAATACCTCAAAAACGGTACGTGCTAGAAAAAATTGGATGGCACATTTGGATTCAGGACTGCAAAATCTACAAGAATCAGTTAGATATTTCACTGAGAGGTTTTGTTTTCGAACAGTGTAATTATTTAGCAATAACTCAATAACATGATCAGCTAGGACTTTTGTGTTAATGATTTTTAAAGTTCAAAATGAAGAGTAGTGAAATGCCATTATCTGATTTTGTCACCATTTGAACACAACCCAAATTTGCTTGAAGAGAGGTGTGTGGGAGACATTCAAAAATAAATATTCCTCAATATATTTCGCCGCCACCCTAATGTACATTTTCTCCAGGGAAATTTAAAAATACTTATGCCTTAATATAGGAACCATTATGATTTGGATTACCTACATATACTCGTATATACATTTTTTATGTACTCGTATTTAACTTTTTAAGGCTTTAATTTTTTATATTATATGCTTCAGCAAATCCTTTTTTGTTTGTCTTTTTTTTGCTTTTGCTAATATTATTATTAAAATAATATGTCCCTTGGATTAACTAACAAAAGGTTTATTTAATTTCTATCAACTTTTATGCTAACGAGGCAATAAAAAAATCATTTTCTTGTTAAAAAATAAACAAAAATTATATATGGGGCATTCCATGTCAAATCGTACTTTTAGAATTTTTTTTTTAGATTTTTTCAAATTTTGTAGATTTTTTAATGCTCTTGGAAAACTACTACGTGGTAAATTTTCACTTACTTTAAAAAAAAATCCTATAAAATTCTTAAAAATATTTTAAAATTTAAAAATCCTATATTAGAAAAGTGTTTTTAAATTTGAAAAAAATGCAATTTGGACCATTTTTAAAGAAGCTATTAGTAAAAGAAATTTGGAACAAATTGCCAATTTTTGAAAATTCGATATCTTTTGAACAGGTCATCAAAAAAATCTGAAAATTTACCACGAAGGAGTTTTCGAAGACAACTAAAAACTGTAAGCCATTTGGGAAAATCTAAAAAAAATTTTCAAAGTGCCCGATTTGATATGGAATATCTCAAGTCCTTGTGAATTAAATGGGACTAAGCACAATTTTACATGTAAAAATTATTTTAAAGAAAATATGTAAATTTCAACCGCTGAAAATATTTCCACGAACATAATAAATAATTTTTTTTATTTCTTTTATTTTTATTTCTTTTATTTAGGTTTTATCGTACTTTCAACAGAAAGACGGACTCGGCTACCCTTGTAAAAATGATTTTGTATATGTTCATATAAAATGGCATAAAAACCCATATTTCTATTATATAAAAACAATCAGAAAAGGCTAAATTCTCGAGTAAACAATTTTTATAAATAATTATATATAATTTGATTAAACAATGCATAATTTCTTTATAAGATTTTATAATGAGATTTCGGTTTTTAGAAAATTCATAAAATTATATCAAATTATATATAACTTGATAAAATTATGTATAAATTTATTTGAATTTTTTTATATAAATTTATCTTATTTTGTGAAATTTTATCAAATAAGATATAATTATATAGAATTTAATATAAAAAAAATTAGATATAATTAAATATAATTTTTTTTCAAGTTATATATAATTTTATTAAATTATATATAATAATATATAAACTTTTTCACTCGGGTTACATAAAAAAAATTTATAATTCCACCTCAAATTTTATAGAATTTTGGTGTTATCTGATTAATAAATATGTTTTTGTATAAATTTATATATGAATATATGGGGCATTCCAGGCCAAATCACGCACTTTTAGATCCGACTCCCTTTGATTATTTTTTTTTTGGATATGTTTAAGTACGAACTAAATCCAACTTGATCTTAAGTTTTCAGATTTTTATACCTTTTTGGTGTTACTCATTGTTACAAATTTTTCAAAATTACGAATTTTTCAAAAAAGTAAAAAATTTATATTTTCAATTAATTTTGACCAGTAAAAAATATGGAATTTATACGTGCTAAAACATATAAAAAAAAAATTAATCGAAGGGGGTCGGGTCTAAAAGTGAGTGATTTGGCCTGGAATGGCCCCACATACCAAATCAGTTTTCATAGGGTAGATCGAATTAAATCGAATCCAGAATTTTAATACTTAATGATGTCCTACACTCATTTTTCGATGTGTTACAAACGGCTTGACAAAGTGTGTATACCATCCCCCCAAAATTTTTTTTGATGAAGGATACAAAAAAGAAAATATATACATAATATGACATTTTTACCAGATTATTTCTTGTTATTGTGCGTTAGTGTCATGTGTGTTTATAAAATAAAATAAATTTACATAAAACGATTGATCAATTGACAGAGTTATTTAGCTATGAATATAAATTTTCCATATGGAAGTAAATATTACATTTTTTGGGAAGCCATATATACCAAATGTAAATGTATGTATGTAAAATAAATTCATGGCTTTGTATTTATGTTTTAGATGAAAGACAGACATTTTTTTTTTGGAATCCTTATACCCATATTATGTTGACTTTTTTAGAATCCTTTGCTTATGTTTTTGTAGGGTTTTAGACAAAAAATTAAAAAAAATTTAAAATTTTATTTTAAGGATGTTTTTTCTGGCTCGAGGTCATTATTTTCTTTACTAATTAAAACCATGATATTCTCATTGTATAATTTTCAAGAAAATTATTTTTTTTGTTTTAAATTTATTTATGTTCGTCATTTTTGCAAGACTTAATCGACACGTGTTTCGGAATTTGTCAGATTTCATTGTCAAGATTATTTAGCAAAATAGAAACGATTTACTACAAAGTAGCAAACGAGTCTAATGACAAATCGTTTGTGCACAAACTAAAATATTAGTGCATATTCGACTCTATCCACAGTGGGAATTAAAAAGACGAAGAAATTTTACTATACTAGTAAAGCAACGGTTGTCAATAACCAACAAAAATATTTAAAACATTTCACATATGATAGCCCATTGGTCTACAACAATATGTTATTTGTTGTTGTGAATGAAATAATACCATATTAGGGTTATTCATCACTATGGCGTGCCAACCATTATGTTCAAATTCTGATTTAATTTTTATTAAAAAAATAAAAATTGTTTTATTCGACCTTTAAAATATTATATTTTGAGGATGTGTTTTCTGGCTCGAGGTCATTATTTTCTTTACTAATTAAAACCATTAAAAAATTAAAAAAAATTCAAAATTATATTTTAAGGATGTTTTTTCTGTCTCGAGGTCATTATTTTCTTTACTAATTAAAACCATGATATTCTCATAGTATAATTTTCAAGAAAATTATTTTTTTTGTTTTAAATTTATTTATGTTGGTCATTTTTGCAAGACTTAATCGACACGTGTTTCGGAATTTGTCAGATTCCATTGTCAAGATTATTTAGCAAAAATAGAAACGATTTACTACAAAGAAGCAAACGACCTCGAGCCAGAATAAACATCCTCAAAATATAATATTTTAAAGGTCGAATAAAACAATTTTTATTTTTTTAATAATAACACAGGGTCACAAAAAATTACCTTTTTCAATTTGACTGACATTTGACAACTGATTTATATGGAGTTTAGTGTGCTGATTCCGAATCTGTTATCCGATTTTTTCCATCAGCTCGCGTTCGCGCTGTTAAAGAGTCAAAAAGTTGCTTTTTTTACCAACTTTGCAAGGCTATAATTTCCAACACTTATTTTAGAGCCTGAGTTTTAATCACGAACTTAACTAAATTGGATTCGAGGATTCCAAAACTGGTGTTAACTTTATTCTGACAGCTTTAGTTTTCGAGTTATGACGAGAGTAAATTTCGAAAAATTCTTTTCATCATTCCAGCCAAACCACTCTTGTGATTGACCTTATATTTATATCATATCGAGGGCCTATATTCAAAACCCTCTATCTTCCATTTTCACGAAAATGACTTTTTGATGGCAAAATATTCAGTAAAACGGCCCTCATCTATGGTGTAATTTTCAGAACAAAAAACTTTTTTTTTGCTATTTTATTTGCATTTTTGATTTTCTCTATCTCTTTCACAATTAACTTTTTTGAATGCAAAACCCTCTATCTTTTCAAATAATTAATTTATAAATACTTTTTTAGAATAATTTCATCATGCATTACATGTTTTCATACTAATTTTTGCATGCTGCACATGAATTTGTCAACAAAATTCTAGAACCACGTTTTTGGTCCACTGATGCTAATTTTTTCTGAAAATTCTTGTTTGACTTTTTTGAAAAATATGGCTCAAAATTTGGATGTCTTGTGTACATTATGAAACAAAAATTTTAATCTTAAAAATCCCGATGCTGATCAGCATCTGTGGACCAAAATCGTGTTTTTAATTTTTTTACTATTTTTTACAAAACTAACTCAAACTGTCTGTTGAGTCAACTTTTGAGACGAATTCGGTAAAAAAAATAATTTTTGTCTTAAAAATCAGCACCTGTGGACCAAAACCGCGATTTCGGAATTATTTATAAGCCGTTATCGTTAATAAATTACGTTAAAAATTTACCGATGTCGGAAATGAAATCATAATAATTCATTTTTATTAAAATGCAAAACCCTCTATCTGGTCATTTTCATTCATGTACTTAATATTTTTGAGAAACAAAACCCTCTATCTATCCTCTAAAATCCCCAATAGTGCAAAATTTTAAAAACGAATCATATGTGAGATTCAGTAGTTGATTTAAAAAAATATTGTAGAATATCGAATTTTAATTACTCTAACAATACGCGAAATAAACAGTTTTTTGGCTCTCCTGAAAAGTTGTGTTTTTTTAGATAGAGGGTTTTGAATATAGGCCCTCGATATGCTTACTTGATTTTGGGAATTGTTCTAAGGAATGTGTGGTGTGGATAGGTGGCGAGGGTGTGGCACCTCCCATGTAACCCAAAACAGCTTTTATTTGGCTCCTGAAAAATATTTTTCAACAAATTTGAGTACAGGATGCTAATTTTTGTTTACTTAACTTTGTAGAAAATATAGGCAAGATTGGGTTAAGGGGCGTGGCACCTCTCTTATAACATGAAACTACAAAAAAATTTTTTATCGAATTATGGCATAAATGAGAATTTTAAAATTTTATTTTAGAAATATCTCAAAAACTAAAGATGACTCAAAAAAACGAAGGGCATTTTTGGAATCAGCATATCCAACATACCTAAAATCGTCATTCACTTTTTTAATACAAGACCAGTGTTGGTAAATATGGACTCACAAATATGCCAAAAATAGCCTATTTTCAAAGTTTCCTACGGCTATATCTCGAAAACTAGAGCTGACCCAAAAAAACGGAAGGCAGATTTGAAATCAGCGTACCTCAATTACCCAAAATTAGCTATCAGAACCCGGACAAAAAAAAGTATTGCCCTGTGTAATTAATCAGAATTTAAAATTCAAAATTTTTTGAAAAAATTTAAAATTTTTGTTGGAAAACCCAACAAAAAGGAAAAATTTGAGAATTTAACCTAATGACCATTGTCTTGTTATAACCAGTGTTGGCTACCGTTACCCTTTCAATACCGTTACCGATTAAAAACCCTTTAATATTGACTACCGTTACCGTTACCAATACCGAAATAAAAAATTTTAAATACCGTTACCGATTAAAAACCATTACCTTTATTCGGATTTTTACCGGTATTATATCGGTTTTGTTTCGGTTGTCTTAATATTACTTTTTTTTAGTTTTTTTGCAGATAAAAATCAAATTAAAATATTTTTAATGTTGGTAAAATAAATAAATTTTTATTCATTGTAAACCGGATTGCCATTTGGGCAAAAACAATGAAAAAGTCTGTCCAACCAATGATCACATTCGCAATTTTCTAAATTATGTGGAAATCGGTCCAACCAATGATCACATTCGCTATTTCCCTAAAAATTTCTGAAGAGAAAAGTGAGTGCCACGACAAACCTGATTCGCTCAAGTTTTGCTGGCGTTGTCATCCACGCAGGTAAGCGTGGAGAGTCGTACAGTCTGTCGAAAAACTCTGTCGGAAAATCTGTAAAACAACTTTCAGTTTGAATTAGAAAGCTTTTACCAGATTATAATGAATACTTCTAACTTAATTCTCTGTCATTAAGTTTTAAAAAATAACAGACATTTTTCTGTGTTTTACTGACTCTGTTTGCTTATTTTAAAAAATATTTTTGTTAAAATTTTAGCAGATTATATTGTAATTTTACCAAAAAATTTGTTGGCATTTTTTTTAATTTTTGTTTAATTTAAACGATTAAAACTAAAAATTAATCAAATGTGAAAGAATCAGCTGATTATTTTAATAATTTTACAGTAATTGTCTTGTTTGTAAGAACATTTTCTGGAAAAAAAAATGAAAAAAATTTGAAAAGTTTATTGAAATGAAAAACTTCGCTTTTTTTCTAACAGTTTTTAACAAAAATAAGTATTTTTACTTTAATAAAATATAATTTCGATGTTCAGGCTGTTTATTTGAAATCAGAAGATTTTTCAACTTAAAGCCGCAGATTTATATGTGGTCTTGACGCATTTTTCTACAGACTCTGCTAAAACCATCAGATTTCTTAAATGGCTCAAAGTTCAGATATTACTGCTGATTGGGCAGAGAAATCTTATAAACACGTAAAAAATCAATGATTTATTTGTTGAATTACAATATTCCGTGAATACTTTAATTTAATTCTGTGTTAATTAATTAAAGTATTAGGGTAATTCCAAAAATTTTCGCCCCACTGTTCGGAAACATGCCTTTGGACGCCACTGAGAATTTGGCTCATAGATATCCACGTTTATATGAGATATGTTGCATTTTTAGATTTTCAAAATTTGCTGTAGTTTTCAAATTATCGCGGGTCAAAGTTCGACTTTTTTAGCAAAAGTCAGAAAAATACATGACGTTTAACGTGCTCTAACTTTTTAACTAGTAATCCGATTATCACAAGTAATGGCTCATATGAAAGCTTAATTCTTCTTCTTTTAGGAAATATTTTCAAAAGCATACGGTTTTTTTCAGAAGTGTTGCAAAAATTCAAAAACATTTTTTTTTGCGAATATTTAAAAAAAACACATTTTTGATTTTTTTAAAAAAAAGTTTGGTGATAAACAATACTGTTTTGTACATCATATCCAAAATTCAGAGTGGGATCCCAATGGGATCAACAAATATTCTGGTTTTAGTACGAAGTTCTTAAATTTTACCTTAGAAAATTAAAATTTTATGTTTCTTCAATATAAAAATTTAAATTTTCAAAAAAAATTATACTATTAAAATTTTGAAAAACATTCAAAACATTAGAAATTTAAACTTTCTAAGGGAAAAATATGAGAACATCGTAATTAAAACAGAATATTTTTTGATCCCATGGAGATCCCACTCTGAATTTTGAATATGTTATACAAAACATTGTTATTTTTCATCAGAATTTTTTTTAAAAAAATCGAAGATGTGTTTTTTTAAATATTCGAAAAGAATAAATGTTTTTGCATTTTTGCATCATTTCTGTAGAAAAAAACTGTGTTATTTTAAAAATATTTTCTAAAAGAAGAACCCCAGCTTTCATATGAGCCTAAATTTGTGAAAATCGGGTCATTAGTTAAGAAGTTACAGCTCTTTAAACGTGATGTATTTTTCTTACTTTTGCTTAAAAAGTCAATCTTTGACCCGCCATAATTCGTTAAATACACCAAATGTAAAAAAACGATATATGGTACATATATCATATTTATGAGGGCTATCTATGTGTCAAGGTTCAAATTAATCTGAGACACCATTTCCAAAAATGACTAAAATTTGAGCTAAATTTTCTGGAATGGCCCATTAGATACTTCTATATAATTATATGTTGAAATGCACAACATTTTTCAGTTTTTACGTGTTTTTAAAAAATTTGTGACTTTTTAACATGTTGGGTAAATTTTATTCATAATACCGGTACGTACCGGTATCGTTGTTTCGGTAACGGTTAACCATTACCTAAATAATCAAAAATACCGTTACCTTTACCGTTACCGATATAAAAAATATGTAATACCAATACCGTTACCGATACCGTTATTCGTTTCGGTTGCCAACCCTGGTTATAACAGAACAGACCAAGTTTTCTGGTGGGGATTGAACGGCCACCATGTTCAAAGGCTGTCACGTTACCAACAAACCTACAGGGCCCCTGGCAAAGTTAATACATGGCCAACATGGAAAATATAAAAAGCTGTTTTATACAAGTGCTTACATTTTCATGTGAATAAGTGGGTTTAAATTTTTTTTAATTAGGATTTTCTTTATGTATTCTGTTGCAATTGTGAAAATTCGTTAATTTGTTTTCTGTATAATTTTTCTTAAACAAAATTCTTACGAATTTATTAATTATATTCCAAAGCCTTTTTAAAAGGTACAATATGTATGTAAAAGTATCTCGCATGACATGTCAAGACATAAATGATATGCAAAATGCAAACGACATCTTTACTTTGATGAATTAAATAATTTTTGTGTTCCGTCATAAGTATTTTATCATTTTGTACATCCAGAGAAAAAAAAACATGTGTTATGGTTTTAAATTGTGCTTTAACAAGTGAGAGTGTTAAATTCGGATGTGCCGAATCTTTTATACCCTCCAAAATGTAAAAAAAAATTTTTAAAAAAATTTCAGGGGCGTTTTTTTTGGGGGGGGGGGTCAGTGGGGGACTTTTAGAGCACCTTCCCATCGCGATAAATATACCAAATGTTTCATTTATTTAACAAAAATACAAAAAAAGCATGTAAAACAAGTATATCTTTTCAGAGGTTTGTTCAGTTCTTCAAGGGGGAACTTTTTTCCCCTTGCTCGATTTTGCCCATTCACGAACTTAACCTGCCTATGAACATGAGACATATTTGTGCCAAACTTCAGGAGTCTAGCTGTTTTATTTTGGACTGCATTGTGCTATCTACAGACAGACGGACGGACAAACGGACAGACGGACAGACGGACAGACGGACAGACGGACAGACGGACAGACGGACAGACGGACAGACGGACAGACGGACAGACGGACAGACGGACAGACGGACAGACGGACAGACGGACAGACGGACAGACGGACAGACGGACAGACGGACAGACGGACAGACGGACAGACGGACAGACGGACAGACGGACATTCATAGAATGTCTTAGAGTCGATCATGGATCAGTAATATATATACTTTATGGGGTCCCCGGCCGATATTTCGATGCGTTACAAACTGAATGACAAAGTGAGTATACCCGCATACTGTGGTTGGAGGGTATAGGTTAGGGGTGGCGGAGCTCAAAATTTTGAACTCCTCGCATAGACCGGCTGGTCCATAGCAAGAGGGTATAAAAATGCTAAAAAAATACAAACAATGAAAGTTTCAAATAAATAACACCAGAGGCGCTATTACTCACTGTATGATGTGATGGGGATAATTATTGTGCGCCCCTAAAGTATGCTTTATTTATTGTGCGCCCTTAAAGTATGCTTTAAGAATATTACAATAGTTTGCTAATCCATAAAAATAATAATATTTATTAAGTTCACATATTTTATGGTAAATCCTAAACCTAATGATTGCAAAACACAGCTTTGGTTAGTTTATATGCCCTAGCTCTTTGGATGGAGGACATAAGATTAGTTTTTTTTTTTTTAAATTACCATTTAGCCTTTATTTATATCTGTGTATGGTTCCACAGAACTCATATTTAAAATGTCTTTGAATATTTGTTTAAGGTTTTGATCGGCATTATTATAAAATTATTTTTTATTTTCGTGTTTAACTTAAAATCATGATTACAATTTTCAAGGCAATAAATCGTTTTAAACAGAATTTTATTTTAATATGCTAATTTATTTGTTATAAATGTTTTTCATATCAAATTTAAATTATAACACAAAACTATTATACACGATTTTATAATAATAACACTAGTGAACAAAGATGTTGAGAATGGGGTGGAACTTGGTGGGATTTAGGTTGAAAACTGTTCAGCTCGTGAACGTTTAAGGGAGTGAGTCTGTGAGTTTTTGTAAAAAACAATTTTAAAGTATTTCCCAAACATAAATTTTCTACTCTCAGAGAATGTATTTTTAATAAAATTTTTTGGAAATCTAAAAATTTTCTTAGATTTGTATTTTTAAATTATTGTCAAAAAAAAATTGTGTTCAGCATGATCCCAGGAAATCAAAATCGTCAAGTAGCATTCGAGACCCAAAAAAAAAATTATAATCCAAAAATGTTACATATTACTAGTGTAATAACTGTTCTGTTTCTATAAACGGTTTTGATGAATGTTTTAAAAATAAATATACAAAAGGTGTAATAAGCAGAAGCTACATGACTAGTTCATGTTAGAAAAACATTTAGCCCAATATTTTATTTTAGTTTAAAAGCTTTAAAACATCGGCCTATTTTTAATGAAAATATATATTCAGGTATTTATAGTATAAAATTAAAGTGTTGCAATAAATAATTTGATATGACACGTTTTAAATATATCTCGTTCGTCAATGAGATAAAAGAAAAGTACATTCAATACTGTTTCACGTATTTTTTATACCCTATACCACTCTGTGGTACAGGGTATAATGAGTTTGTGCTTATGTTTGTAACTACCCGAAATATTGGTCCTAGACCTACCTTCAAGCATACCGATTGACTCAGAATTACTTTTTGAGTCGATTTAGCGATGCCCGTCCTTCTGTCCATCTATCGGTTTAAGCACAATACAGGTCGCAATTTTCATCAATTGACTTGAAATTTGAAACTTAAGCATATTTTAGCCCAAGGACGAAGCCTATTGAAATTGGAGAAAATCGGTCAATGTTAAGACCTAGTTCCCATACAAACGCCCCTCTGGACTCGGCTTAAATGACTCTAATAGCCGTATTAAAACCGATATCGCTTAGAAATTTAGCAGGTAATCAAATTTTGTATGCACAAATCACCATTCCAAATTTCAAAGGAATCGGGTCAGTCATTCTGGTAGTCCCTTAAAATTTATAAAAATGGAAATATTTGATAAAAAATTTATTTTTAGGTGTAAAACGTGTACTTTAGTTACCTTATCAAATCGGAATATAATGGGACCATTTTTGGACTTAATCCCCCATATAAAAATTTCGACCGATATTCAGTTAAACAAAAAAAAATAAACCAATTCCACTAAAATTTGATCTGTGTGTGTTTTCTACACTAAATAAAGATCTAACAAAAGACAGATCCAATCGATCCATGTTAGGACTAGGAACCCATTTTCCGGTAAACACTGGTGTAGGGTATCATATGGTCGGTCTTGACCGACTATAACTTTTTTACTTGCTTTTTCTTGTGAATGAAATATTAAAGATAATATTAAATGGATTTTATTTTAAATCATTTTCAATTAAAAAAGAAAAATTCTGAAAATGTCAGAAAAATTCAGCAAAATCTAAAAAATTTTATAAAAATTTCTGAAAAGTTTAAGCAATTAAAAAAACTTAAAAAATTTCAGGAAAACTAAAGAAAAATTTCCGCAAATTGTATACTCTTGACCAAAGCAGTGAATCATGCTTATTAGGCTGGGTCGTATTCCAACAAAGTGCTCAGATCAACTATTAATAGTGAAAAAAAGTTGGTACAAGTAAATACAAGCAATTTAAAACCAAAATGAACAAAATCGGTCCATGGCTTCCGTTCTCGCATCGCGGGTCAAAATTGCGGTTTTTGAAAAAATGGACATAATTAAAAAAAAATAATTAAATATTTAAAAAAAAATTATTAAAAAAAAAAAAAAAATTTTTGTATCGCATTAATTCAAAGATATTTAGAAAAATTTTGTTTGTTTTTTTCGGATATCGATAACCCAGCCAAACGTGAGGCCAAAAAAAACTCACATTTTTAACATGGAGCTCAAAACTACTTTTTCACTATTTTAAAAATTTAGTGAAACAAAATTTTTAAATATATTAGTTTATCCACTTGATATCATTGAATACATCTCAGGGATTGTAGAAAAAAATTCTTAGCTAAATTCCTTCGTCCAGTTGGTGTGTGGAGCGATTTGAATTTAGCGGATTTCCAGAACATGTGTTTTTATCGACATTTTTGACTAATTTGTAGTTGTTAGCAACATTTTACTTAAATTAACCAACTTTTTTTTGTTCAAATGGTTGTTTTGGACCATAGTAACTCTGCTTTGAAATTATAGGCTTTTTGGACAACGTTAACCCTTGCCGGAACGGGGTTAAAAAATTCCTCCAATGAAATTTTTGAAAATTCCTCACTCTAAAATCGTGTATGTGTTTAAATAATGAACAATTACAAATTTATACAAAGTTTTCTTGAAGGACATCTTTAACCCTTGTTGAACGAACGCCCAAAAAACAGCTGTTTTTTTTTGCTCATAGTCAAAATGGACTTTTTTGACATATTAAATAATATGTTTTTCACTTTTAGCTTTACACAGTAAAAACGACGAAGACGTAATGAAATTTCGGATGCCATTTTTTTTATTTTATTTAGTTTTAAACACTTTCCGTTTAAGTGCGCTTACTTTAAAACGTTAATTTAAATGCGATCGTTTAAATGCATTCCCCGCTCAAACGATTCACTCGCAGATGTACATATCTCTCATTTTTATTTTATAATCATAGTCAAAATGGACTTTTTAACATACTAAATAAGTTTTTCACTCTAAACGTTTTAAAGTAAGCGCACTTAAGCGGAAAATGCTTAAAACTAAATAAAATAAAAAAAAAAAATGGCATCCGAAATTTCATTACGTCTTCGTCGTTTTTACTGTGTAAAGCTAAAAGTAAAATCATATTATTTAATATGTCAAAAAAGTCCATTTGACTATGAGCAAAAAAACAGCTGTTTGAAATTTTTTGGGCGTTCGTTCAACAGGGGTTAAAGATGTCCTTCAAGAAATCTTTGTATAAATATGTAATTGTTCATTATTTAAACACATACACGATTTTAGAGTGAGGAATTTTCGAAAATTTCATTGGAGGAATTTTTACCTCGTGCCGGCAAGGGTTAACGTTGTCCAAAAAGCCTATTATTTCAAAGCAGAGATACTATGGTCCAAAACAACCATTTTAACAAAAAAAGTTGGTTAATTTAAGTAAAATGTTGCTAACAACTACAAATTAGTCAAAAATGTCGATAAAAACACATTTTCTTGAAATCCGCTAAATTCAAATCGCTCCACACACCAACTGGACGAAGGAATTTAACTAAGAATTTTTTTCTACAATCCCTGAGATGTATTCAATGATATCAAGTGGATAAACTAATATATTTAAAAATTTTGTTACACTAAATTTTTTAAATAGTGAAAAAGTAGTTTTGAGCTCCATGTTAAAAATGTGAGTTTTTTTTGGCCTCACGTTTGGGTGGGTTATCGATATCCGAAAAAAACAAACAAAATTTTTCTAAATAGCTTTGAATTAATGCGATACAAAAAATTTTTTTTTTTTTTTTAATAATTTTTTTTTAAATATTTATTTTTTTTTTTTTTAATTATGTCCATTTATTCAAAAACCGCAATTTTGACCTGCGATGCGAGAACGGAAGCCATGGACCGATTTTGTTCATTTTGGTTTTAAATTGCTTGTATTTACTTGTACCAACTTTTTTTCACTATTAATAGTTGATCTGAGCACTTTGTTGGAATACGACCCAGCCTTGTGAGGGTGCCTCACAAGGTTGTGGTTAGATAATGGGAAACAAATTTTAGTATGGTTCTAGGGTTAACTTGTTTGTGGGGTGGGACAATCTAAACACTGTAATTTTGTTTGGTTGTCATAATTTCAAAAATTTAAAATTTTTAAATTTCAAACATCGAAATAAATTTCAAACAATTATTGAAAATTTTATTATTTTATTTATAAATTTGGTGTTGGAGGTTTATAAAATAATATTTTTTTAATTAAATCGCTGGTATCGGTTAAATAAGTTGAATAATAGCGATTAAACTATTTAATTACGCCAGAGAAAACGATTTTAGTGAGAAAGCTATTTTCGGTGGGAAGGAAATTCGCATAGAAAAATCGGATTTAGCGAATGGTAAAAGCACGTCAAACATAAAATACTGTGGGAGTCGGAAAATATCGTATACATTTGTAAAATTTGGTAAGGGATCTAAAGGACTGTATTCGTTTAAAATGATTTTTTTAATAAAATTTATGAATTGGTTACAGAGCGTCAGCCACGAGGTTTCGATTTACAAGGTCGTCTTGAATTTTGGTTGGGCCGCATTGGGCCACGTTCAGCTCTGATATCAGTCAAGTTTTCCGGCGAATTTAATAATATATTCTGAAAATAATTTAACTGCCTTGCAATTTGTATCCCCGAAAACCGGTCAGGACAATATATTTGAGACTCAAACCACCAATTTGTCATTACGGGTGAAGGAGATAAGGTTGAGCCTGAATCTCGACAACACATCAGACAATTCAGTTCGCGTCAGTTATCGTTTGGGTAAAAGGCGTGCAACAGTCAGTTGCATTCCACAAAGTTGCTACAGAGCAATACCAACAACGAACATTTTATTTATTAGATAAAATCACATCGGTTAACGTCATCAATCGTAAAGTCAATTTTTTTTTTTAATTTCAATTTTTTTTTTTCCTTATTTTTCCAAAATATTTTAATTTCTTTTTGTTTTTTTTTTAATCAGTCACATAGATTTATTAATTTTTTTTTTAGTTTTGATAATTCGGTTTGTAAATTTAAAACGAAAAGAGAAACATCGGGTTGTACACATATACACATTTTCTACCGCATTTACACTAACCTACAGCTTTACATTATATTTGAATTTTTGTTTTGAGTAAAATTGCAACTTCGCCAGAATATCAACTAGATCCTGCTGTCATTGGGCCCGGTGTCATCGGAAATCTTAAGTGGTGAGTTTTGATTGCTTTACAATAATTCAATTTTATATCATAAATACACTCACAAAAATACGGTTCGTAAATTTAATTTCACAAATTTAATAAGTTTTTTTCCCCCTTTAAATTTTAAGTGGAAATATTTGTTTCAATTTCATTCATTCCTTAAATTAAAACACTTTTAAAATTTCTTTAAAATAAATTTTTGGAATTTTTCCATAACCCTTAATTCTTAATCATCTTTTAAATTTGCAATACCTTATGTCACTTTACAATAATTTACAATATTTAAATATTTTTTTTATTCACAATAATTTTAAATAGTTTGTTTATTCAAAAATATTAAATCGTTTTTACACTCACAAATTTTTATTCGTCCATTTTGTTTCTATTTTTTTTTGTTATTTGTGTTATTTTTTTTTATTAAAATTTTGTTTTATGAATGTTAGGGTAATCAATATGTATTTTTTTTAGTTTAATCAGTGTTAAATTTTATAAATAAATTGTTGTTTTCGTGAATATGCAATTTTAAGAATCTTTTAGTCTCCTCGAAAGTTTAGGTATCCACAGTTAGGGAATGCGTTTGGGCTATCTACAAAATTGTATATAGATAGCATGGTAGGGAGGGTTTATGATATAGAAGGGGATAATTATATCTATTCCTCTTCCCTTACTAACTTTACGCTCCGGGTTTAATTTTTGGTTTTTTTGTTTTCTTCTTCTCGTCTATATTTTTTTTTGGTTTTTGTATAGTTGACTTTGGGTTATACTTTTTGTTGTAGCTACCTAATTTAATATTTTCTGTAGTGTGTTCAGCCTACCTTTAGGAGAAAGAACACCCCCCACTTTCACTGAGCACGGCTGGTCCTATAGGTAGCAAAGTCTCCTACAAGGTAGTGCCTTTATGAACCGTTACATAAATATTTGGCTCCCAACGTGGGGCAACAGCGGATTTATTCGGTTATCGTTTCAATGAAAATTTGTGCGTTTCCGTAACTTTAGATAATTAATGTTATCATATATTTTTCATCAGAGCTGTTGTTTCAATTTTTTTTATTTTCCATCTCACCGTGATGTCAATTATTTTTATATTTTTCGTTTGGGTTTTGTTTACATGGCTCTGATTACAATTGGAATAAGTATTTTTTCGTAATTGGGAAGACTGAACCGGTTGTAAAATGAACTATTTGTTTTTCTATAGGGTTAGTGGAAATTTCGTTGAGATTGTAATTTTGGTGTTTTTCGAGATTATTGATTTACTCACGAAAGCCTAACCACACTTTTTTGTTTAATTTTATTTTTTTTCTTCGTTCCGAACGAGTTGTGGTTTTGAGATATCGTTTTGAATGCGGTTTCAAACACGTTTTCTCTCACAAAAACTCCGGAATTTCGACGCTTCTTTTATTTTGGAATCTTGATTCGAGATGTTACTTTTGATTTTTCTTGTTGATCGTAAACTTGTTTCAAATTCAAAACCTTAATTTTTTTTTATTTTGTTTGTTTTATTTTTGGCTGTGCTGTGTAAAGTTAGTATTTTTTTTATAATTTATTTCCCCTAACTGTGATACCGAAACGAGTAGAGGACTTCATCATATATTGACAGTTTTTTGTAGTATATATCTTTAAGGAAAAATGCCTGTGACAAGAAGCCAGGATAATCTTCTTAATTTAAACGAACCAACAAATTGCAGCTTTACTGTAGATGTAGGTTCAAATAACGCTACCCCAGACAGACAAAGACAGGGTCGGCCTAGGAAAACTCCTAGGACACAACCGAGAAATGTGTCACCTAGACAGGACAGTGAATCACGGATTAATGAAAGGATTAACGACTCTTTTGTCGCCTTTCGACGTGAAATGTCCAATTTTGTTTCAAACGAGCTTAGGTTAATGTTTGAAAATATGAATACCCAGACGAGTAACAATATACCGGCAGAGACAAACAACCCCAATGTCAATGACATGGGAAATCACCGACGTTCTTCGCGGGATGTAGGTAATACATCCCCGCGGCATAATATTTCGCATGATCCTTTTTATGCGGAGAAAATTTCGAATATTATTCGAAATTGGCGATTAAAATTTACCGGCCGTGACGATGAAAAGACAATTGATGAATTTATTAATCGAGTTAATGTACTGACAACCAAGAATTTGAGCGGAGATTTTGAAACGCTTAATATGTATGCTCACTGTTTATTCGAGAAGAAAGCCTTGGACTGGTATTGGCGGTTCCAGAGGGAAAATGATGACGCTGACTGGTTTACCCTGTCTAGAGCATTGAAACAGGAGTACAAAGGGGACTACAGTGACTATGACATAGAGGAGGACATACGACGACGTAAACAGAGGACAAACGAAAGTTTTGATGACTTTTGGGACGCGATTTCGAATTTGACGGACAAGTTAAAAACTCCACTAACTGACCAAAAGTTGTGTGAGACATTGAGACGGAACTTGAGAACCGAAATTCGGCATGAGCTTCTCCACATGGAAATAACCAGTGTTTCCCAACTTCGAAAGGAAGTACGAAGGCACGAAAAGTTTATAAAGGAAACACATGGTTTTGATCTAAGAAGAAGTGCAAAAGCCAGGATTGCTGAGCTTAGCGGACCAGGTGAAGAAGACGATTTTACGGACATTGGGAACGAAGTTTGTGGTATTCAGCACAATGTAAAGTGTTGGAACTGCGACAAGACAGGACACATATATGTAGACTGTATGGAGGCAAGACAGATATTCTGTTATGGATGTGGTGCGAAGAATGTATACAAGCCCACTTGCCCCAACTGCAATCTTCAGAGCAACAAACAGGGAAATGGATTGCGGGATGTCCGTCGAAAATAGAACGGACATCCGACACCATAAAGACAAATAATTTAACCGGTATTTCAAAACTTAACAGAACCAACGATGACTTAGAAGAGACGGAAACAACACAGAACGTACATCCCTTAATGCGACCATACCATGTACGTTTGGCAGAGTACGAGAAGGCTCGTGCAAGAATTTTCAATCAGCCGAAAAGGAAAATTAGATCTGCAAGGCGTATACGCGAATACTATCGAAAATTCAGGTCGCTGAAACATTGCGTGATATCTCCCATCTTGAGCAAAGAACTTGACACAAGACCATTTGTTAACTTACAAGTTAATGACACGTTTTATTTGGCGTTACTTGATAGTGGTGCCAACAAGAGTGTGATTGGGGGACCTCTGGCGACTGAAGTTCGTAATGGTAAAGGGTTTAAGAAATGTTTGGGCAATGTTCGAACGGCGGACGGACAAAAGCAGGACGTAGTAGGAACCGTTACGTTGAGCATTACTTTTCAGGGACAGAATAAATCTTTTGAATTTTTAGTGGTTCCTTCCATTCAACAGAATCTTATTTGTGGTTACGACTTTTGGACCGAATTCGGACTCAAAATTTCAGTACCAACAATAAGCGAACTTGACTGTACCCAGATAGATCCGGACAAGTGCAAATTAACTTACGACCAACAACAAAGGCTGGACAAAGTGGTGTCAGCGTTTCCCAACTCGGAGGTTGAGGGTTTAGGTTGTACTTCTCTGATACAACATACAATAGATACTGGTGAGGCAAAACCAGTGAAGCAACGGTATTATCCGATTTCGCCAGCAGTTGAGAAGCAACTTGGGGGAGAGTTGGAGAGGATGCTGTCACTCGGAGTCATTGAGGAGGCACCTAATTCCCCATGGTCCTCTCCTACTGTTGTCGTTGCGAAACCTGGTAAGATTAGGATGTGTGTGGACAGTAGGAAACTAAATTCCGTGACTATAAAAGACGCGTACCCGATACCGAACATCGACGGACTTATTGCAAGACTTCCTCCAGTCCATTACATTTCAAAGATTGATTTGAAAGATGCCTTTTGGCAAATTAAACTGGAGGAAAGTTCTAGACCTAAGACGGCATTTACAGTTCCTAATCGGCCCTTGTACCAGTTTACAAGAATGCCGTTTGGACTGTGTAACGCACCGCAAACGTTGTGCAGACTGATGGACATGGTCATTCCGTACAATTTGAAATCCCATGTGTTTGTATATTTAGACGACCTTCTTATTGTTTCACAAAACTTCGACGAACATTTAACACATCTTATGGAAGTGGCGACACAGTTAAGGAAGGCTGGCTTGACAATAAACGTGTCGAAAAGCAGTTTTGCATTATGTAGGGTGAAGTATCTAGGGTATGTTGTGGGGAACGGGACGTTACAAGTTGATGAAGATAAAGTTAAGGCCATACAGGACTTTCCACGACCAAAATCCATCCGACATTTAAGACGATTTTTAGG
Organism: Pegoplata infirma; assembly: GCA_963921195.1. NCBI lineage: Eukaryota > Metazoa > Arthropoda > Insecta > Diptera > Anthomyiidae > Pegoplata > Pegoplata infirma. The sequence goes on along the minus strand of OY992540.1, from coordinate 28,268,142 downwards.
GATGACAGGATGGTACCGACGTTTTATACATGACTATTCGACAATAACATTTCCACTGACGGAACTTTTGACAAAGAAGAAAACCTTCGTTTGGACGGACGAAGCTCAGTCGGCGTTTGAGACTTTGAAAGATAAACTGACGACGGCACCTCTACTCATCCACCCAAATTACGATAAACCGTTCGTGTTACAGTGCGATGCGAGCACATATGGGGTAGGGGCCGTATTGGCACAAGAGGATGAGGAGGGGACCGAAAGGCCAATAGCTTTCATGTCCCATAAATTAAATAAGGCCCAGAGAAACTATACCATTACTGAGCTGGAGTGTCTCGCAGTGGTGATGGCAATTAAAAAGTTTCGAGCCTATGTCGAGGGTCAGGAATTCAAGGTGGTTACTGATCACGCAAGCTTAAAGTGGCTGATGAGTCAAAGGGACTTATCCGGACGGCTGGCAAGATGGTCCCTAAAGCTACAAGGTTTTAAGTTTGCCATAGAACACCGTAGTGGAAAAGACAACATTGTTCCCGATACATTATCACGCGCCCATGAAGGAGAAGATTTTTTGGAGGCTATAGAACTTGAGGTACTACCATCTATTGACCTGGAATCTAGAGCTTTTGACTCGGAAGAATATAGTAAATTACGGACAGACTTTTCGGAATCAGGGTTACCGGACTTCAAAATTATGGATAAGTACATTTACAAAAGAACAGATTTTTCCACAGGACAGACGGACGAATCGAACTCATGGAAATTGTTTGTACCAAGTGAATTAAGACGGGATGTAATATATTCGGCACATGACATTCCAAATTCTTCACACGGCGGAATTGCCAAGACTATTGAACGAATACGGAGATACTTTTATTGGCCAAGACTAGTTACGGACGTTAGGGACTATATTCAAAATTGTGATTTGTGCAAAACGTCAAAACCGTCAACGTGTACACAGAGACCACCAATGGGTCAAATGGTTAAGACCGACCGACCATTCCAAAGACTATATATTGATTTGATTGGACCATTACCTAGAACTAAAAAGGGACATAGAGGAATACTTATCGTTTTGGATCACTTTTCAAAATTTACATTTTTAAAACCACTGAGGAAATTTGTTTCGAAGGACATAATAAATTATTTACAGACGGACATTTTCGCGTGCTATGGAGTTCCGGAAACGATAGTGAGTGACAACGGTTCCCAGTTTAGGAGTAAGGACTTTGTTGATTTCCTGGGGAAATTGGGTATTCAGCACATGTTGACAGCGGTATACAGTCCCCAGGCTAACGCTAGCGAACGAGTCAACAGATCAATAAATGAAGCTCTACGGTCATATGTGCGAAGGGATCAGCGTGATTGGGATCTGTATATCAGCAGCATCAATTGTGCTTTACGAAATAGTGTTCATCAAACAATTGGCAGGACTCCGTATGAACTGGTATTCGGACAAAATATGCTAACGCATGGAAAGGACTACAAACTTTTGAAGAAACTGGAACTCTTGGCTGAAACGGACGTTAAAATTGAACGACAAGACGAGTTTACGCTATTACGGGACGAGATTAGGGAACTGGTTAGAAAAGCATATAACAAAAATGCTAGACGGTACAATTTACGGACGCGGACAAAGAATTTTGCTGTAGGTCAGGAGGTTATTAGACGCAATTTCGCACAGAGCTCCAAAATTGATAATTTCAATTCCAAACTGGCACCGGTTGGAATTCGCGCCAAAGTGCTTCGGAAGATTGGAAGCGTAAATTATGAACTACAGGATTTGGATAATGGTAGTACGGGAGTATATCACTCAAAAGACATATGGACATAGGTCGAAATGCTTCAAAATGTGGTTGTAAAATGTTAGGTTTTAATTTTAGGTGTATGCAAAGTTTTTTTTTTTTTTTTTTTTTTTTTTTCCTTTTGGTGGTGCATTTGTGAGGGTGCCTCACAAGGTTGTGGTTAGATAATGGGAAACAAATTTTAGTATGGTTCTAGGGTTAACTTGTTTGTGGGGTGGGACAATCTAAACACTGTAATTTTGTTTGGTTGTCATAATTTCAAAAATTTAAAATTTTTAAATTTCAAACATCGAAATAAATTTCAAACAATTATTGAAAATTTTATTATTTTATTTATAAATTTGGTGTTGGAGGTTTATAAAATAATATTTTTTTAATTAAATCGCTGGTATCGGTTAAATAAGTTGAATAATAGCGATTAAACTATTTAATTACGCCAGAGAAAACGATTTTAGTGAGAAAGCTATTTTCGGTGGGAAGGAAATTCGCATAGAAAAATCGGATTTAGCGAATGGTAAAAGCACGTCAAACATAAAATACTGTGGGAGTCGGAAAATATCGTATACATTTGTAAAATTTGGTAAGGGATCTAAAGGACTGTATTCGTTTAAAATGATTTTTTTAATAAAATTTATGAATTGGTTACAGAGCGTCAGCCACGAGGTTTCGATTTACAAGGTCGTCTTGAATTTTGGTTGGGCCGCATTGGGCCACGTTCAGCTCTGATATCAGTCAAGTTTTCCGGCGAATTTAATAATATATTCTGAAAATAATTTAACTGCCTTGCAATTTGTATCCCCGAAAACCGGTCAGGACAATATATTTGAGACTCAAACCACCAATTTGTCATTACGGGTGAAGGAGATAAGGTTGAGCCTGAATCTCGACAACACATCAGACAATTCAGTTCGCGTCAGTTATCGTTTGGGTAAAAGGCGTGCAACAGTCAGTTGCATTCCACAAAGTTGCTACAGAGCAATACCAACAACGAACATTTTATTTATTAGATAAAATCACATCGGTTAACGTCATCAATCGTAAAGTCAATTTTTTTTTTTAATTTCAATTTTTTTTTTTCCTTATTTTTCCAAAATATTTTAATTTCTTTTTGTTTTTTTTTTAATCAGTCACATAGATTTATTAATTTTTTTTTTAGTTTTGATAATTCGGTTTGTAAATTTAAAACGAAAAGAGAAACATCGGGTTGTACACATATACACATTTTCTACCGCATTTACACTAACCTACAGCTTTACATTATATTTGAATTTTTGTTTTGAGTAAAATTGCAACTTCGCCAGAATATCAACTAGATCCTGCTGTCATTGGGCCCGGTGTCATCGGAAATCTTAAGTGGTGAGTTTTGATTGCTTTACAATAATTCAATTTTATATCATAAATACACTCACAAAAATACGGTTCGTAAATTTAATTTCACAAATTTAATAAGTTTTTTTCCCCCTTTAAATTTTAAGTGGAAATATTTGTTTCAATTTCATTCATTCCTTAAATTAAAACACTTTTAAAATTTCTTTAAAATAAATTTTTGGAATTTTTCCATAACCCTTAATTCTTAATCATCTTTTAAATTTGCAATACCTTATGTCACTTTACAATAATTTACAATATTTAAATATTTTTTTTATTCACAATAATTTTAAATAGTTTGTTTATTCAAAAATATTAAATCGTTTTTACACTCACAAATTTTTATTCGTCCATTTTGTTTCTATTTTTTTTTGTTATTTGTGTTATTTTTTTTTATTAAAATTTTGTTTTATGAATGTTAGGGTAATCAATATGTATTTTTTTTAGTTTAATCAGTGTTAAATTTTATAAATAAATTGTTGTTTTCGTGAATATGCAATTTTAAGAATCTTTTAGTCTCCTCGAAAGTTTAGGTATCCACAGTTAGGGAATGCGTTTGGGCTATCTACAAAATTGTATATAGATAGCATGGTAGGGAGGGTTTATGATATAGAAGGGGATAATTATATCTATTCCTCTTCCCTTACTAACTTTACGCTCCGGGTTTAATTTTTGGTTTTTTTGTTTTCTTCTTCTCGTCTATATTTTTTTTTGGTTTTTGTATAGTTGACTTTGGGTTATACTTTTTGTTGTAGCTACCTAATTTAATATTTTCTGTAGTGTGTTCAGCCTACCTTTAGGAGAAAGAACACCCCCCACTTTCACTGAGCACGGCTGGTCCTATAGGTAGCAAAGTCTCCTACAAGGTAGTGCCTTTATGAACCGTTACAGCCTAATGCTTATGTTTTGTCATTCCATGCAAAACGTATTAAAATTTCGGTCGAGGAACCCATTAAGTTGTTACATCGTCCGACAAAAATGAAAAAAAAATCGTTGAACACGAACTGGATAATATAAGTTTGAAACTAGATAAAAAATGTAGTAAAACTGCACTTACAGTTTTTCATTTCGTGATCCTGTTTCCATTTAAAAGGACTTTAAAGTTTAAAAGGATTAAATTTTATAAAATATTTTTTTAATATTTGTACTTGTCTTAGGATGCCACTAGTGATAGCAAATAAAAGAGGAGAATGTTCCCTAATTTTCCTTTTTTATTATTTTAACATATCAAGAAAAATGAGGTAAGTTACGTCCTTTCAAAAATGTATTCTTCAATATCATTCAAAATTTGCAACAAAATATTTTGATAAAATTTTCAAATGACTTTATTCACATTCTTTTTTCCAGATATGGCAAAATTTTAAAAATGAAAAAAAATAGGAAAAATGATCCTCTTTCATTTGACATCACCAGTGTCTTTCTAAGGCAAGTACAAATATTTCAAACATATTATTAAAGAAAACAGGATCACGAAATGGAAAAACTGTAAATGCAGTTTTATTCCATTTGATATTTGCTTTCAGATGCCCGAGTAAAAAAGTTTTTTACGTTTTAAAAACATTGGTAAGTCACAAAAATATTTTACAACGCATTTTTGTCCCTCTAAAATATTTTTACACTAAAAAAAAAATACACTCGAAAAAAATTTTATACCCAAAAAAATTTTACACTAAAAAAAAAAAAAATAGTATACTATTTTTTTTTTTTTCAAAAATTGCTGTAAAAATGTCGTACTTTAATAATATGTTAACTAAAAAAAATCAAAAGGGGTAAAAGTTGATGAAAATGCACTCAAAAAATGAATTTGCATGTAGAATGCATTTTTTAATGACACATTTTTTTAACTTTTACGTTTAATTTAGAGAACTTTAGCTTTTAATTTCAATTTTAATTATAAAAATCTGATATTTACTTACGAAGTTATAGCTCTTCAAACTACACCACTCTTTAATTTTTTTGTGATTTAAAAAACATGAAAATCACAAATAAAATCGCGAGTTTTTGGAATTTAATAAAACTGTAGACGGGAATGTCTAAATGGCTCCATAGGGTATCTTTATACACAATATGAAAAAAATCTGAAGACACCAGGTCGAAAAAATACCCTTTTCTCGTGCTGTTTGATGGAAAAGGCGATATATTACAATTCGAAGGAATCTACAATTTTTTAAAATTTGGTGAATGGTGAATGATTAATTATATTTAATTTGATAAAATTATATAAAATTATATAAAGGGATTTCTGTTTCCAAAAAAAGTTTATAAAATTAGATAACATCATATATAATTTGATAAAATTATTTGTACTTATATCCGAATTTTTTTTATATATTTTATCATATTTTATATACTTTTATCTAATTTTATAAAAGTTTGATCAAATTATACATAATTAGATATAATTATATAAAAAATTATATAAAACAAATTCTGATATAATTATATATAATTTGTTTAAATTATATATACTTTTATCTAATTCTATAAAATTTTATCAAATTATATATAATTGGATATAATTTTATAAAATTTTATCAGAATGTTTATACGAAAACCTATGCATTTTTTTCATCTTTGTAGAACTGTGTTATGTGGAAATTACCGCTTTGATAAATTCCCTTGTACTTATAAGGGAAATGGAGAAAAAGGAAATCATTTAATTATTACATAAAAAAATATTTATCAATGATTTATTTCCAATATATATTTTTGTATTACGAAAAAACAATCAAGCAACGGAAACTTACCATTTAATATGATTTTTTAAATATGTTATCCAATTTATTTCTTTAGTTTTATGTATACAAATTATTTATACAAAAATATATTTTTTTATAATATTTTTTGCTTTCAATAGAATAATGGTAATGCCATACTGTAATATTATTCTTTTACTATGATTTTATATTTTTCTATACTAGAAAATTTGATTTCAACTTTGTGTAGGTGTGTTTCATTTTTCAAAGGGTATTTTGTTTATATAAAAAGAAACAAATTACTTTTCATTACTGTGAATTCTAAAATTAATGCACTTTCACTCAAACACTTTATGGAAATTTTTATTTTTGCTTAAATTAATTTTATTTTTTTTTTTTTGGTTTAAATAAATTTTTTAATTGCTTAAATTTATTTTATATATTTTTTACATAAATTTTATATTTTGCTTTATTTTTTTTACATAAAATTTAATTTTGTTTTACACATTAATAAAAAATACATTAAATTTTTTTTTTTTTTAAGATTGAAATATTTTTTAATAAATTATTTATTTTTTTTTATTAATTTTATTTAGTTTTGTATTTACTATATTTATGTTAAATTTTACTTTTCATTTAGGTATAAATTTAAAAAAAAAAAAATTTTTGTAATTATTTTATTTTTTTTTATTTAACACTAAATTATTTTTAATTACATAAATTTTTTTCTTTAAATAAACTTATTTTAAACTGATTTTTTCTTTTAATGTAAAATTTTTAGTTAATTTTGAATTTTTGTAATTTACGCAATTTTTTCTCAAAATCGAAAATTATTTTTTTTTAATTTTCAAAAATATTTTTAAATAAATTCAAAAATTTTCAAAAATTTTCTTTGTAAAATTTTTTGTTTTCATCACTGAATATTTTCTTTTTTCTATTTTTATTGTACTTAAATTTCAAGAAAAATCATAAAAATAACTATCCACTTTGTCAATTTTTCATATTAATTTCAAAATAATCGTATTTATAGCAACCGCAAAATAAATTCCACCGTTTATAAAGACACCCGCCAGATGACTGACTATTATAAACACAGTCGTTTATTTTGTTATCCTTATGATATGTTTGTTTTTTTTGTTTTACTATAAAATGAATGAAAATACGAAAGTATGTTGTTGTTACGAACTTTGAGTGAAAGTTTTACAAAATAAAAGCACTCAAGTTGTAAAAGCTTGGAGTTGCCATGTTTGAAAGATATGGAAATACTTTGGCTTTTATTTTGGGTGAAGAAATAGTTAAGGGTATTTATACCTTACACCACTCTGTTTTAGCGATGCTCGTCCGTCAGTCTGTCCGTCCGTCCGTCTATCCATCTATTGGTTTAAGCTTGACACGATGCAGGTCGCAATTTTCAATCAATTGACTTGAAATTTGAAACTCAATAGGACGAAGCCTATTGCAATTGGAAAAAATCGGTCCATGTAAAGACCAAGCCCCCATACAAACGCCCATTTTGAATTTCGCTTAAATGCCTCTAATAACCGTATTATAATAGATATCGTTTTGAAATTAAACCAAATTTTAAAGGAATCGGGTCAATCCTTCTTGTAGTCCCCATACAAACCACCCTCCCGATATTCACATAATTTCCTCAAAATTCATAACAATGAAAATATTTGATTAACATTTTATTTGTAGGTGTTAAATGTGTACTTTTGTAACCTAATCAAATTGGAATACATTTGGACCATTTTTGAACTCAGTCCCCTATATAAAAATTTCGACCTATATTCCGAATATATCGGTCTATTGGCAGAAAAAATAAACTAATTCCACTAAAATTTGATCTGCGTGTGTTTTCTACACTAAATAAAGATCTGACGAAGATACGTCCAATCGGTCCATGTTTGGACTTGGGACCTATTTTCCGGAAAACACTGGTGTAGGGTATAATATGGTCGGTCTTGACCGACTATAACTTTCTTACTTGTTTTTTATTAGTTTTGAAATTTAAAATGCTCTGAGGAATGTGTCAGAATCTAAGCCATTTTTTATATGAATAATAGCTCAGAATCTGAGAAAAATGTCACAGAATCTGAGACTTTTTCTATAAGAAAAATGTATCAGAATCTGAGACTCTTTTGTATAGAAAAAATTTCTCAGAATCTGAGACTTTTTTTATATAAAAAAAATGTTTCAGAATCTGAGACTTTTTATACCCTACACCACACTGTGGTACAGGGTATAATGACTTTTAAGTATACCGATCGACTTAGAATCACTTTTTGAGTCGATTTAGCGATGTCCGTCCGTCCGTCCGTCCGTCCGTCTGTCTGTCCATGTAAACGGTGTAAACACGATACAGGTCGCAATTTTTAATCAACTGACTTGAAATTTGAAACTTAAGCCTCTTTTGGCCCAAGGACGAAGCCTATTGAAATTGGAAAAAATCGGTCCATATTTAGACCTAGCCCCCATACAAAGGTCCTCTTTAGTTTTGGCTCAAATGACTCTAACAACCGCATTTTCATAGGTATCTTTTCGAAATTTGGCAGGTAATCATGTTTCATCCACACAAATCACCATTCCGAATTTTAAAGAAATCGGACCAGTTCTTCTTGTAGCCCCCATACAAACCACCTTCCCGATTTTCATATAAATCTCTCAAATTTCATGAAAATAGAAAATATTTTATTAAAATTCTGTTTGTTTATGTTAAACGCGTACTTTAATAACCTTATCAAATCTAATTATCATCGGACCATTTTTGGACTTAGGTCCCATGTGAAAATTTCGCCCGATATTCAGTTGAAGCGGTTTATTGTCAACAAAAAGAAGCCTATTTCACTCAAATTTGATTTGAGAGTGTTTTTTACACTTATTAAAGATTTGACAAAATATAGATCTAATCAGTCGATGTTTGAACTTGGGCCCCATTTTCCGGGAAACTCTGGTGTAGGGTATTATATGGTCGGTCTTGACCGACTATAATTTTCCTACTTGTTTTATATAGAAAAACGTCTCAGAATCTGAGACTTTTTATACCCTACACCACTCTGTGGTACAGGGTAAAATGAGTTTGTGCTGATGTTTGTAACTGCTCGAAATATTGGTCCTAGACCTACCTTCAAGTATACCAATCGATAGATATCGCTTTGAAATTCAGCAGGTAATCAAATTTTGTATGCACAAATCACCATTCCAAATTTCAAAGGAATCGGGTCAGTCCTTCTGGTAGTCCCCATACAAACCATCTTTCCGATATTCACATAATTCCCTAAAAATTCATAAAAATGGAAATATTTGATCAAAATTTTATTTTTAGGTGTTAAACTTGTACTTTAGTAACCTAATCAAATCGGAATATAATTGGAACATTTTTGGACTTAGTCCCCCATATAAAAATTTCGACCGATATTCAGTTAAATTGGTCTATTGTCAAAAAAATAAACCAATTCCACTAAAATTTTATCTGTGTGTGTTTTCTACACTAAATAAAGATCTAACAAAAGACAGATACAATCGGTCTATGTTTGGACTTGGGACCCATTTTCGGGAAAACACTGGTGTAGGTATCACATGGTCGGTCTTGACCGACTATAACTTTCTTACTGAAAATCTGAGACTTTTGTTAAAATTCTAAGACATTTTTCTTAAATTCTGAGACATTTTTCTACAGAAGCAGTTTCAAGTTATTTTCATTTAGAAAATGTCTTCGATTTTTCTTATAGAAAAAGTCTCAGGTTCTGAGACATTTTTCATATAGAAAAAGTCTCCGAATCTAAGACTTTTGCTAAAGGAAAAATTTCGCAAAATCTAGAAAAATGTTGCAGAATCTGACACTTTTTCGAACGAAAAAATGTCTCAGAAACTGATTTTTTTTTCTAAAATATTTCAGAATCTGACTCTTTTTTTATAGGAAAGTTGTTTTAGAATTCAGAATCTTGAAGTTTTTCTTTAGGAAAAAATTTTGAATCTGAAACTTTTTCTGTAGGAAAAATGTATTAGAATCGAAGACTTTTTCTATAGAAAAAATTTCTGATAATGGTTTGCGAAAGATTTGGGTGTACTTGCCAAAGCAAAGTTTTTTTTATAAAAAAAATTGTTATACTACTTTCCATGCAAAACGAATTGAAATATCAGCCGAGGACCCCATTAAAAAACCAAAAGAGCTGTACATTTCGTAAGTGAGTGCAAAAATAAGTGCAAAAAACTGTTTTTACATTTTGGAGAGTATATAACACTCTCACTTGTTTTATGTACATTTGATAAACAAATGAAAAATTTTTATGCGAAAAGCTTAGACTTGGTAAAAAAGTAGTTTTGGTAAAAAAAAATGATTTTTTTCTCACGAAAAGCTAAATTATGTTGAAAAAAATTTATTGAACCCAAAATTTTTAGTGAAAAAAGATTTTGATGAAAAAAAGTTTTTGATGAAAAGAAAGATTTTTTGATGTAAAAGAAAATTGATAAAAAAAATATGAAAAAAACAATTTTTTGTGAGAAAAAAATTGATAACAAAAAATTTGATAAAAAAAATTTATGAAAAAAAATATGATAAAAAAAAAAATTATGAAAAAAAATTTTGATGAAAAAAAAAAATTGATGAAAAAAAAAAAATTTATGAAAAAAAATTAGATGCAAAAACAAAAAAAAATGTTGATAAAAAAAAAAAAAATTTTATGAAAAAAAAAAAATTATGAAAAAGAAAATTAGTGAAAAAAAAAATTGATGAAAAAAAAAATTTGATGAAAATAAAATTTGATGAAAAAAAAATTGATGAAAAAAAAAGTTGATAAAAAAAAGTTTGAGAAAAAAAAATTTTTTTTTTGGTGAAAAATAATTATGTTACTTTTTATTCACCAGATGGTGAAAAACGGTTTTATTCACCACGAGGTGAATTATTATCCAAGTTACAAACCCAAGTTATTAAAATTTATGGTTTTAAGAAAATGAAAATAGTAATTCTTGTTTTCTTTTTCGTTAATTGTTAGCTTATATAGGCAAACTGAGGTGGCGTCCTGCAACTTTTTTTAAATTACACACCAGCCTAAAAACATTATCATGTTAAAAATCAAATATTTGGCTATCTAACAAACTTTGAAAATTTATTGCTCAACAATACGAAAAAACACCTCTCCGAAATTTTAACAGCGTTAAAAGGACATTCAAAATAGCAATATGTATTGTTTTTTAATTTATTAATAGCTGGTTTAACAATAAAAACATTAAAAATTAACATGTTGTTGTTATACCGTTTTCCGTCAACACCTTAACATCCTTTTTTGTAAATGCTTGTTGAAAAACAACAATTTGCAATATGTTGGCGTCTCTATTACGGACTTCAATGTTGTTGTCTGTTGAACATAGTCTGTTGCCTTTATATGTAACTACAGCTACAACATATCAATGTTACAAGTGCCATTTCCAGTTCCCGTGCGCTTTTTATTTCAGTAACTTGTTGATTTGCAATAATGGTTTGAGGGCTACCATACCAGACAATCTACTGGGATAGAAACAGAGAGAGATAAAGAAATTGAAAACAGTAAAAATAGCATTAAAGTAATTGAATATGTAAAATTTTTTTAGATTTTAGTTTTCTTTTTAGTTCTTAAAAAATAATTTATTATAATTTTTGACATTTGTGAAAGTTGTGAAAGTTGCCCAACAAAAAAGGTTGTGTAAAATCGGATTAATAAACATGTTAAAATCAAATATATCGAGGGCCTATTTTCAAAAACCTGTATCTTCCATTTTCACGAAAATTACCTTTTGATGGCAAAATATTCAGTAAAACGGCCCTCATCTGTGGTGTAAAATTTAGAACAAAAATATTTTCTATTATTTGCATTTTTTGTTTTTTCAACTTTTGAGATGAATTTGGTAAAAAAAATAATTTTTGTCTTAAAAATCAGCACCTGTGGACCAAAACCGCGATTTCGGAATTTCTTATAAGCCGTTATCATTAATAAATCACGTTAAAAATTTACCGATGTCGTAAATAAAGTCCTAATAATTCATTTTTATTAATATGCAAAACCCTCTATCTGATCATTTTTATACCCTCCACTTTAGTGATAGAGGGTATATATAAGTTTGTCATTCCGTTTGTAACACATCGAAAGATTGGTCTAGGACCCCATAAAGTATATATATTCATGATCCTCGATCGATTTTAAGTCGATCTAGCGATGTCCGTCCGTCCGTCTGTCTGTCCGTAGAAAACACGCTAACTTTTGAAAGACTTTACAGAGGCTACTGAAGTTTGGCATATATGTTGGTCATTTACCTGGTCAGGTTGGTATTGCAATCCAGCCATCTCGGTCCAGTGGTTCAAAAGTTATGAGCAAAAGAGTAAATTTCGGCAAGGGGTTTTCGCGAATTTATGAGATTAAAAACACGATAACTTTCGAAAAACAATAATGAGACTACTGAAACGTAGCATGTATCTTTGCCGTTCCCCAGGTCTGTTTGGTATTGAATTTCAGCTCAATCGGTCCAGTGGTTCAAAAGTTATAAGCAAAACCCCGAATTTCAGATTGGGTTTATCTTAAATGACACGTAGTAAACAAGTTTAAAAAGCATTGGTGGTAACTTAGCAATGCTTTTCAAACTTGTTTAATTTTAAAGCAATGCTTTTTTAGTTTAAAAAGCATTGGTAACTGAAAAATTACACTCGAAAAAAATTTTGCACTGAAAAAAAAAATTTTACACTCAAAAAAAATTTTACACTCAAAAAAAATTTTGTTTTGTTTTTACAAAAATGTCAATATTTGTGTACATACGTACGTGCATTCACTCAGAAATATTTTTTACAGTAAAAAAAACATTACACTCGAAAAAAGTTTACACTCAAAAAAACACAATTAGTAATTTTTTTCTTTTTTTTTTAAATGACAAAAAAAGAGTTTTTTACTCAAAATAAAATATTTGTAATCAAAATTGTTAATTTTTTTCACATTAAAAATGTACTATCCTTTAAAAAAGGCATTATGGAGGGTATTCATAGATTCAAAAAAGTTGAATTTAACTTTTCTACTTGTTTATTCATCAACTTTAAATATTTTTGAGAAACAAAACCCTCTATCTATCATAAAATCCCAAATAGTGCAAAATTTTAAAAACAAATTACATGTGAGATGCAGTAGTTGATTTAAAAAAATATTGTAGAATATCGATTTTTAATTATGCTAACAATACGCGAAATAAACAGTTTTTTGGCTTTCACGAAAAGTTGTGTTCTTTTAGATAGAGGGTTTTAAATATCGGCCCTCGATATACCTATTACTTATAACGGTTTTGTGAGGCCTCACATATAATATTAAAACCTTAAGTTTCAATATGACGAATATTGTTGTAAGTCTTAATAATCTATTGAACACATTGACTAATAGTACAAACCAAATCCTATCCCCAGAAAAGTATCTAATTTTATTTCAAAAATCACCTTTTTTATAAATCACCCAGACATGATAAGTATTATTTTTATGGACAAGGTCGTTATTTTTGTTCGTGTTATTTTTATGACATGAAAAATAACAAATTACTCTTTTCTATATTGAAATCCTTTAAACTGTATTAACATAAATCCTTTGTGGTTAAACATAAAAAATCTATTGTGTTTTTGGGTTATTTAATAGTTTAAAAAATTTTCTGGTATAAAGTAGATAATAAATACATAGGTAATCTACTTAATACTGGAAGAATTATGGTCAAAAAAAAAAATTATTAAAAATTAATTTTTTAAGAAAATTTTTTTGCTGAAATTATTAAAAACTTAACAATTTTGTAAAGAAATTTTGTGTTAAAGAAAATTTTCTGTTATCTATATATCGATAACTCATTCAACTTTCTATAGAAAATTTTGAGTTATCGATGTATCGATAACTCATTCAATTTTCTGTGAAAAATATGTGTTATCGATACCTCGATAATTTTTTCAATTTTCAAAAGAATGTTTTGTGTTATCGATGTATTGAAAACTCATTCAATTTTCTATAGATATTCAGTGTTATCAAAAATTTATTAAATTTTCCAAAGAAAATTTTTGTTATCAATACATCGTAGTATCGATAACAATTTTCTGTAGAAAATATTGTGTTAACGATTAACAGTTAACTAATACATTTTTCGATAACAATTTTTGTGTTTTTAATATATTGATAACTCGTACAATTTTCAATTGAAAATTTTATGTTATCGATAACTCATACAATTTCCTACAGACAATTTTGTGTCATTGATATGTCGATACGGTGACAGGACATAATCCCCACGGACATTACTCCCATAACGGAAATGGGGATTATGACCGAATTCATTACGGACATAACCCCTATAATAGTTGTGGGGACTATGACCGTTTTAGAAACCCCAATGGGGATTATGTACGTTCTCTGTTGGGATTACGTCCGAAAATTATTCGGTCATAACCCCCATTCATATTATGGGGACAAAGTCCAAAAAAATGTCGGTCATAATCCCCGTTTTTTGCGGAGAGGGTGGGTTTAATACATGGAGTTTGTAATCCCTAAGCCCTGCCGAAGGCCTGCAACGCAGAAAAACTTTTAAGACAAAAAAAATACAATTTTTGGGATTATGACCAACTAGTATAGTGGACATAATCCCTGTAATGGGGATTATGGCCATTTGTTATGTGGTCATTATCCCCATAAAACTGGGAATTATGTCCGTGTTTTATTGGGAGTATGTCCAAATTATTTTAGGTCATAGTCCTCACTACCATTATGGGGATTATGACCGAAATGAATTTGGTCATAATCCCCATAACGGAAATGGGGATTATGTCCGTGGGGATTATGTCATGTCACCTGTCGATACCTCAAACAATTTTTTATATATAAAATATTTAATATCGATAAATTAAAAAATTTCTATAGAAAATTTTTGAGTTTTCGATTTATCGATAACTGAAAGACAATTTTCGTTATCGATATATCGAAAATTTTTGTAATCAATAAATTCAACAATTTGCTTTAGAAAATTTGTGTTAACGATATATCAGTAACCTAAACAGTTTTCTATAAAAATTTTGTGTTATCAATACATCGATACAATTTTCTAAAGAACATTTTGTGTTTTCGATACATTGATAACTCATACTCTTTTCTATAAAAAATTTTGTGTTATCGATACATCGATAACTTACAAAATGTTCTATGGAACATTTTGTGTGTTATCGACACTTCGATAACTCATACAATTTTTAATAGAAAATGTTGCGTTATCGATACATTGATTACTCATACAATTTTCTATAGAAAATTTTATGTAATCGATACATTGATAACTCATACATTTTTCTATAGAAAATTTTCTGTTATCGATGTATAGATAACTCACAAAATATTCTATGGAAAATTTTGTGTTATCGAGATATCGATAGCTCATAAAATTTTTAATACAAAATTTTGTGTTATCGATACATCGATAACTCATACAATTTTCTATAAAAAATGTTGTGTTATCGATACATCGATTACTTATACAATTTTCTATACAATTTTCTATTGAAAATTTTGTGTTATCGATACATAGTACAATTTTCTAAAATTTTTTATAGAAAATTTTGTGTTATCGATAAATCGATCATACAATTTTCTAGAGAAAATTTTGTGTTATCGATACATTGATCATTCAATTTTTCTTAGACAATTTTGTGTTATCAATACATACAATTTTCTATAGAAAATTTTGTTTTATCGACACATACGATTTTCTATAAACAATTTTGTGTTATCGATACATCGATAACTCATACAATTTTATGTAGGAAATTTTGCTACATCTATAACTTATACAATTTTTATAGGAAATTTTGATAATCATACTCCTTGGCCCTCACGGTATATGTTTACAAGTTCATTTTTGTCGGATTAGTGAACTTAAGTATTATAGTTTTATAATTATTTAAGTTATTTTTTATCCACGCCCTTAAAAGAGGGGCGGGGCAAAAAAAGAGACATTTTTTAATCCCCTAGGTCCAATCTCAGGACTATAAACTTCTACCAACATAAAAATGTCTCATTTGGTTCACAAAAATACAAAAAAAACATAAAAAAAATTAGCATTTTTAAGAGGTTGGTTAAGTTCTTCAAGGGGGAACTTTTTTCCCCCTTGTACGATTTGGCCCATTTACGAACTTAACCTGCCTAGGACCATAAGACATATTTATGCCAAACTTGAGGGGTCTAGCTCTTTTATTTTGGACTGCATCGTGTTAACTACAGACGGCCGGACGGACAGACGGATGGACGGACGGACGGACGGACGGACGGACGGACGGACGGACATCGCTAGAATGTCTTAGAATCGATCACTGATCAATAAAATATATACTTTATGGGGTCCCCGACCGATATTTCGATGCGTTACACACGGAATGACAAAGTGAGTATACCACCATACTGTAGTTGGAGGGTATAAAAATTTACTAAAAATTTATCAATTTAATTTTTTTAAAAAGTTTCACATTTTTTAACAACGTTTACCAAATATATTTATGACTTGAAGACATAGAAAAATTTCATATAGATGATTTTAAACTTTTATATACATATATAAAAAACTATGTACTAAATGAGAATTCTAAAAACCAAGTGAAAAAAAAATTTAAAAAAAAACTTTAAAATTTTTATTAAATTATTTACTTAATTTTTATTAAAAACTTTTGGGTTAATTTTTTATTGCGTCAATTACAAAATTACTCAATTTTTTTTTTTTTTGAATTTTAAACAAGTGTTTACTCAACATTTTTCCCCCCCACATTTTTTCGTGTAAATACTCATACACTAGACGTAAAATTTCAACTGTAGTTTAATTTTTTTTTAATTTTCATTGAAAATTGTACAACAGAAACTTATTAATTATTTATATTTGTTTAAGTTTAAGTGACCTTCAAAAAATTATTGATCAACCCAACGATAGTTTCTTAAATTCCAAGTAGTTTTCAATTTAAAATGAAAAAATATTTCAAAAAATAAATATTAAATAATTCTTTTTTTATCCTCATTTTAATGGAATTCTGGGTGTAGGTATTTAACTGTAACAATCTTTTATCCAATGTTCAATTTACGAAGAAAAAAACATACACACACACATTAAGGTGACACAAATAAGGACTTTGTTCGAATGTCGTCGATCGCCGGGTAAATTATGGTTAGTTTTGATCAAAAAACTCCAAATCGGACAAAATTAATCCGTGATATTGGGGGTGTAAGTTTTGTCCTTAAAAAAATTGTTTACCTATACAAACCAAATTTTTTTTCAATTATTGTTTTCTGTAAAGACAGTCGAGCTCAGGCTCTAATTATAATTATGTATTATAATTTTTTGATTTGTTATATGAGGAGTTCCGTTTTAGACTTAAATTTTGAGTTAAAAAAGATGTGATTTTTGTTTTGATGGCACATCGATGAAAGTTGGCATAAATATTAGATGCTATTTAAGAATAAGAAATTCGTTCGCGTCAATTAAATCGCGCAAGGGGGTCAAAAGTTATGGCGATTTTAAGATTTAGCGGTTTTAAAAATCTTAAAAATATTTTAAAGATTTTATTTTCTACACATTTGTTGCATGCGTTATTAAAACATGCCAGGATATATCATTTCTTCTAAAATATATGATATAAATTTAACCCTTTAATGACCAAACGATTTAAAAAAAAAAAATATCTAAGTACCTAAAATCGCGATTAATTCGCGGTAAAAGAAAAGTTTCACAATTTTTTATAACATATTTAGGCAATACGCGTTGGTATTACTGAAGAAAATCACGGAAAATCGTATCATTGTACCAGTAGTTAAAAAAAAATCGGTGATGCTTTTTTATAACAAGAAAATTTAATATGGTCCAAAAAATCTATAATCATCAAAATTTTTTAACCCGCCTGTGATTTTATGATGACACATCAAGTGGGCTTTCATTTAAAAAAAAATTCATCCGATTTCGTGTAAAGCCTTGGATGTGCCAGATCAAAACAGGTTTAGATAAAATCATCGCGCTTTCCGCTCAGAATGGCTTAAAGTAAAAAGTCAAAAAGCAAATCAGTTCTACTCGTTAAGGCACGTCTTTTGGTGTATTAAAATGAACATGATGCATTAATTGCTACTAAAAAAAATAGGAAACAGATTTGCAAATTTCGCACAATTTTCAAAAATGCCATAAAATTTTTGCAATTTATTTTTTATAAACCCGCCAGTGATTTTTTTATGTAAACTCACAAAAAACTCGGTTTACGCAAGAGTCCACCAAATTTCGAATGAAACCGCGAATGTGCCTCGCGAAAAACTGGTATTTTAAAAAAATTACGTTTTTTCTTGCGAACTTTGATCTGCTGAAACTCCTTAACTATTCGTGGCACATTAACGGGATTAATTCCAAAATGTTAAGAATTACAACAACTACCAACTCTAGTTCAACTTTTTTCATTTTATAGAGGGGGCCGAAATCCCTGATCAAAAAACCTCGAAAATTTAAAAACTCTTAATTTTTGGTTTCAAAATTTAACCGTCTTATAACGTCTTACCAAGCGATGAAGCATCTATCAAACCAACATTAAAATAATCTCTTATATGTACTGACTTTGTGTTATGCCGGAAAAGATTGAAATATAAGGAGAACTTAAAAAAAAAGCGAAATAATGTAAAAACCATGGATTATTTCAAGCCATTTTTATCGATTTTTCAACTTTAACCCTCTGTAACTTTTACGGATAAAGTGGGGTAATCCTTAAACATTGCTCAGTGATGGTTCAAGGTCTTGTTTACACAACTGCATTTACAGTTTTTCTTAATTCCAAAAACTGCCGGTTTTTTATAACATTTATTTCAGTTTCACTGAGTTAAAATTTAAAAAAGATTTCTTGATATATGGTTTTGAATTGAGAAAAGTGTAAAAGAAAAATTTTAATTTATCTAAAAATTTAGACATCCTGGTTTGTTTCTTACTAGTTTCATATTATCCAGTTATAATAATCTTCAGAAAAACTTTTAATGTCAAATTTATTTAGTTAATAGTCAATAAAACTCTATATGTGAAAATTATTTACAGATCGCAGCCGACAAGGCTGCGTTTTTTAAATTTTTTTAACCCCCAAAGGGCACGGGCTAATTTTGTCCGATTTGGTTAAAAATTTAAACATAGAGTTTTTAGACCACAACGACCCACAATTTAACCGGCGATCTACAAAAATAAAAAAGGCATTTTTCGTGCCACTCTAATGTATATGTATATAAAAATTCAATATATAATCGTTTTCGTGTGTATGTATTACATATATTTTATATTTAAATGACTTTCTGATTTATCGAATTACAATTGAGTAGGCAGCATTAATATGCACACGGTGAGCCTCAGCGATGTTCAGGTTGAACTTTAGTGTCGACGAAAAGTGTAAGCGCAGTTCGATTTCTACATGAATAGATGTCACAAAACTGTTAACAGCGAAATCGTAGCTGATCGCATTCGCGAGATATCGCGAAATTAGTGTTTTTGTATTTTCTAAAATTTTGACAATGAAGTTTTTTAAATATCTTCAAAAACTGGGTATGCAGTTTTAATTGTATTTATTTACATGTCACAACACAGTTAACAGCGAAATCATATCTTCTCAATTTCGCGAGAAATCGCGAAATTACTTTTTTGCTGTTTTTATTTTTGTTATTATCTTTATATATGATTTTTTAAAATTTCATAAAAACATGGTATGCAGTTTTACTTGTGGTTGATCACACAGCTGTTGACATCAAAATTGTAGGTGCTAAATTTCGCGAGATATCGCGTAATTATATATATTTTATTTTTTTTTATTATATTTTAAACCCGGTTCTTTAGAAATGATAAAAAAAAGTGGTAAGCAGTTTGATTTGAACATGCTGGAAGAAATTAAAACTGCCCCAAAAAAAATTATAGCTGCTCACTTTCGCGAGAAATAGCGAAAAACAGCTTTTTGGGGGTATTTCTTGTTTTGATTAATAAAAGAAGTTTCTTTAACATTGTTGAAAAACACGAAATGCAGTTTGACTTGCTATTGATCAAAGGTCATAAGGCTGTTAACATTTAAATTCTAGCTGCTTAATTCTTCGAGATATCGCAAAAAAACTCGCTTATCTACTATTTATTCATTAATTTGTGTTATTTGTGGTCTGTAAAAACATATACTTCAATTAACGAAAAAATGTGGTATGCAGTTTGAATTCGAGGTTATTAGAGGTGACAAAACTGCAAGCATAAAAATTATAGACGATCAATTTCCCGAGAAATCGCAAAATTACTGTAAGAGCTTTTATAATAAATTACTTTTTTTTCTTTGGTATCAAAAAAAAAAAAAAAATTAAGTAACGACAAGTATATGGTATGCAGTTTAAATTGCCCGTAACTGAAGGTGGTAAAACTGCTGAAATCTATATATTGACGCTTATTTTCGCGAAAAATCGCGAAAAATTTTTAAATTTTTTTTCATTTATTTTGTATTGTAATATTATTATGCACTCTCTTTTTCTTCAAATAATTCATAACCATTTATTAACTGTCATATTATTTTGAATTATAAGAAATAATTTTTTGGTATTAAATGTGAAAACGAGTTACTAGTTTACAAACAAATTAAAAATTCACCGAATTTTCCGAGATGGGATACAAATGTAGCCACCAAGAAAACAGGAAGAAGGTTTGCGGACCATGTGGAAACAAAATTTATTCCAAAAAGAAAAACTATGAAGGTTTTGCGGTATCTAAAAGTTTAGAACATCTATCAAAAAAAACATAAATGGGAATTTCGATCTTAAGGACCCTAGATATCCTGTAAGTATATGCAGGTCTTGCCGCCATTTTCTCACCGAACGAGAAAATAATATTTTCAAAAGAAACTTGCCAATAATGCCAAATTACACCGACATTAAATTACAAAAAAAAAAACAGACTAAACGATCAAAATTTTTACACCATTTCAAAAGAACATGCAAAATTGAAAAATAAAAAAAAATAAAAAAAATATATAAATAATTCCGCTGTATCTTGCGACAGTGTACACCTACAACTTTGATGTCAACACCCTTATGACCTTCGATCACGTACACATTAAAGTGCATATCAACATTTGAAAAAAAACCTAGAAAAAGTTGAAAAACAAAAATTGACAAAAAAGTTATTTCGCGATTTCTCGCGAACTTAAGAAGATAGGATTTCGATGTTTACTGTTTTGTGACCTTAAAATAAGTACAATGAAAACTGTATACTCAGTTTTTGAAAATATTTAAAAAACTTCAATATCAAAGTTTTTTAAAATATAAAATCACTAATTTCGCGATATCTCGCGAATGCGATCAGCTACGATTTCGCTGAAAACAGTTTTGTGACAACTAATCATGTAGAAATCGAACTGCATTTACACTTTTCGTCGACACTAAAGTTCAACCTGAACATCGCTGAGGCTCACCGTGTGCACACAGTCTCAAATACTTACACATACATACTCAGAAACAGATATTGACATTATATTATGTACATAAAATTTACATTGTATACTTTGTATACAGACACATTTGCAAAGTGTAAAAAACGGAAAAAAAATATTAAAAGCAAGGATTGCTATAATTCTATAACTGATATATACAATTGTAAGGATATGCATAAAACTCACACTATTATACGAATACGTATACAAACATTTACATATGAAAAGATGTTAAGACAGACATAAAACTCACACAATTACACGAATGCAAACAGTTGGAAAAGATGGTAAGACGGTGTGTTTAGGTTTAATGATAAATTTTATGAGAAAACAGATTTTGATGAAAATCTTTTTCATCATTTAATTTTAAAATAAAATTTTTTAACTTTAATTTTAAATTTTTTAAAATTTCTTAGCCTGTGTAAATTTAATTTTCAAAGTATAAAATAAATTTTAAGTTATGGCAATCCTTTTTTAAAAATGTTTTACTTTGAATTGAAATTGTTCAACTTTGAATTGAAATTATTCAACTTTGAATTGAAATTGTTTAACATTGAATTAAAATTGTTCAATTTTAATTTTTTTATTTTTACAATTTCTCATTTTGAATTTTAAACTAAAATCTTATAGTTTAAAAGTTAATCTAAACGCTTTGAAGGAAAATCTTAGAATAGTAAATTTTCAAAAGGAAATCAATATAAAAAACTTCATGTTCGATTGGGTATTTTATTTCTATTTTTTATAGTCCTAAGATGCTCTGTTAGCAGAATAGTTGGAATTGTTAAAAAAAAAAACAAAGTTAAATGACATGAATAGCCATGTAAATAGGATGCATTAGGATATAAAATTAAATTACACTTGAAAATCAAATATTGACAATACATGGAGAGAATAGACGCAGGAACAAACTAACAAGGGAAGTATCTCAACCCTTATGAACCGATTTGCCTGAAACTTAAAATATATATTAAAGAGACGATTTTAAGGTTGGGGTATCTCGGCTTATCGGCCATATCGGTGTTTAAAAATTTCGTTGTCCCCTTATGAAACCATGTGGACCCTCGGGAAAATTTTGATAACTTCCGAACTAACAGGAATATCATCTAGGGCAAAAATACGGGTCGACTTAAATTTAATAAAGATTATTTCTTATCCATATGGATATCGTAGGTCTATGTCTTCACATAAGTACCCCCAAAAATTTACACATTTTCCTGAACAAAATATTCAAAGAAGCCGAATTTTTACGAGGCTATGACACCATTGGATAGGCATTAAAAAAACATTTCTTCTCATATGAAAACATCACATAGTTTCTTAAAAAGAAATGGCTGAAAAATCCAAAAAACTATTTTTTCGCCATTTTTTGACCCATGGTTTGAACCCCTAAATCCCCGATATGGCCGACAAGCCGAGACACCCCAACCTTAGAATTGTCTCTTTTATATATAATTTAAGTTTCAGGCAAATCGGTTCATAAGGGTTGAGATGCTTCCATTGTAAGTAACAAAGTCTGTAAAGGAAACCAAATTTACAAGATGTTTTTAAGCAGACATCCCTTATAAAGTTTCTTGAAATTAACCTAATGGGCACCCACCGATTGTCCTGAAATTTGTCACGCTTCGGCCGAACCACCTTTAACCTGAAGTTTCGAACACTGTACTTTTTTTTCAATTTCACATTACCACAAATTTTTGATTTAACATAATTATAGATTTCAATCAATACATGTGCATGAAAAATTTAAAAATTTCTTAACTATTATTTCTTTGAACAATCCAAGATTTATCTGTAACATTTCTGTAGCACATAAAAATTTTCAAAAATTAATTAAACAAAATTTACATCATTAATATTTCATGGAAAATTTTGTAAACTTTTTAAATTCTTTGAATCTTTTTTCTTTTTGAAACTCATACTGTGATTGTTATTGTTGCCAAATACTTACAATGTCAATCAAAATTTAATTTGGTTAAAAATTGCCAACAACAAGAGTCTTTAACAAATTTATTAATTAAAAAATTTGCCATAAGTATCTTTTGCAAAAATTGAATAACATAATTATAAATTAGTTAATGATATAGTGAAAAATTCTTATACATTTATATTAGGGTGGAGCAAATTAACTTTTTTTTTTGAAAGTAATATTATTTCTAATTACACAGTGATACATAATCGAACTTTCCGAATCGGAATAGGATGAAACCAAATGCAAATGAAAGTTGACATTTTACATAACAAAACCCTTAAGGACTTTTTTAGTTTAGCGCTAGATTTTTTTAACACGCATTTAAAGTTGATGATTTTAAAGCATTTAAAGATTTTGTGTGCTAAGCATGTCCTATTTTAGGGATCCCTGGTGGGGTCCTTATTGATCATGTGGGGGCAGAGTCTAAAGTTAAGCTAGGAATTGTGTCAGCTATAACCGGTATTAATTTCGCTGCAATCGGTCCAGTACCTACTTACTGAACAGCCAAAAATTAAAATTAAACAAATGTGCACCATTGCCTATGATTGTTATTAAAAGGCAATTACAATATTAATCATACGCAACTTATACGGTTGTCAAATAATTGTTATTCTAATGTAATTTAAAAAAGTCTAACGCAAAACTAAAAAAAGCCTTGAGGGGTTTGTTATGGAATATATCACCTTTCATTTGCTTTTGGTTTCATCCCATTCCGATTCTGGTTGTTCCACTGTGTTATCGTGTTATTTAATTTGGCATTTAATGCAATTTGAATTTAATTAAAAAAAAAAGTATTTTGAAGAAGATTGTTTTTTTAAAAAAATGTTTACTGACCAAAAAAATTTTTTACCCTAAAAAAAATTTTTTCAGTAATTTCCGAATAATATTTTATGCAAAAAAAAAACTTCAACGTTTTTTTCACTTTGTTTGGAACTTTCCGATTTTCAAGTCAAAAAAGGAACCCAAACCCATTCTCCAACTTTCCCGACCCTGACAGTTTCAAAATTCCAAAAAAAGCTAAATTTGCTTCACCCAAATACATTAGTTCATGAACTTGAATAAGTATTACTATAATTATTTTTAAGACATGGTTATGACACAAGTCTGTCTGGCCTTTAGGGTACAAAACAATCAACAGATATAATACTATAGTGGTTTGAGTAGTTGTCTGCAACCAGTGTTGCCATATATCAAGATTTCCCTTTTTTTGCAAGTTTTTTGAGGTGCTAAAAAGATTTCAAGATTTTTTCTAAAAAAACAAGTTTTTTGGAAAATAATAAAGTTTTTTCAAGTTTTTCTTAATTAGTTAAAAAATACAAAAAGTATCAGTTTTTTTATAAATACCCGAAATATTGGTCCCACCCAACCTTTCAGTATACCGACCGATTCAGAATCACTATTTGAGTTGACTTAGCGTGTCCGTCCTTCAGTCTATGTAAACGGTTACAAATAAATACGGCTTTATTCTATAAACGTATGAGATATTCGATTAAAATTTTGTTTTTAGCTTGGTAACCTTATTAAATCCATTTAAAATCACATCATTCTTTGACTTGGTCACCATATGAAAGTTCCACCCGATATTCATTTAAATCTGTAAGTTGGTAACATAGAATAATTTTTCACTTAAATTGTGTATTTGCTGCACTAATAGAAGATCTGATCACATATAGATCCAATCCGTCATATATTGTCGAGCATGCACTGGTCTTTAATATTTGCTTACTGTGTTCAATTTTCTGAGCCTTTAGAAATTATGACTCTTTGAAGGGTCAAAAATATGGAAATAATGGAACGCTCGAAATTTGGAGTCCTGAAAGGTTCATATTTGACTCTAAATTATGGATGTGTAAAAAATTCAAAATGTTTTTTAAACATTCATAAAAGAGTCTAAAAAGACTCAGAAAAGAATATGAACACATACTTTTCAGAATCTTTTATGAGTCATATAAAAACGCTAGCCTATGAAACAGGGTTCGATTCCCACTAAAACCTTGGTTGATTTCGATGCAACGAGACGACGATCATTGTAACCAGTGCCCAATTTCTGTAACTATGCGAAAAGTTTTCGCATCGAGAAAAAATAAATAATATTGTAGTCATTTAGTTTTCTACAGGGTGAGTATAATGATGCTAGTGTTAAAAACATCGAATACAAAAAAGAAATCAAAGTTTTTTTCTGAATCACTCTGTGACATACTGGATGACTATAATGTTATTTAATTTTTTTCAATGCGAAAACTTCTCGCATAGTTACAGAAATCGGGTACAGTTCTCGGTTAGGTTTAAATAAAAACTAAATAAAAACTCATCATTGGATATACATACATATTATAAGAGCGCTCAGAAAAATGGACCATTTTGAAAGGAAAATGAACGCTGGGTTGTTTTTTTTATTATTTTTTTACACTTGATATAAAAATTGAATTGAAAATACATAAATTTGTATTAATTTTTAATTATTTCAATGCTTTTGAAAAAAAAGATTTTTTTGACAAAAAAAAGATTTTTTTTCAGAAATAAAAAGTTTTTTCCAAAAAATATATGGCAACACTGGTTCTGACCCAGAAACTAGACCCACTATTCTCTATGTATTTTGACCTCCTGAATTCAATTCCACCATCAGAAATAAATTCTATTGTTGGGTTTTTTTGTAATCTTACAAGGAAAGTCCGCAAACTGAACATTTGGAACATTGAAAAATAAAAAAAACTTACCAGAGAATGTGCCTAAAAATTCGGTGATTTTTGACCCTTAACATTTATTTAAGCTGAGCTTATGGAAAGTCATCAGTAGGGATGAGATTTCCATGCAAATGCGTGTTTTTTGTCGATAGTCTAAAAGCGATATCGACAAATTATCTTTCCGAATCAAGAAATTTGCGTTAAAATGGCATTGATTTGTTTTTGCATATTTTTGCATATTTTGGTGAAAATGCATATTTTTGCATATTTTGATTTTAAATGCATATTTTGTGCATATTTCCAACTTTTAAGTGCATTTTTTGCATATTTTGGCATAAATTAGCAAAAACACAAATTGAAATTTATTTTTCCAAAAACTATTTAAAATTTTAAAAATTTATTTTGAAAATAAGAAATTTTTTTTTTTCTTTTTATTTTTTTTTTAAGGATTTTCTTAATTTTTAAAAAAATTCTGCTGATATAAAGTTTTAAATGTTACTATTTAAACGCGGCGTTATTTTTTTCTTTTTAAGAAAACAAGATTTTTATTACACACATTTTATTTTTTGTGCATATTTTTGAAGTTTTTAGTGCATATTTTGAATTTTTTAGCGCATATTTTAAGCGCATATTTTTGATTTTTTAGTGCATGAAAATCTCATCCCTAGTCATCAGTAACTGATAAGCTTTTTCATAAAAAGTCATTTGAAATGGATGAGCTTTTCTAAAGAAATTCATTTGAAAATGACGTGCTTTCCTAAAGAAAGTCATTAGTAACTTGTGAGCTTTCCTATAGAAAGTCATTTGAAACTGATGAGCAGGGAAACCAAAAATATGCTCTAAAAAACACGTTTTATGCGCTTAAAAAATGCTCTTAAAAACGGAAAATATGCTCCAAAAACAGTAAAAATATGCTCTTAAAAAAATTATTTATCCATTTTTGCGGTGTTTTTTTACAATTTGTTAGATAATAGACCCAAAAAATACCGTTATGTGGGGTAGTTAGAGGGTTAATATGTTTAACAAAAATATTTGCATTAATACACCCTACACTCAGATCTAAAGAAAACATAGTTTCACATGCCGATATGAAGCATGAACATGCCAAAGGGGAATCAATCGTCAAAACAACGTAATTTTGGAAAACCCCACAAAAATTAAAAAATTTAAAAAATATGTGTGGTTATAAAAAAAATTGGAAAAAATGCTCTAAAAACTAAAAAAAATGCTCTAAAAAATTTTAAAAATGCTCTAAAAATTATAAAAAATGCTCTAAAAACTTAAAAAAATGCTCTAAAAAGTGAAAAATGCTCTTAAAATTGAAAATATGCTCTAAAAATATGCTCTTATACTACAATATGCTCTTAAACATAAAATATGCTCTTAAGGCTAAAATATGCAAAAATATGCTCTGACAAATCGATGCACGATTTCTTAAAATCTTCTGAAACGGATGAATACCTTATCCATTTATCAATACAATGCGCAGGAAAAAACATGATACTGCATATTTTTGGTTTCCCTGCTGATGAACTTTCATCAGTAACTTGTGAGCTTTTCTATAGAAAGTCATCAGTAACTGACAAGACAAAAATTTCACAAATTTTTTTTTATATATTTAAAAATTACTAAAAAATTTTGAGTAGGTTTATTCTAGCTCGAGGTCTTCATTTCCTTAATTAATTAAAACTAAGATATTCTCATAGAATAATTTTCAAAAAAATTGTTTTTCTGTCTTAAATTTATTTAAGTTTAATACTTTGTCAGATTCCATTGTCAAGATTTGTCAGATTCCATTGTCAAGATTATTTAGCATATATAAAAACCCTATACTACAAGTAGCAAAGGGGATTTAAATGAAAAATCGTTTATGATAAACTAAGTGTGTTTTCTTTTCTGAAAAAAGTGCCTTTCTAGTGTATGTGGGGCATTCCATGTCAAAGCGGATACTCCCTACTTAGGGAGTGGAGATAGGGCGTAGGTATGTTTTACAAAAATGTTGGAGGGTAAAAATAAATGGGGGTCGGTCTCACTAATGTCCCCTCTCAGACGCACTATTGGACCGGTAGAAGCTGATTAAATAAAACAAATTTACAAAAAAATAAACAAAATTGTATGGGGACCGCCTTAACAAATAGAGATAGAGGGTAGGTGTGTTCAGAGAAAATGTTTGGACTAAAAAAATATTGTGTGTCGGTCATACATTTTGTTGATCTAAGGGCACTATTAGGGCAGTTAGAGCGGTTGCAGCATATTTTAAAAAATTT
This sequence comes from Pegoplata infirma, assembly GCA_963921195.1. Taxonomy (NCBI): domain Eukaryota; kingdom Metazoa; phylum Arthropoda; class Insecta; order Diptera; family Anthomyiidae; genus Pegoplata; species Pegoplata infirma. The sequence goes on along the minus strand of OY992540.1, from coordinate 28,239,887 downwards.
CGTTTTGTGTGGGAGCCCCCTTAGAAATTCGAGATAGGGTATTAGTTTGTTCCAAAGAAATGTTAAAACGTAAAAATTAATGGGGGTCAGTCTCATAAATGACCCCTCTATGACGCACCATTGGAGCAGTAGATATGATTTTAGGAGTGGAAAATTACAATAAATTTTTTTCAAAAAAATTAAAAAAATAGTAGTATTCGTTATCCCACGATCTTCCTGGGCGAAATATTTGGAGAATCGATAGAAGTTTTACACAAAAAAATTTAAAAAAAATCGAAGAGTACAAACATTTTCAAAAATGAGATTTAAATTTTAAAACTTAAAAATCGCATACTAGAGAGCTTTTAAGAATTTTTTGGGATTTTTTTTGAAAAAGTACGTAAAAAAAAATTTGAAAAAAAAAATTTGGACCATTATTGAAGAAGTTATGAGTAAAAGATGTTTGAGTAAAGGAACAAACTACCAATTTTTAAAAATTCGATATCTTTTGAAAGGCTCATCAAAAAAAACTGAAAATTTATCACGAAAGAGTTTTCGAAGGGTACTAAAAACTGTAAACAAATTGGGAAAATCTAAAAAAAAAATTTCAAAGTGTCCGATTTGACATGGAATGCCCCATATGTACATTTTAATAATTTTTAACTCACATTCCTATAGAAAGTCATAAGTATCTGATCAGCTTTCCTATATAAAGCCATCAGTAATGAATAAGCTTTCCAATAGAAAGTCGTAAGTACCTCATGAGCTTTCCTATAGAACATCATCAGTAATTTATAAGCTATCTATAGAAAATTATCAGTAACTAAAAGGCTTTTCTATAGAAAGTCATCAGTAACTGATGAGCTTTCCTATTGAAAGTCATCAGTAACTGATGAGCTTTTCTATAGAAAGTCATTTGTACCATGAGCTTTCCTAAAGAAAGTCATCAGTAGGGATGAGATTTCCATGCAAATGCATGTTTTTTGTCGAAAGTCTAAAAACTATATCGACCAATTATCTTTCCGAATCAAGAAATTTGCGTTAAAATGGCATCGATTTGTTTTTGCATATTTTGCATATTTTGGTGAAAATGCATATTTTTGCATATTTTGATTTTAAATGCATATATTGGGGAATGGGGACTTTCGCAGAGGTGCACTTCGGTGCGGAACGCTCTCTGTCTGCTATTCACTTGGGAATAGCAAGAAGCAATTCCTCTGTATGAATTTTCCAAGCAGCTCACTACTTCCGGTCTTAGACCAAGTATTCCCTGGTAATGCCATTCAGACAACCGTCTGGTGGCAGCTAGAGTGAGAAGGCTAAACCTGCCTAGAGGTAGTTGGCAGCCCCAACACTAGGATCGGGATGCAGTGGTCTAATCAGCCCTCATTCCTAAATCAAAATGATTACAGAAACGTCAATGAATTCAAATAACGATCCCCCCCTGATGACGACTTTTGGCTTTAAAAAACGGTTTATGATTGGTACATGGAACGTCAGAACTCTATCGGAAACATCTCGAATAGAGCAAGTACGCAACGAAATGGCTGCACATAGCTTAGATATTTTAGGACTAAGTGAAGTACGCTGGTTAAATAATGGTTCTACAAATTTACCGTCTGGTTATCATTTTATATATTCGGGTAATACCACACATAAAATAAGAGGCGTTGGACTCCTTCTTTCACCGAAAGCTACCCGTGCTTTACTAGAGCACAATGCTGTATCTGATCGCATTATCACAGCGAGGATAAACTCCAAGTTCCGAAAGATATCCATCGTCCAGTGTTATGCTCCAACCGAACCTGACGAAGATACTGCAAAAGATGATTTTTATAACCAACTTGACGCAACAATAAACAAACTTCCTACTGGTGATATCAAGGTAATAATTGGAGACTTTAACGCTAAAGTGGGAAATAATAACAATAACTTGCAGCTAGTCATGGGCACACATGGACTCGGAACTGTCCGAAACAACAACGGCGACAGGTTGGTTGATTTCTGTTCTCGAAACCGTTTATATATTGGCGGAACGAAATTTCCTCATAAGGACATCCACAAATATACGTGGGTGTGCCCAACTGGCCGAACACGTAACCAAATTGATCATTTTCTGATAAGCAAGCTTTTTTTGGGATCTCTAATGGATGTTAAAACTCGGCGGAGAGCAGATATTGACAGCGATCATCGTCTTCTCGTTGCAACACTTCGTTTAAGACCTGCTGCAATTAAAAAAAGTTGTAAGCCCGAAAAATACAATACCACGCGGCTATTGGATCGTAATATAGCGCAGTCATACAACGAAAGCTTGAGGACCGCTTTGCACACAAATCATCATAGCACTTGGGCAGATGTATCACTGGCATGCAAAGAAACAGCAAAGTCAGTACTAGGTCTGAAAGAAGGCAAAAATAAACCCTGGATCAGCGATGAAACTTGGTTAGAAATTCAAAACCGTAAACAACTTCATAATGCAAGGATCAATGCTAAATCCCCAGCAGAAAAACAACAAGCAATGGCAGAATATCGACAATCTGCTAGTCGAGTAAAACGTATGGTTCGTACGGACCGAGAAAAATATTATAACACCATAGCGGAGCAGGCGGAACAAGCTTCAAATACCGGAAATCTACGTGGAGTATATTCAGCCATAAAGCAGATGAATGGTAACAACATAAGAGGGACTGCAGTACTAAAAGCAATAGATGGAGCTGATTTAACAACATCGGAAGAACAATTAGAGCGATGGCGTGATTACTTCTCTTCCCAAGAGCCAGCAGAACACCAGGAAGACAATACACTTTTTAATCGACGCCGAAATCCTAGGAGGGATATAGCCACAGATCCCCCGTCATGCTCGGAAATATAAGCTGCTTTGAACGTGCTGAAAAACAACAAAGCCTCTGGTCCGGACAACATTCCTTCGGAACTGTTGAAGTATGGTGCAGGTACCCTAGCAGAGGTTCTTACCCCAATAATTCGCGAGGCCTGGATTTTAAATCGTATTCCGGATGAATGGAAAGAAGGTTTAGTTATTACATTGCCCAAGAAAGGCGATTTGACGCAATGCAAAAACTGGCGTGGAATAACTCTCCTTAATTCCATTGGTAAAATTATAGCATCCCTAATTAATCAACGTATCTCCCCTATAGCGGAGCAAATACTGCGTAAAGAACAGGCTGGTTTCCGGCAAGGTCGGTCATGCGCAGATCATATCAACACGTTGCGCATCATAATTGAGCAATCTGCCGAATATAACACTCCCTTGTATCTTCTTTTTGTTGATTTTGAGCGCGCTTTCGACACAATATTCCGTAATTCAATGTGGTCGGCACTGTTATGTAAAGGCATTCCCGAAAAAATTGTAAACCTGATTCGTGAACTCTACAGGGATGCTAAGTGTAAGATTCGCTTTAACGGAAATGAGAGTCGCCCGTTCTTTCCTAACACTGGTGTAAGACAAGGTTGCATCCTTTCGCCAACGTTATTCTTAATACTACTCGATTGTGTCATGGAAAAAACCAATAGAGAAGCTCCTTTTGGTATTCGCTGGACCTTATCCGAATTTCTTTATGACATTGACTACGCCGATGACATATGTCTGATGGCCCATCGCTTTCAGGATATTGAAGCAAAACTTAGGTGTCTCTCCGAAAATGCTAAAAAAGTTGGATTGAGAATCAACATTAGGAAGACTAAGCTTATGCGAATAGGAACAGAAGTAACAACTCCATTGGTGGTAAATGATGTTACTATTGAAGACGTAGATTCTTTTTGTTATCTTGGTAGTAAGATAACCAAAGATGGAGGGTCTCAAGCCGATATTGCTGATCGTATCAATAAAGCACGCAGCTCTTTTTTATCGCTTTACAAAATTTGGCGTAGAAACAATATCTCGCGAAAAACTAAACTACGCATTTTCAACTGCAGTGTTAAGTCTGTGTTATTGTATGGCTGTTCTACCTGGAGCTTAACAAAAGAATCCATTCGTAAAATCCAAACATTTATAAACAAATGCTTAAGGCAAATTCTTCACATCTTTTGGCCTAATTGGATTACAAATGAAGCGCTGCTGCAGATGGCAAACTCTAAGCCGGTAGAAATCGAAATTCGCAAACGCAAATGGACGTGGGTAGGTCATATATTGCGAAGACCACAATCAGAAATAGCAAGAATAGCCTTAGATTGGAACCCACAAGGACAGCGCAGACCTGGTAGACCCCGAAACACCTGGGTGCGCTACCTGAAACAGGAATGTGAACTTGCTCGAGTTTCATGGAATCAAGCTAAGGCGATTGCCAGAGATAGACAAAGATGGAGAGAATTTGTTGACGCCCTATGTTCACTTTGAACTTTTATTTAAGTATTAATTAAAAATCGATATGTATTTCTATTTCTATTAATATTTAATTAAATAAAGGACATATATATATATATATATTGTGCATATTTCCAACTTTTAAGTGCATATTTTTGCATATTTCGGCATAAATTAGCGAAACCACAAATTGAAATTTATTTTTTTCAAAAACTATTTTAAATTTTAAAAATTTGTTTTGAAAAAAATAAAAAATTATTTTTTTTCTTTAATTTTTTTTTTTTAGATTGTCCTAATTTCTAAAAAAAACTTGCTTACATAAAGTTTTAAATGTTGACATTTAAACCCGGCGTTATTTTTTGTTTTTTTAAGAAGTTTTTCTTATGAAAACAAGATTTTTATTGCACGTATTTTATTTTTTAGTGCATATTTTAAGGTTTTTTAGTGCATATTTTGAATTTTTTAGTGCATATTTTAAGCGTATATTTTCGATTTTTTAGTGCATGAAAATCTCATCCCTGCTCATCAGTAACTGATGAGCTTTCCTATTGAAAGTCATCAGTAACTGGTGAGCTTTGCTATAGAAAGTCTTGAGATTTCCTATAGAAAGTCATACAAATAAGCTTTCCTAATGAAATTCGACAGTAACTGGTGAGTTTTCCTATATAAAGTCATCAGTAAGTTTTTCTATTGAAAGTTCCTAAATGATAAGCCTTTATGTGTAAATATAAGAAATATATCAAAAATTGTTTTTATTTAACTTATTCACACTGCACGACTTTATATTATTCTCTTTATGGTTGGTTTGTTTTTCGGCTTTCTTTTGAATGGTTTTCCTTAATATTCATGTAACTTTATTAAAAATCCTTATGGTTTAACATCTTGTATCAATACTCACAATCACTTTTACTTTTATTTATCTATGGTTACGTGTATATAAAAAACCAAGGTTGGGTAACGTGATAACCTAAACCACGTTTTTAATTAATGATATTTTAAAAATAAAGAAAATGTGTTGTTTGAAATATTTGTAAACAAAAATATGCAATACAAAACATAAAATCGATCAAGTGGTTTCTGGAATATAGCCATTTGATTTATTCCTTTAAATGCGTTTCTTCCCTATGTGCTAGAAATAAAAATTTGAAACATGTTTTCCTTAACTTTTTAGAAGACGAGCTTTTGGAAAATTTGAGCAATATCGGATTATTGTTATCTGTGGCAAATTAAAAAAAAATATATCAAATCAAAAAATGTAATCGTACTTTGAAATGTAATCGAAGATTTTTTTTTTTTAAATTTAGCAAATTGATATTCCTGCTACGCTAACTTTTGAAAGACACCTCTAAGACTGCTAAACGCTTAGCATATATATTTGTTATTTTCCTGGTCAGGTTGGTATTGAATTTAAGCGAAATCGGTAAAATGGTTCTGAAGTTACACCAAAAAAAAAAAAAAAAACCTGGGTATTCAATACTAAAAAATTAACTAACTTTTAGTCCAAAAGGACCTAGTGCAGAAATTGGTAACCAGTACTAAAATTATTGAAAACCAGTAAAAATTACCAATTTTAGTACTTTGAAGATACTAAAATTAGTAAATTATTAGTAGATTTTGGTACAAAATCACTTACTAAACCTTTTACTGTAGAATTATTTTGAGTGTATGAGTCAAATCTGTAATTTCAAACTGGGTTCACCTTAACACACTTTGAAAGACCAAAAAAATATTTAACAAAATTTTTTTTTGGCCAGAAAAAATTTTACTTCATTTTTTTAGATATAAAATTATTTTGAGTAGGCTTATTCTAGCTCGAGGTCATTATTTCCTTTACTATTAAAAACTATGATATTCTCATCGAATAATTTTCAAGAAAATTATTTTTATGTTTTAAATTTATTTATGTTGGTCATTTTTGAAGATTTCATTCGGAATTTGTCAGATTCCATTGTCAAGATTATTAATCAAATATAAAACTTAAAATGTTAATATAAATTTGACTCTACTCCCATTTGAAATAAGAAGACGCAAATTGTGCCATCGTAGTTAGATCACGATCGTCAATTAACCAACAAACAAATATTAAAAACAGATCTACATATGATTACCCTTGGATGGAGACGAAGCAGCGAGTGTTGCAGGGATTCTTGAAGCGCAATATAGCTTATTCTATTGAAACTAGCCTTAGCCTCTCAGAATTCAGTGACCGACCATCCGTGGTGAAGAGCCACAACCTGCAGGAGGTGTCTCTGCTATTTAACAGAAGATGGCGGATCTAGAGCGGACACTCAATAAAAACCTGTAATTCCGGGTGTAATTCGTACCGTGCCCATGTAATGAATGGCACTACATTAACGTGTCTGTGAACGGTGACCTCCATTTCTTGGCGAAATTTGGTTGTAATTAGCTGGCTGGTAGCAAAGGGCTCTGCTATCTAGCTTCATTTATTTTAATCCCTACATTTTTATACTTACAGATATGGATTCAAGCAACCAATTAATTATGAAAAACAATAATGAGCAAGAGCAGGTCGACGTAGACCTTTTTATGGATACCCAAGAGATACCGTGTCTCACCATTTCCGAAGAAGAAATGGATGCAGTTCAGCAGACAGAGGCCATCAATAGGTCTAATGTGGCTGAACAATGCATCCCAACGGACGAAGAGGATGAGTTATTGAGCTCCCAGCCTAAACCAACCGAAGCTGAAGATGAACCAGGTGTGCAGACAAACCCCGTGTCTGACAGGGTTAAGCTCTCCGGTGCTGCCCGAATACGCCTGAGGAAGTATCTGAACGAAGGCATCGACATCGATACGGCTCGCAGGCTTTGCCAGAAGCCGATGCGTGAAGCCCGCAATGAGGTGCGTGACCTTCTGTCACAACGTAAGAGGGCGAGGTCGGATGGATCTACTCCACCGGAAATAAAACGTCCATCTAAATGGGCCGCAGAAACACAAGCTGATGGTACACCGCGCAAGGTAGCAAAAGTCAACCAAGCTAAGCCGGCGCCAGCGACATCAACTTCGCAAATGCCATCAAAGCAGAAGAAGGCGGCACCCTCGTACAAGGAAGCAGTAGCGACCACCAAGATTGGAGTCATCCCACCGGATTTTCCAAACACGAGGTGGTCGGATGAGCAGCTACAGGCCATACAACAAGCTGTCCTCTTGAAGATTGTGGAGCTGAGAAAGGGGGTGGTAAAACCAAGTTTCTCCAGCTGCACATTCAAACCAGGATGGCTTTTGTTTGTCTGTCGCGACAAGGAAACGGTAGAGTGGCTGGGAACTCATGTTCCAACCTTACAGCCCTGGAAGGAAGCCGTTCTGAAGGTTGTCGCGGAAGACCAGGTGCCTAAACCCCGTATAGTGGTTGGATACTTCCCTGAGAAGTCAGAAACATCCAACGAGATGATTCTAGGTCTACTCGAGGGCCAGAATGTTGACCTTCCTGTTGGGTACTGGAAGGTTCTAAAGCGGGCCATAAGGGGTGGTATAGTTGAACTTACCATCTCAATTGACCCGATTTCGGCTGAGGTACTTCAACAGAAAGGCCATAAAGTGAACTATGGCTATGGATCAGCGCTGGTAAGACCTACCCGTCCACAAACTGAGGTCGAGCGCGGGATAGCCAGTACGGTGAAGGCGACTACTTCGACAACTGTGGCTAAGTCTGGCAATGGAGCTAATCACAGCACCAACCGGTCAAATGAAAAACCCAGCTGTTCGAAGGACATCGCTAAACCGAGTTCTTCTTCTGTGCCTGAGAAAAAGATTGAAAAATCATCTCATAGGTCGAGCTCAGAACGACCTCGCAAATGGGAGAGAAGCTCAACAGAGGAGTCAGCGCTGCTGAACTCAAATAGAGGAAGGAAGGTGGCAAAGCGTGCCATAAAGAACACCCGTCATGATGCCTGCTCCAAAAGGTAAGACACCCAGGCACCTTAGGTGTCTCCAAGTGAACCTTCACCATGCGAAAGCTGCCTCACATATGCTCAGCAGAAGGTTCACTACCGATGGCCTGGACATCGTTTTTATCCAGGAACCTTGGGTCAATAATGGAGTCATCAAGGGACTCACCGCCCAAAAAGGTAAGCTAATTTACAACTCAAACCACGAGAGGCCGAGAACGGCCATTTTCATTAGAAACAATCTAACATATCTTCCAATTTCAGAGTTCATACTTGGGGACTTGGTGGCAATCAGGGCAACGGTGCCCTCCCTCTCAGGGGATCACGAGGTGGTACTAGCCTCCGCCTATATGCCAGGTGAGTTTGATACGGCACCAACCACGGAAGTATTAAACTTCGTGGAATATTGCCGAGTAAATAATCTGAGCTGGATTCTCTGCTGTGATGCAAATGCGCATCACACCAACTGGGGGAGTACGGATTTAAATAAAAGAGGTGAGTCGCTTTTAGAATTTGTGTTTAACAATAATATTAACATTGCGAATAGAGGAGATGAACCAACGTTCAGAAATGCTGTCAGATCTGAGGTCTTGGACCTCACTATGACTAGCTCTAATCTAGCGTTCTCCATCTCAAACTGGCATGTTTCTGATGCACTGTCCATGTCGGATCACCAATATTTGGTATTCGATCTGGTAAGTGCAGTGGAATCAGACCAGACTTATCGCAATCCTAGGAAAACTAACTGGGATAATTACCGTAATAATCTTGATACTAACGTTGATAAATCGACCGGACTCATTAGGAATTGCATTCAAATATGACACTAGCTTATGAAAGTAGCTGTCCACTTAAGACCAGGAAGGTTAAGAGGGATGTTCCATGGTGGAACAACGGTCTTGAACAGCTTAGGCAGGAGGCTAGGAGATTATTCAATAGGGCCAAACAAACAGGTGATTGGGTCACCTATAGGAGGGCACTAACTGAATACAATAGGGAAATTAGACGATCCAAGAGGACTACGTGGCGCGACTACTGTGAGAAAATAAATGATCTTCCAGAAGCAGTGCGACTGCAAAAAGCCCTCTCTCAAGACCATTCAAATGGCCTATGTACTTTAAAAAGACAAAATGGGTCTTATACTGAATCTCCTCTTGAAACTTGTAAACTTCTTTTGGAAACTCATTTTCCAGGATGCATGTCCGTTAGTGAACCATTACCAGCTACAAGAACTCCGTCTTTGACTGGTCGTGATATTCGCTTAACGAACAACATTTTCAGAAGTGAACGAGTTAGATGGGCGATCAGCAAGTTTTCCTCCTTCAAATCACCGGGTCCGGACGGGATCTACCCATGTCTACTTCAGAGGGGAATAGATATCATCATTCCTCAACTGATTAGATTATTTAGATCTAGCCTTCTATTTGGCTACGTCCCGGAACCTTGGAGAGAGGTAAAAGTGGTATTTATACCTAAGGCAGGGAAGAAATCTGAACAACTGGCTAAATCATATAGGCCAATTAGTCTCAGCTCATTCTTCCTTAAAACTATGGAGAAACTATTGGACTGCTTTATCAGAGAAACCTGTTTGAATAGCAAACCGATACATAGGTTTCAATTTGCATATCAACCGGGTAAATCTACTGAAACTGCAGTCCATCATGTTGTCAAAACGATTGAAAAGGCCATAGAAGCAAAACAAATTGCCCTCTGTGCCTTTATCGATATACAAGGAGCTTTCGATAATACATCATATGATGCCATTAGGAAAGCTATGATAAGAAAGGATATTCCTAGGCTTATAATAAACTGGACTCTGGAGATGTTAACATCCAGAGTGATTACGTTTGATCTTGGCGGCACATCTATGACCATCAACGCAACAAGGGGATGCCCACAAGGTGGTGTATTATCACCTTTGTTGTGGACTTTGGTCATAGATGAGCTGCTCGAGGAACTTAATAGCTCTGGTTTTAAGACCTTCGGCTACGCTGACGATCTTGTTATTGCCGTCTCTGGCTGGCATGAGCCGACTATCTCGGACCGCATGCAACAAGCTCTCGATATGACTCAAAACTGGTGTCAGTCAAAGGGGTTATCAATTAACCCATCCAAGACTATACTAGTACCGTTCACTAGGAAAAGAAAATTAAAACTTACCATGCCAACTTTGAATGGCATAACTATAGGATTTTCAGATGAGGTTAAGTACCTTGGAATTACATTGGATAAATCCTTGTTATGGAACCAACATCTAAATAATTTAACCATAAAGGCCACAAGAGCTACCTATGCCTGTCAGAGACTTTTTGGGAAAACATGGGGACTGAAACCGCACATGATTTTCTGGTCTTTCAACACTATTGTGAAACCTATGCTAACATACGCTGCTTTAGTATGGTGGCCCAAGGTGGAACAAAGTACAGCCAGAACTATATTAGATAAAGTCTACAGACTCGTCTGCATTGGCATTACCGGTGCTGGCAAAACATGCCCAACTTATGCCATCGGGGCCCTACTTAACATTCCACCATTACACATTTCTGTAATGGAGAATGCATTGAAAAGCGCCCTAAGGCTGACGGAACTTGGTAACATGAAGGAAGGTGACTTACGGGGACATTTGAGAATTGCAAAATTCTTCATTGATGACCCTATTTTGAAGGTCATGGACAGAATTTTACCGACACAAGTATTTATTAGAAACTTTGACACTAAAATCCTTGAACGGAACGTGTGGTCAAACATGACCTGGGACCCAGAACCAAATTCCATAATATGGTATACGGACGGGTCCAAGCAAACCAATAAGGATACAGGGGCGGGGATATTCGGACCAAATTTCCAACGCGCTCTACCCATGGGGAAATCCCCATCAATATTCCAGGCGGAACTATATGCCATTCATGTATGTGTAACCGAATGTCTTCGTAGGAAAACAAATGGTTCCCATATATACATAATGTCTGACAGTCAGGCTGCACTAAAAGCTCTCATAGCTTATGAGGTGACATCCGGACTGGTCATGAACTGCATTGAGTCACTTAACGAACTAGGACGACATAACGACCTGACACTCGTATGGATCCCAGGACATGAGGGTCACACGGGAAACGAACGCGCTGACTGTTTGGCAAATTGTGGTGCCAGGCGACCCTTTATTGGCCCTGAACCATTCTTTGGTTTGCCATCGGGACATGTTAGGGAAAGACTCAAAATATGGAGTGAATCTAAGTTCATGGAACATTGGAACTATTGCGCTGGGCAGCGGCAGGCAAAAAGATTCATAATTCCATCCAGCACTGTATCTAAACGATTACTGTCTTTAGACAAAAGGGATCTTCGAATCCTAACGTCCTACCTAACTGGACATTGTAACCTACGTTACCAACTTAGGAAGAAGAATCTATCTGACACGGACACGTGCAGATTCTGCGAGATAGAGGAGGAGACAGCAGAACATATACTTTGTACATGCCCAAGACTGACTGGTAGAAGACTTCAACATCTAGGGGGACACTTAATATCTCCGACCGACGTGTGGAACTCTCTGCCGAATAGGATTCTTGGCTTTATTAAAAGCCTGAACATTTAGGGCACCCTTTTTAGGCTGCACAATAGATCTTTCTGGTCGCAGTGCATAGGGCCTCTTTAATCTAATCTAATCTACCCTTGGTTATACTATATGCTTTTTTGTTGTTTGTCATTTAAATCGCATTCGCTACTTGTAGTACAGGGTTTTTATATTTGCTAAATAATCTTGACAATGGAATCTGACATATTCCGAAACACGGTCGATTAAGTCTTGCAAAAATTACCAACATAAATAAATTTAAAACAAAAAAAAAATATTCTTGAACATTATCCTATAAGAATATCATAATTTTAATTAGTAAAGGAAATAATACTAATTAAAATTTTTTTTTTTTTTTTCAAAATTTTTTTCGAATAAAACAATATTTATTTTTTAATAAAAATGAATCAGAATTACTAAAAAAATTTTATATTCAAAATTAAATATATGTAGTCAAAATTTATAAAGAAATTTGTTTAACTTGAAAAGCTTATTGTGGAGAGTATTAATGAATTCCTCCAAGTCGTATTTAACTTTTCTACTTGTAAGAATTATCGTTTTCGCTAAAAACCGTAAAGGTTTTCTTAAAATTTTGTTATTGATGCCGCTTACTTAATCCTTCTGAAATGCAACCTTGATATAAACTTATTCAATGAAAATATGAGGTTTACGAATAAAAGAAAAATAAAACAACAATTAAAACCAATTAAAAAATTCCCCAGTGGACGAAGATAAAGCATGATAATAAAAAAAGAAAATTCAATTAAGCAAAATAACATTTTTGTTTTTGATGTGATATGCAGCATATAAAGGAAAGCACCATATACAATCGGACAAAAATTATTTTTGTAAGAAAATAGGAGAAATATAATGTAGCTCATAGTTTTAAAAGTTTTGCATATAAAATGAGAGAGAAGCTTTTAGAAATACCCATTTAAAAATCGATAAGATCTGGCTGATCTCAGATCTATTAGATCCAAGATTTGTCCCCAATTTCGATATCAAAATAGATATGATCGGTCATTGTATCTGATCAGATCTCGGAATTGGGGACAAATCTAGGATATAATAGATCTGATCAGATACAATTGATATAATCAGATCTGAACAGATCACATCATAACTAATCGATTTTTAACGGGTATAGTTAAAACTGATAACCTGATATCTTACAACATATAATTGTTGATTGTGTCCCACTGTGCAGTATATGGCATAGTGTATTAAAGATATTGCATGAAAACTTTTGTTTTCCAAAAATTTGTTTTAAAATTGCGAAAAACAAAGTTGGCTCAATTATTATATAAAGCCAGTAGACATCCTCACCAGGTGGCCAATATTGTTTTATTAAGTTGAAACCAAACAAAACAAGTAGAAAAGTTAAATTCGACTTGGCCGAATCAATGAATACCCTCCACAATGCCCATTTTAAGTGATAGTAAATTTTCTAACGTGAAAAAATAACAGTTTTGATTAGAAATATTTTATTTTCTGTAAAAAAATTTTTTTTTAGTAATTTTTAAAAAAAAAAAACTAATTTACTAATTTTTTTTGAGTGTAAAATTTTTTTTGAGTGTAAAATTTTTTTCGAGTGTATTTTTTTTTTTTGTTTTGGTATAAAAAAAATTTTAAGTGACAAAAATACGTTGTAAAATATTTTTGTGACTTACCAATGTTTTTAAAACAGATTTAACGGGTTTTCAACACGTGAAATTAATGTGAAGCTAATCTGAAATTCACGGTTTTGCTAATAACTTTTGAACCACTGGACCGATTTGGCTGAAATTCAAAACGAACTAGGCTGGAGGAACGAAAAATATTTGTGCCTAGCTTCAGCATCCTCAGAATTGCTTTTCGAAAGTTATAGTGCTTTTTATCTCATAAATTCACGAAAAACCCTTGCCGAAATTCAGTCTTTTGCTCATAATTTTTGAACCACTGGACCGATTTCGCTGGATTTCAATACCAACCTGACCATGTAAATGCCCAACATATATGCCAAACTTCAGGAGCCTTCGTAAAGTCTATCAAAAGTCTATCCGTCTGTCGTGTTTTCAACAGACAGACGGACAGACAGACGGACGGACGGACGGACGGACGGACGGACATCGCTAGATCGTCTTAAAATCGATCGAGGATCATGAATATATATAATTTATGGGGTCCTAGACCAATATTTCGAGGTGTTACAAACGGAATGACAAACTTATATATACCTTCTATCACTAGAGTGGAGGGTATAAAAAATGGTTGCAATAAAAAACAATATTCACTTCCACTTTGTTTTCATTGAACACTCTTTTGAAAGTGATACCAATATTAAAAAGTTAACAAAAATATATAAAAAGTGAAGGGGTTATATAACTAACAAACAATGACACCTCTAGCAGTAGGCAAACAATCACGCCACTTTACTTTGACATGTCAAAAAGGCTTAATAAATACATTGTTATGTGACTTTTAAGCGTAAGTAAAACAAATGAATCCGAAATATCACTGACATTGATGATGATGCAAATCGAAGCACCTTAAAGTAGGTGTAGTTTGTAGAATGAGCTCTAACAAACCATATTTTTAGAACGATAACAGGGAAAAACGTAAACTTAAAAACAAATTCTCCAAAAATGTTTGTTTATAAAATCAAACTGTCATTGTTTAAAGAAAATTTAATAGAATAAAAATTCTGAAAAGAAAAAATATTTAAAAAAAACAGATAATAAGAAAGCTCATTAGTTACAGGTGGCTTCAATTGGGAAGCTTATCAGATACTCAATACTTTCTATAGAAAAGCACATCAGTTACTGATGACACTCTTTAGGAAAGCTCATCAGCTACTGATGACTTCCAATAGAAAGTTACTGATGACTTTCTATAGCAAAGCTCATCAGTTACTGATGACTTTCTATAAGAAAGCTCATCAGTAACTAATGAATTTCTATAGAAAAGCTCATCAAATTTATTATATATTTTTGTAAAAAAACCATTAAAATTTGTAAAATTAGAAACAAATTTGTAAAATTACAAAAATATTTGTAAAGGAAAACTGTCAAATATTGGTAAAATCGGATTACGAAACTTTTTCTAGTAATTTGACATTTTTTTTTTTTTGTGTATATAAAGTCATCAGAAACTGATAAGCTTTCCTGTAGAAAGTCATCAGAAACTAATGAGCTTTCCTATAGAAAGTCATCAGAAACTGATAATTTTTCCTATAGAAAGTCATCAGAAACTGATGAGCTTTTTAATTTAAAGTCATCAGAAACAGAAAAGTCTTAACAAACTGATGAGCTTTCTAATAGGAAGTCATCAGAAACTGATGGCTTTTCTTTTGAAAGTCATCAGAAACTGATAAGCTTTCCTATAGAAAGTCATCAGTAACTGTCATTATAACTGAGGAGATTTTCTTCAGAAGTCACCAATTTGTCTTTCTATAGGAAAGCTTTCAATTTAAAATTGTGCACAGTCGTTTATACAAACTTTTCTTTTAGTGTTTTTTAAAACTTACCCAACAAACATTTACCTTTGAAATACATTGAATATTATATTGATAGCAAGTTTAAAATTTAAACCTTAGCCTTGAAAACCAGTTGAAAATAACATAGTTCTCAACGTGAAAACAATAGCATTCTCAAAGAAAATGGCATGTTAGTTCTCAAGTAAAATTTTCAAGTTTATTTAGATTTGATATATAGTTTGAGATTTTTTGAATGTATAATGTTTCTCCAATGTACACAAATATTTTTAGCTTGAAAATATATTGTGGGTGCTGTGGCTAAGTGGTTAGCGCGTTGGACTACTAGCCAGCAAGCCTGGGTTCGATTCTCAGCTCAGGCAGAACAACATTTTTTTCAGATATTTATTAGTTTCTATTTATAACTAATATCTATCGCAGCACCCTCCTTCGTTGATAAATAGCACTAAAAACGTCAACGAAGTAAAATAATAAAATAATGGCTATAAACACAGCTTCAAAAATAATTCGCCAGATCAATAACAGATGGCGATGCAACAACTGTACTCAAAATTATCAACACGCGCAATTACAATGTTGCCATACTGAAGCTCTTCTATCTTTCAAATCTTTCACCTCTCTTCTATCCCCTTTTCGAAAGAAGTATCACGGTTACATTAGTAATTGATAGGCAGCATTGCCTGAGTGTTGCTTCTTTTAAAAAATAAAAAAAAAAAAAAATAAAAATTGAATTTTAGTGTAGTTTTCAAAGATTTCTCAGCCTTATTTATAATGTTAATTTTACATTATTTTTCAAATGAACCTCAATACTATTTTTTATTAAAAAAAAAACTGTAAATACGAATTTTAATAATATTTGCTATTTATTTGCACTAAAAATTGTTAGTAAAAAAATTACATGGAATGCCATTTTTGAGGTCGTCTCCTTCCAGGTCTTCTTCTTCAGCCGTCTGCTCATTAAAATTCGAAATCTTTAAAGAAAAGAAAAGACGTTATTAAATGTATAACTTTTTTTTGATAAACTCATGTGTACTTACTTTTTAAACGTTTATGCAAGTTTTTATAATGCATAAAAATGCATAAAAATACATAAAATTTCTATATTTTTCATCTTAATTTTCAAACAAAATTTTAAGTTTTCTGACAATTTGAAATTCGGAATTGAACAACATTTGAAAACAAAATTATTTCCACCCATAATCAATGTTTGATATTAGGTTTGAGAAACATTACAAATCAATTTGATGTTTATACTTTTTTGAAAAGAATTAATAGCATAGGAAAAAACAAATATTTCCAACATGTTTCAAATTTAGTTTAAATGTTTAAATTTTTGTCACTGAAAACAATTTGAAAAACACCCTTGATATTTAGTGCCAGTTTGATTTTTTTTCAAAGGCTGGAATTGATGTTTGTTGGGTAAACACAACTCTTTTTTTTCAGTTTGAAACATTATGAAAAACAGCTTTAAAAATTTACTTTGCTTAAAATAGTTTCTGGCAAAAAATTTCTTTTGAAAAGTTGATATATACTTCTCTTACATAACCTGAGCAAATATTATTTTGTGGTAAGATTCCTCTAACCAAACATATACAGTAAAATTATCCATTTGTAGTCAGAATACGAAAAATACAAATTTGAACATTTGCCAAATGCTAAAACAAACACCATGACAAAGTATATTTACAAATACTATACTTCGTCAATGTGTTAAACCATAACGATATTTGACAAGCAGATAAAACGGATTTTATTTCAATTTCCTGTTTTTCTTAAAAACAAAATAGAAAGAATTTTCTATAATCAACGGAGAATCCTTTTGAAATTTTATTTATAATAATACAATTTCAAGTTAAAAGTTGAGATGTAACACGTGCAATGATAATGTTTTGCACACTGGGGGGAAATTAAAAAAAATATAAAAAAAAATCAATTAGCTTTTCTTCAAAAAGTTCATAGCTAAATGGGTTTTAACAAATGTTTTATAGTATAATGAAATTTTAAGACAATTTTCAAGAAAATTATTTTATGAGAATATCATAGTTTTAATTAGTAAAGGAAATAATGACCTCGAGCTAGAAAAACCTACTCAAAATATAATATATTAAAGGTCGCATAAAACAATTTTTATTTTTTAACTAGCTGGCCCGGTCCGCGTTGCTGGCCCAAATATAAGATCAGTGTTATATTTCGCCACGCTTCAAATATATAGCCTTGCAAAAAATGTAATGAATTTCTTGGCTTAGAAAAATTTGTGGGCGTGGTTTTAAAGACACGATTAGGCAGAAAATTATCTTCAAATTATATTTTATGAACTAAAAAAAAAATCACCATGTCTTCGAATTTGCGAACAGTACAAATTTAAAACTTCTTTAGTATCATTACGAACAATACAAAAATAAATTACGCATATCGTTTGTTCTTATCGTGAGCTATTGTCTTGAGTTCAAACAAACCGTTATGGTTTTCCCGAATTTTCCATTTTTCCGGGACACTTTTCTCATTTACATTTCCTTAAAAACCTAATTAGAACTATAATTAACGTAAAAAAATCGGTCCAGTCATTAGTAGTTGACATATTTAGACAAAAGTGTTCGTTAAAATTTGTGTCTCCGATTTTAGATATATTAAAAAAAGTGGGAGTGGACAAATTTTCTTTACGTAGAAACCTTAGTTGTACTATCACGAACGTCAACAAATACTACTAATAGCCAAATCGGCCATACCGTTCTTCTATTTGAGATATATAGAAATAAAAGTGGGTGTGAAAAATTTTTATTCTCATTTAAACCTACGTTGGACTATGACGAACATTTAAGAAAAAAGTTTAGTCAAATCGATCCAGCCGTTCTCCGATTTTAGATATATCGAAAAATGGACGCGTAAAGGTGAGCGTGATTAATTTGTTTTCTGAAAAAACCTAAGAAGAACATTTAAGAAAAAATATTATCCACATCGGTCAGTTTAGTCAAATCGATCCAGCCGTTCTTCGATTTTAGATATATAGAAAAAAAGGACGCGTAAAGGTGAGCGTGATTAATGTGTTTTCCGAAAAAACCTAAGACGAACATTTAAAAAAATCTTATCCATATCGGTCAGTTCTCAAGTGATGCGATTACCAACGAACTATATTTGATTTTTATTTATGTTTTATTATTCTATATTTTATTTTTCTATAGATCAAATTTTATATGTATCGAAAAAAAGAGTCGGTGGACAACTTTTCTTACCGTAAAAACCTTATTTGAATTTTACCAACTTGGTCCATCCATTCAAAAGTGGGCGTTGAAATGGAAAATTGTTCTTTCCGAAAAACCTCAGTTGGACTATGATGAAAATTAAAAACAAAATAAGACAAATTGATCCAGCCATTCCATGATTTGAAATACATATATCGGGAAAAGTGAGAAAGTTGGCGTGGACAATTTTTCTTTCCTTAAAATTCGATTTCTATGTTCTTTCGATACAAAGAAATTTTACTATCCGTAAAAACCTTAGTTGAATTATGGAAAACATTTTCAGAAAAAATTAGCCAAAGTTGGCGTAGTCAATTTCTTTTTTCGTAAAAAACAAAGTCGAATATTATAAAAATTCATTTAAAAAAAAATTTGTAAAATCGGTGCAGCCATTCTCAGAATTTAGATAAATTTAAAAAGTGGGTGTAAAAGTGGGCGTGGTCGATTTTTCTTTAAGTAAAAACTTAAATTGGATTATTATGAACATGTAAATAAAAAATTACCCAAATCGGTGCAGCCGTTTTCCGATTTTAGATAAATCAAAAAAAGTGGGCGTAAAAGTGGGCGTGGTCAATTTTTCATTACGTAAAAACCTAAGTTGGACTATGACGAATATTTCAAAAAAAAAATTGTCCAAATCGGTCCAGCCGTTCTCAACTGATGCGGTTACCAACGAACGACAATTCATTTTTATTTATATAGATAAAAATTAATCAGAATTAAAAAAAAAAACAATTTTGACCAGTCTACATTTTTCTACACAAAATAAAGTTAATCCTATTCTTAATCCAATGCAAAAAACAAGGCTAATAATTCACCTGCTGATAAATAAAAACATTTTTTACCAGCTGGTGAAAACCGTTTTTATACCCTCCAACCACAGTATGGGGGTATACTCACTTTGTCATTCCGTGTGTAACACAACGAAATATCTGGACCCCATAAAGTATATATATTATTGATCTATGGTCGATTCTAAGACTTTCCAGAATGTCCATATGTCCGTCCGTCCGTCTGTATAAGACACGATGCAGTCCAAAATAAAGGAGATAAGCTCGTTAAGTCTGGCAGGAATACGTCTTTTGTTCCTAGGCAGTTTAAGTTCCCAAATGGGCAAAATCGAACCAGGGGAAAAAAAGTTCCCCCTTGAAAAACTTAACTAACCTCTGAAAAACGACATATTTTCACAGGTTTTTTGTTAAGCAAATGAAACAATTTGATGTCAGAAAAAGTTCAAGGTCCTGCACTTGGACTTAGGAAATAAAAAAAATCGTTTTTTTTTTGCCCGCCCCCTTTTTGTGGGCGTGGATATTAAAAATGTTTTTTAATAATGATAAAATTGTATTACTTAAGCTCAAAAAGCATTATAAATTAATTTTTAAACATTAACCGCATGGGTTTATGTGTCCCCCAATGACCCCTAATGACCCCCCCCCCCACCAAAAAAAAAATCGCCCCTAAATTTTATTTTTTTTATTTTTTTTATATGTTGGAGGGTATAGTATATATCACATAGTAGTATGTTACAAATTCGGCACAGCCGAATTTAACACTCTCACTTGTTTATAATATTTTTTTCATAAATTTTTTTTCATAAATTTTGTATACCCTCCACTCTAGTGATAGAAATATTAGTCTAGGAATATATATTCATGATCCTTGATAGACTTCACCGTCTGACAGCCAATACTAAACATGAACCGTATGATTCATGACTGAAAGTAGGGATCAAATGTAGTAAAACTGCATTTACAGTTTTTCATTTCGTGATCCTGCTTCCTTTTAAAAGGACTTCAAAGTTTTAACGGATACATTTTGTAAATTATTTTAAAAGGACTTCAAAGTTTTAAAGTAATAATAATAATATAATAATAATAATTTGATCCAATGATCAGTTTTTATTTATTTTTCCAATTTTTATTTACAACTCATTTTAAATAATTTTAACCTAACCGAGAACTGGTAACAATGACCGTCGTCTCGTTGTAGCGAAATCGACCAAGGGTTTTTGGTGGGAATCGAACCCACGACCCTCTGTTTCATAGGCTAGCACGCTACCAACTAGCCTACAGGGGCCCCCTTTTTTTTATTGTTTTTTTAATAATAATAATTTGATCCAATGATCAGTTTTTATTTATTTTTCCAATTTTTATTTACAACTCATTTTAAATAATTTTAACCTAAGTTTTAAAGTATACATTTTGTAAAATATTTTTAAAATATTTGTTATTGCCCTATAATGACACTGGTGACGGCAGATAAAAGAGGAGGATCTCCCCTAATTTTTCTATTTTGCCATATCAAAATAAAAGGATGTGAATAAAGTCATTTGAAAGCTTTATCAAAATATTTCGTTGAAAGTTTTGAATAATATTGAAGGTTACATTTTTAATGGACGTAACTCCTTTTTCCTGATTTGTAAAAATAATAAAATAGGAAAATTAGGGGAGATCCTCCTTTTTTATTTGCTATCAATAGTGACATCTTAGGACAAGTATAAATATTCAAAAAATATTTTAATAAAATATAATCCTCCAAAACTTTGAAGTCCTTTCAAAAGGAAACAGGATCACGAAATGAAAAACTATAAATGCACTTTTACTAGATTTAGTCTCTAGTTTCAAACGTATATTATCCACTTCGTGTTCAATGAGATTTGACATTTTTGTCGGACGGTGTTTTAAGTCGATCTAGCGATGTCCAACCGTCCGTCTGTCTGTTGAAAACACTCTTACTTTTGAAGGACCTTACTGAGGTTGCTGAAGTTTGGCAGATATGTTTGTTGTTCGCCTGTTCAGGTTGGTATTGCATCTCTGCAAAATCGGTCAAGTGGTTCAAAAGTTGTAAGTAAAACAATGAAATTTCGCAATGGTTTTTCGCAAATTTTGCGAGTTAAAAAACACGCTAAGGACAATTCTGAGGACACTGAAGTTTAACACATATATTTACCGTTGCCTAGTTCTAGTTGGTATTCAATTTTAGCAAAATTGGGTTAGTGGTTTAAAAGTTCACGTGTTAAAGCTTGTAAAATATAGGTAAGTCACAAAAATAAATTTTCAAAAATTTTTGTAATTTTTTTTTACAAAAACTACTAAAAAATGCCTGCGAATTTTGTACTCTTGCCCAACACATTAAATCATGATAATGTTTTGCGGAAGATTTGATATTACTTTGCTAATCCATGCAAAACGAATTAAAATACCAGTCAATGACCCCATTAAAAAGCCAAAAGAGCTGTACATTTCGTAAGTGAGTGCAAAAATAAGTGCAAAAAAGTGTTTTTACATTTTGGAGAGTATAAAAGATTCGGCACCAAAGAATATAACACTCTCACTTGTTTTATGTACATTTGATAAACAAATGGAAAATTTTTTTGCGAAAAGCTTACACTCAAAAAAATCGTTAGTAGATTTACTAATTTTTTTTTGCTAATGCTAGTTAGCTAACTTTTAGCAAATTTTTAGTTGAGATTAGCATGTTAGCAAAAAATTCTTGTAAACTTCATTTAGCACATTAGCAATTTTAAACAAACTTTGAACTAATTTCTTTTGCTAAATTTGAAATTGAGTTGACAACATTTTTACAAGATTTTTTGCTAATATTAAATCTAATGGGCCCTTACTTTGGATCCAAAAAAGTTAGCATTCCCGAAAATTTTAAAATGCTCATATCTCGGTAAATGTTGCCGAGACAACAAAAAGTCCAAAAGCATTTTTGTAGCTCTCAACACATAGAATAAGACCGCAAAATAGTCAAAAGCTCTCCAAGTAATATTTTTGAAGTTATCAAGTTTTGTAATTCTCAAAAACCCGGTGGTCCCCTAAAATCACGTATCTCAAAAACTACGCAAGGTAGAGCGAAACGGACACAAATTTTGGATCAAAAACTATGACGATTTTTAAGGAACCCAACTAGGTCTGGGCCCATCGGATCTGGACCTATCGGGTCCGAACCAAATGGGGTCCTCAGATGTGTATGAACTAAGTTAAAAAAAAAAAAAACAAATTTAGTTAACTAATTATTAGCAAAACATTTTTGCTAACTTTAGCAAAAAAATTGTGGGTTCAAAATCAGCAAATTTTCTTGTAGGTTTACAAGCTTTTTTTGCTAACACTACAGTTTTTTTTTTGAGTGTAGAAAAAGTAGTTTTGGTAAAAAAATATGACTTTTTTTCACGAAAAACAAAATTATGTTAAAAAAAATTTAATGAACCCAAAATTTTTTGTGAAAAAAATTTTTTATGAAAAAATTTTTTTGATGAAAAGAAAAATTTTTTGATGTAAAAAAAAAACGATAAAAAAAATATGAAAAAAAAAATTTTGGTGAGAAAAAAACTGATAATAAAAATTTGATAAAAAAAGTTGATGAAAAAAATATTATAAAAAAACAAGTAGAAAAGTTAAATTCGACTTGGCCGAATCTATGAATACCCTCCACAATGCCCATTTTAAGTGATAGTAAATTTTCTAACGTAAAAAAATAACAGTTATGATTAGAAATATTTTATTTTGTGTAATAATTTTTTTTTTAGTAATTTTAAACAAAAAAAAAAAATAATATTTTTTTTGAGTGTAAAATTTTTTTTTTAATGTAAATTTTTTTTCGAATTTTACATTCAAAAAAAAAAATTTAATTTTTTTTTGAGTGTAAAATTTTTTTTTAGTAATTTTTGAAAAAAAATTATTTTTTTTTTGAGTGTAAATTTTTTTTTTTGAGTGTAAATTTTTTTTTGAATTTTACATTAAAAAAAAAAAATTTACTAATTTTTTTTTTTGAGTGTAAAATTTTTTTTGAGTGTAACATTTTTTTCGAGTGTATTTTTTTTGTTTTGGTATAAAAATATTTTTGAGTGACAAAAATACGTTTTAAAATATTTTTGTGACTTACCAATGGTTGTAAAACAGGTTTAACGGGTTTTCACCACGTGAATTTAAGGTGAAGCTAATCTGATATTCACGGTTTTGCTAATAACTTTTGAACCACTGGACCGATTTTGGTGAAATTCAATACGAACTAGGCTGGAGGAACGAAAAATATATATGCCAAGCTTCAGCGTCCTCAGAATTGATTTTCGAAAGTTATAGTGCTTTTTATCTCATAAATTCACGAAAAACCCTTGCCGAAATTCAGTCTTTTGCTCATAACTTTTGAACCACTTTACCGATTTCGCTGGATTGCAATACCAACCTGACCAGGTAAATGCCCAACATATATGCCAAACTTCAGGAGCCTCCGTAAAGTCTTTCAAAAGTTAGCGTGTTTTCAACAGACAGACAGACAGACAGACGGACAGACGGACGGACGGACGGACGGACGGACATCGCTAGATCGTCTTAAAATCGATCGAGGATCATGAATATATATACTTTATGGGGTCCTAGACCAATATTTCGAGGTGTTACAAACGGAATGACAAACTTATATATACCCTCTATCACTAGAGTGGAGTGTATAAAAAAATTTATGAAAAAAAATTTTTGAGGAAAAAAAAAATTTGATGAAAAAAAAAAATAACGAAAAAAAATTAATGAAAAAACAAAATTATGAAAAAAAAGTTTGATGAAAAAAAAAAAATTTATGACAAAAAAAAAAAATTTGATGAAAAAAAAAAAAAAAATTATGAAAAAAAAAATTTGATGGAAAAAAATTTAATGGAAAAAAATTTGATAAAAAAAAATTTGATGAAAAAAAATTGATGAAAGAAAAATTGATAAAAAAAAATTTGATAAAAAAAAAAGTTTGATGAAAAAAAAAAATTTATGAAAAAAAAATTTGATGAAAAAAAAGTTTGATTTTAAGAAAATGAAAATAGTAATTCTTGTTTTGTTTTTCGTTAATACTTAGTTAGCTTATATAGTCAAATTGAGGTGGCGTCGCGCATATTTTTAAAAATTAGACGCCAGCCTAAAAACATTATCATGTCAAGAAGGGTTTTTACTCAAAATAAAATATTTCTTAACAAAATTGTTACTTTTTCACGTTAGAAAATTTTTTATCGCTGAAAAAGTCATTCATTGTATTGTATTCATTAATTATATCCTACACCACACTGTGGTACAGGGTATAATGAGTTTGTGCTGATGTTTGTAACTACCCGAAATATTGGTCCTAGATCCACTTTTAAGTATACCAATCGACTTAGAATCACTTTTTGAGTCGATTTAGCGATGTCCGTCCGTCTGTCCGTTTGTCTGTCCGACCGTCCGTCCGTCTGTCTGTCCATGTAAACGGTGTAAACACGATACAGGTTTTTAATCAATTGACTTGAAATTTGAAACTTAAGCCTCTTTTGGCCAAAGCACGAAGCCTATTGAAATGAAAATCGGTCCATATTTAGACCTAGCCCCCATACAAAGGTCCTCTTTCGTTTTGGCTCAAATGATTCTAATAACCGCATTTTAATAGATATCTTTTCGAAATTTGGCAGGAAATCATGTCCACAAAAATCACCATTCCTAATTTTAAAGAAATCGGACAAGTTCTTCTTGTAGCCCCCATACAAACCACCTTCCCGATTTTCACATAAATCTATAAAATTTCATAAAAATAGAAAATATTTAATTAAAATTCTGTTTGTGTATGTTAAACGCGTACTTTAATAACCTTATCAAATCTGACTATCATCAAACCAGTTTTGGACTTAGGTCCCATGTGAAAATTTCGCCCGTAATTCAGTTGAAGCGGTTTATTGTCAACAAAAAGAAGCCTATTCCACTCAAATTTGATTTGTGAGTGCTTTTTACACTTATTAAAGATTTGACAAAATATAGATCTAATCAGTCCATGTTTGAACTTGGGACCCATTTTCCGGGAAACTCTGGTGTAGGGTATTATATGGTCGGTCTTGACCGACTATAATTTTCTTACTTGTTTTCATTGCAATTGTATTCATTGATTCGGCCAAGTCGAATTTAACTTTTCTACTTGTTTTTTGTAAAAACAATAGAGGTATTCAGAGTCTTGTTGCCACCCCTGGTCAATGTAGCAAAAGAGTACTTCTTTCAAAACATACATGTATTTTGAAAAGTAATTTTGAAAAGTGCTCTTTTACCACCAGTGCCAGGGCTGGCAAGCAAGACTCTGAATACATCTAATACTAAAAAATGTTTTTTTTTTTAATTTCAATCAAAAATTTCTATACCCTCTTCAATGTTTTTTGAATTTTTTTTTAAATATTTTAACATTTTTCAAACTAATTTCAAAATTGTCCAAATATCTTTTAAAATTTTGCAAATTTATTTTTAAATTGCCCAAATATAATTTAAAATTGTCCAAATATAATTTAAAATTGGACAATTTTTAAATATATTTGAACAATTTTAAAATATATTTCGACACTTTTAAAATGTATTTGAATAATTTGAAAATACATATGGAAAATTTTAAAATATATTGGGAACATTTTTAAATTCATTTGGAAAATCTTATAATACAATCGGAAATAGTGTAGTCAGATATTTTGAACAATTTTATTTATTTTTTTTTAGTTAAAAAAGTAAAACCATTAATAAAGTGTTTTGAGCATTGTGTAGGGTATTCATAGATTCGACCGATTTGAATTTAATCTTTTATTTGTTGTTATTGAAACTTAAACACCCACACAATATTTAAAAATAATATCTGACTGACTGTGTCTATAAATATTTATTACGCTGTCGATGGAAAGTTTTACGTAGAAACTTTATTTCCATAATGTTCATTTCTCTAAAATACTACTTACTTGGAGTGTATATTTCTCTATCATCATAGCAATTTATGAATATTCAATATTTTCAACTATCAGTCTGTCTGTGTGTATGTCTGTTTGTCGTTTCCTGTTGCGTCTGCTTGTAAGTGAACAAAAAAAGCTTTTCTTCCTTTCTTGTAGCATTTTTTGTATGAAAATATTGTGATTTTAGGTTTAAAAGCAACTTTTTTGAAAATGTTCATACTTTGTAGTCTTTTATAACCCTTATATCTTCTAGGTTATCAAAATCCATTGTCGTCTTCTTATCCCTACACATCATTGTCGTAGTTTTATCGCTGTAGTTACATTTCTTTAAAATATTTATATCCTTAGAAACGTTTGTCATATCCGTGTCAGTTTTTAGTTTATTTTCTTAACGTTGTGCAACAGATCATGCTGCTTTTTGTAGGAATTTCTTACTATTACAGTTGTTCAATGTACACTACACTCACAAAAAAAGTAAACAAAAAATTAGGAAAATTACCCAGGCAGAAACTGCCAACCGTTCCAAAGAAAAAGTCTCGGCAAAGCACTTTAATTTTTGTGTAAAAGGTAGTATGAATTCGAGAAAGTGCTTTGCAAGCGCTTTGCCAATGTTTTTCTATTTAAATCCGTTCAAAGCATAAATTTTTTATTAAAATTTATTAATTTTCGGAATATTTTTTACTTTCCTGCAGGATAAGAGGCCGGTTCTTGATAGTTCTCGTGATATGCCACTTAGACCACAATGACCTACATATTACAAACTTGTCACCTTTTATATAAAAACACCTGTTTCTTTCATGAGGAAGTGTCTTAAACTCCGGATACATCACGTGTGAAATGTCACTGGGCCTATCCCTTTGGAACACTACCCGATTCAATTCAATACACCACTTTTTTTCGGGTCTTTTCCAAAAATTTTCCAAGAAGCATTTTAAATAAATTTGTTATTCCAAAACGCAAAGAAAACTGCAAACAAATTTTTCCGGGACTTAGAAAATATTTCAAAGTTTGTCCAAAATTTTTTTATCCTAATAAATTACTCAATAAATTTTTTATCCTAATTAAATAAATTTCTTTATTCAAATAAACCCAAAAAAAGTTGTGTCTTATGGACTTATACAATTTTGATACGTCCCATTTTTTTGTTCTAAAAGTGCTATAATAGTACCATATTTTTTGTTTTTAAAGCGCTTTAAAATAGCAACGGCATACCGTTTACCGTGGTTATCATTTTGGACGCTGGGGGAGTACTAAACTGTGATGCTTTCCCAGCATACAAGCGACCATAAAAGGTGCTTTGCCAGCGCTTTCCCGTTCGTATTTTTCTGCCTGGGTAACTAAATTTTGAGAAAAAACGGAAATGGTTTGGTTTCAAAGATTTTTTATTCTTTCTAGTTCATATTTTTACCAAAAATAAAAAAACAAGTAATTTAATTTTATGCAAACTTGAACAGGAAATTAAGCAATTTTTTTAATAAACACATTTGAGGGCTAGATTGGATCTAGACCCCATTGGGCTCGGACCCCATGGGCAGGGTTGCCAGAATTGTTGGGTAAAAAATCGTCAAAAACGTACAATTTTTATAAAAAAAATTGTCAAAATCGTTATCCGATTTGTAAAAATCGTCAAAAAATCGTCAATATAAAAAAGGTATATTTATCCTTGATTAAAGATTAATTCTAAGACATTCAATAGATGTCCGCCCGTCTGTTGAAGACATGATGCAGTCTAATTCAAAAAGATCTAAATCTATGCAATTTGGCACAAATATATCTTATGGTCATTGGATGGTTCAGTTCGAAAATTGACAAAATCAGACCAGGGAGAACAAACTTGCCCTTTGTAAAACTAAACCTACATACCTCTGAAATTTTTTTTTTTTTTATATTTTTAAGCATATGAAATATTTTGCTCGATTCTGGAATACGATTTCACCATTCACTTAATTTTTTAAAAAAAATTATATTCTTTCGAGGTGAATGGTGAAGTCGTATTCGAGAATCGAGCACATTATTATGAAAGAAAATGTCCTGCAGTTGGGTCAAGTTAATTGGAAAATGTATTTTTTTTCTGTCCATCCTTTTTTATGGACACTTCTATAAAAAATGATAATGATAAAATTGCATAAATATCATAATAAATCAATTTGTAAACAATTACACGAAAAGAAAGGTCCTCTGCCAAAAAACTCCCAATTATTTTTTTAACATGATAATGTTTTTAGGTTGGTGTCTAATTTTAAAAAAGTTGCAGGACGCCACCTCAGTTTGACTATAAGACAATAAGAATTACTATTTTCATTTTCTTAAAATCAAAAATTTTAATAACTTGGGTCTGTAACTTGGATAATAATTCACCTCGTGGTGAATAAAACCGTTTTTCACCAGCTGGTTAATAAAAAGTAACAAAATTATTTTTCACCAAAAAAAATTTTTTTTCTTAACAATTTTTTTTTCATCAAATTTTTTTTTTTCATCAATTTTTTGTTCCATCAATTTTTTTTTTTTTCCATCAAACTTTTTTTTTAATTTTTTTTTTCATCAATTTTTTTTATCAATTTTTTTTTTTTTATAAATTTTTTTTTCATCAATTTTTTTCATAAAATTTTTTTCTCATAAAAATTTTTTTTTATCAAGTTTTTTTTCATTAATTTTCTTTTTCATAAATTTTTTTTTCATCACAAAATTTTTTTTTCATAAAAATTTTTCATAATTTTTTTTGTTATTTCATAATTTTTTTTTTTTTCATTAATTTTTTTTTCATCATTTTTTTTGTTATTTCATAAATTTTTTTTTTGTAAATTTTTTTTATCATATTTTTTTCATCAATTTTTTTATCTAATTTTTATACCCTATGGGGGTATACTCACTTTCTCATTCCGTGTGTAACGCATCGAAATATCGGTCGGGGACCCAATAAAGTATATATATTATTGATCAGTGATCGATTCTAAGATATTCTAGCGATGTCCGTCCGTCCGTCTGTCCGTCCGTCTGGAGTTAACACGATGCAGTCCAAAATAATAGAGCTAGACCCCTTAAGTTTGGCACAAATATGTCTTATGTTCCTAGTCAGGTTAAGTTCGGAACCCCCCCCCCCCCCCCCCAAAAAAAAACGCCCCTGACAAAATTTTGTTTTTAATTTTTTTTATATTTTGAAGGGTATAAAAGATTCGGCACAGCCGAATTTAACACTCTCACTTGTTTATTGTCAATTTTTTTTTTTTCACCAAAAATTTTTTTTTTTCATATTTTTTTTTCATCAATTTTTTTACATCAAAACATTTTTCTTTTCATCAAAAACTTTTTTTCATCAAAATTTTGGTTCACCAAAAATTTTGGGTCCATTAAAATTTTTTTAATATAATTTTGTTTTTCGTAAAAAATAAGTAATTTTTTTACAAAAACTACTTTTTCACCAAGTCTAAGCTTTTCACATAAAAATTTTCCATTTGTTTATCAAATGTACATAAAACAAGTTAGAGTGGTATATTGCCGTGGTGCCGAATCTTTTATACTCTCCAAAATGTAAAAACACTTTTTTGCACTCACTTACGAAATGTACAACTCTTTTGGTTTTTTAATGGGGTCCTCGACTGATATTTCAATTCGTTTTTCATGGAATAGCAAAGTAATATGACACTATTTTTTCTAAAAAAAACTTTGCTTTGGCAAGTACACCCAAATCTTCCGCAAAACGGTTTTATGATTTAATGTTTTGGGCAAGAGAACAAAATTCGCAGGAATTTTTTACATTTTGGAGGGAAAAAGAGGATGGTAACACTTTCACTTGTTTCTTTTCTCTAAAAAATATTCATTGAATACTAAAGCTTTATTAAAACAATTTTAAAAGTAGACAAAATTGTCAGGTTTTTGTTATTTTTAAAAATCGTCATTTTTTGGGCAAAAATCGTCAAATAGTCATTTTGCTATTTAGGGGAGTAAAAATCGCCAAAATGCAGAGAAATCGTCAAATCTGGCTACAATGACCATGGGTCCAGACCCTGTTAACTCGAGATCCCGTTGGTTCTTTTAAGGGTCGGACTCTGAGGCTTTTTTCCTACAGAAAAAGTCTGAGACCCTTTCCTATAGAAATTCTAAGATTCTAAGACGTTTTTCCCATATGAAAGCCTCAAGTTCTAAAATCTTTTTCTTATATAGAAAAAGTCACATTGCCTGAAGAAAAGGTCTTAGATTCTGAGACCTTTTTCCCATAGAAAAATCGTATTTGTGATATCTGTTTCCTATAGAAAAAGTCTCAGATTCGGAGACTTTTCCTATAAAATAAGAATCAAAGTTTCCAATTTCCTAAGATTTGAAGACATTTTTCCTATCAAAAAAGTCTCAGATTTTGCAACTTTCATTCAATAGAATAAGTTTCAGCTTCTGAGAATTTTTTTCAAAAGAAAAAGTCTCAGATTTTGAGACATTTTTCCTATAGAAAAAGTCTCAGATTCTAAGAAATTTTTCCTGTAGAAAATGTCTCAGATTCTCAGAAATTTTTCCAATAGAAAAAGTCTCAGACTGTGGGACACTTTTCCTATAGAAAAAGTCTAAGATTCTGAGACATTTTTCCTATAGAAAAAGTCTCAGACTCTGAAATTTTTCCTATAGAAAAAGTCTCAGATTCTGAGACAATTTTCCTATAGAAAGTCTCAGATTCTGAGACATTTTTCCTATACAAAAAGTCTCAGATTCTCAGAAAGTCTCAGACTCTGAGAGATTTTTTCTATCATTTTATACCAAAACTGTCGCGTTCACAACAACTTTCCCATAGAAAATTTCTTTTAACAATAAGAACTCCCAGATTGACAGATATTTTTTCACAAAAAATTTTCAGATTTAGCCACATTTTCCCTTTAAAAATTTTTAGATTTTCCCTAAAAAAAGTTTAGATTTTCTTTTAAAAATATTCAAAAAAAAGCAAATGCTTCTTTTTTATTTCAAAAAATAAATCAATTTATACTGTATACAGACTAGCGTGATTTTAAAATCACCATGTGATTTTCCTTTGAACAAAATCACATAGTGATTTACAAAATCATCTCAAATTGTACTAGCATAAAGAAAAATTGCAAAATCATCTCAACTTACCATGGTAAGTTCTTGTAGTGTGAACATGGCCTTAGATTAAACACAAATTCTAATCATAAAAATTTAAAGAAAATAAGCTGCATTTGTTAGAGTTTTTTTGCTTATTTTGGCAATAACTGCTTATTTTTCGTTTATAGGCTAATTTTTGCTTTTTTATCTCTTTTTAAAAGATTTTTTCTGCTTATTTTTGAATTATTAGCTTATTTTAGCTTTATTTCAAAAAAAAATAATAAAGGTCAACAAAAAATATTATTAAAATTTTTATTTAAAAACAAAATAAATAAAATTTTAATTTAAAAAAAAAAAAAAATCCAATAAAATTCGAGGGTTTAACAAAAATATTGAAAGTCAATTCAATTTAAACGACTTTTTTCTTATGAAAAATTATGATTTTAATTTTTTTTTAATATAACACCTACAATTTTAAAGACAATCCTATAATATCGGACGTTTTTGATGAAAATCCACTATAGGAAAGAGCTTTTTTTTTAATTTTTACTGCTTATTTTGATGTTTTTTTACGACTTTTTTAGGAGCTTAAAACATTGGTTTAAGTGCTTATTTTTGGTTGCCCTAGTTATTAGTTATCCACTTTCGACTGTACTGCAATAGGTAAAATATTCTTTTTCGTTTAAAATGTTTCTTTTCGAAAATCAAGTAAATATTATTTCAAGTAAAATTTATTTGATAGTATATTGTTAGTGTTTTTTAACTTATTTTACTCTTTGCGTCATTTCTCCGTTTTCCGCCTACTTTACAATTTTTTTTTGTTATTTTATATCAATGTATTGCATGATTTATTATAACAGTTTTGGGGGATATACATTAGGGTGGGTCGATGAAATGCATATTTGCGAATCTCGGTTACTAATAGCAAAAACTCGACGCGCATTTTCGAGCTGATAACGGGAAAAATCATGAAAAAATTTTAGGAAGGTACTTTTAGGCCTCTACAAGCGGTTTTAGTTCGCGGTTTTTGGAAAAAAAATATTTTTTTTATTTTTTTAAAAATATTTTAAAAATTAAGTAAAATAATGATTATTACGAAACAATATCCAAAAAAAAATTATCTCGCCAATTTTAGCCCGCGGATGCATTTTTATACCCAGAAAAGTTCGATTTATATATAGAAAAAAAAAATATTTTTTATTTCATAATAGCACTCAAATGGTGCATAAGGCCGATTTAAGAACATGAATGATAAAAATTAAAAAATTGCGGGTATTTATAGCAATCCACAAGTGCAAAAAATTCGCAAAATCAAAAAAAAATAAAAATGGGTATCAAAATTTTGGTAAAATAAAGCGCTTTAAGAAAATGATAAAAATACAAAACAAATTGGCGGCTATTTATAACAATCCGCAAGTGCAAAAAATTCGCAAGTACAAAAAAAATAAAAATTGGAAAAATGGGTTTTTGAAATCGCTTTATTTTACCAAAAATTTTGATACCCATTTTTCCATTTTTTAATTTTTTTTGGTACTTGCGAATTTTTTGCACTTGCGAATTGTTATAAATAGCCGCCAATTTGTTTTGTTTTTTTATAATTTTCTTAAAACGCTTTATTTTACCAAAATTTTTATACCCATTTTTAATTTTTTTTTTGAATTTGCGAATTTTTTGCACTTGTGGATTGCTATAAATACCTGCAATTTTTTAATTTTTATCGTTCATGTTATTAAATCGGCATTATGCACCATTTGAGTGCTATTATGAAATAAAAAATATTTTTTTTTATATATATAAATCGAACTTTCCTGGGTATGAAAATGCATCCACGGGCTAAAATTGGCGAGATAAATTTTTTTTGGAACTTGTTTCGTAATAAGCAGTATTTTACTTAATTTTTAAAATATTTTTAAAAAATTAAAAAAAATATTTTTTTTCCGAAAACCGCGAACTAAAACCGCTTGTAGAGGCCTAAAAGTACCCTCCTAAAATTTTTTCATGATTTTTCCCGTTATCAGCTCGAAAATGCGCGTCGAGTTTTTGCTATTAGTAACCGAGATTCGCAAATATGCATTTCATCGACCCACCCTAATATACATATATTTTATTATAAATATTTAAATACATTTTTGTTTGGGGTGACAAATCTGTAACAAAATGGTCGTGTCATGCAAAAAATGTTATGGCGAAAAAGAAAAATTTTAAAATGACATGCACAAAATATATAAAAGCTAAAGATCTTGGATAACAATCTTAGCTTGTCAAGTTAAAACTAATTGAGTGTAAAGGGAAAATCAGAGATTTTTTGGTAACAAGTTACAAATATGGAATGAACCTTAATTTATATACAATAAAAAATACATGTATTTTGAAAGGTAATTTTAAAAAGTGCTCTTTTACCACCAGTGCCAGGGCTGGCAAGTAAGAATGAATATCTTCTTCTTCTTCTTCTGTCATCCTCTTCTCCCGTTGGAGCATAGGGCCTCAACAACTTCTCTGTATCTATCTCTATCATTAGCTTCACGGCATATGTCATTCCAACTGTAATTTGCAGTACCCAACTCTTCATCAATAGTTCTTCTCCAGGTTTTTGATGGTGCACCAGGGCGTCGACTACCTTGAGGGTTCCAAGTTAGTGCTTGTCGAGCTATGTTTTCTGTAGGCCTTCGAAGTATATGGCCAATCCACCGCCACTTTCTTCGTTTTATTTCATTTGGAACTGGTTTTTAATTTGTGTGTAACCACAAGTCTGCGTTACTTATACGATTTGGCCACCATATACCCAGGATATTTCTGAGACATTTATTTGTGAATGTCTGTAAACGTTTATCAATGCTTCTTGTACTTTTCCAGGTCTCGCATGCGTAGTACAGAACCGATTTTACATTTGAGTTAAAAATTCTTAGTTTTGTATTTTTTGATATTTGACTAGATCGCCAAATGTTATTTAACATACCAAACGTAGACTTGGCTTTGTTTATCCGGTTCGTGACATCTTCTTCAGCTCCACTCCTATTACCAACAGTACTGCCAAGGTAGTTGAAAATTTGAACATTTTCGAGTTCCTCATTACCAATTATTAATGTTGGTTGATGTAATGCACTGTAACCACCAGACATAAATTTCGTCTTCTTAATGTTTATCTCCAGTCCTGCAACTTTAGCGTTTTCGTTAAGTTCCGTTATGTTCTCCTGAAGACTGCTAAGTTTTTGGCTCATCAGACATATATCATCAGCACCCTGCAAAAAAAGTCATTACCACTTCTCAGTGGAGTGCTTTAAAACTATAACAAATGTAATGAAATACAACAAAAATAACAAAAAACACAAGACAAAAACACACAAACAGTTTTTTCTACTCCAGAATATATAGATATTCAGCTCTTAACTCATTACCTATCGCGACACCTCCATACAAATGTAAGTAGATATTCAGTAGATAAGAACTACTCCAGGGAAGTAGTTGGAAGTTGTTTGAAAGCTCGGAGTACTTCTTATCTACTGAATATCTACTTACTTTTGTATGGGAGTGTCGCGGAAGGTAATGAATAACAACTTTTTATGGAGTAGAAAAAACTGTTTGTGTGTTTTTTTCTTGTGTTTTTTGTTATTTTTGTTGTATTTCATTACATTTGTTGTAGTTTTAAAGCACTCCAAATAGAAGTACTCCGCACTTTTTTTGCTGGGCATATTCGATGTCTTCGAGATGTGTAAATGGGTTCCATTGGATTCCTTTCCTACCCTGGACAGTACTTCTCATAACTTCGTCTAGGATCAAAATAAATAAAAGTGGTGACAGTATACAGCCTTGTCTTACTCCAGATTCTACATCGAATGCTTCAGAAAGCATGCCTTGGTGAAGTACAACAAAATCCATTATACATGGCTTTTATAAGGTTAATGATTTTTATTGGCATTCCTCTTCTCTCTAAGACATTCCATAAAAACGATCTATTAATGCTATCGAAAGCTTTCTTAAAATCAATAAACGCCGCGTACACAGATGTTCTAAATTCGTTGCATTGTTCAAAAATTATTCTTACGGTGTTTATGAGGTCAACACAAGATCTATTTTCACGAAACCCAAATTGGTTTTCGCGGAATTTCTTTGGAATTTTTATTAAAACTCCTTCATTCCAAGACGATGGTAGGATTTCCTCATTCCATATTCTATGTAGCAATGGAAGCCACATTGACGTAGCTAATTCTGGATCACACGTAAGGACTTCTGCAGTTATGTTATCGTTGCCCGGAGCTTTGCCACTCTTTAAACTTTTTATAGCATTCAGTACTTCTGTTCTGCTTGGCACATCATAGTTAATACCTTGAAAAAGAAGGGTGTTATTGGATTCATCAGGGTGTTTAATCACGGGTAACAATCCAATAGGGTTATTGAGGGTATGAGTGAAATGTTCGACCCATCTGATAAGTTGTTTATCAGCAGCGGTTATCAACTTTCCATCGGTGTCTCTGATGGAGGAGCAGTTATGAGCTGGTTTTCCTGATATGCACCTAGTTATTTGGTATAATTTTTTAATATCACCGATTCTCGCGGCTTCTTCGGCAGCACTTGCTTGATCTTCTAGCCACAACCTTTTATCATATCTGGCGGATTTCTTAATATTTTTTGATAGCTGTTGGTACTTTGTTTGCAGTTCAGCTTTCTCCGTTTCCGATGCGTCGTTACTGCCTGCTTGTTTTATTTTAATTTGTCTGCGTTCTTCTACCAGCGCCCAAGTATTATCTGTTAACCATTCCTTGTGTTTTCGATCTTTGTAACCTAAAATTTCACGGCTGACATCATTATACAAGTTCACTATTGCTTCTGAAGTTTGATTTATGTTCATATAGTTGTTATTAAAATTAAAAAGTTGATACTTGTTTTTGATTGCTTCACAAAACTTTGTACGATGAGGTTCCAGGTGTAGTTTTGTTGTATCAAATTTTCTTAACGTTTTTTTAATATTTAAGCGAATCGCAGCAACTTCTATTCTGATTGTACATACAACAAGGTAATGGTCATTGCCAATATCAGCGCCACCTTTTGATCGCACGTCCAACAATGAAGATCTCCATTTTGAGTTTACGATGACGTGATCAATCTGATTCATATAGTCCCCAGCTGGGGACCTCCATGTAAGCTTGTGTTTCAGCTTGTGAGGAAATAGTGTACCACCAATGACCAGATTCCTTTCGCAACAGAATTCCAAAACTCTTCTACCATTATCATTTCTGTCACCTACTCCGTGCTTGCCCATATATCGTTCAACTCCAGTGTTGTCATCCCCGATCTTCGCATTCATATCACCTAGGAGAAGTATAATATCACCCTTGTGTATATCGTGAACCTATATTCAAAATATGCCAACTCAAATTTGACGGAAATGAGTTTCCGATGGCAAATAGCTCCCCTATGTAAAACCTATCTGCCATAAAAATTTCAGAGCAAAAAAATTATTTGTTGTCGTTTTACATCCATTTTTGTTATTCTGCTAACTCAAAGTACATATTTTTTTGGTGGAAATAAATGCCAACTCCCATTGTAAATTTCCAAAAATTTTTCAAAAAATTTTTTAAAAAAAATTAGACCACATATCTTATTGCATTTGCCATGCTAAACACGAATCTTGTAAAGATTTTGATATCTAATGACTGGTTCTCGAGATATTGCCATTTTAAAAATATCGGTAAATAGTGTTTGCAAAAAAAAAAAATTGCTTATATTTATGTAACTTTCAAACTATTTATCAGATTGAAACATTATGAATGGGGCAAATAAAGTCAATGATATAAGCTTTCAAAATAGCTGGTTTGGAGTGACCCTATTGCAATACAGCGTGAGTTACAGAGTGCCAAAGTTGACCACCCTGAGATTAAAAGGTTTTCGGAGCTAGTAACTTTTAAAAATATGCAAAGATTTTTAATTTTTTGTTCAGTTTTTGCAATTACCGTACTAAGGATAACAAAAACCAAAAAAAAAAAAAATTTTAAAAATTTTTCCAAAAAAAATTTATTTTTATTTTCCGACAAAATATGCCAACTCTAAAAAAATATTTGTTTTTTGATATAGTAATAAATGCCATCTCTGAAAAATATGCAAACAAGTGCAAAATATGAAAATTTTTGCATAGGTAAAAATTGTTTAGAATATTTAAACCATCTTGTGGAAGGTACATTGTTTATTTTTGCAATAATACGCGAAATAACTAGTTTTTTAGCTCTCCTGAACAGTAAGCTTTTTCGAGTTGGCATTTATTGAATATAGTTCGACGATATGCATTTCAAAACAGCTATTCAATTGTTCATAGAATTCATCTTTATCCTCATCGGAGTGGTTTTCCGTCGGAGCATAACAGTTAATGACAACCATTTTGCGAGCTCTGGTTTTTAGTTTTATTAGCATTATTCTTTCATTTACAGGAATCCAATCATTCATGCTTTTTGCAATCTTTTTCGTCATCAAAAACCCAACACCTCTTGTGTGACCATCACCATCAGGCCTGCCAGAGTATATGAAATCCGTTTTGTCGTCGCTTACGTGACCATGATCATTCCATCGAGATTCTTGTACAACTACTAGATCTAATTTGTAGCGAAACATTTCACGTCTAAGTTGTTCGAGTTTGCCAGACTCATATAGAGTCCTGACATTCCAAGTTGCAAATTTTATGTTGTTTTTCATGCCTATTTCGGCTCTTTGATACTTCTTCTTTTGAAAAGTAGTTGAGGTTTCATTCATCGTTATGTTTAAACATGGGTTTGGCACCTCCAAATTTATTGTGCCGGCTGCCGTAGCAGGGGGATTTCTCGGGAATTCACGATTACCCCTTGGAGACTTACATTCTTTTTGTTGACTTGAACTCATGTTTGTTTAACATCTGTAAATTCGTCATACAATGAGTGATGGGTTCAAAGATGACTACGCTGTACAGAAGCCGTTTTCGTGGATGCCACTGCGCCGACTGTTGCTTCATAAGTAACCATACCAGTTGATTCAACCTCTGCTCACCTATGTTACTAAAGAACCAGCTGCCATTCTTTAGGCTAGATTTTTGTCACCCCCGGGTATTTTATTTCCCCGGTACCCGCCACATTTATACAATATGGTGAGTGTCCCCAATTCGCCATGGGAGGGTCCCGATGGAGGATCTAGCTAACCCCACACGGGGTTACTCTGAATATCACTAATGTGTAATTACACTAAAAAAAAATTTACACTCAAAAAAAATAAATCCTAAAATTACTAAGACAAAGTTTTATTCCCAAATAAATATCTAGTCACAGTTTTATACGTAATGTTTTTTTTTTTGTATTTAAAAGAAATACTTTTGGATCTTAAAACATTTTCCCGAATTTTCGTTGGCCTTTTTGCCACTGTGTTCACATTTGTTTGTACCTTTACTGTTACTTTGCAACATTACTGTATTTGTTCTCCTTACACTCAATTTACAACAAATTCTTACAAGAATGTATACATTGTACTTATGCGTATGGCTTGTTTTATCTCTATCCAATTACTTTGCTCGAGGAATTCTTTGTTCACAAAATTCTATTGTTGTTATATGCAATTCTTATTTCAGTTTCATTTCATTTTTTGGTTTTCATTGTTATTGTAATCATTCCAAGATTTTGTATAATGATTAGTTTTGTTTTATTTTTTTTTTTTTTGGTTGTGCATTTTTATTTTTAAACAAGCTCTTTTTTTAAGTTAACTTACAATGAAGGTATTCACGTGACAGATTTTAAGCCTTGCAAAAGTGCGAAAGTGCACAATTTTTTTTTTTAAAGGAAATACGAGTTTTTGCATTTTGTGAGATTAAAATTTTCTAACGTAAATGTCTAAAATTTAAGACATTTTTTGGCCAATATATTTAAACAGTTTTATACTTTTGCTGATATGAATAATAGTTGCATTAAAGCATTTCACACTAAAAAGATATGATATCGATTTAACACTTTGCAATATGACACGAAAGTAACTATGCAATGTTGTAATTTCGCATTTCTGCCAGACTACAATATTTGATGTGAATGCCATTTATGGGTATGTGTTGAAGACACTATGCAGCACACATGCAAAACAGACAAGTTACCAACCGGCAAGACTAAAAAAACACAAAAGGCGTTTTCCCTCAGCGTTGCCAGGTACTTCATTAGTTTGTCTATAAAAAAATAACGAAATATCCGGAAAAATTTTCAAATCATTTAAAATTTTTTCCTTCTCTTTTAAAACTTCGAAATACCAAAATTTTTACATTTTATAAATAAAGTTCATCAAGTTAATATTTTCCCCTTACACACTAAATATCTTTAAACTATGGAGACAAATTTTCCCTATTTGGGCATATTTAAAAAACAACATCCGTAGACCAAAATGGCGTTTTCGGATTTATTTTAGATTTTTTTTTTATAATCTACAAATAATTTTTCTAATTTTGAACCATAACCACAAAAAAAAAACGAAAAATAAATTTCACAAAAATCTGTGCATCTATGGATCTAGCGGAAATAGCGGTTTTGGAATTTTTGAATTTTTTTCCAATAAAGTACGCAAAATTTTCGAAGTTTCGAGCCGGGATTGGTAAAAAATTCGGACATAAATTTTTGTCGTAATCCGTCGATTTTTCCAACTTTGACCGCTGGTTACCGACTGAAGATGACTTGCAAGTTTTTTCATAAATTTCCCCATAATCAGCTCAGCTCTATGTTTTACAGATATAACGACATGAAATTCGAAAGTTTTAATTTGACAGGACGACCTAGTGTACATTATGGTGGAACAAATTTGCCTTTTTCAATTTTCGAAAACTTTGGGATCGGAAGAGCCGCCTTTTAAAGTCAATATTAACACACAAAAATATTGGACCTGTGGGGCATTATCTTTGGGTCCATTTTTAACATTTTATTAAAACAAAAATTTTTAGTAACTTAGGTTTTTAACTTGGATAATAATTCACCCCGTGGTAAAAAAAAAAATATATATTCACCAGCTGGTGAATAAAACGTTACATATTTATTTTCATAAATTTTTTTTTCGTCAATATTTTTTTTTAATCAATATTTTTTCATCAATATTTTTTTGCACCTATATTTTTCCCCCAATATTTTTTTTCATCCAAAATTTTTTTCATACATTATTTTTCATAAATTTTTTTTCATTAAGTTTTTTTTCATAAATTTTTTTCATCAATGTTTTTTTCCATCAATATTTTTTTCACCAAAAAAAAATTTCAATAATTTTTTGTGTTTATCAAAAATATTGTTTTTTATTTTAATCAATATTTATTTTCAACAATATTTTTTTTTCATAATTTTTTTTCCATCAATATTTTTTTTCATCAATGTTTTTGTTTTTCCGTAATTTTTTTTTATTTTGTTAAATGAAACACAAGCAACCAGATGGATATCACTTGAATGTCTTAAAAAACTTTTCAGATCAATATAAAAATTATGGGGTCCTCGACCGATATTTCAATGTGATTTACATGGAATGACAAATTAATATAGCATTATTTTTTTAAGAAACATTTTTCTTTGGAAAGAACACCTATTTATGCAGCAAAGCATTATCATGATTCAATGGTTTGGAGCACAAACTTCGAAAACATTTTTGACAATCGGAAAATTCAGAACAAAGTGAAAAAAAAAAACAAAAAGACGAATGGATGTCGCTAGATTGTCTTAAAATTGATTGATCACGAATTCTTTATGGGGTCCTATTTCACGGAGTCTTTCATCGATATTTTACATAAATCGGACCTCGTGTTTCCAAATTTGCGGAAAAGCTACGAAAAAATGTTCGCCTCGAAACTGTGCAGACTGGGATATG
Organism: Pegoplata infirma; assembly: GCA_963921195.1. NCBI lineage: Eukaryota > Metazoa > Arthropoda > Insecta > Diptera > Anthomyiidae > Pegoplata > Pegoplata infirma. The sequence continues at coordinate 28,198,815 of OY992540.1, read as the reverse complement.
TTACAAAAATTATTGTGGTAGCACTTTTAGTTAACAGCTTGTTTAAACCAGCCGTGCCCTGATATTGAATAAATATAATTTTTCATTTCCCCCAAAAAACTCCCCAAAATATTTTTTAAAATCCTTAAAAAAATCCATTGTCCCAAAATAAAATTGTTTGTTCTATTGACTCTTTTAAAATCCCCAACTATGTGAATAAATCCACAAGACTGGCAGCTCTGTTTGCCAGTATTGTTGTCATTTAAATGAATATACTTATACACCGACTTGAATCTAGAATAAGTCATGGCTGGCGAAGGGTAGAAAATGAGGTAGAGGTGTTTTTATATGGCCTCGAGCCGCAGCGCATTTTTTTTAACTTTAACAAACATACGAATGTATGTATACGGTAGATTACATTCTCCAAATATTGGCTGACATCAAGGCAATTGAGAAAATCCTTTTGTTCTAAATTTGTTTTTTTTTTTAAACATATGGCTTGCAAATTACTAAAAAAAATCTGTTATGCGAGGATTTTCATTTATTTACGTTGGATTATGTTGAAAATATTTTGCAATATTTATCTGCCCAAAGGTTATGGAATTTCTGAAGAATTTTGTGTAACAATTTTTAGCATAAATATAACTTTTAAATTAAAGCAAAGTGTTGGTTTAGAAATTCTCTTTGAATATAAAATAAAAAAAATCTTTACAATATTATTTGAATTAAAACCACGGGCATGCATTAAAAGAATTTAAGAAATATATATAGACTTTTTTAACAGAAAAATTCTTTTAATTACAAAAAATATCCCAGTGACTTAAAATCTGAGGATTTTTCTACAGGATCTAAGATTTTTTTCTAAAAGGAAAACTGAATCTTAGACCTTTTCTGTAGAAAAAAATTTCAAAATCTGAGAATTTATCTATAGGAAAAATATATTCAGAATCTGAAAATTTATCTTTAGGAAAAATATACCAGAATCTAAATTTTTTTCTATAGGAAAATTGTCTCAGAATCAGAGACCTTCTCTATAGGAAAAATATCTCAGAATCTGATACTTTTTCTATAAGAAAAATGTCCCAGAATCTAAAACTTGTTCTATAGGAAAAAGGTATCAGAATCTGAGACTTTTTTTTAAAGGAAAAATGTCTCAGAGTCTGGGACTTTTCTATAGGAAAAATGTCTCAGAATCTAAGACTTTTTTTATAGGAAAAATGTCTTAGAATCTGAGACTTCTTCAATAGGAAAAATGTCTCAAAATCTGAGACTTTTTCTATAGGAAAAATGTCTCAGAAACTGAAACTTTTTATATAGAAAAAAAGTCTCACAATCTAAAACATTTTCTACAGGAAAATAGTCTCAGAATCTGAGACTTTTTCTATAGGAAAAATGTCTCAGAATCTGAGACTTTTTCTATAGGAAAAATGTCTCAGAATCTGAGACTTTTTCTATAGGAAAAATGTCTCAGAATCTGAGACTTTTTCTATAGGAAAAATGTCTCAGAATCTGAGACTTTTTCTATAGGAAAAATGTCTCAGAATCTGAGACTTTTTCTATAGGAAAAATGTCTCAGAATCTGAGACTTTTTCTATAGGAAAAATGTCTTAGAATCTGAGACTTTTTCTATAGGAAAAATGTCTCAGAATCTGAGACTTTTTCTATAGGAAAAATGTCTCAGAATCTGAGACTTTTTCTATAGGAAAAATGTCTCAGAATCTGAGACTTTTTCTATAGGAAAAATGTCTCAGAATCTGAGACTTTTTCTATAGGAAAAATGTCTCAGAATCTGAGACTTTTTCTATAGGAAAAATGTCTCAGAATCTGAGACTTTTTCTATAGGAAAAATGTCTCAGAATCTGAGACTTTTTCTATAGGAAAAATGTCTCAGAATCTGAGACTTTTTCTATAGGAAAAATGTCTCAGAATCTGAGACTTTTTCTATAGGAAAAATGTCTCAGAATCTGAGACTTTTTCTATAGGAAAAATGTCTCAGAATCTGAAACTTTTTCTATAGGAAAAATGTCTCAGAATCTGAGACTTTTTTTATAGGAAAAATGTCTTAGAATCTGAGACTTTTTCTAAATAGAAAAAATGTCTCAGAATCTGAGACTTTTTCTATATAGAAAAATATATCAGAATCTGAGACTTTTTCTATAGAAAAAAATGTCTCAGAATATGAGACTTTTTCTATAGAAAAGATGTCTCAGAATCTGAGACTTTTTGTATATAGAAAAAATGTCTCAGAATCTGAGACTTTTTGTATATAGAAAAAATGTCTCAGAATCTGAGACTTTTTCTATATAGAAAAAATGTCTCAGAATCTGAGACTTTTTCTATATAGAAAAAATGTCTCAGAATCTGAGGCTTTTTCTATATAGAAAAAATGTCTCAGAATCTGAGACTTTTTCTATATAGAAAAAATGTCTCAGAATGTTTCAGAATCTGAGACTTTTTCTATATAGAAAAAATGTCACAGAATCTGAGACTTTTTCTATATAGAAAAAATGTCTCAGAATCTGAGACTTTTTCTATATAGAAAAAATGCCTCAGAATCTGAGACTTTTTCTATATAGAAAAAATGTCTCAGAATCTGAGACTTTTTCTATATGTCTCAGAATCTGAGACTTTTTCTATATAGAAAAAATGTCTCAGAATCTGAGACTTTTTCTATATAGAAAAAATGTCTCAGAATCTGAAACTTTTTCTATATAGAAAAAATGTCTCAGAATCTGAGACTTTTTCTATATAGAAAAAATGTCTCAGAATCTGAGACTTTTTCTATATAGAAAAAATGTCTCAGAATCTGAGACTTTTTCTATATAGAAAAAATGTCTCAGAATCTGAGACTTTTTCTATATAGAAAAAATGTCTCAGAATCTGAGACTTTTTCTAATATAGAAAAAATTTCTCAGAATCTGAGACTTTTTCTATAGAAAAATTGTTTCAGAATTTGAGACCTTTTCTATAGGAAAAATGTCTCAGAATCTGAGACTTTTTCTATATAGAAAAATGTCTCATAATCTGAGACTTTTTCTATATATAAAAAAATGTCTTAGAATCTGATTCTTTTTCTATAGGAAAAATGTCTTAGAATTTAAGGCTTTTTCAAAAGACAACATGTCTCAGCGTCTAAGACTTGTTCTTTAGGAGTATAAGACTTTTTCTATAGGAAAAATGTCTCAGAATATGAGATATTTTTTCAATAGAAAAAGTGTCAGCTTTTGATAAATTTTTCCTAGAGAAAAAGTTTTAGATTCTAAAAAATTTTCAGATTCTGAGATATTTTTAAATGCTTTAAAATCACCAACTTTATATGTATGTAAAAAAAATCTATGGCTGAACTAAAAGAAGTCTTGATATTTTGATGTGTAAAATGTCAACTTTCATTTGCTTTTGGTTTCAACCCATTCCGATTCGGAAAGTTCGATTATGTATCACTGTAAAATTTTTTTGATATCTCTTTCTAAAGTTAAATTGCATATGAATTTTAACTTAATTCCGTAGACAACTTCAAAAACATTTTAAAACTTCCTTTTCCCGTTTAAACTGCATTTTAAAATACAGAAACACACACAGAGAAACACCACTTAAATTCAAACAAGTGTTTGCAACATGTCAAGTAGCATACACTTGAGTATTTTAAGATGAGCACCTAAACTAAACTTGCATAAAAAAGAAAAAAAAAAAGAAAACTCAGCAATATCAACAGCATCTGCATCAGTTTTGTTTTTATTAGGCCAAATGTAAAGTGTAGAAAGTGTGGAAAAACACATGTTAAATATTCATTTGAAATCCGTCGGTGTTGGTGTTTTTATACATATATTTATATTAAGTTTAAGGTTTAGTAGGTTAGTAAAACAACAAACAAGTACCGTGTACCTCTAGCAATTTAAACGGAAGGAGGATTTATAAAAAAAAGGATTATGTTTTTATACTTTTTTCCCCACTCCGCCTGTACAAGTATTTATATTTTATAAACCAAGCATAAAAGGATACAAAAAAAAGAAATTTCTTGGCATAGAACCATCATCATTATCATCATTATTATCAAAGTCATCGTAATCACCATCGTCATTAAAACACTTGGTTTTGAACTCATTTGCTGTTGTTTAGATTAGGTACTATGTAAAAGCAACAATTTCTTTGCTACTTACTACAACTAATGCTGTTGCTTTCCACTTGTTTACTACATCTTGTTTTCTTTTTATATGCACCTCACCACAAGATTGTGGAGTATGTATGGGGCATTCAATGACAAATCGAACAATTTCAGACACGACGTTTTAGTTCGTATTAAATCAACATGCACACCAATTTCCAGCCTTTTATTCCAAGGAATAATTGCGATTTTTTTTTTCAAAAAAATCAATAAATTAATGTTTTTGATTGATTTTGATCAATAAAAAATATCGACATCTTAAAAAAAGTTGGACAACATTTTATTAGTATTGAAATGTGTTTTAGAAAAAAATTAAAAAAAAAATCTAAATTCTGAGAATTTTTTTCAACAGCAAAAGTCTCAGATTGTTAGACCTTTTTCTTATAGAAAAAGTCTCAGACTCTGAGGCTTTATCCTATTAAAAAGTTTTAGATTCTGAGACCCCGTCCTATAGAGCTTCTAACATTCTAAGACTTTTTTGCCATTTAAAAAATGAAAATAAAATAAAAAGCCTCAAATACTGAGACCTTTTTCCAACAGAAAAAAACTTAATTCTGAAACCTTTTGCCTGTAGAAAAAGTTTCAGCTTCTGAGCAGCTTTTTCAATAGAACAAGTATCAAATTAGTAGATTCTAAGATCTTACTCCAATCCAATGGAAAAAGTCTAAGATTCGCAGACCTTTTTCCTATCCAAAAGTATCAAATACTACGACCTTTTTCCTATAAAATAAGTCTCAAAATCAGAGATTCAGAAACAGTTTCCCTATAGAAAAAGTCTCAGATTCTGAGACATTTTTCCAATAGAAAAAGTCTCAGATGGTGAGAGATTTTTCCTGTAAATAAGTCTCAAAGTCTGAAATTTTTTCTACACAAAAAGACAGAGATTTTGGGAAATTTTTCCCAATTTTCCTACAGACATTTTTCCTATAGAAAAAGTGTCAGATTCTGATACATTTTTCATGTAGAAAAAGTCTCAGATTCTGACACATTTTTCCTATTGAAAAAGTCTCAGATTCTGAGACATTTTTCCTATAGAAAAAGTCTCAGATGCTGAGATACTTTTCCTATAGAAAAATTCTTCTGATTTCGAAGACATTTTTCCTATAGAAAAGTCTAAGATCCCGAGACATTTTTCCTATTGAAAAAATCTCAGATTTTGAGACAATTTTCCATATAGAAATAGTCTCAGATTATGATATATTTTTCCTATTAAAAAAATCTCAGATTTTGAGACAATTTTCCATATAGAATTAGTCTCAGATTCTGAGACATTTTTCCTATAGAAATAGTCTCAGATTCTGAGACATTTTTCCTATAGAAAAAGTCTCAGATTCTGAGACATTTTTCCTATAGAAAAAGTTTTCTGATTTCTGAAACATTTTTCCTATAGAAAAAGTCTAAGATTCTGAGATATTTTTCCCATAGAAAAAGTGTCAGATTCCGAGAAATTTTCCTTTAGAAAAAGTATCAGATTCTGAGAAATTTTTTTATAGAAAAAGTTTTGACACATTTTTCCTATAGGAAAAGTCTATGATTCTAAATTATTTTTCCTATAGAAAAAGCCTCAGATTCTGAAACATTTTTCCTATATAAAAAGTCTTCTGATTTCTGAGACATTTTTCTACAACATTTTTCCTATAGAAAAAGTCTCAGATTCTAAGAAATTTTTCCTTTAGAAAAAGTCTGAGATTAGGCAAAATTTTTTAGAATCTGAGACTTTTTCTATAGAAAACAGTTCAGAATATATGAGTTTTTCTACAGGAAATAGGTTTAAAATCTTAGACCCTTTCCTAAATAAAAGTCCCAGATTCATAAAAGTTTTCCTATAGAAAAAGTATCAGATTCTAAGACATTTTTTCTTATAATAAAAAAGTCTAAGATTCTGTCACTTTTTTCTAAATAAAACATCTCAGAGCTTGAAACCTTTTTCCTGTAGAAAAAGTCATATATTCTGAACTGTTTCCTATAGAAAAAGTCACAGATTCTAAGACATTTTTTTACAGAAAAAGTCTCAAATTCTGAGATTCTGAGACCTTATTCCTATAGAAAAAGTCTAAGATTCTAATTTTCAGATTAAGTTATATATTAAAATTTTTTAGATTTTCTCTATACAAATTTTCAGATTTTTTCTATGAAAAATTTTCGGTTTTCTAGATGTTTTTTTGCTTAGGACAATTTTTTAGAAAATTTTCTTCTTCCTTCTTTCTTTTGTTCTTTCTTTATATTTCTTTTTTTCTTTTTTTCTTTCTTTCTTTCTTTCTTTCTTTCTTTCTTTCTTTCTTTCTTTCTTTCTTTCTTTCTTTCTTTCTTTCTTTCTTTCTTTCTTTCTTTCTTTCTTTCTTTCTTTCTTTCTTTCTTTCTTTTTATCTTTCTTTTTATCTTTCTTTTTGTCTTTTTTTTTCTTTTTCCTTTTTTTCTTCATTTTCCTCTTTTTTTCTTTTGAAATTTGGTCTGGGGGGGGGGGAGAATTTCCCGCATGGCTGAACTAATGGTCGTAGATACTTTAAGTTTGGAATGAACGATCCTCTCGCGGAAATAGCATTGTGAAAGATAAGTTTTTGAAAACTGCGCTTCTAACGGGGGAATAGGGCAATTTAGTACATTTTGTATCTTTTGAAATAAAGATCCTTAAAACTTAAAATTTGGACTACAAGATTTTCTCGCGGAAATGACATTTTGAAAGAAGCACTTTTTTGAAAATTCCGCTTCTTAGGACCAAAAAGGAGGAAAAAAAGCTAAAACACTAGCCATTCAAAAAAGAAAAAAAAAACTCATTTTAACAGAAATAATAATAAATTTATTTTACATTTCCTTAGAAAAATCCTGAAGAGATTTTTAAAGTTATATTAGAAGTGATGTAACATATCGACTTTAATATAAAAAAATCACCAAAAATTAAAAATTTTTAATTATTGTTTTCTGTAAAGACAGTGGAGCTCAGGCTCTAATTATAATTATATATTATAATTTTTTGAATTGTTACATATGGTTTTTGAATTGAGAAAAGTGTGAAAGAAAAATTTTTTAATTTTTCTAAAAATTTAGACATCCTGGTTTGTTTCTTAAGTGCGTATGATACTTGCTTGTTTCAAGTTACTTGTTGCTGCATTTATTAGGGTTTTTCTATAAAAATTTCGATAACTTCAACCAAAAATTTTGAATTTATCGAAATTCTCATAGAAAAACCCTAATAAATGCAGCAACAAGTAACTTGAAAAAAGCAAGTATCATAAAGGCATTACTAGTTTCATATTATCCAGTTATAATAATCTTCAGAAAAACTTTTAATGTCTAAATCAACTAAATCTGATTTTTTCAATTCGAGTGTGGTTGTTGCTGTTGTTTTTTTTTTTTTCTAACAGAAGAGTTTGTTATTGTAATTTGTGTAAACAAACTTATTTATAGTAATCATTATTCTTCTTCCTCTCCTTCATCAATTCTGATCTAAGTACTTATTTTTGAAAACATATCCAGACATGGTCTATATTTTAGACACAAATGTTTGGTGTTGCCATTTTCATAAAAAAATATTATTCCTATCTGTGACATCTTGATCGTGTATCGAAAAACATAAAAAATGCATTTTTTAACCTTTTTTAGATCACGATAAAGATGTCACAGATAGGAATAATATTTTTTTATGAAAATCCCACCAAAATCAAATTTTTTGTCGTGAATAAGCTAACCAAGTAATGTTATAATTAATAACAAAAAAATTTAAAATAAAAAAAAAATTTTTTTGCTTTGTATGAAAAAATGATTTTTAAAGCCCCGTTCTTTACGGCCCCGTGGCGTAGGGAAGGCGTGGTCGTAGGGGCGTAAAATTTTTCCTGAGTTATTTTTTAGTCAAAAGGAAAAAAATGAGGGGTACCGTCTCAACATTTCCAACATTTCCAAAATAAGGGACACTCTAATAATTATATATGATCTTTTTTACTCGGGATGTTACTTGTGTTTTAATAAATTTTTTATATAATTTTATGCGAAATTTGGACCCCTATTTTTATATAACAAAAGCAAATTTATATAATCATATATAATTATATACAACTATATCAAATTATATAAAACAATATATAATTTTATAAAGTTATATAAAATTATATCAAGTTTTATATAAATCATAAAATTTTGTTTTAATTATATATAATTATATATAATTTTATGTAACTTTATACAGTTTTATACAGTTTTATACAATTTTATATATTTTGATATAATTATATCTAATTATATAATTTTGCTATTCCCGAGTAAAAAAGTTTTTATATAGTTGTATATAATTTTATAAACATCATATATGATTATATAAAATTATATAGAATATATATGCGAAAAATGAGTCGATAAAACCATATAAAATTTTATCAATGTTACTTGTGTTTTCCCGAGTAAAAAAGATCTGATATAATCATATATGCTATTATATAGTTATTTATATTTATATATGGTTATGCATGAACTTTGATATGGACATACAAGTTTATATATAGCATTGTATTTTTCCTTGTTTTTAATATGATAGCATACATATTCATATCTATTTATATACTGATCTATATGAAATTTGATATGACATATAAGGTCGGGAATTTTTAGATATGGCAGATAAAAAGATATATGATTTTATTTATAATTATATCCCGAAAAAAATTTTCAAAATTTTTTAAGTCCCGGACAATAAAAAAAAATTCAAGTCCTAAAAAATTTTATGAAAATTTTCCAAAGTCCCGGCAGATAAAAAGATATATGATTTTATTTATAATTATATCCCGAAAAAAATTTTCAAAATTTTCTAAGTCCCGGACAATAAAAAAAAAAAATTCAAGTCCTAAAAAATTTTATGAAAATTTTCCAAAGTCCCGGACATAAAATTTTTTTGGCAATTTTTTGGAGTAAAAAAATCATTGAAAATGTTTTTATGAGAAATTTAATTTTTTTGAAAAGTTTTTGAGTTCCGAAAAAATGTTTTTAAATTTTCTAAGACACAAACATTTTTTGGAAAATTTAAATCCCTTATAAATGATTTTAGAAAAAAAATTACAAATTTTTAATAATTTGCTAAGTCCCGAAAAAATTCCAAAGAATGCAATAAAAACTCTTCTAATTGATAATGTATCCAATCTGATAAAATAATTTCTAATTTCACGTTTAAAATTCCAAAAAATTTTACCAGATTTCATCCAATTATATAAAAATTTATCTAATTTTAACAGATAAGATATGATTTAATACAATTAGATAGACCCATTTTTGGGATCAAACTTAATCAAATTTGATATTATTTTATCAAAAATAATAGAATTTGATATAATCGTATAATATTCGATCCGCCAATTTTCGGATCAAAATTAATATGGATTTACATAAAAGCATATCTGTTCATATAAAATTAAATATTGCGTCATATAACTTTTTTTTACTCGGGTTGATAAATTTTTTATATAATTTTATGCGAAATTTGGACCCCTATTTTTATATCCCGAGTAAAAAAGATTATATATATTCATATAAAATTATATAAAGCCATCATATATAATTATATATAGTTTAATGCGAAAAATGAGTCGATAAAACGATATAAAAACTTATCAAATTTGATCAAATCTGATCAAATTTGATATAATTTTAATATAATTTTATATAGTTATATGCGAAAATTGGACCCTTTTTTGTATAAAATTGATGCAATTATATATAATTAAATATATTTATATATAAGAAAAAAATGTTTTCCCCCAAAACGCAAAAAATTGACAAAAAAAATTTGTTTCCAGGACTTAAAAATTTTCAAAAATATTTTTAGGACTTTGAAAATTTTCAAAAAAAAAAAACATCTGGACTTAGAAAAATTTTCAAAAGTTATATTAAATATTATGTAAAGGACTTAGATTTTTTTTTTTAAATTTTACTCATATAAGATAACATATAATTTAAAAACAGTTGCATAAAGTTTTATATAAAATTTCTTCAAATATTTTGTTTTATCAAATTATATAAAAAAGAAGACAGAATTTAAAAGTTCATATGTAATTATATAAACGAACTTTAAATCATATGTTATTATATAAAAGTCAATATTTTCTGTTATATAATTTTATATAAGAAACAAATTAGAAGTGCAAATATATAAAATCACATATGATGCAACAAAAAATACATATAGTTTTACAAAATAATATATGTATTAGAGTTCGTTTCGTGACTATGTCACTTCATCTGTTTATCGGATATCATAATTTTTTTTAAGGATTTAGGGGAGCTAAAAAGAATGCCGGTATTTTTTTGGAAAAATTTTCACTCCTTGGGGTGGTTCAAAGCATCTGAAAACGCGGATTTTGAGATGATTTTTCTGCACAGAAAAAACGGCTGAATATATTGCAAATCTGATTTCACCAGTCGATTCTACAGCAAAAATTAATACAATAGCAGTATTTTGAACTCTTAAAAAAAGTTCCAATAACCCACAGCAGGGGGCGGAAAAATCGGTTTTTAAAAAAAAAAAATTAAATTATTTTTTTAATCATGCAAGATGAAGAGGCAGTCTTTGCTAAGAAAATTTGTACAAAAAGCATTTTTCTATCACAACCCATTAAAAAGTTATAAGGCTTCAAAGTTTTCTTTCTAGTGGCAAAATTATAAAACACTGACTGAAATTTGAAAATTTTTTGGATTGGTCAGCGGTCTGGACACTCGTTTTCGATTTTCCTCTCAATGCTGATTCCAAATCTGGTTTCCAAAATGTTCCATAACGTCAGGTTTTTGAGATAATTGAGGTCACAGTTCACAAAAAACGCATTTTTGTGCATTATTGAGAGCATTTTTTTGTGATGTTTTTGGATGATATTCTGGGATCATAAAACCTGGTTTCGATTAACATTTCGATGCTGATTCTGAATCTAGATTTCAAATTTTTCTATGACGTCATGTTTTCGAGAAAATTGAGGTCAAAGTTCGCAAAAAACGTGTTTTTGCCCATTTTTGAAAGCTTATAACTTTTTAACGGGTTGTGATAGAACGAAAAGTTTGGTATCATTTTGTTAAGCTGAAAATGCCCTTTAATTGTGCATATTTTAAAAATAAATTTAAAAAGAAAAAAGATTAACTTTATATTTCCGCCCTCTGTGGTGGGTTTTTGGAACTTTTTTTAAGATTTTGAAAAACGACCGTTGTGTTATTTTTTGCTGTAGAATCGACTGGTGAAATCAGATTTGCGATATATTCAGCCGTTTTTGCTTTGCAGAAAATTCAGCTCAAAATTCGCGTTTTCAGATGCTTTGAACCACCCCAAGGAGCGATTTTTTTTCCAAAAAAATACCGCCATTCTTTTTAGTTCCCCTAAATCCTTCACAAAAATGATGATACCGCCAGATCAAATTTTCAAAACTAACTCTAATATGTATATATAAAACTTTATATAATTATATATGATCCTTTTTACTTGGGATAACAAAAGCTAATTAATATAATCAGATATAATTATATACAACTATATCAAATTATATAAAGCAATATATAATTTTATAAAGTTATATAAAATTATATCAAGTTTTATATAAATCATAAAATTTTGTTTTAATTATATATAATTATATATAATTTTACGTAATTTTATATAGTTTTATACAGTTTTATACAATTTTATATATTTTTATATAATTATATCTAATTATATAATTTTGATATTATTATATAAAAATAGGGGTCCAAATTTCGCATAAAATTATATAAAAAATTTATCAAAATATATGAAACATTGATCCAATTTTATATAGTTTTATCGACTCATTTTTCGCATCAAATTCTATATAATTCTATTTAATCATATATGATGTTTATAAAATTATATACAACTATATAGGAACTTTTTTACTCGGGTTATTATATAAAAATAGGAGTCCAAATATCGCATAAAATTATATAAAAAATTTATCAAAATATATGAAACATTGATCAAATTTTATATAGTTTTATCGACTCATTTTTCGCATCAAATTCTATATAATTCTATTTAATCATATATGATGTTTATAAAATTATATACAACTATATAGGAAATTTTTTACTCGGGTTTTTATTTTTAAAATTTTCTTTCAAAATTTATTCAACTTTACTCTTAGCGACTATTTCGGTTACTATCAAGATCATGTTCTAGTTTTTATTTTTATAATTTTTTTTTTTTTTTGTTGGAAATGAACAATCATAATAGTGAAATAATAAACATCCTTTTTGCATATTCATGTATCCTTTGATCTATTTTTATTTTGTTATTGTTATGCATTTGCTTTTGTTTGTGTATTTTTTGTATTCATATCACATTTTTTGTTGTTTTCTATTATTAATTCCATAAAGATTTTTTTTTTTTAATTAAAAAAAAAAGAAATATTGCTATACAATTTTTGTGGTGCTTATGAAACAAAATATTTTCAAAAAGCTTTTCCAACATTTTGCTTCATAAGCACCAAATTTTCTAAATCAATTTTTTAAAAAAATTTAATTGTTGGGCAGGTCTATAGCAATAATTTGGCTTTTACAGATTGAAAAATATCAATTAGTCGACAAGTTATAGCCAAAAAACCATATAAACAATATGCTGAAAATAGGCATTTGACGGCAAAGTTCGAAGGTCGATTAAAAAAAATTCAATTTAAAAAAAAATTCAAAAAAACAAAAACAAACGCCGCGATACGGGTCTTCTAATTAAGCCTCTATTTTTATCCCTCACTCTCAGAATCGACCTAACTTTTGCTAACCTGAATTTGTTTGCTAACCTGAATTTGTTCCACAGGTGAGCTACACCAACTTCAAATGTGTGTAAAAAAAATCTAGCACTGAACTAAAAATTACCCTCGAGGGGTTTTTTACGGAAAATGTCAACTTTAATTTGCTTTTGGTTTCATCTCATTCTAATATTGGTTGTTGCACTGTGTTATCAATATCTTCTTTTGGCTTAAAAAAAAAATCGATTTATGCATTTGAAATTGAAATAAAAAATGTTGCTGGTGATGGCCTTTTGTTTGTTTTTCGTTTGTTTAAAATATATACAAAAGTAGTTTTGTTTCCGGTTCTATTTCAGTTCTATTGTTTATACAATATTTTTTATTAGTTTTTATGTTTGTTGTTTATTATTCTATATTTATATGCATTTTTCAACGGAAATAGTGCATAATAATTAAATACATTTCGCTGTTTTGAACAAACAAAATCCGATTTTTTGTACAAAAATAAAAAAAAAAGTTATTATGTACAGTCAATTAAAAGCACAACAATATAAATGTATTTTTTTATGGATATTTTAACTAGGAAGAGAAACTTTTTGGCATTTAAAAATCAAGTGGTTTAAAACAGTACTACAAAAATTATTTCAAAACTTTCAACAAGGCGTATTAGTTATTTTAATGGTAAATATTTGTATTTTATAACAATCATACGCTTAGGTAAATAAATTAAATGTAGAGACAAGGGATGCCAGACTTCGGGACTTATCACCAAATTTGGGTAATTTAAATTTTTCAAAGCTCAAATGGTAATCACATACCCCGAAATTTTCTTAATGTCATAAGTTTTATTTCTGTATACATATTCAAAATTTTTCAAAATATAATGTTCACTAGAACAAAGATCATTGCAGTGTTTTGTCCGGCTATTTTAATGTTATTGTTTAAATCATTTTAATTTGTGTTTGTGCTGTAAAATGGTGCCCGCTAACATCAATATCAACTGCATTTTCATGAAATTTTCTGGCGGCCATATTGATTTTTCAACAACAGCACCATTATTAACGCCAACAGCAGTCTCATCTGATGTAATTGTTGTAAAACATGGTTTGGCAAATGTTAAATATGCACATTATGTGGTCAATGAAGACCATAGTGTTTGTGCACGTGGTGATTGCTGTGAATCCAATTGAATAATAACTATAATTATGGTCCATCTCTTTGGTGTCTTCATTGGAGTTTGTTAAGTTATTTCAAAGGATGGTTTTCTAGTTGAATGGAATGATGAGTGGTTGTGCAGTTTATGATTCCCGGATGGTTGTTGCAGTTGCAAGTTGTGATAACACTACACCACTTCCAATTGGATTTTAAAATTTTCCAAATCTATTTTAAAATTGTCCAAATGTACAATATTTTGAAATTGTCCAAATATATTTTAAAATTGTCCAAATGAATTTTAAAATTGTCCAAATGTTTTTTTTTTTTAATTGTCCAAATGTATTTTAAAATTGTCCAAATATAAATAAATAAAAATTCTTCGAGCTCGAGGCCAGTTTTTTTTCTTATAAATAAATATTCTTTTATTCCATTCTAATATTTCGACCCTCTTTGAGAATCATCATTAGGGGATTAAGTGAATTTTTATACCCACGAAACCCTTAAAATATTTTGTGAAAGTATTGATATCTGAAATTGGAATTTTAGATATCAATGCATTCAAAACATATTTTGAAATTGTCCAAATAAATTTTAAAATTGTCCAAATAAATTTTAAATTGTCCAAATGTTTTTTTTTTTAATTCCCGAGTAAAAAAATTTTCTGATATAATCATATATAATTTGATACAATCTAATATGAGTTAATAGGCTTCCGTATAAATTTATATAAAATTATATCTATCATTTTGATACGGTTGATCCACTTTATATGGTTAGATATTGCTCCATATATGATTAGATTAGTATTTTGGTTTTGCTCATCAAATTGTATAAAAATAGATATTATAAGATCAACTTGATATAATTAGATTTGACCAAATTCAGGATCAAATTGTATCAATTTTTATATTTTTTGATATAATGTAATACAATTAGATATTATTTGATACAACCATTTTACGGATCAAATTGGATCTATTTAGTAAAATTAGCATAAGTAATATTTTTACTAGGGTTGTCCAAATGTATTTTTTTTTCAGTTTTTTCTTGTAAATAAATATTATTTTATTTCATTCCAATATTTCGATACTCTTTGAGAATCATCATCATGGGATTGAGTGAATTTGAATACACATGAAAACTTAAAAATATGTTTTCACAACATATTTTTAAGTTTTCGTGTGTATAAAAATTCACTAAATCCCCTAATGATGATTCTCAAAGAGGATCGAAATATTGGAATAAAAAAAAAATATTTTTTTACAAGAAAAAACTGGCCTCGAGCTCGAAGAATTTTTATTTATTTAAAATTGGAAAGGTAAAATAATAACAACTTTAATTGAAAAAATATATTTTAAAACTGTCCAAATTAGTTTTAAAATTGTCCAATTGAATTTTAAAATTGTCCAAATGTATTTTAAAATTGTCCAAATGTATTTTAAAATTGCCCAAATGTAGTATAAAGTTTTCGAAATGTGGTTTAAAAATTTAAAATTGTCCAATTGTGGTTTAAAAATTTCGAAATGTATTTAAAAATTGTCCATTTGTATTGTAAAATTTTCCAAATGTATTTCAACAATTTCCAAATGTATTTTAAAATTGTCCAATTGTATTTTAAAATGTTTCAAATGTATTTTAAAATATTCTTCAAAGAATTAAACATAGAATATTTTAAAATACATATGGAAATTGTTAAAAACATTTGGAAAATTTTAAAATACATTTGGACAATTTTGAAAATATATATGGACAATTTAAAAAATTCATTTGGACAATTTTAAAATACATTTGGATTATTTAAAAAATTCATTTGGACAATTTTAAAATACATTTGGACAATTTTAAATACATTCGGGCAATTCTAAAATACATTTGGAAATTTTAAACTACATTTGGACAGTTTTAAAATGTAATTGGACAACTTTAAAATACATTTGGACAATTTTAAAATACATTTGGACAATTTAAAAATTAATTTGGACAAATTTAAAATATATCTGGACATTTTTAAAATGCAATTGCACAATTTTAAAATACATTTGGGCAATATTAAAATACATTTGGACAATTTTAATATACATTTGGACAATTTTAAAATACAACTGTACAATTTTAAAATATATTTGGACAATTTTAAAATACATTTGGACAATTTTAAAATTAATTTGGACAATATTAAAATATATTTGGTCAATTTTAAAATACATTTGGACAACTTTAAAATACATTTAGAAAATTTAAAAAATTTATTTGGACAATTTTTAAATACATTTGGACAATTTTAAACTACATTTGCACTCAAAATATTTAGTAGGCAAAAACAAATGAAAAACACATTTAAATCCAGTGAATAAACAATTGAAAACCATCCCAATAATTATTCATTTGTTTTAACAAACATCAACATTTATTTTTTACTGTTGACAAAATTTTCTAAAATTAATAACATTAAAAATTCAAAAATTACGATTTTTTTTTCAATTCGTTTTTACCAACAAATTCGAAAAAGAATAACCTACGAAAACGTTGAAAATTAATGATAGTTCTGTTATTTTTACCAAAAAATTAAAAAAAAAAAATTACATACGAAAACATTAAAAATTAATGATTCCGTAGGTTACTTTTTACAATTTTCTATTGAAATATTTTTAAAAAATTTTAAATAAAATTTTGGGGAATCGATCCCGCAATCAACTACATTCTGGCCAGACACTGTACCCATCGTGTCAAAGTCACTTGATACAAACATGTTTTTATATTTCTATAAATAATTTTTTGATTTTTTTCTGCAAAAAAATAACCTACTTGAGTAGGTAAAAACTAATGATAACTCATTTAAAAATACTTACAATTTAAAAAAAAATACTTACAAAAATCATTAAAAATTTAAGGAATAATCAGTAGTTTTGCTTACAGAACAAAAATAAATGACTTTAAAAATTAAATGTTAATGAAAGTCTTTATTTTTTAGTGTGCTATTTTTGAAACTAAGGACAGAAGTAGTCATTAATAAAAAGTGAATATCAAACAAATGTTTTTTCTTTTAAAAACGACTAAACGTGAAACTTTTTAAATAAACTACAAACAGTTAATGACATAATTTTTGAGTGCGGACCATTTTAAAATACATTTGGACAATTTTAACATAAAATTGGGAAATTTTAAAATACAAATGGAAATGGTGTAGACGAGATGGAAACACGTTTCGGCTAATTCGAACCAAAAATCAACAACAAAAATAGATTTACAACAAAAAAATAATGTTCTTAAAAATAAATATATAAAAATATTATGGTGTTATTTCGAAAGAAACATGACCTCGAGCTAGAATAACCCTACTCAAAATATAAAATTTAAAATGTTGAATAAAATTTTTTTACTTTAAAAAATGTTTGTCATCACAATTTACTATTGTCATTTTACTAATGATTTCTCTGAAAATTTAAACTTTTCTTAAAAAGTTTTTTTTTTTTTTTTTTTTTTAACGTTTATCATTGAAATGTCAATGTGTGTTTATACTTCCCCTACTTTTGTAGTTTTAACTGCAATTTTACAAGAATATGACAACAAAAAATTTTGAATATAATTTGTTAGCAATTGTCTTATCAAAAGTTACTGTAAGAGTGGCAAAAATATATTCTTGTTTTTAGTTTAAATTAGTGCCCCCCATTTCCCGGTTCTCGGTATCCCCGGGAATACCGGGATTCCCGGTTCTGGTACCAGTTTCCCGGTTCTGGTACGGGTTTTCCGGTTCTAGATATATTCCCGGAAATACCGGTATTCCCGGTGCTGATCCTGGTACCGGTTCTCAAAAAACAAAAAAAAATACTATACCATAAAATATTTAAATTACACTATTTAATCAGTGTTTTAGAAATATTCAATTGTGTTGTAAAGTTATTAAAAAATCTTGTAATCTTTTTTTTAATTCATAATAAATATCGAAATGGTGTTTTTCACATGTTTTTTCTTCGTAAAAGCGAAGAAAAAATTTTAATTTTAAATATTTAAAATTTTAATACCGATAATACCGTCAGAAACGGAACCGGGAATGCTGGTATTTCCGAAAATACCGGGAATAATTCTAGAACCGGGAAACCGGTACCAGTTAATAAACAATAATACCGAGAACTGGGGTACTACGGTACTGACCGTAGGCACTAGTTCAAATATAGAGCTTTCGTAAACAAAGTGCTTAAAAGTTATTCAAACACTTTTTTTTCACTTATTAACTCACTCAACAACACTTTCTTTAATGAAAAAAGTTGAATTCTTTTGATTTTCAAATTTCTTATTGTTTTAAAAATATTTTATCTACAACTATTTATTTTTTAAGTACACTGAAAATTTTTTTGGTTATATTTTGACATTTTTTTTTTTTTTTGTTTGAAGGCAATTCCTATAAATGAGTTAAAACACCTCAATTCAACCGAAAAAAGTAGCATTTTTGACCTTACCCCTTTCGAATTTGATGAAACTTGGAAAATAGTTGGGCCCTTACAAAAAAATCATAACGCCAAAATTTTGGACTTCTGGTAGTTTTTCTCCCCGAGCTATGGGGTCTTGAAAATTGGCAAAATCGTATATATTTGACAAAAGTGTTCTGAGATAAATAAAGATAACTCGAAAAGTAATAAAAATACAGGTCTCAGTCAGATTGCAAATAATAGGTAATGAGACAGCCTTTAAAACGGCGTTCCCCAAGATTTTTTTTGAGAAAGGTCAAAGGTCATTGGTTTTAACCTTAATTTTTGGAGAGCTATATCTCAAAAAACGATATTTTTAAAATTTTGGAAAAAATATGTGTTATTTAGGGTCACCTGTACTACTTAAGTTTAAATTTTCGGGATGGAGACTTCATTGGAACTTTTAATACATAGTAACAGGAAAGAAAAAGCGGTGTAATTACCCTTAGAAAAAAAAATATTTTTTCTTGTCTTTGAGATTCTGGTACCTAGGCTCACTTTTCTGAATGTTTTTGACGTGCTGAGTCCATATATGACCTTTGAACTGGCCTATCGCTAATAGTTTTCGAGATATCTGCGCATAAATGTGTGAAAATTGCTAAAATGCTATTGCTGTGTTTTTTTTAACATTTAGGTAGATATATCTTGAAAAGTAATAGCGATAGCCCAGTTCAAAGGTCATATTTGGACTCAGCGCGCCAAAAACATTCAGAGAAATTAATTTTGGTACCAGAATTTCAAAGAGAAAAAAAAAATATTTTTTTTTATAAGGGAAATTACACCGCTTTTTCTTTTCTGTCACAATATTTCTATTAATATAAAAAGTTCCAAGAAGACTCCATCCTGAAAATTTAAATTTAAGTAGTATAGGTGATTCTTCACAAAATATATTTTTTTCAAAATTTTAAAAATATCGTTTTTTGAGATATAGCTCTCCAAAAATTAAGGTTAAAACCAATGACCTTTGACCTTTTTCAAAAAAAATCTTGGGAAATGTCATTGTAAAGGCTGTCTCATTACCTATTATTTGCAACCTGACTGAGACCTGTATTGTTATTATTCTTCAAGTTATCTTTATTTATCTCAAAACACTTTTGTCAAATATATACGATTTTGTTAATTCTCAAGACCGCATATCTCGAATACTGAAATGACCAGAAGCCTGAAAAATTGGCAAAACCTCATTTTTGGTAAAGTAAACCCCAGTACTTAATTTCATTAAATTTGGAGGGGGTGCGGTCAACTCCTCGGTTGAATTGAGGTGTTTTAGCTCAAATGCTGGAAAATGGAATTAAAAAAATTTAAGAAACCAAAAAGTTGCATCTTGTTAAAGGTTCACCTTAACAAAAATTTCACTTAAATTTAAATTGCCCCAAATTGATTATAAATCAACAACGTATAGAACATTGAACGCATTGGAATGGAACAGGAAACAAAATGAATTTTTAGTTTTTTTAGTAATTTTTTTTTTTTATTTTTTACTCAAAAAAAAAATTACACCCGAAAAAAATTTTACACTCAAAAAAAATAAAAAGCTATTACAAAAATTACAAAAAAAAATCACTTCAAATGAAATATTTTTCAAAAAGGGTAAAAAAAGTACACTTTTTTAGTCAATTCAGTACAATTTTAAAAATGTTTTTATCATTCCTAAATAGGCTGACCATTCGTACTGATTTGATCAGTACATGTACTGATTTTTGATCACGTGTACTGATCAATAAACGTTGTACTGATTTGTACTGATTTTTTAAAATATGTACTGATTGTACTGATTTTTGAACATTTCAACATAAAAAATAATTTTATTCGAAAATCTTGAATTTCCATAATATAAGTCCTCAAAGTAGTTTTTTATAACTTTAGTCCGACAATGAGATAATTTATTATGAATTTATTCTAAGGAGATTAGAGTTCGTGAATCAAGAGGTGTATTTATCTGAGCATAAGGTTATTTGCTCTTCCTAAATTTATATGAAAATGCGCACAGAATCTTTGAGGTTTTCTAAAACGAAAAGTTCATGTATTTTTTATATGTTTAGAAAGATGATGTAAATTTCGTTAATCCTTATGATTCTGAGATCTTCGATGAGGTAATGTTTTGAGAGCTTATTCGAAAAAGCGCTCAGAAAATCAGGGCCGTTTAAAAAAACCCGTGCTTATTAGCTGTGAAGTTTTATTAAAGGAAATGTTGTCAAAACTTACGGAAAAAGTCTTAAAAATTTTCGGAATTTTCTTATTTTTAAAACCTGTGGAATTTTGTTTTGGTTTCTGTGCTGAAACGATCAAAATAATAAAATTCTGCAAAATAACTACAACCGTTGTTTTTTATCAGCTGTTTTTTTGCAGTTGTTTTTTAACAGTTGTTTTTTGCAGTTGTTTTTTAACAGTTGTTTTTTCTCAAAGAACTTGGGATCCAGTTAATTTAACCGACATTTTTTGAGTATTAAAAAGACATCAGTGTTTCCCATAGAAAACATTTTTAGAGAGTCATTTCTAGTGTCTGACCGAATATTCGGCTTCGGCCAAAAAGCACTATTCGGCCATTATTCGGCTTATGGAATATGGCCGAATACCGAATAATTGTGTAAAAGTTGTACTCACGTGATGAAAAACGCACTAAACACACTTTGAATCACATTAGTAAGTTACAAAAACATTTTGTTAAGTGTTTTTAAAGTTAAAACAAGATTTTACACTCAAAAAAATGTTTCGATCGAAAAAAATTACACTCAAAAAAATTTTTATTTACAAAAATGTCTAAAAAAAGTTTTTTTGTTTAAAATAAATAGTTCTAGACAACATTTTTATACATTTGTGTATTCCGCCAAGCCAAGTTTTACTTTTTTCTTGTTTTTACTCAAAAAATTTTTTTTTTTTATATTCGGCTTCGGCTTCGATTTGGGCCGAATAGTGAAAATTAGGCCGAATATTCGGCTTCGGCCAAAAAAGGTGTATTCGGTCGGACACTAGTCATTTCTTTAAAAAAATAAAAAAAAACATTAAAACTTGGCCGTTCTGATTTGAGCTCAGAAAATAATGGTCACCCTATTCCAAAATTATATATTTTTGTTGGCCTACCTGGCGTATACGTGTTATAAACCGAAAAAAATCATATGTAAATAAAAGTTACTAATACGCACTGTTGCACTAAAAACATAAAATAATATACGAGTATTTAATTTTAATGCATTTTTTTCACTCTTAAAAATAAATTTATTTATATCAATGATTCAATGATACATTTTTGGTAATTTTTATAAGTGTTTTAAAGTGTAGTTTTAAAAATGTAAACAAATAAGTCATCACTTAACTTTATGATATCATAAGTTTGTACATAAAATTATATGTATATATGATAGCATAGGTAATAAAATATGTTAACATTTGAAACATACATAAAAAGATATTTTTACTGTTTCAATAAAAATAGTAGAAAAAGAAACTTAAAAGAAACTAATTTTTTTTTAAATAGACAGTTTTAATGTCATTAAAGAAGGTACTGCTTTAGAGTCTGACAAATTTTTTTTTGTGAAAATTTTTTTAAAATTTTTTTTTTCCTATAAAGAAATGTTTTTGCCAGATGTCAAAAATGTCTTATAATCAAAAATGTTTCTAAAATATATTTTCTATATTATTTCAAAATCTGAGAATCTATATCTGTAATAAGTCTCAGAATTGAATGGGAAATTAATTTTAAAGAATACATTCCATTTTAACTCTGTTTGGGTTAGATGATGTAGTGCTGATAATAGGAGTGATAGTCGAAGTTTAGGAAACTACTAAAATTTATGACAAAAATAAAACATAAAACTTTCAAATATTTGTATAAATAGTTTCAAAATAAAATTTGTCATAAATTTACAAAAACAAAACATAAATAAACAATTTTTTAAAGAAACTGTCGTATAAAGGTTTTTCCATTTTATGGCATTTTAACACAATTACACTGAAAAAAATTACATAACTAAAATTAAGGAAAAAATTTCTTTGAAAAAAGATGATAAATTTTTTCAAAATTTGGTTAAATTTAACTTAAACTAGTATAAAAGTTATGTTTGACTTTTCCGAATCTATGAATACCCTCCACAATGCCCTTTTTAAAGGATACTAAATTTTTTAATGTAAAAAAATGAACAATTTTGATTAGAAATATTTTATTTTGAGTAAAAAACTTTTTTTTGTCATTTTTGTAAAAAAAAAAAAAAAAAATTCCTATTTTTTTTTTTTTGAGTGTAAAATTTTTTTCGAGAGTAATTTTTTTTTAGTGTAAAAATATTGCTGAGTGGCACAAATACTCTGAAAAGTAATTTTGTGGCTTATAATTGTTTTTCAAGCTTGTTTTTTAAGACTCGGGGTTTTTTAACACATGAATTTAAGGTGAAACCAATCTGAAATTTAAAGTATTACTTATAACTTTTGAACAACTGGACCGATCTGGCTGAGATTTGGAACGAACCAAGGCAGAGGAACGAAAAATATATATGCCACACTTTCAACAGACAGACAGACGGACAGACGGACAGACGGACAGACGGACAGGAACAAACTATCAATATTTAAAAATTCGATGTCTTTTCATGGGTCATCAAAAAAATCTGAAAATTTACCACGAAGGAGTTTTCGAATGGTACTAAAAACTGTAAACAAATTGGGAAAATCTAAAAAAAAAAATGTTCAAAGTGTCCGATTTGACATGGAATGCCCCATATATATTCATGAGCCTCGATCGATTTTAAGACGATCTAGCGATGTCCGACCGTCTGTCCGTCCGTCCGTCTGTCCGTCTGTCCGTCTATCCGTCTGTCCGTCTGTCCGTCTGTCCGTCTGTCCGTCTGTCCGTCTGTCCGTCTGTCCGTCTGTCCGTCTGTCCGTCTGTCCGTCTGTCCGTCTGTCCGTCTGTCCGTCTGTCCGTCTGTCCGTCTGTCTGTCTGTCCGTCTGTCCGTCTGTCCGTCTGTCCGCCTGTCCGCCTGTCCGTCTGTCCGTCTGTCCGTCTGTCCGTCTGTCCGTCTGTCCGTCTGTCCGTCTGTCCGTCTGTCCGTCTGTCCGTCTGTCCGTCTGTCCGTCTGTCCGTCTGTCCGTCTGTCCGTCTGTCCGTCTGTCCGTCTGTCCGTCTGTCCGTCTGTCCGTCTGTCCGTCTGTCCGTCTGTCCGTCTGTCCGTCTGTCCGTCTGTCCGTCTGTCCGTCTGTCCGTCTGTCCGTCTGTCCGTCTGTCCGTCTGTCCGTCTGTCCGTCTGTCCGTCTGTCCGTCTGTCCGTCTGTCCGTCTGTCCGTCTGTCCGTCTGTCCGTCTGTCCGTCTGTCCGTCTGTCCGTCTGTCCGTCTGTCCGTCTGTCCGTCTGTCCGTCTGTCCGTCTGTCCGTCTGTCCGTCTGTCCGTCTGTCCGTCTGTCCGTCTGTCCGTCTGTCCGTCTGTCCGTCTGTCCGTCTGTCCGTCTGTCCGTCTGTCCGTCTGTCCGTCTGTCCGTCTGTCCGTCTGTCTGTCTGTGGAAAATGCCGTGACAAAATATTGCACAGAGATGACTGAAACTTAACATATTTAGTTCTTCCGAGAAGTTTGGTGTTGCATTTGAGCGATATCGGTTTAGCAGTTCAAAAGTTATGAACGAAAATGTAAGCACACCTCAAAAATTTCAGTACATTCATAACCTAAAAATAGAAAATTTTTTTTCGCGGAAATTTTTTTTCAAAAAATTTTTTTTTTTCAAAAGTAATTTTCTTTTAAATAAAGTTTTTTGCAATTATCTTTTTGAAATTGTGGAGGGTATCACTACATTCGGCAAGGCCGAGTTAAACTTTTTTACTTGTTAAACGACTTCAAAGTTTTAGAGGATTAATTTTTGTATAATATTTTTTTAAATATTTGCACTTATCCTAGAATGCCAGTAGTGATGGCAAATGAAAGAAAATGATCTCCACTAATATTTCCATTTTATTATTTTGACATAAGTATTAGGAGAAAAGCGGTTAACAAAATATTTTGATAAATTTTTGAAAGGACAATAGTACTTGCATACTTTTTCCTGATATGACAAAATAAAAAATTTGAAAATTTATCAAAGATTATCTATCCTCTTTCATTTGCTATATTTTTAAAATATTTTACAAAATGTCATCATTTTAAAATTTGAAGTCCTTTTAAAAGGAAACAGGTTCGCGAAATGAAAAAATTTAAATGCTGTTTTACTCCCTTTGATCTCTACGTTCAGGCGTATATCATCCGGTTCATGTTTAATATTGGCTGTCGGACGGTGTTAACAACACAAGCTGGCCTGCACCTTAGGCGGTACAACCAACACATTGATATGAAATTCTTTGACAAATAGTCGTTTCTTGTTCTGTTACTGTTGTGCTTATATATTTATAGTTTCTGTTAAAAGAAGGTCGAATAAAAACAAAATTTATTATTTATAGTTTCTACAAAAAAAAGTTTTACAGTTTCCAACACCTTCATACTATCTATCAACTTTTGTCTCTTTCCTTATTTTGCGCAAAAGTTACCAGCCGACACAAATGAAGTGGTTTTCATTTCTGAAAATTTCCCAATGGCGGCATATGTTTTCAATACTAATTTTTTGTTTTAGATTTTCTGGGATGTCATATCATTTGAGAAAAAATATACAAACTAATTTATGATGAATTACCATGCAGTGTAAACATAGCATTAGTTTTTGTGGAAAAATCATGTTAATTTTAGTTTTTCACTTTTAGTTGGTTTGAAATGCTTTCAGCTACACAACGATATAAGTGCAATAACAACGAATTTTCGCGTGTACAACCCAAAAGCATTCCAATTAAAAAAAAATCAGATTTACGAAATCCTTCAATTTTCATTTCCATGTAATATACGGGTGGTATTATTTCTTTGAACTTACAAAGCTTTGAAAAGGCAGGTTTTAATTTGAGCAGGTTTGCAGAAAAAAGTTATTCAACACCTACTGAAAATTACCTACCTTGGAAAATTCATAAAATAGTTATAGAGCAATTCCATTTAACATCAATGTTAAATTAATCGATGTGTTGCGGTTTTGATATATTACACCGTCCGACAAAAATGAAAAAAAGTCGATAACATACGATTGAAACTAGAGACTAAATGTAGTAAAACTGCATTTGCAGTTTTTCATTTCGTGATCCTGTTTCCTTTTAAAAGGACTTTAAAGTTTTAGATGATTAAATTTATAAAATTATTTTTTTAATATTTGTACTTGTCCTAGGATGTCACTAGTAATAGCAAATAAAAGAGGAGGATCTCCCCTAATTTTTCCATTTTATCATTTTTTTTTCGACTTTGCCGAATCTATTAATACCCTCCACAATGAATTTTTTAAAGGATAGTACATTTTTTAACGGGAAAAAAATTAACAATTTTGATTAGAAATCTTTTATTTTGAGTAAAAAACTCCTTTTTTTGTCATTTAAAAAAAAAAAAAATACAAATTTTTTTTTTTTAGTGTAAAATTTTTTTCGAGTGTAATTTTTTTTACTGTAAAAATATTTCTGAGTGAATGCACGTGCGTATGTTCACAAAATATTGTAATTTTAAAAAAAAAAAAAAAAAAAAATTTTTTTTGTGTGCAAAATTTTTTTTGAGTGTAAAATTTTTTTTGAGTGTAAAAATTTTTTCGAGTGTAATTTTTTCATTACCAATGCTTTGAAAACTAAACAAGTTTAAAAACCATTGCTTTAAAACTAAACAAGTTTGAAAAGCATTGTTAAGTACCACCAATGCTTTTAAGCTTGTTTAACACGTGGCATTTAAGATGAAACCAATCTGAAATTTGAACCACTGGACCGATTGAGCTGAAATTCAATACCAAATAGACCTGGGGAACGACAAAGATACATGCCAGGTTTCAGTAGTACCATTACTGTCTTTCGAAAGTTATCGTGTTTTTATCTCGTAAATTCGCGAAAAACTCTGACGAAATTTACTCTTTTGCTCATAACTTTTGAACCACTGGACCGATTTGGCTGGATTACAATACGAACCTGGCTAGGTAAATCACCAACATATATGCCAAACTTCAGTAGCCTCTGTAAAGTTTTTCAAAAGTTAGCGTGTTTTCTACGGACAGACAGACAGACGGACGGACGGACATCGATAGATCGACTTAAAATCGATAGAGGATCATGAATATATATACTTTATGGGGTCCTAGACCAATATTACGATGTGTTACAAACGGAATGACAAACTTATATATACCCTCTATCACAAGAGTGGAAGGTATAAAAAAATTAAAAACTTATTTTCGTTGACTATTTAATGGAGAGACAAACTTTCATTTAAACTTTATTTGAGCCAAAGCAGACGAGGTTTGGAGTTTTTTGTGAAAATGTTCTTAAAATCTAAAACTTTAATCGAATTGCGCCGAGTGTTAAAATTATAGGATTTAAAGAATTTTAAAAAGAGTACTAAAAATTTTAAATCAGTTCTTAAAAAATTTCCTTTTAAGAGTCCCCGCACAACAATGTCGGAGCGGTTGACGGTTTCAGTCATGGGAGAGTATAGTCGCAAAACAAAGGCGGTAGCGGGAAATTCCGTGATACGTTGATATTTACACTTTATTTTTTCACTTTTTCGTCACACTTTTATTTAATTTTATTGTAATTTTTAATATCAATATGATTTTTTTTATATTGATTAGTTTTTTGTGTTTTTTTTTTAATTTTACATAATTTTTTTTTTTTAGAGATCACATTTTTTTGTTTACTTTATCGAAAATAATCGAAATATTTATGAAAATGTGGCAACATTTTAATATCAAAAATTAAAAGAGAGAGAGAAACCGACACAAAAATAAAATTGATTTTATTCAAGCGGTTTTCGGTCGAGCGTTTTTTCTTGCCAAATTTGTATGAAAAAAACGTCACCGACATTGTTGTGCGGGGACTCTAAATTTTATTTTTTCCATCTGTTCCAAATATGTAAACATTATCCTATTACAAAAAAAGAAAAAATGCATGCATAAAATGCATATTCATATGTGAATTTTTAAAATTATCTCTAACATGACATGTACGAAAAAATTAACAATGATATTAATTGATTTCTAATTTATTCATTTTAAACAATGAAACTATGAGAACAATACATTAAAAACTTCTTTTTTCTCTTTTATTCATGCAGATATTTGTCATTCATCATGACAAACGATTAAACTAATTTGCATTTTGTGTTCGATGGAAAACTAAAACTTAAAATATCCCGTGTAAAAATTGATTTATTTAGCTTTCATCGAATGATATTTAATAATTGTGATATCTAAGCAAATCTATAAGATTACAAATTTGACTTTAATTTTGAGACAAAATAAAGTCGGATCAGATCTCAAAATTGTAAAAAATTTATATTAAATTATAGAAAGTCTTTGTTTAAAAAAAAAAAAAACATTATTGTAGCTTGAGGTTATACATTTTTAGTAATCATTACGATGACCTCGAGCTTGAATTTTCAAAATATAAATTTTAAGACGAAATTAAATCTGAGAAAGCAAAATTCTAAATTTGTTTAAAATTTAAAAAAAATCTATATTTTGAGAAAGATTATTGTAGCTCGAGGTCATATTTTTTTATTTATCTTAAAGAAGCCGTAGTTCAAGAATGGTTTTGCTCAAAATAGAAATTTAAGGGTTAAACTAAAAAGCAATTTCTATTTATTTAACAATTATCAATTCAATATATTTAAATCTAAGCACATCAGATGCAATTAATTTTTACACGGGATGCTAAAACATTTTTTAGATGAAAACAAATATCAATGAAATTGAATTTTAACAATATTAAGTATGTTAGTTGGCTTTTTTTGCATATTCATATGAATGACATAAAACTAAAAAAAAAAAAAATGGAACATGCTTGTCAATGTACACTGGTTGTCACCAAATTGGAAACGTTTCTATAATATATACAATTTGTTAGAGACAAAGTTAACAATACTCAACGTTATTATTATCAAACGAGTATAATTTTTAAAAATATTACATAGGTAATTTATAAAGCTTTAATTTAAGCTTAATAGCGTCCAGATTGAGTAAATAATAAATGTCGATCTGGAGAATGAAATTATTTATAGACATTTTTCAAGAATTTTTTTAAAAATATTTCTAAGTCGATTTTTTTCTAAGTTCAAACATTAAAAATTTTAAAAACTAGTTTTTATTCAGTAATCAACTCATTTTTCAAACAACCCATACAAAAACTAAAATTTTTTAAATGTAATAGTGGTCAAATTGGTGGTCAAAAGAATTGGAGATCAAAAAATCTAAAATTCTTTTGACCACCAATTTTTTGTAAGCAAAGAAAAATTTACGTTCATGTTTCAGGGAAACACTGGTGTAGGGTCCTATATGGTCGATCTTTACCGACTATAATTTTCTTGTTTTAAATACACATGAATGACAACTAGTGACAAAAAATGCCTGCGAATTTTGTACTCTTGCCCAAAACATTAAATCATGATAATATTTTGCGGAAGATTTGGGTGTACTTGCCAAAGCAAAGTCTTTTTAGAAATAATAATGTTATATTACTTTGCTATTCCATGCAAAACGAATTGATATATCAGTCGAGGACCCCATTAAAAAACCAAAAGAGCAGTACATTTCGTAAGTGCCCTGCAAAAAAAGTCATTACCACTTCTCAGTGGAGTGCTTTAAAACTATAACAAATGTAATGAAATACAACAAAAACAGTGTTGGCTACCGTTACCCATTCAATACCGTTACCGATTAAAAACCCTTTAATATTGACTACCGTTACCGTTACCAATACCGAAATAAATAATTTTAAATACCGTTACCGATATAAAACCGTTACCTTTATTCGGATTTTTACCGGTATTATATCGGTTTTGTTTCGGTTGTCTAAATATTACTTATTTTAATTTTTTTGCAGACAAAAAACGAAGTAAAATATTTTTAATGTACGTTTTATAAATAATCAAATTTTTGTTCATTGCAAATCGTATTATTTGGACAAAAATGAGGGAATCGGTACAAACAATGATCACATTCCCAATTATTTGATAATTTTACAGAAATATTTAGCCCTGTTTTTAAGAAAATTTTCTTAAAAAAAATTAAAAATTTTCTTAAAAAAAAAAAATTAAAAAATCGAAAGTTTTCTTTCTGTAAAATTATTGTGTTCCTAATTTGTTTTGCTGTGTTTTTGCCCCTAATAATTTTTTTTTAACACCAGGCCCTCCCCATGGAAATGTATCTGCCAATATTTGTGTTTTGTTGTTTAAAGCGATAAAAATCTTATTTTTTTTCCGCTTCTTTTATAAAAGTGTTCATACTGTTTATCTGAAATTATCAGGTTTTTCTGCTTAAATCAGCTTATCAGATTTTTCTGCAGAGTCTACCTGGCATTTCCAGACAGAAAATTAAAAAACCGCGTCAGCTAAAATCAGAAGATTTCCTAATGGCAAAAAAATGCATATTTTTCGCATGGCTCAAAATGCAGATTTTTCTGCTGATTAGACAGACATCTAATTAACACGTAAAAAATCAAAAAAATATTTACTAAATTACAAAATTGTGTGAATATTTTAATTAAATTCTGAGTTAATTAATGGCATTAAATATTACTATATAATTATGTGTTGAAAATGCACTAAATTCAACAGTTTTTGTTAATTTTAGTAAATAAATTTTTGATTTTTATGTTTTTTAACAATTTTGTGACTTTTTATCATGTTGGGAAATTTTATTCATAATACCGGTACGTACCGGTATCGATGTTTCGGTAACGGTATATCGTTACCGAAATTACCGAAAATACCGTTACCTTTACCGTTACCGATATAAAAAATGTGTAATACCAATACCGTTACCAATACCGTTATTCGTTTCGGTTGCCAACCCTGAACAAAAATAACAAAAAACACAAGACAAAAACACACAAACAGTTTTTTCTACTCCAGAATACATAGATATTCAGCTCTTAACTCATTACCTATCGCGACACCTCCATACAAATTTAAGTAGATATTCAGTAGAAAAGAACTACTCCACGGAAGTAGTTGGAAGTTGTTTGAAAGCTCGGAGTACTTCACTCAAAATAATAACTCCGTTAAATTACAGAAAAAATCTGCTAATTTAACAGATTACACCATACTTTTCCAGCTACAACATTTCTTGGTAATTTTACTAAAAAACTCTGTAAAATGATTTTGACAGAAAAAACTGTTAATTTACAGAGTTTATAGTAAAATATTGGTTAAATATGAAAGCTCTTTTACAGAGAAAACTCTGTAATTTTACTATAAAACTCTGTAAAACGATTTGGACAAAAAAAAACTGTTAATTTAGAGAGTTTCTAGTAAAATTGGTTAAGTAAACCACCATTTAGCAAAGAAAAATAAGTAAATTTACATATATTTGTAAAATGCATTTGATGCAAAAAAAAAAAAAAAATACAGAAAAAACTGTAAATTTACTGAGTTTAGTTAAATGCGTGTTATTTTGTAAAATTTTTATAAGATTTCTGGAAAAAAAATTTTGATAACTTTTTTTGCTACTTTTTCAACTTTTTCTCAAAAAAAAATATACAGAAAAAATTTTGATGTTTGGTAACAAAAACAAAAACTACTCCAAACAGAAAACTTTCACACTTTTCTCAATTCAAAACCATATATAGAAAACTTTTTAGGTTATAAAAATATACGAAGTATTTTGCTAAGATCTGTATTTTAGCAGAAAACTCTGTTTATTATCTGTAAAATTAAGATTACGAAGTAAAAAGTAATATAACAGAGAAAACTTTGTTTTTTTGTCACAACAAAATACAAAGTATTTTCATTAAATCTGTATTTTGACAGAAAACTCTGTTAAATATCTGTTGAATTGAGATTACAGTCATTTTACAGACTATGTTACAGAGTTATTATTTTGAGTGTGTACATTTCATAGTTTTCCTTGCTAAATGGTGGTTTAGGTTAGGTTAGGGGTGGCGGAGCTCAAAATTTTGAACTCCTCGCATAGACCGGCTGGTCCATAGCAATACCACATGTTCCTTCAGCGACGAGGATAAAACGCGTTAGTCCATGTTGCAAACAATTTAATGCGCATGAGGTCCATGACTGCGATTTCTTCCAGATTCTCGAGTTCCAATGGTGGTTTATTTAACCAATATTTTACTAGAAACTCTGTAAATTAACGGTTTTTTTTTGTCCAAATCATTTTACAGAGTTTTATGGTAAAATTACAGAGTTTTCTCTGTAAAAAAGCTTTCATATTTAACCAATATTTTACTATAAACTCTGTAAATTAACAGTTTTTTTCTGTCAAAATCATTTTACAGAGTTTTTTAGTAAAATTACCAAGAAATGTTGTTAGCTGGAAAAGTATGGTGTACTCTGTTAAATTAGCAGAGTTTTTCTGAAATTTAACAGAGTTATTATTTTGAGTGTATGTAATGTACATATATTTGATGCAAAAAAAAAAAAAATACAGAAAAAACTCTGTAAATTTACAGAGTTTAGTTAAATGCATGTTATTTCGTAAAATTTTTACAAGATTTCTGAAAAATAAATTTTGATAACTTTTTTTGCTACTTTTTCAACTTTCTCTCAAAAAAAAAATTACAGATAAAATTTTGATGTTTGGTAACAAAAACTACTCAAAACAGAAAACTTTTTTGGTTATAAAAAAATACGAAGTATTTTGCTTAGATCTGTATTTTAGCAGAAAACTCTGTTAGTTATCTGTAAAATTAAGATTACAAAGTAAAAAGTAATATAACAGAGGAAACTTTGTTTTTTTGACACAACAAAATACAAAGTTTTTTCTTTAAATCTGTATTTTGACAGAAAACTCTGTCAAATATCTGTTGAATTGAGATTACAGTCATTTTACAGAGTATTTTACAGAGTTATTATTATGAGTGTTCTTATCTACTGAATATCTACTTACTTTTGTATGGGAGTGTCGCGGAAGGTAATGAGTTAAGTGCTGAATAACAACTTTTTATGGAGTAGAAAAAACTGTTTGTGTGTTTTTTTCTTGTGTTTTTTGTTATTTTTGTTGTATTTCATTACATTTGTTATAGTTTTAAAGCACTCCAAAAAGAAGTACTCCGCACTTTTTTTGATGGGTGAGTTCAAAAATAAGCGCAAAAAAGTATTTATACATTTTGGAGAGAATAAAAGATTCGGCACCAAAGAACATAACACTCTCACTTGCTTTGATAAAAAATTGATATCCAAAAAAAAAAAATAATGAAAAAAAAAATTTGATGAAAAAAAAAATTTATGAAAAAAAATGTTTGATGAAAAAAAAAAAATGGACGAAAAAAAAAATTTATGGAAAAAAAAAATTGATTGAAAAAAAAATGAAAAAAAAAATTTACGAAAAAAAAAAAATTTGATGAAAAAAAAAATTGATGAAAAAAAAAATTATGAAAAAAAAATTTGATGAAAAAAAAAATTATGAAAAAAAACTTGATAAAAAAAAATTATGATAAAAAAAGTATGATGAAAAAAAATTTATAAAAAAAAAATTTGATGACAAACAAATTTTTTTTTTGTTGAAAAATAATTATGTTACTTTTTATTCACCAGCTGGTTAAAAACGGTTTTATTCATCACGAGGTGAATTATTATCCAAGTTACACACCCAAGTTATTAAAATTTTTGGTTTTAAGAAAATGAAAATAGTAATTCTTGTTTTCTTCTTCGTTAATTGTTAGCTTATATAGTCAAACTGAGGTGGCGTCCTGAAACTTTTTTAAAATTAGACACCAGCCTAAAAACATTATCATGTTAAAACTAAAAAAAAAGATTAAATGGAATGAGCACTTCAACGTATTTAGTGGATTCCTGGAAACACATAAATGGAGGCCCAAAAGGATGTGTTCTTGATAAATGGCATTTTTTCCGAAACTCTAATCCGACATTAAAATTTTCCAATCTCCGCAGCAGAGATTTTTAACATGATAATGTTTTTAGGTTGGTGTCCAATTTAAAAATGATTCAGGACGCCACCTCAGTTTGACTATATAAGTTACCGACTAAAAAAAAAGTTAATAAGAATAATAAGTTTTCATGATGATGACACTAACTGGGGTGTTTGAAACCGGTATAGGAAATACCAGAAATGTCTATAATTTTTAGAAATTCAATTTTTCTTCTGCATTTTCTCAACTTGAACCCTTATAACAAATATAATTAGAGCCCGTGTTCGATATGTACTTACAGAAAAAATCAAATAAAATTACTGACAAAATATGTCGCCATTAGGCACGTCTCCGAAACAGAAAATACAAATTCCTCCATTTGTGTCTGCAATTCCAGATCATGTTGGTAACCCTTGCGAAATAGTGTAATAGACAAAAAAGTTGAAAGAAAGTATGAAGTGAGGTTGAGATTGCTAGTAATAGAATTGTAGTGTTGGAAACTGTCAAAAATTTATTCTGTAGAAACAATAAATATTCACATATGTATATAAAAAACAGTTTTCATTAACAAGACAAACCGACATTTAAAAGTCTACTGATGATAACACTAACTGGGGTGTTTGAAACCGGTGTAGGAAATACCAGAAATGTCTACAATTTTTAGAAATTCAATTTTTCTTCTGCATTTTTTCATTTTTTCAACTTGAACCCTTATAACAAATATAATTAGAGTCCGTGCTCGATCTGTACTTACAGAAAAAATCAAATAAAATTATTGTTTTCATTTTCTTAAAATTCACCCGCTGGCGTATAAAAACGTTTTTCACCAGCTGGTGAATAAAATGTAATATAATTATTTTTCAATAGTTTTTTCACTTTGTCATTCTGAGTGTAGTGATCGAATCTAATACATTCTAGCGATTTCATCCGTCCGTCTCTTTGTCCGTTCGTCTGTAGTTAACACGATGCAGTCCAAAATAAAGTTTGGCATAAATATGTTTTATGGTCCTAGGCAGGTTTAATCGGACCAGGGGGAAAAAAGTTCCCACTTGAAGAACTAAACCAACCTCTTAAAAATACCAATTTTTTTGACTTTTTTTTGTATTTTTGTGAAACAAATGAAACAATTTTATGTTCGCAGAAGTTTATAGTCCTGCGCTTGGACCCAGAGGATTAAAAAATTTTGTTTTTTTTTGCCCGTCCCTCTTTCAAGGACATGGATAAAAAATAGTTTAAATTTAAAGCAGACAAAAATAAACTTGTAAACATATACCGCGAGGGCCAAGGAGTCCTCCAGCTCACCGACCCCTTCCCCACCTTGCCCCCCCCCCCTTAAAAACGACCATGCCAATTTTTTTTTTTTATTTTTTTACATGTTGGAGGGTATAAAAGATTCGGCACAGCCGAATTTAACACTCTCACTTGTTTTTCCATAAAATTTTTTATCAATTTTTTTTTTCATAAAAAAAAAAAATTATTAATTTTTTTTTGCAAAAATTTTTTTTTTCTTTATCAATTTTTTTTTGTCATAATTATTTTTTTTTAATTTTGTTCGCACTTTTTTTCATCAAAACTATCTTTGTACCTAAGTCTAAACTTCTACAAACAAGTGAGAGTGTTAAAGTTGTCTGTGCAGACTCTTTTATATTCTCTAACATGTAAAAATACTTTTTTGCACTTGTAACACTGAAAAATTCCGGAAAAATAAAAAGAAAAAAAAAAAACAATTAAGAGTGTGAAATTCGGCTGTGCCTAATATTTTATACCCTCCAACATGCAAAAAAAAATTGCAGGGGCGTTTTCTTTTTTTTTTTTGGGGGGGGGTCGGTAGTTATAATTTTGGAGAGGACAAATTTCCTCTCGAATATGTGTTTAAAAATTCATTGTTATGCTTTTTGCGCTGAAGAAATACAAGTTTATCAATATTTTTTAAAAAAAATTTATTCCACGCCCATAAAAGGAGGGGGCGGACCGATAAAACGACAGTTTCTTATTCTTTGGGTCCAACTGCAGGACTTTGAACTTCTTGTAGTATAAAAATGTTTCGTTTTTTAAACAAAAACAAAAAAAATCATGTAAAGAAATGGTATTTTTCAGAGGTTGGTTTAGTTCTTTAAGGGGGAACTTTTTCCCCCCTTGTCCGATTTTGCTCATTTATGAACTTAACCTGCCTAGGAACATAAGACACATTCGTGCCAAATCTTGGTAGTATAGCTCTTTTATTTTGGACTGCACCGTGTTAACTTCAGACGGACGGACGGACGGACATCGCTAGAATGTCTTACTTAGAATCGATCACTGATCATAAATATATACACTTTATGGGGACCTAGAC
This sequence comes from Pegoplata infirma, assembly GCA_963921195.1. Taxonomy (NCBI): domain Eukaryota; kingdom Metazoa; phylum Arthropoda; class Insecta; order Diptera; family Anthomyiidae; genus Pegoplata; species Pegoplata infirma. The sequence continues at coordinate 28,163,098 of OY992540.1, read as the reverse complement.
CGATATATTGATGCGTTACACCCGGAATGACAAAGTGAGTATACCCCCATACTGTAGTGGAAAGGTATAAAAAAAACAAGCAGAAAGGTAAAATTCGATTTGTCCGAATCTATGAATACCCTTCACAATGCCCATTTTAAGTAAATTTTCTAACGTGAAAAAGTAACACGTTTGATTAGGAATAATTTATGTTATGTAATGTGTAAAATTTTTTTTTGAGTGTAAAATTTTTTTCGAGTGTATTTTTTTTTTTTTAGTGTAAAAATATTTTTGAGTGACAAAAATACTATGTAAATATTTTTGTGACTTACCAATGTTTTTAAAACACGTTTAAAGGGTTTTCAACATGTGAATTTAAGGTGAAACAAATCTGAAATTCACGGTTTTGCTAATAACTTTTAAACCACTGGACCGATTTGGCTGAAATTCAATACCAACCAGGCCAGGGGAACGGGAAGCTTCAGTAAATTCATGAAAAATCCTTGCCGAAATTTACTCTTTTGCTCATAACTTTTTAACCACAATACCAACCTGACCAGGTAAATTCCCAACATATATGCCAAACTTCTGGAGCCTCCACAAAGTCTTTCAAAAGTTAGCGTGTTTTCTACAGACGAACAGACAGACGGCCGGACAGACATCGTTAGATCGACTTAGAATCGATCTAGGATCATGAATATATATATATACTTTATGGGGTTCTAAACCACTATTTCTAGGTGTTACACACGGAATGACAAACTTATATAAATATACCCTCTATCACTAGAGTGGAGGGTATAAAAAATTGACAAAATGGTTGATGAAAAAAAAAATTATAAAAAAAAACTTGAGAAAAAAAAATATTTATGCCAAAAAATTAATAAAAAAATTTATAAAAAAAAATATTAAAAAACATGTGAGAGTGTTAAATTCGGCTGTGCCAAATCTTTTGTAGCCTCCAACATGCTAAAAAAAAGTCCAGGAGCGTCTTTTCATTGGGGGGAAGGGCGATGGAGGCACCTCCATCTCGAGAAATGTTTACTAATTTATTTATTATGCTTTTTGCACTAAAGTTATACAATTTTAACATTATTTAAACTATTTTTTTCATATCCACGCCCTAAAAAGCGGGGCGGGCAAAAAAAAACTAAATTTTTTTAGTCCCCCCGGTCCAAGTGCAGGACTCTGAACTTTTTCTTGCATAAACATGTTTCATTTGTTTAACAAAAATATAAAAAAAACACGTAAAAAAAATCGTATTTTTTAGAGATTGGTTTAGTTCCTCAAAGGGGAACTTTTGCCCTCAGTCCGATTTTACCCATTTACAAACTTTACCTGCCTAGGACCATAACACATATTCGTTTCAAATTTCAGGAGGCTATCTCTTTTATTTTGGACTGCTTCGTGCAATCTACACACAGACGGACGGACGGGCATTCACAGAATTTCTTAGAATCGATCATAGGTCAAAAATATATATACTTTATAGGGTCCCCGACCGATATATCGATGCGTTACAAACGGAATGACAAATTGAGTATACCCTCATACTGTGGTTGGAGGGTATAAAGAATTTAGGAAAAACAATGAATGAAAATAATTATGTTACGATTTTTTTCACCAGCTGGTGAAAAACTTTTTTATTCAGCAGCAGGTGACTTATTATCCAAGTTTCAAACCTTTTTGTTTACATAGTCAAACTAAGGTGGCGTCCTGCATTACTTTTAAAAATAGAACCAGCCTTAAAACATTATCATGTTGAAAAAAAGAAATACCTTTCAGTTGATTCTTTTGAAAAAGTACCAGTACTTTTACCGCACCCTGTTTGTACTTTGTTGGTATAAATTAACATACAATAAATACATTCCCTGTGTAATGATTCACTATAATTTAACCGCAAAAGTGCATCTGATTGATTGCATTTCTACATATAATAACTACGATGAAGGACTACAAGAATTCATATGAATCTGGCACATATAACAAAATGAAGTAGGGGGTAGTTGACTTATTGACAAGTAGGTACTATTTTATATTATGAAGCAGTAATAATAAGACAATTGAGTGGGTGTGTTTTTTGTATACCTACCATTTTCTCTGCTTAGAGTTATTTATGGTATTGGTATTTTCCATTGTATTCAGAGTGCTAGGTTAACAGTATATAGCTCATTTACTCAATAGTGGCATAACACAAAAATCGTGATTTTTGAGTTAATGATGCAGAATTTTTCCTTATATCATGCTTTATGTTGTTTAAAAATATCATATATGTTTCTTTAAAACTCAGCGATTTTGAAGGAAATATATTATTACATTTTATTTATACCGGTCATTTTCAATTGGAAAACAATTTTTAATTGAGAACTTTAAACACGTTTTATGTCTCTATTGCAGTAAATGAGCGATATGTAGTTATTCTGGAATGAATAGAGTGTTATTTTGTGGTGGTGATAATAATTTGTGCTGGTTGTGGTATTTCATTGATTGTATGCGGTTGATAAAATGATGTTTGTATTGCCAATTTCAATTATTTCAATTATTTTACAATCAACTATATTAAATGTCCTTGTTTTTGTGTTTAACATTCTTAAGTAGTAAATAAGTTGTTGTTCTTGTTGTTGTTTCTATTGTTGGTTACCAGACCTACATGTCTATGACAGGCAGTATTATGTACTTGAATATCACTTACAAAGATATTGCGATTTTGGTTTAATTAATGAGTTGTTTCTAAGTGTTGTTCATAATAAAGTCTAAATATAAAATTAGTTTTCAAAAGTTTTACACCAACAAACACTCCATGTATATGTCATTTCGCAGCAAATGATGAGAAGCACTGTTGTTTGAAAATGTCTCAGAGTCTAAGACATTTTTTACTATAAAAAAAATTCTCAAATGTTCCTTAAATATTTTTTTTTTTTTTTGATTTTTGCTATAGATTAGAATTTTTCTTTAGAAAAATTTAAAATTTTTTTCTAGTTAAAAAGCATATTTTTCTGAAAAGTTTTTCATATTCTGAGTAATTTTTTTATCGAAAAAGTCACAGAATCTGGTACATTTCTTTTATAGTAAAGTTATTAAGTTTTTCATGAAGAAAATTTTTATATTTTTCCTACAGAAAAGTTGTCAGATTTTTCCTATAGAAAAAATCGAAAACTTTTCCTATGGAAAGATTTTTCCTACAGAAAAGTTGTCAGATTTTTCCTATAGAAAAAATCTAAAACTTTTCCTAAGGAAAGATTCTTATAATTTTCCTATTGAAAAATTCTCACAATTTTCCTGTAAAAAAAATCCAAGACTTTTTCCCTACAGAAAAATTTGAAGATTCTCAGAAATTTATTTTCGTTTTAGATTGAAAAAAAAAAAATGTTTGAAAAAAAATCTCAGATTATTATCTTTTTTCTTGTTAACATGATAATGTTTTTAACATGATAATGTTTTTAGGCTGGTGTTTAATTTTAAAAATGATGCATGGCGCCACCTCAGTTTGGCAATATAAGCTGACGACTTACAAAAAAGAAAATAAGAATTACTGTTTCCATTTTTATAGAAACAAAAAGGTCTGCAACTTTGATTTGTAACTTGGATAATAACTCACCTGCTGGTGAATGAAAGTGTTTTTACCAGATGGTGAATAAAACGTAACATAAATATTTTTCAACAAAAATTTTTTTTTACATCGAATTTTTTTTTTTTTTTAATTTTTCTAAAATTCTGTTTAAATTTTTAAATCAATAAAAATTATTTATCGACCTTTAAAATTCTATTTTGAAAAAGATTATTCTAGCTTAAGCTCATATTTTTTTTACTAATCATTACGGTGATATTGTCAAAGTTACGATTTTCAATTTAAAATTCTATTTTGAAAAAGATTATTTCAAAATAGAATGGAATTTGACGAATTCCGAAACACATGTCGAGTAAGTCTTGCAAAACGACCAAATCAATAAATTTAAAACAAACAACTTTATAAATAGTTTCTTGAAAATTGTTACTTTGACAATATCATCGTTATGATAAGTAAAAAAAATATGACCTTGAGCTAGAATAATATTTTTAAATTTTTTTTTTTTTCATCAAATTTTTTATTTTTCATATTTTTTTTAATCATTTTTTTCGTCAAAATTTTTTTTTATAAAAAATTTGTTTTTCATCATTTTTTATTTCATAAATTTTTTTTTTTCATTTAATTTTATTTTTTTTATTAAATATTTTTTTTTTTTCATTAAATTTATTTTTTATCAAACTTTTTTTTATCAAAAAAAAATGTTTTTTCTTAAAATAATTTTTTTCATTAAATTTTTTTTTGCATCAACATTATTTTTTTTTCATAATTATACCCTACACCACTCTGTGTTACAGGGTATAATGAGTTTGTTCTGATGTTTGTAGCTACCCGAAATATTGGTCCTACCCCTACCTCCAAGTAGCGATGTCCGTCCGTCCGTCTGTCCGTCCGTCCGTCCGTCTTTCCGTCCGTCTATCGGTTTAAGCACGATACAGGTCGCAATTTTCAATCAATTGACTTGAAATTTTAAACTTAAGCATCTTAAGCATAAAAACGAAGCCTATTGAAATTGGAAAAATTCGGTTCATATTAAGACCTAGCCCCCATACAAACGTCAACTTTGGATTAGGCTTAAATAACTCTAATAACCGTATTATAATAGATATCGCTTTAAAATTTCACAGGTAATCAAATTTTGTATGCACGAATCATCATTTCAAATTTCAAAGGAATCAAGTCAGTCCTTCTCGTAGTCCCCATACAAACCACCCTCCCGATACTCAAATAATTCCCTTAAAATTCACACAAATGGAAATATTTGATAAAAATTTTAATTTTAGGTGTTAAGCATGTACTTTAATAACCTAATCACATCGGAGTATAATTGGACCATTTTTGGACTTAGTCCCCCATATAAAAATTTCGACTGATATTCAGTTAAATCGGTCTATTGGCAAAAAAATAAACCAATTCCACTAAAATTTGATCTGTGTGTTATTTACACTAAATAAAGATCTTACAAAAGATAGATCCAATCGGTCCATGTTTGTACTTGGGACCCATTTTCCGGAAGACACTGGTGTTGGGTATCATATGGTAGGTCTTGACCGACTATAACTTTCTTACTTGCTTTTTTTATTTTTTTTTTTATCAAAATTTTTTTTTTTCATCAAAAACTTTTTTCATAATTTTTTTCATTGATATATTTTTTTTCATCTAAAAATTTTTTTTTCATAAATTTTTTTTTTCATCAAAAACTTTTTTTATTTTTTCTCAATTATTCTCCTACTACTTTTTATACCCTCCAACCACAGTATGGGGGTATACTCACTTTGTCATTCCGTTTGTAACGGTCTGGACCCCATAAAGTATATATATTATTGATCCATGATCGATTCTAAGACATTCTGTGAATGTCCGTCTGTCTGTCCGTCCGTCTGTCTTTAGATAACACAATGCAGTCAAAAATAAAACAGCTAGACTCCTGAAGTTTGGCACAAATATGTCTTCTGTTCATAGGCAGGTTAAGTTCGTGAATGGGCAAAATCGGGCTAGGGGGAAAAAAGTTCCCCCTTGAAGAACTGAACCAACCTCTGAAAAAATACACTTTTTTTGCATGTTCTTTTGTATGTTTGTTAAATAAATGAAACATTTGGTATAATTATCGCGATGGGAAGTTGCTCTCAAAGCCCCCCACTGCCCCCATCACCCCCCCAAAAAAAACGCCTCTGACAATTTTTTTTTTAATTTTTTTTTTACATTTTAGAGGGTATAAAAGATTCGGCACAGCCGAATTTAACACTCTCACTTGTTCAGTCTAAAATTCTGACATAAAAATGTTCCATGTGTTTAACAAGTAAGAGCCCAGTCACAATTGGCACCACAGACGACGTACCACATCAACAGAGAGAGCGACACATTAAAATTAAACGACAGACGACCGGACACATTTTATAAAGAATACATTAATTTTTTTTCTTTCGTTATCCTTTAAAAGCAGGTATACAATATTCCTTTGCAACACACACACAATATATCAACTCCAATTGGAACAAGTGAGAGTGTTAAATTCGGCTGTGCCGAATCTTTCATACCCTCCAAAAAAAAAATTTTTGCACTTAAGTAATACACTCATTTACAAAATTAACAGCTCTTTTGGTTTAGACTGCATCTTTCTTGCCACAGACAGATGAACGGATGTATATAGCTAGATTGTATTAGAAATGGTCCAATGGTAAATAACCTTAATAGGATCCTTGACCGATATTTTAATTCGTTTTTCACGGAATGGCAAATAACAATACTATTTTTCTAAAAAAACTTTTCTTTGACAAGTACACACAAATCTTCAGCAAAACATTATCATGATTCAATGTTTTGGACTAGAGTACAAAATTCGCAGGCATTTTTCGCTTAGTTTTTGAAGGGAAAACTGAAAACATACTATAATTAAAAAAACTTGAAATTTGTTGAGTGTTGGCTCGCCTTTTAAAAACCCGCTTATGTTGGGTTAACTTTTGATACTTATATTTTATTAAATAATGGTTCTTTATACGTAATATTTGGAAAGGATGATCGTTGGGCGTAACAATATTCCCTAAAAAGGAATTTTTGTAAATTTCGTTGCTAAAGTGAAAAAATAGTGTACTTTGGTACTTTTCATTTTTACCGAAATAAAAACCTGAAATTTAAAATATATAGGAACTTACAGCTAAAAATTGTACATTTAGGAATTCCGATTTTAATGGTCTGAAAAGGGCTAAAATTTGAACTCAGGTTCATTTTCTATCTTCTAAAATAACGGATTTAAAAATGTGAAATTCAGATTGTAGGACCGTCCGGTAAAAAAATAAGAATTGAAGCGTATTTTTGATTTGGCACAGAAAAATAGCCTTCTCACTTCTTTTTTATAAATAGGAAACTCTGCCGCATATTTCTTTTTTTTTTGTGGAAATTTGGTGTGGAATGTCTTTATAGTAAAATTAGATATATCATGTAAAATTACTGTGGTTAAGTGTGCATACATATATTTGTTGAATCAATCCATTGTTATAAGTTAATAATTGAAGTACATATTTAACTATTTATATATTGAACATATTGAAGGATATTTATTTGTATTTTGTATCATCTGTGGTTTAATAAAATTTTCCACAATATAAACATAAGCAAATTAAGTTAACGGATTATAAATTTTTGGAATTAACCAATTTGTTATTCTAGCTAAATATTTATACAAAAGTATTTGAAAAATTATGATGCATATTAAATCTACACTCATTCAAAAAAAAAACTAATATTTGTTTGTAACCGAAGATACGTTAACAAGGATTTGAGTTTTATGAAATTTGGATGAACTGCTACATCAATATGAAGAAATGTTATATAAAATGTAACTTATAATAAATATCGCGATGAAGTGTCTTTAATAGCAACATTGATGCTTCATCATATTGATGACACATGTCTTCAATATATTCTTTTTTCATATTAATAATGTGTTAATTTAAACAAACACCAATGAAACATTTCATCATATTGATGTAACTTTTTATCAATATGAAATGGAATTTTTTTTTTTTAATTTTTTTTTTTTTTTTTGTTAAAGCATTTTTAATGATTTTTTACACCAAAACGCAAAATATTTAATTTTTTTTTTGTCTGGAATAAACAAATTTTAATCTAAAAATTTAAAGATCAAAATTATTCCACTAGTTCTATTATTTAAAACACAATTGCCATCACGTATGTAGGCGTTGCCATTTGCCATGTTATTGTAAAATATTTTTATTCTTAGAATTTATCGTATTTGAAAGTCATACATTTTCATGACAGTAGTTTATTGTAACAATATGTCAATGCAAATTTTCTATTGAATTTTACATATTCATATCGATAGATCGTTTCAAACTTATGTATATTGAAACTTGTAGGCTTTGCATAAGAATTCCAACGAAAATGTGATGATACCAGCAAATAAAGTTAATTCAAAATAATAAATTCATAAAAAAATATGTGATATTGGCTAAGAAAAGGAATTCTTGCAAAATTCATATGTGTCACATGAGAAATATTGTGGAAAACTAGAAAATTGTTTTTAGCTTGAATGGTTTCAGGTTTTATATTTGCATTTATTTATAGATTTTTTTATGAAAATAAAGCGATAGTCTTTTATTTTAATGAAATTGTTTAATGGTGAAATGCAATAAAAAAAGAAGCCTAAACTTAATAATTTTATATGCTCAAACCAGACATACTCATTAATTATCGCACACCCTATTTATTTCCGAAAAATGATTTCCGATCTTCATAAAATTTGGATATGTTGTTCAGAAGGAAATTTATTCGACACGATTTTTTTTTTTTATGGTCCAAACTCATTTTTCTATAAAAATTTTCAGAATTTTCCTTTATATATATGGGGGTTTTCGTGTCAACTGACACAACTTTTGAAACCGATATCTTCCGATCGGGATGAAATTTGCACCAAGGTTAGTCCTATTGGATAGTAGTTCAGACACAATTTTTAAGCGATATTGGTCAAGGACTCTCTGAGTTAGAGGGGGTCGAAATTTGACATTTTGGCCAAAGAGGTGTTTATTCTCATCCATGTAACTTCTTACCTATTGTTTTTAGCAAAATGTGTCCCAAAGAGTTTAGAAAGCTATTTCTTCAGTCGTTCGAAAAAAAATCATAAAAAAAAAAAAAAAATTTTTGATTTTTTTTCTTAAAAATCTAAAACTTTTTTGACTTTTTCCTCAAATTGGGCTTTTTTTTTTTTTTGATTCAAAAGAAAGCTTAGGTCTTTTCCTTGAAGAGCTATGGGGTCGCTTAGTGGGATGCAAGTGGGATATCTATGAAAAAAAAAAATTTTTAAACTTTGGAACACAAAAAACGGTTCTTCAATTTGCACTATTAGGCGTGGGATAGCTAACCAGTTTTCGATTTCGATCCGCGATACCCTCTAATTTTTATAGGTTCGAAAAAGAAAGCACGAGCCAAAAAATGAGGGCGGTGGCGTTGGGCCATTTGGCTCCTCATCGGGGTCAAAATTGGGCGTAAAGAGGTAAAAATCCTCAAAAAGCCCCACAACTGCCCTAGGACTGCCCACGGAGGGGTGCAATGTGAGACCTACCTCTATTAATTTTCTGCCCCCAACATTTTTCTTGAATATACCTAACCTCTATTTCCACTTCCTAAGGGGGCTCCCATACAAAATGACATTTTTATAAAATTTGCTCCTACCGCTCTAACTGTCCATAGGGTGCCCCTAGAGAAGTAAAATATATGACCAACCCCCAATTTTTTTTCATCTCCAACATTTTCTCAGAATATACCTACCCTTTATTTTCAACTCTTAAGGGGGTCCCCATACATTTTCTATTTTTTTATTAGTTTTTAAAAATACATGTTTTTATAACGTATGGGAGCCCCTTAAGGAGTTGAGATAGGGATAGGTTATTATGTTCGGACAAAATGTTGGTAACTAAAAAATAATGGGGGTTGGTCATAATTTTTGGCTCTCTAGGAGGCACGGTAGGGGCGGTAGGATCTGGTTTAATAAAACAAATTTATAAAAAATAAAAGAAATATATGGGGACCACCTTAAGGGTTAAAGATACATTGTAGGTGTGTTTGCAAAAAATGTTGGAATTAATAAAATAATGGGGGTCGGTCATACATTTGGCTCCACTTGGGGTACTTTAGGGTAAATTAGAATGGTAGGATAAAATTTTTTAAAAATGTTTGTATGGGAGCCCCCATAGGAAGTGGAAATAGGGGTAAGGTATGTTCAAGAAAAATGTTGGGGGCAGAAAATTATTGGAGGTTCGTCTCACATTGCACCCCTCCAGGGGCGTTTCTAGGGCAGTTTTGGGGCTTTTTGAGGATTTTACCTCTTTACGCCCAACTTTGACTCCGATGTGGGGCCATATGGCACCACCCCACCGCCCTTATTTTTTGGCTCGTGCTTTCTTTTTCGAACCTATAAAAATTAGAGGGTATCGCGGATCGAAATCGAAAACTGGTTACCTATCCCACGCCTAATAGTGCAAATTGAAGAACCGTTTTTGTGTTCCAAAGTTAAAAAAAAAAATTTTCATAGATATCCCACTCGCATCCCACTAAGCGACCCCATAGCTCGTAAAGGAAAAGACCTAAGCTTTCTTTGGAATCAAAAAAAAAACAAAAAGGGCCCAATTTAAGGAAAGAGTCAAAAAAGTTTTAGATTTTTAAGAAAAAAAATCAAAAATTTTTTTTTTTATTTTTTTATAATTTTTTTTCGAAAGACTGAAGATATAGCTATCTAAACTCTTTGGGACACATTTTGCTAAAAACAATAGGTAAGAAGTTACATGGATGAGAATAAACACCTCTTTGGCCAAAATGTCAAATTTCGACCCCCTCTAACTCAGAGAGTCCTTGACCGATCTCGCTGAAAAATTGTGTCTGAACTACTATCCAATATGACTAACCTTGGTGCAAATTTCATCCCGTTCGGAAGACATCGGTTTCAAAAGTTGTGTCAGTTGACACGAAAACCCCCATATATATGTTCCCGAAGCTCCTATAAGGAGCATAGGGCCCCATTAATATAGTTGAGGTTTCATTAATAAGTGTTATTTAAGATGTGGTAGCTTATTATTAGGGATGAGATTTTCATGCACTAAAAAATCGAAAATATGCGCTTAAAATATGCGCTAAAAAATTCAAAATATGCACTAAAAACCCTAAAAATATGCACCAAAAAATAAAATGTGTGCAATACATATCTTGTTTTTATTGGAAAAACTTCTTAAAAAGCAAAAAGTAACGCTGGGTTTAAATAGTAACATTTAAGACTTTATAGTATAGGGAAGATTTTTTAGAAATTAACACAATCTATAAAATAAAAATTTAAAGAAAAAAAATAATTTTTCTTATTTCCCAAATAAATTTTTAAAATTTAAAATAGTTTTTGAAACAAAAAATTTCAATTTGGGTTTTTGCTAATTTATGCCAAAATATGCAAAAATATGCACTTAAAAGTTGGAAATATGCACAAAATATGCATTTAAAACCAAAATATGCATTTTCACCAAAATATGCAAAAACAAATCGATGCCATTTTAACGCAAATTTCTTGATTCGTGAATATAATTGTTCGATATCGTTTTTAGACTATCGATAAAAAACATGCATTTGCATGGAAATCTCATCCCTACTTATTATGCTTCCGCATCCGATCCTGGTGCTGGGGCTGCCAGCAACCGCCAGGCAGGCAATTTGTAAAGTTTTTCAAAGGCAGAGATTATCCGCGTTTCTTCTACTTTCTGAGACGCCCTTTACGAGCCATAAGGATACTTTACAGAAACTAAGTTTTAGAAATTCTTCCTACTGACCTAAGACGTCTTTCGAGCATTCAGGTTATTTAGCCGCCTTCTCACTCTAGCTAGCCTTTCAACGGGTGTTCCAAAGCCATTGCCCAGGGGATACCTGGTGTAGACCGGAGGTAGTGCTTTGACTGTGTAGCAAAGGAATCATCCTTGGCCACTCCCAAGTGAGTGGCAATCAAGAACTTTCCACCTTTACTTGTCACAGTCCATCCCCCAAACAAAGAATTTTCCTTTAAAAATATAAATTTTTTTTTTTTAAATAAACAAAATAAGGTTTACCTTAATGTTAGTATAACACTGGGATGGCACGTTTTTGGGCTTTTCTTTCTGATCAAACTCACATGCAAAATATCACTCATTGTCAGATCGGAGTATATCTTCTGTCTCAACTTTGAGCCTCAAAATTGGGATTTTTGCAAAAAAGGACTTTAAAAAAAATTAAATTTTTTTCTTAAAATATTTTAAAAACTATTTGATCGTAAATACTTAAATATGAAATTTCAAGATTTAACTTCCCGCCGCAATTCCGAACGGATATCCGCCATATTTCACATTTTTATTCTCCAAGGTGTTCTTAATGAATTCAAAAACAAAAAATTATGTATTTTAAAATTTTTTTTAATAAAATTTTCAAATTTTGAGAAAAGGTGTTTTGAAAACGACCCCAAAATCATGCCATTGTTTTGGTATCAAATTTGAACGGGTTAATGATACCGTAAATTTCATATTTAAGTATTTACGATCAAATATTATACAAAAATATTTTTTTTAACTATTTTAATAAAAAAAAAAAAAAATTTTTTAGCTCTTTTTTTGTAAAAATCCCAATTTTGAGGCTCAAAGTGGAGACAGAAGATAAACTCCGATCGGAGTTATGTTTTGCATGTGAGTTAACCTTAGGGGACCGAGACTTTTGACGGGTATTAAAATTTGATCAAAAAGAAAAGCCCAAAAACGAGCCACCCTAGCATAAAACTCATTTATTAAGTAAATTCTCTGTTTTTGTCATTTTGAATAGATAATTTTTTCCACTTCCAAAGATGCTACAACTATTTACTAACTTATGACTGCATTCATCTACAAAAATTAAAAATAAATTTTTATGTGTTTACCCAAATATTCTATAGAGAATTGTGATTAAAATTGCTCTTTTTATGTTTTAAATTATCTTGTTGTGTCCTTTTTTTTTGATTTTGAGTATTTAAAATCTCTAGAGGAGGAAAAATTGTGTAGGCAGATTTATATCTACTTAAATACTTCAAAAAATCTGTTTACCACTAAAAATGAACTCGTAATGTAAAAACAAATAAATCATTTTAAAATAAAAATTCTTTGTAGTAAAGATGATTAAATAAAATATTAACTAAGCACACACAGATTTGTGTGTGTATTATTCTAACAAAAAAAAAAATTGCCGCTTTTTTATCCATATCAGTTTTCTTTACTAATTAAAACCATGATATTATTATAAAATAATGTTCAAGAACAATTTTTTCCCCTTTTAAAATCTGGTTCGAACGAGATTTCACTTCAGATGGGAATCGGGCATTAGCCGACACGTGTTTCGGAGTTTGTCAGATTCCAATGCTAAGACTATTTAGCAAACCCAGCATATGTCCATCATGAAGGACCATTTCAAGTATGTATTGGTAAAAAAAAATTGAAATCGATTTAGTAGTTTTGGAGATTTTTAAATTTTACGTTTTTTTTTTTTTTAAAGTGGGCGTGGTCGATGAACCCTTGCCTATGACCATCCAGAAGGGCACTCTAAATATTACTGAAAACTTTTTTTTTAATCGAACCAGTAGTTCCGAAGATTACTTTCTACAAACAAACAAAAAAAAACAAAACATTACCTCTTTATAATATTAAGGTCGGATTACTCAATGAAAAGTTAGCTGCTAACTGCCGATTTAACGGAGCCTTATGTCAAAATTTGTATGAAAAAGTTAAATTTAACGGAGAATTATTTTATAACGGAGCATTGAGTAATCCAGCCTAAGTATAGAGAATAGATTTTGAGTAGGTTAATTCTAGCTCGAGGCCATTATTTCCTTTAATAATTAAAACTATGATATTCTCATAGAAAATTTTTCCAGAAATATCTTCACTCAAAAAAAAAGTTTGTAAAATGATATAAAATCCCCGTGATTTTACGGGGCAGGTTTTGTAAAATATGTACTAGCAAGAATCCCCGTAATGTTATGGGGATAATTTGTAAATTGATTTAACAAAAGAAAATGTAAATTTACAATTTTTTTTGTAAAATATTATCTTCGAGGTGAACATTTTTTTTGTAAATTTACAAAAAATTTGGTAAATTTACAAAACAAAATTGTAAACTTACAGAAAAAGGTTGTTATTTTACAAGGAAAAATACAAAATGAAAAAAATAAATTGTAGATAAGCAAATTATTTGGTTAAACTACTGTGTTTTATGCAAAAAACCTGTATATTTACAATAAAAAGTGGTAAATTTACAATTTTTATTGTATATGTACCATTTTTTCTTATTTTTTGCCGTAAAAACAGTAGTTTAACCATAAAATTTGTAAATTTACAATATTGTTTTTGTATTTTCTATTTCATTTTTGTAAAATTACAACTTTTTTCGTAAGTTTACAATTTTGTTTTTTAAATTTTCATATTTGTTTTGTAAATTTACAAAAAATTTGGTTTATATACATATTTGTTTTGTAAATTTAAAGGTTTTTTTCCATTGGTGCATCTTATTTTTCCTTCTTCGGCAGCTGGGGTAGCACTTCAACAACCTGAAAAGATTTTTTTTCACTTGAGCACTTTTAACAAACTTTTTAATGTATAACACTGCACTTTTTTATTTTTTGTCGACATTTCGTTTTTCTTAAGTAGAACATATGATGAATTTCATGTAAAAATCGAGATGCATTGAACCCGACCCCCTCAGATATCGATGAAATTTTGTTCATAGCTAAATTTGATCAATACAAACAAACTCTCATTTTTAGAAATGACTGTTTTGCGATTTTTTGGGCGTGACACAGTGGGAACGTTTTCGAAAAAACGCGAAAATGGTCGAAAAGAGCTCCATTTAAACTACAATAACTCTGAATCGGCTAAACCGATTTCCATGATCTTGGTATCATTAAAAAGATATTTTAACAGGCTTTATGACACGTTAAAAAAAAAAAAAAAAAAAAATACACTTTAAAAAATTTATAACAAAAAAAATTTTAACTGACGAAAAAACCAAAAAGATCAAGGGTTTTTTTACAGTGTATTAATTTTTTAGAAAGGTTTATCCTTCATCTATACCATATCAAAAAATAAAAATGGGTTCTTTGTTAGTTTTTTTTATATAATTTTTTAAGTAGTGTCACTTCTAGTAATTGCCCTTATATTTTATAACAAAAAAAATTTTAGGTAACGAAAAACCAAAAAAGATCAAGGATTTTTTACAGTGTATTACTTTTTTAGAAAGGTATTTCCTTCACCTATAACATATCCAAAAAGTAAAATGGGTTCTTTTTTATTTTTTTTTTAATAATTTTTTAAGTAGTGTCACTTCTAGTAATTCCGCAAAATTCTGAATAAAAAAATCAATGTATTCTTCATAATAATTTTCTATTTTGTCATAAACATTTATTACTTTACCCATAATAAAGAGAAATATATATAGAACAAAAAAATTGTTGCCCTTTTCATTCCAAAGATTTTTTCAGGTCTATTTTTTCTTCCTCAGGTAGCTAATAACATAGTAAAAAGAAATAGAAACACAAAATATAACAAATATTTTCCTTTCTTAGTAAAAAATTTAACGGCAAACAGCCCTTATTTCCATACAAATGCATGTAAATGTATAGGGGTCTGGCCAGAACTAAGGACTCAAAATATGTACCTGACGAAGGGTTAACAGGTAAAATAAATAAACATTGTCCCAAATTATGAATATGTTTTAACCGCAAAAAGTTCTTGCTTGCCTTAAAAAATGCTATATAATTGCACCTGATGAACGTACCGAAATTCATAATTATAAACAGTTTCGAGAAGCCAAGATATCCCATTACAATTTTTACGCGTATATTTTAAAAAATTGAGTGAATATGAATTCAAACAATAAGTACAGATGCATAAAAATATCTAATAAGTGTTGCGCTTCGCTTCGTAAAATAAGTGAAAACGAGGCTGCAAATATAATTGAATATTTTCCAGCTGTCGCCAACATTCATTGTAGCCGTATTTGCGAAACTTGCCGGAATACACTGAGAAAAGCTCGCAGTCGTAATGAATCCAACGTGGAGCAGAATGAAGTCTCAAATTATTTACCAACAACGCCCAGCAATGAAATTAGCGAAGAATTGAATGAACTTCCAACTTGTACCAGCCGTATTGCAAACATCGAAAGGACGGAAGTCATTGAAAATATAAATGATCATATTATTCCTCATCTACCAAACCACATGTCTCCTCTTAAAAGGAAATATATGAAACGAGATGCATACAGAAATAGAAAATCACTGCAAATTTTCGAAAATATAGCGGATTCACTTGGAGCTGATCCATTATCTGATTTGTCAGCGCAACTTGAAAACGTCAAAGCCATTTACGAAGAAATTTTGGAAAACATCAAATATCAAATAGAGAACAGCTCAAATCTTTTGGAAAAGCAAAAACTTTTATCTCTCTTACCAATCAATATGAGTCACGCAGAAATTAAAGATCGTTTTGGGGATGATATATCTCACGATTGTATCAAAAAAAGTAAAGATATCCAAAGGAATAAAACGAAGTTTGCAGATATCAATCTTTTTAAAATGAGCAGACGTAGCTTACCAGCCGAAACTCTAAGCACAGTCAAGTTATTTTATGAAGATGATGAAATTAGCCGAATGATGCCTGGATCGCAAGATTCAATTACTGTTAAACAAGGAAACTTACGTGAAAAAGTTCAAAAAAGACTGATGTTATCTTCACTACGCGAATCTTACTACGAATTTAAAAAAAAACATCCCTTGGCCAAAGTGGGTTTTACAAAATTTACAATGTTAAGGCCAAAAAATTGTATAAAACTTGGAGTTGGAAACCAGCAAAATATCTGTGTATGCACATTGCATCAGAATATGAAATTGATGTTTGAAAAAAGTGGCTTAAAATCAATTTGTATTGAAGGAGAATGCACATTTACCGATTACAAAGATGTTCTCAAATTCGTTGTTTGTAATGGTGACATAGAAAAAAGCGAGTGTTGCGTTTCAATGTGTGGTCACTGCTTTAAAAATTTAAATAATCTAAAAACGCATATGCTAAAACATTTTGAAAATAACCAAACTGAAGAAATAATATACAAAAAGTGGAATACAACGATTAGATGTGTTCTGGAAACGTTAACCACCAACCCAGAATCATTTGTCAGCGATTTTACTGAACACATCAAAGTTCTGATTCCGCATCATTTCATAGCAAAGCGACAATCTGAATTTATCAGCAATAAAAGAGCGGCGCTGTTATCAGGAGAAATGTTAATTCAAATGGACTTTGCTGAAAATTATGCATTTCTTGTACAAGATGCCGTGCAAGGATACCATTGGAATAATGATCAGGCTACAATACATCCGTTCGTTATTTATTACAAAGGTAATTATTTTAATATTTTGGTATTAGTAAACACATCCATCCACACTCATCAAAATATTTAATAATTTTTATTTATTTGTTTTTTTCCTTTGTTTGTTTATTTTCAGATAACGATAAATTAACTCATAAAAGCTTCGCCATAATATCTGATTGCAATACCCATGATAGTATAGCAGTTCATCTATATATTTCAAAAATGGTACAGTTCGTGAAGGCCAATATAACCAACAATATTAATAAAATCATTTACGTATCGGATGGTGCAGGAGCACAATATAAAAATAAATATAACTTCATTAATTTATGCCATCACAAATCTGATTTTGGGATTGACGCTGAATGGCACTTTTATGCTACCAGTCACGGAAAATCTGCATGTGATGGAATCGGAGGAACATTGAAGAGAGGTGCTCGAAATTATAGTATTGCAAATAAAAATGAAATCCAGACAACGAGGCAACTCTATCACTGGGCATCAGAAACATATAAGACCACCATACAAGTTGCTTACGCAGATGCTGACGAATACAACAACGTTAAAGAAAAGCTATTTTCAAGATATGAAGAAGCTAAAACTATAACAGGAACTCAAGGCTTTCATTCATTCATTCCGATAAATGAAACTTTTGTACATGTGCGCAGATATTCTGACTGTGCCAAATTTGAGCAGCGCAAAATTTCTTACAAATAATTAACTTAAAAAAAATTTAAATAAAATAAAACACAAATTAATAAAAACGTGGCAAATAATATAAACAATTGTTGATGGTTTTTTATTTGTAAACATTTAAAAAATGTTAGAATTGTTGAACTATTTTGTGAATGTGACCAGATATTTTCGCTGTTATTCGAATTATTTCGAAAACTTTCGGTAAGTATTACTAGAAGTGACACTACTTAAAAAATTATATAAAAAAAATAAAAAAGAACCCATTTTACTTTTTGGATATGTTATAGGTGAGAGAAATACCTTTCTAAAAAAGTAATACACTGTAAAAAATTCTTGATCTTTTTTGGTTTTTCGTTACCTAAAATTTTTTTTTGTTATAAAATATAAGGGAAATTACTAGAAGTGACACTACTTAAAAAATTATATAAAAAAAACTAACAAAGAACCCATTTTTATTTTTTGATATGGTATAGATGAAGGATAAACCTTTCTAAAAAATTAATACACTGTAAAAAAACCCTTGATCTTTTTGGTTTTTTCGTCAGTTAAAATTTTTTTTGTTATAAATTTTTTACAGTGTATTTTTTTTTTTTTTTTTTTTTTAACGTGTCATAAAGCCTGTTAAAATATCTTTTTAATGATACCAAGATCATGGAAATCGGTTGAGCCGATTCAGAGTTATTGTAGTTTAAATGGAGCTCTTTTCGACCATTTTCGCGTTTTTTCGAAAACGTTCCCACTGTGTCACGCTCAAAAAATCGCAAAACAGTCATTTCTAAAAATGAGAGTTTGTTTGTTTTGATCAAATTTAGCTATGAACAAAATTTCATCGATATCTGAGTTGGTCGGGTTCAAAATTTCAGTTTTATCTCGATTTTTAAATGAAATTCATCATATGAGAATTGCAAAGGAGGCTACACAAGAAATTTCTTATATTTTCAGGAAAAATTAGTCAAAAAATAAATTTTTTTTTTTTGAATTTTTAATTATTTTCACAAGTATTTTTAAAAAATCGGAAAAAAAATTTTGGATATTGTAGATTGGATGTTTAAGTACCAGTTAAAATAAGAAAAACTTGATTTTTCATAATTGGCAGCTTTTATTGACATTTTAAGTACCAAATTTAAAAAAAAAAATTACCAAAAAAATATGGTAAAATCACCAAAAAAAATGGTAAAAATACAAAAAAAAACTAGAACAATTATATAGTAGCACCACATAAAAATTGTGGTATTTTACTTAACGCAAATTACCAAAAAATGGTGTAAAAATTCAATTTTTTTTGCTAAAGCTTACAATTAGTTGAAAAATGTTTGTGTCCGGAACTTAAAAAATTTCCAAATTTTTTTTTTATGAAATTTTTTATTTATAAAAAATTATTTTTAACCAAATTTTTTACTCCAAAACGCAAAAAAAAATCTGCGTGTCCTATTGTTGAATAATTATTTTTTTTTTTTTTTTGTAAAACAACATTAATTCTAGTAATAAAATAAGTTTTGTAAAATTATATTGGAATTTTGTACTTTTCAATACATACATTTCAAACTGAAAACCTTGTAAACGATCTTAAAAAAAAATGTTTGTAATAAAACATTTTTTTGGTAAAAAGACTAAATAACATCAAGTAAAATTTTGTTGTACAATTACAGTTTTCTTGTGTAAAAAAACTAAACACCTTGTAATATTTTTGTAATTTGTAAAATAATTCACTTTTTTGTAAATTTACCTAAAAAATTTGTAAAATAAATTTACCAATATATAATAGTAAAATTACAAAGCAAACTGTAGTTTTCGTTTTATTAAGTATACATCAATTTTTGTAAAAAGACAAAAATATTAGTAAAATAGAATTACAGGACCTTTAACTTGTAAATTTACAAACTTTTTTTTTTGAGTGTATACAAAATTTAATACACGTTTTATACGTTAAAAAATAAAAAATAACTCAATTGGTGGGTAGCCCTTGAAAGACCTCACTTGTGAGACTGCTGTAACTTGTTTTTTTTAAAAAACATTTTTTTTTTTTGTTTCTTAAATAATTTTCATTTTATCCAACAACAAACAAATATTTTGTTGGCAAATAATAACATGTAGTATGACTTCATCAAGCATTTCTTGTGTTGTGTTATATTTTAATAAAAAAAACTGAAAATGGTTTGAAAGTAAATTATAATGGTTCGTTGCTTATAAGGAGCAACAAAAAAAAAAACAGAAATCCTAAAAATAACAAGTTCATTTACCCAAAGTAATAGACAGATTATAATCAAAAAAATGTATGCCCTAACCTCCTATAGCTTCTTTTTTCTCAATGCTCTTCATATTTCTTTTTTTTATAAATTTTTGACCTAATGATATTGTAAGCATCATTAATTTAATATTTTTACTTTGGATTTTTTTATTTTATTTTAATCGATATTTATTTCATTAATTTAAAACAAAAGTATCAGAAAAACCGCAAACCTTGAGCAGTTGGAAAAATAAATATTGAAAAAAATACTTTATACGTGAAAACAATGTAATTTTGTTTCATTATGTTGACGAAGCAGTTTTTTTTCTTGTAAAAATTGAGGCAAAATAAAATTTGAAAAACAATTCTTAAAACGTGGAGTAAAGGTTTTTTTTTTTTGCAAAATATGCAAAACTCTTTAAAAATAAATGGCGCTTAACATAATTAAAAACAAGTGTTAAATTCGGCTGTGCCGAATTTTTTATACCCTCCAACACGTCAAGAAAAAAAACAAAAAAAAAACAGGGGTGTATTTTTTTTTTGGGGGGGTGGGTTTTGGCGATGGGAAACAACCTTTCTGGATCCAACTGCAGGACTTTGAAGTTTTTTTGACATAAAAATGTTTTGTTTGCTTAGCTAAAGCACAAAAACCTATAAAAAATTTCGTTTTTTCAGAGGTTGCTTTAGTTTCTCAAGGGGGAACTTTTTTCCCCCTAAACCGATTTTGCCCATGTTCGAACTTAACCAGCCCAATACCATAAGACATATTAGTACCAAACTTCACGAGTCTATCTCTTGTAGTTTGGACTGTATCGTGTCTTCCACAGACGGACAGACGGACGGACATCGCTAGAATATCTTAGAATCGATCACTGATCAATAATATATATACTTTATGGGGTCCTAGACCGATATTTCGATGCGTTACACACGGAATGACAAAGTGAGTATACCCCCATACTGTGGTTGGAGGGTATAATAAGTAGAAAAGTTAAATTCGACTTGGCCGAGTCCATGAATACCCTACACAGTGTCATTTATAAGTGATAGTTAATTTTCTAACGTAAACAAAATCTAACAATTTTTATTTGGTGTAAAAACTAGTAATTATTTTTCAGTGTAAAATTTTTTTCGACTGTAAATTTTTTAGTGTAAAAATATTTTTAAGTGACAAAAAAAATCAACACCAACTAGACCAGAAGAACGACAAATATATTTGCCAAGCTTCAGCAGATTCAGAATTCTCCTTCTAAAGGTAGCATGCTTTTTATCTCGTAAATTGTGCGAAAAACCTCAGCAGCCTCAGTACACACGGATGCACGGGTGGTCCGAGACGGTTTTAACTTAAAAGTTCGATCTACACTCAAAAAAAAGTGAACTAAAATCTGGGAAAATTAACTTAATTTTAAGAAAAAGAGGGAATGATTTGGCTCCAAAGATTCTTTTTCTTGGTTTTAGTTCATAATTTTCCCAAAAATAAGAAAAACAAAGTTAATTAATTTTAAGCCAATTTTAACTAGAAAATGGGAAAAATTATATTACACTTTAGTTCATTCACATTTTAAAACTGGATTGGGTCTAGACCTTGAACCCATGGGTTCGGACCCCATGGGTCCAGCCCCTTGTGAACTCAAGACTCCAGTTCTGTAAGGGTCCCCATAGATTTTGACCCAAAATTTGTGTCCGTTTCGCTCTAACTTGCTTAGTTTTTGAGATACGGTAATAAGGGGTCTGATAGGGTCTTGAGAATCTTAAAAACTGGATATATCAAAAACTATTAATCGGCGGGCTTTCGGGTATTTTGCGGGAGTGTTCTACGAGTCAAGAGCTACAAAAATGCCGTTGGCCCTTTTCTCGTGTTGGCAGTATTTACCGTGCATGTTGGCAGTATTTATGTGCATATATAAAATCTCGGGAATTTCAAATTTTAGATGTAAAATTAGGGTCTTGAGACCCCGAAAGATATGCAGAGCTAGGCTATTCCATATTTTTCTTTGTAGTCTTTCTTTTGAAAATTTCGTCCGTTTCGCTCTATCTCGCTTAGTTTTTGAGATATCGCCATTTTGAATTTTTAACTAAATTCTAAGAATTAATTAATTTTTAACTAATTCTAAGAATTAATTACTAAATTCTTAGAAGTAATTAACTAAATTCTAAGAAGTACACTTCCTCAATTTAAAGAAGAGAAATACTATGATGTTTTTTTAGTAAATTTGAACTAAACTTGAACTAAATTGTTTTTTAAGAAATATGTCTTAAAAATAAAGATACGTTTCTTAGATTTGTGGAAAATTTCTTTGGCAGTAAGAATTTTTTTCCTTATATTTAAAAATTCCATTTAAAGAAAACTATGAACTACTTATAAGTTAATGAACTAAACTTTTTTCCTCATAGTTAAGAAAATTTCTCATTTTTTAGTTAAATTTTCCTAAATTTTAGTTAAATTTTACTAAATTTTAGGAAAATTCATTATAAATTTTCAAAGACATTTTTTACTTAATTTTAGTTATGTCTTTTTTTTAGTGTAGCGATGTCCGTCCGTCCGTCTGGCTGTATGTCCGTAGAAAACACGCTAACTTTTTAAAGACTTCACAGAGGCTCCTGAAGTTTGGCATATATGTTGGTTTTTTACCTGGTCAGGTTGGTATTGCAATCCAGCGAAATTGGTCAAGTGGTTCAAAAGTTATGAGCAAAATACTGAATTTCGGCAAGGGTTTTTCTTAAATTTACGGGATAAAAAACGAAGCTAACTTTCGAAAGGCAACTCTGAGAATGCTGAAGCTTATCATTCTCGTTTCCCTGACCTGGTTCTTGTCGAATTTCAGCCAAATCAGCCCAGTTGTTCAAAAGTTATTAGCAAAACCCGTTAAACATGTTTTATAAGCATTGGTAAGTCACAAAAATATTTTACAACATATTTTTGTCTTTCAAAAATATTTTTACACTAAAAGAAAAAAAAAATACACTCAAAAAAATTTTTACACTCAAAAAAAAATTTAGTAAATTTTTTTTTTTTTTTTTAAAAATTAGTTAAAAAAGTTTTTTTACACAAAATTAAATATTTCTAATCAAAAATGTTTGTGGAGGGTATTCATAGCCAAGTCGGCCAAGTCGAATTTAACTTTTCTACTTGTTTTATTTTGCCGTATCAGGATCCCAGTTGGCAAAATAAAATCACACCTGACATACGGCTGACACTCCCTTTATGAAATCGCTGACATCTTCATACAATTTTTCAAAATGTCATCAATGACATGTCAGCAGTTGGTCAGCAGTGTCCACCAGTATCGGTGACCACTAACAATTCGTTTAAACAACCGCTGACAAACTGCTGACATGTCATTGATGACATTTTGAAAAAGTGTATGAAGATGTCAGCAATTTTATAAAGGGAGAGTCAGCAGTATGTCAGGTGTGACTTTTTTTGCCGACTGGGATAAAAGGATGTGAATAAAGTCATTTAAAAACTTTATCAAAATATTTTGTCGAAAATTTCAAATGATATTGAAGGATAACGTTTTAAGAGCACGTAACTTACCTCTCTTTCCCTGATATGTAAAAATAATAAAATAAACAAGTAAGAGTGTTAAATTCGGCTGTGCCGAATCTTTTATACCCTCCAACATGCAAATAAAAAAAAAAAAAAAATTGCAGGGGCGTCTTCTTTATTTTTGGGGGGGGGGGCGTGGGTTCTCTCTCTCGAATAAGTGTTAAAAAAAAATTCTTATGCTTTGTCCACCAAAGAAATACAAATTTATCATTATATAAAAAAAAAATAATTTCACGCCCATAAAAGGGGGAGGCGGAACGTAAAACGATATTTTTAATTCTGTGGGTCCAAATGCAGGACCTTGAACTTCTTGTAGCATAAAAATGTTGGATTTGTTAAACAAAAACACAAAAAATCATATAAAAATATGATATTTTTCAGAGGTTGGTTTAGTTCTTCAAGGGGGAACTTTTTCCCCCCTGGTCCGATTTTGCCCATCTCCGAACTTAACCAGCCTATGAACATAAGACATATATGTGTCAAATTTCAGGAGTCTAGCACTTTTATTTTGGACTGTATCGTGTCTTCCACAGACGGACGGACAGACGGACGGACAGACGGACGGACAGACAGACGGACATCGCTAGAATGTCTTAGAATCGATCACTGATCAATAAAAGTGAGTATACCTCCATACCGTAGTTGGAGGGTATAAAAATTAGGGGAGATCCTCTTCTTTCATTTGCTATCATTAGTGACATCCTAGGACAAGTACAAATATTAAAAAAATATTTTATAAAATTTAATCCTCTAAAACTTTGAAGTCCTTTTAAAAGGAAACAGGATCACAAAAAGAAAAATTATAAATGCAGTTTAACTACATTTATTCACAAGTTTCAAACGTATATTATCCAGTTCGTGTTAAACGACTTTTTTAATTTTTGTCGGACGGTGTAATATCATAGTTTTCTTTTTTTTTTTTTTGCCTATCAATTACAACTGTAACCGTGATGTTTCTTTCGGAAAGGAGATAGAAGAGAGATAAAAGATTTGAAAGATAGAAGAGCTTCAGTATGGCAACACTGAAATTGCGCGTGTTGATAATTTTGAGTACAGTTGTTGCATCGCCATCTGTTATTGATCTGGCGAATTATTTTTGAAGCTGTGTTTATAGCCATTATTTTATTATTTTACTTCGTTGACATTTTTTAGTGCTATTTATCAACGAAGGAGGGTGCTGCGATAGATATTAGTTATAAATAGAAACTAATAAATATTTGAAAAAAATGTTGTTCTGCCTGAGCCGGGAATCGAACCCAGGCTTGCTGGCTAGTAGTCCAACGCGCTAACCACTAACAAGGGAAGTATCTCAACCCTTATGAACCGATTTGCCTGAAACTTAAAATATATATAAATGAGACGATTTTAAGGTTGGGGTGTCTCGGCTTTTCGGCCATATCAGTGTTTCAAAATTTTGTTGTCCCCTTATGAAACCATATGGACCTCCGGGAAAATTTCTATAACTCATGAACTAACAGGAATATCCTCTAGAGCAAAAATACGTGTCGACTTAAATTTAATAAAGATTATTTCGTATTCATATGGACACCGTAGCTCTATGTCTTCATATAAACACCCACCAAAATTTTCACATTTTCATGAAAAAAGTATTTAACGAAGCCAAACTTTTACAAGGTTATACCCCCGTTGGAAAGGCATTAAAAAAACCTTTCTTCTCATATGTAAACATCATATAGTTTCTTAGAAAGAAATGGCTGAAAAATCAAAAAAAGGATTTTTTCGCCATTTTTTGACCCATGTTTTGAACCCCTAAATCCCCGATATGGCCGATAAGCCGAGACACCCCAACCTTAGAATTGTCTCTTTTATATATATTTTACGTTTCATGCAAATCGGTTCATAAGGGTTGAGATACTTCCCTTGTAAGCCACAGCACCCACAGAAAAAATGACACCGAGCTAGAATAAACCTACTCAAAATATTTTATTTTAATTTTTTTAATATTTTTTTTTTTTCAAATTATGTTTGTAATTTGTAAATTATTTTATTATTTTTTTTTATTGTAAAACAATAGTAATATTTTTTTATTATTATTATTTTATTATTAAAACTAACCAAACATAAACCACCAATCAAAACTATAATTTTATGCAAACCCACAATATTTATTGTTTGATAATATTTATTGGTTATTTTTGAATGCCCTTTTATATAAAACATCAATATAAATTAGATTTTCATTTTTCCAAATAATTTACCAAATTGGAAAAAAAAAATAATAATTGCATATTTATTAACGATTTTATAAAATTTCTAAATAACGCAAAAAAATTAAAAATATATTTTCATGAAAATTGCTGAAAATGGTTATCATACGATGGTAAAGGGGTGTATTCTTAGTGATTATGGAAAAATTGAAAATGTACTTAATTAACTTAACTAAGAATTTGTTTAAAAACCCGAAAACTTTATTTTTTTTTTGCTCTGATAGAAATATTTTTGTAAAATTATATTTTACTTTCTGGTTAACCTTCAATTTGTATATTTTAATATAACAATTTTCGTAAAAACTGTAATTTAAAATTTATCCTGAATTTATACACTCAAAAAAAACCTTGTAAAATTACAAGAAAAGTTTGTATCTTTTTTTTGCTACCTTCAATTTGACAAGAATTCCTTGTTATTTTACAAGCTTTTTACCAATAGTTTTGTAATTTTAAAAGCTTTTTACAAAAACAATTGTAAATTTACAATTTTTTTGACGCAATAAAACTTACAAGGAGTTTTCGTGATTTTACTAGATATTTTGCTACCTTTTATTTTACGAGAATTCCTAGTAAAAACTACGAACTTTTTTGTAATTTTACAAGATTTTTACCAATAAAATTGTAAATTTACAACTTTTTTGGCGAAAAAAAAATTACCTAATTTGTGTTGTAAAATAATCTTGGAAATCTGTCAAATTACAAAAAAAATGTAAATTTCGATCGAAAATTATTTGTTAAAAAACAAGGAAAACTGTCAAATATTGATAAAATTTGATTACGAGACTTTTTCTAATAATTTTACAAGGTTTTTTTTTGAGTGTAAGTACAAAAAAAATCCGCACAAAAAAATAACAATTAACTGATTTAATATATTGATATAATTAATATTTTAATTAAACTTGTTAAAAGTAATTATAACAGTTGAATTAAATGTTATTGATATATTTTTTTACTATTTATAAGTTAATATGAATAATTTTTAATTATTTAAATTAAATATTTTTTCCCCTTTATTGTTTGTAGATGTCAGTCAATTCAATAGTAATTAGTGGCTTGTTAAAAATAAATTGACTTTTTATGAATACAATTATTTTTTTTTTCTTTCACTAATTTAAAAATTCTATAATTTACAATATGTTGGTTTAAAGAAAATGTTAAACACTAAACAAAAAATAGTTTAAATTTTATTTAAAAAAATAATTACTTAAAAAAAAATACGCAGATTTGCTTTTCAGTTACAGTTATTTGATTATTCTTGGTATACTATGCGTATGATTAATATTAAATAGTATATAATTGCTGATACGCATATTAAACCAAGTTTAGTGATGCTAATCACCAGCGATAGGATCTTCATTAGGTTAAGTTGAGTTGAGGGTGGGTTGTACAAGTCTAAAAATAAGGAAATTTTTAGGCAAGTCCATGACGCTCATACTTAAAATAGTCCATTGTGTAGTCCCGTAATATTTAAACGTTCGAATTTCGTGACGTAATACCTGCCAAACGATGTCCTTATAAGAGCTGATTGTGGGAAAATTTATGAAAAAATTTTGCAAGGTCATCGTCGGCAAACAGCCGTCAAATTTGAAAAAAATTACGTACAATTTCAACCAAAATTCATGTCCTCCCGAGTAAAAATTTTTGTATGGAGCAATATATGTTCTTATATTATTCCAGATCTGTTGATAGATCCGAGATTTGAAAGATCAGCACTGATCCGAAAAATGGATCGCTAAGATTAGATCAGTTTTAACCGGACGGATACAATTTGATCCGAAAAGTGGGTTTATCTAATTAGATCAGTTTTAATCGGTGGGATACAATTTCATCCGAAAAATGGTTGGATCTTATTGGACCAAGACAAAAAAAAAAAAATTTTTTTAGCTGGATAAAAAAATATAAAATTTCATACGAAAGAAAAAAAAAATATTGCAAAAAACTTTAGATAAAATTTTATCCGAAAAAAAAATATCTATGTTTAGAACTATATATAATTTAATCCGAACAATAAAATCTATTTTTAGAACTGATAAAGTTTTATCCAAACAATTTTTTTCAATATTAAGATATAAATATATATAATTAAAATTTATTAAAAAAAAAAAAAAAACTTCGAGCGGCGGGGGAATCGAACAGCTACCAACTGTTTTGTAATCGCAATCTCTACCCTCTGACCCAGCGGACGTTGTTAATAAATGACAACTTTAAAAGACTATGTTTTAAAAAAACTTAGAAAATTTTTGAAAATAGTTTATCATATATAATTATATCAAGTTTAACTTATATATAATTAAATCCAGTTTATCTTATCGGGTATATGATTGCATCAAATTATATTCGACTTGAATTTGAACAAAATTTTAAAAAAGACTTAGAAAATTTTTGCTAAAATTTGTGATTTTTTTTTTTTTTTAGTTTATTTGCTGAGCTAATAGGGGGTTTAATACTGAGTTCAACAACATGATTTTCATCATCCAATGCTCTTAATTTTCCAAGTTATAAAGCTTTAAAGTTAAAACGGTTTTTGGCTTATGAGCTTCACATTTTTCATCGGAACCAAATTTTCTTTCTGCCGTTGTATATTTAATAAAAATACCTTTAAAATGGTATAAAACATGTATAAACTTTTTTACTCACCAACGGCCAAATAATGAGTTTTAAGTTTTTTTCGGAAGTTTTTTCAGACAAAAATAATTTTATCTGAAAATATTGCTAACATAAGTTCGAACCAAATACACTTTTAATTATTGGCAACAAATAAAGCTTTGATTTGAGCTTGATCTGAGGACTTTAGCTCTCTTAAAACCAGAGATATTGATGGTTAAACATTAAAGTTTTAAAATATTTTTTTCTTCGGATTAAATAATATATAATTATATCAAAATATAATTATTTTTGAAATATTTTTGTTAAAATTCAGGGATTTTATTTTTTTTTTAAATTTGAAAAACGAAAACGCATTAAAAAATCATTTAGATTAAAAAAAAATTTTAAAAAAAATAATTTTTTTCTTGACTTAGTCGGGACTCGAACTCAGGGTCCTCAAGAATTATATATTATCATATATGATGCAATATAGAAAGTTATATTACTATATATAAATAATATTTATTTCTAAATATTATCATAAAAAATAAATTAATCAATATTTTTAAGTTTAGTAAAAAATTAAAGCTTCTAAAACATATTTTCTTTAAAAAAAAAATTAAAAAAAACAATTTTTTTTCTTAGCTCAGCCGGGGATCGAACCCAGGGTCCCTAGGAACCATATATTAACTTATATGATGTAATATATAAAATTATATAACTATAAATAAATAATATTTATTTTTCGATTTTATCATAAAAATTTAATTATTCAATATTTTTAAGTTTAGAAAAAACAAAAAGCTTTAAAAACATATTTTCTCTTTTAAAAAATTAAAAAAAAACTGTTTTTTCTGGGTTGAGCCGGGAATCGAACTCGGGGTCCCCAAGCATCATATATTATCTTATATGATCTTAAATAAAGTTACACACAACTATTTAAGTAATATGCATTTTTTAAACATTTAACTTTTAAAATCCAATATGCATTTTTTTAAGTTTTAAAATACAATGGATTAAACAGATTTTTTTTCTATTTAAAAATTTATAGAATTTATATATATATATTTTTTGACTGATTTTAGGTGCTTTGAGAATCATATATAATTATACAAGCTCTCTTGTATACTTAAATAAAAATATATATGATGAAACATTAAAAAAAAATTATTGAAATACTGTCATATAAAAGTATGCATAATTATATATAAAATATTGTGAAAGAAAAAAATATTTTTTACCTTATACAATTGTATAATATTTTATATGGCGTTACATGTGTCACCATTTAAAATTATATATAGAGTTTAAAAGAAAATTGTATTTATATGGTACCTTACAAAACTATATACGGTATCTCATAAGCCATTTATAATTATATCTTTGATAATATTAAAAAAATAAATGTTTGATGCCATGTATAGTTTTATATAACTGTATATAGAGTTATATGTGCGACCATATATAATTATATTTGAAAAAAATTTTTTTCGTTTTTTAAGATGGAACCATATATAGTTTTAAATGGTTTCTTGTAAGTCATATATAATTTTAAATGGTTTCTTGTAAGTCATATATAATTATATATATAATGATATTGGATTTTTTTTTAAATATGCTCGTATACGTTTTTTGATATTAAGTCACATATAAATATGTACGCAATCAGATTAAGTTATATGTGTCACATATGATTATGTCTCCCACATGTATTTATATATTAATATGGTTATCATTAGATGTAATTTTATATAACTCCATTTAAAAAATTTGGAAAAACTCAATGCGAGATATAATTATATACTTTGTTTGATATGAAAACACATTATTTCATATGGCTATATATACATACATCAAATAATGTAAAATTATATGTATTCATTTTTACTCGGGTAATATCTTTTAAACTCACCGTTTGAGAAGAGTACACGCCATTATTACATTTTCTATGTACCGGCCTTTTTCAATTAAAAACCAGTTTCAATAGTAAACCTTAAACGTGTTTTCTGCAAAATCAAATATTTTGAGTTGTGACACTATACAAGTAAAGGAGCGATAAATATTACAATTAACTATTCCAATTAAACTTAATTAAATAAATAATAGGTAATTTCCATTTATATATATATTCCCATTTGCTCCTAAATTGAACAACGGGAATATATATATATATATATATAATTTCCAGCTAATATTAAAATCTAAAATTCATTTTATATTAATATAAATACTAGTTTTGTATTACAGAACTTTGCCTGTTTAAACCACAGTACAGACTAGTATGGTATCAGAAATAAATTTTCTTTATTACAATGAAACTCATATGAACACCATAAATCAGCAATACTGGTTAAGTATTTTATAAAATTAAACTCAAACTTGATTTTACTTAATTAATTCGTTACTATAAAAAATTATTTGAAATTTGCAAATATAAAATTAAATTTTATACGAAACCATCTGATTTTATTAACTATTTTGGTCTCCGGTTTCCTTTAGTATATAATTAAATTTCCATGTAATATATTCAACAAAATGCAATAACCAAAACATGTAAATATTTTTCTGGTTTCGTAAAATACAAAACAACAAAAAAAAAATCATAAAATTATTTTTAAACTTGCGTTGTTTGCAAAATGGTTACGTTTAATTGCATTATTTCCGCCTCGTTTTTTTGTTTTTACATGAATATTATAAAACGTCAGTCAGCTCTTTGGCAAATTACGCACGCATGCATATTAAAACTGAAACATTGTAGAATATAATTACCCAGCAAAAAAAAAATAAAAAAGTTTAGGATGCCTGGATTTAACGCTGCACAAACTGACAAAATTTTAGTTCAAAAATAGTAGTTTTTAGAAAAAAAGCACCGTCCAACAAAAATTAAAAAAAGTCGTTAAACACGAACTGAATAATATACTTATGTGAGGCATTCCACACTAAATTTCCAATAAAAAAAAAAAAAACATGTGTACCGTTAATTTCTGAATAGGTTGTATGGATAGGCTATATGGAACTAAGAAAATTGAGTTTTTGGCTTTTAAATTTTTCAAAAACTGGGCTTAGGAGGCGTGGTCAAATATTGGAAAAATGGTAAAATTTGTGTCGAGTTGCCTTGATTAAATATTTGTCAAATTAAAACGGAATGCACCACAATTTCAAAAATTCACATTTTTGTAAATTTTCTGAACCCGTTCTGAAACTTTCCATTTTTTAAAAAAGTCAATTTATCAAAAATCTCTATCGAATAAATATTTTTATTTTTGAAAATTTTCAGAACCTGTTCTGAAATTTTCCATTTTTTAAAAAAGTCAATTTATCAAAAATCTCTACAACGGAAATAGCGATTTTGACCGAATACATCACTGCCATTTGTTATGTGATAATTTTCCGCAAAAGTCTGGGAATTATGTCCATTTTTGTACACTCAAAAAATTATGTCATTAACTGTTTGTAGTTTATTTAAAAAGTTTTCCGTTTAGTCGTTTTTAAAAGAAACAAGTAAAAAAGTTAAATTCGGCCTTGCCGAATGTAGTGATACCCTCCACAATTTCAAAAAGATTATTGCAAACAACTTTATTTCAAAGGAAATTACTTTTGAAAAAAAAAAAAAATTGAAAAAAATTCCGCGAAAAAAAAATTTTGGTAAAAAAAAAAAATCCGCGATTTTTTTATTTTTTTGTCAAAAAATATGTTCGTACTTGTTTAAATACCATTTGGTGTTCAATTATGTTCACATATGTCAACAAGAAGCCGAATTAAAGCATTTTGTATTTTTAGGTTATGTTGAATGTACTGAAATTTTTGAGGTGTGCTTACATTTTCGTTCATAACTTTTGAACCGCTGAACCGATATCGCTCAAATGCAATACCAAACTTCTCGGGAGAACTTCCAACATATATGTTAAGTTTCAGTCATCTCTGTGCAATATTTTGTCGGCGAGAGCATTTTCCACAGACAAACGGACAGACGGACATCGCTAGAATGTCTTAAAATCGATCGGGCATCATGAATATATATACTTTATGAGGTCCCAGACCGATATTTCGATGAGTTACAAACGGAATGACAAACTTATATATACCCTCTATCACTAAGTGGAGGGTATAAAAACATTTGTTTGATGTTCAGTTTTTATTAATGACTACTTCAGTCCTTTGTTTCAAAAATAACAAACTAAAAAATAAAGACTTTCATTAACATTTAAATTTTAAAGTCATTTATTTTTGTTCTGTAAGTAAAAACTACTGATTATTCTTTTGATTTTTAATGATTTGTGTAAGAAATTTTTTTTTAAATTGTTGGTATTTTTTAATGAAATATCATTAGTTTTTACCTACACAAGTCAGTTATTTTTTTGTAGAAAAAAATCAAAAAATTATTTATAGAAATATAAAACATGTTTGTTTCAAGTGACTTTGGCACGATGGGTAGAGTGTCTGGCCAGAATGTAGTTGATTGCGGGATCGATTCCCCAAAAATTTTATTAAAAATTTTAAAAAAATATTTCAATAAAAAATTGTAAAAAATTACCTACGAAATCATTAATTTTTATTGTTTTCGTAGGTTATTTTTTTGAAATTTGTTGGTAAAAATAATAGAACTATCATTAATTTTTAATGTTTTCGTTTGTTATTTTTTTCGAATTTGTTGGTAAAAAAGAGTGAAAAAACGTAATTTTTTAATGTTTAATGTTATTTATTTTAGAAAATTTTGTCAACAGTAAAAAATAAATGTTGATGTTTGTTAAAACAAATGAATAATTACTGGGATGGTTTTCAATTGTTTATTCACTAGTTTTAAGTGTGTTTTTCATTTGTTTTTGCCTACAAAATATTTTGAGTGTAGGGATTATGTCCAATTTTTTCGGCCATAGTCCCTACCAGGGATGGGATATGACCATTTCGTTTATATCTAACGTGATTAAGGCTGGATTACTCAATGCTCCGTTAAAAACTAACTCCCCGTTAAATTTCAATTTTCATACAAATGTTGACATAAGGCTCCGTTAAATAGGCAGTTAGCAGCTATCTTTTTATAGGATTTGCAGAAACTCGAAGTGGGGGCATCCAATGGTTATGCTGCAAAATAAAATAATTATGCTGCAAAAAGAAATATGCTTGATTTTGTGTTATTTTTAGAATTGTTCTAATCAGGCTTTCAAGGTCATTAATTTTCTAAACGTAAATTTTTTATAATTATTATTATGCACTTTTGTTCAATACTATAATTCCTAAAAAGTGAAATTAATGAAAAATTGTTTAAAAAAAATCCAAAAAAACAATTTTTCAATTTAAAAATTCTTTAATTTTTCAAATTTTTTGAAAATTTGTTTCACCATTTTTCATTAATTTATTTTTTAGTAATTATATTTTTTTTATTAATTTCACTTTTTAGGAATTATTTTACCCATTGTATTGAAAAAAAAGTGCAGCATAATCAAAAAAACAATGCAGCATAGTTTTTTTTTTTGCAGCATAATTATTTTATTTTTTGCAGCATAACCATTTGATGTCCCCACATCGAGTTTCTGCACATCCTATATAGAGCTCGATGATCCTTGCTCTAAACTGTGACATCGACCACAAAAACCATGGAAGTATTCAGGTGGCTGGTAAGCGGTCTTTTACTCATGATTCCTTTCCAAAATCTGATTACATTTAAGAAAAATTTCTGCTGTGAAGATGTGCAAATTAGAGATGGGCCCATGAGCAGATTAAAGCGTGATTAATTTTCGCGTGAGTTGATTTATTTACGTGACTTTGAAGGATTTATTTTCTCTCCATATTTCCTTTCGTACCAAAAAAAGCAATAAAAAACTTTAAAATTTGGCTAAACTTAAGTTTCGTTCGAAGGAAGCAAAAAAAAAAATTAAATTTCTCTGAACTT
The DNA here is from genome assembly GCA_963921195.1 of Pegoplata infirma. Taxonomy (NCBI): domain Eukaryota; kingdom Metazoa; phylum Arthropoda; class Insecta; order Diptera; family Anthomyiidae; genus Pegoplata; species Pegoplata infirma. The sequence continues at coordinate 28,128,973 of OY992540.1, read as the reverse complement.
TGAATTTTGCATAAAATTTTTTAAATTTGAGATTTTTGAAATTTTAGTTTTTGAAATTTATTTTTTTATAAATAAGAGTTTCGTCAGTGTGAGTGAAACTTGTATGCGTGCACTTGAGCGTGAGTTGTATTAAATTTACTCACGTGATTGTGAGTGAGTGTGAGTAGAATAAATATGCTCGTGAGTGAGTGTGCGTGATTGAAAAATTCCTGTCGTGACCGTGAGTGAGTGTCAGTCAAAAATCACTCACGCGCCTATATCTAGTGCAAATAAGTAAAATTTTCAATAAATACAAATGATAAAAATCAGCTAAATTGTGAAAAATATCAAATAAGTCGCGGGACTTTAAACGTATTTTTTAACATCAATCATTTTGGTCATTATCCCCATAACGCAAATTGGGATAATGTCCGTGGGGATTATGTCATGTCACCTAATTTAGCATTATTATGTGTAAAATTTATTAAAAATAATTTTACGTAAAATGATTTTGCTGGGTTTATGTTAGTCTATCAATGACTAAATTTTCATTTATACACCTGAAAACAGTATATCTGCTATTAACAGTCACACACTCTACACAAACTAAATGTTGTTTTTGAAAAAGCCAATGAATTTAATAGTGGAACGTTTTACGTACAATATTTTTTTTTTAACCCACTGTGTATTGTGAAACTTAAAAATTTTGTGGATGCCATTTCATTAACATTTAATTTTTAAAGATTTTTATACCCTACACCACTCTGTGGTACAGGGTATAATGAGTTTGAGCTGATGTTTGTAACTACCCGAAATATTGATCGTAGACCTACCTTCAAGCATACCGATCGACTCAGAATTACTTTTTGAGTCGATTTAGCGATGCCCGTCCGTCCGTCTGTCCATCTATCGGTTTAAGCACGATACAGGTCGAAATTTTCAGTCAATTGGCTTGAAATTTGAGACTTAAGTTTTTTTTTGCCCAAGGACGAAGCCTATTAAAATTGAAGAAAATCGGTTCATGGTAAGACCTAGCCCCCATAAAAACGCCCCCTTTGGCTTAGTCTTAAATGACTATAATAACCGTATTATAATAGATATCGCTTTGAAATCAAATTTTGTATGCACAAATCATCATTCCAAATTTCAAAGGATTCGGGTCAGTCCTTCTGGTAGTCCCCATACAAATCACCCTCCCGATATTTACATAATTCCCTCAAAATTCATAAAAATGGAAATATTTGATAAAAATTTTATTTTTAGGTGTTAAACGTGTGCTTTAGTAACCTAATCAAATCGGAATATAGTTGGACCATTTTTGGACTTAGTCTTCCATATAAAAATTTCGACCGATATTCAGGTCAATCGGTCTATTGACAAAAAAATAAGTCAATTTCACTAAAATTTTATCTGTGTGTGTTTTCTACACTTAATAAAGATCTAACAAAAGACAGATCCAATCGGTCCATGTTTGGACCCATTTTCCGCACAACACTGGTGTAGGGTATTATCTGGTCGGTCTTGACCGACTATAACTTTCTTAATTGTTTTCTTTTTTATACCCTCCACTCTAGTGATAGAGGGTATATATAAGTTTGTCATTCCGTTTGTAACACCTCGAAATATTGGTCTAGGACCCCATAAAGTATATATATTCATGATCCTCGATCGATTTTAAGACGATCTAGCGATGTCCGTCCGTCCGTCCGTCCGTCCGTCCGTCCGTCTGTCCGTCTGTCTGTCTGTCTGTCTGTCTGTCTGTCTGTCTGTCTGTCTGTTGAAAACACGCTAACTTTTGAAAGACTTTACGGAGGCTCCTGAAGTTTGGCATATATGTTGGACATTTACCTGGTCAGGTTGGTATTGCAATCCAGCGAAATCGGTCCAGTGGTTCAAAAGTTATAAGCAAGTGAGTGAATTTCGGCAAGGGGTTTTCTGGAATTTACGAGATAAAACACACGGTAACTTTCGAACGGCAATTCTGAGGTTGCTGAAGTGTGGCATATATGTTTACCGTTCCTCTAGTCCGGTTCGTTTTAAATTTCAGCGAAATCGGTCCGGCGGTTCAAAAGTTATTAGCAAAACCGTAAATTTCAGATTAGTTCACCTTAAATTCACGTGTTGAAAACCCGTTAAACATGTTTTAAAAACATTTGTAAGTCAGAAAAATATTTTAAAAGGTATTTTTGTCACACAAAAATATTTTTACACTAAACCAAAAAAAAAATACACTTAAAAAAAGTTTACACTCAAAAAAAATTGTACACTCAAAAAAAAAATTGGTAAATTATTCTTATTTTTTTTTTCAAAAATTAACAAAAAAAAGTTTTTTTCACTAAAACACAAAAAAAAAAAAAATACACTCAAAAAAAAATTTTACACTCAAAAAAAAAAAATTTGTTATTTTTTTTTTTTCAAAAATTAATAAAAAAAGTTTTTTTTACAGAAAATAAAATATTTCTAACCAAAAAAAAGTTTACACTCAAAAAAAAATTTGACACTCAAAAAAAAATTGGTAAATTATTTTTTTTTTTTCAAAAATTAACAAAAAAAAGTTTTTTTACACTAAAACAAAAAAAAAATTAACTCAAAAAAAAATTTTACACTCAAAAAAAAAAAATTAGTATTTTTTTTTTTTTTTTTTCAAAAATGAATAAAAAAAAGTTTTTTTACAGAAAATAAAATATTTCTAACCAAAAATTTTATTTTTTCACGATAGAAAATTTACTATCACTTAAAAAGGGCATTGTGGAGGGTATTCATAGATTCGGCCAAGTCGAATTTAACTTTTCTACTTGTTTTTTTTTTTTTTTTAAATAAAGAAAACAAAATAATTAATTATTTTGCCTATTTCAACTAGAAAATGGGAAACATTTTATTCTACTTAAGTTCATACACCTTTGAGGTGAGTCGGACGCCAGAGGTTCATACCTCGTTGTCTTAAGATTGTATTTGGTTACTTAGGGGTCGTCATAGATTTCGATCCAAAACTTATGCCCTTTTCGCTCTACCTTGCTTAGTTTTTGAGATACGGGAATTAAGGGGCCTAATAGGGTCTTGAGGATCTAAAATAACGGGAAATTTCAAAAAAAATGTTTACACTCAAAATATTTTGTAGGCAAAAACAAATGAAAAACACACTTAAAACCAGTGAATAAACAATTGAAAACCATCCTAGTAATTATTCATTTGTTTTAACAAACATCAACATTTATTTTTTACTGTTGACAAAATTTTCTAAAATAAATAACATTAAACATTAAAAAATTAAATTTTTTTCACTCTTTTTTACCAACAAATTCGAAAAAAATAACCAACGAAAACATTAAAAATTAATGATAGTTCTGTTATTTTTACCAACAAATTTCAAAAAAAATAACCTACAAAAACAATAAAAATTAGTGATTTCGTAGGTAATTTTTTACAATTTTTTATTGAAATATTTTCTTAAAAAATTTTAATAAAATTTTTGGGGAATCGATCCCGCAATCAACTACATTCTGGCCAGACACTCTACCCATCGTGCCAAAGCCACTTGATACAAACATGTTTTTATATTTCTATAAATAATTTTTTGATTTTTTTTTTCTACAAAAAAATAACTGACTGGTGTAGGTAAAAACTAATGATATTTCATTAAAAAATACCAACAATTTAAAAAAAAATTACTTACAAAAATCATTAAAAATCAAAAGAATAATCAGTAGTTTTTACTTACAGAACAAAAATAAATGACTTTAAAAATTAAATGTTAATGAAAGTCTTTATATTTTAGTGTGTTATTTTTGAAACAAAGGACTGAAGTAGTCATTAATAAAAACTGAACATCAAACAAATGTTTTTTCTTTTAAAAACGACTAAACGGAAAACTTTTTAAATAAACTACAAACAGTTAATGACATAATTTTTTGAGTGTAAAATTATTTAAGTATTTAAATACCAAAAAAATACTTACCAAAATTCAAAACATCGGGTAGTATCGATATCCTGATAACCACAATGAATTCAATCTGTTAATCTTTTAATAAAATCTGCAATTAAAAAAAGATGCAAAAATATAATTAAAACGTAAAAAAAATCCATTTAATTATTTTTCATTTCTTAAAACCACAACAACACTTTTAATGGATTTCAAAGAATTGTCTTTAACAGACACAATAACAAATTTTTAATTACCCAGCAAAATTTTTTGGAATCGTTTCTCTGTGAATGTATTCTAGAATAGATTCCCCAGTAATCTTACTCCATTCCTCTACTGTTTCCACGGAATCGATAAAAAAACTTACAATGTTTGAAAAAAATGTCAAACAGAAAAATAAAATTTATAAAAAAAAAAACAATTTATTTGTTAACTTTTTGTTGACAAATTTTTAGATTTTCGCAGCACTTATTTTGATTTTTAATACATTCTGGATACATATGGCAGAATTAACGTAAGTACGCATCTTAATTTGGTAAACAATACACGAGGTACTTATAATTTGTTTTATTTGTGCTTTCAGATTGTAAAAACATACAAATTTAAAGCTGCAATTTAGAAGAATTGATGCTGTCCGCTGTACTAATGGAAATATTAAGACGCATTCTGCATCCATTTTCTCCACACCAGAAGCGTGGGATATGAATATGTTCATTGTTTAAGTATGATCAGGAATTTAGCATGTACATATGTATCCACAGTTTTGCATAATTTTTGATAGGTACAAAATGTTTAAAAGTTCGCGATTTTTTTTCCTAAGGAAAATCTCGAGAAATTTTAGAATTTTATAGGAAAAATGTGTCAAAATCTAAGCCTTTTCTACAGGAAAAATTTCTCAGAATCTGAAACTTTTTCTATAGGAAACATGTCTCAGAATCTGAGACTCTATAGGAAAAATGTTTCAGAATCTGTGACTTTTTCTATAGGAAAAATTTTTCAGAATTTAAAACTTGTTCTATAGGAAAAATATCTCAGAATCTGAGACTTTGTCTATAGGTAAAATGTCCTAGAATCTGATAATTTTTCTATAGGAAAAATATCTAAGAATCTGAGAATTCTGAGACAGATTCTGAAACATTTTTCTTATAGAAAAAGTAATTTATTCTTAAACATTTTTCTATAGAAAAGCCTTAGATTCTGAGACATTTTTCTACAGAAAAAGTCTTAGATTCTGACACTTTTTTTCTATAGAAAAAGTCTCAGATTCTGAGACATTTTTCCTATAGAAAAAGTCTCAGATTCTGAGACATTTTTCCTATAGAAAAGTCTCAGATTCTGAGACATTTTTCCTATAGAAAAAGTCTCAGATTCTGAGACATTTTTCCTATAGAAAAAGTCTCAGATTCTGAGACATTTTTCCTATAGAAAAAGTCTCAGATTCTGAGACATTTTTCCTATAGAAAAAGTCTCAGATTCTGAGACATTTTTCCTATAGAAAAAGTCTCAGATTCTGAGACATTTTTCCTATAGAAAAAGTCTCAGATTCTGAGACATTTTTCCTATAGAAAAAGTCTTAGATTCTGAGACATTTTTCCTATAGAAAAAGTCTCAGATTCTGAAACATTTTTCCTATAGAAAACGTCTCAGATTCTGAGATATTTTTCCTATAAAAAAGTCTCAGATTCTGAGACATTTTTCCTATTGAAAAAGTCACAGATTCTGAAACATTTTCCTATAGAAAAAGTCTCAGATTCTGAGACATTTTTTCTATAGAAAAAGTGTCAGATTCTAACACATTTTTCCTATAGAAATAGTCTCGGATTCTGAGACATTTTTCCTATAGAAAAATCTATGGAAAGTCTCGGATTCATAAATATATTCTGTTATCTTCTATTATTTTAATTAGTAGTTCTATTGGTGAAGTTTTCTCCTTCTTTTTTATTGGTTGTTTAAATCCTTAATACATAAGTCTATAGATTTTCTCTTAATAAGTTTTAAGATTGTTGTAAAAAATAAAAAATTTTAAAAATAATTTCATTTAATTTTTCAGAACTAGTTCCATAATTCATTACATGGAACAGATATGTAACCGTTAAAAAATCGCGGAATCCCTTCTTGTACCACTATATGCAACATATTCTAGAATAGATTCCGTAGAACAGATAAGTGTTCTAGTTTGGAGGAAAAGGATGTATTGCTTTCGTGACAATCTCAAACAAAAATCATCGATGATGCAATGCATAGTAGAATCGATTGCAGGGTAGTATAGTTGATTCCACAACCGATTCTTTGGAATCGAACATTTTGCTGGGTAGTTTCAACTGTGGTTATTTTAAATTATTAACTAATTACTGCGTAAAAAGGTAAAATTAAATGTCTACCAACTAATTACTATGAATACGCAAAATATGTGCTTAAAACATTAATCATATTTGACAAATTGTATAGTATAAGTCCCAATTCACAACAGGCAATTTTAATTGCGGCAATTTTTGTGTTTCTCTTTTGAACTTGCCGTTTATGTTCACACACTGGCAATTCTGTTCGGCAATTCCAAAAAGAAATGTGAAAATACTCTACAGATTGAGAGTTGCGAATGAAAAAACAAAACGAATTGCCAGTACGAGCAAGTTTTTTCCCCTTTACATTCCTCTCACCTCTCTCTCCTATAAACTAAGAATTGCGGCAATTAAAATTGCCCTGTATAAATTGGGACTAAAAAAATTATATTTAACATTTTTATAATCTCTACTTACAAGGAAGGTCTTTTACAGGGCACCCACCGATTGTCCTGAAACTTAAATATGGAAATGAGGGGGAAAAAATAAGAGTTATCTGTTTTTTTTAGCTGCCCAATCTCAAATTAAAAAAAGGGTTGCCACCTTATGAAAAAATAAGGGCTTTCGGGGAAATCTGTATAAAAACCGAACTAGCAGGAAATTCGCCAAACGCAAAAATACGGGTCAGCTTAATTTTGATAGAGATTATTATATATGATTTTGGCAGTCGAACTTACATACATCTCCATATAAACAACCCCAACGATTATACATTTTCGACAATAACGAACTTAACGAAGCCGAATTTGAACACGACCAACACAACATTGGATAGGTCTTCAAAAAAATCTTTTGACCTATATAAAATGTTCATATAATTTATTTTGAAGAAGTGTGAAAAATCTAAAAAAAACGCAAAAAATCCCGTTTTCCCCCCTCCCCTTTGACCCGCTAAATGTGAGATTGGGCAGCTATAGAAAAACAGGTAACTCTTATTTTGGTCCCCAGCAAGTTTCAGGACAATCGGTGGGTGACCTGTGAATGACGTTCCTTGTTAGTGATACAGGCTGTATATTAGTTTGTCATTTCGTTTGTAACACCTATCTATAAGTGATCATTGATCGATTTTAAGACGATCTAGCAATCTATGCGTCTGTCGAATACACCGTCCGACAGCCAATATTAAACATGAACCGAATGACACACGTCTGAAGGTAGAGATCAAATGGAGTAAAACTGCATTTACAGTTTTTCATTTCGTGATCCTGTTTCCGTTTAAAAGGACTTCAAAATTTTTAAGGATACATATTGTAAAATATTTTTGAAATATTTGTACTTGACCTAAGATGACACTGGTAATGGCAAATGAAAGAAGAGGATCTCCCCTAACTTTTCCATTTTGTTATATTGCCATATCAGGGTTAAAGGATGTGTATAAAGTCATTTGAAGTCATTTTGTTTAAAATTTTGAATGATATTGAAGGACATATTTTTGACAGGACGTAACTTACCTCCTTTTTCCTGATATGTAAAAATAATACAATAGGAAAATTAGGGGAGATATTGTTCTTTCATTTGCTATTACTAGTGGCATCCTAGGACAAGTACAAATATTAAGAAAATATTTTATATAAAATGTAATCCTTTAAAACTTTGAAGTCCTTTTAAAAGGAAACAAGATCACGAAAAGAAAAACTGAAAATGCAGTTTTACTATATTTAGTCTCTAGTTTCAAGCGTACATTATCCAGTTCGTGTTAAACCTTTTTTTAACATGATAATGTTTTTAGGCTGGTGTCTAATTTTAAAAAAGTTGCAGGACGCCACCTCAGTTTGACTATATAAGCTAACGACTAACAAAAAAGAAAATTTGAATTACTGTTTTCATTTTCTTAAAACCAAAAATTTTACTAACTTGGGTTTGTAACTTGGATAATAATTTACCTCGTGCTGAATAACAAAAATATTCACCAGCTGGTGAATAAAACGTAACATAATTATTTTTCATCAATATTTTTTTTTCATAAATATTTTTTTTTTACATCAATATTTTTTTTCATCGATATTTTTTTTTACATCAATATTTTATTTTTTTCATCAATATTTTTTTGTCATCAATATTTTTTTTTTCATCAATATTTTTTTTTATCAATATTTTTTCTTCATCAATATTTTTTTTTTCATAAATATATTTTTTTTTTCATCAATATTTTTTTTTTTTCATCAATATTTTTGTTCATAAATTTTTTTTTTTATTAAAAACTTTTTTTATTATTAATGTTTCTTCATTAAAACCCTTCCCAACAAGCATCAATTCCAGCCTTTGAAAAAAAATCAAACTGGCACTAAATATCAAGGGTGTTTTTCAAATTGTTTTCAGTGATAAAAATTTAAACATTTAAATTAAATTTGAAACATGTTGGAAATATTTGTTTTTTCCTATGCTATTAATTCTTTTCAAAAAAATGTAAACATCAAATTGATTTGTAATGTTTCTCAAACCTAATATCGAACATTGATTATGGGTGGAAATAATTTTGTTTTCAAATGTTGTTCAATTCCGAATTTCAAATTGTCAGAAAACTTAAAATTTTGTTTTAAAAATGAAGAAGAAAAATATAGAAATTTTATGTATTTTTATGCATTTGTGCCAATTAATTGAATGCTATAAGCATAAAAACTTGCATAAACATTTAAAAAGTAAATACACATGAGTTTATAAAAAAAAAAAGTTATACATATAATAACGTCTTTTCTTTAAAGATTTCGAATTTTAAAGAGCAGACGGCTGAAAAAGAAGACCTGGAAGGAGACGACCTCAAAAATGGCATTCGATGTAATTTTTTTACAATTTTTAGTGCAAATAAATAGCAAATATTATTAAAATTCGTATTTACATTTTTTTTATAAAAAATAGTGTTGAGGTTCATTTGAAAAATAATGTTAAATTATCATTATAAATAAGGCTGATAATTCTTTGAAAACTACAATAAAATTCAATTTGATAGTAAGCATATTTTCAAGCTAAAAATATTTGTGTACATTTGAGAAACATTATACATTCAAAAAATATCAAACTATATATCAAATCTAAATAAACATGAAAATTTTACTTGAGAACTAACATGCCGTTTTCTTTGAGAATGCTATTGTTTTCACGTTGAGAACTATGTTATTTTCAACTGGTTTTCAAGGCTAAGGTTTAAATTTTAAACTTGCTATCAATATAATATTCAATGTTTTTCAAAGGTAAATGTTTGTTGGGTTTTTTCATCAAAAACTTTTTGTTATCGACAAACATAGACAAACAAACATATACACTCAAAAAAAAAACTGTAATGTTAGCAAAAAAAGCTTGTAAACCTACAAGAAAATTTGCTGATTTTGAACCCAAAATTTTTTTGCTAAAGTTAGCAAAAATGTTTTGCCAATAATTAGTTAACTGATTTTTTTTGAACTTAGTTCATACACATTTGAGGACCCCATTGAGTTACATTTTATTATTCTACCAATAAAATGATACAAATAAAACAATAAAGCGTTAATTAATTAAACATAAAAAACCATCTTTATTTCACGAGTTCACTCTAGTGACTAACTTTAAAATTAAAATTATAATTTAGTTGTACGTATTCAATATTCTTTAAATATCTTAAACTATCTTAAATAATGAAAGTGACAGAAACGGAAATAGTTGGCAGAGGAAACGGAGTTTTAGTATTTATTATATAAGATAGAGGGAGACGGAAATAACATTAGTATAATAAGAGAATGAGAGTGTGAGAGTCAAATATATCGGAAAGGGAAATACTCATATATAAAGACGATAGTTAAAATAACGAAGAGAGAGAGAGAGAGTAAGAGAGAACGTGAGTTATATTAGTAACTAAGTAAGTTACTAATAATATAAGCATATAAATAGGGTAGCACATATTTATATGTAACTCCCCCACCCTTTGATGGCACATTACTCCTGGAATGTGAAATATTAGGAGTACATATATAAAAAATATAAAGAAAGAATTACAATTTAATTATTAAAATATTAAGTTTAAGGGAAATATTACAATGTTTATATTAGATATTTTAAAATATGTATTAAATTTTCTTTTTATAAAATATTCAATATAATTCTAACATTAATCCAAATTTATATAAATTAAGAACAAATAATTCATGTAGATTATTTTGCGATTTTCCTTTAAATTAAATAATTTTCAATATTCATATTAACTTTTCCTTCTCTTATTCTGGATTTTATTTTCTTCTACAATAACAAAAACTTAAAAAAAAATAATAATTATAATATTTATAAATTTATCCATTAGTATAACAGATTCCATTTAATTGTCAAGTTTCCTAAAACATACATTTATGTAAAATTCAATTATCCCCGTGACAATTTCGAGATATTTTCATCTTCAAATTTATATGTGGAATTTCCATTTAATTCATCCTCAAACTTATAATTTTCTTTCTAAATTTCCTAAAGTTTTTACATAAAATGTTCCCCCCTAATTTTCTATACGATTTCTTATACCTACTAATCTTCTTAAATATTTGTTGTTCTTTCCCAGTGTCTAAATTATATTCTCTTCTAATAAATTCTTTAAAATAATGTAAGTTTTGTCTCAAATCTTCAAAGTTACAAATTTCCACTTCGTTCCCACCGTAATTCATATAGTCTGTTCTTCTAACTTTTTCCTTTACTAAAAATCTATTCACATTTGTATAGATATATTTTATCTTATAAAATTTCCCTTCAAATTCTCTTCCCTTTAAACATTTCTTCTCATTTTTATACACATCTTTAATTTTATTTAATTTATCCTCAAATTTCCTCTTTTTAAAAATAAATTTCCCATTTTTATTCATATTTATAACTTTCCCAAATTTACTATTACTTTTATTTATATTTATAACCTTTTCAAATTTAGTCCCAAATGTTTTTCTCTCTTTTAAAAATTCCCTTTCATTTTCATTTATTACCTTTTTAAATTTATTCTCAAATTAATTTTTCCCTAAATATTCCCCAATTTGATAAACATCTTCAGTTTCCTCCAATTTATTCTCATTTTTATTTATGTTTTTAATTTTCTCAACTTTACACTCATTTTTATTCTCTCCTAAAAATTTCTTCTCACTTTTAAAAATATATTTAATCCTCTCCAATTTATTCTTATTCCCATTAATCTTCATATTCTTTTCAAATTTAGTCTCATAAGGAGATTTAGCTAACAATAAGTCTGAATTTCTAACTGAAATATTTAACTCAAATTCGTCAACTACGTCAAGTTTTCCCATCATACTCACATCAGTATTCGTGCATAGTGATTCATTTAATTTAATAAATGAAGCTATACATTCCTTATCCCCCATTGAACTATTCTCTTGTAGTATATTATCCTCATCTGTCAAATAATTTTCTATACTATCATCCTCTCGAATACTCGAATGAGAATTTTTAAATATTTCGCCGGTTACCAATGGAATTTTCTCCACTTGAATATTCCCAATTTCCCCATGAGAATAATCATTCTCAAGAGTTTCAGTATCATCAATATCTAAACTACTTCTCTCATTAACATAACATTCTGATTCCGTTTTCCCGAATAGAATTCTACTCAATATCCGACATTTAAAATTCTCAGTTGAGTTTATAAATCGTCCATCCTCATATTTCGAGCTTTTAAAATTATCGTAATATTTATATAAAAAATCTTTCTCAACCAAAATATTTCTGGCAATTAAAAGAGTACATGGTCTCTTCTTTTCCAAAAACAATTTAGCCTCACTAGGTAATTTGCTAATAAATAGCTCTAAAACAAACTGTTCAATTTCCTGACAACTGAGCCTATCGCTGCATTTATTTATACCGTTCTTAATATTAATTTTAGTCAAAAGCCCGTACATATATTCATAAAAACTTGCAATACTACTTCTACACTCAGCCTTTTGAAGTTTATTCAGAAGACACTCAAAACTCTCCTCTATATCACAATGTTTTCTCAAAATTTCCTCAATCTCCACCCACTTTTTGGGGTTGTTATTATTTAACAATACGACATTAGCCTTACCAACTATCTTATCTCTAATATTTGAGTCAAATAGCTCGAACTGCGCCGCTTCTGCATACTTACGCAGCTCTTTGACGTGTAGTAAAAATAAGCAGAGTGCCTCTGGTTTGCCATTAAACTCTTGGACACCTGTTAATAACTCGAACACATTAAACTTCACCATGTTGATTTTCTTCTCTTTCGGCTTCTTAAGTGATTGTTGATTTTTTGTGGATATATGTGTTGGTTGATTTGAACTTTTAGTTGTTGGATTTTCAAAATTGTATTTGTTGTTGTTAAAATCTGTGTATTGTTTTTTTTTTTTTAGGTTTTGGAGTTCTAAATTTTTGTTGTAATTTGTATAGTTTTTGTATATGTATTTTTTTGTAGTTGTTTTATTATATTTAAAATTTTATGTTGTTGTTTTTTTAAAGTTGTTGTAATTTTATCTCTATGTATACTTTTCGTTAACTCCCCTCTTTATGGAGAATACCATCAAGGTCATTTTGTAGCTATGCAATCATTTTAGACTTCAGAAATTATATTTAGTACAGTTTCACCAATTTTTTGTAGTTTTATTTTTGATATTTGATTCTTTAGCTTAAATGTCCTAATTTTCTCTTTATTTATGATTTATAATTTCAGTTCTAATTCACTTTTTTTTTTTTTTTTTTTTTTTTAATTTATTTATTTTAATTAGCAAAATTACACTTTTGATTATGTGTTTTTTAATTCTTTGTTTTAATGTTAAATAAGTTTGTTTAATAAGTTAATTTTTTACTTCTAAGACATTTTCGATTTTTTAATACTTTTGATTTTCTTCAATTTAATATTTTATAAATTTTTTATACTTTTAGTTCTTATAATTTAAGATTATATTTAGTTTTTAACACATCAGAAAGTTTTTCCAACTAAGTGTTTTAAATTTCTTTAATGTGGCTTTTGCACAATTCATAACTAAAAGAATTTACATCTTTTGTTTTTTTTTTTTTTTAAACTACACGACGCGAATATTCACTTCCACTTTACCGTGCTTTATGATTAAAAACGATTTAAAGTTTTTAATTTTTGAAAAATGATTTAAAATTTTTCATTATTTTACTTTTGTTTTAAACGATTTAAAGTTAAAACATTTAAGTAGGTTGCAATACCAACTGCGCCAGTTACATTTTATTATTCTACCAATAAAATGATACAAATAAAACAATAAAGCGTTAATTAATTAAACATAAAAAACCATCTTTATTTCACGAGTTCACTCTAGTGACTAACTTTAAAATTAAAATTATAATTTAGTTGTACGTATTCAATATTCTTTAAATATCTTAAACTATCTTAAATAATGAAAGTGACAGAAACGGAAATAGTTGAAAGAGGAAACGGAGTTTTAGTATTTATTATATAAGATAGAGGGAGACGGAAATAACATTAGTATAATAAGAGAATGAGAGTGTGAGAGTCAAATATATCGGAAAGGGAAATACTCATATATAAAGACCAGTGATGCCATTTTAGCACTTTTAGTGCTAGATCTAGCACTTTTTTTTTTGGACTTAGCACTAAATTTTTGGAAAAAAGTGCCAAGTGCTAACTTAGCACTTTTTTAAAATTGTTTAGCATTTTTAGCATTTTTTTCAACATTTTAATTTTTGTTAAAATCTTTTGTAAAAATTTTTAGCCTGCGGCGCTTTCTTCACACCCATATGTATTCAAATCTTTTTAAAAGAACCATCACATTCCAACAACATAAATTTTAAGAAGAGCAGACAGACCTAAAGCTAATTTTTAATGCACGTGCCCAACTTCCAGGACCCTAAAAATTTTTCTTACTAGGTTGTGGGTTTAGTTAGACATAATATTTGTTTTGAAGAACTCGACATTTTTAACAATTACTCGCGGTGTGCATTTCGCATTTCAGAAAATGTTACATTTTCTACTGATATTGATTGACATTGTTGTAATTCTGAATAATTATTGTTCTGAATTTATTTACAAAATGGTTCAAAAATTTCAAAGTAAAAAATTTCTATTTTCATAATAAAAAATTGTTGAGACAAATTGTAAAACAAATTTGGGAGTTATTTCATAATGAAATAACTGTCAAACTTAAAAATGTAACAACTTTCAAAAAAATTAAATAGGTCTAGCAGATTTGAGAGTTATTTCAAAACAAAATAACTCCCAAATCGTATGGATTTTTGGGCATTATTTAATTTTTTTCTTGGGACTTAATTCATGGTGCCCAGTTAAAATTCAGAAAACCCAATTGAAATTCAGAAATCCAAATTGAAATTAATAAAAGAATAATTGAAAAAACCCAATTTAAAATTCAAAAAACCCAATTGAAATTTAGAAATCTCACTAGAAAGAAATTCAGAAGATTAAAATATATAATTTAAAATTTAGAAAACCCAATTGAAAAACAGAAAACCTTTTTGAAATTCAGCAAAACCAATCAAAATTTAGAAGACCATTGGAAATTCAGAAATCCAAATTATAATTAAGAAGTGATTAATTGAAATTCAAAAATTTTCAATGAAATCAAGCAAACCCAATTGAAATTAAGAAAACGCAATTGAAATTAAAAAAAAAAAAATAAATTGAAATTCAGAAAACCGAATTAAAACTAAGAAAATATGTTTACAGTTATTATTAAAAATCATTATTTGTGGATTTTATAAAAGAAAAAATTAAAAAAAAAATCTAGCACTTTTTTTTTGGTCAGTAGAGCATTTTAGCACTTTTTTTTCTGCTATTTAGCATTTTTTCAAAATTATTTTATGGCAACACTGATAAAGACGATAGTTAAAATAACGAAGAGAGAGAGAGAGAGTAAGAGAGAACGTGAGTTATATTAGTAACTAAGTAAGTTACTAATAATATAAGCATATAAATAGGGTAGC
The DNA here is from genome assembly GCA_963921195.1 of Pegoplata infirma. NCBI lineage: Eukaryota > Metazoa > Arthropoda > Insecta > Diptera > Anthomyiidae > Pegoplata > Pegoplata infirma. Next base: position 28,113,838 of record OY992540.1, on the reverse strand, counting down.
ACATATTTATATGTAACTATTGGGTTCGGACTAGAGTTTTTCTTTTCCCGGACTTTTTCAATTCCCGGGAAAGCGGGATTCATTTTTAAATTTCCCGGGATCCCGGGAATTCCCGCAAAAACTAAAAACCCAAATTTTTTGTAAAAAAAAAATATATAAACCCCTTATGAATGCGATTACACTATTTAAAATGTTTATTAACACCATAAAAATCTTCTTTAGTACCTTTAAAACAAAAAAAATTTAAGGTTCGAGAAAAAACGAATAATTTTTGTTACACAGTTTTTATAAAAAACGGCTAAATAAGTCTTTTAAAAGGTTTTTTAACGGAATATGTTATTTCACATCGCTTTATCTGTTTTAATAATAAAAATTCATTATTTCTTCTAATTAATCTCAGTTAATTTTAACAATTAGTTCTAAACGCTTTGCCTCTAAAACACAATGAAACTTATTCAGAGGAACTTCTCAATTATGTCTCTGAAACTGAATGTAACTATTTCAGAGAAATTAAATTATCAGAAAATTTACAACAAAAAAATTATTAAAAAAAATTAAAAATTCTGGTTTCTAAAAGAAAACCCCGTTAATTTCAGAGTCATTCCTTATACAGATTTTATATCAATTTATCGATTTATAAAAAGAACTATGTCCAGAGACATAAATATTTTTTATAGAAACAAATAATCATACTGCAAATTTTTCTAATTCAGGTCTCAGAAAGAATATTTCTCAGCTTCTGAAAAAAAGTATCAGGTTCTGATAATTATATCCTATCGAAGATTTAGATTTTGTGAGACTTTTTTAATCTCGTAAGTCTCAGATTTTATAAAATTTTTTAGTTAGAAGGTCTCTCTTGGAATACTTTTGGCCTGGTCAAAAGTATTCCCTCCTTCTCCTGGTCCCTGCGTACGTTTCTGCCATCAATTATCAAGAATTTTAATAAAATCTCTAAAAAATCACATACAAAATAATCAATTAAAGTCAAAAAATCAACAATTTCAAAGGAACAAAAATTCCCGGGAATTCCCGCTCTATTTCCCGGGATTTCGGGATCGAAAATTCACGGGAATTCCCGGGAAATCCCGTCCCGGGAATTCCCGTGGAAAACTCTAGTTCGGACCCAATAGGTCCAGACCCCGATGGGCCTAGACCTAGTTGGCTTCATTAAAAATCGTCATAGTTTTTGATCCAAAATTTGTGTCCGTTTCGCTCTACCTTGCTTAGTTTTTGAGATACGTGATTTTAGGGTATCACTGGGGTCTTGAGAATTAAAAAACTCGATAACTTCAAAAATATTACTCGGAGAGCTTTTGGTCTTGTTCTACGTGTTGAGAGCTACAAAAATTCTTTTGGACTTTTTGTTGTGTCGGCAATATTTACCGAGATATGAGCATTTTAAAATTTTCGGGAATGCTAACTTTTTTGGATCCAAAGTTACGTCCCATTAGGGTCCACACATGTGAAGAGGAGCCGAGAAAGTATGGTGATTCTAAGAACCAAAAATGCCCTCCATTTTGCTCTATCTGGCTTAGTTTCCGAGATAGCGCCATTTGAAGTTTCTGAAAATAAAAAAAAAATTACCATTTATTTTTGCTAATGTTAGCAAAAAATCTTGTAAAAATGTTGTCAACTCAATTTCAAATTTAGCAAAAGAAATTAGTTCAAAGTTTGTTTAAAATTGCTAATGTGCTAAATGAAGTTTACAAGAATTTTTTGCTAACATGCTAATCTCAACTAAAAATTTGCTAAAAGTTAGCTAACTAGCATTAGCAAAAAAAAAAATAGTAAATCTACTAACGTATTTTTTTGAGTGTAGATGGATATCACTAGAATGTCTTAGAAAGCTTTACGGATCAATAATATATAAACATAATGCGGTCCTCGACCGATATTTCAACGCATTTTGCATATAATGACAAATTAATATAGCGTTATTTTTCCTAGAAAAAATTTGCTTTGGAAAGAACACCTACTTATACAGCAAAACATTATCATGAATCAATGGTTTGGGCACGAGTACAAACTTCGCAGACATTTTTTTTATTTTGTGTCGAACGGTGTTTTATATAAAAAGTACTAAAATATTATTTTTTAAAAAAGTATGTAGCATGATAATACTTTTTAATTTATAGTACCAAAAATATACATTCTTAAAAGTACCAAAATTGTAGATTGACCAAAAAAATACTAAAATAGATTTTTTTCATGAAAAGTGCCAAAACTATATAGATTTCCATAAATTTGTTAATCTGTTTTTTTGTTAGTTAATTTTTTAAAAAAGTACCAAACCTTTTTTTTAATAAAAACTCTAAATCTCTCATCTTTCCCATATCAAAATAGAAAAACATTTTTTATATTTTAAATCTTTTTATACTAAAATATTAATTTAAAAAAGTATGTAGTATGTAATATGATAACACTTTTTTATAAATAGTACCAAAAAAGTACATTTTAAAAAAGTACCAAAATTGTAGTTTGACCAAAAAAATACTAAAGTAGAAATTTTTCGTGAAAATTACCAAAATTATATCGATTTCCATAAATTGTTTAATCTGTTTTTGTTTTTTTGTTAGTTTATTTAAGAAAAGTACCAAACTTTTTTTTAAATGAAAACACTAAATCTCTCATCTTTCCTGTATCAAAACTAAAAAGGGCATATTTTATATTATAAATCTTTTTGTTGAACAATTTGTTTTATGTTTATATTGTTGTCATTTATTAACTAATAAAATTGTGGTAATTTTTTTTATTTTGGAAATTTTTTTGACTGACTACAAATTTAGCTCTTACTTTTGCACCAAACATATTTTTTTTTTCTTTGTCCTGTTTGTTTGAAGAAAAAAAGATGATGATGATGATACCACGCGCCACAAATTCATTTTATACACATTTTAAGTTTTAACACTATTATCCTGCCATCCATACAAATTGATGCTCTTCCTGGCTCCTTTTTTTTTATTTATGAGGTTGTTAGTTAAGGGTAGTTGGAGTCATTGGTAATAAAAAATTAAAAACACAAACATGAATGTAAGTCATGTTTAAAAATTTAATGGTTAGTTGGTGGAAAAACATTTTAGCTGGTCAAGAGATAACCGTTTTTCGACAAAAAATAATGTTTTAAGTTAAACCAACAAAAAAAAATAAAATAAAGGGGGGATGCGCTTATGGACCACAAATTTAAGTGGCAGGATGTTTAACCCTGTTGCTTACAAGGATAATTAAAATAGGTTTTTTTAAGGTTTCCTATAATGTTTCAAAATATGAACATATGAACCGATTATTATGAAAGTGAGGTAAGTCCACATGGTTTCAAAACGAGATATTGAAGGGTTTGCGTTTTTTGGTCTTTAAAAATCTGGGTACTTTCTATTGATTAAATTTTAATGAGATTTTAATTCCAGTGCAATTTTGTGCCTTATTTGACTTTTTGATTTTTGTAAATGATGAGTTGAATAGAACTTTTATTCACCTTACATTTAAAAGGTGCATACTTTTAGGCAATTTAATTTTATCTCAAAAATAATAAAACCGTTATAGGGTTAAATTACTACAAAAAAGTTATTCAACTAAAACAAAAAAACGAAATATAACAATGTTACTGGTTTAAGTTGGTTTAAAGAGCAAAACATAAAAATAAAATAAATTAGCTTTATAACATACATACACTGAAAAAAAATACTACGAAAAAAATGGGTTTGTTTAGTTAATTTAACTGTAACCTTAATTCAAATGATTTGATATGCTTCCAAATTGTAAAAAACCATTATAAAAATGTAAACGAACAGAAGTAAACGAACAAGCTTCGTATTTTTTTAAAATCTTTAATTTTCAACAAGTGAGAGTGTTAAATTCGGCCGTGCCGAATCTTTTATACCCTCCAAAATGTAAAAAAAATAAAAAAAAATTGTCAGGGGCGTTTGTTTTTTTTTTGGGGGGGAAGTGATGGGGGTCGGTGGGGTACGCTGGGGGCACCTTCCCATTCCGATAAATATACCAAATGGTTCATTTATTTAACAAAAATACAAAAAAACATGTAAAAAAAAGTGTATTTTTTCAGAGGTTGGTTCAGTTCTTCAAGGGGGAACTTTTTTCTCCCTGGGCCGATTTTTCCCATTTACGAACTTAACCTGCCTAGGACCATAAGACATATTCGTGCCAAATTGCAGGAGGCTAGCTCTTTTATTTTGGACTGCATCGTGCCATCTACAGACAGATGGACGGACGGTCTTAGAATCGATCATAGATCAATAATATATACTTTATGGGGTCCCCGATCGATATTTCGATGCGTTACAAACGGAATGACAAAGTGAGTATACCACCATACTGTGGTTGGAGGGTATAAAAAGAATCTAAACAAGTGAGAGTGTTAAATTCGGCTGTGCCGAATCTTGTATACCCTCCAACGTTAAAAAAAAGTAAAAAAAAAATTGCAGGGGCGTTTTTTTGGTTTTTTGGGGGGGGGGAGGCTTGTCGGGGGTCCTTGGGGACATCTTTTCTCTGGTCAAAAATATTTACAATTTTAATAACTATGCTTTATGCACAAAAGATATTCAATTTCATCATTATATAAATTATTTGCTAATATCCACGCCCACAAAAGGGGGCGGACCAATAAAAAAGTAATTTTCAAATTCCCTGGGTCCAAGTCCAAGACTTTGAACTTTTTCAAGCGTAAAAATGTTTGATTTGTTTAACAAAAATACAAAAAAACCTATAAAAAGTTACCTTTTTTTCATGGGTTGGTTTACTTCGTCAAGGGGGAACTTTCCCCCCCCCCTTGTCCGATTTTGCCCATCTCCGAACTTATCCAGCCTATGAACATAAGACATATATGTGCCAAATTTCAGGAGTCTATTACTTTTATTTTGGACTGTATCGTGTCTTCCACAGACGGACGGACGGACGGACAGACGGACAGACGGACAGACGGACATCGCTAGAATGTCTTAGAATCGATCACAGATGAATAATATATATACTTTATGGGGTCCTATTCCGATATTTCGATGCGTTACACACGGAATGACAAAGTGTGTATACCCCAAACTGTAGTTGGAGGGTATAAAAAGCTCAATTTTTATTTGAAAAAGTTAAATTTTAATGTGAAAAAGATCACTTGTAATTCGAAAAATATCAATTGTAATTCTAAGGTTTCAATTGCAATTTTAAAAAGATCATTGGAAATTCATTTGATATTTTTTGACTAACAAGGGAAGTCTCCCTGGTGTCACCCTCCGATCATCATAAAATTTGGATATGTTGTTAAGAACGAAAAATTAAGTCGACACGTATTTTTTTTTAGCGGCCCAAACTCATTTTTAGGGGGGTCGATTTGTATGGGGGGGAAATTACCTTTTTCAGTTTTTTACGATTTACGCCTATTCAAACAAAATTAATATAGGCATGTGTGGTATCAGATTAAAGGTATTAAAAATACCTATCTCGTGGTGCTAACAACGGGCCAAAAAAGTTAATATTTTTCGACTTATTAACAAAAATGTCATAAAATTTTGTTATTTTACTTAATATGACGAAAAGTTGTGCATGTTTGGACACGTTCTTAGCACACGTAAATAGGTTTTTCAAAGACCTTTCATTTGGTATGTAACATGACTAGGTTTCTTTGCATAATATAGGAGATAAACGAATAAAACTGAAAAATGGACTTGTCTTCCCCCCTCCTTTTTACCCCCTAAATATGAATTTGGGCCGCTAAAAAAAAATACGTGTCTCTTTAATTTTTCTGCTCTACAAAATAAAACCAATTCCATAAAGATCCGCGGGTGACACTAGGGAGACTTCCCTTGTAAGTAGAATCTTCAAATTACAAATGAAATCTTCAAATTACAATTAGTATCTTCGAATTACAATTGATCTTTTTCGAATAACGTCTGTTAATGGTGTAGGTTCTGTGGAAAAAATATTAAAAACCACAAAAAAAATAAACCAGTTTTTCGCCGTTTTGCTATACAAGTGTGACTGACTTTTTAATTTAGAGTGTAACTAATGTATAAAGCTATTTAATGTTTTTAAATGGTTTTATAAAGTATGTGAGTGGAGTATTACACTCATATTTTATCCACTGGTCCTTGGTGGCAGTCTCAACATTTACGACAAAATAGCATGTTGTAATTGTGGTACTGAAATTTTAAATGTATTTTTTTGTGTTTTTGCTTTACACACCCTTTAGTTTTTAGAAAAAATAAACAACTAACAAATTTGTAATGCATGAAAAATATTATTATTTAAACATAAAGCTAAAAAATAAAAAATAGAACATTAAAGTGTTGTACAATTTACAATGTCATTGATAAATTAACACACAACAAGGTGGCAGTGATGGTCAAATACCCTGAATACAAAGATATATTTTAAGGTTTTCTACACCATTTATAGATCAAGTTTGAAAAAGATCAATTGAAATATGAAGATTGATCTTCAAATTACAATTGATCTTGTAATTCGTAGATTTTATTTGCAATTCGAAGATTTCATTCGTAAAATTTCGCTTGTAATTTTAAAACTCCAATTAATAAAATTCGAATAAGATTAATTGTAATTCGAAATGAAAGTAGAGATCAAATGGAGAAAAACTGCATTTACAGTTTTTCATTTTGTGATCCTGTTTCCTTTTAAAAGGACTTCAAAGTTTTTAAGGATACATTTTGTGAAATATTTTCGAAATATTTGTACTTGTCCTAGGATGACGCTGGTGACGGCAAATGAAAGATAAAAGGATGTAAATAAAGTCATTTGAAAATTTTATCAAAATATTTTGTTGAAAATGTTGAATGACATTGAGGGATACATATTTGAAAAGACGTAACTTACCTCCATTTTTCTGATATGTAAAAATAAAAAAATATGAAAACTAGAAGAGATCCTCCTCTTTCCTTGGCATCCTAGGACAATTCCAAATAAAAAAATATTTAATAATGTTTAAACTTCTAAAATTTTGAAGTCCTTAAAAAAAAATGCCTGAGAATTCTGTACTCTTGCCCGAAACATTAAATCATGATAATGTTTGGCGGAAGATTTGGGTGTACTTACCAAAGCAAAATTTTTTTAGAAAAAAAATGTATTACTTTGCTATTCCATGCAAAACGAATTGAAATATCAGTCGAGGACCCCATAAAAACCCAAAAGAGCTGTACATTTCGTAAGTGAATGCAAAAATAAGTGTTTTTACATTTTGGAGAGTATAAAAGATTCGGCACCAAAGAATATACCACTCTCACTTGTTTTATGTACATTTGATAAACAAATGGAAAATTTTTATGCGAAATGCTTAGACTTGGTGAAAAAGTAGTTTTCGTAAAAAAAATATTTTTTTTCACGAAAAACAAAATTATGTTAAAAAAAATTTAATCAACCCAAAATTTTTGGTGAAAAAAAATTTTGATGAAAAAAAGTTTTTGATGAATTTTTTTGATGAAAATAAAAATTTTTTGGTGCAAAAATAAATTGATGAAATATAAAAAAAAATTGTTGGTGAAAAAAAATTGATAATAAAAGATTTGATAAAAAAATTTGATAAAAATATTTGATGAAAAAAATATGATAAAAAAAAATTATGAAAAAAAAAATTTGATGAAAAAAAAAATTTATGAACAAAAAATTGATACAAAAAAAATTTGATGAAAAAACAAAAAAAAAAATTAATGAAAAAAATGTTGATGAAAAAAAATTTTCTGATGAAAAAGAAAATTTCTGAAACAAAAAACAATTTGGTGAAAAAAAAAACAATTTGATGAAAAAAACCAGTAGAAAAGTTAAATTCGACTTGGCCGAATCCATGACTACCCTCCACAATGCCCATTTTAAGTGATAGTAAATTTTCTAACGTGAAAAAATAACAGTTATGATTAGAAATATTTTATTTTGTGTAAAAAATTTTTTTTTAGTAATTTTTGAAAAAAAAAAACTAATTTTTTTTTTTTTGAGTGTAAAATTTTTTTCGAATTTTATATTAAAAAAAAAAATTACAAATTTTTTTTTGAGTGTAAAATTTTTTTCGAGTGTAATTTTTTTTGCTTTGGTATGAAAATATTTTGAGTGACAAAAATACGTTTTAAAATATTTTTGTGACTTACCAATGGTTTTAAAACAGGTTTAACTGGTTTTCACCACGTGAATTTAAAGTGAAGCTAATCTGATATTAACGGGTTTGCTAATAACTTTTGAACCACTGCACTATAGGAAATTTTACCCATTTTTTGGCCAAAAGTCAAAATTAAAATTTTTCAAAACATTATTTTTTTTTACATTAATATAAAAAAAACTTTTTCTTGCAATTTCTTACTTAGTTATAAAACAACGATTGAGTGCAGCGAATTTAGTGATAGCTTCTAACAAAAGTTTTTATATTAAGAATTTATAGTTTTTAAAAACTAAAAAATGGAAAATAATGTCGAAGGTGAGTACTTTAATGATAAATAGTGAAATGTTGGTGAACTCATCTATTAGATCGATTTAATTGGAAAAATTGAAGTGACCTTAAGATGAACTTATTGAAGTATAAATTGGAATTTTATTTTGACTTAAAAAAAAATGATAGCATATGTTAGCTATAAAACCATAAAAGTTCTCTAGGACAATCAATTACCTTCCGAATTTACCAAATTTCAAGGTCGGATATGTGCAACTTTTTTTTTAAAACGCATTTTTCCAGGTGACTACTGAGTGCCAAATTCAGAGTTATTTAATACATGGCGAGAGAAATAAATCAGAGGTGGATAAGGAGCCGCTATTTCTGGCCATTTCTTTTCATACATTGCTGAGAGTGAATGTTTCGAAAACTTTAAACAATATATAAAGGAGGAATTAAGAATATTTTGTTCAAATATAAATATGAAAAGGATTAAAAGTTGAAGGAGTTTGAAAGTTTTTGAAAGACAGCATGCTGTTTGGCTTAAAGGCAATACTTGGCTAAGAAAACTTGAAACGCAGCCTGCCTCCACTAAATCGAAACCGGGGCGGCCGCAATTAACTTTTTTGTCAAAATCTACGAGAACAAAAATACGAGTTACAGCAGAAATCTCTAAAGATCTAATTAGGGAAGTTTAGCCCCTAGCTCTTGCTTCATCTACGGCTGCCCGTAGTGGCATTTTGAAATGTAGTTGACGACTTGGAACTAAAAAATCAAATTTTTGAATAAAATCCTTATTAAAAAGTAGATATGTTTACACTTCTTAAAATTGTTAAAATAAATTTCTACTGTTATCTTCGAAAGTTAGTATACACTCAAAAAAAAAAAAAAGAAATAGTAAAAACAGTTTAGAAAACCATATAATCTATCAAGGATCTAAAAAATCTTAGATGCGGAAACTTATAACCCGGGAACCCTGTTTGGAACTAATTATTAGTTAATTTTTTAGGTAGCTTTACTAATTTTTTTTTTGAGTGTATGAAAAACTTTAAGAGTCACTCCCTCCCTCTAAAGAGTCTTCCAAAAGTCAAATCAAAAAAAATCATTGAAATCGGTCCAGCCGTTTGGCTGTAAATAATTTTGGCCAAAAAAAAGGTAAAATTTCCTATAGTGCACTGGACCGATAAGGGTGAAATTCAAGCGAACTAGGCTGGAGGAACGAAAAATATATATGCCAAGCTTCAGCATCCTCAGAATTGATTTTCGAAAGTTATAGTGCTTTTTATCTCATAAATTCGCGAAAAACCCTTGCCGAAATTCAGTCTTTTGCTCATAAATTTTGAACCACTGGACCGATTTCGCTGGCTTGCAATACCAACCTGACCAGGTAAATGCCCAACATATATGCCAAACTTCAGGAGCTTCCGTAAAGTCTTTCAAAAGTTAGCGTGTTTTCAACAGACAGACGGACAGACGGACGGACGGACGGACAGACGGACGGACGGACGGACATCGCTAGATCGTCTTTAAGTCGATCGAGGATCATGAATATATATACTTTATGGGGTCCTAGACCAATATAATAATAATAAATAATAAATAATAATAATTTGATCCAATGATCAGTTTTTATTTATTTTTCCAATTTTTGTTTACAACTCATTTTAAATAATTTTAACCTAACCGAGAACTGGTAACAATGACCGTCGTCTCGTTGTAGCGAAATCGACCAAGGGTTTTGGTGGGAATCGAACCCACGACCCCCTGTTTCATAGGCTAGCACGCTACCAACTAGCCTACAGGGGCCCAAAGGGTCCTAGACCAATATTTCGAGGTGAATTATTATCCAAGGTACAAACCCAAGTTATTAAAATTTTTGGTTTAAACAAAATGAAAATAGTAATTCTTGTTTTCTTTTCGTTAATTGTTGGCTTATATAGTCAAACTGAGGTGGCGTCCTGCAACTTTTTTAAAATTAGACAACAGCCTAAAAACATTATCATGTTAAAAACAGGATCACAAAATGAAAAACTGTAAATGCAGTTTTACTATTTTTAGTTTTTAGTTTCAAACGTATATTATCCAGTTAATGTTCAACGACTTTTTTCATTTCTGTAGGACGGTGTTATAACTTTCTTTTTTCTTATTAAATATAATGACTTTTTAAACAGTTCTTTAGTAAGAGTAATAAACATAAGCTATAAACATAATTACACTCATAAAAATTTGTTAGTATTCCTTACAAAAAAGTCTGTTACCATTACTAATAAAGTTTTCAATTTGTGCCCGATAACTTTTTCAGTTACCATTACAAACTTTGGTTTTCAAAAATTAGTAATCTTAAAAATACTAATAAAATTAGTATTACTAAATTTTTCTGTACAATTTCTGTAAAATGGATTTTAAAACGCGTTTGTAAATAATATTAACTTTTTTGTAAAAAAATTGTAAATTGTGTATTTTTAATTTTTGGTATTTGTATACATCATGTAAATTGCGTATTGCGCTTGTTGTCGCCAATAACTATTTCCATGCAAGTCAGTTTCTGTTAGAATTTTCGATCTAAAAAAGAGAAAGTATTGAAGAATATCAACATAATGTTTCAAATAGATCACATAAACATACAATTGTTACCTGTTGTCATCATTTCCTATTTTGCTTTATTATTCTAAAAATAAAAAACGAGTTACATAATTTTAAACAAAAAATACTTTAAGATTTGGTTACCTGCTATGCTTTTTTTTGTTGTAATATTTTTTTTTGTACATTTTTTTATTCATTTTACCCGTCGCGCGATGTTCACCGATCGAATGTTATTTTGTGACTAAAATATTCAAAGAAAGGCAAAAAAGTAAATTACACAAAAATCAACCCTTTATGTGCGTGAGAAAAAAAATATTCGTGGATAGCATAAACAAAAAAATTCCGCAAGTAAAGAAGAAAGAAAAAAAAGACTAATGTTATTATGGAAATTTTCCATTTGAAAAGGTCGGCATTGTTTTTTAAATTTTGCATGTCTTTTCTTTTCTCTATTTTGTTTCTTTTTAATATATATATTTTTTTTAAATTGAAAAAAAAAACTAATGAAGCGTAAATGAATATTAAAAATAATAAACATATTCATACTCATCAAAGCGCAGTTTTATCATTAAAAAAATAACTAATATATTTTTTTTATTTATTTTTTTTTTTAATTCCCAAATATTTTAATAAAATTAATTTTTTTTTAATTATAGTGTACAGGTTTTCTAGAGAAAAAAAACGAAATTTACTAACTAATATTGTAAAATTTACAAAATAATTATCAAAAGTTAGTACGATAATTTTTAAAAAATCAACTGAAAAAATTATTAAAAAATCAGTATAAAATTAATAGTTTGTAAAGCGAGTTTACTAAAAAGAATTACTAAAAATTGATTTTTTAGTAGAATTTAGTAAAAAAGTAGTAAAGTTGAGATACAAACCACTTTACAAATTTTTTTACTAACTTATTTTTTTGAGTGTAGCTACACACTTTTAACCATCTAAAGACTATGACTGTCTAATCCAACTAATTTTTGGTCTAAAAGAAATCAGTAATTTTTTTGCAAAAATTACTAAAAAAAAGTTTTTTATTCAAAATAAAATATGTCCAATTAAAGTTTTAATTTTAAATTTTTTTATCTAGTTAGAAAATTTACTATCACTTAAAAAGTCCCTTGTGGAGGTATTCGTGAAGTCGGCCAGGTCGAATTAAACTTTTCTACTGGTTTTTCTTTAAAAACTGTATTGACTTATTTTATCCAAAATTCTATTTTTATACACAAAAGCTTTTATAATTATACATAATACATATCGGGAACAAAAATTAAATTTAAAACGGTTAAGTTTTTACAAAACATCCGAATAATTACCAAAAAATCTGCTAAATCTTCCACTGAAAAACATTTTTCAAAACAAATTGTTAAACAACCATTCACAAATCAATAAAAATTAACCCCTTTATGGGTTAAACTTAAAATGCTTAATTAATTGTTTCCATTTTTAAAATAATTAGTCTAATGAGTTGGTTTTTTTATTAAAATGTTGCACATTATTCCAAAGAAAAATTTTACAAACAGTGGCAAAGATAAGTGTAGGGGTTAAATGGGAAATTTTAAAGGTTTTAAGTTAATTAGTAGATTATAAGCAGAATAAAGTGAACGTGGATAGATCATATATTGAGTTGAACCCTTAACGACAACGTCGCCAAGACAGACACAGAAACAACCGGCTTCGATGCTTTACACAAAAATTCCTATTAGCATGAGTAACCAGGAATCAAATGAAAACAATTGCTACAGAAAGAATTGCAATTTAAATAAAACGGCATACATATGGGATCTTTCAAAAATATTATCATGTTTTAAGAAGCAAATGTCAGAAAATTCAGATAGAAGTATTAAAATTCGGAAAAGTTCAAAGAAATAACAACAAAATAACAGGAAAATGGGGAGGGTATTTTTAATACGAAACGAGTCTGTCTCTATTCATTTTAATATTATGCATTAAAATAATCTCAACTTGTCCTTTTTTAGGTCAGTAAAACCCCCCTTTTTATACCATCCACTCTAGTGATAGAGGGTATATATAAGTTTGTCATTCCGTTTGTAACACCTCGAAATATTGGTCTAGGACCCCATAAAGTGTATATATTCATGATCCTCAATCGATTTTAAGACGATCTAGCGATGTCCGTCCGTCCGTCCGTCCGTCCGTCCGTCCGTCCGTCCGTCTGTCTGTCTGTCTGTTGAAAACACGCTAACTTTTGAAAGACTTTACGGAGGCTCCTGAAGTTTGGCATATGTGTTGGGCATTTACCTGGTAAGGTTGGTATTGCAATCCAGCGAAATCGGTCCAGTGGTTCAAAAGTTATAAGCAAATGAGTGATTTTCGGCAAGGGTTTTTCTGGAAATTACGAGATAAAACACACGGTAACTTTCGAACGGCAATTCTGAGGGTGCTGACGTGTGGCATATATATTTTTCGTACTTCTGGTCCGGTTCGTTTTAAATTTCAGCCAAATCGGTCCAGTGGTTCAAAAGTTATTAGCAAAACCGTAAATTTCAGATTAGTTTTACCTTAAATTCACGTGTTGAAAACCCGTTAAACATGTTTTAAAAACATTTGTAAGTCAAAAAAATATTTTACAAGGTATTTTTGTCACACAAAAATATTTTTACACTAAAACAAAAAAAAAATACACTCAAAAAAATTTTACACTCAAAAAAAAATTAGTAAAATATTTTTTTTTTTTTTCAAAAATTAATAAAAAAAAGTTTTTTTACACAAAATAAAATATTTCTAACCAAAAATTTTATTTTTTTTTCAAGTTAGAAAATTTACTATCACTTAAAAAGGGCTTTGTGGAGGGTATTCATAGATTCGGCCAAGTCGAATTTAACTTTTCTACTTGTTTAATTTGTCTTTTTATCGAAATGTACCTGTCTTTTGGTAATATTTTCTCATTTAAAAAAGTTTTTATAGTATAAAGTTCAAAGTATTCAGTAGCACCCACATAAATAGCAAAGTGTCGATATCTTATGCTTAAAACCCTTAATGTTTCTTTTCAATATTATAAATATGAAATAATTTTCTCTAATATTTTTTTTGTTATTCTACTATACAACAGCAGCATCTGTAGAAATGTGAAGCAGGAGCTTTAAAGAATGAAATCATTTAGTTTATTACACATTTTTAGTCCTTAGTATTGCGTTTTCAGTACCAGATGGTTTAAATTTAAAAAAATAAAGTGTCAAAATCTAGATGGATTCTAGAGCTCTATAGACCCACAATAATGCTAAAAATATGGTACTCAAAAGAACCATAACAAATTTTCATTAGCGAAATTTTCATTGGGCTAAACGTATGGCTTCTTTAATCCCTAAGGGCGATTGAAGATGACAAAAAAAATATTTTTGAACTTTTAAAATTATTTTTTTGCCGACCGCCGCGGCAACTAAATTTATTTTCCCCTCCCCCGTTTTTAAAGGAGTTGTGGGAAATTTATATTGTAGGGGGTATCCCTCATTAATTGTATTTTAGTCCAGATTCCTTTTATTCATCAATGAATAAACAGGTTTCATCAAAAGTTTTTTTTATACCCTCCAACCACAGTATGGGGGGTATACTCACTTTGTCATTCCGTTTGTAACGCATCGAAATATCGATGGGGGACCCCATAAAGTATATATATTATTGATCTATGATCGATTCTAAGACTTTTCTAGAATGTCCGTATGTCCGTCCGTCCGTCCGTCCGTCTGTATAAGACACGATGCAGTCCAAAATAAAAGAGATAGACTCGTTAAGTTTGGCAGGAATATGTGTTTTGGTCCTAGGTAGTTTAAGTTCGTAAATGGGCAAAATCGGAACAGGGGGGAAAAAGTTCCCCTCTGAAGAACTTAACTAACCTCTGAAAAACGCCATATTTTCTCAGGTTTTTTTGTATTTTTGTTAAGCAAATGAAACAATTTGAAGACAGAAAAAGTTCAAGGTCCTGCACTTGGACTTGGGAAATAAAAAAGATGTTTTTTTTTTTGCCCGCCCCCCTTTTGTGAGCGTGGATTTTAAAAATGTTTTTAAATAATGATAAAATTGTATTACTTAAGCTCAAAAAGCATAATAAATCAATTTTAAAACATTTATCGCAATGGTGTATGTGTCCCCCAATGACCCCTCCTGACCCCCCCCCCCCCCCCAAAAAAAAAACGCCCCTGCAATTTTTTTTTTATCTGTTGGAGGGTATTATAGATTCGGCACAGCCGAATTTAACACTCTCACTTGTTTTATATCATAGTTTTTTTTTTGGCTCTTTTAAAAACTTTTTTTTATTCTTTTAAAGCTCTGTTTTTGTTTGTAGGTTAAAAGAAAATTTCTTAAAAATAATAACTAACAACTCCTGTGAGTGCACTGAACCATTGCAAATGGTTTTTTTTATATATATATTTTATGCTCTTTTTGTTCTCGTTTCCTTTTAAGCCATATGAATGTCCTTTAACACGTTCTAAGTGTTGTATGTGTTAGAAAGCTTGTTTAAGTGTGTGTGACTTATATTACTATGTATATTAAAATTGTATAACTATTAAAGGATTCCATTTAATTTTTTCCGTAACATTTTGTTTTTTATTTATTTTTGTTTGTATTTGTAACTTCATAAAATTGTCCTTTGTTCAGCTGTAAGTAAAACATTTGTTTATTACACTGGACACTACGGAAAGAGGGAATTTTCATAAGCCGTTAAGTTGGTCATATAGTTAGTAACAGTATACTTTAAAACAAAATTTTACATTTTTTGTTATTAACTTAAAGAAAAGCCCAAAGAAATGAAGAAAAGGAAAAAACAATAATGAGAAAAAAATGAGTCAAAAAAAATTTACGTTAAAAAAAATATTGATGAGAAAACTAAATTTAAAAGAGTTGATATAAAACAATTAGTGAAAAAAATATTTTTTTTTATAAAAAATAAAAAATGTTATAAAAAAAAATTTTTTTGATAAATTTTTTTTTTTTTTTTAAAAATTCATAGATATTTTTTTTAAAAAAAAAGTTTTTTTATGAAAAAAAGTTTTTTTGAGAAATTTATGAAAAATGCCTGCGAATTTTGTACTTAAACCCAAAACATTAAACCATGATAATGTTTTGCTGAAGATATGGGTGTACTTGCCAAAGCAAAGTTTTTCTTTAGAAAAAATAATGTTATATATAGTGTCCGACCGAACAGTTCGGCCAAAAAACATCATTTAATAAAAAATTTGGTATTTGGAAGTACTTTTAACAACTTTTTATACCCTATACCACTATGTGGTACAGGGTATATTGAGTATGTGCTGATGTTTGTAACTACCCGAAATATTGGTCTTAGACATACCTTAAAGTATACCGATCGACTCAGAATTACCTTTTGAGTCGATTTAACGATGTCCGTTCCTCCGTCCTTCCGTCCGTCTGTCCATCTATCGGTTTAAGCACGGTCGCAATTTTTAATCAATTGGATCAGTCCTTCTGGTATTCCCCATACAAGCCACCCTCTCGATATTCACATAATTCCTTCAAAATTCATAAAAATGAAAATATTTGATTAAAATTTTATTTTTAGGTGTTAAACGTGTACTTTAGTTACCTAATCAAATCGGAATATAATTGGACCATTTTTGAACTAAGTCCCCCTCATAAAAATTTCAGTTAAATCGGTATATTGACAAAAAAATAAACCAAATCCACTAAAATTTGATCAGTGTGTGTTTTCTACACGAAATAAAGATCTAACAAAAGACAGATCCAATCGGTCCATGTTTGGACTTGAACCCATTTTCCGGAAAACACTAGTGTAGGATATCATATGGTCGGGCTTGACCGACTATAACTTTCTTACTTGTTTTATATGGGGTAGAATTGTTGAGGCGATGGAATTGTTGAGGCGATGATTCTGAGTGTAAAATTTAAGAACGAACAAACAAACGGCTATCAGAAAAAGCGGTTTAAAATGCTTGCAAATAATAATTTTTGGCCAATACCGTTTTTTGGGCGAACTTTTCGGTCGGACACTAGTTATTTATACATCCGTCCATCTGTCTGTGGAAAGCAAGATGCAGTCTAAACCAAAATAGCTGCATATATGGTAAATGAGTGCATTACTTACGTGCAAAAAAGGTTTTTTTTTACATTTTGGAGAGTATAAGTGATTCGGCACAGAAGAACATAACACTCTCACTTGTTTTTTGTACATTTGTTAAACAATTGGAACATATTTGGGTCAGAGTTTTAGACTTAGTGAAAAAAATAAGAAAAAAATGAAAAGAAAAATTTTTTGATAAAAAACAAAATTTTGATGAATTTAAGGGAAATTTTTTTTTTATGAAAAAAACTTTTTGGTTAAGAAAAAAATTTTGATGAAAAAAAAAAAATTATGAAAAAAAAAATTTCATAAAAAAAATAAAAAAATTTATGAAACAAAAAATTTTATAACAAAAAAATTTACGAAAAACAAGTGAGAGTGTTAAATTCGGCTGCGCCGAATCTTTTATAATCTCCAAAATGTAAAATAAATTTAAAAAAAAATTGTCAGGGGCGTTTTTTTTTTGGGGCGGTTATGGGGTCAGTGGAGGACGTTGAAAACACCTTCCCGTTGCGATTAAAATACCAAATGTTTCATTTATTTAACAAAAATACAAAAAAACATGTAAAAGAAGGTTATTTTTTCAGAGGTTGGTTCAGTTCTTCAAGGGGTAACTTTTTCCTCCTGGCCCAATTTTTCCCATTCACGAACTTAACCTGACTATGAACATGAGACATATTTGTGCCAAACTTCAGGAGTCTAGCTGTTTTATTTTGGACTGAATTGTGTTATCTACATACAGACGGACGGACGGACAGACGGACATTCATAGAATGTCTTAGAATCGATCATGGATCAATAATATATAAACTTTATGGAATGACAAAGTGAGTACATCCTCATACTGTGGTTGGAGGGTATAAAAAGTTTTGATGAAAACAAAAATTTTATGAAAAAAAAATTTGATGACAAAAAATATATTGATGAAAAAAAAATTTTGATGAACAAAAAAAAAAAAAATATGAAAAAAATTTGACAACAAAAAGTTTCTGATGAAAAAAAATTTATGAAAAAAAAGAATTGATGAAAAAAATAAAATTCGATAAAAAAAAAAATTTGTATAAAAACAAAAAAATTGATAAAAAAAAAATTCGATGAAAAAAATTTATGAAAAAAAATTGACCAAAAAAAAAAATTATGTAATAAAAAAAAAATTTATGAAAAAAAATAAAATTCGATGAAAAAAAAAAATTATGAAAACAAAAAAATTGATAAAAAAAAAATTTGTTGTTGAAAAATAATTTGTTACGTTGTATTCACCATCTGGTGAAACACGATTTTATTCACCAGCAGGTGAGTTATTATCCAAGTTACAAATATAAGTTGCAAATCTTTTTGGTTTCGCGTCCTGCATCATTTTAAAAATTAGACACCAGCCTAAAAACATACTTGAAAAAATAAAGGCAAAAAGCATTTTTTTATGAAAAATAAGAAATGAAATAAAAAAAAGTTTTTGAAAAAATTTGTATTATACCCTCCACTCTAGTGATAGAGGGTATATCTAAGTTTGTCATTCCGTTTGTAACACCTCGAAATATTGGTCTAGGACCCCATAAAGTATATATATCGATCGATTTTAAGTCGATCTAGCAATGTCCGTCCGTCTGTAGAAAACACGCTAACTTTTGAAAGACTTTACAGAGGCTACTGAAGTTTGACATATATGTATATTGGTCATTTACCTGGTCAGGTTGGTATTGCAATCCAGCCAAATCGGTCCAGTGGTTCAAAAGTTATGAGCAAAAGAGTAAATTTCGGCAAGGGTGTTTCGCGAATTTCTTTTCCGTTCCTTAGGTCTGTTTGGTATTTAATTTCAGCTCAATCGGTTTAGTGGTTCAAAAGTTATAAGCAAAACCCTGAATTTTAGATTAGTTTCATCTAAAATGAGACGTGTTTAACAAGTTTCAAAAGCATTGGTGGTAACTAAACAATGCTTTTCAAACTTGTTTAGTTTTACAGCAATGCTTTTTAAACTTGTTTAGTTTTAAAAGCATTGGTAACTTAAAAATTACTTTCGAAAAAAATTTTACACTCAAAAAAAATTTTACACTAAAAAAAAAATTTAGTTTTTTTTTTTACAAAAATGACAATATTTTGTGTACATACGTACGTGCATTCACTCAGAAATATTTTTACAGTAAAAAAACATTACACTCGAATAAAATTTTACACTAAAAAAAATTTTTTTTTTTTTTTTTAAATGACAAAAAAAGAGTTTTTTACTCAAAATAAAATATTTCTAATCAAAATTGTTAATTTTTCACGTTAAAAAATGTACTATCCATTAAAAAAAATGCATTTTGGAGGGTATTCATAGATTCGGCAAAGTCGAATTTAACTTTTCTACTTGATTTTTATATAGTTTCTATTGTTTGGTCTGTGCCATAATGAATGATGAGACAGTTGGTCTTCCAGCTTTTTTATATATAGAAGATAGATGGCTTATTAAACAGTCGACCTCGCCAACTAGAAATATATAAATATTTCTTAATAATCTACTGACTTATATTTTATAATTTTTCTTCGTTCTCTCCATTTGTATCCTTTATTTTCTTCATGACTTTTTGCAACAAAAAATCTTTAATCTTTTGTATACTCTAAATATGACCATGACTGGTTGTTATTATTACACTACAAAAACAAATGTTTATGTACCATCTAGAATTCTTGTAAACACACCAGTACACAATACGGACTCAGCGACAACACCAAACAACAATACTAACAAAAAAACAATATGAATTCAACTGTTGACGCATATAAATGGCTTCAACTGAACGTTTAACGGATTCCAGGCAGCTTTGTGACATAAATCACAACTTTAAATGAGTTTCTGACTCCAATAGCACTATGTTGTATTCTCTTATTTCATACACCAGAGATGTGGAAAACCAACTCACTAATGATTGAACATTTTCGCAGTTGTTTGAAAGAAAAAGTTAAAACACAAAAAAACAAATGATGCGGCACAAAAAAAAAATAGTGTCTCATATAAGCTGCTTATATTAATATAAGCTCTATAGTTTATTGTACTGTGAAAGAAAGGAATAACATAAATAATACACACATACATACATTGATACATGAACATTCGGTCCAAAGCGATAATTAATTTTGTTACCTCTGTGCTTTTTTTCGCTTTATTAACAATTCGCTTTATTAACATTTCGCTTTATTAAAACATTAAAGTTTATTAGTTTGGAGAAAAAAATTGCATACTTTTTGGCGCTACACTCTTAAGCAAATAATGAATAAAAATTATGATTTTCCCCCGGTTTTTATATCCTAAAAACTAATTTAGGCCGCTTAAAAAAACAAGTGTCCAATGTCCCCCATCTTCTAAAACTACCATAAAAAAGATGTCTCCCTTGTGAGTATGCTATACAATTTTTCACAAAGCAATACTTATCTCGCTAACGTGTGTATGGTAAACAGTGCGTATGATTAACTTTAATTTTCATTTCATAATGCTAATACGCCCAGTATGATACAGTATACATTGGATATTTTAATTTTTTTGTATAAATAATTCGACGTAATTTCGAAAGTTTGGACGCTGGTCTAACACTGCATCCCATTAGATGCGACTCCGAGGCAATCCCCGTACGTTTTTTTTTTTTTTTCTTTATATATATTTTTTTTTTCCTTAAACCCCACCCAACCCCTTTTCTTCATTTCCTACAAAAAAAAAACCTTGTCAAATTACTAGAAAAAGAAATCTTTTATAGTTTTCCTTAATTTTTAACAAAAAAATTTCAATCTAAATTTACATTTCTTTTTCGGTAATTTTACATTTTTTTTGTAATTTTACAAATTTTCAAGGTAATTTTGCAAATTTGTAATATACCATTACAATTAACCTACTTAATGATCTATTATAATTTCTAATAATAATAAATGTATTTTTCCATCAACCAACATCAGAACTCAAACACATACCCAACAATTCTATTTTTATAAGAAATAGTTGTTATGTAGTGTTTTACGTATGTAATTCACATTGAGTTTGTAAATCATACACTCAAAAAAAAAACGTCGGTATTCATAACTAAAATTTAACTAAAGTACTAATTTTTTAGTCCAAAATGATCTATGTAGTGCAGGCGTTGGTAATCAATACTAAAATTTTTTACTTATATTATTCAAAACTAGTAAACATTACTAATTTAAGTACTTTGAAGATACTAAAAAACTACTGTACTACTAGTAATTAGTAAATTATTAGTAGATTTAAGTACAAAATCGCTTACTAAATTTTTTACTGTAGAATTATTTTGAGTGTACACGTATAATGTCAAGGTTTGGTCACACAAAAGGGAACCAGTTTCGACGTTGATGTCTTAAGTACACTCCGGCCTAAAAGCCGAAGTGTACCTCGAGAATCCGACTCCGAATCCATTTCACCGTAGCGACACGTACCGTAGATGTATAAGTAGTAACGACTAGTTTTGTTGTAGTTAGTCTGATATTTTACGTATTTAACACCCGACTCACCTGTCATTGTTTTCCTCGTGAGTTACAAATATTTTACGTATCGTAATTAAACGACTCACCTGATATTGTTTCCTCGTGAGTTTCTTAGATTTATACTAACCGTATTTAGAATCCGACTCACCTGATATTGTTTCTTCTCGTGAGTTACTAGTCGTAGTTAGAACCCGATCCTACTTACCCGATTCAATCCGACTCACCTGATATTGTTTCTCTCGTGAGTTACTTAGGTTATACTAATCGTATTTAGAATCCGACTCACCTGATATTGTTTCTTCTCGTGAGTTACCATTCGTAGTTAGAACCCGATCCGACTTAACCCGATTTAATCCGACTCACGACTCACCCGATTTAATCCGACTCACCTTCCTTACTATTCGTAGTTAGAACCCGATCCGACTTAACCCGATTTAATTCGACTCACCTGATATTGTTTCTCTCGTGAGTTACTTTGATTATACTAATCGTTTTTAGAGTCCGTGATTGTCAGTGTATTTCCATGGCGAACAGGAAATGGCGAGAGTTAAGTACAAGCAGAATTACCAGAAAAATCTGACCGCGTTACGACCTCAAAAGAACTCGCTACCTACTTTCTCTCAACAGAAGAGAATGTCGTTTAATCACGGGAGTGGTCACGGGACGCTGCCTAATTGCTTTCCACGCAAGAACAATTGGACTCATCTCTGATTCCAATTATAGAAGATGTGATGAACCGAATACGGATGAAACAGTTGAACATATCCTGTGCAAATGCCCCGCACTGGCCAGGCATCGCAAACAAATTTTAGGCAAAGCTGAACTCGAGAATCTGGAGGAAATCGCAGTTATGGACCTTATGCGCGTTAAATTGTTTGCAACATGGACTAAGGCGTTTTATCCACGTCGTTGATGGACCAGCCGGTCTATGCGAGGAGTTCAAAATTTTGAACTCCGCCACCCCTAACCTAACCTGACCTAGATTCCGACTCACCTGCTATTGTTTCTTTTCGTGGGTTACCATTCGTAATTAGAACCCGATCCGACTCAACGCGATCTAATCCGACTCACCTGATATTGTTTCTCTCGTATGTTACTTAGATTAATACTAACGTGGTTAGACTCGTGTTAGACCCGACTCACCTGATATTGTGTCATTCGCCCTTGTTAATACACCGACGGATTTCACGAACCCGACTACTTACTAACCCTAGATTAAACGCACGATAGACACATTGAAGCTGTGTACGATAACAATTATTTCAAAGGAGGCAGACCTTTGACGACTCTGGACAGACCGAGTCATACCTCAGCATAGTAAAATAAACTGCATTACAAATTTTCAAAGTAATTTTACCAATTTTCAAGGTAATTTTACAAAAAAAAATTTTGTAAATTCACGAGAATTCCTTATTAGTTTTATTGCGCAAAAAATTTTACATTATAAATTTTATTGGTAAAAATCTTATGAAATTACAAAAAAGTTCGTAATTTTGGCGACACGAAATAACTCCCACATGAAATAACTCCCACCTAAAAAATTAAATAAGTCCCAAAAAAAACTCCATACAAAGTTGGGAGTTATTTCATTTGAAGTAACTCCCAATTTAGTGGGACTTTTATCATTTTTGTTGGGAGTAATTTCATAATTTTCGTTGGGAGTTTTTTCATATGAAAGAACTCCCACTACAATAGCAATGAAATAACTCCCACTATTATTTCATTGTTGGTGGATATATCTGGAACATTTTGACTTATAAAATATTATTATTAATAAAATAAAATTCTTTGTGATTTTGGTACCAAATTTTTGGACGCAGTGCTTTCTAACAAATTTGTATATTTTAGAAATTTTTCTACCAAAACTGGCAAGAATTTTTGAGTTACATTTGAGTTACAAAATTGTTAAAAAAAAAAGGCTCACGTGAAAATATCCAACGTTGTGTTTTTCGATAATATAGAAAGTTTTTCGATAACATACAAGATTGTTGGAAAAATCACCACAGGTGAAAATTTAAAAGATTTAATTAGCACTTGTTGTAAAAAGCGCCGCAGGCGAAAATTTGGTACCAAAAATCGCGGCGCTTTTTACAACAAGTGATAATTAAATCTTTTAAATTTTCGGTAACAAACAAATTTGCAGCAAAAAGCGCCGTAGGCGAAAATTTGGTACCAAAAATCGCGGCGATTTTTGGTACCAAATTTTCGCCTGCGGCGCTTTTTACAACAAGTGCTAATTAAATCTTTTAAATTTTCGGTAACAAACAAATCTTCACCTGCGGCGCTTTTTACAACAGGTTGTAATTAATTTGTAGTAAACCGAATCAAGTCAAACAGAACACTCACAATCAGTGTATTTTTGCATGTTATCGAAAAACTCTTCAAAAAATCAGCCGTCAACTTTCGCATTCGCAAGTTATTATAACAAGTTTGTATTGTACCGAAAGTAAGATAGGATCCCCATGCTCGATTTATCTGATATATGTACATATTTTCCCTTATTGTTTGTTGAATTTTTGTTGAGACTTTTACATTTTTTTATTGGGACTTCTTTCATTATTAATGGGAGTTATTTCATTGGCACTTATTTCATTTTGTAGGTGGAAGTTATTTCATTGCAGTTGGGACTTTTTTCATTTATTTCTCCATTGGGACATATTTCATTTTTGATGGGATTTATTTCATTGGGAGTTATTTCATGGGAGTTATTTCATGTGGGAGTTATTTCGTGTCGCCGTAATTTTTACTAGGAATTCTCGTTAAATAGGAGGTAGCAAAGAATCAAGTAAAGTCACGAGAACTCCTTGTAAATTTTATATCGTCAAAAAATATGTAAATTTACACTTTTTTTTGGTAAAAACTTGTAAAATTACAAAATTATTGGTAAAAAGATTGTAAAATTACTAGAAATTCTGTTCAAATAAGAGGTAGCAAAATATAAAAATAACAAGTTTTTATACCCTCCACTCTAGTATTAGATGGTATATATAAGTTTGTCAATCCGTTTGTTACACATCGAAATATTGGTCTAGGACCCCATAAAATATATATGGGGCATTCCGTGTCAAATCGGACACTTTGAAAATTTTGTTTTTAGATTTTCCCAATTTGTTTATAGATTTTAGTACCCTTCGAAAACTACTTCGTGGTAAATTTTCATATTTTTTTGATGCCCCGTTGTATATATCGAATTTTTAAAAATTGGTAGTTTGTTCCTTTACTCAAACTTCTTTTACTCATAACTTATTCAATAATGGTCCAAATTTCAAATTTTTTATCTTCAAAATTTTTGTTTTTTACGTACTTAAAAAAAATCCCAAAAAAAATCTTAAAAGCGCACTAGTATGCGATTTTTAAGTTTTAAAATTTAAATCTCATTTTTGAAAATGTTTGTACTATTCGATTTTTTTTTAATTTTTTTGTGTAAAACTTCTATCGATTCTACAAATTTTTTGCCCAGTAGGATCGCAGGATAACGATTATTACTATTTTTTGAAATTTTTTGAAAAAATGTTATTGTAGTTTTCCAATCTTAAAATCATTTCTACTGCTCCAGTGGTGCGTCATAGAGGGGTCATTTATAAGACCGACCCCTATTAATTTGTATGTCTTAACATTTCTTTGGAACAAACTAATACCCTTTCTCCAATTTCTAAAGGGGCTCCCACACAAAACGACATTTTTTAAAATTTGCTCCAACCGCTCTAACTGCCCTAATAGTGCCCTTAGAGCAACAAAATGTATGACCGATAAGGCGTAGGTATGTTTTAAAAAAATGTTGTAGGGTAAAAAAAATTGGGGGTTGGTCTCACGTATTACCCCTCTCGGAAGCACCATTGGACCGGTAGAAGCTGATTAAATAAAACAAATTTACAAAAAATAAAAAAAATTGTATGGGGACCGCCTTAACAGATAGAGGGTAAGTGTGTTCAGAGAAAATGTTTGGACTAAAAAAATATTGCGGGTCGGTCATACATTTGGTTGCTCTAAGGGCACTGTTAGGGCAGTTAGAGCGGTTGGAGCAAATTTTAAAAAATGTCGTTTTGTGTGGGAGCCCCCTTAGTAATTGGAGATAGGGTATTAGTTTGTTCCAAAGAAATGTTAAGACGTAAAAATTAATGGGGGTCGGTCTCATAAATGACCCCTCTATGACGCACCATTGGAGCAATAGAAATGATTTTAAGATTGGAAAATTACAATCAATTTTTTTCAAAAATTTTTAAAAAATAGTAATAATCGTTATCCCACGATCCTTCAGGGCAAAAAAATTGTAGAATCGGTAGAAGTTTTACACAAAAAAATTTCAAAAAAATCGAAGAGTACAAACATTTTCAAAAATGAGATTTAAATTTTAAAACTTAAAAATCGCATACAATATCGCTTTTAAGAATTTTTTCGGGACAACAAAATGTATGACCGACATACAATATTTTTTTAGTCCAAACATTTTCTCTGAAAACACCTACCCTCTATCTCTAGTTGTTAAGGCGGTCCCCATACAATTTTTTTTATTTTTTGTAAATTTGTTTTATTTAATCAGCTTCTACCGGTCCAATTGTGCATCCGAGAGGGGTCATTGGTGAGACTGACCCCCATTTATTTTAACCCTACAACATTTTTCTACAACATACCTACGCCCGGGCGCCCTATCTCTACTCCCTAAGTAGGCTTCCATACAAATAACGGAGCAAATTTTATAAAAATGTAATTTTGAAGGGAAGCCAACTTAGGGAGTGGATATAGGGCGTAGGTTACACGTCGTTACACAAGGTTTTGTGAAAAGAGTCAACAAAACGTTTTTCGACAATTCATATATTCAAATAAAATTTGAAGTTGTCTGGCAAGCTTATTGTTAGTGGCATTTTTGTGATCCACTCGACAAAACAAACAACCTATACTATCAGTCAACTTAGAAGTATTTTTTTAATGTAGCACAGTTTTATTGTCCAAATTATAAACCTATGTTACAAACCTTTTGAGTTTTAAGAAAATGAAACGAGTAGGTGTTTAAATTTTTTTTGGGAGATTTTGGTTTGCTTTAACTTGATTTATTTTTTTTTTTTTCATTATTTCTTTCCCATTGCCACTGTACCCCGTAGATTATCGTCGCCATGTGTGGATTTTTATGTTATTGTAAAAATTATATTATTTTAAAAATCAATACTTACAATAGTCTAACAAGGATGATCTTTCAGAGGGCACCCACCGATAGTCCTGAAACTTGCATATGGGAATAAGAGGAGACAAATAAGAGTTACCTGTTTTTTTTAGCTGCCCAATCTCAAATTTAAAAAAAGGTTTGCCACCTTATGAACAAATTAGATCTTTTTTTAGCTACCCAATCTCAAATTTGAAAAAGGGTTGCCACCTTGTGAAAAAATTGGGTCTTTCGGGAAAATCTTAATAAAATTCAAACTAGCAGGAATTTGGCATATCGCCAAAATACGGGTCAGCTTAATTTTAATAGAGATTATTAGATACTATTGTGGCGGTCGTACGTATATGAGGCATTCCACACCAAATTTCCAGCGAAAAAAAAACACGTTTAACGTCAACTTCGGAATAGGTTGTATGGATAGCCCTATATGGAAGTTAGAAAATTGCGTTTTTTTGGGCTTAGAAGGCGTGGTCAAATATTGGAAAAATGGTCAAATTTGTGGCGAGTTGCCTTGATTAAATATTTATCACATTAAAACGGAATGCACCACAATCTTAAAAATTTACATTCTTATATAGTTTTGTATTTTTTTTTTTTTTTTGGAAAATTTTTAAAACCCGTTCTGAAATTTTTAATTTTTTAAAAAAGTAAATTTATCAAAAATCAGGCCACTTTTTTTTTTTAATTTAGATGTTTGTCCATCCACATAAAAAAATTCAGACACACATTTTTAGATTTTTTTTTTTTTTGAGAAAATCGCATTTGAAATTCAAATTTCATAACAATTTAGTAATTTGCTTTTACTTTCTTGTTGCAACAGAGCGTATGAGTTATATTTATACAATTAATAACACAGTGCAACACCCAAAATCGGAATGGGATGAAACCAAATGCAAATGAAAGTTGACATATTCCATAACAAACCCCTCAAGGCTTTTTTCTAGTTCAGAGCTAGATTTTGTTTTACACGCATTTGAAGTTAGTGCACTTTTATTATAATTACAAAAACAAATGCTTGAAAACTGTATTAGTGGCGAATGATTAATATTGTATTTGCCTTTAAATAACAATCATACGCAACGGTGTCCAGTGATTTATATTAATAATTGCCTTTAAATAACAATCATACGCAACGGTGTACAGTGGTTTATTTTATTAATTTGGCTATTCAGTAAATAAGTACTGGACCGATTGCAGCAAAATTCATACCAGTTATAGCTAAAGTAATTTTGAGCTTAAGTTTGGAAACTGGACCCTACATGTCCAATAAGGGCACCACCAGGGGTCTTTAAAGTAGGACACGTTTAGTACACAAAAACTTTAAATGCTTTAAAATCACCAAGTTTAAATGCGTGTAAAATAAAATCTAGCTCTGACCTAAAAAAAAGGCCTTGAGGGTTTTGATATGGAGAACGTCAGCTTTCATTTGCTTTTGGTTTCATCCCATTCCGATTCCGAAAGTTCGATTTTGTATCACTGTGTAATACTCATTCGCAACGTTAAAACAAGAAAATACTAGCAAATTACAAAATTGTTATGAAATTTAAAATTCAAATGTGATTTTCTCGAAAAAAAAACGAAAAACGCGTGTCCGAATTTTTTTGTGTAGATGGACAAACATCTAAACTTTAAAAAAAAAATTTAAAAAATTAAAAAAAAGTGGCCGGATTTTTGATAAATTTACTTTTTTAAAAAATGGAAAAAAATTTAATCGATAGCCCATACAAAACTATATAAGAATGTTAATTTTTGAGATTGTGGTGCATTCCATTTTAATGTGATAAATATTTAATCAAGGCAACTCGCCGCAAATTTTACCATTTTTCCAATATTTGACCACGCCTCCTAAGACCAGTTTTTGAAAATTTGAAAAACCAAAAACGCAATTTTCTTAGATCCATATAGGGCTATACAAACCCATTCAGAAATTTACTGTACACATTTTTTTCTGTAGCGGGACATTTGTATATCAAATCGGACACTTTGAAAACTTTTTTTTTTTAGATTTTCACAATTTGTTTACAGTTTTTAGTACCCTTCAAAAACTCCTTCGTGGTAAATTTTCGGATTTTTTTTATGACCCTTTCAAAAGATATCGAATTTTTAAAAATTGGTAGTTTGTTTCTTTACTCAAACTTCTTTTACTCATAACTTCTTCAATAATGGTTCAAATTTAAAACTTTTTTTTCAAATTTTTTTGTTTTTTACGTACTTTTTAAAAAAAAATCCCAAAAAATTCTTAAAAGCGCTCTGGTATGCGATTTTTATGTTTTTAAATTTAAATCTCATTTTTGAAAATGTTTGTACTCTTCGATTTTCTTGAAATTTTTTTGTGTAAAACTTCTATCGATTCTAAAAATTGTTTGCCCAGGAGGATCGTGGGATAACGATTATTACTATTTTTTAAAATTTTTTGAAAAATATGTATTGACAATTTTCAAATTAAAAATCATTCCTACTGCTCCAATGGTGCGTCATAGAGGGGTCATTTCCAACACCGACACCCATTAATTTGTACGTCTGAACATTTCTTTGGACCAAACTAATACCCTATCTCCAATTTCAAAGGGGGCTTCTACACAAAACGATTTTTTTTTTAATTTGCTCCAACCGCTCTAACTGCCCTAATACACACAAAAAAATTTTTTTCCATGAACGATTTTCATAGTATTTATGAACAAATTCATACAATTTATTAACTTTTCATAATATTTATAAACTTTTTCATAGTATTTATAAATAAATCATAATATGTGAAATTTAAGAATTTTTAACATTTTTCATAAATACTATGAAAAAGTTTATAAATTTAATGAAAAGTTAATAAATGGTATGAATTTGTTCATAAATACTATGAAAATCGTTCATGGAAAAAAAATATATAGTGCCCTTAGAGCAACAAAATGTATGACCGATAAGGCGTAGGTATGTTTTAAAAAAATGTTATAGGGTAAAAAAAATTGGGGGTCCGTCTCACTAATGACCCCTCTCGGACGCACCATTGGACCGGTAAAAGCTGAATAAATAAAACAAATTTACAAAAAATAAAAAAAATTGTATGGGGACCGCCTTAACAGATAGTGGGTAAGTGTGTTCAGAGAAAATGTTTGGACTAAAAAAATATTGCGGGTCGGTCATACATTTGATTGCTCTAAGGGCACTGTTAGGCAAATTTTTTTTGGAGCAAATTTTAAAAAATGTCGTTTTGTGTGGGAGCCCCCTTAGAAATTGGAGATAGGGTAATAGTTTGTTCCAAAGAAATGTTAAGACGTAAAAATTAATGGGGTCGGTCTTATAAATGACCCCTCTATGACGCAAAATTGGAGCAGTAGAAATGATTTTAATATTCGAAAATTACAATAAAATTTTTTTTAAAAAAATTAAAAAAATAGTAATAATCGTTATCCCACGATCCTCCTGGGCAAAAAATTTGTAGAATCGAAAGAAGTTTTACACAAAAAAATTTAAAAAAAAATCGAAGAGTACAAACATTTTTAAAAATGAGATTCAAATTTTAAAACTTAAAAATCGCATAATAGAGCGCTTTTAAGAAATTTTTGGGATTTTTTTTTTTTAAATTACGTAAAAAAAAAATTTGAAAAAAAAATTGCAATTTGGACCATTATTGAAGAAATTATGAGTAAAAAAAGTTTGAGTAAGGAACCAACTACCAATTTTTAAAAATTCGATATCTTTTGAACGGGACATCAAAAAAATCTGAAAATTTACCACGAAGGAGTTTTCGAAGGGTACTAAAAACTGTAAACAAATTGGGAAAATCTAAAAAAAAAATTTTTCAAAGTATCCGATTTGACATGGAATGCCCCATATATACGTTGGTACATTTAAAAACTTTATAAAATTCTTAATGTGAACGAACAAAAACAAGCGGCATGTCGTAACAGGCTCACATGAAAGAATAGAACGCAAAAATAACACAACACTCAAACTTGTAATAAGAAAACAAAATACCAAAACAAATTTAAAAACAACAAAAATCGACAGACATGTCTTAACAAGCACACACACATGAACCGAATGAAAACAAACGTAAATACACACATAAAAAAAAATTTAACTTGTCATTCCAAGGGTGATTTTGAATTTTGTATTGTTGCATTTGCGTGCATAAACTAAAGAACTTCTCTTCTTTAAAATCAGCAACAAACTGGCAAGCCGACAAAATTATATTTTGTGTAACATATTTAGTGACGCATTTAAGCGGGAGCTATTTATATTCATCCACTTTAATTTTCAGATAGTGACATTTGATTTTCATTTTTGCGAGGCCGACATTTAAAAAATACTTAAAAAAAAAACAAAAAATATCTGTTAAATTAGCAAAATAAACTGCTGAAAATCTGCACAAAAACTTTTCAAAACTTAGCAAACAGAATCAGTAAAGGTTCTGTAAAATTTCAGTTGTTTTCAGAAATTGAATGGCAGAGAATTCTGCTAAAATATTCAGTTTAGCAGAAAAATCTGCTAAAAATTTGTAATTCTAAATTGAAAGTCATTTTACAGATTTGTTGACAGAGGTTTTCTTCTTCTTTTGAGTGTGGTTTTGAAAACAATTAGAAATTTTTGAAATAAAAATTAATGTTTTTTCACTATTTTTATTGATATTTAATGAAAAAAGTCTAAAAAATTTAAAAAAAAGCTAAAACAAAGCAAAAATAAAAAAAAGCTAAAAAAACCCGCTTAAAGCTAAATGCAAAATTTTCCCGCGAAAATTTAAAAAACGCTAAATCTAGCGGGGGAAATGTTAAATGGGCAACGCTGCTGACAGCAAACTGTTTCTGTAAAAATAACAAAACAATCTGGTAAAAATACGTAAATTTTTTTTTAATTCAGTAAACTAAATCAGTAAAAAGGCAGTAAAAAAACAGTGAAATTTCTGTTTTTTTCTAAACCGAAAGACAGAGATTTTAGTAAAAATGTCCATTTTAGCAGAAAAATCTGATAAAAGTTTGCTAAATCAAAATGAAAGTCCTTTTACAGATTTTTTGACAAAGTTTATCTTTTGAGAGTACGATAAAAAAATTGCATTTACGAAAAAAGTGTTTTTACACTTAATTCATTCGTATTTAGCCAAATTTTATTGTTTTTTTTTTTTATTTGGTTTAGGTGGGAAATCGTTCCACAGAAAAAAACGAATTGTTATATTGACCCCCATATTTGTGAATACAATTAACTTTTTCACTGAAAGTGCTCCTATACGGAAATTTGTGATATCAACTAACGTTTGTAAATATTGATTGTTGAAAAAAAAATGTAAAAAAAATTGATAAACGAGTTTGTCGTAGTTCTTTAAAATTATTATTTGTATTGACAAACGTACAAAATCTTAAATTTTTTTTCAACAAAGAAATTCAACAACCACAAACACAATTATTTGATCTGACAAACGTAAAAAATCTTATTTTTTTTTTCAACAAAGAAATTCAACAAACACAAAAACTATTTGTTGACATGATAAAATAATTTTGAAATAAAACTACTTGACTGAGTTTGTTAAAAACAAAATTGAAGTTTTGTATTATAGACTAACAGGCGGCCGTTTTTATTAAATGTTTGGTTGATATCATATTTGGTTAATTTACAATTGCTGTTTGTTGATTTAAATCTGACGATTTTATTTTCTGTGTTCCCATCCCCACTCTCTCCCGCAGATTATCGTCGGCATGTGTGGATTTTTATGTTATTCCAAAAATTATATTATTTTAAAAATCAATACTTAGTCTGGGTAGGAATGGTGATTCCTTTGTATATGCAGCTATAAATCTTTGACTGATTTACGTTGTCAGGGAATACTGCTGCTGCATAAACAGTTATATGAGTATGTAAGTACAATATTTGTTGTTTGTTGCCAAAAATACTATTGTCCTTTCATACTAATGGTCTACATTTTCATTTACAAAGAAAAAAATTGACATAAAATGTGCAAAGTTCAAGCGCCCAACTAAGCTTCTTCTTTCGATTGTTTTTAACCCCACTCAACAACAAGAAATACCAAAATCCATATAAAAGTCAGACAAACATAGTCAATCATTGTCAGTTTATTAGAATTTTTTATAGTATTTTCAGCAGCTTAAACCATGACGTTATTTAGCTTTAAAGTTACATGAACTATAAAATTCCATGTAATGTAGGGTTTTTTTGTGTTTTTTGCTTCTTTTACTGTAACCTAGCAAAAAATTACAAAAAAAAAATGCTTCAAAAAATTTTTTGTTCGTAACTTTCATCCAAAAACCCCTCTGGATTTAAATATTTTTTTATCAAACAATTTTTGAAGAATGTTAAAACTTTTCCTTTGGAAAAATGTCTCAGAATCTAAAAGCTTCACGAGTGAGAAATCTTTTAAGCACAGTTTTACGGTTCGAAGAACCAAAAAATTTTTTTTTTTTTTTGAAGAATGTCAAAGCTTTTCATAAGGGTTCAAGTTGAAAAAATACAGAAGAAAAATTGAATTTTTAAAAATTATAGACATTTCTGGTATTTCCTATACCGGTTTCAAACACCCCAATTAGTGTCATCATCAGTAGGATTTTAAATGTCGGTTTGTCTTGTTAATGAAAACTGTTTTTTATATATGTGAATATTTATAGTTTCTACAGAATAAATTTTGACAGTTTCCAACACTACAATTCTATTTCTAGCAATCTCAACCTCACTTCATACTTTCTTTCAACTTTTTTGTCTCTTACATTATTTCGCAAGGGTTACCAACATGATCTGGAATTGCAGAATAGCTTTTCTTTTAAAAAAAATATCTCAGAATCTTAAAGCGTCACTAGTGAGAAATATATTAAACATAGTTTTACGGTTCTAAGGACTAAAAATGTTACAGAATAGAAGAAAATACTCAAGTTTAACCAACAATTTTGTAAAGTTTTTAACATGATAATGTTTTTAGGCTGGTGTCTAATTTTAAAAAAGTTGCAGGACGCCACCTCAGTTTGACTATATAAGCTAACGACTAACAAAAAAGAAAATTGGAATTACTGTTTTCGTTTTCTTAAAACCAAAAATTTTACTAACTTGGGTTTGTAACTTGGATAATAATTCACCTCGTGGTGAATAACAAAAATATTCACCAGCTGGTGAATAAAACGTAACATAATTATTTTCATCAATATTTTTTTTTTTTTTTCATCAATATTCCTTTTTTTTTATCAATATTTTTTTTTTCGTCAATATTTTTTTTTCGTCAATATTTTTTTTTTCATCAATATTTTTTTTTTCATCAATATTTTTTTTTTTTTCATCAAAATTTTTTTTTTTCATCAATATTTTTTTTTTTCATCAATACTTTTTTTCATCAATATTTTTTTTTTTCAAAATTTTTTTTTTTTTCATCAATATTTTTTTTTTCATCAATATTTTTTTTTTCATCAAAATTTTTTTTTTATTTCATCAATATTTTTTTTTTTTTCATCAATATTTTTTTTTTTTTCATCAATATTTTTTTTTTTTTTCATCAATATTTTTTTTTCATCAATATTTTTTTTTTTTTTCATCAATATATTTTTTTTTCATCAATATTTTTTTTCATCAATATTTTTTTTTTTATCAATATGTATTTTTTTTTTTCATCAATTTTTTTTTCATCAATATTTTTTTTTTTTCATCAATATTTTTTTTTCATCAATATTTTTTTTTCATCAATATTTTTTTTTTCATCAATATTTTTTTTTCATTATAATTTTTTTTTTATCAATATTTTTTTTTTTCATCAATATATTTTTTTCATCAAAAAAGTTTTTTTTTTCATCAATATTTTTTTTTTTTTTTTCATCAATATTTTTTTTTTCATCAATATTTTTTTTTTCATCAATATTTTTTTTTTTCATCAATATTTTTTTTTTTCATCAATATTTTTTTTTTTCATCAATATTTTTTTTTTCATCAATATTTTTTATTTCATCAATATTTTTTTTTTTCATCAATATTTTTTTTTTTTCCATCAATATTTTTTTTTTTTTCATCAATATTTTTTTTTTTCATCAATATTTTTTTTTTTCATCAATATATTTTTTTTTTTTTCATCAATATTTTTTTTTTTTTATCAATATTTTTTTTTTCATCAATATTTTTTTTTTTTTCATCAATATTTTTTTTTTTTTCATCAATATTTTTTTTTTTTTCATCAATATTTTTTTTTCATCAATATTTTTTTTTTTCATCAATATTTTTTTTTTTTTTCATCAATATTTTTTTTTTCATCAATATTTTTTTTTTTCAATATTTTTTTTTTTTTCATCAATATATTTTTTTCATCAAAAAAATTTTTTTTTTCATCAATATTTTTTTTTTTTTCATAAATTTTTTTTTTTATTAAATATTTATTTTTATCAATAAAATTTTTTCATTAAAACCCTTTTCTTCATCAAACACTTTAAGTTATCGAAAAACATAGACAAACAGATAGATGGATATCACTTGAATGTCTTAGAAAACTTTACGGATCAATAATATATAAACATAATGGCGTCCTCGACCGATATTTCAATGCATTTTGCATATAATGACAAATTAATATAGCGTTATTTTTCCTAGAAAAATATTGCTTTGAAAAGAACACCTACTTGTACAGCAAAACATTATCATGATTCAATGGTTTGGGCACGAGTACAAACTTCGCAGACGTTTTTTCTTTAGAAAATATGCCTCAGATTGTAAGATTTTTCCTACAAAAAACTGTTACACAATTTTATCATTTTGTCTTTCTTTAAAAAATTACAACTGTTATAAATTTTCAGAAATTTTATTCATTGCACATAATTTTGCTTGGTTTCATCCCAAATACAAATGGATTTAAACTTAAAAAAATAAGACAAAAAAATATATTTTACGTTCATTTTACAACCATAAATTTTATTATAGCAACAACAATAAAATCCAACAGCAGTTTCATCTTGGCATCTCTGAACTTTCATTGTGTCGGTATTACTTACATTTATGCCAACAGCAAAAATTTTCGCAAATTTGTCAGATTTTCTAATTGAGTTATTAACCAACCAAAAATAAAGCAAATATGTGGGAGGCACAAACAAAAAAATTTTGAATTAAATCTTATAAAACAATTTAAATAGCTGATAATTTAAGTGGCTTAATAATAATTAAATTAGTATTTAATTTAGTAAACTTGAAACAAAAAATATGAAAACGTTAAATTCGTCTTGGCCGAATCTATGAATACCCTACACAATGCCCAAAATCCAAATTTGATTTAATCTTTAGAAGTAGCAAGTTTCTTCTTCAATCAAAATCACAAACAACAAATTAAAATACTTACATTAGCTTACGCTGAAAAAATATAATAACTTTTGAATCCAATTTGTGCCAAAATACTTTATAAATAATTTAAATTCCTCGTACCTAAAAATTTTCCAAAAAAAATGAAGTTGTGAAATTTTCCAAAAAAATGAAGTTGTGAGCGAGGATCATGAATATATATGGGGCATTCCATATCAAATCGGACACTTTGAAAAAAAATTTTTTTAGATTTTCCCAATTTGTTAACAGTTTTTAGTTCCCTTCGAAAACTCCTTCGTGGTAAATTTTCAGAATTTTTTTGATGAAAGATATCGAATTTTTAAAAATTGGTAGTTTGTTCCTTTACTCAAACTTCTTTTACTCATAACTTCTTTAATAATGGTCCAAATTTCAATTTTTTTTCAAAATTTTTGTTTTTTTACGTACTTTAAAAAAAAAAATCCCTAAAAATTCTTAAAAGCGCTCTAGTATGCGATTTTTAAGTTTTAAAATTTAAATCTCATTTTTGAAAATGTTTGTACCCTTCGATTTTTTTGAAATTTTTTTTGTGTAAAACAAATATCGATTCTACAAATTTTTTGCTCAGGAGGATCGTGGGATAACGATTATTACTATTTTTTAAAATTTTTTGAAAAAATGTTATTGTAATTTTCCAATCTTAAAATCATTTCTACTGCTCCAATAATGCGTCATAGAGGGGTCCTTTGTAAGTCCGACCACCATTAATTTTTACGTCTTAACATTTCTTTGGAACAAACTAATACCCTATCTCCAATTTCTGAGGGGGATTCCACACAAAACGTAATTTTTTAAAATTTGCTACAACCGCTCTAACTGCCCCAATAGTGCCCTTAGAGCAACAAAATGTATGACAGACCCACAATATTTTTTAGTGCAAACATTTTATCTGAACACACCTACCCTCTATCTTTAACTGTTAAGGCGGTCCCCATAAATTTTTTTTTTATTTTTTGTAATTTTTTTTTTATTTAATAATCAACCGGTCCAATGGTACGTCCGAGAGGGGTCATTAGTGAGACCGACCCCCATTTTTTTTTTTACCATACATCATTTTTTTAAAACATAGCTGCGCCCTATCTCCACTCCCTAAGTAGGCTCCCATACAAATAACAGTTGGAGCAAATTTTATAAAAATGTAATTTTGTATGGGAGCCTTCTTAGGAATTGGAGATAGGGCGTAGGAATATTTTAAAAAAATGTTGTAGGGTAAAAATAAATGGGGGTCGGTCTCACTAATGACCCCTCTCGGACGTACCATTGGACCGGTAGAAGCTGATTAAATAAACAAATTTACAAAAAATAAAAAAATTGTATGGGGACCGCCTTAACAGTTAAAGATAGAGGGTAGGTGTGTTCAGAGAAAATGTTTGCACTTAAAAAAAATATTGTGGGTCGGTCATACATTTTGTTGCTCTAAGGGCACCATTGGGGCAGTTGGAACGGTTGGAGCAAATTTTAAAAAAATGTCGTTTTGTGTGGGAGCCCCCTTAGAAATTGGAGATAGGGTATTAGTTTGTTCCGATTTATAGTATTCAGAATTTAATTTGCTTTCAAAATACGATAAAAAAAATCGATAAACTTAAAAAATGTTCACAAAATAACAAACAAAAAAAATTATAAACACACAAAAAAAAATTTGTCAAATTACTAAGAAAAGTCTCGTAATCCCATTTTTCCAATATTTGACAGTTTTCCTTGTTTTTTAACAAATCGAAATTTACATTTTTATTGTAATTTTACAACTTTTTTTTGGTAATTTTACAAATTTCCAAGATAATTTTACAAAAAAAAAATCTAGTAAATTCGCGAGAATTCCTTGTAATTTCAATTGTGCCAAAAAAAGCTTGTAAAATTACAAAATTGTTGGTAAAATTGTAAAATTACTAGGAATTCTGGCGCCATGAAATAACTCCCAATGAAATAAGTCCCAAGAAAAATAATGCAATAAGTCCCAAAAATTTCCATACGATTTGGGAGTTATTTCATAATGCAATAACTCCCAAATCTGCGGGGATTATTTCATTTTTTTTGGAAGTTATTTCATTTTTAAGTTTGGGAGTTATTTCATTATGCAATAACTCCCAAATTATTTTGATGAAATAACTCCCAACAGTTTGAGAGTAAATTATGAACATTAAAATTTAACTTATTGAATTTTCAAGTTTATTTAAATAAAAAATAATTAAAACTAATAAATATTAGTTATTTTCAGAAAAAACTAAGTTATTACGGGCAAAGTAAATGACCTTAAACTGGAGCAAACTCTTTTTCAGTGCTTTTTGAATTATCTTGTAAATAATTTCAGGAAACCATTCATTCAGAAGCACATAAATGTCAATCAAAACTCAAAAAAAAAAACATAGAACGTTTACTTCAACGAGAAGTGCACGCTGCGGCTAATTGTAAAAAATTTCGAGTTCTTCTAAAAATGATTTGAATTTATGAAAATTAAGAGGTATTGCATGACAAACTGAAGATCATCAACCAGTGGCATAAAAAGTTTTACGATCCTGTTGGTTAGGCGGGTACATTGGATTTTTTAAAGTGTACGCGAGATGGACTTTAAGCATTTATTCACCCTTATCTTTATTTTGAAATATTAGTTGTTGGAATACGATAATATGTTTGAAAAGATTTGAATGCATATGGGTGTGAAGAAAGCGCCGCAGGCGAAAAATTTTTACAAGAGATTTTAACAAAAAATTAAAAAAAAATCGCGCGATTTTTTTTTAATTTTTTGTTAAAATCTCTTGTAAAAATTTTTCGCCTGCGGCGCTTTCTTCACACCCATATGCATTCAAATCTTTTCAAACATATTATCGTTTTCTTACCACATTTATTATACGGAATCCTGGAAGCTCTAAAAGGCTTCCAGGAATCTGCTTTCAAGTTATATGCGTGGCTTGTTTACTGTTTTAACCAAAATGATTTATATTTTTCTTTAATTAACTTGATTATAAAAATTTAATTCTTCCACAAGTTCTTGTAAGTTATACAAATTTAGCAGAATGATTTGAGTACTTGTTATACACCCATTTATATTGAGATTTCAGGTTATATTTTATGGAGTTTATTTTCTGGTCTTTTCGCAGGCGCCAGCTAGACCTGAGATAAGTAAAACCATTGCGTGAAATATTATAATCATATCATTCAAACATTTAAAGAATTGTAATCAATGTGTCAGCAAGCTGCATCCCAAAAAAGTTGAGAAGGAATTGTAGGCACTTAAGAGATTTGTTTTTTTAATAGATACAATTAAGGTGTTTTTGTGATTTAAAGAGTTAAAAATTTAATATTAAAAAAAATATTGGGATTTATTTCATTTCCATTGGGAGTTATTTCGTTGGGACTTTTTTCATTTTTTGTTAGGGACTTATTTCATTTTTTTTGGGACTTATTTCATTTTTTTGGTTTGGGATATATTTCATTTTATTTGGGATTTATTTCATTGGGAGTTATTTCATTGGGACTTATTTCATTGGGAGCTATTTCATGGCGCCGGAATTCTCGTAAAATAAGAGGTAGCAAAAATCTAGTAAAATTACGAAACCTCCTTGTAAATTTTATTGTGTCAAAAGATTTGTAAATTTACAATTTTATTGGTAAAAACCTTGTAAAATTACAAAATTATTGGTAAAATTCTTGTAAAATTACTAGAAATTTTTGTCAAATAGGAGGCAGGTAGCAAACAAAAAAAAGTAACAAGTTTTTCTTGTAATTTTACAAGTATTTTTTTTAGTGTAATGATGGATTCTGTCAAACTGATTTTATCTCTTTTTTTACTTATTACAAATTGCTGTTGGATTGAAAATTTATTGTCCAACTTAATAAGATTGAAGATAACTTAATTGCTACTAAGTTTACTTAAAAATAAAAAATGTGTTTGTGTGTGTCTGATGTTGTTCTTAAAGCATCTTTATAAAATATTGTATCTCAACTCGTTATTAACACCATGTATTGTACAATTTCCGCTTCCGTTGTATCTGGTATAGTGGAATTATGACTACATGAGGTAGAGTACTATCATCGATATTATCCATATTTCTATGTATTAGTATTTTAAACATATAGTGTAGGTGTTAGTATGTTGAAAGGAAAGCAAACATGTGGTAACTTTCAATATTTTTTTTTATTTTTGTCAGTTTTATTATTAGTTTCATAGTGGTTATGGATAAAATACCATAAAATGTTACAAAATCCATTTATGAGTGATGTAGTGTTTTAAGTTTAGAGATTTTAACTTGTCTTTTATTAAATGATTGAACATGATATTTTATGACAGTATAAGAGTTAAATTTTATGGAATTAAATTTTAAAGACAGTGTAAGCAATTTATAAATTTTTTCGAAATTTTTTTATAAGTGACTAGTGTTTTAAGTTTAGAGATTTTAACTTGTCTTTTATTAAATGATTGAACATGATATTTTATGACAGTCTTAGAGTTAAATTTTATGGGATTAAATTTTAAAGACAGTGTAAGCAATTTAGAAATTTTTCCGAAATTTTTTTATAAGTGACTAGTGAATCTTAATGTCAAATATAATTTTAAAATTTCTGAATAACTTTTTATACCCTCCACTTAGTGATAGAGGGTATATATAAGTTTGTCATTCCGTTTGTAACTCATCGAATTATCGGTCTGGGACCCCATAAAGTATATATATTAGTGTGGCCCATCAACATATGGAAAAATAACAAGTATAACTCACAACTGAACGTACCTCAAAATATGATAGATGGCATCGTAACGAACAATTTGCGCCAAATTTCAGCACCCTACAACGATTGGAAGGGGATGCTAACTCATCATAAATCTTTGCAACCTCCAAAGAAATCTTGAAATTTTTTTTATTGGAATCTTAAAAATAACCATATGAAATGCTAGCGTAACAAGAGCACATAATTCACATTTGGCCATTTTGTCCTAAGTTTGTCCTTAAACAAAAAAAAATACATATTAAAAAAAGCGGAACCCTGCATTTCACTAAAACCGCTGTAACTCAAAAACTATGCGGACCATTAAGTTGCGATAAATTTCATTTGAAAGGTAATACAAATATCTTTAATTTGAGTATAATATTAAAAAAAAAAATTTTTGTTTTTTCCCTAATCGAAACTAAAATGTCCTTATTGTCCTTTGTTGGCAACCTTAGGGCAAAATGGCCATATGTGACTTATTTGCTCTTGTAGCGATACCATTCCATGTAGTAATTTTGAGGATTGCAAAATATTTTTTTTTAGATTTCTTCGGAGGTTGCAAACACATGTTATCAGTTAGCATCCCCTTCTAATCGTCGTAGGGTGCTGCAATTTGGCTCAAAATTTTAGTTACGATACAATCTTTCATTTTTTAAGGTACGTTGACCTGTAGCGAAGCAAAAGAAATTTTGGGCCACCCTAATATATATTCATGATGCCCGATCGATTTAAAGACATTCTAGCGATGTCCGTCTGTCTGTGGAAAATGCTCTCGCGGACAAAATATTGCACACAGATGACTGAAACTTTACATATATATTGGAAGTTCTCCCGAGAAGTTTGGTATTGCATTTGAGCGATATCGGTTTAGCGGTTCAAAAGTTATGAACGAAAATGTAAGCACACCTCAAAAATTTCAGTACATTCAACATAACCTAAATATACAAAATGCTTTAATTCGGCTTCTGGTTGACATATGTGAACATAATTGGACACCAAATGGTATTTAAACAAGTACGAACATATTTTTTGACAAAAAAAAAAAATCGCGGATTTTTTTTTACCAAAATTTTTTTTCGCGGAAATTTTTTTTAATTTTTTTTTTTTCAAAAGTAATTTCCTTTTAAATAAAGTTGTTTGCAATAATCTTTTTGAAATTGTATAGGGTATCACTACATTCGGCAAGGCCGAATTTAACTTTTTTACTTGTTTTTATTAAAAAATAAAAATTGTTTTATTCGACCTTTAAAGTATTATATTTTGAGTAGATTTATTCTAGCTCGAGGTCATTATTGCCTTTACTAATTAAAACTATGATTTTCTCATAGAATAGTTTTCAAGAAAAATTTTTTCTGTTTTAAATTTTTCAAGTTGGTTATTTTTGCAAGACTTAATCGACACGTAATTCGGAATTTGCCAGATTTTATTGTCAAGATAATTTAACAAATTTTAGCACCCCATACTAGAAGTAGCAAAGAAGTTTTAATGACAAATCGTTTATGATCAAACTAAAATATTAAAATGTATATGTTCGACTTTACTCCCATTGGGAATTAGAAGACGACAATTGTACCATCGCAGTAAGATCACGATCGCTAAATAACCAACAAACAAATATTAAAAACAGACTTGCATATAATTACCGTTGGTAAAACTAATGGTTTTTCACTCAAAATAATCACTCTGTTAAATTACAAAGATACTCTGCTGAGCCAGCAGAAAATACCATAGATTTCCAACCAGCAAGATTTTTTGTTATTTTACGAAGAAAACTTTGTAAAATGATTTCGATAAAAAAACTGTAAATTTATAGAATTATCTGTAAAATATTGATAAAACCGAAAAGAATTTTACCAAAAAAAGTCTGTAAATTTACAAAGTTTAGTTAAATGCATTTTATGAGTTCAAAATTTTACAAAAAAAAATCTGTAAATTTACAAAGTTTTAGTTAAATCCATTTTATGAGTAAAACTTCTCTGCATCAAAAACATTAATTAAAATTAAAAAAAATAAATTAATTAAAATTTTGTTAAATTTGCCCGCTTTAATGCTTCCAAATTGTAAATTTAATTTTTTATTTTTGTGAATATTACGAGTTTTTAACAAGTAACTCCAATTTTAAATGTCATCCTCGTAAAATTTACCAGTTTTTATTGTAATTTAAGACACTTTTTAAAGAGGGGTTTATCGGTCATATTTGGAAGTTTTTTGAAGTGATTTTTATTTTTACAGAGCAATTAAGTAAAATTACAAATGAAATTTAGTATTTTGGTTACGAGAAAAAACAAAGTATTTTTCTAAAATCCGTATTTTAACAAAAAAAACTGTTTTAAAATAGAGATTACAAAGTAAAAAGTAAAATAACAGATAAAATTTTGTTTTTCGGTCACAAGAAAATACAAAGTATTTTCTTAAAATCTGTATTTCGACAGATAACTTTGTCAAATATCTGTCGAATTGAGATTACAGTCATTTTACAGAGTATTTAACAGAGCAATTATTTTGAGTGTTGTTGTTGCACATATTTCTATTTGCGGGTGCTAACCATTTTGTTTAAATTCTGATAAATTTTTATTAAAAAATAAAAATAGTTTTATTCGACCTTTAAAATATTATATTTTGAATAAATGACAAATTCCGAAATAAGTGTCGATTAAGGGCGGATTACTCAATGAAAATTTAGTTGCTAACTGCCGATTTAACGGAGCCTTATGTCAAAATTTTTATGAAAATGTTAAACTTAACGGAGAGTTATTTTATAACGGAGCATTGAGTAATCCAGCCTAAGTCTTGCAAAAATTACCAACATAAATAAATTTAAAACAGAAAAATAATTTTCTTGAAAATTATTCTATTAGAGTATCATAGTTTTAATTAGTAAAGGAAAAAATGACCTCGAGCTAGAATAAACGTATTTTAAATGTAATTTTACAATATTTTTTGTAAATGTCCGAATTTCCAAGGTAATTTTACAAAAAAAAAAATCTACTTAAGCCACGAGAATTCATTGTAAGTTTGCTTGCACCAAAAAAGTTGTACGTTTACAATTTAATTCGTAAAAAGTTAGTAAAATTACAAAAAAGTTCGTAATTTTTACTAGGAAATTTCCTAAAATAGGAGTTAGCAAAAAATCAAGTAAACTCATGAGAATTCCTCATAAGTTTCATCGCGTCAAAAAACTTGTAAACTTACTATCTTATTGGTAAAAATCTTGTAAAATTACAAAAAAATCTGGTAATTTGTATTAGGAATTCTCGTAGAATAGGAGGTAGCAAAAATAAAAATTACAAACTTTTCTTGTCATTTTACAAGGTTTTTTTAGTGTATCCAGATTTAAGCCTGCATCTTACACATATTAAAAACCAAAATGTCTTGTAAAAATAACTGACATTTAAATTTATTGTAGTTTTCTCTCCCTTTATAGCTACCACATCTCAAAATACAAAGTCCTGTAAAACTTGGATACTGTTTTTAACATCACAGCAATTTTTGCTGCAGTTGCAGCAATGGTTATAAAAATTTTATTTTATTAAAATTGTAATAAATGTTGGAGAAAGTTAAAATAAAAATTTTGTTGATAAATGCATTTTTATATTCCACAAGGTAAAACTGCATGAACACATTGTCATACG
This sequence comes from Pegoplata infirma, assembly GCA_963921195.1. NCBI lineage: Eukaryota > Metazoa > Arthropoda > Insecta > Diptera > Anthomyiidae > Pegoplata > Pegoplata infirma. The sequence goes on along the minus strand of OY992540.1, from coordinate 28,069,574 downwards.
TACCATTGCACCTTTAACCAATTTATGCACATGAGGTGAAGTAACTAATGATATAAGGGGTATAAATAAATTTTGGAATTGTGAGTAAAATATTTTTCAAGTGTAATTAAAGAAAAATCTAAAGAAATTAAATAAACATTTTTAACTGAATTTCTTTCCTTGGTTTGAGTCCATATTTATTATTTCGGAAGAATAATATTTTTTGTTGTACAATGAGAAAATCTGAAAAAAAAAAATTGGCAACACTGGCTAAAAGGAGATGTCAAGAGCTTTCAGAAGAAGCCACCATTCCTTCGTCAGCACTCTACGATTGTCACTGTAGGTATGTAAGATTAAAATCTTTTAATGATAAAGAAAATGAGAATCATGTTTCACCTCCTATGATACTTGTAGTATAGGATTTGTATAGTTGCTAAATAATCTTGACAATAGAATCTGACAAATTCCGAAACACGTGCCAATTAAATCTTATAAAAATGACCAACATAAATAAATTTAAAACAGAAAAATAATTTTCTTGAAAATTATTCTATGAGAATATCATAGTTTTAATTAGTAAAGGAAATAATGACCTCGAGCTAGAATAAACCTACTGAAAATATAATAATAATAATAATAATAATAATAATAATAATAATAATAATAATAGTTTTGATCACATGATCAATTATTTTTATTTATTTTTTCTATTTATTTACAACTCATTTTTTTAATAAATTCCACCTAACCGAGAACTGGTAACAATGACCGTCGTCTCGTTGTAGCGAAAAAAACCAAGGGTTCTGGTGGGAATCGAACCCACGACCCCCACGTTGAAAGGCTAGCACGCTACCAACTAGCCTACGGGGGCCCCCTACTGAAAATATATTTCATGGACATTTGTATTTTTGTAAGAGGTCCATAACTTTTCTATCCAGCCAATATTTTTTTTTTTTTTTTTTGTATATTGCTAACAGGACAAAGTTGAAAAAATCAAATTAACACATTTTTAAACTGACATTGGCTGAAAGAACACAGTAAAATAAAATTAAACAAGTGGGAGAACTAGTAAAAAATTTGGCTGTTTCAAATCTAAACTACCCTATAAAATGTTTAAAACGAATGTTAAAAAAATAGACGGATTCTACATTTATTTGACCGGCAATTGTTTGCAAATTTTATTTTTATACCCTTCACTTTAGTAATTTAATAAGTTTGTCATTGCATTTTAAATACCTCAAAACATCAGTCCCCATCAGGACCCCACTATTTAAAAATAGGGCATTCCATGCCAACTCCCACACTTAAGGACACGAACCCTTTGATTTCGCTCATGCAGCCTTTCATTCCAAGTTAGTTCTCAGTAATCAATTTTTCAAAATCACGATTTTTTTTTAAATTAAGAAATTAAAATTTTTAATTAGTTTTGTCTAGTAAAATATATCGATATCTTAAAAAAGTTGGACGACATTTTGTTGGTATTTAAATGTAGTTTTAGAAAAATTAATTAAAAAAATTATTCGAAGTAACTGCCTTTTAATTCTTAACGTTTAAAAATAAAATCGACTTTTGGAAAACTTCCGAAACCTTCGATTTTTTTAACCAAAAATTTTTACTACAATCACATTTTAAGCCATAATTCGAGATTTGATCAAAATTCGATATTTTTTTCAAACCAAATACAATTGACATCATATCTATCTTTGCATGTTTGCCATCGGCAAATGTGCTATGCAGTTTTTGCTTTTGCTTCAAATAGAAAACAAAAATTCATTTAATAAGTTACGCTTAATTACTACAATTAGATTATACCGTCCGACAGCCAATTTTAAACATGAACTGAATGATATGCGTCTAAATGTAGAGATCAAATGGAGTAAAACTACATTTACCAGTTTTTCATTTCGTGATCCTGTTTCCTTTAAAAGGGACTTCAAAGTTTTAAAGGAAAGATTTTGTAAAATATTTCTGAAATATTTGTACTTGTCTTATGATGCCACTGGCAAATGAAAGAGGAGGATCTCCCCTCATTTTTCCATTTTTTAATTTTGCCATATTAGGATAAAAGGCTGTAAAAAAAGTCCTTCGAAAACATTATCAAAATATTTTGTTGAAAATTTTGACCTTTATTGAAGGATAAAGTTTTGAAAGGACGTAACTTACCTTCTTTTTCCTGATATGTAAAAAAAATAAATTAGGAAAATTAGGGAGATCCTTTCATTTGCTGTCACTAGTGGCATCCTAGGACAATTATAAATATTAAAAACAAGTAAGAATGTTATAGTCGGTCAAGACCGACCATATGATACCCTACAGCAGTGTTTTCCGGAAAATGGGTCCCAAGTCCAAACATGGACCGATTGGATCTGTCTTTTTCTAGATCTGTATTTAGTGAAGAAAACTCACTCAGATTAAATTTTAGTGGAATTGGTTTATTTTTTGTCAATAGACCGATTTAACTGAATATTGGCCGAAATTTTTGTATAGGGGACTAAGTCCAAAAATGGTCCAATTATATTCCGATTTTATAAGGTTACTAAAATACACGTTTAACACCTAAAAATAAAATGTTTATCAAATATTTTCATTTTTATGAATTTTGAGGGAATTATGTAAATATCGGGAGGGTGGTTTGTATAAGGACTACCAGAAGGACTGACCCGATTCCTTTGAAATTTGGAATGATGATTTGTGAATACAAAATTTGATTACCTGCTAAATTTCAAAGCGATATCCAATATAATACGGTTATTAGAGTCATTTAAGCCGAATCCAAAGGGGTCGTTTATATGGGGGCTAGGTCTTAACATGGACCGATTTCTCAAATTTCAATAGGCTTCGTTCTTGTGCCAAAATATGCTTAACTTTCAAATTTCAAGTTAATTAATTGAAAATTGCGACCTGTATCGTGCTTAAACGATAGATGGACAGACGGACGGACGGACGGACGGACGGACGGTCAAACGGACGGACGGAAATCGCTAAATCGGCTCAAAAAGTAATTCTGAGTCGATCGGTATACTTGAAGGTAGGCCTAGGACCAATATTTCGGGTAGTTACAAACATCAGCACAAACTCATTATACCCTGTACCACAGAGTGGTGTAGGGTATAAATATTCAATAAAATGTAATCCTCTAAAACTTTGAAGTTCTTTTAAAAAGAAACAGGATCATGAAATGAAAAACTGTAAATGCAGTTGTACTACATTTAGTCTCTAGTTTTAAACGTATATTATCCAGTTCGTGTTTAACGACTTTTTTCATTTTTGTCGAATGGTGTTATTTATACAATTTTTAAAACCACTCCCTTAAAAATAGAGCGAAAATCGAAATGGTTCAAGTACAGAACTTTGAAATTCTTCTGGAACAAAAATGCTTAAATTTTTAAACAAAAGTACAAATCCTTTAAAAAAAAGTGTTTTTTTAGATAAAAAATATTGATCAAACCCAGACAGAATTTGAAACAACTTTTAATCAACAAAAACGCGGATGCAATAAATTTTTTGATTGAAATTTCTCCAATAAAGAAAATTGTAATTGGTATTATCAAATTGTTGGTGATTAATTGAATATTTTTTCAATCAAACGTTTTTTCTATTTTGATCACAAATTTGATAATTTTTTTATTTATAGTCAATCAAAATAATGATTGATTTAACGAATGAATTGTAAGCTTATGACAAAATTATAAAAAAGAATAACTTTTTAAAACCCGATTATTTTGTATATTTTTGAATTAATTTAATTAAAGCGAAAAAAATCTGGTATGCTGAAAATTTGTAATTCGACAGTTAAAGAAAGTAAAAAAATTTTTTATCAAATCATTGAATGACTTATTTAAATTTTGTTGATCAATAGATATAATTGAAAATTTTTATCCAATAACTTTTTGTGTGAACGTATTTGAGTCCAACCGAGTACTTCGTTTTTTTGATTTGTTGATCATTAATATAATAAAATATAAATGTGTCACAAACCGAATGACAAACTTATATATACTCTCCTTCAGTGTAGAGTATAAAAATTGAAAAAAAAAATAATTCATAAAATATTTGTAGCAACCTGAATAACTAAGTAAATAACCAGTCAAGCAGCATGCTGCACATTTTTTCCATTGAAAATATAAAACAATTTGTGCATGTGTGCATTCGTATTCATGCATGCAGGAAGCATCTCTGCATGAACATGATGTTAATAGAAAAAGGATGCTAGCTAAAGGCATATTCAAAAAAATGTCTATCTGTCATATGTGATTTTTAAATAAATTAACAAAAAGATGTGTATGAAATATTAGGAAAGATAAGGATGCAAAAGATCAGGATGCAATAATTGTTCAATAATCCAAAACAAAAGTAAACATCACAAATTAATTTTTGAAAAAGAAGCCAGTTAATTTGTAAAATTTAAAAAACTAAAATACATGAAATTCTGAATATTAAAGATATTAAAGAAAAGGCTCCAGAAAACTGTTTCTACAGCTGAATTCAACACTCTCACTTTATCGAATTACAAATTCTCTTTTTCGAATTACAATTGATCTTTTTCGTTACGATTTATTTTTTTGAATTACAATTGACCTTTTCGAATTACAATTGCTCTTCTTAAAATTACAATTGATTTTTTAGAATAACAACCCGACTAAAAATAAATATACAGGTCAATATATAATTTGAAATTGAGCCATATATAATTTGATATGGCCCAACACGTATTTGTATAAAATAAGATGATGAAATTGGTGGATCAAAATAGCTCAAAATTTGTTATATTAGATTAAATATGATCGTTTTTGATCCGAATATTGGGTTTATCTAACTTGATATAATTGTATATAATTTTATATCATAAGATAAAATATGTAGAATTTTGCATAAAATATTTTTTTTTTATCTCATAATTTTCAAATTTATCCCAAGTTTTTTCGGGAATTGCAAAAAAAATCTGTCTGGGACTTAAAAATTTAAAAAAAAAATCGAAATTTAAAAATTTTTTTCTTAAAACTTTGTTAATAAATTTTTACTTCAAAACGCAAAAAATTTACCAAAAATATTTTTTATCCAGGAATTTACAAAACTTTTTCAGGACTTGTAAAATTTTTCGAAATTTGGCTAAATTTTTTTTTTTTTTGTTTAAATCATTTTTAATGAAATTCTTAACTCCAAAGCACATAAATTATTTGTGTCTGGAAATTTTAAAAAAATTTTCTCGGGACTTAGAAAACTTTTTTCTCCCGATTCGGCACCATAATATATGTATATCTCATCTTGTATGAGGTCAGACATGGAGTTATATATCGTCGCTGCGCCTAAAAATGGAATCATGTGTAGTTTTTTAATTTTTTTTTACATCTTTATGATCCCATATTGGTCATACGTTTACTCACTAAACCGTTTTTTGATATCTTGATTGGTTCAAAAGTTAGTAAAAGGAGCTATGTGTTCGTCATACTAAAAAAAGGTCTGAAAAGGAGTTATGTGTTAAGTTACACATAACTTTTTTTGATAAAAAAGCAACAGAACGTGACAAAATGGACAACTATTTCAGTAATATGAGGTTCACACATAGCATCTAAGTATTTTGAAAGAATTTGTCAAGATTTTTGGAAAATACTTGCATATTTTCATGCTGTTATCTAAATCCTAAATGGCAGGTAATCAAGCCTTGTGAAAGCAATTAAATCATTTGACGGCGGAAAATTTTAGTATCTAAAGTACAGAATCTTTCACAGATGTCAATTTATGGTTTTTTTAAAATGTCTGCACCACCGGAAAACCGTTAAATGTTTCAAACTTTTTTTGTAGTATGTGGATAGCATATCGGTACAAGAATTTTTTATAGAACAAACTTTAAAAAAAAATCGCGAAGGGACGAAAATAAACAGTTTTTTTGCTCTACTGAACACTTGCCCCAAAACACATGACTCCATTTTTAGGCGCAGCGACAATATCATATATTTATTTATCTAATCTTGTATGAGGTTATTCATGGAGCCATATAAAATATTATATGCAATATCTAATTTAATAAAGCTTTATATATTGTATGTGGAGCAACACATGATTTGATATACTTTTATATGGCACCATATTAAATTTTGGGTGTAAAACTTAAAACATGATACATTTACATATAATTATGTAAAGTACTGTGTATGTCCATATATAAATATATTAAATAATATGTTGCTATATCTAAACTTTCTTAGTCGGGAATTGATCTTTTTCGAATAACAATTGATATTTTTGGAATTACAATTTAATTATTTCGATTTACAATTTATCCTGTTTAAATTACAAATGATCCCTTTTGAATTACAAATGAAATTTTGGAATTACAAATAAAATGTCCAAATTACAAGTAGAATCTTCGAATTACAATCGGAATCTTTAAATTAGAAATAGAAATTTTGAATTTTAATTGATCTTTTCGAATTATATTTGTAAATGGTGTAATTTGTTCTTTCACCCTTCTGATTTTTATTGTTTTTGTTCAATGCACTTTTTTTTTTTTGAAAAACTTACCAGGCAATAGAATCTGACAATGCAAAATGTTCAAGTACTAATTTTATTTTGCAGTTTGCATAAAAATACTACTATTATTTTTAAATTTATAACAAAAACTTAAAATATTAAAAAGTTCCGAATAATGTTTATATGCATAAGATAACATGAAAAAGTTGGTTTTTATACATAAAATTTAAAAAAAAAAATGTTTATGTTATCTAACAATTTTAAACATAAAAATAGCCGCAGGAAATACTTCAAAGTTTATATTAAAAAAAAATAATACATTTTTGAAGGTAATATGCAAGATGTTTAAAGAAAATGTCACCAACTATTGTATTTTAAAACTGAATATGATGTGGATTTGTGTCTTTATCAAAAAAATATTTTTTCGGAGTGGATATAAAAAAAATTTAAATAATTATTAAATTGTATTATTTAAGTGCAACAATCACATTTATCGAGACGGGGAAGGTGTCCCTCAACGTCTACTGCCTAAATCTCCCTTACCCACCACTTAAAATTAGTGGGAGAAAGTAAATCGATGGCTTATATTCAAAACTTGCTAACTGCATAATGAAAAATTTTTACAAGATCATAAAAAAAAAAATTTAGTTAACTCTAACAATAAGAGTTATAATTAATCTTTTCTTCTATAATATTATTTTCAAAAACTTGTTTAATAATATTTTAGTTTAAAATTATTTTTATAGATAACAACTAAATGGGTGAACAAATTTTTTTGAAAACTCTCTTTTGAAAATCTTGCAGGTAGCAAGTTTTGAATAAAAGCCCTCGATATATAAGTTTGTCATTCTGTTTGTAACTCATCGAAATATCAGTCTGGGACACCATAAGGTATATATGGGGCATTCCATGTCAAATCGGACATTTTGAATTTTTTTTTTAGATTTTCCCAATTTGTTTTTGAGTACCCTTCGAAAACTCCCTCGTGGTAAATTTTCCGATTTTTTTTAAGACCCGTTCAAAAGATACCGATTTTTTAAAAATTGGTAGTTTGTTCCTTTAATCAAACTTCTTCAACTCATAACTACTTCAAAAATGGTCCGAATTGCATTTTTTTTATGTTTGTTTTTTACGTAGTTTTCAAAAAAAAAAATCCAAAAAATTCTTAAAAGTGCTACAGTATGCGATTTTTAAGTTTTAAAATTTAAATATCATTTTTGAAAATGTTGTTCTTTTTGATTGTTTTGAAATTTTTTGGTGTAAAACTTCTATCGATTCTACAAATTTTTTGCCCAGTAGGATCGTGTGATAACGATTATTACTATTTTTTTAAATTTTTTTAATAAAGTTTATTGTAATTATCTTATCTTAAAACCATTCTACTGCTCTCATGGTGCGTCATTGAAAGGTAATTTCCAAGACTGACCCCCATTAATTTTTACGTCTAAACATTTCTTTGGAACAAACTAATACCCTATCTCCCATTTCTAAGGGGGCTACCACACAAAATTACATTTTTTAAAATTTGCTCCAACCGCTCTAACTGCCCTAAGAGTGCCCTTAGAGCAATCAAATGTATGACCGACCCACAATATTTTTTTAGTCCAGACATTCTTTGAACATTTCTCTGAACACACCTACCTTCTATCTTTAACTATTAAGGCGGTCCCCATACAATTTTTTTTTATTTTTTGTAAATTTGTTGTATTTAATCAGCTTCTACCGGTCCAATGGTGCATCCGAGAGGGGTCATTAGTGAGACCGACCCCCATTTATTTTTACCCTTCAACATTTTTGTAAAACATACCTATGCCCTATCTCCACTCCCTAAGTGGGCTTCCATTCAAAATTAAATTTTTATAAAATTTTCTCCAACTGTAATTTGTATCGGAGCGTAATTATGAAGTGGAGATAGGGCAAAAGTATGTTTTAAAAAAACATTGAAGAGAAAAAATAAATTGGGTCGGTCTCACTAATGACCCCTCTCGGAAGCACCATTGGACCGGTAGAAGCTGATTAAATAAAACAAATTTACAAAAAAACAAAAAAAAATGTGTGGGGACCGCCTTAATACTTAAAGATAGGGGATAGGTGTGTTCAGAGAAAATGTTTGGACTAAAAAAATATTTTGGGTCGGTTATATATTTTATTGCTCTAAGGGCACTCGCAGGGCAGTTAGAGCGGTTGGAGCAAATTTTAAAAAATGTCATTTTGTGTGGGAGCCCCCTTAGAAATTGGAGATAGGGTATTAGTTTGTTCCGAAGAAATATTTACACGTAAAAATTAATGGGGGTCAGTCTTGAAAAGGACTCCTCTATGACGCACCATTGGAGCAGTAGAAATGATTTAAAGATTGGAAAATTACAATAAAATTTTTTCAAAAAATTTACAAAAATAGTAATAATCGTTATCCTACGATCCTACTAGGTAAAAAATTTGTAGAATCGATAGAAGTTTTACACAAAAAAAATTCAAAAAAGTCAAAGAGTACATACATTTTCAAGAATGAGATTTTAATTTTAAAACTAAAAAAATTGCATTCTGGAGCACTTCTAAGATTTTTTTTTGGATTTTTTTTTTTAAGTACGTAAGAAAACAAAAATTTTGAAAAAAAAATTACAATTTGGACGATTACACTGTGCCACAAACAACACAAAATCGAATATATTTTTAAAATGGTGTAGTTAAGGTTGTAGGTCTCGTGGAAAAGATCACAAAAATGCCCATCAAACTTGCCAGACACCCTAAACTTTTAAAGTTATTGTCAAAAAACGTTTTTTTGGGACTTTTCTCACTAAACCACGTGTAACTTAAACATTTTTCAACCGATTTAAAATTTTTCAACTGTTTTGGATAGAAGAAGAATAGGGCTTTTCATGTGTTTAAATTGCTCTATACATATAAGAAAGATATGTATGAATTTTTCAACAATATCAATTTTTTTGGTATTTTTTGAAAATTTTTTGAGTTTATCGATTTTTTTCTGCTATAGTTTGTTCAACAACATTTATATTAATAAACGTACTCCTAAAGAAAATTTAATTGTGAATACGATGAGCTTTATGCCAAAAAAAATCGGATAACAATTGACAGACTTGTGATAATTTTTCTAAAAAAGAAAGTTAAGATTTTGTATGAAATTGTCGTGCGGATAACCCAGGCAAAAAAAATAAAAAAATTAACGAACATACTGAGTGGTCGCGTATCATTATTTTGTGTTTTTGACCTCCTGAATTCGAATTTGACCTTGAAATTGCGCTATCTTATTAAGTTTTTGATATATCAATTAATGCTAAATATATCAAAAACCTGACGAGATAGAGCAATTTAAAGGCCAGATTCGGATTCAGCGCGCCAAAAACCTTTAAAAATATTGTACGTGACCATTTATGATAAATTTATTTTTTTTTTTGCCTGGGTTATCTGAACGGCGATTTTCTGCAAAATCTTAATTTTCTTTTTTAGAAAAATTATCACAACTTTGTCAATTATTATCCGATTTTTTTAAGAATAAATCTTATCGTATTTAGAATTAATTTATTTTTAAAAAAACGCTCATAAATATAAAGGTTTTTAAACGAACTATAGCAGAAAAAAAGTCGATAAACTCGAAAAATTTTCAAAAAATAACAAAAAAAATTGATTTTATAGAAAAAATCAATAGATATCTTTCTTTTACGTATCCTTTTCTATCCAAAACAGTTTAAAAATTTAAAATCGGATGAAAATTTTCTGAATTACACAAGGTTTAGTGAGAAAAGTCCCAAAAAACGTTTTTTGACAATAACTCTAAAATTTTAAGGTTGTCTGGCAAGTTTAATGGGCATTTTTGTGATCTCAACAAGACCAACAACCAATACTATGCCACATCAGAAGTATTTTTTCACTGTAGCACAGTGTTATTGAAGAAGTTATGAGTAAAAGAAGTTTGAGTAAAGGAACAAACTACCAATTTTGAAAAATTCGATATCTTTTGAACGGGTTGTTGGAGCGTGATAGTGGAGTTTTTTAGCCTAGATGGTTTTCTCCACAACATGGTTTTTTTATACTCATTTATTTTTTTATCCCTTTTTTACAAACTTATTTTTTTTATACTTACTTTTTTTTTATTACTTTTTTTAATAATAACGCTTGGTATTAATTGTTTTTTATTAAATTGTTTAATGAATTAATTATTTCAAATAACATGTCATAATCTGAATTTTAAATGACTAAATGTTAATATAAAATATATGGCAATCCTGGATTTATAAAATTGCTTATAATGTAAAAAATAACGGTTGTAGCTGAAAAGAGAAGAAAAGAATATAAAGAATTAAATAAATACTTACTTGTTAATATACATACCAAACAACAAGACGCGTTTTCTTTTACTTTTTTAAATACATCCCACCATTTTTAGAAATTTCGATAGAAATAAAATTTATAATTTATTTAAATTTATTTCTCCCTTAAAAAATATTAAGGGTAAACACGGGTCATCAAAAAAATCTGAAAATTTGCAACGAAAGAATATTCGAAGGGTACTAAAAACTGTAAACAAATTGGAAAAATCTAAAAAAAAAATTATTTAAAGTGTCTGATTTGACAAGGAATGTATATTACATTATGTATATTACACCGTCCGACAGCCAATATTACACGGATAAAGAGATCAAATGCAGTAAAACTGCATTTACAGTTTTTCATTTCGTGATAATGTTTCCTTTTAAAAGGACTTCAATGTTTTAAACGATACATTTTTTAAATATTTTTGAAATATTTATGCTTGTTCTAGGATGACACTGGTGATTGCAATTGTAAGAGGGGATCCTCCCCTAATTTTTAAGTTTTTTTTATTTTGCCATATCAGGATAAAATGATGTGAATAAGGTATTTTGAAAACTTTATAAAAATATATTGTTGAAAATTTTAAATGATATTGAAAGATTACTTTTTGAAAGAACGAAACTTACCTCCTTTTCTCTGGTATTTAAAAATAATAAAATGGGAAAATTATGGGAGATCCTCCTCTTTTATTTGCTATCACTACACTCAAAATATTTTGTAGACAAAAACAAATGAAAAACACACTTAAAACAAGTGAATAAACAATTGAAAACCATCCCAGTAATTATTCATTTGTTTTAAGAAACATCAACATTTATTTTTTACTGTTGACAAAATTTTCTAAAATAAATAACATTAAACATTAAAAAATTACGTTTTTTTCACTCTTTTTTACCAACAAATTCGAAAAAAATAACCAACGAAAACATTAAAAATTAATTAGTTCTGTTATTTTTACCAACAAATTTCAAAAAAATAACCTACGAAAACAATAAAAATTAATGATTTCGTAGGTAATTTTTTACAATTTTTTATTGAAATATTTTTTTTAAATTTTTAATAAAATTTTTGGGGAATCGATCCCGCAATCAACTACATTCTGGCCAGACACTCTACCAATCGTGCCAAAGTCACTTGATACAAACATGTTTTTATATTTCTATAAATAATTTTTTGATTTTTTTTTCTACAAAAAAATAACTGACTTGTGTAGGTAAAAACTAATGATATTTCATTAAAAAATACCAACAATTTAAAAAAAAATTACTGACACAAATCATTAAAAATCAAAAGAACAAAAATAAATGACTTTAAAAATTAAATGTTAATGAAAGTCTTTATTTTTTAGTGCCTTATTTTTGAAACAAAGGACTGAAGTAGTCATTAATAAAAACTGAACATCAAACAAATGTTTTTTCTTTTAAAAACGACTAAACGGAAAACTTTTTAAATAACCTACAAACAGTTAATGACATAATTTTTTGAGTGTAGTGGCATCATAAGGCAAGTATTCCCAGTATGCAAAATGAGTCGATATCGATTCGAAAATAATCGTTTTCTCTAAGAATTTCATCGATATCGAGTTCGATATAATGTCGATATAAAGCGTGTTTTCCTATGTGGCATGCAAGGTGATATAGAATCGAGTATTGGTACAGAATTCGATTCGATTTTTAATCGAAAAATTTCATGAATTTCGATACATTTGTTTTTTAATAATTTAGCTAATTGTTTTAAAAAGGGTAAGAATTAAAAAAAATATTTTTTTACTTACTACTACTTACTTACAATTAACTAATTTTTACAAATTTAATTTATTTATTCTTTAAATTTAATTTTTACTAATTACTATTTTTATCTGCCTCACTTGAGATTTGAACTCAGAACTCCCAGTTTACTGGTTGAACGCCTTACTCCTTCAGCCAAAGTTTGATAATAAAAGTAGTTTTTTAAAATTACTTTTACTAAAATTTGAATTTTTTATTATTATTTGAATTGCCCTTAAATTATAATTTGTATTATTATTTGAATTACCCTGTTTTTTGTTCATTTTATTTTGTTTTGACAAACTTCTCCTAATTTGAAAATATTTTTATTTCAAAATATATATTAGTACAAACAAATTTCAAGTTGTGTATGGCCTAGTTGGTTAGCAGGTTCGGCAGCTTATGATTTGTAGATTTTTGGCCTTGGTTCAAACCCCGGTCGCGGATTTTTTTTTTATTGTTCTAGTGTTAGATATTATTTTTTTTAAAAAATAAAAGTTAAATTTGTGGAATTTTTGTAAAATTTAATAAAACTAAAACTCGATGTTATATTGAAAATAAATATTTTTTTATGGAACAACAAAGACGAGAATTCCTAAAATGTAGATTGGAAATCATTTCGAAATCGATTAGTTTTTCAATAAAAATATGAGTTCGAGAAACGTTAAAATATCGACTGTATATAATATCGACTTCGAATCGTTATTGCGGAAAAGCCTCGAAAAAACTTCGAAAAAATTGTCGCCTCGAAACTGTGCAGACTGGGTTAATATTAAAGAAATATTATATTTTAAGGATGTTTATTCTGGCTCGAGGTCATTATTTTCTTTACAAATTAAAACCATGATATTCTCATAGTATAATTTTCAAGAAAATTATTTTTTTGTTTTAAATTTATTTATGTTGGTCATTTTTGCAAGACTTAATCGACACGTGTTTCGGAATTTGTCAGATTCCATTGTCAAAATTATTTAGCAAAAATAGAAACGATTTCCTACAAAGTAGCAAACGAGTCTAATAACAAATCGTTTGTGCACAAACTATAATATTAATACTTATTCGACTCTATCCACAATGGGAATTAGAAAGACGAAGAAATTGTACTATACTAGTAAGGCAACGATTGTCAGTAATCAACAAAAATATATATTAGTAAAGAAAATAATGACCTCGAGCCAGAATAAACATCCTCAAAATATGATATTTTAAATGTCAAATAAAACAATTTTTATTTTTAATAAAAGTTAATCAGAATTTGAACATAATGGTTGGCACGCCTTAGTGGTGAATATCCCTAATATGGTAATTTTTCACTCACAACAACAAATAACATATTGTTGTAGTCTAATGGACCAGAGGGTGCTGTGGCTTAGTGGTTAGCGCGTTGGACTACTAGCCAGTAAGCCTGGGTTCGATTCTCAGCTCTGGCAGAACAACATTTTTTTCAGATATTTATTAGTTTCTATTTATAACTAATATCTATCGCAGCACCCTCCTTCCTTAGCACTAAAAACGTCAACGAAGTAAAATATTAAAATAATGGCTATAAACACAGCTTCAAAAATAATTCGCCAGATCAATAACAGATGGCGATGCAACAACTGTACTCAAAATTATCAACACGCGCAATTACAGTGTTGCCATACTGAAGCCCTTCTATCTTTCAAAAATCTTTCATCTCTCTTCTATCCCCTTTCCGAAAGAAGCATCACGGCTACATTGGTAATTGATAGGCAGCATTGCCTGAGTGTTGCTTCTTTTTAAAAAAAAAAAAAAAAAAAATAACATATTGTTGTAGTCTAATGGACTATCATATGTAAAAATGTTTTTAATATTTTTGTTGGTTATTGACAATCATTGCCTTAGTAGTATAGTACAATTTCTTCGTCTTTCTAATTCCCATTGTGGATAGAGTCGAATATGTATAATTATTTTAGTTTGTGCACAAACGATTTGTCATTAGACTCGTTTGCTACTTTGCAGTAAATCGTTTCTATATTTGCTAAATAATCTTGACAATGGAATCTGACGAATTCCGAAACACGTGTCGATTAAGTCTTGCAAAAATTACCAAAATAAATAAATTTAAAACAAAAAAATAATTTTCTTGAAAATTATACTATGAGAATATCATGGTTTTAATTAGTAAAGAAAATTATGACCTCGAGCCAGAATGAACATCCTCAAAATATAATATTTTAAAGGTCGAATAAAACAATTTTTATTTTTTAATAAAAATTAATCAGAAATTAAAGAAATATTTTATGAAATTTATTCCTCTAAAATTTTCAAGTCCATTTAAATGGAAATAGGACCACGAAAAGAAAAACTGTAAATGCAGTTTTACTACCTTTAGTCTCTAGTTTCAAATGTATGTTATCCAGTTCGTTTTTAACGATTTTTTTTTAATTTTTGTTGGACATTATTTTAAAAGAAAATTTTCCCAAATTCTCGTCATGTTTTTTTAGTGATTTTTTATAAAAATAAAAACAAAATAACATTAATAAAGTTGTGTGCTTATTTACAATACATAATACTCCCTTAAAAAGTGACTTCAACAAAATGACAGTAATGTCAACGCCAAAACTATTAAGTTTTTTACACTATTAAACAGAAACATTACTAAACAAACAAAATAAAAATTAATGTACCTTCCTAACCTTTAAGTATAAAACTCTCTAGAGGGCAAATATACGACGTCATGAAACGGTGGAACATAAATTTAGACATTTTGTTACTATTTGCCAAAGAGTAAAAAAAATTATGGTCCCCAATGGTACTACAACACAATGACGGTGTTTGGAAAATTTATAATTTTCTTATGCCAAAGGTTAGTTTGTAAAACACCATTTACAAAGGAAATTAAGGAATCAAAGATTTCTGAAAGGAACCTCTCAGTGTTCAACTAAATGGAGACAATGTGACAATGTGTTTGAAATTCATAATTGAAAATAGAAATGCACAAAGATTCTCTTAATTTAAAAAAAAAAATTTATGCAATTCTTTGATTTGGAAATGGTGTTCAAATAGTACTTTCTATTTTGTAAATTTTTTAATTCTTTTTCACTTATACAAATTTATGAAGTGTATATAAATTTATTATTGAACAATTTGCTTGTTTTGACAAGCGTCAAATTTTATGCTTAACCAAGTATGAGCATAATGAAATACTTACAACATATTCACATTTACACAGACGTCTGATTTTCATTTAAAATTTACATTTGTTTTTTTTTCACACCCTTCAACTTTAGTGTGAGGGTATACTTACTTCGTCATTTCGTGTGTAACGCATGGAAATATCGGTCGGGGAACCCATAAAGTATCAATAGATTCTTGCATATATTCTACGGAAATCACAACAAAATTTTCTATATAAAATTATTTTTTCAAAAAAACATCATTGATTCTGGAGTGTTAAGTAGAATTGGTTGCAGGATATTATGATGCGTTCTGGAACCGATTATGTGGAACAAAAATTTTACTGGGTTATTAATCCATTATAGATTCTAAAACATTGTAGCAATGTTTTTCTATATAAAACACGATGCAGTTCAAAGAGCTAATCCCCTGAAGTTTGGCATATGGCTTATGGTTATAGACAGGTTAAGTTCGTAAATGAACAAAATCGAACCAAAGAAAAATTGCGAAAAGTTTTCCTTTTCCAACATGTAAAAAAAAACGCCAGGTGCGTTTTTTGGTGGTATACATTGGGGATACTTTCCCCTTGCGATAGATGTTATCAAATGTTTTTATTATGATTCTTGAAACTATTTAATCCTATTAATCATTATTAAAATACATTTTTTAAAAAAAAAAATTATTTTTAAATTATTGTTTCTGTAAAGACAGTCGAGCTCAGGCTCTAATTATAATTATGTATTATAATTTTTTGATTTGTTATATATGGTTTTGAATTGAGAAAAGTGTGAAAGAAAAATTTTTTAATTTTTCTAAAAATTTAGACATCCTGGTTTGTTTCTTACTAGTTTCATATTATCCAGTTATAATAATCTTCAGAAAAACTTTTAATGTCAAATTTATTTAGTTAAGAGTCAATAAAACTCTATATGTGAAAAGTATTTACAGATCGCAGCCGACAAGGATTGAACTCATCATCATCTGTAATACTTTGCTATTAACTGCTTGTAACGTACAATCACTCTAGACCGATACGCCAAGTAGGCTGTTAAGCAAGTATCAACTAAATCTGATTTTTTCAATTCGAGTGTGGTTGTTGCTGTTGTTTTTTTCTAACAGAAGAATTTGTTATTGTAATTATGTGTAAACAAACTTATTTTTAGTAATCATTATTCTTCTTCCTCTCCTTCATCAATTCTGATCTAAGTACTTATTTTTGCAAACATTGCCAGAAAAGTACCTTTTATAAAAAGTACCTTTTATAAAAAGTACATTTTATAAAAAGTACCTTTTATAAAAAGTACATTTTATAAAAAGTACCTTTTATAAAAAGTACCTTTTATAAAAAGTACCTTTTATAAAAAGTACCTTTTATAAAAAGTACCTTTTATAAAAAGTACCTTTTATAAAAAGTACCTTTTATAAAAAGTACCTTTTATAAAAAGTACCTTTTATAAAAAGTACCTTTTATAAAAAGTACCTTTTATAAAAAGTACCTTTTATAAAAAGTACCTTTTATAAAAAGTACCTTTTATAAAAAGTACCTTTTATAAAAAGTACCTTTTATAAAAAGTACCTTTTATAAAAAGTACCTTTTATAAAAAGTACCTTTTATAAAAAGTACCTTTTAAAAAAGGTACCTTTTATAAAAAGAACCTTTTATAAAAAGTACCTTTTATAAAAAGTACCTTTTATAAAAAGTACCTTTTATAAAAAGTACCTTTTATAAAAAGTACATTTTATAAAAAGTACCTTTTATAAAAAGTACCTTTTATAAAAAGTACCTTTTATAAAAAGTACCTTTTATAAAAAGTACCTTTAACAAAAAGTACCTTTTATAAAAAGTACCTTTTATAAAAAGTACCTTTTATAAAAAGTACCTTTTATAAAAAGTAACTTTTATAAAAAGTACCTTTTATAAAAAGTACCTTTTATAAAAAGTACCTTTTATAAAAAGTACCTTTTATAAAAAGTACCTTTTATAAAAAGTACCTTTTATAAAAAGTACCTTTAATAAAAAGTATCTTTTATAAAAAGTACCTTTTATTCAAAGTACCTTTTATAAAAAGTATCTTTTATAAAAAGTATCTTTTATAAAAAGTACCTTTTATAAAAAGTACCTTTTATAAAAAGTACCTTTTATAAAAAGTACCTTTTATAAAAAGTACCTTTTCTAAAAAGTACCTTTAATAAAAAGTATCTTTTATAAAAAGTACCTTTTATAAAAAGTACCTTTTATAAAAAGTACCTTTTATAAAAAGTACCTTTTATAAAAAGTACCTTTAATAAAAAGTACCTTTTATTAAAAGTACCTTTTTTAAAAAGTACCTTTTATAAAATTACTTTTTATAAAAAGTACCATTTATAAAAGTACCTTTTATAATAAGTACCTTTTATAAAAATACCCTTTATAAAAAGTACCTTTTATAAAAAGTACCTTTTGTTAAAAGTACCTTTTGTTAAAAGTACCTTTTGTTAAAAGTACCTTTTATAAAAAGTACCTTTTGTAAAAAGTACCTTTTATAAAAGAATCTTTTATAAAAAGTACCTCTAATAAAAAGTACCTTTTATAAAAAGTACCTTTTATAAAAAGTACCTTTCATTAAAAGTACCTTTTATAAAAAGTACCTTTTATTAAAAGTACCGAAAGTACACTTTTTGGTACTTTTTTATTTCCAGAGGTATAAATAAAACAAACTTTTTTGTTTTTTAAATCTTCACATTGGTGGAGGGTATTTAAAGATTCGGCACAGCCGAATATAGCTTTCTTACTTGTTTTTTATTGTAACTGATATTAATATTTAGACAAATTCAATAAATTAATGACTGAAGCACGAGTTCACAGCGCAGAACTTCTAATCAAAAACAGTATCGAAATAACACGAGTGTATACAAAAAATTTAATTTTCCCAATATTGTTGCCAAAAAAAACCAAAATCAATGGCAGCAACAGTATATTCATACACAAGTGGCCCAAGTCAAATACAACGGTGGCGAATTTAAATTAAACAACGTTTATTGTAATTAACTTTCATTGTTGAGTTGATTACAGAACAACAATGAACTCACACTTGCTATTGAATTTCGGCAAACACCGAAAAAAAGCTAAAATCACCATCACGATTTAAAACACCACTCAACCAAAATATGTACACAAGTTCATTTAACATTTTCAGTTGGGGTATTTTTGTATATTGCACTATGGGGTAATTTTTTAAATTGGTTATTATTTCCATTACTAATTAAAACCATTTCTCATAAAATAATTTTCAAGAAAATTATTTTTTTGTTTTCAATTTATTTATATTGGTAATTTTTTCAATACTTAATCGACACGTGTTTCGGAATTTGTTAGATTCCATTGTCAAGATTATTTAGCAAATATAAAAACCCTTTGCTACAAGTAGCAAAGCGGATTTTAATGACAAATCGGTAATGTTCAAACTAAAATAATAATACATATTTGACTCTACTTACATTGGGAATTAGAGGACGAAAATTGTACCATCATAGTAAGATCACGTTCATTAATTAATATTTATTTGTTGGTTAGTTGACGATCGTAATCTTACTACGATGGTACAATTTTCGTCTTCTAATTCCCAATGGGAGTAGAGTTGAATATATATTAATATTGTTGTTTGAACATTAGCGATTTGTCATTTAAATTCCCTCTGCCCTATACTTCTGGGGTTTTTAAATTTGCTAAATAATCTTAACAATGAAATCTGACAAATTCCGAAAAACGTTTCGATTAAGGCTAGCGAAAATTACCAACATAAATCATTCTATGATAAAATCATGGTTTAAATTAGTAAAAAAAAAATAATGACCTCGAACTAGAATAAACCTATTCAAAATATTTTCCATTAACAGTTGTCGATACTAAAGTAAAATTTTCTAGAAAAAAATGCCTGCGAATTTTGTACTCTTGCCCAAAACATTAAATCATGATAATGTCTTACGGAAGATTTGGGTGTACTTGCCAAAGCAAAGTTTTTTTAGAAAAAATAATGTTATATTACTTTGCTATTCCATGCAAAACATATTGAAATATCAGTCGAGGACCCTATTAAAAAACCAAAAGAGCTGTACATTTCGTAAGTGAGTGCAAAAAAGTGTTTTTACATTTTGGAGAGTATAAAAGATTCGGCACCAAAGAATATAACACTCTCACTTGTTTTATGTACATTGATAAACAAATGGAAAATTTTTATGCGAAAAGCTTAGACTTGGTAAAAAAGTAGTTTTGGTAAAAAAAATTATTTTTTTTCACGAAAAACAAAATTATGTTAAAAAAATTGAATGAACCCAAAATTTTAGGTGAAAAAAAATTTTGATGAAAAAAATTTTTTGATGAATTTTTTTGATGAAGGGAAAAATTTTTTGATGTTAAAAAAAATCATGGTTGGTTACCGTTACCCTTATTATACCGTTACCGATTCAATACCCTTTCAAATCGAATACCGTTACCGTTACCGATACCGCTAAAAATATTTTTAAAATACCGTTACCCTTACCGTTACCGTTAGAATTATTAGAAGTTACCGGTATTGTACCGGTATTCAAAATTTTACCTGTTTTAAGAGATTTTAACGAACAAAAAAATAAAATCAAATTGCATAATTTTAAATAACATAATTTTAAATTTATAATTTGCAAATTATCATAAAATAAATGACAAAAATAATAATTATATCAAATCTATACTGGTTTTTGGGTCTATAAAATATTTTTAGCTTTCAGTTCTATCTTTTTTCAAATTTTTAACTAAATTAATAATACCGGTACGTACCGGTTTGGTTGGTTCGGTACCGGTACATACCGTTACCGAAACGATTTGAAAACACTTACCGTTACCTTTACCGAAATAAATAAAAATTAGATACCGTTACCGTTACCCTTACCGTTATTCGTTTCGGTAACCAACCTTGAAAAAAATTGATGCAAAAATAGATGAAAAAAATTTTGGTGAGAATAAAATTGATAATAAAAAATTTGATGAAAAAAAATTGATGAAAAAAAATATGATAAAAAAAAATTTTAATGAAAAAAAAAAATTAATGAAAAAAAAATCGATGAAAAAAAAATTTTTTTGGTGAGAAAAAAATTGATAATAAAAAATTTGATAAAAAAAATGGGATAACAAAAATTGATGAAAAAAACTATGATAAAAAAAAAAATTATAAAAAAAATAATAAAAAAAAAAATTGATGAAAAAACAAAAAAATTGATGAAAAAAAAAATTTTGATAAAAAAAAAAATTTTGATGAAAAACAACAAAATAAAAAAATTAATTAATAAATTTGATGAAAAAAAAATTTGATGAAAAAAGGTTGATGAAAAAAAATTTGATAAAAAAAAACAATGATGAAAAAACAAGTAGAAAAGTTAAATTCGACTTGGCCGAATCTATGAATACCATCCACAATGCCCACTTTAAGTGATAGTAAATTTTCTAACGTGAAAAAAATAACAGTTTTGATTAGAAATATTTTTTTTTGTGTAAAAATTTTTTTTAGTAAATTTTGAAAAAAAAAAATAATTTACTTTTTTTTTTTAGTGTAAAATTTTTTTGAGTGTAAAATTTTTTTCAAGTGTATTTTTTTTTTGTTTTGGTATAAAAATATTTTTGAGTGACAAAAATACGTTTTAAAATATTTTTGTGACTTACCAATGGTTTTAAAACAGGTTTAACGGGTTTTCACCACGTGAATTTAAGGTGAAGCTAATCTGATATTCACGGTTTTGCTAATAACTTTTGAACCACTGGACCGATTTGGGTGAAATTCAATACGAACTAGGCTGGAGGAACGAAAAATATATATGCCAAGCTTCAGCACCCTCAGAATTGATTTTCGAAGGTTATAGTGCTTTTTATCTCATAAATTCACGAAAAACCCATGCCGAAATTCAGTTTTTGCTCATAATTTTTGAACCACCGGACCGATTTCGCTGGATTGCAATACCAACCTGACCAGGTAAATGCCCAACATATATGCCAAACTTCAGGAGCCTCCGTAAATTCTTTTAAAAGTTAGCGTGTTTTCAACAGACAGGCAGACAGACAGACGGACAGACGGACGGACGGACATCGCTAGATCGTCTTAAAATCGATCGAGGATCATGAATATATATACTTTATGGGGTCCTAGACTAATATTTCGAGGTGTTACAAACGGAATGACAAACTTATATATACCCTCTATCACTAGAGTGGAGGGTATAAAAAAAAAATAGGAAAAAAAAATTTGATAAAAAAAATAATGAAAAAAAAATTGATGAAAAAACAAAAAAATTGATGAAAAAAAATTTGATAAAAAAAAAAATTTGATAAAAAAAAAATGATGAAAAAAAAGTTTGATGAAAAAAAAAAATTTATGAAAAAAAAAAGTTTGATGAAAAAAAAAGAAATTGATGAAAAAAAAAAATTTGATGGAAAAAAAAATTTGATGGAAAAAAAAATTGATGAAAAAAATTTGATGAAAAAAAAAAAATTTGATGAAAAAAATTTTTTTTTTTTTTGTTGAAAAATAATTATGTTACTTCTTATTCACCAGCTGGTGAAAAACAGTTTTATTCACCACGAGGTGAATTATTATCCAAGTTACAAACCCAAGTTATTACAATTTTTGGTTTTAAGAAAATGAAAATAGTAATTCTTGTTTTCTTTTTCGTTAATTCTTAGCTTATATAGTCAAACTGAGGTGGCGACCTGCAACTTTTTTTTAAATTAGACATCAGCCTAAAAACATTATCATCCCAAGTAAAAAAGTTTTGATAAAATCATATATAATTTTATAAACACCATATATAATTACCCGAGTAAAAAAAGTTATATGACGCAATATTTAATTATATATGAACAGATATGCTTTTATGTATATCCATATTAATTTTGATCCGAAAATTGGCGGATCGAATATTATACGATTATATCAAATTCTATTATTTTTGATAAAATAATATCAAATTTGATTAAGTTTGATCCCAAAAATGGGTCTATCTAATTCTATTAAATCATATCTTATCTGTTAAAATTAGATAAATTTTTATATAATAAGATGAAATTTGGTAAAATTTTTTGGAATTTTAAACGTGAAATTATTTTATCAGATTGGATACATTATCAATTAGAAGAGTTTTTATTGCATTCTTCCGAATTTTTTCGGGACTTAGCAAATTATTAAAAATTTGTCAATTTTTTTTCTAAAATCATTTTTAAGGAATTTTAAAACTCCAAAAAATGTTTGTGTCTTACAAGGGAAGTATCTCAACCCTTATGAACCGATTTGCCTGAAACTTAAAATATATTTAAATGAGACCATTTTAAGGTTGGGGTGTCTCGGCTTATCGGCCATATCGGGAATTTAGGGGTTCAAAAAATGGGTCAAAATTTGGCGAAAAAATCGTTTTTTGGATTTTTTAGCGATTTCTTTCAAAGAAACTATATGATGTTTCCATATGAAAAGAAAGGATTTTTTAATGCCTATTCAACGGTGGCATAACCCCGTATAAATTCTGCTTCGTTAAATATTTTTTTCATGAAAATGTGCAAATTTTGGGGGGTATTCATATGAAGACATAGACCTACGATATCCATATTAATACGAAATAATCTTTATTAAATTTAAGTCGACACGTATTTTTGCTCTAGACGATATTCCTGTTAGTTCGGGAGTTATCGAAATTTTCCCGAAGGTCCTCATTGTTTCATAAGGGGACAACGAAATTTTTAAACACTGATATGGCCGATAAGCCGAGACACCCCAACCTTAAAATCGTCTCATTTATATATATTTTAAGTTTCAGGCAAATCGGTTCATAAGGGTTGAGATACTTCCCTTGTTAGAAAATTTAAAAACATTTTTTCGGAAATTTTTTAAAAACATAAAATTTCTCCTTAAAACATTTTCAATGATTTTTTTTACTCCAAAATAAATTACCAAAAAAATTCTGTGTCCGGGACTTTGGAAAATTTTCATAAAATTTTTTAGGACTTGAAAATTTTTTAATTTTTTTTTTAAGTGTCCGGGACTTAGAATTAGAAAATTTTAAATTTTTTTTTCGGGATATAATTATAAATAGAATCATATATCTTTTTGTCTGCCATATCTTAAAATTCCCGACCTTATATGTCATATCTAATTTCATATAGATCGGTATATCAATAGATATGAATATGTATGTTATCATATTAAAAAATAAGGAAAAATACATTGCTATATATAAACTTATATGTCCATATCAAAGTTCATGCATAACCATATATAAATATAAATAATTATATAATAGCACATATGATTATATCAGATCTTTTTTACTCGGGTATATGGAATTTGATGCGAAAAATGAGTCGATAAAACCATATAAAATTCTATCAATGTTGATTAAATTTTAATAAAATTTGATATAATTTTATGCGAAATTTGGCACCCTATATTTGATATAAAAACAACAAAATTGTTTAATCATATATAATTATATAAAATTATATCAAATTTTATAAAAATTTATATAACTATATAGAATTACATAAAATTATATATAATTATATATATTTTGATATAATTATATATAACTTGATATAATTTTATGTTTTTTTTATATAATTATATATAATAATATCTATTCACTAATTTTTCTAAATTTATATAAAAAATAGTGGGCCAATTTTCGCATAAAATTCCCGAGTAAAAAAGTTCCTATATAATTGTATATAATTTTATAAACATCATATATGATCATGCGCGGGTACAAGGGGGGGGAAAAAGGGGAAATTTCCCCCCCCAGACCAAATTTCAAAAAGAAAAAAAAAGAGGAAAAAAAGAAAAAAAAAAGAAAAAAAAAGAAAAAAAAAAGAAAAAAAAAGAAAAAGAAGGAAAAAAGGAAAGAAGAAAGACGGAAATTTTCTAAAAAAAATTTCCGAAGAAAAAAATCCCGAAATCCGAAAATTTTTCAAAGAATAAAATCAGAAAATTTTTATAGGGAAATTTTTAAAAATTTCTGAAGGGAAAATGCGACTTAATCTGAAAATTTTCTGTGGAAAAATATCTGTCAATTGTATTATAAATTTTATGAAAAATGTGACTCATGCGTTATTAGTACTTATAATTTTTTTTTTGATTTTGGAATTCTACAAAAATCCGTAACAGAAAATGTTTCAGGATTGAAAAATTTTTCTTTCTGAAAAATCTGAGACTTTTTCCATAGAAAAAAGTCTCGGAATTTAAGACTTATTCTATAGGAAACAGGTTCTATATTAAAAAGGTCACAGAATCTGAGACCTTTTTTTATAGAAAAAGATAAAAAAACTATACAATTTTTAACATCTCCAAACATTATATTTTTCGGATTTTTTTGAGAAGAATTCCCAAATTCTAAAAGTCTCGGAACCTAAGACTAAGACTTTTTGTAAAGGAAAAAGATCGCAGAATTAAAAAAAAAAAAAAAATATGGGAAAAAGTTCTAAAAATTTTAGATTTATTTTTACACTCAAAAAAAAAAAAAAAAAAAACTTGTAACTTTTTTTTGTTTACTACCTCCTATTTGACAAAATTTCCTAGTAACTTTACAAGATTTTTACCAATAATTTTGTAATTTTACAAGGTTTTTACCAATAAAATTGTAAATTTACAAAATTTTGACAAGATAAAATTTACAAAGAGGTTTCGTAATTTTACAAGATTTTTTGCTACCTCCTATTTTACAAGAATTCCTAGTAATTTTACAAGTTGTTTACCAATAATTTTGTAATTTTACAAGGTTTTTACCAATAAAATTGTAAATTTACAGCTTTTTGACGCAATTAAAATTACAAGGAATTCTCGTGAATTTACTATATTTTTTTGTAAAATTATCTTGGAAATTTGTAAAATTTAAAAAAAAAATGTAAAATTACAAAAAAAAAAATTAAATTTCGATTTGTTAAAAAACAGGGAAAACTGTCAAATATTGGTAAAATGGGATTACGAGACTTTTCCTAGTAATTTGACAAAGTTTTTTTTTTGTGTGTAGGAAAAAGGTCACAGAATCTGAGATTTTTTCGATAGTAAAAAGGTTTAAGAATCAAAGACTTTCTATAGGAAAACGGTCTCAGAATCTCTGAATTTGAGATTTTTTTAAAGAAAAAGGTCTCAGAATTTCGCAGAAACTTAGACTTTTTCTTTAGTGAAAAAAGTGTCAGAATTTTAGACTTCTTCTATATAAGAAACCTTTCAGAATCTGACTTTTTCTATAGGAAAAAGGTCTAAGAATCTGAGACTTTTCTTTAGGAATAAGGTCTCAGAATCTGAGACTTTTCTATAGGAAAAAGGTATAAGAATCTTAGACTTTTTCTACAAAAAACGACCTAAGAGTCTCAGACTTTTTCTATAGGAAAGAGGTCTGAGAATGTGAGAATTTTTCTTAGAAAAGGAGTCTTAGAATCTGAGACTTTTTGTATAGGGAAAAGGTAAAAAATTCCAAGACTTTTTTAATAGAAAAAAGGTCTCAGAATCTAAAATTTTTTTAGTACGAAAAAAGTAATAATCTGAGACCTTTTCTATAGGAAAAATATCTCAAAAATGTTTTAAAATATGAGAATTTTTCTATAGTAAAAGGTCTCAGAATCTGAGACTTTTTCTGTGGAAAAAGTTCTTAGAATCTGAAAATTTTTCTGTACGAAAAAAGTCTTAGATTCTGAGACATTTTTCGAAAGTAAGACGTCTTAGATTCGAAGACATTTTCACTTCAAAAATGATTTCTTCACGAAAAATGTTTCAACATCTGAAATTTTCTATGTAGGAAGAATTTCTTCTGTTGAAAAATTCAGAGATTTCGACTTTTCTGTACATCAAATGTGTTTGAAACTGAGACTTTTTCTATGTATAGGAAAATGTACAATTTTCTTTTAAAACAAATTAAAAAAAAAAATGATCTAAACGAAATATGATCGTGAAAACAAACCTCCTTCGGTAAAAACTAATAAAATTGAAGATTATTTTGCAAAAAAAAACGGATCCCTGTTTTTGCTCGTCCGACAAAGGTGAATTTATGATTTTTTTTTTTTTGGAAGTAAAAAAAAATTTCCCCCCCCAAACCCAAAAGCTGTACCCGCCACTGTATATGATTAAATAGAATTATATAGAATTTGATGCGAAAAATGAGTCGATAAAACCATATAAAATTTTATCAATGTTACTTGTGTTTTGATAAATTTTTTATATAATTTTATGCGAAATTTGGACCCCTATTTTTATATAACAAAAGCAAATTTATATAATCGGATATAATTATATACAACTATATCAAATTATATAAAACAATATATAATTTTATAAAGTTATATAAAATTATATCAAGTTTTATATAAATCATAAAATTTTGTTTTAATTATATATAATTATATATAATTTTATGTAACTTTATATAGTTTTATACAGTTTTATACAATTTTATATATTTTTATATAATTATATCTAATTATATAATTTTGCTATTATTATATAAAAATAGGGGTCCAAATTTCGCATAAAATTATATAAAAAATTTATCAAAATATATGAAACATTGATCAAATTTTATATAGTTTTATCGACTCATTTTTCGCATCAAATTCTATATAATTCTATTTAATCATATATGATGTTTATAAAATTATATACAATTATATAGGAACTTTTTTACTCGGGTTATATCAAAATTTATTAAAATTTAATCAACATTGATAGAATTTTATATGGTTTTATCGACTCATTTTTCGCATCAAATTCTATATAATAATATATGATGTTTATAAAATTATATATGACTATATCAAAACTTTTTTACTCGGGATGTTAAAAATAGCAGTTATCGAGATTAAATTTTTCTTAAGAAAATTTGCTTGGTGTTTTGTCATTTCATCCCATAGTTTCTACAGTTAAATTTTATTTGGTGCATTTCTATTGGTTCATAAACTTTTTGTTTTATTTACAAACAATTTAAATTTTATTTTGGAATGTTGGAAAATTGTTTAAATGTTTTTTGGTAAGTAGTTTTTACATTTTTTTTCTAGAAAACCTTTTGAAACATTAAATTCATATATGTTTTTTGAGTGGGTTTCAAAAAGTTTTTTTATATTTTTTAATTTATTTTATTTTTCTCCTTTGGTTGCTTGAAATTTGTTTACAAAGCATTGTTTACATATTTACTGAAATAATGTTTAAACAAGTAAGTAGCATGTGTTGGTAATTTGAAACATGTATTTTTGTTCTACTTACAAATATACACTCCTTTTTTTTGATAAATAAAACAAGTAGAAAAGTTAAATTCGACTTGGGCGAATCTATGAATACCCTCTACAATGCCCTTTTTAAAGGATAGTAAATTTTGTAACGTGAAAAAATTAACAAATTTGATAATTATGTATTATTTTTAGTAAAAAACTTTTTTTTTTATAATTTTTGTAAAAAAATATTATTTTTTTTTTTTGAGTGTAAAATTTTTTTCGAGTGTAAATTTTTTTTAGTGTAAAAATATTTTTGAGTGACAAAAATATTTTGTAAAATAATTTTGTGGCTTATTAATTCAAATTCTGATTAATTTTTATTAAAATAAAAATTGTTTTATTCGACCTTTAAAATATTATATTTTGAGGATTTTTATTCTGGCTCGAGGTCATTATTTTCTTTACTAATTAAAACCATGATATTCTCATAGCATAATTTTCAAGAAAATTATTTTTCTGTTTTAAATTTATCTATGCTGGTAATTTTTTCAAGACTTAATCGACACGTGTTTCGGAATTTGTCAGATTCCATTGTCAAGATTATTTAGCAAAAATAGAAACGATTTACTACAAAGTAGCAAATTTGAACATAATGGTTGGCACGCCATAGTGATGAATAACCCTAATATGGTATTATTTCATTCACAACAACAAATGAGGAGTTCCATAACAAAACGCGCCAATTCCACTTTTTGATTTTTTTGTTTTTTTGACTGAATACTATTGTACACATTAAAATCTATGTAACCATTACTAAAAAACATCACAAATCTCAATATTTGTACATCAATTCACTACTGACTTTAATTATGAAACATCCCAAACCTCAGTACTTACACTCATTGTCAGTACTGACTTTGTTTACATTTATGCGTTTATCTAAAAAACTGTTAAAGTGGAATTGGTGCGTTTTGTTATGGACCTCCTCAAATAACATATTGTTGTAGTCCAATGGACTATCATATGTAAAATGTTTTAAATATTTTTGTTGGTTATTGACAATCGTTGCTTTACTAGTATAGTACAATTTCTTCGTCCTTTTGATTCCCATTGTGGATAGAGTCGAATATGTACTAATATTTTAGTTTATGCACTAGCGATTTGTCATTAGACTCGTTTGCTACTTTGTAGTAAATCGTTTCTATTTTTGCTAAATAATCTCGACAATGGAATCTTGACAAATTCCGAAACACGTGTCGATTAAGTCTTGCAAAAATTACCAACATAAATAAATTTAAAACAAAAAATAATTTTCTTGAAAATTATGCTATGAGAATATTATAGTTTCAATTAGTAAAGAAAATAATGACCTCGAGCCAGAATAAACATCCTCAAAATATGCTTATTAATGATTTTAAATCTTGTTTTTTTAAAGCTCGGTTTTTTAACACGTGAATTTAAGTTGAAACCCATCTGAAATTCACGGTTTTGCTAATAACTGGACCGATTTGGCTGAAATTCAATACGAACCTGACCAGGGGAACGGTAAATACATATGCTAAGCTTCGGCATCCTCAGAATTGTCTTTAGAAAGTTAGCGTGTTTTTATCTCATAAATTCCCGAAAAACCCTTGCCGAAATTCGCGAGATCGTCTTAAAATCGATCGAGGATCATGAATATATATACTTTATTGGGCCCTAGACCAATATTTCAAGGTGTTACAAACGGAATGACAAACTTATATATGGGGCATTCCATGTCAAATCGGACACTTTGAAAAATTTTTTTTTTTAGATTTTTCCAATTTGTTAACAGTTTTTAGTACCCTTCGAAAACTCTTTCGTGGTAAATTTTCAGATTTTTTTGATGACCCGTTCAAAAGATATCGAATTTTTAAAAATTGGTAGTTTGTTCCTTTACTCAAATTTCTTTTACTCATAACTTCTTCAATAATGGTCCAAATTTCAATTTTTTTTTTTCAAAATTTTTGTTTTTTTACGTACTTTCTAAAAAAAAATCCCAAAAAATTCTTAAAAGCGCTCTAGTATGCGATTTTTAAGTTTTAAAATTTAAATCTCATTTTTGAACTTGTTTGTACTCTTCGATTTTTTTTTAAATTTTTTTGTGTAAAACTTCTATCAATTCTACAAATTTTTTGCCCTGGAAGATCGTGGGATAACGATTATTACTATTTTTTAAAATTTTTTGAAAAAATTTTATTGTAATTTTTCAATCTTAAAATCATTTCTACTGCTCCAATGGTGCGTCATAGAGGGGTCCTTTATAAGACCGACCCCCATTAATTTTTACGTCTTAACATTTCTTTGGAACATACTAATACCCTATCTCCAATTTCTAAGGGGGCTCCCACACAAAACGACATTTTTTAAAATTTGTTCCAACCGCTCTAACTGCCTTAATAGTGCCCTTAGAGCAACAAAATGTATGACCGACCCACAATATTTTTTTATTCCAAACATTTTCTCTGAAAACACCTACCCTCTATCTTTAACTGTTAAGGCGGTCCCCATACAATTTTTTTTATTTTTTGTAAATTTGTTTTATTTAATCTGCTTCTACCGGTCCAATGGTGCGCCCGAGAGGGGTCATTACTGAGACCGACCCCCATTTATTTTTACCCTACAATATTTTTTCAAAACATACATACGCCCTATCTCCACTCCCTAAGTAGGCTCCCATTCAAATAACAGTTGGGGCAAATTTTATAAAAATGTAATTTTGTATGGGAGCCTACTTCTTCAATAATGGTCCAAATTTCAATTTTTTTTTCAAAATTTTTGTTTTTTTATGTACTTTAAAAAAGAAATTCTTAAAAGCGCTCTAGTATGAGATTATTAAGTTTTAAAAATTTAATCTCATTTTTGAAAATGTTTGTACTCTTCGATTTTTTTTTGCATATGACTTCTATCGATTCTTCAAATTTTTTGCCCAGGAGGATCGTGGGATAACCATTTTTACTATTTTTTTAAATTTTTTGAAAAAATTTTATTGTAATTTTCCAATCTTAAAATCATTTTTACTGCTCCAACGGTGCGTCATAGAGGGGTCATTTATAAGACCGACCCCCATTAATATTTACGTCTTCACATTTCTTTGGAACAAACTAATACCGTATATCCAATTTCTAAGGGGGCTCCCACACAAAACGAAATTTTTTAAAATTTGCTCCAACCACTCTAACTGCCCTAATAGTGCCCTTAGAGCAACAATATGTATGACCGACCCACAATATTTTTTTAATCCAAACATTTTCTATGAACACACCTATCCTCTATCTCTAATTGTTAGCGCGGTCATCATACAATTTTTTTTTTTTTGTAAATATGTTTTATTTAATCAGCTTCTACCGGTCCAATGGTGCGCCCAAGAGGGGTCATTAGTGAGACCGACCCTCATTTATTTTTACCCTACAACATTTTTGTAAAACATACCACAGCCCTATCGCCACTCCCTAAATAGGCTACCATTCTAAATTACATTTTTATAAAATTTGCTCCAACTGTTATTTGTATGGGAGCCTACTTAGGTAGTGGAGATAGGGCGTAGGTATGTCTTAGAATATGGAGTAGGATATTAGTTTGTTCCAAAGAAATGTTAAGACGTAAAAATTAATGGGGGTCGGTGTTGGAAATGACCCCTCTATGACGCACCAGTGGAGCAGTAGAAATGATTTTAAAATTGGAAAATTACAATTTTTTTTTTTCAAAATTTTTTAAAAATAGTAATAATCGTTATCCCAAGATCCTCCAGGGCAAAAAATTTTTTGAATCGATAGAAGTTTTATACGAAAAAATTAAAAAAAAAATCGAAGAGTACAAACATTTTCAAAAATGAGATATAAATTTTAAAACTTAAAAATCGCATACTAGAGCGCTTTTAAGAATTTTTTGGGATTTGTTTTTTTAAAGTACGTAAAAAACAAAAATTAAAAAAAAAATTTGGACCATTATTGAAGAAGTTATGAGTAAAAGAAGTTTGAGTAAAGCAACAAACTACCAATTTTTAAAAATTCGATTTTTTTTGAACGGGTCATCAAAAAAATCTGAAAATTTACCACGAAGGAGTTTTCAAAGGGTACTAAAAACTGTAAACAAATCAGGAACATCTAAAAAAAAAATTTCAAAGTGTCCGATTTGACATGGAATGCCCCATATATTTTATGGGGTCCTAGACCAATATTTCGAGGTGATACAAACGGAATGACAAACTTATGTGTATTTATGTACCCTCTATCACTAGAGTAGAGGGTATAAAAAAAACATTTAGGGCAACAACGTTATTATAAACAACAATAAACAACTTTCCTTATGAGTTTGACTTTTTTTAAGTTTTTTATACATAGCCTCACTTTTCTTATTCCTAAAACAAAAACAATGAAAAACAAACAACAACAATAAAACTAACAAAAACTCAATAGTGTACATATGATCTGAATATTGACCACAAGCTGATGCTTGTGCAGTAAGTAGCACCAACACACACACACATTTGGCAATATTTTATGGACACATACTTACAGCAACCACACCATTATTATTCCATAGCCTTATAATATTACTTGTCATGTGAGTATATTGGAAAAAGTGCAATGGGGAAGACAAAAACTTAAAGGAAAAATTAACTTTAAAGATGAAATATAGATTTTTAATGAAAAAAAAATAGTAAAAAAGGTGACCCACCAGTGAAATTTCCGCTGGACTTGTCCAGTTATATTAACGCCATGGGTTCAATTCATGGCAAGCCCTCGAGTTTTTAAATTGTTCTCAGTATCATGCGCGGGTACAAAAAGGGGAAATTAACCCCCTTCTCACCCCACCTAGACCAAATTTCAAAAAGAAAAAGGGGAAGAAATATAAAAAATGAGAAAAGATAAAGAAAATGAAGAAAAGAAGGTAATTTTCTAACAAGTTTTTCAAATGAATTAAATTTGAAAATTTTTAAAGGAAAAATCTGAAAGTTTTTATATTTAAAGAAAATTATTTAAAGAAATTGAAAAGCAAAAAAGCTTTTGTACTTCTGTTTAACAAATGAAACATTCAATGTTGATGACAAAAAAAAAGCTGATAAAAAAACAAGTATAAAAGTTAAATTCGACTTGGCCGAATTTATGAATACCCTTCAAAGGATAGTAAATTTTTTAATGTAAAAAAAAATAAACAATTTTGATTAGAAATATTTTATTTCGAGTAAAAAACTTTTTTTTTGTCTTTTTTGTAAAAAAAAAAAATAATTTACTAATTTTTTTTTTTGAGTGTAAAATTTTTTTCGAGTGTAAATTTTTTTTAAATGTAAAAATATTTCTGCGTGACAAAACTATTCTGTAAAGTAATTTTGCGGCTTATAATTGTTTTTATACCCTCCACTCTAGTGATAGAGGATATATATAAGTTTGTCATTCCGTTTGTAACACCTCGAAATATTAGTCTAGGACCCCATAAAGTATATATATTCATGATCCTCGATCGATTTTAAGACGATCTAGGGATGTCCATCCGTCCGTCCGTCTGTTTGTCTGTTGAAAACACGCTTACTTTTGAAAGACTTTACGGAGGCCCCTGAAGTTTAGCATATATGTTGGGCATTTACCTGGTCAGGTTGGTATTGCAATCCAGCGAAATCGGTCCAGTGGTTCAAAAGTTATAAGCAAATGAGTGAATTTCGGCAAGGGTTTTTCTGGGTGCTGAAGTATGGCATATATATTTACCGTTCCTCTGGTCCAGTTCATTTTAAATTTCAGCCAAATCGGCCTAGTGGTTCAAAAGTTATTAGCAAAACCGTAAATTTCAGATTAGTTTCACTTTAAATTTACGTGTTGAAAACCCGTTAAAAATGTTTTAAAAACATTTATAAGTCACAAAAATATTTTACAAGGTATTTTTGTCACTTAAAAATATTTACACTAAAACAAAAAAAAAATATACTCAAAAAAAAATTTTACACTCGAAAAAAATTTTACACTCAAAAAAAAATTAGCAAATTATTTTTTTTTTTTCAAAAATTACTAAAAAAGTTCACTAAATAAAATATTTTTAACCAAAAATGTTATTATTTTTACGTTCGAAAATTAACTATCACTTAAAAGGGGCATTGTGGAGGGTATTTATAGATTCGGCCAAGTCGAATTTAACTTTTCTACTTGTAAAAGCTTTCTTTTAAAACTCGTGTTTTTCAACACGTGAATTTTAGGTGAAACCAATCTGAAATTCAGGGTTTGGCTATAACTTTTGAACCACTGGACCGATTTGGCTGAGATTAAAAAAACCGGGACAGAGGAACGATATATATATATGCTACATTTCAGTGCTCTCCGAATTAATTGTCTTTCGAAAGTTACCGTGTGTTTTATCTCGAAATTCAAGAAAAACCCTTGCCGAAATTCAGTCTTTTGCTCATAACTTTTGAACCACTGGTCCGATTTTGCTGGATTGCAATACCAACCTGACCAGGTAAATGCCCAACATATATGCGAAACTTCAGGAGCCTCCGTAAAGTCCTTCAAAAGTTAACGTGTTTTCAACAGACAGACAGACAGACAGACGGACGAACGGACATCGCTAGATCGTCTTTATATCGATCGAGGATCATGAATATATATACCTTATGGGGTCTTGGACCAATATTTCGAGGTGTTACAAACGGAATGACAAACTTATATATACCCTCTATCACTAGAGTGGAGGGTATCAAAAATATGAATTAATTTTTGTGAAAATTTTGTTTGTAATTATAAAAAATTGGAAAAAATATTTTTGATAAAAAAATTTTTAAGAAAAAAAAATTTTTTTTGAAGAAAAAAAAATTAAAAAAATTTTTGCTTTTACGAATTTTAACAAAAAAATTTTGTGAAAACAAAAAAAAAATATATTTTTTTTAATTTTCCTAATTGTTTTTTATTTGATTTGTACTTTTCAATTAACATCTGTAAAAAGCTCAACAACAAAAATTGATAAAATTTAATTTCTTCAAATAATAATAATTATAATGTAACATCAACAATCTCCAGGTGGTCTGGCCACTGAAAAGAAAAACATTAATGTTTTTATTTGTTTTTATTGAAAACATTTACGCTTGAGAGTAACGATTTGTACATAATTTTCACCTTGCGACAGGGGAGAAATACACACAAAAAAAAAAATCCCAATGGTGTTTATTTGTTTATATAAAGGAAAATTGTTATTTAATTAAATTTTAATGTGCCTCGTTTAATATACACTAAATATAATTTAAATAAAGGCACTGCCAAAATTTTTTTTATTAAATTTTAAGAAAAAATTAAAAGGTGACTTCGACGTTAATTTAATAAAAATGGGTCCTAGCATTTTTTTGGTATGGCAAAAAAGTTTTTCTTGTGATTTCTAACATCCAAGTAAATTTTTAGCCTCCCAGGCCAGCGGTTACCAACCTTTTTGGCTCGCGTAGCCCTTATTTTAAATTTTATCAGCCGCGTACCTCCTAACGAGTTTTTTGTTTTCGTTAAAGTTTTTCAACGAAAACAGTTAATTTTGACACTTTTGATCTGCGGGTATTTTAATTTTTTTGAAGGATTTAGGATCACGACCAAGAAGTCTTTTTGAGATTTTTTAAAACTTCACATAGGTCTTCTTGGCCAGCCAACGAAATGCTAATTTATTAAAAAGGTTTGCTAGTCCTAGGAAATTTTAGCAAATCATCTTAAATTAGGTAATTTTGTCTTATTATAAAAGAACCAAATTTTTTTATTAAATGCTTTTATTTAAATTTCGTTGACTGCTAATCGCAAAATATATTTTAAATAAATGAAATTTCTCCCTAAAGTGTTTATTTGTTCTTTTATTTTGTGTATTTCGTCTAATGGATGGTTATGATTAGGGAAACCAAAAAACTTAATTCAAACAGGTAAAAACAATAAATATTCAAAACAAAAACAGAAAATTAAAAAAAAAAAATCTGGCAAGTTCAAAACAAGAGAAACTCGGATTTTTTAAACTTTCTGAAAAACTTAAGAAAAATCTTAGAAAAATTTGGAAAATCTGAAAATAAAATTGTAAAGCTTATAAAATTTTTTACAATTTTTTTTTTAATATTTCTAGTTAAATCATTTTTACATTTTTTTAAATGCTTTTTTCTCAAATTCATTCACAGAAAAAAATTGCCAATGAACGAAATTCTAGCGAATGTCCGTCAGTCCGTCTGTCTGTGGAAATGGTGATCACGGACAAAATATTACACGGAGGTGACTGAAACTTAACATATTTATTGGAAGTTCTCCCGAGAAGTTTCGTATTGCATTTGAGCGATATCGGTTCAGCGGTTCAAAAGTTATGAACGAAAATGTAAGGACACCTCAAAAATTTTAGTACATTCAACATAACCTAAATATACAAAATGCTTTAATTCGACTGCTGGTTGACATATGTGAACATAATTGAACAACAAATGGTATTTAAACAAGTAAGAACATATTTTTTGGCAAAAAAGAAAAAATCGCGGATTTTTTTTTCGCGGAAATTTTTTTTTCAAAAAATTTTTTTTTTAAGTAATTTCCGATTAAAATTTTTTTTTGAAATTGTGGATGTTATCACTACATTCGGCAATGCCGGACTTAACTTTATAGCATGTTTAACATTATAATGTTTTAGGCTGGTGTCTTATTTAAAAAAAAAATTGCAGGACGCCACCTCAGTTTGACTATATAAGCTAACGATTAACAAAAAAGAAAATAAGAATTACTGTTGTCATTTTGTTAAAACCAAAAATTTTAGTAACTTGGGTTTATAACTTGGATAATAATTCATCTCGATTAAAAAAAATATTCACCAGCTGGTGAATAAAACGTAACATAATTATTTTTCATCAATATTTTTTTGTTTTTCATCAATATTTTTTTTTTTTCATCAAGATTTTTTTCATCAATATTTTTTTTTATCAATATTTTTTTTTATCAATATTTTTTTTTCATCAATATTTTTTTTTTTCATCAATATTTTTTTTTTTTCATCAATATTTTTTTTCGTCAATATTTATTTTCCATCAATTTTATTTTTTCATCAATAATTTTTTTTTCATCAATACTTTTTTTTCATCCATATTTTTCTTATGAATATTTTTTTTATACCCTCCACTCTAGTGATAGAGGGTATATATAAGTTTGTCATTCCGTTTGTAACACCTCGAAATATTGGTCTAGAACCCCATAAAGTATATATATTCATGATCCTCGATCGATTTTAAGACGATCTAGCGATGTCCGTCCGTCCGTCCGTCCGTCCGTCTGTCTGTCCGTCTGTCTGTCTGTCTGTCTGTCTGTTGAAAACACGCTAACTTTTGAAAGACTTTACGGAGGCTCCTGAAGTTTGGCATATATGTTGGACATTTACCTGGTCAGGTTGGTATTGCAATCCAGCGAAATCGGTCCAGTGGTTCAAAAGTTATAAGCAAATGAGTAAATTTCGGCAAGGGGTTTTCTGGAGTTTACGAGATAAAACACACGGTAACTTTCGAACGGCAATTCTTAGGGTGCTGAAGTGTGGCATATATATTTACCGTTCCTCTGGTCCTGTTCGTTTTAAATTTCAGTCAAATCGGTCCGGCGGTTCAAAAGTTATTAGCAAAACCGTAAATTTCAGATTAGTTCACCTTAAATTCACGTGTTGAAAACCCGTTAAACATGTTTTAAAAACATTTGTAAGTCAGATAAATATTTAAAAAGGTATTTTTGTCACACAAAAATATTTTTACACTAAACCAAAAAAAAAATACACTTAAAAAAAAAGTTTACACTCAAAAAAAATTTTACACTCAAAAAAAAAAATGGTAATTTTTTTTTTTTCAAAAATTAACAAAAAAAGTTTTTTTACACTAAAACAAAAAAAAAATACACTCAAAAAAAATTTTACACTAAAAAAAAAATTGTATTTTTTTTTTTCAAAAATTAATAAAAAAAAGTTTTTTTTACAGAAAATAAAATATTTCTAACCAAAAAAAAGTTTACACTCAAAAAAAAATTTACACTCAAAAAAAAAATTGGTAAATTATTTTTTTTTTTCAAAAATTAACAAAAAAAAGTTTTTTTACACTAAAACAAAAAAAAAAAATACACTAAAAAAAAAAAATAGTAATTTTTTTTTTTTTTCAAAAATGAATAAAAAAAAGTGTTTTTACAGAAAATAAAATATTTCTAACCAAAAATGTTATTTTTTTCACGTTAGAAAATTTACTATCACTTAAAAAGGGCATTGTGGAGGGTATTCATAGATTCGGCCAAGTCGAATTTAACTTTTCTACTTGTTTTTTTATCAATGCTTTTTTTATACCCTCCACTCTAGTGATAGAGGGTATATATAAGTTTGTCATTCCGTTTGTAACACCTCGAAATATTGGTCTAGGACCCCAAAAAGTATATATATTCATGATCCTCGATCGATTTTAAGACGATCTAGCGATGTCCGTCCGTCCGTCCGTCCGTCCGTCCGTCTGTCCGTCTGTCTGTCTGTTGAAAACACGCTAACTTTTGAAAGACTTTACGGAGGCTCCTGAAGTTTGGCATATATGTTGGGCATTTACCTGGTCAGGTTGGTATTGCAATCCAGCGAAATTGGTCCAGTGGTTCAAAAGTTATGAGCAAATGACTGAATTTCGGCAAGGGTTTTTCGTGAATTTACGAGATAAAAATCAAGCTAACTTTCAAAAGGCAGTTCGGAGGATGCTGAAGCCCAGCATATATTTTTGTCGTTCCCCTAGCCTGGCTTATTTCGAATTTCAGCCAAATCGGTCCAATGGTTCAAAAGTTATTTGCAAAACCGTGAATTTCAGATTAGCTTCACCTTAAATTCACGTGTTGAAAACCCGTTAAACATGTTTTAAAAACATTGTAGTCACAAAAATATTTTACAACGTATTTTTGTCACTCAAAAATATTTTTACACTAAAAAAAAAAAAAATACACTCGAAAAAAATTTTACACTCGAAAAAAATTTTACACTCAAAAAAAATTTTACACTCAAAAAAAAAATTTAGTAAATTATTTATTTTTTTTTACAAAATTAGTTTAAAAAAAGTGTTTTTACACAAAATAAAATATTTGTAATCAAAAAATTTTTTTTCACGTTAGAAAATTTACTATCACTTAAAAAGGGCATTGTGGAGGGTATTCATAGATTCGGCCAAGTCGAATTTAACTTTTCAACTTGTTCATCAATATTTTTTTTCTTTAATATTTTTTTTATCAAGTTTTTTTTTCATCAATTTTTTTTTTTATAAATATTTTTTTTTCATCAATATTTTGTTTCATAAATATTTTTTTCATAAATTTTTTTTTTAACAATATTTTTTTTTAATATTTTTTTTTTCGTCAATATTTTTTTTAATCAATAATTTTTTTTTCAAAATTTTTTTTCATCAATATTTTTTGTTTTAATCAATATTTTTTTCATCAAAATTTTTTTTTATCATTATTTTTTTTTATCAATATTTTTTTTCTTCAATATTTTTTTTCATAATTTTTTTTTTTTCATCAAAAAAAAATTTTTTTTCATCAATATTTTTTTTATGAATATTTTTTTTCATCAATATTTTTATTTTTTCAACAATATTTTTTTTATTATAAATATTTTTTTTATTATATTTTTTTTCATCAATATCTTTTTTCATCATTATTTTTTTTTTCATCAATATTTGTTTTTATCAATATTTTTTTCATCAATATTTTTTTTTTTCTTCAATATTTTTTTTTTTTTTTTTTTTTTTTCATCAATATTTTTTATCTATATTTTTTTATCAATATTTTTTTATCAATATTTTTTTATCAATATTTTTTTTTCATAAAATTTTTTTTCATAAATTTTTTTTTTCATCAATATGTTTTTTTTTGATCAAAATTTTTTTTTCATTAATATTTTTTTTTGTTAATATATTTTTTCCGCCAATATTTTTTTTAATCAATATTTTTTTTATTCAATATTTTTTTTCATCTATTTTTTTTTTTCATCAATATATTTTT
This sequence comes from Pegoplata infirma, assembly GCA_963921195.1. Classification (NCBI taxonomy): domain Eukaryota; kingdom Metazoa; phylum Arthropoda; class Insecta; order Diptera; family Anthomyiidae; genus Pegoplata; species Pegoplata infirma. The sequence goes on along the minus strand of OY992540.1, from coordinate 28,029,699 downwards.
CATCAATATTTTGTCTCATCAATATTGGTTTTTATCAATATTTTTTTTCATCAATATTTTTTCATCAATATATTTTTTTATTTCATCAATATTTTTTTTTTTTTTTTATCAATATTTTTTTTTCATCAATATTTTTTGTCATCACTATTTTTCTATCAATATTTTTTTTCATCAAAATTTTTTTCGTCAATATTTTTTCCTGTTTTTTTTTTTTGTTCCCCTATTTTTGAATAAATACAAAAAAATACAAATATTAAGTTTTGTTTTTCTTTATATATCGTCCCTCAGTGTTTCCAGTCCTCAGTTTTTCTTTGACATAAAAATTAATATTAAACATCTTTTCGTTTAATGGCCTACTTGCATATTTTCCATTTGAAGACTACGTGTATTGAATTACTTGATTTATATACATATTTTTGTTTATTTCATTTTTGATAGAATGAAATAATGAACGAACGGATGGATGGATGGCTGGCTGGCTGAATGAATCTGAATGGATACTCATAGACAGACAGACGGACATTTATTGAATATTGTAATATAAAATTTCACAAAACACGAAACACGAGAAATAATACAAATAATACAATAAGTATAAAAACTGGATATTAAGTGCTTGAAATTAAACATCAAATACTGTTTTTCATTGTACATTTGGTAAAAGGAATTCATAGATATTAAATACTTAGGATTTAAATGAAATAATTTTAGTTTGTATTGTGGGTACTTATATAATTTTAATGATAAATGTTTAGAAATATTAAGAAATGGTACAAAAAACAAATAAAATGTAAAGATACCCTCCACAATGTAAAAAAAATTATTTGCAAAAAAAATTTTTTTTTTTTAATTTTTTGAGAAAGAGCAATTTTGGTGAAAAAAAAACGTGAAATTTTTGTTTGGTTATAAATCTATGTTTGTTCTTGTTTAAAACCAATTAGTATCAAATTCCAAAAAAAATTGTAAAATTACAAAAAAAAATTATTTTGATAGATTTTTTTTTTTTTAACAAGGAAAACTGTCAATTGTTGGTAAAATGGGATTAAGGGACTTTTTTTAGTAAATTGCCAAGGTTTTTTTTGAGTGAAGATGCAATTAAAAAAAAGTTTGCCAAGAAAAATCTAGCAAAATGATAAATTAGTTTTAAAAACGAAAAAAAAGTTTGCTACTTTATAAATTTCAATTCTCGAACACAAAAAACAATTCATCACATTTTAAAAAAGGATTATTTATTTGCTAGAGCAAACAATATAGGAGAATATGACAAAAGTCATAATCACAAAAACATCTACAAGGAGGTTTTATTCAGTGACGATAATATTACCAACGGGAATTCATTTCATTAAAAACAAAGTTAAATTTTTTGTTTAGTATACATCTATTATTGTTGCTAGATTAGGTCGGATAGAAGAATTAATTTTTTTCTAAATATTTTTAAGAATTTCCGTTTTCGTTTTCGTTTTCTACCCAAATGGTTGGTAACTTGGATAATAATTCACCTATTGGTGAATAAAAAAAGTCACCAGCTGGTTTAATTATTTTTCATCAAAAAAAAATATTTTTTTTATAAAATTTTTTTTATCAAACATTTTTTTGTAAAAATATTTTTTTTTTCTTCTTTAAAATTTAGTTTCAAAATTTCGAAGGAATTTTTTAATTTTTTTTGATCCCACCTAATTTCTTTATATTTCAAAAAAACATCAAGAAAATATTAAGAAATCTCTATGGGAGTTTAAGTGAATAGAAAAACTATTTTAACTTAAAAGTTAAAATAAAACAAGTAGACTTCATTTTGCCATACTAAAGAAGGAATACATTAAGTTTTACCATAAAATATTCCATGGAGACTGTAAAGCTAACTTTTGTTTTTATGTTATGCAATTTTTTTGAATAACAACCATCTAAGGTTTCAACTGAAGGAAATGATTTGTATAAATGTTAGTAAAAAAACTGATTTACTAAAATCAAAAAATGCACTACACCATTTACAGATGTGATTTATAAAAGATTAATTTTAATTCGAAAATTCTACTTTTAATTTGAAGATTCCATTGGCAATTTGAAATTCTATTTGCAATTCGAAGATTCTACTTGTAATTCAAAAATTACATTTGTAATTTGGAAATTCCATTGGAAATTCGAAATATATCAATTGTAAATAAAACAAGTAGAAAAGTTAAATTCGACTTGGCCGAATCTATGAATACCCTCCACAATATTTACCAAGGTAGAGATAAAAATAATGGCCCGTACCACAGAAAAAGTCTATTTTAACAAAAGTTTTATTTTAAATTTCAAATTTTACATGCATTTTAAAAATAAAAACAATCTGTATGAAAATAGAATTAAAAGCTAATTTTAAATATATTTTATTTTCCTGTGGTAAGGCTGAATGTATTCATTTGCATAACCACGAATACATACAAAGAGTTTTTTATTCATATTAATATAAACAGCAACAAAAACAACAACAAACAAACATAAGTATGACAATGCATTTTTAGTTATAAGTTGAACAACAACAACAATGGAATAAAAGTATAGAAACAAGAAAACAACAACAACAAAAAACAAACATAAGTATAGCAATGCATTTTTAGTTATAAGTTAAACAACAACAATCGAATAAAAGTATTGACACAAGAAAACAACAATTATTAAATGCACGAGCGTATGTAAACAAAATGGTGTCATTTTTGTAATAAAAAAAATACAAAATTTTTTTTTCAGTGTAAAATTTTTTTCGAGTTTAATTTTTAAGTTACTAATGCTTTTAAAACTGAAAAAGTTTAAAAATCATTGCTTCAAAACTAAACTAGTTTGAAAAGCATTGCTAAGTTACCACCAATGCTTTTTAAACTTGATTACCACGTGGCAATTAAGATGAACCCAATCTGAAATTAGGGGTTTTGCTTATAACTTTTGAACCACTGCACAGTGCCACATTTGGCCAATCTAGCACGACAAAAATCAAAAAAAAAAGTTCCCCGATTTTTATGATTTGTTTGTATGTATTATAAAACATTCCTAATAACACGGAAATATTTATATAAGAACTATAATTCTATTCGTTATTAAGATGTGGGTGCTTAAAGTTGCATCTTGTAAAATCCTGAAAGTAGTGTTCATTATTTCGCATTAATTAAGTCGATTTTAAACGGTTGTAACTTTTTAACAGAAAAAGATATTTATACACTCTTTTTTGGCAATTTTAAAGAATATTTAAAGGCTTTAAGTCATATTTTTTCTTTTTTTTTTAATTTTTTTTCTATTTTTTATCAAATTTTTAATATAATAAAAAATTTTGAAAAGAAAATTTTATATGAGGGGGTTAGAGCACAAGGGGTTCAAGTGCCTTATATTTGATAATGAGAAAAGAGAGGTTAAAGTTAAATTGCAATAAAAAATGTTAGATGCTATCTATAATATTATTTTTTAGTTAATAGAGATCCTGAGATATATTTTAATCTAACAAGTTAAAAAAATACCGTCTTTTACACCCTTTTGCACCCAAAAATTGCATCTGAAGTAAGTAAGTCGCACTTATACCCCTTGTGCTCTAACTTTTTTTTATAAATTTCTATTTAGAGCACAAGGGGTTCAAGTGCCTTATTTTTAATAATGAGAAAAAAGGGGTTAAAGTAAAATTGCAATAAAAAATGTTAGGTGGTATCAAGTATATTATTTTTAAGGTAATAGAGATCCTGAGATATATTTTAATCTAACAAGTTAAAAAAATACCGTCTTTTACACCCTTTTGCACCCAAAAATTGCATCTGAAGTAAGTAAGTCGCACTTATACCCCTTGTGCTCTAACTTTTTTTTATAAATTTGTAAATTCGTAAAAGAAAAACCACATTTTATTAAGAAAATCTGTAATGGTTCTTTGTTTAATTTTTTAGTCGTCATAATCAGATTCCATGACATCATTGGGATCATCTTCATCTTCATTAGGGCATCCTGTCAAATGTAAACTTTCGAATTTCGTATCATAATACCTGCCGAAATTCATCCTTATCTGGCACACAAATTAGGAATTTTTGGGAAAAATATTTAAAAATTCCAAAATAGCAATTTTGGTCCACAGATGCTGATTTACAAAAATACAAAATACGTTTAACCAAATTCCTCTTAAAAGTAGCAAAATGTTGAGTATGTGAAAAATATAAAAATAAAAACACGATTTTGGGCCAAAAATGCTCATAAGCATCTGTGGACCAAAATCTCTGATCAATTTTTGTGGACCAAAATCGTGTTGTTATACTTTTTTAAATATTTTTTAGATAATATGCTTTATATTTTACAACTTTTGGGACAAATTTGGATAAGAAAAAAAATTGTGCAGAAAAATCAGCATCTGTGGACCAATATTTTTTTTTTTTTTAATGTGCTCGATTCGGGAGTACTCTTTCACCATTCACCTACTTTTTAAAAATTTGATATCCTTTCGAATTTTAAGATTTTTAAATTTTTCCTTGTAATTATTTAAGATATTACTATATTTTAACAAGAAAAAAAATTTAAAATCTTGAAATTCAAAAGAATATCAAATTTTTAAAAATTTGGTGAATGGTTAAATAGTACTCCCGAATCGAGCACAATATTTTTCCTACACATTTAGCAGTTGTACGCAAGAACTCCTAATTTTTGAGCCGGATTTGGTCAAAATATTCGGACATGAATTTTGGTCGAAAAGCGCCATTAAATTGCAATAAAAAATGTTAGATGATATCAAGTATATTATTTTTAAGTTAATAGAGTTCCTGAGATATATTTTTATCTAACAAGTTAAAAAAATACCGTGTTTTACACCCTTTTGCACCCAAAAATTGCATCTGAAGTAAGTAAGTGGCACTTATACCCCTTGTGCTCTAACTTTTTTTATAAATTTGTAAATTCGTAAAAGGAAAACCACATTTTATTAAGAAAATGTGTAATGGTTCTTTGTTTAATTTTTTAGTCGTCATAATCAGATTCCATGACATCATTGGGCTCATCTTCATCTTCATTAGGGCATCCCGTCAAATCTAAACTTTCGAATTTCGTATCATAATACCTGCCGAAAATTATTTAACCAAATCTGGCTCAAAAATTAGGAATTTTTGAGTACTTTATGGGAAAATTTTTTTAAAAATTCCACTTTTGGTCCACAGATGCTGATTTTCAAACATAAAAATTATTTTTAACCAAATTGGTCTTAAAATTTAAATTTTAGTAATTGCTTGGAGCACAGGGGTTTAAGTGCCTTAAATTTAATAATGTGAAAAACGAGGTTATAGTTAAATTGCAGTAAAAAATGTTAGATGATATCTAGAATATTATTTTTTAGTTAATAGAGATCCTGAGATATATTTTAATCTAACAAGTTAAAAAAATACCATATTTAACAAATACAAGCACCCAAAAATTGCCTCTGAAGTATGTAAGTGGCACTTATACCCCTTGTGCTCTAACTTTTTTTATAAATTTCTAAATTATGAAAAGAATGTTAGTTATTTGTAAAAGGAAAACCACATTTTATTACAAAAGTCTTTAATGGTTCTTTGTTTAATTTTTTAGTCGTCATAATCAGATTCCATGACATCATTGGGCTCATCTTCATCTTCATTAGGGCGTCCCTTGAAATCTGAACTTTCGAATTTCGTGCCGTGATACCTGCCGAACGATGGACATGGAGTAGCTAATTGTGGGAAAATGTATGAAAAATTTTTGCAAGGTCATTTTTAGTCTGCAACCAGCGGTCAAAGTTTAAAAAATTACGTTTTTGGACCAAAATTTATATCTGAAATATTTAACCAAATCTGGGTCAAAAATAAGGAACTTTTGCGCGTTTTATGGGAAAAATATTTAAAAAATTTCAAAATTGCGATTTTGGTCCACAGATGATGATTTATAAACATAAAAAATATTTTTAACCAAATTTGTCTTAAAAGTCGAAAAATGTTGAGTATTTTATGTGTACCAAAATCTTTGATCAGCATTTTTGAACGAAAATCGTGTTTTTTATATTTTTTTTAATATTTTTTAGATAACTTGCTTTACATTTTCCCACTTTTGGGACCAATTTGGATAAAAAAAAATAATATTTATGTTAAAAATCAGCATCTGTGGACCAATATTTTTTTTGAATTTTTTTTTATTTTTCCTATTATGTACGCAAAAATTCCTAATTTTTGAGCCCAATTTGGTCAAAAAATTCGGACATGAATTTTGGTCGGAAATCGCCATTTTTTCACACTTTAACCGCTGGTTACAGACTGAAGATGCTCTTGCAAAATTTGATTACTATTACTACAAGAACTTCTCGGAATTAAACCACTTGTCCAAGTGAAAAACTAAATTTTAATAATTGCTTGGAGCACAAGGGGTTTAAGTGCTCATATACCCCTTGTGCTCCAAGCAAAACAGGTATTTTAGTAACAAGAGCTAGAAATGGTCGCCATATCTAGCTAACGGATAAGAATTTCACATTCACCTCTTGTGCTCTGAACTTCTGTGAACTTCACCTACTAATTCCATATGTTAACTCAATTTTTTTAAAAAAGTCACTTGAACCCCTTGTGCTTTGAGCCCCTCATATTTATTTTTTTTTTGATGGAATAGAACTTTTGTGTTTGGTCTCTATTGGTCGCCGGACTTTTTCAGATATATTGACCAATATCCATAGTACTTATTTCAACGGCTAACTTTTGCGACCGTCTGCGACGCCGACTACAGTGGGACGATATGTAAACCTTGTTTTTACATATTTTTTAAACATATTTTTAAAAAGTGGGCGTGGCAGTTGTCTGACCGCCCCCTTTTTTGTGATATTATTTCTACAGTCCTTGAGAGTATATATACCAAGTTTAAAGAAATTACAACCAAAATTAAAATTTTTTTAAAAAGTAGGCGTGGCCGTTAACTGGCCTCCCATATTTTTCATAATGTTGTTTTTGAAGTCAAAACGAACATTTATACCGAATTTCTAGTCAATATAAATAAAATTGGATTTTTGTCGTCCTAGATTGGCCAAATGTGGCACTGTGCACTGGACCGATTGAGCTGAAATTCAACACCAAACAGAACCGGGGAACGGCAAAGATACGTGCCACGTTTCAGCAGTCCCATTATTGTTTTTCGAAAGTTATCATGTTTTATATCTCGTAAATTCGCTAAAAACCCTTGCCGAAATTTACTCTTTTGCTCATAACTTTTGAACCACTGGACCGATTTGGCTGGATTGCAATACCAACCTGACCAGGTAAATGACCAACATATATGCCAAACTTCAGTAGCCTCTGTAAAGTCTTTCAAAAGTTAGCGTGTTTTCTACGGACGGACAGACGTGTAATTCGAAAAAGTTCAATTGTAATTCAAACAAGTGAGAGTGTTACATTCGGCTGTGCCGAATCTTTTATACCCTCCAAAATGTAAAAAAACTAAATTAAAAAAATCCAGGACCGTCTTTTTCTTTGGGGGGGGAGACGTTAGGGGGCACCTTCCCCCTACGATTTTTAACTTCTTCTGAGATAAGAATGTTGCATTTGCTTAGCAAAAGTACAAAAAACCCTGCAAAAAATGCGGTTTTTCTTGGGTTGGTTTAGTTCTCCAAGGAGGAACTTTTTTCCCCTTGGTCCGATTTTGCCCATTTCCGAACTTAACCTGGCTAGGAATATAAGACATATTCGTGCCAAACTTCGGAAGTCTAGCTCGTTTAGTTTGGACTGTATCGTGTCTTCTACAGACGGACAGACGGACGGACGGACGGACAGACGGACGGACGGACAGAATGTCTTAGAATCGATCACTGATCAATAAAATATATACTTTATGGGGTCCTAGACCGATATTTCAATGAGTTACACACGGAATGACAAAGTGAGTATACCCATAGAGAAAAAAAGATAAGAGATTGCGTGTCTCTCATCTCTCAATTTTTCCTCTCAAATGAAGTCTGGATAGGATTAAATGTTTTTTTTTTTGAGTTTTTTTAAAATCATGAAATTTGTACTTTATTTGCAATTTTAACAATTTTTTATAAAATATATTGAATCATTAACATCTTAAAAGTGTGAAACACATAATTTTTTTTTTGTTTAAAACAATACAAAAGTGTTTTATTTTAAAGAAGTCAAAAATGCCTTTTTATTCAATTCCTCTTTCAACCATCATTCTTTTAATCCCACCTGTTAAAGTTTTTTCTCGTGAGCGACACAAATACCCCCTGGTATACCCCCATACTGTGGTTGGAGGGTATAAAAATATCAATTGTAATTCGAAAAATATAAACAGAACTTCTATCGAACTTCAATTAGAATCCTTGAACTACAATTTGTCTTTTTTACCCACCAACCACAGTATGGGGATATACTCACTTTGTCATTCCGTGTGTAACGCATCGAAATATCGGTCTAGGACCCCATAAAGTATATATATAATTAATCAGTGATCGATTCTAAGTCTGTCCGTCTGTAGAGGACACGATACAGTCCAAAATAAAAGAGCTAGACTTTCGAAGTTTGGAACGAATATGTCTTATATTCCTAGGCAGGTTAAGTTCGGAAATGGGCAAAATCGGACCAAGGGGAACTAAACCCACCTCTGAAAAACGGTATTATTTTGCAGGGTTTTTTGTACTTTTTTTAAGCAAATGCAACATTTTTGTGTCAAAGGAAGCTCAAAACCATGCATGTGGACCCAGCTGATAAAATAAATAAAAATAAATATACCCTCCCCTTTTGTGGGCGTGGATAAAAAAAATATATTTTAATAATAATTAATTGGATTAAATAATTGAAAGAATCGTAATAAATCCATTTGATAACATCTATCGCAAGGGGAAGGTGTCCCCCAGTGTCTCCAACCAAACCACCAAACAAAACACCCCCACCCAAGAAGACGCCCCTGAATTTTTTTTTACATTTTGGAGGGTATAAAAGATTCGGCACAGCCGAATTTAACACTCTCACTTGTTCGAATTACAATTGATGTTTTTCGAATTACAATTGATCTTTTTCGAAATTCAGTTGATTATTTTCAAATTACAATTGATTGTTTTTGAATTACTATTGATCTTTTTCTAATAACAATTGATCTTTTTCGAATTACGTATGTAAATGGTGTAGTTACACAGAAAAAAAAAAACTTTTTTTGTGGAATAAAAAGTTAATTCAATAAAGTCTTTAATTAAAATAAAGGGGACTATACTCACTGGTAGCCAAAATTACTGTAATTGTATACTATCGTACATGAGTGCGTATGATTTCCTCGCTGTATTAATTCCTGGATCCGCGACCAAGGGTTTTGGTGGGAATCAAACCCACGACCCTCTGTTTTATAGGCTAGGATACTACCAACTAACCTACAGGGCCCCCAAATTCGAATATAATTATATATAATATTATCAAATTATGTATAATGCATCTTACTTTATCCAATATATCTAATTTTATCAAAGTATATATAATTATGTATTAACTGCAAAACTACATGATAAGAATCACACATATTTTTTTATACCATCCACTCTAGTGATAGAGGGTATATATAAGTTTGTCATTCCATTTGTAACACATCGACATATTGGTCTAGGACCCCATAAAGTATATATATTCATGATCCTCGATCGATTTTAAGTCGATCTAGCGATGTCCGTCCGTCCGTCTGTCTGTCTGTCTGTCCGTTGAAAACACGCTAACTTTTGAAAGACTTTACAGAGGCTACTGAAGTTTGACATATATGTTGGCCATTTACCGGTTCAGTTTGGTATTGCAATCCAGCCAAATCGGTCCATAGGTTCAAAAGTTATGAGCAAAAGAACAAATTTCAGCAAGCTTTTTTCCTGAATTTAGAGTTTTTTACTCAAAATAATATATTTCTAATCAAAATTGTTAATTTTTTTCACGTTAAAAAATGTACTATCCTTTAAAAAATGCATTGTGGAGGGTATTCATAGGTTCGGCAATGTCGAATTTAGCTTTTCTACTTGTTTAAATAATTTTTTTTTGTATTCTTAATTTAAAATTAAATCTTGCAATAAAAATACACTTAAAAAATGAAATAACAGAATCTAAAATTTGATCTTGACCGACTTATAATTGTATTGCGTTTTTAGTAAAAAAACAAGGGGACAGGGAAACCCACTAATGCATGTCTACAATTAAATGACTTTTAACCATAATTCAAAATGAAATTAGGTAATATAAATACATAAATATAAAGTTTAAATTTGCATAAAAAAAAAAAAAATAACTGAAAGTTAAATGCACATTAGGGTGGTACACCAACAAAAAAAAACAAGTTAGAAAATTATAGTCGGTCAAGACCGGCCACATAATACCCTACACTGGTGTTTCCCGGAAAATGGGTCCCAAGTTCAAACATGGACCGATGGGATCTATCTTATGTTAAATCTTTAATAAGTGTAAAAAACACCCACAAAACAAGTTTTAGCGAATTAGGCTTCTATTTGTTGTAAATACACCGCTTTAACTAAATATCGGGCGAAATTTTTATATGGGTCTAGGTCCAAAAACGGTCCGATAATAATCAGGTTTGATAAGGTTATTAAAGTATACATTTAATACATACAAACTTAATTTGTATAAAATATTTTTGATTTTCATTAAATTTGAGAGATTTTTGTGAATATCGGGAAGGTGGTTTGTATGGGGGCTACAAGAAGAACTGGTCCGATGGCTTTAAAATTCTGCATGATGATTTGTGAATACAAAACACGATTACCTGCCAAATTTCGATAGGATACCTTTTATAAAACCGTTGTTAGAGTCATTTGAGGCAAATTAAGAGGGGGCGTTTGTATGGGGGATATGTCAAAACATGGACCGGTAGAAGTTGATTAAATAAAACAAATTTACAAAAAATAAAAAAAATTGTATGGGGACCGCCTTAACAGTTAAAGACAGAGGGTAGGTATGTTCAGAGAAAATGTTTGGACTAAAAAAATATTGTGGGTCGGTCATACATTTTATGGCTCTATTAGGACAGTTAGGACAGTTAGAGCGGATGGAGCAAATTTCAAAAAATGTCGTTTTGTGTGGGAGCCCCCTTAGAAATTGGAGATAGGGTATTAGTTTGTTCCAAAGAAATGTTTAGACGTAAAAATTAATGGGGGTCGGTCTTATAAATGACCTCTCTATGACACACCATTGAAGCTGTAGAAATGATTTTAAGATTGGAAAGTTGCAATAACATTTTTTCAAAAAATTTTAAAAAATAGTAATAATCGTTATCCCATGATCCTACTAGGCAAAACATTTGTAGAATCGATAGAAGTTTTACACAAAAAAATTTAAAAAAAAAAACAAAGCGTATAAACATTTTGAAAAATAAGATTTAAATTTTAAAACTTAAAAATCGCATACTACAGCGCGTTTAAGAATTTTTTGGATTTTTTTTTTTAAATTACGTAAAAAAACAAAAATTTTTAAAAAAAAAAATTTGAAATTTCTACCATTATGAAGAAGTTATAAGTAAACAAGCAAGAAAGCTATATTCGGCTGTGCCGAATCTTTAAATACCCTCCACCAATGTAATGATTTAAAAAACAAAAAAGTTTGTTTTATTTATACCTCAGGAAATACCTCAGGAAATAAAAAAGTACCAAAAAGTGTACTTTTAATGAAAGGTACCTTTAATGAAAGGTACTTTTTATAAAAGGTACTTTTTATAAAGGGAACTTTTTATAAAAGGTACTTTTTATAAAAGGTACTTTTTATAAAAGGTATTTTTTATAAAAGGTACTTCTTATAAAAGGTACTTTTTATAAAAGGTACTTTTTATAAAAGGTACTTTATATAAAAGGTACTTTTTATAAAAGGTACTTTTTATAAAAGGTACTTTTTATAAAAGGTACTTTTTATAAAAGGTACTTTTTATAAAAGGTACTTTTTATAAAGGGTACTTTTTATAAAAGGTACTTTTTAAAAAGGTACTTTTTATAAAAGGTACTTTTTATAAAAGGTACTTTTTATAAAAGGTACTTTTTATAAAAGGTACTTTTTATAAAAGGTACTTTTTATAAAAGGTACTTTTTATAAAAGGTACTTTTTATAAAAGGTACTTTTTATAAAAGGTACTTTTTATAAAAGGTACTTTTTATACTTTTTATAAAAGGTACTTTTTATAAAAGGTACTTTTTATTAAAAGTACTTTTTATAAAAGGTACTTTTTATAAAAGGTACTTTTTATAAAAGGTACTTTTTATAAAAGGTGCTTTTTATAAAAGGTACTTTTTATAAAAGGTGCTTTTTATAAAAGGTACTTTTTATAAAAGGTAATTTTTATAAAAGGTACTTTTTATAAAAGGTGCTTTTTATAAAAGGTACTTTTTATAAAAGGTAATTTTTATAAAAGGTACTTTTTATAAAAGGTACTTTTTATAAAAGGTACTTTTTATAAAAGGTACTTTTTATAAAAGGTGCTTTTTATAAAAGGTACTTTTTATAAAAGGTACTTTTTATAAAAGGTACTTTTTATAAAAGGTACTTTTTATAAAAGGTACTTTTTATAAAGGAACCTTTTATAAAAGGTACTTTTTGAAAACGCTACAGAATTTTCGGAAAGTACTTTTTATAAAAGGTACTTTTTATAAAAGGTACTTTTTATTAAAAGTACTTTTTATAAAAGGTACTTTTTATAAAAGGTACTTTTTATAAAAGGTACTTTTTATAAAAGGTGCTTTTTATAAAAGGTACTTTTTATAAAAGGTGCTTTTTATAAAAGGTACTTTTTATAAAAGGTAATTTTTATAAAAGGTACTTTTTATAAAAGGTGCTTTTTATAAAAGGTACTTTTTATAAAAGGTAATTTTTATAAAAGGTACTTTTTATAAAAGGTACTTTTTATAAAAGGTACTTTTTATAAAAGGTACTTTTTATAAAAGGTGCTTTTTATAAAAGGTACTTTTTATAAAAGGTACTTTTTATAAAAGGTACTTTTTATAAAAGGTACTTTTTATAAAGGAACCTTTTATAAAAGGTACTTTTTGAAAACGCTACAGAATTTTCGGAAAGAACTTGTTCTAGAATGTTTTATTTTACTAAAGGAACTTACATTCTAAATTTTAAGTTTGAATAACTAATATTTCAGTAAATAAAAAAAAAGTACCAAAAGTACTTTTTTACCCATTAGTGAATCTTTTTTCCGGAAGGTGAACCGACATTGCAAATTTCAATTTTCTAGTACCATTATTTAAGGAAATATAAAATGTAACAAAAGTACATATTTTTACCCTTTTTACCCTATTGGAAACATCATTCGCAAAAACCAAGTCTTAGGGGATCTTTATTCCGGGAGGTGAACATACAGTCCAAATTTCAAGTCTATGTGACAATTTTTTAAGAAAATATAAAATGTACCAAAAGTACAGAATTTTTCCCTTTTTACCCCCTTAGAATCAACATTGGTAATAATATAGCCGTACTGGATCTATATTCCAGGATGTGAACATACTGTCCAAATTTCAAGTTTCTATGACCATTATTTCAGGAGATATAAAAAGCACCAAAAGTACAGTTTTTTACCCTTTTGACCCCCTTAGAATCAACACTTGCAAAAACCCACCCTTAATGGATCTATATTCCGGGAGGTGAACATACAGTCCAAATTTCAAGTCTCTATGATCATTATATCAGGAGATTTAAAAAGTACCAAAAGTACAGTTTTTTACCCTTTTTATCCCCTTAGAATCAACATTGGCAAAAATCCAGCCTCAGTGGATCTCTATTCCGGGAGGTCAACCTACAGTCCAATTTTCAAGTCTCTAACTTCAGCGGTTTGGGCTGGGCGATGATGAATGAGTATGTCAGTCAATCACATTACTCTTTTATATACAGTCGAACCCGGTTATAACGAACTCCGAGGGACCAGTAAAAATAGTTCGTTATAAACGAAGTTCGCTATAAGCGGGGTATATTTTTTATCAACCGAGTTTTATTTCCAAACAAATAGATCCAATTTTGTTTTATTTGATGTTTTTTTAGAAAATAATCTACTTATTGAGAAAAAAATCAACAAAAATATAAATAAATTCTATGAAAATTATTATATAAACCAAAATTTCCAACCTTTTGTAAGTTTGATAAACATGATTGCCACACATTAAAAAATATTTACGGGAGTTCGTTATAAAAAGGTAAATATACATGACATTGTGTTCGTGGGACCATAATAAGCAGTTCGTTTTAACCGAGGATTCGTTATAACCGAGTTCGTTATAAAAGAAGTATTTTGTGTGAAAATTGATGCTAAAACGTCGCACAGTGGTCAATTTCGCGAGATAGCGGTCAAAACTCTATAACTTTTGACCGGATTGGTATTTTTTTACGCAATTTTTTTTGTTCAATAGGAGGGACTTTAAGCTTCAATTTGCGTGTTCAAACGTAAAAATCGACTGATAGGAACGTAAGTAATGTGGAGTTAAAAATGCATTTTAATTTTTTGTTGAGTTTCCATGTAAAAGTTGAATATTTTGACATTTTAAATAGGTATTGTTTTTATAATTTCTTATTTTCTTCAATCGTATTTTACAACCAATACTTATTTATTATTCCTAAACTTAATTTTGGTCAGAAAATGCCAACATTTGGCCCCTGACAGTTATTTAGTCTCAATATTCACAGGGGCCAAAGGTTGGTTTTTTTGGAAGAAAGCTAATTCTTGTGAGGATTAAACTGAAAAATAACACTGAAATTCCCAACAATATCAATACCATTTGGATATATTATATACAGAACACAACATCGATAAAATTTTAAGTAAACTTTTACTATTGATTTAAAGTGCACATATATTTTATTCAAATGTATTAATAAAAATTTATACTAAAATTAGAAACATAGTATTATAATCTTTAAACTAGTATTAATTAAACAATATTAGTAAAAATTTCTTCCAAATAGCTTTGATTTTCATTTTGCAGTAGTTGTTTAGCTTCTTCATCTAACTCTAATGAGGTTGATTTCCATTTTTGTCGAATACTGGACATATATGGGTCTGATGTGCACAACAAAATATTAATAAGATCTTCATTAGTACAATATCTGGAAATTTTTCTTGTATTGTGCTCGCGAAAGAATCTGTAGTTTTGTTCCTTTTTTCTTGCGCTTCTTCTGAGAGATCTCCAATTGGAAACATATTGTGCTGAATTATTTGTTCCCCATGGAACAAAATTTTGTGAACTGTGGTTGGCATATGTCTCCAAGAATATTTTTCGTTATAAAAGCTGCAGTTTCTGGATCGGAAAAAATCTCCTTGCTGTGTTTCCATCATTAGAATTTCCTTCTCCTTGCTTTGGCTGGTTAATTATAAGGCCAGGTATTTTTCTTGTCTTCGTGATCTTTCACTACAATTATCAATTGGCTTTGCTGGTCGACCACCTTTTCCAGTTTCCGTGGTAGTTACTGATGGCTTTTTAAAAATAAGTTTTTTTCTTAGCCATTCTTGGTTGCGTGAGTAAAACAATTTCTTGTTTCTGGAACATTGATTGTACCGTTTTCTTAAAGTATTTAAAAAGTTTTTTATTTTTAAGTTATGAATTTTAATTTCTTGTTTGTCGCATATTTTGAAGAATGGATTATTCATTATATGTAAAATAATGTCGTTTTCATCTTTCCGTTCAAAATATATATCAGATAGAACACTATAACTGAATTTAGCCATTGTTTAAACAATAATGAAGATAAAATGAATGCATGGATTAATATACTATTGCTCGAAGTTTCAACATGATATTTTTTACCTCTTTGAAACATAATATAACAGGTACTTGGTTTTACCAGTTATTTCCATTGGTTTTAAATTTATTTGCAATTTTCAGGTATTTAAGTTGTGTAATATTAGATGGCAATAAAATCATTTTTTACCTTTTCCAAATGAATTGCTAGATACCATATAATTTGAGAGTTAACAGGTACTGGCAATAATATAACAGGTACTTGGTTTTACCAGTTATTTCCATTGGTTTTAAATTTATTTGCATTTTTCAGGTATTTAAGTTATGTACACTCAAAATAATCACTCTGTTAAATTACAGAGATACTCTGCTGAGCCAGCAGAAAATACCATAGATTTCCAACCAGCAAGATTTTTTGTTATTTTACGAAGAAAACTCTGTAAAATGATTTCGATAAAAAAACTGTAAATTTACAGAATTATCTGTAAAATATTGATAAAACCGAAATGAATTTTACCAAAAAAACTCCATAAAATTTACAAAGTTTTAGATAAATCCATTTTATGAGTAAAACTTCTCTGCATCAAAAACATTCATTAAAATTAAATTAATCATAATAAAAATTAAAATTTTGTTATATCTGCCTGCTTGAATGCTTCCAAATTGTAAATTTACTTTTTTATTTTTGTTAATATTACGAGTTTTTAATAAGTAACTCCAATTTTACACGTCATCCTCGTAAAATTTACAAATAAATTTTTCTTTCACACCTTTCTCAATTCAAACCATATATAACATGATTAAAAAATTATAATACATAATTATAATTAGAGCCTGAGCTCAACTGTCTTTACAGAAAAACAAAAATTACCAGTTTTTATTGTAATTTAAGACCATTTTTAACGAGGGGTTTATCGGTCATATTTGCAATTTTTTAAAGTGATTTTTATTTTTACAGGGCAATAAGTAAAATTTCAAATGAAATTTAGTATTTTGGTTACGAGAAAAAAACAAATTAATTTTCTAAAATCCGTATTTTAACAAAAAAACTCTGTTTATTATCTGCAAAATAGAGATTACAAAGTAAAAAGTAATATTACAGATAAAATTTTGTTTTTCGGTCACAAGAAAATACGAAGTATTTTCTTAAAATCTGTATTTCGACAGATAACTTTGTCAAATATCTGTCGAATTGAGATTACAGTCATTTTACAGAGTATTTAACAAAGTAATTATTTTGAGTGTAATATTAGATGGCAATAAAATCATTTTTTTACCTTTTCCAAATGAATTGCCAGATACCACATAATTTGAGAGTTCTATTGTCATTTTTGTCAAAATTTTGATACACCCTTCTATGTGGACTAGGTCCAAATATGGGCCAACTTCTCCTAATTTCAACAGAATTATTTTTTGGGTCAATAAGAACTCTTGTACAAAATTTCATCAAAATATATGCATAATAGCCACTTTCACATACAAATAACTTCTCAAAAAATATGACGTGCATTTGTACCGAATATCTTACCTTGGGTCAGAAAAATTGCTGTAGCTCAAAAAGTGCAGTCCCGATGCATGGACATGTATATATAGGAATGTAGAAGAGAGTTAGGACTACAAAATAGTAAATTTGTGTTTTGACTCAGCTTGACTCACAGGAGTTGTGCTCTACGAAGTAGGAAATTTCCGAGAAATTTGACCTTTTTTAAAAAAAATATTAAAATTGTTCTGAAAACAGTAGAGCTTCAATATTTATACCAGTAATAGGAAATAAGTTAAGTTACAACACAAAATTTATTTCGTCCAAAAATCTTGAAAAACAAAAAAGTTATGATCATTTAAACTTTAAAAATTAACTAAAAATATCATAAATTTACAAAATTCTGAAAAAGCCTATTTTGGACCACCCTGTTCTCAGTGAAATAGTTGAAATAGAGTTCTAATTTTTTGGCTCCCGAGGTTTACTACTGTCTACTTTCATATGAGTCTAATAACTTTAAAATCGGAGAACAAAAACCAAAAGGAGTTTTGGCCGCTATCTCAAAATATTGACCACAGTGCGTCGGGACTTTAGAATTAGTTCGTTATAACCGAGAATTCGTTATAACCGAGTTCGTTATAACCGAGTTTAACTGTATATAGATTTCGGGATTTGGGCGGTTTTTGCCATAAAGTTTATTTCTGTCTTTTATTATTTACCAAAATTTATTTTTTTTAAATGAAAATATTTTTTTTTTTGAGAAATCTGAACAAAATTGAATTTTGGCGATATTTTCCATCCGATTTGGCGACACAGCCAAAAAAAAAGTCTGGCAACCCCGTTAATATGACGAAGCAAAAAACTGACACACACACACTCATGCTATGTATGTACATAAAAATAACTCTATTTTTTATTATTACTTAACGAACTTTTTTATACCCTCCACTCTAGTGATAGAGGGTATATATAAGTTTGTCATTCCGTTTGTAACACCTCGAAATATTGGTCTAGGACCCCATAAAGTATATATATTCATGATCCTCGATCGATTTTAAGACGATCTAGCGATGTCCGTCCGTCCGTCCGTCCGTCCGTCCGTCCGTCCGTCCGTCCGTCCGTCTGTCCGTCTGTCTGTCTGTCTGTTGAAAACACGCTAACTTTTGAAAGACTTTACGGAGGCTCCTGAAGTTTGGCATATATGTTGGGCATTTACCTGGTCAGGTTGGTATTGCATTCCAGTGAAATCGGTCCAGTGGTTCAAAAGTTATGAGCAAATGACTGAATTTCGGCAAGGGTTTTTCGTGAATTTACGAGATAAAAATCAAGCTTACTTTCAAAAGGCAGTTCTGAGGATTCTGAAGCCCGGCATATATTTTTGTCGTTCCCCTGGCCTGGTTCATTTCGAATTTCAGCCAAATCGGTGCAGTGGTTCAAAAGTTATTAGCAAAACCGTGAATTTCAGATTAGCTTCACCTTAAATTCACGTGTTGAAAACCCGTTACACCTGTTTTAAAAACATTGGTAAAATACAAAAATATTTTACAACGTATTTTTGTCACTCAAAAATACTTTTATACAAAAACCAAAAAAAACTACACTCAAAAAAAATTTTACACTCAAAAAAAATTTTACACTCAAAAAAAAATTAGTAAATTATTTTTTTTTTTTCAAAAATTACTAAAAAAAAGTGTTTTTAAACAAAAAAAAACACTCGAAAAAAATTTTACACTCACTAAAAATTTTACACTCAAAAAAAAATTTGTAAATTATTTTTTTTTTTTCAAAAATTAGTTTAAAAAAAGTGTTTTTACACAAAATAAAATATTTCTAATCAAAAATTTTATTTTTTTCACCTTAGAAAATTTACTTTCACCTAAAAAGGGCATTGTGGAGGGTATTCATAGATTCGGCCAAGTCGAATTTAACTTTTCAACTTGTTTTTATTAAATTTAGATTTTGTTTTACATATTTAAAGTTTTTTGAAAAGATTTTTTTCTTTATCTCCGTTTTTTTTTCATTTCCGTATTCTTTGTTATGTTATCTACACAAAATATGAGTTAATTTAGGGTTATGTTAAAAAAAAACTATGATCAAAATCAGAAAATCACTCATAACTTTTAAAATACTTAACCGATTTAAAAAAAAAACCCATCAGTTTTTGCCTGGGAAAATTACGCAACTTTTGGTACCCCAAGCGTTTAAATCGGTTTCGGAGTATTGCCAAAAACGTGATTTCAACAGACAGACAGACAGACGGACGGACAGACAGACAGACAGACAGACAGACGGACATCGCTAGATCGACTTAAAATCGATCAAGGATCATGAATATATATACTTTATGGGGTCCTAAACCAATATTTCAATGTGTTACATACGGAATGACAAACTTATATATACCCTCTATCACCAGAGTGGAGGGTATAAAGAAGTTTGAGTAAAGGAACAAACTACCAATTTTTAAAAATTCGATATCTTTTGAACGGGTCATCAAAAAAATCTGAAAATTTACCACGAAGGAGTTTTCAAAGGGTACTAAAAACTGGAAACAAATTTGGAAAATCAAAAAACAAAATTTTTTAAAGTGTCCGATTTGACATAGAATGCCCCATATACAAAAATTTATAAACTAAATGAGAATTCTAATGTAATATTCGAAAGAATTTTTTTATTTTATCATATCACACGTGTAGTATTGTTTCATGACACAATCAATAAAATGCAAAAATTTTTAATTTTTGTGCCACCCAATGGCTATAATTTATACATGTGTTAACACACCTACCCAATGTTTACTAAGTATACCATATATTTGCACATGTAAATATATTATTTACCTACATTTTACATGTTTTATTTTCTGTTTTTTTTTTTTTGTTACATGTGGCTCTCATTACTATTGAAATAAATATTTATTTAGTTACACTCGTATTACAGTTATAACTTTTTTCACTGTAATTTTCGCTTGTTACATTTTTTTTTTCATTAATTAATAAATTGTTAAAAAAGTTATGTAATTGTTGTTCATACCTACATGCAATTGTTGCAAAATTAAAAAAATATATACACAACTTTGCATTTGTACAAATATATTTCATCATAAGTCAGTCATTATATTATGAAAAATATTTAATCGCCTAAAAGCACGCTACAATTATATAATACTTTTTCTACGATTCATTTACAATTTTTAAGGGATTGTCGCTGTGTGTGTAAGTCATCGAAATATTGAAATAAAAACTTTTTTTAAGAAACAATTTTTCAGAACTTATATATGGGGCATTCCATGTCAAATCGGACACTTTGAAATTTTTTTTTTTTTAGATTTTCCCAATTTGTTTACAGTTTTTAGTACCCTTCGTGGTAAACTCCTTCGTGGTAAATTTTCAGATTTTTTTGATGAGCCGTTCAAAAGATATCGAATTTTTAAAAATTGGTAGTTTGTTCCTTTACTCAAACTTCTTTTACTCATAACTTCTTCAATAATGGTCCAAATTTCAAATTTTTTTTTCAAAATTTTTGTTTTTTTACGTACTTTAAAAAAAAAAATCCCAAATTTAAATCTCATTTTTGAAAATGTTCGTACTCTTCGATTTTTTTTTAAATTTTTTTGTGTAAAACTTCTATCGATTCTACAAATTTTTTGCCCAAGAAGATCGTAGGATAACGAATATTGCTATTTTTTAATTTTTTTTTTTTTAAATAAATGGGGGTCGTTCTCACTAATGACCCCACTCGGACGCACCATTGGACCGGTAATAGCTGATTAAATAAACCAAATTTACAAAAAATAAAAAAATTGTATGGGGACCGCCTTAACAATTAGAGATAGAGGGTAGGTGTGTTCAGAGAAAATGTTTGGACTAAAAAAATATTGGTGGTCGGTCATACATTTTGTTGCTCTAAGGGCACTATTAGGGCAGTTAGAGCGGTTGGAGCAAATTTTAAAAAATGTCGTTTTGTGAGGGAGCCCCCTTAGAAATTGGAGATAGGGTATTAGTTTTTTCCAAAGAAATGTTAAGACGTAAAAATTAAGAGGAGTCGGCCTCATAAATGACCCCTCTATGACGCACCATTGGAGCAGTAGAAATGATTTTAAGAGTTTAAAATTACAATAAAATTTTTTCAAAAAAATTTAAAAAATAGTAATATTCATTATCCCACGATCTTCCTGGAATTAATTAAAACAATTTTCAAAAATGAGATTTAAATTTTAAAACTTAAAAATCTCATACTAAAGCGCTTTTAAGAATTTTTTGGGATTTTGTTTTTTAAAGTACGTTAAAAAACAAAAATTTTGAAAAAAAAAAAATTTTGAAATTTGGACCATTATTGAAGAAGTTATAAGTAAAAGAAGTTTGAGTAAAGGAACAAACTACCAATTTTGAAAAATTCGATATCTTTTGAACGGCTCATGAAAAAAATCTGAAAATTTACCACGAAGGAATTTTCGAAGGGTACTAAAACTTGTAAACAAATTGGGAAAATCTAAAAAAAAAATGTTCAAAGTGTCCGATTTGACATGGAATGCCCCATATGTTTTATATAAAAATTGTTTCAGAATGCAAAGAATTTTTCTTTAGCAAAAAATTTGCAATACAAAAATTTCTTCCGAAATTCGGAGTCATAATCCAAAAAAATTTAAATAGAAAAAATATCTTAGAAACTGAGAATAGCAAGACTTGAAATTTGTCACAGAATCTGAAATTTGTTTTTCTAGAAAAAATAACTCAAAGTCTGGGAATTGTACAAATGTTTCTGCTTTGTCTCCAGTATTTCGATGTATTATAATTTTCTCTCTAGTGATTAATGCAATTTTAACTGATTAAGTATTATTTAAATTCGTTAGTTTTGTATTTAATTGTATTTTACGCATGCTGGATAAATTATATAAAATTTAATTAAGTTTGTAAAAAAAAAACAAAAATACTGATATTATTTTATGGTTTGTTTGCTATTATAATTATTTAAATAAACGTGGGTTGGTCTTTATGTATACTAATGAACTAACGGTTGAGTGTTTATTAAATTTAATTTATTCCACGATGTTTTATACATTTTAATTTTTTTTGCAATTTTATAATTTAAATAAGTATGATGGAAACTATAATCTGTATTTAAATTTTATTAATTAAAAAAAATTGGAAATCCATAAAGATTTTGTGTGATTTTGAACCTTTTTTTTAAATTTCAAAAGTTAGTAAAAAAAATTTATTGATAATTTTTATGTAAAAAATTAGTAAAAATTTAGTAGAATGTATCTGAAAATCGATTAAGCAAAATTTTGTATATTTCTAAATAAAATTTTGGCAATTTTCTTTTTTACATTGTAGAGGGTATCAATATATTCGAGAAAGCCGGACTAAAATTGTTTAATTTTTTTTTTTTTGGAATTTATGCAAATTACAGTGTAAACAGCCATACATTTAATATTTTAATTGTTTAATTGATGTTTTGTTTAATTTCAAATTAATAGAGATGCATTTAAATCAATACGATTTTTTTATTATTCAACAGCATTCCTATTAGTTTTAATTGATTGCACAGCATTTTTTATATTTATACCAGGGTTCGAAAAAAAACTCTAACGTACGGTACGTTAGTGTTCTTTACGGAACTATGGAGCGACCGTACGTTATCGAAACGTACCGTTCCAAGAACACATTCACTAAAAAGTTTTTTAGTGGTTGTGAAGGTGTTCGCAAACAGAATTCCGAACGTTATGCCTGCGAGTTGAAGAACAGAAACTTTACGATAACGTACCGAACTAGGTTGGAAACAAAATAAAGTTCTTTTAGTGTTCTGTTTGCGAACTTTTGAGACATTTTTTTAATTTAAAATGGCGATATCTTGAAAACTAAGCAAGATAGAGCAAAACGGAGCATATTTTTGGTTCTTGGGATCTCCATAGTATCGCTAGGCCTCTACACATGGGTAGACCCCATTGGGTCCTTATTTTGAATCTAAAAAAGTTACCATTCCGGGAAATTTAAAAATGCACATATCTCGCTAAATACTGCCGACACGATGAAAAGTCTAAAAGCATTTTTGTGGATCTTGTCTTGTAGTACATGACCGCTTTTAGACTTTATGTCGTGTCGGCAGAATTTAGCGAAATATATGCATTTTTAAATTTCCCGGAATGCTAACTTTTTTAGATTCAAAATAGGGACCCAATGGGGTCCACCCATGTGTAGAGGCCTAGCGATACTATGGTGATCCCAAGAACCAAAAATGTGCTCCGTTTTGCTCTATCTTGCTTAGTTTTCGAGATATCGCCATTTTAAATTTAAAAAAAAATTTCTCAGAAGTTCGCAAACAGAACACTAAAAGAACTTTATTTTGTTTCTAACCTAATTCGGTACGTTATCGTAAAGTTTCTGTTCTTCAACTCACAGGCATAACGTTCGGAATTCTGTTTGCGAACACCTTCACAACCACTTAAAAAACTTTTTAGTGAATGTGTTCTTGGAACGGAACGTTAAATAACGTACTGTTTTTTTTCGAACACTGATTTATACCCTCCATCGAAAATGGTGGTATATAAAGGCTGACAATTTGTACTGATTTGATCAGTAAATGTACTGATTTTTGGTCAGGAGTACTGATCAAAAAGCCATGTACTGATTTTTTTTAATATTTACTGTTTGTACCGATTTTGGAGGATTTCGACACAAAAAAAATAATTTAATTCAAAAATTCTACAATCAACAACTTAAATGTTCATAAAATAGGTCGTCAATACAGTTTTAAGATCGATTAAATAAAATCTTATGTCCATTAAAAAAAATTTAAGGAACTTAGAGTTCGTAAACCCCCAAGGTGTTTTTAAACACAAAATTTATCTGGACACGAAGTTATTTTTATTTTCATAGAATAAAGTTGACAGGATGATAAGTTTTCTATATTTTTAGAAAGATAATGTAATTGCATGAGTCCAAAAGAATCTGAGATATTTTGATGATCCTAAAAAGTTTTAGAGGTTTAATTCCGTTAAAAATGTGTTCATAATCTTTGAATTTTTTATAAAACGATGAGATCTCAAACACATTGAAAAAGTCCACAGAATCTGAGAAAATTCTGAAGAAAATAAGTTTACAAAATTTCATTCTTTAAACCTGTGATTTTTTTATTATTCGGTCGGTAAAACTTATTAATATAGTTGTTTGAGGTTTAAATACATTTTCTGCTAAATATTTACAAAAGTTTATTTCAGTTGTTTTCTAACAGTTGTTTTTATTAAAATACTAGTTTGCTCAAACTACTTTAAGGGTGGATTACTCAATGAAAAGTTACACACAAAAAATTATTGGCTAAAAATTTTCAATTAAATCTATTGATCAAAAAAATTTAAATGAGTCAATTATTGTTTTGATCAACATTTTTGTTATTTTCTTTAACTATCAAATTACAAATTTTCAACATACCAGATTTTTTTCCGCTTCAATTTATTTGAATACATTAATTCAAAACATACTTTATACTAGGATTTTACTTTTTTTTATTGCCGGCAACATATTGGAAAGCAAAAAATATGAATTTCACCATAATTTTTCCATAAGCTTGAAATTCATTTGTTAAATCAATCATTATTTTAATTGACTTTAAATAAGAAATTGATCAAATTTTTGATCAAAATCAACAAAATGATTAATTGAAATAAAAATCGTTTAATCACCTACAATTTGATGATTGATATAACAATTTTCTTTATCGGAGGAGTTTTATTAAAAAATTAATTGAATCCGCGTTTTTGTTGATTGACTTTCATTTTCAATTATTTCTGTGTAGCTGCTTACAACCGATTTAACGGAGCCTTTGTCAAAATTTGTATGAAAAAGTTAAATTTAACGGAAAGTTATTTTATAACGGAGCATTGAAAGTTATTTTATAAAATAATACATTAGTGGATTTACTATTTTTTTTTTTCTTGCTAATGCTAGTAAGCTAACCTTTAGCAAGTTTTTAGTTGAGATTAGCTGGTTAGCAAAAATATCTTGTAAACTTCATTTAGCGCATTAGCAATTTTAAACAAAATTTGAACTAATTTGTTTTGCTAAATTTAAAATTGAGTAGACCAAATTTTTACAAGCTTTTTTGCTAATATTAGCAAAAATAAATTGTAAAATTTTTTTTTTTAGAAAACTTAAAATGGTGCTATCTTGGAAACTAAGCTAGATAGAGCAAAACGGAAGCAATTTTTGGTTCTCGAGGTTCCCACAGTATCGCCGGTCCTATTCACATGTGTGAACCCTAATGGGTCCTAACTAAAAAAGTTAGCATTCCCGAAAATTTTAAAATGCTCATATCTCGGTAAATATTGCCGACACGAAAAAAAGTCCAAAAGCATTTTTGTAGCTCTCAACACGTAGAACAAGCTCTCCGAGTAATATTTTTGAAGTTATCGAGTTTTTAATTCTCAAAACCCTAGTGGTCCCCTAAAAGCACGTATTTAAAAAACTAAGCAAGATAGAGCGAAACGGACAAAAATTTTAGATCAAAAACTATTACGATTTTTAATGAACCCAACTAGGTCTAGCCCCATCGGGGTCTGGACATATTGGGTCCGAACCCAATGGTGTCCTTAAATGTGTATGAACTAAGTTCAAAAAAAAAAAATCAGTTAACTACCCAGTCAGAAGAATACAATCGCAAAAGCGTTGTAGACGGTTGTACGAGCGTTCTGTATACCAACTTCAAAGCGCCTTCAGATGATCCGAATGATAACATCGATCTACGCTAGGTTTAAAGCGTTTTAAAAGCGATGTAAAAAAGTGCTTTGAGAACGTTTTTTTTTAGTTATCAAAGCGCTTTAAAAACCCAAAGTAAAGAATTTCTGTTTTAGTTCGCTTATAATAATTTGTTTGATACAAAGTGAAATCCGAAAAAAAAGTTTTTGTACTCAAAAAAATTTTCAAAAAAGTTTTCGAAACTAAGAAAATTTAAAAAAAAAAATCTAAAAACATTTTTTATGATTTTTTTTACTTAAAAAAAAATTGACAAAAAATTGTTATTCAAAAATAGTTTCGAAACTTAGAAATTTTTTTCAAAAAATAAATATAAAGAACTCTTACAACGCTTTTCGAATACGCTCGCAAAGCGTTCCAAAAAACGTTTTGAGATTGCTTTTTTTTGTTATAGAGCTTTTAGAACACTTTTCAAAAACGCTCGCAAAGCGTTTGAAAATAGCGTTTTGAGAATGCTTTTTTTTTTGTTACAAAGCTTTCAGAACGCTTTTTTTTAGAACCGTCGTCAATTTCTGCTTGGTAATTGTTGGCAAAACATTTTTGCTAACTTTAGCAAAAAAAATTGTGGGTTCAAAATCAGCAAATTTTCTTGTAGGTTTACAAGCTTTTTTTGCTAACATTACAATTTTTTTTTTTGAGTGTACACATTATTTTCATTTAGTTAATTTATTATTTTATTTTTTTATGCCAATGTTACGAGTGCTGTTAAAAAAAAATCGGAAATTCCGTTTTTTTTTTTTTGTTGTGATTTTTATTATTTTTCGCCTTATTAACCTTTTTGACAGCTGATTTGGAATATTCCAATTGTGTTTTCTTTGTTGTGATTTTTATTATTTTTTCGCCCTATTTACCTTTTTGTCAGCTGATTTGGAATATTCCAATAAAAATGCTGCCGTTTTCGCGTTGATATACAGAAACAACTTTTTTTCCAGAATCGAGAAACGATGGAATTTTTTGTTGCGTACTTTTCGATGCGAAAACTTTTCGCATAAATTACAGAACACACCTACTGGTAGGGTCATAAATTGTAAGTTAGTATCGAAAAATTAGTGAGCCGATATTTGGGGGCAATCGCAAAAAAATAACTCGTGCCGAAATTGAATTGAAGTTTTAGGACTTTCTTATATGAAAGAAAAAACCCTTTTTTGCTAGTTTTTTGAAAAATATTTGTATATGACGTAAAAAAAGATTGGGAACCAATGAATAAGGTTGGTATATGCATATTTTTGTGTATGTTTTGTTTGTATACTCAATTTCTTGAGCTGTAAATTTTTATAAGTAACTGAATTTTTTATGTTTTTCTTTCAAAATCATAAAAAAAAGCACAAAACCTACTGCTGCTCTGCTATGGTGACATGATACGACAGCAATAAAAATTTCTGCGAAATTATAAAAATGTGATTTATTTACATTTGTTTGTGTTGTTCAATAATGCTAAGTATATAGAGAATAAGAAATATGCACAGCAACAAATATAATATCAACTACACTATGGGCCTGAAATTATAATTTATTGAAATGGAATAACAAGTTTGCTTAATTTTAATTTCAAGTTTGTATTTATTACCTTGTGTTATTAAATGGGCAACGAATCTAAATTTACTCTAGCTGACCAGTCATAATATCGACAATAAAGGCAACTAGCAGCCGAATTAAAGCATTTTTAGGTAATATGTGATATAATGGTCAATAATATGTGTATTGTATGGGGTCCTTGAACGATATTTCGATGCGTTATACACGGAATGACAAGTGTATTGTCTCCACATACTCTAGTTCAGAGCTTCTCACTAACTTTAGCTTTGCGACCCCTTTTCAATATTTCAAATTTTTCGCGAACCCCCAACATAAAAAAAAAAATATTAACGTGAACTTTGACCTCAGTTTTTTCTAAAACCTAATGCAATGGAAAAATTTGGAAACCAAATTCAGAAGCATCATTGAAAGATTAATCAAAACCGTGTAGTCAGATCTGAGGCCCAAAAATTTTAGGCAAAAAACTTCTTGAAAATAAAACACAATTTTGTGAACTTTGACCTCAATTTTCTCAAAAATTTGGAAAATTTGGTCCCGAACTACAGAATTTTTTATCCAAACTTACTATCTTCATCGATTTTTTATTTCCGAAAATAAAAGAAAAACACCAGTTAAACCTGATCAGAAATAAAGAAATGTTTACCAATAAAGCATTTAAAGTCCAATTTGGAGTAATGATTGTTCTTTTTTCAAAATTTTGTTCCAATGTTTGGTTGTGATTAAAATTTTATTCGATCACGAATCTAGATCCGTTATTCGGATCCAGATTTGGAATCAGCATTAAAAAGTAAATCGAAAAAAAGTGGTCAGATCCCAAACGCATCCGAAAATTTCACAAACAAAGCTCTTTAAAATGCACAAAAATACGTTTTTGTGAACTTTACCTTTAATTTTCTCAAAAACCTAACGTACGAGAAAAATTTGGAACCCAGATTCGGAATCAGCATCGAAAAGTTAATAGTAAATGAACTGGCAGATTCCAGACTCACAAGGAAAGTATCTCAACCCTTATGAACCGATTTGCTTGAAACGTAAAATATATATAAAAGAGACAATTCTAAGGTTGGGGTGTCTCGGTTTATCGGCCATATCGGGGATTTAGGGGTTCAAAACATGGGTCAAAAAATGGCGAAAAAATCGTTTTTTGGATTTTTCAGCCATTTCTTTTAAAGAAACTATATGATGTTTTCATATGAGAAGAAAGGTTTTTTTAATGCCTATCCAATGGTGGCATAATCTTGTAAAAATTTGGCTTCTTTAAATATTTTTTTCAGGAAAATATGTAAATTTTGGGGGGTACTTATGTGAAGACATTGACGTACGATATCCATATGGATAAGAAATAATCTTTATTAAATTTAAGTCGACCCGTATTTTTGCCCTAGATGATATTCCTGTTAGTTCGGAAGTTATCAAAATTTTCCCGAAGGTCCACATGGTTTCATAAGGGGACAACGAAATTTTTAAACACCGATATGGCCGATAAGCCGAGACACCCCAACCTTAAAATCGTCTCTTTAATATATATTTTAAGTTTCAGGCAAATCGGTTCATAAGGGTTGAGATACTTCCCTTGTCAGTCAAAACACTTCACAAACAAGTGTTGGGCTTCCCGAGAAATTAACAACTGCACAGTGATTACGGAGGGACCTAAAGTGATGGGATTTTTTTTCTTTAATAAAAGTAGTATTTGTATATTTTTAAAACACATCAATAAAAAAAATGTGCTTTAAATGTACCAAAATTTAAGGTTTTAATAAAAATTTGTTCGCGACCCCCCTGAAACTCTTCCGCGACCCCCTAGTGGGTCGCGACCCACCGTTTGAGAACCATTGCTCTAGTTGGAGGTTATAAAAACAACTGCTTTTTAAGTTGAAAATAATTTACAAACAATTAACATGTCGTAACTATAATGTTTTCCTAAGTGTAAATTCAATATTTCACTTTTGATAAAAAAATCTTAGTTCTACGCTCCATCGTGCAAAACATATGAATAAATAAGTATAAAAATTGTAACAATAACAAAGCAAACAAAAACAAAAGGCAACATCTCCGACGACGACGATAGTTAAGTATCAAAGTGCCTCTAGAGTTTTAAGGGGGTACTAAACAAAGAAGACAACAAATTTGTGAGCAATTTTTAAACCGCCCGGTGAAAAATGGTACAAATATGATCATATATGCGTTCATACAGCGTCATGTGTCCATATATGTAGCATATATGAATATATATTGCACTGTATGAAGTCATATATGATCATATTTGCAACATATATGCCCATATACGTAAAATGAGGGCATATGAACATATATGACATATATGCTCAATATATGTCCACTAAAGGTGTCCTAACGACTAAGGTAATTTTTTAAAATCACTTTTTAATACGTGGTAGGGTCCTAAATTGTAGTTTAGTATCTAAAAATGAGTGAGCCAAAATTTGGGGACAATCGGATAAAAATAACTCGTGCCGAAAATGGATTGAAATTTTGGGACACTCTTATGTGATGAAAAAACATGTTTTTTTCTAGTTTTTTTTAAAAATATCGGTATATGTTATTTTTTGTTAAATTTTTTGTTAAATAATATGAAAATGGTAATAAATTACCTTTCCAAAAAGCTTAAAGAAATTCAAATCGGATAAAAAATAAGCACTTTACCCATACATGCCCCAGACCATTGCATAGTTTTTAAAGCCAAAATTTGAAAATTTTGAAAATTTTTAGGCAAAAAAATAAAAAAAATTAAATTTTACTTCATAATTATATTAAATACATGTTATAGATAAAAACTAACAGATATGGTAGTCTAACTTTTTTTTCATTTGGCGCGGGTAGTGATATAATTTCCGCGGATTCCAAAGAAAATGCGTTTTTCCAAAAATAATTTAGCAAATATGGGAAAAAAAAATTCTGTATTGTATTATACGAAGTAAAATACATAAAATCTGTAATTTTTTTGAGAAATCGGGCATCTTTAACCCCTTTTCGTCGAGGTGAAATGACAAATTTGAGACATTATACATTTCTAAAATACAAAATATCTGCATATATCCGATTTCTCAAAAGCTAAAAAATTTACGTTTTACATTTCGTTCTATACAATAAAGAAAAAATTGTCCCATATTTGCTAAATTATATTAGAAAAATGTATTTTATTTGGAATACGCGGAAATTTTATCACTACCGCCGCCAAATAAAAAAAAATCTTGACTACCATATCTGCTGTTTTTAATCGGAAACATGTTTTCAATATGATCATAAAGTAAAATTATTTTTTTTTTATTTTTTTATGTAAAAATTTTGAAAATTTTTAAATTTTGGCTTTAAAAACCATACAATGGTCTGGGGCATGTATATGTAAAATGCTTATTTTTTATCCGATTTTAATTTTATTAGTCTTTTTAGATAGGTAATTTAATACCATTTTCATATTGTTTCACAAAAAAATTAACAAAAAATAACCAATACCAATGTTTTTCCGAAACCTACAAAAAATGGGTTTTTCTTTCATCCAAGAATCTCCCAAAACTTCAATCCATTTTCGGCACGAGTTATTTTTAGCCGATTGTCCCCAAAATTTGGCTCACTCATTTTTAGATACCAAAGAACAATTTAGGACCCTACCGGGTATAAAGAGTTGATTTTCGTTTTTAAGGACACCTCTAATGTCCACATATGTCATATATGGGCATATGCCCTCATTTTACGTATATGGACATATATGTTGAAAATATGATCATATATGACTGCATACAATTTTATATATGACCATATATGCTCATATATTTACATATATGCATCCATATATTTACATATATGCATCCATATATGCTCATTTTTCACCGGGCGCTTTAAAAAAGTAAATACGCAATATTTTTTAGTTTTATTTTTTATTTGAAAAATAAATTATTGTAATATTTTTAAAATTTTATAACACAAAATTTGATCAATTAGAATTGCCAGGGTTGCCACTTAATTGAAGAATGTTTTTTTTTTTCAAAAAAACAAAATTGGCTGCAGTTGTACAGCAGAAACTACTGAACCGATTTTGATGAATTTTTTTTGGGATTTGTAGATTATTAAATTATCTAGTACTTATCGTAATCATTTTTAGAAAAATATTGAGAATATTGAATATTTGTGTAAGTTATGCTAATGTAAACTTCAAAAATGGAAAAATTTACTTTTCTTTACTTTACTTTTATTAAAAACATAATCAGGACAAAATTTCAAAAAAAAATTGCCACGTTAAGTACTAGAGAATTTAATAACACTGTGCTACAAAAAACACATAATCGAATATACTTTTAAAATGAGGCAGTTAAGGTTGTATGTCTCGTCGAAAAGATCACAAAAATGCCTATCAAACTTGCCAGACACCCTCAAATTTTAAAGTTATTGTCAAAAAACGATTTTTTGGGACTTTTATCACTAAACCACGTGTAACTTAAACATTTTTCAACCGATTTTAAATTTTTCAACTGTTTTGGATAGAAGAAGAATAGGGCTTTTCATGTGTGTGAATTGGTCAATACATATCAGAAAGATATGTATTGATTTTTTCATCAATATCTAATTTTTTGTTATGTTTTGAAAATTTTTTTAGTTTATCGATTTTTTCTGCTATAGTTTGTTCAACAACATTAATATTAATAAACGTATTCCTAAAGAAAATTTAATTGTGAATACGATGAGCTTTATGTCAAAAAAATTGACAGAGTTGTGATAATTTTTCTAAACAAGAAAATTAAGATTTTGTATGAAATTGCCGTGCGGATAACCCAGGCAAAAAAAATAAACGAACATACTGAGAGGTCGCGTATCATTATTTTAAAGGTTTTTGACCTCCTGAATTCGAATTTGACCTTGAAATTGCGCTATCTTATTAAGTTTTTTATATATCAATTTATGTTTAATATCTCAAAAACCTGACGAGATAAAGCAATTTAAAGGCCAGATTCGGATTCAGCGCGCTAAAAACCTTTAAAAATATTGTACATGATCATTTATGATGAATTTATTTTTTTTGCCTGGGTTATCTAAACGGCGATTTCCTGCAAAATCTTAATTTTATTTTTTGGAAAAATTATCACAACTCTGTCAATTATTATCCGCTATTTTCAGGATATAGCTTATCGGATTTAGAATTAAATTATCTTTAAAAAAAACGCTCGTAAATATAAAGGTTGTTAAACGAACTATAGCAGAAAAAAGTCGATAAACTCGAAAAATTTTCAAAAAATAACAAAAAAAAATGGTTTTATAGAAAAAATCAATAGATATCTTTTTTTCAAGTATTGACCAATTCACACACATGGAAAGCCCTATCCTTTTTCTATCCAAAACAGTTTACAAATTTAACATCGGCTAAAAGTTTTCTGAATTACACAAGGTTTAGTGAGAAAAGTCCCAAAAAAACGTTTTTTGACAATAACTCTAAAATTTGAGGGTGTCTGGCAAGTTTAATGGGCAGTTTTGTGATCTACTCGACAAGACCAACAACCTATACTATATCACATCAGAAGTATTTTTTCACTGCAGCACAGTGTAATCTACAAATTAAAAAAATTTCATTAAAATCGGTTGAGCAGTTTTTGCTATACAACTGCAGCCGATTTTGTCCAGTAAAAAGCATTCTGCAATTGAGTGGCAACCCTGGCAATTCTTGTTGACAAAATTGTGTGTTATAAAGTTTTAAAAATAATTAAATAGTTTATCTTTCAAATACATAAAACAGAATTAAAAAATATAGCATGTTTATTTTTTTATAGCTGTTTAAAAGTTGCTTACGTTAAGGCAGTTTTTTTTTTTTTTGTTTTAACCCCCCTTAACTAAATTTTTTTCTAAACATCTATTTTAAATTATTGAGGGTATCAATATATTCGACAATACCGAATTTAAGTTTTTTATTCGTTTTTAATGTAATGGAGGTTGTTAAGATTTCACACTGCCATATATTAAACTTTCACCAATTTCACTACCCTTTACTCCTTTTAGGTTGTCAAGACATTGAACCTAAAATCAAAAGACAACGGTAATGGCAGATTGACTACAAACATATTGAATAATCCTTTCTTAACGTATATAACACATTTGTTCAAAAAATGTAAGATTATGCTGTGGCAATAAGTTATAATAGCTTATGTCGAAAAACTTTGTTTTGAGATTTAAATCACTATTTTGATTTTGTTATGCAAACAATTTTGAAATGCGATCTGAACTACCATTCAGTTGTAGGTCAAGGTCTACGATAGTAGTAAAAAAAGTAAAAAAAGTTAAATTCGACCTTGCCGAATGTAGTGATACCCTCCACAATTTCTAAAAGATTATTGCAAAAACTTTATTTAAAAGGAAATTACTTTTGAAAAAAATAAAAAATTTTTGAAAAAAAATTTCCGCGAAAAAAAAATTTTAAAAAAAAAATCCGCGATTTTTTTCTATATTTGTCCAAAAATATGTTTGTACTTGTTTAAATACCATTTGGTGTTTAATAATGTTCATATAAGTCAACCAGCAGCCGAATTAAAGCATTTTGTACTTTTAGGTTATGTTGAATGTACTAAAATTTTTGTTCATAACTATTGAACCGCTGAACCGATATCGCTCAAATGCAATACCAAACTTCTCGGGAGAACTTCCAATATATATGTTTAATAACAGTCATCTCTGTTTTGTATTTTGGACGTGATAACATTTTTCACAGACAGACAGACGGACATAAGACATTCTTAAAATCGATCGGGCATCATGAATATATATACTTTATTGGGTCCCAGACCGATATTACGATGAGTTGCAAACGGAATGACAAACTTATATATACCCTCTATCACTAAGTGGAGGGTATAAAAAAGTAAAACGAGTAAGAGTGTTAAATTCGGCTGTGCCGAATATATTATACCCTCCAGCACGGGGGGGGGGGGGGTTCGGCGGTAAGAGACAACCTTCCTGGATCCAACTGCAAGACTTTGAACTTCTTCTAAGATAAAAATGTTTCGTTTGCTAAGCAAAAGCACAAAAAATCTATAAAAAATGGAGTTTTTTCAGAGGTCGGTTGTGTTCTTAAAG
The DNA here is from genome assembly GCA_963921195.1 of Pegoplata infirma. Taxonomy (NCBI): domain Eukaryota; kingdom Metazoa; phylum Arthropoda; class Insecta; order Diptera; family Anthomyiidae; genus Pegoplata; species Pegoplata infirma. Next base: position 27,995,186 of record OY992540.1, on the reverse strand, counting down.
GGGGGAACTTTTTCCCCCGTGGACCGATTTTGCCCATCTCCGAATTAAACCAGCCTATTCTTTTATTTTTGACTGTATCATGTCCTCCACAGACGGACGGACAGACGGACATCGCGAGAATGTCATAGAATCGATCACTGATCAATAATATATATGGGGCATTCCATGTCAAATCGGACACTTTGAATTTTTTTTATTTTTTTAATTTTTTTGTTTACAGTTTTTAGTACCCTTCGAAAACTCCTTCGTGGTAAATTTTCAAAAAAAAATCCCTAAAAATTCTTAAAAGCGCTCTAGTATGCGATTTTTAAGTTTTAAAATTTAAATCTCATTTTTGAAAATGTTTGTACTCTTCGATTTTTTTGAAATTTTTTTGTGTAAAACTTCTATCGATTCTACAAATTTTTTGCGCAGGAGGATCGTGGGATAACGATTATTACTATTTTTTTAAATTTTTTAAAAAAATTTTATTGTAATTTTCCAATCTTAAAATCATTTCTACTGCTCCAATGCTGCGTCATAGAGGGGTCATTTATAAGACCGACCCCCATTAATTTTTACGTCTTAACATTTCTTTACTAATACCGTATCTCCAATTTCTAAGTCGGCTCCCACACAAAACGAGATTTTTTAAAATTTGCTCCAACCGCTCTAACTGCCCTAATTAGGGTTGCCAGACGGCCTAGAATGGCCTGGATTTTCCAGTTATTTGAGGTCTGGTCCAGTTTCCAGTTAAACCATAATTTATCCAGTTGAAAAAGGATTTCTTTTATTTTAACAATTTTTTTTTTTAAATATTTTTTACAATTTTTTGGGACTACTTATTGAATAAAACATTAATTATACACTCAAAAAGTTATGACGGTAGATTCCACTACAAAAGACAGTTAAAACTACTACATTTGTTGTTGTTTAGGCGTCCAATACGTTTTACGATAAAATCAACCAAAAATTGTTGTTGTTTTTACCTATTGATTAACAACTACAAAAAACGGTAAAAACTACTTTAAATCACAGTTGTTTTTATTGTAACTCAAATTGTCTGAGTTTTCTTATAAACGTCAAAAACGGTTATAATTATTTGAAATAATTTCTGCTGCATCTGACACTTCCAACTCGTTTGACGCATTCATTTTTTTTAATTTCTAGAAAATTTTAAGTTTTTTTATAGACTACAAACAACTACATAACACAACTGTTACTACAATGTAGTAATTTTTTGTATTTATTTTTTAAACGACTGCAAAAAATAGTTGTTTGAGATTTTTCATACAAAAACAACTGAAATTGTAGTTGAAAACAACAACTACTACTTACTACACAAATGATCGTCATGTAGTAACTGCAATAATTTTCTAAGTGTAGATATAACATAAATGACTCTTTTGTATACGGAAAATGTGCTCTTTTTGCTGCATTTTCACTAATTTTTTTACAGCGTTGATTTCGGCACGAATGTTTTGGAGTACATTTTGCTTTTAAAATAACTCCACAAAAATATGTCTGGATGGGTCAAATCTGCAAATGATAGTCAGTTGTTGTCCCACTTTTTTTACTTCGCATGTCCCGGAAATTTTAACTGTCCTCCTAGATTTCCAGATTTGACCACTTAGGACTTAATTTTGTGGGTTTATTCAAAAAGAAAAATACACATACTCTAACAATCCTCAGGCCGATGACGAAAAGTAATAAAAATGCTTAAAAAAAGCACATTTTGCCGTGGCTAATAGAGACGACCATTTAGTCCAAAATAATAATATGTGTCTTATATATGAAAATCGGTTGATTTTTTTTTTTTTCAAATTATTAAAAAAAAAAATATGTATGGGTCCAGTTACTTTTTTAAAATCCAGCTGAAAATTTTCCATTATCCAGTTATTTGACTTCTAGTATCTGGCAACCCTAGCCCTAATAGTTCCCTTAGAGCAACAAAATGTATGACCGACCCACAATATTTTTTTAGTCCAAACATTTTTTCTGAACACACCTACCTTTTATCTCTAATTGTTAAGGCGGTCCCCATAAAATTTTTTTATTTTTTCTAAAATAAAAAAATTTATTTTAATCCTACAACATTTTGTTAATACATACCTAGGCCCTATCTCAACTCCCTAAGTAGGCTCCCATACAAATAACAGTTGGAGCAAATTTTATACAAATGTTATTTTGAATGGAAGCCTACTTAGGGAGTGGAGATAGGGCGTAGGTATGTTGTAAAAAAATGTTGTAGGGTTAAAATAAATGGGGGTCGGTCTCACTAATGACCCCTCTCGGACGCACCATTAGACCGGTAGAAGCTGATTAAATAAAACAAATTTAAAAAAATAAAAAAAATTGTATGGGGACCGCCTTAACAGTTAGAGATAAAGAGTAGGTGTGTTCAGAGAAAATGTTTGGACTAAAAAAATATTGTGGGTCGGTCACACATTTTGTTGCTCTAAGGGCCATATTAGGGCAGTTAGAGCGGTTGGAGCAAATTTTAAAAAAATGTCGTTTTGTGTGGGAGCCCCCTTAGAAATTGGAGATAGGGTATTAGTTTGTTCCAAAGAAATGTTAAGATGTAAAAATTAATGGGGTCGGTCTTATAAATGACCCCTCCATGACGCACCATTGGAGCAGTAGAAATGGTCTTAAGATTGGAAAATTACAATAAAATTTTTTCAAAAAATTTTAAAAAATAGTAATAATCGATCCTACCCAAACCAATTTGAAACTCTTACTTCCCGAGTAAAAATGTTTATATTTATTCTTATATATTACATCTAATTCGAGATTTGATAATCAGTTTTAGTCGGACTGATAAAACTCAAGATTTTCAAATTTCAATTGATATTTCTGTTTTTTTTTCTTTTGTTTTTTTTTTTAATTTTAATTAAAACTAAATTTTCAAATTTCTATTGAAATATTTGAAATCAAGTTTTTCTTAAATTTTCACATGGAATTTTTAATTTCTAATTCTTCTTTTTCAACCTGATTTTATATGTATGTCGTATGAAATACAAAATGTTTAAAAAAAAGTGTCATAGAAAAGTTTCACATACAAATATAAGTGGGTGTGTAAATATTACCCGAGTAAAAAGGAATTTATATAAATGTATATTATTTTACATGTTCTTATAAAACCACATACAACTATATGAGTCAAAGTATAAAATTATATCTCACTTTGAAATTTTCCAATTTTTTTAAATGATGTCATATAAAATCATATCTAATTATATTGTTCATAATATATTAATATAAATGGTAGATGTAATCATACGTTGCACATAAAACTTAATCCGATTTCATACATTATTATACGTGACTTTATATCTAATTATGTATAGGACTTTACTAAACAAAAAATCCAGTATCAATTTATGTATAATTATATATGACTAATATAATACCATTTAAAACTATATATGGTTCCATACTAAAAAAATTTCCAACAAAAATAATAGATATAATTATATGTGTCTTAAACGCTAACATATCTGTGTTTGTATGGTACTATATATACGCAAATTTCGTCTAAACTCAATATATATTTATAAATGGTCGCATATGTAATGGAATATATATTTTGATATAATCATGTATAAAAAAATATTTTTTTGACCAAACAACTAGCCATATATAATTATATATGCCAGTATTTCAAAATTTATTTTTGTGTGTCAACATATATGGTTATACAAAACTTTTTATTGTATCATATAAGATTACATATGATTTTTGGAAACCCGAGTTCGATTCCCGGCCCAGTCGAGAAAAAAAAGTTTTTTTTTTATTTTTTTTAAATAGAAAACACTTTTTTATTGCGTTTAATTTTTTTAGAACTAAAAAATTTTAATTTTTGGAATTTTTGCAATCATTTTAAAAAAATTATTTTTCTTTTATACAGTTATATATAACTATATTTGATTTATTATAAAATTATCTATAATTTTTGGGAACCCGAGTTCGATTCCAGAAAAAAATATATTTTTTTTTATTTTTTTTAAATAGAAAACACTTTTTTATTGCATTTATTTTTTTTAGAACTAAAAATTTTTCTTTTTTTGAATTTTTGCAATCATTTTAAAAAAATTATATTGCTGTTATATAGTTATATATAACTATATTTAATTTATTATCAAATTATCTATCATTTTTGGGAACCCGAGTTCGATTCGAGAAAAAAATATTTTTTTTTAATTTTTTTTTAAATGGAAAACACTTTTTTATTGCATTTGTTATTTTAGAACTTAAAAAATTTTACTTTTTGAATTTTTGCAATCATTTTTAAAAATTTATATTGCATTTATATAGTTAAAAATAGCTATATTTGGTTTAAATGATCAAATTATCAATGATTTTTGGAACCCGATCTCAAATCTAATTCTGATTTCCTGATTCCATGAAAAATTTCAAATTTATAAGCCAAAGTCTTATTTCACTTTGGAAGCCTATGCCTTGGAAATAAGGCATACCGCTACATTAAAATTATTGTTTAAGCTTACCATGGAAGCCCCTAATAGCGCTGTACGTCATTCCATTTTTTTTTTTTTTTGCAAATTTTATCAAAAATTTTCTAAGTCTTTTTGAAAATTGTGTACAAGTGAATAACATATTTAATTGGATATAATCATATATTACTATATGTTAGACCAATTTGATATAATTAGATACGATCAATTTATTTAAAACTAAGTCTTTTAAAGTTGTTATTTGCTAACAACGTCCGCTGGTCTAGAGGGTAGAGATTGCGATTACAAAACGGAAGACTTGTGGTTCTAATCCCCGTCCGTTCGAAGTTTTTTTTTTATTTATTTTCAGTTTGACATTATTATATCTAAAAATAAAACTAAAAACAGAAACATTTTTTGGATAAAAATGTATCCAATAATTTTTTTATAAAATCAAGATATCAGATATTACAAGATAACTTTGGCGCGGCCAAATTTCGGATGAAATTACATTATATAATATCCAATTTAATATAAAATCATGATATTTGATGTTTTAACATAACTTTGGCGCGGCCAATTTCCGGATGAAATTACATCATATCATATCGTATTTAATACAAAATCATGATAATAGATAATTTGGGATAACTTTGGCGCGGCCAATTTCCGGATGAAATCACATACAATCAAATATTAAACTGTAACTTCATATATTATAAGATGTTATGAGATAACTTTGGCGCGGCCAATTTTCGGATGAAATTTAGCAAAATCAGATCCAATATATTATATATAATTTTATAAGATAACATGTTTTACCATACAATTTTTTTTTACTCGGGTAGGGTATTCAATCGGTTAAACATACGGTTAACTGAACAATTAAGAATATATAATTTTCGAATAATTTATTTATTGATAAATAACACTGTGCTACAAAAATCACAAAATCTAATATACTTTTGAAATGAGAAAGTTAAGGTTGTTGGTCTCGTCGAAAAGATCACAAAAATGCCCATAAAACTTGCCAGACACCCTCAAATTTTAAAGTTATTGTCAAAAAACGTTTTTTGAAGCTTTTCTCACTAAACCACGTGTAACTTAAAAAGTTTTCATCCGATTTTCAATTTTTTACCCGTTTTGGATAGAAGGATGATAGGGCTGTTTATGTGTGTGAATTAGTCCACACATATAAGAAAGATATGTATTGATTTTTTCAACAATAACCAATTTTTTTGTTATTTTTTGGAATATTTTTTGAGTTTATAGATTTTTTTCTGCTATAGTTCGTTCAACAATATATATGGGCATTCCATGTGAAATCGGACACTTTGAAAAACTTTTTTTTTAGATTTTCCCAATATGTTTACAGTTTTTAGTACCCTTCGAAAACTCCCTCGTGGAAATTTTCAGATTTTTTTGATGACCCGTTCAAAAGATATCGAATTTGTAAAAATTGGTAGTTTGTTCCTTTACTCAAACTTCTTTTAATCATAACTTCTTCAATAATGGGCCAAATTTCAAATTTTTTTTTTTCAAAATTTTTGTTTTTTTAATTACATTTTTATGAAATTTGCTCCAACTGTTATTTGTATGGGAGCCTACTTAGGGAGTGAAGATAGGGCGTAGGTATGTTTTGAAAAAATGTTGTAGGGTAAAAATAAATGGGGGTCGGTCTCACTAATGACTCCTCTCGGACGCACCATTGGACCGGTAGAAGCTGATTAAATAAAACAAATTTACAAAAAATAAAAAATATTGTATGGGGACCGCCTTAACAGTTAAAGATAGAGGGTAGGTGTGTTCAGAGAAAATGTTTGAATTAAAAAAATATTGTGGGTCGGTCATACATTTTGTTGCTCTAAGGGCACTATTAGGGCAGTTAGAGCGGTTGGAACAAATTTTAAAAAATGTCGTTTTGTGTGGAAGCCCCCTAAGAAATTGGAGATAGGGTATTAGTTTGTTCAAAAGAAATGTTTAGACGTAAAAATTAATGGGGGTCGGTCTTATAAAGGACCCCTCTATGACGCACCATTGGAGCAGTAGAAATAATTTTAAGATTGAAAAAGTACAATAAAATTTTTTAAAAAATTTAAAAAAATAGTAATAATCGTTATCCCACGATCTTCCTGGGCAAAAAATTTGTAGAATTGATAGAAGTTTTACACAAAAAAATTGCAAAAAAATCAAAGAGTACAAACATTTTCAAAAATGAGATTTAAATTTTAAAACTTAAAAATCGCATACTAGAGCGCTTTTAAGAATTTTTTGGGATTTTTTTTAAAAAGTACGTAAAAAAACAAAAATTTTGAAAAAAAAAATTGAAATTTGGCCCATTATTGAAGAAGTTATGATTAAAAGAAGTTTGAGTAAAGTAACAAACTACCAATTTTTACAAATTCGATATCTTTTGAACGGGTCATCAAAAAAATCTGAAATTTACCACGAAGGAGTTTTCGAAGGGTACTAAAAACTGTAAACAAATTGGGAAAATCTAAAAAAAAAGTTTTTCGAAGTGTCCGATTTCACATGGAATGCCCCATATGTATATTTATAAACGTATTCTTAAAGTAAGTTTAATTAAAGTAAGTTTAATTTAACTATGCCGAAAAAATCGAAAAACAATTGACAGAGTTGTGATAATTTTTCTAAAAAAGAAAATTAAGAATTTGCATGAAATTGCCGTTCAGACAACCCAGGCAAAAAAAATAAAAAAATAAACGAACATATTAAGAGGTCGCTTATCATTATTTTAACGGTTTTTGGCCCCCTGAATTCGAATTTTACCTTGAATTTGCGCTATCTTATTAAGTTTATGATAAATCAATTTATATTGAATATCTCAAAAACCAGACGCGATAGTGCAATTTAAAGGCCAGATTCGGATTCAGCACGCCAAAAACCTTTAAAAATATTGTACATGACCTCTTATGATAAATTTATTTTTTTTTTGCCTGGGTTATCTGAACGGCGATTTCCTGCAAAATCTTAATTTTCTTTTTTAGAAAAATTATCCCAACTCTGTCAATTCTAATCTGATTTTTTTCAGGATAATGCTCATCGCATTCAGAATTAAATTTTCTTTAACAATACGTTCATACACTCAAAAGAAAAACTCCGTTAAAAAATCTGTAAACCGACTTTCAATTTGAATTAGCAATCTTTTAGCAGATTGCTCTGCTGAGAAGGATGTTTTTAGTAAAATCTCTGTCATTTAGTTTAAGAAAACAACAGACATTTTACTATGTTTGTACTGATTTTGTTTGCTGAATTTCATTATTTTTTCAAGAAATTTTTTTATATAAAAAAAAAAGCAGAACAGATTGTCAGCAGATTGCTCTGCTGAAATCAGCAGATTGTTCTGCTGAAATCAGCAGATTGCTCTGCTGAAATCAGCAGATTATTCTGCTGAAATCAGCAGATTGTTCTGCTAAAATCAGCAGATTTATTTGCTAAAATCAGCAGATATTTCTGCTAAAATCAGATTTTTCTGCTGTCGAACAACACACATGTTTAATAAATAAAACGCCAGATAAAAGTATAAGTTTCCGTAGCGTAGTGGTTAAGAAGTGTACTTTCAAATCGGAAGGTGGCGAGTTCGATGCTGGCTGGCGCCGCATGTTTTTTTTTTTTTCTTTTTTCTTGTTATATTTATTCACCTCTTATGACAGATATTTAGCAAACAGTGTCTGCTAAAATCAGCAGATTTCTCATATGGCTCAAAATAGATGTATTTTCAGCAGATTTTTCTGCTGATTGGACAGAGAATTTATTTTGAGTGTAAATATAAAGGTTGTTAAGCGAACTATAGCAGAAAAAAATCGATAAACTCAAAAAATTTTCAAGAAATAGCAAAAAATTTGATATTATAGAAAAAATTAATAGATATCTTTCTTATATGTGTAGACCAATTCACACACATGGAAATCCCTATCCTTCTCCTATCCAAAACAGTTAAAATATTTGAAATCGGTAAAAAAAATTTCTGAATTACACAAGGTTTAGTGAGAAAAGTCCCAAAAAAGCGTTTTTTGACAATAACTCAAAAAATTTAGGGTGTCTAGCAAGTTTAATAAGCATTTTTGTGATCTACTTGACAAAACCAACAACCTATACCATGTCACATCAGAAGTATTTTTTTACTGTAGCACAGTGTAATACAATCGGTAAATTTGTTAATCGTTTTATAAATATAACGATTACCAGATGCATTATTTTTATCTTCTGAAAGAATCTCTTATCATTTTAAAATTTGTCTATTTAAAAAATATATCTGAATCGAAAAATTGTGTGCCAGATTTTCTTTAGATTTTTTTTTTTTTTTTGTCAAAGAAAAAAATATGAAAGATGTCTTACAATTAGTAATAACGAATTTATTATTAAAAGGATTAACGGAATTTTTCAAAATTAACCTGTGATAAATCGGTTAATTTTACAGCACCGATCAAATACTTGTTGAATTAACCGACTAAAACCCAACTTGTATTTATTGATTACCCTAGTAAATACATAGAAAAATAAAATGTGTTACAAAGAAAAGTAATTTATTTGCAACAGAAACACTAGTAAAATTACAGTAAAATCTATATTATGATGGATAGCAATTATACGCTCAAAAAAACCTTGTAAAATGACAAGAAAAGTTTGTAACTTTTTTTATACCTCCTATTTCACAGAATTTCTTGTTATTTTACAAGCTTTTTATCAAAAATTTTGTAATTTTACAAGCTTTTTTCCAATAAAATTGTAAATTTACAATTTTTTGGACGCGATAAAACTAACAAGGTAATTTCGTGACTTTACTAGATGTTTTTCTTCAAGAAAAAATGCCGAAAATTCCTAGTAAAATTTACGATATTTTTTACTAATTTTGCAATATTTTTACAAATAAAATTGTAAATTTACAACTTTTTTGACGCAATAAAACTTACAAGGAATTCTTGTGAATTTACTATATTTCTTTTTTTTTTTGTAAAAAAACCCAAAATTACAAAAAAAAATAGATTTCGTTTTCTTTGCTTTGATTAAAAAACAAGGAAAACTGCCAAATATTGGTAAAATGGGATTACGAGACTTTTTCTAGTAATTTAACAAAGTTTTTTGTGTGAATATTTTACTTCTTAAAGATTATTTTCCGAATATCAACTGACCTTTTTCGAATTCTAATAGATCTTTTTCTACTTTACATTAATCTTTTTTATTTTCATTGATCTTCTACGAATAACAATTAATTGTCTTCAATTTTCAAATCGTCTTTTTCAAACGTCAGTTGCTCAATTGATCGTTTACGAATAACAGTTGATCTTTTACGAATTTCAATTGATCTTTTACGAATTTTGATTGATCTCTGGCAAATTCTTATTGATCTTTTAGGAATTTCAATTGATCTTTTCGGTATTTAAATTGTTCTTTTTTAAAATTCATAATTGAATCTTTTTATACCCTCCACTCTAGTGATAGAGGGTATATATAAGTTTGTCATTCCGTTTGTAACACCTCAAAATATTGGTCTAGGATCCCATAAAGTATATATATTCATGATCCTCGATCGTTTTTAAGACGATCTAGCGATGTCTTTTGAAATACTTTACGGAGGCTCCTGAAGTTTGGCATATATGTTGGTCATTTACCTGGTCAGGTTGGTATTTCAATCCAGCAAAATCGGTCCAGTGGTTTAAAAGATATGAGCATACAACTGAATTTCGGCAAGAGTTTTTCGTGAATTTACGAATTAAAATACCCGCTAAAGGCAATTCTGAGGATGCTGAAGCTTGGCACATATATTTTTCGTTCCCCTGGCCTAGTTTGTATTGAACTTCAACCAAATCGGTCCAATGCACAGTGGCCGAAACATCCAATCTATCGGCGCTTAATTCGGAAATGTAAAATAATAAAGCCCAATGCATATTTGTGATTATAAAACTTATAAAGAATTTAATTTTTAACCATATTTGTTTATTTCAGTGTTTTTATGTATTTTGGGAAATTTATGTAAAATTCGGGAGGGTGGTCTGTATGAGGACTAGAAGTTAAAATGTTCCGATTCCGTTAAAATTTAGAGTGATTATTTATGGCTACCAAAAAACATTTATCAGTCGAATTTCAAGAGGATATTTGTTAAAATACTATTGTAAGGGCTATTTAAGTACAACTGGAAGGGGAAATTAATATGGGGGCTATGGGATAAGATGGACCGATTTTGTAAAAAATTTAACAGGTTTTGTTCTTTCGATAAAAAATCTTAAATTTCAAATTTTAGCCAAATCGATTGAAAATTGTGGTCTGTATCGCGTTCATACTGTTTATTTGGAAAGGCAGATGGACCCTAAAAACCGAAAAACTTGCGCGAACTAGCACGCCATACTGAAACGTCACAACAAAAAAAACGCAAAATAATAAACAAAACAGGAATGGGACCGAATACGATCGAATTTCAAAAGTTGCAGTCCATGAAACTATAGTTTATATCACAAATTTTAACTTCTATAATGAACTAATAATAAACTAGATACACACAGGCCACAAACAATATTTTTTTAGCTAAAACATACCTTTTACTTTCAATTAAAACTTTTTGGCTCAGAATGTATAAACAATTGACTTAAAAGTGTCAAGAAAAACTCACTGAGTAATTAGGCCCCAAATTCCTTTAATACATTTGCTGCAGAAAATGTATATTTGACAGCTTACAGCTGTGCGAATATTGAAAGCAAAACAAAAGTAAAAACGTAAATTTTTTCTGTAAAGTATAGGTAAACGATGCAGTGCAAAAACATTTATCGATCTTAATTTTTAAATTTTGACTTAAGCGCCCCTAGATCAGTGATTTCGGTCACAGTGCAGTGGTTCAAAAGTTATTAGCAAAACCGTGAATTTCAGTTTAGTTTTACCTAAAATTCACGTGTTGAAAACCCGTTAAGTATGTTTTAAAAACATTGGTAAAACACAAAAATGTTTTACAACGTATTTTTGTCACTCAAAAATATTTTTACACAAAAAAAAATACACTAAAAAAAATTTTTTTTTGGTGAATTTTTTTTTTCAAAACTTACAAAAAAAATCTAGTCAAAATTTTTACTTTTCACGTTAGAAAATTTACTATCACTTAAAAAGGGCATTGTTTTGGGTATTTAAAGATTCTGCCAAGTCGAATTTTACTTTTCTACTTGCTTGATCTTAAATTGATCTTTTTTGAATTTCAATCAAAATCTTTGAATTTGAGTTGAATTTGAGTTGGAATCTTCAAATTTCCATTTAGCTTCCACCATTTTTAATCTTTAAGGTATTTTATGTGATCTCTTTTTTTTTAGAGTTTCAATTGAATGTTTACGAATTGTAATTGATCTCACTGTGGGCACCCTGATGGTAAAGCTAATTCGGGTACGCTGAATTCAATGGTGCTAGCCGTTTTCGAAGTTAGCGTTCGTATTCCCGATATTCGCGATTTGAAATAGTAAAGATAAAGTTACAAAAATTAAATTTGTATGCTTTTGGATTAGTTTTTATATATAAATTTAGAAAATGCATTGTTTTATTTTTCGCCAAAAAAAAAATTTCCGCGAAAATAAAAAAATCCGGGAAAATTAATAGCAAAATAAAAAAAAATTAAAAAATATTTTTTTTTGTATACTAAATATGATGACAAATAGATGACAAAAAATCAGCAGTTGTCTAAATAATATAAATAAATAGTTTTTTTTACTTAAAAATAAAAAAAAAAACTAAATCGCGAATATCGCTAATACATACGCTAACTTTGTAAAAACTGATATTTAGTGTACACGAGCTAGCTTTACCAGATGGCTGTCGTAAATTCAAATCAAACTAAAAATATTTGCATTGAGCCAGTTTTTTCTAAATAAAGATTTTTCGCGACAAAAAAAAATTTCGCGAAAAAAATGCACGGTATTATGGTTTGTTATGTTAGTTTAACAGACTTGAATGGTTTTAAATTTAAAAATTATCGAAAAAAATTCAAAATATCGTAATCGCGAATATCGCGAATAAGAGCGCTAACTTCGAAAAACGGCTAGCACCATTTAATTCAGCGTACTCGAATTAACTTTACCTGTAGGGTGCCCAGCTTGTTTAAAAAAGTGTCTAATTCGAGCACAGTGTAATAGAAGATTTTACTGTATTTTAAAATGTTATAAATGAAAATTATTTTTCTTTTTCTTTTTTTTTTTCTAATAATATAGCACATTTTTTTCATATTACATTTGAAACTTTTCTTTTAATAAGATTTAAATAAAATGTATTCCAATTCATTTTATAAAATCTGCGAATAAAATATTTCATTTATTATTATTTTTATAGTTTTAATTTTTATAGTTTTAACCAAAAGATACCCTTTTGTAACATGTTATTCCCTTTTTAGGTATTTTTCTTACTTCTTTGAAATTTTAAGATGCAACATGTGTTTTTGGGTTGTTTTCTCTGATAAAAGGAATAATTTATATGAAAAAATATGTTCTTTACATTTTTATGAATTTATAAATGTATGTACTTTTATGCAATTTCATCCACTTTAACTCAAATTTTCCACAAAAAGTAGAAATAAATATTTTATTAAATTAAACTGCAATTTTACTTCAAAAATTTGTTTTAATATTTTGAAATAAAGTTTTTTTTGTTATAAAAAATTTCATTTTTTCTTTTTTTAATTTGTCTTAAAAATTAATAATACAGTGATACAAAATGGAACTTTCCGAATCGGTTGAAATTTTACATAAAAAACCCTCAAGACTTTTTTTTAGTTCAGCGCTAGATTTTATTTACACACATTTAAAGTTGATGACTCTAAAGCAGTGAAAGTTTTTCAGGGCCCCCTACTTTAGGGGCCCCTGGTGGTGCCCTGATTGAATAAGTGGGGTCTAACGTCTAAACTTAAGCTTGAAATTACGTTGGCTATAACCGGTATGAATTTCGCTGCAATCGGTTTAGTACCTATTTACTGAATAGCCAAATTATTCAAAATAAACCACTGTGCACGGTAGCGTATTATTGTTATTTAAAGGCAATTACAAAATTAAGCATACGCCAATTATACGGTTTTCAATTAATTATTATTATAATTATAATAAAAGTTGATCAACTTCAAATGCGTGTGAAAAAAATCTAGCGCTGAACTTAAAAAAAAGGGTTGAGGGTTTTGTTATGTAAAATATCAACTTTCATTTACTTTTGGTTTCATTCCATTCCGATTTTGGTTGTTGCACTGTGTAATTTTTATCAACAATTTTTTTTCTGTTTTTGTCGCATTAAAATTTCAAAATTTTTTGGCATTTTTTCTAATTTACTAATTCAACATGTGATTTAAAAATTTACGTATTTTCGGCTACCGTAAATAAAACCGATAAAAATAGTCCCCGTTTGCAAGGACGACATCCGCTAGATGACTGATTATAAAACAGATGTTTTATTTTTTATGTTTTTGTTTTTGTATTCGTTATCCTTGTGTGCTGTTTTTACAATAAAATGAATGAAAGTACGAAGCTCATTAATGCTACAAACTTTGAGTGAAAGTTTTAGAAAAATGTACTCAAGTTGTAAAAGCTTAGGGTTACCTTAAACAATGTAGCAAAACATTTCTTTTTTTTTGTTCAAGTAATACTTTTTTAAGGACCGCATTTCAAAAGTAGTTTAAGGACTTTTAAAATACAAACAGAAATCCTAAAGGATTCATGAGAAAGATTAAGAAATATTTTTTTTTAAATATTTTTCACCAATAAAATAAATTATTATTGATTTTGTAGATAAAAATTATAATTAGGTACAATAGATTTGTGATATGTTTAGTGGTGATCACAAATTTTTGTTATTTTTATTTGAATCTTCTCCGTAAATAGATTTTTTTTTATTTGATAGAAAATTGCAATTAAATATGCATTTAAATAATAAATTTGATATTCAAAAATTTTCCTTGGTGATCACTAACTTTTGCTATTTTAACTTCTTACATTAAGTAGTAAAATTAAATTTGAGTTTTTTTTAATTTCATGGTAAAAATTATACAAAAAATTATTTAAAAAAACTTTAGTGGTGATCACAAATTTTGTTTATTTTTATTTGATCTTCTCTTAAAATTGATTTTTTTAATTATAATTTATGTCTAAAAATTTATTTAACTGCAATTGGATTTGACCAATTTAATCAAAGTTAAATTGATTTTTAAAAAATTTCTATTGGTGATCACAAATTTTGGTTATTTTCATTTTATCTTCTCTTTAAAAAGTTTTCTTTGACTTAATATAAAATTGGCAGTTAAATATGTTTTAGATTAATAAAATTGTTGTGGTGATCACAAGCTTTGGCTATTTTCGTTTTAAATACTTATATTATGTGTTAAAATTAAATGTAGGTTTTTTTGCAATTTTTTTAAAATTTGTTATGAAATTAGCAGCTGCATAAATATGTTTTAAAACGTTTAGATTAATATCTTAAAATTTTTAGTGGTGATTACAAATTTTCGTTATTTTCATTTTATCTTTTATAATATGTAGAAATTTTTTTTTTTACAAAATTTACCATGAAATCATATAGAAAAGATTTTATAATACTTTTAGTGGTGATCACAAATTGTGTCTATTTTCGTTTGATCGCCTTTTTTATTTTATATTATTTATTTAATATGAAAATTGCAATTAAATATGAACTTAAATATTAAAATTTATATCTTAAAATTTTCCGTGGTGATCACAAGTTTTGCTTATTTTTACTTTAACTCTTTAAATTAAGTAGTGAAAAAAAATTAAGCTTTTTCAAAAAATTTCCAGTAAAATCATGCAGAAATTGAAGAAAACTTTGAGCGGTGATTTCAAATTTTGTCTATTTTCATTTAATCTTCTCATTTAACTGATTTTGAAATTTTTTTAATTTGAGATTAAATTTGTATTAACATATAATTAAATTTACGCATGTGACCTTAAGCCTAACTAACACAAAAACATTTACGTATGTCTTAACATATTTTTTTGGTGATCACAAATTTTAGTTTTTTACTTTATCTCTTAATATTAAGAAGTACATTTAAATTTAGGTTTTTTATACAAATTTCCAATGAAATCATACAGATATTTAGAGGCCTATTCACAAAAAAAGTCATAACTCAATCATAACTCAATATTTTCCATGTGGTTGTTGTAAACAATCATAAAAAAATTCAAATTTTGTTTGAAAATTTCAAAAAAATAAAGACCTGCTACCCACATCGTCTCAAAATTGACAAATAATTTAAAATTTTGAGACTTTTTATGATTTTGTTTACAACAAACACAGGGAATATGAAGTTTGAAAATAATAAAATTAGTCATAACCAGTCATAACTGTGAATAGGCCTGTTATTTAAGAAAACTTTTTGGTGATTACAAATTTTTGTATTTTTTTCTTTATTTTCTCTGTAAATTGTTTTTTTTTTTTTATTTGATGCGAAAATTGATATTAAAAATGTATAAAAATATTAACATTCAAATCTTAAAATTTTTAGTAGTGATCACAAATTTTGGTTATTTTTAGTTTATCACTTTGCATAAGGTAGTACATTTTTAGTATTATAGTTATTTAACAAATTTCCAATAAAATCATACAAAAATTTATTTAAGAAAACTTTTAGTAGTGATCTCAAATTTAAGTTATTTTTATTTTGTCTTTTCTGTAAATTAATTTTTTTTTGTTTGATACTGAAATTCCAATTAAAATATACTAAAATAATAAAATCTAAATCTTAAAATGTTTTGTGGTGATCAAAAATGTTAGTTACTTTCAGTTTATCTCTTTAATTAAATAGTACATATTTACTAAAAGTTTTTTTTTCAAATTCCCAATAAAATCATACAAAAATTGAATCAAGAAAACTTTAAGTAGTGATCACAATTTTTTGTTATTTTTATTTTATCTTCTCTGTAAATAAATTTTTTTTATTTGATACGAAAATTCCAATTAAAAATGTACTAAAATAATAAAATCTAAATCTTAAAATGTTTTATGGTGATCACAAATTTTTGTTACTTTCTGTATTTCTATTTAATTAAGTAGTAAATAAGTTGTTTTTTTTTTAAATTTCCAATGAAATCATACAAAAATTGATTTGAGAAAACTTTAAGTAGTGATCACAAATTTTTGTTATTTTTATTTTATCTTCTCTGTGAAGTTATTTTTTTTTATTTGATACGAAAATTCTAATTAAAAATCTTAAAATTTTTTGTAGTGATCACCAATTTTGGTTATTTTCAGTTTATCAATTTACATAAGGTGGTAAATTTGTTATTAAAGTTATTTTTTTAACAAATTTCCAATGAAATCATACAAAAATTGATTTTAGAAAATTTTAAGTAGTGACCACAAATTTAAGTTATTTTTATTTAATCATTTCTGTAAATTGTTTTTTTATTTGATACGAAAATTCCAATTAAAAATGTACCAAAATAATAAAATCAAAATCTTAAAATGTTTTGTAGTGATCAAAAATTTTGGTTACTTTCAGTATTACTCTTTAATTAAGTAGTAAATTTTTATTAAATTTTTTTTTACAAATTTCCAATGAAATCATACAAAAATTGATTTAAGAAAACTTTAAGTAGTGATCACAAATTTTTGTTATTTTTATTTTATCTTCTCTGTGAAGTTATTTTTTTTTATTTGATACGAAAATTCTAATTAAAAATGTATCAAAATATTGCAATCTTAATCTTAAAATTTACGTAGTGATAACAAATTTTGGTTACTTTCAGTTTATCTATTTAATTAAGTAGTAAATTTTTATAAAATTCCCAATGAAATTGTACAAAAATTAATTAAAGAAAACTTTTAGTAGTGATCACAAATTTTAACAATTTTTACTTTAAAAAAAATAGAATTAAGAAAACTTTTACTATTGATCACAAATTTAAGTTATTTTTATTTTATCTTTTCTGTAAATTATTTTTTTTATTTGATACTAAAATTCCAAATAAAAATGTGCTAATACAGATAATAAAATCTAAATCTTAAAATTCTTTGTGGTGATCACAAATTCTTGTTAATTTCAGTATTTCTCTTTAATTAAGTAGTATTTTTTTATTTAAGTTTTTTCTGGATAAATTTCCATTAAAATCATAAAAAAATTGATTTAAAAAATTTGTTTTAGTGATCACAAATATAAGTTATTTTTTTTTTTTTCTTCTCTGTAAATTGATTTTTTTTTTATTTGTTACGAAAATTCCAATTGAAAATTTATTAAAATATTGAAGTCCAAATCTTAAATTTTTTTGTAGTGATTACAAATTTTGGTTATTTACAGTTAATTACTTTACAAAATGTGGTAAATTTCTATTATTATTATTATAAATCTTAAAATGTTTTCTGGTGATCAAAAATTTTGGCTACTTTCAGTATTTTTCTTTAATTAAGTAGTAAATTTTTATTAAAGTTTTTTTTTTACAAATTTCCAATGAAATCATACAAAAATTGATTTGAGAAAACTTTAAGTAGTGATCACAAATTTTTGTTATTTTTATTTTATCTTCTCTGTTTTATTTTATTTTTTTTATTTGATACGAAAATTCTAATTAAAAATCTTAAAGTTTTTTGTAGTGATCACCAATTTTGGTTATTATCAGTTTATCAATTTACATAAGGTGGTAAATTTTTATTAATTTTTTTTTTTCAATTTTCCAATGAAATCATACAAAAACTGATTTAAAAAAACTTTTAGTAGTGATCACAATTTTAAGTTATTTTGATTTTATCTTTTCTGTAAATTGATTTTTTTTATTTGATACGAAAATTTCAATTAAAAATGTAATAATATAATAAAATCCAAATCTTAAAATTATTTGTGGTGATCACAAATTTTGTTTACTTTAAGTTTATCTCTTTAATTAAATAGTACATTTTGATTATTTGTATTTTTTTTTACAAATTTCCAATGAAATCATACAAAAATCGATTAAAGAAAACTTTTAGTTGTGATCACACATTTAAGTTATTTTTACTTTATCTTTTCTGTAAATTGATTTTTTTTTGTTTGATACAAAAATTCTAATTAAAAATGTACAAAAATAATAAAATTTAAATCTTAAAATATTTTGTGGTGATCAAAAATTCTGGTTAATTTCAGTATTTCTCTTTAATTTAGTAGTAATTTTTTATTAAAGTTTTTCCTGGACAAATTTCCAATGAAATCATACAAAAATTGATTTAAAAAATTTGTTTTTGGTGATCACAAATTAAACTTATTTTATCTTCTCTGTAAATTGATTTTTTTTATTTGTTACGAAAATTCCAATTAAAAATGATTAAAATATTGAAATCCAAATCTTAAATTTTTTTGTAGTGATCACAAATTTTGGTTGCTTTCAGTTTATCTCTATAATTAAGTAGTTCACTTTTATTAAAGTTTTTTTTACAAATTCCCAATGAAATCATACAAAAGTTGATTTAAGAAAACTGTCACAAATTTAAGTTATTTTTATTTTATCTTTAATACGATAATATTTATATTTCATACGAAAATTGACATTAAAAATGTATTAAAATATTAAAATCTAATTCTTAAAAATTCTTTGTGGTGATCACAAATTTAGGTTACTTTCAGTTTATCTCTTTCATTAAGTAGTACATTTTTATTAAAGTTTTTTCTCAATTTCCCAATAAAATCATACAAAAATTGATTTAAGAAAACTTTTTGTAGTGATCACAAATTTAAGTTATTTTTATTTTATCTTTTCTGTAAATTTATTTTTTTCTTTGATATGAAAATTCCAATTAAAAATGTACTAAAATAATAAAATCTTAAAATGTTTTGTTTTTTTACAAATTTCCAATGAAATAATACAAAAATTGATTTAAAAAATTTGTTTTTAGTGATCACAAATTAAAGTTATTTTTATTTTATCTTCTCTGTAAATTGATTTTTTTATTTGTTACGAAAATTCCAATTAAAAATGTATTAAAATATTGAAATCCAAATCTTAAAATTTTTTGTAGTGATCACAAATTTTGGCTACTTTCAGTTTATCTTTCTAATTAAGTAGTTCATTTTTATAAAAGTTTTTTTTTTCAAATTCCCAATGAAATCATACAAAAGTTGATTTAAAAAAACTATTAGTAGTGATCACAAATTTAAGTTATTTTTATTTTATCTTCTGTGTAAATTGATTTTTTTTTATTTGAGACGAAAATTTACATTAAAAATGTATTAAAATATTGAATCTAAATCTTAATTTTTTTTGTGGTGATCACGAATTTTGGTTATTTTTAGTTTATCAATTTACACAAGGTGGTAAATTTTTATTGTTAAAGTTATTTAACAAATTTCTAATGAAATCATTCAAAAATTGATTTAAGAAAACTTTTAGTAGTGATCACAAATTTAAGTTATTTTTATTTTATCTTTTCTGTAAATTGATTTTTTTATTTGATACGAAAATTGCAATTAAAAATGTAATAAAATATTAAAATCTTGTTCTTAAAATTCTTTGTGGTGATCACAAATTTAAGTTATATTTAGTTTATCTCTTTATGTTAAGTAGTAAAAAAAAATACGAGAGTCAGTCGTTTTTAAACTCTTCTCTAAAAGAAATGGAAAAATATCATATTTAAAAAAAAAAAATTGTTTATCAGCAATATCGACAACCAGTTCAAAAAAATAAAACCCTACAAACAAACAAACAAATAAAAAATGAAGACAGAAAAAAAATTGTAATTGTTTTTCTTTTCAATCTTATTTTTTGAATTTTTCCTAATGATAAAATTATGTTTATTTTTAAAATAATCATAAAACTCGTGTTTATGTTTTGTATTTTCCCATGTAATAAGATAACGTATTGTAAATCGTGAACTAAATCAAAAAAAATAGGGTTGCTTGTGCGCACATAAAGAAAAATATACCAAATTTTTTTTATTAGTTTGAGGATTTGTGTATTATTAAGTTCTTAACCTTTAAATTTTAAATAAAGATTTAGTATGAAAGTCGACTTTTAACTCGAGTGTTTTATTTATGGACAAAAACGTGAAATTTGAAAAACTACTAAAATTTTAAAAAAGTGCCTAAATTAAAAATGTTATACATAAAAATATCATAAATATAACAGAAAAACAAGTAAGAAAATTATAGTTGGTCAAGAACGACCATATGATAACCTACACCAGTGTTTTCCGGAAAATAGATCCCTAAGTCCAAACATGGGCCGGTTTAATTTATCTTTTGTTAGATCTTTAATAAGTGTAGAAACCATACAACAATCAAATTTAAGTGGTATGTTGTTGAATGTATTTCCAATCGATTTTACGAATATTGGTCGAAATTTTTATATGGGGACTAAGTCCAAAAGTGGTTCAATTATATTTAGATTTGATTAGGTTACCAAAGTACACCTTTCATACCTACAAACAAAATTTTAATTAAATATTTCCAATTTTTATAAATTTTGAGGGAATTATGTGACGATGCAGGGTGGTTTGTATGGGAACTACAAGAAGGACTGATGCGATTTCTTTGAAATTTGGAATGGTGATTCGTGGATTTATTTAATTTTAAATGTAATTACCTGTCAAATTATTGTAAAATATTTAATTACCTGTCAAATTATAATACTGACGGACAGACGGACGGACATCGCTAAATCGACTCAAAAAGTAATTCCGACTCAAAAAGTAAAACCCTGTACCGCAGAGTGGTGTAGGGTATAAAAAAGTTAGCAATTTCTCGAAAGCTGTTCTACTTTTGAAACGTTGGACATCATTTTCGGATTCAGCGCAAGATTTTACACAAAAAATAAATCCAAAATGTCGTAAAAAAAGTACCTTTTTCTTTAAAAAGTGACTTTCTAAAAAAAAATACTTTATTCTAAAAAAAACACTTTATTTAAAAAAAAAAACAGTATGGACTTATTTTCTAAAAAAAATAGTAAAAAATTTACATTTTTTAAAAAAGTAATTTTTTTCTAAAAAGTACTTTTTTTTAAAAAAAATTACTTTTTTGTCTTTAAAGTAATTTTTTCTTCTCAAAAGTACTTTTTCCAAAAATGTACTTTTTCTTCTAAAAAGGACTATATTTTCTTAAATTTTACTTTTTAGGAAAAAGTACCATTTTTTCTAAATAAGTGTTTTCTTCCTGAAAAAGTGCTAGGTTTTGCAAAAAAAAAAGTACTTGTCTTATATGTTCTATTTTTTCTTATAAAGTAATATTTTTCTAAAAATGTACTATTTTTTTTTTTTTAAAGTACTATTTTTTTAACAAATGGACAATTTTTCCTAAAAAACAATTATTGAAAAAAAAAAAAACATCTAAAATGTGCCATGAGCCCAATACTGGCACACGGCAAATGTGCCCTTGTATGGCAAATGGCACATTTCAGATGTGACATGTCATACTAGGGTACATTGCACATTTCAGATGTGCCGCTAGCATGGCACATGACACATCTGAAATGTGCCATGTGTAATACTAGGGCATATGTGTCGTGTGTCTTGCTTTGGCACACGTGGCACATTTCAGATGTTCCAAATGTGCCCACATTTGCCCTGGGCACAGCTATGGCACATTTCAGATGTGCCACATGTGCCATTCCTTACTATAAAAAAATATAATGTATCGCTCAATATTTCTTTTTCTTTCTTCATTTTTCAAAAATCCAAAATTTTGGTGGAAATTTCCCAAAAATCCAAAATTTTGTTTAAAGGGCACCACAGATAAAAATGATAGGATTTGGTTCAAATAAAGTTTAAATGAAAGCTTATCTCAATCTCTATTAAAGGGCAAGGAAAATAAATTTTGAGTTTTTTTTTTAAATTTCTTAAAAGTAGAAAAAACCCGTAATTTTTTCAAATTCAAAATTGCGATATCTTGAAAATTTTTTGATATTAGTGTTTAGCGCTTCAAAATTTATAAATATAATATGTCGCAAGATCATTTGTTTTAATTTTCAAAAATCCAAAATATTGATCGCCGGTCGTCTTGGGTTTATTAAATGCGAATGGCCTCAAATTTGTATCGTATAAGTTTTAGGCCTAGGAGAACAAAAATTTGCCCAGACGTTCGAAATCGGAAGAAAAACTTTTTTGCCATACAAAAAAAATTACAGTCGGAAATAACTATTATTCGATGTGTTACAAACGTAAAGGCAGGCAAACTTATGTATACCCTCTATTACTTATTGTGAAGTGAAGGGTATGAAAAATGCTCGTGCAATTACACTATTGCACATTCCTTATAACTTTATGGGTGCTATAATTTATTTTGTGCTGATTAACGAAAAACGATTTGTATAAAAAAATTTATTGTTCTTTGTTTTTTTGTTTTTGCAAAAGTGTTTTTTTATTTATGGTGTGGTTTAGAATTTCACAAATAAATTTTTTTATTTGTGTTCCCGGGTGAAAATGACCATGTATGTTCATACATGTTCATGCATGCTAATACATGCTTCATGAATGATAGTATATGAACAATATGTGGAAATGTATGTCATATATGGGAGCATATATGAACATACACAAGTAATGTAATATTCCATATATGTAAATGTATGCAACCATGTGTGGATAGGTATATGTCATACTCCATATATGCTATGCATCTGCATAGCATACATGTCTTAAAAACAATTTTTTAAAGGTTGGGTTCGGCAGAACTTTGCAAAATTGGACGAAGTTCATGTATGGGTTCAGTCTGAAAAAGTCGTTCGGTTGGGCAATAATGATCATACATCAAGATTGGTTATATTTTTTGTATTCTATAGGCGATATGAACGGCACTAACGTAAACAACCAAATTTAGAAGAAAATTCGAACACTCTGACGGTATTACTGGCAGACCTGCGAAGGATTTCATCCCTTAATAAGATTTGGTGTTTTGAATTGAACTTTAGTGATTGCATTCCCCAATCGCAATTTATCGAATGAATTTACATTTGATTTTAAAATATAGAATGAATTCGGTTTCTTTTTCATTCGACTTTGAAATTGAATGCGTAAGTTTTTATAAATTCGATTTTTAAAAGTCTCATGAATAATAAATAAATGAAATAAAGAATGCATTCAGTTTTTAAAATTCTCATAAACAAGAATTCGATTTAATGGTAAAAATCGAATCCATTCCAAGAAATATTGATATTTTAAGATAATTGTATTCAGTGACTATAAAAATCGAATGTATTTTATTTGTGAATTCATTTGAAAAGTGGTTACTTCTTCGAAGCTTTGATTATCCTAAAGTATCATAAAGTCTAAAGTATATTTTTAAAATATTCGTTAGTTTTTATTAAAAAATCAGTGTCATAAATTAGTACAAATTATTTATATTTGAAAAACTTTCAATTAATAGACATTTTATGGAAAAAAAATACAAAAAAAAAAATTACATACAAATTCATGTATGACAATGTATGATCATTAATGTACATTAGAGTGTCCCTTATTTTGGAAATGTTGGAAATCTTGAGACGGTACCCGCTCATTTTTTTCCTTTTGACTTAAAAATAACTCAGGAAAAATTTTACGCCCCTAGGACCACGCCTTCCCTACGCGACGGGCCCTTAAAGAGCGGGGCCTAAAAAATCATTTTTCCATACAAACCAAAAAATTTTTTTTTTGATTTTTAATTTTTTTGTTATTATTTATTATATTACTTGGTTTGCTTATTCACAACAAAAAATTTGATTTTGGTGGGATAAGTCTTTCAGCGCTAAAAAATTTTTCGCAAAAAAAAATTTTGAGCCGCCGGGGTCCTACAGTAAAAAATTTTTAAAAAATATTTTTTTTTAGTTTTGACCAGCAACGGTTTTAGCTGCTATGTTGCTTTAAATGATATATATTCATAAAAAAATATTTTTTGTATCTGTGACATCTTAATCGTGTTCTAAAAAAGGGTAAAAAATGCATTGATGATTTTTTTCGATACACGATAAAAATGTCACAAATATGAATAATATTTTTTTTGGAATATATATCATTAAAAACAACATAAAAACTAAAACCATTGCTTTTCAAAACTAAAAAAAAATATTTTTTAAAAATTTTTTACCGTAGGATTCCTACGGCTCAAAATTTTTTTTTTCGAAAAAGATAAAGATGTCACAGATATGAATAATTTTTTTTTTGGAATATATATCATTTAAAGCAACATAGCAACTAAAACCGTTGCTGGTCAAAACTAAAAAAAAATATTTTTTAAAAATTTTTTACTGTAGGACCCCGGCCGCCCAAATTTTTTTTTTGCGAAAAATTTTTTAGCGCTGAAAGACTTATCCCTCCAAAATCAAATTTTTTGTCGTGAATAAGCAAACCAAGTAATATAATAATTAATAACAAAAAAATTAAAAATAAAAAAAAAATTTTTTTGGTTTGTATGGAAAAATGATTTTTTAGGCCCCGCTCTTTAAGGCCCCGTCGCGTAGGGAAGGCGTGGTCCTAGGGGCGTAAAATTTTTCCTGAGTTATTTTTAAGTCAAAAGGAAAAAAATGAGCGGGTACCGTCTCAAGATTTCCAACATTTCCAAAATAAGGGACACTCTAATGTACATGTACCCTCAAATTACGGATATGCACTTGTATGGACATCCATATATGCATCATATATGAACATACATGGTCATTTTCACCCGGGTTGTTTTGTTTAAAAAAAAAAATAATACAACGGATGTGCTGAATTAAATATAGTCTAAGTTCTTTTAAGCCAATGCAATGTTAGTAACATGACTACGCCCAATGGACGTTACATTGCCAGAGAATGCAAAATAGATTCCACAAAAATACTTAAAGTTTGAAAATTTCCAAAAAATCAATTTCGAATGCCGAATTAAAGTTTTTATTTGTTTTTGAGTTATGGAGATGTAAATGTCTATATTTCACTGTACTGTGAAATATCCATAATTATTGTCCTCTTAAAGACAGTGTTGTAAATTAAAACAAACATTTTTAATAACATAAGGAAACTACTTTGCCAGAGATTGTAAAATATAATCCACAATAATTTAAAGTTCAAAATCTTTTTTTGTGTCTAAAAAAAGAACTTCAAAAAAAATAATTATTGAATGATTAAAGTTCGAAACCATTACAGTCTTTTGTTGCCTTCTCTACTGGATCATATTTTTTTCGATTCATTTGTTGCTAGAAAAGTGACGTTTTCTTTTAACTAAATTCAGTTGCTGCTTGACTTTTTAAATGTGTATTAGTAAAATATATAAAATAATAAAAATGTGTGGCATTTTTATATATTTTTATATGTATCAAGTATGTATTTTCTTTTTTAAAAATAATTTATTGCTGATTAGATGAAAACTGGCCGCTATAAATGTGTACACATTTTCTTAATTTCTGAACAAAAAATACACATTTAAATAAACACGTCATTCAAAATTGAAATGTGTTTTTAAATATGCAAAAAAATGAAAAATATTTGGATCATTAAAAATTTAAAAAAAAAAAACAAGAAGAAAAGTTAAATTCGACTTGGCCGAATCTATGAATACCCTCCACAATGCCTTTTTTAATGATAGAAAATTTTCTAACATGAAACAAATTTAAAATATTTAATAAGAAATATTTTATTTTAAGTAAAACATTTTTTTTAGTAATTTTTGTAAAAAAAAAAATCACAAACTTTTTTTTTTGAGTGTAAAATTTTTTTTTGAGTGTAAAATTTTTTTTGAGAGTAAAACTTTTTTTTTAGTGTATAAATATTTTTCAGTGACAAAAATACGTTGTAAAATATTTTTTGTGAGTTACCAATGTTTTAAAACGTGTCTAACGCGTTAGGAAATCCTCGTAATTTTAAGAGAATTTTACCTACCTCCTATTTTTCGAGAATAGCCTCTCTAAATCACGAAATTTTTTTGAACTTCATCTGAGATAAGAATGTTGCATTTACTTAGCAAAAGTACAAAAAACCCTGCAAAAAATGCGGTTTTTCTTAGGTTGGTTTAGTTCCTCAAGGGAAACTTTTTTCCCTTGGTCTGATTTTGCCTATTTCCGAACTTAACCTGCCTAGGAATATAAGACATATTCGTGCCAAACTTAAAGTCTAGGTCTTTTAGATGGACAGACGGACAGACGGACAGACGGACATACGGACAGACGGACAGACGGACAGACGGACAGACGGACAGACGGACAGACGGACAGACGGACAGACGGACAGACGGACAGACGGACAGACGGACAGACGGACAGACGGACAGACGGACAGACGGACAGACGGACAGACGGACAGACGGACAGACGGACAGACGGACAGACGGACAGACGGACAGACGGACAGACGGACAGACGGACAGACGGACAGACGGACAGACGGACAGACGGACAGACGGACAGACGGACAGACGGACAGACGGACAGACGGACAGACGGACAGACGGACAGACGGACAGACGGACAGACGGACAGACGGACAGACGGACAGACGGACAGACGGACAGACGGACAGACGAACAGACGGACAGACGGACAGACGGACAGACGGACAGACGGACAGACGGACAGACGGACAGACGGACAGACGGACAGACGGACAGACGGACAGACGGACAGACGGACAGACGGACAGACGGACAGACGGACAGACGGACAGACGGACAGACGGACAGATGGACAGACGGACAGACGGACAGACGGACAGACGGACAGACGGACAGACGGACAGACGGACAGACGGACAGACGGACAGACGGACAGACGGACAGACGGACAGACGGACAGACGGACAGACGGACAGACGGACAGACGGATGGACGGACATCGCTAGAATGTCTTAGAATCGATCACTGATCAATAAAATACATACTTTATGAGGTCCTAGACCGATATTTCGATGCGTTACACACGGAATGACAAAGTGGGTATACCCCCATACGGCTCTATGAAATAAGGCCCCA
This sequence comes from Pegoplata infirma, assembly GCA_963921195.1. Lineage (NCBI taxonomy): Eukaryota > Metazoa > Arthropoda > Insecta > Diptera > Anthomyiidae > Pegoplata > Pegoplata infirma. Next base: position 27,967,901 of record OY992540.1, on the reverse strand, counting down.
ATGAAATAAGACCCCAAACCAGAAATGAAATAACGCCCCATTTTTTGGGGCTTTATTTCATTATGAAACAACACCCCAAAAAATAAATGAAATAAGCCCCCAATGAAATGAAACAAAACCCCAAAGATAAAATGAAATAACGCCCAATTTTTGGGGCCTTATTTCATAATGAAATTAAGCCCCATTCTGAAAATGAAATAAGGCCCCAATATAAAAACAAAAATAAATATTAAATCCGTTCGATAAGCTTATCTACTATTTCATTAAAAAATTACTCCAACATTTTTGGTAAATTAAAAATTTTACACATACATACAAAGGACTCAATTTAAATCCAAAATATATTAAATCTACTACAAACCGAAATGCACGCCGCGAGTGAACAAAAAATTCCGAATACGTCTAAACTGCTTTTATTGACCAGGGAGGGCGTGGCACATTGGATTGTTTAAGGTGTTAGCACAATGAACTTGGCGAAATTCTCTTCGATTTTGTACAACCACCGTCGTCGTTAATATATCTTTCATAACATAATCGCGCGATTTTTTTTTAATTTTTTGTTAAAATCTGTTGTAAAAATTTTTCGCCTGCGGCGCTTCCTTCATCACCACATGCATTTCAATATTTTTAAAACAAGTATCATATTATTTCATCAGTAATTAAATAGAATCCTAGAAATGCCCAAGGATATAACCAGTTTTAATTCCTTTTCGAGGTTTGTAAATATATTAAAGACAAAATTTATTATTGATTAAGTTCTGAGAGAAAAATTTTAAATTAATATAGAGATTTAAATTCATATTCGTAAGATGTTTCTCATCCGATCTTACAGCGAAATTTATAAAATACTTATCGCAGATTCAGTAGGCGCGTTAGCAATTGTACTAATCTTTTTAAGTTCATTTTTTGTAGCTTCTGTAGTAATTTCATTTCATTTTGGACTTATTTCTGTGAAAATTATTTCATTAGCAGTCTTTTTCATTGCGTCGTTGGCTTCCGCAGATTTCAGAAAAATGAAATAACACCCCAAAATATTATTTGGGACCTTATTTCATTCCTAAAATTTGGGGACTTATTTCATAATGAAATAAAGCCCCAAAACAAAAAATGAAATAAAGCCACAAATAATGAAATAACACCCCAATTTTTTTTAATTAAAAATTTGTGGGGCCTTATTTCATTTTTGATTTGGGGCCTTATTTCATTGGGGCCTTATTTCATTGGGGCCTTATTTCATAGAGCCCCCCATACTGTTGTTGGAGGGTATAAAAATAAAAAAATTTCAGTTAACTAATTTTTGGCAAAACATTTTTGCTAACTTTACCAAAAAAAAATATTGGGTTCAAAATCAGCAAATTTTCTTGTAGGTTTACAAGCTTTTTTTTTGCTAACATTACATTTTTTTTTGAGTGTACTCTGAAAAAAAAGACATAACTAAAATTAAGGAAAAAATGTCTTTGAAAATTTATCATGAATTTTCCTAAAATTTAGTAAAATTTAAATAAAAAATGAGAAATTTTCTTTACTATGAGGGAAAAAAGTTTAGTTCATTTACTTATAAATAGTTCATAGCTTTCTTTAAATGGAATTTTTTAATATTAGGAAAAAAATTTTTACTGCCAAAGAAATTTTCCACAAATCTAAGAAACGTATCTTTATTTTTAAGACATATTTCTTAAAAAAACAATTTAGTTCAAGTTTAGTTAAAATTTACTAAAAAAAAATCATCGTATTTCTCTTCTTTGAATTGAGGAAGTGTACTTCTTAGAATTTAGTTAATAACTTCTGAGAATTTAGTAAATAACTTTTAGAATTTAGTTGAAAATTCAAAATGGCGATGTCTCGAAAACTAAGCGAGATAAAGCGAAATGGACGAAATTTTCAAAAGAAAGACTACAAAGAAAAGTATGGAATAGCCTAGCTCTGCATATCTGTCGGGGTCTCAGGACCCTAAATTTAGATCTAAAATTTGAAATTTCTGAGATTTTATATATGCACATAAATTGGTAAATACTGCCAACACGAGAAAAAGTCCAACGGCATTTTTGTAGCTCTTGACTCGTACAACACTTCCGCAAAATACCCGAAAGCCCTCCGATTAACAGTTTTTCAGATATCCAGTTTTTAAGATTCTCAAGACCCTATCAGACCCCTACTTACCGTATCTCAAAATCTGAGCCAGTTAGAGCGAAACGGACACAAATTTTGGGTCAAAATCTATGGGGACCCTTAAATGACCGGGGTCTTGAGTTAACAAGGGGCTGGACTCATGGGGTTTACTTTCAACATAAAATAATCTGCAGTATAATTCATTTGCATATTCTTTTGTTTCGCTTTTTGGAGAATATTTTAAGAAACTTTCATTGCTCGAAAAAGAATTATTAATTTTTTCTAAAATACATATTGAATAAAAACTTGATAACTCCCTCTAATTCTATAATGGATGTGCTATCCAGGGCTATGGCTATATATTTTAACTTTCCTACATTTTGTATAAAATCTTTCAAAATTTATGAGAATAAATCAAGTTCTAAGCATTTATTTAATTTTTTAATTATAAAAAATTGTTCGATTAATCGACATTAATTAATCGATTTATTCGTTATTCGAAAATCATCATTTTTGAATTATTCGAACAAGAGTTGGGTTTTGTTTGATCGATTAATCGAATTATTCTTAATCGACTGACAACTCTAGTGTATACCCTCTATCACTAGAGTGGAGGCTATAAAAATAATCAACAACTACGGTATAATCATTTTATGGGTCGTTGGCAAAATCATTTCATTTGAACTATTGCAGCATTAATAAAAATACAATGTTGTGAATTAAAAAAAATCAACTGTTAATTATTTAAAAAATAAAAACGAAATCTTAAAAAATATTTATAAATAATTTAATTTTCCAGTTCAACTCTTTTATCACATTTATAATTTACACCATCTGGACGCTATCAAGCTTAAATTAAAGGTCATACGCAGGTTTAATTCGTAAATGGGCAAAATCGGACTGTGGGGAGGAAAAATTTTCCCTTAAAGAAATAAAATAACTCCAAAAAACACCGTTTTTATACCCTCCACTCTAGTGATAGAGGGTAAAGTAAATTTATTATTGATCAGTAGGGATGAGATTTTCATTCACTAAAAAATTAAAAATATGCGCTTAAAAATTCAAAATATGCACTAAAAAATAAAATTTGTGCAATAAAAATCTTGTTTTCATAAGAAAAACTGCTAATAAGGAAAAATAACGCCGGGTTTCAGTAGTAACATTTAAAATTTTATGTAAGCTAGATTTTTTAGAAACTAAAACAATATAAAAAAAAAATTAAAATAATAAAAAAAAAAATTCTAATTTTTAAAATAAATGTTTCAAATTTTAAACAGTTTTTGAAACAAATAAATTTCAATTTGTGTTTTTGCAAATTATGCCAAAATATGCAAAAATATGCACTTAAAAGTTAGAAATATGCACAAAATATGCATTTAAAATCAAAATATGCAAAAATAACATTTTCACCAAAATATGCAAAAATATGCAAAAACAAATCGATGCCATTTTAGTGCAAATTTCTTGATTCGAAAAGATAATTGGTCGATATTGTTCTAAGACAATTTACAAAAAACATGCATTTGCATAGAAATCTCATCCCTATTGATCAGTAATCGTTTCTAAGCGGTGTCCGTCTGTCTGTTGAAATGGCGATCAGGCTCAAAATATTACACATTTTTTCCTAGAACTTAACATATTTAATTGTTGTTGCCCCGATAAGTTTGGTATTGCATTTGAGCGATATCGGTTCAGCGGTTCAAAAGTGGTGAACGAAAATGTAAGGGAACCTGGAAAATTTTTTTGCATTCTACATTATCTAAAAATACAAAATGCTTTAATTCAGCTGCAGGTTAAATAGGAAAATTGAATACCGAAGGGTATTTCAACAAATACAAACATATTTAAACAAAAAAAAAAAAAAAACGCGGATATTTTTTTTTTCGCCAAAACTTTTCTTATCACGGAAGTTTTATTTTTTTATTTTTATACCCTCCACTCTAGTGATAGAGGTAGGGTTGCCAGATACTAGAATTAAAATAACTGGAAAATGGAAAAAAATCACCTGGATTTTAAAAAAATAACTGGACTTTTTTTTTAATAACTTAAAACAAATCGACCGATTTTCAAAAGTAAGAAATTTTGGACTACTTTTAGAATATAACATCAATCAAATGGCTGCATTTATTGGACACGGCAAATTGTGCCCCTTTTTAAGCATTTTGACTACATATTCGATCATCTCGAAATGTTGATGTTGACGTCAATGATCTAAGATTGATAGCGTAGATTTTTCTTTTCAAATAACCCCACAAAAATTAGTCCGAAGTGATAAAATCGGGAAATGTAATTGGCCAGTTGAAATCGCCAGACGTGCGATGTCAAAAAAGAGCGACAATAACTGGCTCTTATCTGCAGGTTTGACCGCTCCAGACTTATTTTTTGGCTTTATTTGTTCAGCAAAATGTTCACCAAACAATTCTAAGATCATCGAAGATCTCAAGGAAAACATTCATTATTTCAGCAACACTAGAATGCGATATGCTAGAAAAGTAAAAAAAGTACAGCAAAAAGGGCACATTTAAAAGTAGTGAAAAGATTTATGTTTTATTCAAAAAAAAGTCCAAAAAAATGTATAATTTATTAAATAAAAAAAATATTGTTAAAATTAAAGAAAATCTTTTTTAACTGGATAAATTATACTTTAACTGGAAACTGGACCAGACCCAAAATAACTGGAAAATACAGGCCATTCCCGGCCGTCTGGCAACCCTAGATAGAGGGTATATATAAGTTTGTCATTCCGTTTGTAACACATCGAAATATTGGTCTATGACCCCGTAAAGTATATATATTTATGATCCTCGATCGATTTTAAGTTGACCTAGCGATGTTCATCCGTCCGTCTGTCTGTAAGTCCGTCCGTAGAAAACACGCTAACTTTTGAAGGACATTACAGAGGCTACTGAAGTTTAACATATATGTTGGTCATTTACCTGGTGGGGTTGTTAATGCAATCCAGCCAAATCGATCTAGTGGTTCAAAAATTATGAGCAAAAGAGTAAATTTCGTCAAGGGTTTTTCGCGAATTTACGAGATAAAAAACACGACAACTTTCGAAAGAGAGACTGCTTTCCCCAGGTCTATTTGGTATTGAATTTCAGCTCAAGCGGTCTAGTGGTTGAAAGTTATTAGCAAAACCTTGAAAACTTTTACACTCAAAAAAATTTTACACTCAAAAAAAAATTTTTTTTTTACAAAAATTCCAATATTTTGGAATGCACGTACGTGCATTCACTTAGAAATATTTTCACAGTAAAAAAAACGTTACACTCGAAAAAAGTTTTACGCTCAAAAAAAAAAATTAGTAATTTTTCTTTTTTTTTTAAATGACAAAAAAAGAGTTCTTTACTCAAAATAAAATATTTCTTATCAAAATTGTTAATTTTTTTTCACGTTAAAATATGTACCATAGAGTTAAAATAGTAAGAGTCTTAATGGGTGAAAAACCTTTCTTTTTCGAAATTTGATTTTTAGCCGTAAACTTTGATTATTTCGGGAGTGAAAACCAGAGTACACACAAAAGGAAATCGAAGAAAAAAGGAAAAAAACGAATACATTCAAAAGGAATTGAAGGAAAAAACGAATACATTCAAAAGGAACCGAAGAAAAAACAAAAGATAAACGAATACATTCAAAAGGAACCGAAGAAAAAAAGATAAATAAACGAATACATTCAAAAGGAACTGAAGAAAAAAAGTTTTCTTCCTTGAGATAATCGGAGTTCATAACAAGGTTTTCACAATACTTTTTCCCATTAAGCCTCTTACTATTTTTACTCTATGTATGTACTATCCTTTAAAAAATGCATTGTGGAGGGTATTCATAGATTCGGCAAAGTCGAATTTTACTTTTCTACTTGTTTTTTCTGCAATAATCTTTTTTATATAGTCGAGGGTATTTTTTATTTATTACTTGTTTCATTTATGGTGTTCTTTGGGTTTGATAATCCAAACAAAACATACAAAACGGATGCAATGCAATTAATACAGTAAAATCTCCATATAACGAAGGCAATGTTTATAACAAGAGTTACGGCCAATGGGAGTAACATTGCAAGAGAGTGTAAAATAGATTCCACAATAATACTTTAAATGTAAAATTAATTTCAGAAGCCGAATTTAAAGTCTAAATTTTATTTGAATTGTTATGACATTTGAGTCATCAAAAGCACTCATTCCCCTTCTCACAAACACAGAGATAAAAACATGCACTTTTAATAACATGAGAAAGTTATATCGCCAGAGATTTGGAAATAAAATCCAAAATAATATATAAATATTATTGTGGAAACAGAATCCACAAAATTATTTAAATATTATTGTGGAAACAGAATCCACAATAATATTTAAATATTATTGTGGATTCTATTGCCTTTTCCTATTGGATAATTTTTTTTCGAACATTCATTTGCTGCTATAAAAGCAATGTTTTCCTTCAACTAAATTCAGTTGCTGCTGGATTTTTTAAATGTGTGTTAGTAAAATATATAAAAAAATATATGTATGTGACATTATTAATTTTTTTGTTGTTTGCATATAAACAAGAATGTATGTATTTTCTATTTTAAATTTAATTATTGTTGATTTCATGAAAAACTAATCTTCAAATATATTGTCACCTAAAATGCAAAACAACGTATTAACACTTTTTTTCAAAATCGAGTTATTGATTGATTGTGATAAAATTTATTAAAATGTATGTCCCCGCAAAGTTTTAGCTCTCTAAGTTAAAACAAGTAGAAAACTTAAATTCGACTTGGCCGAATCTATGAATAGTATTAATGCCCATTTTAAGTGATAGTAAATTTTCTAACGTAAAAGAAATAAAATTTTTGATTAGAAATATTTTATTTTGTGGTAAAAAAATATTTTTTATAAATTTTTGAAAACAAAAACATAATTTACTAATTTTTTTTTTAGTGTAAAATTTTTTTTGAGTGTAAAATTTTTTTCGAGTGTACTTTTTTTTTTTGTTTTGGTATAAAAATATTTTTGAGTGACAAAAATACGTTTGAAAATATTTTTGTGACTTACCAATGTTTTTAAGACAGGTTTGACAGGTTTTCAACACGTGAATTTAAGGTGAAGCTAATCTGAAATTCACGGTTTTGCTAATAACATTTGAACCACTGGACCGATTTGGGTGAAATTCAATACGAACTAGGCTGGAGGAACCAGAAATATATATGTCAAGCTTCAGCATTATCAGATTTGCTTTTCAAAAGTTATAGTGCTTTTTATCTCATAAATTCACGAAAAACCCTTGCCGAAATTCAGTCTTTTGCTCATAACTTTTGAACCACTGGACCGATTTCGCTGGATTGCAATACCAACCTGACCAGGTAAATGCCCAACATATATGCCAAACTTCAGGAGCCTCCGTAAAGTCTTTCAAAAGTTAGCGTGTTTTCAACAGGCAGACAGACGGACGGACGGACGGACATCGCTAGATCGTCTTAAAATCGATCGAGGATCATGAATATATACACTTTATGGGGTCCTAGACCAATATTTCGAGGTGTTACAAACGGAATGACAAACTTATATATACCCTCTATCACTAGAGTGGAGGGTATAAAAATTCAAGTGATACGACCAAAATTCAAAAATACTATCAGCCTTACCATAGAAAAATAAAATATATTAAAAATCAGCTTTAAATTTTATTTTCATACAAAATGTTTTTTTTTTAGTCGACTTTCAAAAATTGTATTAAAAATTTTAAATTTAAAATAAAACTTTTGTTAAAATAGACTTTTTGTTTTCTTGTGGTAAGGGCCTATATTTTCTCATAGTTATACATTTTAAAAATTTCTGAGAAAGTATTTTTGTTATTGTCCCAGTGAAAAATATTCAAGGCCACGAAAAATGAAACCACATAGATTTTTTTTTCTGTCACAAAGTCCAAAATATTTTTTAAATTTCAAATATCAAATATGTATAGAATATGGCATCACTGTATGCCAGTTAGGGTTGCCAGATAATAGAAGTCAAATAACTGGACAATGGAAAGTTTTCAGCTGGATTTTGAAAAAATAACTGGACCATACATATTTTTGAATTTTTTTAGTAATTTAAAAAAAAATCAAACGATTTTCATAAGTGAAATACTACTTTTTCAATTCCATTTCTATTTCGAGCATCTCGAAATGTTGACTTTGAGGTCGTCAATGGTCTGAGGATTGTTGGCGTAGATTTTTCTTTTCAAATAATCCCACAAAAATAAGTCCGGAGTTGTCAAATCTATAAATCTAGTTGGTCAGTTTAAATAACTGACCCAAATTTGCAGATTTGACCCCTCCAGACTTATTTTGTTGGATTTATTTTTGGGGTTATTAAAAAAACAAAATGTTCGAAACAATCCTCAGATCATCAAAGAGCTCAAGGAAAACATTCGTGCAGAAATCAACGCTAGACTGCCCGATATGTTAAAAAAAGTATTGAAAAAGGGAGTAAAAAGGCAATAAAAAGAAAACATTTTGCCGTAGCCAAAAGAGGCATTTATGTTTTATTCATTATTTATGTTTTATTCAAAAAGTATTCCAAAAAAGTTGTAAAATATATTAAAAAAAAATAATTAATAGAGTAGAGAAATTCCTTTTTAACTGGACAAATTATATGTTAACTGGAAACTGGACCAGACCCAAAATAACTGGATAATCCAGGCCATTCCAGACCGTCTGGCAACCCTAATGCCAGTCTAAAATTTGTGTCTGCTTTGACATTTTATAAAATGTATACATTCTTTTCATAAGTGGCACGTGCAAGGCGTATTTGGAAAATATATCAATGTCGGCGAAAAAGGTAAATTTTGTTATTATTTTTTTGTGCTTTAGACAGATGATTACTTTTTTTGGATATAATATAAATCAAACTATTGAAGAGCAAGCAAATTTGTGTACAAATCTTGGCTTTTGGACCAATTAGGGCTTAAAGTAATCAGCCGCAAATAAATGGTGACGTTACTGACAAATTTTTATAAAATGTTTTTTTAAGCATTAACTAATTACACTCAAAATAATTCATTAGTAGATTTTTTTTTGCTAATGCTGGTTAGCTAACTTTTAGCAAATTTTTAGTTGAGATTAGCATGTTAGCAAAAATATCTTGTAAACTTCATTTAATGCATTAGCAATTTTAAACAAAATTTGAACTAATTTTTTTTGCTAGATTTAAAATTGAGTTGACCAAATTTTTACAAGCTTTTTTGCTAATATTAGCAAAATAAATGGTAATTTTTTTTTTTTTTGGTTCTCGAGCTCTCCATAGTATCGCCGGTCCTCTTCACATGTGTGGACCCTAATGGGCCCTAACTTTGGATTCAAAAAAGTTAGCATTCCCGAAAATTTTAAAATGCTCATATCTCGGTAAATATTGCCGACACAACAAAAAGTCCAAAAGCATTTTTGTAGCTCTCAACACGTAGAACAAGACCGCAAAGCTCTCCGAGTAATATTTTTGAAGTTATCGAGTTTTTTAATTCTCAAGACCCCAGTGGTCCCCAATAATCACGTATCTCAAAAACTAAGCAAGGTAGAGCGAAACGAACACAAATTTTGGATCAAAAACTATGACGATTTTTAAGGAACCCAACTAGGTCTAGGCCCATCGGGGTCTGAACCTATCGGGTCCGAACCCAATGGGGTCCTCATGTGTATGAACTAAGTTCAAAAAAAAATTTTTTTGTTAACTAATTATTGGCAAAACATTTTTGCTAACTTTAGCAAAAAATTTTGGGTTCAAAATCAGCAAATTTTCTTGTAGGTTTACAAGCTTTTTTTGCTAACATTACAGTTTTTTTTTTTTTTTTGAGTGTAGAAAAGAGGTTGGATGAGCTGATTTTTTTTTTAGTATTTTTGAAGTACCTTCATAATCAATGCTTAAATGAAGCATTATTTGCATATAGCAGGGTATTTTTGCAAAATAAGATTGTGTGACGTTACTGACGGATTTTTTTTATTTTTGTTTTTTTTTTACTTTTTTGCTTAATAATTTGGTATATAATTGCATCCTAAACTCTTCTACTATGAGTTTTTCGCCGTGTAGGGTCCCTCTATGCTTAAATGAAGCATTATTTGCATATAGCAGGGTATTTTTGAAAAATAAGATTGTGTGACGTTACTGACGGATTTTTTTTATTTTTGTTTTTTTACTTTTTTGCTTAATAATTTGGTATTTAATTGCATCTTAAAACTCCTCTACTATGATTTTTTCGCAGCGTAGGTTTTCTCTATTAACCCAAGAAAAAAAACCCTAAAATCGTAACGAAATTCCTACGTGTGACGTTACTGACATTTTGCGTAACGTTACTGACACTGCTTTTATGTCATTTACTTGATTAAAACATAAAATATTAAGCCCACCTTTTGGATAAAAATCATCTTTCATCCTTCCTTTTTTAAAATTTTGGGCAATAATAAACATGAACTCTTTCAATTCGCTCATTTTTACACAAACGTTCAGTTACCTCCAAACACACTTCCAAAATCCGGTGACGTTACTGACAGCTTAAAATGGTCATAACTTCACAACAAAACGAGATACAGCAAAACTGTCTGCGTATAAAACAACAGTTATGACGAGAACTTTCATATGCCGCTCTCAAGTTGGGAGAAATAATTGTATTTTATAAAGATATTGGCCAAAATATGTAAACGAGCGTGACGTTACGGACGGTGGCCTTGCCCATATGCACATTAAACTGGAATTTTTTGTATGTCAAAAAAGTTTTTCTTTCTATTTTGAAAGTTCAGGCAAATTTTTAATCTCCTAGGCCGAAAAGTTACGTGGTGTAAATTTAGGGACTATCGGATTTAATGAACCCGTGACACCCGGAGATCAAAATTTCCATTTTTTAAAAAATTTTTGAAAAAAAGATTCAAAAAAAATATTAAAAAAAATCTTTAAATTGGTCGAACGTTTGTTTAGATATCGCTAGTTGAAATTTTCCAAGAAATGGCGATTTTCTGCTAAGTTAAAGAATTTGTTTTAAAAAAAAATTCAATATTTCTCTCCCTTGGCCATTTCAAAAAACTTAAAGAGCAAATTTTTGCTCTAATGGACCTAAAAATTATGTAGTCAACATTTGAGGTCAATCAAATTATTCAGTGGCGTACGGCAATCAAAGTTTTTGAGTATATAAAATAAAAAAAAATAATTATTTTTAAATTAAATCGTCTTGACATTGGAATTTGACAAATTCCGAAAAATTTTTGTTAGTGTGTGTTTAACGCGTACTTTATTTAGAGATGGGCGCGTGAGTGATTTTTGACTCACACTCACTCACGAGCATATTTTTTTTACTCACACTCCCTCAAAATCACATGAGTTAATTTAAAACAACTCACACTCACGTGCAGTCATGCAAGCACTCACGTTGACTCACACTCACGAAACTCTTTATACAAAACTCTGTATACAAAAAAAAATTAATAACGAAAATTTCAAAAACCTTTTCAAATTTTCATCAAAATTTAAAGTTCAGCGAAATTTTACATTTTTTTTGCTTTTTCGGGACGAAATCTTAAGTTAAGTCAAATTTTACAATTTTTTTGTTGCTTTTTTTGGTCTAAAGCAGCGGTTACCAACCTATGGTAAGCGTACCACTGGGGGGTACGCGAAACTGTCCGCGGGGGTACGCAAAATTTTAGTAATTTGGACATTAGTTTTAGATTAACCATTAAATGCTAGTTCCGCATCTGGCTTTTAAAGTTTTCCATAACGTCAGGTTTTTAAGAAAGTCGAGGTCAAAGTTCACAAAAAAACGTATTTTTATGCAATTAAGAGAGCATTTTTTTCAATATTTTTGAATACTATTTTGAGATCTGATCACTTGTTTTCGATTAACTTTTCGATGCTGATTCCGAAAATGGTTCCCCAATTTTTCTGTGATGTCAGGTTTTTTGAGAAAATTTATGTCAAAGTTTTCAAAAAAAACGTATTTTTGGGCATTTTTGAGACGGGTTGTGATAGAGTGAAAATGGTGGTACCATTTTGTTGAGAATGCTCTTTCATTGCCAAAATGCTCTTTCATTGTTTTTCATTCGAAAAGTCACGGAATTATTGATCTACCCTCGTATATAAAAAAAAAACTTTTAAAAAAATTTAAAACAATATATTTCCGCCACTGTGATGGGTTTTTGGAATTTTTTTTAAGAGTTCAAAAAACGTACGTTGTTTTAACTTTTAGTGTAGAATCGACTGGTGAAATCAGATTTGCAATATTTTCTGCCGTTTTTGCTCTACAGAAAAATCAGCTCAAAATCTGCGTTTTTAGATGCCTTAAACCACCCCAAGGAGTGACAATTTTTTCAAAAAAAATACCACCATTGTTTTGATCTCGCCTGAATCCTTGAAAAGAAATGATAATACCCGCAGATCAAAAATTTCAAAATTAACTCTAATATTATATGTGAAGTTTTTTAACGAAAGCAAAAAACTCGTTAAGGGTACTTTTCACTAGCACACATTTCCATTATACAAGCGCAATTTCACCATGTTAGCGAAATATTTTTTTAAAAAATTTGGTCAGAAATTGTTCACTTATTAGATTCGACTAGGTTTCAATCAAAAAAGAATCCAAAAACCTTTAGGAAGTTGGTAAATTTTGATGTGTATAATGGAAAAGTGTGATAGTGGAAAGAACCCTTTAGGAGGTACGCGGCTGTTAAAATTTAAAATTAGGGGTACGCGAGCCAGAAAGGTTGGTAACCGCTGGTCCAAAGGAAATATAAAGAGAAAATAAATCACGCAGAATCACGCAAAAGAATCAACTCACGCACACTCACTCACGCAAAAATCTTACTCACGCACACTCACTCACGCAATTTTTTTTCTCCACTAACACTCACTCACAATCACGTGAGTAAAATTGAGTTCAGTCACAATCACGCGTGATCACGCGTGAATCACGTGAATCACGCTCTAATCTGCTCATGTGTTTATCTCTAACTTTAATAACCTAATCAACTAAATCTTAAAAAAAAAAATTGCCCGATATTTAGTTAAAGCGGTTTATTGGCAACACATAGAAGTCTATTTCACTCAAATTTGGTTTGTAAGTGTTTTTGACACTTTTTAAAGATTTGTTACAAAATAGATCCAATCGGTCCATATTTGAACTTGGTACAAATTTTCCAGAAAACACTGGTGTAGGGTATTATTGGGTCGTTCTTGACCGACTATAATCTACTTATCTGTTTTTTTCAAAAGAAATTTCTTGTTTACTTTACAAGTGCATTATTACACTGTCCGACAGCCAATATTAAACATGAACCGAATGATATACATACGTTTGAAAGTAGATATCAAATGAAGTAAATCTGCATTTACAGTTTTTATTTTTGTGATTCTGTTTCCATTTAAAAGGACTTCAAAGATTTTAAGGATACATTTTGTAAAATATTTTTTCACTGGTGATGAAAAATTTAAGAGGAGGACCTCCCCTAATTTTTCCATTTTGTTTTTTATTTTGCCATATCAGGATAAAAGGATGTGAATAACGTCATTTGAAAACTTTATCAAAATATTTAGTTGAAAATTTTTAAGGATATTAAAGGATAAATTTTTGAAAGGACGTTACTTACCTCCGTTTTCCTGATATGTAAAAAAAAATAAAATAAGAAAATTATTGGAGATCCTAATCTTTCATTTGATATCACTAGTGGTATCCTAGAACAAGTACAATTATTAAAAAAATGTTTTATAAAATTTAATCCTCTAAAACATTGAAGTCCTTTTAAAAGGAAAAATGATCACGAAAAGGAAAACTGTAAATGCAGTTTTACTACATTTAGTCTCTATTTTCAAGCGTATATTATCCAGTTCGTGTTTAACGATTTATTTTTTCATTTTTGTCGGACGGTGTTATGTGATCATACGATTTTTTTATTGATTCTAAGAATATATTTTGTTTTTGTGCATTTTTTTTATATTTGTGTTGTTTATTAATAACTTGGTTAAAAAATTGTATGGTTTGCAATTTCATAATCCAAACAAAATTAACAAATTGAATGTGATGAAATTAATACAGCAAAACCTCCATATAGCAAAGGCAATGTTAATACCAGTAATTTCGACCAATGGCAGTAACATTGGCAGAGAGTGCATAATAGAATCCACAATAATACTTAAAGTTTAAAATTAATTTTGGAAGCTGAATTTAAATTTTAAATTCTTTTTGAATTCTTGTGACATTTGTGTCGTAAGCCCCCCCCCTCTTACAAACACAGTGGAATAAATGAAAACATGCAATTTTAATAACATGAGAAAGTTATATCGCCAGAGATTTTAAAATAGAATCCACAATAATAAAAAAAATCCGCAAAAAAAATTTTTGCTGAAAAAAAAATTTGTTGAAATTTTTTTTTTTAAATATGTTTGTAATTGTTTAAATACCATTCGGTGATCAATTCTGTTCACTTGTGTCAACCAGCAGCCGAATTAAAGCATTTGGTATTTTTTAGGTTATGTCGAATGTACCAAAACTTTCCAGGTGTCCTTACATTTTCTTACATAACTTTTGAACATCTGAACCGATTTCGCTCAAATGCAATACCAAACTACTTAGGGCAACAACAAGTTAATATGCCAAGTCTTCAATAATATAATATAATATCAATAATATATATGGGGCATTCCATGTCAAATCGGACACTTTGAAATTTTTTTTTTTAGATTTTCCCAATTTGTTTACAGTTTTAAGTACCCTTCGAAAACTCCTTCATGGTAGATTTTCAGATTTTTTTGATGACCTGTTCAAAAGATATCGAATTTTTAAAAATTGGTAGTTTGTTTCTTTACTCAAACTTCTTTTACTCATAACTTCTTCAATAATGGTCCAAATTTCAAATTTTTTTTTTCAAAATTTTTGTTTTTTTAAGTACTTTTAAAAAAAAAATCCCAAAAAATTCTTAAAAGTGTTCTAGTATGCGATTTTACATTTTTGAAAATGTATGTACTCTTCGGATTTTTTAAATTTTTTTTTTTTGTGTAAAACTTCTATCGATTCTACCAATTTTTTGCCCAGTAGGATCGTGGATAACGATTATTACTATTTTTTTAAATTTTTTTAAAAAATTTTATTGTAATTTTCCAATCTTAAAATCATTGCTACTGCTCCAATGGTGCGTCATAGAGGGGTCATTTCCAAGGCCGACCCCCATTATTTTTTACGTCTTAACATTTCTTCGGTACAAACTAATACCATATCTCCAATTTCTAAGGGGCTCCCACACAAAATTTCATTTTTTAAAATTTGCTCCAACCGCTCTAACTGCCCTAAGAGTGCCCTTAGAGCAATAAAATGTATGACCGACCCACAATATTTTTTTAGTCCAAACATTTTCTCTAAACACACCTACCTATCTCTGTCTCTGATTGCTAAGGCGTTCCACACACAATTTTTTTTATTTTTTGTAAATTTG
Source organism: Pegoplata infirma (assembly GCA_963921195.1). Taxonomy (NCBI): domain Eukaryota; kingdom Metazoa; phylum Arthropoda; class Insecta; order Diptera; family Anthomyiidae; genus Pegoplata; species Pegoplata infirma. The sequence continues at coordinate 27,952,366 of OY992540.1, read as the reverse complement.
TTTTATTTAATCAGCTTCTACCGGTCCAATGGTGTGTCCGAGAGGGGTTATTAGTGAGACCGACCCCCATTTATTTTTACCCTACAACATTTTTTTAAAACATACCTACGCCCTATTTCCACTCCCTAAGTAGGCTTCCATTCAAAATTACATTTTTATAAAATTTGCACCAACTGTTATTTGTATTGGAGCCTACTTAGGGAGTGCAGATAGGGCGTAGGTATGTTTTAAAAAAATGTTGTAGGGTAAAAATAAATGGGGGTCGGTCTTACTAATAACCCCTCTCGGACGCACCGGTAGAAGCTGATTAAATAAAACAAATTTACAAAAAATTAAAAAAATTTTATGGTGACCGCCTTAACAGTTAAAGATGGAGGGTAGGTGTGTTCAGAGAAAATGTTTGGACTAAAAAAATATTGTGGGTCGGTCATATATTTTGTTGCTCTAAGGGCATTATTAGGGCAGTTAGAGCGGTTGGATCAAATTTTAAAAAAGGCCGTTTTGTGTGGGAGCCCCCTTAGAAATTGGAGATAGGGTATTAGTTTGTTCCAAAGAAATGTTTAGACGTAAAAATTAATGGGGGTCGGTCTTATAAATGACCCCTCTATGACGCACCATTGGAGCGGTAGAAATGATTTTAAGATTGGAAAATTACAATTAAATTTTTTCAAAAAATTTAAAAAAAATCTGCATTTTTCAAAAAATTTTAAAAAATAGTAATAATCGTTATCCCACAATCCTCCTTGGCAAAAAATTTGTAGAATCGATAGAAGTTTTACACAAAAAAATGCTAAAAAAAATCAAAGAGTACATACATTTTCAAAAATGAGATTTAAATCTTAAAACTTTAAAAACGCATACTAGAGCGATTTTAAGAATTTTTTGGGATTTTTTTTAAAAAGAACGTAAAAAAATAAAAATTTTGAAAAAAAAATTGAAATTTGGACCATTATTGAAGAAGTTATCAGTAAAAGAAGTTTGAGTAAAGGAACAAACTACCAATTTTTAAAAAATCGATATCTTTTGAACGGGTCATCAAAAAAATCTGAAAATTTACCACAAAAGAGCTTTCGAAGGGTAATAAAAACTGTAAACAAATTGGGAAAATCTAAAAAAAAAATTTTTTCAAAGTGTCCGATTTGGCATGGAATGCCCAATATACATTATGGGTTAGGTTAGGTTAGGTTGAGAGGTTGACATAGTGTCCACAAGACCAGATCCTGATCCATAGTGATACCTCATGAAAAGGGGTGTGTTGAAGTGGGCGGGGAGGGGGGATTGTGGTGGGGTGTTGGGCTTCTCTAATACATTAATTCACGTTCTTCTGTCTTCCTGTCCCATAGCATGACTATTTAAGTCCACACATGCGTCTCATCAAATTTACTCAGCTTAATATATTTTAACATCTTCCACGGGCTGATCCCTCTTAGTTCCTTCACATTCTGAAAGAAATAAGAGCCAAAACAATTAAATCGGGTGCGAGATAGTGCAGGGCACTGACAAAGATAATGGAGTGAATCTTCCACTGTCTCTTCGTCCCCGCACCATCTGCACAAGTCATCCATAATTAATCTTAACTTTTTCAAATAACATTTCAAGCCGGTGTGGCCTGTTATTATACCTACATTATACATTATGGGTTTCTATACCGATATTTCGATGAGTTACAAACGGAATGACAAACTTATATATACCCTCTATCACTAAGTGGAGGGTATAAAAATATTAAAAACTAAATGTGCAAAGTTCGAAAAGATTGCAGTTGTTTGTTTGTATTCCTGTTACCCTTTCCTATTGGATCATATTTTTTCGAACATTCATTTGCTGCTATAAAAGCAACATTTTCTTTTAATTAAATTCAGTTGCTGATGGATTTTTTTAAAGTGTGTTAGTAAAATATTTAAAAACAATAATGTATGTATTTTCTATTTTAAATGTATTTATTGCTTACTTGATCAAAACTAATTTTTATAAATATTAAAACAATATTTAAAAAATTTCTGACAAAGTATTTTTGCTATTGTGTTAATTTTTTATATTTTTAAGAAAACACAAAAAAATCACATTTAAATAAACAAGTCCAATAAATTAAAATGTGTTTTAAAACCGAGCAAAACAGTAAAGCAAAAATATTATTTTTGAAAAAAAAATTTTTGACAAAAAAAAATTCTGAAAAAATTGGTAAAGAATAATAATTTTGAGAAAGAAAAAAATCCGCGAAAAAATCGTTTGGGTGAAAATATTTGTGTGCACTTGTTAAAATACACTAAGGTATTTAATTCTGTTCACATATGGCCACTAGCAGCAAAATTTAAACATTTTGGCCTTACATTTTTGTTCATAACTTTTCAACCGCTTAACCGATAGCACTCGAATGCAATACTTAACATGTCGAAGCAACAAAAAGTAAATATCTTAAGTTATATTCACATCTGTGTAAAATTTTGGCAGTGATCGCCATTTGAACAGACAGACGGACATCGCAAGCATATCTTAGAATCGATTACTGATCAATAACACCGTCCGACAGCCAATATTAAACATGAACCGGATTATATACGACTGAAGTTAGAGATCAAATGGAGTAAAATTGCATTTACAGTTTTTCATTTTGTGATACCGTTTCCTTTTAAAAGGACTTCAAAGTTTCAAAGGATACATTTTGTAAAATATTTTTGAAATATTTTTACTTGTCCTGGAATGACACGGTTGACGGCAAATGAAAGAGGAGGAGAGACTGCCATATCAGTACAAAAGGATGTGAATAAAGTCATTTGAAAACTTCATCAAAATATTTTGTTGAAAATTTTGTATGATATTGAAGGATACATTTTTGAAAGGACGTAACTTACCTCCTTTTTCCTGTTATGTTAAAATAATGAAATAGAAAAATTAGGGGAGATCCTCCTCTTTCATTTGCTGTCAATAGTGATATGCTAGTACAAATATTAAAAAAATATTTAAAAAAATTTAATACTCTAAATTTTTGAAGTCCTTTTAAAAGGAAACAGGATCACGAAATGAAAAAGTGTAAATGCAGTTTTACTACATTTAGTTTCTAATTGTTTCCAATTTCAAATGTATATTATCCAGTTCGTGTTTAACGAATTGTTTTCATTTTAGTCGGATGGTGTTATATATGGGGCATTCCATGTCAAATCGGACACTTTGAATAATTTTTTTTTGATTTTCCCAATTTGTTACAGTTTTTAGTACCCTTCGAAAACTCCTTCGTCGTAAGTTTTCAGATTTTTTGATGACCCGTTCAAAAGATATTGAATTTTTAAAAATTGGTAGTTTGTTTCTTTACTCAACCTTATTTTACTCATAACTTCTTCAAAAATGGTACAAATTGCTAATTTTTTTTTTTAGTTTTTGGTTTTTTACGTACTTTTTAAAATAAATCAAAAAAAATCTTAAAAGTGCTTTAGTATGCGATTTTTAAGTTTTAAAATTTTAATCTCATTTTTGAAAATGTATGTTCTTTTCGGTTTTTATACCCCACACCACTCTGTGGTACAGTTTGTGCTGATGTTTGTAACTACCCGAAATATTGGTCCTAGACCTACCTTCAAGTATACCGATCAACTCAGAAGTACTTTTTGAGTCGATTTTGCGATGACCGTCCGTCTGTCCATCTATCGGTTTAAGCACGATACAGGTCGCAATTTCCAATCAATTGACTTGAAATTTGATTAAGCATCTTTTAGCCCAAGGACGAAGCCTTTTGAAATTAGAGAAAATCGGTTCATGTTAAGACCTAGCCCCCATAAAAACGCCCCCTTTGGATTCGGCTTAATGACTCTAATAACCGTATTAAAATAGATATAACTTTGGAATTTAGCAAAGGACCGATTCAGTCCTTCTGGTACACAAACAACCCTCCCAATACACAGTGTGTCCATTTGTATGGAAAAGGCGCGCATCGAAGTTTTTTCATTATAACTTTTGAACGGATTGGGCTATTTCTAAAATTTTTACAGTTTTGGAAACTAGAAACTAAGAGCTATTTTTGGATGTCGTTTCAAAGATGTACTGTCAATACCCTACCTTAAACGGGAAGGTAAACTTGGTTAACTAACCAACAAAAAAAAGTTTAAAAAAATTCGATTTCCTCGAAAATTATAATTTATACCACCGAATTTTTGTGATGTGCATTACAACTATATGGTTAAACCCAAAAATCGGAATTCACGACCAGCTTTTTGAAGAATATATTACAAATAGTCAAGAAAAAAAATCAAACTACTTACGATTTATAAATAACTATTTTATTATTCAATTTAGATCTCTTTAAAATATTTTTAAGAGGGATTATTTATCTGCACACAAATAATACACCCTACATTTAAAGAACCGGCAATTAAAACTTGTTTGCCTTCAGGAAACTCATTTAATACAAACAAAAATAAAACAAATTAACCAATAAAAATTGAATTATGAAAAAAAGAAGAAAGTTCAATATAGATAACAAAATTAAATTATTTACTTCATCTCTAGCTAGAGTTGTCAAAACCGATTTCCGAAGTATTGGAAAAATCGATTTTTTTCTATTTTTCCGGTTTTTTAAAACCGGTTTTATAAAAAAGGCCGGTTTTCGAAGTATTCGAGAAACCGATTTTTTGGTCTCAAATAATCGACTTTTTCATATCTAAATTTTTTTCGTTATTTTGCATTCAATGAAATTTTTTAGTAAACATCTCTAAGTTGAGAAATCGGATGTACCCAGATCATTTGAAATGTATCCTTTTTTTGAAATACTGTTTAATAAAAAAAAACTAAAAGCTTTTTATTTAATTTGATCTTAATTACATCTATGTATTTACATTTGATGTAGTAACATTCGTAAATCATATGTATTGTCGGTTCTGAAGTAAAGATGGGAGTGTGAGTGACTCAAACACATTCACCCTTACGAAGAGAATTTTCCAATCACGCACACTAACTTACGAGCATATTTTTTTCTACTCACAATCACCTGAGTAAATTTATGACAACTCACACTCACGTTCATTCACACTTACGTTCACTCACACTCACGAAACTTTTTATACAAAAAAAAAAAAAACTTTTAAAAATTAAGATTTCAAAGATGTAGGAAAATAAACTGCTAATGTGCCAATCTCTATTCTGAAGTATGTACAAATAGCTTGTTTTGCTTTCCTTTTTTATTGTTTTGTTTTACTTTTTTATCAAATAAATAATTAAAAACAAAAACCGAAAAACCGATTATTCGAAACCGGTTTTTAGTTACAAAACCGAAAAACCGATTTTTTTAAAAGTCGGTTTTTCTAAGTATTCGAAAATCGGTTTTTGAAATTGACGAATATTTGACAACTCTAATCTCTAGCAATTCCAACACTTCCGGTGGATAATTCGTTTTTGTTTTTGGATTTAGTTCGTTATTTCGTTTTATTGACATTTTTGGGTCACTTTAAATCATAAACATATGAAAAATATCCTCCAGATTGTGAAAAATGGATTCTGTGTACATTAGAGATTGAACCTGACATACATCTTTTTAAGTAACGCCGGAGAAATAAAAAGCATGTTATATAAAACAATCAAATTGTACAACTTTTAAACTAATTTAACAAATAATTTGAATATTTTTGTTTTTAACCTTAACTTTAACCTCGATTTGACAGAACTCTGGCACTTTCTGGCAAAAGTTATAACATACGAAATGTTATGGAATACCTCTAGTATAACCCACACTAGCGTTTTGCATTATCCATCATTATCTGCAGAAGTTGCAGTCTATTATGTAAATGGATTTTTAAAGATATTTAAAAAAACATTGATTTTTACTCAATATAACTTTTTGTTGGGTTATTTTTTTGTTATAAAAAAAAATGAATAATAAAATAACGGATCTTGGAAACATGTTGCAAAAAATTTGGATGGATTACTCCACAAGATGAATTTTTAAAATTTTTTTCAAAAAATGTCTCTTACAAAAAAAATAAATTAAGAAAAATATGAAAAACTCAATACTTTGGGGTTGTGCCCCAGCCAAACTAAGAGTCGCATTGATGTAACGGAAACTGATTTTTAGTCTCCAGAGTGTCAAAATTAAGTATGCACCTAAAAAAAATAATCGGCAATTTTTTTTTTTTTACCCAAATGCGCACGAATATCACACCGTGCAATATTCACATAATTCCCTCAAAATTCATAAAAATGGAAATATTAGATAAAAATTTTATTTTTAGGTGTTAAACGTGTACTTTAGTAATTGGACCATTTTTGGACTAAGTTCCCCTTATAAAGATTTCGACCGATATTCAGTAAAATCGGTCTAATGATAAAAAAAATAAACCAATTTCACTAAAATTTGATCTGTGTGTGTTTCTACACTAAATAAAGATCTAACAAAAGACAGATCCAATTGGTCCATGTTTGGACTTGGGACCCATTTTACGGAAAACACTGGAGTAGGGTATCATATGGTCGATCTTGACCGACTATAACTTTCTTTTTTGTTTTTTATTCCTTTTTTTTTAAATTTTGGATTTTGTTTTTGCTATAAAAGCAACTTAATTTTGAAACAAAATTTAGTTGTTGCTGGACTATATAAGTGTGTGTTGGTATAATATATTTATTGCTAAATTGACGTGATTGAAATATATATTTTTTTTGTATTGTTTCGATATACACAAGTGTATCACTTGACAACATAAATGTTTTATTTTATACATTTCTTTTAACAAAGAACATTTAAAAAAAAATTAGAAATTTAAAAAAAACACAGTGTTAAATTTTATGACACTAAATTATGGCTCCATAAAATGAAGTGGTCGTTATAACAATTCGACATGTAACGCGGTTCTGGTGTATTTTTTTCTTCTTTATTTTTGAAATATAGGGCCATTCCAGAAAATTTAGCTCAAATTTTAGTCATTTTTGGAAATGGTGTCTCAGATTAATTTGAACCTTGACACATAGATAGCCCTCATAAATATGATATATGTACCATATATCGTTTTTTTACATTTGGTGTATTTAACGAATTATGGCGGGTCAAAGGCTGACTTTTTAAGCAAAAGTAAGAAAAATACATCACGTTTAAAGAGCTGTAACTTCTTAACCAATGACCCGATTTTCACAAATTTAGGCTCATGTAAAAGCTGGGGTTCTTCTTTTAGAAAATATTTTTAAAATAACACAGTTTTTTTTACAGAAATGATGCAAAAATGCAAAAACATTTTTTCTTTTCGAATATTTAAAAAAACACATCTTCGATTTTTTTAAAAAAAATTCTGGTGAAAAATAACAATTTTTTGTATAATATATTCAAAATCCAGAGTGGGATCTCCATGGAATCAAAAAATATTCTGTTTTAAGTACGAGGTTCTCATATTTTTCCCTTAGAAAATTTAAATTTCTAATGTTTTGAATGTTTTTCAAAATTTTAATAGTATAATTTTCTTTGAAAATTTAAATTTTTATATTGAAGAAACATAAAATTTTAATTTTCCAAGGTAAAATTTAAGAACTTCGTACTAAGACCAGAATATTTTTTGATCCCATTGGGATCCCACTCTGAATTTTGGATATGTTGTACAAAACAGTATTGTTTATCACCAAGCTTTTTTTTAAAAAAATCGAAGATGTGTTTTTTTAAATATTCGCAAAAAAAAAATGTTTTTGAATTTTTGCAATACTTCTGAAACAAACCGTATGCTTTTGAAAATTCTTCCTAAAAGAAGAAGAATTAAGCTTTCATATGAGCCATTACTTGTGATAATCGGATTACTAGTTAAAAAGTTAGAGCACGTTAAACATCATGTATTTTTCTGACTTTTGCTAAAAAAGTCGAACTTTGACCCGCGATAATTTGAAAACTACAGCAAATTTTGAAAATCCAAATATGCAACATATCTCATATAAACGTGGATATCTATGAGCCAAATTCTCAGTGGCGTCCAAAGGCATGTTTCCGAACAGTGGGGCGAAAATTTTTGGAATTACCCTATATTAAATGCTTATTGAATCACACACAACAGATTTCTATAAATATTTTTTTTTAAATCCAAGTGTTTTGCTTTTGTAAAAATCTGTATATTTGTAGTGTTTGTTTTTAATATCGAATTTGTTTATTATTTTATTTTTTTTAATTTACGATAAGAAAATTGTGGTCATTCAAGATCGGCCATATACAGTGGCGGCTAAAAAAATAGCATTAGATGTTTTTTTTTTTTTAATTCTATACATGAAAAATTATCGAACTTCAAAATCGGCCGTGTCAATATTGTTGCCTTTTGGGATCAATTCTTAAAATTTCGTAAAAATATGGTATGCAGTTTTACTTGTGCTTGATCAAAGGTCATACAGCTGTTGACATCGAAATTGTACGTGTTAAATTTCGCGAGATATCGCGTAATTATATAATTTTTTTTTAAAACCGGTTCTTTAGAAAAAAAAATAAAAAAAAAGTGGTATGCAGTTTATTTTGAGCATGTTGAAAGAAATTAAAACTGCCCACAAAAAAATGATAGCTGCTCACTTTCGCGATAAATAGCGAAAAACAGCTTTTTGGGGGTATTTCTTGTTTTGAGTAATAAAAGAAGGTTCTTTAACATTGCACTGTGGGCCAGGATTTCCATTTTTTGGCCAATAAGGTCTGTAAGGCAACACATATTTAAAAATATTTTTTCGGAATGTCGACATCTTGAAATTTGTCCATCTTTAATATCTTTTTATTATACCTTAAAGTTTTTTTTTTGCATGAGGTTAAAGTCAAAGTTTAAGATTTTTTTTTTATATTTTTTATTTATGAAACAAATAATTTTTTTTTGTACTTCAACACAATATTTTTTCAAATTTTCGGTGAAGTTCTCCTAAAGACATACCTGTTTGTTGAACACATGATATAAACTGTCAAAAAGTAAGCTATAAGCATATTTTTTTTTAAATAAATAATGAAAATTCATACTTTTGTTGAAATCCGCCTTTTTTCAACACCAAAGTCCAAAAAAGTCCAAACGATATTGACAAACCTCGAACTACGATCTGTCTCTGACAATGTATTCTATTCACATTTTTGCGACCCTGTGCGACCGTTCATAAACTTTTGATTTAGAGGCAATAAACCAAAATATGACGTTTACAAATGCATTAACATGGAACTTCAATATTTTTTGATATTTTTGTTTCTATTGATTTCTAATAAAAAATGTCTCACTTTGACAACATTGGCGTGATAACTGGTGATGGGCACGTGAGTGAATTTTGACTCACGTTGATTCACACTCACGCAAAAAAACATAATTTGCTCAATCGTTTTTTTCTTACACTTACTCACTATTTACGTAAACAAAACACCACGTGTGACTCACGCTCACTCGTAACTCACGCTAAACCTTTAAAACACGAAACAAATTGTAAAAACTGAGTAAATACAATTAAATAGTTTTGAATCACGCAAAAAAATTGCACTCACTACGAATCACTCACGCAAAAAATTGTCTCACTCACTTATCACTCACGTGCAAAAAATTTTAATCACGCTCACTTTCGATCACGAGTAATTCAAGTGACCAGCGTCCATCTGTAGTGCTAAACATTAAAGCTGGTAACGCATTTAAGCGGGCATATTCTGGCCATAGCATGTTTAATATATTTTACGAAATTGTAAGCTTGTAGCATTATTTGTACATTTAGGATAACAAATGCAATCATTTCCTAGTGATATTTTGAAACATTAATCAATAATTTAAATATCTTGTCCGCCATATTGGATCCGCTATTTTGAATATTTGATTCTAAAATCAGATTTGGCATTCCAAAAACCATCAAAATCAGACAACGTAGAAAAAAACGTAATATTTTATTTGACGCTATATTGGATCCGCCATTTTGAATTTAAAAAATCGGAGCTCATATTCGTAATTACTGACCCTAAATACAGTCGAACTCGGTTATAACGAATTCTCGGTTATAACGAACTAATTCTAAAATCCCGACGTTTTGGCATCACTTTTCACTCAAAATACTTCTTTTATAACGAACTCGGTTATAACGAATCCTCGGTTAAAACGAACTACTTATTAAGGTCCCACGAATACAATTTCATGTGTATTTACCTTTTTATAACGAACTGCCATAAATATTTTTTTTATGTGCGGCAATCACGTTTATCGAACTCACAAAAGGTTGGAAATTTTTGGTTTTAATTATAATTTTGATGACATTTATTTATATTTTGAATGTTTTCTTCTTAATAATTAGTTTATTAACAAAAAACATCAAATAAATCAAAAATGGATCTATTTTTTTGGGAATAAAACTAGGTTGATAAAAAATATACCCCGCTTATAGCGAACTACGCTTATAACGAACTATTTTTACTGGTCCCTCGGAGTTTGTTATAACCGGGTTTGACTGTACATTAAAAATTAATAATTTAAGTACAATTAGCTAAGAATTACAAAAGCATATTCGCCATATTGGATCCGCCATTTTGAATTTCATATCTTTAATTCCAAAATCAGTTTTAACATCAGAAAAACCATCAAAATCGAAGTTTTTGGCCAAAAGAGACAACACATAAAAAATCTTAAATTTAAATTTGTCTCCATATTGGATCCGCCATTTTGAATTTTAAAAGTCTGAGCTCATATTCGTTATTAACGACCCCAAATACATCGATAATGGTTATATTAAACACAATAAACAAAGAATTAAAAAATAATGTCCGCCATTTTGAATTTTGAAATTTTTTTTCCAGAATTGTGATCAGCGATCCTTTAACACCCATATGCAATACTTTTTTGACATATAGGTTAAGCGGTCTATTTATGGCCAAAATTCAGGGATGCTGGCCCACAGTGCATTGTTGAAAAACACGAAATGCAGTTTGATTTGCTACTGATTAAAGGTGATAAGGCTGTTAACATTTTCTAGCTGATCAATTCTTCGAGATATCGCCAAAAAAAACTCGCTAAACTACTCTTTAATCTTTACTTTGTGTTATTTTTGCTCTGTAGAAACATTTTATTCAATTACCGACAAAAATGTGGTAAGCAGTTTGAATTCGAGGTTACTAAAGTTGACAAAACTGCAAGCATAAAAATTATAGATGATTAATTTCCCAAGAAATTACAAAATTATTGTTCAAGCTTTTATATTAATTAATTTATTTTTTCTTTAGTGTCTAAAATTAAGGAAAAAAAGTCCAGAAACGACAAATATATTGTATGCAGTTTAAATTTTATGTGGTTAAAGGTGGTAAAACTGCTCAAATCAATATCTTGACTGCTAATTTACGCGGAAAATATAATTTTTTCAAATATTTTTTTTTTTTTTTAATTTTGCAATTTCTCGCGAAATTAAGAAGGAATGATTGCGATGTTAACTGTTTTGTGACCTGTAAATAAATACAATTCAAACTGCATACTCAGTTTTTGAAGATACCCAGTCAGAAATTGCCAACCGTACCAAAAATTTTGTGTTGGTACAATATCGGGCTAGCCAAAAATACAACATTGTATAATGTAAAACAGTTTTACTAAAAATATTGTGTTGGCACAACTTTGTGTTTACATAAAACACTACACTATCTTCTATATATATAAAAGAGTTGGGTGAGTGAGTGACTGACTGACTGACTGATTCATCATCGCCCAGCCCAAACCGCTGAAGCTAGAGACTTGAAATTTGAACTGTAGGTTCACCTCCCGGAATATAGATCCACTAAGGCTGGATTTTTTCCAGTGTTGATTCTAAGGGGGTAAAAAGGGTAAAAAAACGTACTTTTGGTACTTTTTATATCTCTCGAAATAATGGTCATAGAGACTTGAAATTTGGACTGTATGTTAACCTCCCGGAACATAGATCCAAAAAGGCTGGACTTTTGCCAGTGTTGATTCTAAGGGGGTAAAAAGGGTAAAAAACTGTACTTTTGGTACTTTTTATATCTCCTGAAATAATGGTCATAGAGACTTGAAATTTGGACTGTATGTTCACATCCTAGAATATAGATACAGTAAGACCGGATTTTTGCCAGTGTTGATTCTAAGGGGGTAAAAAGGGCAAAAAACTGTGCTTTTGGTACCATTTATATTTCATTGAGTAATGGTTCTAGAAACTTGAAATTTAGAATGTAGATTCATCTCCCGGAAAATAGGTTTACTAGGGTTGGGTTTTTGCCAATGTTGATTCTAAGGGGGTAAAATGGGTAAAAAAGTGTACTTTTGGTACCTTTTATATTTCCTTAAATAATAGTCCAAGAAACTTTAAATTTTCAATGTAGGTTCACCTCCCTAGAAAAAGATCCACTATGGCTGGGTTTTAGGCCAATGTTGATACTACGGGGGTAAAATGGGTAAAATAGTGTACTTTTGGTTCTTTTTTTATTTACTGAAATAATGGTCATACAAACTTGAAATTTGAAATGTAGGATCCTTTGGTAAAAAAACAATATGGAAAGGTACTTTTTGAAAATTTTGAGTCTAAGGGGGATAAAAGAGGCAAAAAGTGTACTTCTGGTACTTTTTTTTATTTCTTAAAATTGTGGTCATAGAAACTTGAAATTTTAATGTAGCATCCTTCGCTGAAAAAAACATTCTGGAAAAAGTACTTTTTGGAAAATGTGTTTCTTAGGGGGAACCTTTTATAAAAAGTACCTTTTTTAAAAAATACCTTTTATAAAAAGAACCTTTTATAAAAAGTACCTTTTATAAAAAGTACCTTTTATAAAAAGTACCTTTTATAAAAACTACCTTTTATAAAAAGTACCTTTTATAAAAAGTACCTTTTATAAAAAGTACCTTTTATAAAAAGTACCTCTTATAAAAAGTACCTTTTATAAAAAGTACCTTTTATAAAAAGTACCTTGGAACCTTGGGTTCCAAGGTTCTAGATGCGCCACCTACAGCCTCTCTAGAGCAAATGTCATCCTCAGGCTTCTCGCGGCGGATCCCGTTTCCACAGATGAGGCTCTGACGTCCGACCAAAAGGCGGGATAACCTTTCAACACCTTAGTTCTAACAGAAAATGGTTAGCACATACAGGGAGATAAGAGGCAGGTTTGGAGGCCATTTCTTTCCATAAAAAATTTCCACCAAACTAGGCAACATTAGGCCAATCCCCTATTGCGGCTGAAAATAACTCGTGATTACTACAAACAAAACTACAAACAGGCGAAACACAAAACAAACGGATACATTGACGACGACCCCCGCAAGCCCCCGGATAAGATTTGGTACATGGAATGTGAACACTTTATTTCAAACAGGAAAACTTGCACAGCTGTCACGGGAATGCCGAAGACTTAATATAGCTGTTTTGGGCATAAGCGAAATGAGGTGGAACGGTAGCGGCGATTTTACAAGTTCTCAGGGCGACCGCGTAATATATTCTGGCCGCAAAGAAGGTGAACCGCATACCCACGGAGTAGGTATATTTATATGCAGGAGACTGAAAAACTCCCTTATAAGCTGGTCGGCTGTTTCCGAACGCATTATAACGGCTCAGCTCAATAGCAGCGTTGGTAAAATCTCAATAGTTCAATGTTACGCCCCAACCGAGGTGTCTGATCTCCAAACAAAGGAACATTTCTACGAAGAGTTGAACGGTGTCTTAGACAAGATTGACAGAAATGATGTCCTTATACTAATGGGAGACATAAACGCGCGCGTTGGAAACAGCAACGATGGTTTTGAACACATTATGGGGGAAAACAGCCCCGGAAACAGAAACGAAAACGGCGAACTATTCCTGGAAACATGCGCAGAATACGAACTAGCCATTGGTGGTTCCTATTTCCCTCACAAACTTCACCACAAATGCACATGGCAATCTAGAGATACCCGGTCTAAAATCCTTAGTCAGATTGACCATATCTGCATAGCGAAAAGATTCTTTAAAATGTTGCAAGATGTCAGAGTTCTCCGTAGTGCAGATATAGCTTCTGACCACTACCTCTTAGTAGCTGAACTAAAACTCACGCTTCGGAAACGCCAACATACGCAGATATCAAACCAACTTAAACGCAAAAATTTCAATATCAACAAACTAAAAGCCGATGAAGTTAATGAAAGATACGTGTCCAGTATTGCTGGTAAATATCAAGCTCTCCTATCAACACCACAACTTAACTTAAACGTAGACGAAGAGTGGAAGAAAATTAAAACAATCCTCGGTGAATCTGCTAACGACACCATCGGCTTCTGTCGTAGGGAAAACAAAGAGTGGCTTTCCGTTGAATTTTGGAATGCAGTAGAAGAAAGACAAAAAACCAGGCAAATGTTACTATCGGAAAATGACCCTTCCCGCAAAATAGAGCTTCAAACAAAACTATCTCAAATCGTTAAAACAGTAAAAAGACAAGCCAGAAACGATAAACGTAACTTCTTCAACAATCTCGCCACAGAAGCAGAAACCGCAGCACTCTGAAAACTGTTTTTGATGTGACCAGAAAACTCTCCGGCAAGAAGCCCAACACCACCATACCCGTAAAGGATAAGAGCGGAAATATAATCACATCAATAGACGATCAACTGACCCGATGGAAGGAGCATTTTGAAGAAACGTTAAACCACCCAAGTAATAATCTTAACGAAACACAACATACTGAAACCAGCCGCAGGCCTCTTCTCCCTCCCTCATTACCAATCAGCACAGACCCTCCAACGCTCAACGAAGTATCAACTGCCATAACACAGCTTAAAAACGGCAAAGCTCCTGGGATTGATAATATACCCGCAGAATTCTTTAAATCGAAACCAACCGTCATAGCGGAAATATTAACACCTCTTTTTTATAAAATCTGGACTTCTGAAACTATTCCGGTAGAATGGAAAGAAAGCATAATAGTCAAAATACCAAAAAAGGGTGATCTAAAATCGTGCAGCAACTGGAGAGGTATTGCAATAACACCCGCTGTATGTAAAATATTTAACAAACTTCTTCTTAACCGTATAATTGAACCCCTCGACAAGCATCTCCGAAAAGAACAATCTGGTTTTCGACCTAACCGCTCCTGCGTCGACCAAATAAACAGCCTCCGCCTTATAATTGAGCAGTGTAACGAGTATAATACAACATTATATTTAACTTTCATTGACTTCGAAAAAGCTTTCGATGCTATAAACAGGCAAAAAATTTGGAGCGCTCTAGAAGACAAAGGTGTCCCGAACAAGATTATTAGCCTAATTAAAGCCCAATACACTAACGCGAAGATGAGAGTCTTGCATGCTGGTAAAATCAGCCAGCCTTTTAACACCCTTAGCGGCGTAAAACAAGGATGTCTACTTTCCCCTATTCTATTTATTACAACTCTCGACGTCATATTGGCCTACACTAACGAACAAAACAGAGGAATACAATGGAGAATAAATCAGCACCTTGAAGATTTAGAGTACGCGGACGATATCGTTCTGCTTGCAACTACAAAAGAAAACATGCAAAAAAAGATCGACGACTTATCCTCAAGAGCATTAGACTTCGGATTGAAGATAAACGCAGCAAAAACAAAATGCATGGCTATAAAAAGTAATCAATTGACAACATTCACTTTAAATAACAACCCGATCCAGAACGTCAACAGTTTCAGCTATCTAGGAAGCAACATCTCACCCGACGGAGGCGCAATTGACGATGTAAACACGCGAATACACAAGGCCAGAATATCATTTTACAATTTGAAAAACGTGTGGAGATCTAACGCTCTTTCGCCAAAAACGAAAATACACATATACAATGCGTGTATAAAAACAATTTTGCTATATGGCTCCGAAACATGGCTCGTCAACGACGGCATCAAACGCAAACTCCAAAGCTTTACAAATAGATGCCTTCGTAACATATTAAAAATCTGGTGGCCTAGAACAATTTCAAACGAAGAACTGCTACAACTCGCTGAACAGGAACCAATCAATACGCAAATAAGAAGAAGAAAGTACAACTGGCTAGGCCACACACTCCGCAAGCCATACGACGAAATATGTCACTCTACACTTCAGTGGAACCCACAGGGCGTCCGAAACCGTGGAAGACCGAAGATAACCTGGAGACGCACGATTTTCTGCGAAACCAAAAAATCATTTGACGAACTCAGACATATTGCTTCAGACAGACAGAGATGGAGATTCTACGTAAACAGCTTATGTTCCTGATGGAATACGCTAATAAATAAAATATTTTATAAAAAGTATCTTTTATAAAAAGTACCTTTTATAAAAAGTACCTTTTATAAAAAGTACCTTTTATAAAAAGTACCTTTTATAAAAAGTACCTTTTATAAAAAGTACCTTTTATAAAAAGTACCTTTTATAAAAAGTACCTTTTATAAAAATTACCTTTTATAAAAAGTACCTTTTATAAAAAGTACCTTTTATAAAAAGTACCTTTTATAAAAAGTACCTTTTATAAAAAGTACCTTTTATAAAAAGTACCTTTTATAAAAAGTACCTTTTATAAAAAGTACCTTTTATAAAAAGTACCTTTTATAAAAAGTACCTTTTATAAAAAGTACCTTTTATAAAAAGTACCTTTAATAAAAAGTACCTTCTATAAAAAGTACCTTTTAAAAAAGTACCTTTTATAAAAAGTACCTTTTATAAAAAGGAGCTTTAATAAAAAGTACCTTTTATAAAAAGTACCTTTTATAAAAAGTACCTTTTATAAAAAGTACCTTTTATAAAAAGTACCTTTTATAAAAAGTACCTTTTATAAAAAGTACCTTTTATAAAAAGTACCTTTTATAAAAAGTACCTTTTATAAAAAGTACCTTTTATAAAAAGTACCTTTTATAAAAAGTACCTTTATAAAAAGTACCTTTTATAAAAAGTACCTTTTTTAAAAAGTACCTTTTATAAAAAGTACCTTTGATAAAAAGTACCATTTATAAAAAGTACCTTTTATAAAAAGTACCTTTTAAAAAAAAGTAATTTTTAAAAAAGTACCTTTTATAAAAAGTACCTTTAACAAAAAGTACTTTTTATAAAATTTACCTTTAATGACCTTTTGCAAAAAAAAACATTCTAGGAAAAGTACTTTTTGAAAATTCCTTTTCATAAGGGGAAAAATAATACTTATGGTACTTTTTATATATCCTGAAATAATGATCATAGAAACTTGATATTTGGAATGTAGGATTCTTAAGTGACAACAAATTCTGGAAAAAGTAATTTTTGAAATTTCCTTTTCTTAGGGTGGAACGGGTAAAAATTTAAACGTTCTAATTACGTTCTAATTTCCGGTAGTAATGGCCCTAGAATCTTGAAATTTGTAATGTAGGATCATTCGGTTAAAAAACATTCTGGAAAAAATACTTTTTGGAAATTACGCTTCTTAGTAGGGTAAAATGGCTAAAAAAGTGTACTTTCGGTAATTTTGATATTTTCTAACGTAATGGTTCTTGAAACTTAAAATTTTGGATGTAAAATTCTTCGGTGAAAACCAGCATTTTGGGAAAGTATTTTTTGGAAATTCCGTTTCTTAACGGGGTTAAAAAGTATACTTTTTGTACTTTTAATATTTGGTGAAATAATATTCTAGATAATTGCAATTTGTAATGTAGGATCCTTTGGTAAAGAAAAAAAATACTGGAAAAAGTACTTTTTGGAAATTCCATTTCTAACGGGGGTTTTTTTTCCTATAATAATTGTTTTAGAAGCTTGAATTTTGGAATGTGGGGTCCTTCGGTATAAAAAAAAACACACTGCTATGCTAAAGTATTTTTAAAAGATTCCGTTTCTAGGGGTGTAGAAAAGTGTTTTTTTTAACTTTTTATACTTCTTGAAATAATGATCCTAGGCAGTGAAAATTTGAATGCTGTATTCTATAGTGAAAAAATATTTTGGAAAAAGTACTTTTTGGAAATTCTGTTTCTAAGAGTCGTAAAGGGCATAAAAAAGTGTAAGTTTGGTACTTCTTATATTTCTTGAAATAACGGTTGAAATAAAGGTTTTTGGATTGGTACAAGTGGATTGGTACAAGTTGGTACAAGTGGTGTAAAACGGTATTTTTATATCTATAAGATAAATACAACAGCACTTTTTATTTCTGTAACGCATATTATATGGAGAGGAATGAAACTTGCATGGAGATTGAATTGGAAATGAAATGGAGTAAAAAGGGGAACGAAATGGAATAGAGCAGGTAACAACAAAGAATGATACTTTTTACTAAAATTTTTCGTATTAAATTTTTTAACTCCATATTTTTTCTCTCTATATGTTTTTTTACCCAAAATTTTTTTTATTCCAATTTTGTTTTTCACTGACATAATTATTCACTCAAGATCCAAAATCCCCATATAAGGGCTCGAAAATTGTCAAAATCCTTTTCACCGGAACGTGCATGACAACGTACCACCGAAAGTATTCTAATTTTATTGTTTAAGTTATTCAGTGAAATATTATTTTATGAAAGACTTAAACGTCCACACTTAAATAAAACAAAGACTACATATTAGTCATTTTTTGAAATCGGTACGGTAATCCTAATCCTTCCATTATCCGGTATTTAACATAACCGGTAACGAAGTTCCGGCGGGCGAGCTAGTAGATTATAATTTAAAAGTTTAACATTTTTATTTTTTTAAAAAAGTTTTCGATTTACATAGACCTCAACTCTTTAATCTAAGTGAACACTTAAGTAGTTGCTTTTTCAACCAATTTGTACAAAATGGTAACTAAAAAGTACTACATCGAGATTTTCAATACATCCCTAAGCAAAAGTTAAATCCAATGTCGTAAATTTGTAAAATCAATGTTAACCCAACGTTAAAACAAAAGTCGAGCGATCGTTGGCCACTGTTATCATTTCAACCTCGGAATGACGTCGTAGACTTAGAAACGGGTATGATTCGCCAACGTTGGTAGCGTCGCCGCCAACTTCATTCCAACGTTGGCCCGTTTGTATTTTTCTGACTGGGTATTTAAAAAACTTCATTGCCAAAATTTTAGAAAATAAAAAAACACCAATTTCGTGATATCTCGCGAATGCGAGCAGCTACGATTTTTCTGTTTACAGTTTTGTGACACTTAATCAAGTGGAAATCGAACTGCGATTACACTTTTCGTCGACACTAAAGTTGAACCTAAACATCGCTGAGGCTCACCGTGAACTCTAGAGGGGTAAAATATAGATAGCAAACAGAAATTTTAAAATTTAATGCAATAATACCCCCAATTTTTTTTCAATTTTTTCTGACACGCCCACAATAAAGGCAGTGTTAAACATTTCGGCATAGTGTAAACTACTTACATGAGTGAGCATCCAAACTTGCCTTTATAGGCCCATCGGTGGAGTGCGTTTTTTTAGACCAAAAATTGGCCAAATTTTGATGGATTGGCGGGGGCAATATTTACACCTCGGCCTCCATTTTAATTTTAGTGGCAGTTTACAGAAGGCGAACGATGCACACGTATTTTACATGTATTTTGTTATTGTAACAACAACCAAATATATTTTTGTTCGAATATTAGCGATTTGTAATTTAAATTCCCTATGCCCCTAGTAGTATAGGGATTTTATACCCTCCACTTGTGATAGGGGATAGAGTGATACAGGGTTTATATAAGTTTGTCATTTCGTTTGTAACTTATCGAAATATCGGTCTAGGACCCCATAAAGTATTGATCGGTGATCGATTCTACGACAGCCTAGCGATATCCGTCTGTCTGGCGTTCACGTACGGGGATCACGGCCAAAACATTACTCAGTTATGACTAAAACTTTTTTTTTTGCAAATAATCGGGATTGAAGAACATTTTCGAGATTCCGGGATATTTTGAATGAATTTTTTCTGCAAATTTTCAGGGTTTTTAAAAATTTTTGGAATTTCTTGGCACTTTGGTACTTCAAATCAACGCGTTCCACACTTCTTTAAAACCAACTTTAACCTCAAGTTACGAACACTGTAAATGTCAGTCTTGATTATTAAACTTGGATGCCCGACTATTATATTTCGACGAAAATCAAGATCTTCGTCAGAGCTGTTTTTGAAAAAATCGCGTTCAGACGTAAAAAAATTTACATTTTAAGCTTGTCTCGGTGAGAGATGAAAAAATGACTATAGACAAAAATTATTCCTCAGGTAAAATGCAATAAAACTGCAAATTGTCATTTTGCAAGGTTTTTGTTGCCAAAAGTTGCACTTTTAAATTTCGAGATTACCCTCATTAAAGGTGGTATGATACTTGCTAGTTTCTGTATTTGATTTTTTTAGGATTGATCGAATGAAACAACAAATGCGAGAAAGAACAAGAAATACAATAAAATAAAAACAAAACAAAAAAAACAATATTGCCAACTTTTATTTTCAAAATAACTCGCCCAACATAGCTAAAAAACGCCAAAACAAATGTAAAACCGCTTCATTCGAGCAAAAACTAATAAAATTGGTAACACTGTTAACATTTTATTCTGGAAATGTCAATTTTAAGTTGAAAATTTTTATATTTCTTTTGACAGTCACTGCAAAATTACACTGTGCAACAAGAAAAATGAGCCTCAATGGCTTCAACGCCATATGAAAGTTTACCATCAAATGGACAAAATCACCGAAGGGTTTTGCAAAGTCAGTTCGGATTTCTTTTTTATAGCCCACTGAAGTTTTTATTTTTTTATCAAAGGCGCTTGGAAAACGTCGAAAATACTATAACAAGAACACATCTGAGCTTCAAAATATGATGTGAAATTTTATGGCGGTTCTTTTCTTAGAACATTTTAACCCTCTAACTGCCATTTTAAGGGGTCATTTTAGTCCTTTTTAAAAAACTAAACTCAGAAGTCCAATAAAACGTCTATTTAGAGGGTTAAAATGTTCTACAAATATTTTCCTCATAAAATTTCACTAGGGGTCGTCAAATGTTCAAAGTTTGTGCGACATGCGCAAAATGCTTTAAAAGGGTCAAGTATAAATAATCAATGTTTGTTATTTTTTTTACCAAAGCAGTGTTACAAAATATCGACAAAAAATAGTGCAAATATAATTTTGAACTTAAATTGATGTTCTGATGTGTTTTATAAAATTTTATGATGATTATTTTCTTTGACCAAATTAACCCTCAGCTCCCGTTTTAAAGGGTAATTTTTGTCCTTTTTTAAAAGAAATACAAAAAGTCTATAAAAAAGGCAGTTAGAGGGTTAAAATGTTTTACAAATATTTTCTGCATCAAATTTTACTAGGGCACGTCTAAGACAGAAAGTTCGTCAAGCATATAGAAAATGCTCAATTTTTTTTTTTTACATTTTTTTGGGCCGAAATATAACAAAAAAAAAAGTAAAAAAGTTAAATTCGACTTTGTCGAATGTAGAGATGGGCGCGTGATTTTTGACTCACACTCACTCACGCTCACGACAGAAATTTTTTAATCACGCACAATTACTCACGATCATATTTTTTCTACTCACACTCACTCACAATCACGTGAGTAAATTTTAAGCAACTCACACTCACGCAAGCTTCACTCACACTCACGTTGAGTCACACTCGCGAAAATCATATTTATACAAAAAAAATTCAAAAAGTATAATTCAAAAATCTTTTAAAATTTTCCGCAAAATTTAAAGTTCAGCGAAATTATATATTTTTTTTTGCTTTTTTCGGTACAAAATCTTAAGTTAAGCCAAATTTTACAATTTTTTTGTTGCTTTTTTTGGTACGACAGGAAGTATGAAGAGAAAATTAATCACGCAAACTCACTCAAAAAAAAAAACGACTCACGCACACTCACTTACGCAAAAATCTTACTCACGCACACTCACTAACTCAATTTTTTCTCCAATCACACTCACTCACTCACGTGAATAAAATTGAATTTAGTCACACTCACGCGTGATCACGCGCGAATCACGCTCTAATATGCTCATGTGCCCTTCTCTAGTCGAATGTATTGATACCCTCCACAAAAAGTTTATTTGCAAAAAAAACAAAAATTTTTTTTTTTGTTGTTGCCCTAAGCAGTTTGGAATTGCATTTGAGCGAAATCGGTTTTGCGGTTAAAAAGTTATGAACGAAAATGTAAGAACACCTCGAAAATTGGGGTACATTCAACATAACCTAAAATACAAAATGCTTTAATTCGGCTGCTGGTGGACACATGTGAACAGAATTGATCACCGAATAGTATTTAAACAAGTAAAAACATATTTTTTACAAAAAAAATTTTCGTCGAAATTTTTTTTTTACCAAAAAATTTTTTTAGCGGATTTTTTTTTTTTTTTTTTAATTTTTGTTTTCTGTTTTTTTTTTTTTTTTTGCAAATAAACTTTTTTACATTGTGGAGGGTATCAATACATTCGACAAAGTCGAATTTAACTTTTATACTTACTTGTTTTTTTTTATATTTCGGCCCAAAAAAAATATAAAAAAAAAAATTTAATACTTTAAAATGTTTCAGCATTTTCTACATGCTGGACGAACTTTCTGTCTTAGACGTGCCTAGTAAAATTTGATGCAGAAAATATTTGTAAAATATTTTAACCCTCTAACTGCCTTTTTTACAGACTTTTTTTTGTATTTCTTTTAAAAAAGGACAAAAATTACCTTTTAAAACGGGAGCTAGAGGGTTAATTTGGTCAAAGAAAATAATCATCATAAAATTTTATAAAACACATCAGAACATCATTTTTAGTTCAAAAGTATATTTGCACTGTTTTTTGTCGATATTTTGTAACACTGCTTTGGTAAAAAAAATAACAAACATTGATTATTTATACTTGACCCTTTTTAAGCATTTTGCGCATGTCGCACAAACTTTGGACATTTGACAACCCCTAGTGAAATTTTATGAGGAAAATATTTGTAGAACATTTTAACCCTCTAAATGGAAGTTTTATTAGACTTCTGTGTTTAGTTTTTGAAAAAGGACTAAAATGACCCCTTAAAATGGCAGTTAGAGGGTTAAAATGTTCTAAGAAAAGAACCGCCATAAAATTTCACTGCAGACATCAAATCAGATTTTGATGCTCAGATTTGTTCTTATTATAGTATTTTTGACGTTTTCCAAGCGCCTTTGATAAAAAAATAAAAACTTCAGTGGGCTATAAAAAATAAATCCGAACTGACTTTGCAAAACCCTTTGGTGATTTTGTCCACTTGATGGTCTACTTTCATATGGCGTTGAAGACATTGAGGCTCAATGCGATGACCCAAAATTTGTTGCACAGTGTTATCGATAACACACGTATATTTTTTGACGTTTTAAGTTTTTTTCATGATATTGTCATACTCTTTGCACTTGGTCAGTTTTCCTATGAAAATATGTTTGCACCGTGCTCCAAAATATAAAAAATACAAAAACTAGTTACCCTCATTAAATCTATTAAATGATAGATTTAATGAGGGTAACCAATCAACTGCGCCTGCACAGAAATAATTTGAAACGAGATTTAATCAAATTTTTGATTGAAATTCCTCCAATCAAGAAAATTGTTATACCAATCATCAAATTGTATGTAATTAATTGATTATTTTTTCAAACACTTTTTCGATTTTGATCACAGATCTAATTTTTTATTTATAGTCAATCAAAATAATGATTGATTTAACAAATGAATTGTAAGCGTGTGATAAAATTATCAAAAATGCATCTTTTTTGCTTTCCAATATGTTGCCAACAATTAAAAAAAGTAAAACCCGATTATTTTGTATATTTTTGAATTAGTAATGTATTCAAATAAATTAAAGCTGCAAAAAATCTGGTATGTTGAAAATTTGTAATTCGACAGTTAAAAAAAAAACAAATATTTTAATAATTGATATATTATATATATTCATTTTTTTTTTTTTTTGTGGTTTAAAACTGCTGATGTTACTTAATGGCCCTTTGTAAAATCCCAAAAACTATTACACTTGTTCCCTGCAGAATTTTTATTTACTTATTTATTATTTAAGAGCTATTTTTTCACTCAAAATAAATTCTCTGCCCAATCAGCAGAAATATCTGCTAAAAATACACCCATTTTGAGCCATATTCTCATATTTTTTAGCAGACTTGGTTTGCTAAATATCTGTCTTAATTATCGAGGTGAAATCAGCAGAAAAAATCTGTCGAGACAGCAGAAAAATCTGCATGAAAAAACTTAAGAAAATTTTCTAAGTTTTTTTTAATTATACTGTTTTCCAAGAATAAAATTTCAAAGGTTTTTTTAAGTTCAAATTTAAAAAAAAAAAAAAAAAACTTATAAAATTTTTTTCAAAACATGATAACTAAATCTTCTTCTATATACATATATAATTTCCCTATTTGTGTGTTCCTCTTTTTTTGTCTATCCAGATATTTTTGAAGCCAACTGATGAGCTACAAAGCTGAAAATTGGCATGCATGTAGTAAAACACCTGGGGCAGATCCTAACGTAGCCGTATTTTCGATTTTTGGCCTGTGGGCGGAGAAATAAGCGGAAAAATGGGCGTGGCAAAACTCAACTTTTTGACATTTTTGCTTAATTTAAAGCCCCCTAATGACTTAGGAAGCTGAAAACTTCCTAGAATAAAGTCCTAACGTTGGCGCATATCACCAAGTAGTCGGATTTAAAATTTTCACAAAGTTGAATTGTGGGGAAAAGTGGCGTGGCAAAATTGATATTTTTTTAACATTTTTACTTCTTTTGAAGCCCCCAAATGAATTAGGAAGCGGAAAATTGCATAGCATTTAGTTCTAACAATGAAGCATATCATGAAGTAATCGGAATTCAATTTTTTAGACTGTGGAAGGAGAATTAAGAGAAAAATGGGGCGTGGAAAAATTGTGTTTTTTAATATTTTAACTAATTTGAAGACCCCCAATGACCTATGAAGATAAAAATTTACATTTTTGCTTATTTTAAAGTCTTCTAATGACTTGGGAAGTCGAAAATTTCCTAGCATATAGTCCTATCGATGAAGCATATCCTGAAGTAGTCGAATTATAAATTTTTGGACTGTGGGCTAAGAATTGAAAGGAAAATAGGGAGTGACAAAATTGGGATTTTTAACATTTTAACTTATTTTGAAGAACCCAAAGTAAGCGGAAAGTGCATAGCGTATAGTCCTAACGATGTAGTATATCCTGAAGTAATCGGATTTAAAATTTCTCGACTGTGGACGGAGAATTAAAAGATAAAAGAGCGTGGAAAAATTGGGATTTTTAATATTTTAACTAATTTTAAGACCCCCAATAACTAAGGAAGATGAAAATTGGCATGTATATTAGAGCGGAGTGATTTGTTCGGAGCAAAATTTTTGACAAAATCGTCTAGGATATTTGGATTCTGCATAAAATTCTAAGAAAAAATGCCGAACAAACCATGTTTCAAAAATCAGTTTTGACCCCCCCCCCCCCCCCTCCAATTTTCAAAAATAGTTTTGTGCGATATACGCCTTTTCCATCAATCAGCAGGAGAAAAGGGATCTGGGATCTTTAGATTGTGTACAAAGATACACTATGGTGCCATTTAGACATTTCCATTTACTATTTTATTAAATTCCAAAATCTCGCGATTTTCATTTTTAAAAATCACAAAATATGAAAAAGTGTTGTAGTTTGATGAGCGATAACTTCTTAAGTAAATATCCGATTTTTAAAATCAAAATTGAAATTAAAAGGTTAAGTCCTCTACATTAAACGTGAAAGTTAAAACAAAATTGTGTCATTAAAAAAATGCATTTTAAATGCAAATGCATTATTTAGCGCATTTTCGTCAACTTTTGGCTCTTTTGATTTTTTTTTTCATTAACATATTATGAAAGTATGAAATTTATACAAAAAAAAAACAGTCATCATTTTAATAGGACACAAAAGTCTTCTATTTTTTATAATTTTTTTTTAATTATGCCCTTATAAAAAGAATTTTTTTTTTTTGAATTTTGTTAATAAATGATTTTAGGGTTTTTAAATCGTTTATCGATGTACTTTGAAGATCTATAACTCCTTAAGTAAATATCGGATTTTGATAATCAAAATTGAAATTGGAAGCTAAAACCCTCGACTTTGAACGAAAAAGTTCAAAAATATTGTGGCAACAAAAGCGTGGTGTAGTTTACCACTTTTTAATTTTCTGTGGATTTTAAAAAAATGAAAATCGCGAATAAAATCGGGAGTTTTTGGAATTTAATTAAACTTTCTAAGTCTAAGTGGCTTCTTAGAGTATCCGCCTTCATAACAAAAAAAAATCTGAAGACTGAAGTGCAGATTTTGGTTTTTTAGCTCCCTCTAGCGGCGGTTTAGAGCAAAATAAATATCAAATATGGATTCCCCGTACCCAAAAATACCAGGTATACCTCTAAATACAAAATAGAAACAAAATTTATTAGTAAAACAATATATTCCAAATAATAAGCCCAGCAAAAAAAGTCGTATATCATGCAAAACTATTTTTGAAAATTGGGGGGGGGGGTCAAAACTTATTTTTGAGACATGGTTTGTTCGCCATTTTTTCTTAGAATTTTATGCAGAATCCGAATATGCTAGACGATTTTGTCGAAAAAAATTACTCCGCCCTAATGTATATCGTAGGTTTCATGGGCAAGATCAACACGAACCTGGATTTTTGATATCCAGTGTGTTGGTGGAGAACAAAAAAGGCAAAGGGGCGTGGTAAATTTATTTCCATCTATTCTATGTATATATATTTTTTTTTGTGTTTCTCTTATTTTTTGTGTATCCAGCACCTTTTGAATCTCATTGATAGACTTAAACGCTTAAAATTGGCATGCATATAGTAAAACACCAGGGAGAGACTCTTACGAAGCCGGATTTTTTGCCTGTGGGCGGCGAATTACGAGAAAAAAGGGACTTGGTAAAACTATTTTTTTTTGAACAGTTGAGAGTATTTTTAAGCTCCGCCCTAATGAATTAGGAAGCTGAAAATCCCTAACATGTTGTCCTAACTATGAAGCATATTCTAAAGTAGTCTAATTAAACATTTTTGGCATGTAGACGGAGAGTTGAGAGGAAAAAGGTTGCACGGCAATATTGTGTTTTATTTTTTTTTTTTTAATTTAACTAACTTTAAAGCCCTAATGACCTGCTCAGCCGAAAATTGGCAAGCATATTGTCCTGATACTGGAGCATATTCTAAAGTAGTCAGACTTAAAATTTTTGGTCTGTGGACGGAGAATTAAGAGGGAAAAGGGGCGTGGATACGAGCATAGTACTAACAATGGAGCTTATCCTAAAGTAGTCAGATTTAAAGATTTTGGAATATGGAGGGAGAATTAACAGAAGAAATGGGCGTGGAAAAATTATGTTTTTACATCTTACCTAATTTTGAAGACACCTTATGACCTTGAAAGATGAAAATTGGGATGACTATGGCAAAGATCAACACTAACCTAGATATCCAGTGAAATGGCGGAGATACAAAAAAAAATCCGTTGTGAATTTTGTTCAGTTTATATATATAATCTGTAACGTAGCCGGATTTTCGGCCTTTAAGTCAGGGGGAGTGGCGGAAGACGGCGAAATTAAGTTTTTAATCATTTAAACTATTTCTGCAACTCCTAATGACTAAGGAAGCTGAAAATTGTAAAGCATAATGTATTGACAATGTATAATATCCTTATTAAGTCAACTGTGTACGGAGAATTATAAGGAAAAATTGAAGTGAAAAAAATTGTGTTTTTCAAAATTTTCTAATTTTAAAACCCATCATGACTAAGAAAGATACAAATTGCCATGTATATAGGAGTGACCATGGGGCAGATCCACACGATGGATTTTTGATATCCGGTTTAGGGACGGAAACGAAATGGGAGTGCTAAATTTGGTTGTAAAATTTTATCAATAAAACCTTTTATATTCATAAATTTTTTTTCCAGTTTGGGAAATATATTGATGTAACTCAATCTAACAATATTAAATTTTTGAAGCACAAACATAATTTTTTATGAAGTTTGGTAAAAAATTAGAATTATTAAGAAAAGTGATTTGGTGTTCCGCCTGGCAGGGACAGGCTATTCGACTAGTACTTCTATAAAATTAACAAAATAATCTGCTATTTGTTTTTAATTTTGATCATTTTTATTTTAAAGGGTTTTAAATTTCACAAAATCTAAAAAAATTTTAAGATTTAAATTAAATCTTAAAATTTCCGTAACATAACAAAATAATCTGCAAAAATCAGTACAAAGATATTTTCAATTTCAGCGAATAGAATCAGTAAAATTGCAGAAAACTTTTTGTTATTTTCTAAAACTGAATGACATAGAATTTTCTTAAAATATCTACTTCAGTAAAAAAATCTACTAAAAGTTTCATAATTCAAACTGAAAGTCATTTTACAGATTTTGTTTTGACAGAGTTTTTCTTTTAAGTGGTTTACTCTCTAAAAATCGTCGTTTTGTAGTAGAGATGGGCACATGAGCAGATTAGAGCGTGATTCGCGTGATCATGCGTGACTGAATTCAATTTTACTCACGAGATTGTGAGTGCATAAAAAAATTGCGTGAGTGAGTGTGCGTGTGTAAGAATTTTGCGTGAGTGAGTCAAAAATCAAAAAAAAATTTAAATTTGGCTTAACTTAAGATTTTATCCCGAAAATAGCAATGAAAAATGTAAAATTATGCTGAACTTTAAATTTTGCTGAAAATTTTTAAAGATTTTTGAAGCTTGCGTGAGTGCACGTGAGTGTGAGTTGTATTAAATTTACTCACGTGATTGTGAGTGAGTGTGAGTAGAAAAAATATGCTCGTGAGTGAGTGTGCGTGATTCAAAAATGCCAGTCGTGAGCGTGAGTGAGTGTGAGTAAAAAAACACTCACGTGCCCATCTCTATTTTGTAGCATGCTAGCATATGTGCTTGAGGGTCGTGAGTTCGATTCGTCTGTTTCACTTAACGTGACAATTTTCATTGTCACCAGTTCTCAGTTACATAGGTTAAATCAGAGCTTCGAAGAATGAAATCCTTTTTGAATGAATTCTCAAAAAAATCCATTCAATTTTCAAAAGTCAGTGAATGCATTCGATTTCATAAATCAACATTGAATGCAGTCCTTGGAATTCATTCGATTGAATGAACAAAAATGAATGCATTCGATTTCTTGTTCATTCGATTTAGAAAAATCATATGCATTCGATTTTTTATCATTCCACTGCGAATGCAATCGATTTTTTAAATATATAGACCAAAACGGAGCCAAATTTTGGTCCATAATATCGCCTACTCTCTTTACATACGATGACCCTAATGGGATCTAATTTTGAATCCAAAAAAATTGGTGTTCCCGAAAATTTTAAAAGTGCACTTATTAACTGCCTATACGACAAAAAAATGTGAAGAGTGTTAGCGATACTATAAAGAAAAAATTGGCTCCGTTTTGCTCAATCTTGGTTAGTTTTTTTAAATTTTTTATGCAATGAATGAATAAGCCATTCGATTTTTCAAATTGAATGAAAAGAAAATCGATTGCATTCGCAAGTGAATGCATTCGATTTTTAAAAGTCGAATGAAAAAAAATCGAATGCATTCGATTTTTGAAAGTCGAATGATAAATAAAACGAATGCATTCGATATTTTTAAATCGAATGAGTCTAAAGTGAATTCATTCAATTCGCTAAAATGTGATTGAGGAATGCAATCACTAAATTTTCACTCAGAATGACATATTGAATTAAGGAATGAAATCCTTCGAAGCTCTGGGTTAAATTAGGTTATCAAAAAAAAACCTGAAACTACAAACTTTTTTTAAACTCGGCTGCTCGAAAACATATTTGAACGGAATTTAAGAAAGTTTATTTTTTAATTTTAAGCTTTAATGTACCGTACTTGTAAGAGCTTTTTAAGCACAAAGACATTAATTTTTAAATATTTTGGAAAGAATAGAAATTGTTTTTTTTTTTAATTTTTAAATTAAGATTTTTTTTTAATAAATTAATAAATTAAATAATAAAAAATAAAAACAAAAAAATATTTATTTTGTAAGCTTTTGGGAGGGGTTATTTCCGCTAGTAATAAAAAATAAAAAGAAAAAATTGGCATGAGACTTTATATTGACAACGATTAAGTCATCTATAAAGATTATGGACTATGGAATATTAGAACTTTCTCAAGAGAAAACATTTCTCACTCTTAACGATTTCACGCAGAGAAGACATATAAGAACACCGAATTACATATGAAAATTTATCACAATATTTTTGTAGCAACCGTAATATATTTGTAGCAATCATTTAACGATCCCTAAAAGTTTTAAAAAACTGTCAAATAGGACCATAATATGATTGTTACAAAAATTGTATAATTGCTACAAACATATTATGATAGAATTGTCAATCATACACAAGTCATTTCAAATATGGAGCAACGGGAGACTACACAGCTACAAAATTTCAAGAGTACTAGTTGAGATAATATTTTTACAAGGAAATTTAGTTTTATCTTGTGGTATGTTTCACTACATTCAAAGATGCATGCTTTTGCAAATTATCTACTACTCTTTATTCTATTACAATTAAGTAATACTTCTATTACAAAATGTTTTGGGAGAACATGCTGTTTTGAACGCCGATGAAAAATTACTTTATACCGTATTTCCAAGCCATTCAAAACTACATGTTTTCGCAATTCATGTTGTAACAGATGTTTTGCTCAATTGTAATAGAATAGAAAGAAAATAGAAAAATCTTTATATTAAGTGATCACAAATATAACTTGTGTTGTAAAATTATAATTACAGACTTTCAGAAATCTTTAAATTATATATTGTTAAGCACTTGTAATGCATTTTATTCTAAAATTAAGTATATATGTAAGTACATTATATTAAAGCTGTAAAAACAATTATAATATATAATTGTTTCATTATATTTAATTGAAAATTGTAAGTTAATGTAGTTAAATAAGTTTAAAAATCTATAAAATTGGCCTTACCAAATCTTTATACCCACTTATAAGTAAAAACAGTTTTTAGCTAAATTGTTCGTTTAAATCTGTCCAATATAATGTAATAGCATAAAGAAATTGCTAAAAATATTTTCTGTAAACCTCTTTTTAGCTGTAAGTGAGAACACGATATTAGATATAATTCATGATGTTCAAATGTTTTCCAGTAAACCGATTTTAGAACTTTTGAAGTTTTGGATATTAATCAAGGGTGTTTGGTGGAATACGTTGGGACTCACCTTTCATCTGGCCAAAAGTGTTGACAAATTGATTGAGTATGATACTTACTCTTATGTAACATTTCCACTGCATTTAAAAACATTTTCGCGAAACATGTAGTAACAGAAGTATTGCTTAATTGTAATAGAATAAAGAGCAGTGCGATTTGCGAAAACATGATCGACCCCCAATAACTATTGTGGGTCGATCATACATTTGACTCCTCTAGGGGCACTCTTGAGACAGTTCGAGCGGTTGGTGCAAATTTTATAAAAATGTCATTTTATATGGAATCCCCCCTAGGGAGTAGCGATAGGGTGTGGGTATGTTCAGAAAAACTGCTGAGGGGTAAAAAAACTACCCCTCAAAATTTTTTTATAAATTTATTCATAAAATAAATTTATAAAAAAATAAAAAAAAAATTGTATGGGGACTGCCTTAAGGATTAGAGATAGAGCGTGGGCATGCTCTGAGAAGATGTTGGGATGGACAAAATGTTAAGGTTAGATCATACAATTAACTACTCCAGGGGCACTTTTGCAGGAGTTAGAGCTGTAGGAGCAGTTTTATAAAAATGTGGTCCTTGTATTTGAGCCCCCTTAAGGAGTGGAGACAGAGCTTAGGTATGTTTGCAAAAAATATTAAGGGGAGAAACTAATGGGGTCAGTCTTGAATTTTATCCCCCTAGGGGCAATTGTGGGATTGTTTGGGGCTTTTGGTGAATTTTCATAAGCTCCACTTAGTGACAGAGGGTATATATAAGTTTGGCTCCCACACAAAACTCTAACTGCCCTAATAGTGCCCTTAGAGCAACAAAATGTATGACCGGCACACAATATTTTTTTAGTCCAAACATTTTCTCTGAACACACCTACCCTCTATCTCTAATTGTTAAGGCGGTCCCTATAATTTTTTTTTTATTTTTTGTAAATTTGTTTTATTTAATCAGCTTCTACCGGTCCAATGGTGCGTCCAAGAGGGGTCATTAGTGAAACCGACCCCCATTTATTTTTACCCTACAATATTTTTTTAAAACATACCTACGCCCTAATATTGTGGGTCGGACATACATTTTGTTGCTCAAAGGGCACTATTAGGGCAGTTTGAGCGGCTGGAGCAAATTTAAAAAAATGTCGTTTTGTATGGGAGCCCCCTTAAAAAATAGGAGATAGGGTATTAGTTTATTCCAAAGAAATATTAAGAAGTAAAAAATAATGGGGGTCGGTCTTATAAATGACCCCTCTATGACGCACCATTGGAGCAGTAGAAATGATTTTAAGATTGGAAAATTACAATAAAATTTTTTGAAAAAATAATAATACCCTATCTCCTATTTTTTAAGGGGGCTCCCATACAAAACGACATTTTTTTAAATTTGCTCCAGCCGCTCAAACTGCCCTAATAGTGCCCTTTGAGCAACAAAATGTATGTCCGACCCACAATATTAGGGCGTAGGTATGTTTTAAAAAAATATTGTAGGGTAAAAATAAATGGGGGTCGGTTTCACTAATGACCCCTCTTGGACGCACCATTGGACCGGTAGAAGCTGATTAAATAAAACAAATTTACAAAAAATAAAAAAAAAATTATAGGGACCGCCTTAACAATTAGAGATAGAGGGTAGGTGTGTTCAGAGAAAATGTTTGGACTAAAAAAATATTGTGTGCCGGTCATACATTTTGTTGCTCTAAGGGCACTATTAGGGCAGTTAGAGTTTTGTGTGGGAGCCAAACTTATATATACCCTCTGTCACTAAGTGGAGCTTATGAAAATTCACCAAAAGCCCCAAACAATCCCACAATTGCCCCTAGGGGGATAAAATTCAAGACTGACCCCATTAGTTTCTCCCCTTAATATTTTTTGCAAACATACCTAAGCTCTGTCTCCACTCCTTAAGGAGGCTCAAATACAAGGACCACATTTTTATAAAACTGCTCCTACAGCTCTAACTCCCGCAAAAGTGCCCCTGGAGTAGTTAATTGTATGATCTACCCTCAATATTTTGTCCATCCCAGCAACTTCTCAGAGCATACCAACGCTCTATCTCAAACCCTTAAGGCAATCCCCATAAATTTGTTTTATTTTTTTATAAATTTATTTTACGAATAAATTTATAAAAAAATTTTGAGGGGTTGTTTTACTCCTCAGCAGTTTTTCTGATCATACACACACCCTATCTCTACTCCCTAAGGGGGTTTCCATATAAAATGACATTTTTATAGAATTTGCTCCAACCGCTCTGACTGTCTCAAGAGTGCCCCTAGAGGAGTTAAATGTATGATCGACCCCCAATAGTTATTGAACCTCAAATTTTTTTAGAACATATCTACCCTTAATCTTTAACCCTTAAAGTGGTTTTTTAAAAATTAAAGATATATATTCTGAAAAAATGTCATACATTTGACTCCTCTAGGGGCACTCTTGGGACAGTTAGAGCGGTGAGAGCAAATTTTATAGAAATGTAATTTTATATCGGAGCCCCGATTAGGAGTAGAGATATGGTGTATGCATGTTCGAAAAAAATGTTGAGGGGTAAAAATAAATAGCGGTCGGTCTCACTTTTGCCCACTTTAGGAGCCACCATGGAAGCGGTAGAAGCTGATTTCATTATTATTTTTATTAAATTAAATAAATTTATAAAAAAATAAAAAATAAATTATGGGGAACGCCTTATGAGTTAGAGATAGATCGTGGGTATGTTCTTAGAAGATATTGGGATGGACAAAATATTAAGGGTCAATCATACATTTGACTCCTCTAGGGCACTTTTGAGGCAGTTAGAGCTGTAGTAGCAGTTGTATAAAAATGTGATTTTTAAGGGTTAGAGATAGAGCGTGGGCATGGTCTACAGAAGTTGTTGGGATGGACAAAATATTAAGGGTAGATCATACATTCGACTCCTCCAGGGGCACTTTTGAGGCAGTTAGAGCTGTGGGAGCAGTTTTATAAAAATGTGATCTTTGAATGGGAGCCCCCTTAAGGTGTATAGACATAGCTTAGGTATGTTTGCAAAAAATATTAGTGGGGAAAAACTAATGGGGATCGGTGTTAAATTTTATTCCTCTAGGGGCAATTGCGGGGTGTTTTTAGAGATTTTTGTGGATTTTTATACCCTCCACTTAGTGATAGAGTGTATATATAAGTTTGTCATTCCGTTTGTAACTCATCGAAATATCGGTCTGGGACCCCATAAAGTATATATATTCATGATGCCCGATCGATTTTAAGACATTCTAGCGATGTCCGTCTGTCTGTCTGTGGAAAATGCTCTCGCGGACAAAATATTGCACAGAGATGACTGAAACTTAACATATATATTGGAAGTTCTCCCGAGAAGTTTGGAATTGCATTTGAGCGATATCGGTTCAGCGGTTCAAAAGTTGTGAATGAAAATGTAAGCACACCTCAAAAATTTCAGTACATTCAACATAACCTAGAAATACAAAATGCTTTAATTCGGCTTCTGGTTGACATATGTTAACATAATTGAACACCAGATGGCATTTAAACAAGTACGAACATATTTTTTGACAAAAAAAGAAAAAAATCGCGGATTTTTTTTTACCAAAAGTTATGAACGAAAATGTAAGGACACCTCAAAAATTTTGTACATTCAACATAACCTAAATATACAAAATGCTTTAATTCGGCTGCTAGTTGACATATGTCAATATAATTGAACACCGAATGGTATTTAAACAAGTACGAACATATTTTTAATGAAAAAAAAAAACAAACAAAAAAACGCGGAATTTTTTTACCAAATTTTTTTTTCGCTAAAATTTTTTAAAAATTTTTTTTTTTTATATTTTAAAGTTATTTCCTTTTAAATAAAGTTTTTTGCCATAATCTTTTCAAAATTGTGGAGGGTATCAATACATTTGGCAAGGCCGAATTTAACTTTTGTTAATTTTATTAACCCATGTAATACGGAAAGGAATTAAATGTACGTGGGAAAAATTGAAATGAAATGGAATGGAGTGGAACAGCAAACGAAGTGGACAAATTTGCTTTTTCCAACATTTTTTTCACAACAATTATTTTGAAAAATGATTTCATTAATTTTTTTGAACTCGAAATTTTTTTTCTCAAACATGTTTTTGTTCAAAATTATTTTTGCAGTAAATTTTTTTTTCACTCAATTTTTTTAACACAATTTTTTCACTCAAAATATGATTTTGATCAAATTTTCCTAATTTCAAAGGGTTTTATAATTCTTGTTCTCTTTTCTATCTTACAGAATATAAACACCAAAAGACACTAAACAAATTTAAATGTTAAATACACAATTATGAGATACTAAACGCGATAAAAAGGATCCAATAATATAAATCTAAAAAGGATAAATATAAAATCAAGAGAATAGACGATTTTAAACATATGGCAAGCAAATCCTGATCAGACAAAATGAATAATACAGAGAGAAATCACAAAAAATCAAAAACCCCATTGAAAAAACAAGATTTCACTAAAGATGACTTTGATTTCGATGATATATTAGCAGATGTATCTAGTGACGATGATGAAGATAATACCCACATATCTGAACAAACAACTAAAAATCAGGCGAATGATTTCCGAAATGAAGTAATCAGTAGAATGATACAAAAACAAAAATCATATGAAAATTTATTTAAGGATTTAAAAACTAATCCAGTAGATAATTTCACCGCAACTGATGAAGCGGCAGCAGAAATTTCAAAGAATATTGCAAGGGAAGCAGTTACCACTCAGGCTACAAATTTAACGAACCCCTTAACTCAAAATCTAAGTGACAAAGCAGATCAAATACCAAAAAGAGACATTGAATCATATTCTTTAAACAATAAAAATAAAATGAATTCAAATATTGCAAAGAAAATGCATACTACTCAAACTTCCAAAAGTCCAACAGTTCCCACAAATGATGACATGTTTTCAAAAACCTCTTCAAATAAAACCTTTAATCTGAGTGATGAAAAAGATGACGTACCAATAGAAACAATTTGTTTAGATACATCATCTTCCAGCGATAGCGAAGACTCAAATATTCCCACAACATCTAAAGCAGCAGCAGCAGCCAAAACTGCACGCAAAGCCAAAAGGGATTTAAAAGATCTCAGCACTTTTAAAGCAGCAACAGTATTAAATTTTCCAAAACCCATGAACTTTCCACTATTTATGAACATTAAAAAAGAAAAAGATTTGAATCAAGATCGGACAAGCGGCTCGAATAACTTTTCTAAAAAGATTGATGAAGTTCCAAAACTAGCTGCAACTATGGAAACTCTAAATAATCCTCAAGCAGAAGATTTGAAAAAATTGCCCCCAAAGAACTTAAATAATATTAAAAAAAACTCTGATATAATTTTGAGTTCAAACGTGGTTCAAAATTTAATTACTTCTCCAGCTACTGATAAAAATTCGACTCTATCGGTGAACGGTATCATATTTACAATGGCTCCACCCAGCAGAATACTAAATGCAAATGATAAAGAAGCTACCTTAACAAATAGTAGCAGTAAATCTACTTACCTTAATACAGAAATCATAACTTTAGCAAAGTCTTCGTCCAGCGTTAGTAAAGAAAATAAAACAAATGTTCCCAAAGCTTCATCAGCGTCCAACGTTTGTGATGAAAATTTAAATAATGTTTCCAGAACTTCAAAGAAATCTGTTATAACAACATCAGAAGCCATAAAAACTCCTATTATTACAACGGTTTCATCATTGTCCAGCGATAGTAAAGAAATAATAACAAATATTTCCACAATTTCCAATGTTGTAGATCAAACAACATCAAATGTAATTAAAACTTCTCTTAAAAGTTGTATTGAAAAGACAAGGCAGTTTTCTGAGAACGATTCTCTTGCCAATTCAGCAAACGTTTTGCTAAAGTGTGGTAACACTTTAATTTCAAATGACCTAAAGGAACCCAATTCAAATAGAACTCCTCATATTGCTTCAACACAAGTAAATAAAACAGATGCTAACATTTTAAAACAACATCTTGATAATACGAAAAATTATTCCAGTGAAGTTTTTCAAGAAAATCCAAATCCGTCTGTATCAAATGCTGGTATAACTCGACAAACTAAGACAAAAGAGAAAACCAATCAACAAGTTTTCCAAAACAAACAACAAGTTCAAAGACAACGAGAGGAAGAAATCAAACACAAAGAAAAGAAACCTACAAACTCATTGTCTTTCTTATCGTCTCAACAAACTAAAACACAAGAGGAATCCAATCAGCAGGGTTTTCATGATAACCAAATTCAGAACGGTGACCGTCAACGTCAAGAACAATCTCATAATCTGGTTTCTAATCCAAATAATGTTCAGTCTCCAACTAATTCCGCAAGCTTGAAACCATCTAAACATCTAGAACAAGTTCAAAAACAGCGAGTGGAAGAAATCAAACACAAAGAAAATGAATTTTTAAACTCAATTTCTCTCTTATTGCCTAAAGAAACAACAATACACTTGGAATGCAATCAACAAGATTTCGATGATAACCAAACTCAAAATGGCAACAGTCCACTACACGAAGAACGTTCTTATAATTCCGTCCCAAATCCGGTTTCTTATTCAAATATCGGCCAGGTTCCAAATAATTGTGGTCAAACAGAATACACTTACAATTCCATAAGCTTGGAACAGCTCAAACAACAAGAGAAAGTTCAAAGTCTGCGAGAGGAGGAGGAGATCAAAGAAAAAGAATCTGCAAACTCTATTTCTTTCTCATGTCTTAATGTGGTTCAAAAACCAGTTTTATATCCAAATACCGACCAGGTCCTAAATAATAATCGTCAACCAACATACGTTAACAATTCCATATGCTTGGAACAACCCAAACAACAAGAGAAAGTTCAAAGTCTGCTAGAGGAGGAGATCAAAGAAAAAGAATCTGCAAACTCAATGTCTTTCCCATTGTTTCAGCAAACTAAAGCACACGTGGAATCTAATCAACAAGGTTTACATGATAACCAAACTCAAAATGGCAACATTAGAACACATCATGAACAAACTCTTAATGCGGTTCAAAAACCCGTTTCATATCCAAATTTCGTCCAGGTTCCAAATACTAATCGTCAAACAACATACACTAACGATTCCATAAGCTTGGAGCAATCCAATCAACTGGAGAAAGTTCACAGTCTCCGAGAGGAGGAGATCAAAGAAAAAGAATCTGCAAACTCAATGTCTTTCTCATTGTTTCAACAAACTAAAACACATGTGGAATCTAATCAACAAGGTTTTCATGATATCCAAACTCAAAATGTCAATAGTAGACCACATGAAGAACAATCTCATAGTTCGATGTTAAATACCGTTTCTGATACAAATGTCGGGCAGAATCCGAAAAATTATAATACGACAACATACAATAACGATTCTATTAGCTTTGAACAACCCAATCAACTGGAGAAAGTTCAAAGTCTGCGAGAGGAAGAGGAATCCAATCAAAAAGGTTTTCATGATAACCAAACTCAAAAAGTCTCCATTAGACCACATGAAGAACAATCTCTTAATTCATATCCAAATATCAGCCAGGTTCCAAATAATCATCGTCAAACAACATACACTAAAAATTCCATAAACATGGAACATCCCAAACAACTGGACCAAGTTCACAGTCTCCGAGAGGAGGATATCAAAGAAAAAGAATCCGCAAATTCAATGTCTTCCTCACCGTTTCAACAAACTAAAATACATGTGGAATCCAATCAACAAGGTTTCTATTATAACCAAACTCAAAATGGCAACAATCGACCACATGAAAAACAATCTCATAGCCCGATGCTAAATCACGTTTCTGATACAAATCGAAAAATTTATAGTACGACAACATACACTAACGATTCCATAAGCTTGGAACAATCCAATCAACTGGAAAAAAATAAAATTCTGCGTGAGGAGGGAATCAAAGAAAAAGAATCTGCAAACACAATGTCTTTCTCATCGTTTCAACAAACTAAAACACATGTGGAATCTAATCAACAAGGTTGTCATGATATCCAAACTCAAAATGGCAACAATCGACCACATGAAGAACAATCTCTTAAATCGGTTCAAAAACCGGTTTCATATCCAAATTTCGCCCAGATTAAAAATAATAATCGTCCAACAACATATGCTAACAACTCCATAAGCTTGGAACAACCCAAACAACTAGAGGAAGTTCAATGCCTACGAGAGGAGGAGATCAAAGAAAAAGAATCTGCAGACTCAATTTCTTTCACATCCCTTAATGAGGTTCAAAAACCAGTTTCATATCCAAATACCGACCAGG
The DNA here is from genome assembly GCA_963921195.1 of Pegoplata infirma. Taxonomy (NCBI): domain Eukaryota; kingdom Metazoa; phylum Arthropoda; class Insecta; order Diptera; family Anthomyiidae; genus Pegoplata; species Pegoplata infirma. The sequence continues at coordinate 27,913,057 of OY992540.1, read as the reverse complement.
TCCCAAAAAATAATCATCAAACAACATATGTTAACAATTCCATATGCTTGGAACAACCCAAACAACTAGAAGTAGTTCAAAGACAGCGAGAGGAGGAGATACAACACAATGAAAATGAATCTACACATTCAATGTTTTTCTCACCGTCTCAACCAACAAAAACAAATGACAAAACCAATCAACAAGGGTTCCATGGCAACCAATCTCAAAATGTTTGTCAACCACAACCTCAAGAGCAAAACCCTTTGCCAATGTCTCTTCAAACTATACGAGATGAGGTAACCAATCAACAAGGGTTCCTTGCAAACCAATCTCAAGATGGTAACCATCAACATCATAGAGAACAATCTCATGATGTTGCCACTCTGAAGTCTATGAGTTGCAATGCTCCCAAAAAACTAGAGGAAGATAAAAAACGCACAGAAGAACAAATTCTAAAATCCAAAAACTCGTGTAACTCTCTCTCATTGTCTTGCGAAATAGACGACACACAAACTCAAAAACCACAAGAAATTTTAAATGTTTCAGTTCTACATCATACTCAACCAAAGGAAAAGAGTAATTCTGTCATTACTTCAAATCAATCTAATGATCAATCCATTCTTAATAAAGAAAACGATTGTATGCACAAACAACAGCTAAATTGTGATACAAATGTTCAATGTTTAATTCGCAAATCCCCAACTTTAAATAATCTAGAACTACAAAATGATCTATCCTACTGTCCGAATATGAAACTTTCGCATTCATTACCGAAACTCATAACCATGAATAGAAAATCTGTTATAAAAAGACTAAAAGAAAAAATTCAGAATAAAATAGATTCCGCTGTTAATGATGCTGATCAATCAAATATGACCACATCATTTGGTGGCAAAGAAACCCACGGTCCACATGAAGGACTGAAATACCAAGCAAGCAATACTAATACGTCACAAACGTCTTCATACATAGAAGACACCATAGGATCAAATATGTTGAAAAGCCCTACCATTCTAGCAGTATCTGACATCAATGGTAAAAATTCGTATGCATCCAATGAGTGTATAGATGAATCTATAGCTGAAACTATAGCTGAATCTATAGCTGAATCTATAGCTGAATCTATAGCTGAATCTATAGCTGAATCTATAGCCGATAAAACAAGTCAAAATATTTATTCGGAACCGGAAGAGTTAAATGATTTTCAACAACCTAATCCCGGCTTTTCAAAACCTGCATCCGGTTGCCAAACAATCGTCGAAGAAAGTCAACAAATAAATACTTCCCAAACAAATTACTGTCAGGCTGTTCAAAAAGAGAATAATGATAAAGGTTTGAAACGTATTAATAAAGAATTAGAATGTTCTTTTTTGAATTTTGATTTATCAGTAAGCGGCAAACGTAAATCAAGTGTACAAGCTTGTTCAAACATATCAGAGCAATTATCATATCAAAAAAATTCTTTCAAATTCATACGAGACAAAAGAAAGTCCAGGGATTATCAAAGAACGGATAGACCGGATTCGAGTACTCATATTTATGATACTACTTCAGAATCTAATTTAAAATATGCAACGGAAACTATTCATAATAAGACTTCTAGTGATTCCAATTCATACCACGAGGAAGAAGAACACTATGAAATTCTAAGTCCTGCATATCCACCACCTGGAGATAATAATACTTCTCAAACTCACTCGGGGGAATTAAATGGATCTACAGCTAATAGGTTGAATTCTAAAGAAGATAATCATTCTGTCAAACGAAATTACATGAATGCTTTAAATCTTTCTATCAATAAATCGGTAAGCATTGATGTACACGCCTCACAGTCTTTATGTGGTATAACCAAAACTACATCCGAACCTAAATCTACTAAACACAATGAATTTCAAACTCCTGCCGAGTCTAATTTTGTCGCTAATGTAAATTGCGAAATAAATGCATCTCCAACATTTAATGGCAATCATTTATCACCACCACCATCTGGAGATAGAAATATCGGAGACTTAATCGTATCTATAGCTGACACACCAAATTCGAAACAACATGATTATTCGGTTACACAAGATCAGAATGTTTTGGAGACCTGTACCAATAATTCTAATAACAGTACTCTTCAAAACAACCTAGGTGACTTAAACAAATCAAAACCAAATTCGAGACAACTTGATCATTCCATTACACAATATCAAATTAAAGCTTTAGATCTATGCATCAAATCTATTACATCTCCAAGTTTCGATTGTAATTCTTCATTAACATCTAAAGCTAATAATTTAGAACTAACGAATATCATAGATATACCAAATTCAAGCCAAAAACCTCAATCTGAGAAACAAGATCATATTAAACCCATAGATCTGTGCACTAATTATTTGATTAACAAAGATTGTCAAACCATTGGAAACCCATCAAATGAACAACTAAACACAACAATCTCTTATACCGAAACGCAGGGCATACAATTAAATGATGGAGAAATTTTGGAAAGCAGGTATATACCAAAGCTTATTATCGCGAAAAGAAAATCTGGCGAGTTTAAATGTCGTTCCAAGATTAAGAAACAATCAACTTCAAACAGAGCTTTAAAAAGAATATCACATCAAAGAAAAACTGACAATGAAAATTCGACTCAATCCAACGAGAGCTGTATAACTGAACCATTGGCGAATGAACCATGTTCAAGTATAAATTCTCAATTGATCATACAGGAAGATCTTAGAAATTTTCAATTATATAACAATAATTCAGACAGTGGTGTTACAAATTTATCTTTCCAACAACCAAACACTGCGAATGCAGATGATTTAAATGGACAAACAGTTTCAAATGATACACCTTGCTTTCATGTTCCGAAAGAATTGGAATGTTCATTTTTAGGTTTTGATCCATTAATTAGTGGACAACGTAGTTCCAGTGTTCGTGCGCGATCAAACATAACAGAGTATTCAAAATATTTTCAACATTCAATAAAATATATGAAACCTTGGAAGTCAAAATCAACTACTAAATCTATCCGAAAGAAAAGAAGAAATCCTGCAGTAAGTAAGGTAAACAATGAAATTCAAAATTCTTGTGAGATAAGTTGTAACGTAAACAATGAAATTCAAAAGGATGTCGAAAAAAATGAAATTCAAAATTTAGCCCAGACAAATGGTGTCATTAATAATGAAATTCAAAATTCTTCCGAAACAAATTGTGATCTGAACAATGAAATTCAAAATTCTTCCAAGACAAATGGTGACATAAACAATGAAATTCACAATTCAGCCCCGACAAATTGTAACACAAACAATGAAATTGTTTCCAATTTCAATTATGGCATAAACAATGAAATTCCAAATTCTGGCGAGACTAATTATGAAACTACTGTTCATTGTGAGTATTCGGTCAATCGTGATTTAATTGATGTTGATTCTTCAAGGGTACTACAAAAACCAGCTAGCAAAAAAAGAAAATCTAACAAACCATCCGCTGATACAACAACCAAAATACGTGAAAGTTCTGTCAAACCAAAACGAAGGAAAACTGTAAAAAAGACCACGGAACAATTAAGTATAATTAAAGAAAACATTGAGATAACATCTGGGGTAAATGAAGAAGAAGTTGAAATTCGTAATCCTGAAAAAATTTTCGTAGACAATGAACTTCGCAATTCTTTCAAAACAAATTGTGCCGTTAACAATGAAATTCAAAACTCTGCCGAGACAAATTGTGACTTAAACAATCAAGTTGGAAATGTTATCGAAACAAATAACAATGAAATTCTGAATTTAGACCAGACAAATTGTGACAAAAACAATGCTGAGTCAGCTCATTCTTCAATGGCAATACCAAAGCCTTTAAGAAAAAAAAGAAAATCCAAAAATCCTTCCGCTAAAACCACCACTAAAACACGTGAAAGTTCTTTCAAACCAAAACGAAGGATAACCAAAAAGAAGTTCATCAAACAATCAAGCATAAATGAAGAAAACATTGAAATTCGAAATCTAGCTGATTTAAATTATGATACGAATGTACCTTCATCAACATCATCAACTATAGATTTGAATTCCTCTGGTTCCATTATAACAGATTTAAACAAATCGATAACTGATATACCAAGTAAAAGCCAATCAGCTCTTGCGATGATACAGGAACATTACCAAGATTTATCACAGACTATGGAGTGTTCAATCAGTAGTGAAATTTCAGTTCCCCAAACTACAAGCACAGTAGAAAAATCTGTAAATCCATTCGCTAATAAAAGTCAAAATTCCTCACCAGCAAAACCAAAGAAGGCCATTAAACCAACAACATCCAAAATACCCCGAAATAATGAAACAACTCCCAAAAATAATAATATTGAAATGACCGAAAGTAATACAAAATCATGTGTCTTATGTGAATTTAAATCTCGGGGCTTAACAAATCATTATGTACGTCAACATAAATGTGAATCATATGTATCTCGTTTGTCACAATCTAAAATAGATGATATTTCCGCAAATATACCAGTTGCCAAAATACAGCATAAAACCCCAAATAACCGTTTAAATCATTACGAAGTTACTTGTCCATTTTGTAATGATCAATTGGTGAAAACATTTATGTTGTTACATGATCATTATGCTAGTCATACGGGAGAATTTGCTTACCAATGTGATCAATGTCAGCTAGATAAACCATTTCGGGCAGATATCAATTCACATCAATTGCATTCAAAAATCTGTCGTAAAACCAATAAAGTTAATGTTTTATATCGATATCGCAACAATCTGCAGAGAATTTATTTACATTATTGTAGTATTTGTAATTTTGTTCAACTCAATAAAAAAAATATCTTAAAGCATTTAAGAGAGCAACATGATCCTCAACAAGCTGTGCTGGAGAATGTTAAGAAATTTATAGTGGCTGCTTTAAGTGAGCAAACTACAGAGTTAAGTGATAAGCAATTAGAAGAGGGTAACGAAAGTGAGATGCAGAAACATAATGATAAAATAACAGTGAGAGAACAACAAATAGATATGCCAGGCAATGAACCAATTCAGATTCAGGAAATTTTTAATGAAACTCCAAAAACAAATGAACCATCTTCTAATGAAACTCCAAAACCAAATGAACCATCTTCTAATGGAACTCCAAATCCAAATGAACCAACTTCTAATGAAACATCACATATTCATACATCATCTGAAGATAATTTCCAAACCATAGAAGAACGACTGAGAGAAATGGATGGAGAACCTGATAATATGCTATCAATAACAGATACGCATGATCCACATCCAACGCATTATAGTACACAGGAGACTATTTCTTCATTATTGACTCTGGAAGAACCCATGAATATGACACCAATTACAGCTTTAAACAGTAGACCAAGTATTAGTGCAAAGATTAATATACTTACACCAAACAATGAGATTAGTTTGGCCCAAAATTATTTTCCGATGAGGATCAATGATGAGATCACAGAAATAGATCAAGATCTAGTGTTAACACCACCACGTCCTTCAATATTTAATTTATATATAAACAACAAAAAGACACCCACTTAACAATAATGATAACCCATTAAAACTAAATACGTCAGCTCATATACTCTTTGTAATCCGCTGCGTTATCAGGATTTCCTCAGGAATTTCCTCAGTCGTAACCATAGTTGCACTGCTAAGATAATGGAATTGTAAAATTCCTAGCGAATCAGGTATTTTAACATAAATGAAAGCCTTGATTCAAATTTTGTTTTATTAAAAAAAAATAAGTATTCAATAAATATATATATATATATGTTCAATAAATATTTTAATACATACATTTAATTAAATTTAAACAAAAATATGATAAATAAAAATATAATACCAAAAAACAGAAAACGAAAACTTGTATTTTTTCAGTAGTATTTTCAGAAACTGTAGAATTTATCTCTCCGACTCCGTCCGAAAAAAAAAAAAATTAAAAAATTTAAATTTTAACTGGCCAATTCCATGAATACCACCCACAACGCAGGACACCACCTTAGATTTACCATTTAAGCAAACTATTGTTTAAACAAAAGAGAGTGTTAAATTCGGCTGTGCCGAATCTTTGATACCCTCCAACATGTTAAAGTACATATAAAAAAATTTCAGAGGCGTTTTTGGGGTGGGGCTCTGTGGGGGTGCTGAGGGATACCTTCCCCAACGCGATAAATGTTTACTAAATTATTTATTATGCTTTTTGAACTTTAGTTATACCATTTTCTCATAATTTTTATGTTTTTTCTAATCCACGCCCACAAAAGGGGGCGGGGCAAATAAAAAACAAAATATTGTAGACCCCCGGGGTCTAACTGTATGACTTTTAACTCCTTCTGACATAAAAAGGTTTCATTTGTTTAACAAAAATGCAAAAAAGCTGTAAAAATGGCGTTTTTATAGAGGTTTTTTTAGTTCTTTAAGGGGGAACTTTTTTTCCCCTTATCCGATTTTACCCATTTCCGAACTTAACCGGCCTATGACTATGAGACACATTTGTGCCAATTTTCAGGAGTCTAGCTCTTTTATTTTGGACTGCTTTATACAGACGGACGGACGGACATTCATAGAATGACTTATAATCTATCATAGATCAATAATATATATACTTTATGGGGTCCCCGACCTATATTTCTATGCGTTACAAACGGAATGACAAAGTGAGTATACCCCCATACTGTGGTTGGAGGGTATAAAAAGAAGAAAATAAGAATTACTGTTTCCATTTTCTTAGAATCCAAAAGGTTTGTAACTTGGATAATTACACAGCTCCACAAAAAAAAGTTCTAACCCAGAAACCAGACCAAAAAATTTTAATGTATTTTGATCCCATGAACTCTAATCTGTTATCCAAGACAGATTACCATTCCAGATTTCTATGAAATCTATACACAATATAAAGAAAAAAAATCTAAATCAAGTCTTTATGTATTTTTACATTTGTATATAACAGTTTTGCATTTTTTTTTATGATCAATTTTGTATAACAGTTTTAAAAGAAATGCTTTAATAAAATTTAACTGTTATACAACTGTGCAAATAAATATATACTATACCATTTTTATATTAACTGATATACTTTTTTTTTAAATTTTGGTTTAAGTTTAAATAATCAGGCATCATTATAAAAGTATAAACTGTTATAGACATTTCAAATTAAAATGTTCACTTAAACAATAGTTTTAATCATATTAAATGAACCTGAACTCAAAATTTACATCCAAGAAATCTATCGTTGGGTTTTCCTGTAATCTAATAAGGAAGGTCCCCAAAGGGACTACGCCAGATTTCTTCGAAATCTATACACAAAATAATTATGTGTTTTAGCATTTGTATATAACAGTTTTGCATGGAAATTCTTAGTCATGAAATAAACTTAAACATGTTCTAAATGTAAAAAAAAAACAATATTTTGAATTTATTTTTTTAATTAAAAAATGCTTTAATAAAATTTAACTGTTATACAACTATGCAAATATATTAACTAATACACGTTTTTAAAATTTTGATTTAAGTTTAAATAACCAGTGATCATTATAAAAGTATAAACTGTTATACACATTTCAAATTAAAATGTTCACTTGTGCAACAGTTTTAATCATATTTGAAATAGTTTTCAGTATAACAGTTATTAAATAGGTTTGTAACTTGAATAATAACACAGCCCCACAAAAAAAGGTTTAACCCAGAAACCAAACCAGCAATTTTTAATGTTTTTTGAACCCCCGAACTCGAATCTCTCATCCAAGAAAATCTATCGTTGAGTTTTCCTATAATCTTATAAGGAAGGTCCTCAAAGGGACCATTCCAAATTTCTTTAAAATCTATACACAAGATAAAGAAAAAACCCTAAATATTTTAAGTATTTTGACATTTGTATATAACAGTTTAGCATTAAAATGCAAAGTCATGAAATGAACTTAAACTTGTTCTAAATGTAAAAAGAATTAAAAAAAAAACAGTATTTTAAATTGAGTTTTTTAATTTTGTATAACAGTTTTAAATGAAAATGCTTTAATAAATTTTAACTGTTATACAACTGTTCAAATATATACTCTTATTCGACTTTCATATTAACTAATATGCTTTTTAAAAGCAAACCAGTGATCATTATAAAAGTATTAACTGTCATACACATTTTAAATTAAAATGTTTACTTGTACAACAGTTTAATTCATATTAAATGATAGTTTTCAGTATAATAGTTATCAAAAAGGATTCTAACTGTGTCCACAAAAAAGGTTTCAACCTAGAAACCAAACCCCTGAACTCGAATCTAACATCCAAGAAAATCTATTGTTGGGTTTTCCTGTAATCTAATAAAGGAAGGTCCCCATAGAGGCCATTCCAGATTTCTTTGAAATCTATACACAAGATAAAGAAAAAAAACTAAATCGAGTCTCAATGTATTTTGGCATTTGTATATAACAGTTTTGCTTCGAAATGCTAAGTCATGAAATAAATTTAAACTTGTTTTAAATGTGAAAAAAATTTTAAAAAAAACAATATTTTAAATTGATTTTTTTAATTTTGTATAACAGTTCTAAATAAAAAGGATTTAATTAATTTTAACTGTTATACAACTGTTCAAATATATACTCTTATTCGACTTTCATATAAACTAATATGCTTTTTTTAAATTTTGATTTAAGTTTTAATAACCAGGGATCATTACAAAAGTATAAACTGTTATACACATTTGAAATTAAAATGCTCACTTGTACAATAGTTTGAATCATATTAAATAATAGTTTTCAGTATAACAGTTATCACAAACGTTAGTAACTTGAACTATAACACAGCTCCACAAAAAAGTTCGAAACCAGACCAACCAGCGACGTATCCAGGAATTTGAAAAGGGGGGGGCCCAACTCAAATTTTTTTGTTAATTATAATATTATGTTCTAGGACTACCCCCCCCCCCCCCTCCATACAAAAAAAATGTGAATTTGTCCAGAGAAAGAATATTTTGAAAAAATGTTAAACATCTCAGAATCTGTACGCAAAAAACACTAACACACATATTAGCCAAATTTTTGTTTAATAAGTAAAAATCACCAAAAACTTGGTTAAATTACGCCTAAAATGGTTCATTTAACAAAAACTTAGTTAAATTACGCAAAAATCTTAGTCTTTACCAAAAACTTGTCTCATAAGTAAGTGTAAGTTTTTATGCATTTGAGATTTTTTTTTATAAAAAAATGTCTTCGAATTGGAGAATTCTCCTATAGTAAAAACTTCCTCAGAATCTGAGATTTTTTATTGAAAAAAATTTATCAAAATCTGAGAAGTTTGCTATAGAAAATATTCTGAGAAAAAAAATCAAATTATATGAACAAGATTGATTTAGCTTTCCTGATTCCAAATTATATTACCAGATATTTTAATGGTTTAACATATTTCCGATATTTGCGTTTGAAAATTCAATAACACTAATTTAGGCATGTTTATGGTTCTACTGTTACGTATTCGTAAACGCGTTCCATTTTCGAGATATTCACGTTTGAAAATTAAAAAAAAAGTCTTATTTAGTCATTATTGCTACGTATTCTCACGTAAGAGCCATAATGAAGGACCTGATTCCAAATCAGCCATCCAAATTTTTGTATAACATTCCGTTATCAAGATATTAAGACTTGAAAATTTTTTTAATTCCTTAGCGATTTTTACGGCTCTGCTGTTATATATTATTGCACTGGCGCAATATTTTAAAAAATAATCGATTTTTTTTTGTTCAAGTTTAAATATTGTCTTAAGTCGTTTTTTAATATTTAAAACTGCAGTTTTTTAATTCAAACCAGATTTTTTTAAAAAAATAAAAAAAGTGCTAAATTAAAAATTATGTATGAAAATTTTTCTTTAGAAAAAATTTTTCAAAATCTGAGAATTTCGTTCGGAAATAATATCTCAGAACCTGAGACTTTTAATAAAGAAAAAGGCTCTTAGAACCTCAGAGTTTGAAATTTTGTACAGAAAAGTGTTTTCACGATCCTGATGCATAAATTTCATTAAATATCCCCAATATAATGTGTTTTCGATACATATTTTACAGATATTTCGATATAAATAACTTTTTAAAAACGAATATTTGCAATACAAAAAAATTTATGTTTGTTACTTGTATTATGTGTTGAAGTGAATTAATTTTTTAAAATTTTTCAATCCAAAGGGGGGGGGGCCCGGGCCCCCTGGGCCCCCCCCCTGAATACGTCCATGAGACCAACAAATCTTAATGTATTTGGATCCCCAGAACTCTAATATATCATCCAAGAAAATCTATCGTTGGGTTTTTCTGTAATCTTATAAGGAAGATCCCCAAAGGGATGATTCCAGATTTTTTATAAATCTATACACAAGATAAAGAAACAAAATCTAAATCGAGTCTCTGTGTATTTTGGCATTTGTATATAACAGTTTTGCTTGGAAATGCTAAGTCATGAAATAAACTTAAACTTGTTCTAAATGTGAAAAAATTAAAATCAATATTTTAAATTGATTTTTTTAATGATCAATTTTGTATAAGGAAGGTCCCCAAAGGGACCATTCCAAATTTCTTTAAAACCTGTATATAACAGTTTTGCATGGAAATGCTAAGTCATGAAATAAACTTAAACTTGTTCTAAATGTGAAAAAAATTTAAAAAAAAAACAATATTTGAAATTGATTTGTTTATTTTGTATAACAGTTTTAAATGAAAATGCTTTAATAAATTTTAACTGTAATACAACTGTTCAAATATATACTATTATTCGACTTTCATATTATCTTATATGCTTTTTTTAATTTTGATTTAAGTTTAAATAACCAGGGATCATTATAAAAGTATAAACTGTTATACACATTTCAAATTAAAATGTTCACTTGTACAACAGTTTTAATCATATTTATTGATAGTCATCCAAGAAAATCTATCGTAGGGTTTATCTGTAATCTTATAAGGAAGGTCCTTAAAGGGACCATTCCAGATTTCTTTGAAATCTGTAAACAAGATAAAAAAAAAAAACCCTAAATAGTCTTTACGTATTTTGACATTTGTATATAACAGTTTTGCATGGAAATGTTAAGTCATGAAATAAACTTAAACTTGTTCTGACTGTAAAAAAAAATCTTGAGCATTTTTAACACCCACAAAATAATTGATTGAAATTTTGGACTTATTGTTAGTCCCCATATACAAAATTTCCCGATATTCAAATTTGGTTTGTATGGGTTTTTTTTTGTCAATTAATCACTGTTTTAGAGATTAAATGTTTGACCAAAATAAGAGCAGGGCATACTAAACGAAACGTTCTGTATATGTTCTGTAGCGTACTGTTGTATTTTTCTAACAGTTAATCAATATCGTAACATTGTATCAACGTATAAACAACGTATAAACGAAAAAAAAAATATTGCAGATAAGAACATTATTCTGTTGTTACTCATAGCATTAATTGTTCATCGTCCAATTTTTTGTTTTTTAGACCAAAATGTAATTAATGCAAAGTTGCTCGGTTTTCGCACCAAAAATTTCTCTTTTTCTATAAGAAAAATGTTTCAGAATCTGAGATTTTTTCTATAAGACTTTTTCTGTAAGAAAAATAACTCAAAATCTGAGACTTTTTCTATAAGGAAAATGTCTCAGAATCTGAGACTTTTTCTATAAAAAAAATGTCTCAGAATCTGAGACTTTTTCTATAAGAAAAATGTCTCAGAATCTGAGACTTTTTCTATAAGAAAAATGTCTCAGAATCTGAGACTTTTTCTATAAGAAAAATGTCTCAGAATCTGAGACTTTTTCTATAAGAAAAATGTCTCAGAATCTGAGACTTTTTCTATAAGAAAAATGTCTTAGAATCTGAGACTTTTTCTATAAGAAAAATGTCTTAGAATCTGAGACTTTTTCTATAAGAAAAATGTCTCAGAATCTGAGACTTTTTCTATAAGAAAAATGTCTCAGAATCTGAGACTTTTTCTATAAGAAAAATGTCTCAGAATCTGAGACTTTTTCTATAAGAAAAATGTCTCAGAATCTGAGACTTTTTCTATAAGAAAAATGTCTCAGAATCTGAGACTTTTTCTATAAGAAAAATGTCTCAGAATCTGAGACTTTTTCTATAAGAAAAATGTCTCAGAATCTGAGACTTTTTCTATAAGAAAAATGTCTCAGAATCTGAGACTTTTTCTATAAGAAAAATGTCTCAGAATCTGAGACTTTTTCTATAAGAAAAATGTCTCAGAATCTGAGACTTTTTCTATAAGAAAAATGTCTCAGAATCTGAGACTTTTTCTATAAGAAAAATGTCTCAGAATCTGAGACTTTTTCTATAAGAAAAATGTCTCAGAATCTGAGACTTTTTCTATAAGAAAAATGTCTCAGAATTTGAGACTTTTTCTATAAGAAAAATGTCTCAGAATCTGAGACTTTTTCTATAAGAAAAATGTCTCAGAATCTGAGACTTTTTCTATAAGAAAAATGTCTCAGAATCTGAAACTTTTTCTATAAGAAAAATGTCTCAGAATCTGAGACTTTTCTATAAGAAAAATGTCTCAGAATCTGAGACTTTTTCTATAAGAATAATGTCTCAGAATAAGAAAAATGTCTCAGAATCTGAGACTTTTTCTATAAGAAAAATGTCTCATAATCTGAGACTTTTTCTATAAGAAAAATGTCTCAGAATCTGAGACTTTTTCTATAAGAAAAATGTCTCTGAATCTGAGACTTTTTCTATAAGAAAAATGTCTCAGAATATGAGACTTTTTCTATAAGAAAAATGTCTCAGAATCTGAGACTTTTTCTATAAGAAAAATGTCTTAGAATCTGAGACTTTTTCTATAAGAAAAATGTCTCAGAATCTGAGACTTTTTCTATAAGAAAAATGTCTCAGAGTCTGAGACTTTTTCTATAAGAAAAATGTGTCAGAATCTGGGACTTTTTCTATAAGAAAAATGTCTCAGAATCTGAGACTTTTTCTATAAGAAAAATGTCTCAGAATCTGAGACTTATTCTATAAGAAAAATGTCTCAGAATCTGAGACTTTTTCTATAAGAAAAATGTCTCAGAATCTGAGACTTATTCTATAAGAAAAATGTCTCAGAATCTGAGACTTTTTCTATAAGAAAAATGTCTCAGAATCTGAGGCTTTTTCTATAAGAAAAATGTCTCAGAATCTGAGGCTTTTTCTATAAGAAAAATGTCTCAGAATTTGAGACTTTTTCTATAAGAAAAATGTCTCAGAATCTGAGACTTTTTCTATAAGAAAAATGTCTCAGAATCTGAGAGTTTTTCTATAAGAAAAATGTCTCAGAATCTGAGACTTTTTCTATAAGAAAAATGTCTCAGAATCTGAGACTTTTTCTATAAGAAAAATGTTTCAGAATCTGAGACTTTTTCTATAAGAAAAATGTCTCAGAATCTGAGACTTTTTCTATAAGAAAAATGTCTCAGAATCTGAGACTTTTTCTATAAGAAAAATGTCTCAGAATCTGAGACTTTTTCTATAAGAAAAATGTCTCAGAATCTGAGACTTTTTCTATAAGAAAAATGTCTCTGAATCTGGGACTTTTTCTATAAGAAAAATGTCTCAGAATATGAGACTTTTTCTATAAGAAAAATGTCTCAGAATCTGAGACTTTTTCTATAAGAAAAATGTCTCAGAATCTGAGACTTTTTCTATAAGAAAAATGTCTCAGAATCTGAGACTTTTTCTATAAGAAAAATGTCTCAGAGTCTGAGACTTTTTCTATAAGAAAAATGTCTCAGAATCTGGGACTTTTTCTATAAGAAAAATGTCTCAGAATCTGAGACTTTTTCTATAAGAAAAATGTCTCAGAATCTGAGACTTTTTCTATAAGAAAAATGTCTCAGAATCTGAGACTTTTTCTATAAGAAAAATGTCTCAGAATCTGAGACTTTTTCTATAAGAAAAATGTCTCAGAATCTGAGACTTTTTCTATAAGAAAAATGTCTCAGAATCTGAGACTTTTTCTATAAGAAAAATGTCTCAGAATCTGAGACTTTTTCTATAAGAAAAATGTCTCAGAATCTGAGACTTTTTCTATAAGAAAAATGTCTCAGAATCTGAGACTTTTTCTATAAGAAAATGTCTCAGAATCTGAGACTTTTTCTATAAGAAAAATGTCTCAAAATCTGAGACTTTTCTATAAGAAAAATGTCTCAGAATCTGAGACTTTTTCTATAAGAATAATGTCTCAGAATCTGAGACTTTTTCTATAAGAATAATGTCTCAGAATAAGAAAATTGTCTCAGAATCTGAGACTTTTTCTATAAGAAAAATGTCTCAGAATCTGAGACTTTTTCTATAAGAAAAATGTCTCAGAATCTGAGACTTTTTCTATAAGAAAAATGTCTCTGAATCTGAGACTTTTTCTATAAGAAAAATGTCTCAGAATATGAGACTTTTTCTATAAGAAAAATGTCTCAGAATCTGAGACTTTTTCTATAAGAAAAATGTCTCTGAATCTGAGAATTTTTCTATAAGAAAAATGTCTCAGAATCTGAGACTTTTTCTATAAGAAAAATGTCTCAGAATCTGAGACTTTTTCTATAAGAAAAATGTCTCAGAATCTGAGACTTTTTCTATAAGAAAAATGTCTTAGAATCTGAGACTTTTTCTATAAGAAAAATGTCTCAGAATCTGAGACTTTTTCTATAAGAAAAATGTTTCAGAATCTGAGACTTTTTCTATAAAAAAAATGTCTCAGAATCTGAGACTTTTTCTATAAGAAAAATGTCTCAGAATCTGAGACTTTTTCTATAAGAAAAATGTCTCAGAATCTGAGACTTTTTCTATAAGAAAAATGTCTCAGAATCTGAGACTTTTTCTATAAGAAAAATGTCTCAGAATCTGAGACTTTTTCTATAAGAAAAATGTCTCAGAATCTGAGACTTTTTCTATAAGAAAAATGTCTCAGAATCTGAGACTTTTTCTATAAGAAAAATGTCTCAGAATCTGAGACTTTTTCTATAAGAAAAATGTCTCAGAATCTGAGACTTTTTCTATAAGAAAAATGTCTCAGAATCTGAGACTTTTTCTATAAGGAAAATGTCTCAGAATCTGAGAATTTTTCTATAAGAAAAATGTCTCAGAATCTGAGAATTTTTCTATAAGAATGTCTATATAAGAAATGTCTCAGAATCTGAGAATTTTTCTAAAAGAAAAATGTCTCAGAATTTGAGAATTTTTCTTATAGAAAAATTTTTCTATAAAAAAATGTCTCGGAATCTGAAAATTTTTGTATAAGAAAAATATCTTAGTTTTTCTATCACAAAAAAAAATGTCTTAGAATTTGGGAATTTTTCTTTAGGAACCTGAGAGTTTTTATGTAGGAAAAATTTCTGAGGCTACACTCAGAAAATTATTGCAGTTACTACATGACGGTCGTTTGTGTAGTAAGTAGTAGCTGTTGTTTTTAACTACAATTTCGGTCGTTTTTGTATGAAAAAATCTCAAACAACTTTTTTTGTAGTAGTTTCAAAAAATAACTACAAAAAATATACTACACTGTAGCAATAGTTGATTTATGTAGTTGTTTTTAGTTTTTTTTCTAAAACTCGTTTTTTTTTAGAAATTTTTATTGCAAACGAATGTGTCGAGCGAGTTGGTCGTGCGGGATGCGGAAGGAATTATTTTTATACCAAATAAATAATATCTAAATAAATTAAATTACAATTTATTAAATTAAATTATAACAAAAAATATGTTTTTGGAAAAATATTCTTGAGCGAAAGAAAATAAGTGGATAAATGAGATAACAAGTGTGTATAATATAGCGCTCACATAAGCGTGCGTAAAAACCAATCGGAAAAAAACAAAATAAAATGTGTGCAGCAGGGATGTTAAATGGGGTTTTCAATTTTGTACCAACTTTCACAAAAAATTGTACTTTTTTGACCTTCACGGTACCATTTTTTTTATAAAGTCTTAGTTAAAAACATGAAAGTGTTAAATTCGGTTGTGCCGAATCTTTTAAACCCTCCAACATGCAAACAAATATAAAATAATAAAATTTTCTCAAGGACGTTTTTGAAAAATTTCTTAAACTCTGGTCTGCGGAAAAATGTCTCAGTGTCCGAAACTTTTTCTATAGGAATGACTCTCACAACTTTAGAATTTTTCGACAGAAAATATGTTCCTAATTGTGAGTGAACATGAGAGAACATGAAAAATGTATCTGAGAAAAACGAAAAATTCATCAAGATCTAAAATTTTTCTACTATCTTACTTTTTCTTATAAAAAAAATAAGTTTTTGTCTATGGATAGTTGACTGAGACTTCTATGAAAAATTCTGAACCTTTTTCTTTGATAAAAGTGAGTAAGAATTTCGTCAAGTGAACAGTTCATGCGAATAAGGACGAATAGATAACTTTTTCGAAAACACATTTTTTGCATAAATGGGGTTTTAAGCAGAGCTCTACAATCCAATGGATAAATTTTTGTGAAATTTTGATTTTTTGTCTAAAAAAAAGCATTTAAAAGTGCAATTCATTCAAGCAAAAATTGAAGTCCAATTTTTCGAATAACTTACAAAAATTTTGTTTATGGGTAGAAGTGAGTTAAATCTTAAAGCTAATGCAAAAAAAATGGCAAAAATATTAGCTTTTAACCGTTTCCTGCGTTTTTATTGTCCCCTGTAATATTCTACAAATGGTATATTCGTCCTTATTTGCATGAACTGTTCAAGTGTCAAATTCTGATGTATTTTGTATAAAAACAAGTTTTTAACATCTGGAATTTTTTCTAAAAAAAAATTTCACAGTTTAGACTTGAAATTTTAGTTGAAAACAACTTCAAACTGTTTTAAGAAGAGAGCTAAAAACTAAAAAGAATCTCATTTATGTTGTAAATCGGTCTAGCATTAGTTGCCTGATGTAATTTTTTTTAAGTAAAGAACAAAATCTGGGGTCCTTCAACGATGTTTCGATGAAATTGAAATTTTTAAAATGTACCAAATGAGTCGCGGTAGTACCATGGTACTTTTGAAGGTCAAAATGTACCAAAAAAAGTACAATTGTACCAACTTTAACATCCCTGGTGTGCAGTGTTTTGTTTTCTTATGAGCGCGCCATCTTTCTTTTTTTTTTGTATACACAACAGAGCAGGTACATACTTTTTTGAAACATTTCAAATTAATTCTTTTTTTTTATAAATCAATTTTGCCAAAGCATTTCGTTTTTTTTTTATTCCAGACAAATTTTGATCAGTAGCGGTGAAAATTTGAAATGAACTATTAAAAAAACAAAGGTAAATACAATCAATTTATTTTGTTTAACATTTTATTAATATAATTTTTTTCTTCTATAATTCCAGATAAATACATCAAAAAATTGTCATCATGTCGAAATTCTATACAACCAACTGAAATGTATTGCTTTTTAAATAAATAAATATCAATCATTTAAACGTTTAAGAAATTTTTTAAATAAAATTTCAGGCAATTGTAGAAAAAACAACTGTATTAAACAGTTTTGTAGTAGTTTTTACTACATTTTGTAGTTGAAAATCAATAGTTAAAAACAACAACATGTTCAGTTGTTTTTACCGTTTATGTAGTGGACGCCTTTTCAACGACAAAATGTAGTCAAAACAACTGTCTTTTGTAGTAGATTTTACCGACATACTTTTTTGAGTGCACCATAGTGTACTCCTTTACCGAAAGCGATCTCTCGATGGTACCAACGAGCTCATGAAGAGCTGTTTCCGTTGATCGTTCCTTGCTGTATGCATGTTGCTTTGTCGAAAGCAACCTCGGGTCAATCACTCTACGCAAATATGAGTCTATCATTCGTTCCATTGTCTTTAACAAAAAAGAAGACAGACTAATTGGTCTGAAATCCTTCGAAGCTGTGTGGAAACTTTTCCCAGCCTTCGGGATAAATACGACTCTGAAATTCGATGCAGAAAATGTTTTTAGAACGTTTTAACCCTTTAAACGCACGCTGTGGTTGTGTTCTTTGAGGGAATTTTAAAAAGGACCAAAATGGCCTCTAAAAATGACAGATAGAGGATAATATTTAAAAAAAAAAACACCATTAAATTTAATTGAAGACATCCTTTAATATTATTTATCTCTGAGGCAGATTTATAACATTTTTTCGAATAAATTCGCACGATTTTCTCTGCAACAGCTTTATTCGCACACAAAAAAAAATATTAAAAATTACTTGGGAGGATATGCGTTTTTAAAGTTTTTTAAAATTACACAAGATTAAATACTCTTATGAATATTTTCTAAACTTTTATCAGAAACAAGCAAAAACTTGGTAAAATTATGCTATTTTTTGCATAATACATATCGCTCCTTTACTTGTATAGTGTCACAACTCAAAATATTTAATTTTGCAGAAAACCCGTTTAAAGTTTACTATTGAAACTGGTTTTTAATTGAAAAAGGCCGGTACATAGAAAATGTAATAATGGCGTGTAGTCTTCTCAAACGGTGAGTTTAAAAGATATTAATACGAATTTTTGACACAATATACCGAATAATTCCGCATCATTAACTCAAAAAACGCACTATACAAGTAAAGGAGCGATATATGCAATAAACTTAAAAAACTCATATCCTCCCAAGTACTTGATAAAATTTTTTTTGTGTGAGGTCAATTGTGAAAAAGTACTAAATAAGTCGCGGGCGTATCAACGTACAAAAAAAAGTACATTTGTATAAACTTTTCCATCCCTGGTATATATCTAGAAACAAATCTAGCTTGAAATATTTTCCTTATCTAAAACACATTTTAAGTTGTACAGAGGTAAAATTTGCTGTAACAAATATCTCTCCCGTTTAAATGCGCCTTAAAAAATGTTTTTTGTATTTGCAGCTTTTTGTCTGCTCACGATGAGCTTCAACTACATATTTTTAGATTGAACTAAAATGTTTATGAAAAATGTAAATGCAGTTTGAATTATAAATAATCGATTGGGCTTAATTGTTAACAGCGAAATTTTAGGTGCTCGCTTTCGCTAGATATCGCGAAATTAGTTTTTTGTATTTTTGAATTTTGACACAGAAGTGATTCACATTAAGATATCAAAAGTGACAACGAAAGAAGTAAAGCTGCTCATTTTCGCGATATCTCGCGAATGCGACCAACTAAGATTTCGCTGGAAACAGTTTTGTGACATTCAATCATGTAAAATTTAAAATCCGTTTACACTTTTGGTCGACAATTTAGGTCAACCTAAAAATGGTTGAGGCTCACTGTGAGCTATTTCAATATAAAGAAACCAAACAAAATACGGAATTTATTTGTTGTTGTTATTTACAGTACTTTTTATATTTGTTATTGCTGCTGCTGTGTGTTAAGAAATCAAAGTGAACAAAACATTTCAAAAAGTGATACAAAAGATTCAATCCAATTTGAAATATAAACTAAATGCACAACATGTTTGTTGACGTTTTCTCTTAAATAACATTTAGTTTTTTATTCAGCCAAATCTATTATTATTTTTATCAATATCTTGAGATATTTATTTAAAGTCTGAAATACACAAAAACAAAATAATAGCTACATTTCCCCTTGGTAATGGGAATAAGAAAATCAATAACAACTGGCATCACAATTGAACACAGCTGTTTTGTGGATTGCATTTGTTGACGGTGTCACCGTCACGGTGATGCCAGAGAACTATGAACTACCTATCCCATTCAGAGAATAAAAATGCCTAAAATAAATTACCATTGGAAATTTCTCTTTTTTTTATCACACCTGACAGAAATATGTTAGACCGAATCATAGATGGGAATTTTTCAATGATGGGTACCAATACCTTTTCGATACCAATACCCGTTAATACCAATTCAAATTGAAAACCAATACCAATTAAAAACCAATACCTTTATTTGTGCGATACCAACACCGATCAAAAACCAATACTGATTTCCCACTACCAATACCAATTAAAAACCAATACTTTTATTCTTCAAAGCCAATACCAATAAAAAACCAATACCAATTCATTTTTTTCTACTTTTGTATCGGTTTTGTTTCGGTTTTTTTGTATTCTTATTTTCGTTTGTTTTAATTGTGACGTCAAACATTTTCTTTCCATCACATTATTAGCGGTTTTCACCCTTGATAGCAAACTTTTGAGGAAATTTCCTACAAGAAAACTTTCTACCGATTTTTTCCACTAAAGAGTGAACAACTATTTAAAAAAGTTTTCTCACACAAATATTTTCTATAACCTCAAAATATTTTACATAATTAAAACCACGAAATAATATTAAACAACGCGATTTTTAGTAAAAATATAATTAATCACTTAAGTTTCATTTCAAATTTCGTGTAAAAAGTCTGAATATATCTCAAAATAATAAAATGCCTCTCTAATCAGCTGTTTTGTTGGTCTAGGAACTTTTATTTTTTTCTTTACTTCAACTTAATCAAGCATCAAGTCGAAGAAATTTTCTATGTATGTAGATAAGAAGAAACCAAAACATTGGTTTTGTCAAACATTTCAAACATTTTCTTGTTTTCTTCGATTCTCCGATTCTTTTCTTGTTTTCTATCTAATAGTGCATTCACATTGGCGTCGAAACCCCGTTTAACGAGGTTTCGAGCCAAACCTCATTTGAAAATACGTATTTTCCCACACAAATTGAAACCTTTTTGTATCGAGGTTTCAACGAATGTACGATCGAAACCTTTTAAATTTCATAGTTCTCCTCTTTTTTACAACTGTTATAATACAAGAAAATAAATTAAAGAAAGTGTCAAAAATAAAAAAATTTAAAATATTTAAATATTTGAATAAAAAACAACAATAAACAAAAGATTTTATTAAATTATTTTAAAATATCCCGTAAATTAATTTATTGTGTGTTTTTTACGCCGGTATAGTCGCGAATTTTGTTCGGTAAATTTTGAAAACGGGATAAGTGTCAAATTTTTCGGGTGTGAACGGCTGAGTTTTGAAAATGAAAATACGTATTTTCAACGAGGTTTCAAAGTCAGTCTGAATGTACTATAAGGGTGAGAACCGCTATTTTAAGTTGTACAGAGGTGAAATTTGCTATAAATCTAACAAATATCTCTCCCGTTTAAATGCGTCTTAAAAAATGTTTTTTGTATTTGCAGCTTTTTGTCTGCTCACGATGAGCTTCAACTACATATTTTAAGATTGAACAAAAATGTTGATGAAAAATGTAAATGCAGTTTGAATTATAAATAATCGATTGTCCCATAATTGTTAACAGCGAAATTTAAGGTGATCGCTTTCGCTAGATATCGCGAAATTAGTTTTTAGAATTTTGACACAGAAGTGATTCACATTAAGATATCCAAAGTGACAACGAAAAAAGTATAGCTGCTCATTTTCGCGATATCTCGCGAATGCGACCAACTAAAGGCTCCCATACATTTCAAACAAATTGGATAACTTGTTCGATGACCAATGTAATTTTTCTCGTGTATGGGGCTGTCGGATGGCTGGTCGGATGAAAAATCAAAAAGTTTTGATTTTTCGATGGTCGGATGAAAAGTTGGATGACATGTCGGATGGTGTATTGACTTGTCATCAGACCGTTGCACTATAGGAAATTTTACCCATTTTTTGGCCAAAAGTCAAAATTAAAATATTTGCAAACATTATTTTTTTACATTAATATAAAAAAAACTTAACAAAGTAAACAATTCTTTCTCAATTTTTCGACAGAATTGATGTACTGTCACTTTATCAGTAGCTTTTCTTACAATTTCTTAATTAGTTATAAAATATCGATTGAGTGCAGTGAATTTTGTGGTAGCTTCTAACAAAAGTTTTTATATTAAGAATTTATAGTTTTTAAAAACTAAAAAATGGAAAATAATGTTGAAGGTGAGTACTTTAATGATAAATAGTGAATTGTTGGTGAACTCATCTATTAGATCGATTTAATTGGAAAAATTGAAGTGACCTTAAGATGAAATTATTGAAGTATGAATTGGAATTTTATTTTGGCTTTAAAAAAAATGATAGCATATGTTAGCTATAAAACCATAAAAGTTCTCTTGGAAAATCAATTACCTTCCGAATTTAATAAATTTCAAGGTCGGATATGTGCAAACTTTTTTTAAAAACGCTTTTTTCCAGGTGACTACTGAGTGCCAAATTCAGAGTTATTTACACTCAAAAAAGTATGTCGGTAAAATCAACTACAAAAGACAGTTGTTTTGACTACATTTTGTCGTTGAAAAGGCGTCCACTACATAAACGGTAAAAACAACTGAACATGTTGTTGTTTTTAACTATTGATTTTCAACTACAAAATGTAGTAAAAACTACTACAAAACTGTTTAATACAGTTGTTTTTTCTACAATTGCCTGAAATTTTATTTAAAAAATTTCTTAAACGTTTAAATGATTGATATTTATTTATTTAAAAAGCAATACATTTCAGTTGGTTGTATAGAATTTCGACATGATGACAATTTTTTGATGTATTTATCTGGAATTATAGAAAAAAAATATATATTAATAAAATGTTAAACAAAATAAATTGATTATATTTACCTTTGTTTTTTTAATAGTTCATTTCAAATTTTCACCGCTACTGATCAAAATTTGTCTGGAATAAAAAAAACGAAATGCTTTGGCTAAATTGATTTATAAAAAAAAGAATTAATTTGAAATGTTTCAAAAAAGCATGTACCCGCTCTGTTGTGTATACAAAGAAAAGAAAGATGGCGCGCTCATAAGAAAACAAAACACTGCACACATTTTATTTTGTTTTTTTCCGATTGGTTTTTACGCACGCTTATATGAGCGCTATATTATACACACTTGTTATCTCATTTATCCACTTATTTTCTTTCGCTCAAGAATATTTTTCCAAAAACATATTTTTTGTTATAATTAAATTTAATAAATTGTAATTTAATTTATTTAGATATTATTTATTTGGTATAAAAATAATTCCTTCCGCATCCCGCACGACCAACTCGCTCGACACATTCGTTTGCAATAAAAATTTCTAGAAAAAAACGAGTTTTAGAAAAAAAAACTAAAAACAACTACATAAATCAACTATTGCTACAGTGTAGTATATTTTTTGTAGTTATTTTTTGAAACTACTACAAAAAAAGTTGTTTGAGATTTTTTCATACAAAAACGACCGAAATTGTAGTTAAAAACAACAGCTACTACTTACTACACAAACGACCGTCATGTAGTAACTGCAATAATTTTCTGAGTGTAATACATGGCGAGAGAAATAAAACAAAGGTGGATAAGGAGCCGCTATTTCTGGCCATTTCTTTTCATATATTGCTGAGAGTGATTATTTCGAAAACTTTAAACAATATATAAAGGAGGAATTAAGAATATTTTGTTCAAAAATAAATATAAAAAGGCTTAAAAGTTGTAGAGTTTGAAAGTTTTTGAAAAACAGCATGCTGTTTGGCTTAAAGGCAATAATCCGATAAGAAAACGTGAAACGCAGCCTGCCTCAACTAAATCAAAACCTGGGCGACCACAATTAACTTTTTTGTCAAAATCTGTGAGAACAAAAAGACGAGTTACAACAGAAATATCTAAAGATCTAAATAGGGAAGTTGAGCCCCAAGCTCTTGCTTCATCTGCGGCTGCTCGTAGTGGCAATTGAAATGTAGTTGACGTCATGGAACTCGAAAATCAAATTTTTGAATTTAATCCTTATTAAAAAGTAGCTTTGTTTGACACTTCTTAAAATTGTTAAAATAAATGTTTATTGTTATCTTCGAAAATTAGTGTACACTCAAAAAAAAAAAATAATAAAAAAACAGTTTAGAAAACCAGATAATCTATCAAAGATCTAAAAAATCTTAGATGCGGAAACTTATAACCCGGGAAACCTGTTTGGAACTAATTATTAGTTAATTTTTTAGGTAACTTTACAAAAATTTTTTTTGAGTGTATGAAAAACTAAGAGTCACTCCCTCCCTCTAAAGAGTGTTCCAAAAGTCAAGTAAAAAAAAAATCATTTAAATCAGTCCAGCCGTTTGGCTGTAAATAATTTTGGCCAAAAAAAGGGTAAAATTTCCTATAGTGCGTTGTACGAACAGAGACGTTTTAATTCATTATTTGTTATTGTTTTTCACAAAATGATGTTTTTGTATAAAGCAAAGATATTAAAAAGTGAATTTTAACCTAAATATATTAAAAAAACATGAAAAAAATTGAAAAATAAAAAAAAATATTTATTTTACTTCTTCAAGAATTTTAAAAAAATGAGCTTTCGTCCAACATGTGTATAAATTTGTCGGATAAGTGTATTTTGAAAATATTTTTTGGTCAACTAACAAGTCATCCAACATGTATTGTGTCTCTGGGCGGCTTAAGATTTCGCTGGAAACAGTTTTGTGACATTCAATCATGTAAAATTTAAAATCCGTTTACACTTTTGGTCGACCATTTAGGTCAACCTAAAAATAGTTGAGGCTCACTGTGAGCTATTTCAATATAAAGAAACCAAACAACCCATTAAGCACAAAAAAACTTAAAATTCAAGTCCTTGAAATTTCGCTTGAATTCAACTGGAATTCAAGCTTTTATTTCAAGTCAAATTCAAGTTCAACAAGTCGTAATAAAAATAAAAATGTTTGAAAAAATTGTCATTTTATAAACAACATTTTTATTTTTTATAAAAAAAAATATTGTAAATTTTTTAAAACAAATCAGAAAACCTGCAAAATCGTGGAAAAATTAATGATTATTTAATGGAAAAATATCAAATTCGTGGTAAGTTATGATTATTAATATTATTTCCGAAAAATCGTTATTAAAATGTTGCTATTTTTACCTTCTTAGGCTTTTTATACAACATTTTTCGATGCAATTTCTGAAGATAATAAAGTGGATTAATGGAGCTGCGAGAGGTCAATATTTTATAAATCAATACATAAATAAACTTTTTTTATATTGTGCAAATAAAGAATTACAAATAAAAGTGCAATTAGCACGGTAATTTTTGTTTTTTTAATGTGTACCAATTATTCAGATTTGATTAAAATACACTGGAATTAGGCTTGAATTGGACTGGAATAAGGCTTGAATTGAACTGGAATAGGGCTTGAATTAAACTATATTTCAAGCCATATTCAAGTCATTTTTCAAAAATTTTCTTTGGTTCGACTGGAATTACGCTTTTTTTGAGGACTTGAATTCAAGTGTTTTTACACTGTTTTGTTTGACTTGAATTCAAGTATCCGTTTCACTGGTATATGCTATTGAATTACAGTGTTTTTCAAGTATAATTCCAGGCTTGAAAATTGAAAATATGACTGGAATTACGCTTGAATTACACTTGAATTCCAGCAATTTGGCTTATTGGGAAAATACGAAATTTATTTGTTGTTGTTATTTACAGTACTTTTTATATTTGTTATTGCTGCTGCTGTGTGTTAAGAAATCAAAGTGAACAAAACATTTCAAAAAGTGATACAAAAGATTCAATCCAATTTGAAATATAAACTAAATGCACAACATGTTTGTTGACGTTTCCTCTTAAATAACATTTAATTTTTTATTCAGCAAAATCTATTATTATTAATATCTTGAGATATTTATTTAAAGTCTGAAATACACAAAAACAAAATAATAGCTACATTTCCCCTTGGTAATGGGAATAAGAAAATCAATAACAGCTGGCATCACAATTGAACACAGCTGTTTTGTGGATTGCATTTGTTGACGGTGATGCCAGAAAACTATGAACTACCTATCCCATTCAAAGAATAAAAATACCTAAAATAAATTACCATTGGAAATTTCTCTTTTTTTATCACACACACAAAAAAATATTTTACCAATAACTTGGGAGGATATGCGGTTTTAAAGTTTTTTACATTAATTATGAAAAATTTTATAACATTTTACCAAGTTTTTGCATAACTTTGGTTAAGGTTTGTAAAATTACGCAAGGTTAAATACTCTTATGAATATTTTTTAAACTTTTATCAGAAACAAGCAAAAACTTGGTAAAATGATGCTATTTTTTGCATAATATATGCAAAAAACTTTAAAAACGCATATTCTCCCAAGTACTTGGTAAAATTTTTTTTGTGTGCACCTGACAGAAATATGTTAGACCGAATTTGCAGTAAGCAATTTTAATTGCGACAATTTTTATGTTTCTCCTTTGAACTGGCTGTTTATGTTCACACACTGGCAATTCCAAAAATAAATGTGAAAATAATCTACAGATTGAGAATTGCGAATGAAAAAACAAAACGAATTGCCAGTACGAGCAAGCTTTTCCCCTTTCCATTCTTCTTGCCATTCTCTCCTATAAACTAAGAATTGCGGCAATTAAAATTGCCGTGTCTAAATTGGAACTTATGAGAGAAAACAAAACGTTTTGAATTTTTAATAAAAATTAAAAAAAAAAAAAATTATAAATTTTGGTGCTCTGAACACAAATATTAACTAAAATTCAGTTTAACAATTTTCGAGATATCGATATTTAAAATTTGCAAAAAGTGTTTTTAAAAAAAAGCGGCAGCGACGCGACCAATTTTGCTTGCCGGCGTCACCAATTTTACTTGCCGGCGTTTGCAGTTTTTAGCCGGCGGCGGTTCAATCATCGGCTCATTTTTCCTTTTTGTTGCGGAGTAGTATTTTTGTGAATTTGTGTTCTGATTTTTGTAATGATGAGTCTATCGGAGTCGACTGATTCGGCGGCTTGGTTTAAGCGGCTCCCAACGGCTTAAAATATGAAAAAATGGCGGCGTAGAATGTAAAAAACGGTTTTGAGCCGATCGGCTTGTTTCTCTGGTCACAGTAGTAAAAAGAGTCTAATTTAGTCTAATTTAAAAAGTCTATAAACACAAAATAAGCAAGACTTTATTTTTGTTGTAAAATAAGTCTTGCTTTATTTTATATTTTTATTGTGTGTGATATTATGCCTTACTACATTTTCTACTCATTTTTACTACTTTTACTACAGCTGGAAATTTTCAATACAAAAAGTAAACAAAAATTTCCAGTTGTAGTAAAAGTAGTGAGAAATTTAAGTAAACAAACAGACGTATTATAATATCCACGAATAACATATATAAAGGATTGAGAAGAACGACAGAAATCGGTGTGTACTAAAAAAATAAAATGTCGAAACAAAAAGGAATTGTGAAAATTGTCAATTTAATTTTTTTTTTTTAATTTGTTTAAAATACAAGAAAATTGTGTGATTTTTTCAATTTTTTTTGAAAATGATTAATTTTTGCTAATTAATCTTTAAAAATTAAGTAATTGTTTCTGCTAAAAGTGTGTGAAATTGCAAATAATAAAAATTAAAAGGAAATACCGAAACTTGTCAAACTATTGATATGGCCGACCAGTTGTCCAATCTTACTTAACCTTTATATATCTAAACCGTGATAATATCTAACAAAAAAATCATACTACCTCCGTCCCAAAATAATCTTAACATTTCTATATTTTGGCTGGGATTATGGAGAATTTTTTGAAAAAGCTTTGTTTTTTTGTTAATACATATCGGGACATATCAATAATTTAGAAATTCTTTATAGCTTTGCAATTTTTCAATTCACGTGAAAAATGGATTCAATAAACTGCAGCCAGATAAATGAGACAACTTGTTTTCGACGTTCCAAACAGGCATGGTGTCCACTATGGTTGAAGAGATGAAAATAATTACAAGATGCGGCGTATAAAATATGAAATTTTACGCTAGAGGCCCTTTTAACGGTTTTTAATAAATGCATTATGGATGCAATAATGACATCTTGCAAATATTTTTAATTATTTTGTTACAATTTTAGTACACGAGATTAGTATAAGGTTGTTTTTTTTTAACTTTATCTTGTATTATTTCAACTAAAACACTGCTTAATAAAATGTAAAGTTTATTTTGGGACAAAAAAATCTATAGAAATGTTAAGAATATTTCGGGACGGAGGTAGTATTTTTTATATGGCTTGGAGATATTTAGGTATATTTTTTCACTTTTTTGGGACAGTGAAATAAAATATTCTGGCAACACTCTTTAAATAAATGTGAACAAGAGTTGCCAGTCACGGAGATTTCATGTTGCAATTGGTGGTATAAGTTTTAGTTTGGGAATTAAAATATTTATTTTCAAAAATATATAAAATTTTAATTATTATATGTATTAAGCTGCCCATTCACTTGCAATATTATTGTTCAACTTTTCAAATTGTACAATAATATCGCTTGTGTGTATGTAATATTTACGGTTGTGCAATATATTGGAGAATATCAAAACACTTTTGATATTTATTGTACAAACAAGAATACTGCAATATATTTTATCAGTGTGTTGTCTATATTGTACAACTTTTATTATGTTATGTTTATGTTTATATCTTGTACAATATATTGGGTTTAAGTATTGAGCAATTTTATTTGCTGTGTAGGGTAAAACGACAATAATATTGTAAAATATTTTTTTTTTAAGTTGAGCAATTTTATTGCAAGTTAATGGGCAGCTTTAAACTTTATTTTTTTTAATTTATTTAATTTTTTGTTCGGAAATTGTACTAAAACAACGACAAAAGTATATTAATTAAAAATCCCTAATGCCAATAACAATTTTTTTTCTAACGTGTATAAATTATCCCATACAAATTTGACGTAAATTTGCCGTATATAGTTAAAAAACGTCAAATTTGTATGGGATAATTTATACACGTTAGCAAAAAAATCCAGCTATAAACAACAAATTTGTTTTAATGTGATTCCACAATATTCACCCTAATTGGGGATAATTAACAGTAAGTTGGGAATAGCTTGCCAAAAAAAATAACTGGCAGCCCTGATGTACCCATGGGTTGTGGATGCTAATTGTATTAAAACTTACCATATCGATGATGAAAAACGCAACTTTAACAATGTGCTGGATATAAAAAAAAATAATGTAGATTAACAAAATGTTCAGTTATATGAATGTTAAAGCAACCTTAAATTAGTTCCATACAAATTTGACATCTATCATTTCGGTAAGTATGTTTTAGAATAACATTTTAACTTTATGCCCTTTTTTATATTTTTTCACAAGTCTGGCAACTCGAAAAACTTGGCACCACTTTTCTCTTACCATCCACAGATGGTATCACTTTTTTGTTTTTCTTTGTTCTTAAAACCGAGTAGACTTTGCTTTATTTAAAATGGTAAACGAATTCGAATTCAGTCGATTGTAGTTTGTAGTTTGTAGTTATTCACACATCAAACATCAAACATCAGTGGTAAAAAAAACAAAACTAAAGTGAAAAAATCAAAAGGTAGGTGACGTAATCATTTTATTTATTTTTTGTTTGCATTTTCATTATTTTTTTTTTGTTTTATTTGATAACCTTTTTAATGTACATATTTAAGTGATTGGGCATATTTTTTGTTGTAAATTCTCATATTCCAATGTAGGGTGTGGTGTTTGTAAATTTTTTTTTTGTGCTGGAATATTAATAGAATTTTGTGTATGTATTTCATATTGTGCACATACAATTGTCATGAGAATTTTTCCAAGAGTATAAATTTATCATTGCAATTGTAGAAGATTAGGGTTGTTTTTTTATTTGGAATGATTTTGTTGTACGTATTTTATTGGAAAGTAGGTACAGTCGCCAAATGGAAATAAAAGATTTTTGTGTTAGAGATTAATCACAATTGGAGCGGGAAGCGGTTTTCCGCAACTCTCCCCATACATTTTGTATGAAAACAAAATTCCGCGGCGTTTTTCCGCCGAAATAGATTCTATTCTATTTTCATGGCGTTTTTTCTCTCTCTCTCATTTTTCCTCTCATTTTATTTTTTGGCGTTGCCAGACTTTAACCCAAAAAAAGTATTGTTTTTCTGTACAGTGTTTTAAAATACAAGTAAAGTGCGAGTTTTTTGGCAGATGGAAATAAACAACAAAGCAAAATAGAAAAAAAATATGGAAAATTATTCAAACAATGGAGTTTCCTGAAAAATTAATAGATATTGTTAAAAAATATATGATTTTTTATGCAATTTTTCAAGTTTTTATGGTGCAATATGTAAAATTTGTTTCACGGAATCTGTATTTTATTTTTTATTGTTTCGAATAAATAAATTGTGCAAAAGTTGCTGTTATTTTCTTGTTTTGCAACTGTTTTATAAGATTTTGTCACTTGGTCTTAATTGAATGAGTTTTTATAATATTGAAAAATTTTTATTGTTTAAATATAAAAAAAATTTTATTGCCAAAAGTAAAATTTCTAAATAAAATTAAAATAATTAACACAACAATTATACATTTCGAGGTATGAATGTCAAAAATAATGCAAAGAAAACCGCAAACCGCTTGACGCTTAATTTAAATTAATCGCTCGGTTTTTGAAGCGTTTTTCCGCTTCCCGCTCCAATTGTGATTATTCTCTTAATTTAAGTTTTGTGAATGTTCTTTTTCTTCAGTAACGCTGAGAACTTTGAGAAAAATCAGTATACAATAAAATTATTTTTCAAATTCGTGGAATTTACGGGAAAATATTGTGAAATTTGTAATTACGTTAATTTAATAAATGCAATTGAATTTCTGGTGAAAATTTAACATTTTGGGTTCGTAGTTCTTTTTTGTTGTCATAATAAAAGACGTCCTATGAGCGGGTAGTGGGGAAGTTGGAGGAAGTTTATTCTTGTGGATGAACATTTTTTGTCGTTTGCTTTGATAAATTTGTTAATTTCACTAATACCACGGTTTAGATATATCGGGTTGAATAAGATTGGACAACTGGTCGGCTATGTAAACCTTTGACAAGTTTTGGTGTTTTCTTTAAATTTTTATTATTTGCAATTTCACACACTTTTAGTCGAAACAATTCCTTACTTAATTTTTAAAGATTAACAAAAATTAATAACTTTCAAAAAAAAAATGCACAATTTTCTAAAATTAAAAAAAAAAAAAAATTGACAATTTTCACAATTCCTTTTTGATTCGACATTTTATTTTAGTACACACCGATTTCTGTCGTGTTCTTCATCCTTTATATCTGTCATTCGTGACTAATACTATCAAATTTTTCGTATTAAGAATTGCGTAGAATCAGATAAAATTGAAGAAAATCTTACCACGGGAACTTGCCCACTAAAATTTATTTTTGTTTTTTGACACTGCAATGGATCCCCTTTGGTAATAATTACACTAGTTTACAGAGATTTTGATCCACGACAATTTGCATTTATTTTCCATGTAAAATTAAAACCTGAATCTGAAAAGCCACTCCAAAATTTCAAAGATATTGCCAAAAAAAAGTGATTGTACTTAAATTAATATATCTCTGGAACAAATTGATGGAGTTCATTGTTTTTGATTTTAAATTCAAGGTAGTTTAGTTATCTATCAACCTTTTATACAACATTTTTCAATCTGATTATCGGCTTAGAAGCTATTAATCGATATATCGACAATTTTACTTTAATTTTAGCAAAATTTTGGAAAAAAAGTAAACTATTGTACATTTTAGAAATAAAAAAACATAAAAAATTTATTTCTCTCTTTACAGTTTAAAGTCTGATCTATTACAAAGAAAATAAGATGGTTTTTAAGAAAATATGCTAAAAATTATATAAGTTAGTTACATGCATTTGAGTAAAAATGTGAAATTCAGTTTTTATACATTTTTAGTTTATTGAGTGTAACACCAGTTTACAAATTTTGAAATATTGTTCGATTCATGATATTTGACATTTATTTTCTTTGTAAAATCAAGCGCTGAATCCGAAAATAAAGTTAAAAAGTAGAAAAGTTTTTAAGATATAGCCAAATTCCACATTTATAAAAGTGGTTTTACATAATAATATCTCTACAAAATCGAAGGACCTGAATTTTTTACTTTTTAATGAAAGCTTAATACTTTATAAATTCTCTATACAATAGGTTTAAATCTGATAATCGCCTTAGAATCTATTCATCGATATATCGACAATTTTACTTCAATTTAAATGAAATTTAGAAAAAAACAAGTAAAAAAGTTACATTCGGCCTTGCCGAATGTAGTGATACCCTCCACAATTTCAAAAATATTATTGCAAAAAACTTTTTTTAAAAGGAAATTACTTTTGAAACAAAAAAAAATTTCCGCGAAAAAAAATTTTGGTAAAAAAAAAATCTGCGATTTTTTTCTATTGTCAAAAAAATATGTTCGTACTTGTTTAATTGCCATTTGGTGTTCAATTATGTTCACATATGTCAACCAGAAGCCGAATTAAAGCATTTTGTATTTTTAGGTTATGTTGAATGTACTTGAATTTTTGAGGTGTGCTTACATTTTCGTTCATAACTTTTGAACCGCTGAACCGATATCGCTCAAATGCAATACCAAACTTCTCGGGAGAACTTCCAATAAATATGTTAAGTTTCAGTCATCTCTGTGCAATATTTTGTCCGCGATAGCATTTTCCACCGACAGACAGACGGACATCGCTAGAATGTCTTAAAATCGATCGGGTATCATGAATATATATACTTTATGGGGTCCCAGACCGATATTTCGGGAATTTTCTCATTCTGAAGTCAAAAAAATGAACTCAAAGATAAAAGACCCCGCTCTAACTCTAAGCGAAATCCAAAAAAAACAACGCAATTTTCCTGTAGGAATATTTTTTCTTTACGATTAGTAAAATGTATCATAATAGGAACATTAAAAATAGGCAACATTTTTCAGAATCTAAAAATTATACATCCAGAAGCAATTTTCTATAAGAAATGACTCAGAATATGATTTCTGTAAATAAAAATATTTTTTTCCATAAGAAATAGGCGATAGGTTTTGAATTTTCCAAGAAAGTTTTGAAAAAATATTGATAAAAATTGAAATAAGTCCAATTTATATGAAAATATGCAAAAATATGCATTTATACCGAAATATGCAAAAAATATGCAACTACAAATCGATGTCATTTCATTGCAAATTTCTTGATTCGAATAGATATTTAGTTTGTTGTATGATTAAAGTGCCGAGTAAAAACATGCATTTTCATTAAAGTACTTTCAAAAAAATAAAAAATTTAAAATCCGAATTGGGTCTGTGGCATGCCCACTTTTTTAAAAAGATAAAAAGTTGACAATATCTCGAAAACTGTTCCAACTTAAACAATTTTGCAGTGGATTTTCGGAATATTGCAAAATGTCGTGGATCGCATTTTTTTTTTAGTTTGTAAACTGTTATAAATGTTCTGCAATAAAAAGTTGACGTTAGAATTAACGCGGTAAAACTTAGTTAAAATTAACTGCAATATATTGTAAATGGCTAATGATTTTGTTTGGCTAAAGTCCTGTTTACAGACATTTCTCTGATCCAAAAAAAAAAAAAAAATTGTCAGTGGCCCATGGTGCCCGAGTTATGGGCGTCCAAAGCTCGCATATCGAATTTGATACATCTTCTCCAATAATGGTCCGATCAGCCTAATATTGCCCAAATAGAAATTCATGACGGTAATAAAAAAAAAAGTCTTTAAAGCACTCTTAAGTAGAAATTCATACAGTGCGCGTCAATACATTGGAAACTTTTTTATAGTAGATGCAATTTGTTAAAGACAAAGTTAACAATACTAAACGTTATTATTAGGGATGAGATTTCCATGCACTAAAAAATCGAAAATATGCGCTTAAAATATGCGCTAAAAAAATCAAAATATGCACTAAAAAACCTTAAAATATGCACTAAAAAATTAAATTTGTACAATAAAAAATTGGTTTTCATAGGAAAAATTTCTTAAAAAGCAAAAAATAACTCCGGGATTAAATAGTGACGTTTAAAGCTTTATATAGCAAGATTTTTTAGAAATTAAGAAAATCTATAAAAAAAATTA
Source organism: Pegoplata infirma (assembly GCA_963921195.1). NCBI lineage: Eukaryota > Metazoa > Arthropoda > Insecta > Diptera > Anthomyiidae > Pegoplata > Pegoplata infirma. The sequence continues at coordinate 27,879,305 of OY992540.1, read as the reverse complement.
AGAAGAAAAAAAAATAATTTTTCCTATTATCAAAATAAATTTTTAAATTTAAAATAGTTTTTGAAAAAATAAATTTCAATTTGTGTTTTTTGCTAATTTATGCCAAAATATGCAAAAATATGCACTTAAAAGTTTGAAATATGCACAAAATATGCATTTAAAATAAAAATATGCAAAAATATGCATTTTCCCCAAAATATGCAAAAATATGCAAAAACATATCGATGCCATTTTAACGCAAATTTCTCGATTCGGAAAGGTAATTTGTCGATATCGTTTTTAGACTTTCGACGAAAAACATGCATTTGCATGGAAATCTCATCCCTAGTTATTATTATCAAATGAGTATTATTTTAAAAAATCTTGTGTAGGTAATTTATTTAGTTTTAATTTAAGCTTAATGGCGTCTAGATTGAGTAAATAATAAAGGTGCTACGAGGGTCGATCTGGTAAAAGAAATTATTTATAGACATATTTTAGAACATTTTTTTAAAAATATTTCCAAGTCGATTTTTTCCAAGTTTAAATATTAAAAATTTAAAAAAATGTCCAAGTACAGTTGAAAAAATCCACATTTTTTGACCACCAATTTTTTGTAAACAAAGAAAAATTTTAATTATTTCACTATTTCATTACTATACATTTTTAGGTGTGCCAAAATTAATAAACAATAACATCTTTTCTTTGTTTACAAAAAACTGGTGGTCAAAAAATGTGAAGTTTTTCTACTGTACTTAAAAAATTTCACTGTTTGTTTCGGTTGTTCGAAAAATTATTTGATCACTGAATAAAATCTATTGGACATTTTTTTTAGTGTTTGAACTTGGAAAAAATCGACTTGGAAATATTTGAAAAAAATGTTCTAAAAAATGTCTATAAATAATTTCTTTTTTTAGATCGACCCTCGTAGCACCTATATTATTTACTCAATCTAGACGCCATTAAGCTTAAATTAAAGCTTAATAAATTACCTAAACAAGATTTTTTAAAATAATACTCATTTGATAATAATAACGTTTAGTATTGTTAACTTTGTTTTTAACAAATAACTTCTATAAAAAAGTTTCCAATGTATTGTCGCCCACTGTATATGATAAGCAGGGACCTTCATGGACTAAAAATTATGTTTTAGGCGCCTAAAATATGCACTAAAAAGTCTTGAAATATGCACTAAATATCTTAAAATATGCACTAAAAATCATAAATATCCACTTGTTTTTTCCTTTTATTTAAAAAAAAAAAAACGTAACATATGAATTCAGTCTGGCATTGTAAGCTTAGATAATTATATATACAGTGTGTATAAAATGTTATTAAAAAAATAAAAATTATCTTAAAAAATTTAATAATTGCTTTAATACAAAAAAAAAATTTAAAAATAGCTAAAAAATACTAAAAAATAGCTTAAAAAAAACTAAAATTTGTACAAAAATGACCTAAAAATATGCATTTATAGCGAAATAATAGCAAAATATGCATTTTGCAAAATATTTTTTTTTACGTCTTGCGCGACGCAACTTTATTTTAGTTCGACCCTTAAACAAATAGGGTTTTCACAGTGACGATTAAATTTGCCCTTTTTTAGTTTGGTATTTGGCAAATGTGCCAAACGTCAAAAAAATGCCAATTTGAATGTGGCATATTTTTCTTAAAATGCCCAACTCAAACCTTGTCTAAAAACAAAATGCCATTGTGCAAATAAAAAAAAACGTAAAAATGACAACAGCTGTGATTGTTTATGCTGAAATTTCGAACGCGGCAACAAAAACATTTATACAAAAAGAAACATACACATTTTTTGTGTTTATTTTTAAATTGTGAATGTAAAAAGTTAATTAAAGTTATTTTGTGCAAATTATTAACGAAAAGTGCGCTCACTGTAAAGAAAAAATGGTGGCAAATACTTGACGTTTAGTAAAATGGCAAATTTGCCAAATACCCAACTAAAAAGGCAAATTTAATCGTAATTGTGAAAACCCCAAAAGATAATAAATAATAAAGACCGTATTTACATTAGGCAAATTTAATTGCGGCAATTCTGATTTTATAGAGTATCAGAGAGAGAGGTAAGACTTTCCCTCTCCGATGCACTATAAATTCGGAATTGCGGCAACTAAAATTGCCTAATTTAATACGGTAATGGGGACAGTTGCTAGAACTCGAATAGATAGTTGGAAAATGTCGAATGCGTCTTTCGAAAAATTTTAAATTTTTTGTTTTGTAAAATAGAACATTATGGCCACCAATAGCAGTATTTTTTTTAACGTAAAATAGTGTTTTGGAAGGCTTGACACGGTTGGACACTACACATTTTCCCTCAAAAACATTTTTAGATTTTAAAATGTTTTTAAATTTTTTAAGTTTTTTTGTACTTTTTATTTTTTACTAAATCCTGACAGTTGGGAAATCATATTGGGAGGTGCCCGGGTTTCTGGCCCCTCCCCACTGGTATGTTGTAAATAAAGCTGTGTAAGTTGTTCCCTGTTTAACAGTCATTGATTTGGTTTCGTTTCGCGCATCAGATGCAAAAAAAAAACTTTAATTTACAATTTTTTTGTAATTTTTGTGTATTTATTAGAGTCCGACCGAAACCAGTTTTCGAGGCCGAACCGAAACCGAACCGAATATTCGGCTGAAAAAGTAATATTCGGCCGAAACCGAACCGAAACCGAAACTTTAAAAAAATTACCGCCTGGCATGAATAAAATTATTAAAAAGTTGTTAAAGATTAATATACAGCATATAATGCTTTTAAACCATAGAATTGTTGTATTTTTGAAAAAAAAAAATATGTTTTTTAAAAAACTTACAAAAAAATTGCATATTTCATTTGCAGATTAGGAGAAAATAATTTTTGAACTGAAACAGTTTTACATTTATTGCATAAACTTGTAACATTTTCTTCAATTGAACTGAAACAAGTGTAATGAAATACAAAATCAAAAAATTCACCGACTTTTTTACATATTTTTTAAAATACCAAAAAGTTTCGGTTTCGGCTAATATTCGGCCAAAATTTTGCCGAATACCGAAACCGAATATTCGGTCGGACTCTAGTTTTAGCTAAAGCTTGCAGATAATTCTTCTTAACCACTTTTTATCAGATTAACCCCCAGTTTCTGTAATACGAACGCCATTCGTTCGTGACGAATTTGTGTGTATTTTGTTATTGTAACAAAAACAAAATACATGCAAATTCGTCGCAGACGAATGGCGCTCGTATTACTGAAACTGGGGGTAAATTTTCTTTCAATAGTACTTGCATGACAAATTAAATATATGGACATTTCCATTTAACTTTTCATTTCTTTGAAATTTTGGTTTTTTGGCCAAAACTTTTTTTATTTGCATTCAAATGGCTATCTACTGATAGAAATGCATAAAGGACTTCTAATGCAATTAGCTTACAAACACTAAAGGCCAAAAATCTTAATTTGCGGTAGTTAGCGACAATCAAACTTCCGAAATGTGGAAAAGTCGATTGAAATTTCATAAAAATAATGTACTTTTTGGCCTATTGTACTTGCGCCGTCCAGCGTATTCTTCGAAGATTTCAAATATATGGTCCCTATACTTGTTTTAAATAGATGTATTTATGAATTTTATGTGCCATCAATAATAAAAAAGTTATTTGGTGGTAACGGTTTGAAATTAAAATTTCTTCATTTTCAATTTTTCGTCGTTTTTTGATCAGGAAATTTGCGCCGCTTCATACTTTTCAAAAGCCAATACGAAAAATGATAGCTGTCGTAATTCCCTACAGTTTGAAACCGGTCTCATGAATGTGCCCTCAATAGGAGCGGAGTATTAGCTAGACAAATGTTGAGAGACAAAACGTGAAAGTCATCAAAAATCCACTTTTTTGCGAGGCACATTCGCAATATTATTTAAAAGTGGCCAGCACATCGCGTGATCCAAATATTTTTTGATTTTTTATAATAAAATCGATATAGCGTGTTGAAATTTTGATTAGCAAATTTTGTCCTCAGATAAACCACCAGGGCACACACAAACCGCTAATAGAAATTAATTTCTATAAATGGCAATTGCTGGCACTTATAAAGCATTATTCCAAAACTGAGCGGCATTATTAAATTTTGAAGATTGTGGATTTTATGCATCTTTCAAAATTTGATTAATCAGAAATTGCATCACTTTAAAAAATTCCCAATTTTGCATAATGCACAAGTTTTTTAACTAATTTGAGGGTGCTTAATCCGAATATGACCTTTAATTTGGTCCATCGTCATTAGATTTCGCGTAAATTGCATATCAAGTATTAAAAGATCAACTTTTTAAAACATACTTTTAACGTAAAAATCTGACTGTATATCCACCTTAATGGACGTAATTTGTTCGGTTGTTATTAGGGATAGTATAAATCATTAATTAACGTTGATTTTATCAATTTCTAATAATAATTGTAATTTTGAGATTTTTTGTTTTCAATTAAAATCTTTAAACCGCCATAACTTTCGCGCCGTCAGCTGAAAGTTCTTCACGCGAACGGATTTGAACTTACTAAATGCATGTTTATTCGCGTACTAAACGATTTTGATGTGCCTTCAAAAAAAATTTGAATATTTTTTAAACCTTAAAATCAAAAGTTAAATGGAAATGTTCATATGTATGCATATAAAACAAATAACTTGCTTTCATACTTTATATTTTAATTCAGCACATTTATTTAAATTGGAAACGGTTGTCATATTTTATTTATTGAATCTTTTCTTAACTGAAATTGACATTGATTTTTCAAATCTTAAAATTCTAAATTATTCTATGAGGTAACGTGCCAATGCAAGCTACCAATTGACAGACTTGATTTTATGACTTCGGCACACACAAATATAATAGAATTTTATTTTAAATGCTCATTACTTTCGCTTGCTCTTTTTCACTAATATAATTTTTGTATTCACCTGTATTAATATTTTTTTTTTCATTCGTACCATTTCCATTTATTTGTTGTTTTTTTTTTTTTTAATTTTTAAAAGTTATTTTTATTTTTTATATTAAAAAAATACCAAGTATTTAGAAATAAAAAGAAAAAAATACTCTTAACAAATTGACAGGATGGATTTTTGTGCTCAATATAATTTTGAAAATAATATTTGATTTTATATAGGTGTAATATCCAGAACGGCCATACGAAATACGAGGACTCCAATGGTAATTCATTGTCTTTAAAGAAGATAGCCTACCAAGTTTGTTTCGAGAATTGGTTTAAACTCTTTAATTTTTTCAAGCCTTTTAACAAAATGTTATAATTATATTTTCCGTTATGAACGCAACGATTTTCAACAATCATCAGCAAAGTTCGGTTACCGAAACGAATATCGATAAGGGTAGTAACTGCAACTGATTTCAATTAATTTCGGTAAGCGTATATACCGGTACCAAAATAGCGGTGCCGTTACTGGTATTATTAAGTTATAAATTTGAAGAAAAAAAAACATGTAAAATTGTAAGTAAAAAATATTTTGAAGATTTATAAAATCAGCATAAATTTAATTTAGACATTAGGCTTGTTTTTTGCAGACCGGATTAAGATTTGGATTAACTTTAGTAAAAAAATGGGTCAAAGCAAGTCTAGATTTTTTTTTTATAATTTTTTTCTGAATCTACATACAATTAGTAAATACAAACAGGACAAAAAATTAAGCGTTGTCAAAATGTTAAATGGTATAAATAAATCTAAGTTAATCCTAAGATTTAACTAAATTTATTTTTTATTCTTTAGGTACCTACAGACGACGCAATATTATGTACAATATTCAATTATATTGATGGTGTGTGGGTAAGATTGAACATTGTACAATCGTCAATATTACCCACACACCTTCAATATAATAGAATATTGTACATAATATTGCGTCGTCTGTAGGTACCTTTTGCATTTTGCACAAAGCTTAATTTTTTTTTTCTGTTTATATTTACTTATTGTATGTAATTTCAGAAAAAAAATAAAAAAAAAAAAATATGGACTTGATTTGACAAAATTTTTAACTGAATTAAATTAATCCTAATCTTAATCCGGTCTGCAAAAAACAAGCCTATTATTATTGATTAATTTTAGTTATAAATTTTAAATAATCTTAAAAGTTTGTATAAATAAGATCAGACCTTTTTTAATTATTTATTTATATTTTTTTATATTATTAAAAATTGTTAAATAAGTTTGTTTTAATTAACAATATAATTTTGTACTAGTATTAAGCTCGTATATTTTGATACAATATTAGTTCTTATAAATTATTTTGTATATTAATCTTAAATTCATACATGAGCAAATTTTTGAAACTTAAATATATGTGCATATTTTTTTTACAGCCTCGAGTAAATATGGTTTAATATTATGAAAACTTTATCATAAAAGTATTGTGAAAGTATCAAATGAGGCTTAGGCCTCTTCAAAAAAAAAAAAAAAATAAAAAACAGTTCTATTTTTAAGAAGCAGTGACAATATTCAACATCTGCCACATTTTTTGCCTGATACTAATTAAAAAAATACTTTTTTATAGTTCTTGTACTTCCATTTTTAGTTCATCTCATATCTCGTTTTGAATTTCAATCAACTTTTTTAATTTTAAATGTCAAATTGAATCTTTGAATTTTTTTCTTTTTATATGCACTCAAAATAATAACTCTGTTAAATACTCTGTAAAATGACTGTAATCTCAATTCGACAGATATTTGACAAAGTTATCTGCCGAAATACAGATTTTAAGAAAATACTTAGTATTTTCTTGTGACCGAAAATCAAAATTTTATCTGTAATTTTACTTTGTAATCTTTATTTAATATAGATTTTAGAAAAATACATTGCTTTTTTTCTCGTAACTAGTGTTTGGGAATTCCCGGACTTATCAATTTCCCGGGAAACGGGAAAAAAATAATTTATTTCCCGGGATTCCCGGGAATCCCGGGAAATATTCATTATTAATATAAATCATAAAAAACATTAAAATTTTACCAACTTTCTATTAAAAACAGTTTTATTAGAGATAATCAATTAATTAAAACATAAAAAATCAAAAAATAAAAGTTAAAAATCGTGAAATACAATAAACCAAAAAAAAAAAAAATTCAACTTTTTCCTCCACAAAAAAACTCAAAAAATAGCTAAAAATCGCAAAAAAATTTAAAACTGCGTTGTTCGAGCAAAAACTAATAAAGTTGAAAGAACTTTTAATATTTGTTCTGGAAATGTAAATTCTAGGTTAAAAATTTTTATATTTTTTTTGACAGTCTTAGCAAAATTATCATTAACCGATGTAAATTTTTTGAATTTTTGAAGTTTTTTCATGATATTGTCATACTTTTCACCAGTTAATAGGAATATGAATATATATTAGCACTGTTCTTCCAAATAGAAAAAATACAAAAAATAGCAAATGTAATTATACCTGTATGTAAAAAAGATATTAAAAATTAAATTAAAATAAACCTTTTTTATGTAAAATGGTATATTTTATAAAATTCCCGGATTTCCCGGGAAAAATTAAAAAAAATTCCCGGGAATTCCCGTCAGTCTTTTCCCGGGAATTCCCGGGAAATACGACCCGGGAATTCCCGGACCCCAAACACTACTCGTAACCAAAATACTAAATTTCATCTGTAATTTTAATACCGCTCTGTAATACAAGCGGTTTTCACCCTTGAAGAAAACAAAAAAAGAATCGGAGAAATGAAGAAAACAAAAAAATGTTTGACAGAAATACATGTATTTTGTTGTTGTATCTGTCAAACATTTTCTTGTTCAAGGGTGAGAACCGCTACAGTTTTCAAATAAAAATCTCTTCAAAAAACTTCCAAATATTTCAATCCCTCTTTAAAAAGCGTCTTAAATTACAAAAAAAGCTGGTAAATTTTACGAGGATGTCGTGTAAAATTGGAGGTACTCTTGTACTTTAGGAAGGACAAATTGATCTGGAATCAATTAGTGACCCTTGTGTTAAAGCCATATCAAGCGCATTAAAAAGATATATAAGGAAGTCAAAGAATTTTAAACGATTTCCCTTTTATAAAAGTGTTTATTGGAATGAGCCTGCTCAAATGTGGAACTGAAAATAAGAAGTTTATGAAAAAAAAAAACGTGAGAGCATTTAGCGAGTTTATAAATAATTTCTACAAAGTTAAACATTCGCATGCGAAACATTTAAGCGGGCGCATTTAAATGATGCCATTTCTCTTTATTTTGTGTAAAGTTATTACACTCAAAAGAAAAACTCTGTCAAAAAATCGGTAAAACGACATGCAATTTGAATTAGCAATCTTTTAGCAGATTGTTCTGCTGAGAAGGATATTTTTACTAAAATCTCTGTCATTCAGTTTAAGAAAATAACAGACATTTTACTATGTTTATACTGATTTTGTTTGCTGAATTTAATTATTTTTTCAAGAAATTTTTTTATATAAAAAAAAAAAGAACAGAGTGTTCTGTTGAAATCAGCAGATTGCTCTGCTGAAATCAGCAGATTGTTCTGCTGAAATTAGCAGATTATTCTGCTCAAATCAGCAGATTGTTCTGCTAAAATCAGCAGGTTTTTCTGCTAAAATCAGATTTCTCTGCTGTCGAACAACACACATGTTTAATAACTAAAACGCCAGATAAAAGTATAAGCTTCCGTAGCGTAGTGGTAAAGAAGTGTACTTTCAAATCGGAAGGTGGCGTTCGATGCTGGTTGGCGGCGTATGTTTTTTTTTTCTTGTTATATTTATTCACCTCTTATGACAGATATTTAGCAAACCGTGTCTGCTAAAATCAACAGATTTCTCATATGGCTCAAAATGGGTGTATTTTCAGCAGATTTTTCTGCTGATTGGACAGAGAATTTATTTTGAGTGCACTCAAAAGAAAAACTCTGTCAAAAAATCTGTAAAACGACTTTCAATTTAAATTAGCAATCTTTTAGCAGATTGTTCTGCTAAGAAGGATATTTTTACTATAATCTCTGTCATTCAGTTTAAGAAAATAACAGACATTTTACTATGTTTATACTGATTTTGTTTGCTGAATTTCATTATTTTTTCAAGAAATTTTTTATATGAAAAAAAGTAGAACAGATTGTTCTGCTGAAATCAGCAAATTTCTCTGCTGAAATCAGCATCATATGGCTCAAAATGGGTGTATTTTCAGCAGATTTTTCTGCTGATTGGACAGAGAATTTATTTTGATTGTGGCTTAGCAGAGTATCTTTGTATTTTAACATATTGATTATTTTGAGTGTGGATTAATCCCAGCAAAACTTTAGTAATGGGTAGTTATTATATAACACATTACCAGGTAATGTATATACCTTATTTGTAGCATTATTTTAGGATGTCTTACCAAACATTTGTTCCACAACGTATTATTTTAAAGTGAAAAATAATGCTTTACTTTTTTTTTTTTTTTACGTTGAACCAACACTCAGGGGATGCCCCTACTAATGCAATGCATTGTGTTGATATCAGGAAAATAGATTGTGAGGAGGAGGAAAGAGGGAGTAGTGTTTGTGGATATTTGACTTGAATTTATCTACATTGAAAGAAGCTGGGAAGACCTCCGCTGGAAGATTATTCCACATACGGCTAGTACGACTGATAAACGAACCTTCTCTGTAATGCGATGTGCGATCAACTGGACAATCGACAACAAATGGATGTGATCTACTAGACAACCGAGTGTTACGAACAAAAACTCGGGCTCTAGGGATAAGCTCACTTATCTCAGCGGAACACTTTCCATGGTAATATCGATAGAACAGAGTCACACAACCCACATTCCGACGATGCTCCAGTGAGTCAATAGAGTTGGATACCCTATTGTCATTGATAAGCATCCATGATTTAATGTTTATATTTCTAAACATTAAATCATGGATGAATTATATTTGGCTACATTAATTATGTATTATTTCAAAGTTTGAAATAATGCATTATTTATAATTGGATGCATAATGCATTACAATAACATAAAAAATTAATATTTTATAAAAAAATGCATATGTAAGTTTAAACAAGAGATTGGCTCACGACAGGAATTTTCTAATGACACACTCACTCACGAGCATATTTTATCTACTTACACACACTTACAATCACGTGAGTAAATTTAATACATCGTTACTTGTTCACTACTCGTAACGCCTTATACACCTGTGTTCAGAAAAATAGGAGAAAAATAGGAGTATCCTCGTAAAAATTCAGAAAGGTATATCTTCGAAAATAAAACGAGTATTTTAAGCAAATAAAAAATGCGTTGTAGATAATTGCTTAAACTTTAATTTAAATTAATTCCAGCCATATTGAGAAATTAATATTTACTTTTTTTACAAAAAACTGGATGTCCAAAAATACGTGTTTTTTTACAATGCGGGAAGGTCTTAGATTTTTTTCCTGGTAGGTAGAAAAATTATTTGATTACTGAAAATTAACTATAAGGCTAATGCTAAAAATCCAAAATTGTGTATTTGAAATAAATCGACTCGTAAGTATTTTTTAAAAAAATCCAAAAAAAAGTATTCCAAAAATTTCATTTTGCAGTTCGACCCATGTATCTCATTTATTTTTTACACAATCTGGATGGGATTAATTTTAAATTAAAGCTTGCGACATTTTCTACGATGCACTTTTTATCTACTAAAAATATTCGTTTTCGTTTCAACGATATACCTTTATGAATTTTAATGTTCGATACGCACTCCTATTTTTCTCCTATTATTTTGAACACAACTGTATATTATGTTCTGGTATGCTATATTTTATACATTACTGGTATGCATTACTTTGAGTCATCCCCTGTTAAAATCATCAATGCTGCAATGTATAAAATAAGCAATCCTATACCTTATTTTATACCTTATTTGGTAATCTAAGTTTTGCTGGGATTAACCAAGCTTCATGTGATAACCTAATAAAAATACCGGACTTGACTCTGCCAACATCGAAAAATAATTCTGATGGCGGAATTGAATTCGGGAGGTCAAAATAACTACCCGAAATATTGGGCCTAGACGCACTTTTAAGTATACCGATCGACTCAGAATCATTTTTTGAGTCGATCTAGTGATATCTGTCCATGTAAACGGTGTAAACACGATACAGATAGCAATTTTTGATCAATTTCCTTGAAATTTAAGCCTCTCTTGGCCCAAGGACGAAGCCTATTGAAATTGAAAAATAGGTCCATGTTTAGACCTAGCCCCCATACAAAGGTCCTCTTTAATTTTTGCTCAAATGAATCTTATAACAGTATTATAGTAGATATTCTTTCGAAATTTGGCAGGAAAATGTGTTTTGAATTCACAAATCACCATTTCGAATTTGAAAGGAATCGGACCAGTTCTTCTTGTAGCCCCCTTACAAACCACCTTCACATAAATCCCTCAAATTTCATGAAAATAAAAAATATTGAATTAAATTGTGTTTGTGTGTGTTTAACGCGTACTTAAATAACCTATAAAATCTGATTATAATTGGACCATTTTTGGACTTAGGCCCTATATGAAAATTTCACCGATATTCAGTTAAATCGGTTTATTGGCCACAAATGATCGTTTCTAAGACATTCTAGCGATGTCTTTCTGCCTGTCCATCTGTAGTTAACACGATACAGTCCAAAATAAAAGAGTTAGGCTCCCGACATTTGGCACGAATATGTCTTATGCTCCTAGGCAGGTTAAGTTCGTAAATGCGCAAAATCGGTCCAGGATGAAAAAAGTTCCCCCTTAAAGAACTAAACCAACCTCTGAAATATATTATTTTTTTACATGATTTTTTGTGTTTTTGCAACATTTTTATGCTACTAGAAGTTCATAGTCCTGCATTTGGACCCTAAGAATTAGAAAATGTCGTTTTTTCGGCCGTCCCCCCCCCCCTTTTATGGGCGTGGTATAAAAAAAATCTTTTTAAATTCGGCACAGCCGAATTTAAAACTCTTACTTGTTTTTTTTTTGTGGGGCTGTGTAATTGGAACCATGTGCTGACTTAATAAAAATACCGGACTTGACTAGCACGCCTCCGAAATCGGAATGTAATGTATTTACAGTATTATTATTTTCTACAATAATAATTAAAAGTTCATTAGTATTTAAATTTCCCAAATGCGTTAATTATAACGTTTATTAGTTTAGTGGATAAAATACTTAATAGGTAATATTTATATAGAACCATTTTCTTAATGATCTGCTGATACATATTGAATGATGTCTTATCTTTAGGAGAATTCCCACATGTGTTCATCACACTGTCATAAACATTTATTGGTTTAGGATATGAAATAATAAAGATATGAAATAACAGAAGCCATGTTTATTACCCTTTACCATCCTGCCATAAATACTACATAGTTTAGTTTTAAGATTTTCTATTTTGTAAATAAGTTTCATTTTTATATTTAATAAACTAGCTTACAATCCCGGTACTTCGTTACCGGTTGTATTGAATACCGGATAATAGAAGGATCAGGATTACTCTATCGATTTTCAAAAAATTCCCCTACGTAGTCTTTGTTTTATTTACTTGTCGACGTTTAAGTCTTCCATAAAAAAATATTTCAATGAATAATATAAACAATATAATTTTAATAACTTTGCTGGTACGTTATCATGTTCGTTCCGGGGGAAAAATATACTGACAATTTTCGAGCCCCTATGTCGGAATTTTGGATTTTGAGTGAATAAATATATCAGTGAAAATGAAATTGGAATAAAAAAAAATATGGAGTAAAAAAAGCTAAACACCAAAAATTTGAGTTAAAAATATCATTCCATATTGTTCCCTGCTCTATTCCATATTGTTCCCCGTTCTACTCCATTTCATTTTCAATTCCATCTCCATCTTCTAAGGTCATTATTATAGGTACAGAAAAAGTACCAAAAGTACACTTTATTACCCCCATTAGAAACTGAATTTAAAAAAAGTACCTCTTTTAGAATGTTTTTTCTTCACCGAACGATCCTACAATCCATATTTCAATTATCTAGGATCATTGTTTCAGCAATTATTAAAAGTACTTTTTATCCCCGTTAAGAAACGTAATTTCCAAAAAAAACTTTTCCCAATCTCTTTTTTCACCGAAGAATTTTACATTCCAAATTTTAAGTTTCTGGGGTCATTATATCAGGAAATAAATAAGTACACTTTTTTATTCCTTTTAACCCCATTATTTTCCGAGAGGCGAACCTTTTCCAATTTCAAGTTTCTATGTTTATTATTTCAGGAAATAAAAAGTACCAAAAGTGTACTTTCGGCATATTTAACAAAACCTACTTTTTATGGAAGGTACTTTTTATAAAAGGTACTTTTTATAAAAGGTACTTTTTATAAAAGGTACTTTTTATAAAAGGTACTTTTTATAAAAGTTACTTTTTATAAAAGGTACTTTTTATAAAAGGTACTTTTTATAAAAGGTACTTTTTATAAAAGGTACTTTTTATAAAAGGTACTTTTTATAAAAGGTACTTTTTATAAAAGGTACTTTTTATAAAAGGTACTTTTTATAAAAGGTACTTTTTATAAAAGGTACTTTTTATAAAAGGTACTTTTTATAAAAGGTACTTTTTATAAAAGGTACTTTTTATAAAAGGTACTTTTTATAAAAGGTACTTTTTATAAAAGGTACTTTTTATAAACGGTACTTTTTATAAAAGGTACTTTTTATAAAAGGTATTTTTATAAAAGGTACTTTTTATAAAAGGTAATTTTTATAAAAGGTACTTTTTATAAAAGGTACTTTTTATAAACGGTACTTTTTATAAAAGGTACTTTTTATAAAAGGTACTTTTTATAAAAGGTACTTTTTATAAAAGGTACTTTTTATAAAAGGTACTTTTTATAAAAGGTACTTTTTATAAAAGGTACTTTTTATAAAAGGTACTTTTTATAAAAGGTACTTTTTATAAAAGGTACTTTTTATAAAAGGTACTTTCTATAAAAGGTACTCTTTATAAAAGGTACTTTTTATAAAAGGTACTTTCTATAAAAGGTACTTTTTATAAAAGGTACTTTTTATAAAAGGTACTTTTTATAAAAGGTACTTTTTATAAAAGGTACTTTTTATAAAAGGTACTTTTTATAAAAGGTACTTTTTATAAAAGGTACTTTTTATAAAAGGTACTTTTTATAAAAGGTACTTTTTATAAAAGGTACTTTTTATAAAAGGTACTTTTTATAAAAGGTACTTTTTATAAAAGGTACTTTTTATAAAAGGTACTTTTTATAAAAGGTACTTTTTATAAAAGGTACTTTTTATAAAAGGTACTTTTTATAAAAGGTACTTTTTATAAAAGGTACTTTTTATAAAAGGTACTTTTTATAAAAGGTACTTTTTATAAAAGGTACTTTTTATAAAAGGTACTTTTTATAAAAGGTACTTTTTATAAAAGGTACTTTTTATAAAAGGTACTTTTTATAAAAGTACTTTTTATAAAAGGTACTTTTTATAAAAGGTACTTTTTATAAAAGGTACTTTTTATAAAAGGTACTTTTTATAAAAGGTACTTTTTATAAAAGTTACTTTTTATAAAAGGTACTTTTTATAAAAGGTACTTTTTATAAAAGGTACTTTTTATAAAAGGTACTTTTTATAAAATGTACTTTTTATAAAAGGTACTTTTTGTAAAAGGTAATTTTTATAAAAGGTACTTTTTATAAAAGGTACTTTTTATAAAAGGTACTTTTTATAAAAGGTACTTTTTATAAAAGGTACTTTTTATAAAAGGTACTTTTTATAAAAGGTACTTTTTATAAAAGGTACTTTTTATAAAAGGTACCATTATTTCAGTAAATTAAAAAAAGTACCAAAAGTACACTTTTTCCATTTTACCCCCGTAGAGTCAACATTGGCAAAAACCTATATTGCAAATTTTAAGTTTTTAGGACCATTATTTAAGAAAATATAAAAGGTACCAAAAGTACAGTTTTTTACCCTTTTTACCTAAGAATCAACATTGGCAAAATCCAGCCTTAGTAGATTTATATTCCGGGAGCTGAACCTACATTAAAAGTTTCAAGTGTCTAGGACCAATTTTTAAGGAAATATAAAAGGTACATTTTTTTACCCCTTTTACCCCCTTAGAATCAACATTGGCAAAAATCCGGCCTTACAGGATCTATATTCCAGGAGTTGAACATACGGTCCAAATTTCAAGTCTTTGTGACCCTTATTTCAGGAGATATAAAAAGTACCAAAAGTACAGTTTTTTACCCTTTTTGTCCCCTTAGAATCAACATTGGTAAAAAATCCGGACTTACTGGAAATATATTCCGGGAGGTGGACCTACAGTCCAAATTTCAAGTCTCTGTGACCATTATTTCAGGAGATATAAAAAGTACCAAAAGTACAGTTTTTTACCCTTTTTGTCCCCTTAGAATCAACATTGGCAAAAATACGGCCGTACTGGAACTATATTCCGGGAGGTGAACAGACAGTCCAAATTTCAAGTCTCTATGACCATTATTTCAGGAGATATAAAAAGTACCAAAAGTACAGTTTTTTACCCTTTTTACCCCCTTAGAATCAACATTGGAAAAAATCCAGCCTTAGTGGATCTATATTCCGAGAGGTGGACCTACAGTCCAAATTTCAAGTCTCTAGCTTCAGCGGTTTGGGCTGGGCGATGATGAATGAGTATGTCAGTCAGTCAGTCAGTCACATTACTCTTTTATATATCGTCACCTAAAATGCAAAACGCCCTAACTAACAAAAAATTCAAAATCGCGTTTTTAATTGATTCTTATGTATTGGATCAAAATACATGTCCACAAAAAAATTTAGACTCCTTTGATCAAAAATGGGGATTTTATTAACAAAATTCAAAAAGCCCTAACTACATGCTTTGATATTTGTTAAACCAAAAAGCCCCAACTACACATTTGTATACATAATATTGCCGATGCAAGTGTTATTTTTTAAGATTAAACATTTTTTGATGCTTCTTCTTCCACAATGTCCACCAATAGGAAAAATATATGTATATGTACAATAAAAATAAAGTTTAGAAATTTACCAATTAACCCCTTCAGGCCCGTGTTCCTCGCAATTTATGCAGTACAATTAGTCTTAAGTAAGATATAAATTCTATATAAAATTTAATAACAATATAATAAATGACTATAAAAAACATGATTGGAAGTTCTTTATTCCGATTGAATAAAATTCAAAGTAAATTTTTCGTTAAATTAGTAAAAAAAATTGTTTTTAATTATAATTTTTGCTATTATTACAAAAAATACAGGGGGCTAATTATGTAACTTGATAATCGTCAATCGTCATTGTGAGCTCATTATTCTATTACCATAAAATGGTACTATATGGTAATGGAATAACGATGGAAACGATACATTTGACCCCCCTCATTGGGAAGCTTATAATTTCTTCATAAAAAGGGACAGAAATAAAAAACAAGTTGATGTCTTATATCGCTAACATTAAATACAGGGCTTAGGAAAGATAAAATAACAACCTGTACCAAATTTCATCATTTACATATGGGGGTTTTCATCTTAAGTGACACAACTTTTTAAACTAATAGTAGTTTAGTCACAATTTTTCAGCGAGATCGGTAAATAACTTTTTGAGTTAGAGGGGGCCGTAATTTTACATTTTGGCCAAACAGGTGTTTTTTGCATCCATGTAACTGATTACCTAATGTTCCTAGCAAAATGTGTCCCGAGAGTTTTAGATAGCTATTTCTTTAATCTTTCAAAAAAAAATTTTTTTTACTTTTTTTTTGCAAAATCAAAAACTTGTTTGGCATTTTTTTAAAACCGGCCCTTTTTTAACTCAAAATAAAGCTAAGGTATTTTCCTTTAGGAGCTTTGTGGGATGCGAGTGAGATATCTATCAAATTCCCAATATTTACTGAAGATCTTAAGAAATTTTCCAGAAGCCGAGTAAACGCTTTGACGACCATACATTTTTGACCGAAATGTTTTTGATTCTCTTTCAATTTTCGTAATTTCTGACCTAATAATAGTTTCTCATAAAAAATTGGGCCCCTCCTTCCCCCATATTACGCTGTTTTGGTACTCGCTGTGATCTTTAAGAAATGCAACTTAATAATAGTTATTCTACAAGAATTTGGATTTCTGAACCCCCTTCTTTACCCTTATTTCGCCTGTCAAGTAAATATGATTTTGTCCCTAATATATTTATTACTTCGCAAACTTTGAGAACTTATAGTGAGTAAGTGGACCCAGTTAGATACTTAATGAAAACCAAAACTTTTGTTTCTCTAAAACTCTTCTATAATTCATATTTTAGCACATTTATCCTATCTTTTACTTGAACAAAAAAGAATCGCAAAAAATCATTTAGGAAGTATAGTTGCCTGTGGTCGTTAAAAGGTTAAAGCATTTTAATGCATTAGGTTATTTCGGGCCATACCCTTTGTCCTGTTCCACCCTCATTTGACATGGAGCTTTAAAATGGTAAATTGACATTTTGTATCAAATTAAGTTAGCATGTGTTTAACAGAATCTAAAATGAGACATTTTGCAGTGTTAGGTTATATAGCAGGTGCCACGCCCCTTTTTCCGATACCGCCCACATTTTGTTAGAGTTCTATATGATAAAACAACATTCAGTATAAAATTTTGTTAGCATATTGTTACATTTTATAACACATCTGCTTGGTGTTTTTAAACATCTTCAGTGCAGTTAGGGCTTTTTGTGTTTCTGAAAATTACAAGACAAAAGGGCGTTACTAACATAACTTTTCAAATATTAAAAATTTATAATTTTTTTTAACAGAAATGAATTTGTTTGTGTGTTTTTACTAATATTTAAGAAATTTGTAATGAAAACTTTTATAGTTTTTATATAAACACGTTTTTTGCTTCTCCTGTAAAATTTATAAAATGTTAGATAGGGCGTTTTGCATTTTAGGTGACGATATATAGAAGATTAGTATCATACAAATACTCGACGAGTACTGTTTAAATCCCAGTCGTCATCGACTCTTTTTAAATAAAGCTCCGCTGGTTTGCCATTTTGTGATTGCAGCGATGTTGATCAAGACATTTACGAAAGACTGCCCGCAACACGAACTAAACAATGCTAGTCCAGATGCCATTCAATGGCTAAAGAATTAACATTATTATCCATAATATTTTTCCGTTCAAATTTCTTGTAAAATCTTTGTTGAACTAGTAATGCTTATATTTCTTTAACACATTGAGTGCCACGTCGTACGTTTCCGTACGACACCTAACCCGTCGTGGGGTGCCACGTCGTACGTTTCCGTACGACAGTGATTGCTTATTCTTAAAGCCAAAACAAAATTTTTGGCCTCCTGGGAAGGTTTTCGCAGCGGTGCACACACACATACTATAACATTTATGCTTGTGTGGGTAGTAGCAACGAAAAGTCAACAAATTTGCTCAAGCAACAAAATTTTATAGTGTGCGTGTGTCGAAAGCGCACAAGCAGCATTTTTTAGCCTATTCCCGCGGGAATAGGAATTACAAAAATGTCCATGACTGGTTTTCGTAAAAACCGCTTGGCACTCAATGTGTCAACTAAAAAATCAGTGTCATTAAGTTTAAGAATCTAATTTTATTTCAAAATTTTAAACAACAACCTTATATTAATATTAATTTATTTTTAGATAAAAGAAAATGGATAAAGATAAAGAAGTAGATGATAAATTTGAAACCTTGATGAAATACATACCATTTATCGATTTTGTACTTCAAATTGATAAGCAAAAGTATGTAAAATTTTTTGATATAAGAAAATGGATTATAACTAAAACAAGGTGAGTACTAGCTTTTAAAGTAGCTATCACAATATAAAATTGTTAGTTTATACATTTCCCATTTCTATTTTTAGATATCCCATCGATGTTCTTAATAAAATTGAAAAAAGTATTATAACCCAATATAAAAATCTTATGTTGGTCGATGATGTAAGTTTTGAAAATACTGTACAAATTCGAGTAAAAATGGATTTATAAATTATTTTTCGATTATTTGCTACACTGAGAAAAATGCATGCAGCATTTTAAAAAATTAAATGTTTGAGCTCTTTTTCGTACATTTAACTAGGGAATTCATGTATTTAACGCATTAGCAGTTTTCACCCTTGATAGAAAACAAAAAAAGAATCGGAGAAATGAAGAAAACAAGAAAATGTTGTATCTGTCAAACATTTTCTTGTTTTCTTCATTTCTTCGATTCTTTTTATGTTTTCTATCAAGGGTGAGAACCGCTATTGATTTTTTTTAGATGTTGCTAAAATCTTGAAAAAAATAATGTCAAAATTTAAAAAAAACGTTACGAATTTACACAGAAATTTTAAGATGTCACATTTAAATTTTCTGTAACATCCCTGCAGGAAAAATGGCTGTCGGTCGATCCGAAATCACCTGTCCCGTGACTGGGGAAAACTGGAAAACGGTGAGAGGTAAAAAATGGTTTTATCACTGAACTGTCAAAAATAAAATATATCAAAAATATAAGAAATTTCAGTGATATATCCCGTTTTCACCAGTCAAGGGATACATGATTTCGGATCGACTTACACTCTTTTCCCTGCAGAGTTTTAATAGCTGTTCAAATATTACTATTTTTTTATTGTGTTCCAAAGTGTAAATCTCCCTTTAAATATCAAATCCATTTTTGGTCGCGTATTTAAACCATTTGAATTCCAACAAATGATTTTTTTATTTTTACAGAAAATTCCAAAAGAGATAATGAATATATTTAATGGCGAGATTAGTCATCAGTTTGTTAATTTATGCTCGGATGATGATGATGATGACGAGAATAAGGACAAGGAAAAACATAAATCAAAAAAGGATAAACATAAATCTAAAAAAGAAAAACGAAGAAGAAAAATTGAAGAGGAGTTAAAAAAAGTTGAAGATAAACTTAGAAAAGCTACAGAGAATAAATCAAAAACAACAGATAAAGATAATAAATCCTCCACAAATTATAAAAATGACAAAAGATTTGACAACTCATCAACAATAGATAAAGATAAAAAATCATCATCAAGTCATAAAAATGACACTAGAATTGATGATAGCGAAGATGATTTGGAAATTGTTTCCGTTGATTATGTTAATAAACCAAAAGAAAATGAAAAAGTTTCTAAACCAATAACAACAACTACTGATATACAATTATCAAAAAAGGAGGATTCCACTAAAAATGATTTAAATTTAGATGACATATCGGCCGATTTATTAAGAAAAATTGATACATTGCATGAGGATGAAAAAAATATTCAATATCATGAGCCAATTAATTATCTCAAAAGTGATGATGATGATGAAATAGTTGAACAAAAAGTATTTCAAAAACGTAAATCCGATCAATCACTATTTAAAAGACGTGAAGATTTTAAAGATCAGCTGGATAATAATGATAAGCAAGAACTAGCAATGGAAAATAAGGAAAACAAAAATCCTCAACACAAACGAAATAGTATTAGTAAATCTCCAACCAACATATTAGAAACAATTTCCTTAGATTCTAGTGATAGCGACAGTGAGTCATTATCAAATGTAGCCACAACTTCTAAAGCAGCCGCCGCAGCAGCAGCAATTAAAGCTACAAAGCTACAAGATGCTAAACAATTAACAACATGTAATGAAAAGGAGGATTTAAATAAAAAGTCTGATAATTCAACTATCATATCAACAAATCAATTGGATAAAATTGTGACTAGCACCGATGAAACTAAAAAGGAGACGTTACATATTCCAAATGATAAAAATGCAAATACCTCAGTTAGCTCAGATCGTGTCATATGTGCAACAAAGACTACAATTGATATTTCCGAAACGGAAACTACACCAAATAATAAGCCATCATCCACTTTAAATCCAACCCATGATGATGCAATTATAGATTTATTAGATATGGATATTGATACAGAAAATGATTTAGATGATGTATTAAATGAAGCTCAATATCCTACAACGCCAACAAATAATAAAACTACCGAAGAACTTGATACATCAATAACTGCCTCAACTTTTCGTAATCCTTCACCACCAACTAAACCAAAAGACTCATCACCAAATAATAGCAATAATCAAAAGGATATGGAAATCTCCTCACCTGCTTTAAGTAATAATTCAGTAGATTTAACTAATGTACATAATTTAACTTCCGAAGATATATGTAGAATATTTGAAGATAGTCAAACAGATGATATCGAAATAGGTAAACTTTTGGAAATTATAAAAAATATAGTTGGATTATCAAATTCCACAAATAATGCTAATGAAAATACACCTCCGGCTGTAAGTGATCATCAAAATGATATGCCACCACCAGCTCCACATTTTAATTCAATAATAGCAAGTCCAATACAACCTGGTCTCCAACAACAACCAATTTTTTGTCCAAATCCCATGCCAACTCAACAAATGTATCTTCCTCCTCATCCCCATCCACAACAATATCTACAAAATCAACATATGCAACAAACTGCACCTATGCAATATAATAATGGAGCTGCAAATTTTATGCCTAGATCTGAAACACATCCAAAAGTTTCAATAAGGGATCCTAGAATAAAAAAACATTTACAGTTCATAAGCAGTTCTCCTGTATTAAGTGAGGTTAATCGTAAAAGTGCTGAATTAATTATGGGTTTTTCTCAGCAACACCACCAGCAGCAACAGCAAAATTATCTACCATCCCAACAACAGCAGCAGCAAACTTTTTTACCATCCCAACACCAACAACAACAGCAGCAGCAACATTTTATAACAGCCAACCATCAACAAAAATCTCAGTCAAGTTCTAATCCTGCCTACCGTTCTGCTCCCATAAATAATCGTCGTAAATCCTTGACCCAAAGTAAAATAACCTTTGGTGAATATAAACAACGGCGTGAAGAACAACAAGAGGAACTTAAAAGAAAACATGAAGAAGAAATAAAACGCAGAGAGGAAGAACTGAAAGCTAAACGAGCCCAAGAATTAGAACAAATTGAACAACGTGAAGCTTTAAAAAAAACGGATGAAATACGTTCAATATTATTGTCTACTTTAGAACCATATAAAAATGAAATTCACTCTTTATTGAATAAACAAAACCATACACAAGCTACTACCACCTCCTCTTCATCATCATCCTCTCAAAAATCAAAAGTGTCTAAAGATGATAGCCAGACACAGAAACAAAACCTTAACAATACTTCTACTAAAAAAAATAATGAAAAAATTGAAAAGACCAAAGAACCTTCACCCCCAAAGAAAAGCACAGACAATTGTTTAGATGGTCAAAAAAGTAACAATGATAAACTCAATCGTATTTATAGAGAGTTACAATGTACCGTTAAAGGTTTTGATCAATTAAATGATTATATACCTAAATCGATTGGTGGCAAACGTCGATCAAGTGTACATGCTCGTTCAGCCATATCAGAACAATTAAGTTCTCAACAAAATCCTACGGATAATTCGGATCAAAGTGATGTAAATTTGTCACAACCATCTAAATCTTTAGCACCCAAAAGACGATCAAGTATATACCAAAGTTTAACCGATGAAAGTGTATCACAATCACCCAAGTCGTCTATAGGTTTTTCCGATACAACAGATATCAATTCATCACAATCCAATCAGGGGGATATACCCAAATCTATAGCTGGAAAACGACGATCAAGTATACATGCTCGTTCGGTCATTCAAGAACAATTAAAAGATCTACAGCAACCTACTACAGATTATTCGGATAGCAGCGATTTTAGTTCATCGCAATCATTAGCTGGGATGCCTAAACTTATAGCCGTTAAAAGAACTTCTAGTATATTTGCCCGTCAGGCTATAGAAGAACAATTAAAAGAACCAAATACTACTACCGATTATTCGGATAGTGATTTCATAAATTCTTCACAATCTACAATTGATGAACTTTGTCGTAATTCCTGTACAGCAAAACGTAGAAAAACTATTGATGAAGTGATACAACCAACAAGAAGAGTAAAAACATTTATTATCGAATCATCTGATTCAGAAAACAATTCATCCGATGACGAAAGAGATTTTGATAAATTCCGTTTAGCTAAAATCAGGTACTTTTAACATTTTTCCACCTCCAAAAAAAAAATTAATATATCCCCAAAACCTTAAAACATAAAAAATTAAAAAATATTTTTATACCCTACAACCTCAGTATGTCATTCCGTGTGTAACGCATCGAAATATCGGTATAGGACCCCATAAAGTATATCGATCCACCATTTTGGTAAGTAAGAGTAAGGTAGTTGCTCTGGATATTTCCAAGGCGTTTGATTGTGTGTGGCACGGTGCGCTCATATCTAAGCTTAATGCCTTTGGTGTCGGTAATGACTTCTCTCGATTTGTTTCGAGTTTCCTCAGGGATCGTTCTATACGTGTTGTTATAGATGGGTTCCCAACAGATGAGTTCCAGCTCCAAGGTTCTGTTCTTTCTCCTACCCTTTTTCTTATTTTTCTTAACGACCTCAAACTTCAAATCCTATCTACTCTTTTGCAGATGACAGCAACATTTGTCATTCATTTTCCTTTTATTGTAGGCCAAGCCTTATTGAGGTTGAGGGCAAAAGGCAGATTATGAATGACACACTTAATCAAGACCTGTTGACAATCTCTAAGTGGGGTCTTGCGAATAGGGTCAAGTTTAATGCCCGCAAGACCCAATGTTGTATGTTGACTCACAGAAATGTGGAACCAACAGCGTCATCTGTACATATGGGTGGTATTGGTATTGAGGAATCAGACACTCTTGATGTTCTGGGCATGAAAATTCAGTGTGATGTCCGTTGGAATAAGCACGTTTTTCAAGTGTCGAAAGAAGCATTCAAGTGTCTCGGTTTTTTAAACCGGTGTAAGAAATACTTCACCTCATCCGATTTCCTTACTAATTATACCACCTACATCCGACCGAAGATGGAATACAACTCCCATATATGGGTAGGGGCTTCAAAGTCTATTTGGAGCTCTTTGACCGTGTGCAAAGGAGGGCGTTGATGCTTATCAATGACACTAGGGTATCCAACTCTATTCACTCATTGGAGCGTCGTCGGAATGTGGGTTGTGTGGCTTTGTTCTATCGATTTTACCATGGAGGTCTTTCCAGTTTCTTTCAATGTAGATAAATTCAAGTCAAATATAAACAAACACTACTCCCTCTTTCCTCATAACCTATTTTCCTGATATCAACACAATGCATTGAATTAGTAGGGGCATCCCCTGAGTGTTGGTTCATCGTAAAAAAAAAAAAAAGACCTAGACTCCCGACATTTGGCACGAATATGTCTTATGTTCCTAGGCAGGTTAAGTTCGTAAATGAGTAAAATCGGGCCAGGGGGGAAAAAGTTCCCCCTTGAAGAACTAAACCAACCTCAGAAAAATACCAGTTTTTTATATCATTTTTTGTGTTTTTGTTTAAAAATTACAACATTTTTATGCTACAAGAAGTTCAAATTCATGTCCTAAATCGTAGAAAGTGTTGCCAAGTTAGCGTAAAACGGACTAAAAACCGCTGTGTTTTCTCCTAAAATCGCTTAGTTTTTCCCCATTTTTTCTTATAAAACTCTACCACAGACTAATACCAAGCTCTTTGTCTCCCACTCTTAAAATTTTGGAACTTGATAACAGAAGGTACGAAAACTGTTAGACGAGGAAAATACGATAATGTTAAATTAACATTGTTGATTTGACAAATAATGCTAACTTTTTATATCGAAAAAGCGCTTAATAAATTTAAAAAAAAATGTATCAAATTTATAATTTTTATGTTAATACACACTCTATAAATGATTTCAGTTTCATACTATAAATTGGGTAAATTTACACACACTGCGTAATTCTACTGAATATTATTGGAAATTTACCCAATTTATAGTAGTATAATTTTTGAATTTGTTGAAATCTACCCAATTTATAGTAGGAAACTGGACTCATATTTTTAGAGGGTTATTTAAGAAATACCTTTAAAAGTGTTTAAAACAAATTGTCAGCAAATAAAAAGTCATTGGATTTCCCGATAATCCACAAAAAAAAAACTTTTTACAGCTAGATGAAAAAAACGCTAGCTTTAGTCTGAAAATCGCCAAACTGCAACACTTTTTTTTATTTATATCGAACTTAAGGGATTTTTTTTGGTTTGATCAAACGTCCAGTTCGATGGCGGACTTAGCAAAGGGAATTTAAGAGAGGGTTTAACAGAAGAAGGGAGACTTCACATATCATTAAGTATTGATAGTCTTTGCTAATACAGACTCGACATAAGTGACAGGTGTCAAAAAAGTATTATTTAACCATATGGTTAATATTTTTAAATTATTCTACGAATTATGTTAGAAAGAGAAAACTGATATAACGCGCCATAAGAAAAATGGATGCCAGATCGCTTTTTGTTGTTTCACTCACTCCTAAGTCGTAGAAAGTGTTGCCATGTTAGCGTAAAACGGACTAAAAACCGCTGTGTTTTCTCCTAAAATCGCTTAGTTTTCCTCATTTTTTCTTATAAAACTCTACTGTCGAGTCTGTATATAGTCTGTGACTCTACTGTCGAGTCTGCATATAGTCTGTGACTGTACTCTAAAAGTGGTGTACTCTGAAACGAATGATTTGGTGTATGCGAAGAAAGGAATATATTCGTGCACATGTCTGCTGAATACCCCTCTCCCCATAATTTATAAAAAATTAAGCCTGTTTCATAGAGTAAGGATGATCTGGGTGATGGCCTGTTGTATTAAATTAGTACAATTTTAAATATACCCAAACATATTTTTTTAAAAACTCAAAAAAAATCCCTAAATATTTTTTTTTTATTCTTTTTGTAGGAATGAAGCCCTGGTTAAAAGGCAAAGATTCGAAGAGAATATTATTAAAAATCAACCTTCGGTGCAATTAAAACGTATTTCACAAGATTTTATACTCAAACATACCAGAAGAAAACCACCACAATATGTTTTAAATGTACATTTAGTGGAATCGACCACAAAATCATCTAATAATGCAGAAGACACCTTGGAAAAACTCCCACAACAAACCGCACAGAACAACAAAAAAACAGTAAAGCCTAAGAAACTTAATAATGATTTTAAAATGACTGAGCATAACACAAAATTCTGTGTCTTGTGCAGTTCAAAACCTTCGGATTTAACCAATCATTATATACGTAAACACAAAATTGAATCGTATGTATCACGTCTAACATGTTCTCAAATAGAAATTCTATCGGCCAATACACCATTTGCTAAATTACAGCCAAAAACTGGAAATTCTCGGATACAACGTTTTGAAGTTTACTGTCCATTTTGTGATGATAATCAAGTGGAACCATTTATGGCTTTATATGATCATTATTCTACACATACTGGAGAATTTGCATATCAATGTGGTCACTGTTTGTTGGATAAACCCTTTAGAGCGGATATCATGTCACATCAATGTCATTCCAAAACCTGTCGTAAAAGTAATATAAAAGTTCTGTATCGTTATCCACCCCATGTCCAGTGTATATATTTACATTTTTGTGTCATTTGCAATTTCGTTCAACTTAATGAAGCCAATATCTTGAAGCATTTAAGAGAACATCACGATCCCCGCAAGGCTGTTATACAGAATGTTGATAAATGTATATTGGCAGCCATAAGTGATGCACCAGACACAAGTGATAAACTAATAGAGGAGAATGTACAACAACAAAATACTGAAGCTAATGAAGAAACTCCTCTAAAGGCAATAACAAAACCAGAGATAATGTTTCAAGTTAATGATGATGATATACCCGTTAGTAATGAAGCCTGCTCGGAAGATATATTCGAAGAAAAATTTTCATTAGAAGAACAGCTAAAACAAATGCATGCAGATCCGAATATTATGACACCAATGACAGTTATTCACTGTGGTCGTAACTCTTTAAATATAAGTCAAAATAATACTCCAACACGAGGTCCACCAAATGCCTTAAATATTAATCGAAATAATACTCCAACGCGTGGTCCGAGTTCCTTAAATACTCTAACGCGTACACCGACTTCTTCAAGTGTTAGCCAAAACAATACTCCGTCGCGTAACAGTGCTACATTGAATATACCGCCACCAAGCTCTTCAAATATTAACCTAAAGAATACTCCTACACTTGGTGCAAGTTCTTCAAATGTTAACCAAAATAATACTCCATTGCGTAACAGTGCTACATTGGATATACCTCAAGCACCCAGCAATAATGTTACTACTCCACAAAGACATTTACCAATGGTTATTAAAGATGAACCCATGGAGATAGATGAAAATCTTTTAATAACTCCACCACGTCCAGGAATACAACAAAAGATCACACAAGCTGCTGCAGTAACTGCTACACAAGAAATTCCTACAAATGTTAACCCAAACATATCTAAAACATTACAGGAAACAACGGCATCAACTTCATCAAAACCTGGTCCTAAATCGATGAAATCAAAGAAAACTGCTAATATTTCAAAATCAACAAAATTATATTCAACAATATATCAAAAGTATCGTACCTATCCTTGTAATGTTAACTATTTGGGTCTTTACAAATGTATGGCAGATGATTGCTTTTACTCCACCGACTATGCCGAAGAAATGTTACAACATTTAAATGATCATGTTCAAGATTGTTTGCCAAATGAATATCTGCATTGTCCTTATTGTATTATTAAGGAGAAAACCCAAATAACTCCGTTACAATTGATTGAGCATATACGCTCCGAACATCAGCATATGATCTATCAATGTTCAATATGTTGTTATCGCAGTTGTGAAGCATCAAATGTTGCAATACATCAAATTGATAGTCATTCGGGTGCAACAAATGTTAAAATTTTTAAATGTGCTGGTGCAGAGATATGCTATGATGACAAGGAGTTACACATAAACATGAAGATTATGGAGAATGTGCGGAAAATAAATTGTCCATGTAAGTTATTTTTTTGTTTTTTTGTTGTGGAATAACTATATTTTATCTATTTTTTTTTATTCTCCAACTTCTCGAAACTTGAAAAAAAAAAATAAAACAAGTAAAAAAGTTAAATTCGGCCTTGCCAAATGTAGTGATACCCTCCACAATTTCAAAAAGATTATTGCAAAAAACTTTATTTAAAAGGAAATTACTTTTGAAAAAAAAAAATTTTTTGAAAAAAAAATTCCGCGAAAAAAAATTTTGGTAAAAAAAATCCGCGATTTTTTCTTTTTTTGTCAAAAAATATGTTCGTACTTGTTTAAATACCATTTTGTATTCAATTATGTTCACATATGTCAACCAGAAGCCGAATTAAAGCATTTTCTATTTTTAGGTTATGTTGAAAGTACTGAAATTTTTGAGGTTCATAAACATTTTCGTTTATAACTTTTGAACCGCTGAACCGATATCGCTCAAATGCAATACCAAACTTCCAATAAATATGTTAAGTTTCAGTCATCTCTGTGCAATATTTTGTCCGTGATAGCATTTTCCACAGACAGACTTAAAATCGATCGGGCATCATGAATATATATACTTTATGGGGTTCGAAGAGTTACAAACGGAATGACAAACTTATAAATACCCTCTATCACTAAGTGGAGGGTATAAAAAGAATTCGGAATTTTAAAAATTTTAAATTTTTTACTTCAATACACAAAACAAACTGTATTCTGGGACTTCGAAAATTTGCAAAAAAAAAAATTTGTTCCTTCTAAAATTTTTTTTACTGAAATTTTGTACTTCAAAATGCAACAATTTTTTGTTTGAATAAAAACAAGTGAGAGTGTTAAATTATTTCGATATTTCGATGCGTTACAAACGGAATGACAAAGTGAGTATACCCCCATACTGTGGTTGGAGGGTATAAAAAAATTCTAAGTTCCAAAAATTTTTCAAAATTTCCAAACACATTTTTTAAATTTTTAATAAAATTCTTTCATTAAAAATGATTTTAGAAAAACATTTTTTGACAAATTTTCTAAGTCTGGAAAATATTTTATAGCTAGACTCCTGAAGTTTGGCACAAATATGTCTCATGTTCATAGGCAGGTTAAGTTCGTGAATGGGTAAAATCGGGCCAGGGGGAAAAAGTTCCCCCTTGAAGAACTGAACCAACCTCTGAAAAAATACACTTTTTTTGCATGTTTTTTTGTAATTTTGTTAAATAAATAAAACATTTGGTATATTTTTCTCGATGAAAAGGTGCTCTCAAAGTCCCCCACTGACCCCCATTCCCCTCCTCCCAAAAAAACGCCCCTGACAAAATTTTTTTAAATTTTTTTACATTTTGGAGGGTATTAAAGATTCGGCACAGCCGAATTTAACACTCTCACTTGTTATACCCTCCAACCACAGTATGGGGGTATACTCACTTTGTCATTCCGTTTGTAACGCATAGAAATATCGGTCGGGGACCCCATAAAGTATATATATTATTGATCTATGATCGATTATAAGTCATTCTATGAATGTCCGTCCGTACGTCTGTATAACGCACGATTCAGTACAAAATAATAGAGCTAGACTCCTGAAAATTGGCACGAATGTGTCTTATAGTATTAGGCCGGTTAAGTTCGGAAATGGGTTAAAATCGGATTAGGGGCAAAAAAGTTCCCCCTTGAAGAACTAAAAAAACCTCTTTAATAAGTGTAAAAAACACTTACAAACCAAATTTGAGAGAAATAGGCTTCGATTTGTTGCCAATAAAGCGCTTTAACTTAATAAAATAAAATAACTTTTCCGATTCCTTTAAAATTGTGATTTTTGAATACAAAACACGTTTAGCTGCCAAATTTAGAAATAATATCTGTTATAATACGGTTATTAGAGTCATTTAAGCCAAAACATTGCCAGGGCTGGCAGCAAAACTCTGAATACCTCTATTGTATTTATGATTTTACACAATCG
Organism: Pegoplata infirma; assembly: GCA_963921195.1. Lineage (NCBI taxonomy): Eukaryota > Metazoa > Arthropoda > Insecta > Diptera > Anthomyiidae > Pegoplata > Pegoplata infirma. The sequence goes on along the minus strand of OY992540.1, from coordinate 27,849,464 downwards.
AAAAGTACTCTCACTTGACTTCACTAACATTAAGGTTTTATATTTTTCAGATTGTAGTAATGCTTCATTTTACAACTGTAATATTTTGGTTGAACATCTTAATAAACATCATAAAATACGAGATGGCGATGGTTTAAAAGCATATTCCTGTATCTACTGCTGTTTAACAGACAGGGATCCAAATAAGATACGTCACCACGTTTCCATTAAACATCCAGCGGAATTGCCCTTTTTGTACGACCATAATATTCCAGTTGATACACAGGTATATTATATTTAAAATTGTGTTAATGACAACAAAAACTAACTTTTTCTTTTTGTTTTAAAGGAGGATCCCATCAATAAATTAAATATTTTAAACGTTTCCCAGCCAATCGATTTTATAGAGGTTAATCCCATAAGTGACACTATTGAAGAAACTAAACTGGAAGATGTGAAACCAGAATTAGATCAACTAATTAAAATGAATGAAGATACCATTAAAATACGTTTACGTAAACTAACTGCACACACAGGTGTACCACCGGACAGTCTATATCGTTGTCCCGAATCAACTTGTGGTGGTTTCTTTTCATTGTATGACTTATGGTTAAGGCATATGAGAATACGTCATTGTTGTTTAGAATGCCAATGTCCACATTGTCCACCTAATAAACAATCTGAGTTGCGTAGTTTAGAAAGTTTTTCTATACATTTTGAAGAACATCGTCGTCATACATTTATATGCTTCTATTGTTCTGTAACAACTACAAGTGAGGATTTGGCTAAACAACATGCAGCCCAAGAGCACAGTAATTTAGGCGAAATGCGTTTTGAAAAAATATCTTGTAATGTTAATTATTCATATTTTATTATGATTCAAACGGATGTGTATAATGATCGTGTGGAATTTATAAATGAAATTCTAGCTTTGCTAGATAGACGTTTATTAGACATGGAAAATATTGAAGCTCAAAAACTAAAACGTAAGTGGTTGGTACAAAATAATACTTCATGGCTAGAAGATGTACCCAAATTCACCATCAATCGTCGACTGATTAAAAAATGTTTAGATGAGACATGTAAATTTCGTACTTTGGATGAGGATGCCCTATTCAATCATTTAAAAGCTAAACATGACATTTATCGCCAAACGTTTACATGCTCTAAATGTAATCTGAAGATATTGTGTACCGACTGGAACGATATTTTAGATCATGTTAAATTGCACTCGGATGATTCTATTTTCATATGTGTGGCCTGTTCACATACAAACGCAAATCGCACCAAATTATCGGAGCATATCAGGGATGAACATTGTGGTAGAGATGTACCAGTAATACAAATCATAAGAAGTGGCTCAGATACAACTTACGTACAATTGGCGGTAGTTTTTGCTAATAATCATCTAACATTTTCAACAATGAGAAATTGTTTTTGTTGTGCTGAAAAGGGTATGAACGGTGATGCTCTTAATTTACATTTGAGACGTTATCATCATCTAACACTCAATTACTTTTGTGAATGGTGTCATACAGCTTTTAAAACACTAGAAGAAGTTCAACCACATTTTCAAAATGTACATCCGAAAGTCAACTTAAAAATACGTTGCGAATTGGCTACAAATAGCGAATTACTTGTAATATCTTTGAAAGAGTTTCAAATACAAATTTCAAATGAATATGAGCAAATGCCAATAATAGAAGTTAAACAAGAGCCCAATGATCAACCAGATGATGACGATGATGATGTGGTATTACTGGAAGATGATGATGTAGTTATACAAGAGGCTATCAAAAATCAACAACAATTAGTTGGAGAAGTTGAAAAGCCGAAACTAAAATGCATAGCTATGAATAATTTGCTAGAAGCTAGAAATACAACCACGACATCATCTCCCAATTTGTCGCCAGTGATACGTGTTTTGCCAAATGTAAAGATTGTTAAAATTGGAGAAACGAAAATGTCTGATTCAGTACGGCCATCTTCATCGGCATCATTCATAACTCCACCAACTACACCCACAATAACTTTATTTCAAAATGCCAGCATGGTGTTAGATTCAAATAGTCCGCCACAAATATCATCGACAACGGCTAGTTCTAATGTAAATCAAGTAAGGCCTAGTGTTGACACAACGAATGCATTACGTGGTGTTCGCCCTCAAAGCAATGCGTCGTCTTATAACGGGAGTACACCTAATGTTCGGCCTCCTAATACTGCGGCTAGTATTCGACCTACAAATATAGTAAAAATTAACAAAACTAACACTCAAAATCCAGTATCTGCTGCCAATAACGCTAGACCTATACCTAGTATTGTAACTCAAAATAATGCTAGACCTGTTGCCAATAATTATGCTAGAGCGGGTGCCACTAATCCTTATAATATGTCTTCACATCGTGTCAACAATAATTATGCTAATCCTAGTATTAACAACCAACATTATGCTGCTGCTCCCAGTTATAACAACCAACATTATGCTCCCACCATTAACCAACATTATCCTAGTATAAATAATCAAAACTATGCCACGCCCGGAGCGCCCGGCGTTGGGCAAAATATTTATTATGCACCTAATGGCAGCGCTCAAAATTATATAGTACCTGGTCAATCGTTAGGTCCAACGAATAATAATGGTATGCTTAATCACCAGCAGCTGCCACGATAAAAGTTTTTTATTTGATTTTATGTTTTTATTATGTAAAACTTCCATTTATCCCAAGGATAATTTTTATACATGTATTTATTTAATTTATTTAGTTTTTAAATTATCAATACAATTGAAATTCAATGAATTCTTTTTATTTATACAATTGCTAAAAATTTGTTTTATTATATCTAGAACTATTTTTTAAAAATAATCAGTGCGTAAGTTTTTAAAGAAATTTGCATGTTAAAAAAAAAACGAAATTTCACAGATTTGCAAAACCTGTTAAATTTACCATATTAAAAATATTTAATAAAATGTTAAAAAATATTTAGAAAACGAGTAAGTAAAAAAGTTATTGTAATGTCAACCGTCTGTTTCACTCAGTGTATAATATTGCATGCTTTAAATATTCAAAATTTTTCTCGTAGTGCATTTCTGGAGCGAGATATGGCGAACCGAAGTGTTTTCAGAAGGTACACAACCTTTCAGTCATTGACGGACCACCAGTTTTTCTATCTAGAAAAGTTGCATATTCAACATTTTTCTCGTAGTGCATTTCTGGAGCGAGATATGGCGAACCGAAGTGTTTTCAGAAGGTACACAACCTTTCAGTCATTGACGGACCACCAGTTTTTCTATCTAGAAAAGTTGCAGATGCCATCAAAAACGTTAAACCATCCAAAGCGTTAGGCCCCTACGGAATTTCGATGCTAATGCTTATGCACTTTAGCGTGCAGGGAGTCGAGTACATGACCAAAGTCCTCAACTTGTTGCTAACCATTCTGGTTATACCCGAAGTCTGGAAAATGGGTAGAGTGGTCCCGGTTCTAAAACCGGGATCGTACAGGCCGATCTTGCCCTCTCCAGTCTCGAAGACACTTGAGGTACTATTTCTCCCAAGCCTAACACAGCACGTCCTAGCAGCAGCACGAAGCCATTAACGGCTACGAGAATAATCGAGTCCTAAATCAACACCTGCCTGCTATTTCCGGAAGTGAAAGGCAATTGCCCAGGCTAACGAGATCAACCCTGGCACAACTTAGATCTGGTTGGAGCTGTTTTCTCAACTGCTACCAAGCGAGGATAATTCCCGGCACTCTAAACCGATGCCCAGCCTGTCACCTTTCCCCGCATAATACACAGCATCTCTTTAGCTGTCCCGATAGAGTCACGGACTTGCGCCCCGTTGACTTATTGCTAAGACCGATTGATGTCGCACGTTTTCTCAGGCTCCCCACCATCGATTAGCTCATCACACAAACATTTACAACAAACTAAATTTTATTTATATTTTCCATCAACAGGGAAGAACACTTGGACCCAGCCCAACTGTTACAACAACAACAACAACGAATGCACCACAGTACAACAACAGCTTTAACTGCCAATAGCACACATATAAGCCATGGACTGAATCAAAGTAAGCCATTTCACCGCACAGTGGTTGTTGCGTTAGAACTGTCAAAAGCCTTTGACACGGTCAGTCATGCCACATCGCCAATTCCAGAATCTCCAACATAATCAAGGAGGCCCACAGTTTAGAGTTCTCTCTCCGATCTTGTTTAAAATCTACCTTTCTAAACTCCCGGCACCACCACAAGGGGTGGAATTGATATTCTATGTCGACGAAAAAAAATCCTGTTCCATGATTCTGTTCTATTTGCCACAAATCTTTACAGAGAAACTCCTTTCTGTGGTCACGGCGTTCCAAGAAACTAAGATGAACAACAAGTCCAGCCTCCACATTTTGCGCTTGGACCGCACAAGAAGCGTGGAGGGGTATCGCGTTCATAATCCACCACACAGTGCAGCACAGAATAATCTCGCCTGACCGAATCGTCAACCACCTATACCTGGAACACCAGGGTATTGCTGTCCGGTTAGGAGCCACAGAGAACGAACTGTGCAACGTCTACACCTCGCCAGAGAATAGTAATCCGCCCGGTTACCACCCTGATATTAGCTCTTTGCTTGAGGCTGTTAACCGCATGGTTATGGGAGACTTCAATGCCCATCATGATCTCTGGCACTCGATTTCCGGGGGAAACCAGAGAGAAGCGCACTGGCGAAACAAATAGATTATTCGACGTTCTCGACGAAGATGCCCCACCAGGATTACGCTTGATATACTCTCTGAACGCCGAAATCATAAAAAGGCAGACTGGGTCGGCATCAGAGAGTATACTAACCGCCACTTTAGTGATCTAGTCACCCCATCCGACGCACGTACAGCTCGCTTTATTCCTTGCTAGTCGAATACAAATAGTTAGACCAAACTTTCAAGCAAACGCGGCGGGACTTGCAGATGAACGTGACGACATTCGTAGGATCAACACCAACGACCCCAGATTCGGCCAACTAAATCAGGAGGAACTGCAACCTCAGCTCCAGAGCAAGTAATAGATGACAGGGTTTTAATAACTTTCCGCAATAACACGTTTTTGGACCCTAAGCGGTGCGCAGCATGTTTCGTCAGCCAGTTCATAGTGCACCCCGAATGAGATAAAGCGAAACGGAGAGGTGTTAGGAAAGTACACAACCTTCCAGTCATTGACGGATCACCAGTTTTTCTGTAGAGTGAAGTTGCAGCTGCCAACCATCCAAACGTTGGAACCCGACGGAATTTCGATGCTGATGTAAACCATAAGTCGTTTGTGGAGTTTAGAAATAGGTCAAAACCCCGTAAAGTTTAACAAGGAGTCCCATAGGGCGGAGTTCCCTCCGATCTTGTTTAACTTCTACCTTTCTTAACTCCCGGCACCATCCTAAGGGGTGGAATTAATATATTATGCCGACGACTGCACCTTAAGTAAAATTCACATATCCATGATCTTACCAATTTCTTCACTGCGAGAAACATGCGGCTTTCCCCCGCCAAATCATCGGCGACGCTCTTTACTACATGGACGAAAAAGGATCAACTGGAACTGAATGTTATAGTCGATGTCGTCGTATTCGTCCTCGGCGCATGCCACTGCAACGTGGAATAAATTGCGCAGTAGAAACATGGTCCTAAACTCCCTAGCCTGCAACACTTGGGGTAAGGACAAAAAAACCTTGTTGGCCACCTATAAAACGATTGACCGTTCAGTGGCAAACTATAGCCGCCGGTATGGTCACCTAGTGTGAGCGAAATTCAATGAAAGAACCTTCAGAGTTGTCAAAATGCGGCCCTAAGAACAGTAACGGGGTGCCTTTAGATATCATCAATGCACCATCTCCGTGAGGAGACGAAGATACATCCGGTTAAGGAACGCAGTCGCATGCTGTCGGAACAATTCCTTGTGGCATGTCATCGGAGGGATCATCCCAACCATCACCTTACGGAAATTGTCCACCGAGGCATGTCAGAAAAGATCTTCGGTGTTATTTGATGAATATCCAGCAATTCGACATTCAACAGCTGGATTCCATCTCATATCGGACAACCCTGAATGACATTCACAGGTATACGACAGAATTGCGACAGCCAAATACCGAGAGAATGTCCTTCTTGGAGGACGTCCCCCACTTAACGCAGAAGAATAGAGAAGTCTGCCAAGAAGAACAAGAGTGGTAATGGCACAATTAAGACCCGGGTATTGTAGTCGGTTTAATTATTATTGGTTAAAAATTAACTCAACTTTACCCAACATGTGCCCCGCATGTGGAGGTTCTCCACATGACGTACCACACCTCTTTCACTTCGTGGCAAACACGACTCGTCTGAATTCAAGACCTTTATGAACTCAGCCCATAGAGGTGGCATGCTTTTTTGAGCTCGATTTCGACGAGTCAACGAAACAGGGAGAGGAAACATTAAAAAATCTAACCATTAACTTGAATAAATTTACAGGTCAAGCTTTTACAACAACAACAGCTCAAATGACGGACTGAAGATGGAAACGGGATAGGTTAGGCCACAGACTTACTCAGACTTGACACTTATGACAGGTGTCCAAAAAGTATGCTTGAACCACAAACTAATACAGACAGTAGACCACCAATCTTTCATATGGCGTATTATATTAGTTTTCTCTTTCTAACCTAAAAAGTAGAAAATAATTAAAAAGAAATTAACCATATGGCACAAACTACTACAGACTCGACAGTAGGGTCACTGACTATTTATTTACAGACTCGAGAGTACACGCAAAAAAAAAATCTGTGTAAGATTGAGCAATCCTACTTGGTAAAACTTTTTTCATACCAAAAAAAAATTTTTACCAAATTTTTGCTAATATTATGCTTGTCGATGTTAAAGTAACATAATTCATTTTTTATGTAAAATAACCAAGTAGCTTGCACAATAACGCAAATTACCTGCACAAAAATTTATCGAAAGAAAACAACAAAAAAACAAATACAGACCGCCATTTTCATTTTTTTTTTGTGTGCGTTGTTTGTTTATTTTTTGTGTTATAAAAACGTAAAAAGGAAATTGATAAATAAAATAAAAATAAATTAATAAATAAAAATAAATAATTAGTTTTCTAAAAGATAAATAAATGTAAGATAAAAGAATGTTAAAGTTAATTTTGCTTTCATCACTTAAAACACCATTCATTAAGAAAAACCAATGGAGTCCCAGACGTATGTTTCGATGAATAACAAATGGAATGATAAAGTGAGTATACCCGCATTCCGAAGACACCAATAAGGTTTAATAGATTTTTAGTTAAAAATTAGTGTTTGGTAATAATTTTCTATTTTTACAGGGTACTGCTAAATAAATTTTTGAAGCTATGGCGAACATTCACTACAATAAAGAGCGTGGACACCAATCCTGCCTTTAGGTATAAAATTAAAACCTAAAAACCCAAAGCCAAGGGAGTCCATACCTGTTTTGAGTTACAAATGGAATGACAAAGTAAGTGTTCCTCCTTACCAAGAGACCAATGGGGTTTACCAATTTTTTAAATTAAAAATTTATGTTTTGTAATAATTTTCTATTTTTACAGGATGCTTTTAAATAAATTCGTGAAGCTATAGCGGATCCTTTACTTCAAGAAGAAGCGTAGGCAGCAGTCACTCGAGAAAATTGTACAAAAAGGGTCAGTTGGTCGGTGGTAAATTAAATCCTACACAACATTTATTACATTAATATGGATTTATTCTGTGAACATTTTAAATTCAACAAATATACAAATTTTTACAAAAATTTATTGAAAATTTATTTTAGCATAAATGTGGTAATTTTTAGCATTATTTTTAGTCACCTTTTCTAATAATTTTGGAATATTTCACCATATCTCTTTTGGTATATTTTACCAAGTTTTTACTTAAATAGCATTAGCATTTTCTTCAAAATTTTTTACATAAGTGTTTTGGCTAAATTACGAAAACTACTTCGTCGGTTGTAGTTTTAGCATATTTTTGGTAAAATTATGCCAGATTTTTGCTCACTCCGACACAAGTTTTTTTTTGCGTGTAGAGTTTTATAACAAAAAATGGGGAAAAACTAAGCGATTTTAACAACAACACTTTCTACGACTTGGGAGTGAGTGAAACAATAAAAATCGATCTGTCATCACTTTTCTTATGGCGCGTTACATTAACTTTCTCTTTCTAAGCTAATTCGCAGAATAATTTTAAAAAATTATCCAAAGTGCAACTTTTTTGACACCTGTCACTTATGTCGAGTCTGTATTATTCTGTGGTAGGGTCAGAGTCATAGAGTAGTCCAAATGGCGTTTGAAAAAGTAGTAAACAAAAACCATATGGTATTGTTTACGAAATGTTATCACAAATCGAAATGTGAGCGAGATGGAAGATACCAGTTTTACAGTGAGAATGCAGATTGTTTTTTTTGTCTCTCTTTGCTTTGCGTTTGAATTTTAGTTTGGCATTGCCAGAATTTTCCAATTATCTTTGGTGATGCCAGATCTACAAAACGGTCGATGGATTACTATGTCACTATGGGTAGGGTTTTATAACAAAAAACGGGGATAAACTAAGCGATTTTAGGAGACAACAGAGATTTAAAGTGGCAACACTTTCTACTAATTAGGAGTGAGTAAAGGTGGGAATAGCTGTTCAAATACTTCTATTTTAAAAGAGTTCTACTGGGCTATTCATAATGAGTGAATTAAATCTAATGTAGGTTTATTTGACTGATATAGCATGAATATTTGTCAAATAAACCTACTTTAAGTACACTTTAAGTATTATGAATAAAGGCCCTAAAGTTTAAACCACCCTCTAAATCAATGGTTCCCAACCTTTTTTACGCCACGCCCCACTTTTAAGTTAAAAAATTGTCTTGTCCCCCCTACACTAAGGAACAATTTTTTAGTTTTTCTTATTTTTGTTTCTAATGAAAAATTACTACTTGTTCAGCAAAGTTTTTGTAAACTAAGCATTTAAATTAAGTTTTTAGTAAAAATGTTAAGAAATTAACAAGATTTTTGTAGTTAAATTTGCAAAAAAAAATAGTTTTTGTAGTTAATTTTACTAAAAAAAAATCTTGAAAATTTGCTCTTTGCCTCCCTGGAACCTTCAAATTGCCCCCCAGTGGGGCGAGAATAAAAGGTTGGGAACCATTGCTCTAAATAAACTAGATTTTATTTAAAAACCCGTTAATTATACACAACTGTTGGCAGTACCACATTCATGCTGGCAATACTGCAGAAATCCGAACCCTGAAAATGTTTTTAAACATTTTAATCTGGCAGCATTCTCACTCTAATTGTCACCTTGACGACGTCGTTAATTTTTATTACCAAACGGCTTTGACATCTGTAAAATAAGTCGAAAATAAATTCCTACGGAAATAAAGTAAAAAAAGTGATATTTTAAAGTATTTTCCACAAAATAAATCCAAAAATTTATTGTTAAACTAATATTTAACATTTAAACAATAAGAAAAAAGGCAGAAAGTTGTCGAAAAATAATAAAATAAGCGGTGATGTAAAGCTTATGAAAATTTGCGTAGTGCTATTGTGAAAATTATTGTGCTGTAAAGGGAGGAGCAGTTAATCGTAGTGACAAAGAACAAAAAATATAGAAAAATACTACAAAATAATAAAATATTAAACAAAACAAGGCGTAGCAGCGCCAAATACTGCTGATACTGTTTATTTAGCTTAATAAGAGAATACTAAATAAAATGTAAGTTGTAAACTATATAAATCTTAACAAAATCTTTTAAAGAAGTTTTAAATAAAAAAACAGAGTTTGAAGGTTAGGAAAATTCATTGATGTCTCAAGCTGAATCATCAGTTTGTTTTTGGCTAAGAGGTTAAAGAAAACAAGAAGAACTTGTTTTCTAGCCCAAGTTGTATACTTTCCTGTCTTCGATTTTTCTTAAATTTTGTGCCTACTACTGCTGGTAGTGATTGTCAAGGACACCATAATATACAAAAGAAACATCATGTAGTAAATACAGATATATAAAAGAGTATATTCCAAAATTTGATTTTTATACTCTCCAACCACGGTATGGGATTATACTTCGTCATTCCGTGTATAACGCATCGACACATGTAGGTCTAGCTAGGACTTTAAAATCTAAATATATTATTGATCAGTGAACGATTCTTAAGACATTCTAGCGATGTCCGCCCGTCTGTGGAAGTCACGATACATTCTAAAGTAAAATAGCTAGACTGAAGATTGCCACGAATATGTCTAATGGTTTTGGGCTGGGTAAGTTCGGAAATAGGATTAGGGGGATCGGATTCCCCCTTAAGGAATTAAGCCAACCAGTGAAAAAATAATAATTCTTCACAGGTTGTTTTGTAATTTTGGTAAGAACATAAAACATTTTCATGTCAGAAGAAGTTCAAAGCCCAGCAGATGGATCCAGGGGACAAAAACAATGTCATTTGTTTCAGTCCGCCCTCTTTTGTGGGCATGTACTAACAAAATAATTAAAATGATGATAAAATTGTAAACATAGTGCGAAAAGCATAACAAATGAATTAGTAAATATTTATCGCGAGGGGAAGGTGTCCCCCACAGCCTCCTCCAAACCCCCTCCTTATTATGCAAAAATGTTTCTATTAATCTCAACATGCAATTAAGTCCTGTTGAACAAATTCATAGAAATTCGCAATCCCATGAATCATTTTAAATGAATAAAATAGATTTTGACTTCTTGATTCCAAATCTGCGTTTCGAATTTTTCTATCACGTCAGGTTTTCGAGATATTCGCGTATGAATATTGAAAAAACGCTCATTTAGCACGTTTTAGGTCTCCCCTGTAAAGTGTTCTTAAGTTGATAAAAAAATAGGGATTGATTTAGTATAAATGAGACGTCTTGATTCCAAATCTGGTATTCAAATTTTTCTAACGCGTTTTTGAAAAACTCAAACCCCACTGTTACGCACTTATATTCTTTATAAATCACACTAAATTTTTCAAACGCGAATATCTCGAAAACAAAACATGATAAAATTGCAGCTTTGGAATCAGGTGGTCCATTTTATGTAAAATCAAGTCCTATTTTGTAAAAAAGAACATAAGAATACGTAGCAGTGGACCCCCCAAAAATGCTAAAATATAGTTTTTTTTTTGACTTTTTAACAGCGAATATCTCAAAAACGGCACGTGCTAGAAAAATTTGGATGACAGATTTCGAATCAGGAGACCAAAATCTATAAGGGCCAGTTAAACATTTCACTAGGGAGTGTGTAATGTCGAACAGTGTAATCAGCAGTTGCCAGGGGGTCATGTTTGGGAAAATGTCTGGTATACATAGGTCATATTGTAAAAACATTTCCTTATTGATGCCTTAGAGGACTTTTCCAAACTCTTAAAACAAACATTCATTTATGACAATGTAAGGACATATCCTCAAGAATTACCTATAAATATTTTAAAATTTTTAATGTTTGAACTAAAGATGGGCTCTTGAGTGGTTTTTGACTCACGCTCACGACAGGAATTTTTGAATCACGCACACTCACGAGCATATTTTTCTACTCACACTTACTTACAATCACCTGAGTAAATTTAATACAACTCACGCAAGCTTCCATCACACTAACGTTGACTCACACTCACGAAATTCTTATTTAACAAAAAAAAAAAAAAATTTCAAAAACTAAAATTTCACAAATCTTTCAAAATTTTCAGCAAAATTTAAAGTTCAGCGAAATCATAGAGAAACATAGAGGCGAAGGTGAAAGAAAAAACAATATTGCTATCTTTTTTTAATTTCTCACACGTACGTTGTTTATGTGAATTCACCACACAATACATGTTTACAAGTCGTACTTTGTCAACAAATACATGTATACAAGTTGTACTTTGACAACTCAATTTTTGACGCCTTCGCCTCTATGTTTACTCTATGAGCGAAATTTTACATTTTTTTTTTTTGCTTTTTTCGAGACGAAATATTTAAAATGTTTTTGTTGCTTTTTTTTCGAAATTCACGCAAAAAATTGACTCATGCACACTCACTCACTCAATTTTCTCCACTCACAATCACGTTAGTAAAATTGAATTCAGTCACACTCTCTCGCGAATCACGCTATAATCTGTTAATGTGCCCATCTCTAGTTTGAACTTAGAAAAAATCGACTTAGAAATATTTTTAAAAAATTTTCTGGAAAATGTCAATAAATAATTTCATTTTCCAGATCGACCCTCGTAGCTTATTTATTATTTACTCAATCTGGATGCTATCAAACTTAAGTTAAAGCTTTATAAATTACCTACATTATATTTTTTTTTTTTTTAAATTTTTTAAAATGTATACCCTCTATTACTAGAGTGAAGGTTCTTGTGTGATCACGAGATTCACGTGAATTACGCGTGAGTGATTTTAAATCATGTAATTGTGAGTGAGCTTTAGCTGAAAAAATATGCGTGAGTTGATTTTTTGCCTAAGTTTTTTTATGTTCGTATATACAGTCGACAATAGTACCAAATTTGTACTACAAATTACAAAAATTTTTTGGGGGTTGAGTAAGCTTTATTTACTCATGTAAATAGTGAGTGAGCATGAGTAAAATAAAAAAGTGAGTGAGTGTTTTGATTATAGTTTCACTCACACGCCCATTTCCTGCTTAAATATTTTAAATAAATTAAAGTCATCACCAGGGAAACCAAAAATATGCTCTAAAAAACACGTTTTATGCGCTTAAAAAATGCCCTTAAAAACGGAAAATATGATCTAAAAACAATAAAAATATGCTCTTAAAAAAATTATGTTCCCTTTTTCGAGGTATTTTTTTACAATTTTTTAGAAAATAGGCCCAAAAAATACCGTTATGTGGGGTAATTAGTGGGTTAATATGGGTTAATGAAGCAAGCACAGACCAAAGCGTAATCAATCGTCAGCACCCCGTTATTTTGGAAAAAACAAACATTTCAATCCACAAAATTAAAAAAAAAAAACATCCCACAAAAGTTTTAAAAATAAGTGTTATAAAAAAATTGGAAAAAAAATTCTCCAAAAATTAAAAAATGTTCTAAAAACTTAAAAAATGCTCTAAAAATTTAAAAAATCCCTAAAAATATGCTCTTATGTTAAAATATGCTCCTAAACCTAAAATATGCTCTTAAGGCTAAAATATGCAAAAATATGCTCTTAACAAATCGATGCCAGATTTCTTAAAATCTTCTGAAACGGATAAATACCTTACCCATTTATCAATACAACGCGTAGGAAAAAACATGATACTGCATATTTTTGGTTTCCCTGGTCATCACTCATTTCTATTTTGTAATTATTATAAAGTTTACAACTTCATTTTAAAAATAAATCTAATTCAAAAGACTTTAAAGAATTCATCATTTAACTCTGCAATTGGGAAAACATATTTTGAAATATTAAACATATGTTGGTTTGTTTGTGTCTATTACAGTTGCCATGGAAGATAAACGTATTGCTGATTATTTTGTTGTGGCTGGTATGCCAGAAAAGCCTAAATTACTACAAGAAAGTAATTTTAAAGATTCCGGCCATTTAAGAGCTGCCACCACCATAGATCCCATTACAGATATCGGAGTTTTCTTTCCATTATTAGATGAGGATATACCCGATGATTATACCGTTTTGGAAAGTACACCAACTGGATTACCTGCTAACTTAAATTATGGTTCTTTGAGATCCACGGAATGTTACATCTATTATAGACGTGGCAAAGATCGTCCTCCATTAGTGGATATAGGTAAATATAACTCATTTCGCAATAATGTTCAGTTATTTTGAAACTATTAAATTTCTCTTTATTTCAGGTGTTCTGTATGAAGGTCATGAACGTATTATGTCTGATGCAGAAATAGTTGCTGAAACTCCTGGTGGTCGTGTGGCAAATGTCAATAATTCTTCGGCCAAAACATTTTTAACCTATCGTCGTGCTTCAGCTGAAATGCCCTGCAATGAACTTGTTGTCACCGATTTGTGTGTAATAATTAGCAGTAAAGGAGAGAAACCACCACATGCCTTTTGTTTAATCTATAAGTCTTTGAATAAAGCCTTCACCGGTAGCGATGTATATTTATGCTACAAAAAATCTATGTACCGTCCAAAACACATCAGTTATCAACCAGACATTTTACTGCGTTACCCTACTGTTGATCATAATGATTTTCCATTGAATTTATGTCCAAGCGTACCGCTATTTTGTTTGCCGATGGGTGCTTCATTAGAAGCTTGGCCTCATGTAGCTAAAAATAAGAAAAGAAAACCAACGGCTCCAATATTTAGTACATTTGTGTTGACTGTTAATGATGGTACTTATAAAGTTTACGGATCAGCTTTAACGTTTTATGAAGATTTTGAGTAAGTTTTAATAATTTAATTATTTGAGTGATTTTTATGTAAAAAAACTTTTTTGTAGTCATTTCTTGAAAAAATTTTTTTAGTAAATTTTTTTTTTGATTTTTTCTTTTTTGTAAAATATTTTTCTTCGATTTAAAAGTAGAATCTTCGGATTATAATAAAGTTTTTTTTTTAAGCAAAAATTATATTTATTGAATAATTTTAAATTTAAATTTATTTTTAGCGAATCCCTATTATCGGAACAGCAATGTGAGCTACTCGGTTGGAATGAAGAGTTTGCTCAAAATCATTCATTGCATATGATCAAATCTATATGTTTATTATCCCACTATCCATTTGGTGATACATTTGATAAATGGTTAAAATACTTACATGTAAGTTAAAAATTATGAACTAAATATACAAAAAAAATATTTATATGTAAACAAATATTTTCTTTTTAGCGTTTAGTTGTATTTGGTGTAAATTTGCCTATACCCATAGAACGCTATATAACACAATTATTAGATGAAGTACCATTTCCAGCACCCAGTATACATTTACAAGTAAATATGTTTTTAAAACACAAAAACAAAATATATTTCCTAACATTTTTTTAATTTTTCAACAGCTGTCAAGTGAATCAAATGATCGTATTTTACTAACACAACCAGAAGATTCACCTTTACCACGAAGTGGTGCTGGATTTCATATGCTTCTACAAAATTTGGGTACAGACAATTGTTTACATGTCTTATTACTGGCATTAACTGAACAAAAGATACTCATACACTCTTTAAGGTACACCAAAGCATTTTTTTAAATATTTTTAATAATTATAATATAAATTTGTATCGTTTTTATTTTTTAGGCCAGCCACTTTGACTGCCGTAGCTGAAGCTATTGTTTCTTTATTGTTTCCCTTTAAATGGCAATGTCCCTACATTCCTTTATGTCCTCTCGGTTTGGCTGAGGTTTTACATGCTCCTGTACCCTATTTAATAGGCGTAGATTCTAGATTTTTTGATTTGTATGAACCTCCAACAGATGTTACTTGTATAGATTTGGATACAAATACCATAAGTGTAATTATAAATAGGAATATTTCAACATGCATCATTTGTTTGAATTAATTTCTTTTTCTGATTATTTAAGCTGTGTGAATCCCAAAAACATTTACTTGTTAAATTGTTGCCTAAGAGAGCAGCTCGTATTTTAAGACAAACTCTAACCGAATTAGAGCAATCGAAACCGCTTAATATAGATAGCAATAATAGTTTAGATCGTGATTTACGAAGACGTAGACGTGAGGTAATTATTTTTTGTAATTTTACAGGCATATCATAGAGTCAATTCAGTTCGGAATTAAATTTCTTCTGAATATATTTTTCGAATTAAACCGCTTTCAATAACCAAAGTGGAATTGAAATAGATAACTACAATATCAAAAAAGTTCAATTTTAATTCCAAGATTATACACGTAATTTGAAGATCCCATTTGTAATTCGAAATTTTCATTTGTAATTTGAAAATTCTACTTGTAATTCGAATATTTTATTTGTAATTCGAAAATTCCATTTTTAGTTCGAAGATTCCTATTGTAATTTGAAAAAGATGAATTGTAATTCGTAAAATATCAATTGTAATTCAAAAAATATCAATTGTAAATCGAAAAAGATCAATTGCAATTCGAAAAAGATCAATTGTAATTCTGAAAAGATTAATTCAAATTGTAACTCGAAGATTTAATTATAATTAAAAAAAGATCAATTGTAATTACAATTGATCTTTTTTTAATTAATTTGAAGATTCCATTTGTAATTCAAAATTTTCATTTGTAATTCGAAAATTCTACTTTTAATTCGAATATTTTCTTTGTAATTTGAAAATTCCAGTTTTAGTTCGAAGAATCCTATTGTAATTTGAAAAAGATAAATTGTAATTCTAAAAAGATCAATTGTAATTTAAAAAAGATCAATTGCCATTCGAAAAAGATCAATTGTAGATCGAAAGACATCAATTGTAATACGAAGATTCCAAATTTAGTTAAAAACAAGTATAAAAGTTAAATTCGACTTGGCCGAATCTATGAATAACCTCCACAATGCCCTTTTTAAAGGATAGTACATTTTTTAATGTAAAAAAAATTAACAATTTTGATTAGAAATATTTTATTTTGAGTAAAAAACTTTTTTTTGTCATCTTTGTAAAAAAAAAAATTATTTACAAATTTTTTTTTTTTTAGTGTAAAATTTTTTTCGAGTGTAAATTTTTTTTAGTGTAAAAATATTTCTGAGTGACAAAAATACTCTGTAAAGTAATTTTGTGGCTAATAATTGTTTTTAAAGCTTATTTTTTAAAACTCGTGGTTTTCAACACGTGAATTTTAGGTGAAACCAATCTGAAATTCAGAGTTTTGCTTATAACTTTGGAACCACTGGACCGATTTGGCTGAGATTTGAAACAAACCGGGACAGAGGAACTACAAATATATATGGCACCCTTCAGCACTCTCAGGATTGTCGTTCGAAAGTTACAGTGTGTTTTATCTCGTAAATTCATGAAAAACCCTTGCCAAAATTCAGTTTTTTGCCCATAACTTTTGAATTACTGGACCGATTTCGCTGGATTGCAATACCAGGTAAATGCCGATCATATATGCCAAACTTCAGGAGCCTCCGTAAAGTCTTTTAAAAGTTAGCGTGTTTTCAACAGACGGACGGACGGACATTGCTAGATCGTCTTAAAATCGATCGAGGATCATGAATATATATACTTTATGGGGTCTTAGACCAATATTTCGAGGTGTTACAAACGGAATGACAAACTTATATATACCCTCTATCACTAGAGTGGAGGGTATAAAAATGAATTGAATGGAATAAGATCAATTATCATTCGGAAAAGATCAATTGTAATTTGAAAAAGGTTAATTGTAGTTCGAAAAAGATTAATTATAAATCGAAATAGATCAATTGTAATTCGAAATATATCAATTGTAAATCGAAAAAGATGAAATGTAATTCTAAAACAGTCAATTTTAATTCGAAGTAGATTAATTGTATTTCGAATAACAGTTGATCTTTTACGAATTAAAAAAAACTTTTTCGAATAACAATTAATATTTTTCGAAATACAATTAGAATCCTCGAATTACAAATGAATTCTTTGAATTACAAATTGAATTTTTGAATTAAAAATGGAATCTTTAAACTACAAGTAGAATCTTTGAACTACAATCACAGACCATATTGACAAAATTAATTGACTACAATCGATCTTTTTCGAATTACTTGTTCAAAATTAAGTGTATATTTTTCGAATTAAAATAATCTTTTTTGAATTACTTCTGTAAATAGTGTAAAAAATGGTATTATTACGAAAAGGGAAAATCATTGCAAGTTTTTAAATAAACCACTCATTCCACTTCCAAACAAATTTGACTCTGTGGTATGCACCTTTTAAAACAAAAAAAAAAGACATTCAATTACAAGTTACATACTGTTTATGTTTAGCTACATTTAGAACAACGCATCCAGGAAGCGTTTTTATTATTTATGGCTTCTATTTTAAATGGTTATCGTTATTATTTGGTACCCATTTCAAAGGCTCCCTCTGTCGGAGCCACTGACCCTAGTGCCTTATTTCAACTTAAAGCTTTTCTACGTTCCAGAGATAAGGTAAGATTTATCATTTGTTGTATTTTATTTTTGTTAATATATTTAAATTTATTGATGTTTTTTGTCTTAGGCTTATCATAAATTTTTTGAATTAATGATGAAAACCCAAATGTTTATACGTTTTATTGAAGAGAGATCATTTGTTTCGGATGGAGATCATGGTTTAACCTTTTTTGATGAGTGTGCGGAAAAAGTTGATTCATATGATGAAACACCATCAGATGTGCGTTTGGTTGATTGGGAAACCGGGCAGAGTAGTGAACGTACTAAATATATATTTCCACCAGACAGTATTGGACCCACCAAAGGTAAAATGTTACGCCCGTATTCATAACAAAAAACGGGTGGCTATCATCGAGCTGCTAACTTTTTCAAACACAATTTTCTGAAAGAAAAGCTTGGTTCTCGATGTAAGGCACTTTTATCTTCATTATCAAAAATTTCGAGTAAAAAAGTTATCAGCTCGATTATAGCCACTCGTTTTTCTGTTATGAATATCGGTATTTGTCTATAAGGTTCCCCATAAATCTTATATCTTTATCATATTTTTTTTTAAGATCAAACTACCCAAGAAACAGTTTACAATTACGAATGTTTTACTTTGAATCCCAGTTTATTAAAATCATCGAAAAAGACCGCATTATCGAGCTTAATACAACAACAAATCAATGGTTGCTTAGCACCCGGTTCACCTATAGCACGACGTACTAAACATGAAATAAAATTATCACAAAAAATGGCTAGACGTTGCCTAAGTCATCCAGAATTATGGTCAAAATACTTATTGGCCACTTGTTATTCATTATATTTTTTGGTTTTACCATCCATGGTCTTGGACACTAAAAGAGCTGGCAAAGAGCATGATATACTAAGAGCCGCTTATGATATGCTAGTTAAAGCTAGTAAATTAAAAATAAATTGTGATGAATTTTGCTATCGTATAATGATGCAATTGTGTGGCACATACAATATGCCAGTATTAGCAGTACGTTTGCATTATCTTATGAAGAGGTCGGGCGTACAACCGAATGCTTTAACTTATGGTTTTTATAATCGATGTGTGTTGGAATCTGAGTGGCCAAGTGATAGTACAACACTTAGTCAACTACGTTGGAATCGTATTAAAAATGTTGTATTGGGTGCAGCACACTTTAAGAGAGCTGGCAAGTTAAGAGCTTCTAAAAAGCCTCTTTCAGCTTCTTATGACAATAATTTAAGCACTTTGGAAACTGTCGATGGTGCTTCGCGTACAAGTTTAGAGTCATCGAACTCATCACAATTAGTTGCAGCTGGAGATGGTAATGCATATGGTGTAAATATATTGGATTTTTCAGCTTTTGATAAGCTTCGCTCAAAATTAGGTAGTATTGTACGCCAATCAATGGGTTCTCAGGACGCCACAGACGATGTTATATCAAGTGCAGGTTTACTAATATCTGGTGACTCTAAAATATCAACCGATAGCAGCACCAGTCATGTTAAATCACATGCACCACCCAGTCCTCAGCCTACAGCAAATGATATAACTAAAAGACAATTATCAAATCGGGAAAGTTTTGGTGGTGATGCTGAACTTTTAAATAAATTACAAAGACAACATACTCTAACAGAAGTTAACAATAAAAAAATAATGAATATTGGCGATGAAGATGATGAGGAACTAACGAATAAAAATACATTTAACGATTTAGCTAGTTCTCAAGAAGAATTGAATGATGCTCACGATGATGATGATGAAGACGACGATGATGATGAACATTCTTTGTCCAGACAAATACAAAGTCCTACAAAGTAAGTAAATTTTTGTTTGAAGTAAACTAAAAACCAAAGAGATGAATACGGTTTAAAAGTATGTAATTCTTTCAACAAATAATTACCACAAAAATTGTGACATGCAGGATCGCCATTTAAATTTAATTTGTTTTACTATATCTTCTTTTTTTTTAACACAAAATGTTAATTAAGTAATTTTTTTTAAGTAAACTAAAAACCAAATAGATGAATGCGGTTTAAAAGTATGTAATACTTTCAAGCAATAATTATCACAAAAATTGTGCAAGGCAGAATAGCCATTTAATTTTTTTTATATGACCCGAGTAAAAATGTTAAGATATAATTATATCTAACAATATCTGATTATATATATTTATATCTTATACAAGATCTTATTATATATAACCAGATATGTTTGATCTGTTGCTATATATAACGAGATCTTGTATCATATCTGGTTATATCTTTTATGATATCTATCACTATAGCAAGATTTATATCCATAACAAATATACAGCTAATCAAACAACTAAGCTTATTTAAGAATTTGATTTTAAATGAATACCCTCTATTTTTAAAATCTTCGTTATTTGTATGTATTTGTTTTGATACCAAATGAAAACAAAATTGAATATGTAAATACAAAATAAAAAAATTCGAATTTTCTGTCAAATGAAAAATAGAAAAATATACAAAAAAAAAAATAATTTTGGAAAAAAACATAAAATTTTTATTATTTGTATCAAAATAAATAAAAATTAATTTGAATTTAGCTGTTTGTAACGTTAACGTAAGTATTTAAGTAATGACCATGCAAATTATGAAATAAATTATGAAAAATTTCTCTCGATTTACAGATTGGCAGATAAATTCAATAACAAACTTTGAATATTGTGCAGATTGCGGAAGTTGTCCCCAACAATATTTGATGAATTGAAAAATTAATGACAACATGAACTCGGATACCAATGAAATCGGAAACAATTAAAGAGGATCCATTTGTTTAAAATTTAGCTAGTAGCAGTGCTCTTTTTTTTATTTTAAGTACCCAAGGATATTGTTTCTATAGTATTTACATCTCCCCCAGAAAGTTACAGAAAAATTCGAATTTTGGAGTAGATGTAAATACCATTTTTCGGTTGTTTGTATAAATTTAAGGGCTCATTTAGTCTTAATGTAATTCTAGATTTCATAAGAGTATTACTCTATGGATATTTTCATTTTACATAAATACTAAATAAGCCTTAAGATTTGTTTATCTTCGCACCATTACCTTTTTTATACACAATTTCCCAGTCGGCAAAAAAAATAAATACCGCTGACAAACTGCTGAATCTTTCATTATGAAATTGCTGACATCTTCATACAATTTTTTTTCAAACGTCCTTAATGACAAGTCATGAGTTGGTAAGCAGTACCAACCAGCTTCGGTGCCCACCAACGATTCGTTTGGACAACCGCTGACCAACTGCTGACTTGTCTTTGGTGCCATTTGTAACAACTGAACAGTTCATGTGAATAAAGGCGAATACACCATTTGTGTAACTTTACAAATGGCGATAAAAACGCAATATTTTTCAAAATATTCAATTCAACATTTATCCATTAATGCAAAAAACTTCACAAAAATATTGTTTTTTAACCTTTTCCTGCATTTTTATCGTCATTTGTAAAATTATACAAATGGTTTATTCGTCCTTATTCGCATGAACTGTTTAATTGTATAAAGATGCCAGCAATTTTATAAAGGGAGTGTCAGCAGTATGTCAGCGGTGATATTTTTGCCAACTGGGTTTATTTATACAAAGGAATACTTTGCCCTTGATGTTACATCGCGAGTAAAAAAGGTAAAAGCTCGAAGAATTTATTTTTAATTTTGTGTAAAAATTTTATATTTTAAATATTGTAGTTTACATTGTGAATACCCAAATTGTTTTTTAAATGTTTTTATATGTTTTGTTATACGTTAAAACATTATTATCATTTAAATACTAAATAAAATAAAATTATAACCATTTTAAATAAATATGTGATTATTATTTGTTCTAAACAGTAGAAAATTTTGCAAAAATCAATATACATATGCTACAATATCAATTCTGATCAAATCAGATCTTATAAGATCACAATATATGTGGGCCAAATGTCGGATCCAACGAGATCTAATTTGATCAGTTGGTATCAGAACTGATCAAAACAGATATAATTAGATCAGGTCAATTTC
Source organism: Pegoplata infirma (assembly GCA_963921195.1). Classification (NCBI taxonomy): domain Eukaryota; kingdom Metazoa; phylum Arthropoda; class Insecta; order Diptera; family Anthomyiidae; genus Pegoplata; species Pegoplata infirma. Next base: position 27,827,458 of record OY992540.1, on the reverse strand, counting down.
CAGATCTGATAAGATCTGATAATATATTGAGCAAGATTAAAATAGATCTGGTGCAATATCAAAATTTTTACTCGGGGAATATTTCTTCGTCTTTTTTGATCACGAAATGTTAATTGTTCAATTTTAAATATTTCAGAATATCACCTAGAACACCTGTTACACAAAATGATCCATTAGGCGCTTTAAATGAAGAAGAAACACCTATTCCCATACCATCCGCTCAAGATCAGTCTGTAGCAGATGTTTCGTCCAGTTACAATAACAATACTATGTATAGCGATAAACCTATTTTATTTAAAGGACAACGTAGTGCTACATTTGATGAATCAACACAGCTTAATAAAAATATGCAACGTTCTGAAACTATGCCCGGCACAAGTGTAGCATCAAGTTTGGCCAATTTGGGTTCATCATTTAAATTAAACTTTGGGTAAGTCTATTTTGTATTCATAATTATAAAATTGTGTATTTGCCAGGATATTAAAAAAAACAGTTAACAAAAGATTAGTGATAAAAATAATTTTTTTTAAGAACAATGGTGCAACATAGGTTTTTTTTAAGGCTGCACATTTTTCGTGTGAGACGCATCGAAATATCGGTCTAGGAGGAGATTCCGAAAATGCAAAAACACGTTTTGGACATAACTCGACTTATGTTGTTATGGGTTTTTGCCACAGATATTATTGGTCAGTGGTCGATTCTAAGACATTCTAGCCATGTCCGTCTGTCTGTCGAGGACACGATACAGTCCAAAATAAAATAGTTAGACACCTGAAGTTTAACACGAACATGTCTAATGGTCATAATCTTGTTAAGTATGAAGATAGGCAAAACCGGACCAGGGGGAACAAGTTCCCCTTAAAGAACTAAACCAAACTCTAAAAAACTTAATGTTTTAACAGTTTTTTTATACTTTTATTAATCAAATAAAACATTTTTATGTCAAAGGAAGTTCGAAGTCCTGCATTTGGACGCACGGGATTAAAAAAAAAAATTGTTTGGCCCGTCACTATTTGTTATCGTGGATATAAAAAATCCATGTAATTCGAAAAAGATCAATTGTTGAAAAAAAATTGAAGAGGTTAATTGTTATTCAAAGATTACAATTATAATTCAAAAATGATTAATTATATTTCGTAAATGATCATTTATAATTCGCAAAAGATCAATTTTAATTCGAAGAATATCAATTGTAATTCGAAGAAGATCAATTGAAATTCGAAAAGGGTCAATTGTTATTCGAAGGTTAAAATTGTATTTCGAAAATTATTAATTATAATTAAAGGACCATTTGTAATTCGAAGATTCCAATTGAAATTCGAAAAATATAAATTTTAATTCGTAAAAGATCAAATGTAATTCAAAGAAGATTAATTGTAGTTCGAAAAAGATCAATTGTAATTCGTAAGAGATTATGTTATTCGAAAAAGTTCAATTCTTATTCGTAATAGATCAATTGTTATTAAAAAAATATCAATTGTAATTCAAAAAAGATTAATTAGACCCATGTCACAGACTCCATTCCGTTCGGATTTGAAAAAAGTGGTTAAACACAAAACGAATATTATAATTTTCGGAATGAAATCACTTTAAAAATCAAATTGGAATTGAATTGCATAAAAGTGTTTTCATTCCAAAAAAAAAAAAAAAAATATTCGCTGTGCGTTTTACAAGTAAACTACTTTTTCCAAATCCGCACGGAATTGAGTCTGTGACATGCCTCTAAAATTCGAAAAATATTCTTATTGTAATTCATAAAAGATCAATTTTAAATTGTAAACAGTTGAAATCTTCGAATCTTTTATATATTTTTATAACCTCCAAGTACTGTATGGACGATGTAGTACAAAAAAACAGTTAGACTCTTGAAGTTTGGCACGAATATGTCTTAGATACACAAGTTAATTCCGTAAATGGGCAAAATCGGACCAAGGGGGATTTTTTTTCCCATTTGCCATTGAAAAACTAAACCAACCTCTGAAAACGATTTTTTTTAACAAAAGGTAAACAAATACAACTTTTTTATGTCATATGAAGTTCATTACCCTGCACTTGGACAATTTCTTTGAGTCTTCCCCCTTTTGGGGTATGGTTATAAAAAAAATAGTTAAAATAATGATACAATTATAGCCCTGTTTTCGCATAACCGTATATACGCTTACCCATACAAATTGTAAATTATCCACGCTTATTTTTAGCGTGTATAATTATCGGTGTTAATTTTAAGCTTCGATAAAAAGTGATGCCAAGTTGGCATTTTTAATGAAATAGCATAGCACACCCAAATTTTTCTTGTTATATCATAGACTTAAACCTTGTTTTTCTTGTTTGCCTTAATAAATTTTGACACACAAAAACAGTGATGCCAAGTACATTTTGTTAAACGTGGATGCGTTTTCGGTTGAACGGTTAATGTTAGCGTATATACGGTTATGCGAAAACAGTGCTTATATTACTTAAGTGCAAAATTCAAAATAAAAGAATTTAGTATGACTTATCGAGAGGAGAAAAGTGTCTTCCCAACGTCCTCTGCTAACTCCCTTACAACATTTTGGGGGTATAAAAGATTCGACCCAACCGAATTCGGGAATGTTGCTCTTTTACGAATTACAACAATTGATCTTTTACGAATTACAATTGGAATCCCGTGTAAAAATGTTTAGATATATTCTTATACATCACATCTTATCCGAGATCAGTACTAATACGAGTAAGATCAGTCAGTACTGATTCGAGATTTAAAAGATCAGTACTGATCCGAAAAATGGATCTCTAAGATTAGATCAGTCTTAATTGGACGGATACAATGTCATCAGAAAAATGGGTTTATATAATTAGATAAACCCATTTTTCGGATGAAATTGTGTCCGTCCGATTAAAACTGATCTAATCTTATCGATCCATTTTTCGGATCAGTACTGATAATTCGCACTTTTACTTCGGATCTTCGAATTAAAATTAATCTTTTGTGAATTACATCTGTAAATGGTGTAGTTTTTTAATGAAAATGTCCATCTTGAAAAAAAGTTAGCAACAGTTAGTTCGTTTATAAAAATCCTGTCGTATACATACTTATACATATTTTTTACTATAAAATTTAAAATCATCACTAGCATTTACATTATTTTATATTTATGTTATTTATATAAACTTATCTACACAATAATTTCCTTAAATTATAATTTTATAATTTATGTATAAATTTTGTTAATTATAATTTTTGTATTGTCAAAAAATTCATAAGTTTTTTATCTATAAAAAAAAATTGTAAAATGTTTTCGTAGACGTTATTCACCTGCACGCTTGTCCTTTAAGAAAGACTTGAAATTGCCCACCAATATTATAGAAAATATAAGTTATATGAGGTAAGTTTTGAACACAAAACAAAAAATATGTATGATCTCTTTCTGTTAAAAAGAGAGATCATCATAATTACGCTTATGTTACTGTTTTAATTTTTGTTATTAAAACTAACTAAACTATATGGTGATGGTAACCGACAAAGAAAAGTTGGTGGTGGGTAAACACAAAACCTTTAATAAAATACTGTACAGTTTGTCCTATTTAACAAAAAAATAAATATATCTAAAATTTAGAAGCTTTTAACAAAACCTATAGTTTTATAATCATTTTTTGTATATTAGTTTTTAAATCATTTGTGCATATTTCATTTTCTTATATTTTTGTTTTATAAACAAAACATCACTTAAATTTACATGTCGCTTAAGTGATAACTATTTTTTTTTATTTTTCATTTGAATTTACATTTTTCTATTCTTTTTAAACAGTCCTAATTTTAGTGGTAAAAAATCAAATGAAATTATCCAAGGAAGTCTGAGTAGTATTAAACATGCTGCTACTTCAATACATAGAAAGTTTGATGAAATTAAAGGTGCCATATCGGCCAATACAACGCCAGTAAAATCATCATTGTCTTCACAAAATTACAATGACAGCGGTGTAACCGAAGAGGATATGATTGCCCATGAAGATGGTACTTTGAAAATCAGACGTGTATCAAGTGATTTGGAACATCCCTGGGGACGTTTAAGTGAATCAAGAAAATCGAGTTACAACAATTTAGTACCGTTAGGAGAAAATACATCGACAATGAATTTGAATACGGCCCTATTATCATTACCAGATAATTTGTATGCTAACATACAAGATGTAAGTATTTATTTTAGCATTTCTAAATATTATTTCATATTCTATTTTAAGAGCTATTTTGATGATACTATAACCTGGAGAACTTTCGGGTATTCGGCGGCTATGTTCCTCGGATCAAGGCCAACATTATGTCTGCAGTGACTTTGTTGTATCGCAGCGCTAACCGAGCTATACGTGTTTCCGTTGTTTATCAATTTTACTGCTATGTTTGATGTAACTCAAAATTTTTTAAGTCAAAAAGTGTAATTTTACTGCTATTTTTTATGTAACTCAAAAACTATAGCTCAAGTGCTTTCGAGTATTCCGGCAAGCATTTTCCTCGGATCAAGGCTGACATTATTGCTTTTGTGACCTTTTGTCGTATTGTGCGTATTTACCGAGCTATTTACTGCTTTTTTTTTGATATAACACAAAAACCATAGCTCGGAGGGCTTTCGGGTATTTGGCAGGCACGTGTTCGAATTAATCCGACATTACATATATACATCCGTGGCGCTACAGCTAAAATACAGCCTTGGCCTTCCTCACGATCTGCCTCCATTCATCTCTGTTCTTCACAAATTCCATCCAGTGCAAGTCAGCATTTACTCCATCAATCCAGCGAGATTTCGGATGCCCAACAGGCCTTCCTGTGGACGTGCTAAAACAAAGTTTTTTAACATTCGACTCTTGGTCGGGTCAGCCCAACGAAAACGCTGTGACTTGATATGGTATATAATGGTTTCACCAGTTCGGTTATTTCATCGTTATATCTAATTCTATAACCTTCATCTGTTCTTACGGAGCCTGATATTCTTCGTATGAATTTACGTTCTGTTCTTTCCAATCAAGCTTTATCTGATGATTTTAGTGTCCAATCCGACATTATTGCTTTTGTAACTTTTTGTTGTATATGCAGTACTAGTTAACTCGCTCCCGGTACTTCGTAACCGGTTACCTATTCAACATGTATAAAATACTATTTTATTTCTTTTACAAAAGCCGGAATTAAAGTTTGACATTAAATTTTAAATATCATAATAATTATTACCTTCAGAAATCGCCATGTCGCTTTCATTCTGTTAAAAGTCAATTTTATTCCATATGTGAAAATTATTAAGATACATATTTCATTTTTTTATGATCGTGTTTAAAAAAAAATCTAAATAATAGTCTAACTCTTACCAAATTGACCTACTTTTCATCTTTATCCCCTTTAGAAGCGGATTTTTCAAAGAAGTATTATTTTAGAATGTTTTTTCCGCGAAAGGATCCTATAGTTCAAATTTCAAGTTTCTTGGGCCATTAGTTCAGCAGATACAAAATGTATCAAATTACCCGAATTTCAAAATATACTAAATGTACCAAATTGTCCTTTTTTTCCTCTTTTCTCCCCCTTAGAAGCGCAATTTTTTAAAACATTATTTTTTCAGAACGTCCCGAGTAAAAAAGATTATATATAATTTTACTTATTTTTATATAAACATATATTATTTGATAAATTTATACGTAAATTGTTTTGCTATCATATAAGATTATATATATTTACACTTCGTATTTTTTTCTTATATAAAATTATATAAAAGAAAATGTTAAGTTATACATAATAACATATGATTAAAGTTAGTTTATATAATTACATATGAAATATAAAATTCTGTCTGTTTTTTTATATAATTTAATATAACAAAATATTTGAAGAAATTTTATATAAAACTTAATGCAACTTTTTTCTGAATCATATGTAATCTTATATGAGTAAAATTAAAAAAAAAAAATCTAAGTCCTTTATATATAATTTGATATAACTTTTGAAAATTTTTCTAAGTCCAGAAAATTTTTTTTTTTTTAAGTTCCAAACCTAAACCTTAAACATTTGTTTTAAAAATTTTATATGTTATTATATATAATGCAAAATTTATGAAAAAAATCTAAGTTCTTTATATATAATTTAATATAATTTTTTTTTGGGATTTTTTTGGATTTTTTTTTATTTAATTATATATAATTGCACAAATTTTTCTAAAAAAGGGGCCAATTTTCGCATCAAATCATATAAAATTATATTAAAATCACATCAAATTATATCAAATTTAATGCAACTTTATATGGTTTTATCGACTCATTTTTCGCATCAAATTCTATATGAATATATATGATGTCTTTATATAATTAAATATAAACATATATAATCTTTTTTACTCGGGGTTATTTTCAAATAAGTACTTTCAGAATGTTATTTCCGCGGGAGGATACTATATTCCAAAATTTAAGTTTCTAGGATCATTATTTCAGAAGATACCAAATGTACCATTGGGGGGTGCCAACTCCCCCCCCCCCCCCTTGAAAGCTGAATTTTCCAAAAATATTTTTTTTTCAGAATGCTATTTCTGCGAGAGGATCCTGGAGTCCGATTTTCTATGATTATTAGTTCGGAAGATACAAAATGCCCCAAAGTGCTCTATTTTCCCCATTTAGAATTGAAATTTCCAAAAATCCTTTCTTAGTTGCAGTAACAACTCGACCTGTAAATGCATGTAAGTTTAGGGTTAGTATTTTGTTATGTTTCCTCTCCCTATTCTGTTGACTCGTCCAAATCGACCTGCAAAAAGCGTGCTGGGTACATAAAGTGTTGAATTCAAACGAGTCGGGTTCGCCGTGCAGTTGAAGAGGTGTGATATGTCATGTGGAGCATCTCCACATGCAGGGCACGTATTGGGTATAGTCGGGTTAATTCTCGACCAATAAGAATTGAGCAGACTTAAATACCCGGATCTTAATTGTGTCAGTACCACTCTTGTTCTTCTTGGCAGACTTCTCTCCAAGTAGGACATCCACTCGGTAGTTGGCTGTCGTCGATTCTACCGTATCCCTGTGAATGTCGGTGTTATGGATATCCATCTCATAACACCGAAGATCTTTTCTGACATGTCTCGGGGGAGGATCAATTTCAGTAAGGTGATGGTTCGGATGATCATTCCGATGACATGCCAGAAGGAACTGTTTCGCCAGCATGTGGCTGTGGTCCTTAACCGGAAGTATATTCGTCTTCTCATGTAGATGGTGTTCTGAGGACATCTGAAGGCAGCCCGTTACGGTTCTTAGGGCTGCATTTTGACAGCTCTGAAGCTTCATTCACTGCGTTTTACTCAGACCAGGTGACCACACCGCCAACAAGGTTTCTTTGTCTTTACCGCAAGTGCTGCCGGCGAGCGACTTGAGGACCTTGTTTCTACTGCGCAATTCATTGCACGTTGCAGTGACATGCGACGAGGACGAATACAAACGGTCGAATATGTTACCCCCAATATATTGGGGTGGTTGACTGTCGGAATTTTTACGTCATCGACTATATCATTCAGTTTAGAATGTACATCTTTCGTCCATGTGGTAAAGAGCGTCGTCGATGATTTGACGGGGGAAAGCTGCATGTTCCTTGCAGTGAAGAAGTTCGTAAGATCATGGATGTGTGCATTTAACCCACCGCATAGCTCATCAATGTTATGGCCCCGTGCCATTAATGTACAGTGAAGAAGTTCGTAAGATCATTAATGTGTGCATTTAACCCACCGCATAGTTCATCAATGTTATGGCCCCGTGCCATTAATGTACAATGCCGGGAGTTAAGAAAGGTAGAAGTTAAACAAGATCGGAGAGAGAACTCCACAGGGACTCCTTGTTTAACTCTACGGGGTTTTGACTTCTTATTTCTAAACTCCACAAACGACTGACGGCCACACATATAATTTACCACCCAACTCTTGATGGTGTTGGGGAGACTGGAGTTGGCGATGTCTCCGTAGAGGGTGGTTTGACTGACCGTGTCAAAGGCTTTTGACTGGTCAAGCGTAACCATCACTGTGCGCTCACATGGCTTACTTTGATCCAGACCATGGCTTATATGTGTGGTAATGGCAGTTAAAGCTATGGTGCTTTCGGAATCCGTGCTGATGTGTTGCCTCTCGGAGGTGCATTGTGATGCTGGGGAGGAGAAGTACCTCAAGTGTCTTCGCGGCCGGTGACAGCAAGGAGATCGGCCTGTAAGGTTCTCATTGGTTCGCAATTTTCCTGGGTTTTAAAACCGAGACCACTCACCTATTTTCCAGACTTCGGGTATGATCAGAGTGGATAACAAGTTAAGTACATTGGTCATGTTCTCGACTTCCGACACTTCCATAGTGGTTTTTGGCGGGCCTAAATTCCACTAGCTTCAGCGTTTCGGGCTGGGCGATGATTATTGTCAATCAGTCGGTCACCACACTCTTTTATGCATATAGATTTACCGAACGTGTTTCCGACGTTTATCAAATCAAAAAGTGCTATTTTACTGTTATTTTTAATGTAACTCAAAACTGTATTCGGTCAAAAAGTATTATTTTACTGCTATTTTTGTTTTAGTTACAGTGGTTAATGTAACTAAAATAACTTTTATTAATTTGTTATTTTTTTTTCATCAGAATATGGATGATGTGAATGATTGCGATGTCTTAATACAAATGACCTCATGTTCCCAGTGCCACAATTGTTCAGTTTTAATTTATGATGAAGAAATTATGTCCGGTTGGTCTGCCGAAGATTCAAATTTAAATACATCATGTCATGCTTGCAATAAGCTAACCGTACCTTTTCTAAGTGTACGTTTTAATCTAAATGAAGCGAAAAAAGACAAAACAAAATCACAATCAGAAAATCTTACTATACCATATTTAAATCCTTTGGTTTTACGCAAAGAACTAGAAAATATTTTAACAGAAGAAGGCGATTTATCCCTATTAAAACCTAGTTTTGTTGAAGAACATCCCATCATCTATTGGAATTTATTATGGATTATGGAACGCATCGAGAGTAAAACACATTTACCAGATTTGTGTTCACCAACAATGGTAAGTTAAGATTTTGAAACAAATATAGATTATCTAAATGGCTTAAAAGGAAGAAGTCACTCATCTTTGTACAGTTTTATTAATTTTGCAACCACTTCGGTAATCTTTATACGTGCAAAAATGTTTCTATATAGTTTTTTAAAATTTAATTTTGTTTGTTTTTTTTTTTTAGGATGATAATGATTGTGATCCTTTAAGTAAAGTGAAACATGTTAAAATTCAGTGTTTATGGGATAATCTTCAACTACACAGTGAGGCTGGTTTACCCATGTATATTTTATATCGACAGACACAACCAACAAGTCCATTAATTAAAGCTTTGCTTACAGATCAAGCTCAATTAAACAAAAAGTAAGTTTTAAAACATGTAAGAATTTTATAACCTTTTTTTATTGGGGATACATATAAACACCTCGAAACATGTGTTGGAGGATATATAAGTCTGTCGTTTCTAACACCTCCAAATTTCGGTCTAATACCTATAAGAATATGGGTTGGGGCGGGTCAAATTTTTATGCGACAAATTCGCATCGCGATTCTAGTTCTATGTGTCATTCCAACTTAGCCGAAGAAACCAATCTTAAAAATTAATTTCGACCCCCGCATCTTTCAAAATATTCAAGAATAAAAGTAAATTAAAATTATTATGGGTGTTTTTGGGTCGAGAAATGCGTTAATTTTAATTTTTTTTTTCGGATTTTATCGCCTTTTTTGGGGAAAATTTACGAAATTGTTGTAAAAATTAACGAATATTTGATTTTCTTATAATGCAATCCCAAATTTTAAACAGCCCAAAATGTTAAAAAGCACTTAAAATAATGGTGGGAATAGTTTTCCTTATTTTACTTTTTTTCAAGATCAAAACCTATAAAATGTAAATGAATAAAAAAAATTCAACTGAATTCAGTAATTCAAGAAACATAAAGACGAGTTTTAGAAAATAATCGAAAAGAACTTATTTTTTAAAGTCTTTCTTGCTTTCAAATCTATAGAATTTTTCACAACTTTCTAATGTTAATCCTTTTCGATTCTGTTCTAAAGCTCGTTTTGACACGCTAGCCAGCAATTGAACATGTCTTTCCGTTCCTTGTGTAACATAATTTTCGGATCAGGCAACAGTGGGTCTTCTGTCATTATGTTCGTCCATCATAAACTCTTTCAACTGTTCTAGAATTAAACTACATGAGAATAGAGTTGTTTTCAAGTCACATTTACATTTTCCAATGTAAAATAATTCAGTTTCGGCACGCTAGTCGGCAATTGAACACGAGTTTCAGTTCCTTGTATGTGTAACGGAATTTTCGGATCAGGTGGTAGGTCTTCTGTTATTATATTAATTCATCATAAGCTCTTTCAACTGTTCTGGAATCAATCCACATAAGCATGGAGCGAAGAAATTCGTAATATAATGGAGTGTGCATTTAACTCGTCGCATAGCGCCGGCATAGGATATCAATTCCACCCTTGGGGTGGTGACGATAGTTTAGAAAAAGTTGAACAATATCAGAGAGAGAAATAACTCCACCCTGTGGGACTTCTTGTATAACGGGGTTTTGACATATTTTTTCTTTACTCCTCAAACGACTGTCGGCCACACATATAGTTTACCACCCACATCTTGATAGTGTTGGGGAGACTGGCTGGAGCTTGACTGACCGTGTCAAAGGCTTTTGACAGTCTAGCGCGCTCATCATTTGCTCGCTCTGATTCAGTCCATGGCTAATAGGTGTGCTAATGGCAGTTAATGTTGTGCTTTCGGAATCCATGCTGCTGCTGGGAAGTGTTAGGTTCGGGAGGAGAGTACCTTAAGTGTCTTCGCGACTGGTGACATCAAGGAGATGGCCTGTATGATTCTCTTCCAGACACTGGGTATAACCAGACCGGCTGAGGACTTCTGTCATATACTCGACTTCCGGCACCCATAAATGCTTAAGCATCAGCATCGAAATTCCTTCTGGACCTAACGATTTGAATGGATTCGCGTTTTTTGATGGCATCCACAACTTCGTTCGACAAAATAAACAGTGTTTCATCAATGACTGAATGTGTATTTTTCTGACAACACTTCGTTTCTCAGCAATACACTAGTGTTCAAGGAATTGGTGCACTGCGTGGTGGATTATAAATGCGGTCCAGGCGCAAAATGTTGTAACCATTACAACTCTGAAGGTCGGAGTTGTTGTTCAGCTTGGTTTCCTTGGACCGCCGCGATCACGCGATTTTGTGTTGTTCCATAAAGTTCGTTGTCCCCATAACCTTTGTCGCAGTTGCGACAGAAATCTGGGTATTTACTCGCGTCTGCTGATGTTGCTACGGTTGTTGTAATCCCTACAGGATCAGGTTCAAAAGATAAAGAATGCACTTACATCCAATTCGAGAAAGCGAGCTGCCTCGATTGGCGTGTCCATAGGTCTAGAGGTGGAAGCTCCGTCGGGTTTTGCGGGACACGAGATGAAATGTCGCGTAATGTGCGGTATTTCACCACATTCAGATAACTATACAGGGTCTTGGATAGTCTATAGTGGCCTTTCCTCTAACACTATGCTGAAGTTCTGTTCCACCATACCTCTCAGAGGGTATCGGATTGTCGGAAACTCCTTGCGGAGGTTATTTAATGGGCGTTGTCCGTTCTGTGGGTACTCTCCTTTCTGCGCCATGGTTCGGGTGTTTGGGGTTTCCGCATTTAATTAAAAACTGCCGGGTGAGGAGTTCGCAGTGGTCCCGTATCCGTTAGCATCTGCTACCCCGAGGTTTCTGGACAAGGGCATTATGATGAAGTCATCTGCGGATGTGATTAGTTTTAATACCTGGTGGGGGTGGGGGAGGCCAAGAAAGGTGGCGCAATACGCATCAACATGGCTACCCATACGGAACCCATGTTAATGTTCGGCAAGGTGGAGATGTTCTAAATACATGGGTAGAAGAAGATCCTCTAATATTTTAACGACTAGTAAAACAAGTGAAACACGTGTATCGGTTTGCCTAACTTGAGTACTGGTATGATCTTTCAGAGTTTCCACATGTCCTGTATCTCCAGGGTGTTCACGCAGAGGTTGAAATTATAGGTCAGGTAATTTTCTCCATTTTTACCTATATGCTTAAGCATTCTTGTGACCAGTCCATCGGGTTGAGGTTCAGGAATTAGCGTATGGATGTTGCGTTCTAACTTCTTGCTAGCTCTGCTTAGTGTCGGCGGATGTTTGTTGAATTGCCTATTAAAGGCAGTCGCACATTTCTTTTCATTTCCCGGGATTTTTCCCCAAAACACCAAGAGGACCACAATCATAGTTCTCTTGGTGTTTCGATTTGAGATATTCCTAATTGTTGTCCAGAGTTTTTTGGTTTCGGATTAGATAGAATCCGCGAATCACATCAATAAGGAATCGAGTTTTCCACTTTTTAATCGAATATATCTTTGTAACGAATAAGCGGAAAAATATAAAAAAATGCACTGATAGAGACTATTATCTAGCTAATAATGTCAAATAATAACAATAATCAAAAGACTGAAAGAAGTCTTTTAAAAAAATATTTTTCGGCAACTTGTTAAAAAATTACTAGTTTTTTATGAATCACTTGAATAAGGAATTTTGTAATACAGATCAAGTAGGACCTGAATCCAATTAGTTATGGATAGCAATTCCTTAAGCAATAAAAGCAAAACAGTTTTGTTTCGAGTTTCAATAAAAATGAGACTTACAACAGCTATTTGATCATCCGAAAAGAAAAAAGTACTGTATTTAAAGTCCAAAGTGTTAAAGGCCGTTGAAATCGCGAAAACAATAGAGAGAGGCAAACCTATTGAATGCAATTATTTAAATAACATTAGGAACTATGGAAAAAACACGAATGGGCGAACTTAAATGTCAACAACAGAACGAAATCGACAAAAATTTTAAGAATTCCCTCGAATTCCACGTTGACAGGTTGCAAAATTCTCAAGGAAAGTGGTGATTTAATGGGTATTTGTACAGTCCATCACGATTAAAAATTAAATGAGTTCATAGTCTGTTGCAAATTGCAAAAAAAGCCACCCCTTAATTCCAAACTTAAGAAGCATCGATGGTAACGTAAGGAACAGTAATGATGCCACAGTAGAATAGCGCACCCCATACCATAACTACACCTTCTATGATCTGTCTGCTGTGCAAAAACTGTTTTTATTGTCTTAAATCACCGAAAACAATTGTATCCGTCTAATGCAACGGTATTATTTTTTTTTTCGTCGGAATAAATTACTTTGAAAAATTTCTCAGACGGTGTCATTGTATTCCTCCAGAGATTAAGGCGCTGCTTACTACGTTTGGCATTCAGCGATTAGTTTTTGCATAATTTTCGACGAGCTATGAACTCACTTGACTTTTAAACGCGACGGACTGTAAAAATACTCGCATTAACGCCACTTTCTTTGAGAATTTTGAAAGATGTCGGCGTAGAATTTGGGGGAATTCTTAAAATTTTTGTGGATCTCGATCAGTTGTTGCCATTTGAGTTGGGCCATTTATGTTTTTTTCATAGTTCTGAATGTTATTTAGATAATTACATACAGCAGTTTTTTTCCTCTCTATTATTTCCGCGATTTCAACGATCTTTAACACTTAAAACTTCAAAGTCAGTACTTTTTTTCTTTTCGGAAGAGCTAAGAGCTTTGGGAGTCCCATTTTTATTTAAATTCAAAACAAAACTGTTTTGTTTTCGTTGTTTGAGGGATTGCTATTTATTACAAATCGGATTCAGGTCCTACTTGGTCTGTATTACAAAATTCCTTATTCAAGTGATTCATAAAAAACTAGTAATTTTTTAACAAGTTGCCGAAAAATAATTTTTAAAGGACTTTTTTCAGTCTTTTGATTATTGTTATTATTTGACATTATTAGCTAGATAATGGTCTCTATCGGTGCATTTTTTTATATTTTTCCGCTTATTCGTTACAAAGATGTGTTCGATTAAAAAATTAAAAACTCGATTCCTTATTGATGTGATTCGCAGTGTATCAGCTTTCGTGGTGAGCATTAATGTCACTTAGGATGATGGTGTCCGAGCCAGTAAGGTACGGTGATATTATAGGTAGGGGGATGTATACGTTAAATATCTTGAAATCAGTCTCACCTGATTTCACTATTATACCCTGTATGTCCATGTGTGGATCCGTGGAGGTAACCTCGATTGGGGTAAAGGTTATCGATTCATGTATCAGGATCGCGATGCCTGCGCTAGCATTTTGTTTCCTGCCCTGCCTTTGGACAGAGTAGCATGATGATCTGTCAAAGCCGTTCCTGCTGGACAGTTCCCTTTCCTGAAGTGCGGCGATTTTTATGTTCTTTATGTCCACGAATTCGGTGGCTTCCGTTATTGTACTGCTTAGACCGTTGCAGTTCCATTGCAGAATTCTGGGGTATTACTGCGTAACTGAATTCGAAAGAAAGCCTTCACATTCGGAAATTTTTAATGCGTTATTTGTTTATGAGCTGATGAGCTCTAAATAATTTTGAAAATAAATTAGTATTCGGAAACATTTCCGTTTTGATTTGAATTACGCAGTAACCCCCCTGAATTCCGACCTCCTTTGTATTAATGTAGTTGTTTATTGCCGGTTGTATGCCCTGTCTTGGCATTGGGCCTGTTGGTGTTGCTAAAAGGCGGTGTAGCGTAGGATGAAGACAATATCAACGTCACTGAGGATGCCGACGGCACAGAGGTGCTACTTTTAGCCACTATCCCACTCCCTATGATCACTATGGCCGGAGCAGTTGTTTTACTGCCGAAGGTGAACCCAAACATTAAAGCAATTAAGCAAAACAGAGTTCCTGTGTAACTAGGGTTGCCAGACGGCCTGGAATGGCCTGGATTTTCCAGTTATTTGAGGTCTGGTCCAGTTTCCAGTTAAAACATAATTTTTCCAGTGGAAAAAGGATTTTCACAATTATTTTTTTTTTATTAAATATTTTTTACAATTTTTTGGGACTATTTTTTTAATAAAACACTAATCATAAATATAACATAAATGCCTCCTTTGGATACGGAAAATGTGCTATTTTTTCTGCATTTTCGCCAATTTTTTACAACTTTTTCTAGAATCTCGGCCAGTCTAGAGTTGATTTCGCTCGTCGATGATTTAAGGATTATTGGCGTACATTTTTGCTTTTAAAAAAACCCCACAAAAAAAATTTCTGGATGGGTCAAATCGGCAAATGATGGTCAATTGTTGTCGCCCTTTTTAACTTCGCACTTCCGGGAAATTTTAACTGTCCTTCTTGATTTCCAGATTTGACCACTTTGAACTTATTTTTGTGGGGTTATTTAAAAAGAAAAATATACTCTAACTATCCTCAGGCCAATGACGAGCTAAACATCAGTATTTCGAAATGTTCGAAAAAGTAAAAGAAATGCTTAAAAAAGGCACATTTTGCCGTGGTAAATAGAGACGGCCATTTAGTCCAAAATAAGAATATGTATCTCACATATAAAAATCGGTTGATTTTTTTTTTTCAAATTATTGAAAAAAAAAAGTATGTATGGGTCCAGTTACTTTTTAAAAATCCAGCTGAAAATTTTCCATTGTCCAGTTATTTGACTTCTAGTATCTGGCAACCCTATGTGTAACTGGTTTTGATTTTTTTTAATCCGGCGCGGAACAGCAGAATACGGAGCAGATTTTCCCAGTAAACCTGCTCCAGGAGGGAAAAGGCAAAACTCAAAAATACATAAGCTGGGGATGCTAAGGTGACAGTCCTTAGTCGGAGTTGATGATTATTCGAGTCGTTTGGTCCGTAGATTCGACTGTCTTGTTGAAAATTATCTGTTGCAAATTTCTGTTAAAGTTTGTATTAAATTTCGGCGAAATTGTTTAAGGAGTTAAAAAGTAATAAATAAATTTTTGTGTTGGGCATGGTGGAGGATATTCACGGATTCGGCAAAGTCGAATTTAATTTTTTTTTTAATTTCTGAAACAAATATATTTTTTTATAAATTTATTAAAGTATATTCCTAATAACGTTTCCTTATCTTTTCAGTGTCATTCAACAAATTGTCTCAGCCATACGTTGTAATGATCTCTTAATGCCTGTTAAAAAACTAGCAAATGAACGACATAAACTCAAAAACAGCGGCATTGATCGTTCACATTCAATATATCGTGATATATTGTTTTTAGCTATAACTGCTATAGGACGTTCCAATGTGGATTTAGCCACATTCCATCGTGAATATGCTGCTGTCTTTGATAAACTAACAGAAAAAGAATGTAATATGTTTTATCGCAATCAAGATTTACCACCATCAGCAGCGACAATTTTTTGTCGCGCTTATTTTAAACCACTGTTATTGCTTCCTTGACGAGAAGAGAATTTGATGCAGCAACAATTTCACAGAGATCAAATGAAAAATGTTTAATAATACAATGCAACTCACACACACCACACAACACGAAAAGGGCAATCATCATTGACAGTTTAAAAAAAATAATGAAAAAAAAGAATCAATACATACATACAAGAAATTTTAGAGAATAGTTTTTTAGTAAGAAGAATATTTTTGTTAATATAGAATTAAGTTTAAAAATCATTATATAGGACAAGAAAAAGCACATAACTTTTTTTTAGGTATTTAACGTTTTTTTGGTTTAAATTATTGAGAAAGTTTAATTTTAATAAGAACTATGGTATATATTTCCTTTTTTTTTTTTTAAATAACATAGCTCTTTTCATTTTAAAGATATCGCTGTATTATTGGAGGTAACTCACCTTTTCACCTTGAACACCAAAAAGTGTAATGTTTCGCTTCTTTTTACTATTTTTGACAAAAAAATAATGATATTAGGCCTCTGTTCTGTCTTTCACAACTTTTCAATTCACATGAAATTTTCCGAATCACATGAAATCGAGTTTGGTGTTTTGTTGTTCACGTTTTCATTCGAGTTAAACTCAAATAACTAAAATTTACAAAAGTATAAGGAAAAAAATGGGATCGTTTTACTTTCACCAAACTTTATTTATGTGAAACAAAACGAAAAAAAAAATCGGAAGTGAAATCGAGAACACCAAAAAACTTCGGAAATTTTCATTTTAACATTTTTTATGTGAATTACTTTTTTTTGGAACAGCGGCCTTAATTTTTTTTTATTTTGATCAATATCTACAAAACATATCGCTTTCGAGTCTTCGGCAAAACTGTTTTTATTTTCCATCCAATTTAAGACCTTTTTATCGTATCTGTAGTATTTACTGAGCTGTACGAGTTCCTGCAAAAGCATGTTTCAAGAAAAATTGAAAATTACTAACCGGAGTAAGATCGAGTTGGTGCTATTAACACCGACTACAAAACTCTTGCGGATCAATAAATATTTGACCCAAATGTTACTTGGATCCAGTTCAACATTAGTGACTTTTTTAATATCGAAAGATTTACCGAGATATAAGCGTTTCCAACGTTTATCAAGTCAAACTGCTATTAAAAAAATTCTGACAATTCTGAAGTTCCGATATTTTGTAGAGGGCGCTATAAGCTACAAAATGGCTTAGAACGCCTTTTTTTATACCCTCAACCAGAGTATGGGGGGTATACTCACTTTGTCATTCCGTGTGTAACACATCGAAATATCGGTCTATATAATATTGATCCATGCTAGAATCTAAGACATTCTAGCGATGTCCGTCCGTCCATCTGTAGAAATAACGATGCAGTCCAAACCAAAAGAGCTAGACCCCTGAAATTGGGAAAGAATATCTCTTATGTTACTGGTAAGATTAAGTTCGAAGATGGGCAAAATCGAACCAGGGGGAAAAAGTTCCCCCATTGAAGAACTAAAATGACACCTGAAAAATACGATATTTTTAAGAGTTTTTTTTTAATTTTTGCTCAACAAATGTAACATTTGTATGACATATTATATTTAAGATCTGCGATTAGACCAAATGGGTTAGAAAATTTGATTTTTATACCCTACACCACACTGTGGTATAGGGTATAATGAGTTTGTGCTGATGTTTGTAACTACACGAAATATTGGTTCTAGACCCACTTTTATGTATACCGATCGACTCAGAATCACTTTTTGAGTCGATTTAGCGATGTCCGTCCGTCTGTCTGTCCATGTAAACACGATACAGGTCGCAATTTTTAATCAATTGACTTCAAATTTGAAACTTAAGCCTCTTTAGGCCCAAGGACGAAGCCTATTAAAATTGGAAAAAAATCGGTCCATATTTAGACCTATCCCCCGTACAAAGGTCCTTTTTAGTTTTGACTCAAATGACTCTAATAACCGCATTATAATAGGTATCGTTTCGAAATTTGGTGTCCCCCACCTACTTCGACGACCTCACCCCCCCCCCCCCTCCCCCGCCCCACAAAAAAAAAGACGCGCCTGTTTTTTTTTTTTCAATTTTAAACGTGTTGGAGGGTATAAAAGATTCGGCACAGCCGAATTTAACGCTCTTACTTGTTTTTTTTTTTTTTGAAAATTAGTTCTAACAGCTTTTGAAGGGGGCGCTAGTGACTTCAATGAATTATCGATTGTACAGCCTCGGAACTAACAACCAATTTATACACTGGACCTTGACCTATCTTTTAGTTTTGCGCTAAAAATCTAATTTTAATCCCTGATGATGATTCTTAATAAGAATCGAAACATTGGAAGATCATAAAGAATATTCATTTAACAAAACACTGGCCTCGACCTCAAATATTTATTTAATTCATTATTCTGTTTTTTTTTTTAATTAAAAAAATTATTTTTTATTCGACCTTTAAAATTCTATTTTGAAGTAAGATTATTCTAGCTCAAGGTCATATTTCTTTTACTAATCATTACAATGATATTGTCAAAGTAACAATTTTCAAGAAACTATTTATAAAGTTGTTTGTATGTATTATGTTGTGTATTTAGTACATAAATTCTTATTATGTCTACTTAAACACGAATATACGAATTTATGTTTTGCCACTAAAGATTGTCAAATTTGTTAAATACTCTTGACAATGGAATTTAACAAATTCCGAAACACGTGTTGAGTAAGTCTTGCAAAATGAACAAACCAATCAATTTAAAACAAACAATTTTATAAATAGTTTCTTGAAAATTGTTACTTTGACAATACCATCGTATAATAAGTAAAAGAAATATGACCTTGAGCTAGAAAAATCTTACAAAAAAATATATGTATATATTTTAAAAATTTGAATACATTGACTTAAAAATGTGACTGTTTCGACACCGAATTTAAGCGAAATCGAAAAAAAATGCTTCACCCTACCTTATATACTATAGTTCTTTTGAAATTTAATTAATAAAATTAAATTTAGTTTTTTTTTTTCCTGTTTATATATGTTACTAATAATGACTGGTGTTTATTTGCGACAATATTTGTAATCTAAACTATTTTTTTTTTTTAATTTCATCATTTTCAAATAGAGTTTAATGTACAGTGCCGGTCAAAAAAATAGCACCAATGACAAAATCTCTATTCATTCAATTAAAACAAAATATTATGTGCATATTCGTTTAAAGTAAATATGCAATACTCTTATACTAAGTATATACCCCTTAAATGTTTTTAATTTTTCCAAAAATTGTGGACGGTTCTTTTTTAATGATCGATATTTTAAAAAAACTCTGAATCAGTGCAGTCAATAAAATAGCACCGTATGACAAAATTTATTTAAAAAAATTAATATTGTTTTAATTATTGAAATAAAAGTGTTAAATACTAAAGGAAGATAGTTTTTATTTATAAAAAAATTTAATTCATCACAAAATTGGATATTTATTTTCATAAAAATATGACGTGGAACGCATTACACTCCTCAAAAACGTGCTTTTGTAAAAAATATGATTTCTGAACATAAACCATACTCTGAAATAGGAAAATTGGTTGGATGCGCTTTTAAAATTATTGGAAATTCAACAAAATTAGCTTTAGAGCTTGAAAAACTTATTCACAAGCGTCATTTGTCACCATTAGTGGTTAGGTGTTTGTAAAGACAATTGAAGAAGGCCCCATTTACGGCAGCTCCAGAGCTAAAAAAGGACAGCAAATGCCAAAAATGTTCGTCGAAGATTACAAAACAACAACATTAACGCATGTAGACTCGGAAAAGTGCGCCTACTCCCACTTAAGCATGCTGCAAGTCGTTTGAAGTTTGCTAACAGTAACTTAGAATGACCAGCTTAAAAGTGGATCAATGTTCTATGGACAAATGAATCCATTGTTGTTTTATTTGGAGACGTGGGATTAAGTTCCTATGTCAGAAGACTCTATAACGCGGAATTCAATCAAAAATTCGAAATAAAAATAACTCAAAATGGTGTTTATGGTGTGGGAGATATTTTCCTACTGTGGAGTGGGGTTCATATATTAGACCATGGCTCACATATTGGACTAGGACAATCGTGCATATACCCTTAACGTTTATATCCTCCAGAAAGTAATGTTACCATAAGTTTCTGAGCAAATGCCACTAATTTAGGTCTTTTAGCACGTCAATTACCCAAAGCATAACGGGAAATTGGCAAAAAATTGGTTCTGGACAATAAAGTAAACGTGATGGAATGGCCTGGTCAGTCCCCAGATCTAGATCAAATCGATAGTTAATGGAAGGATATAGAGAAAGGAGTGTCTCGAATAGAACCAACTTGTAATGAAGCTCTTTGGGTGGCTGTTCAGCAAATCTGGAACTCAATTTCGAATTAAAGATCCCAAAATCTCGTGAATTCGGTACAATAAAGTTGTACAGCGGTAATTGTCAACAATGAGCACTCGACAAATTTTCTTTTTAATATTTAAAGATAGCACAACAATACTGAATTCATAATTCATTCGTTTTTCAAATTAGAGAATTTAATTTTAATATAAAAAGTATTGTGGTGCTATTTTTTTGACTGAGTCTTTTTGAAGTTATTTTAAAAACTCTGAAAATTTTTAATAAAATAAAAAAGCAAATTAGCCTTTTCTTTTGTAATATTGTTTCACACTCTTGTAAGCATCTTATGACACGTTGTCAGTAACATAAGTTTATATTGTTAAAAAAGAACCCAACGAAGAAAATTTTGTTTTATCCTGGTGCTATTTTTTTGACCGCAGCTGTACGTACATAACAATCATATTCATAATGATTTACATTATGAATAAATAATGTATGTAATAATTGTGTTTTTTTTTTTTAACTCTTTTAATCATATGCCTTATTAATGTTAATACTAAAAAAAAATATCGTATCATTAACCTTTTATTTTAGAAATTTTATATAAAACAAAAAGACAAAATTATGATGAACAATTTGCATGTACATCGATACATTAAAATAATGTATAGTTTATTAGTATATTTAGAAACGTAACTATGAAAAAACAATAAAATTAAGTTTTTATTGTTATTATCTTATTTTATTATTTTTCAAAATTTATTTTATTTATTTGTTAGCACACTTAAAAAGCCATTCGTGTATTAAAAATCCAAAACGATTTATTTCAAGATAATTTTAAATAAAAAAAAATAACGGAAGAAATGTTTTAAATGTTTAAAAAACTAAAGACGAATATGTTTGTTAGAATGGTGTCCATTTAAATAAAAAAATAGATTTATAAATACTAAAGTTTTTTAATTACATGCTGTTTTTATTATGTTTATCTATATATATATAATATACCAGCTGTTCCTGCAAACGTTGTTTTGCCCGGACAATGAAATAATTTATCATCAGCAAAAATACATACATTCTGAGATTAAGGCCGCTGTTCCAAAAAAAGTAATTCACATAAAAAATGTGAAAATGAAAATTTCCGATTTTTTTTTGGTGTTCTAGATTTCACATCCGAATTTCTTTTTCGTTTTTTTCACGGGCCATTCCAGAAAATTTAGCTCAAATTTTAGTCATTTTTGGAAATGGTGTCTCAGATAAATTTGAACCTTGACACATAGATAGCCCTCATAAATACGATATATGTACCATATATCGTTTTTTTACATTTGGTGTATTTAACGAATTATGGTGGGTCAAAGATTGACTTTTTAAGCAAAAGTAAGAAAAATACATCACGTTTAAAGAGCTGTAACTTCTTAACCAATGACCCGATTTTCACAAATTTAGGCTCATGTGAAAGCTGGGGTTCTTCTTTTTACTTTATATTTTTAAAATAACGCAGTTTTTTTTACAGAAATGATTCAAAATTGCAAAAACATTTTTTCTTTTCGAATATTTAAAAAAACACATCTTCGATTTTTTTTTTAAAAATTCTGGTGAAAAATAACAATGTTTTGTATAACATATTCAAAATTCAGAGTGGGATCTCCATGGGATCAAAAAATATTCTGTTTTAAGTACGAGGTTCTCATATTTTTCCCTTAGAAAATTTAAATTTCTAATGTTTTGAATGTTTTTCAAAATTTTAATAGTATAATTTTCTTTGAAAATTTAAATTTTTATATTGTAGAAACATAAAATTTTAATTTTCTAAGGTAAAATTTAAGAACTTCGTACTAAAACCAGAATATTTTTTGATCCCATTGGGATCCCACTCTGAATTTTGGATATGTTGTACAAAACAGTATTGTTTATCACCAAACTTTTTTTTAAAAAAATCGAAGATGTGTTTTTTTAAATATTCGCAAAAAATAAATGTTTTTGAATTTTTGCAACACTTCTGAAAAAAGACCATATGCTTTTGAAAATATTTCCTAAAAGAAGAAGAATTAAGCTTTTATATGAGCCATTACTTGTGATAATCGGATTACTAGTTAAAAAGTTAGAGCAAGTTAAACGTCATGTATTTTTCCGACTTTTGCTAAAAAAGTCGAACTTTGACCCGCGATAATTTGAAAACTATAGCAAATTTTGAAAATCCAAAAATGCAACATATCTCATATAAACGTGGATATCTATGAGCTCAATTCTCAGTGGCGTCCAAAGGCATGTTTCCGAACAGTGGGGCGAAAATTTTTGGAATTACCCTCACATAAATAAAATTTGGTGAAAGTAAAACGAACGCACTTTTTTCCCTATAATTTTTTAAATTTTAATTATTCGATTTCAACTTCAAATGAAAACGTGATCAAAAAAACACTAATCTTGATTTCATGTGATTCGGAAATTTTCATGTGATTTAAAAAGTTGTGAAAGACAGAACAGAGGCCTAAGAATATCGCTGCTTAAACATGCATAATTCATGAATCTCTAAATAGCTTCACTTTAGCACCACCTACCGGGTATATCCACACAATTTTTATACATTCTGAAGTGCCGACACTGAAATTAAGAATTTTTTATTTATTTTGGCCTCTGTTCTGTCTTTCCCAACTTTTCAATTCACATGAAAATTTCCGAATCACATGAAATCAAGTTAAGTGTTTTTTGATCACGTTTTCATTCAAAGTTGAAATCGAATAATTAAAATTGAAAAATTTATAAGGAAAAAAGTGCATTTGTTTTACTTTCACCAAATTGTGAAACAAAACGAAAAAGAAATTCGGATGTGAAATCTAGAACACCAAAAACATTCGGAAATTTTCATTTTCACATTTTTTATGTGAATTACTTTTTTTGGAACAGCGGCCTTTATTTTTATTTTAAATTTAAGAACCAAGCCTTTAAGGCCAAATATGGTTCAAATACTACTCCATTATCAATAATTACAAAATAAGAAAAACATTTTGCTAATAACTTTATGTTAACTCCATCCAGCGGGTCCAAATTTTATCAGAAAACTTCTGAAGTGCCGACACTGAAATTAAGAATTTTGCTAATAACTTTACATTAACTCCATCCAGCGGGTCCAAATTTTATCAGGAAACTTATTTTTTTTAAGAAATATATTTTGTGAGTTTGAGCCATAATGTACCATAATACAAAAAAAAATTAAACACGGTATATTAGACCCACCTGCAAGTATTAGACCCACACGCAAGTATACCGATCGACTCAGAATTACTTTGTGATTTTGTTTGTGGGTGTTAAACGTGTAAAGTAACCTTATCAATAGTCCCCATATAAAAATTTCGAACGATATTCAGTTAAATAGGTCTATTGGAAGCAATAAGTTGGAAATTTGATGATGATCACCAGCTTTTGCTATTTTCAAAGTACGGGGCATGTCACAAACTCAATTCCGTTCGGAAGTGAAATAAGTGGATTACTCTTAAAACACAAAGCGAATATTTTTTTTTGGAATTAAGCCACTTTTATGCAATTCCTCTTTGATTTTTGAAAGTGATTTCATTCCGAAAAAAATAATATTCGTTTTGCGTTTTACGAGTAAATCACTTATTCCAAATCCGAACGGTATTGAGTTTTACATTCCCATACGACGGTTTGTGGAAATAATTGCAATTTTAAATTTTTTGATAATGATCACTAGATATCGCTGTGTTCAAGTAAATATGAAATTGAAATTTGAGTTAAAAAATAGATCTTTGGAAATTATTGATTACCAGATTTCTCGATTTTGGCTCTTCAACCGTTAGTTAAGGAATTAATAGCAATTTAATTTTTTTTTTTTTTAAAGAAAATTTATTAAAATATAAATTTTTTTTAAGTTTTTTATGATGATCATCAGATTTTGCTAATTTGGCTCTAGAACCGTTAATTAAATTTTTTTTTAAGAAAATATGTTTTTGAACATTTTTGATGATGACCAAAAGATTTCGCTATTTTCGATAAAAAAATAGGTTTTTAAAAATTTTTGATGATCACCAGATTTTGCTATTTAAGCTTTACGGCCGTTAGTTACTGAAATACTTGCAATTTAATAAAGATTTTGCGAAATTTTTGTGATCACCAGATTTTGTTATTTTGGCTATACGAACGTTTTTTTTTTTAATTTTTTTCTCAGGATTTTGCTATTTTGGATGTACCACCGTTAGTTAAGGAAATAATTGCAAATTAAAAAAAAACCTTTTTAATTGATTTTGGAAATTTTTAATGATGACCACCAGACTTGCTATTTTGGCTCACCGGCCAGTTAATATAGGTATTTGGAAGTTTTTGATGGTGATCGATTTTGAATCTAAGAACGGTAGTTAAGAAAATAATTGCAATTTGAGTTTAAAAAAAAAATTAAAAAGTAGATATTTGATGATGATCACAAGATATTGCTATTTTGGCTCCACAACTATTAGATAAGAAAATAAATGCAAATTAGGTCTCAATCATTAATAATAGATTTTTGAAAAATGTTTGGGATGATCTTAAGATTTTGCTTTTTTCTAATCCAAGATTTTGCTATTTTGACTCTACGACTGTTAGTTGACGAAATATTTGCAATTTATGTTAAAAAAAAATGTTGGGAAATGTGTGATAATGATCAGCAGATTTCGTTTTTTTTTGGCTCCACGACCGTTAGTTAAGAAAATAAATGCAATTTAAGTTTTAAAAAAATCATTAAAATATATTTTTTCGGAATTTTTGATGATGATCACCCGATTTTGCAATATTGGTTATTTTCTTTTTATTTCCTTTTTTGTTGCTATACGATCGTTAGTTAAGAAAAAAATTTCCAATGATTATGACTTCGATAATTTGAGTCTACGACCGTTAGACCGTTAAATCATTAAAATAGTTTTTCGGAATTATTGATGGTGATCACCAGACTTTGCTATATTGGTTATTTTCTTTTTCAATTTATTTTTTTTCGGACGGGGTTTTGCTTAGCAAAAATTTCCGTTCCAAATAATCGGTTCCAGAATTGTCACGAAAGCAATCGTTTGTATTTTTTTTGTTTATTTATACATTGAAAATGTTGTTGTATTACCGTAAAATGTACTCCAGAATCTATTGCAATAGGAATCTGTTCCAAAAAAAAAATCCTGTGTGATTAGTTGGCCAATGTCAGGACTATTAGTAGCTTTATTGAGATTTCATTTACATTAAGAGACATCCACAGTTTTTTAGCCCCTTATAGGGGAATATTTCATTGACAATTTAAGGTTAGAAAAAATTAAATGAGTACACACACAAAACGAAAGCACACGTTTCAAAGAACCACGTTGACTACCATTAATAATAATGCTCAGCGACAGTGCGATGTTCTCCGGATGCAGTTTGTAATTCGACTGTCAAATTTACTTTACGGTTTTTCTTTTTATTTGTTTTTACGAATTAAAAAAAAATAAAAAAGTTTTTGAGAATGACCTTTAATTAATAAAATAATTAAAAAAGTGTTTTTACCAGATTTCGCTATTTGGCTCTAAGAACCGTTAGTTAAAGACATAATTGCAATTTAAACTTTTAAAAAAATCATTAACATTTTTTTGGAAATTTTTGATCATGATCACCAGATTTCGCTATTTTGGCTCTAAGAACCGTCAGTTAAGGATATAATTGCATTTGTTTCAGCTCTATTACCTTAAATTGAGGAAAGTAAAAGGAAAGGAAGTAAATAATTTAAATTTAAGTTTAATAGCTCTACGACGGAAATAATTGCATTTTTTTTAAATAAAATTATTAAATGTTGTTTTTTTATTTTTAGTACCAAAAGGTACATAAAAATAAAATGTATTTATTCGGCCTTTATATATGTATATATATTCGATTTAGAGTTTTATTCTAGTTCGAGGCCCAAAAATATTTCTATTTATGATATTGTCATAATAGAGTATTTTTAATTTATTGCTTTAAAAAAGTTATCTCATAGTATGTCTGTACTGATCAGTTTCATCCCCACTAAGGAATCTTCAGCAGACTTTAGAGAATCATCGTTGGTCAATGAAACATCAAACCAGACATAATATTTGATATATTTCACAAGTTATTTGAGAAATACTATTATGAAGGTCCGAAATCTGTTTTCCAACAAAAATAACTCTTTTAAAGCAAAAATTGTATGTATATATTAAATCACCGTCGGTAACTATTAATATATGTGTTGCTGTTATTTTACAATAACAACAGTGCCTAACCAAACAATAGTGTTGGTAGGATAAGTCGTACTAAACTTTGTGTTAAATGTTGTTTTTTTATTTTTAGTACCAAAAGGTACATAAAAATAAAATGTATTTATTCGGCCTTTATATATGTATATATATTCGATTAGAGTTTTATTCTAGTTCGAGGCCCAAAAATATTTCTATTTATGATATTGTCATAATAGAGTATTTTTAATTTTTTGCTTTAAAAAAGTTACTATCTCATAGTATGTCTGTACTGATCAGTTTCATCCCCACTAAAGGAATCTTCAGCAGACTTTAGAGAATCATCGTTGGTCAATCAAACATCAAACCAGACATAATATTTGATATATTTCCCAAGTTATATGAGAAGTACTATTATGAAGGTCCGAAATCTGTTTTCCAACAAAAATAACTCTTTTAAAGCAAAAATTGTATATATTAAATCACCGTCGGTAACTATTAATATATGTGTTGCTGTTATTTTACAATAACAACAGTGCCTAACCAAACAATAGTGTTGGTAGGATAAGTCGTACTAAACTTTGTGTTAAATGTTGTTTTTTTATTTTTAGTACCAAAAGGTACATAAAAATAAAATGTATTTATTCGGCCTTTATATATGTATATATATTCGATTAGAGTTTTATTCTAGTTCGAGGCCCAAAAATATTTCTATTTATGATATTGTCATAATAGAGTATTTTTAATTTATTGCTTTAAAAAAGTTACTATCTCATAGTATGTCTGTACTGATCAGTTTCATCCCCACTAAAGGAATCTTCAGCAGACTTTAGAGAATCATCGTTGGTCAATCAAACATCAATTTCCGGAAATTACACCGCTTTTTCTTTCCTGTCACAACGTTTCTATTAATATAAAAAGTTCCAATGAAGTCTCCATCCTGAAAATTTAAACTTAAGTATTTTAGATGATTCTTAATCACATATATTTTTTCCGAAATTTTAAAAATATCGTTTTTTGAGATATAGCTCTCTAAAAATTAAGGTTAAAACCAATGACCTTTGACCTTTTTCAAAAAAAATCTTGGGGAATGCCATTTTAAAGACTGTCTTATTACCTATTATTTGCGACCTGACTGAGACATATATTGTAATTACTTTTCGAGTTATCTTTATTTATCTCAGAACACTTTTATCAAATATATACGATTTTGCCAATTTTCAAGACCCCATATCTCGGGAAGAAAAAGTACCAGAAGTCCAAAATTTTGGCACTATGATTTTTTTGTAAGGGTCCAACAATATTCCAAGTTTCATCAAATTCGAAAGGGGTAAGGTCAATAATTCTACTTTTTTCGGTTGAATTGAGGTGTTTTAACTCAATTGCAATTTAAACTTTTAAAAAAATCATTAACATTTTTTTGGAAATTTTTTATCATGATCACCAGATTTCGCTATTTTGGCTCTAAGAACCGTCAGTTAAGGATATAATTGCATTTGTTTCAGCTCTATTACCGTAAATTGAGGAAAGTAAAACATAAGGAAGTAAATAATTTAAATTTAAGTTTAATAGCTCTACGACGGAAATAATTGCATTTTTTTTAAATAAAATTATTAAAATTAGATTTTTTGGAAATTTTTGAAGATGATCACCAGATTTCGCTATTTTGGATCTTAGACCACAAGTTAAGAAAATAATTGAAATTTAATTTATTTTTGAGTTTTTGATGATAATCACCAGAATTCACTATTTCATATAAAGTAATTTTAAAATCCAGATTTTACTATTTCGTTTGCAAACGTAAGTTTAAAAAAAAAAATATTAAAAATAGATTTTTGGAAATTTTTATGATCACCAGATTTAGCTATTTTTGTTTCAAGACTATTAATTAAGGAAATTAATGGAATTAAAGTTTTTTGATACAAATAAACATCAAAAAAGTTTTTCGAAATGTTAATGATCACCAGATTTTGCTTTAAATAAGCCAATCTCTAAGTCTCGCTATTTTGGCTTTACAACCTTAAGTTAAGCAAATAAATGCAATTAACGTTTTTAAATAAAAAATATAGTTTTTTTCGAAATCTTTAATAATGTTTACCAGATTTCGCTTAATTGGCTCTACGGCTGTAAATTGGCAAATTTACCTAACATTTTTTTCTTTTTATTTTTTCTTACGAATTTTGGAAACATAATGGTGTTTGCGATCTCTTATTGTTGTGTGTTTAACCAAACTTTAAATTATTAAACAAAATATACACTCATAGAAACATAAATTTAACTATTTTTTTTATCGGGAGTGTTTGAACAAAAAATATTGCTGACAGTTTTTTTTTCTTTAATTTTGACACTATAACGACAATTCTGCAATAATACCGCTTGTTTTAACTATATCTTTAAATTTGTACATCAAAAAATATTATTTAACGTTGCATTAAATAACTTGCAAATTTTTTTTTTTATTTAAATGAAAAAAAAAACACTTTCAAATTAAATCATTTCAACAATTTTTTAAAAATGTAGACACGACGGACAACTCTAAAAAGTGTTTAATTATGTGCAGTTTAAGGTTGATCTTTTCATATGAACTTTTAAAATGATAATATATAATTACAGGCTAAAGATAAACTAAAATAGATAAATGATTGTTACTTACAACACTAACATATATGAATATAACATATCTCAAGCACCTACTCATTAATATATAAAGTGAGGGGACAACGATCGAAAATATAAAACATCAAAACGTAAAATACCTGCTGCTAAGAGAAGTATGATAATAATGCCAAATTGATTGTTATTTTATGTAAATTTACATTAATCCAAAATCACTACATCATCATCTTCTACAGTTGGGGAAGTTGTAGCATTTGCCCTTGACGTCCTTGATGTTGGAGATGTTTTTGAGCTGTCCTTATTGCCCTTTTGTAAAAACTGACTTATCAACTTATTTTTTGCTGGCGTGTTTATTTGTTGACCACGGGCCACTGACATAAGTAAAGGCACTCGTTTCTTTTCTTTTGATGTTTGACTTGTCGGTGTGTTTGGTTTCTTTTCCATTTCAGTTTTATCATTCGAGGTATTTGTGGAAGGACTTGAGGGTGTTTGTGTGTTTTGTAATTTTTTAGCTTTTTCTTCAGCGGTTAAAACTTTTGTAAATTTGGTTATTTGTGACGCTGCATTCTTTGTTTTAGTATCCTGTGCTAAAACTGTTGCAGAAGTTGTGTTATCGCTTGCCGTTGCTTGTACGGTAGTTTCAACAGTTTTTACTTCCTTATCAGCTTTGACAAATTTGGGTGGTAATGTATATTCCCATGAATTTTGCAGATCCAAAGTTGATAAATCCATTTTATCCAGCATTTCCTGTTTGACTACCCAACATAACCTTCTTTTACCTTTCTTCTTCTTCTTCGTGCTGTCTGTAGTTTCATCAACAACTTGTTCCACTTCCTGTACACTGGAAGCTGTTGCATTAACCGACTGCCATTCTGCCATTTCATCAATTTTATCACGTATAACCGACTTCAATGGTTTGCGTAAATCTCCATTTTTAATAGACTCTTCAGTTTTTTCTATATACGCTAAATATTCATTGATTAGGAAGTTTTTCGAGTGATTATTACCATGCATCAATTTTGTAAGATCTTTAACCATAGTATCGCTCAAGTCTATAGGTTTTAATTTACTATCTGTGGTGGTTTTTTCAGCATTACCATTTGAGGCTGAGGGCGATGATGGTTCAGTAGATCTTTCTACTTCAGGTTCTTCTACAAGTGGTGGATCTGTAAAGAGCATTGCTTTCTTTTGTAAAGTATCCCATATGATATTTGCACACTCTGTTGGTTGATTGCCATTTTCATCAACCCATATGCAACCTATTAAACGTGGTTTAATTTTTTCAGTTTTCTTTTTCATTTCTTGTGCAAATTCTTTTTGGAGTAATTGTAGTTTAGCTTTTTGTGCTTCTCGTGTATTATCATCGCCCAAACCAAATTCATCTTCATTTTGTAGTTCTTCGTCACTTAAATGACCGTGTGGTACGAACCATTCATTGTCGACCTCATAGTCCTCATCTTCTGATTCTTTTTCCTTATCTTCATCACTGCCATCTTCCAAGGATTCCCCGGGTTCTTCTTCCTCCCATTCGTCATCGGAATCTACTTCGTAATCAAAGAATTTCTAAAAGGAAACAATAAAATTTGAAAAATTTAACAAATTTAATTCCTAAAAAGGCATTGTCAAAAATGTTCGGCTAATTTACCTTGTCTTGTTCAAATGGTTTTGTTGGTTTAATAACTGATGACTTTTTACGCCATGTACCATAATAGGGAGGTCTTTTATTATCATGGAATTTATAGAATTTAACACGCATTTGTTCACGTACATAAGCGGGTGTATCTTCTACAATGGCTTGACCAACCCGTTCCAAATCATCTTCTGTAACAACAAACCTTTTAGGAAACTATTTTATAAGTATAATTATCAAACTTTGATCTTACCCACTATTATAACATCATCTTTAGATTCAGTTGAAGCACGTCGCCATTTACCGGGCAAAATTTTACCAGAACGTAATTCCGACACATACAGCTGAGATTTAGGCAAAGGTTTACGTCGTACAATATCTTCCTCCTCATCGTCAGCATTAATATCATTTTTTTCCGATTTATGTCGACAACCAAGTAAAGTATCAAGTCTACATTTGGCTTCTGCAGTAAAAACTTTACGACACAGTGGTGCAATTATCATGTCACCTTTAACTTGAAAGGGTCTGAATGCCAGTAACTTAGTACCATCTCCAGTATTGCTATCATCTTCACTAACTATCTGCGGATTAGTTGGAGCTTTGGGAACAAAGAACTTGGTAAACGCCTGAGCGGCTTTCTTCTTTTTAAGTTCGGCTTCTTCTTTTTCTTGTTCTTTACGTTTACGATCATCTTCCTTTTTGCGCAGTTCCTCTTCTCTTGCTTCATTCTTTTTCCTCTTTTCTTCATTTTTAGCATCTACCTCGGCTAAGCGTTTGCGTTCCTTTTCTTCACGTTCTTTACGTTTTACTTCTTCTTTTTCTTCACGCTCTTTGCGGCGTTGTTCTTCTTTCTCCTCACGTTCACGTTTTCTTGCTTGTTCTTTTTCTTCTTTTTCCTGTTGTTTTTTCATCTTTTCTTCTTGCAACTTACGTTCTTTTTCTTCTCGTGCCTTACGTCGTTGATCCAAAAGTTTCGTTTGCTTAGGTGTTAAGTGTTTTGTTGAAGAACTTGCATTATCTGCCTCCTTTATTACTTCCATAGTGTTGTTGTGTTTAGTTTTAGAATCATCACTCATTTCAGATGAAATATTAACAGTTTTAGCTGCAGTATTATCCCGTTCATCATCAGCTTCATTGTCATTATCACTTTGAATACTTTCATTTAAGTCTTCTTTGTCTTCCTTTTTATCTTCATCTGAAGAGTCCGTATTTTTTGTAATATCTTCATTTTTTTCAGGAGATTTTTCAATGATTTCGGATTTAGAATTTTCTGTTTCATCGGAAATTTCTAGTTTTTTCTTGGAATCTTTTATATTCTCCCTATTTTTTACATCTTCATTTTCTCCAGAAGATTTTTCAATGATCTTGGACTTTAACTTTTCAGTTGAATTAGAAGTTTTTGAGCTTTCTTTTACTTCATCTTGTTTATCTATGCTTTTGTCTTCTTCTTTTTCAGAATCAGAGTCTAAAGTAATGGTTTCTGCTTTCTAAAATCGAAATATATTGTAAGTACATACATTAAAAAAAAATAGTGTACAGTTGTGTGCAAAAAGTCACATTGTACAAATAGCAATGCTACCTACATTCGTCAGTAAGAAATATTTAATAACTACATTTTTTTGTAAATATGTTATTTTGGTGGTTTGTTTTAAAGTTTACAGTCTCATAAAAACTACGATAGTTAATTTCAAAGCGAGCTGTACGGTATTTTGTGCCACTACTTTTTTTTGCCATCCACAAGGAAGGGAATGTCTAGCTCTGACTGACATAATAACTGGTCATTGTCTTATCGGCATCCAAGCCAAGAATATTTGACTTAATTAAGACGCTAGTTGTAAAAGATGCGCTTCACCAGGAGTAGATGAAACGATGGAACACATACTTTGTCACTGCCCAGCGGTGGCAAGAAGTCACCGATCCATTACACCGTCCGACAAAAATTAATCTAGAGACTAAATGTAGTAAAACTGCATTTATAGTTTTTGATTTCGTGATCCTGTTTCCTTTTAAAAGGACTTAAAAGATTTACAGGATTAAATTTTATAAAATATTTTTTGTTTATATTTATACTTGTCCTAGGATGCCACTTGTGATAGCAAATGTAAGAGGAGGATCTCCCCTAATTTTCCTATATTATTACTTTTATATATCAGGAAAAAGGAGGTAAGTTACAACCTTTCAAAACTTTATCCTTCAATATCATTCAAAATTTTAAACAAAATATTTTGGACTTTTTTTACATCCTTTTATCCTAATATTAGGGGAGATCCTCCTCTTCAATTTTCCATCACAAAAGTTCTTTTAGCAAATTCAATCCGTTTTAAGCAAAAAAAGGTCAAATCAAAAAAATTTTACGAAATACTGTTTTCACTTAATACTGTTCTCTTACAAAATGTTGGCAAACTTGCAGTTAATAGAGCACGGCTAAGTTAAAAAAACTGAAAACACGAAGAGTTCTAGAATTGAAAAAATAATAAAGTCGAAACTTAAGATTAGTGACCCCAGGATTCTTCAGATGTTTAGGGTCTATTTGTTCCAGATATAAAAAAAGTTTTTCTACGTAGCCGGCCTTCGGACGGGCGTTGGGATTTTGAACTTTGCATTAAACCCACCTTCTCCTTAAAAAAAGTTTTTTTTTTTAAGAAGCAGGATTTACGCGTTTATTTTTTATGTGATTAAAAATTCTTGAAAGGACCTAGCGATGTAGGTACAGTATTGATCATAAATAAAATACATGTTTACAATCGTGAGCAAATTTTCTTTAATTGGAATATCTATCCATACATCAAAGCGGATGTACCTTTGTTTGTATATGGAGGGGCCAATGGGGCCTAGCGCGACTAATAAAACTACAAAGAACATCGAAAATGCGACTGGGACGCAACTTTATGCTTGTGATTACAATAGTTCTGTTTATAAAAAATCCATTCAACTATTCCATCACATCAGGCTTTTAAAAATACAGGGATAAAGTTCAAAAAATATCCGTTTTGGGTATTTTTGGGAACTCATTTCAGATGAGTTCTTTTAAAGAAGTCGAAGGCAAATCTTACGTATTGCTATTTAAGGTGCAATGTTTGGGATTAACCCCTGATATGTTTTTAAATCGTAACCGGATTTATGACCAGGAGGATAATTTTAATCATGTGTATAAGATGGGGTTCCATTCGCATCAAGTTTTTTTTTTATATGATTAGTAGCGGAAAAAATGGTTTTTGGGGAATACTACACCATTGAAAGACCGTTAGTGCCCTACGGGTTAAGACGACTGACTAAATGAGATGTGCATCCTTAAGAGCAATGTTTAAGCTTCACCCATAACTCACATCGGGATCATTCGCTATAAGTTGTCAAAAATTACCTAAACGCCGAATTTTTTGAACTTTGATCTCAATTTTCTCAAAATTCTGATGTGCTGGAAAAGTTTGGAAGAAATATTTGTGATCAGTAAAACAATTGCAATTAATTGAGTAAAGTCTCGTCAAGTTTTTTCCCAAATGTTCAGAACTGGTGGAATTTTTTTAGTTTTTTTTTTTTCAATTTCGCCGTGCACCATAAACAACGATTTATCCAAAATATCAATTATCATTGTGGAGGGTATTAAAAGATTCGACACAGCCGAATATAGCCGTTTAATTGATAGTTATTTATTATAGTTAGATAGTTATTTTATCACAATATTTTACCTGTTGTTTTTTGTCGTTTTCTTCAATGTCCAATTTTTTACGTTTTTGAGGATTTAGTTTACCGGCGATTTCTTCAATATCATCACTTGATTCAACACATGAATTGTTGTGATCACCATCATTACCCGAAGTAGTAGCGGCCAACTTTTGAAGTTTAGATTTTCTTTTTTTATTCTTTTTGCCAGCACTTAATGGTAATTTAATTTGTAATTTTGAGGCACTGCCACTTTTATCCTTCTGTGCACTATTCGATGTTTGAGGTGTTCCAGCACCCTTACGTTTATCTTTTACAACCGCCTTTGGTGTCTTTAAAAAAGATGGTTCTTTTGTTGCAGCAACACTAACTACAGCTCCAGCAGCCACAGCAGCACCATCATTGCTATCATCATCTAAAAGTGAAACTACAACATCAGAAGTGCCATCACTGCCACTGCTGTTGGCAATTTTCTTCTTTTTACTAGCTGCTGCCAACACTTCTACGTTTTCCTTGCTAACATTATCATTGGCCTCTACATCTTTGTCACTATTGCCATCAGAATCATAAGATAGTTTACGTTTTCTAGCATCTGTTGTTGTCGTTGACGTTTCCTTATTGTGAACATTTTTCAATTCAATACCATCTTTTTTTGAGGAATCTTTTTCTTCAGCTTCTTTTGGCGTTGCTGTTTTTAAACCAATCGGAGAGGTACCGGGGGCAATAACTTTAAATGGCAATCGTGCTTGTTTTAATTTCTTAGCACTAGATTTTTCCGCAGTATTATTAGATGAACTCTCATCTTGTACCGTTTTAGTTGTTTTTGGTGTACTACCTCTTGTAGAATTGCGCATTGTTCGCAAAACTTTTAATTATGTAAACAATTAAAATTATTAACTAAAAAAACTTAATTTCTTCACTTTATTTTGCACAAAAATAAAAAGACAAAGCCTACAGCAAATAAAAAAATGTTTTCTGAAAAATGTCAAGAAAACGCGCGAACTTCTAAACAATGCAAAACGTTGCCAGACTACAAACAAAAATACAACCTGATGGGAAAAGAAGGCGTTTACTGGGAAAAATGTATTAATAAATTTATTGCACAAGAAAGTTTTTAATAAATTAGTACATGAATTTAAAGTATCAATTTTGAAAAATACTTGCACATTTTTATTTCCAAAATCAGAAAAATATCTGTTGTTGACTAATTTATGGAAGACAAAGTTAGTAAAATAATGAGGAATTTTTTCTTTACGAATTGGGAATTTAATTTAATGTTGTGGCAACTTAATTTAATTACAGCATTGCCAGATACTATTTTTATCAGGTGGAAAATGTGGTACGCTTTTTATCAACTCTGTACCTAGTTGTATTTGTTAATACTACGTTTATGCAACGGTGGAAATACCGTTAAATTTGTTTTCAAATAAGTCAGAGCATTAAATAAGTGTTGTATTTTTATGCGTTTAATTTAAAATTGGATGAATATGAATATAGTATTTAAGGCGCGTTTAGACGCAAAATAAAACCCCTAGATTTAAAGCAAAACACAACTCTGTAGTAACCCAGGAAAATTTTTTGGAACAGATTCCTATTACAATAGATTCTTGAATATATTCTACGGTAATCACAACAAAATTTTCTATGTAAAATTATTTTTCAAAAAAACTACTTGCTCTAAAAAACGATTGCTTTCGGGACAATTTCAAACAAAAATCATTGATTCTGGAATGTTAAGTAGAACCGGTTGCAGGGTAATATGATGTGTTCTGGAACCGATTATTTGGAACAGAAAATTTTGCTGAGAATATACTTTCGACCATAGAGAAACATAGAGGCGAAGGTGAAAGAAAAAACAATATTGCTATCTTTTTCTAATTTCTCACACGTACGTTGTCGATGTGAATTCAACACACAATACATGTTTACAAGTCGTACTTTGTTAACAAATACATGTATACAAGTTGTACTTTGACAACTCAATTTTTGACGCCTTCGCCTCTATGTATACTCTATGCTTTCGACTTTAAAAATAGTTGCGTCAAAATCTTATTTCTTTAATACTTGTTTTTGCTTACCATTTTCATTATACTATTATCTGTTTTCGCACATTTAGTCAATAATTGGTAGATTGGAAACCGAATTAAAGTAAATAAAAAATATATAAAGGTGGAAGTACATAGGAACAAACTTGCTTTGCGTCCGGTTGTCAAAAAGTTAAAACTGTATAAATGAATGAAGCGAGTTACAATACAAAAGTTAAAAACGCATAGAACTCAAAGAATTTTAAAAATATTCACCACTCTTTGCGTCTTGAACATTTTTTTGACAATTTTCTTTTGTATTGTTTTCGTTTTAAAATAAACAATATTTTTTTAATAAATTTATACAAAAACTTAAAAAATATTAAAAATATAATTTTCCTAAATAAAAATAAACCAATTTTAGTGCAAAAACATGAGGATTTAGGAAGGTATTTATGAAAAGCTGCCGCATTCAACGCGCTTTCTATGTAACTTAAAGTTTTCAACGCACAGAAAGCAGACATAGGTGAGAACGTATCGGACGCAACGCACCCCTATGTACTTCCACCTTAACAAAATTTTATTTGACATTCCAATTTTAAAAGTTACCACAGAGTTCTTTTTTACTTTAAATCTAGGGGAATTCCGCAGAATCAATATTTTTTAACTAAAGCGTGTTTTTTTGCTACCGGTTAGACGTTAACATAAAGGAATAAAAAACGATCAAAATGGCACAACTTTCCAGGATTCTCATAGATTTTGATCCAAAATTTTTATACGCTTCGGTCTACCTTGCTTAGTTTTAGAGATACGGGAATTTTGGGGCCCAATAGCATCTTCAGAATCCGGATACCTTAAAAACTATTACTTAAAGGAGTATTTGGCAGGGTTCTACATGTGAAAAGGAAAAAAAGTTACCAAGATATGTGCAATGCATTTTTTTATTTACAGGAATGACAAATGTTTTAGATTAAAACTTGGAACCCATTGGTGTCCACACTGGTAAAGAGGATTGGCAATACTATAACGACCTTAAGCATCAAATATTTACTCCATTTAGCACTATCTGACTTAGTTTCTGAGATATTTAAAAAAAAATAATTTTTCCCTAAGTTGTATAAAATTTACTAAAAAATTTACTTCGGCTGTGCCGAATCATTTTTAACCTCCAACATGTACCAAATAAAAAACAAAAATTTTGAGAAGGACGCTTCGGGGAGGGGAAGCGGCAGTGCGAATTTGTGGCATATTTTTCCGACATGTTGATTTCATACAATTTTAAACCAGTTCATAAAAATGCGAAAAAAAATCTTGAAAAAATTAATTAATACCAACCATTTAAATGAATATATAAATTTATAAAATGAGTTTCTAACAATATTTTTAATGTATTTCTTAATATTCCTCTTCAACAATCCAATTTGCTTTCTATTACTCAATTCTTTAACTAATTGGTAGAAAATTATGTCCTAAAACTGAATTTAATGAACTAAATTGGAAAAAAATATTTTTAAAAATAAAGTTCAGTTTATTTTATTTTGGAAAAATTTTTTTGGTGTTTAGAATTTTCCATTAAGAAATTTCATTTATGCAAAACTATTTAGCGGTATATGAACTTGAGTTTTTTGTCTTAGAACAAAAATAAATTTCAAAAACTTTTAGTTAAATTTTGCTAAATTTTGAGATGATTTATGATTTTTTTTTAACGAAATTGTGTCTCTACATTAAGTTATGTATCTTTTTTTGAGAGCCATAAAAAAAATTAAATCAAGTTTTAAAAACCATTTGGGGATCTACTGGTACTTTAATTTATTTGTCTATTTCAAGACACTCTCGATGAACTTAAATTTGTTGCACTGTGTAATTAATATTAAACAGTCAATTAAAATGTTATTCGGCAATGTTTTTATGTAGTTAATTCAATATGTACCTTGTTTTAATTTTTCTAAATAAAATAAAACTCATACAAAAAATTGAAAAGCAGAACAAAAATAAATAAAAAATTATTTTACACTAACTAAGCAAATGTATTTTTATTTAAATTTTATTTTTAATTTTTATAATTACAGATTTTTAAATATGAGTTTTAGATGTATTATTTTCATTTTGTTTGTTTTTTTTTTATTTTTTAATGTTTATTGAATAATTTAATTCATTTTTTTACTTTATTTGTTCCATATATTTATTTTTTTGGGCTTTTTTTTTGTTCTTTTTCAAAAAAAGAAATGTAATGTAAATTGTGTATGTGTGTACGTTTATTTTTTATTTTATAAATACTTTTTTATTATTATTTAATTTTATATGACCCTTTTTGAAATTTTAATTTTCTATATAGATATAGAGATGTATGAATATTTTTTGTATGTATGAATTATTTGATTGGGTTGGTTTGTGTTTTTTATGCGGATTTTTCTTTTAATGCAGCAGTATGTAATGTCAGTCGGTCGGTTGATAGGCTGGTTGGGTTGTTTGTTGGATTTAATTTGATACGAAGAAGTGAGTGGTGAGTAATAATCCCAAGTGTGTGTTTTCATCGTATTTGAATGCATCATAAACAGATATATATATATGTTTGTATATAAAAAAAAAATTAACTATAAACTGTTTTGCATGATTTGTTGATACAATTCTTTTTATTTATTAAATACGTAATAATGGAGTGTATTGTTTGTGTGTATGAATATATATTTTTTTTAATTATTGAGATTGAGTGCGTAATTTTCCAGCAATTCTGTAGGGGGCGGGTGTGGTACTATTAGTGAATTATTTCTATGGCTACATTAAAAAAAAACATATTTTTGATAAGGACATACGTATGCTTTATTTTTTATCCTTTAGCGACTTGTAAGGACCCAGCTAAATGTTCACTTCAACAGGAAAAGCGTGAAATTATTGTTACTATTGTTAATTTTTCATATCCTACCGATAACAAAATCACTTCGGTATCCAAC
The DNA here is from genome assembly GCA_963921195.1 of Pegoplata infirma. Classification (NCBI taxonomy): domain Eukaryota; kingdom Metazoa; phylum Arthropoda; class Insecta; order Diptera; family Anthomyiidae; genus Pegoplata; species Pegoplata infirma. The sequence continues at coordinate 27,787,705 of OY992540.1, read as the reverse complement.
CTTGATTTATACCATATTCGCATTAATTTTAACTAATTTAATTATTCGTTTTCCCCATACAACTTACCTGTCAAAATTTAATACCGTTTAAATTGTATGGGAAAAATGAATACTGCATTGCGAAGAAACACTATGGTATATCATATTAGCTTAAACCCAGTTCGCACTGACATCATAAAACAGTGTTTCAACCCATACATTTTTGACAGCTAGAAAAACAGCAATGCGAATATGCTATTACCCTTTCTACCACAAACAAAATAAACAATATACGAATAGTTCAAGATTACTTTATCAACACCTGTCATACGTGTCGCATCTATTCAGTCTGTGACCAACTACACCATTTCCACATGTTATTGTAATAATTTTATTTATATTTGAAAAAAAAAAATATCTATTTAAATGGAACAACGAAAAATTTGAAAATTTATAAAATATTAAAATAAAATTCTTGAGTATTTTTGTTTTAAAACACATTTGAATTTTATAATATCAAACATTAAAAATTTAAAATGTTGAAGAATTTTGCATTTCCAAAAATAAAGGCCCTTACCACAAGAAAACAAAAAGTCTATTTTAACAAAAGTTTTATTTTAAATTTCAAATTTTCAATACATTTTTTGAAAGCCGATTTTAAAAACAAAAACAATTTTTATGGAAATAAAATTAAAAGCTCATTTTAAATGTATTTTATTTTCTTGTGGTAAGGCTGAAAGTTTTTAAATATTTAGGGGTTTATTCAAAAAATCTAAAGTATAGCTAAAGTAGTAAATATTGGTTTAAAAAACCTACAATAAGTACACACAAAAAAAAATATGTCAAGTTCTTGGGAGGATATGCGTTTTTAAAGTTTTTTGCACCCGAGTAAAAATTTTCTGGTCTAATCATATATAATTTGATACAATCTTATATGAGTTAATATGCTTCCGTATAAATTTATATAAAATTGTATCTATCACTTTGATACGGTTGATCCACTTTATATGGTTAGATATTGCTCCATATATGATTAGATTCGTATTTTGGTTTTGCTCATCAAATTATATAAAAATTGATATTATAAGATCAATTTGATCTAATTAGATTTGACCAAATTCAGGATCAAATTGTATCAATTTTTATATTTTTTGATCTAAAGTAATACAATTAGATATTATTTGATACAACCATTTTACGGATCAAATTAGATCTATTCAGTAAAATTAGCATAATATTTTTACTAGGGCATATATTATGCAAAAAATAGCATGATTTTACCAAGTTTTTGCTTGTTTCTGATAAAAGTTTAGAAAATATTCATAAGAGTATTTAACCTTGTGTAATTTTACAAACCTTAACCAAAATTATGCAAAAACTTGGTAAAATGTTACAAATTTTTTCATAACTAATGTAAAAAACTTTAAAAACGCATATCCTCCCAAGTTATTGGTAAAATATTTTTTTGTGTGTATACTAAAAGTATTATGAATAAACCCCTTAAGATTTTTTGTATTTTTATACCCTCCAACTACAGTATGGGGGTATACTCACTTTGTCATTCCGTTTGTAACGTATAGAAATATCGGTCGGGGACCCCATAAAGAATATATATTATTGATCTATGATCGATTCTAAGACTTTTCTAGAATGTCCGTATGTCCGTCCGTCTGTATAAGACACGATGCAGTCCAAAATAAAAGAGATAGACTCGTTAAGTTTGGTAGGAATATGTCTTTTGGTCTTAGGCAGTTTAAGTTCGAAAATGAGCAAAATCGGACCAGGGGGAAAAAAGTTCCCCCTTGAAGAACTTAACTAACCTCTGAAAAACGCCATATTTTCACAGGTTTTTTTTGAATTTTTGTTAAGCAAATGAAACAATTTGATGTCAGAAAAAGTTCAAGGTCCTGCACTTGGACTTAGGAAATAAAAAAATCGTTTTTTTTACCCGCCCCCCCCCCTTTTGTGGGCGTGGATATTAAAAAAGTTTTTAAATACTGATTAGATTGTATTATTTAAGCTCAAAAAGCATAATAAATGAATTTTTAAACGTTTGCCGCATGGGTTTATGTGTCCCCCAATGACCCATACTGACCCCCCCCAAACAAACGCCACTGCAATTTATTTTTTATTTTTTTTACATGTTGGAAGGTATTATAGATTCGGCACAGCCGAATTTAACACTCTCACTTGTTTTACTTGTTTTTTTGTATTTTTGTTAAATAAATGAAACTTTGGGTATATTTATCGGGATGGGAATCTGCTCTCAACGTCCCCTACTGACCCCCATCCCCCCCAAAAAGACAAGCGCCCCTGAATTTTTTTTTTAATTTTTTTTACATTTTGGAGGGTATAAAAGATTCGGCACAGCCGAATTTAACACTTTCACTTGTTTTTCTTTTGTTTTGTAAAGCAAAAAAAAAAAAATAAAGTTTCTGAAAATTTTGTTTTAAAACGGTTTTTAATAAAATTTAAAAACAAAATCGTCATGCATATGATTTAAGATAAATTTTTTGACACCTGTCATAAGTGTCGCATCTGTTTAAATTAAAATAAAATTATTCTTTTTCAATATAAAGAAGAAAATTTTTAATTTTTTTTTTAATTTAAACAGAATGAATTTAAATTTCATTTGATGTTCTCTAAATTTTAAATAGAAAATCTCAATTACAACAAATTTCATCCATTTTCAAATGGAAATTCACAATTTAAAATTTTTATTTCAAGATTGAAAATGGTGTAGAATTTTAAAAATGAGCTTATTTCTGACATTTAAGTCCACGTCGATTGGAAACTTTCAGGAAATTTTCTGTCCTTATCTACACATCCGAAAATTTGTTTTTGGCGAAAAGAAAAATAATTTTAGTTCATCATCTTATTTTCGAGAAGTCATATCCAATTTTGTAACGTAAAATTTTGGAAACATACTATAACATAAATACCAAACAAAAAAAATAAATGCAACATAAAACGAACAAAAAAATAAATAAAATAATGTATTGTTAAAAAAGAAAACGATTTTCCTAATGATGAAAGAGGAAACAAACAATTATAATTGTTTGTTTCCTCTTTCATCATTAATTATTAAAAGAAAATAATAAAAATTATGACTAAATAATAAAAGAATAATACATTTACATAAGAATGATAATTTTATTTTTTTTTTGTTAACGTTTTTAAATAGATATAAATATATTAATATATATATTTGTTTATAATATATAAAATAATTACATTACAAAAAAAACAAAGAAACTTTATTATAGTTTGTTAATTGCAAAAACAAACAAAAAAAAATTAAAGACTCTAAATGCAAATTAATTTAAAACGGAAAATAAAATATTACTTTAAATATTTTACGTTAATTATTTTCTGGTTGAAAATTATGTGCGTTAGACTTAAATTAATATGGCTAAACTGATTTTGCGTATTTTTTTTTTTAAATTTTTTTTGATAAATTTAATATTATTTTGTGCTTAAATTTAATGGCTTTAAAAAAGAAATAAGAATCAAAATCATATAGAAAAGGAACTTACAAAAAGGACTGACTGATTGGCTGGCTATTTGTTGGTTGAAAAAAAAGGCATTTTGGAAAAGTTTTGTTTAAAGTTGACTCATTTGAACCTCGCGCGATTTCTGTGTGTGGTTTTCTATTTTGTATCAAAAAAACATACATTTACAAATCACAGCAAGCCATACTTTTAAACTAATAATAATAATCTATTTAAATATGTACTGTATAAACCATGAGATAGATAATAATGGTTGTACGAAATGTTTTATAAACATAACTGACCATAATAATGTGAGATATTGTTTCAAATTACAACATATTGTATGCAATTGAATGTGATGTTTAGAATAATGATAAAAAAACATGAATAATCTATTTTTTTAAAATTAACCCATAATAAACTGTAAGAATATATTTATTAAAAATTTCATGACAAATTCGAATAATAAATTTAAATTTTTCAAGCACAACTCTTTAAAATTCTAAAACTATTTTATGTTTATATGCCCGTGACAAATTGATATTATCTGATCTGTTTAGCTCAAACTACATCAATTCTCTCAGATAAGATCTATTAGATACGAGATTTTTCCCCAATTTCTAGATCTCGTTAGATCTAATCCGTAATTGCATCTGGTCAGATCCCGAAATTGGGGAAAAAATCTCGGATCAAATAGATCTGATCAGATACAATAATATACAATTTGGTTCAAACAGATTAGATCATATCTAATAGATTGAAAATCATTTTTAAAAAAACGATTCTACAATGAAAAAATCCGAATTTTATTTAAAATTCATAAAATATTTGATTACATAATTTTCTTAAAAATATTTAACTTTAAGGATTTTTTTCCCTAAACATAATTTTCAAATAATTAAGATTTGTTTTTTGTTTTAATTTTATTTGCCTTATGTATTTGTATTAAAAAAAAAATATTTTAAAAAGAATTAAAAAAAAAAATATTAAAACTTTTTTTTATTTTTTTTTAAATGGATTTTTTTTTTCCAAAAATAAAACTTTTATTTTTAAAAATAGGAAAATGTATATTTAATTTGTTTAATAAGAATAAAATTTTTAAAAATTTAGAAATTTTTCAAAATTCAATATACATATTTCAAAACTTATATAAAAATTCAATTATTCTTAAGGAATATTTTATTTTTCTCATTTGTTTTACTTTAATTAAAATTTTTAAAATAATTATAATATTGAGCCCCAATATTTTAAAGTTTTAAAAAAATGTATTATATTTTTTCAAATCGGAAGATTTTAATTGATTTATAATCAATCCTAGAGCACAGACTAATACAGACTCGACATAAGTGACAGGTGTCAAAAAAGTATTCTTTAACCATATGGTTAATATTTTCAAATTATTCTACGAATTAGGTTAGAAAGAGAAAGCTAATATAACGCGCCATTAGAAAAAATGGATGCCAGATCGGTTTTTGTTGTTTCACTCACTCCTAAGTCGTAGAAAGTGTTGCCATGTTAGCGTAAAACGGACTAAAAACCGCTGTGTTTTCTCCTAAAATCGCTTAGTTTTTCCCCATTTTTTCTTATAAAACTCTACTGTCGAGTCTGTATTTAGTCTGTGCCTAGAGCTCTTATAAAAACAATTTACCCCCAGTTTCTGTATGACGAACGTGTGACGAACGTCAATAATTTACATGTATTTTGTTTTTTGTTGCAATAACAAAATACATGTAAATTTTTTATGTTCGTCGTTCGTTCGTCATACAGAAACTCGGAGTAAATAAAATTTTAAACTATTGTTTAAAAAGAAACGCTTTTTAAACTGCTTAAATGCACTGCAGCTGAAGATAAAATTTTACTAGCTTGTTTTTATATGACTCTAGCTTTTTTTTTATCAGATTCCGAAACATTTTTTTTTAGTTTTGGCGTCATTTTTGTCTGTTAAAAAAATTAGATTTTGAAATTTTTTTTTGAAGAAATCTCAGATTCTGAGACATTTTTTCTGTAAAAAAATCTGATTTTGAGTTATTTTTTAGAAAAATTTTTAGATTCTAAATAAAAAAATTATTTTTAAAACAAATTTTAATAAAATTTCGAAATTTTTAATTTCTCTCAAAAGAGGTGAAATTAAATCGCCTTAAAATCATATTTTCATTTAGTTATACTTTTTAGTTTTAATTTTGAATTTAGTAGGCTTTAAGACATTCGGTTAACTTTAGTTTTATCATTAATATTTTATATTAAGAATATCAAGAAAAGTTTTAAATTCTGAATATTTTATTTTATCTTTATCTATTTTATCTTTAGAAAGAGTGTCAGATTTTAAAACATTTGTTCTTTAGAGTCTGAAATTTTTGAGATTTTTTTTTAATCTTAATTTCAGAAACAAAAAAACTTCTGGTTCTGAGGCATTTGTTATAGTCTCAGCTACTTTTCTAAAAAAATCTTTCTAAGAGTCTGTAAAAATTTCTTTAGAGAAAAGGTATAAATGTTTTTTTAAAGAAAAAAACTCTCAGATTACAGCTCATTCTTTTAAAATATGAAATTCAAAAACTAAAAAAAAAATCTACAGAAAAAGTACCGGCCTTTAAGATTTTTCAAAAAAAACTAACTAAAATTAAATTTTTATGCAAAGCCAAAATCATGTCGCTCCTTTACTTGTATAGTGTCATATCTCAAAAAATGCGTTTTTTGAGTTAATGATGCAGAATTATTCGTTATATCGTGCTTAATATTGTGTCAAAAATTCGTATTAATATCTTTTAAACTCACCGTTTGAGAAGAGTACACGCCAATATTACGTTTTCTATGTACCGGCCTTTTTCAATTAAAAACCAGTTTCAATACTAAACTTTAAACGTGTTTTCTGCAAAATCAAATATTTTGTGTTATGACACTATACAAGTAAAGGAGCGATGTGTTTTACTTAAGCCATTTTTTTTTTCAATCAAAAGATAATTGTATTCTTAAACCACTTGCTGAGTCAAATAATTTTGAAAATTTGTAGAAAAATTTCTAAAACTATCGAAAATCCTATGCAATATAAATTTTTTCTTTAAGCCGAAAAAATTGAAAAAGTTCGACTTAGTGGTTCCGTAACAATTGACCTTTAGCAGATTTTATTATAGCCTTTTGAGCTATTGAAATATATAACAACTATAATTATCTTTTGAACTATTTTTAGAATTTGCTACTTAGTTTTTTTTATTAATTAACAACCCAGTTGGCAAAATAAAAGCACACTTGACATACTGCTGACTCTCCCTTTATGAAATCGCTGACATCTTCATACAATTTTTCAAAATGTCATCAATGACATGTCAGCAGTTGGTCAGCAGTGTCCACCAGTATCGGTGGCCAATCACCATTCGTTTAAACAACCGCTGACACTGCTGACATGTCATTGATGACATTTTGAAAAATTGTATGAAGATGTCAGCAATTTTATAAAGGTAGAGTCAGCAGTATGTCAGGTGTGATTTTTTTTGCCGACTGGGAACTGAGGTTTATTATTTTTTATTAAAATTTGTTTTATTTAAGTTGTTTTTTTCTAAAAAATACAATTAAAAAAAAAATCAATTAGAATTTTCCGATTATTTTTTATTTTTTAAATTTATTTAAATCGTAATAATTTAAGAATTTTTATAAAATTGTAAATAATGTTGGTTTAAAATGGGTTAATTATGTGCTAAATAAATGTTTTACCCTCTATTTTAAAAATTAAGAAATATATGATTGTTGCTTTTTTATGTTAAACAGGAAATAGATGCTTTGTAGTAGCATTAAAATGAGATTTTGAATAAAATCCATATAGAAAATAATGTAGAAGAATTATGTATGTTATTGTATAGTTAACCCATTGTTTTATTCTTGATTTAAATGTTGTTAATGTAGATTATGGGGGGGGTTGTTCGGTTTTTTTTCTCACATATTCTCCTACTATACTCACTTATCTTAATTATTTTAATATATATTTTTTTTTTATTTATTTACTCTTTTTATATAAATTTAGTTACGTTTAGTTTTTTTTTTTTTCTTTTTTATACTTAATTTTTTAATAAGGATTTTTTTATGCATATATAAAATTTGTTAATATTTTTTATAATTTACTTTTTTATTTTTAGAAATTAAAGACCTTAAATACGATTCTTTTTTTTTTTTTTTGTTTTTTATAAAGTTGTAGTGTATGATTTTTGTTTTTATTATTATTAAATATTATTATTATTAATAAATTGTTTTGGTTTTTTATAAGACTTATTAAATTAATTATTCATTGTTATTTGTTGTTGAAGTGGTTTTCTTGTTGTTAGGATTTTTTTATTTAAATAAACTTGCTGTGGTTTTGTAAATGCTTCATTTTTTTCTGTTCTTTTAAATTTAATTTTGGTTCTGTATGTGTAAGTCTTTCTAAAAAAAGATTATGATTTTTGCTAAATGATAATTATATTATTAAACACTATGTAATCTTTTCTGTAGCTATTATAATAAATTAAAAACAAATGTTTGTATATAAAAAAAAAAACAATTCAATTTATCTTTTACATACTTGGAAAAAATTATATTAAAATGTATATTTTATGATTTAAAGTTTATTTTCTTAAAAAAAATGATTTGATTATTAATTTTTTCTTTCAATATAATGGAATTGGTTGTATATTACTGTTATGGATGCAGAGCTTCAATTATGAATGTAAATAAATTTTACTTTTTATAAATTGTAAAAAATTGATTTTTTTTTATATAAAAAAATAAAAATAAAGCGATTAATTTCGGAAAGAGAATTAATTCGTAAAAGGTCTGGCTGTATAAAGGAAATTTTTCTCCAGATTTTTTCTCAATATTACAGGGCTGGTAAGTTTAACTCTGAATACCGCTAATATTGGACAGACAACGAAAAATCTAAATTTTATTTAAAATTCATAAAATATGTTATTTAAAAAAAATTGAATTAAATTGATTTCTCAAACTCGTTAGAATTTTTAAAAATAAAAAAAATCTCAAGTTTGAAAAATTTTAATATTTCAAAAACAAGTTTTTAATAATTAAGATTTTTATTTTTAGCTAAAGTTTGAAAAAGAAACAACTTATGGGTTTTTTACAGAGTCGAGCATTTTAATGTGGTAAATGGCAAATTTGCCATTTTACTTAACGTCAAGTATTTGCCACCATTTTATCTTTTCATATCGTGAGAGCACTTTTTGTAAATAATTTGCACAAAATAAAATTTAATTAACTTTAATAACTTTTTGCATACACTATTTTAAAATATAACACAAATAATCTTTATTTTTCTTTTTGTATAAATGTTTTTGTTGTCGCGTTTGAAATTTAAGCATAAACAATTACAGCTCTTTTAATTTTTTGCTTTTTTTTTATTTGCACTCTGGTATTTTCTTTTTACTCAGGCTTTGAGTTAGGCTTTTTAAGAAAAATATGCCAGACTAAAATTGCCAATTTTTTTGACGTTTAGTAAATTTTTTGTGACGTTTGGCATTTTTGCCAAATACCACACTAAAAAGGCAAATTTAATCATCACTGTGAAAACCCCAATTGGGGTTTCAGCCCCAAATAGGGGATTTATTATTGAAAATTGGGATGAAAAATTTGATTTGGAGATGCGGGAATTTCATGGGGATAACACTGATTTTTTCGGAGATGACCTGAAACTCTTTTTCCAGAAAAGAAACCGCCAGAAGAATCAATTTTCTAAGTCCTAAAGTATATTTAGGTTTAAAAAATTCCGCTCCAACTCATGTTAAAACACAATTTAATGAAAGAATTAGAAATATTTAACTACAAAAGTTAAAATTAATTATTGCATTCTCTGAAAGCTCTGCTGTTTTGTATGCAAGTGTAAAATTGTGTGTGTGTGTGTTTATATTCAAATGGTCTGTATTTCTTTTTAGAGATTTCCTTTTAGACAAACTTTTTTTTTTACTTTCTATTGTGTATAATTTTTTATAATAATTACTTTTTTTTATAAATCGTCCATTTTTTATCATAAATTTCCTATAAATTTTATATTTTCATACGTTTGTAAGTATATTTTGGTTGTTGTTGGTGATTTTTGAATGTCGTGTGTGCTGTTGTATCTTTACCACTTTTAATGTATTTTGTAGTTTTATAAATAATTTTTGTTGTAATTAATGTAAGTTAATCGTGTGTGTGTTTTTGTTGTTGTAGTTTGTATGTAGTAGTAAGTTACTCGTATGTAAGGTGTAAATTCATGTGCGTGTAAATTGCGCGTGTTATTCCTTTTTATTTGAATTATTATTTTAAGTATAAAGTTGTTAATCTTTTTTGTGTGTTGTGTGGAAAGCTAAGCTCGAGGACACCATTTTAACTTTACTTCTCTCATATGTGTGTGTGTGTTTTTTTTCAAAAGAAAGCGGATTTTAAAAAAGCAAATATTTAAAAATTCAATATAAAATTTAACTTATACTTTTTACTTTATTGTATTTATTTAGAAGTAAATTAAAAAAAGAATTATGGAGACATTGAGATAAAAAAGTTTATTTTTAAGGAACACTACCCCACCACAATCTTTCTCATAAAAAAAAAAAAAATTTTTCTTTAATTTTTGAAATGATAAACTTAAAAATAACGGAAATTTATTTAAATAAAAGTCATATTTTGGTAATTTTTTATTAAAAAGTACTATTTTAAAACTTTTTTTTTATCAAAAAGTACTATTTTGGTACTTTTATCAAAAAGTACCTTTTTGCCTATCAAATGTTATAAAAAGTACTTAAATAAAACTTCTAAATGAAAATACAAAACTAGTAAATTTTTATAAAAAGTACTAAGAACTATAATATAGTATAGTAATTTTTAACAAAATGATATAAAAAGTACTAATATAATACTTTTTTTTATAAAAAGTACCAATAAAGTGATTTTTTTTATAAAAAGTACCATTATATTCCTTTTTTAAAGTATTAAAATAGTACATCTTTAATAAAAGTATTTTTTTTTTTATAAAAATAGTACTTTTTTAAGAAGTCCCAAAAAATTATATAAAATTGTACTTTTTTTGGTACTTTTTTTAAAATATATTCGATATAACTATATTCTATATATATATATTCATAATACTTAAAGTATACTTAAAGTAGGTTTATTTGACAATTATTCATGCAATATCATTCAAATAAACCTACTTTAGATTTAACTTACTCATTATGAATAACCCAGTATATAAATATGTATATTCCATAAATGAACATACAAAAATAGTACATTTTTATATAAAGTAATAAAATAGTACTTATTACTTATTAAAAGAAGCAACAAATTAGTAATTTTTAACAAAATGGTACATACTTATTTATAAAAAGTACTTATATAAAACTTTTCTATAAAAAGTGCCAATATATTCCTTTTTTATTAAAAGTATTAAAATAGAACATCTTTACCTTAAGTATTTTTTATATAAAAATACCAAAAAAGTACTTTTTTTAAGAAGTACCAAAAAATTATATTATAAAGTACTATTTTGATACTTTTTATAAATATGTATATACTATTTCGGTACTTTTTATGATAAAGTGCTATTATAATACATTTAAATAAAAAGTTTACTTTAGTACTTTTTTATAAAAAATAGTTTGGTACTTTTTTTTATTAAAAAAATATTTTTTTATATTTTTTATAAAAAGATACTATTTTGGTAGTTTTTATTAAAAAATCTTGGTACACATATATTTTTTATAAACTATAAAATAATACTTTTTAAAGAAAGTATATTTTTTGTATATTTTATAGAGAACTGATTTATGACATGGTTCTGTTCATTAAAAAATATTTTGGTACTTGTTATTGTTTGTTACTTTTTACTTATTCTAAAGTTGATGCTACAAATTGTTAAATGAATGAATTTTTAGTTTCAAATCCTTTTTCTGATGATTAAAATTAAATCCACATTAAATTGAATGATGATTTCAGCATAAGTGTTGGATAAAAAAAATTACATGTATTATTTTAGGTTTCATGTGTAATTTTGCCTGCATCCACACTGGTTTACATACAAATTTGAAGTTAAAAACAAATACTGTTTTACAACGGTCCCGAGCACAGGTCTTATCTGTTAAATTTGTATGCAGGCGGACGTGCCGCTGGCTTCCGCTTATCTGTCAAATACCTTTTCTGGTACAAATCCCCTTTTTAGTCACCCATACATTTCTAACAAGTCGGATGTCAAATGTAATTAGTGTGTAGGAATGTCGGATGAAAAATCCAAAAGTTTTGATTTTTCGATGGGCGGATGACATGTTGGATGGGTGTATTGGGTTGTCATCCCACCGTCACACGTACAGAGACGTTTTAATTCATTATTTGTTGTTTAATTATTAAATATTTAAATGTAAATTTTAAGCTAAATATAAAAAAAAAATGTTTTTGTTACTCCTTTAAGAACTTTAAAAAATGAGGGTCGACCGATTTGTAGGATAAGTGTATTTCAAAAATATTTTTTAGTCATCCAAAAAGTCTTCAAACCAAAACCCAAACAAGAAAAGTTTTCTCAAGGAGTTTATTTTCATTTTTTTAATTTAGTTATAAATGCCTTGCTACTACTCCTGTATTTATAAACTCCTTGATTATATTTCAAAATATTTTATTTGGAACAAAATTCTATAAAAAAATGCAAAACTTCTTTTAAATTGATGTTAAGAGGAATTGTCATTCTAAAATTTCAATAAATATAAACATAAGTTTAGTATGATTTTAAGTTTAGTTAATATGAGTTAGAAAATTTGAAAATATGTATTACTGTTCTAAAAATTGTTGCATAAATTATTATGGCAACAAAACATGTCCCGTGAAAAAGTTGAATTTATCTAGTCTAATCTGTTGAGATCTAATTATACCAATTATATCTGATAAAATTTATTAGATACGAGAATTGTCCCCAACTTCGAGATCTAGTTAGATATATTCTGTAATTGTATCTGATTAGATCCCGATATCGGGGACAAATCTCGGATCAAATAGATACAATTATTATAATAAAATCGAAACAGATGAGATCTAATAATTTTTTTTTCACGGGGAGGTATGACTGTCATGCTAACTATTGGCCATTGAACCTGCACTACACCATTTTCAGAAGAAGTGTTCTTTCATCAATTGTATTTTAAAATTTTCCAAATGTATTTTAAAATTTTCCAAATACATTTAAAAATTTTCCTAATGTAATTTCAAATTGTCCAATTGTACTTTAAAATTGTCTAAATATATTTCAAAATTGCATTTTAAAATTATCCAAATATGTTTTAAAATTGGCCAAATGTATTTTAATACTTTCCAAATAAATTTTAAAATTGTTTAAATGTATTTTAAAATTGTCCAAATACAATTATGAATTTGTATTTTAAAATTCTCCAAAAAAAATTACATACATATTTCAAAATTATCCAAATATATTTTAAAATTTTTCAAATGCATTTCAAAGTTATTCAAATGTGTTTTAAAATGTTCCAATGGTTTTAAATTGTCCAAAAATTTCCAAATGTAATTTTAAATTTTTCAAATGTACTTAAAAAATTTCCAAATGTTTTTTAAAATATTCCATGTAGAATATTATAAAATACAGTTGGAAATTTTAAAAATACAATTGGACAGTTATATTTATATATTTTAAAATACATATGGACAATTTTAAAATTCATTTGGAATTTTTTTAAATACATTTGGAAATTTTAAAATATATTTGAACAATTTTGAAAATTTATTTGGATAATTTTAAACTACATTTAAAAAATTTTTAAATTTTTAAAGTACATTTGAATAATTTTAAAATACATATGGACAATTTTAAAATACATTTGGAAATTTTAAAAATACATTTGGAAATTTTTAAAGTACATTTGGAAATTTTTTAAATACATTTGGACAATTTTGAAATATATTTGGAGAATTTTTAAACATATCTGAACAATTTTAAAATACATTTGGACAATTTTAAAATACATTTGGACAATTTTAAAATATATTTAGACAATCTTAAAATTCATTAGGACAATTTTAAAATATATTTGGACAATTTTGAAATACATTTGGAGAATTTCTAAATATATTTGGACAATTTTAAAATACATTTGGACAATTTGAAAATACATTTAGCAAATTTTAAAATATATTTAGAAAATTTTAAAATATATTTAGAAAATTTTAAAATATATTTAGAAAATTTTAAAATATATTTTGAACATACTTTTGGACCAATTTATATTACAATTGAAAATGGCGTAGTTTGAATCTATTTGAATTTTATTTTTATTAAAAAACTTTGACGTCAATTTAAAATGGTTTTGTGTTGATAAATAAATTTGCGGTTTTGTAAAGATAAATAGACTATTTATGAGCATCATATCACCTTTTTATTAAATTTATATAAAAAAATTATTAATGTTTTAAAGACTAATTTAAAAAATTTTAAAATATATTTATTCAACCTTAAAATTCATTAGGACAATTTTAAAATATATTTGGACAATTTTGAAATTCATTTGGACAATTTTTAAATATATTTGGACAATTTTAAAATACATTTGGACAATTTGAAGATACATTTAGCAAATTTTAAAATATATTTAGAAAATTTTAAAATATATTTAGAAAATTTTAAAATATATTTAGAAAATTTTAAAATATATTTTGAAAATACTTTTGGACAAATTTAAATTACAATTGAAAATGGTGTAGTTTGAATCTATTTGTATTTTATTTTTATTAAAAAACTTTGACGTCAATTTAAAATGGTTTTGTGTTGATAAATAAATTTGCGGTTTTGTAAAGATAAATAGACTATTTATGAGCATCATATCACCTTTTTATTAAATTTATATAAAAAAATTATTAATGTTTTAAAGATCTAATTTAAAAGATTTCAAAAAGTTTGTAATTAATTAATGCCTCGATTTTCCATCCTCCTCAAAGTGGGTTAAGTGTGTATGATACTTGCTTCTTTCAAGCAACTTTATGGGGGTTTTCGACGAAAATTTCGACAGCTTTAACAAAAATTTTTGGATTTATCAAAATTCTTATAGAAAAAGCATAGATAGGGTTCTTGCAAAAAAGCAAAATCTATGTAAAACTTCTTGAGTAATTTTTTTCTCTAAATACTGACGATATTGTAAATCGAGGCTTTAAAATTTGAAATATGCCACTTATGTGTGTATATATTATTAACAAAGGTCTACGTCAATTTGCTTTGGTTTTATATATGAAGCTGAATAAAACTGCGGTTGGGTTTTCACAAACATCTTTTTATCTTAAATAAGAATTAGTAAACTAAACCATTTCAATTACCCGATTTTTTTTATTATTTTTACCCACATGCGGAAGTTTTGTCAACTTTTTGTTTTAAAAAAAATCCCTAAGGCCTCTGTTCTGTCTTTCACATACATAGTTGGGCAATGATAGAAATTTGTATGGAATAATTGATGATTCAATGAAATCGATTTCATTGAGCAATTTATATGAACAAATTAATGACTCAATGATTCGGGACCAATCGTTCCGGCTTAGGTTTACGAGTTATCCCTCCAAACAAAACGATACGACATCGATTCGCCAGTTATATTGCCGAGACGATAAATTTTATTGCGGCAATAATTGAATTCGTATGGCAGGCGATGCACCTCGGGAGAAACAGTTACCCGACGGCAATACATCCTGGCGATACGACAATTCGTCTCGGCGATAAAAGGACTATATCGCCAAATAATCATTTAAACGAAAAATAAAAGCTTTGTATGTATCGCCGGAATATCACTGAAATGATAATTCGGGCATTCATTCATATTTTTGGCATGTTAACAGCATTAAAAACATTGGCATTCACCTGAAAAATATATCCGCAACATTCGCTGATTTTTTTTTTATTTTATCTTTGAAAGCAAATTTGTGGTTTTTGGCCAAATTTACATTCTTACAAAGATTTCTTGTTGTGCTTGAAAAATTATAAAAATTTTCAATATTTTTTTTGTCATCACCAAAATATCGTTCGTATGAGAAAACAGCAATATAATAAAAATACTATAGTATTTTTATTATATCGCCGTTTTCTCAGTATAGTATACTTTCATTTTTTTATTGTTCACCAACCATTTTTTGAGATTTTCTTTCGTTGTAACTTCAGAACTAAAGCTATCAGTAGTGCGATTCAGTAAATTTTTTAACGAAATTATCGATATCGTTAACTAACGAGAATTGTCGATTGCTTTAACGAATATATGATTCTATAAATTTGTCAATTAACGACAAGAATTAACGGCAAAAATAGTTAATTTGAAATTTGTTTGTTTCGAAATTGTATTGAGAGCCGAAAAAATTCGTTAACTTTAACTTCAAAATTTTTTTGTTGATAAGTTAACGATTTTTAATAACGACAAAATTCGGTAGAAAAATGTTGTAGAACCGCTTTTAAAGACAATTGTCGATAATTAATGATTTTTGACAATATAACTACCGATTTTTGTCGTTAAAAAGTTAGTGAATTGCGCTACAGATAAAGTTAATTTTTAACAGAGATTGCTCGCAATCGTGAGCTGACGAAAAAAATTTAAAATAGATTCGGAATACCAGATACATATATTAAAAACGGGTAAAATTTAGCCAGCTGTGTAACATATGAATGTTTAAGCAGGCTGAGTTTTTTTTTTATTTACAACATTTATATATAACGACTGCAAAATTTATTGTGGTTAAAATTATTATTATATTTAGTAAAAAAAAATGAAGTCGAATTGTTTTTAACCTGAACCTTTAATAAATTAGTCAGAGTCCAGACATTTACCATTGAAATGGGTGGAAAATTTCTTCTAAAAGCAATCCAAATAGATTTTATGAAAAATGCCACATAAACTCTGTTAATAGGGTTAGGAGTCCCATGAGTTATGTTTCTTAAGAAAACATAAAATATTTTTTGAAATAAAACCACAATCACTTGGATAAATAAGAGTGAGTTTTGTAACATGATTTTAAATTATAAAAGCACTATTATTTGCTTAATCAATTTTTTAAACATGTTTTTTTTTTTAAATATTCATTGTTAAATTTTATGTCACTTAATTGTTGTACCATTGTACACTACATCATTTCCAAATGTATTTTAGATATTATTAGTTGTATTTGAGAAATTTCAATTGTATTTTAGAAGTTGTAACATGGCATTAAATTATAACATTTTCTAAAAAGTATTCATTACTGAATTTGATGTCACTTAATTCTTTCACTACCATTGTATACTACATCATTTCCAATTGTATTTTAGATATTATCAATTGTATTTCAGAAATTTTATAAATTATCAATTCAATTTTATAAGATATCCATTGTATTTCAGCAGTTATAAATTGTATTTCAGAAATTATCAATTGATTTTCAATATCAAATTGAGTGTATTTTAGAAATTATCAATTGTATGTATTTAAGAAACTTTCAGTTCTATTTCGGAACTATCAATTGTATTTCAGAAATTATAAATTGTATTTCAAAAGTTATTATTTGTATTTAGAAATTATCAATTGTATTTCAGAAATTATCAATTGTATTTCAGAATTTACCAATTGTATTTCAAAAATATGTCATTTATATTTAAGAAAATATCAATTGTATTTCAGAAATTATCAATTCTA
Organism: Pegoplata infirma; assembly: GCA_963921195.1. Classification (NCBI taxonomy): domain Eukaryota; kingdom Metazoa; phylum Arthropoda; class Insecta; order Diptera; family Anthomyiidae; genus Pegoplata; species Pegoplata infirma. The sequence goes on along the minus strand of OY992540.1, from coordinate 27,770,592 downwards.
TTTTAGAAATTACCAATCGTATTGCAAAAATTACCAATTGTATTTCAGAAATTATCATTTGTGAAAGAAAATTATTATTATCTTCTAAAATACAAATTAAAAATTGATGAAATACAAATGATAATTTCTGAAATACAAGTGATAATTCTAAAATACTATTGATAGTTTCTAAAATACAATTGATAATTCATGACATATTTGGGACCTGGTATTACTTTTGCATGAAAAAACAATGTCAATACCTGCTTTTTCATTGGCATTTTACATGAAAAAAACTAATGCCTCAATGCTTAGGTTCCAAATATGATTTATAAAATACATTTGACAATTTCCGAAATACATTTGGAAATGGTGTACAGTGTACACATCTTAAAAACATCAACAACTAGCAATAAAACATTTAATGTTTTTTTTCAAGCAAAAATGATCATTGAAAAGTTATATTCACTATAGATACGTATTTTCGGAAAAATATAAACCTCAAAGCTCTACACCCAAAATTTGTTAGAAAAATCGTAATTTTTTGCAAATGTAAAAAAAAAACAGACGTTAAAAATCGTATAAGAATCGCATAAGCGTTCTAAAAAAACATTTAGAGTAGGATTTCCCTGAACAAAAAAATACAAAATTTAAATTTTTGGAAAAATCTTTATTCGTTCGGGAGATATTTTACATATCTACATTTTCACAAAGTTTGATCACCAAATTCCTTACTAAAAAAAATCCGTAGTGGAAAGGCTAATAAACAAAATATTATACAATTTCAGTAATATATTGTATATTCGTATGTTCCATATTATTCCATGATGTTCCTTTTTATGTAAACATACTCAAATGCCCAACCTTAATTATTTTCCATTTTATAAGTTTTAAACAAAATACGAAATTTTTATTTTTTAATTTTAAATAGCATATATATTTAGGAAATACTGTGCGTGGCTGGTGGGCCCCAAAAAAATAAACTTATAATGTAATTTCTCCTTTATTACATTTTATTTTCAAGCTTAGTTTAAATTAGTTTAAATGAGAGAGGAGTTATAGAAAAAAAAAAAAAGATTTTTTTGTTGAAATTTTTTGATTTTTCTTTTTTTATAATAAAACAAGATATTGAGTATTTCTTAAATTAGTATTTTTTTACAGTTTAATATAAGATTTGTGCAAAATGTTATGCTTTAAAAATTCTCTTTCCAAAAAGATAAATAGGAGAGGGAAAATAGTATTTTGTTTTTTAAGTTAAAGAAAAGGAGAATTTTTAATTATTATTAGATTTTTTTACAGAAATACTCAAAACTTAAAGACTAGTGTTTGTATTAAAAAAAAAAAAAAAAAGAACCTATTTTTGTGTGCTTAAATGTCCCTTTGTTTGTAAATCCTCAAACCTGACTTTTGTTGTTGATTTTGTTGTTTGAATTTTGTAGAGTGACCACGGCATTTTTGTATTTTAACTTTTAAACTATAGTAAATAGGTTTTGTTGTAGGCTGTTTTTGTTGTTGTGTTGTTTGTTGTTGCTGTTTACTTAAAAGTTATTTATTTTTTTTGGGAAATTTAATTCCACACACGCAAGAATGAATCCCATGAACCCGTTGCTACTGCCATACCATTCTCGGTAACACCCAGACACGAAACGCGATTATCATGACCTGCCAATATGCCCGAACGCTCGGCTTTCATTGTGTCCCAAACATTGCAGTTGAAGTCATCGTAACCAGCTAACAGCAAACGACCACTCTTTGAAAATGCCACCGATGTAATGCCGCAGATGATATTGTCGTGCGAGTACATAGCCAGTTCTTGATCGGCACGTATATCGAAGAGACGACAGGTGGCATCGTCAGAGCCGGTGGCAAATGCTTGACCATTAGGGAAGAATGTCACGGCATTGATGTCAGACTCATGGCCAGGGAAGGTCTGCTTACAGACACCCTCCCGTATGTCCCACAGTTTAGCGGACGCATCGCAGGCACCCGATACAAAAGTCTGGCAACCGGGCGCCAGCGATAGAGCCATTACATCGCCGGTATGTCCCAGAAATGATGTTACCTGTTGGCCGGTTTCAATGTCCCACAAACCACACGTCATGTCGCCGGAGCTTGTGACGATTTGATTGTCGTCCAGGAAACGGCAGCATGACAAATAGCCTCCGTGACCGGGCAATTCGCGAGAGACTCTTACATTGCCCTCACGCGTTTTCAGGTTGTAAATTGAACACATGTTGTCGAGGCCGCCGCAGGCGACATAACTGCCGGAGGGCGCATATGCACATGTCATGACCCACGACGAGCGTAAAGGTATGGCATGCACCTTGTTGGTGGTGTGCGAATCCCAAACAATCAGCTTACCATCCTGAGAGGCAGATACTAAGTTCCGTGAATCGTTACCCCAGTGCATGGCATAGATTTTGGCCAAGTGGCCTCTAAGTGTGCGTCTTGTGCGCATTTGTATACGGCCGATAGCTTCCAGAGACGATGCAGCCTGGACAAGACTTGTGTCGCAGGCCGCCTTACGGGCATCACGTATGGCATTCTTTAGGGTTTCGGCTTCTTGTCTCAAACTATCCAACTCGTTCATCTTTGTGTTTCTTGTTGTTGTTTCTTACAATTATATTTTTGGTATTTTAGATTATTTTTGTATAAAAAAAAGATTGGCTGTTGCGCTGGTTTTTACTTTTTCCGATTACTTTTTTTTTTTAATTATTTGCAAAATTTATTAACTACTACTACAGCTCGTTTCGGTTCTTTATATTTTCTTTTGGTGATGATGGTGAAAATCTCTATATCTTTAAAGGTGGTGGTTGGTAGGAAGTCCGCCGCAAACAAATTGTGTGTGAGATTGAGATGATGTTCATATGTTGTATATGACGACGGACGATGACGATGGTGACGAAGAAGGAGGGGGTGTTTAATGAGTACGTACGAAAAAAAAATAGAAACGAAAAGGTGCGGTGTTAGTTAAATCAAATTTTCAAATTCAATTCACTTTTCAAAAATGTATTCCAAAACTTACCTAAATTAATATATTTCACTTGCAAAACGTTCTTAGTAGTGTTTTGTTTTATCCGGAATTGTAAATTTATATTTTTCAATGATGATAAATTTTCTTTTTTTGTTCCTAATTGCCTGGGAGTTCTCTTCGTTTTTTTTTTTCTTTTGGATTTTCTCCTGTTGAAAAATACTTGTGCTTTTGCTGTATAAATGATTCTCCCTTTTTTATTAGTTTATTCTTCGTTCGTCGTTGACGTCCTCTTTACTTCTCCACTTGTATTGTAGTATTCTGCTCTTTACTTTGCCTATTGAAGTGTATGTATATGTATATTTTTTTTCTAATAACTGGCTCTTTTTTTCAACAATTTTTTTCCAACTGTTCTACAATTCCGTTCGATTTCGATCGTATTTTATTAATACAAGGGGTGAAAATTTTTCATTTTAATTTTTTTCTTCCTTTTCATTAATTTTAACAATATATCATAAATTTAATAAAAAACACATACAAAATTTAACAGTTTTACACAATCAAAGATTAAATATATTTTTTGTAATTTTTTTCACCATTAAATTGTAATAAAAAAAATCTCACTGACTTCGATTTTCTTCACTTTAGGTTTTTTGGTACACCAAAATTGCAATTTGCACCACCGAATGGGGGGAAAACTTGATTAATAATATAACGAAGAAAATGAAATAATAAAAGACAACGAAACGAACGGTAGAGAAACAATTGAAAAATTTTAACGAAACATTCGTGGTATATATTGTTTTTTCAGTTACACTTTTTGTTATCATATATTGGCACCGTAGGAGAGAAAGAGATGTCTTTAATAACAAAAGAAAAATCAATTTACTAAAAATAAAAAAAAAAACATTTAGTACTTCTAAAATACTACTTTATCTCTTCTTTTGCTTTCTCTCTTTTTAAAAATTCTCCGAAAAATATATTTCTCATTGATGTACAACTTTTTTATATGTAGTAATTTTTTTTTTCGTATTTTTCTATATGTACGATTTTTTTCCGACTTTTTATTTGGATTTTTCACACCTTTTCAGATAATTTTTCACTTTTCACACTTACGTTTTGTGCTTTATTTTGTGCAAATTATGCTAATTGTTTATATTTGTTATATTTTTTTAAATATTTATTGTAAACTATTGTTTATTACAAGCTAAAAAATATATTAATTTTTTTGCTAACAAATTCTTCTATTACACACACTCCGCGAACGACGTACAATAGCGAAACTTTTTGTTTGACGTTTGGCCAACACCTTATTATTTTTCGTTATATATACTGACATTTGACGTTTCTTAACGCCAAATGTGACGTTTTATATACTCAAAATATTATTGTCAAATGAATATTCATAGAGAATAATCAGCAAGACTGAATTTAATTTCAGTGTTATTAATTGTTAAAAAAAAAATAAATGTACTGCAGTTTTCGACTTGTATTAATATTAATCATAATATGTAAATTTTAATTTTAATTAATAACTAATATATTGCCACCTTTTGCAATTTTTCATATTTTTAAATCAGAGTTGTATTTGTTTAAAATTAAAATGACTGAAAGAGATGACATAACTGTTCTTATTTAGTCATTAAAAAAAAAAATCAACATTCTGTTTCTTTCCAACATAGTTAATAGATTGAGTTTGATTTGGGCGTGAAAGAGATAAATAGAAAACGTCAGATTGCAGTTTTATTGCTGATGTACTAAAACCATAGTCAAATTACTATAATAAATGACGTTAAGTAAATGTCAGATTCATAGTAACGGTCACAACAGGATGATTCATAATAAGTTTATTTCAAAAATTTTTAGAACAGACTATTACAGAGGCGACACATATGCATAGACAAAATAGAAGTGTAACAGAGTCGTATTTCGCTTGAATAAGTATTAGTGACAGCACATTATGTAACTTTTGACGTTTAATAAAAACAATGCAACATAAAGGAGAACAACAACAAAGAAAACAGCAAAAGAAAAAACAAAAGGTTTTAAACTATCAATAGTGCGTATTATCTTTAAAAAACGTTGATAAAGCAAAATAAATAATAAATTTAATTAAAGGAAAGACAAATTCCATTTTTTATAAACAAAGAACCTAATTTGATATTAAATACGTGTGAGATGAGGAAGAACAAGCATTTTGCCACCATATTGGAAAATACATCAATGATTTGGACGTGAAAGAGATAAATCAAAAATGTCGGATTGTAGTTTTATTGCTGATGTACTAAAAACATAGTCAAATAACTATGACACTAACAAGGGAAGTCTCCCTAGTGTCACCCACAGATCTTTATGAAATTGGTTTTATTTTGTAGAGCAGAAAAAATAAAGGGACACGTATTTTTTTTAGCGGCCCAAATTCATATTTAGGGGGTAAAAAGGAGGGGGGGAAGACAAGGCCATTTTCAGTTTTTTTCGTTTATCTCCTATATTATGTAAAGAAACCTAGTCATGTTACATACCAAATGAAAGGTCTTTGGAAAACCTATCTACATGTGCTAAGAACGTGTACAAACATGCACAAATTTTCGTCATATTGAGTAAAATAACAAAATTTTAGGACATTTTTGCTAATAAGTCGAAAAATATTATTTTCTTTGGCCCGTTGTTAGCATCACGAGATAGGTATTTTTAATACCTTATTAGGGCTGGTAACTTATCAAAAACTAATCAATGATTAATACTAATCATTGATTATTTTCATATAAATTTGACGTTTGCAAACACTGATTAGCCTTAATCATTGATTATATTGTGATAAGTTACCAGCCCTTAATCTGATACTACACATGCCCATATTAATTTTGTTTAAATGTGCGTAAATCGTAGAAAACTGAAAAAGGTCAATTTCTAAAAAAAATACGTGTCGAATTAATTTGCGCTCTTAACAACATATCCAAATTTCATGAAGATCGGAGGGTGACACCAGGGAGACTTCCCTTGTAAGTAAATGCCAGGGGGGCTAATCACGTAAAACGAAAACGATTGATGATGCATAAACGACATCAAAAAACATATTGTTTTGAAGGGAAATTTGAAAGTTTTTCTTTATTATATTATTAAAGACTGTTGTCTAACCCAGAAAGCATAGAGAATCATAGAGGCGAAAGTGAAAGAAAAAACAATATTGCTATCTTTTTCTAATTTCTCACACGTACGTTGTCGATGTGAATTCACCACACAATACATGTTTACAAGTCGTAATTTGTCAACAAATACATGTAAACAAGTTGTACTTTGACAACTCAATTTTTGACGCCTTCGCCTCTATGTTTCTCTATGCCAGAAAGATTAAAAAAATTGGAAACATTTTGTTTAGTTTAGAAACAACAAGGCTCCAAAAATCGACGATAATCAACTATCGTTTTACGTGATCACAGTCCAGATTTATTGTAACGGTCACAACTGAATGATTCATAATGAGTTTATTTCAGATTTTTTTTTAGCACAGACTATTACAGAGGCGACACTTATGACAGGTGTCAAAAAAGTAATCTTACATCATATGTTCTATTGGACGTGTTTTTTGCAAATCGAATTAAGATTAACTTGATTTAGTTAAAAAATAGGTCAAATCGAGTCTGATTTTTTTTTAATAGAGGTATTCAGAGTCTTGCTGCCAGCCCTGACAATGTAGCAAAAGAGTACTTCTTTCAAAAAATACATGCATTTTGAAAGGTAATTTTAAAAAGTGCTCTTTTACCATTTAATCTTTGACAATGGGTTAAATCATTCCAATAAATTTTCAAAATCTTATTTTATGGCCGCTGTTCTAAAAAAGTAATTAAATTAACTTAAAAAAAATGTGAAAATAAAAATTTCCAAATTTTTTTAGTGTTCTAGATTTAACTCCGAAATTTTTTTTTTGTTTTACATAAAGTTTGGTGAAAGCAAAACGAATGCACTTTTTCGTTATAACTTATAGTTATTCGATTTAAGCTTCGAATGAAAATGTGAGCAACAGAACACCGAATTCGATTTTTTGTGATTCGAAAAATTTTATGTGATTTGAAAAGTTGTAAAAGACAGAACAGATGCTTTAGGCTGCTGTTTAAAAAAAATTCACATAATAAATTTGAAAATGAAAATTTCCGATTTTTTTTTTGTGTTATTAATATCACGAAATTTTTACTCGTTTTGGTTCAATTAAAAAAAAGTGGATAAAGTGAAACGAATGCACTTTTTTTATTCGATGAAAACTTTAAACGGAAACGTCAACACCAGAACACCGAAATCGATTTTATGTGATTCGGAATCATTCATGTGAATTAAAAGGTTGTGAAAGACAGAACAGAGGCCTTAATCAAATATTAATGAAATTCACGTCAGAAATTTTAGTCTTGCAAAATTGTGCAATGTCAAAATTGCAACTTTTATTGCTTGTTACTTTGTTTATAGAAGCAATTTCTATTGAAATAAATTGCGAGTCTTTTCTTGCAACAACGCATCTTGTTAAAGATAATAGAAGAATAAAAATTTGATTAAATTTTTTTTTTTAAGTTGCAATAATGCATTGTTGCAAGGGTAAGAAATTTCTGAAAAATTGCACTTTATTAGAGGTTGATTTAGTTACTTAAGGGGAAACTAAATCGAAATCCCTGATATAATTTGGCATATTTCCGAACTTACCATCCCAAAAAAATAAAACATATTCGTGCAGGAGTCTAGCTCTTCTACTTTGGACTGTAACGTGTCTTCAGACAGACGGTCATCGCTAGAATGTCTTAGAATCGATCACTGATCAATAAAATATATACCTTATGGGGTCCTAGACCTATATTTCGATGCGTTACGCACGGAATGCCAAAGTGAGTATAAACTGTGGTTGGGGGGGTATAAAAAGTTGCTTGCATTTTATGGCTTAACTAGTGGTGCTAAAGCAAAAAATAGCAGAAATTGTTAATAATGCCTATTAATTAAAAAAAATTAAAATTAAAAAAAGAAAAAAAAAAAACATAAACTATAGGATTTAAATCTCTAAAATTTTAGGAAAACATAATTTACACTGTAAAACCAAAATTTCAGTCTCATTAAAAAAAAAATTGTATTTTTCTTATAATTTTCTTTTATATATGAAAGTATGTAATATGTACATTAATAACTTTATTTAAAGTAAAAAAAAAAAAATATTTTGTAAACAGACTTTTCATTTTTGCATTAACGCCGGTCAGTGTTTGTTGGTAGAATGTTTTCAAAAATTTTGTATCCAAAATATTTTTTTTATATTATAAAGCAGTCCGTGTGTGTTTAATGCTTGTCGTCAGATGTAAAGAATCACACCGAAACCGAATAATTATTTTCTGAATAAATTTGATACGAATTATCTGAAATTAATAAATATAAAATTGGTTAATCACAATATTAGTAGATAAACATTTATAAATTTCAAAACACATTTAATATTAATAATACAGATATAAAGCTCTCGTATAAAATAAATATGTATAAAAAAAGTAAAATTATTTTCAAATAAACACAAAAAATTTACTGAATTTGGCAAATATATATAGTATTAAAATAGATATGTGTAAAATGCATACTTGGTTATTAAAACAAAACCAGGGGTTTATCATATGCATGTTATTTTTTTATATGAAAGTTTTAATACTTAAGACAGAATTGAAAAAAAAAAATATAGATATGTATAACTTAACAGAGAGCTATGTTTTATTTTTGAGTTTTTTTATAATAAATAATATTTTTTTATGAAAAATCATCGATAAATGACGAACCAGTACTATAATTGGACATTTTCGGTAAATTAACCACATCACGTCGGAAAGATGATAAATTATGAGTGAATCTGAAAAAAAAAATTAAACAAGTTTGATGTAATAATTACTACGTATAATGGAAATTGGAAAACAAAGGCACTTGAATAGATAATCATACTTAGAACCTTCCATTACTTTTGTGTAAAAAAAAATAATAGTAACATTCAGAGTCATACTTGTCAACTCTGGCTCTTAACCGAATCCTCGGCTGTGGTCCAAAGAATATGCCCGCCGAATATTCCAAAGCTCTCTGAGCTTGACAAACGTTGGAAACGCTATAGCTCAGAAAATACTACCAATACAAAAAAAAAGTTACAAAAGTAGTAATGGCGGTCTTGGTCCGAGAAACATTCCCGCCGAATACCCGAAAGCTCTCTGAGCTATAGTTTTTTAGTTAAATTAAAAATAGCAATAAAATAGCACTTTTGTCATGATAAAAGTTGGGAACTCGATACGAGAAAAATTCACTGAAGCAATAATGTCAGCATTGACTTGAGGAACATGCCCGACTAATACCCGAAATTTATAAGTAAAACTTTTCAAAATTCATTTAAAAAAAACATGAAATACATTTGAGCATAAATCTATGCCTAAAAGCTTAGGTTCCAAGTATGGTTTCTGAATATATATTTTTTTTTTTTAATTTTTATGTGATAAATAATATAAGGACCATACTTCTCTTTATTTTTGCTGGAAACATTGCGTTCAATGCCACTCATTAAATCATCAAACCATTGGGCCATAATTTGTTGTTTTTCTAAAGGTTGTGCGCGTAGAATGTTATCTTTAAGAGATCTAAAAATAAAGAAAACAAGTGAGAGTTAAGTTTGGCTTTGCCGATTCTGTTATATCCTCCAACATGTAAACAAATTCAACAAAATAAAATTTTGCAGAGGCTTTTTTTATGTGAGGGGGGAGGGGCTCGGCGGTGGACGTTAGGGGACTTTTTTCCTCGCGGTAAATTCTTTCATTTATTATGTTTTTTACACTTAAGTAATACAATTTTATAATTATTTAAATAATGTTTTAATATCCGCTTGCAGAGGTTGGTTTTGATCTTTAAGGGGAAACTTTTTTCCCCTGGTCTGAATTTGTCCGTTTACGAACTTAAACTGCCTATGACTACGAGACACAGGAGCCTAGCTCTTTTACTTTGGACTACAGCGTGTCTTAAACAAACGGACGGACATACGGATTATCTTAGAATCAATCATATATGATTGATCTATAGATCCATAATATACTTTATGGGATCTTTGACCGATATTTCGATGCGTTACACACGAAATGACAAAGTGAGTATTCCCCAATACAGTGAGTGGTTGGAGGGTATAAAAATATATTAGATGTTTTTACCTAAAAAAATATCAACAAACAACCCCACAGGAAAAGGGGTGTCGGTCGATCCGAAATCACCATCTCGTGACTGGAAAAAAGGCCCATATCACTAAAATGTCTTGAAATGCTTATCACATGACAAGTGAATATCCCGTGATCGGAGGCAATAGGAAATATATCCAATAACACAAATGAATTAAAGCAAAGTTGGGTTTAGTGCTAACCGGAAGTTATTGATGTAAAATTTGTATGGAACTAACTGCAGGTTACTTTAACTTTAATATAAACTTGATATTGTATTAACTTAATATTATTAAGCGGCAAAACACTAGGAAATTGTTCGAGTTCTCAATTGATTATAGAAGAAAAAAATGTTCACACATTTTTGAAAATTCTTTAAGTCCCGAACACAAAAGCTGTGTGCCAATTTTTTTGCGTTTTGGAGTAAAAATGTCACTATTTTGGAACTTAAAAAAATGCTTAAAAATGTACTTTTTATGAAAAGTACTATTTTGGTACTTTTTATAATAATGTACTATTTTTGTATTATTTATAAAAAAGTACTATTTTGATATTTTTTAAAATAAAAAAATCTATTTTGGTACTTTTTATGAAAAAGTACTGTTCTGGTACCCTTTTCAAAAAGTACTATTTTAATACTTTTCATAAAAGGGATTTTTTTGATACTTTAAAGTAAAAAGTACTACTTTGGTATTTTTTTATAACAAAGGACTAGTGTTATAAAAAATTAACTTTTTTACAATGCTTTTTTATAGAGTTCCAAAAAAGTACTTTTTTATAAAAAAATAGTTTTTATAATAAAAATAATACTTTTTTATGAAAATTATGTTTCAGGATAGAATTTTTTATTAAAAAATACCATTTGATAAAAAGTATCAAAAAGTACTAAAAAAGGACTTTTATTTAAAAAAATTTCGTGTAATTTTGCGTAATTATTTTTCGTTTCAAAAATATAAAAGAAATGTTTTCTATGTTAGAAGATTTTTTTAAAACATCCAGAAATTTTAACTTAAATTTACAAATAAAATACACATGGAAGCAATTACACATAAAGTGGCAACACTGGTGACAGGTGTTTTCATATGTTAAATATGTAAAATTTGTGATAGGAAATTTGGGTCCTTGTGACAGGTCACTTGACCTATTAAGGACCAGTAATTTTTCCTGCTTGGTATTGTAATTGATACACTGCTTCTATAGAACCTTTTGGCTAAAAAACAACATACCTGAAGTAATCCTCATACAAAAGTATTAAAACTAATAAAGGTCTTGACATTGACCACTGATTTCGACAATCCTCAGCCATCACATTATTCAATAAGGTCGACATCATAGTTTGTAGCAATTCAGAATTCATTTTAACAACCTTTAATTGAAATTCAAACATTTAAAATATGCATTTTATTACAACCGTTTTAAAATATATTTACTTACTTCCAAAAATCTTGCATTTTCAGGAGTTAAACTGCGTAGTTTTTTATTTGGGAATGTAGACACTAAAAAGATATCATAATTAAGAAATAGTTTTCTATTTTGATTTTGTTATAGAAGCTTACTTTTCAATTGCAGTTGCTTAAATATATAGGATACAATGCTATCCAAAATGGAACAACAGGTTATATAAATAGTCGAATCTAAAATTATATAAATTAAATATTTAGTTTTTATAGATGTTAGAAGTTTAATTTATATGATTTTTACCCAAAGCTGTAAAGCCTTTAGATAGACTTTCTAGAATGTAAACAAATGCACCAGGTTCTAGACCAGCCAGAAAATTTATATGATCTTGTGATAAACAATTCAAGAGATTAAAATAGGATGATGCCAGTTTAGGATATTCCTGAAAATATAAAAAAAGAAATTCAAAAAATTCCCCTTACGCATTTAAAATTATACGTAATTACTAACCAACAAATCATTTTGTTGTATGGACATAATCATTTTTGCTGCAATATTTAGGACATTATCCAAAGTATCATCTCCGTATAATTTAAATACACCAAAATTAACATAGTTCCCGCCTAAAGCATTTTTCAAAATTGTAAAACATACTGAAATGCCCTTTAAGCGCATGGGATATTGTTGATCACGTGGTACATCTAAATGCAAAATACGATTGCCGTAGATACAAATGAGTTTGGATGCTTCGCGGAATAATAATATGCCCATTGGACTGGAAACATTTCCCTGTAGTCGTTGCGTACGACAGTGAACCAATTCGGCAAATAATTTAAGGACAGGCGTAGTTACGGCAGGATCATGTGCCCATAGTTCGACAGCACGTATCAGCATTGGCAAGTAATCAGAATAATATCTTGAGGTAAAATTTATTAAATAATTATTGTTAATTTAATAAAGCATTTATTTTAAGTTACTTACAGCCACTCAAATAACATTGTATAAGGAACTCGTGAAGTCAATGGTTGGGCAAGACCTCGTAAATCTCGTGCCAAACCAATTATAGCCTTTTTTGCTTCTTCATTGGGAAAGCTGTTTGAATCCATTAAAACAGGACCAAGATTTTCAAATTGATCTATTTTTTTTGTTGTTGTTGATATATTATAAAATGTCAAGTTTAGGAAATAATGTATATTATCATTAATTATGGAATTCACGTCAGAAATGTTAGTCTTGCAAAATTGCGAAATGTCAAAATTGCAACTTTATTTGCTTATTTCGTAAATATAAGCAATTATATTACTATTAAAATAAATTGCGAATACTTTCTTGCAACGACGCATCATCAAAAAGGTAAGAGGAAAATAAAAATTAGATTCAAAATTAAAAAAAAAAAGTTGCAATATTGCACTGTTGCAAGGCCAAAAATTTCTGACGTGAATACTGTCAATAATGGAATTCACGTCAGAAATTTTAGTCTTGCAAAATTGCGCAATGTCAAAATTTCAACTTTATTTGCTTGTTTCTTTGTGAATAGAAGCAATTGTAAGTATTACTCAGGGTATTCACTTCAGAAATTGTTGACCCTTGCAACAGTGCAATATTGCAACTTTTTTTAATAAAATTTTTATTTTTCTATTACCTTTTATATGATGTGTCCTTGCAAGAAAAGATTCGCAATTTATTTTAATGGTAATATAATTGCTTCTATTCACAAAGAAACAAGCAAAAAAAGTTGCAATTTTGATATCTCACAATTTTGCAAGACTAAAATTTCTGACGTGAATTCCATTTCTATTAAAATAAATTGCGAATATTTTCTTCCAACAACGCATCATATAAAAGGAAATAGAAAAATAAAAATTTTATTAAAAAAAAAAAACGTTGCAATATTGCACTGTTACAAGGGTCAAAAATTTCTCAAGTGAATACATTTTTCACGTTAGAAATTTTTAGCCTTGCAAAATAGCAACTTTTTTTTTGCCAACTTGTAAACTTTTCTCAAAAATTTTTATATGATGCGTGGTTGCAAGAAAAGATTTGCGTTGTCATTTTTGAATCGTTGTCATTTTTGACACGCAAAAATAGTTGCAATTTTGCATTACTAAAATTGCTGACATGAATACCATTGTTATGTTAAAACTTACTAGTTAAAGGTGTTAAAAAAGTATAAAATCTTTCCTCATCTTCACCTAAATCAAACATTAATAGACGACCCAGTGATGTATAAAACATGGTACGACAACGCATTTCTGTTAAAGATGAATTTGTTCCCAAAAATGGAAAATGTTCGCTCTAAAAAAAATGTAAAGTGGGTAAAAGAAATTAATTTTGACGAAATTAAAAAAAAAAACTTGATGAGAAAAAAAATCAACAAAAAAAATTTTTGTGTAAAAAAATACCATTCGGTATCCAGTTCAGTTAACGATGTCCATATGCAGCCGAATTAAAGCATTTTGTATTTTTAGGTTATGTGGAATGTATCAAAATTTTAGATGTTCATACATTTTCTTTCATAATTTTTGAACTGCTGAACAGACGCCTCACATTGAAAAGCAATTAAAAATAGCTATAAATGACATTTGTTTCCAGATGAATGATCAGTTCAAAGAACAAAATGCCCAAATTGAAGCACAAATGTCAAATTTAATAACTACGTTTGAGGTTAAGTTCGGAAATATGGTTAAGGATGTGCGTAGTGAGCTTTATTTAGAATTAAATACTGTAAAGTCTGGTGTTGAGGATTGTCAACAAAAGATAAACTTGGTGGAAAAGAATGCTGCTGATAAGATACAGAGCATTACAAACTACAACAACGTTTTACAAAGACGCCTGAACAGGAATGATATTCTTATAAAGGGGCTTAAAAAGGGAATAAAGGCGCTAAGGGAACCAGTGCTTAAGATTGCTGCTATCTGTAATGTTCATAATTATATAATCTGGCCAAAATTACACTGTGCTACAAAAAAAACCAAAATCCAATATACTTTTAAAATTTGCTAGTAAAGGTTGTAGGCCTCGTTGAAAATAAGTCTGTTTGCGTACTTTCCCAGTAAAAATTATCAAGCAACAAAATTTTAGAGAGTAAAAAAGAAATCGCTCTCAAAAAGGAAAAATTGTAAAAAGTACGCGAACAGAAATCCGTAAAAACTTGCAAGTTAGTTAAACAGCTGATTTAAATCAGCTTTTACAAAATTTTGCCTTCATTTGTACATTTTAAGTTTGATGGTATTTATTTTTTAACTTGTTAATAAAAGAAATTTAATTTTAAGATGTATTTTTTTTATTCATTCCTTGATATTTAATCATATTTTATACACAAAAATGTAACTGCAAAATATTTTGTATTTTGTTTACAAAAATATAGTCATCCTTTTTTAAAACATGTTTTTTGTGCTTGATAATTCTTGCTGGCAAAAATTTATCCAGTAAAAACTTGCAAGTTTCTAAAATAGAACTGTCACTTTTTTTCTCTCATTTTCTCTCTCGTTACTGGGTTTTTAAAGTACGCGAACGACTTAGAAAAAATTCGTAATAATTTGTACAAATTTGTACAAATTATTGAGTTCGCGAAACCAGCTAATATCACAAAAATGCTCATCAAACTTGCCAGACACCCTCAAATTTTAAAATCATTGTCAAAAAACTTTTTTTTTCTCACTAAACCACGTGCAACTCAGAAAATTTTGATCCGATTTTAATTTTTGGAACTGTTTTAAATAAATAAGAAAGATATGTGTTGATTTTTTCAATAATATCTAATTTTTTTGGTTATTTTTTAAAAATTTTTCAAGTTTATCGATTTTTTTCTTCTATAGTTCGTTCAAGAACCTTTATATTTATAAACGTTTACTTTAAGAAAATTAGATTCTGTATACGAAAAGCTTTATCCAGAAAAAATCGGATAACAATTGACAGAGTTGTGATAATTTTTCTAAAAAATAAAATTAAGTTTTTGCATGAAATCGCCGTTCGGACACCCAGGAAAAAAAAATTAAAAATTAAACGAACATCATGAGAAGTCGCGTAACATAATCTTTAAGTTTTTTGACCCTCTGATTTCGAATTTGGCATTGAAATTGCTCAATCGCATAAAGTTTTTGATATGTTAAATATCTCAAAAACCTGACGCCATAGAACAATTTTAAGGTCAGATTCGGATTCAGCGCGCCAAAAACCTTTTTATTTTTTTACCTGTGTAATCCAAACATCAATTTCCAGCAAAATCCTAATTTTCTCTTTTAGAAAAATTATCACAACTCTGTAAATTTTTATCCAATTTTTTCACTTCTACAGTGCTGCGGCAGCAATAATTTTACAACATATTAATTAACTGAATTTTTGTAGGTTTAAATTTAAAATGTGTTTACTTTTCAAAAAAAGTGAACTATGGTCAAGAGACAATTTAAATTTTTTGCTGAATCGCTTTTAAATGAATAAAAATAAAACATACCGTATGATGTGTAAGCATAAATTGCACTTCTTCCAATTTCGCCAATTTGCGTACTGAATTAAAATGCACAGAGAGATCTGATAGCAGCATTAAAGTTTTCGTTATAATTTGTTCTGAATGACCCCAAAATTTAAGATTGGTTATGCTGTAATTAAAATAGATTTACTTAAGAATCTAACAATATTTAATATCATCATATTATTTTAACACTTACATTTTACGATTAATAAAACTTAATAACATTTGTTCGTCACTTATACCAAATACCTCATTTAAACGTTTATACACATTAGCCTTTTGGGTTTGTTCGCTGATATGCATTTTTCGCACCTGTTCCAAAAAACTTAAAATAGCCAATTCTAATTTTTCACAGCCTGCTTGCGGTAGCCGAGCATCTGTTAATCTCATTAATTGAAAAACTCTTATAACCAATTCAGCATCCATAGTATCATGTTCATCATTCGAATTCACCGTTAGACGTCCAACAATGGCCGATCCAATAATATATACCAGCCAGGTTAGTTGCAATTCATGTATGCTAATGTCCATGGGATTAGCATTGTGTGTTTGTAATAGATTTTCATATTCTCTAGCTTTTTGATCAAAGTGTTGCACTAACAGCTGACACGTTTTATCATATTCGCAACGTTCGATGACGGAAAGTTGTTCCAATTGTTGTTGGACCATGCATAAATCATCCAATGGATCATCAATATTATCACGTACAATAACAGGTACGGCATCTAAACGTGATTCAACATAAGCTTTTGTAACTTCGGGTGTATATGTACCCAATAAATGGGGTTCGGCTGATTTGACATAAGGAACTGAAGCAACCATACGTTGCCATAGGGTAAGTAAATAATGTACACTATTGGGAGCAAATTGCCACATCTTACCAAGAAACAAACAAAAAATGTTAATATTGGTAAATAAGGAAGGTTGTTTTGTTATTGATAAATGTACCTGTAATGATTGTACAGTAAATTTTGCTATTAATGCTATAGCTTCTGGATAACAAGGCACAGCAATCAGTTCACCCAATTGATAATTGGATTTTAGACGGGCCAATAGACGACAAAATTCATGATAGTTATCAGGATCGCTTAAACCCTAAAGAAGTTAATTTAAAAAGAATACAATTACGTGAATAATGAACATAAATAAGAAAAGGAAATAATAGATTTTACTTACATGCAAATTAACCAATATATTCTTAACGCCTTCCACCAAATGTGTAAGAAATTTAGTACGTTCTGAGTTATTAAATAGAGAACGACGAACTGAAGTCATCTATAATAAAAAAAAGTAAAAATTTAAAACGCACTGGACTAAACTACACCTCCTCACTATATGTTAGGGTCTTCGTAATCAAGTAACTTTGCTTTATTTATATAGGTCATGGAATAAAATTTCTTTTTTGTTGTTTATTTTGAATAAAAATGTTTCCGTGACTGGTGAAAACGAGACATATCACTAAAATTATTGTTACATGACTGGTGAAAATTGTCGGTCGATGACAAAAGAACATAACAAATTTTTGTAAGTCCGTGACACAATTTTTTTTCGTTTTGTAGCAAAGAATTTCATTAAAATGATTTTAGAAAAAAAAAATATTGAAAAATTTTCCCAAAATGCCTAAAAAAATTTTTCTGGAAACAAAAATTTTTTGCCAATAGTTTTTTGAGTTTTGAAGTTAACATTTCAAAAAAAAAAGGGACGTAATTTAGTTTTTTGCGTTTTTTAGTAAAGATTTTCATTAAAAATGGTTTTAGAAAAAAGTATTTTTTTGACAAATTTTCTTTTCTTGCAACATCGCATAAAAGGTTATAAAAAAAAAATCATTTTTTTTTTATAAAAAATAGCTGCAAGAAAAGATTTGCAATTTATTTTAATAGTAATACAAATGCTCCTATTCACAAAGAAACATGCAACAAAAGTTGCAGTTTTCTGAAATACATTTGATAAGTGCTGAAATACAATTGATAACTTCTGAAAAACAATTGATAATTTCTGAAATACGATTGATAAATTCTGAAAAATAATTGATAATTTCTGAAATACATTTTATAATTTCTGAAGTACTATTGGAAATGGTGTAGATTAGAATTCCAATGTAAACGCACTATAAGGGACTGCTCCAGTGACTTGTCACAAAACACGGTTGAGACGTTTCCGTACAAAAGTGACAGGTTTTTTAATATGTAAGGTGTTAATTTTGTGATATATCATTTGTATTACGTGACATAATAATGAACGGTCACTTTTTCTGCAGGGCAGTAACGGACTTTTGGAACTTTAAGTAGCGACATGCTGTCTTTCGTAAACATTTAAAAAATACGGAATCAAATTATTACAAACAAAATAAATATAAATATA
The DNA here is from genome assembly GCA_963921195.1 of Pegoplata infirma. Taxonomy (NCBI): domain Eukaryota; kingdom Metazoa; phylum Arthropoda; class Insecta; order Diptera; family Anthomyiidae; genus Pegoplata; species Pegoplata infirma. The sequence goes on along the minus strand of OY992540.1, from coordinate 27,752,219 downwards.
TTTTACCTGTACTAAACACGATAAAGAATAACTAGCCAAACCATTGGGTAAAATTTGATATAAATCAAAAAATAATTTCAATGTATTTGGATCTAAAAATGCCGGACGCCATGATGTTGGTATCTGTACACTATTCATATCATCGGATGATTCATCTGTTGAACTGCCAATAAAATCAAAACTCAAGCAGTTTTTAGTCAGACGTAAGACATGTGAAATGAGACTGAAAAATATATACACAATACAAATAAATACACCTTAAAACGTAATAAAATGCAAATTAGTTACTTGACATAAGCCTGTTGGGATTCATCCATAAAATTTAAGGTTTTACTATTATCACGTGCTGTAACCAAAAGATTACAGGATAACAGAAATACATCATAGAGCTGCTGGTCACGGAATGATGTAGCAATTTTGCGATTTTTAGAAAATGATATATTAGCATCGACCTCAACAATGGAATTCATTTCTAAAACTAATTGCGATAATATTTGTACACCTATAGTACAATGCTCCACGGAACCCTAAGATGATACACAAAATTTAGAAATTATAAAAAAGAGAATTTTTCGCCAAATATTTAAAGAATATAGAATATCGCGAACTTTGGACCATAAGGTTCCATTTGCATCTGTTACTTGGTGCAAATAGAACCTTGCTGTCCTAAGCTGGCAATATGTCGAATGTTATAAAGACACATAATAATAAATTTACCTGCAAAAATGTTTTAACATCTTCTAAAAGATTTTGAAATATCAATTCATTTTTATAGGTGTCAAACCAGCCATACTTGGTAATTTTTGCCAAAAGCGTTACCAATGCCTGCACCACAAAATGTTGTAAATTTGGACGATTGGCCAAATAATTGAGTATATAACTCCTAAGAAAAATATATAAATCATAAACAATAAACTATTAAATATACTCTTTAATACCTGATATCAATACGTTGTTCCAAATTTAAACCCTGTATTAGCTTTGTTAGTGTTGTGGCTGCCAATAATTGAGCATAACTAGAGTCGGCCCGATCCAATAACATTTGACATTTGGGCAACGCATCTTGGCTACTTACGAATTGTACCAAAGTCTTTTCAGCATTTGAACGCAATATCGAATCTGTGGCCTCATATAACTGTTTACACAATATCTCCAACTGTTGGATTTCCTAATATACACAAAAAAGAAAGGAACACAAACAATTTACATCAATTAAGACACCTCGTCAAACAGTTTATAACCTATAAAAATATATCAATCAGCTCTATCAACAAACCGGTGTTGTTAATATATTTTGTTTTTTTTTTAAGGATTATTGAAAAATATTTGCTATTTGTTATAAAAAACTTTCTTTTCAACTCACCATTTTCTTAAATATTTATGTATTTATCGTGGTACAAAAAAAATATAGAAATCCACACAAATGGACTCCTGCAACAATTTTTTTTTATTGCGTTGCTATCGAAATGCTTTAATAATGTATCAATTCCGCTTACTTTTGTATATAAAAATGCGGTTAGAAAAACTCTTTTTAATTGTGTATAAATAAAATTTATATTTTTAAATTATTTTTTATACCAATATTTTTTTTTTTCACAAACAAAATATTTGCAAACAAGCTTCTCTGTAAATTTTGTTGCAATTTCGCAATCTTCTTCTTCTTATTCGTATGACAAACATTCACTGTAAATGCTTGAACAGAACTATAACGGGCCGGCAAATTTTAATACAAACGCGTCGCGTTGTCAAAGTTTCTGTACACTCAACCAAAAATCATTGTATTCCCAAAGAAAATCGCTGTAAATTCAACAGAAATCATTGTTGATTTTGACCCTACAAATATTTATGTTGATTTCAATAAAAATTATTGTCAGTTTTTGTAAAAGTTGATCAACTCGCTTTTTTGTAAATCAACTCTTATTATTTGTAAATTCAACTCATATTTTTGTTAATATAAGAAATTTTATTAATAAAAAAAACTTGTTATTTGTTAATATTCTTTTATTAAGCATAAATCACAATATTTTTGTATTATCGTCGGCTTTTTAAGCTGCAGTATTTGAAGATTTTCACAAAGATTTTCACAAACACTTCGTTTATTCATGTTATGCACTCATAAGCCATTCTCCAGTTTTCTGATGATACCAAACAAAATCCTTAAAAAAACAAAAAAAGTTTTAATATAGTATGAATACATAAAGTAATCAATGTATTTTTTTACTTACCAAATATTTACAAATCAGATCCTTTTTGTATTTATTTTTATAATATTAAATATTTTTATAAAAAACAAACACATAAAATAATTTTATAAGAGATAAACACGATTCACATTGCTACCAACTCACTCGTCACTCGTTAATAATAAAAAAAAAAAATGAACGAACAGGGTTGTTTTTTCTATTTTGATTTATCTATTGAATTCTGTACAAGCGTTGTAAAGAGTTGATTCAACTTTACTGATTATTCAACGATATCAACATTAATTCTTGTTGAATACGGCATTATTCTGTAAAACTTGATCTACAATGGGTTTACTAATTTTTCTACTAAGATATTTCTATGAGTGTATCCATTACGTTTTTATTCTGTTACTGGTGTTTTGTTAAACAACTTGTTTAAAGTCGCTAGTGTGAACTCCATATAAGCACAGACTAAATACAGACTCGACAGTAGAGTTTTATAAGAAAAAATGGGGAAAAACTAAGCGATTTTAGGAGAAAACACAGCGGTTTTTAGTACGTTTTACGCTAACATGGCAACACTTTCTACGACTTAGGAGTGAGTGAAACAACAAAAACCGATCTGGCATCCATTTTTCTAATGGCGCGTTATATTAGCTTTCTCTTTCTAACCTAATTCGTAGAATAATTTGAAAATATTAACCATATGGTTAAAGAATACTTTTTTGACACCTGTCACTTATGTCGAGTCTGTATTAGTCTGTGATATAAGTGTTCCTCCTTACCAAGAGACCAATGGGGTTAACCAATTTTTTAAATTAAAAATTTATGTTTTGTAATAATTTTCTATTTTTACAGGATGCTTTTAAATAAATTCGTGAAGCTATAGCGGATCCTTTACTTCAAGAAGAAGCGTAGGCAGCAGTCACTCGAGAAAATTGTACAAAAAGGGTCAGTTGGTCGGTGGTAAATTAAATCCTACACAACATTTATTATATTAATATGGATTTATTCTGTGAAAATTTTAAATTCAACAAATATACAAATTTTTACAAAAATTTATTGAAAATTTATTTTAGCATAAATGTGGTAATTTTTAGCATGATTTCTAGTCAGCTTTTCAAATAATTTTGGTATATTTCACCATATTTCTTTTGGTATATTTTACCAAGTTTTTGCTTAAATAGCATTAGCATTTTCTTCAAAATTTTTTACATAAGTGTTTTGGCTAAATTACTGAAACTACTTCGTCGGTTGTAGTTTTAGCATATTTTTGGTAAAATTATGCCAGATTTTTGCTCACTCCGACACAAGTTTTTTTTTGCGTGTACTAAGATATTTCTATGAGTGTAGTTGCAACATACACTCATAGAAATATCTTAGTAGAAAAATTAGTAAACCCATTGTAGATCAAGTTTTACAGAATTTAACAAAAATCAATGTTGATATTACAAAATTCAATAGTTGAAAAATACATAGTTGGAAAAAATTGTATAAAATATAAGTACATGAAATGTGCAACACTGTTTTTGCTGATCGCCATTTGTAAATTTTTGTTGTCTTGTACAGAAGGGATGTTTCTCAAAAAAATATTTTTTATTACAAAATTAAAAGAAAATATTTGGTGAGTAATTAAATATTTTGTTATTTAATTCATTAATAAAGCAATTTTTTTTATTTTTTTTAGCAATTTGTGATTTGGAATCTTTCTAAAAACCCCAGAAGCTAATCACGTAAAATGATTGCCGACAGCAAAACAACAGCGAAGTACATCACAGTCCAAGAAAACAAAAAATATCATCTAAAACAAAATAAGTTTATGTGAAAATAATAAGTTAATGAAAACCATGAAAAAATATTGTGAAAATATTCAATTAAATAAAACAATATTTACAACACAAATAAGAATTTCATTTTAATAAATAAAATTGCATGAATATATAAAAAAAACGAGTATGATTAACAAAAATACGAATAGAACTAACAAAAATACGAGTTGATCAGCTTTTACAAAAACTGACAACAATTAATGTTGAAATCAACATAAATATTTGTAGGGTCAAAATCAACAATGATTTCTGTTGAATTTACTACGATTTTCTTTGGGAATACAATGATTTTTGGTTGAGTGTACTGATTAGATCTATCTTGTGTCAAATTTGTAATAAGTGTAAAAAACACTCACAAACCAAATTTGAGTGAAAAATGCTTCTATTTGTTGCCAAAAATCCGTTTTAACTGAATATCGGGCCTAAGTCCAAAAATGATACGATTATAATCAGATACGTAACCAAAAATTAACAGACATCACCACAAACTCATTATACCCTGTACCACAGAGTGGTTTAGGTCCGACACAATGGGCTTGTTCAGCAGAGAAACCTGCTACTCAACAGTTGAGATGCAGCATGTTTTGATTGGTTGACTCTGCTGAACGCACTTTTTTATCAATGTTTTAAAATATTAGAAAAATATTTGGTTTTTTATATTTTCGTTTATTTTTTCTGTGGAAAATACTTTTTTATGATATTTTTTAGTTCATTTCCTTGAATAACGTCAAAAAAAAATTCCATAAAACAGCTTATTTTTCAGTTTGTGATCAAATGTCAATTAAGTCAATTAATTAAAAAATATTATTCAAAAAATTAATTAAAAAAATTAATTCAAAAATGAATTTAACAAAAATTTATGAAAAAACTTAATTCAAAAATTAACTAATTAAAAATGCATTAATTAAAATGAATTAATTTAAAATGAATTGATTTATAAAGAATTAATTCTTTGGATTAAAATTGAATTATTCATAAATGATTTAAAAAAAAAAATAATTTAATTCAAAGAATTAAATCAAGCATCAATTAATTAAAATTTATGAAATAAAATTGAATGGTGATTTAAATTTTCGAATTAATTAAAACGAATTAATTTATAAAGAATTAATTCTTTGAATAAAAATTGAATTATTCACATTATGGGGGTCATTCCGTTTGTAACGCATCGAAATATCGGTCAGGGACCCCATAAAGTACACATATTATTGATCCATCGTCGATTCTAAGACATTCTATGAATGTACGTCTGTCCGTGCGTCCGTCTGTCTGTAGATAACACAATGCAGTCCAAAATAAAACAGCTAGACGCCTGAAGTTTGGCACAAATATGTGTCATGTCCATGGACAGGTTAAGTTCGGGAATGGGCAAAATCGGGCCAGGGGAAAAAAAGTTACCCCTTAAAGAACTGAATCAACCTCTGAAAAAATACATTTTTTTACCTTATTTTTTGTATTTTTGTAAATAAATGAAACATTTTGTATATTTATCGCGATGGGAAGGTGTTCTCCACTTCCCCACTGACCCCATCAACCCCTTCCCCCCCCAAAAAAAAAGAAACGCCCCTGACAATTTTTTTAAATTTTTTTTTTTACTTTTTGGAGGGTGTAAAAAATTCGGCCTAGCCGAATTTAACACTCTTACTTGTTTTAATTAAATTGAATTTAAAGAATTAATTCAAGCATGAATTAATTCATTAATTAATATTTATGAAATAAAATTGAATGGTGAATTAAATTTTCCAAGATCTGCCGGTGTCGCTGTTTTGGTAACGGAATATACCGTTACGATCTGAAAACCGTTATCCTTACTGTTATTCGTTCCGATAACCAACGATGGAAAATACATGAACTGACATAAATGAACTAGGTCAAATAATTCAGTTGAGTCCAATCGAAATAGTTCATTTATAAACTACACAACTTCTAGCATCGTTTACCGGCAAAAATCTGTAATCTCCAATTTCTTCCAAGATAAAATCATGGATTATTATTACTATGATGATGATCAACCGGAAGATGAAACCGAAGGTAACGAAGATTACGACTACGACGCGGCAATGTTAAATGAAGAATCTCTTAAGGATGTTTATCAAGGTTGCATCAAGTCATCCACAAATCAAATACAACAGTATATGGCGATACTCTTGGGATGTGGACTCCTGCAACGTTTTCTATGGGCAATTGTAAAACGTACTGTGACACAAAGATATCACGACGTATATCATATTATATCTTTAATGTGTGGTCTAATAAGTTTATGGTTTTATGTGGGCAACAACAGCATCTTTGTATTCCTGCATGTGATTAATTTATGTGTCTTCCTAAGGCTAGCGGTAATTTTACACAAATCGTACACAGGAGCTTGGCTATGTATGTATACAATAGTTTGCCAATTAATATTTGAATGTCTATTGAAAACAGAAAATTATGAAACTATACGAGGTCCACAAATGGTGGTTAGTATGAAATTGATATCGGTAGCTTTTGAAATACAAGACTGTAAAGAAAAATATCAATTTTTAGCTTTTCTAGGTTATCTATTAAGTCCCTCATCATTGATATTAGGTCCCTGGGTATCATTTAAAGAATATAGACCAGATTTTAATTTAAGAATAAAAAAATTTCCACAATTACTGGGAATTGCTTGGAATATTATGCTGGCTATAGTATTTCTTAATCTTTCCAATTGCCTGATATCCTGGTTGAAGCAGATAATAAATGCAGGTTTAATTTTAGAAACATATTTAGATGCCTTTTCAGTTCGCTGTAGTCATTATTTTATATGTTATTTGTCGCAAGCAACTTTAATGGTTGCATCTTCCAATAACCAAAAAATGTCCTCCTCCTCATCCTTAAACCTTCTACCAACTCAACAAATTGTAAAACCGTTGGCAATAGAATTTCCCCGTTCTTTATCAAATGTCGTACGCAACTGGAATATACCCATGCATTTATGGTTAAAACAAAATATTTTTAATCGTTTACTTTGCCGAAAATGTCCATATTTTATGGCCATATTTCTAACATATTTAGTATCATGTCTTGTACATGGTTTAAATTATAAAGTTCATTTAGTTTTAATTTCTTTGGGCATATTTAGTTATTGTGAAAACTTACTTAGACGCTGTTTGGCTCAAATTTTTAATGCTTGCATAGAGTCGTCTGCTTGTAAGAGAAATTGTAAATATTTTTATTGTCCGCGTAACTTTAAGGGATCTTATTATGCTCCTGCTATTTTATTAGTTCGTTTAGTTAATTTAATTTTTAGTTTATTAGTTGTTATACAATTGGCATATCTAGGAGTAATGTTAAATACTCCATCACCATCATCTGCATCTTCAGATACTAAGAGTGTAGCCCAAATTTTTCAAGTGTGGTCTAATATGAATTATTTCGGGCATGTGTTATCCTTTATAATGATAATTTTTTATAAATGCATTTAAAACATTGTTAATTTTGTTTATTGTGACTGAATTGGGAGAATATTTTTGTGGATGCCAGGGGTTGGGAACACCTCTTGCGATAAATAATTAAATTTCTTTTATAATGATTGTAAAATTTAACGAAAAATCGGCTTAACTCTAGTTTAGTGGCATAACTAAAAAAATATATTGTTATCGACAACATGTTATTGATAAAAATAAAATTTCTATAGAAAATGTTCGGTTATCGATAACAGGAAATTTTCTATAGAAAATATACTGTTATCGATAACAGAATATTTTCTATAGAAAATTTCTTGTTATCGATAACAATAAATTTTCTATAGAAAATGTTCGGTTATCGATAACAAGAAATTTTCTATAGAAAATATTCTGTTATCGATAACAAGAAATTTTCTATACAAAAATATACTGTTATTGATAACAATAAATTTGCTATAAAAAATATACTGTTATCGATAGCAATAAATTTTCTATAGAAATATACTGTTATCGATAACAATAAAGTTGCTATAAAAAATATACTGTTATCGATAAAAATAAATTTTCTTTAGAAAATATACCGTTATCGATAACAAGAAATTTTCTTTGGAAAAAATAGTACTTTTTTATAAAAAACAAAGTTGTAATTTTTCATACAAATTACTAAAAAGTACTTAAAAAATATTTTTTTTGAATAGTACTTTTTTTAAAAGTACCAAAATAGTATATTTTTAAAAAAGTGCCTAAAAATAGTGCCATTGTTTTTAAGTAACAAAATAATAATTTTTTATTAGAACTTCTAATTTAGAAGTACCAAAACAGTTAAAAAAATATATATTGTTACTTTTAATATAATTTACTATTTTGATTCTTTTTATAAAATAGTACTATTTTGGTACTTTTTAATAAAAAATATATTATTTTGCTACTTTTTATAAAATAAATAACTTCTTTTACGTTCTATTTCGTTAAATTTTATCATCAAAATTATTTCTCAACGATCTTAAACTTTCGTTTTGTTGGATTCTCTTCAAAAATACAAATTTCCAAAAAAAAAAAAAATTGGGGTAATGCCAGTAATCTAGAGTTGTTCCGAAATATCAGTCTAGGTATTCGTGATATACTTAAACGTGCAAGATTTAAAAAAAAATCTTTGGAAATTAAAAATTTTTATTAATTGATAAGTAAGAAATCTCTTTTTTGATATCTCTGCACCCAAAAAATTTCCCAGTTACTGGCTACTAAGAATTTAACTAAGTCCCAGTTAAAATACACCTAACTAAGCCCCAGTTGTTTTCACTCGGTTGATGGTAACTAATTTTATAAACAGTTTTGAATTCAACTGAATTTCCAGTTACTGGCAACAGAATATTAGTTAAATCTGTAAAATCGTTGAAAATAGTTGGTAATAACTGGTTAATAAATAAAAATTGTCAATGGAAACTGCTATTTTTTTTTTTAATTTGACCATTAAAAAATGCTTTTTATTTTTAACACTATTATTTTATTTAAGATTTTATTTAGATGTATTGTATTACATTGCACCAACCATTAGAAAAACAGTGTTTGGATTAATATATCCCATTTTTAAAACACCAAATTTTACTCCTTAAGTCCTCCACATGCTGCTTTCATATACAGATCTATTTATTCTCCATCTGAAAAAAATATTACTCATCTTTTTATAAAGAAAAAAGTCACAAATTAGAAAATAAAACTTACAATTTAAAAATAAAAATCCGTTTGGGGTTTTTCCTTTTTTTGTTATTATAAAAACGATGTTGATTTTTAAAATTTGTAAACAAATCAAAAAATATTATTAACAGGGTAACTGATAGATAGTTTTAATTAATTGAAAATCCAGTTGTTCGTTACTAACCCAGTTATTTTAAATTTATTTCAAATCAACTAAGAATTTTCGTAACTATCTAACTGGGGAATTTTTTCGGTGTGTGTATATTTTCAAAGGTACTTAGTATTTTTATGTACTTAACAAAATAAAAAAAAGTATTTTAATAGTTATTTAAGTATTATTTTAATTAGTCTATAATATAATTGTTAAAATATATATTTTTTTATACATTTTTGTTTAATATACAAAAAGGAAAATGTCTTTGGCCAATTTATCTAATGGAATATAGTTTCAAAAAACAGTTATGAGGTAAGTGTTACGAGGATTGTAATTAGTTTGTTGATCTCTACAGAAAAAAACTAAATTATTCATTTTAATAATTCCATTTAGTTTTTGTAAGATTTATTAACAATTTTTGATTATTACATCATGCGTCCTTTAATTTGCGCTTATATGACCATCCAAGTTTTACCAAATCCATATTTTCAAATGACCAAGTTCCAAGAACGATACAAACGCTAAAAACACCCACAATTAGATGTACTAAAATGGATGTGTTATACTGAAAAGAATAAAATAAAAAAGTTAGAAAAAAAATAAATATTTAAAAAAAAAAAAAAAAAAAATGTATGCCAGAAAACACCAATTAAAACTTAGAAAAAATCATTTGAAATTAAACAAGTCAGTGTGATAACCAATTCTGGATTTTTTATAAAGTATAAGTTTGGTACTTTTTATAAAAAATACTTTTTTTGTACATTTAAAAAAAAACTTTTTTTTTTTAAAAAGTACATACTAAAATTGTACTTTTTATTGGAAAAGTGCAAATATTTTTTTATAAAGAGTACAAAAAAAAAAATTTCTATAGAAAATATACTGTTATCGATTGTATATAGAAAATATACAGTTATCGATAACAAAAAAAAATTCTATAGGAAATATATCGAAAACAACAAATTTTCTATAAAAATATATTGTTATCGATAACAAAAAAAATTCTATAGAAACTATGCGGTTATCGATAACAAGAAGTTTTCTATAGAAAATATTTTGTTATCGGTAACAACAAATTTTCTATAGAAAATATACTGTTATCGTCGATAATATCGATAACTTATCGATAGCAAAACATTTTCTATAAAAAAATACTTTAATCGATTACAACAAATTTTCTATAGAAAATATACTGTTATCGATAACAACAAATTTTCTACAGAAAATATGCTGTATCAATAACAAAAAATTTTCTATAGAAACTATTTTCTGTAGAAAATGTACTGTTATCGATAAAAAATTTTCTATAGAAAATATACTGTTATCGATAACAACAAATTTTCTATAGAAAATGTACTGTTATCAATAACAACAAATTATCTATAGAAAATATACTGTTATCGATAACAACAAATTTTCTATAGAAAATATACTGTTATCGATAACAACAAATTTTCTATAGAAAATATACTGCTATCGATAACAACAAATTTTCTATAGAAAATATACTGTTATTGATATACTGTTATCGATAACAACAAATTTTTTATAGAAAATATACTGTTATTGATAACAACAAATTTTCTATAGAAAATATACTGTTATCGATAACAAAAAATTGTCTATAGAAAATATACTGTTATCGATAACACCAAATTTTCTATAGAAAATATACTGTTATCGATAACAACAAATGTTCTATAGAAAATATACTGTTATCGATAACAACAATTTTTCTATAGAAAATATACTGTTATCGATAACAACAAATTTTCTTTAAAAAATATACTGTTTCGATAACAAAAAATTTTCTGTAGAAAATATACTGTTATCGATAACAACAAATTTATTTATTTTAGCTTATTTATTTATTTATTTATATGACGTTCCACGCACAAGACTGTGAGTCTCATATTGCAGCGTGAAACTGAGAAAATTGAAAAACATAACTTTTTAAATTGAGGAAAAACTTAAAACTAATCGTAAACATAAATATGAAAAAAACATTAAAACTATAAGACATTAAATCACACAGGTTAACACTTAAATCTAAAAAAAAAAGAAAAGAGAATATCATATACATATTAAAAAGCAAAACATTAAATCAGACTGACTAGATTAGACAAATAATTTCATAAAACTTAAAAAAAAAAACAATAAAAAATAAAACAATTAAAACAATTAAAAATTTTAAAAATTAAAGAAGTTAAAAAAACAATTAAACAGATCAAAATATCACATTAATCAAACTTAATATAGTTTTTATTAAAAAGAAAAACGAAAAACACATAACATAATAACCAAAACGTTACACAATAACCAAAAATAAACTAATACCAAAAACATTAATCAATTTGTATTTCTATTTGTATTTCTATTTCTATTTGTATTTCGATTTCTATTTGTATTTGTACTTGTAATTGTATTTGTATTTGTATTTGTATTTGTATTTGTATTTGTATTTGTATTTGTATTTGTATTTGTATTTGTATTTGTATTTGTATTTGTATTTGTATTTGTATTTGTATTTGTATTTGTATTTGTATTTGTATTTGTATTTGTATTTGTATTTGTATTTGTATTTGTATTTGTATTCGTATTTGTATTTGTATTTGTATTTGTATTTGTATTTGTATTTGTATTTGTATTTGTATTTGTATTTGTATTTGTATTTGTATTTGTATTTGTATTTGTATTTGTATTTGTATTTGTATTTGTATTTGTATTTGTATTTGTATTTGTATTTGTATTTGTATTTGTATTTGTATTTGTATTTGTATTTGTATTTGTATTTGTATTTGTATTTGTATTTGTATTTGTATTTGTATTTGTATTTGTATTTGTATTTGTATTTGTATTTGTATTTGTATTTGTATTTGTATTTGTATTTGTATTTGCATTTGTATTTGTATTTGTATTAGTATTTCTATTTCTATTTCTATTTCTATTTGTATTTGTGTTTGTATTTGTACTTGTATTAGTATTAGTATTTCTATTTGTATTTGTATTAGTATTTCTATTTCTATTTGTATTTGTATTTGTGTTTGTATTTGTACTTGTATTAGTATTAGTATTTCTATTTGTATTTGCATTTGCATTTGTATTTGTATTTGAATTTGTATTTGTATTTGTATTTGCATTTGCATTTGCATTTGTATTTGTATTTGTATTTATATTTGTGTAATGACGTATAATACTTGTTTTAAAATTAAGTGCGTTACTAATTGTCTGAGAGCTGTCCGGAATCGAGTTCCAGAGACGAGTTGCACAGATAAAGAATTGCCATTCTGACATTAGGCTGCGATGTCGAAATAAAATTACCTTTTTACCCCTATTAGACCTTGAAAATCGTAAACGATCGAAAAGATGTTTAGGTTCACCCACATATATTATCTTATGCAGAAATATTAAAATCCTTGTCTTCAGTAAATTATCAAAGCTAATTCCATACAGTTTTTCAGATATTGATGAAACACTGTCATATCTTCCCAAGCCATAAACGTAACGTACAACATTATTAAAGACAACATTTAATTTACGTTTACTTTTCTTATCATAGCCAGCATAAACTTCGCAACCATACAATAAAATTGGCATAATATATGTCTTGGCTAAAAGTATCCTAATTTTAATCGGTGTGCAGTGTTGAGTCTGCCATAGAGTCCTTAGCATCGAATAAGTACGTCCGCAAATATACGTAGTATGATCCGACCAAGTAAGCGCGTTGTTAAAGTATATTCCAAGATTTTTTGCAGTCTTTACAATTTTGATAGGTTGATTATTGAGTGATATGCTTGGTTCAATATCTAACCTTGAAAGTCGCTTCTGTATAAAGAGGCATTTAGATTTATCTGGGTTAATACTAAGACCGTTTGCCGTAGCCCAAAGGTAAATACGTTGTAGATCGTGATTTAGGTCAGCCACGCATGATTCAACCAACGAAACTTTACGACTTATGTAAAGTTGAACATCATCTGCATACATTCTAACATTACAAAACTGGAGAATTTGTGGAAGATCATTAGAGTAGAGTGAGAACAAAAGAGGTCCTACAATTGAACCTTGTGGGACACCTCGTATCACAGGCAGCATGTTAGATTTACTAATTGTTGTTTCGACGTATTGAAATCTGTTCGAAAGGTAAGATGACACTAAGCGTGTAGCAGTTGATGAAAATTTAAACATATTCTCTAATTTTAAGCATAAGAGACTATGATCAACGGTATCAAACGCTTTGGAATGATCCAATAATACCAAGAAAGTTACACTTCCGTTATCAACCTCCTTTCTTATGTCCTCTGCGACGTCTACTAATGCTGAGATGCAGCTATGTTTTTTTCGGAAACCAGATTGACAACTAGTAAGCAAGTTGTTATTATTCAAAAAAGAGCTCATTTGGTTGTGAACTATTCTTTCAAAAACTTTAGAAAGGAATGGGAGGATGGCAATTGGTCTGTGGTCGGAATTTGCTTTTGGAATGGGAATAATCTTGGCATTTTTCCAATTTGAAGGATAACTAGAAGAAGCGATAATTTTATTAAAAATGAAAGTTATAATAGGAAGTAGTTGTGGAAGAAGAATTTTTAGAAATTTAGGATGTATTCCATCAGATCCAACGGCATTCGACTTTATCGACAAACAGCTGGCCAGTACATCGTATTGATCTACAGTGTTGAAAACGAATTTTTCATTATCATCCACTATGTCATTATCAAAATTGTGGTAGTAGTTATGGTCGGGATCTATCATGGGAATGTTAAGAAACTTTTGATTAATAGCATCTGCATCTAATTCAGAAGGGACTTGGTTAACTACTTTGCCGATGCCAATTTCACGGATCGTCTTCCACGTTCCCCTTGATCCTAAAGCAGTAGAGAACTTAGAAGCATAAAACTCAGATTTGGCCTTCTTAATCAGTTTATTTGCGTCTTTTCTAGCTATCCTATACTCCTCGTGTAATTCAGTTGATTTGAAGCGTTTCCAACGTGAATAAGCAAAATCTCTTTCATTAATTGCGTCTTTTATTGCAGAGGAAAACCAAGGTTTCTTCTTTTGGGTAATAGTAATAGTTTTTAGAGGAACTGTTAAATTAAATAAGTTGTTCAAATTGTATTCCAGAAATGAAAGTTGATCCTCTACTGAAATAATGTGATACACAAGACTCCAATCTGTTTCATAAAATACATTTTCCAACAACCTATAATCAATATTTTGAAAGTCACGGAAAGTTATTGTCATGGGTGAAGTTTGTAATTTAAAATCATATGCCATAAAAACAAGATCATGTTTAGAAAAACCTGGCACAGAAAGTTGATCATAAAGTAAAATGTTTGATTCATTACTAACAAAAAATAGATCCAGCACTGTACTGTTTGTGGCAGTGAAATGTGTGGGAACGGTCGTATTCGGAGAAGTAAGCCCAAGGAAGTTCATATTATGAGTTATACTGTTATCAACTAAGGTGTTACAGTTAAAGTCCCCTACGATTACAACTTCGCTATACGCAACTGTAAGATTCTCTAATGTTCTTATAAAACGATCCATACGTATACTCTTTTTTGGCCTATAAACACTACCCACGAGCAATTTGTTACCTTCACTGTTAACCTCAAGAAAGAGATATTCAACCAAATTCACAGGCACTGGTTCTCCATCTTCATCATACAAATTTTGGAAATCATCAACCCGTCCAGATTTGCAAATAACATTAAATTGTATGCCTTTCCTCACGTATATCGCTACCCCTCCTGCATAATCTTTTCTATCAGCTCTGCGTAGATTGTATCCATTTAAAGATACAGACAAATCAGTAATATCAGGGTGAAACCATGTTTCCGATACGCATATGAAGTCAATTCCCGAATTTTCAAAAACAAATCTGAATTCATCTATTTTATTCCTCAAGCTTTGTGCATTTATGTGACAAATTTTGAGGCCTTCCCTTTGATTAACTAAAATCTTTATCATATTCGCAGTTACGTCTCTAGAACGAGCTCTAGCATTAATTAAATTGATCATATTTATAATATATGAATGAAATAGTAACGCACAAAAAAAAAAACAAATTTAAAATTTTTGGTTATAGCAAACATTAGATTATTATGTATGTGGGTTGTGTAAAAATAAATGTTATAAGTAAATGTTGTGAGGAGAAAAAATAAAGAAAGAAAATAATTTATTTGAAATATAATTAAACTAAACATAAATATTATAAAACTAAGCATCACAATTATCATTGGGAGCAAAAACTTGATTATCAGGCTTAGGAAATAACTGATGTAAAAGACCGATCTCATCAAAAAAAAAAAGTACCAATTTTTTTTTTATAAACGGACCCAAAATAGACGGACCTATTTTGGTGAAAAAGTTCTATTCTAAAAATATTTCAAAAAGTACTTTTAGGTTCTTTTTATGAAAAAGTACTATTTTGGTACTTACTATGTTTATCAAAAGTAAAAAACTGGTTCTTTTTATAAATAGTAATATTTCTGTAAATTCTTTATATTTTTATCGATAACAGTTTATTTCTATAGAAATTTTGTTGTTAGAGGTAACTGTATATTTTCTACAGAAAATTTCTTATCGATAACAGTATATTTTCATTAGAAAATTTGTCGTTATCGATGACTGTATATTTTTAATAAAAAATTTGGTTCTTTTTATAAAAAGTAATATTTCTGTACATTTTTTATATTGTTATCGATAACAGTTTGTTTCTATAGAAATTTTGTTGTTAGCGATAACAGTATATTTTCTATAGAAAATATGCTGTTATCGATAACAACAAATTTTCTATAGAAAATATACTGTTATCGATAACAACAAATTTTCTCTAGAAAATATACTGTTATCGATAACAAAAAAATTTCTATATAAAAAAACAGTTATCGATAACAACAAACTTTCTATAGAAAATATACTGTTATCGATAACAAATTTTCTATAGAAAATATACAGTTATTGATAACAACAAATTTTCTATAGAAAATATACTTTTAGCGATAACAATAAATTTTCGAAAGAAAATATACTGTTATCGATAACACCGAATTTTCTATAGAAAATATACTGTTATCGATAACAAATTTTCTATAGAAAATATGCTGTTATCGATAACTGCATGTAATTAATTAAACAACAAATTTTCTATAGAAAATATGGAGTTATCGATGACAAATTTTCTATAAAAAACAAAACTGTTATAGATAACAAATTTTCTATAGAAAATATACTGTTATCGATAACAAATTTTCTATAGAAAATATACTGTTATCGATAACAAATTTTCTATAGAAAATATACTGCTATCGATAACAGTATATTTTCTATAGAAAATATACTGTTATCGCTAACAACAAAATTTCTATAGAAACAAACTGTTATCGATAACAATATAAACAAGTAAAAAAGTTAAATTCGGCCTTGCCGAATGTAGTGATACCCTCCACAATTTCAAAAAGATTATTGCAAAAAACTTTATTGAAAAGGAAATTACTTTAAAAAAAAAATTTTTTTTGAAAAAAAAATTTTCGCGAAAAAAAAAATTTGGTAAAAAAAATCCGCGATTTTTTTTTTTTTGTGTTCGTACTTGTTTAAATACCATTTGGTGTTCAAATTTGTTCACATATGCCAACCAGTAGCCGAATTAAAGCATTTTGTATTTTTAGGTTATGTTGAATATACTGAAATTTTTGAGGTGTGCTTACATTTTCGTTCATAACTTTTGAACCGCTGAACCGATATCGCTCAAATGCAATACCAAACTTCTCGGGAGAACTTCCAATAAATATGTTAAGTTTCAGTCATCTTTGTGCAATATTTTGTCCGCGACAGCATTTTCCACAGACAGACAGACAGACAGACAGACAGACAGACGGACAGACGGACAGACGGACAGACGGACAGACGGACAGACGGACATCGCTAGAATGTCTTAAAATCGATCGGGCATCATGAATATATATACTTTATGGGGTCCCAGATCGATATTTCGATGAGTTACAAACAGAATGACAAACTTATATATACCCTCTATCACTAGAGTGGAGGGTATAAAAATGTACAGAAATATTACTTTTTATAAAAAGAACCAAATTTTTTATTAAAAATATACAGTCATCGATAACGACAAATTTTCTAATGAAAATATACTGTTATCGATAAGAAATTTTCTGTAGAAAATATACAGTTACCTCTAACAACAAAATTTCTATAGAAATAAACTGTTATCGATAAAAATATAAAGAATTTACAGAAATATTACTATTTATAAAAAGAACCAGTTTTTTACTTTTGATAAACATAGTAAGTACCAAAATAGTACTTTTTCATAAAAAGAACCTAAAAGTACTTTTTGAAATATTTTTAGAATAGAACTTTTTCACCAAAATAGGTCCGTCTATTTTGGGTCCGTTTATAAAAAAAAAATTGGTACTTTTTATCATAAAGTACTTTTTACTTCTTTAATAATTAAAATTATTATTTATTATAATGGGCGGGAAAAGAGTGAAATTTTCCATGTTTTTGTGAAAATCGGTGGCTGCCAATTAAAAGACCTCCCTTTTTCTACACTTACCATACAATATTTGCATATAATTCCAAAAACAATTAAAGTCAACGTAAAGAATTTTTTTGGCTTAAGACCTTGCAGTGGATTATAGCCCAATGGTTTATATTGCAACCAAATAAATCGAGTGCTGCAATAGAATACGAAAGAAATCATTTTAAACATTTTTTTTTTTAAATTTAAAGTGTCTTTTTTGTCTGATATTACCTAAAGCAAATACGGCAAAACATATTTATACAATTGGCAAATATAAAACCAACTGGACCGAATATACTTGTCAGCACATATGATAGTACAAGAAAGCTTATCGAAAATATTGCCATTAAATAATTATATTTGTCAATATCATCACTGGTATTAGTGGCAAACATATAACCTTCGGTTATACCGTTTACCGCCAAAAATAATATGGCCAAACAATGCCATTTAAGTAGAACTTCTGGTAGGCCATCTGAAACAAATTCTGCACCACCGTAGAATAGCAGTAAAGCATATGAGTAACTTTGACCAAATACTAAGGCCAATAGACCTATTGATGATACGACTAAGGAAAGATGTCTCAAAACTTGTCCTGCTTGTTGTATTTTATCCTTAGTCGAAAGAAAAAAAAAAATGATTTTAATTGGAAATATCTTGTATTTTTAATTTAATTACCTTATCTTGTTTATGTAGGGGCACATCACGAGCAACAGTTTGCGTAAAATAAAAATAACTACTTTCTTCAATGGGTCTAAATATAAATCGCGCTGCTAAGCTACCCAAATTGTTTACTACATCATAAGTGGCCTGTTCACTAAAACTCAGTACTGGACTCATGGACATAACATATTTTTCACCTTCTGTTAGAATTTGTTTAAGAACGCCTTGTTTGACAAAACTGAGGGTAAGTACTTGTAGTTCAGAGTTGAAAAAACTTTCCTAAGTTTGATAATTAATAAAATCATAGTTATAAAATAAAATTCAGTTTGGTTTTATGAATATCAATTAATATCCCTGCAGGAAAAAGAGTGTCGGTTGATACGAAATCACCTAGAGCGTGACTGGTGAAAAAGGGATATATCACTAAAATGTCTTAAAATGCTTATAACACGAAAAAGGTAAAATGAATTTCAAACATTTTGCAAATTTTCGAAGTCCCGAAAAAATTTTCACAATTTAATGTTGTATTTATTCGACATTTAAATTTGTAATGTAAATGAAATAATTGTGCTCGAGGTCTGTTGTTTTAAATAATTTTTATTTTATTTCTCCGATATTTCGAAATTCATCGAATTTCATCCTCAGGGACACTTGTAAAAATTACACAAACAAAATAAACTTTAAGCTATAGTTAATTTAACATAGTCGTATGGTATTGCACTATCATACGACGATGTTAAAACAACTATAGCCTCAAGTTTATTTTGTTTGTGTAATTTTTACAAGTGTCCCTGAGGATGAAATTCGATGAATTTCGAAATATCGGAGAAATAAAATAAAAATTATTTAAAACAACAGACCTCGAGCTCAATTATTTCATTTACATTATTTTCACAATTTTTTAAAAATTTAAAAACCTTTAAAAATGCTTTAATTAAAAAAAAAAATGGAACATATTTTTGGTGAACTTTTTTAAATGCTAGCAGCCGAATTAAAACTTTTTTGTATTTTAAGGTTATGTGAAATGTTCCAAGATGTTCAAGGTTTTCGTGGGTATAAAAATTTATAAAAATGCTTAAGAAAAAAAATTGAAAAAGTCCCGAAAAAAACTGTGATGTGTTCTTTGGTATATATCAAGGCTTAAGACTTTTCCTCACAAAAGTAACAGGTGTTTTTATATGAAAGCTGTCAAGTTTGATAAAGGTAATTTCTGTCTATGTGACATGTCACTTGATCTATCAAGTACCGGTCACTTTTCCTGCAGAAATATTTTAGATAATAATTGTAAAATTTGCAAAATTAGTTAAAAATTTCAAAACAATTACCTTATTAGCCATTACTCCAGGCAAAAATTCCTTAAGATTTGTAAACGGAAAATCATGCATGTTATCAAAAAGAGATTTGTTTACAAATGGTACACTTATCAATGGTTTTTTGTCTTCTTTATCCTTATTGGCAGCTTTAAAATCTTTAAATAATTTAATATAATACGCAAAAAATCCATAGTGTGTTACTAGAATAGTTACAGCACTAACAAGCTGAGCAACACCAAAGGCATAAATGGCCACTGAACCATTTCCTAGGACAATCCAAAGAAACGTAACGGAACGTACAAATATATGGAGGGTATTTAAAATAACTTTAAGTTTAACAAAACAAAAGACTTGGCCGATAAAGACAGGTGCCTCGGCACATAGTTCTATAACACAGGATAAGGCTACAGCATAACAAGCAAAACGATATTGTGCCGATAGATCACTGTCCACAGACGAGAGCCAATTGAGCCATATATACACGCAAGGTATGCTTATAGCAATACAGATAGGAACTCTGGAAAGGGAAAAGGTAGGAAAGAGCACAAGACAAAATATCATAATAAACTTATCATAAAATTACACTTTTTAACGTCATCTTAGAAAATAGTTTACTAAAAAATAAAAAAAATTATGACATCAAATTTTCTATAAAAAAGTTACTGTTATCGATAACAACAAATTTTCTATTGAAAAAAATTTTATAAAAAATTTACTATTATCGATAACCAAAAAATTTTCTATAGTAAATTTACTAGTATCGATAACAAAAAATTTTCTATAGAAAATTTTCTATTATCGATAAAAAATTTTTCTATAAAAAATTTACAATTATCGATAAAAAAATTTTTATATAAAAAATGTACAATTATCGATAACAAAAACTTTTCTAAAGAAAATTTACTATTATCGATAACAAAAAAATTCTATAGAAAATTTACTATTATCGATAACAAAAAATTGTCTATAGAAAATTTACTATTATCGATAACAAAAATTTTCTATAGAAATTAACTATTATCGATAACAAAAAATTTTCTATAGGAAATTTACTATTATCGATAACAAAAAAATTTCTATAGAAAATTTATTATTATCGATAACAAAAAATGTTCTAAAGATAATTAACTATACAAAAAATTTTCTATAGAAAATTTATTATTATCGATAACAAAAAATTTTCTATAGAAAATTTACTATTATCGATAACAAAAAATTTTCTATAGAAAATTTACTATTATCGATAACAAAAAATTTTCTATAGAAATTTTACTATTATCGATAACAAAAAATTTTTTATAGAAAATTTACGATTATCGATAACAAAAACTTTTCTATAGAAAATTTACTATTATCGATAACTAAAAATTTTCTATACAAAATTTACTATTATCGATAACAAAAATTTTTCTATTTAAAATTTACTATTATCGATAACAAAAAATTTTCTATAGAAAATATGCTATTATCGATAACAAAAAATTTTCTTTAGAAAATTTACTATTATCGATAACAAAAAATTTTCTATAGAAAATTTACTATTATCGATACCAAAAAATTTTCTATAGAAAATTTACTATTATCGATAATAGTAAGTTTTCTATACTATTATCGATAACAAAAAAATTTTTATGGAAAATTTACTATTATTGATAACAAAAAATGTTCTATAGAAAATTTACTATTATCGATAACAAAAAATTTTCTATAGAAAATTTACTATTATTAATAACAAAAAATTTACTATCGATAACAAACATTTTTCTATAGAAAATTTACTATTATCGATAACAACAAATGTTCTATAAAAAATTTACTATTATCGATAACAAAAAATTGTCTATAAATAATTTACTAGTATCGATAACAAAAAATTTTCTATAGAAAATTTACTATTATCGATAACAAAAAATTTTCTATAGAAAATTAACTATTATCGATAACAAAAAATTTTCTATAGAAAATTTACTATTATCGATAACAAAAAATTTTCTATAGAAAATTTACTATTATCGATAACAACAAATGTTCTATAAAAAATTTACTATTATCGATAACAAAAATTTTTTTATAGAAAATTTTTTATTATCGTTTACAAAGATTTTTCGGTAGAAAATTTATTATTATCGATAACAAAAAATTTTCTATAGAAAATTTACTATTATCAATAACAAAAAATTTTCTATAGAAAATTTACTATTATCGATAACAAAAAATTTTTTATAGAAAATTTGCTATTATCGATAACAAAAAATTTTCTATAGAAAATTTACTATTTTCGATAAGAAAAAGTTTTCTATAGAAAATTTACTATTATTGATAACAAAAAATTTTTGAATGAAAATTTTTTATTATCGATAACAAAAAATTTTTTACAGAAAATTTACTATTATTGATAACAAAAAAAATCTATAAAATTTATTATTATCGATAACAAAACGAATTTCTGTAGAAAATTTACTATTATCGATAACAAAAAAATGTTCTTTTGAAAATTTGCTATTATTGACAAACAAAATTTCTATAGAAAATTTAATATTATCGATAACAACAAATTAACTATTATCCATTACAAAAAAATTCTAAAGAGAATAAACTGTTATCGATAACAAAAAAAAATTCTTAAGAGAATTAACTGTTATCGATAACAAAAAATTGTCTAACGAAACTTTACTGTTATGGATATGTAAGTACCCTGCAGTAATGTAAATCTTATTTCCAAATATTATTTTCCTAAGATGACCGTGTTTGTTTTCCCACAAACTATTATTTTTGTACTGTACTCACGTTAACCATTGCTGATTTACCAATTGGGCCCATGAACATTTCTCTCGTTGTTGTGACGTAGCACCGAGTGCTGCTCGATTAATAGCTTCACGGGATAAAAACAATACGGTGCTTTCTAACAGCAACAAACGTACATTCATAATACCCAACACCTCACGACCCACATTACGTACTATAAACGCATTAATACCAAAGGTCACAATACGACATAGAACCTAGGTTGAAGAAAAAACTGTAATGAATTTGGGTTTTTTTTTCCATCCAAAAATAGTTATTACTCACCTGAAAAATAATACTTAATCCGGCGTTAAGCAAACTACTTTGCAAAACATTACGTGACATCTTGATGTCGCTATATTTTATAGACAATAATTGACCTGGGCATCAAAATTATCATACGTGTCCATACATTGTTTTGATTTTCCTTCTTGTGCGTGTATTGTTCCTATTTTAATTGTAATAAAATTTAGGATGGATGTATTATCGGTTTTTGTTTTGATTCTATATTAAAAAAAAAATGAAAACAGAGCACTGAACGTACTTACTAGGAAAGTTCGATTTTTTCCAGAGTTGCCAGAACATTTATTAAAAAGCTATTGCCACTTTTTTTGTTATCCCTTCTTTACCAGGGAAATAATCATTTCGTTTTGGTATCAAACCATGATTTAAAAAAGCACTTTTTAACCTCTAATGCACTAAAATCTTTTCTTTAGGTGTATCAAACATGATTTAAAAAAGTACTTTTTAACCTCTAATGCACTACTATTTTTTCTTTAGGTTTTTTTTTAATTACCTTTAATTTAAGTACCCACACAACCGAAATTAAATTTAAATTCCGGTTTTTTTTTAATTCTAGAAGGGGCCCAAATCCCTCCCCCCCCTAAATATTTGTGCCCGTAAAGTTTACGTTTGCCAGAAAAAAGTGTAAGTGCGAATGAGAAAGGAACTTAATCCACTCTCTAGCACAGAGTGTGCAGAGTACTCCGTCATTGTGAATTCAACTTTGTGAATTAAAAATTTAATCCCACCTCTAATGCAAATATGTACTGAAAACCACTGTTGCCAAGTTGGAGGTTTTCCCGCTAAATCTAGCGCTTTTTGTTTGGATTTAGCGGGAGAAAATTGGTTTTAGCGGGAAAATCTAGCGCTTTTTGTTTGGATTTAGTGGGAAAAATTTAGAGGTTTTTTTCAATTTTTCTTTTTTTTTTCAATCGAAAACGCCAAGTTTGTCGAGTTTTAGCGCTTTTTTTGTAACTTAGCGGTAGAATTTTATATTTTCCCGCTAAATTTTTTTCGGCGGTTTCTTGCGCGTTTTTAGTGAAAAGTAAATTTTCGTAGAAAAAATAATTTGGAGGTTTTTTTTAAATTTTGCTTTTTTGTCAATCAAAAATGCCAAGTTTTTCGGTTTTTAGCGCTTTTTTTCGTAATTTAGCGGGAGAATTTTAAATTTTCCCCGCTAAATTTATTTTTGGCGGTTTCTAGCGCTTTTTTAGTGAAATTTAGAGGTTTTTGGTTAAAAATAGTTGGCAACAGTGCTGAAAACTCTACTGCACTCTTCGTTGTTCAATTTCAAAAATCTGGCAGCACTGTTGTCTTTATTTTGATTTAGCAATATTGCGGGCATTCATTTGTGCATTTTTCTTTTATATTTTTATTTATTTTCCAAAATGAGAACATGTTTTGTGCCCTTGTGTGATGACAAAAATAAAGATCAACCAAATAGGACAATGTTTCTGGTGCCCAAGGTATGTAGTTAATAAATTTCACTTGTTTTAAGACATCCTCTCACATTAAATTCCAAAATTTTTCCCCAAAAAGGACAAGCACCTATTTGCGCAATGGGAGACAGTTTTGCCAAAACTACGTAATTTAAGATGTAAAGATCGGATATGTCATCTACATTTTAAGCCGGACGAAGTGATTAACACATTTGACCATATAATTAATGGAAAACAATATAAATTTAAAAGAGATCGTCCGAGATTAAAACCACAAGCTGTGCCTTGCTTGGAAATTCCAACAAAAGATGAATTGGTAAGAAATCTAAAGGCTTTAATCAACCAAAAATTCAGAATATATGTAAATCATTGAATGTGCAAGTTTTTCTTTCGTAAAAATTTCTTAGAATGAGGGTTTTTCTATATTCAAAATATTCCAGAATCATACGAACTTATTCATGAACAAAAAGTGCATAATATCGAGTGTAAACTTTTGATCAGTGATCCATTCTAAGGCATTCTAGCGATGTCCGCCTGTCTGTTAAAATGAGAGTTACATCCGAAATATTACACAGAGATAACTGTAACTTAACATATTTACTTGTTGCTTCGAGAAGTTTGGTATTGCCTTTGAGCCATATCGGTTTAGTGGTTCAATAGTTACACCGTCCGTCAGCCAATATTAAACGTGAACCGGATGATATATGTACGTCTGAAAATAAAGATCAAATGGAGTAAAACTGCATTTACAATTTTTCATTTCGTGATTCTGTTTTCTTTTAAAAGGACTTCAAAGTTTTAAAGGATACATTTTGTAAAATGTGTACTTGTCCTGGGATGACACTGGTGATGGCAAATAAAAGAGGAGAATCTCCCCTAATTTTTCCATTTTTTTTATTTTGCCATATCAGGATAAAAGGATGTGAATAAAATCATTAGAAAACTTTATCAAAATATTTTGTTAAAAATTTTGAATGATATTGAAGGATAAATGTTTAAAAGGACACAACTTACCTCCTTTTTCCTGATATGTAAAAATAATAAAATAAAAAAATTAGGGGAGATCCTCCTCTTTCATTTGCTATCACTAGTGGCATCCTAGGCCAAGTACAAATAAAAAAATATATTATAAAATTTAATCCTCTAAATCTTTGAAGCCCTTTTAAAAGGAAACAGAATCACTAAAAGAAAAACTATAAAGTTAACCTACATTTAGTCTCTAGTTTCAAACGTATATTATCCAGTTCGTGTTTAACTACTTTTTATATCCTCCACTTACAAGGAAGGTATCCCATAACTTACACTCCGAATGCTCTGCAATTTATATATGTTAATAAGTTCCAATAACCAAGTTTAACCTGCTATTTTTTATTGGCTATCCCGGTTGTTTTAAAAATGAGTTGCCAACTTATGAAAAATAATGGGCTTTCGGGAAAATCTGAATAAAATCCGAACTAACAGGAATTTCGCCAAAAGCAAAAACACGTGTCGGCTTAAATTTTCAGATTTTGACCAAACCATTTTTGACAAAAACCAACTCAAAAAAGAATACTTCTGCCAAGTCCGACACACCAATGGATAGGCCCTAATTCTTTCCATCCATATATATGCGAAAATATCGAAAACACGAAAAAAATCCCGTTTTTTCAAGACATTCAAGCGATGTCTGTCTGTGGAAATGGTGATCACGCCCAAAATATTACACGGAGATGACTGAAATAACATATTTATTGGAAGTTCTCCCGAGCAGTTTGGTATTGCATTTGAGCGATATCGGTTCAGTGCGCTTCAGCGATTCAAAAGTTATGAACGAAAATGTAAGGACACCTCAAAAATGTTGGTGCATTCAACATAACCTAAAAATACAAAATGCTATAATCCGGCTGCTGGTTGACATATGTGAACATAATTGAACACCGAATGGTATTTAAACAAGTACAAACATATTTTTTGACAAAAAAAAAGAAAAAAACGCGTATTTTTTTTAACAAACAAATATTGCACAGAGATGACTGAAACTTAACATATTTATTGGAAGTTCTCCCGAGAAGTTTGGTATTGCATTTGAGCGATATCGGTTCAGCGGTTCAAAAGTTATGAACGAAAGTGTAAGCACACCTCAAAAATTTCAGTACATTCAACATAACCTAAAAATACAAAATGCTTTAATTCAGCTTCTGGTTGACATATGTGAACATAATTGAACACCAAATGGTATTTAAACAAGTACGAACATATTTTTTGACAAAAAAAAGAAAAAAATCGCAGATTTTTTTTTTTACCAAAATTTTTTTTTGCGGAATTTTTTTTTTAAAAAGTAATTTCCTTTTAAATAAATTTTTTTGCAATAATCTTTTTGAAATTGTGGAGGGTATCATTACATTCGGCAAGGCCGAATTTAACTTTTTTACTTGTTTTAATTTTATTCTTTTACCAATTTAAACGATTTTTGGATCGAAACTTCTTCTTAGACCGAAACTTTCTTCTCAACTTTTAATTTTTCAAAGTGTCTGGTCAAATTTTTATTCACCTAAAAAAGAAAAAAATATACTTCTAGGCATAAAACGTATGTGGTACACATTTGTGGTGAATCGGATTAAATTAACCGATGGCGCCTGACGATAAAAGTTTTGGATTTATGATTTTTTTTTTTAAAATATATTTCTATCGAACCTCATATTTATTATTTTTTATGTGCTAATCACGAAATTTCCAAACATTATTACAATCGGTCAAATGTTTTTCGAGATATCGCTATTTGAAATTTGCTAAAAATGGCGGTTTTTTCCTAAGTTCACGAAACTTTTTTTTTTTTTAAAAACTTAATATTGTTTTTCTTGACCATTTTTAGAGCTTAAAACAAACTTTCTTTTAAACTTACATCAAACTGTAGTTTTGCCGGTTTCATTAGAGTAAATGTCTCAAAATCTAAAAGTTTATGTAGAAAAATAGTAAAAATTGTTCAATATCTGATAAGATTTTCTATGGGAAAAACTTTCAGAATCTGCCAATTTTTCTTTAGGAAAAACATGTTTCAGTAGTTTAGTATCTGTAGGAAAAATATTTTAGAATGCAGCATTTTAATAATTATGTTTTATTTTTTAGGCAAGCTATAAAGTAAAAATAAGACTTCTAAATAATTCTAAAGTAAATAAGGAGCCCCCAATAGAACAAGAATCATTTGAATTAGTAAATATCCAAGAGTTTCCACAAAATGATGAATTATATCTCAATAATGAAATAGAAAAAGAACCACTAGAAATTTTGTCTAATGAAGTTCTCATAGACGAGGAGGTTGAAATACAAAATTTGAATGATAATTTACTAACAATAAACGATATTGATGACCAAGTGGCAATACTTCCTGAAGAAAATTACAATGAATATGTTACTACTACTATACCACATCATATTTCTACAAGTCAGGAAGACACCATAAATAATTTATTTAATTTAATATATGACAATGTTTATGAAGTTTTAACACCAAACTCTTTGTGGGGTGTTCATCGATGTCCCCAACGTTCTATTATATATTTTTCCTATATGGACATTACTAAAATGCAAATAACAAAAATGATTAGCATGCATTGTGATGGTGTTATAAAGTTAATTGCTTCGTCACGTTTAATCAAAATGCTAAATTTAGTTAGTGATATTGATAATATGGATAACTTATCAGTGCTATTACATCAAGTTGATAATTGGGATTTTTGTTTTGGTCAAGATTCAAATCAAGAATGTGAAGTAGTTGTTGAACCATCTGATGATAACTGCTGGAGTACTGATGAAAATGAACAGGTATTTTTTTTATGCAAAACATGTTTACCACCAAGTTAACCCTAGAAAGTTAACGTTATTAGGCAATATTTTGAAATATTAAAAAAAAATAGAAAAGATTTAAGAAAATATAGAAAATATCATTGGAACTACAAAGCATTAGCTTTCTAGGGTTAAAATGAATTAAAAAGAAATAAAAAGAAAAAAATATTAAATTTCCAAAAATACTTTTTATGCACAACATGTTAACGTGTTTATGCAAAACATGTTAGAAAGTTAACGTTATTATGTAATATTTTGATATAAAAATTAGAAAAGAATTAAGGCCGCTGTTCCAAAAAAAGTAATTCGTTTTAAAAAATGTGAAAATGAAAATTTCCGAATTTTTTTGGTGTTCTAGATTTAACATCCGAATTTTTTATTCGTTTTGTTTCACATAAATAAAATTTGGTCATCTAAACGTATAAACTCCTCGTATACCGTGTATGTCTGATATGTTTATACAATTTATGTCAAACTCCATTTATAAAAAATAAGTTTGGTAAGTTTATACGGTATACAAGGTGTATACGAGTTTAAGGGGCATGTCACAGACTCAATTCCGTTCGGATTTGGAAAAAGTGGTTTACCCGTAAAACGCAAAAATAATATTTTTCTTTCGGAATGAAATCACTTTCAAAAACCAAAGTGGAATTGAATTGCATAAAAGTGGTTTTATTCCGAAAAAAAAATTTTTGCTTTGCGTTTTGCGAGTAAACCACTTTTTTCATATCCGAACGGTATTGAGTCTGTGACATGCCCCTAAATTTAAATTATTTGATTTCAACTTCGAGTGAAAACGTGATCAACAAATCACTTAACTTGACAGCGATGCCAACTCAGCGCGTTTCGCGCTAGATTTAGCGCTTTTTGACCACCCAAAAAGCGCATTTTTTAAATCTAGCGCGTTTTTAAAAAAGGCGCTAAACTGGCGCGTTTTCACTTTTTCATTTAGCGCCTTTAGCGCTTTCTTTCTACAACTAATCACTAAATGAAAAATTGTACATTTTACAACAGAAACATCATAATAACAGTCTAAAATCCATATTTTTCACGTAGATGCTGTAGTACAACCATAGAAATGTGAAACTTTGTTGAAAATTAAAAAAAAATGTGGTTTTTATAATAAAAACAGAAAAAAATGTTGTTTGAAAATTATATTTCGCCATTTTTTAAACTTATTCTGCGATTAGGCCTGATGATTTTACAAAAATTTATATTAAAACTGTAAAATTAAACATAGTTTTTTAGCGCTTTTTGGCGCTTTTTAGTTAATTCAAATTTAGCGCTTTTTAGCGCTTTTTTAATCACAGTTTTGCGCGTTTTGCCTGTAAAAAGTTGGCATCACTGTAACTTGATTTCATGTAATTCGGAAATTTTCATGTGAATTGCAAAGTTGTGAAAGGCAGAACAGAGGCCTAAGAAAGTATATAAAATAACATTGAAACGAACTACAAAAATAACAGCATTAGCTTTCTAGGGTTGAATTAAAAATAAATAAAAAGAAAAAATATGAAATTACCAAATATATAAAATACTTACTTTTAAGTTTTGAGATATTCTCTATTAAACATAAATGTTTTATAGGGTTTTTAAGCGGCCGTTTTTTCGGTCCATCCATTTTTGTGGTAGTAGATATAAAATATTAATTTGAAAATGAATGAAATTCTTTTACTTAAGTTAATTCAGAAGGGCCTACTGCGTAACACAATTCGAAACAAAAATCGATTCGAACAGAAATTTTATTTCTAAGATAAAAAAATAAAACAAGTTTTTATCTAAGGGTTAACAATTTCCGAATTCAAATGATTTCTTTCGATTTGAATTACGCAGTAGACCCCATGAGTTGGTTAACATTTATCCCGATTATTAAGGTGTTCCCCACGGCCCCCTATTTTTTTTTTTTATTTTAACATTTTGGAGGTTTTAAAAGATTTGTATACCCTCCACTTACAGTTAATGATAAAGGGTATAAATAAATTTGTCATTCTGTTTGTAACCCATAGAAATATCGGTCTAGGACCCAATAAATTATAAATAATTTATGAGTGATCGATTCTAAGACCTTCTAGCGATCTCTGTCTGTTGTAATGGCGATCACGAACAAAATATTACACAGAAATGACTGCAACAGAACATATTTACTTGTTGCTTCGAGAAGATTGTTATTGCATTTGATACCGTTGAAGTGGCCCAAACGATTTAAATGAAAATTTAAGGAAACCTCCAAAATTTTGGTAAATTCCACATAACCTTAAAATGCTTTAATTCGGTCATTTTTAAACATTTTTGTGCTAGTTTTTGAGCACCGAAACAGCTTCTTTTTCGAACAATTTGTCTTTTGTCCAATTCATTAGAAGTCATAAGTTTTTGTTCACTAGAATTATCAACGGCTTCCATTTTTTCAAATTATTTCGAAATCTAAATTTTTACCCACCTTCTTACTTTGGTCCTTGGAACCGTTACAAGAAAAGAAAATTAAAACAATATTGAAAATTATATGTTTTGGCAAACATTTTGTTTTATTTATTTTCTTATTTTACTTTTTTTTAAATTATTATAAAACTTTAATGTATATTTCTTATTTTTTAATGTTAATAATTGTTGGGCGAAATTCGCTCGTATCTCTTATATAAATAGAAATAATAAAAAAACTAATAATTAACTATATTATTTTTTTTTATCATATTATGAATGTAGATATATTGGCATTTTTTTAAAATCTAAATGAGGAGATCCATTCACATCACAGTCATCGATTTTTTTTTATATCTTAAGTTTTTGTTCTTCATTTAAAATAACAAAGTCGTAATCTACTACTTTTGACACCCATTCTTTATTGTTTATCGGTTATATACAATTTACACTGCTTCGCTTATCTAGTTTTAACTACGGTTATATGACTTCCCAGCCGGAAATTGCCAGCGGTACAAAAAATATAATTCTGGCAAAACAGAGTTTTTTTTTTTTTGAAAATAGAGTACATTTCCAGCGTTAGAAATAATAACGCTAAATGTGCTTTGACAGTGCTTTTTACAAAAAATATTTCCGTTTATTTTTTATTGTTACTATGACCTCTGTTCTGTCTTTCACAAATTTTCAATTCACATGAAAATTTCCGAATCACATGAAATCAAGTTTAGTGTTTTGTTGATCACGCTTTCATTCGAAGTTGAAATCGAATAATTTAAATTCAAAAAATTATAAGGAAAAAAGAGTACTTTTTTTAAAAAGTACTATATTAGTACTTTTTTAAAATATTTTTTTAAATGTACTATTTTGGTACTTTTTTTAAAAATGTACTCTTTTGAATTTTTTTGTTTTAAGGTATTTTTTTGGTACTTTTTATAACAAAGTGCTATTGTGGTAGTTTTAAAAAGTACTATTTTGGTACTTTTTTTAAAATGTTCTATTTTGTTACTTTTTTTAAAAATGTACTCTTTTGATTTTTTTTGTTTTAAGATATTTTTTTGGTACTTTTTATAACAAAGTGCTATTTTGGTAGTTTTTTTTATAAAGAGTTTCAAAAAATACTTTTTATAAATTTATTTGAGCTACCGCGTCAGTATAGAAATACCAAAAACACTACGTACTGACGATACTTGTACCACTGTTTACATTACTGGGCCAGTATTGTCCCGCTTGTATTTTTCTGCGTTGTCTTTATTAAAAATAACAAAAAAGTACTTTTTAAGAAAAAAAAAATACTTTTTTTAAAAAAAGTACCAAAATAACACTGTTAAATGTGATAAACTCTGTAATATTGATTTTTGGCCTTTAGGGGCTTAATTATTACTTCAAATGAATTAAATAAATGGCCAAAATTGTACTTTTTATAAAAAGTACTAAAAAGAGCACCAGTATAGAACTTTTTTATATAATTTTTTGGTACTTAAAAAAATTACTATTTTGGTATTTTTACATAAAAAAATATGCACTTACAATAAAAATGTACTATTTTGATACTTTTTATAAAAAAGTACTATTCTGTTACTTTTCATTAATAATTTATTTTATTTTATTACTTCTTATTAAAATGTACTATTTTGGTACTTTTATTTATTAAAAAGTACTTTTTTGGTACTTTTTATAAAAATGTACTATTATAGTGCTTTTTATAAAAAGTAAATTTTTGGTACTATTTTGGTACTTTTTATAACAAAATTTTGGTAGTTTTTTTATAAAGATTTTCAAAAAATACTTTTTATAAATTTATTTGAGCTACCGCGTCAGTATAGAAATACCAAAAATACTACGTCCTGGCGATACTTGTACCACTGTTTACATTACTGGGCCAGTATTGTCCCGCTTGTATTTTGCTGCGTTGTCTTTATTAAAAATAACAAAAAAGTACTTTTTAAGAAAAAAGTACTTTTAAAAAAAAAAGTACCAAAATAACACTGTTAATGTGATAAACTCTGTAATATTGATTTTTGTCCTTTAGGGGCTTAATTATTACTTCAAATGAATTAAATAAATGGCCAAAATTGTACTTTTTTATAAAAAGTACCAAAAAGAGTACCAAAATAGAACTTCCTTATATAATTTTTTGGTACTTAAAAAAATTACTATTTTAGTATTTTTATAAAAAAATACTTATAATAAAAATGTACTATATTGATACTTTTTATAAAAAAGTACTATTCTGTTACTTTTCATTAATAATTTATTTTATTTTATTACTTCTTATTAAAATGTACTATTTTGGTACTTTTATTTATTAAAAAGTACCTTTTTGGTACTTTTTATAAAAATGTACTATTATAGTGCTTTTTATAAAAAGTAAATTTTGGTACTTTTTTCAAAAAATATAATATTTTTGAACTTTTTATTTAAAATCACTATTTTTTTACAATTTTTTATTTTTCATTTTTCATTTTTTGAAAAGAGTACCAAAAATAACTTTTTTATAAAAATGTACTATTATAAGGTGTGTTTTTTTCGAGTTTGTTATAAACTTCCCATACAAATTTAAGTAGGTATACACTTGATAAGTAGGAATATTTATATATTCTTAAAAGTTAAGTATTTAAAAAAAGTGGTGCCAAATCTTGAAATTTTCGTTTATATCACTTACCAACACTTTTTTTTATTTTGAAAAGTCAACAAAAAAAATAAATAAATTACAAAAATTAATTTCAACAATTTTATTTCATAACAAAAAATAAATATTAAAATTTTTTTATAAATTCTATTATTTAAATAAAAATATCTTCAATAAAAAATAAAAAATAATAAAGTGATACCAAGTACATTCAACAAAATAAAAAGAGTTGCCAAAATTGTAAAGTTTAGTAGTGATATCGTTTTTTACAAGTAGTTATAGTTATATATAAAAAAATCGAAAAAAACACGCCTATAGTACTTTTTATAAAAAGTAATTTTTTGGTACTTTTTATAAAAATATAATATTTTGGAACTTTTTATATAAAATTACTATGTTTCTTACTATTTTTCATTTTTTGAAAAGAGTACCAAAAAGTACT
The DNA here is from genome assembly GCA_963921195.1 of Pegoplata infirma. Lineage (NCBI taxonomy): Eukaryota > Metazoa > Arthropoda > Insecta > Diptera > Anthomyiidae > Pegoplata > Pegoplata infirma. The sequence goes on along the minus strand of OY992540.1, from coordinate 27,718,605 downwards.
TTTTATGAAAAGTAGCAAAGTAATACTTTTTTATATAAAGTAGGCATCAGAATGGACTTTGTTTTATAAAAAGTACAAAAATTTTACTTTTTGAAACCGCAACAACCAAAACATAACTTTTTAATAAAAAGTACCAAAAGCCAGAAACTTAACTTAAACATAAATTTATTAAAATTAACACATAAATTACACATGGAAGCAAATACACATAAGCTACATATGCAGCCGAAAATTACACGTGAAATGTAAAATGCGTAACTACACATGAAGAGCAAACATGTTTAATTGGCAAATGCAATATTTTAAAACTCTGTTATTAAATCCTCTTAATTTTTCGACATTTAAATGTCATGCCTCGAAGCCCGATGCTTTGATGAAGTCGTAAAATAACTTCATACCGTCAACGTTATTATTTAAGGACATCGTTAGGTTGGTCGTTTATCATTCGCCGGCAACAATTTTTTGGCAGCTCATTGTTTTAACTGTCAAACACTTTCAAAGTAGACTTCATTAAGTTTAAAAACTAGTTTAGATTAACAGTGTAAATTGTCTATTATTTTGTATCTTTGGGTTGGTTGTAGGGTGTGGAGGGGATTTTTAATGCACATGGTAGTATGTGTGTATGTGTATGTATATGGCAAACAGTACGGATGGCATTATCACTTTATCAACAAATTCGTCACTACTTATTTACTAATTTTTTTTTTTACTAAATTCTAGGTGTTTGTTTGTATAAACTACTTACTAAAATAACTAAATATTTAATCCAAAATAGTGGTATGTAGTATTTTAAATAACTTCCTTTATTTGGATTCCACCGTCCGACACACTTTTGAACACCTGGACCAGACTGATAAGTTCTGAAAGTAGGGCTGAAAATAAAATACCCGTGTCTTCCAGTTTATCAGTATCAAATCGGGTTATGGAGAAAAACGTTAAAAAAAAATTTGTTTCACCAAAGTAGTGTGAAATAATTAAAAAAAAATCCTACAAATCTTAGCTCATCCAGTTTTCGAGTTATTGCTAAATAATTACACTCTTTGACACCAAAAACCCTCCCTGTGGAATATTCAACTGATAATGAGTGTAATGGATTTTGCTCTTCGGATTCCAAATCTGCTATCCCAATTTTTTTTAGCACGTACAGTTTTTGGGATATTCGCTGTTAAAAAGTCAAAAAACTAATAATTTAGCACTTTTGGGGGTCCACTGTTTAAATATTCTTACACACAAAATTTTTTTTTTCCATGAACGATTTTCATAGTATTTATGAACAAATTCATACAATTTATTAACTTTTTCATAATATTTATAAACTTTTTCATAGTATTTATGAATAAATCATAATATGTGAAATTTAAGAATTTTTAACATTTTTCATAAATACTATAAAAAAGTTTATAAATATTATGAAAAAGTTAATAAATTGTATGAATTTGTTCATAAATACTATGAAAATCGTTCATGGAAAAAAAAATTTTTGTGTGTATTGATTTCATATAAAATAGGTCTAGCTTTGCATTTTTCGCGAAAATCGCAAATTTATCTAGAAAAACTGGGAGACACGGGTATTTCATTTTCGGCCCTACTTTTAGCATTTTTTGGTCTGTTCCATATGTACAGCCAAAAGTTGAAATTTGTCGGATGGTGTTATATATACTCTAAATATACGCTACTACAAGTACAAACAGTTATTAGTATCTATTTTTAGAATTTTGTTTTTCTCTTTTTTTTATTATTATTATAACAAACAATCTACTAATAATTTTTAACTAATTATTCGTTAAGGTTCCTTTACTATTAAAATGTTAACATTTTTTTGGATTTTTTTTTTGTATGAAGATGTAGGTACACTCAAAAAAATAAATGTCTGTTGATGAAAATGCTCATATATGTTTATAAAACATAAAATTTTTAGAAAAATTTATGAAATTTGATTTTTTATGAATTTTCTTACCTGGCAGAGATAGTAAAATAACATCTTTTCGAAATTGCTATACAAATTTATATAGCAAACACTCGTGTTTTCGTGATATTAAGAAGACAAAGTAAGAGAAAAAGAATTTCATATACCCTTTTCCTATTTTTTCATAGCTGCAAATTTTTAAAAATACAAAATTTAAGGGATTCCTTTCGGCGGGAAATGTTAAAAATCTGGAAATGTCAATCTGTGAAAAATGTTTATATATAAACAATTTGCTTCGCATTTTTCAACCTGCGATATTACAAATTTTAATGTTTTAAACACAAATATCAAAAATTTTCAAATCAGTCATACGGTTTTCGAGATATCGCCATTTGAAATTTTCTGAAAATGGTGGGTTTTTCTATGTTTAAGAATTTTAAAAACTATCTCATAATTACTTTTTCTTGACCTTTAAATAGATCAAGGGTGAAAAATGTATTTAAACTTAATTTGACCCAAATCGAGTTATATAGTTTTGGGATTTTTGAAAAAAATCGCAAAAAGCAAATCTCACAAAATTCATGAAAATAGGAAATATCTAAAAAAAAAATTGTTTTTAGGTGTTTTACATGTATGAATCTGATTATAACACTGTGACACAATTGAAGGGTCATTTCTTAGGGCCTCAACCAAACCAAGACAGTTTGAAAGTACTTGTGTGTAGTAGTTAAACCCCCAATGGGTTTTGCTCTGTAACGTCTCAAATTTTTTTTATAGCCCACTAAATTTGTCATTTTTTTTTAAAGGCGTTTAAAAAAGTCGAAAAAAATAATGTAACTGTTCTTTTGAGCTTAAAATAGTGTTTGGATGTCTTCAATAGAATTTGATGGGGATTTTTTTTCTAGAATATATTAACCCTTTATCTGCCGTATTTATTGGTCATTTAAGTAATTTTTTTAAGAAATGTCTCAAAAGTCTACTAAAACTTGCGTTTAAAGGGTTAAAATGTTCTACGAATATATATATGTAGGCAGAAAGTTCGACTGATATAAGGAAAATGCATATAAAAGATAAATTGTAAAGTGTCATTCATTTTTTTTTATATTTTTGCCCGAAATTGTATACAATTGTAACTAAAAAATATAGGAAAAAATATAAAAAGTTAATGATAATTTACAATTAACCTTTTTTATGCATTTTTCGTATACCGGTCGAACTTTCTGCCTTCAGTAACCGCCAGTGAAATTTGATGCTGAAAACGCACGTCTCAGTAGGTTTCTGAGCCATTTCTTAAACAAAAAATGACGTAAATGACCCATTAAACCGGGAGATAGAGGTTAAGCGTACTCTAGAAAAATGTTCCCCATAAAATTCTATTGAAGACATCCAAACACTATTTTAAGTTCAAAAAACATTAACATTAGTTTTTTCGACTTTTTTCCAACTCCTTTGAAAAAAAAACTGAAAAATTCAGTGGACTATAAAAAAAATTTGAGACGTTACAGAGCTAAACCCTTTGGGGTTTTTACTAAGTACTACACATAAGTACTTTCAAACTGTCTTGGTTTGGTTGAAGCCCTAAATGTGCTGCTGCACTGTGTAATCAAACCATTTTTGAACTTATTGTCTCCCATAAAAATGTCGCCCGATATTCGGTTAAATCGGTCTATTGGTAACAATTGTAAGCAGATTTCACTCAATTTTAATTTGCGTGTACACTCTAATAACGGTGACAGGACATAATCCCCACGGACATTACCCCCATAACGGAAATGACCGAAAAAAGTTCGGTGAATGGGGGTTATGACCGAAAAAAGTTCGGTCGTAATCCCAACAAGGAACGGACATAATCCCCATTGGGATTGTGACCGTTGTGGAAACGGTCATAGTCCCCACAACTATTATGGGCATTATGACCGAAATGAATTCGGTCCGAACCGAAATGAATTCGGTCATAATCCCCATAATAGTTGTGGGGACTATGACCGTTTCCAAAACGGTCACAATCCCAATGGGGATTATGTCCGTTCCTTGTTGGGATTACGACCGAACATTTTTCGGTCATAACCCAAATTCACATTATGGGGAGTAAGTCCAAAGCAATTTTGGTCATAATCCCCGTTTTCTGCAGAGAGGATGGGCTTAATGCATGGAGTTTGTAATCCCTAAGCCCGGCCAAAGTCCGGCTACGCAGAAAAACTTTTATGTAAAAAAAAAATCTTTTAATTTTGGGGACTATGACCAACTAGTATAGAAGACATAATCCCCATAATGGGGATTATGTCCACATGTTACGTGGTCATTATCCCCAAAAATCTGGAAATTATGTCCGTTTTTTATTGGGATTATGTCCAAATAATTTTCGGTCATAGTCCCCACTACCATTATGGGGATTATGACCGAAATGAATTTGGTCATAATACCCATAACCTAAATGGGGATTATGTCCGTGGGGATTATGTCATGTCACCTCTAATAACACAGCCTCACAAAAAAGTTCTGACCCAGAAACTAGACTCACTACCGTTTAGGCAATCTAGGTCATCGAAAAAAACAAATCTTAAACATAGCAAAACAGTGATTTTTAGCAAATTTTAAATATCGATATCTCGAAAACCGTTTGCCGATTACAATAAAAAAACTCCTTGTTAATTTTAAATTTTTAAAATCAGTCATTTAATTCGTTGAATTTTAGGTACTTCTGAATTGTAAAGTAAACAATTTAGTCAAAAGTTTTCAAAAAAGTTTTTGGTTTTGTTGACAGACATTTTTTTTGAGTATATCCAATATACAGTGTCGGACAATACTACAGCACAAAAACATATTTACAAAATTAATAAAATTTATAACTTTAAGGCTGGATTACTCAATGCTCCGTTATAAAATAACTCTCCGTTAAATTTAACTTTTTCACACAAATTTTGACATAAGGCTCCGTTAAATCGGCAGTTAACAGCTAACTTTTCATTGAGTAATTTCCCCTAAAACAAAAAAAAAAAAAACAAAAATAAAAAATGCAAGCAAAATCGCTTTCATTCCCGAATTTGGCAAATAATGCAAATGTTGTGAGGGTCGACCTGAATAACGAAAAACAATTGTTAACAAATCTTAGATCTTTTTTTACGTTGAACCAACACTCAGTAAAAGCCCCTAACAATGCAGTGCATTGTGTTTATATGAGGAGGTTATGAGGAGCAGGGAAGAGAGAGTAGTGTTTGTAGACATTTGACTTGAATTTATCTACATTAAAAGAAACTGCGAAGACTTCTGCGGGGAGTTTATTCCACATAGGAGCTAGTTCGACTGATAAACGAACCTTCTCTGTCGTCGATTCACTGGACAATCGACGACAAAAAAATGTGATCTGCTAGATAACCGAGTGCTGCGAACAAAAACTCCGGCTTCGCTTATCTCAGCAGAACATTTTCCACGGTAATATCGATAGAACAGAGTCACACAACTAATATAATCGATGCTCCAATGAGTCGATAGAGTTGGATACCTTGTTGTCATTGATAAGCATCAACGCCCTCCTTTTGGACACGGTTCAAGAGCTCCAGAATAGACTTTGAATCCCCTTCCCATATATGGGAGTTGTATTCCATCTACGTTCGGATACAGGTTGTATAAATAGTAAGGAGATCGGATGAGGTGAATAATTAAAAATCCAAGGCACTTGAATGCTTCTTTCGACACTTGAAAAACGTGTTTATTCTATCGGATATCACACTAAATGTTCATGCCCTGAACATCAAGAGTTATAAAATCTTCGATATTAATATCACCCATGTGCATAGATGACGTTGTGGGCTAAACAGACCTGTTGGTCAACATTGGGTCTTGCGTGCATTGAACTTGACGCTATTAGCAGAACCCCACTCAGATTGTCAACAGGTCTTAATTAAGAGAGTCATTCATAATCTGCCTTTTGCCTTCAACCTCAACAAAGCTTGACCTACGATCAAAAGAAAATGAATGACAAATGTTGCTATCATCTGCAAAAGAGTAGATAGGACTTGAAGTTTGACTTAGAAGGTCATTAAGAAAAATCAGAAAAAGGGTAGGGGAAAGAACCTTGCGGTACCCCTGACTGTAGCTGAAACTCGTCTGATGAGAGCCCATCTATAACAAAACGTATTGAAAGATCTCTGAGGAGGCTCAAAATAAATCGAGAGAAGTCATTATCGACACCAAAGACATTAAGCTTAGATATGAGCGCCCCGTGCCACACACAATCAATTGTCTTGAAAATATCCGGAGCAACTACTTTACTTTCTACAAAATAAAAAGTCAAACAACTCAACGTTCCGAAAGGAACGCCAATAGGACTACTTTAGAACGAGTTCTGCGAAAACCATACAGTCGATTGTTTAAAAGTAAGTTAGCCTCCAGATACCTCGCAAGATGGCAATTTACCATGCTCTCCATTACCTTTGATAGCGCATAGCATATTGCGATTGGGCGGCAATTGTCAGGGTTGTTAGCAGCACCCGTTTTGGGGATTGGCTGTACATTGGCAACCTTCCAACAAGCGGGAAAGACTCCCACGCGGTACAAAAATATGGAAAGATTAGCAGGTGGACGTGCTAACGTAGAAAAACACTGTTTGAGCACCAGTGCTGATATACCATCCAGATCCGTTATAGATGGGCTCTGATGAGAGCCCATCTATAACAAAACGTATGGAACGATCTCTGAGGAAGCTCAAAATAAATCGAGAGAAGTCACTAACGTCACCAAAGTCATTAAGCTTAGATATGAGCGCCTCATACCACACACAATCAATCGTCTTGGAAATATCCAGATCAACTACTTTACTTTCTCCAAAATGATAAATCGAACGACTCTAACGTTCGGAAATAAACGACAACAGGACTCTTTTAAAACGAGTTCTGCGAATACCAACCTGTCGATCGTTTAAAAGTAAGTTAGCCTCCAGATACCTCGCAAGATGGCAATTTACCATGCTTTCCATGACCTTCAAGAGCGCAGAGCATACTGCGATTGGGCGGTAATTATCAGGGTTGTTAGCCCTTTTGGGTATTGGCTGTACATTGGCAATCTTCCAACCAGCGGAACAGACTCCTGCACGGTACGAACATATGAAAAGATTAGACAGTGGACGTGCGAACGTCGTAGAACACTGTTTCAGCAGCAGTGCTGGTATACCATTCGGCCCCGGTAACTTATTTACGTTAAGATCCCCAAGAAACTTTTTAACTGCACGAGCTCGAAAAAATATCCTGGGCATAGTATGGGATTCCCTCTCAAGTTCGGGCAGTGATTGGTTGCTTTCCGACAAGAAAGAATTTCTTGCAAAGAGACCAGCTAACTGGTTAGTTCGGTAAAAACGATCGTCTTTTAAAAAAGGCGGTATAGAAGAACTAGCATTTTCATTGACTCTTTAAAAAAACGGCTGCTCCGAGGAGCCGAAAGGTCTTTAGCACTAAGACGCTGTTCGTAAAGAAGCTTTTCACGAATAAGTACTATCTCACACTCAGATATATTCTCAGGTCTATTCCCCCTTCTTCTCATAAACTGTACAATTGTTTTAAAAATTTGTTTCTGCTGCAAAAGTATTATCCGACACTGTATGTATTTATATTAAATTGCATTAAACACTACTTTCGTTAGGTGTTTGGGATCTTGGACTAGGACTGGAACCATTTGCAATAGTTAATTCAGGTAAATTTGTGGTGGTATTGTTGTTGTTGTTAGTGGTAGTAAACAGCTTAACATTGTCACCCACCACATATAGCGGCTGAGATGACAATGCGGAAGGATATATACAATTTTTTCTTTTGCCTCGTCCCATGGTGGCCGTCGCTGTCGGAGAATTGAAAGGTAACTTCTTCGACTTTTGTACTAACACAGAGTGATGATCTTCATTGTATGTTTTACAATACAAATCCGCTGTTGTTGTCGTAAATGCATCATAGTGGACCGGAAAATGAGATTCTAAAACACCCTCGGGAATAATTATATGTTGTTGCTGTTGTTGTGAAACACTCTTTGGACGATTTGGACAAGTTGTTGATGAAGATGATGATATTGTAGTAATTGTATTAGTAATACAATCTACAGAAGAATTTGCACTATAATATGTTGTATCTTGAGATCCACTGTTATTACTGAGGGAAGTCATTTTATTAAAACTTCCTCCTCCACCTTCATCTCGTTGGCAGCTACAATCACTGCCAGTCTTACGACATTTTGAACATGCCCTCTTATTTTCTTCGCTGACGCCGTCGTTGTCATTTAGAATATTACTATCGCTAAAGTTTAGTTTACGAGATTTCGCTTCGGTTTGTTTTTGTTTCGTTGATGATGCGGCATCATCTAATTGATCAGCTGATTTAGAATTTTGTCTACGATGACAATAATGATGATGATTATCGGAATTTTGAACTTTCGTTGTTGTTGCTGTTGTTCTTAAGCCTATACCATTTCTAGTTTCAACTTTTTTAAAACTATCGGCAGATTCAAAACTATCTTCTTCCTCACTAGAATCTTGTAGATGTGGCGTGAAGAGCGGAGGCGGTACTATAACTCTACCCATTCGCTTATACTGATCTAGATTTCGTGTATCTTCGGCACAACTTGATAGATTTTCTATAAATTTCGGTGCCCGTCTTAAAACGGTTGGAGTGTGTAGTTGAGATTCAAAAATTTCATTAATTTCCACATTATTGGACATATTGTGCAAATAGTGTTCTATGCTAGTACCTAAACCGCCATTACGTATACTATTACGTGATGATATACTAGATATTTCCGAAAGCGTTTCGGGACTAGCTAAGGGTGCCAAACCTAACCATTCGTCATTTGGCATAGCATCGTCGCCAGCAGCACCGGTAACATCTGAAGCTCTTCTCAGTGGTGGTATTGGTAAAGATTTTGGTTTATTTTCTATTTTTGCCGAATGTTGACGTCTGAGATTTCTCAATGGCGATGGAGTATCTTCAAATGCTACACATTTTGCTTTCGGTGGTGCCAAAACCAATTCAACATTTTCCTTATTCACCTCATGTGTAGCAGCTATTATGGGACTTTTGCGAGTTATTGTTGTTGTAATGCTATTATCCACCACACTTGATATGTCATACTGTAGGCAACTGATTTGACTGCGACTTAATATGCTGCCGGCCAGGGAGGAGCCCTTACTGGAACTTATACTTTCACTAAAATGCGTATTATGTTTATGGATCATCACAGGACTGTGTAAATTTGTAAATGACGTTTCTAGACATACTCTTTGTTGTTGTTGTTGTGTTGTTGTCGTTGACGTTGATGAGTTCATTGCTGGTGTTTGAATATCCGGTCTGGAATCAATGCTATCGTGGGGTGCACCATCGCCAGATGATCCAACATGTCTCTCATCATGATGTTGTTTATGCGCTTGATGTAATTCCATATTGGAACAATTATAGAAACTATAGACATCTTGATTGCTTATGTGTAAGTCATTTGAGGTGGTTGAAAATGCATTCGATGCCTGACGATGGGGTTTTCGTGGGCCGCTAGTAGTAACGACCTGAAAATGACATTAGAAATTGCAAGAGATTAAAGTCTAAAATATTGTGTTGGGACTTTAATGATGTGGGATTATTCCAAAACTTAAGCTTAAAAATTTTCAAAAACAAAAAAAGGATAGAGAATGAGTAGAGATACAACTGCTATGCTAACTTTCGTACTTCCAGTATGATGGCATCAAGAGAAATACTAAATAAGCAACGCTGCGTTACATACGTGAGCTTTTCAGTATGTATGTATATTAGAGTGTCCCTTATTTTGGAAATGTTGGAAATCTTGAGACGGTACCCGCTCATTTTTTTCCTTTTGACTTAAAAATAACTCAGGAAAAATTTTACGCCCCTAGGACCACGCCTTCCCTACGCGACGGGCCCTTAAAGAGCGGGGCCTAAAAAATCATTTTTCCATACAAACCAAAAAATTTTTTTTTTGATTTTTAATTTTTTTGTTATTATTTATTATATTACTTGGTTTGCTTATTCACAACAAAAAATTTGATTTTGGTGGGATAAGTCTCTCAGCGCTAAAAAATTTTTCGCAAAAAAAAATTTTGAGCCGCCGGGGTCCTACAGTAAAAAATTTTTAAAAAATATTTTTTTTTAGTTTTGACCAGCAACGGTTTTAGCTGCTATGTTGCTTTAAATGATATATATTCATAAAAAAATATTTTTTGTATCTGTGACATCTTAATCGTGTTCTAAAAAAGGGTAAAAAATGCATTGATGATTTTTTTCGATACACGATAAAAATGTCACAAATATGAATAATATTTTTTTTGGAATATATATCATTAAAAACAACATAAAAACTAAAACCATTGCTTTTCAAAACTAAAAAAAAATATTTTTTAAAAATTTCTTACCGTAGGATTCCTACGGCTCAAAATTTTTTTTTTCGAAAAAGATAAAGATGTCACAGATATGAATAATTTTTTTTTTGGAATATATATCATTTAAAGCAACATAGCAGCTAAAACCGTTGCTGGTCAAAACTAAAAAAAAATATTTTTTAAAAATTTTTTACTGTAGGACCCCGGCCGCCCAAATTTTTTTTTTGCGAAAAATTTTTTAGCGCTGAAAGACTTATCCCTCCAAAATCAAATTTTTTGTCGTGAATAAGCAAACCAAGTAATATAATAATTAATAACAAAAAAATTAAAAATCAAAAAAAAAATTTTTTGGTTTGTATGGAAAAATGATTTTTTAGGCCCCGCTCTTTAAGGCCCCGTCGCGTAGGGAAGGCGTGGTCCTAGGGGCGTAAAATTTTTCCTGAGTTATTTTTAAGTCAAAAGGAAAAAAATGAGCGGGTACCGTCTCAAGATTTCCAACATTTCCAAAATAAGGGACACTCTAATGTATATGTATTGTCTGTTTATATGTTCCATGAAATGTCAAAAATTACATTCTGTGTTGTCACTAATACTCATGCACACGAAATACGACCCTACTTAACTTCGATTCTTTTCATAATTTTAATGCACGCACTTCGCTGAATGAAAATAGCTTCATCATATTGATGAAAAGTGACATCAATGTATATGATGAAGTTGTGTCATCAAAGTAAATGAAAAGTTACATCATATTGATAACAAGTGCTGTGTTTGTCAATTATTTGGATTTATTATCCTAAAAGTATGCTTAATAAATCATGCAAACACAAAATATGGCGCTATTATTGTTTGCACCATACAAGTGAGAATGTTATTCGGCTGCGCCGAATCAACAAACAACATTGGGTCTTTCGTGCATTAAACTTGACCCTATTCGCAAGACCCCACTCAGAGATTATCAACAGGTCTTGATAAAGTATGTCATTTATAATCTGCCTTTTGCCCTCAACCTCAATAAGGCTTGGCATACGATCAAAGAAAAATTAATGACAAATGTTGCTGTCATCTGCAAAAGAGTAGATAGGATATGAAGTTTGACTTAAAAGGTCGTTAAGAAAAATAATTTTCTCTTTTAATGAGAACCCATCTATAACAATGAACGATCTCTGAGGAAACTTGAAATAAATCGAGAGCAGTTATTAACGACACCAAAGGCATTAAGCTTAGATATGAGCGCACCGTGCCAGAGTCATAGAGTAGTCCAACAAATGGCGTTTGAAAAGTAGTAAACATAAACCATATGGTATTGTTTACGAAATTTTATCACAAATCGAAATGTGAGCGAGATGGAAGATACCAGTTTTACAGTGAAAATGCAGATTGTTTTTTGTCTCTCTTTGACGGTATTTACACACAGCGTTTTTTCATGCACGCCTTTTTTATCTGAGTTTTTTTTGAAGGCAATCGGGGGTGAGAAGCATAGAAGGAAAACAGAATTCGTGATTTTTTTTCTACCCCGTTTTCTTTTCACCCCCGTTTGCCTACAAAAAAAAAGTTGCAAGACTTTACTGCAAGCAAAAAAAGGCTGTGTATAAATACCCTCTTTGCTTTACGTTTGAACTTTTATTTGGCATTGCCAGAATTTTTCAATTATCTTTGGTGATGCCAGATCTACAAAACGGTCGATGGATTACTATGTCACTATGCACCGTGCCATACGCAATTAAACGTCTTGGAAATATACAGAGCAACTACCTTACTCTCACCAAAATGGTGGATCGATCGACTCCAACGTATCGAAAGGAACGCTAACACGTCGATCGAATCCAACGTTCTAAAAGGAACGCCAACAGATCTCCAGTAGAACGAGTTCTCCGAAAACCATACTGTCAATCGTTTAAAAGTAAGTAAGCCTCCAGATACCTAACAAGATGTCAATTTACCATACTCTCCATCACCTTCGAGAGCGCTGAGCATGTTGCGGTTGGGCGGTAATTACCGCACCACTTTTAGGGGTTGGCTGCACATTGACAACCTTCCAAAAAGAACAGGGAAAGACTCCCGCACGGTACGACGAAATGAAAAGATTAGTCATTGGGCGTGCTAACGTCGAAGAACACCGACCCCGGTGACTTATTTACGTTAAGATCCGCAATAACCCTTTTAACTGCACGAGCTCGATAAAATATCTTGGGCATAGTAAGGGATACCCTAGCCAACAGGTTAGCTTTGTCAACCGGACTCTTTTAACGAACGACCAAACGAATAAGTCCACATTAGTTTGAAGAAAGATTTTTGCAGAAGCGTTGAATAAAAAATAACATGGAGTCAAATATCATAAAACCGGACCTTTTTATACCCTCCAACCACAGTATAGGGGTATACTCACTTTGTCATTCCGTTTGTAACGCATCGAAATATCGGTCGGGGACCCCAAAAAGTATATATATTATTGATCCATGATCGTTTCTAAGACATTCTGTGAATGTCCGTCTGTCCGTCCGTCCGTCTGTCTGTAGATGGCACGATGCAGTACAAAATAAAAGAGCTAGCCTCCTGAAATTTGGCACGAATCTGTCTCATGTTCCTAGGCAGGGTAAATGGGCAAAATCGGACTAGGGGGAAATAAGTTTTCCCTTAAGGAACTAAACCAACCTCTGAAAAACAAGATTTTTTAAAGTGTTTTTTTTTTATATTTTTCTTAAACAAATGAAACATGTTTATGCAAGAAGAAGTTTAAAGTCCCGCACTAGAACCGGGGGGACTACAAATTTTTTTTTTTGTCCGCCCCCTTTTTAGGGCGTGGATATAAAAAAATTGTTTAAGTAATGATAAAATTGTAAAACTTTAGTGCAGAAAGCAAAATAAATAAATAAGTAAACATTTTTCGAGAGGGGGAGGTGTCCCCCACAGCCCATACCAAAGCCCCTCCCAAAAAACCACCCTGTAATGTTTTTTTAAACATGTTGGAGGGTATACAGGATCCGGCACAGCCGAATTTAACACTATCACTTGTTTTTTTTTAAAGTACTTTCCATAAAAAGTACTAACATAATACTTTTTTTATAAAAAAGATTTTTCAATAAAAAGTACTTTTTTACAAAAATTATAAAAATAGTACTTTTTAAAAAAAGTACGAAAATAATGTTTGTATTTCCTTGTTAAGCTAATACGGCTTAAAATCTTAGATGCTTTAAAACCCAATTTAAATTTTTTTTTCCCGAAATAATACTTTTTAAAAAAAACGTACCAAAATAGTACTTTTTTTATAAAAAGTACCAAAACAATATATTTTTATAAAAATTGCCAAAATAATAATTTTTTATTTACTTTTTTGGTACTTTTTATAAAAAATGTACTATTTTTGTATTTTATTTATAAAAAAGTACTTTTAATAAAAATCCAATATTTTTAAACTTCTTATAAAGAAGTACTATATTAATATTGTACTAAATAATACTATATAATATAGTACAATATAGTAACAATAAGTAACAAAATAATCATTTTTAACAAATTTTTTTTAATAAAAATGCACTATTTTGATACTTGTTTTACAAAAGTACTATTAATATAAATTAAAAAAAATTAATATAGTACTTTTTAATATATTAGCATAGTACTCAAAATATTGCCTTTTTATTAAACGTGCTAATTAGTGCTTTGTATAAATGGTAAAAATTTTTGTGTTGTTACTACATGTTAAAAAGTACTGTTATATAACTTTTTGTTTTTAAAAGGTACTATTTGTACTATTTGGATATTTTTTATTTAAAAGTTCTATTTTGGTACTTTTTATAACATAGTACTATTTTGATAGTTTAGAAAGATAGTAACAAAATAGAACTTTTTTTATAAAAAGTAACAAATAGTACTTTTTTTTACCAAAAAAAAGTACCAAAATAGTACTTTTTTAAAAAAGTACCAAAATAGTACTTTATGATAAAAACAACCAAAATAGTACTTTTTGGTAAAAAATTCAAAATAGTATTTTTCATAAAAAGTGCCAAAATATGACTTCTATTTAATTCTTTGTCATTTCAAAAATGTAAAAAAATGTTTTTTGTTAGGAAACTTTTTTGGAAATATTTTTTTGTTACTTCATGTTTAAAAGTACAGTTACATAATTTTTTTATTGTTAAAAAGTACTATTTTGGTACTTTATAAAAATGTTATATTTTGTTATTTTTTATTTAAAAGTTCAATTTTGGTATTTTTTACAACAAAGTACTACTTTGATAGTTAAAAAATTAGTAACAAAATAAAACGTTTTTATAAAAAGTACCAAATTAGTATTTTTTATAAAAGTGCCAAAATAGCATTTTTTTATAAAAAGTACCAAAATAGTACTTTTTGATAAAAAGTACCAAAATAGACTTTTTTATAAAAGTACCAAAATAGTACTTTTTGATAAAAAGTACCAAAATAGTACGTTTTGATAAAAATTTCAAAATACATAGTACTTTTTCATAAAAAGTACCAAACTAGGACTTCTATTTAATTCTTTGTTATATCAAAACTTTTTTTTGTTAGGAAATTTTTTGGGAAATATCCAAAAATGTGTAATTACACATTAAGTGGCAACACAAAGTGTTTTTGCATAAACTAACCAAGTTTTTAAGAGTAAAAACTATCATACTTTTTTATTTTGCATGAAAACTATTCCTAGATTAAGAAATTTATCGAGTTCATTGAAATAAATAGTAAAATAATGAGTTAATGCCATTAAAGTTTTTTTTTTAATGAAAATTCTAATCAATGCATACAATTAACATTCTCAAAGCCAGCAAAGCCAGTGATTGTGCATTGCAAGAAAATAATAATAAAAATTATAATTAAAAACAAATTAAAAAAGTGTTTGTAAAAAAATCATATATTTAAAAAAAAAATATTTATTTATCAGACTTTCTTTTAATGTCTTAAACTAGGACATAACAATACTTACAAAAATTTACAACTAAATGATAAAATTTATAATGAACACATTTTCATATGAACTAAAAATTAACAAATGAACTAAATTGTTTGTAATGAAAAAATAAATAAATTATGTAATTAAAACTAATAAATAAATAATTAAGTAAATAAGTAACTAAAGAAAAAATATTCAAAAATTTAAAGCGTTTAAAAAAATTCGTTGTTTCTTGATCACGAATGAAGAATGACAACGATTATTGACAAGCATTTTACGGACGGGCATTTAAATTGAATGAACTATTCACCGATAATTTATCGTCTCCAGCATCAGAAATTACCTTCTTTAGGGCGGCTAACACTTTATCGGGCATATGATCTTGTAGCATAACCGGTGATATTAGAACCTCATCAAAGTCTATGGTATCAGCCCAAATAGCCTGATAAACCGGTTCACGACTTTTCAGAACATTTCTAGAAAAAAGAAAATATATTTTTGGAATTAGTATTTAAGTGGCTATATTTTTTGAAATAGCAACAAAACACATAAAGTTAACAACAATTATTATAAGACAACAATATAAACAGTAGCCAGTCCCGAAAGATATTATTTTATATATCTGCAAAATTAATATTTTTGGGACAGGCTAATAAACAACTTTCATGCATAAAACATTCCACACCAAATATCTAGCAAAAATACATTATACATACATATTTTTTTAGTTTTTAGTTTAATATTTATGCACCATATATTTTTTTGGCTTGACATTGAGTGTGGAATACCTCATATTTGTTTAAAAACTAATGTCAACAAGTATAAGGAAAGTTTTACTCCGACTTTAAACATACGGGCAAATCTTTATTCTCTAAGTCCTACAACTTAAGTATGTGGTACAAATTTGAGACTAATCGGAGTAAATAAACCCGTGGCGGCCGGCGATCAAAGTTAAATTTTTTTAAATTTTTTGATTCGCTGAACACGAACATCAAAAAGTTTTTAAAATCGGTCGAACGGTTTTCGAGATATTGCTATTTGAAATTTGCAAAAATTACTGTTATTTTATACGTTTAAGGCTGGATTACTCAATGCTCCGTTATAAAATAATTCTCCGTTAAATTTAACTTTTTCATACAAATTTTAACATAAGGCTCCGTTAAATCAGCAGTTAACTTTTCGTTGAGTAATCCGCCCTAAGAATGAAAAAAAAACAAGTAAGAAAATTATAGTCGGTTAAGACCGACCATATAATACCTACACCAATGTTTCCCGGAAAATGGGTCCCAAGTCCAAATATGGACCGATAGGGTCTATCTTTTGTCAAATCTTTAAAAACTGTGGAAAACACTTACAAACCAAATTTGAGTGAAATAGACATTTATTTGTTGCCAATAAACCACTTTAAGTAAATATCGGGCGGAATTTTCATATGGGGCCTAAGTCCAAAAATGGTGTGATTATAATCAGATTTGATTTGGTTATTAAAGCATGCGTTAAACACACACACAATATATTTTCTATTTTCATGAATATTTAGAGATTTGTGTTAATATTGGGAGGGTGGTTTGTATGGGGGCTACAAGAATTGGTCCGATTCCTTTAATATTCGGAATGGTGATTTGTGAATACAAAAAACGTTTATCTGCTAAATTTTGAAAGACTTCCTATTAAAATACGGTTGTTAGGGTCATTTGACCCATATTTAAAGAGGGCGTTTCAATTTTTCAAATTTCAGACAAATCGGTTAGAAATTGCGACCTGTATCGTGCGCACAACGTTTACATGAACAACGGACAGGCAGACATCGATAAATTGACTCAAAAAGTGATTCGGTATACTTGAAGGTGGGTCTATGTAAAAAATGTAAAAAAATAAAATCAGGGACGTTGTTTTTTGGGGGGAGGGGTTTGGGGGGTTTGGTGGGAGACGTTGGGGGACACTTTACAATAGATGTTTTCAAATATATTTATTATGATTCCTGTAATTATTTAATCATATTAATCATTATTACAACACATTTTTTATATCCACGCCCACAAATGGGGCGGGTCAAACTTTTTTTTAATTTATTTTTATCCGATGGGTTTACGTCAACTTCCTCTGACATAAAAATGTTGGATATGCTGAACAAAAGTACAAAAAACCCTGATAAAAAAGAGTTTTTGTGAGGTTGGTTTAGTTCTCCAAGAGGGAACTTTTTTCCCCTGGGTCCGATTTTGCCTATTTCCGAACTTAACTTGCTTATGACCATAAGCCAAATTCGTGCCAAACTTCGAAAGTCTAGCTCTATTATTTTGGACTGTATCGTGTCCCCTACAGACGGACAGCAGACGGACGGACATCGCTAGAATGTCTTAGAATCGATCAACGATCAATAACATATGGGACATTCCATGTCAAATCGGACACTTTGAAATTTTTTTTTTTAGATTTTCCCAATTTGTTTACAGTTTTTAGTACCCTTCGAAAACTCCTTCGTGGTAAATTTTCAGATTTTTTTGATGACCCGTTCAAGATATCGAATTTTTAAAAATTGGTAGTTTGTTCCTTTACTCAAACTTCTTTTACTCATAACTTCTTTAATAATGGTCAAAATTTCAATTTTTTTTTAAATTTTTGTTTTTTTACGTACTTTAAAAAAAAAAATCCCAAAAAATTCTTAAAAGCGCTCTATTATGCGATTTTTAAGTTTAAAAATTTAAATCTCATTTTTGAAAATGTTTGTACTCTTCGATTTTTTTGAAATTTTTTTGTGTAAAACTTCTATCGATTCTACAAATTTTTTGACCAGGAGGATTACGACTCTTCCAAAAATCCCCATACAATTTTTTTTTTTATCTTATGTAAATTCGTTTTATTTAATCAGCTTCTACCGGTCCAATGGTGCGTCCGAGAGGGGTAATTAGTGAGACCGACCCCCATTTATTTTTACCCTACAATATTTTTTTAAAATATACCTACGCCCTATCTCCACTCCCTAAGTAGGCTCCCATACAAAATTACATTTTTATAAAATTTGCTCCAACTGTTATTTGTATGGGAGCCTATTTAGGGAGTGGAGATAGAGCGTAGGTATATTTAAAAAAAAAGTTGTAGGGTAAAAATAAATGGGGGTCGTCTCACTAATGACCCCTCTCGGACGCACCATTTGACCGGTAGAAGCTGATTAAATAAAACAAATTTACAAAAAATTAAAAAAATTGTATGGGGACCGCCTTAAAAATTAGAGATGGAGGGTAGGTGTATACAGAAAAAATGTTTGGCTTAAAAAAAATTGTGGGTCGGTCATACATTTTGTTGGTCTAAGGGCACTATTAGGGCAGTTAGAGCGGTTGGAGCAAATTTTAAAAAATGTCGTTTTGTGTGGGAGCCCCCTTAGAATTTGGAGATAGGGTATTAGTTTGTTCCAAAGAAATTTTAAGACGAAAATTAGTGGGGGTCGGTCTTATAAATGACCCCTCTATGACGCACCATTCGAGCAGTAAAAATGATTTTAAGATTGGAAAATTGCAATAAAATTTTTTCAAAAAATTTTAAAAAATAGTAATAATTGTTATTCCACGATCCTCCTGGGCAAAAAATTTGTAGAATCGATAGAAGTTTTACACAAAAAAATTTCATAAAAATCGAAGAGTACAAACATTTTCAAAAGTGTGATTTAAATTTTAAAACTTAAAAATCGCATACTAGAGCGCTTTTAAGAATTTTTTGGGATTTTTTTTTAAAAAGTACGTAAAAAAACAAAAATTTTGAAAAAAAAATATTGAAATTTGGACCATTATTGAAGAAGTTATGAGTAAAGGAACAAACTACCAATTTTTAAAAATTCGATATCTTTTGAACGGGTCATCAAAAAAAATTTGAAAATTTACCACGAATGAGTTTTCGAAGGGTACTAAAAACTGTAAACAAATTGGGAAAATCTAAAAAAAAAATTTTTCAAAGTGTCCGATTTGACATGGAATGCCCCATATATACTTTATGGGGTTCTACACCGATTTTCGATGCGTTACACACATAATGAGAAAGTGAATATACCCCCATACTGTGGTTGGAGGGTATAAAATGTATCTTGCGATACATTATTTTTATAATTTTTTTTCAAGCTGAACACGAAAAAGTTTCTGAAATCGGTTAAGCAGTTTTCAAAATATCGTCATTTGTTAAAAAATTTAATAGTACGTTCAGATTGGCATCGAAACCCCGTTCAACGAGGTTTCGTGCCAAACCTCATTTGAAAATACGTATTTTCCCTCACAAATTTAAACCTTTTTGTAGTGAGGTTTCAACGAAAGTACGATCGAAACCTTTTAATTTTCATATTTTTACCACTGTGCGACAATGAGAAATAGAGAAAATGGGAAAATGCCAAATATAAAAATATAAAGAAATCAATTTATTTACAAAATTTCTGTGAAATATTTATTTGTTTGGAATAAAAATAAAATTAAACAGTGTTAAAAAATAATTTCAGCATAATTAAATTAGTTAAAAATTAGTTAACAAAAATATTTTTTATGTGATGGTTTCCGAAACCTTCATAAATGCCAAAATTGTTGCGTGTGAACAGGTGAGTTTTTAAAATGAAAATACGGGGTTTCAACGGGGTTTCAAGGCCAATCTGAACATAGTATAAGTTTCTATAGAAAAAATTTTTTTATAGTAAAAATTTCCTATTCCGTGACATTTCAGATTCCAGAACATTTTCGATTCCGAGACACTTTCGATTCCGGAACATTCTTACTACAGAAAAAATTAAAATTTTTTCCGCAGCTTTTTTTACACCTTTTATAAATTAATCAAACATTTTTGTAATCCAAATTTTTATCCGACATTTGTAAGTCTGTGTCTTTTTTATAACCCAAAAAAAAATCTGTACATTTTGAAATATGGGCAAAACGATTCAACTGCCCCACTTTTTAAGTTTATATGGAAACATTGCAGATTCTAAAACATTTTTTCCTATAGAAAAAATCTCAGAATTTTTGTAAAGCCCGAGTAAAAATCGATTAGTTATGATGTGATCTGTTAAGATCTGATTATATCAATTGTATCTGATCAGATCTATTATATCCGAGATTTTACCCCATTTGCGAAATCTGATCAGATACAATTACTGATCAGATCTTCGATCTAGAAACTAGGAAGAAACGTCGGATATAATTGATATTATCAGATACAATTGATATAATTTGATCTTATAGATCAGCAAATCTAATACATTTTTTCATGGGAGAAAAAAATTTTCGATTCCGGGACATTTTTACTGTAGAAAAAATATCAGTTTCTGAGACATTTTTCATATGGAAAAAAATATTTTTCCTGTAAAATAGTCTCTGAATATGAGACATATTTCCTCTTGAAAAGTTTTTAGATTCTAAGATAATTTTCCTGTAGCAAAAGTTTCACATTTTTAAAAATTTCTGAATTGTAAGCAGTTGAAATAAATGACTTTGCCCATATGTTGTAAATATGTACAAAACATGCATTAAATTAAACACTTTTTTTTTTTATAAAAATTAAACATTAACATCATGCAATTTACACTATCCATCTTAAATTAAAAACAACTATTTCAATGAAATAATAAATTTCATTTAACGTTATAATTGTAGATGTAAATTGTGTATCCTACCTCCAACCTCTGTCATATTTTTTCCTGTAATTAAATTATTTAGCAGTTAAATTTGAATAGCACAAAATTTAGCAAATTATAAATTATTATTATTTTTTGGATTTTTAATTTTGAAAGCGACGTAATTGAAAATAATACGTTAAAAAAATTAAATAATTAAAAAATATTTTTTTTGTATGTGTGTAAATACTTACTCATCTGCTTTAGGATGATGACGTATAATGTGAATTATACGTCCCGGGGGATACAAAGGTTGATGTATAGTTAATGCTATTGTATTATCAGCTGGATGAGTGCTGGCTGAACGTGCTGAGTCACGTTCCTGAAAAGAAAAATAAATACAATTTATTCTCAAAGTAAATTTAACTTCGAAAAAAATATTTATAATTACCTCTTGATATTTATTTATATGAGTATCTTTAACAGACATTTCCACTACGGATTTTGGTTCTGGACCACAACAACAACATATCATAGAACATGATATAGTTTTCCACTAGAAAAAAGGAAAAAAAAAATTTTTAAAATGGAATTAACAAAATGTTATTACTAATTTTTAATAAAATGGTACTCATTTATAAAAACAAACAACATAATACTTTTTTACAAAAAGTACCAAATGGTACATTTTAATTAAAAGTTATTTTTTTTTTTCAAAAAGTACCAAATGGTATATTTTTATTAAAAGTCATTTTTTATAAAAAGTACAAAAGCAGTATGTACTTTTTTATAAGAAGAACGAAAAAGTATAAAAAAAATTAAAATTTCAATACTTTTAATAAAAATGTACCATGTTGGTATTTTTATACCCTACACCACACTGTGGTACAGGGCATAATGCTGATGTTTGTAACTACCCGAAATATTGGTCCTAGACCTACCTTCAAGTATACCGATCGACTCAGTAGTACTTTTTGAGTCGATTTAGCGATGTCCGTCCGTCCGTCTGTCCATCTATCGGTTTAAGCACGATACAGGTCGCAATTTTCAATCAATTGACTTGAAATTTGAAACTTAAGCGTCTTTTGGCCCAAGGACAAAGCCTATTGAAATTGGAGAAAATCGGTCCATGTTAAGACCTAGCCACCATACAAACGCCCCCTTTGGATTCGGCTTAAATGACTCTAATAACCGTATTATAATAGTTATCGCTTTGAAATTCAGCAGGTAATATTGTATGCACAAATCACCATTCCAAATTTCAAAGGAATCGGTTCAATCCTTCTGGTAGTACCCATACAAACCACCTTCCCGATATTCACATAATTCCCTCAAAATTCATAAATATGGAAATATTTGATACAAATTTTACTTTTAGGTGTTAAACGTGTACTTTAGTAACCTAATCAAACCGGAATATAATTGGACCATTTTTTGACTTACAAGGGAAGTCTCCCTGGTGCCACCCTCCGATCTTCATGAAATTTGGTTATGTTGTTAAGAACGAAAATTAATTCGACACGTATTTTTTTTTTAGCGGCCCAAACTCATTTTTAGGGGGGGGGGGTCGATTTGTATGGGGGGAAATTGACCTTTTTTCAGTTTTTTACGATTTACGCCTATTTAGACAAAATTAATATAGGCATGTGTGGCATCAGATCAAAGGTATTAAAAATACCTATCTCAGGGTGCTAACAACGGGCCAAAGAAGTTAATATTTTTCGACTTAATAACAAAAATGTCCTAAAATGTTGGTATTTTACTCAATATGACGAAAAGTTGTGCATTTTTGGACACGTTCTTAGCACATGTAGATAGGTTTTCCAAAGACCTTTCATTTGGTATGTAACATGACTAGGTTTCTTTGCATAATATAGGAGATAAACGAAAAAAAACTGAAAAATGGCCTTATCTTCCCCCCTCCTTTTTACCCCCTAAATATGAGTTTGGGCCGCTAAAAAAAAAATGTGTCCCTTAATTTTTCTGCTCTAGAAAATAAAACCAATTTCATAAAGATCCGCGGGTGACACTAGGAAGACTTCCCTTGTTAGTCCCCAATATAAAAATTTGATCTGCGTGTGTTTTCTACACTAAATAAAGATCTAACAAAAGACAGATACAATCGGTCCATGTTTGTACTTTGGACTCATTTTCCGGAAAATACTGGTGTAGGGTATCATATGGACGGTCTTGACCGACTATAACTTTCTTACTTGTTTTTATTAATGAGTACCATTTTGTTAAAAATTTATATTTTGTTACTTTTTATTACAAAATACCTTAAAAAGTACCTTAATGGTACTTTTTAATAAAAAATACCAAAATAGAAGTTTTTGTTAAAAAGTTCCAAAATAGTACTTTTTATAAAAATGAATTGCATGGATGCTTTTTTTAAAAAAGTTTTTTTTTAAATATTTTTTTTGTTATATAAAAAGATACCATGTTTTGGTGCTTTAAAATAAAAAGTACCAAAACAGTACTTTTTTATAAAAAATCTTAATATAAAACTTTATTAAAAAGTACCAAAACAGTCCTGTTTTATAAGAACCAAAAGCGTGTATAAAAAATTAAAATTTTGGTACTTTTTATTAAAATTTACTACTTTGTACTTTTTGTAAATATAAACTATTTTATACTTTTTAAAACTATCTCCTTTTTCGTACTTATAATGAACTTTTTTTATTAAAAAGTACTATTTTGGTACCTTTATCAAAAAATTTTAAATGGTACTTTTTATTAAAAAGTAATATATTGGCACTCTTGATAAAAAAATTTTATCCTGGTACATACTTGTTATAAAAGGTATTATTTTGTTATTTTTTTAAAAACTACCAAAATTGTACTATGTTATTAAAAGTACCAAAACTTTTTTTTAAAAATGTATTAAAAAAGTTCTTTTCATTAAAAGTACCAAAATAGTAAATTTTTATAAAAAATTCTAAAATAATAGTAGTACTTTTTAATAAAAAGTATCGAAATAGTTAATTTTTGTTTTAAGTACTTTTTTTATAAAAAGTACCAAAAAAGTACTTTTTTATAAAAAGTAGCAAAAAAATTACTGTTTTAAAAGAAGTACCAATCTACTACCATCTACTTTTTCGTACTTTTTATGAACTTTTTTTATTAAAAAGTACTATTTCGGTACTTTTATCAAAAAGTTTTATATGGTTTTTATTAAAAAGTAATATTTTGGTACTCTTGATAAAAAAATCCATCTGGTAAATACTTTTTATAAAAAAAGTATTATTTTGGTATTTTTTTTTAACTACCAAAATTGTACTTATTATAAAAAGTACCAAACCCAGAACTTTTGTTTAAAAATGTATTAAAAAAATTTATTTTTCATGAAAAGTACCAAAATAGTAAATTTTTATTAAAAATTCTAAAATAATAGTAGTACTTTTTAATAAAAAGTATCGAAATAGTTAATTTTTGTTTTAAGTACTTTTTTTTAAAAAAAGTACCAAAAAAGTACTTTTTTATAAAAAAGTACAAAAAAAGTACTTTTTATAAAAAAGTACAAAAAAAGTAACTTTTTTTAAAAAAGTACCAACAAAGTATATTAAAAGTACAATTTTGGTACTTTTTACAAAAATTAACTATTTTACTTTTTATAAAAATGTACTACAATTTTATACTATTTATAAAAACGTACTATTTAGTAATTTTTATATCCTCCAACTACAGTATGGGGTATACTCACTTTGTCATTCCGTTTGTAACACATCGAAATATCGGTCGGGGACCCCATAAAGTATATATATTATTGATCTATGATCGATTCATAGATCATAGATCAATCCGTCCATTTGTATAAGACACGATGCAGTCCAAAATAAAAGAAATAGATGCGTTAAGTTTGGCAGAAATATGTATTTTGGCCCTAGGCAGTTAAAGTTCGTAAATGGGTAAAATTGGACAAGGGGGAAAAAAGTTCCCCCTTGAAGAACTTAACTAACCTCTGAAAAACGCCATATTTTCACCGGTTTTTTTGTATTTTTGTTAAGCAAATGAAACAATTTGATTTAAGAAAAAGTTCAAGGTCCTGCACTTGGACGTAGGAAATAAAAAAACACTTTTATTTTGCCCGCCCCCTTTTGTGGGCGTGGATATTAAAAATGTTTTAAAATAAGGATAAAATTGTATTACTTATGCTCAAAAAGCATAATAAATGAATTTTTAAACATTTACCTTATGGGTTTATATGTCCCCCAACGACCCCTACTGACCACTCCCGCACAAAAAAAAACCCCTGCAATTTTTTTTTTTTAATTTTTTTTTATGTAGTTGTAGGGTATTATAGATTCGGCACAGCCGAATTTAACACTCTCACTTGTTTTTTTTTTTAATTTACTTTTTATCAAAAAATAATATTTTGTTACTTTTTATCAAAGTGTTCAATTTGGCAATTTTAATCAAAAAGTACCATTTTGGTACTTTTTATTAAAAATCTTTTTTTTACAGTGCACAATGAAATTAAACTTACCTTAGGATCTATACTTCGTTGTATAGCATTTATGAGATCGGCTCTCAGAGCCTCCATTTGATATAAACCAATACGGGGTACAACATCTTTACCCAAAACAACTGAAGTTATAAATGTTTTAGAATACTCTACAGCCGGCATACTGGAAAATATAAAAATGTAATAAACCAAAAATTAGTTACAATATTTATAAGCTTATCTATTTAATAATAAGATAGTAAGTATTCAATTATATTACTTTAATAATTAATTGAATTACACACATAAATCTTATCTAATTTTGAGTAATCGATTGATTAATGAATAGTATTAAATAAGCTACATTTATTTATTGTTTATTATAAACAAAACAAATTTTTGTTTTTTTGTCATTTTTAATGAAGCAGATAATAAAATTCGATAAGATTTTAGTAAGGCAGTAAAATTCGACGATTGCAAAAAATTTAATACCGTCTACATTGCCTAAAATATTTCAATATTTTATAAGGATTGTAATTTTTTTTGCGAAAAAAATGGAAAAAAAATTTCTTTTTGATTAAAAAAGTTTTTAAAAAAAAAAAAAAAAAAATTAAGTGTAACAATTTTTTTGAGTGTAAAATTTATTTTTGAGTGTTTGTAAGTCATATTTGTAATTTTTTTAAGTGAAAATTCAGGTTAATTTGAGTTCAATTTTCTCAATATTTCCAAAAAATTTTCCTATATGCAGATTCTTTTTTTTACATTGACAAACAATAATTACAAACCATTACTGAAAATTACGAAAATTTATTTTTTCCTATTTTTGAACTTTTTATCAAAAAATACTATGTATTTTGGAACTTTTTTTTTTATCAAAAAGTACTATTTTTGAACTTTTTATAAAACTGAACTATTTTGAAACTTTTTATTAAAAAGTTCTATTTTGATACTTTTTATTTAAAAGTACTATTTAGGTACTTTTTAATGCATTTTTTAATAAAAAGTTAAAAAAATATTAATTTTAACAAAATTATTAAAATAACCAAAATAGTACTTTTTACATACTTTTTTGGTACTTCTTTTAAAAAGTACTATTTTGGTACTTTTTTATAAGAAGACCCAAAAAAAAAAATTATAAAAAAGCAAAATATTGATATTTTATAAAAATGTACTATTTTGTACTTTTTATAAAAATGTACTATTTTACTTTAATGTTTTGTACTTTTTATAAAAATGCACAATTTAGCACTTTTTATAAAAATTTAATTTTTTGTAAAAAATCACTATTTTGGTACTTTAATCAAAACGTTCTATTTGGTACTTTTATCAAAAGCTACATTTTTGTACTTTTAAATAAATAAAAATACCCAACAGAAATTTACGGTTTGCTCATTACTTCAGAAATACTAAACTAATCTATTCCAAAAAAAATTTCCTATATGCAAATCCTTTTTTCAAATTTTTGAAATGACAAAGAAAATAGTAAAAATTACGGAAATTTTTTTAAATGAAAGTCCTTTTTAATAAAAAATACTTTTTTTTGGTACTTCTTTAAAAAGTGCTATGCATATTGGTTCTTTTTATCAAAAAGTTGTATTTTAGTATATTTTTATTAAAAAGTACTATTTTGGAACTTTTTATAAACAAATTTCATTCTGGTACATACTTTTTATAAAAAAGTATTTTTTGGTACTTTTTATGAACACTACTTTTTAGGACTTTTTATAAAAAAGTATTTTTTAAACTACCGAAATAGTACTTTCGTTTATAAAGTACCAAACTAGTAGTTTTCAATAAATAATACAAAAACAGTAAATTTTTATAAAAAGTATCAAAATAGTACATTTTAGTCCAGGGGGAAAAAGTTTCCCCTTGAATAACTAAAACAAACCCAGAAAAACTGATTTTTTTCGTATGTTTTTTTTTTGTATATTTGTTCAATAAATGCAACATTTTTATGCCTTATGAAGTTCATCGACCCGCACTAGGGTCAAGGGGATTAAAAAATGCGTTTTTGTTTAGGCACGCTCTTCAAAATTATTAGTTTTTATTTGGTTAGTCGAATTAAACACTGACTTTTTTAGCTGTTAAAGTACTATTTTGATATTTTTTATAAAAATTTACTTTTTATTAAAAATTTTTTGAAAAATTGCGGAAATTTATTTAAATAAAGGTCCTTTTTTAAAAAAGTACTTTTTGGTACTTTTTCATAAAGTTGTATTTTGGTACTTTTTTTCAAAAAGTTGTATTTTGGTAGTTTTTTTATATCAACAAGTACTATTTTGGTACTTTTTATAAAAAGTACTATTTTGGTACTTTTTATAAAAAAGTATTTTTTAAACTACCGAAATAGTACTTTCGTTTAAAAAGTACCAAACTAGTAGTTTTCAATAAATAATACAAAAACAGTATATTTTTATAAAAAGTATCAAAATAGTACATTTTAGTTCAGGGGAAAAAAGTTTCCCCTTGAATAACTAAAACAAACCCAGAAAAACTGATTTTTTTCGCATGTTTTTTTTTGTTTATTTGTTCAATAAATGCAACATTTTTATGCCTTATGAAGTACAGCGACCAGCACTTGGACCAAGGAAAATTAGGAAATGCATTTTTTTCGGCACGCCCGTCAATAATATTATTTTTTATTTGGTAACATGTTGAAGGGTATACAAGATTCGGCACAGTCGAATTTAACACTCTGACTTGCTTTTTTTTTGTTAAAGTACTATTTTGATACTTTTTTTAAAACTTACTTTGTTTATGCATTTTTGAATCACAAACAATTACGGTAATTTATTTGAATAAAAGTCCTTTTTTAAAAAACGTACTTTTTTTCTAAAAGTACTGTATTGGTACTTTTTTTATCAAAGAGTTGTATTTTGGTACTTTTTATAAAAAAAAATCCATCCTAGTACATATTAAAAAAAAAAGTATTATTTTGGTTCCTTTTATAAAAAGTACTTTTTTGGTACTTTTTATAAGAAAGTATTTTTTAAAAACTACCAAAATAGTAATATCGTTTAAAAAGTACTATAAAGGTACTTTTAAATTAAAATTACCAAAGTATTACATTTTTAGAGAAAAGGTACCAAAATAGTACTTTTTGGTCCATGGGGAAAAAATTTCCCCTTGAAGAACTAAAACAACCACAGAAAAACAGAATTTTTTGCATGTTTTTTATATTTGTTCAATAAATGCAGCATTTTTATGCCTGATGAAGTTCATCGACCTGTACTTAGACCAAGGGGATTAGGAAATGCATTTTTTTGGCACGGTAACATGTTGGAGGGTATACAAGATTTGGAACAGTCGAATTTAACACTCAGACTTGTTTTGTTTTTTTAAAGTACTATTTTGATATTTTTTAAAAAAATGTACTTTTTATTAAGAAATTCTTTTTTGTATATTTGTTCAATAAATGCAAAATTTTTATGTCTTATGAAGTGCATCGACCTGCACTTGGACCAAGGGGATTAGAAAATGCATTTTTTTTGGCAGGCCCGTCAATATTTTACATGCTCTACATGTCATTTTTTAAAAAAGTACTTTTTTGGTACTTTTTTTCAAAAAGAACTATATTGGTACTTTTTGATATTTTTTATAAAAAGGTACTTTGTATAAAAAAATCCTTTTTTTGCATTTTTGAAAGAAGTATTTTTTTAAAAAAGTACTTTATTGGTACTTTTTTATCAAAAAGTTTTATATTGGTACTTGTTATCAAAAAGTAATATTTTGGTACTTTTTATAAAAAAAGTATTATTTTGGTACCTTTTCAAAAAGTACTTTTTTGGTACTTTTTATAAGAAAGTATTTTTTTTAAAACTGCCAAAATAGTACTATCGTTTATAAAGTACAAAATAAGTAAGTAATTTTAAATTAAAAATACCAAAGTAGTACAGTTTTCGAAAAAAAGTACCAAAATAGTACTTTTTGGTCCTGAAGACTTTTATCAAAAAGTATTACTTTGGTACCTTTTATAAAAAATTCCATTCTGGTACATATGTAACTTTTATAAAAAAGTATTATTTTATAAGAAATTAATTTTTTAAAACAACCAAAATAGTACTATCGTTTAAAAAGTACTAAAAAAAGTACTTTAAAATAAAAACTAATTTTAACTAATTCGGCACGCCTGCTAATTATTTTTTTATGTGGTTACATGTTGGAGTGTATAAAAGAATCAACACATACGAATTTACACTCTTTTTTTTATTTTTGTTAAAGTACTATTTTAGTATTTTTACAAAAAGGCAATTTTTATTGAAAAATCCAGGTACTTACATAAAAACTTTTTATAAAACAAATATTTTAGTACTTTTTATAAAATGTACTTTTTTTGGTACTTTTTATAAAAAAAGTACATGGTTTATTTTTAAAAAATATTTTGGTACTTTTTATTAAATTTTGGCATTTTTTATCAAAAATGTTTTTCGCTCGATATTCAATTAAATCGGTCTATTGGCAACAAAACGAAACCATTTAAATTAGGCTTGGGTGTTTTTAGTACTATGTTTGAACTTGGGACCCATTTTCCGTAAAACATTGCTATAGGGAATTATATGGGCGGATTTGAAAATAGTGGTTTCATTCTAAAAAAAAAAATATTTGCTTTGCGTTTTACGAGTAAACCACTTATTCCACTTTCGAACGGAATTAAGTCTGTGACATTCCCTATATTTTGCCTATTCTAAAACGTTTAATTCTAAAATTTATATTCGAAAACAAACCTTAATAAACCACCTGGTGGTGAATAGCTAAAACACTGCAACGTTGGATAATCTGCTTTCATTAGTATGGCCAATATCGCCGCCGTACCAGCACCCAGCGAATGACCAACCAATACCAAATCAAACGTATTTGTGTTACGCTCGAGATTCTTATTGAGAGCATTTCTGATGATATTCTCCTCTTCCAATTTATTTCGTATATAAATTGCTGCCTGCACCATACCTTTATGACCCAACCAATCATCTCTGGGTGGATTTAAAGGCAACACCTCTGCCTCGGCATTTAAATCAGTCAATATATCTTTCATACTTAGAGTACCACGTATGCTAACAACAATTTTTTTCTGTGTATAATCTATGGCTACAAAAAATGGTGTTTCGCCAACATCGACATGATAGGTAACATAGACAACCTCAATATCACCAACTTGTAAAGTTTTTTTAAGGGCAGCATAATTACAATAGCAACAATTATCTTGAATAATTTCAGCTTCATTTGTGGGGGTAACACAACAACCGAAACATCTGGAATTTGAAAATAATTAGAATTAATTTATTTTTCGTATCAATACTTTTGTAGTTAAATCAATGAACAAATTGATAAGTTTTAGTTTTTTTTTTAATAAACACAATTAATTAAAATGAATGAAAGAGTGTTATTTTTAAAGTTGTAATATTATTAAATATATTAATTAATTCAATTACCAAAGTAATTGACTTTGTTTTTTATTTCAACAACACTTTAATTAAATTTCAATTGTTCGACTTTTGTCTTGTGTATATTTAGACTACTCACTTTAATTCCGGTATTAGATTATACATTTTAGAACGATTTATTATGAAATACATCGGCCAGCCGTATGCACCTTGAGCAAAATACATATAGTGTATGACAGTTTGAAAAAAATCATAGTTTTTAGCATCATTTAATGCTAGGAACTGTGTACGTTCTGTAATGGGAACACCACTTAAAAATTCATAAGTTCCATTTTTGCGTTGTCTAACAACCGATTCACGTTCCAGACGTTGAAATTTACGCAATAACACTAGACCGGCAACAACATCCGATGGCACCACATCGAGTTCACGAAAAAAGTCACTTAACAAACGTGCTATATCGGTAAATGAATTACGATTACGCTCAGATGAGCCAATACAACAAAATAATAAACGACAGCGATGATCCCAGCTATCCTGATATGCACGTATAACTTTTCTGGAAATTATTGAAAAAAATTTAATTATTTTGAATTGATTTTTTTTTTATTAATAAACGTATTCTGAAATTTTTTTTATTAAAAAATACATTTTTTTTAAAAAATAAAATTTTTTCAGAATCTGAGAAATTTAAACAAAACAAGTGAGAGTGTTAAATTCGGCTGTGCCGAATCTTTAATGCCCTCCAACATGTAAAAACAAGTAGAAAAGTTAAATTCGACTTTGCCGAATTTATGAATACCCTCCACAATGCATTTTTTTTAAAGGGTAGTACATTTTTTAACGTGAAAAAATTAACTATTTTGATAAGAAATATTTTATTTTGAGTAAAAAACTCTTTTTTTGTCATTTAAAAAAAAAAAAAAAAAATTACAATTTTTTTTTTTCGAGTGTAATGTTTTTTTTACTCTAAAAATATTTCTGAGTAAATGCACGTGCGTATGTACACAAAATATTGTCATTTTTGTAAAAAAAAAACTAAATTTTTTTTGAGTGTAAAATTTTTTTTGAGTGTAAATTTTTTTTTTGAGTGTAAAATTTTTTTCAAATGTGATTTTTAAGTTACCAATGCTTTTAAAACTAAACAAGTTTAACAAGCATTGCTTTAAAATTAAACAAGTTTGAAAAGCATTGTTTAGTTACACCAATGCTTTTAAAACTTGTTAAAACACGTGCCATTTTAGATGAAACTAATCTGAAATTCAGGGTTTTGCTTATAACTTTTGAACCACTGCACCGATTGAGCTGAAATTTAATTCCAAACAGACCCGGGGAACGGCAAATATACATACATGCCAAGCTTCAGTAGTCTCATTATTGTCTTTCGAAAGTTATCGTGTTTTTTATCTTGTAAATTCGCGAAACACCCTTGCCGAAATTTACTCTTTTGCTCATAACTTTTGAACCACTGGACCGATTTGGCTGGATTGCAATACCAACCTGACCAGGTAAATGACAAACATATATGCCAAACTTCAGTAGCCTCTGTAAAGTCTTTTAAAAGTTAGCGTGTTTTCTACGGACAGACAGACAGACAGACGGACGGACGGACGGACATCGCTAGATCGACTTAAAATCGATCGAGGATCATAAATATATATACTTTATGGGGTCCTAGACCAATATTTCGAGGTGTTACAAACGGAATGACAAACTTATATATACCCTCTATCACTAGAGTGGAGGGTATAATAAAAAATTTTTTGGGTTTTTTTTTGGGGGGGTCAGTAGGGGTCATTGGGGGACACGTAAACCCATGCGGTAATTGTTTAAAAATTCATTTTTTATGCTTTTGGAGCTTAAGTAATACAATTTTATCATTATTTAAAAACATTTATAATATCCACGCCCACAAATGAGGGGCGGGCAAAAAAAAAGATTTTTTTCCTGGGTCCAAATGCAGGACCTTGAATTTTTTCTGACATCAAATTGTTTCATTTGCTTAACAAAAATACAAAAAAAACCTGTGAAAATACGGCGTTTTTTAGAGGTTAGTTAAGTTCTTCAAAGGGGAACTTTTTTCCCCCCGGTCCGATTTTGCCCATATACGAACTTAAACTGCCTAGGACCAAAACACATATTCCTGCCAAGCTTGACGAGTCTATCTCTTTTATTTTGGACTGCATCGTGTCTTATACAGACGGACGGACGGACTGACATACGGACACTCTAGAAAAGTCTTAGAATCGATCATAGGAATGACAAAATGAGTATACCCCCATACTGTAGTTGGAGGGTATAAAAAAAATTCTAATTTTTTTCATAAAATGTGTAACAGCATCTAAGAAAACATTTAAAAAACTAAAAATCTGAGAAAAATTTTGAAGAAAAATTTTTCAGAATCTGAGAAAATTTTTGAAAAGAAGTTTATTAATTAACAAGTAAAAAAATTATATTCGGCCTTGCCGAATGTAGTGATACCCTCCACAATTTCAAAAAGATTATTGCAAAAAACTTTATTTAAAAGGAAATTACTTTTGAAAAAAAAAAAAATTTTTGAAAAAAAAAATTTCCGCGAAAAAAAATTTTGTTAAAAAAAAATCCGCGATTTTTTTCTTTTTTTGTCAAAAAGTATGTTCGTACCTGTTTAAATACCATTTTGTGTTCAATTACGTTCACATATGTCAACCAGAAGCCGAATTAAAGCATTTTGTATTTTTAGGTTATGTATGTACTGAAATTTTTGAGGTGTGCTTACATTTTCGTTCATAACTTTTGAACCGCTGAACCGATATCGCTAAAATGCAATACCAAACTTCTCGGGAGAACTTTCAATAAATGTGTTAAGTTTCAGTCATCTTTGTGCAATATTTTGTCTGCGACAGCATTTTCCACAGACAAACAGACGGACGGACATCGCTAGAATGTCTTAAAATCGATCGGGCATCATGAATATATATACTTTATGGGGTCCCAGATCGATATTTCGATGAGTTACAAACGGAATGACAAACTTATATATCGTGAACCTATATTCAAAATATGCCAACTCAAATTTGACGGAAATGAATTTCCGATGGCAAACAGCTCCCCTATGTAATACCTATCTGTCATAAAAATTTCAGAGCAAAAAAATAATTTGTTGTCGTTTTACATCCATTTTTGTTATTCTGCTAACTCAAAGTACATATTTTTTTGGTGGAAATAAATGCCAACTCCCATTGTAAATTTCCAAAAAATTTTCAAAAATTTTTTTAAAAAAAATTAGACCACATATCTTATTGCATTTGCCATGCTAAACACGAATCTTGTAAAGATTTTGATATCTAATGACTGGTTCTCGAGATATTGCCATTTTAAAAATATCGGTAAATAGTGTTTGCAAAAAAAAATTTTGCTTATATTTATGTAACTTTCAAACTATTTATCAGATTGAAACATTATGGATGGGGCAAATAAAGTCAATGATATAAGCTTTCAAAATAGCTGGTTTGGAGTGACCCTATTGCAATACAGCGTGAGTTACAGATTGCCAAAGTTGACCACCCTGAGATTAAAAGGCTTTCGGAGCTAGTAACTTTTAAAAATATGCAAAGATTTTTAATTTTTTGTTCAGTTTTTGCAATTACCGTACTAAGAATAACAAAAACCAAAAAAAAAAAAATTTTTAAAATTTTTCCAAAAAAAATGTATTTTTATTTTCCGACAAAATATGCCAACTCTAAAAAAATATTTGTTTTTTGATATAGTAATAAATGCCATCTCTCAAAAATATGCAAAAAAGTCCAAAATATGAAAATTTTTGCATAGGTAAAAATTGTTTAGAATATTTAAACCATCTTGTGGAAGGTACATTGTTTATTTTTGCAATAATACGCGAAATAACTAGTTTTTTAGCTCTCCTGAACAGTAAGCTTTTTCGAGTTGGCATTTATTGAATATAGTTCGACGATATACCCTCTATCTCTAAGTGGAGGGTATAAAAAAAAAATATTGTCTCAGAATCTGAGAAATTTAAACAAAAAAATTTTAGTAAATTTGACATTATATTTTTTTTAACTCACCTCTGCCGCCAATTTCTATTCATACTGTTACTACGTTTGTAGTTGAAACGTGATTCAGTTTCACGCATTGATCTTTGATATTTCTTCATTTTTACCCATGAACGTCCAGCTGCATCAAAAGTACACCAAACTGTTGCCACGGTTACAAATACTAAAGCCCAGTTTGAGATCATAATTGCTAGATAAATAGAGAAAATATAACATTACAATGTTAATAAGTAAACACCACAAACATATTACAGATTACACCATTAACAACTGATATTTAGACAATGAAATTTTTTTAAATAACAGCGTGAAATGGGTAAAGAAAATCTGCCTAAAGGTCCTTTTAGAACTATGTCGTAGCGGTAGACTTCCGTAATAAAATTACGGATATTTTTTTAAATAAAATTTCTATTTTAGTATTTTTATCAAAAAGTACTATTTTGAAACTTTTTAACAAAAAAAAACTACTTTGGTAGTACTTATAAATAAAAAAGACCCAAAATAGTACTTTTTAATAAGAAGTAACAAAACAGTATTTTTTTTAACAAAATGTTAATTCTGTTTTATTAACTAAAAGTATAAAAACTGAACATTTTTATTAGGTACTTTTTTGGTATGTACATACTTTTTTTAAACAAGTACTACTTTGGCACTTTTTTAACTGTAAAACTTTCTTTTTGGAAACTACTATTTTGGTATATTTTAAGAAAGTATTATTTTGGTACTTTTTTATAAAAGTATTAGGTAGATATTTTTTATAGAAAGGTACTTTTTTGGTACTTTTTAATGAAAAGTAGTGTATTGGTTCTTTTTATAAAAAAGTACCATTTTGTTTAAAATTACTATTTTGTTACTTCTTATTAAAAAGTAATACTTTAGTTTTTTATTAAAAAGTTTTGGAACTTTTTATAACATAGAACTACTTTGGTAGTTAAAAAAAATACTTTTACCAAGAATAATAACATAGAACTACTTTGGTAGTTAAAAAAAATACTTTTACCAAAAAGTACTTTTTATTAAAAATACCAAATTAATAAATTTTTGTAAAAAGTACGTACAGGATATACATTTTTAATCATAAATACCAAAATAGTACTTTTTTTAAAAAAAGGTACCAAAATATAACTTTTTGATAATAACTACCAAAGTATTTTTTTGTTAAAAAGTTTCAAAAAGTACTTTTTATAAAAATATGATATTGTGGTATTTGTTATTTTCGTACTTCTTATAACATAGAACTATATTGGTAGATTTAAAACAAAAATAATTTTTTTTTTTAAATTACCAAAAAGTACTTTTTAATACTTTTTATAAAACGTACCAAAAATTAATTTTTATAAAATGTACAAAAATAATACTGTTTTGTAAAAAGTATGTACCAGGATGTATTTTTATACCCTACACCACTCTGTGGTACAGGTATAATGAGTTTGTGCTGATGTTTGTAACTACCCGAAATATTGGTCCTAGACCTACCTTCAGTATACCGATCGACTCAGTATTACTTTTTGAGTCGATTTAGCGATGTCCGTCCGTCCGTCTGTCCGTCCGTCTGTCCATCTATCGGTTTAAGCACGATACAGGTCGCAATTTTCAATCAATTGACTTGAAATTTGAAACTTAAGCATCTTTTGGACAAAGCCTATTGAAATTGGAGAAAATCGGTCCATGTTAAGACCTAGCCCCCATACAAACGCCCCCTTTGGATTCGGCTTAAATGACTCTAATAATAACCGTATTATAATAGTTATCGCTTTGAAATTCAGCAGGTAATCAAATTTTGTATGCACAAATTACCATTCCAAATTTCAAAGGAATCGGTTCAGTCCTTCCGGTAGTCCCCATACAAACCACCTTCCCGATATTCACATAATTCCCTCAAAATTCATAAAAATGGAAATATTTGATAAACATTTTATTTTTAGGTGTTAAACGTGTACTTCGGTAACCTAGCCAAATTTAAATATATAATTGGACCATTTTTGGACCTAATCTCATATAAAAATTTTGATCGATTTTCAGTTAAATCGGTCTATTGGCAAAAAAATAATCCCATTCCACTAAAATTCGATTTGTGTGTGTTTTCTAACTAAATAAAGATCTAACAAAAGATAGATCCAATCTGTCCATGTTTGGTCTTGGGACCCATTTTCCGGGATACACTGGTCTAGGGTATCATATGGTCGGTCTTGACTGACTATAACTTTCTTACATGTTTTTCTTAACTCACTTCTTTTACTCATAACTTTTTCAGAAAAGGTCCAATTTTGTTTTTTTTACGTACTTTTAAAATAAATTCTTAAGTGTTCTAATATGCTAATTTTTAAGTTTTTTTTTAAAATATTTGTACTCTTTGATTTTTTCTATCGATTTTACAAATTTTTTGCCCAGTAAGATCGTTGGATTATAATTAAAACACTTTAGATTTTTGAAAAATTTTAATTGCAATTTTTTATCTTTAAATTTACTGCTCCAATGGTACTTCTGAGAGAGGTCAATATCACGACCGATCCCCATTAATTTTAACCCCTTCATATTTTTTCCCAACGTACTCACACTCTTTCTTGAGTTTCATACACAATGACAAAACCATTGGGTCTAACCCAATGGTTCTCAAACGGTAGGTCGCGACCCCCTAGAGTTTCAGGGGGGTCGCGAACAATTTTGTTAAAACCTTAAATTTTGGTAAATTTAAAACACATTTTTTTTTGTTGTGCTATAAAAATATACAAACACTTTTATTAAAGAAATAACATTTTTCTCATCACTTAAAGTCCATCCGTAATCACTGTGCAGTTGTTAATTTCCCAAGATGGCCAACACTGATTTGTCAAGTTTTTTGGCTGAGTCTGGGATCTGACAGTTTGTTTTCTATTAACTTTCCGATGCTGATTCCGAATCTGGGTTCCAAAGTTTTCTAGTACGTTAGGTTTTTAAGAAAATTTAAGGCAAAGTTCACAAAAACGTATTCTTGTGCAATTTTAAGAGCTTTGTTTGTGAAATTTTTGAACGCGTCTGGGATCTGACCACTTTTTTTGATTTACTTTTTAATGCTGATGTCGAATATGAATCCGAATAACGGATCTAGATACGTGATGGAATAAAATTTCGAACAATACCAAACATTGGTA
This sequence comes from Pegoplata infirma, assembly GCA_963921195.1. Taxonomy (NCBI): domain Eukaryota; kingdom Metazoa; phylum Arthropoda; class Insecta; order Diptera; family Anthomyiidae; genus Pegoplata; species Pegoplata infirma. The sequence goes on along the minus strand of OY992540.1, from coordinate 27,680,836 downwards.
CACAATTTTGAAAAAGAACAATCATTACTCAAAATTGGACTTTAAATGCTTTCTTGTTTAACATTTCTTCATTTCTGATCGGGTTAAACTGGAAATTTTCTATTATTTTCGAATATAAAAACTGAATGACGACAGAAAGTTTTGACATAAAATGTCGAGGTTCGGGACCTGGTTTCCAAATTTTTAAGGAAATTGAGGTAAAATTTTACAAAAATTGTGTTATTTTTTATTTTTTAAATGTTTTTTACGTGAAATTTTTAGTATGCGTCTGAGATCTGACCACACTGTTTCGAGTAATTTTTCAATGCTGCTTCTGAATTTGGTTTCCAAATTTTTCCATTAATTCAGGTTTTTGAAAAAACTGAGCGCAAAGTTCGCGTTAATAATTTATTTTTTTTATGTTGGGGGATCGCGAAAAACTTTAAATATTGAAAAGGGGTCGCAAAGCAAAAGTTAGTGATAAGCTCTGGTCTAACCGCTCTAACTGCCAATAGTGGTCAAATGTATGACCAATAGGGTGTCCCGTCAAATCTAAACTTTCAAATTTCGTGTCGTAATACCTGCCAAACAATGACCACGTTAGAGCTGATTATTGAAAAATTTATGAAAACATTTTGAAAGGACATCTTCAGTCGGCAACCAGCGGTCAAAGTTGGAAAAAATTACGTATTTCGACCACAATTCATGTCCGAAATTCTTAGTCGACACATGTTTCGGAATTTGTCAGATTTCATTGTCAAGAATATTTAGCAAATATAAAAAATAATGACCTCGAGCTCGAATAAACCTACTCAATAAAAATTAATCAGAGTTTTAGAAACTATCCTCCTCTAAAAAAACTATTGTTTTGGGACAATTTCAAACAAAAACAAGTAAGAAAATTATAGTCGATCAAGACCGACCATATAATACCCTACACCAGAGTTTCTCGGAAAATGGGTCCCAAGTTCAAACATGGACTGATTTGATCTATATTTTGTCAAATCTTTAATAAGTATAAAAAACACTCACAAATCAAATTTGAGTGAAATAGGCTTCTTTCTGTTGACAATATACCGCTTTAACTGAATATCGGGCAAAATTTTCAAATGGGGCGGGTCTAACAATAAGTCCAATGATAATCAGATTTCATAAGGTTGTTAATGTATGCGTTTAACATACACAAACAGAATTTTAATTAAATATTTTCTATTTTCATGAAATTTGAGAGATTTATGTGAAAATCGGGAAGGTGGTTTGTATGGGGGCTACAAGAAGAACCGGTCCGATTTCTTTAAAATTCGGAATGGTGATTTGTGTAGATAAAACATGATTACCTGCCAAATTTCATTTGAGCCAAAACTAAAGAGGACCTTTGTATGGGGGCTAGGTCTAAATATGGACCAATTTTTTCCAATTTCAATAGGCTTCGTCCGTGGGCCAAAAGAACCTTAAGTTTCAAATTTCAAGTCAATTGATTAAAAATTGCGACCTGTATCGTGTTTACAACGTTTGCATGGACAGACACACGGACGGACAGACGGGACCAATATTTCGGGTAGTTACAAACATCAGCACAAACTCTTTATAACCTGTACCACAGTGTGGTGTAGGGTATAATGATCGATTCTGGAATGTTTAGTAGAACTGATTGCAGGATAATATAATGCGTTCTGGAACCGATTTTTTGGAACAGAAAATTTTGCTGGGAGGGTTATAACTGCCAAATTTGTGGTGTTTTCCGCTTAGCGGTTTAAACTGTCAATTTTTTTTATAAACAAAATCATAATCATCATCGACATTGTTCTGCAAGGATTCTGATTAATCAATTGATAACTTACCAAAAAATATTTTCTTTGGCGCAGTTATTGGCGATTCAAAATAATAATATGTTAACCATAATGTTCCACAAATTAACCAGGAAATATCAAATAACATTAACACTAAAATATTGAATAATAAAAGAAATGACAAAATGGCGGAAAGAGATTAATTAAAATCTAAACGATTTATTAACAAAAATTAATTGTACTTACCACTTTTTATATAAATCCATATATTTATTGGTGCTCTGATATCAGAGTCTAATATACTACCTCTCATCGATATTATACATATTCCAATTTCTATAAATAATGAAACTGAAAACAAAGTAAAAGTAATATCACAAATTTATATTAATTTCAAAAGATATATGGTTTTGGTTGTTTTTTAATATAATGTTTATAACACTTACCGCTTAATATTACTAAATATCCAATTTGATGATAAAAAAGTAACCTAATATCGAATACGCTAGTGTCATAATTGAATGTGGCCAATGAGGCAATTAAAGTTATCACACTATAATTGGGGGGGATAAAAAAATATTGAAATTGATTAGTTTTTGGGTAATACTTAATATGTTAGAAGAATATTTTACAAAACTTACCATACACAATGTATGGTTAGTAAAAATGCTCCGGGCACCACAAGATCATCTGAGCCTACTGACCAGCGTCTTCGAAAAACAACAAGTCCTGGCATCTGGAAAAGAATGAAAATAGTTTTTATAAATTACAAAATATAACGAACAAATTTATCAGCCTTTGTGCTACGAATAAAAAAATGTTTTGAAATATTTTTTGAGCAGTCATTTGTTTCTATAATTTAGTAATTTTTAAACTGGCGCAGTTTTTTTATAAACAAGTGAGAGTGATAAATTCGGCTGAGCCGAATCTTAAATACCCTCTTAAATACCTGTCTCAAAATCTGAGACTTTTTCTATAAGAAAACTGTCTTAGAATCTTATACTTTTTCTATAAGAAAAATGTCTCAGAATCTAAGACTTTTTCTATAAGAAAAATCTCTCAGAATCTGAGACTTTTTCTATAAGAAAAATGTCTCAAAATCTAAGACTTTTTCTATAAGAAAAATGTCTTAAAATCTGATTGGTTCTATAAGAAAAATGTCTCAGAATACGAGACTTTTTCTATAAGAAAAATGTCCTAGAATCTGAGAATTTTTCTATAAGAAAAATGTCTCAGAATCTGAGACTTTTTCTATAAAAAAAATGTCTCAGAATCTGTGACTTTTTCTATAAGAAAAATGTCTCAGAATCTGTGACTTTTTCTATAAGAAAAATGTCTCAGAATCTGAGACTTTTTCTATAAGAAAAATGTCTCAGAATCTGAGACTTTTTCTATAAGAAAAATGTCTCAGAATCTGAGACTTTTTCTATAAGAAAATGTCTCAAAATTTGAGACTTTTTCTATAAGAAAAATGTCTCAGAATCTCAGGCTTTTTATATAGAAAAAAAAATTTTCTAAATACGCACCCGGAATTTTAAAAAACAAAAACACTTTTTAAAAAACAATCACAGCATAAAATTCATAGTACATATAAAAAACATATTACGTTTCTAAATATTTATTGATAAAGAATATTATACTACAAACATAAACATTTAGCTATGAGTAATTAATATAGCAAGTAAATTTTTAATCTTAACACTAAAAAAAACCTTGTAAAATGACAAGAAAAACTTATTATTTTTTAAGGAGAATTTCTAGTAACTTTATAAGCTTTTTACCTATAATTTTGTAATTTTACAATCTTTTTACCAATAAAATTGTAAATTTACAACTTTTTTTGACGGGATTAAACTTTCAAGGAGGTCTCGTGACTTTTTTAGATTTTTTGCTACCTCCTATTTTACGAGAATTCATAGTAAAAATTACGAGCTTTTTTGTAATTTTACAATCTTTTTACAAATAAAATTGTAAATTTACATTTTTTTTGGCGCAATAAAACTTACAAGGAATTCTATTTTTGTTTTGTAAAATTAACTAAGAAATTTGTAAAATTGCCAAAAAAAAAATTTAAATTATAAAAAAAATTAAATTTTGATCGATTTTTTTTTATTAAAAATCAAGAAAAACTGTCAAATATTGGTAAAATAGGATTACGAGACTTTTTTTAGTAAATCGACATGGTTTTTTTTAGTGTAAATGACTAGACCAATTGTACTTTTTTTATAGGAACTAAATGCCATAAAGTACTTCAAAAAGTAAAATTTTATTTGAGGTTTTTATTATTCCCTTAATATTTCCTTTAAGATTTTTATTACGAAATAAAAAACGTAGTTTTCTTTACGATGCCTTCCTTCATTTTTAAATGTACCTTAATTTGTTTCGTAAAAAAAAAAAAAAAAATCTGACCCATCCTACATATACAAAGAATTACAAACTAAATGAGAATTCAAAAAGAATTAAAAATAACATGCAAAAAATGTTTGTAAACAAAGTATTAAACTTAAACTAGCGTCCATTAAAAACTTTCTCAAAAATCAAAACTTCCTTAAATCAAGCAATTCTTTTCGAAATTATGTTTTCAAAAAAGTAAATTTTTAATTGTGCCAATTAAATATTTTTTTTCTGTGTGTCGATGTAATTAATCTATTATTGCTTGAGGTATGAAAAATACTTTTGACTTTGATTTTTAAGCTACACAAGTGTCTTGAAGTGACACCCCCTCTGCATATGACGTTTTATGGTCTATAAATAATTCCTTAACCGCACTTGTTATCAGTAATCAACTTAATTTTGCCTTTACTAAGTTAAGGATCAAATGTCAATTTTACGTAATAAATGAGCAATGAAATAAACCCATATTTTTTTAATGTTAGAGATTAGTCAAAAACGAATTTCCGTGATTTTAATTTGACTAATTCTACTTAATTCGTCTTGTCAATTCAGCATGTTTTTACACTGCATCAACTTGTGAGTATGTGGTATAATTATGGGTATAATAAGTTTTTAATATGAACAAAATATCTTCGAATCAATAAATTTTCATTAAAGTGACATCGATTTGTTGTTGTATGTTTTGATGAAAACTCATATTTTTGCATATTTTGATTTAAAATGCATATTTTTGCTTATTAATGCATATTTTGCTATAAATTTGCAAATTGAAAACACAAATTAATTAAAAACAAGTAAAAAAGTTAAATTCGGCCTTGCCGAATGTAGTGATACCCTCCACTATTTCTAAAATATCGTTGCAAAAACTTTATTTAAAAGGAAATTATTTTTGAAAAAAAAAAATTAAAAAAAAAATATCCGCAAAAAAAAAAAATTGATAAAAAAAAATCCGCGATTTTTTTCTTTTTTTGTCAAAAAATATGTTTGTACTTGTTTAAATACCATTTGGTGTTCAATTATGTTCACATAAGTCAACCAGCAGCCGAATAAAATCATTTTGTATTTTTAGGTTATGTTGAATGTACTAAAATTTTTGAGGTGTCCTTATATTTTCGTTCATAACTTTTGAACCGCTGAACCGATATCGCTCAAATGCAATACCAAACTTCTCGGGAGAACTTCCAATATGTTAAGTTTCAGTTATATCCGTGTAATATTTTGGCCGTGATCACCATTTCTACAGACAGACAGACGGACATTGCTAGTATGTCTTAAAATCGATCGGGGATCATGAATATATATACTTTATGGGGTCCCAGACCGATATTTCAATGAGTTACAAACGGAGTTACAAACGGAATTATATACCCTCTATCACTAGAGTGGAGGGTACAAAAATATATTAAAAAAATTGTTTTTAAATTTATTCAAAAAATTAATTTAAATTAATAAAAATTATTTTTTATTCAACCTATAAATTCTATATTGAAAATTTTTTTAAGCCTAGAAGAAACCATAATTTGCCCGGTTATAATTCGTGGCACTCTAAAAAGTATATAAACTAAATTTTAAATTTTAAGGTATGGCGGGGCCTTGTAAAAAGTCGCATGACAAGAAACAAATTTTTTTTGTCTCAGAATCTAACTGCTTCACTACACCTAACCAGGTCTCAGAATCTGAGACTTTTTCTATACGAAAAATGTCTCGGAATCTAACTGCTCTGCTAACCTAACCAGGGCTTTGAAGAATGAAATCCGTTTTGAATGAATTCTCCCAAAAATTCATTAAATTTTTATAGTCAGTGAATGCATTCGATTTTATAAATTATCATTAAATGCATTCCTTGGATTGCATTCGATTGAATGGATATAATTAATGCATTCGATTACTTGTTCATTCGATTTAGAAAAATCGAATGCTATAGATTTGTTATCATTCCATTGCGAATTCAATCGATTTTTTTAAATATATAGAGCAAACCGAAGCCAAATTTTGGTCTGTAGTATTTCACTATTCGGCCGAAGCCGAATATTCGGCCCAATTTTCACTATTCGGCCGAAGCCGAATATTAAAAAAATAATATTTATGTAGTAAAAACAAGAAAAACAAGTGTAAAAGTTTAATTCACCTTGGCCGAATCTATGAATACCCTCCACAGTGCCTTTTTTAAGTGGTAGTAAATTTTCTAACGTAAAAAAAATAACATTTCTGATTAGAAATATTTTATTTTGTGTAAAAAAACTTTTTTTTTTAAGTAATTTTTGAAAAAAAAAAAATAATTTACTAAATTTTTTTTGAGTGTAAAATTTTTTTGAGTGTAAAATTATTTTCGAGTGTATTTTTTTTAGTGTAAAAATATTTTTGAGTAACAAAAATACGTTCTAAAATATTTTTGTGACTTACTAATGTTTTTACAACATTTTTAACGGGTTTTCAACACGTGAATTTAAGGTGAAACTAATCTGATATTCACGGTTTTGCTAATAACTTTTGAACCACTGGACCGATTTGGCTGAAATTCAATACGAACCAGGCCTGGGGAACCACAAATACATATGCCATGCTTCAGCATCCTCAGATTTGCCTTTCGAAAGTTAGCGTTTTTTTTATCTCATAAATTCACGAAAAACTTTTGCCGAAATTCAGTCTTGCTCAAAACTTTTGAACCACTGAACCGATTTCGCTGGATTGCAATACCAACCTGACCAGATAAATGCCCAACATATTTGCTAAACTCCAGTAGCCTCCGTAAAGTCTTTCAAAAGTTAGCGTGTTTTCAACAGACAGACAGACGGAAGGACGGACGGACATCGCTAGATCGTCTTAAAATCGATCGAGGATCATGAATATATACTTTATGGGGTCCTAGACCAATATTTCAAGGTGTTACATACGGAATAACAAACTCCCTCTATCACTAGAGTGGAGGGTATAAAAAGTAATACTCGACTTGGCGGAATACACAAATGTATAAAAACATTGTCTGGAATGATTTTATTTTAAGCCAAAAATTTTTTTTAGACATTTTTGTAAAACAAAAATTTATTTGAGCGTAAATTTTTTTCGACCGGAAAATGGATTGAGTGTAAAATCTCAACCCTTATGAACCGATTTGTATGAAACTTAAAAAATATAATGCTGGCAAAACCTTTAACAATTCGGCTTCGTTAAATATTTTTTTTTCATGAAAATGTGTAAATTTTGGGGAATATTTATGTGACGTTATATATAGGCTGACCATTCGTACTGATTTGATGAGTACATGTACTGATTTTTGATCACATGTACTGATCAAAAAACGTTGTACTGATTTGTACTGATTTTTAAAAATATGTACTGATTGTACTGATTTTTGAACATTTCAACATAAAAAATAATTTAATTCTAAAATTCTGTACCAAAACTTGAATTTCCATAATATAAGTCGTCAGAGTTGTTTTTTATAACTTAAGTCTGAAAATGACATAATTTATAAAAACGCAAAAATGAATCTGAGCATGAGGTTATTTTGATCTTCCTAAATTTATATGAAAATGCGCACAGAATCTTTAAGGTTTCGATAACGAAAAGTTCAATGGGCCGATGGATTTTTTATATTTTTAGAAAGATGATGTAAATTGCATAAATCCAAATGATTCGGAGATTTTAGATGAGGTAATATAATCAGAGCTTATTCGAAAAAGCGCTCAGAAAATCAGGACCTTCAAAAAAAAAAAACAACACGTGCTTATTAGCTGTGAAGTTTTCTTACAGGAAAAGTTGTCAAAACTTACGGAAAAAGTCTTCAAAATCTGAGGGATTTTATTATTCTCAAAACCTGTGGAATTTTGTTAAATTTTCTGGACTGAAACGATCAAAACCTTTAAATGAAGTCGTTTAAAGTCAACTAAATTTTGTACAAGATAACGACAACAGTTGTTTTTAGCAGTTGTTTTTTAACAGTTGTTTTTTGCAGTTGTTTTTACTCAAAATACTTGGGGTCAAGTTAGTTTAATCGACATTTTTTGAGTGTTGAAAAAACATCAGTGTTTTCTCATAGAAAAAAAATATAAAAACTTGGGCATACTGATTTAAGCTCAGAAAAAAATGGTCACCCTAGTTATATATAAGTTTTAAGTTTCAGTCAAATCGGTTCATAATGGTTGAGATTCTTCCCTTGTGAGAGTACCATAAAAAAAAAATAAAATTTTTTACAAATTTCGAAAATGCGCACCGACTTTTTGCTATTATTTAACGAGATTCGCAAAAATGCATATCATCGACCCACCCTAATTGTAATGAAAAATTAAGCTTCATTTTTCGGTTAAGCGAATTTATTGATCTTTCGGTGCCCCGTGGGTTTGGGGGCATGGGCACATGTCCTCCATTTCCCCACAGCCGAATTTAACACTCTCACATTTTTTATTGACATTTTTGTTATAAGCAACTAGAGATGGGCGCGTGAATAAATTTTGATTCACGCACGATCACGCACGAAATTTTTTTCCGCTCACGTGAGTAACTGAAATTTTTCTCACGCTCACGAAATAATCATGCTCGATTTCTTGCACAAAAAGAATTTAAATTCCTAAAAACAAGCGTAAACATTTATTTAAATCACAATTTGGTATTAATTACCCTCTAAATTCAATATGACGACGATTAACTTGTTTTCTGTTTCAGACAGCACAAAACAATCACGCAAACTCACGTGAAAAAAATTACTCAAGAACGCTCACTCACAAAATAATTTTTTCTAATTACGCGCACTTACGATCACGTGAGTAAAAATAAATTTCACTCATCACGAAAAATTCGTGTCACGTGCGCATCTCTATTATCAACAGTGGTTAACCCTTTCAATATAATTTGACCCTACAAAAAAATAATCAAATTTAATTTAAATCAATTAACATAACAAATGATTCAAGTGAATCTGAATACGTTTACACGGTACAACAGCTATTATACGCACAAAACAATATATTTCCGGATTTACTTAGTTATTTACCACGTTTAGTGCAAAGTTTTTTGTAAAAGTCAATTGAATATAAATATTTTTTTTATGATTTTTTCTAAAGAAATTTTGAACTAAATTTTTAAAACTTTTTTTCTTAAAACTTTTTCTCTTAAATTTGTAGTAAACTTCTTGAAATAAAAACAGAACAATTTTGTGCCAATAAATATATTCCAACAACATTTTCGTGACTAGGAAAATTATTATTTTATTTATTATTTACTAAGAAAATTTTGTACCAAAACTTGGTTAAATTTTACAAATTTTTAAGTTAAATTTACTGGTTTTCTGTAGATTTCAGTTAACTAATTGTTCTGTTTGGAATTAGCAAATTTTTTAGCAACCTTACATACCTATTTTTGCAATTATTTCAGTTTTTTTAGGAAAGGTCCTTAACCAAAGTAACTTCAGATGAAAGTAAATATTTATAGTAAAATTCCCTATAGCTTTGACACTCGTTTTATTGGCCGATTTAATTTTCCGTTGTTAAAATTAAAGCTTCTTATTTTGCATACCAAAATTTTATTGCCAATAAAAGAGAGTAGAAAATAATTTAATCATTAAACAGAAGACGTGACCTTTTTATCATCATCATCATCATCTGCAACATGTCCAAGGGTGTTTTTTTAATATACATATGTATGGGAAATCACACTTTAGTGCAAATAAGCAAATACTACCTCCGTCCCAAAATAATCTTAACATTTCTATATTTTGGCTGGGATTATGGAGGATTTTTTGAAAAAGCTTTGGTTTTTTTGTTAATACATATCGGGGCATATCAATAATATAAAAATTCTTTATAGCTCTGCAATTTTTCAATTCACGTGCAAAATAGATGCAATAAACTGCATCCAGATAAATGAGACAACTGGTTTTCGACGTTACAAACAGGCATGGTGTCCACTTTGGTCGAAAAGATGAAAATTATTACAAAATGCGGCGTATGAAATAAGAAATTTTACGCTAGAGGCCCTTTTAACGGTTTTTAATAAATGCATTATGGATGCAATAGGGACATCTTGCAAATATTTTTAATTAATTTTGTTACAGTTTTAGTACACGAGATTAGTATAAGATTGATTTTTTAACTTTATCTTGTATTATTTCAACTAAAACACTGCTTAATAAAATGTTAAGTTTATTTTGGGACAAAAAAATCTATAGAAATGTTAAAAATATTTCGGGACGGAGGTAGTATTTCCATATTGCAATTAGCAGAAAAGAACTTTCGGTTTAGACTTTTATAAATGAAATCATAACTAAAAATCATAAAACAAAGGAAATCAACAAAAAGACGGAAGATAGACGGATGACAGATATAAAAGGTTAGACAACAGAGGAATTTGCGTACATACTCGTTTAGATGTACAGTGTCGGGCAAAACTAACGCACCAAAATAAAATCCTTTCAAAAATTAATAAAATTCAAAATAGTATGTATTTCGATCACATCAAGATTAAGTTAATAACACTGTGCAAGAAGAAAAATTAGCCTCAATGACTATAATGCCAACTAAAAGCATTTCGAATTTTTTTTTATAAATCACTGAAGTTTTTAATTTTTGTTCAAAGGTGTTTGGGAAACCTCAAAAAAGCTACACCGAAAAAATTCCCCAGTTGGATAGTTACGTAATTTCCCAGTTAATACTACATTTTTTAAAAATAACTGGGTTAGCCATCAGTAACTATGATTTCAGTTAATAATAACAGTTTTTAAGTTGCCCTGTATTTCAAATTCTTTTAAATTTGTCAAAAGTTAAAAAAAAGCAATTTCAAATAAAAAAAAAATATTGTGTCGCTTAAAATCAAACCGAGAATTTATTTGGTACATGGTAAGGATGATTTATGTTCAAAGATTTTTGTTAAATTATAAATTATATAAAAACAATTTTTTTTGTTTTTAGGAGACGGGCAAGAAAATCTGGCCAAAAGCAGAATTGCTTCAGTTACGGATGCTGATTCTGGAAAGTTAAAGCGAGTATATATTAAAAAAAAATGGTAGTAAAAAATAATAAACTTTGTCATGTCATAAATGTATGAATAAAATTATTAACTAAATAATGATTTGGAGATTCCTTATTGCAGAAAAAAATTATTTAAAACAAAATTTCGGTTCTACACAACCAACCCCTATATTAATTTCGTTATTTTTAACTATGTATAAATAATTTTTCAAAGTAACTGGGAAAATCGTTACCATTACCTGTCGCAATAATTGAATTTGGATTTTTTTTTTAAAAATTAGTTACTATCAACTTATTTGAATAACTGGGCCTCAGTTAGGTGTATTTTAACTGGGGTTCAGTTGAAATATTAGTAGCCAGTAACTGGGAAATTTTTTGGGTGTATGAAAATGCACATGCGTGCTAAAAAATATGGTTGGATGTCTTCAGTGAAATTGTATGTTAACCCTCTTACTGCCATTTTAAGGTGTAATTTTGATCCTTTTTCATAAAAATTAACACAGAAGTCTAATAAAATGTACATTTAAAGGGTTAAATAATATTTTCTTCATAAAATATTTTCTTCATAAAATATTTTCTTCATAAAATATTTTCTTCATAAAATTTTATTAGGGATTGTCAAAGGTTGAAAGTTCGTGCGATATGCGCAAAATGCTTAAAAATGGAAAAATATAAAGCATCATTGAGTGAGGAAAGTCGTTACAAGGGACACTCCATCAGGGGGATTGATCTCACCCCTTCTGTGGAAAATAAATTAGATCCTCGATTCACCCTACGCTGATGCCGTTGTGATTCTAATCTAAGGTAAGTTTTTACCAATGATTAGCGAACTCATGGAATCAGCGCTTAATATACTCTCGACGTGGGCAAAGAACAAAAGTCTGGGAGTTATTTCCGCCGAAACAGAACTCGTCTTGTTCACAAAAAGGACTAACAAGGATGGTTTTTCTCAGGGCACCCACCGATTGTCCTGAAACTTGAATATAGGAATGAGGGGGAAAAAATAAGAGTTACCTGTTTTTTTTTAGCTGCCCAATCTCAAATTTAAAAATGTAACTTTTTTGTTAATTAACTTAAGAGGGTATACCCAAAAAAAAAATACTAAAAATTTAACTAATTTTAGTCCAAAAGGACCTAGTGCAGAAATTGGTAACCAATACTAAAATTTTTAACTAATATTAGTCAAATCCAGTAAAAATTACTAATGTTAGTACTTTGAAGATACTAAAATTAGTAACGAATTAGTAGATTTTGGTACAATATCACTTACTAAACCTTTTAATGTAGAATTATTTTGAGTGTACTTCTAAGGGAAGAATTTCATGAATTTTTTAGTGCTATAATTTAATGATAGACTTTAAGCGCGCTTTCGACACCCTGCAACACAGTGCGATATGGCAATCTCTGAGGTGTAAAGGAGTTCCTGAAAAGTTGATTAGACTCATTAAGGAACTATATCACAGCGCTCAGTGCTATGTCAGCCACGACGGCGAAGTGAGTAATACCATTACGATAAACATCGGGGTGCGTCAAGGCTGCGTTCTTTCCCCGCTGCTATTTAATATAGTTCTTGATGTGGTGATGCGAAATTCTATGTCAGGGCAATACGGCATAACATGGGGTTTATCTGGCAAAATAGACGACTTCGACTATGCAGATGATGTTTGCCTTCTATCCCACCGCTATTCGGATATGCAAGCTAAAATCGTACTATTTGCAGAGCACGCTGCTAAAGCTGGATTGCAAATAAACATAAGAAAAACCAAATCTATGCGCTTGAACTCTTCAGTAACAGACAACTTTCAACTTATGAACCAACCAGTTGAAGATGTCGAATGTTTTTGCTACTTGGGTAGTGTTATTTCAACAAGCGGAGGCAGTATAGAAGATATCCAGAATAGAATGTGCAAAGCCAAACAGTCTTTCGGCATGCTTAATAAATTCTGGAGGGCACGAAGTATCACAGCTCGCACAAAAATAAACGTTTTTAACTCCAATGTCAAGTCTCCTTTACGGTTGCGAGACCTGGAACCTATCGAAGTGCGAAAGCCAAGTGCTGCAAGCTTTTGTTAACCGTTGCCTTAGACGCATCCTCGGTATTTATTGGCCAAACATCATCTCCAATGAGGATTTATGGCAACGAACTCGTCAAGCCCCTTTAGAAATGGATATCCGGCGCCGTAAATTTAAGTGGCTGGGGCACACGATGAGGAAGCCAACAAACGATATCACCAGACAGTGTATCGAGTATAATTCTCAGGGATCCAGACGACCTGGAAGACCAGCTAATACATGGAGACGCCAAATTGAAAAAGAATTGCGTGAGAATAATGTTTCGTGGAGCGAAATGAAACTGATGACAACAGATAGAGATGAATGGAAAGCTTTTGTTGAGGCCCTATGTTCCAGTGGGAATTAAAGGACTAAGTATATAATACTACCCTAACCAGGAAAGGTTCGTACCCCACAATTTAATTTTCATATATAAACTTTGAGTAGCTGTATTTCGCTCAAATATTAACCGATTTTAATGCTTATACACTCATTTGAAAGGTAATTTTATTCCCTTCAAGAATCATTAATTAAAGATAATATTTTTAAAAAATTAGCTTTGTTAAAAAACAATAGCTTCATCTACTCAAAATTAACTACTTATTATTTTGACCATTTTAAGTTCGTACTGCATATAAAAGATTAGCAAATTTTTTGTGACGTAACCCTTGGATTAAATAACGGCTTTAATTCGATTATTTATCGAACTTATTAAAGTTTTACACTTACTAGTGGTGATGGAATCCCATAACTCATGTATTTTTACTTTCCATCCACAAATATGTGATTGGGGGTCGTTTTTAAGTGCCATTCATAATCGCCAACATCAAATCAATCGGATTTAAGTCCGGACATGATGAGGTATAGTTTAGGACACTAATTTTGTTTGATCTGAACCCTTTTTTGCTAATTTTAAAAATATGGACTCTTGTTGGAAGGTGATTCCCCAAAAGATATCACGTTTTCAACTGATTTCATTAGGGGTTGCCCTACCATATTTAATAGGACGGGCCGATTTGAATGGCCCAAAATAAACAAAAAAACAAAATCTGCGAGAAATTCTAAGAAAATTTTCCCAAGATACCATTGGTCCAAATTCAAACCTTATACTCGGCCTATCGACATGAAGATTGATCTACTCTTCATAAGCAAAACAAAGCAGTATTTATGTAAATATCATTTTGGAGTCAAAACGCATCAATTCAAGAGAATACCTGGAACCAAAATAGGTTTTTCCTAATGTTTTTGATGTGTCAAATCCGATTATGACCTTTGGTACCATAGTCGTCGGTTGAATTAAGGTATTTTAACTAAATTATGGTATTTACATAAATACTGCTTTGTTTTGCTTATGAAGAGTAGATCAATCTTCATGTCGATAGGCGCAGTATAAGGTTTGAATTTGGACCAATGGTATCTTGGGAAAATTTTCTTAGAATTTCGCGTAGATTTTGTTTTTTTGTTTATTTTGGGCCATTCAAATCGGCATGTCCAATTAAATATGGTGGGGGAACCCCTAATGAAATCAGTTGAAAACGTGATATCTTTTGGGGAATCACCATCCAATAAGAGTCCATATTTTTAAAATCAGCAAAAAAAGGTTCGGAACAAACAAAATTAGTGTTCTAAACTATACCTCATCATGTCCGAACTTAAATCCGATTGATTTGGTGTTGGCGATTACGAATGGCGCTTAAAAACGACCGCCAATCACATATTTGTGGATGGAAAGTAAAAATACATGAAATATGGGATTCCATCACCACTAGTAAGTGTAAAACTTTAATAAGTTCGAAAAATAATCAAATTAAAGCCGTTATTTAATCCAAGGGTTACGTCACAAAAAATTTATTAATCTTTAATATGCAGTACGAACTTAAAATGGTCAAAATAAAAAGTAGTTAATTTTGAGTACATGAAGCTATTGTTTTGTAACAAAGCTAATTTTTTAAAAATATTATCTTCAATTAATGATTCTTGAAGGGAATAAAACTACCTTTCAAATGAGTGTATAAGCATTAAAATCGGTTAATATTTGGGCGAAATACAGCTACTCAAAGTTTATATATGAAAATTAAATAATGGGGTACCTGGTTCCTGGTTTGGGTAGAATATAATTTAATGAAAAAATAAAAAACATTTAGGTGGGTAGAAGGCTGAGAAACTAACACTCATAACACGAAGATGACCTCAGAGGTCAAAACCAAATATGGGTCAAGTTTAGTACTCGCTGAGTACTTTCTAACAAATATTTTTTTATAACGATCGGACATCAAATGACAAAGCTATGAACAAATAACGATTTCGGCAGTACCAAATCGCGATCTAAAAATCTAATATTTTGGCAATGGAACTTTTTCGAGGTAAGCTTTAAAATTAAGCGCGCCTAATGGGAACTTTTTTTTTTCGACCCGGTCTAATATACATCTCCATATAAACTACCCCAACGATTTTACATTTTTGACA
Source organism: Pegoplata infirma (assembly GCA_963921195.1). NCBI lineage: Eukaryota > Metazoa > Arthropoda > Insecta > Diptera > Anthomyiidae > Pegoplata > Pegoplata infirma. The sequence continues at coordinate 27,665,193 of OY992540.1, read as the reverse complement.
ATAACGAACTTAACGAAACCGAATTTGGACACGACCGATACACCTTTCGACCTGTATAAAATGTTCATATAGTTTCTTTTGAAAAAATGGGAAAAATCCTCAAAAAACAAAAAAAAATCCCTTTTTCTCCCTCCTGTTTGACCCGTTAAATGTGAGATTGGGCAGCTATAAAAAACCGGTAACTCTTATTTTGCTCCCCTATATGCAAGTTTCAGGACAATCGGTGGGTTCCCTGTGAAAGACCTTCCTTGTAAGATAGACAGTTTTGTTCTTCCCAAATAAGATGGAATCACCCTGAAACTATCTAATGAGGCGAAATACCCGGGTAGGATCCTTGACTTGAAGCTTTTTTTGGAAATATAATACAGAGGGAAGGATGAAAAAGTTGTTATGTATATGCTTTTTACACCTAAAGAAGAATTTTCGGAAAAATATGGGTCAACAACCGTATACTATACACATGTATTAGGTCACAGATAACGACAATGAACAGAAGCTGAAAATCGCTTCGGCAGAAAATGTATGGTCGTCAAAGGGTTATAACAGAGAAGCGATCTCAATCATTAGAGATGGATCAAAGATTAAGATTGGTACGAGTTTGGGTGTATACTAGAGATGCGCGCGTGACACAAATTTTTCGTGATTCACGTGATTCACGCGTGAATCACGCGTGATCGTGAGTGAAATTTATTTTTACTCACATGATCGTGAGTGCGCGTGATTAGAAAAAATAGTTTCGTGCGTGAGTGTGCGTGAGCAAATTTTTTTTTCGTGAGTTTGCGTGATTGTTTTGTGCTGTCTGAAACAGAAAACAAGTAAGAAAATCGTCAACATGTTGAATTTAGAGGGTAATTAATACCAAATTGTGATTTAAATAAATGTATATGATTGTTTTTAGGAATTTAAATTCTTTTTGTGCAAAAAATCGAAAAATAAAATAAAAATTTGTTTATTTTAATTTCGTGAGTCTTCGTGAGCGTGATTATTTCGTGAGCGTGAGAAAATATTAGTTACTCACGTGAGCGTGCGTGAACGTGAGCAGAAAAAATAAATTTCGTGCGTGAGCAATATTTTTATTTCGTGAGCGTGAGCGTGCGTGAGTCAAAGTTCACTCACGAGCCCATCTCTAGTGTATGCTCTGAATGCCTCGAAATCGGGGATTCATTGAGACTTCCGAAAAAGGGTAGTGCTTTCCAGTTTGAGGTACTTGCAATTGATAAAGCCGCGCAAATGATTAGGACAAGAAACCTTCATCCTTTCGCCAATAACATTTGCGTTGATAGTCTTGCAGCTCTGAAGGCCTTAGAATCAAACACTGTTAAATAGGGAATCGTTAGGAATTGTATACAATCCCTTTGTCAAATCAGTCAGCACACAATCAAGCTAATCTGGGTACCTGGACATAGTGGGGTCGCTGGAAACGGATTGGCTGATGAATGTGCAACAAATGGCTTTGAGTCGGTGAGAGAAAGGGTAGAATGAAGGATAGTTGGGTATCAATAACTATATGCATGATATCGCGAACCCTGTGGCCACTGCCAATTCCTATGAGAACCAATAGTCTTCTTACTTTTGGCAACTGGACGGTTAGCCTATAAGTGGGAGTACTGACAGGACTTGGTCAAATGGCCGTGCGTATGGAAATTTGTGATAGGGACTATTTTAGACGTTGGGGGAAAGTGAAGGAGGAGGATGTGTCTGTGAAGCTCTTGTTATGTGAATGTTCGGGTCTGATGAAGATTTTCTATGGTTCAGATTGCCTAAACGGTGTCTCTAGCAGAATATTTTAGGAAATCAGGGTGGTTTAAGAAGTAGAACTTTTTATCAGAGGGGGAGTAGGGAAATAACAATTAAGGGAATCACAATGGGACTTATGGAATCCGAATGAATTCGCCAAATGGCGGACGCCCATTTAACCTAACCTAAAAAGACATTTATTTTTTAGTTACAATATTGAATTCTGTATATTTTTTATAGATTTTATTTTGGTGTTACAGTATTGTCCGACACTGTATACAAATTTATGTTTACAAAGCCCGTTGTTTGTTTGTTTTGGTTTACTGGCTGGGCTGGCTTGGCCTTTGTCAGTAAACATAATACACATAGTAGAACAATTACAAAAAAAAAATATTAATAATTTTTAAAAGCGGCATGTTTTCCGTTGTTTTTTAATTATGCATAAAATTGTATTGTTGGAAATATTAATTATTTTTTTTTCCTTTTTGAAAATTGCATACAAACAAAAGTACATTCTCGTGCCAACAACGCATATTTATTTACACTAGTTTAAGTTTTGCCGACGATTTTGAACGAAAATGTAACAAAATAAAATCCCAAAATTACCTGAAGTCAGTTTAAAAATTAAAATTTTATTTGGTTAAGACCGACCATGTAATACCCTACACTAGTGCTGGCCAACGTAACAATACTTTGCAAAACAACGTAACAATACTTTGCTTGGGAAAGATTACTCCAGCTCGAGGTCACATTTCTTTACCAATCATTATAGATGATATTGTCAAAGTAACAATTTTCTATAGAAACTAGTTTTTTAAATTACAAGGAAGGTCTTTCACAGGGCACCCACCGATTGTCCTGAAACTTGCATATAGGAAAGAGGGGAGCAAAATAAGAGTTACCTGTTTTTTTATAGCTGCCCAGTCTCGCATTTAGCGGGTCAAAGGGGAGGGGAGAAAACGGTATTTTTTTCGTTTTTTAAGGATTTTTCCCATTTCTTCAAATAAAACAATATGAACATTTTATACAGGTCGAAAGGATTTTTGAAGGCCTATCCAATGGTGTATCGAATTTGTCTTCGTTAAGTTCGTTATTGTCAAAAATGTATAATCGTTGCGGTAGTTTATATGGTTTATACGTACGACCGCCGAAATCATATGTAATAATCTCAATCAAAATTAAGCTGACCCGTATTTTTGTTTGGGGAAATTTCTGCTAGTTCGGCTTTTATACGGATTTTGCCGAAAGCTCTAATTTTTTCATAAGGTGGTAACCATTTTTAAATTTGAGATTGGGCAGCTAAAAAAATAGGTAACTCTTATTTTTGCTCCCTCATTGCATTAATGTTTCAGGACAATCGGTGGGTGCCGTGTGAAAGACCTTCCTTGTAAGTCGATTTTCCAAGTTTTAACAAAAAATTATTCAGTAAATTTTATTCAGTTATCTCAGTTAGTTTTCTAACAACCCATAGAAAAAAATTTTTTAAATACAGTAGAAAAAATTCGCATTTTTTGACCTCCAACTCTTTGACCACCAATTTTTTGTAAACAAAGACAAATTTTAGTAAAGTTTTGTATGGGCTATCGATTAAATTTTTTTGTTTTTTGGAAAATTTTCAGAACCCGTTCTGAAATTTTCCATTTTTTAAAAATAGTCAATTTATCAAAAATCCGGCCACTTTTTTTTAAATTTTTTTTCAAGAAAATCTTCTTCTTTTTTTTTAAGAAAATCGGATTTGAAATTTAAATTTCATAACAATTTTGTAATTTGCTTGTATTTTCTTGTTTTAACGTTGCGAATGAGTATTATTAATTGCATAAATATTACTCATACGCTCTTTTAAAACAAGAAAATACAAGCAAATTACTAAATTGTTATGAAATTTAAAATTCAAATGCGATTTTTTTTTGAGATTTTTTTTTGAGTGGATGGCAAAACATCTAAACTTAAAAAAAAAATTTAAAAAGAAATTGGCCGGATTTTTGATAAATTGACTTTTTTAAAAAATGGAAAATTTCAGAACGGGTTCCGAAAATTTTCCAACAAAAAGAAATTTTAATCGTTAGCCCATACAAAATTATATAAGAATGTAAATTTTTACGATTGTGGTGCATTCTGCTTTAATGTGATAAATATTTAATCAAGGCAACTCGCCACAAATTTGACCATTTTTCCAATATTTGGCCACTCCTCCTAAGCCCAGTTTTAAAAAATTGAAAAACCAAAAACTCAATTTTTTAAGTTTCATATAAAGCTATCCATGCAACCTATTCAGAAGTTTACGCCACAGACTATAAACAGACTCGACAGTAAAGTTTTATTAGAAAAAATGGGGAAAAACTAAGCGATTTTAGGATAAAACAGAGCGGTTTTTAGTCTGTTTTACGCTAACATGGCAACACTTTCTACGACTTAGGAGTGAGTGAAATAACAAAAACCGATCTGGCATTTATTTTTTTATGGCGCGTTATATCAGTTTTCTCTTTTTAACCTAATTCGTAGAATAATTTGAAAATATTAACCATATGGTTCAGAAATACTTTTTTGACACCTGTCACTTATGTCGAGTCTGTATTAGTCTGTGTTTACGGTACACGTGTTTTTTATCTCTGGACATTTGGTGTGGAATGTCTCCTATGTATAATAAATGCTTTGAAAACTGTATAAGTGGCGTATGCTTAATTTTTAATTGCTTTTAAACAACAATCATACGCAACGGTGCACAGTGGTGTAGTTTTAATAATTTGGCTATTCATTAAGTAGGTACTGAACCGATTGCAGCGAAATTCATAACGGTTTAGCTATCGTAATTTCAAGCTTAAGTCTGGACGCTGCACCCCACATTTCCAATAAGGGCACCACCAGGGGCCCCTTAAGTAGAACTTTAAATGCGTCTAAAAACTTAAAAAAGTCTAAAAACTTAAAAGTCTTGAACTTAAAAAAGTCTTGATAGTTTTGTTATATAAAATGTCAACTTTCATTTGCTTCGCATTCCGCTACGAAAAGTTCGATTTTGTATCACTGTGTTATTAGTTTGAGTCACTGTAAGTATTACCTTTGCAATACAAACAGTGTGTTAAATTCGGCTGTGCCGAATCTTTTATACCTTCCAACATGCAAATAAATAAAAAAAAATTGCCGGGGCGTCTTTTTTTTTTGGGGGGCGGGGGTCGGTAGTGGTAATTGGGGGGCTCAATTCCTCTCGAATAAGTGTTAAAAAAAATAATTCTTATGCTTTTTGCACTAAAGAAATACAAATTTATCATTATATAAAAAAAAAATATATTCCACGCCCATAAAAGGGGGGGGGGGGGAGGCGGACCGTAAAACGATTTTTTCTTATTCTGTGGGTCCAAATGCAGGACCTTGAACTTCTTGTAGCATTAAAATGTTGGATTTGTTAAACAAAAACACAAAAAATCATTTAAAAATATGGTATTTTTAGGAGGGTTGTTTAGTTCTTCAAGGGGGAACTTTTTTCCCCCTGGTCCGATTTGGCCACTCTCCGAACTTAATCAGCCTATGAACATAAGACATATATGTGCCAAATTTCAGGAGTCTACCGCTTTTATTTTGGACTGTATCGTGTCTTCCACAGACGGATGGACGGACAGACGGACGGACGGACAGACGGACGGACGGACAGACGGACATCGCTAGAATGTCTTAGAATCGATCACTGATCAATAATATATATACTTTATGGGGTCCTACACCGATATTTCGATGCGTTACACACGGAATGACAAAGTGAGTATACCCCCATACTGTAGTTGGAGGGTATAAAAATAGTGTTAGTCATTAAAGTCAATCTTTTTTTAACATTTTACGTTTTTTTCTTCAAATTTATTTAAATAACAATACTTTGCAAAAGCTGACATCATCTTTTAAACGGTTCTAAAATCTGACATACTTATTTTTTCTTCAAAATTTTAATTATTTTTCAGTTTAAAGATTTTTGTCTGTAAAATGACCTTGGAAAAAAAGCTAATTTTGTAGTAATTTTTAACTGCTAAATGCGACTTTAAATAAAAAATAAACTCAACTGTTAAAATCTCTTCAACCATTAAAGATACTTCCATAGAATTTTTGGAGTTTGTAAATTTTACAGTTTTGAACAAAACTGCATTAGTATTTAAAAAAAATATATATTATTTTGAGCGCTAAACTATTTTAACACCATTTTAGTTTACTTTAAGACTTGGAGAAAAAGGCACTGAAATATTTAGTCCTTACTATAGAAAATTGTTATTAGTTAAGCTAGGTTTTAAGTGGCTGCTTACTCTTCATATCAGACTAATTTTAATAGATAACTATATAAATTGCTTTTAACGTGTTTCATAGTTAAAGTGTATTTAATTTTTAATTCAAGGAAACTACAATAAACTAAACTAATGAGAAAATTTTGTTCAAAAATTTATATGACACTTATTTTACAACATTTAATTTTGAAAGGAAAAGATTGGCCAGTAAGTTTTGCTGAACCAGTTTTTTTATAATTAAACTAACTCTCAGGGGATGCCCGCTACTAATGCAGTGCATTGTTTGGATCAGGAAAATAAGGTGTGGGAAGGAGAAAATAGGGAGTAGTGTTTGTGGATATTTGATTTACAAAGGACAATCGGATGCGATCAATTACAAATGCATGCGATCTACTGGACAAACGAGTACTCCGAAAAAATACCCGAGATTCGTAAATAAGTTCACTTATCTCAAATGCACACCTCCTATGGTAATATCGATAGAAAATTGTCCCACTACCCACTCCGACGATGCTTTAAAGAATTAATAGAATTGGATACCCTACTATCATTAATAAGCTTCACCGCACTCCTTTGTACACGGTTCAGAAGCCTCAGAGCAGACTCTGAAGCTCCTGCTCATATATGGGAGTTGTATTACATTTTCGGTCGGATATAGCTGGTATAAATAGTGAGGAGATCTTAGGGAGTAAAAAAGTTTTTACAGCGTTTCAAAAAACCGAAACACTTGAATGCTTCTTTCGACACTTGAAAATCGTGCTTATTCCAACGAACATTGCACTGTATTTGCATGCCCAGAACATCAAGAGTGTCCGAATCCTCAATATCTACACCACCATTGATACAGATCACAATGTTGAATCCACAGTTCTGTGGGCTTGTTTGCAAGACCCCACTCGGAGATTGTAGAAAGGTCCTGATTAAGAGTGTCATTCATATTTTGCCGTTTGATCCCAACCTCAATAAGGCTTGGCCTGCGATCAAACTAAAATGAAAAGCAAATCGCTCTTTTACTTGTATAGTGTCATAACGCAAAAAATGCGTTTTTTGAGTTAATTATGCATAATTATTCGTTATATCGTGGTTTATATTGTGTCAAAAATTCGTATTAATATCTTTTAAACTCACCGTTTGAGAAGAGTACATGCCATTATTACATTTTCTATGTACCGGCCTTTTTCAATTAAAAACCAGTTTCAATAGTAAACTTTAAACGTGTTTTCTGCAAAATCAAATATTTTGATTTATGACACTATACAAGTAAAGGAGCGAAATGTTGCTATCATCTACAAAAGAATAGATAGGGTTTGAATCAGAAGGTCATTAATATATATAAGAAATATCATTTATCATTTCCTAAGTAGCTGACCTAGCAAACGTTACTTTTCCTAAAAATATCTAATTAGATACCCCTAAGCGCTACAATTGGAGGGTGTCAGATGAAGTCTTAATGTCTTGTCATCAGCACTTTCGATTTGACATTCCGGGCAATGTTTCATTCACTAATGAGTTTATATCAAGAAAAAATACGAACTGGATTTCGTATAGGGAATCTATCGTTTCTAAAGCTGACCTGCTGATGACCGATATTGGTTCTAGGTCCCCCTATAAGTGACAGCAGAACATCTTGAGCAAGTGATTAACTCCTCGTACCATAAGAGCAGCACAATACGCTAACAAGAGATACGACGTAAAGTCCCCTGGTGGAGTGGTGCTCTTGAGCGGAAGAAAGTTAGGAAACTTTTTAATGAGGCATACGTACTGGGAACTGGGATACTTATAGAAGTTCTCTAACTGAGTACAACAAGGATATTAGAAGATCCAAAATGGCATCTTGGAGGAAAATTCAGTGAACATAGAAGATACTCCTACAGTCACAGGACTACATAAAATGTTAGTGAAATCCTCTTCGAACAAAATGGGTCTATTAAGAGGAAATTACAGTTATTATACCAAGGAACGAAATAAGACCTTGGAGTTGTTATTACGTATTCACTTTCCGACCCGGATTAGGTTAGATGGGCCATTCAATCCTTTAACCCGTTCAAATCCCCTGGGAGATAAAATCTTTCCCGCTCTTTTGCAGAATGGTTTAGCTTGTATAGACCCATAAGTCTAACATCCTTCGAAAGAATACTACGCAAGACTATAAAAGTATTACTGGATCTTCACTTTGCACAGAAATCAATATGCATATTCAAAAAGAAAATTCTCTTTATCCTCTAGTAACCGTGATAAAAAAGCCCATAGGGACAAGGAAATAGCTCTTTGTGCCTTTCTGGATATTAATTTGAAAATTTTTCAGAGATAAAAAAATAAATTAACTACTTTAAATAACTGTTACTATATTACTAACCTGACCAACTGCTTTTGACTGAAAAGCGGGATCGAAAGGTTGAAAAAGCGGGATTTTGATCAAAAAAGCGGGATTTTTTTTTAATAAGTGAAATTTGCCTTGAACGAATGCCCTCCAAAATGCACAAAATTCTGGAAATACTTTTATGGGATTGTATTTTTTTTATGCAAAAAAAAATTCATAAGAACTTTGACTTGAAAAATTTTATTTTGATTACGTCAGCAAACATAGTCTCTAGTCTAAGGAATTTTTTTACCAACCTTGGGATAAAATATTTAAGAATCAAAAAAATTGCATATGAAAAACTAAAATTAAATTAGAGCCGTAGACTGAATCTGATAACTTTTCTTATCATTTTCTAAAGAAAGTTAATCTCATATATTTTGTATAAAAAAATATTTCAGAACTCGAGACTGTCTTTAGAAAATATTTAGATACTTATTTGACTCAGAATTTAAGAATATTTTAAAAGAAAAATTATCTAAAATTTTAAGAATTCTTCTGTAGGAAAAATGTTTAAGAATCTTATAAATTTTCTATAGAAAAAATCCATTGGCAACTGTTAATTTCCTTAGAATAAAATATTTTAGAGTCTGACAAGAATTTTTCTGGAAACGTTTCAGAATCTGATAGTTTTTTATAAGAAATATATTTCAGAATCTTAGAATTTATTATATGGAAAAAGAGATTTTTCCTGTTTAAATAATACTTTAGTATCAGAGAATTTTTCTACAGGAAAAGTTTTTCATGATTTTTTCCAACAAGAAAAATCAGAATCTAAGTTTTTTTTGTATGAAAAATCTCACAGAATCAGAAAATATTTCTGTTGAGAAATTTTATAAAGGAAGTGTGTCTTTGAGTCTGTAAATTTTTCTTCTGAAGTTGCGTCTTAAATTTTTCTTTAGAAAAATGCCTTAGAACCTAATAATTTTTCTATTTGAAATTATCTTAGAAAACATTGGAACTTTAAAAATTTCCCGTCTCAAATATTTTCTATCGAAAAATGTCCCTTGAAAAAATCGGTTGGATCTGATTAAATCTGTTTGGATCTAAAAAATATGACTTTATCTGATCAGATCTTTTTGATCCGACGTTTTTCCACAATTTCAGGATCTGATCAGATTCAATTACGGATCAGAGTTCGAAATTTTAGACAAATTTCGTAGATCTTATCAGATACAAATGCCTTCATTTGATTTTAACAAATCAGACCAGATCTAATCAATTTTTTTCAAGGGGCTACAAAATTTAAGAATTCATTTTTAGAAAAGGGTATCAGATTTTTTTTCAAGTAAGAATTTTTTAGAAACCGATAATTTTTTAGAATTTTTTCTTAAAATTTTCTTATAGGGTAAGAAATATTTAATATGCTCAAAAATATATTTCTCAAAATATTATTAAAATAACCTAGAAATTGTCATACTTTGCTATTCCAAAAGTCAAAAAGCGGGATAATGCGGGATGAAGCGGGACTTTTGTTTAAAAAGCGGGATCGGAATTCAAGGCGGGATGAGACATCAAAAAGCGGGATAATCCCGCCAAAAGCGGGATGGTTGGTCAGGTTATATATTACAGTACTTTTTTGTTAGTTATTCAAAAAAATGACGTAAAATAACTAACAAAAATAGTTGTTTGATATTTTTCATACAAAAACAAAAAGTTGAAAACAACTAACTACTGTAAAATATACAACCAACTAACATGTAGTAACTTACATAATTTTCTGAGTGTACTATACAACTCCCTAAGGAGGTTAACTATCTAGGAGTAATCTTGGATACGAAGGTTAGGTTAGGTTGTAAGTGGCTGCTGACGTTTTACGTCAACACACGTAGACTCTGAGGTCCATTGTGATACCACGGGACCGTAATAGGTTTCCCTACTAGTCCCTGTCGTTAAGCTTCTTATGAAACTCCTTAGATGTTGAATTTTGACATCCGACAAATCAGAAAGATCGTACAGCTCCCTAGTTCCCAGTAAAGCAAGTCTCTGACCAGAAAGTGCCGGGCAATGGCAAATAAAGTGTTCGATAGTTTCCAACTCCTCTTCATCCATGCAACTTCGGCAAAACATTGCAGCTCAACCAGTCAGCCACTTCCTTTATTGCCAGCATCTCTGCCTGGTAAACACTGCAATGATCTGGCAATCTTCGAGCCATTCTCAATCCAATCTCTTCCGAATAGACTCCAAAGCCCACTTTTTCGTGCAGCCTCGATCGATCTGTGTAAAAATTTATGGTGGGTCCACTACCCGGAATGTCCCCTATCCAAGACTCCCTGGATGATATCATAGTGGTAAAGTGGCGCTCAAAAAGGCTCAAAGAGGGAGCACAGTCCACATTTTGTGGTATTGTTATCTTCTTCAAGATTGCGCTATGGCCACAATCGCTGCTCCTCTATTGCAGCGTGCTATTAAGTCGAATTGCCGACGCAGCCGCATACTGCCTACCTAATATGTCCAATGGTATCAGGTGAATGAGGATTTCTAATGCAGCCGTTGGTGTAGTACGAAGAGCACCAGTGATGCCCATCAACGCCATTCTCTGTACCTTCGTGATAAAGACACAGTTCGCTTTTGTTTCTAAAGCAGGCCACCAAACAATGATTCCATACAGCAAAATTGGATACGAAACTTACTTGGAATTCACATTTAGACGGCACTATCTGAAAGGCTTTTGCGGCATTATGGGCAGTGAATAAAATTGTTGGTAGGACCTGGGGATTGAGCCACAAAATGGTCATGTGTATCTACAAAATTATTGTTAGACCGAGCATGACGTACGCTGCCATAGTCTGGTGGTCGAATACTAAGCAGAGGGCTGCTACTGTAAAACTAGGCAAGGTACGTCTGATCTCCTTACTATTTATACCTCCTATATCCGAACGAAAATGGAATACAATATCTTGGAGCTTATTAACCGGGTGCAAAGGAGTGCTTTAAAGCTCATCAATGATCTATGGAGCATCATCGGAATGTGGGTTGTGTATCATTGTTCTATCAATATTACCACGATAAGTGTTTAGCTAAGATAGGGTTCTTCCCTGAGATGCGGGTGCATACTCTTAGTACTCGTCTATCCAGTAGATCACATCGTTCGTAGTCGTATCGCACAACGCATTACAGTGAAAATTCGGTCAGTCGAACTAGACGTATGTGAATAAACTCCCCGCATAAGTCTTCTTAGTCAGTTTCAAAGAGTCCACAAACTCTTTCCTCTTCCTCATAACCTAATTCCCTAACACCAAGACAATGCATTGTATTAGTAGGGGCCATCCCCTGAGTGTTGGCTCAAAGTAAAAAAACCTAACCCATGGGGACGACAAGTAAAACTGGCCCGATTTCTTTACAATATCAAATGATGAGTCGTGAAGACAAAATAATCTTATCTGTCGAATTTCGAAAGGATACCTATTTGAAGACAGTAACTAAAATTTTTCTCACGGTCACAAAGACTTACGCTCACGAAATTAAAAAAACTAATTTTTATTTCACTTTTTTCGATTTCTGTCGCAAAAAGTATTGAATTTTCTAAAAACAATCATAAAAATTAATTTAAATCACAATTTTGTATTAATTTTCCTCCAAATTCATTATAATGAAGATTTTCTTACGTGTTTACTGTTTCGGACGGCACAAAATAATCACGCAAACTCACGAAGCAAAAATTACTCACGCACGCAACAACTTTTTATAATCACGCGCACTCACGATCACATGAGTAAAAATAAATTTCACTCACGAAAAATTCGTGTTGCGCGCGTATCTCTAATTTGAACCAAAGGGAACTTTTGTATGGGGGCTAGGTAAAAACATGGACCGATATTTTTCAATGTCATAGGACAAAATTTTGATCGATCTTAACTTTCTTTAAAAGTTCAACTATTGTTTTAAAAAAGGAAACAAATCAGTTAAATATTTTTAATATAGACAAAAAAAAAAACAAGTAAGAAAATTATAGTCGGTCAATACCGACCATATAATACCCTACACCAGAGTTTCCCGGAAAATGGGTCCCATGGACCAATTAGATCTATATTTTGTTAAATCTTTAATCTAAGTCCAAAAGTGGTCTGATGATAATCAGACTTGATAAGGTTATTAAAGTACGAGTTTAACATACACAAACAAAATTTTAATTAAATATTTTCTATTTTCATGAAATTTGAGAGATTTATATGAAAATAGAGAAGGTGGGTTGTATGGGGGCTACAAGAAGAACTGATCCGATTCCTTTAAAATGGGGATTTGTGAAGATAAAACACGTTTACCTGCCAAATTTAAAGATTCCTATTATAATACGGTTATTAGAGTCATTTGAGCCAAAACTAAAGAGGACCTTTGTATGGGGGCTATTTTTTCCAATTTCAATAGGCTTCGTCCTTGAGCCAAGAGAGGCTTAAGTTTAAAATTTCAAGTCAATTGATTGAAAATTACGACCTGTATCGTGTTTACACCGTTTACATGGACAGACAGACGGACGGACGGACAGACGGACAGACGGACATCGCTAAATCGACTCAAAAAGTGATTCTGAGTTGATCGGTATACTTAAAGGTGGGTCTACGACCAATATTTCGGGTAGTTACAAACATCAGCACAAACTCATTATACCCTGTACCACAGTGTGGTGTAGGGTATAAATATCATAAATAAGTGTCACCCTAACACATACACCATTATTATGGAGCATATTTTGCAGCATCTCTGTTTTGCATTGACATTTGCATTTGGAAATGACAAAACATAAAGTTTTGTGATGATAGTTAATGGAAGTGTTCTAATGCCAGAGGAGGTGTATAAGAAGGGGTGGATTTGGGGTGGACATTTGGGGGTACAAACAAGTGACATACCTATAGAATAATAAATGCCGTTAAAACGGTGGTTGGTATAAATGATGGGAAGGGAACAAGTGGTGTGAATGTTAACGTTTTAATACCGTTTGTATTTTGCAATTGAAATTTGGAGTAATAAAAGAAACAACTTAAAATCAAAAATATTTCATTTCTAAACTGTACTAAAAAGGAATTAATGTGAAAAAAAACTATTATTTTTTGTTTGATGATAAAAGAATTTTTTAATACCTTTTGTATGAAAACATTAACAATAAATGCAGATAGATGCGAGGGCGTTCGTACAGATGTAGTATAGTTCTTCGAGTATACTTAGTAGAGTAAGAGACAAAGAAAGAGAGTACTGGGTTGTTGTAATAAGAGTATTTTTTGTCTGATTTCTCGTTTACACTTTAAATGAGGTTTACAAAACACTTTAAATAAGGTTAATAAGGTTTTTTTGTGTTTTTGTTTTATCTTTTTACTTTGTTGTTGTAGTGCTTTCTTAATTTTAAACCGGCTTTACTTTTTTTTTGTATATGATGATGATTCTTGATAAGTACGTCCTAAATATTTCATAGTCTGACATTTTGCTTTAACATCAGTTACATGTTGGTTACAGTGTTGCCACTTCATGTGCAATAACACATTTCATGTGTAATTTTTGGCTTTACTATTTTGGTACTTTTTGTCAAAAAGTACTATTTTGGTACTTTAAAAAAAAAAACTCCATCCTAATAAAGTGCGTCCTTGATTATCCGTGACTGTCGAAACCGGAGGCATTCCGAATAATCGATTTTTACGGTTAATTGAGAAACAATTTTGAGTTGTTTTTTTAATACATAATCGAAAAAAGTATGCTTGTAATCCCGGATAACAGAGGTGATGACGTTTAATTGATGCAATAAAAATTAAAGCCATGCAAAACAAAAATATTTTTTTTTACCGGATAATAGGGGTAATCACGGTTAATCGATGAAAAAAAATTTAAATAATTTTCGTTTCTTTCCCGGATAATAGAGGTTGCCGGTTAATCGAATCACGGAGAATCACGGATTATATTGGTACTTTTTAAAAAAAGTATTATACTGGTATGCACTTTAAAAAAGTACTTTTTTGGTACTTTAAAAAAATCATTTTTTTGCCACTTTTTAAAAAAAGTACTTTTTTGGTACTTTTAAAAAAAGTTATTTTTTGGTACATGCTGAAAAAACTCAAAATTACTTGGAACTTTTTTATCAAAATGTAATTTTTTGGTAGTACATATTTATTAAAAAAATTACAATTTGGTACTTTTTATCAAAAAGTACTATTTTGGTACTTTTTATTAAAAAGTAATATTTTGGTACTTTAAAAAAAAAACTCCATCTAGTTTGCGACCTCGATTATCCGCGATTGTCGGGACCGGAGGCATTACGAATAATTGATTTTTACGGTTAAATGAGAAATAATTTTGAATAGTTTTTTAAATACATAATCGAAAAAAAGTATGCTTGTAATTTCGAATAACAGAGGTAATGACGTTTAATCGATGCAAAAAATTTAAATCCATGCAAAACAAAAATATTTTTTTTTCTTTTCCGGATAATAGAGGTAATCACGGTTAATCGATGCAATAAAAATTAAATAATTTTCTTTCCCGGATAATAGAGGTTGCCGGTTAATGGAATTCAGGATAATCGAGGTCGCACTGTACATATTTTTTATAAAAAAGTATTATTTTAATGTTTTTTATAAAAAAGTATTGTTTTAATACCTTTTATAAAAAAGTATTATTTTAATACTTTTTATAAAAAAGTATTATTTTAATACTTTTTATTAAATCACTAATTTGTAGTTCTTAAAAAAAGTATTATATTGGTACTTTTTAAAAAAAAAAACTTTTTTTGTTACTTTTTCTAAAATAAAAATACTTTTTTGGCGC
This sequence comes from Pegoplata infirma, assembly GCA_963921195.1. NCBI lineage: Eukaryota > Metazoa > Arthropoda > Insecta > Diptera > Anthomyiidae > Pegoplata > Pegoplata infirma. Next base: position 27,650,085 of record OY992540.1, on the reverse strand, counting down.
TTTTTAAAAAAAGTACTTTTTTGGTACTTTTTGAAAATAGTACTTTTTTTGTACTTTTTGAAAAAAGTACTTTTTTGTTCTTTTTAAAAAACGGTATTTTTTAAAACTACCTAAATAATACTAATTGTAAGTTATAAAACGTTCCAGAATAGTACTTTAAAATAAAAAATACCAAAATATTACTTTTTATATACCAAAATAGTATTTTTTAAAAAGAAGTAAAAAAAATAATAATTTTGAGCAAAATAGTACTTTCATATTTATAAAGCGGTATATTACAGAGTCAATTTCCTAAGGAAGTAGAATTAAAAGTATATGAAAACGTAAAATGAAAATATTTTTTGGAATAAAACCACTTTCAACTACCAAAGTGAAATTGAGATGAATGATTGGAGGTGATTTTATTCGTAAAAAATATTTTGTTTAACGTGAGATGCCCCAAAAACTACCAATGTAGTATACCAATTTTTTTATAGAAAATAGTATATTTTTAAAAAAACGTAAAATAGTACTTTTTTATAGCTAGTACCAAAAAAAAGTAATATTTTTATAAATTTTATAAAATTCTACTATTTTGGTACTTTTTATGAAAAAGTACTTAATTAGTACTTTTTAAAAAAGTACTATTTTAATATTTTTTATAAAAGGTACTATTTGGGGGTTTTAAAAATAAAAAAAATTTGTACTTTTTATGAAAAAGTACTATTTTTGAATCTTTTAAAAAAAGTGATATTTCGGTAGTTTTTTTTTAAGTACCCAGCAGAAATTTTGCTGAACTGGAAGCTGCTTTTGGAAAGGAAACTCGAGTCAAGGAAGCATCCAAACCTGCTGAATTCATGCATGATTCTCTAAGGCAATGGTTCCCAACCTTTTTTACGCCATGCCCCACTTTTAAGTTAAAAGAACTAAAATGTCCCCCGACATTCAAGAAAAATTTGTAAATTTTCCAAATTTGTCTTAAAATTTAAAATTTACTTGTGGTAAAGCAAACTTTTTGATAAAAATCATCGTTTAGACAATTTTTTTAAAAAAACTTTCTAACAATCAACAAAATAATTTGGCTAAAAGAAGATTTTTTTTAGTTTATTTGACAAAAAAAATCTTAAAAATTTGCTCGTTGCCCCCCTGAAGCATTCAAATTGCCCCCCAGTGGGGCGAGAATCAAAGGTTGGGAACCATTGCTCTAAGGCGATGTCACACTTTAGAGCGCTAGTTGGATACACCGAAAAAGCGCTCTTAAGATGCTCTGAATTCACATCTCTTTAAAGCGCTGAAAAATTCGCTATAAAGATGCAGTGAATTCATGTATCTTTTTAGAGCTGATTTATGCAGAATAAAGATGAAGCACATTTGACTATTTCTGAAATACAAATTACAAAATCTGAAATACAATTGACTATTTCTAAATACAATTGGAAAACCTTAAATACAATTGACTAATTCTGAAAATCAGTTGTCTCCCTGCAAGCATTTGGAAGAAATATCGCCTAAGAGATCCAATTACTTAAAAAAAAATTCCAATTATATTTCGAAAATTTAAAATTATATTTTAGAAACTTTCATTAATATTTCAGATATTACCATTTATAATTAAAAAAATTTTAATTACATTTCAAAAAATTTCAATTATATTTGAAATTTTTGAAATACTATAATTGGAGATTCTAAAATATGATTGGACATTTTTTGTAATATAATTTGTATTTTCTGAAACTTAAGTGAAAATAGTGTACTCAATTTTTTTTTTCATTCAAAATGTGAGGTGTTATGATTGAAGCACTCTTTGCAGCGCTGATTAATGCGCAATAATGATGCAGTCAAATCATGTGTCTTTGTCCAAAACTCATGGTTTTTTTATTCAAAAAGTGTTAAATATATTAAAAAGGAAAGCATGTATGAAATTTTATCAAAATATAATTTTATATTTTGAGTTTGATATAAAAAATCTTAACAAAAATTTTTTATTTTTTCCCCTTACTTTTACTGCATCCTCAAGAGCGCTGTTTGGATGCGCTTCGGTATGCTATAAAACGATGCTGTGTCGCCAAAATCTCGATTTATTTTTGCTGGGTACTAACTTAATATTTTTTATAAAAAACCTGGTACTCATACACTTAACAAAAAAGTATTATTTTAGTCCTTAAAAAAACGTATTATCTTATGACATGGTTGTGTTTATCAAAAAATATTTTGGTACTTTTTATTAAAATTTTCTATTTTGAAACACAATTTTACTTTTGAAAGGAATGGACTTGTGACATCCTCCAAAAACTACCAAATGTAGTACTTTTTTTATCGAAAGTGTTAAAAGTAATTATGAAAAGTATTTATGAAAAAGTACTATTTTGGTACTTTTTTTTTTTTAAAGTACTATCTTAATATTTTTTATAAAAAGGTACGATTTAAAGTACTATCTTAATATTTTTTTATAAAAAGGTACGATTTTCATACTTTTTACTAAAAAATCCTTGTATTCATACACTTTTTACAAAAAAATATTATTTTAGTCCTTTTTTTTGGTACTTTTTATAAAAAGGAAACGAATGGTCTTATGACAGGGTTTGTTTATTACAAAAATATGTTGGTACTTTTTATTAAAATTTTCTATTTTTGCATTTTTTTCACAAATGTTGGTAATTTTTATCAAAAAGTACTACTTTGGTACTTTTTAATACATTTTCTAAGGATTATGATTAAATCCACATTCATTTGGAAAAAGATTTTTGAATTATTGTTGAATAAAGATATTACATGTGTAATTTTAGGTTTCATGTGTAGTTTTTCTTAAGTGACAGCACTGAAGGGTTGTCATTGTTGTTGTTGTTGTTGGACTTTTGGACTTATACACATTTGTTGTTGCAGTTTTAAGTTTTATTTATTTTTTTGCTGTGGTTTTTAAAAACTTTTTCAACATGAATAGCATAAATATTGACACGTTTGTTTGTTTGTTAGTTTTATTTAGCACAGATAAATATGCAACTTTTTTTTTTTGCATTTTATTTCTGTTTTGTTTGTTTTGTCAGATAAAACCACTTTTAAATGCCAAATTGTATGCTGAAGGAGCTGTGCGAATTGTAACAACGACAAACCAACCAACCTACCAACTAATTGACCCACAGTGTAGGGATGGATGGATAGATGTTTGTATGTGTGTGTTTGGTTACATATGAATGTATTTTTATATGCGACAGAGTACGATGTGATAAGTTCAAGCGACCTAGCGACCCACCAACCGACATAGTGACAATCTCACAGACTAAAGGTCGATCGATACTTATACCACATATGAAGTGCCTACCACTATGAAAGAGTAAAAAATGTAGGCATGTCTACAACAATAACAATAACAAAATTAGCAAAAAAAAAAAATAGACACACAGTGCATTAATTAAAAGAATCAATTGTTAATTTTTGAGAAATTTCTTGAATACCGATGTTTAATTTTTTCCTTAAAACGAACTGCAATCTGTGATCAGAACCCTGCGCTGACCAATTTTATTGGCAGCGGCTGCTGGCGGCAAAGAAAATAGGTCGTCTGTGGCCCAAAAGCTGATCAGCTGATTCAACTTTAATAACTACATTCAATAGAGTTGCCAGAATGTTAAGAACTAATAATATTGCCATGCTACGGCCTTTTTCAAGTCGATTTTCGGCGGGAACCACTAAAATTATCCGCTAGTTCAATTTCAAAAGAAGCTTAAGTAATATTACTAGGAATTTTTGTCAAATTGGAGGTAGCAAACAAAAAAAGTTACAAGTTTTTCTTGTAAGTTTACAAGGTATTTTTTAGTGTATAATTTTTATTTACTTTAATTCGTTTTCCAATCTACAAATTATTGATTAAATGTGCGAAAACAAATTATAATACAATGAAAATGGTAAGCAAAAACAAGTATTAAAGAAATGAGATTTGACACAACAATTTTTAAAGTCAAAAGTATATTACCACAGAGTTGTGTTTTACTTTAAATCTAGGGCACAGACTAATAAAGACTCGACATAAGTGACAGGTGTCAAAAAAGTATTATTTAACCATATGGTTAAAATTTTCAAATTATTCTACGAATTAGGTTAGAAAGAGAAAACTGATATAACGCGCCATAAGAAAAATGGATGCCAGATCGGTTTTTGTTGTTTCACTCACTCCTAAGTTGTAGAAAGTGTTGCCATGTTAGCGTAAAACGGACTAAAAACCGCTGTGTTTTCTCCTAAAATCGCTTAGTTTTCCCCCATTTTTTCTTATAAAACTCTACTGTCGAGTCTGTATTTAGTCTGTGTGTAGGGGTTTTCTTTTCCGTCTAAACGCGCCTTAAAGAAAATTTCACATTTTCTTACAAAAAAATTCTCAGAATCTAACAGATTTTTCGTATATATCTGAGACTTTCTATAGGAGAAATTTATCCTATATCAAAAGTTTTAAATTCACAGAAAATTTTCCTACATAAAAAGTTTCAGCTTGTAAAATATTTTTCGTACAGAAAAAGTTTTAGATTCTGAGATTTTAAAAGTCTAAGGTTCATAGAAGTTTTGCCAAAATAAAAAGTCTCAGCTTTTGTGAATCTTATCGTATTCAAAGTCTCATATTCTGAGAAATTTTTCATATAGAAAAAGTATCAGATTCTGAGACATTTTTGGTACAGAAAAAGTCTCAGTTTCTGAGACATTTTTCGTATAGAAAAAGTCAGATTCAGATCAGATTCTTTTTCTTATAGAGAGTCTTAGACTTTGATACATTTTTCGTGCATATAAAGTCTCAAATTCTGAGACATTTTTTGTATAGAAAAAGTCTCAGATTGTAAAACATTTTTTGTATAGAAAAAGTCTCAGATTCTGAGACATTTTGCGTATGGAAAAAGTATCAGATTCTGAGACATTTGTCTTATACAAAGTCTTAGACTTTGAGACATTTTTCGTGCAGATAAAGTCTCAAATTCTGAGACATTTGTCGTATTGAAAAAGTCTCAGATTTGAGGCGTTTTTCGTATTAAAAAAATCTCCGATACTGAGACATTTTTAGACAAAAATATTCTCAGATGTTAAAACATTTTTCGTTAAGAAATTGTCGCAGATTCTGAGACATTTTTTGTATAGAAAAAATTTCACATTCTGAGAAATTTTTCATTTAGAAAAAGTTTTAGATTGTGAGACATTTCTCGTATAGAAAAAATTTAAGATTTTGAGACATTTTTTGTATAGGAAAAGTCCCAGATTCTGAGATAGAAAAGGTCTCATTACAACCAAATTGTTCTACACAGATATAATGGTTTTAATTGGTAAAGAAAAATAACCTCGAGCTATATCCATACTCAAAATATTTTTATACGCTCCACTCTAGTGATAGAGGATATATATAAGTTCCCGAGTAAAAATATTTAGATATAATTATATCTAACAAGATATGATTGTATATATTTATATCTGATACAAGATCAAATTATATATATCCAGATATGATAGATCTGTTGCTATATATAACGATATCTTGTATCATATCTGGTTATGTCTTCCATCATATCTGTTACTATAGCAATATTTATAGTTATATAACTATAAACTTAATCAAACATCTAAGATTTTTTTAGAATTCGATTTTGAAAGAACACCTCTATTTTAAAAAATCGTTGGCATTTTTATTTGTGTTGTTATCAAATAAAAAAAAATGAAATACAAAACACAAAAAAAAAATAATTCGAATTATTTATTTGTCAAATAGAAAATAACAACATTTTAAATTAAAAAAAAAATATATTTAAAAAAAAACATAAAATTTGTATAATTTCTCTCAAAATAAAGGAAAATTTGAATTAAGCGTTAATGTATGTAAGTATTTTAGCAATTACCACCAAAATTAAGAAGTAAAATTATTAATTTTTTTTTCTCAATTTGCAGATTGTTTCAAAATGGTTAATGCTGGTCAATTGGATTATCAAACTTTCAATATAATGAAGATGCAGAGTCGGGCGTCTCGTCAAATACAAATTTTAGATTTTCGTGTCGTAAAACCTGCCAAACGATGGCCGCGGAATAGCTGCTTGTGAAAAAATTTATAAAAAAAATTTGCAAAGGCATCTTCAGTCGCCAACCAGAGGTCAAAGTTGGAAAAATTAAGTTTTTCGATTAAAATTCATGTCCAAATTTTTTAACCAAATTCGGATCAAAAATCAGGAATTTTTGTGTACTTTATGGAAAAAATATTTAAAAAATGATATTGTGGTCCACAGATAATGATAAACATATTTTTTATTCAAAATGGTCCCTAAAGTTGCAAAGTGTTAAGTATGTTATCTAAAAAATATTTAAAATTTATAAAAACGCGGTTTGATCAGCGATTTTGGACCACAGATGCTAATCCGCATTTTTGGACCAAAATCGCGTTTTTATATTTTTTTTATATATTTTTCACATAACATACTCAACATTTTCCAACTTTTAAGACCAATTTGGTTAAAAAAAAATATTTTTATGGTTAAAAATCATCATCTGTGAACCAAAATCGCTATTTTGGAATTTTTTAAATATTTTTCCCAAAAAGTACGCAAAAAATCCTAATTTTTGAGCAGAATTTAGTAATAAAATTCGGACATGAATTTTGGTCGAAAAAAGTAATTTTTTCCAACTTTGCGTACTGAAGATTCCTTTGCAAAATTTTGTGTGTAGATTAACTAAATTTTTTTTATTACATTTTTAAATTTTGTAAGTTACATTTTTGAATACAAAAATTTTTTTAAACTGTTTTTAATTATGTATGTATATTATAGGTTAAAATATTGTTATCATTACAAGTACTGAATAAAATTTAATTATATCGATTTTAAATGTGATAATTTTTTCTTATTAACCATACAAATTTTGCAAAAATCAATGTACATAAGCTACAATATCAATTCTGATCACATCAGATCTAATAAGATCAGAATATATAAGGGACAAATGTCGGATCCAACGAGATCTAATTTGATCAGTTTGTATCAGAACTGATCAAAACTGATATAATTAGATCGGGTCAATTTCCCGATCTGATAAGATCTGATTATATATAGAGCGAGATTTAAATAGATCTGGTGCAATATCAAAATTTTTACTCGGGTTGTTATTCCGTTTGTAACACCTCGAAATATTAGTGTAGGACCCCATAAAGTATATATATTCATGATCCTCGATCGATTTTAAGACGATCTAGCGATGTGCGTCCGTCTGTCTGTTGAAAACACGCTAACTTTAGAAAGACATTACGGAGGCTCCTGAAGTTTGGCATATATGTTGGGCATTTACCTGGTCAGGTTGGTATTGCAATCCAGCGAAATTGGTCCAGTGGTTCAAAAGTTATGAGCAAAAGACTGAATTTCGGTAAGGGTTTTTCGTGAATAAAAAAAAAAACGGTAAGTAAATTATTTTTTTTTGTTAAAAAATTACTAAAGAAAAAGTTGTTTTACGCAAAATGAAATATTTCTAATCAAAAATGTTTAGAAATATTTAAATATAGCAAAACCCGCCCATCCAAAAACATGTGCGTATGAGTACTCAAATGAAACGTAATTTGCTCACGATTGCAAATATGTATTTTTTGTTTGTATTTTAACAATATTGTAACCCCTAAATAATTGAGCCATTCAGTAATTAACAACGTAAAAGGCTTAATATACAAAAAAACTTTATTTAGCGAAGCCGCTAAATTAATTTATGGAGTTTATAAGTAATCCCTAAGCCCGGCCGAAGGCCAGCTACGCATAAAAAAATTTTAAGCAAAAAAAAATTTTTTTTTGGTGGACTTTTTAAAAAAAAAACGCATCAGGGCTGTTTTTTGAACCTAGAGGGGCACAGGGACCTAGCTCCCCTTTATTTTGTTTTTCTTTTTAAATTAACTTTAATTTAAGTACTTACACAAACCTGTAGGTGGGAGGGGCTGTTTTTTGGCTCCAAGCTGGCCCCGTAGCCCAGCACCCTTAAATTTTAATTTCGGTTTTTTTCTTTTTTAATTCCAGAGGGGGTCCAATTTACCTCCCCCCCCCCAAAAAATATGTGTGCCCCATAAAGTGCACTTTTGCCAACTTCTCTACTTGTTTTTAGTTTCTTTGTCTTAAAACCAGTGTTGGCTACCGTTGCCCTTTCAATACCGTTACCGATTAAAAACCCTTTAATATTTTAAATACCGTTGCCGATAAAAAACCGTTACGTTTATTCGGATTTTTACCGGTACTATATCGGTTTTGTTTCGGTTGTATTTATATTAGTAGTACTTATTTTATTTTTTTTGTGAGTTAAAAACAGTAAAATATTTTTAGTATACGTAAAATAAAAAAATAAATTTTTGTTCTTTGCCAATCCAGTCAATGGTAACATTCGCAATTAACTAAATTCGATTGTCGGTCTTGGACCTCATAAAAATAATATATTATTGATCAGTGATCGAGTGTAAACGATGTTCGTCTGTCAGTCTGTCCGTTTGCAGAAGACACGACACAGTCCAAAATATACGGGCTACCCTGCTGAAATTTGGTACGAATACGTCTTATGGTAATATGCTGATTAAGTTCCGAAATGCGCAAAATCGGACCAGATGAAAATAGTTCCCATCTGAAAAACATACACAACTTACAATATAATAATATATTATATGATCAAGAATTTTTATTTATTCTTTCTATTTATTTACAACGCATTTTTAATAATTTCAACCTAACCGAGAACTGGTAACAATGACAGCCGTCTCGTTGTAGCGAAAAAACCAAGGGCTCTGGTGGGAATCGAACCCACGACCCCCATGTTCAAAGGTTGGCACGCTACCAACTATCCTACGGGAGCCTATTTTATTTAAGTTTTTCTTATTTGTTTAGAAAATGAAAAATTTTTCATTGATCAAGATTTGAACCCGCTTTTGGGGGTTTGGCTATAGAAAATAAAATATTGATAAAACTGTATTATTTAAGTGTAAATATAAAAAGAATGAATTTCTTAACATCTCTTTGGCTAGAGGAAAGGTGCCCCTCCGCTACCGCCCGCCCTCCCCCTGAATTTTTTTCTAACAACAGGACACACAATTTTGATGTTAAGGTTGTTTATTAGAAATCAGCAGATTTTTCTGCTGTCTTGACGGTTTTTATTTTATTCATACACACAAAAAAATAATCGAGGTAATAATACCTTAGCTGACATAGGTATTTATTTTTTCTATGAAATTTAAAAAATACGGTTTATTACCTTTGCACTACGTAATTTAAATACCTTATTGGCTATGCAACTTTTACTATTCAATTTAGGTAGAACTTCGAAAAATTTATTGACAATTATTTAAAATTCAATAAAAAATTAAACATCAACATTTTATTTTTATTCAAATTTACACAATTTTTTTATAATTGTGAAGCGCAATAAAACTAGCTGAAAATGATTGAATCTTAAGAAATCGGATCAGTAAGGTATAATTTTTAGTTCGTTGTAAAAAACTAGTACATAATATTGTGTCTACGTTTTTTTCAGATAACGTGAATATGATGTCAAGAAAAGAACTCATCAACATATTTTTATGCGATCCATCAAGATTGATATATTCAAGACGCATCAAGATTTAAAGGCAGCAATATTTTTAATAATTAGTATAGAAAAAATTTCTCATTCTATAGACAAATCTACAAGTTTTTCTCAAGAAATTCTATCGAAGAGTCACAGAATCTAAGAATTATTGTACCGAAAAAATTTTACAGAATTTGAGAAATTTTCTGTTAAAAAATTCTCAGTTTCTGAGAATTTTTGTTTGTTTGTTATAGAAAATCAGAATCTGAGAATTTTTCTATAGAAAATCAGTCTCAGAACCTGGGGATTTTTCTATGGGAAATCAGTCTCAAAATATGAGAATTTTTCTATAGAAAAAACATCTCAGAACCTGAAAATTTTTCTATAGAAAAATGTCATAGAATCTGAGAGTTTTTCTATACAAAAATTTCTTAGAATCTAAGATTTTTTCTATACAAAAATGTCGTAGAATCTAAGATATTTTTTACACAAAATGTCTCAGAATCTCAGATTTTTTCTATAAAAATATGTCTCAGAATCTGAGATTTTTTCTATAGAAAAATGTCTCAGAATCTGAGATTTTTCTATAGAAAACTGTCTCAGAATCTGAGATTTTTTTTATAGAAAACTGTCTCAGAATCTGAGATTTTTTCTACAGAAAACTGTCTCAGAATCTGAGATTTTTTCTATAGAAAACTGTCTCAGAATCTGAGATTTTTTCTATAGAAAACTGTCTCAGAATCTGAGATTTTTTCTATAAAAAAATGTCTCAGAATTTGAGATTTTTTCTTTTGAAAAATGTGTCAGAATCCGAGATTTTTTCTGAGACATTTTTTCTATAGAAAATTTCAGATTCTGAAAATTTTTTTCGATAGAAAAATTCTCAGATTCTGAGACATTTTTTCCTTAGAAAAATTCTTAGATTCTAGAAAAATTCTCAGATTCTGAGATATTTTTTATATAAAAATTCTCAGATTCTGAGACATTTTTCTATAGAAAAATTTTCAGATTCTGAGACATTTTTTCTATAGAAAAATTCTCAGAATCTAAGACATTTTTTCTATAGAAAAATTCTCTGAATCTGAGACATTTTTTCTATAGAAAAATTCTCAGAATCTGAAACATTTCTTCTATATAAAAAAATTCTCAGATTCTGAGACATTCTTTCTTTAAAACATTTCTCAGATTCTAAGACATTTTTCCTATACAAAAAATTCTTAGATTCTTAGACATTCTTTCTTTGGAAAATTTCTCAGATTCTGAGACATTTTTTCTATATAAAAATTCTCAGATCCTGATACATTTTTTCTATAGAAAAATTCTTAGATTCTGTGACATTTTTTCTATAGAAAAATTCTCAGATTCTAGCACATTTTTCTACAGAAAGGTTTTCATATTCTGAATTGTGAGACATTTTTCTATAGAAAAGACATTTTTCTATAGAAAAGACATTTTTCTATAGAAAAGACATTTTTATATAGAAAAGTGTTCATATTCTGAGATTTCAGATTTTTTAAAAGAAGAAATTTCCAGAAACTGGGTATTTTTTATAGAAAAGTCTCAGAATCTGAGAGTATTTCTATTGAAAAAATGTTTAGTAACAGAAAAATTATCAGATTTTGAGTCCTTCAGAAGATTCTGGACATTTTTCTTATTACATATCAACTTTTCTTAAAAAATTGTAAACATTCAAAAAATTAAAAAAAATAAAATTTAATTAAAAATAATAAACTTTTCGTAGTATTTATTTAAATTTTAAAAGGAAATGGTGTAAAAATGCTATTTCTAAAACAAGGTAATACTTCCAAATTATTTACGTAATATCACCTATTTATCAATGCTATTTTACCTAAAAAGCTAAGGTATATTTCTGTCAACCATAATAAATTTTCGAACATAGGAATTACCTTAGCTTTTAAGTAACATTACCTTTTAACTTAGCAAATGCCCCGTTTGCCTGGCGCTAAGGTATTTTTATACTATAATTTTAGGTAATATTACCTCGATTTTTTTTGTGTGTGTAATACCGGTACGTACCGGTATTTATGTTTCGGTAACGGTCCATCGTTACCGAAATAATCGAAAATACCGTTACCGATACCGATATAAAAAATATATAATACCAATACCGTTACCGATACCGATACCGTTATTCGTTTCGGTTGCCAACCCTGCTTCAAACAGATAATAACATGAGATTAATTTGTACCAGAAAAAAAAACAATTTCACTGCCAAGTCTTAATTCTTAATTTCTCTCTTAACCCACAATTTATTACACTGTGATATGTTTTGGAAAAATGTATAAAAGTATTAATTATTTTAAGACTCTGATAACAAACCGTTTTGTTGTTTTTATTTTTGCTAATGACACAAATTCTTAAACTAATTCAATGCAAATTTTCTACAGGCTTCTTTTATTTTTTTTTATATCACCAACACAATTATATTAGGCTTTCATAAATTGACAATTTATTGTATTACTTATATTTTTTATAAGAATTAATTATGGTATTATTTTTTTTTTTTTGCAACATTTTCTTGTATTTTCCATAATAGCCAGAAACACTTTTTTTTTCTTCTTTTATTAATTTTTTTTTTTTCATGCAAAGTGTACACACCGAAAAATAACAAACAGAGAAAACCTTCTTTTTTTTATTAAAACAAAAAATTTAAACTCTGCAATTTTCTTCACTTCACAGAGATATACAGATAGATAGTAGATGGATGGATGGATATATACAAAAAATAAAAACAGAAAAAAAGAAAAGTATAACTTTGCTTTTGGTTTTCAATATTATTTTCATTCATTAGGGCATCTTTTTTGTTTCTTATTTTCTTTTTTATATTTTCTTTTTTTTTTGGGCATTAAATACCGAAATTCATCGGTTTTTTTTTGGTTTGCACATCACTTTAACTTAAATTATGTGTATCATTTCGTAAGCAGATTTTCAGATATCTTCAACTCTATTTCAAACACTATTACTCAAATTTATGATTTCTTTATTTCTTCATTCATCTTTTTTTTGATTAGTATACAATATTATTTAAAAAAGCATTTGTTGTTTTGCTAAAAAATTCACACGTTTTTACATAATTTAATATTTTAAAGATTTTTTTTTTTTTGTTGCTTTTTTCTTAAGATATTTTTTTTACTCTTTTATTCGTACCACTTTCACTCAGCTTGTCAGACACACTACTGTGCCATTGAATACGCCAAACACAACTGAATTATGAATTTTGTATTTTTCATTGAGTAAAGAAGACGATTGTTTAGGAGGAGTATTATTAAAAAATTTTGTATTTAGTAGTGTGCTACTACTATTTTAGAGTATTTTGCTAACCCCCTTGGTTGTCGTTTTATATCTGAGAGATATTGTAGAGAGAGCCAGAGAGTGTTTATTTTACTCTATTACACTGAAAGAAAAATATGTGAATAAGGAAAGATAAAACAAGTGAGAGTGTTGAATTCGGCTGTGCCGAATCTTTTATGACCTGCAAAATGTAAAAAAGAGGAACAATTTGACAAAGTTTTTTATGGCGGTGTTGGATAACGAACCTTTACCCTCGTGATAAATGTCAACATTTTTATTTGCTGTGATTTTTACACTAAAGAAACACATTATCATTATTCAAAATAATACTTCATATCTTCGCCCAAAAAAGCGGGAGGGCCGAAAAAAAAAAATAAAACAAGTGAGAGTGTTACATTCAGCTGTGCCGAATCTTTTCAAAAAACAATAAAAAAAATCCAGGGGCGTCTTTTTTTTGGGGGGGGGGGTTGGTGGGAGACGTTAGGGGGCACCTTCCCCTTGCGATTTTGAACTTCTTCTGTGATAAGAATGTTGCATTTGCTTAGCAAAAGTACAAAAAACCCTGCAAAAAATACGGTTTTTTGTCCATTTCCGAACTTAACCTGCCTAGGAACTCTAGCTCTTTTATTTTGGACTGTATCGTGTCCTCTTCAGACGGACAGACGGACGTCGATAGAATGTCTCAGAATCGATCACTGATCAATAAAATATATGCTTTATGGGGTCGTAGACTGATATTTCGATGCGTTACACACGGAATGACAATGTGAGTATACCCCCATACTGTGGTTAGAGGGTATAAAAGGTCCCCTTTGTTAGAGTGCAGGGCTTTGAACTTAATAAAAGTAGAAAAACACCTGTAAAAAAATTCTGTTTCAGAGAACAAATTTGTTCCCCTTGCCCAATTTTGCCCATTTAAAATGCTTAAGCTACACCTTTTGGGGACACTTGAACACATTAAGTACGATGGGCGCGACGGAATTGGAACAGAACACCGACTATATCTCACCACATACGAACTTCGACTAGGCAGAAAACTCTGTTATAATGGAGACTTCCGGACAAGTGTAGTGTTTTCCAGGCTGAGGTACTTGCAATTGATAAAGCCGCGCCGATAATTACGACAAAGGACCTTCGTCCTTGTGCCACTAACATTTTCGTAGAGAGTCTTGCAGCTCTGAAGGCCTTACAATCAAATACTGTAATATCGGGAATCGTCAGGAATTGTATACAATCCCTTTGTCGAATCAGTTGGCATACAGTCAAGATAATCTGGGTCCCTGTACATAGTGGGGCCACTTGGAATGAATTGGCTAATAAATATGCGAGAAATGTCTCTGAGTCGGTGGGGGACCGGGTAAAACCTGACATCTCGGTTTCTATAGTGGAATTGATAACCGAAATTGATAGGAAATTAGAGAATAGAAAGAAGGATAGGTGGATATTACTGACTTCGTGCAGGATATCGCGAACCCTGTTTACAATGCCAGATCCAAAGATTTGGATTAGGCGTGCGTATCGGAATTTCTAATAGGGACTATTGTAGAAGTTGTGGGGAAGTGGAGAAGAAGCAGTCAGTGAATCACTTGTTATGTGAATGCCCGGTTCTGATGAGGAGCCGCCTTAAGCATTTGGGGCAACGTTTTTCGATGACCAGGATTGCCTAAACGGTGTCTCATTCACGTCTTTAGCAGATTATCTTATGGAATTAGAGTGGCTAAAGAAGTAGAAGAGTAGGGAAGTAACAGTTGTGAATCACAATGGGCCTCATAACCTTCGAGGGAATTCGCCAAATGTCGAACAACGATCCAACCTAAACTTGCTCGTTTACGAACTTAACCAGCTTATGAACACAATAGATATTCGTGTCAAACTTGCGGAGTCTAGATAAATTTTCAGACAGACGGAAATCTCTAAAATGTCTTAGATTAGATCAAGAATCAGTAATACTACTCAATACTCAGGGGATGAAAATAGGTTATGAGGAGGAAGAAAGAGGGAGTAGTGTTTGTGGATATTTGACTTGAATTTATCGACATTTAAAGGGACTGGGAAGACCTTTGCGCATGGACGTATACAGGGGGTGGGCACAGGGGGCACGTGCCCCCCCCTTTTCGATTGGAAAATTTTTAAAAATTAATACACTGCAACTCATTGTACAAAAAAACACAGGTATCAAAATATTTTGGTTTTTAAAGAAAAGATTTTAGTTTTTTTTATAAAAACTCAATAGCGTAATCTAATTTCATTTCTAACAAGTAGAAAAGTTAAATTCGACTTGGCCGAATCTATGAATACCCTCCACAATGCCCTTTTTAAGTTATAGTAAATTTTCTAGAGTGAAAAAATAACATTTTTGATTAGAAATATTTTATTTTGTTTAAAAAACTTTTTTTTTAACTAATTTTTGAATAAAAAAAAAATAATTTACTAAATTTTTTTTTGAGTGTAAAATTTTTTTTGAGTGTAAAATTTTTTTCGAGTGTATTTTTTTTTTCTTTTAGTGTAAAAATATTTTTGAGTGACAAAAATGCGTTGTAAAATATTTTTGTGACTTACCAATGTTTTTAAAACCTGTTTAACGGGGTTTCAACACGTGAATTTAAGGTGAGGCGAATCTGAAATTTACGGTTTTGCTAATAACTTTTGAACCACTGGACCGATTTGGCTGAAATTTATAACGAACCGGACCAGAGGAACAATAAAAATATATGCCACACTTCAGCACCCTCAGAATTGCCGTTCGAAAGTTACAGTGTGTTTTATCTCGTAAATTCCAGAAAACCCTTTGCCGAAATTCACTCATTTGCTTATAACTTTTGAACCACTGGACCGATTTCGCTGGATTGTAATACCAACCTGACCAGGTAAATGCCCAACATATATGCCAAACTTCAGGAGCCTCCGCAAAGTCTTTCAAAAGTTAGCGTGTTTTCAACAGACAGACAGACGGACAGACGGACGGACGGACGGACGGACGGACATCGCTAGATCGTCTTAAAATCGATCGAGGATCATGAATATATATACTTTATGGGGTCTTAGACCAATATTTCGAGGTGTTACAAACGGAATGACAAACTTATATATACCCTCTATCACTAGAGTGGAGGGTAAGTATAAAAAGCCATTTATATCGAAACATCTAAAATATTTTTAAGAAACGCATAAAATGGTTTTATCTAATAAAAATTATGCATGAGGATCATAAAAAAATGTCTTAAAAAGAAATTAAAACTACCAGATTCTAAGATTAAATTGTGAGATTCTGAAATATTATATCTATAGGAGATATTCAGATTCTGAAAACATTTTTTTTAAAAACATTTTCAGATTCTCAGGAAAATTGTTATATTTTGGTAGATTTTTTTTTTTTCTTATTGAAAAATTGTTAGATGAAACATTTTCTCTATAGAAAATTTTGGAATTCTTAGTATTTTTTTTTATAGACAAACTATCAGATTCCAAACTATATTTTCCATAGTAAAATTTTCATATTCTCAAATATTTTTATACAAAAATATATCAGATTCTGAAACAATTATTATTAAAAACTTTTTAGATGCTGATAATTTTTCTATCAAAAAAATCTTAAATATTGAATCTTTTTTATAGAAAAATCATCACATGGTACCACGAAACAAGCTAAAATCTAAAACAGCGCTATCACCAGACTTTTTAATGAATATGAATTTGGAATATCTAACAACAATTTTGGATATAAATCTAAAATTTTCAATCTAGCACTTTTTCTGGGTTAAAATTGCACAAATGAACAAGGATTTGTAACTATACTCAAAAATACTTAAACCTCAAAAATCTGCCCAAAAAACATTTTGATCCATATGAGGATCTGCTGATTTAAGCAGACGCGGTTTGCTAAATTTCTGTCTGGATAATCTAGGTCGAGTCAGCAGAAAAATCTGTCAAAGCAGACATTTTTGTGGTTCTCACTTATGACTCTTACGTGAAGCAATAAATACGGGGGGAGGTTGGGAGATTATTCCACTTACGGCCTTCGCTGTAATGCGCTGTACGATCAACTGGACAATCGACAACAACTACTAGTTAGTTTAATTCCATCTTCGGTCGGATATAGGTGGTATAAATAGTAAAGAGATGAGCTGAAGTACTTCTTACCCCGGTTTAAAAAAAACGAGATACTTGAATGGTTTCTTTAACTCTTGAAAAACGTTCTTATTTCAACAGTCATCACCGTGGATACTTACGTCAAGAGCACAGCAACAAAATCGGCTCTCAGCTTAAGAGAGTCGAAAAAGATTAAGCAACGCTTTTGGGGACACCCGACCATATTAGGTACGATGGGTGGGATGGAACTGAAACAGAGAACCGACTATATCTCACCACAGACGAACTTTAACAGAACTTTCGAAGTCCAAATACCAACTAGGGTTTAACAGAGAATGCGATCTCAATCTTTACGGACGGATCAAAGATGGAGATGGGTACGGGTTCGGAAGTATACTCTGAATGCCTCAAAATCGGGGCCTCATTGAGACTTCCGAAGAAGTGTAGTGTTTTCCAGGCTGAAGTACTTGTAATTGATAAAGTCGCACAGATAATTTTGACAAGGTACCTTCGTCCTTGCGGCATTAACATTTTCGAGAATAGTTTTGCAGCTCTGAAGGCCTCAGAATCAAACATTGTAAAATCAGGAATCGTTCCTCGAATCAGTTAGCACACAGTCAAGCTAATCTGGGTCCCTGGACATAATGGGGTAGCTGGCAACGAATTGACTGATAATGTGCGAGAAATTGCTCTAAGTCGGTGGAGGAACGGGTAGAACCTGACATCTAGGTTCCTATAGTAAAATTGACGAACGAAATTGATAGGAAATCGGAGAATAGAAAGAAGAGAAGACTTCGTGCAGGATAACGCGAACCCTGTTGGAACTGAGACACTATATAATCGGCCAAATGGCCGTTTGTTTGAGAATTTATGATAGGGACTGTTGTAGAAGTTGTGGGGAAGTTGAGGAAGAAGAGTCTGCAAAATATCTTAGGGAGTTGTGGTGGTTTAAGAAGTATAAGAGTAGGGAAATAACAGTTAAAGTAAGCAATGTGGCCTTATGGCCTTCGAGTGAATTCGCAGACACCCATCCAACCTAACTTTGCCCGTTTACGAACTTAACCAGTCTAACACAATACATCTTCGCGTCAATCTTTCGGAGTCTAGCTCGTTTGGTTTAGACTGCAGTGTGCTTTCCACAGACAAATGTTCAGACAGACGGAAAACGCTAGAATGTCTTAGATTCGATCAAGAATCAGTAATAATTTTTGTATCCAATAGACCTGGGTGTGGGGTGGTAGTGTTTGCTGATTAAAGACCCCTGGATTTAAGTTTGATGGTTGCTTAGGGTGTGGGCTTACCAAGAGCCTGAAAAAAATAGCTTAAATATATTATTTTTATCCACTTTTAGTGATATGGATGTTACAGAGGCTAGCTTAGACCTTAATGGGAAGTCTATTTGACTCGCCTCTGCGTATTTTCCTAATCCGGGGCCAATACCCCCGGAGAAGGTTAACGGACTGATGCGGGAGTCTGAACCTAGGGGACACCAGTAATGCACACCATTCAATATTACAGACACAAACGATATAGGCGAATCACTTTTGGACTTTTTGTTAAGCACTAACCTGTATATTTGTAACAGGGGTTGTGAACCAACTTTCGTTACAAGTATGCAGCAAGAGGTTCTTGATGTAACGCTTGTATCAGATACATTGTCTAATATAATTTATGACTGGAGAGTTTTAGAAGAGAATTATTTGTCAGATCTTCGCTACATTGAGTTATTACTCAGTGAGCATGGCTCGGTTGAGGCAGTCTATAAAAATCTAAAGAGAACAAACTCGGTGAAATATAGGGAGACTTTTTCTGGGCTTTGGATGAAGTACCCTTATCTGAACCGCATGGTTTGGCATAAATTGACCAACTGGTTCACAGCAGTAGAGAGTAGAGATTCCTGCAGAAAGCTCTTTAATAAGGCAAAATCTTCAAGAACGGACGAGGACTGGTCTGCGTACAGATTGCAACTTAAGAGTTGTAAAAATATGATCGGAATTGTCAAATGTGATTCTTGGAAAAACTTTTGTGGAAACAAAGAAGACGTTTCTGAAGCATCCAGGCTGCGTAAAATTCTGTATTCTTCTCCTTGCATCCTGGGATACCAGAAGGATTCAAATAAAACGTTCTGATGCCCTAGCATCTGAAATTGCTTCGGAAATAATAATGCAGCAAGTGTCGGACTATATAGCCCCTTGGGTGTATAATTTCTACACAGCATACATAAACTGGTCATATATTCCTTTATAATGGAGGGATATCAGAGTCGTTTTTATCCCGATGGCTGGAAAAAGTTCCCACACAATTCCGAAGGATTTCAAACCAATTGGTCTGTATTCTCATATTTTCATAGAGTGATTGACCAGAGATTGCTTTTGAATGCGCAACATGCATATAGCAAGGGTAGATTAACGGAAACAGCTCTTTACGAGCTCGTTGGTACCATCGAAAGTGGTATTTCTTGATAAATAGGGGGCTTTTAATAATGGCATCCCAGACTCGATAGTTGTGGCCTTGTCTGGTCTGGAAGTAAATCGTGGGGTCGTATTAATCGTGGAAAGTTTACTTGCCAATAGACGTATAACGTCTGAATTGGGAGCATCTACATATCTCGATGAGCCTGGCTCGAAGATTGACAGAGCATTGCAGTGTTTACCAGTCAGAGATGCAGGAAATGAAGGAAGTGGCTGACTGGTTGAGTTGCAATGTCTTGTCTACAACCGAAGTCAACATCTATTCTGACAGTCAAGTCGCGGTCAAGTCCCTGGACTCCACGTCCCTTAACTGCCGCGTGTCTTGAAATGAGATGGCCAAGCAGTTTGACATAAGACTCATAGGGGTACCAGGGCACAGAGATATTCCAGGGAATTGCAAAGCAGATGAGCTTGCAAGACTGGGAACTACCTTTCAGTTTTCAACAGAGTTGAAATGTGTTGGTGTGCCTCTAGAAACTTGCAAGCAAAATCTACGGCTTTGTTCCGCTACGGAGACTAATCAGATATGGGAAAGTGGATGGACGTGTAAGACTACACGGTAGATTGGGCCTTCTCTTAATCAGAAGCGCACAAGTAAACTGATATCGCTTCCAAAAGGAGAGATTTATTCCGGAAAACTTTTTAATTTAAAATAAAAATGCAATAAATTATGTTTGATTTTAAAAATGTTATATTTTTATTTTCTTGAACTGAAATATTTTCATTAGTGTATACATATAAATATAGTATTAGTAAAGATGCAATAGTTAGTTTTGTTTAATTTTATTTTTGTTTTTTTTTTATATTATTCATTATATAATTATATTTTTTATATATATTATTTTAAAAATTCCCAAAACTATAGTTATATCATGCTTGGTGTATGAATGCATTTGTTCAAGTCAAGTACTTTTTGTTCGCATTAATTACCATAAAAAGGACTCTGTTGTTTTTTTTTCGTTTCTATATTTTTTTGAATTATTATTTCACTTGACCTACTTTATGAAATTAAAATTAACAAAAAATAAAATGTAAAACAATGATTAGATTTGCTAATTACAGCTCAAAGTTTTTCATGATTAGTTTTTTATTTTTTTTATTTTTGGTTTTCAAAAATTTCAGAAATTTTCTTAATAGATCTACGAAAGCGGCAAGCAAAAGAAAATGTTAAAAAAATCATACAAAGATTAATCCAAAGTAGCATTTTTTTTGGAGAAAACCAAGATTGAAAATGAGGAAATTCGAAAAATTGACATTTTTTGACAAATTCAGAATTACTTTTTGAGTCGATTTACAGGTCACAATTATCAACCAATTTTACTGACATTTGTAACTTAAGATTCTTTTGGCCCAAGGATGAAGCCTATTGAAATGGGAAATAATCGGTCCATGTTTAGACGTAGCCTGGGAGGTAATCCAAATAAAACAGGGCTTGTTTTATTTACAAGGAAAAGTAATATTCCTGATTTTGATCCTATTTCTCTGGACGGCACTTAAATCGCCTTCTCAGATAGAGCCAAGTATCTTGGAGTATTTTTAGATAAGAAGTTGAATTACAGGCGTACGGGTGGGAAAAGCAACCATTGCGTTATATTCCTGTAAAATGGCCATTGGAAAACGATGGAGTTTTAGCCCTTAAGTCGTTCATTGGATCTATACAGTAGTGGTGCGTCCAATTCTGCTGTATGGAATCATTGTCTGGTGGTCTGCTTTAGAAACAAAAGCGAACTTTGTCTTCATCACGAAGGTACATAGAATAACGTCGATGTGCATCACTGGTGCTCTTCGTTCTACACCTACGGCTGCATTAGAAATCCTCCTTCATCTGATACCATTGGATATATTGGGTAGGCAGTATGCGGCTACGTCGGCAATTCGACTTAATAGCACACTGCAATGGAGGAGCAGTGATTGTGGCCATATCGTGATCTTGAAGAAGATAACAATACCACAAAATATGGACTGCGCTCTCTCTATTAGCGAAGCTACACGAACAAGTGGTCTTTGAAATCTATTCGAAAGAGCTTGGGTTGAGCCTGGCTCGAAGATTGCCAGGTTAGTGCAGTGTTTACCAGGCTGAGATGCTGACAATAAAGGAGGCGGCTGATTGGTTGAGTTAAAATGTCTTGTCTACAATCGCAGGCAACATCTTTTCTGACAGTCAAGCTGCGGTCAAGTCCCTGGAGTGAATATTTCTAAAAACAAGATCTGCCCTTAGGTTGGGTTGGATGGGCGCTCGCCATTTGGCGAATTCACTCGGAGGCCATAAGGCCCATTGTGATTCCCTTAATCATATTTCCCTACTCCCCCTCTGATACTAAGTTCTACTTTTTAAACCACCCCGTTTCCCTGAGGTATTCCGCTAGAGACGTCAATGAGACACCGCTTAGGCAATCCAGGTCATCGAAAAATCTTTGCCCCAAATGCTTAAGGCGGCTCCTCATTTGGCCCGGACATTCGCATAGCAAGTGCTTCACTGACTCCTCTTCCCTATCAGAAATTCCCATACGCACGGCCTTTTGGCAATTATACAGTGTCCTGTAAGTACTCCAACTAATAGGCTAACCGTCCGTTTGCCAAAAGTAAGAAGACTTTTTGTCCTCTTAGGCAGTGGCCACAGGGTTCTAGATATCCTGCACGTAGTCAAAGATATCCACCTATCCCTCATGCTATCTTCAGATATCCTATCAATTTCGTTCATCAATTCCACTATAGGAACCGAGACGTCAGGTTCAACACGTTCCGCCACCGATTCAGAGCCATTCCCCCCACCCCACTATGGCCTGGGACCCAGATTAGCTTGATTGTGTGCTGACTGATTCGACGAAGAGAGTGTATACAGTTCATAACTATTCCCGATTTTACAGTATTTGACTCTAAGGCCTTCAGAGCTGCGAGACTATCCACGAAAATGTTAATGACGCAAGGACGAAGGTCCCTTGTCATAATCATCTGCGCGGCTTTGTCAATTGCATGCACCTCAGCCTGGAAAACACTACACTTATCCGGAAGCCTCAATGAGACCCCGATCTCGAGGCATTCGGAGTAAACTCCCGAACCCGTACCCATCTCCATCTTTGATCCGTCTGTAAAGATTGAGATCGCATTCTCTGTAATAACAGAGTTTTCCGCCCAGTCTTCCCTAGTCGGTATTTGGACTTCGAAGGTTCTGTCAAAGTTCGTCTGTGGTGAGATATAGTCGGTTCTCTGTTCCAGTTCCGTCCCGCCCACCGTACTTAATATAGTCGAGTGTCCCCAAGAGCGTTGCTTAAGCATTTGCGACTCTCTGAACCTGAGAGCCGATTTTGCTGATGTGCTCTTGACGTAAATATCCACGGGCTGAATGTTTAGTATCACTTCCAGACCGGCCTGGGGTGCTGATCGAATAGCACCAGTGATACCCACACACGCCAGTCGTTGTACCTTCTGTAGATTGCAGAGATATGATTTCTTATCCACTGCTTTCCACCACACAAGGGCACCATAGGTAAGTATTGGTCTAATTATCGCACCATACATTCAGTGTATAATATACGGTTTTAAACCCCACCTTCTCCCGAAAGTTCTTCTGCAGGTGTAAAAAGCACATAACGACTTTTTCATCCTTTCCTCTGTGTTTCTTTTCCAAGAAAGCTTTGAGTCCAAGATCACACCCAGGTATTTCGCCACATTGGATAGCTCCAGGGTGATTCCATCTAATTTGGGAAGGACAAACCTGTCTATTTTAGTCCTCTTTGCGAACAAGACGAGTTCGGTTTTGGCGGGATTGACTCCCAGACCGTCTGCCCTTAACTGCGGTACATCTCTAAATGAGACGGCCAAGCAATTTGACATACGACTCGTATGGGTCCCAGGGCATAGATACATTCCATTAAATTACAAAGCCGATGATCTTGCTAGACTGGGATGTGCTTTACAGGTCCAAACAGAATCGGATGTGTTGGTATGCCCCTAAAAACTTGAAAGCTAAATCGACAGCTTTGTTCCTCAACGGAAACTAATCAGAGATGGGTACATGGATGGACGTATGAGACTACAAGACAGATTTAGTCTTCTCTTAATCGGAAACCACAAGCGTGCAGATATTGCTTCCAAGTGGAGAGATTTCGGCGGTGGTTGCTATAATTACCGCACACTGTCTTATAGGAAAGCACGCAGAGTGGTTAAAGGAGCCGTCAAATGACTTTTGCCGGAGTTGCTTGGATGAGGAGTAGTTGGAAACTATCGAACACTTTATCTGCTATTACCCGGCACTTTCTGGTCAGAGACTTTCTTAACTGGGATCTAGGCAGCTGCACGATATTTCTGATTTGTCGGATGTCAGAATTTAATATCTGAGGAGTTTCATAGAGAGCTCAAATTGGTTTAACGGTAGGGACCAAGTTAAACGATTTATCGGTCGTCTAATGTGACCTTTATATTCTCCTGTAATTTACTTCTGAACACAAACTCAAAGTTATAAAGTAATCCATCGACCGTTTTGTAGATCTGGCATCACCATAGATAATTGGAAAATTCTGGCAATGCCAAACCACAGACTAATACAGACTCGACATAAGTGACAGGTGTCAAAAAAGTAGTTCTGAACCACATGGTTAATATTTTAAAATTATTCTACGAATTAGGTTAGAAAGAGAAAACTAATATAACGCGCCATAAGAAAAATAGATGCCAGATCGGTTTTTGTTGTTTCACTCACTCCTAAGTCGTAGAAAGTGTTGCCATGTTAGCGTAAAACGGACTAAAAACCGCTCTGTTTTATCCTAAAATCGCTTAGTTTTTCCCCATTTTTTCTAATAAAACTCTACTGTCGAGTCTGTTTATAGTCTGTGGCCAAACTAAAGTTAACACGTAAAGCAAAGAGAGACAAAAACAATATGTATTCTCACTGTAAAACTGGTATCTTCCATCTCGCTCACATTTCGATTTGTGATAAAATTTCGTAAACAATACCATATGGTTTTTGTTTACTACTTTTTCAAACGCCATTTGTTATCCTACTCTATGACTCTGCACAAACTAAACAGACACGACACTTATGACAAGTGTCAAAAAGTAATCTTGAACCATATGTTAATTTTTTTTCTAATTTTTGTGCTAGAAAGAGTTTTATTGAAACGTCAACGAAGTAAAAGCTATGTAACACAACTTAAAAGTAGTTCTTCAGATAAATCTCAGATGGCGCTGCACACAACTGTTCTAATTAATAATAACACGAGAAATTACATTGTCGCCACACTGAAGACCATCTGTTTTTCAAATCATTCATCTCTCTTTTATGTCCGTTCCGAAAAGGAAATAGAAGAGCAAAACTCAGGCAGTACTGCCTAAGTTTTTCTTTAAAAAAAAAACATTTAACTAAAATCGCTCTATTTTCCCCTAAAATCGCTTAGTTTTTCTCCGTTTTTCATTGAGGAATTATTATAATGTTGGAATTAAATATTTTTCAAAATTTGTATTCTAATTAAACATCTTTTTTGTTGCCGCTTATGTGACAGAGATCTTGTACATACTTACTAATTTTATATCTATCCTTATCAAATTTCAAGTAAACCTCATATACATCGACAGCAAATTAAAATTTTTTATAACTTTAGTTAAATCTAGCTGGAAAATTATCTAACAACATCCTGTAACAAAATTTATTTAAATTAAGGTTTAAAAAAATTTAATAGATTTTGACTTCGTGATTCCAAGCCTGGCTTCCAATATTTTCTATCACGTGCCATTTTTAAGATATTTGCATTTGAATTAAAAAAAAAAAAAACGCTGATTTAGAAGTTTTTGAGTCTTCCCTGTAAACGCGTAATTCATCATTCATCCGTATTTTTTTCTAGCATGCTACGTTTTCCAGATATTCGCGTTGAAAATATAAAAAAATGAAAACTAAGCACTCTATGGTTATCCACTGGTAAATATTATTGCGTTAGTGACACAAAATATGACTTAATTTTTTATAAAATATACCTCTAGACTCCAAATTTTTCTAACGCGTACCATTTTTAAGATATTCGCTTTTGAAAATTAAAAAACTGCACTGTTACGCACTTATAAACTTTAATATTCAAACCCGTATATCTCGAAAACAGAACATGCTGTTTGGATGGCTGAATTGAAATCTGGAGGTACATTTTATATAAAATCTAGTCCTATTTTCTGGAAGATACGTAACAGTGGAGCCTCAAAATAGCTAATTTATAGATTTGTTTACTTTTTAATAGCGAATATATCGATATTTGGATGCCAGATTCGGAATCAGGAGACCAACATCTATTATTACCAATAGTTTTATTGGGAGATTTTTTGGTATCGAACAGCGATGCACAGTGCCACATTTGGCCAATCTAGCACGACAAAAATAAAAAAAAAAAAAGTTCCCCGATTTTTATGATTTGTTTGTATGTATTATAAAACATTCCTAATAGCACGGAAATACTCATATATGAACGATAATTCTGTTCGTTATTAAGATGTGGGTGCATAAAGTTGCATCTTGTAAATCCTGTAAGTAGTGTTCATTATTTCGCATTAATTAAGTCGATTTTAAACTGTTGTAACTTTTTAACAAAAAAAGATATTTATACATTCTTTTTTGATAATTTTAAAGTAATTTAAAGGCTTTAAGTCATATCTTTTCTTTTTTTGTTTTAAACATTTTTCTATTTTTTATTAAATTTTTAACATTATAAAAATTTTTAAAAAGAAAATTATATATTTATTTTTTTTGATGGAATAGAACTTTTGTATTTGGTCCTTATTGGTCGCCGGACTTTTTCAGACATATTAACCAATATCCATAGTACTCATTTTAACGGCTAACTTTTGCGACCGTCTGCGACGCCGACTACAGTGGGGCGATATGTAAACCTTGTTTTTACATATTTTTTAAACATATTTTTAAAAAGTGGGCGTGGCAGTTGTCTGACCGCCCCCATTTTTTGTGATATTATTTCTACAGTCCTTGAGAGTATATATACCAAGTTTGAGGAAATTACAATCAAAATTAAAAACTTTTTAAAAAGTGGGCGTGGCCGTTAACTGGCCGCCCATATTTTTCATAATGTTGTTTTTGAAGTCAAAACGAACATGTATACCGATTTTCCCGTCAATATAAATAAAATTGGATTTTTGTCGTCCTAGATTGGCCAAATGTGGCACTGTGCGATGGTTCACTTTGCAATAAAATCACTATTGTTTTCGTATGAGAGGCGACAATTTCTTAGGATTTCAGGTGATCTTCTTTCGATATCATTACAATATCGTTTGTTTTGTTAAGATGTCAATGTCTTGCATTTAAGAGATTTACTTGAATTGATATTTACATTAATTTTGTACATGCTATTTCTACCTAGCAAAACTAAAGGTTTCAAAAAATACATATTTTATTGGCAAATTTTGGGAACATAAAAAAGTAAGGTTATGTGTATTTTTAATATCCATTAATATTTTAATAGAATTATAACTTTAATTGTACTTTTATTTTATTAAAGAAAATCAATTTGAAGATGTACATATGTATTGAAATTTTTGAAAATAAAATCATATTTAAAAAAGATTGAATTAAAAAAAACAAGAAATATAAGAAAGAAATAAGAAATATTCAGAAATACGGTATTCAATAAAAGAAAAAAAAAATCATTGTTTAAACTAATAATTTGTACCTACGCCCATAAAAGAGGGAGGGCTGAACTAGATAAAATTTTCTTATTCCCTGGGCCCCTGGTTCTGACAAAATGTTTCATTTGCTTAAGAAAAGTATAAAAAACCCTGTACAAAATGACGTCTTTTAGTAATTGAACGGGGAACTCTTTTTCCCTGGTCCGATTTTGGACCTAGCTTATATAAAACGTTCCCTTCAAATTTGACGTGAACTCCCCTAATAACCGTTAAAAAGGAGGTATCCTTTCCAAATTTGACAGGTAAATTTTTGTTTTTCATCATTCTGAATTTCAACGGGATCGGATTTTTACTGATAGTTTCCATCCATATTTACACACAAAAAAAAAATTTTTCCATGAACGATTTTCATAGTATTTATGAACATATACTTTTTCATAGTATTTATGAATAAATCATAATATGTGAAATTTAGGAATTTTTAACATTTTTCATAAATACTATGAAAAAGTTTATAAATATTATGAAAAAGTAATAAATTGTATGAATTTGTTCATAAATACTATGAAAATCGTTCATGGAAAAAAAAAATTTGTGTGTATATAACTTTCTCAAAATTTGTTCGAAATGGGAGGTATTTTAAATTGTGTTTGCAATATTTAACGTATACTTTGGTAACTTAATTTAATCGGATTATAATCAGACCATTCTTGGTCTTAGTCCCCCATAAAAATTTCACCCAATATTTCGTTAAATCGGTCTATTGGCCACAAATACCTGCCGATTTCAATCAAATTTTGCGTTGCGTGTATTTTCTGCACTAATAAAAGACTTTACCTAATATAGATCCAGTCGGTCCATGTTTGGACTTAGGACACATTTTCCGGAAAACACTAGTGTAGGCAGTACCGTGTTAACCATTAGGAAACACTGGGAATGTGCCCAGATCCCACGACATAAGATGCCCCGAAAAAGTCTCAGAATCTAACAGATTTTTCGTATGCATCTGCGTCTTTTTCTATAGGAGAAATTTGTCTTATATCAAAAGTCTCAAATTCATAGACATTTTTCCTACATAAAAGGCTCAGATTGTGAAATATTTTTCGTACACTCAAAATAATTCTACAGTAAAAGGTTTAGTAAGTGATATTGTACAAAAATCTACTACTTAGTTACTAATTTTAGTATCTTCAAAGTACTAAAATTAGTAATTTTTACTGGTTTTGAATAAAATTAGTAAAAAATTTTAGTATTGGTTTCCAATTCCTGCACTAGGTCCTTTTGGACTAAAATTTAGTTAAATTTTTAGTATTGAATACCCACGTTTTTTTTGAGTGTACATAAAAAGTTTCAGATTTTGAGATTTTAAAAGTCTTAAAATCATATAAGTTTTTCAAAAAAAAAAATGTCTCAGATTCTAAGACACTTTTCGTATGCAAAGTCTCAGATTCTGAACTTATTTTTCGTATAGAAAAAAATCTCACATTTTGGGACATTTTTCGTATTCAAAATCTCAGATTCTGAACCATTTTTCGTATAGAAAAATTCTCAGATTCTGAGACATTTATCGTATCGAACAAGTCTCAGATTCTGAGACGTTTTTCGTATAAAAAAAGTCCCAAACATTGAGACATTTTTCGTATAAAAATATTCTCAGATTTTGAGACATTTTTCGTAAAGAAATAGTCGCAGATTCTGAGATATTTATGGTATAGAAAAAGTTTTAGACTTTGAGACATTTTTCGTATAGAAAAAGTCATAGATTTTATGGCATTTTTCGTATAGGAAAAGTCTCAGATTCTGAGACAGAAAAGGTCTCATTAAAACCAAATTTTTCTACACGAATATCATGGTTTTAATTAGTAAAGAAAAATTACCTCGAGCTGGAATATCCATGCTCAAAATATTTTTTTAAACATGGCGATACCACAAAACTTTTTCCGCTAGCGGTGCAAGTTGAACACGTTCAAAGTAGAGATGGGCGCGTGAGTGAATTTTGACTCACGCACGCTCACGCTCACGAAATAAAAATATTACTCACGCACGAAATTATTTTTTTTGCTCACGTTCACGCACGCTCACGTGAGTAACTAAAATTTTTCTCACGCTCACGAAGACTCACGAAATTAAAATTAGCAAATTTTTATTTTACGTCTTTCGATTTCTTGCATAAAAAATATTGAATTTCCTTAAAACAATAATAAAAATCACAATTTTTAATTAATTACCCTCCAAATTCAATATAACGACGATTTTTTACTCGTTTTCTGTTTCAAACAGCACAAAACAATCACGCAAACTCACGAAACAAAAATTACTCACGCACGCTCACGCACGAAACTATTTTTTATAATCACGCGCACTCACGATCACGTGAGTAAAAATAAATTTCACTCACGATCACGCGTGATTCACGAAAAATTCGTGTCACGCGCGCATCTCTAGTTCAAAGTCAATGCGAATCTTTTCAATATCCTAAGATCCATTTGCGTTATATCCCCCAAAGTACAAAAAATATTATCTGACCGGTAATGGATCGGCGACTCCTTGCCACAGCTGGGCACTGACTGACAAAGTAAAAAAACAAGTTAGAATTAAAAAAATCTGTAAAAAATAAATTAAAAATTTGATAAGAGCATTATTCTAGCTCGAGGCCTAAAAAGTCGACCTGGAATAATAACACTGTAAGTAAATTTTAAACTTTTGAAATGACACACAAAAACGCCAAGACACCCCAACTTATTTTTGGGTCATAGAATCCAGTGGTATACTCCGTTTTAAAAAGTTAGCTCAAAATAACGAAATATTTCGATTTTAAAATTGCAAATGTAGAGTAAATGACATCAAATTGTTTCATTTGCTTAATAAAAATACAAAGAAAACTGTGAAAATATGGCGTTTTTCAGAGGTTAGTTAAGTTCTTCAAGGGGGAACTTGTTCCCCCCTGGTCCGATTTTGCCCATTTACGAACTTTAACTGCCTAGGACCAAAAGACATATTCCTGCCAAACTTAATAAGTCTACCTCTTTTATTTTGGACTGCATCGTGTCTTATACAGACGGACGGACGGAAATACGAACATTCTAGAAAAGTCTTAGAATCGATCATAGAATGTTTTCTTCTTCAATCACAAACCCTTAATAACAATTTCGGAATATGTAATAAAAAATTTAAAATTCAGATTCTGTAGAAATCAAAAAATATTCAAAATTTCTAAAAAAATTCAGAAATGTTTAGAAATAAATTAAAAATTATAAAAAAACTCAGGAAATTTTAGATAATTTTTTAAAAATTAAATAAAATTTATAAAAAATTATGTAAAAATAAAAAGCAATAAATTTAAACAGTTTGTTCTAATGTTTTTATGTTTAAAATTTAACGGTTTTTTATACCCTCCAACCACAGCACTATGGTCCCAAATGGAATTTTTTTGGCATAAATTCAAAAAATGAAGCAAGGTCCTTGGATTATTTCTGGGATGATTTTTATCTCTTAGCGCAATCAAAAATCGATTGTCAAAAAAAAAAAAATAAAATTTTGGAAAATTTTTTTTTTTTAAATTTTTTTTTTTTTTTGTAAAAAATTTTTTTTTTTTCTAAAAATATATTTTTCTTAATTAATTAGCTTTACGGAAGGGAAAACAGTTATAAAATAAAATAATTTGAAACCGTGTCACGCAAAAAACAGCAAATATGGCCGAAATTTGTGCTAAACTAAAATGGAAATTGTGGGAGTTTGCCAAAAAATGCTGGCAAGATGTAAATTTTAATATTAAATATACAATATTGAAAACACTTTCACGTTTAAAGACTCATGCAAGTTCGTGCCCAAACACAACTTTTTGTCCACGAAAGATATGGGCTATTTTGGCTCCAAAATCCTCATAATAAAAACATCCAAGGATAACGCCAAGGATGCATTAACTGTAAAATAGGAATTTTAAATAAGAACTAGTATCCTTAGGTTCCAATTTGTCCCTTTAGCCTCTTTATAATTTTCGTTTTTCCCATTTGCCGTTTGTATAAGTGTAATATTGATTTCACTCCGGTTTTATTATACGTCTTAAAACTTTCAACTTTGAAAGCCTAGCAAACTGAAAGTATTGGCACCAAATTTTTTTCATTATACTTTCTTGATAGCTTATAGTGTTGACATTAAGGAAATGTATAAGCTTTTGAAAATTTGTAAAATTTTATTTTTTTAATTTCTGCCAAAAAAAATGGATTTGGAACCATAGTGCACAGTATGGGGGTATACTCACTTTGTCATTCCGTTTGTAACGCATAAAAATATCGGTCGGGGACCCCATAAAGTATATATATTATTGATCTATGATCGATTTTAAGTCATTCTATGAATGTCCGTCCGTCCGTCTGTATAAAACAGGATTCAGTCCAAAATAAGAGAGCTAGACTCCTGAAAATTGGCACGAATGTGTCTCTTGGTCATAGGCCGGTTAAGTTCGGAAATGGGTAAAATCGGATCAGGGGGAAAAAAGTTCCCCCTTAAAGAACTTAAAAAAAAGTCTCAAAAAACTCAATTTTTTACAGCTTTTTTTGCATTTTTGTTAAACAAATGAAATCTTTTTACGTCAGAAGGTGTGCAAAGTCCTGCACTTAGACCCCGGGGGCTACAAAACTAAGATTTTTTTGTCCCGCCCCCTTTTGTGGGCGTGGTTTTAAAAAAAATCATAAAAATTATGAGTAAATGGTATTACTAAAGTTAAAAAAGCATAACAAATAAATTAGCGATTTTGGGGGGGGGCTATGTGGTAGCCCCAAAAAAAACGCCTCTGAATTTTTTTAAATATATTTTAACATGTTGGAGGGTATCAAAGATTCGGCACAGCCGAATTTAACACTCTCACTTGTTTTTGTTTAAAGCTAAGTACTCTGTTTCTTACGGTGAAAATTTCACTTAAACTTTAAACGCCTCAAATTGCAATAAAACATTTAAAAATCAAGAACTTTTGACAATGATAAGAAAGAAACGATCAAAACAAAACTGAAATGTCACTTTTTCACGGCAATTTAAATTGTCTTGTATAATAAAAATGAGTGAAAACTTATTTAACAATTTCCCCTTAATTCCTCGCGTTGCCAATTTTTTTTTTTTTTATATGGAGTTTGACAGATTTTTTCCCGTGAAACTGAACAGAGTACTTAGCTTAAATTGAAACTTTAGAAATTAAATATGAAAAAATTTATATTTTAAATTCAAAATAACTTTTATTTAATAAAATGAAGGTCAAAAAATTTTAATTCTTGTTACTAAAAAATTTTATGGATATTAATTACAGAAACTTTTTACACCATAAAATAAATAAAATCAAGGTTAGGATTTCCTAATGTATTTTCATAGCATTACTTTGAAAATATTAAAGATAAAAAAATAACAAATAATTAAATTTTTTTATTGCAAAAATATGTATTGCAGTGAATTGAAACCTTTAGACATGTGATGATTATGATTGAGTAGTTCTGCTCTATTCCTCTGTATGCATGGTATGATATTTTTATATTCAGACTCGCTCTACTGACTGACTGACCGACTGACTAAATTACTTAATATTTTTTTTTGTATAGCTAATTTTGTTGCTGCTAGTAGGGTGCATTTAGTTAGATTAGATAATAATATAATGTTGCATTTTTAATAGTAAATTCCTGATATCTCTGTTGAGTTTTTACTTTGAGTCACTTTTTTTCCAATCATTCCAATTTTTTTTGTAGTTGTTAGTATGTGTTTTAGGATTTAAACTTAAAAAGAAATATATGTGAGCAAATAAATTTTTAAATTGGAAAATAAGTTTTTTTTTTTTTTTATAATAAATAGAAGCTTTTTATAAAAGCAGGCATATACGACTAAATTTTATGTACTATACATTTATATATATATATAGGTTTATATATACTTATAATGGGCGGTAATGGGCGGCTAGGATTGTATGTATATATATTTATATTATTTATACTATATGGTGGGGGTGTGTGTTTTTTTTGTATAATTTTTTATATAATTTGCGGGGATAAATAGAGTAAGAAACTAAATTACAATTGAAACGATAGGTGAAATTGTGTAATTTTTCTATAGAACAAATGTCTCTGAACTATTGACAATCAATTTTTGTCAGAAACAAGTTTTAGATTCTTAAGCTTTCATTATTTATTTTCTAAAAAAACATTCCGATTCTGAGACATTTTTCCTTTTTCTGTAGAAAAATGTCTCAGAATCTGAGATTTTTTCCCATGTTTTGTATGTCCTAAATATGCTTTAGAATCTAAGACTTTTTCTATAGAAAAAATGTCTCAAAATCTGAGAATTTTTTTTTTCGAGTATCAAGGTTCTCCAAATTCTCGTAAAAAGTACCAACACTCTTTTTGACACTAGATAAAAAGTTTCGTTCAAAACATGCTGATTATTTTTACTCCAACATTTACATTTTATTATTTAATTGTAATTCGAAGATTCCATTTGTAATCCGAAGATTCCATTTGTATTTCGAAGATTCCATTTGTAATTCGAAGATTCCATTTGTAATTCGTAGATTATACTTGTAATTCGAAGATTCTATTTGTAATTCGAAGATTCTATTTGTAAATCGAAGATTCCAATTGTAATTCGAAAAATATCAACTGAATTTCCATTGATATTTTCCGAATTACAATTGGAATCTTCGAATTACAAATGGAATCTTCGAATTACAAATAGAATCTTCGAATTACAAATAGAATCTTCGAGTTACAAGTAAAATTTTGGAATTACAAATGGAATCTTCGAATTACAAATGGAAACTTCGAATTACAAGTAGAATCTTCGAATTACAATTGATCTTTTACGAATTACATCTGTAAATGGTGTAGTTTAAAAGGTAAGGTCCCATGGATGAGTTTAAAACAAGTAAGAAAATTATATTCGGTCTAGACCGACCATATAATACCCTACACCAGAGTTTCCCGGAAAATGTGTTACAATTTCAAACATGGACCGATTAGATCTGTATTATGTCAACTCTTTAATAAGTGTAAAAAACACTCACAACGCAAATCTGAGGGAAATAGACTTCTTTTTGTTGATAATAAACCGCTTTAACTGAATATCGGGCTAAACTTTCACATGGGGCCTAAGTGCAAAAATGGTCCCATGATAATCAGATTTAATACGGTTATTGAAGTACGCGTTTAACATACACAAACAGAATTTTAATTAAATATTTTTTAATTTTCATGAAATTCGAGAGATTTATGTGAAAATCGAGAAGGTGGTTTGTATGGGGGCTACAAGAAGAACTGGTCCGATTTCTTTAAAAATCGGAATGGTGATTTGTGTAGATGAAACATGACTCCCTGCCAAATTTTGAAACGATAAATATTATAATACGGTTATTAGAGTCATTTGAGTCAAAACCATACAATGGTCCCCTTGTATGGGTGCAAGGTCTAAATATGGACCCGATTAGCCTATAAAGGCAGGTGTGGATGCTGGCAAAAATTAATAGAGATCGGTCATACATTTACCTCTCTAGAAGGCACCAAGGGAGCGGTAGGAGCTGATGGCATTTTATTAAAATGTCATTTTGTATGGGAGCCCCCCTAAGGAGTGGAGATATAGAGTAGTCTTGTTCAGAAAAAATTATTGGGGTGTACAAATTAATGGGGGTCATCTTACATTGCACCCCTCTAGGAGTGACTCCGAAGCAATTGAAGGGCAAACAGCTCCTCATTGGAGCAATGGTGGCGGTAAAAAAAACACAAAAATCCTCCCCCTAGACTCACGAAGTGTGGCACGAAAATGTCTTGTGGTGGTTAAGTTCGCAAATAGATAAGATCGGACCAAGGGAAAAAAGGTCCCCCCCTTTGAAGAACAAAAAACAACCTCTGAAAAACGAAACTTTTTTACAAGTTATTTTGAATAACCCAGTGCATGAGAAATAAAAAAAATCGATTTTTTCTGTTAAAATGTCTCAGAATCTAAAAGGAAAATTAAGATTTTTACAAATCGCTTGGGCCTTGATTATTTTTTTAATAAAAAATGTTAATGAATCTCTGGCATTTGGTGTACACACAAAAAAATGAAAATGAGTATCAATCACTAAAAATAGAAATATCTTAGTAGAAAAATTAGTAAACCCATTGTAGATCTAGTTTTACAGAATAATGCCGTATTCAACAAAAATTAATGTTGATATCGTTGAATAATCAGTATAGTTAAATCAACTTACAATGTGTCTACAGAATTCAATAGATAAATCACAATAGAAAAAACAACCCTGTTCGTTAATTTTTTTTTATTATTAACGAGTGACGAGTTGATTTACAAAAAACGGGTTGATCAACTTTTATAAAAACTTACAATAATTTTTATTGAAATCAACATAAATATTTGTAGGGTCAAAATCAACAATGATTTCTGTTGAATTTACAACGATTTTTTTTGGGAATACAATGATTTTTGGTTAAGTGTAAAATTTGTAAAAGTTTAAAATCGCAAAAGTGCATTTATTCTTAATTCACGGAAATTTTCGAAATCAATTAAAAAATGTAATTATCTCAATTAAAAAATGATGAAATGAAATAAAAAACAAAATTGAACGTTTTAAAATTTTTAATTAAAATTTTTTCTCGAAAATTTTTTGTGTGTAGGATATTACACAAAAAAAAATTTTAGAGAAAAAAATTTGAATTAAAAATTTTAAAAAGTTTAATTTGGTTTTCAATCATTTTTTTTAATTGATATGATTACATTTTTTAATTGAGTTCAAAAATTATCGTGAATTGAGAATAAATGCACTTTTGCGGTATTAAACTTTTACAAATTTTAGTAATTAATGCTATCACTTTTGTGATAGGTGCAAAATCAATAACAATAGTAATTGATATAATCATTTTAGTGATTGAAGCTCATTTTAATTTGTTTGTGTGTAGAATGCCAAATTTAAGAAGTTAAGCGATATTAACATATTACTGTTTGGCCGGCGAAAGTTCTGGAAATTGGAAAAAAGTTTGACCAAACGCCAGTTCCTTTATCTTTTAATGACAACCAGACGTTGGAGAAGATGAAAAAAAGAGTCTGCGGCCGAGCAGTAAAATTATTGTTTAACTTCTTCTAAATTTCGAAATTCAACATTCAGAACATGGCCGTTAAAAAAATTTGAGCAGCAGCTTTATTTTTCCCAAAAGTTTTGATAGTCCTAATTCTGATCAATCAAGCAACAACTGTATTACCTTTCTGATTACTTTTCCCATTACAAGTAATCAATTTTGTCTAGCAGTACTTACATTTGGAAACTTTCCAAATAAATGGGAAATTTAACACAAGTTAAAAGAAATTTGCTCCCATTAATCAAAATAGATGATTATGATAGAATTTTACCTCCTGATTTTAAATCTGCCTTCCAAATTTTTGCATGACGTACGGTTTTTAAGATACTCTCGTTTGAATATTAAAAAAAACGATCATTTAGCACTTTTTGGATCACCCCTGTAACGTAGTCTTAAGTTGCTTAGACAAAATAGCACTTGATTTTAAAGAAAAGGTACCTCGTAATTCCAACACACAAGGGAAGTATCTCAACCCTTATGAACCGATTTGCCTGAAACTTAAAATATATATAAAGGATACGATTTTAAGTTTGGGGTGTCTCGGCTTATCGGCCATATCAGTGTTTAAAAATTTTGTTGTCCCCTTATGAAACAAAGTGGACATCCGGGAAAATTTCGATATCTCCCGAACTAACCGGAATATCCTCTAGAAAAAAAATACGTGTCGACTTAAATTTAATAAAGATTATTTCGTATTTATATGGACATAAAAAATGACATTACTCGCGCTGCACTTCAGTGGAACCCTCAAGGCCATCGCAGACCCGGACGACCACAAAACACCTGGATGAGAACGATAAATCGGGAATGCAGTGCTGTCAACAAATCATGGAACCAAATTAAAGCCCTTGCCAATAATCGAAGCAGATGGAGAGAAATTGTAAACGCCCTATGTTCACCTGAACTTTTATTTTAAAACACATACTTTGTATAAATATTAAAATAAATAAAGGACATATATATATATATATGGACATCGTAGGCCTATGTCTTCATATTTTACATTTATACATTTTCATGAAAAAAGTATTTAACGAAGCCAAACTTTTACAGGGTTATGACACAGTTGGATAGGCATTAAAAAACCTTTCTTCTCATATGTAAACATCATATAGTTTCTGAGAAAGAAATGGCTGAAAAATCCAAAAAACGATTTTTTCGCCATTTTTTGACCCATATTTTGAACCCCTAAATTCCCGATATGGCCAATAAGCCGAGACACCCCAACCTTAGAATTGTCTCCTTTATATATATTTTACGTTTCATGCAAATCGGTTCATAAGGGTTGAGGTACTTCCCTTGTCAGTCAGTCGATTTTTTCGAGCACTTTTTGTTTTCGAGATATCAAATTATTGCGTTGATGACACCAAATTGACTTGATTTTGTATAATTGAGACCCCATTTAAAAATTGATTAGATCTGACTGATCTTTTAAGATCGATTATATCTGATAATTTGTCCTCAATTTCGAGATCTAAGTAGAATTGATCAGTAATTGTGTCTGATCAGATCTCGGAAATGAGGAAAAATCTCGGATATAATCTATAATCTAGATCTAATCCGATACAATTGAAGTAATCAGATCTTTACAGATCACATCATATCTAATTTATAGATTCCAAAATTTGTCATCCAAATTATTCTACCGCGTACCGTTTTTGAGATATTGGCGTTTGAAAATTCAAACTCCACTGTTAACATTGTTTAAAGGTTTAAGTTAAACTTGAACTTTCACACGCTAATATCTCTAAAACGGAGCATGCTATAAAAATTTTGGATTACAGTTATGGAATCGGAGGTCCATTTGATATGAAATCAACTCCTAGTTTGTGGATCCAACGTAAGAATACTCAACAGTGGAAGCTAAATTATTGTTTTTTTGACTTTAAAACAACGATATTCTCGAAAACGGTACGTGTTAGAAAAATTTGAATAACAGATTTGGAATCTGTAGACCTAAAACTATGAAGATCTATTCTATTTTTCACTGAGAGGTTTTTCGTGCCAAACAGTGTATTCAGAAAGGTAATATAGTCTTAACTGGGAATTACCGTTTATTTGGCCTGAACGGGTCGTTCATACACTTATGATAAATTTAAATATTTCATACAAATCGTTTCAATTGTATATTTAGTTTCCCAT
Source organism: Pegoplata infirma (assembly GCA_963921195.1). Classification (NCBI taxonomy): domain Eukaryota; kingdom Metazoa; phylum Arthropoda; class Insecta; order Diptera; family Anthomyiidae; genus Pegoplata; species Pegoplata infirma. Next base: position 27,611,846 of record OY992540.1, on the reverse strand, counting down.
ATTAGTTAAAGAGAGCGACGTAGTTATGTGTTTGTTTTTTTTTGGAAGGAGTGAATGAAAGCTCTGTTGCGTTTGTTTGTTACCATACACTTACAAATCAAAATAAAACTCAACAAGCAAAACCTAAAATTGGTTAACTTTTAGTTCGTTGCCCTGCAACTGCACCAAACGGAATGCTTCACGGATTGTCGGTGTCATTAACAATTTCAAATTGCCTTCGGCTTCTCCCGGCAAAGATCTTAACAGTTCCATAGAAGCCACCACCAGTTGAGCTAAAGCAGCCCGTTTATAATTGGAATCCTTTAAAATGCTACTAGCCCGCTGTTGTTCGATTTCCGGTGATATAGATTCGGATTCGGGTTTTTGTGGACGATTTGTATCAAATGGATTATTACGACTTTTCGGTTGAAATTCACTGATGAGAGTAGTCATGGTGACACTTTCTTCATCGGGCGTTGTTTGTGAGGTGCTACAACGTTGAGGAGAATAGTCGGTTGTTTCGGTAAAACCCGAAGTATTACCATTTTCTATATTGCCATTTATGGTAATACACATAGATTTAGTAGGCTTTGCTAAAGCAGAGGGTACATTTTTTAATTCTGGATTATCCGAAGAACGTAATCTACCATTTTCTATATCGTGTAGAGTGGAATTACTCAAATATAATTCACATACTAGATTCCAAGCATCTTGTAAACAAAATAAATATCTTACAAAATTTTCCTTTTTCTTAACTTTGGTAGTATTAAGACGGGAACAAGATTCTAAGATAAAGTTAAGGTCTTCCGGACCTAAATTGTAAATAACTATATCGTTAAGATAGGAATCCACAAGGGCTATATAGTATATCATCCAGGAAGAAGTCATTTGTTTATATAAATTAGCTGCATATTCTATATTGGCCACCTTTTGCATTAGAAATTTCAAACCCGGACGAGAATCAAATTCCAAAGCACTGGTTAGGAACTGCAGACAACAACGCAGTAATATCTCCTTGGAACGAAAATCCAAATCATAATCATAACATTGCTGTGTAGAGGTGGTATAATTATCAAATATACATGTTGAGACAGCCTGGGGAACACATTTTAAACGCGATAGTAATAGTTTGGCCACCAACTGTAATAACATTTGATTGGCCAGTAGACCAACTACCAATGTCTTGAAGGGTATACGTATTACAAAATTATCCAAATTTGAATTGAAGCCATTATTTTGAGGATATAATAGAAATGAATAACTACGATCATCGGTTAAATGTTTATCCAAATGCTGATTAGGTTTTGAACCAGGTTCTCGTTGATTATCCGAAAGAAAGACCTGTTGAGCAAGCGAGTAAATACGATTTAATTCTTCTAAAGTGCTATCACGACGGGCAGCTACTTTAACATTAGCACAATCACCATAAAAACTATTGGATTTTTCATGAAAAGCAAATGATAGCTGACGTAAAGGTGCTATGGTGACGGTACAAGCACGATGTATGGCTGAGCAGGCTATCATCCATTGGTATTCGTTGAATAAAGTACCCGTAGAGAGTATAACATGTTTTAAACATGACACCCCCACCCTCGCTACTGTCTCTTGAACTTGAGCGGCACATTCTATTTGTACCAGTAGCAGTTGTTTCAAAGCTAATGTTGCTGAATTTGATACTTTAGTCGATGAAGAATCTTTAGCTTGACTAGAACTTTCCTCACTTGAAGTACTATCATATTGAGTACCGACTGCGCCAGTAGTAATTCTTTCTTCAACCGGTTCGGTTACAAATTTTAATTTTGAATAGGCATTATCCGTAGGTTGCAGAATTTGTGTAACACGTGTTCTGGTATTCGTTGCTTGTTTACGGGCCTCTGGTACGGACATTTTAATAAAATCTACCACCAAATCGGTAGTCATACAACAGCAATGTTTGAAATTCTTTTCCACCATCTGCCAAGAAGTTCCCGTCTTATTAATATACCTCAGCCAATCTTGTATCATGGGTATAAGCAAGTGATTTATACAATAGAAACCAAATTCAATGCCTGGATTAGTTAATAAATTCTTAAAATGTTTAAAGATTGTCTGTAATATAGGTGCTTGATGAGTATAAGGACAAACTATCAAAGAATTGGTTAGACCATCTAATAGCAGAAACCATACTTTCAAAACTCCCGATGGTTTATCCATTTCATCGATCTTAACAATAGATTCCTTATCAATATGCAACGATCTGTAGGATATCATATGTTGTTCATTTTTAGTTTGTAAATAATCATTACCAAAATAGGTAAAATTTTCCATGGAATTTGGTATATTAGCATCGATAATATGTGTATAGGATATTCCCTTAATCTTGTAGGTAGAATGAAAATTAGGACATTTTGGCATATTAAACATGAAACCCAAAATGGAAGAACAACGTTCTAGGAAACGTAAAGTTTCATGTAAAAATTCTGTGGGTCTATAATTACAATCATCTTCCGTGGTATTTGTATTACTTCCCGTAGTAGTTGCATTAGTAGTTGTTGCACTTCCTCCTCCTCCATTACCGGGTACTTCCAAAAATGATAATAAACATAAAATACAATCCAAACCCGCATTAGCGAATACTAAAGTATTATCTGAATCCAAAAATACTCGAAATATATCTATTATATTGCTGGTATTTAACATGCGACTTCTAGCATTGCGTAAAGTACCAAACAAAGGACGCCATCCTGAACGTATTTCCGTACGGTGAGCCTCTACGATTTCATACAAACAGGCAACAATTTGATCTTGTACGTCGGCATCACAGCTGTCCATGCTTAACAGATTCTCAAATGGTTTTAGTAAAGCCTCATTAAAATGAAAATATGGCAATTCGGATTGTTCCACCAGTAGAGCTGTAACAATATCATGTATATACTCTATAGCTCTCTTCGATATAACTCTATCACGATGACAAGCAGTGTCCATTAGATGTGGTCCCGTTATAGCCCATATCTTGAGTATATGCAATAATGGTCTAGGACTACGAAAGACTTTTAGAGTAACGTCACCTATACGATGCAATAGCAAAGACATTGGTAAGGTATCATGTTTACGCCAACCCTTACTTGGCCACCATGCTCTACTACCCTTGCGTGTGGCAGTACTTTTGTACAGCTGTTCCCGGGAGGCTTTACAGAGATTTTTCAAAAACTGACACAGGGATGGTAAACTTAAACGTTCGGCTGCATCACTAAATAGATTTTCTGCTTGATGCGAGAGACCACATAATACTTTAGTGGTGTCACTAGGACTGAGGAGCACTGTTTCGTTTGTGCCAGAATATACTTTCAAAATAGAAGTTATATTGGTGTTAGGACTACGTAACGGTGCTTGTAGGAAACTATAAACATCAACACTGTAAAGATGGGAAAGAAAACAAAGGTTAGAAAGTTGTTTTATGTAATGTAGGATCTTAGAATGCGATACAATTCCGGCTTTAAATCAAGCAATAAAAACTTGGAATCTTCCAAATTTTTTTTAATTCTTCTAAAATCTCAAAAACCCCACCCTAAGCTTTCCAGTCAAATTTGTTTTAAAGCATTGGTAATATTGTGGAGGGTATAAAAGAATTGGCGCAGTCGGTTTTGATACTCTTAACGTAGCCTAGAGAGTTTTTTGTTTATGAGAGCATGTGAGAGCGATTATTCCTCTTTCCAGACGGTAACGGGATTTTCTACTTGATTATGATCGCTACGCTACGTTAAGGGATGGTTACAGGTAGACCTCTGCGGAGAGTGAATTCCACATACGACTAGTTCGACTGAGAAACGAATTTTCTCTGTAATGCGTTGTGCGATTCATTGGACTATCGACCACAATCGGATGTGATCTACTGGATTGACGAGTACTACGAACAAACACCCGAGTCTCGGAGATTAGTTCACTTATCTCAGCAGAGCACTTACCATGATAATATCGGTAGAACAATGCTCCAATGAATCAATAGAGTTGGATACCCTACTGTCATTGATGAGCTTTAACGCACTCCTTTTCACCCGGTCCAAAAACTTCAAAATATACATTGAAGCCCTTGCCCAGATATGGAAGTTGTATTCCAACTTTGGCCAGACATAGGCGGTATAAATCTTTAGGAGATCAGACTGAGTGAAATAATTCTTGCACCGTTTTAAAAAACCGAGGCACTTGAATGCTTCTTTCGACACTTGGTTCCATCGAACATCACATTGTATTTTCATGCCCAGAACATCAAGAGTGTCTGATTTCTCAATAGTTATACCGCCCATGGATACTAGGGTTAGACGTCAACTTTGGCAGCATGTAGCTCCAAAAGTAAAAATACGATCGGCTTAATTTTTATTCGTAAGTGTTCACAAGATCTTTTTTTATATAATTCATTCATTGGTAGGGTTAAAATTACCTTATTCTTGAAAAATAGGACTTAAAACAAAAAATATCTGTGAGTTTTTAGAAATTCCCAAATACGATTTTTTATAATAATAATATTGTAAAAATTTTGTCAAAAATGAGTCATAACCCTAATGGATACTGATGACGTTGATTCCGCAGATCGTCTGTTGGTCAACTACAACATTGGGTCTTGCGAGCATTTAAATCGATCATATTCGCCAGACCCCACTTGGAGATCGCTGAAAGGTCATGATTAAGTGTGTCATTCATATTCTGTCTCATGGTCTGATCCTCATCAAGGCTTGGACGATGATCAAAAGAAAATGAATGACAAATGTTGCTGTCATGCGAGTATTAAAATCGACCCTATTCGCCAGACTCCACTCGGAGATCGCTGAAAGGTCATTATTAAGTGTGTCATTCTATTTTCTCTCATGGTCTGATCCTCATCAAGGCTTGGACGATGATCAAAAGCAAATGAATGACAAATGTTGCTTTCATCTGCATAAGAGTATATAGGATTAAAAGTTTGACTTAGAATGTCGTTAATAAAAATAAGGAAAAAAGTAGAAGAAAGAACGGAACCTTGTGGACCCCTGAATTAAGCTGAAACTCGTTGGATGAAACCCCATCTATAACAACACGTACAGTGCGGTTCCGGAGAAAGCTCGATATAAATTGATCACTGACACCAAATGCAATAAGTTTTGACACAAGTGCGTCGTCCAACACACGATCAAATCCTTTGGAAATACCCAAAGCCACCACTTTGATCTCACCAAATTGGTGAATGGATCGACTCCAACGTTCCGCAAGGAACGCTAACAGGTCTCCCGTTGAACGACTCCTACGAAAGCCATACTGTCGATCACAAAGAAGTGAATTTGACTATAGATATTTCACAAGATAGAAATTAGCCATGCTCTCCATAACTTTAGAGAGCGCTAAGCAAATTGCAATTGGGCGGTAATTGTCACAGTAAGTAGCCTCACGCTTTTTAGGGATGGGCTGAACATTGGCCACCTTCCAGCCAGATGGGAAGACTTCCACACGGTAGGAAAAGCTAAAAAGTTTAGTTAACAGACGAGCGAGCGTCGAAGAACACTGCTTCATCACCAGTGCAGTAATTATACCGGCCCCGGGATACTTGTTTACGTTGAGATCATCTAGAGCACTTTTTACTGCACGAGCGTGAAAAAATATATTGGGCATAGTGTAGGATACTGTTTCGAGTTCGGGCAGTGTAACTGGCAAGTATGAGTTCCTTGCCAAAAATTTCAGCGAAGAGATTAGCTTTCAACCGGGTCAGTGAATATTTGGTCATACCTTATAAGAGTTAGAATTGATGAACTTTACTCTTTACTCTTTTAACGAACGACCAAAAGGTCTTGCTACCCCGCGGAGCTGCAAGGGCCTTTGTACGCAGACGCTGTTCGTAAAGAAGCTTTTCACGTCTGAGTACTCTGGCACATTCATTTCTCGCCTGTTTGCTTAGCTGAACAGTAACTGGTTGAAAGTTTCAAGTATTCCTTACTCAAAAGTTGATCAAAACCTTTCTTTTCCTGAGATAACTGAGTAGAATAATTGATGTTTCCCAGCATTCATTTGGAATCCGAAGAGTATTTAGACGATCAGAAAACATATCAATATGAGTTTTTTTCCTTTTAAAATGGTCCCTCATTCTGAGCGCTCTTATATGTCTTATAAAATAGTGAAATATAAATTTTTTAGGACTCTAAATTCTAGTCGTTCTAAAATTATTCATATTTTAGAGCCTTAAAAGAGTCATAATTTATGAGGGCTCAGAACATTGTACACAGGGTTTAGATTTTTCTTTGGATCTTTATACAAAAACCGGGAGTATCAAAATCTAAGAAATTTTTTTTTAAACAATCCCACTTAAAATTTTTAATCTTTTTACTGAGTAGTCACTTACCAAGTTTCATCATCATCAATCGCTATAGAAGCTAAATTAAGCTTTTCACTTTGACCACCGCTACATTGCAATTTCTCTCCAGTCTCTATGTCACGATTACCATTGGGCGATGATGTAGAAACCGTAGGATTACGCATACTAAATATTTCATGTTCCAATTGACTAACATGACGACATACGGCAAATATAGATTGCCAACAGTCGGGACTATAGGAACCTAAATTAAGACCACCACTCAAAACTACATCCATGGATAATGCCTGACTGGCTGAAATGCGTGGACCGGTTGTTTGGCAAACATTTGAAGCTAACAAATTAAGAATTTTGCCAGCTAAATGTTGTAAATTGAGATTGTTGCTTAAAGTAGCCGCCTAAGGAAGAGAATTGAGAGAAAATTATTAAGAGTTTTAGGTAAAACAAATCTCATACGATCATACTAACCGAGTGTAGACCATCCAAACACATGGCATATAATGCCTCACCATTTGATTTAGCTGTTTTACTTTTGACCCGTAATGTACGTTTGGATAAGGCTACAAATTTACTCGAACTAGACGTGGGTAAATCACCCAGACCAGAACTTAAAACCAATACCATAGAATCCCAACAGCAGGTTAGCAGACGCCGACTAAGTTTCTTGGCAGCTTCACGTCGTGCTGTACTATGTTCATCATCGGTATATTTAACATTGGCTGTTTGTAGTCGCTGCCATTCCGACATCATTTGTGTGGCTCCCAAGCCACCAGCATCGCATAACATATCAATCAAGGCACACCGATTATTACCACCTTCTTGATCATTACTATCCAAAGATTCCAAAATATTTAATACCAATACACTTTGATATAATTCACACAGCCAAGCTGATGATAGATATACCAAGACCCCTGTATTCTGAACAGATGTAACAAATTGTTGTTCTGACATGGGTATCATAATTTCCTTTTGCATATCCGCATAATAACCGGATTTTTTCAGCTGCCAACTAAGCAGCAATGCTGAATATATGGCTAGATATATGCCATCTGCATTTATAACTGTAAAGTTATAGTCAAAATCTGATATATTCACGCTATTCTCTTGACATACGGCCGAAGCAAATTCTTGCATAGCTTCATCGACTTCAATACAAGAACGTAAACGTAATAGTTTAGGAACCAAATCGGAATGTAGAGCTTTAGCAAAATCTCTAGCATGTTGACGATCTGTATCAACATCTGAACGTACTGGAAATACGGGTACTTCCAAATTAGTATACGGCCAACGATTAACTTCAGCCCTTGATGCTTCATCACTTGAAGTAGAATGTTCTTCATCTTCGGGACCTTCCGTATCTCCAGAACCATTTGAGGCATTATCATTTTCAACATGATGATCTCCATCGCTTTCAGAACCCGAAGAGGCATCATAAACACTTTGACGAAATTCTACTACCGCATCACGATATGATGCCGGTAAACGAGCCATTGACTGATATGTTAATGGTCCCGTATAATCAGCATCTTTTAACTGACCATAACGACTATTGACAACATTGACAATTTGATCGCTAATCATAGTTTCAGTTAATTCACCAGTGCAAAGAACTTGTAGACTTTGTAAGAGAGCAACCATACACTCTACACTGGCTTGTAGGCTGGCCTCTACAATGGCACCATTACCAACTCCATAAGCACACTCTTCCATGGCATCGATCATTCTAAAAAGAGACATTTAAAAATTAATAAAATCTACAATATCAGTTATAGGCGTAGAAAAAACAATTTCACTTGAAATTGTTTTTACTCATATTAATCGTGAGATATCGTAAGTAAATAAAAAGGCTCGTAGATGAGTAGCAAATGAAAATTCACTCTCGGGCTCATCCCTCGAAAAAATCAAAGGAAAATGGAAAATTATATTTGAAAATTAAATTTTGCATTTGGAATTTGAAAACACCATTGAATATTTTAAAACCACAACTGGAAGTTTTCGAAAATTGCATTTGAAATAGATTTGTTTTTACGTGCGTTACTCATCGAAATATTGGTTTAGGAACCCATAATGGACGCAGGGAAAGAAGTTATAGATTTATGACAAACTAGCATGTTCGTCTGGTACTTCGTCACCGTTAATATTCATAAAATACCTAATAATGGAAGGATCAGGATTATAGCCTTAATTTCTAAAATTCTTCCCTACGGAATCTCTACTTTATTTAAGTAAAATTTTGTTGGGCTTACAAGATTCTTCAGCCGAATTTAACACTCTCTATTGTTCAAATTTTAATTAATATTATTCTACTAGCTGGCCCGGTCTGCGTTGCTGGCCCAAATGTAAGATCAGTGTTATATTTTGACTCGCTTCAAATACACAGGCCTGCAAAAATGTAATGAATTTCTTGACGCAGAAAAATTTGTGGGCGTGGTTTTAAAGACCCGATTAGGCAGATAATTATTTTGCAAATTATATTTTAGGAACTAAAAAAAAATTATGTTTTCGACTTTGCGAACTGTACAAATTTAAAACTTCTTAGTGTCATTACGAACAACAGAAAAATAAATTAAGCAAATCCTTCGTTCTTATCGTGAGCAATTGTCTTGAGTTCAAACAAACCTTTATAGTTTTCCCGAATTTTCCATTTTTTCGGGACACTTTTCTCATTTATAATTCCTTAAAAACTTAATAAGAACTATAATTAACATAAAAAAATCGGTCCAGTCCATTAGTCGACCTATTTAGACAAAAGTGGGTGTAAAAATTTGTATGGTAAGTTAAACTTGTACATGTGTTAACAATACCCAAGGTTATCTTTTTCATATTGAAAAAAAGTGGGCTAGGACAATTTTTCTTTCCGAACAATTATACGAACATTTAAAACCAAAAAATTAGCCACATCGATCCAGTCGTTCTCAAGAGTTTGCAAATTTTAATGATACTGAGAAATGTGCGCTTTGAAGTGGGGGAGGACAATAATTATTTCCGTAAAATCCTTATCTGAACCATAATGATCATTAAAGACAAAATTTACCAAATCAGGCCAGTTGTTCTTTGATTTTAGATTTATTAAAAAAGTGGACAATTTTTCTTACCGTAAAAACCTTAGTTGTACTGTCACGAACAACAAAAAATACTACTGATGGCCAAATGGCCCTGCCGTTCTTCTATTTTAGATATATCGAAATAAAATTGGGCGTAAAAAATTTTTATTTCTGTTTAGACCTAAGTTGGACTTTGACGAACATTTAAAAAAAAAAGTTTAGTCATATTTATGCAGCCGTTCTCCAATTTTAGATACAAAGAGGCGAAAAAGTGGATGTCATTAATTTGTTTTCCGAGAAATCCTTAGACGAACATAAAAAAAGACGAACATTTACAAAAAAATATTATTCAACTCGGTCAGTTCTCAAGTGATGCGATTACCAACGAACTACATTTGAGTTGTATTTATATTTTATTATTCTATTTTTTTTCTATGGAGCAAATTTTATATACATCGAAGAAAAGAGTGGGTGGACAACTTTTCTCATCGTAAAAATCTTATTTGAATTTAACCTACTCGGTCCATCCATTCAAAAGTGGGCGCAGGATTGGAAAATTGTTCTTTCCGAAAAACATTAGTTGGGCTATGACGAACATTATTAGCAAAATTAGACAAATTAATCCAGCCATTTCATGATTTAAAATTTATGTTTCAAGAAGAATGAAGGTAAAAGTAGGCGTGGAAAATTTTTCTGTACTTAAAAATCTGTTGCGGACTTTAACCAAATCGGTCTAGCCGTTATAGATCTTAGAAAAAAGTGGGCATGGGAAATTTTACTAACCTTAGTTGAATTATATATGTAGAACATTTTCAACAAAAAGTAGGCGTGGTCACTTTCTTTTTTCGTAAAATCCAAAATTGGAATATGGGTAAAATTCATTAAAAAAAAAAATTTAGTCAAATCGGTCCAGCCATTCTCAGATTTTAGATAAATTGAAAAATGAGGCTTTGAATTGGCCGTGGTCGATTTTTCTTTCAGTAAAAACTTTTATTGGGTTACTACGAACATTTAAATAAAAAATTACACAAATCGGTGCAGCCGTTTTCCGATTTTAGATAAATCGAAAAAGTGGGCGTAAAAGTGGGCGTGGCAAAATTTTCTTTACGTAAAAACCTAAGTTGGACTATGACGAACATTTAAAAAAAAAAAATTGTCAAAATCGGTCCAGCCGTTCTCAACTGATGCTGTTACCAACGAACGACAATTGATTTTTATTTATATATAGATTAATATTTTTCTAATATTAGTTAATATTTTACAAATTTCAAATGATCTTCGAATTTTAATTTGTCTTCTTCGAATTTCAAATGATCTTGTCGAATTATTATTATAAACGGAAGTTTTTTCTTCCTATTAAAATTTTCAAATTTCAAAAAGAATTTTAAACTTTCAATGGAGTTTTCAAATTATCTAGTAAAGTTTTAAAATAGAATCTTTAAATTTCAATGAAATCTAAGATTATATTCTTCTCTTAAATAAACTTACAATCTGAATAATGCCATTTCATCACTACAACCCTGAGCTGTAGTCTTGTCTGCATACAAAATAACGGCTAAATCTATTAAACGTTCTGGACTTCGGAAAATCTCTCTTACACATTTTAAAGGTTCAGTGCGATTTTGTGGTGTTGGTAGCAGCAGCATACGATGAAATAGAGCTTCTAACATTGGTCTCAAAGAACCATGGGATCCGGCAATTCTTAAAAGTTGTATGCCGGTTAGATAGACGCAACGCGCTTGGGCACCATCTAAGCCGGGACCGGTAAAAAATCCACGTGCCTCATTTTCAATGATATGAAGAGCATCTCTGAAAAAAATAATCACAAATTAAACTAATTTTCCTTAACATTAGCTTATTTCAAAAACTTACTTATAAGTAAATTTCTTATCCAAATTAACTCTTCCTGGCGAGCCCAAAGCTGCGGCCAGTGTAGGGCAAAACTTTTGCCATAGGAATGATGTAAAGTGTGGATTGGCGTATACATTACGCGGCAACGAGGATGTCAATGTCAATATACATTCGGTTAGATACAGAGTACAGGTGTTTTCCACTTTTTTATTTGGCGAACTAGTAACATTTGGTTCCACCAAACGACTACAAAGCCACTGCATTACTGGTATTACCTCATTGTAAACCGCTGTAGCTTGAGTTTGTGTCATCAGACCAGCCGGTGCAGTTTTCTTTACATCTTCGGCTTCTTCAATGAGAAATGTACAAAATGTTCGCAGACATTGTGAGGCCGCTGCCAAAGATGCAGCTTTTGTTGCTCGCGAACCAAACTCCCAACATTCTCCACAACGTGATAGTATCTCTATAAGAAGACGACCATTTAATGTACAAGCTGGAGAACATGCCATAGCTAGGAATAGTCGTAAGACATTAACCACGGTGTCCTCATTACTAGTTGTTGGTACAATACTAGATGTAGCACGTAGTAGTTGCGCTGGTAACCAAACTGAATCATCTTCGGGTTCTAGGCCTATATAGAAACGTTCATCTTTGATGATTCGCTGAAAATTAAAAAATTAAAAAAAATTGTTAATATTTTTGAGAGTAACTATGGATCTGACTTAAATTCCCTAATTGGGTTCGGACCCGATGGCTCTATACTCGGATGGGACCAGAACCAGTTGGTTCCCTTAAGGATAGTTATAGTTTTTGATCCAAAATTGTCCGTTTCGCTCTACCTTGCTTAGTTTTTGAGATACGTGTTTTACGGTCCTTTAGATTTTTTGTTGAGTCGGCAATATTTACCGAGATATGAGCAAAGTTAGGACCCATGGGTAAAATATGTATTTACACTCAAAAAAAAAAAACTGTAATGTTAGTAAAAAAAGCTTGTAAACCTACAAGAAAACTTGCTGATTTTGAACCCACAATTTTTTTGCTAAAGTTAGCAAAAATGTTTTGCTAATAATTAGTTAACTATTTTTTTTTTTAACTTAGTTCATACACATCTGAGGACACCATTGGGTTCGGACCCGATAGGTCCAGACCCCGATGGGCCTAGACCTAGTTGGGTTCCTTAAAAATTGTCATAGTTTTTCATACAAAATTTGTGTCCGTTTCGCTCTACCTTGCTTAGTTTTTGAGATACGTGATTATAGGGGACCACTGGGGTCTTGAGAATTAAAAAACTCAATAACTTCAAAAATATTACTCGGAGAGTACACTCAAAAAAATACGTTAGTAGATTTACTATTTTTTTTTTGCTAATGCTAGTTAGCTAACTTTTAACAAATTTTTAGTTGAGATTAGCATGTTAGCAAAAAATTCTTGTAAACTTCATTTAGCACATTAGCAATTTTAAACAAACGTTGAACTAATTTCTTTTGCTAAGATTTGAAATTGAGTTGACAACATTTTTACAAGATTTTTTGCTAACATTAGCAAAAATAAATGGTAAATTTTTTTTTATTTTCAGAAAACTTAAAATGGCGCTATCTCGGAAACTAAGCCAGCAAAATGTAGGGCATTTTTGGTTCTTAGAATCTCCATACTTTCGCGGGTCCTCTTCACATATGTGGACTCTAATGGGTCCTAACTTTGGATCCAAAAAAGTTAGCATTCCCGAAAATTTTAAAATGCTTATATCTCGGTAAATATTGCCGACACAACAAAAAGTCCAAAAGCATTTTTGTAGCTCTCCGAGTAATATTTTTGAAGTTATCGAGTTTTTTATTTCTCAAGACCCCAGTGGTCCCCTATAATCACGTATCTCTAAAACTAAGCAAGGTAGAGCGAAACGGCCACAAATTTTGGATCAAAAACTATGACGATTTTTAAGGAACCCAACTAGGTCTAGGCCCATCGGGGTCTGGACCTATCGGGTCCGAAACCAATGGGGTCCTCAAATGTGTCAAAAAAAAAAAATTTTTGTTAACTAATTATTGGCAAAACATTTTTTCTAACTTTAGCAAAAAAATTGTGGGTTCAAAATAAGCAAATTTTCTTGTAGGTTTACAAGCTTTTTTTGCTAACATTACAGTTTTTTTTTTTTTTGAGTGTAATGTTGAGAGCTACTAAAATGCTTTTGGACTTTTTGTTGTGTCGGCAATATTTACCGAAATATGAGCATTTTAAAATTTTCGGGAATGCTAACTTTTTTGGATCCAAAGTTAGGGCCCATTAGGGTCCACACATGTGAAGAGGACCGGCGATACTATGGTGATTCTAAGAACCAAAAATGGTCTCCATTTTGCTCTATCTGGCTTAGTTTCCGAGATAGCGCCATTTTAAGTTTTCTGAAAATAAAAAAAAAATTACCATTTATTTTGCTAATATTAGCAAAAAAGCATGTAAAAATTTGGTCAACTCAATTTTAAATCTAGCAAAAAAAATTAGTTTAAATTTTGTTTAAAATTGCTATTGCGCAAAATGAAGTTTACAAGATATTTTTGCTAACATGCTAATCTCAACTAAAAATTTGCTAAAAGTTAGCTAACCAGCTGTTTGCCGTAAAAGCGGGTCCAGTAATATGCAAATATAAAAATAAAAATGCAAGATGGTTTAAGTTTAAAATTAGAAAATTATATTTATTTAGTAAAATTACCTTTGTATGGATATATGCACGTAGTGCTATGTTTGGTATACAGAAGAGAAGTAAGTAAATTTAAAACTAGAACAAAAGGGACGACAAACAATGTTTAAAAATCCCGTTACCGGTTAACTAGTTAAAATCACTGCTTACTCTTTACAGAGTTGCACGGAAAGTGGAGCGAGTAGATTTTAACTAGTATTAACCCTCGAAAGACTCAAGGGGTGAAAACTGGGACAAATTAAACCAAAGAAAGGCTTTAGGTTTAAACACCAGCATTAGCAAAAAAAAAAAATAGTAAATCTACTAATGTATTATTTTGAGTGTAGGTAAAATTTCTTTGGAGGTAAGAATTTCTTCCATGTATCAGGATTCCATTTAATGAAAACTTTTGAAACTTTGAACTATTTAGTACATGAACTAAAGTTTTTTTCCAACAGTTTAGAAAATTTAAAAACTTTTCGTTAAATTATACTAGTTTTCAGAATTCGCTATTTTGAGTTTTTAGCTAAATTCTAAGAACTACACTTCCTCAATTCCTAGAAAATAATATGGACCATTGTGATACCATTAACGTTCTACATTAGTTCGGAAAAATAAGAAAATAAATTCAAATGAGTGAGAGCTACCTACCATGATCGTGCCCAAACCACCTGAACATCCTAATAAAGTCTGATAGTTCATCCAGTAGAACATCTGTGCAACTTTGATTAAACTTGACGACATAAAAAATGCGTCTGGGATCTGAACGATTATATACTTTACATCAGGTTTTTTTTTTTTTAAATTGAGGTCAAAGTTCAGAAAAACTAGTTTTTACCATGTCGGGTCAACGCAATGTCGTAGAACCTTCTAAAGATCTCAAATTCAAGCGTGAATCTTGTACTTTAACAGCTTCTCCTCAAAATCGCTATTAACATATTTTTAGTGTTGATAATTTTGTCAAAAATAATTTTGCCCAAAAGAACGTTTTTTACGAATTTGGACCTCAATTTTCTCGAAAACCTAACGTGATGGATAAAATTGGAAACCAGATTCGGATTCCGAAAGGAAATGTTAATCGAAAACGGGTGGTTAAAGCTTGATTTACACGTTAACTACCCTTGACCACCCTTATATACTATTTCCCAGTATTGGGGTATAACAAATGTCAAATTCAAATAATTTTTCATACAAAATTATTTAAACCCGGCAAATCGTATCACTAATACTGGGAAATAGTAGATAAGGGTGGTCAAGGGTAGTTAACGTGTAAACTGCCTTAAATTCCAGACACATCTAAAAATTTCACATAAATATTTCTCGTAAGTTCTAAAAATCGCTATAAACATTTTTTTAATGTTGACAATTTTGTCAAAAATAATTTTGCCAAAAAGCACTTTTTTTTTACGAAATTGGACCTCAATGTTCTCAAAAACCTGACGTGATAGAAAAAATTGGAAACCAGATTCGGAATCCGGAACGAAAGGTTAATTGAAAATTAGTCGTTAAATTCAAGACACATCCAAAAATTTCTCATAAATAGTTTTCGAAAGTTCCCAAAAGTACGTTTTTTGTGATCTCTGACCTTAATTTTTTTTTTAAATAACGTGATGAAAAAATTTCAGTATAGACATCGAAAACAAGTATTCGGAGTCAACAAAAGGTTAATCGAAAACGGGTAGTTAAATTCCAGACACTTTTAAAAATTTCACATAAATAGTTCTCGTTAGTTCTCCAAATCGCTTTAAACATTTTTTGAGTGTTGACAATTTTGTCAAAAATAATTAAGCTTAAAAATACGTTTTTAAGAACTTTTGCCTCAATTTTCTTAAAAACCAAAATTTGATGGAAAAATTTGAAAACCAGATTCGGAATCAGCGACAAAAGGTTAATCGAAAACGAGTGTTTAAAATCCAGACACATCTAAAAATTTCACATAAATAGATCTCGAAAGTGCCAAAAACACGTTAATTTTCCTAAAATGACGTGATGGACAAATTTAAAAACCAGATTCAGAATAGATATTGAAAGGTTAATCAAAAACAAGTGTTCAGAGCCCAAGCGCATCCAAAAATTCCATCGGACAGTGTTATTAATGACCGCTTTTTTGGCCTAAGTGGACTGAAACCAAGTAAATATGTAGAATTTGTTAAGAGATCCAATACATTCCCCTTTAAAATTCGGTACCTAAACTTTGAGACCAGCAAGATGGATACATATTCCATTCCGAAATTATCGTCGCTATTTGTTTGATTTTCGAAAGGCCTGGACCACACTTCATTCGCCCAAAGTTCTCCAAAAACCCAAATATCAAGTTCTTTAAAGTTTATACACTCCCAGAAAAGGAGGCCGCCGAAAAAAAATAGGGAGTTAGAGAATCCCCTGGGTTTAATTGGAGGACTTTGAAGTTCGTCTGACATAAACATTTTTCATTTGCTTAACCAAAGTTCGAAAAAACTTGTAAATTTTTTTTTCAGAGGTTGTTTAAGTTCTTCAAGGAGGAACTTTTTCCCCACTAGTCCGATTTTGCCGATTTACAAACTAAAACAGATTTGTATGACCCTAAGAAATACTTGTGCCAAACTTAAGGAGTCTTGCTTTTTATACCCTCCATTTTGTTTTTAACTCATCGAAATATCGGTCTTGGATCCCATAAAGTATATACATATATTCATGATACCCGATCGATTTTAAGACATTTTAGCGATGTCCGTCTGTACTTCTGTCTGTCTGTCTGTGGAAATTGTGATCACGCCCAAAATATATCACGGAGATGACTGAAACTTAACATATTTATTGGAAGTTCTCCCGAGAAGTTTGGTATTGCATTTGAGCTTTATCGGTTTAGCGGTTCCAAAGTTATGAACGCAATGTAAGGACACCTTAAAAGTTTTAGTACATTAACATAACCTAAAAATACAAAATGCTTTAATTCGGCTGCTGGTTGACATATTTGAACAAAATTTAACACCAAATGGTATTTTCAAAACTAATTTCCTTTTAAATAAAGTTTTTTGCAATAATCTTTTTGAAATTGTGGAGGGTATCACTACATTCGGCAAGGCCGAATTTAACTTTTTTACTTGTTTATTTTGTAATGCATATTGTCTTCCACAGACGGACGGACAGGCGGACCTAGACCGATATTTGAATGTGTTACACACAGAATGACAAAATGTAAAAAATGGCGTAGTTAAAAAAAAAATTACAATCTCTGGTGGAAACTCAATCACAACCCCTAACTCATACGCTAGTACGCAAACGTGCCCCCAGCTGGGCACCTATAACTAAATTCCTAAAAATATTTAAATAATTAAAAAAATATGGCACATACAAAATTATTTTTAAAAATTGTCAATAGAATTTAAATCTGCTTTAAGGAAAATTTAGAATATTGTATTCAAATAAACGAAAAAACCTTTAAAAATCATTCAAGAAAACTTAAAAATTCCTTGTAGTATACAACAAATAACACTTGACTTTTAAACATTTTATTTTAATCCTTTGTCGCATATTGGGTTGGTATTTTAACAATACAAAAACCTAAGGAAATATTTAAATACATACATTGCCATACATTCTACACCATTTCCAATTGTATTTTAAAAATTTCTAAATGTATTTTAAAATTGTCCAAATGTATTTTAAAATTGTCCGAATGTATTTTTAAATTGTCCAAATATATTTTAAAATTGTCCAAATGTATTTTAAAATTGTCCAAATGTATTTTAAAATTGTCCGAATGTATTTTTAAATTGTCCAAATATACTTTAAAATTGTCCAAATGTATTTTAAAATTGACCAAATGTATTTTCAAATTGTTCAAATATATTTTAAAATTGTCCAAATGTATTTTAAAATTGTCCAAATGTATTTTAAAATTGTCCAAATACATTTTAAAATTGTCCAAATGTATTTTAAAATTGTCCAAATGTAGTTTAAAATTTTCCAAATGTATTTTAAAATTGTCCACATGTATTTTAAAATATTCTATGTAGAATATTTTAAAAAACATTTGGAAAATTTTAAAATACAAATGTAAATTTTAAAATACATTTGGACAATTTTGAAATACATTTGGACAATTCTAAACTACATTTGGACAAATTTAAAATACATTTAGACAATTTTAAAATACATTTGGACAATTTTAAAATACATTTGGACAGTTTTGAAAATACATTTGGAAACATTAAAAATGCAATTGGACAATTTTAAAATACATTTCGAAATATTTTAAAATACATTTGAAAAATATAAAAAATAATTCTGTGTAGAATATTTTAAAATACATTTGGAAAATTTTAAAATACAAATGGACAATTTTAAAATACATTTGGACAATTTTTATATACATTTGTACAATTCTAAACTACATTTGGACAATTTTAAAATACATTTGGACAATTTTAAAATACATGTGGACAATTTTTAAATACATTTGGATAATTTTAAACTACATTTGGATCTTTTTAAAATACATTTAGACAATTTTAAAATACGTTTGAACAATTTTAAAATGTATTTGGACAATTTTAAAATACATTTGGACAATTTGAAAATACATTTGGATAATTTTAAAATACATTTGGACAATTTTAAAATTAATTTGGACAATTTTAAAATACATTTGGACAATTTTAAAATACATTTGGACAATTTTAAAATACATTTGCACAATTTTAAAATACATTTGGAAATTTTTAAAATACAATTGGAAATGGTGTAGTATACACTCAAAAAATTATTAATCAAATTTATGAAATAGTATCT
Organism: Pegoplata infirma; assembly: GCA_963921195.1. Lineage (NCBI taxonomy): Eukaryota > Metazoa > Arthropoda > Insecta > Diptera > Anthomyiidae > Pegoplata > Pegoplata infirma. The sequence continues at coordinate 27,593,209 of OY992540.1, read as the reverse complement.
CAAAAATATCATTATTCATGGAAATATTTTGGTAATTATGATCAATAAAATTAAAAAATTAAGGAGCCCCTAAGTAAGTTGGTAGCGCGCTAGCCTTTCACTTAGAAAATTATTGCAGTTACTACATGCCGGTCATTTGTGTAGTAAGTAGTAGGTGTTGTTTTCAACTACAACTTTAGTTGTTTTTGTATGAAAAATGTCAAACAACTATTTTTTGTAGTCGTTTTAAAAAATAAATACAAAAAATTACTACATTGCAGTAACAGTTGTTTTATGTAGTTGTTTTTAGTCTATAAAAAACTTATAATTTTCTAGAAATTTTTAGAAAAACGGATGTGTTGAACCAGTTGGAAGTGTCAGATGCAGCAGGAATTATTTCCAAATAATTTTAACCGTTTTTGATGTTTATAAGAACATTCAGACAATTTGAGTTACAGTAAAAACAACTCTAAGTTGAAGTAGTTTTTACCTTTTTTGATGTTGTTAATTAATAGTTAAAAACAACAACAATTTTTGGTTGATTTTACCGTAAAATGTAGTGGACGCCTAAACAACAGCAAATGTAGTAGTTTTAACTGTCTTTTGTAGTGGAATCTACCGTCATAATTTTTTGAGTGTTGAACTTGGTGTCGTGAGTTCGATTCCACCAGAACCCTCGTTCTGTATCGCTACAACGAGACGACTGTTATTGTTACAAGTTCTCGGTTAGGTTGAAATGGGAAGCAAGAGAAAAAATCCTAGTTAGTTCCCACGTGAAATCCACCCGATATGCTGTCTGAACGCAAATGCATATACTCACGTGAATAGTGACTGAAAGAGTGGGTAAACTACAAATGAGTAAGTCCTAAACGAGTCTTAAATAATTCGAAATTTTCTTGCAGGAGTGTGATTAAAAAAATTCACTGACGTCTTCATCTCTTTTTAGAATGCCCAAAAAGTCGTGATTCAAAAATGTCATCATATCTAAGAAGTTTTTCCTAAATATGAAGAATGTTTTTTTTTCAGTGCAGATATTGCATTTCCTAATCAAACAAAGGCTCTATTCATCATAATGTTGGCCATTGTATTCGTGTTCGCATATTTCAGTTGCACAAACAATCGACTTTACGTGTGTATCCTTTTTCCATCATACTATACACTGCAGTCTGAAGCAGCAGTTTTCAGTTTTTTTTTCAGTTTTTTTTTTTGTATTTCACTTACATGCAATCCATTCAATCCCATTGTTACAAATTTTGGTCGCTTGGTGTCTAATGCCATTTGTAGTGCTGTAAAGCAAACCGAACGTAATTCATGTGAAGGATCTCGATGTATACCATGTTGACGATATAATTTATCTATGAAAGACAATATAAAATTGGAACATATACATTAAAAGTAGGAACTTATTAACAAAACTAAACAAAAAAAAAAATCAAAAGCTTAATCCTCAATGCTTTTAAAAGGGGGGGGGGAGGAGAAACCAGAGCTATGAAAGAATTCATTTTACATACATATATGCTAAACATTATTGTAAGAAACGTTGCATCGCATCTGCCTTCATTTGTTCGCATACGATTGCGTCTTACACAAAGTAGTCTGGGAAGCTCAGAACCAGGTGGCATGCAAGTGAGGTCTTAGAACTGGAAAATATCATCACCGGAGGAGAGGTTCGTCTTATTTTCCTAGGCATTATACACTCATAGAAATCCTACAGTATTCCTTACTAAAAAGTTGGTAGTTATTACTAATTGTTAGTATTAAAGGGCCCTACAACGCGTTAGTCAATTTTTACTAACGCAGTTATAAAAAAACGGTAAACAAATTTAAAAGCGAAAAACTATCCAAAATCGATTTTGAAAAATTTTTTAACAAAAAAAATTGTTTCAAAAATATATAATTATTAAGTTTGATAGCTGGCAATGATCTATTTCGGAATTTAAAAAAAAAAAATATATATTTATTTTTTTTCAACGAAAATTTGCTATGTGCGTTTGAAAAAAAAAATATATTCAAAAATGTAAATTTTACCATATTAGGTGTCAAAAATAATTTTCCAAATTTTTTAAAATTACTAACAAAAATTATTAAAAAATCGGTAAAAAATCAGTATTCAGTAAAGTTTAAAGTATTCCAATTTCAAAAAAATAACTAAATTTATACTGTAAAGCTAAATTTATACTGTAAATTACTAAAAAAGTAGTATAGTTAGAGTTATAACACTTTTACTGTATTTTTTACTGTAGGATTATTTTGAGTGTAGGCTTCAAAATTAGTTTGCTTTAAAGCCGTCGCTAATTTAAGAGGTGGTTTACGAGATGTCAGTCAGTTATTAATTCACGGTCGATGTATTCGTGGATTGGAAGATTTGAATTTTATCTTATAGTATTCACGTACAAGTGCATGCTAGCGTCTTATATCGGGTGGTAGGATATTGCTAAGAACTGGAAGGAATTAATTAACAACACACGTTCCAGCGATGCTCCAACGAATCAATAGAGTTGGATACCCTACTGTCATTGATAGGTTCAACGCACTCCTTTGCACCTGGTCCAAAAGCTTTAAAATAGACCTTGAAGCCCCTGCCTAGAGATGCGAGTTGTAATTCAACTTCGGTCGGATATAGGCGGACAAATAGTAAGGAGATCTGAAGTAATTCTTGCACCGTTTAAAGAAACCACTTGAAGCGTCTTTCGACACTTGAAAAATATGTTGGTTCCAACGAACATCACAAAGAGGAGTAATTCCCGTATTTAATTTGTTCAAAAGTTTTATTTAAATGGCAAATTTTAATCTGACCCACATTAAGTGTGTTGCAATCGAAGGAGTGCTGATGATAGAAGGGTGGCATCTTCCGAAAGCTGTCGACATCCCCACTTAGCCTGTGTTGTCACTTGAAATTTTTCAGATTTTTTTCATTGTACAACAATAATTATTTCTCAGAAATAATTAATATGGACTCAAACCGAACTAAATAAAAATTCAGTCATCACACTGTATTTTCATGCCCAGAACATCAAGAGTATCTGATTCTTCAATATTAATACCACCCATGATTGCAGATGGCATTGATTTCACAGATTGTCTGTGGGTCAACACACAACATTAGGTCTTGTGAGCATTAAAATCGACCTTATTCGCTTGACCCTACTCGGAAATTGTAGACAGGCCATGATTAAGTGTATCTTGCATATTATGTATCATGGCTTAACCCTCTACAAGGCTTGGCCTATGATTAAAAGAAAATGAGTGACAAATGTTGTTGTCATCCGCATAAGAATATTCATATAGGATTGAAAGGTTGACTGAGAAGGTCGTTAAGAAAAATAAGTAAAAGAGTAGGAGAAAGAACGGAGCCTTGAGGTACCTCGAGTAAATTCGTCAAATTGGCGGACGCCTATCCAACCTAACCTACCCCTGAATTAAGCTGAAACTTTTCGGATGAAACCTCATCCAGTGCGGTTCCCGAGAAAGCACGATATAAATCGAGAGAAGTCATCAAGAATATTCATATAGGATTGAAAGTTTGACTGAGAAGGTCGTTAAGAAAAATAAGGAAAAGAGTAGGAGAAAGAACGGAGCCTTGAGGTACCCCGAGTAAATTCGCCAAACTGGCGGACGTCTATCCAACCTAACCTACCCCTGAATTAAGCTGAAACTTGTCGGATGAAACCTCATCCAGTGCGGTTCCCGAGAAAGCACGATATAAATCGAGAGAAGTCATCAACGACACCAAGTGCATTAAGTTTTGATACGAGGGCGCCATGCCATACACGACCAAATGCCTTGGAAATATCTAGACTTTACTTTCACCAAATTGGTATATGGAAAGACTCCCAACGTTTCGTTAGAACGCCAACAGGTCTCCCGTAGAACGATTTCTACGAAAGCCGTACTGTCAATCGCAAAGAAGGGAATTGGACTCCAGATAGTTTACAAGATGGAAATTTAACATGCTCTCCATAACCTTCGAGACCGCAGAATAAATTGCATTTGGGAGTTAATTGTCAGGGTTAGTGGCCTCACTCTTTTCAAGGATAGGCTGAACATTTGCCAACTTCCATCAAGAGGGGAAGACTCCCCCACGATAAGAAAAACAGAAAAATTTGGCCAATGGACGAGCGAGCGTCGAAGAACACTGTCTCAGCACCAGTGCTGTAATTCTATCTGGCCCGAGGACTTGTTAACGTTGAGATCTTCTAGAACCCTCTTTACAGCATGCGCCCGAAAAATATCTTGGGCATGGTACAGGATACTCTTTCGAGTAGTTGATTGCTAATCGGCAAGTATGAATTCCTTGCGAAAATTTCAACAAAAAGATTAGCTTTATAACGGGTCAGTGAATATTTGATCATTCAATGCAAGGGTAGCACGGAGACGCTATTCGTATAGAAGTTTTTCACGTCTGAGTACCCTGGCACATTCACTTTTCGCCTGTTTGCGTATCCGGAGTTTTGTCATTCCGCCAGTTATTAAACGCTTCCTCTCTAGATCGACTGCAATCTTGCACAGTTTTACCGAAATACGCTTAGATGGAATCAATGACTTCATTCCTAGCGTTATTACATTAACAATCATTTCTGCAACATTTGACATTTTCAGAAAGAAAACAAAGCCCAACGAGCCTTTTCATAGGCGCCATCTGCGAAAAACCTTAAAAAATACGTAATGTGACGAAAAAATTTATAAAAATAAAAAAGAAAAATTCGGAAAAATGTCAAAAAAGAAAAAAAAATTAGACAAATTGGGTAAACCTTAGAAAGAGTTTAGAAAAATAAAGATCAAATTTGGAATACGTCAGAAAATCTCAAAATTGCCAAAAAAAATAAAATGGAAAACAAAAGCAAGATAAAAACAAGTAAAAAAGTTAAATTCGGCCTTGCCGAATGTAGTAATACCCTCCACAATTTCAAAAAGATTATTGCAAACAACTTTATTTAAAATAAAAATACTTTTGAAAAAAAAAAAAAATTGAAAAAAAATTTCCGCGAAAAAAAATTTTGGTAAAAAAAAAATCCGCGATTTTTTTCTTTTTTTTGTCAAAAAATATGTTCGTACTTGTTTAAATACCATTTTGTGTTCAATTATGTTCTCATATGTCAACCAGAAGCCGAATTAAAGCATTTTGTATTTTTAGGTTATGTTGAATGTACTGAAATTTTTGAGGTGTGCTTACATTTTCGTTCATAACTTTTGAACCGCTGAACTGATATCGCTCAAATGCAATACCAAACTTCTCGGGGGAACTTTCAATAAATATGTTAAGTTTCAGTCATCTCTGTGCAGTGTTTTGTCCGTGACAGCATTTTCCACAGACAGACAGACGGACGGACGGACATCGCTAGAATGTCTTAAAATGGATCGGGCATCATGAATATATATACTTTATGGGGTCCCAGATCGATTTTTCGATGTGTTACAAACGGAATGACAAACTTATATATACTCTCTCTTATATATACTCCTTATATATACTCCTCTATCACTAAGTGGAGGGTATAAAAATATAAAAAATTCAAAAAAAATATAAGAAAAATCTAGAAAAATTTTAAAAAATAAAAAAAAATTGGGAAAAATTCTAACAATTAACAAAAAAAAAGTCAGAAAAATTCAGCTTAATTTAAATTATGTTTTCAAATAAAATGAATTAATTCTTTAAAGCTCTTTAGGGAACTACGCATGTTTTAGGCTTTGAAGGAAGGAAGGAAATACACTTACCGTATGCTATTTGTGCAGTTTGTCGAAGGGCATTATGTTTTGTCCCTGTCGATTCTTTAATTATCAATAGAAATAAATCTTCCATTTTGTTTATATGTTTATATATGATTATTTTTTAGTTCTGGCAAATATTAACAAAAAAAAAAATTAATACTTATTACATAGAAAGACACACAATTTTATAATAAAGACGGTGACGACAATGTTATTGTTTTTATTACAATTATTACAAATATCCTGTCAAAAATAAATCAATATTTAAGATGTTAATATTGATGACAATAATAATAATAATGATGATGATGACGCCTTTGGACGACGACAAAGAAGTCTTAATGACTAGGGTCTTTCGTACAGCTGCATGTTGATGTTTTTGGGGGATTTAAATTGAAATATTTAGATTTTTTTTGGAAAACTTGTTATATTTATTAATTTGGACTTGGATTTTAAATTTCGATTTTATTAAATATTTTTATTTGAAATACACATATGGTTTGCACTATTTATTGATGACTCAACTTAAGTTAAAAAAAAAAATATGTCTCCGAAAAAAATGTACCCTTTGTATGAAAATTCAAGGTTTTATTTTGTTTTTAGAAAAACTAATTTCAATTAATTGCATTCGATTTTAAAATTATATTAATTAGTATTATTTCACTACTGTGGCCATTTTTTGTTTTAAATTTCAATTTTTTTTTTCTTAATTTTGAATATACACTAAACTTTTTTTTTTGCTTTTTTACAAATTTTTCAATTTCTTTTAATTTTTAACAAATTTTATTATGTCTACATGGACACTCTCGTATTATGACTGGTTGGTTGGTTGCCACAACTAATTCACTATAACGTTTATTGCCAGTCAGTCAGTAGATATGCATTAAATCTACTATGATCTGTGGTGCGCATGTCCCCTTTAAAGAGTTGAGTTTAGATTTTCTCTGTTTTCCAAAACAAAAAAAAATCAATAATTTATATCAATTCCCTCTTATTTTGTTAATGTTGTTGATTGTTGGTTACACATGTTTATCATCCTGTAAATATATGTTTTTAATACCCTACACTTAGTGGTTTGTCATTCCGTATGTAACACAATCAAAATATTAGTTTAGGACCCCATAAAGTATATCAAGAAATCTTTTTTAAATTTCAACTCAGTGAAACTGAAATAAATGTTATAAAAAACCGGCAGTTTTTGGAATTAAGAAAAACTGTAAATGCAGTTGTGTAAACAAGACCTTGAACCATCACTGAGCAATGTTTAAGGATTACCCCACTTTATCCGTAAAAGTTACAGAGGGTTAAAGTTGAAAAATCGATAAAAATGGCTTGAAATAATCCATAGTTTTTACATTATTTCGCTTTTTTTTTTAAGTTCTCCTTATATTTCAATCTTTTCCGGCATAACACAAAGTCAGTACATATAAGAGATTATTTTAATGTTGGTTTGATAGATGCTTCATCGCTTGGTAAGAAGTTATAAGACGGTTAAATTTTGAAACCAAAAATTAAGAGTTTTTAAATTTTCGAGGTTTTTTGATCAGGGATTTCGGCCCCCTCTATAAAATGAAAAAAGTTGAACTAGAGTTGGTAGCTGTTGTATTTCTTAACATTTTGGAATTAATCCCGTTAATGTGCCACGAATAGTTAAGGAGTTTCAGCAGATCAAAGTTCGCAAGAAAAAACGTAATTTTTTTAAAATACCAGTTTTTCGCGAGGCACATTCGCGGTTTCATTCGAAATTTGGTGGACTCTTGCGTAAACCGAGTTTTTTGTGAGTTTACATAAAAAAATCACTGGCGGGTTTATAAAAAATAAATTGCAAAAATTTTATGGCATTTTTGAAAATTGTGCGAAATCTGCAAATCTGTTTCCTATTTTTTTTTAGTAGCAATTAATGCATCATGTTCATTTTAATACACCAAAAGACGTGCCTTAACGAGTAGAACTGATTTGCTTTTTGACTTTTTACTTTAAGCCATTCTGAGCGGAAAGCGCGATGATTTTATCTAAACCTGTTTTGATCTGGCACATCCAAGGCTTTACACGAAATCGGATGAAATTTTTTTTAAATGAAAGCCCACTTGATGTGTCATCATAAAATCACAGGCGGGTTAAAAAATTTTGATGATTATAGATTTTTTGGACCATATTAAATTTTCTTGTTATAAAAAAGCATCACCGATTTTTTTTTAACTACTGGTACAATGATACGATTTTCCGTGATTTTCTTCAGTAATACCAACGCGTATTGCCTAAATATGTTATAAAAAATTGTGAAACTTTTCTTTTACCGCGAATTAATCGCGATTTTAGGTACTTAGATATTTTTTTTTTTTAAATCGTTTGGTCATTAAAGGGTTAAATTTATATCATAAATTTTAGAAGAATTGATATATCCTGGCATGCTTTAATAACGCATGCAACAAATGTGTAGAAAAAAAATCTTTAAAATATTTTTAAGATTTTTAAAACCGCTAAATCTTAAAACCGCCATAACTTTTGACCCCCTTGCGCGATTTAATTGACGCGAACGAATTTCTTATTCTTAAATAGCATCTAATATTTATGCCAACTTTCATCGATGTGCCATCAAAACAAAAATCACATCTTTTTTAACTCAAAATTTAAGTCTAAAACGGAACTCCTCATATATAAGGCATTTCACACCAAATGTTCCGCTACAGAAAAACATGTTTCCCGTAAATTTCTGAATAGGTTGCTTGGATAGCCCTATATGGAACTAAGAAAATTGCGCTTTTGGTTTTTCAAATTTTCAAAAACTGGGCTTGGGAGGCGTGGTCAAATATTGGAAAAATGGTCAAATTTGTGGCCTTGATTAAATATTTATCACATTAAAACGGAACGCACTACAATCTCAAAAATTTGAATTCTTATATAGTTTTGTATGGGCTATCGATTAAATTTTTTTTTTGGGAAAATTTTCAGAACCCGTTCTGAAAATTTCCATTTTTTAAAAAAGTCAATTTATCAAAAAACCGGCTACTTTTTTTTTAAGTTTAGATGTTTGTCCATCCACATAAAAAAATTCAGAAACACATTTTTCGTTTTTTTTGAGAAAACCGCATTTGAATTTTAAATTTCATAACAATTTAGTAATTTGCTTGTATTTTCTTGTTGCAACAGAGCGTATGAGAAATATTTATGCAATTAATATTACTCATTCGCAACGTTAAAACAAGAAAATACAAGCAAATTACAAAATTGTTATGAAATTTAAAATTCAAATGCGATTTTTTCGAAAAAAAACGAAGAACGTGATTCTGATTTTTTTTTTGTGTAAATGGACAAACATCTAAACTTAAAAAAAAAAAAAAAAAATAAAAAAGAAAAAAAAAGTGACCGGATTTTTGATAAATTGACTTTTTTAAAAAATGGGAAATTTCAAAACGTTTTCTGAAAATTTTAATCGATAGCCCATTCAAAACTATATAAGAATGTAAATTTTTGACATTGTGGTGCATTCCGTTTTAATGTGATAAATATTTATTCAAGGCAACTTGCCACAAATTTTACCATTTTTCCAATATTTGATCACGCCTCCTAAGCCCAGTTTTTAAAAATTTGAAAAACCAAAAACGCAATTTTCTTAGTTTCATATAGGGCTATCCAAACAACCTATTCAGATATTTATGTGGCACATGTTTTTCTGTAGCGGGACATTTGATGTGGAATGCCTCATATGGGGCCTTCCATGTCAAATCGGACACTTTGAGCATTTTTATACCCTCCAACCACAGTATGGGGGTATACTCACTTTGTCATTCCGTGTGTAACGCATCGAAATATCGGTCTAAGACCCTATTAAGTATATATTTTATTGATCAGTGATCGATTCTAAGACATTCTAGCGATGTCCGTCCGTCCGTCTGTCCGTCTGTAGAGGACACGATACAGTCCAAAATAAAAGAGCTAGACTCCCGAAGTTTGGCACGAATATATCTTATATTTCTAGGCAGGTTAAGTTCGGAAATGGGCAAAATCGGACCAAGGGGGAAAAAGTTCCCCCTTAGAGAACTTAACTAACCTAAGAAAAACCGCATTTTTTGCAGTGTTTTTTGTACTTTTCTTCAGCAAATTCAACATTTTTATGTCAGAATAAGGTGCCCCCAACGTCTCCCACCAAACTCCCACCTACCCCAACCCCCCCCCCCCCCCCCCAAAAAAAAGACGCCCCTGGAATTTTTTTTATATTTTTTTTTAAATATTGGAGGGTATAAAAGATTCGGCACAGCCGAATGTAACACTCTCACTTGTTTTGTTTATGTTTTCCCAATTTGTTTACAGTTTTTAGTACCCTTCGAAAACTCTTCTTGGTAAATTTTCAGATTTTTTTGATGACCCGTTCAAAAGATATCGAATTTTAAAAATTTGTAATATGTTCCTTTACTCAAACTTCTTTTACTCATAACTTCTTCAATAACGGTCCAAATTTAATTTTTTTTTTTTTCAAATTTCTTATTTTGTTATGTACTTTTAAATAAAAAAATCCCAAAAAATTTTTAAAAGCGCTCTAGTATGCGATTTTTAAGTTTTAAAATTTAAATCTCATTTTTGAAAATGTTTGTACTCTTCAATTTTTTTTAAATTTGTTTGTGTAAAACTTCTATCGATTCTACAAATTTTTTGCCCAAAAGGATCATGGGATAACGGTTATTACTATTTTTTTAAATTTTTTGAAAAAATTTGATTGTAATTTTCCAATCTTAAAATCAATTCTTGCGCTCCAATGGTGCGTCATAGAGGGGTCATTTCCTAGACCTACCCCCATTAATTTTTACGTCTTAACATTTCTTTGGAACAAACTAATACCCTATCTCCAATTTCTAAGGGGGCTCCTACACAAAACGACATTTTTTTAAAATTTGATCCAACTGCTCTAACTGCCCTATTACTGCCCTTAGAGCAACAAAATGTATAACCGACCCACAATATTTTTTTAGTCCAAACATTTTCTCTGAACACAGCTACCCTCTATCTTTAACTGTTAAGGCGGTCCCCATACATTTTTTTTATTTTTTTTGTAAATTTGTTTTATTTAATCAGCTTCTACCGGTCCAATGGTGCGTCCTAGAGGGGTCATTAGTGAGACCGACCCCATTTATTTTTACCCTACAACTTTTTTTTAAAACATACCTACGCGCTATCTCCACTCCTTAAGTAGGCTTCCATTCAAAATTACATTTTTATAAAATTTGCTCCAACTGTTATTTGTATTGGAGCCTACTTAGGGAGTGGAGGTATGGCGTAGGTATGTTTTAAAAAAAATGTTGTTGGGTAAAAATAAATAAGGGTCGGTCTCGCTAATGACCCCTCTCGGACGAACCATTGGACCGGTAGAAGCTGATTAAATAAAACAAATTTACAAAAAATAAAAAAAATTGTATGTGGACCGCCTTAACAGTTAAAAATAGAGGGTAGCTGTGTTCAGAGAAAATGTTTGGACTAAAAAAATATTGTGGGTCGGTCATACATTTTGTTGCTCTAAGGGCACTATTAGGGCAGTTAGAGCGGTTGGAGTAAATTTTAAAAAATGTCGTTTTGTGTGGGAGCCCCCTTAGCAATTGGAGATAGGGTATTAGTTTGTTCCAAAGAAATGTTTAGACATAAAAATTAATAGGGGTCGGTTTAGGAAATGAGATTGGAGCAGTAGAATTTATTTTAAAATTGGAAAATTACAATAAAATTTTTTCAAAAAATTTTAAGAAATAGTAATAATCGTTATCCAATGATCCTACAGGGCAAAAAATTTGTAGAATCGATAGATGTTTTACACAAAAAAATTCTAAAAAAACGAGGAGTACAAACATTTTCAAAAATGAGATTTAAATTTTAAAACTTAAAAAAAACTTAAACTTTTAAGAATTTTTTGTAATTTTTTTTAAAGTACGTAAAAAAAATAAAAATTTTAAATTTGGAACATTATTGAAGAAGTTATGAGTAAAAGAAGTTTGAGTAAAGGAACAAACTACCAATTTTTAAAAATTCGATATCTTTTGAACGGGTCAACAAAAAAAACTGAAAATTTACCACGAAAGAGTTTTCAAAGGGTACTAAAAACTGTAGACAAATTGGGAAAATCTAAAAAAAAAAAAATATTTCAAAGTGTCCGATTTGACATGGAATGCCCCATATATTCATGATCCTCGATCGATTCTAAGTCGATCTAACGATGTCCGTCCCTCCGTCTGTCTGTCCGTCTGTAGAAAACACGCTAACTTTTGAAAGACTTTACAGAGACTTCTGAAGTTTGGCATATGTATATGTTGGGCATTTACCTGGTCAAGTTGGTGTTGCAATCCAGCGAAATCGGTCCAGTGGTTCAAAAGTTATAAGCAAAAGACTGAATTTCGACAAGTGTTTTTCGTGAATTTACGAGATAAAAAACACGCTAACTTTCGAAAGGCAAATCTGAGAATGCTGACGCTTGGCATATATATTTGCCGCTCCCCTGGCCTGATTCGTATTGAATTTCCGCCATATCGGTTCAGTGATTCAAAAGTTATAAGCAAAACCGTGAATTTCAGATTAGTTTCACCTTAAATTCACGTGTTGAAAAGCCGTTAAACAACGTATTTTTGTCACTCAAAAATATTTTTACACTAACAAAAAAAAAAATACACTCGAAAAAAATTTTACACTCAAAAAAAATTCCACTCAAAAAAAAATTTAGTTAATTTTTTTTTTTTTTTTTTTAAATTACTAAAAAAAAGTTTTTTTACACAAAATAAAATATTTCTAATCAAATATTTTATTTTTTTTTTCACGTTAGAAAATTTACTACCACTTAAAAACGGCAAGTGGAATTTAACTTTTCTACTTGTTTTTTCAAAAAATCGACGAAAATACTGGGCAAAAAATTTGTAAAAGATTTTAAACATTTTCAAAAATCAGATTTAAAATTTAAGACTTAAAATTCGCACAATCGAAAACTTTAAGAATTTTTAGAATTTTTGTTTAAAAGTAAATACGTAAACAAAAAATGTTAAAAAATGGAATTTCAATAATTTTTGATGAAGTTTACTCAAAAAAAGTTTGAGTAAAAGAATAAGCTCCGTATTTTTGAAAATTCGATATCTTTTGAACAGGGCAACAAAAAAATATAAAGGAAGGAGTTTTCGAAGAGTACCAAAAAATTGACACATCTAATAAAACATTTCAGTGTCCGATTTAAACCCATATATGAGGCATTCCACACCAAATGTCCCGCTACAGAAAAGCATGTGTCTCGTAAATTTCTGAATAGGTTGTTTGGATAGCCCTATATGGAACTTAGAAAATTGCGTTTTTGGTTTTTCAATTTTTCAAAAACTGGGCTTAGGAGGCGTGGTCAAATATTGGAAAAATTTTCAAATTTGTGGTGAGTTGCCTTGATTAAATATTTATCACATTAAAACGGAATGCACAACATTCTCAAAAATTTACATTCTTATATAGTTTTGTATGGGCTATCAATTATTTTTTTTTTTTTTTGGAAAATTTTCAGAACCCGTTCTGAAATTTTCCATTTTTTAAAAAAGGCAATTTATCAAAAATCCCGCCACTTTTTTTTAAATTTTTTTTTTTTAAGTTTAAATGTTTGTTCATCCACACAAAGAAATTCAGAAACACGTTCTTCCTTTTTTCAAGAAAATCGCATTTGAATTTTAAATTTCATAACAATTTTGTAATTTGCTTGTATTTTCTTGTTTTAACGTTGCGAATGAGTATTATAAATTGCATAAATATTACTCATACGCTCTGTTGAAACAAGAAAATACAAGCAAATTACAAAATTGTTATGAAATTTAAAATTCAAATACGATTTTCTCGAAAAAAACGAAGAACGTGTTTCTGATTTTCTTTTGTGTGGATGGACAAACATCTAAACTTTAAAAAAAAAATTAAAAAAAAAAAACAAGTAGAAAAGTTAAATTCGACTTGACCGAATATATGAATACCCTCCACAATGCCCATTTTAAGTGATAGTAAATTTTCTATAGTGAAAAAAATAACAGTTATGATTAGAAATATTTTATTTTGTGTAAAACAATTTTTTTTTAGTAATTTTTGAAAAAAAAAATAATAATTTTTTTTTGAGTATAAAATTTTTTTTGAGTGTAAAATTTTTTCGAATTTTACATTCAAAAAAAAATTTACTATTTTTTTTTTTTTGAGTGAAAATTTTTTTCGAATTTTACATTAAAAAAAATTACTATTTTTTTTTTTGAGTCTAAAATTTTTTTTGAGTGTAAAATTTTTTTCGACTGTATTTTTTTTTTTGTTTTGGTATAAAAATATTTTTGAGTGACAAAAGTACGTTTTAAAATATTTTTGTACTTACCAATGGTTTTAAAACAGGTATAACGGGTTTTCACCACGTGAATTTAAGATGAAGCTAATCTGATATTTACGGTTTTGCTAATAACTTTTGAACCACGGAACCGATTTGGGTGAAATTCAATACCAACTAGGCTGGAGGAACGAAAAATATATATGCCAAGCTTCAGCATCCTCAGAATTGATTTTCGACAGTTATAGTGCTTTTTATCTCATAAATTCACGAAAAACCCTTGCCGAAATTCAGTCTTTTGCTCATAACTTTTGAACCACTGGACCGATTTCGCTGGATTGCAATACCAACCTGACCAGGTAAATGCCCAACATATATGCCAAACTTCAGGAGCCTCCGTAAAGTCTTTCAAAAGTTAGCGTGTTTTCAACAGACAGACAGACGGACGGACGGACGGACATCGCTAGATCGTCTTAAAATCGATCGAGGATCATGAATATATATACTTAATGGGGTCCTAGACCAATATTTCGAGGTGTTACAAACGGAATGACAAACTTATATATACCCTCTATCACTAGAGTGGAGGGTATAAAAAAGTGGCCGGATATTTGATAATTAATTTTTTTAAAAAATGGAAAATTTCAGAACGGGTTCTGAAAATTTTCAAAAAAAAAAAATTTAAACGATAGCCCATACAAAACTATATAAGAATGTAAATTTTTGAGATTGTGGTGCATTCCGTTTTAATGTGATAAATATTTAATCAAGGCAACTCGACACAAATTTGACCATTTTTCCAATATTTGACCACGCTTCCTAAGCCCAGTTTTTGAAAAATTGAAAAACCATAAACACAATTTTCCCCTATTTTCCATATAGGGCTATCCATATAACCTATTCAGAAGTTTACAGTAAACAAGTTTTTTTTTCGCTGGGCATTTGGTGTGGAATGCCTCATATACTTTATGGGTTCCCCAACCGATATTTCGATGCGTACTGTATTTGGAGGGTATAAACATTGGGAAATTATGCAGAGTGTTTATAATTCGGCCCAGCCGAATCGCATTCTTACTTGTTTTTGTTTTGTTTTTTTTTTGCTTGTTTGAATACTTGTAGTATTTATTCCACTCACTCAGTTATTGTCTTGAAGCCTGTTGGTATCTTCTTATAATGATGATGATGATGGTGATGACGATGATACAACCACCACTATACACCGTATTATCAACCTAACAGGTGGTTTATCTTTTTGTACGTACGTATTATTGCCATTTTGTTGGAATACAAATATTTCTATAGCATGAATTTGTCATAAACTAAGGTCACCCATAATCATTTCCTTAAGTCCTTATAATCAACGTTTTGCCTTTTTGTGCAATTAATGCATTTAAATGTTTGAATAAGTTTGTTATACCCTCCACTCTAGTGATAGAGGGTATATATAAGTTTGTCATTCCGTTTGTAACACATCGAAATATTGGTCTAGGACCCCATAAAGTATATATATTCATGATCCTTGATCGATTTTAAGTCGATCTAGCGATGTCCGTCCGTCCGTCCGTCCGTCTGTCTGTCTGTCTGTCCGTTGAAAACACGCTAACTTTTGAAAGACTTTACGGAGGCTCC
Source organism: Pegoplata infirma (assembly GCA_963921195.1). Classification (NCBI taxonomy): domain Eukaryota; kingdom Metazoa; phylum Arthropoda; class Insecta; order Diptera; family Anthomyiidae; genus Pegoplata; species Pegoplata infirma. Next base: position 27,577,596 of record OY992540.1, on the reverse strand, counting down.
TGAAGTTTGACATATATGTTCTCCATTTACCGGGTCAGGTTGGTATTGCAATCCAGCGAAATCGGTCCAGTGGTTCAAAAGTTATAAGCAAAATAGTAAATTTCGGCAAGGGTATTTTTCGAATTTACAAGATTAAAACCACTATAACTTTCGAAAGACAAATCTGAGGGGGCTGAAGCTTGGCATATATATTTATCGTTCCCCAAGGATGTTTGGTTTTGAATTTCAGCAAAATCGGTTAAGTGATTCAAAAGTTATAAGCAAAGCAGTAAATTTCAGATTTGTTTCACCTTAAACTGTTGAAAACTCGTTAAACAAGTTTTAAAAGCATGGTGAAATACCAGTTGTGTAAAACTTGTTGTTGTTTGCTTTTTTGTCGTGGGGTGCAGTTTAGTTGTTAGACAAGTAAATATTTGTTATTGTTTTGTTATTGTTAGTGTAACTGTATGTAACGGGAAAAAATCAAATAAAGTATTTGTATGATTGAATGTTAATTTGTTTTTGGTTTTTAAAGAAGAGGATGGAAATATGTCTAAAAAGAGAAAAATATGTGAAATAGTTTTTTTGTTGTATTACATATAGGTATAAAACAACAAAAATATTTTACAAAGTAATTTGTTACTCAAAGAAATTGTACACTAAAAAAATATTTACACTCAAAAAAATATGTTACACTCAAAAAAAAAATGTACACATTATTATTATTATTTTTTTTTTGAATGAAATGGCAGACTCAAAAAAATGTTGACAGTCAAAAAAATTTTACACTCAAAAAAATTTGATTGATTAAAAGAAAGTTTGGTTCAAAATAATATATATGGGGCATTCCATGTGAAATCGGACACTTTGAAAAACTTTTTTTTTAGATTTTCCTAATATGTTTACAGTTTTTAGTACCCTTCGAAAACTCCTTCGTGGTAAATTTTCAGATTTTTTTGATGACCCGTTCAAAAGATATCGAATTTTTAAAAATTGGCAGTTTGTTTCTTTACTCAAACTTCTTTTAATCATAACTTCTTCAATAATGGTCCAAATTTCAATTTTTTTTTCACAATTTTGTTTTTTTAAATACTTTCTAAAAAAAAATCCCAAAAAATTCTTAAAAGCGCTCTAGTATGCGATTTTTAAGTTTTAAAATTTAAATCTAATTTTTGAAAATGTTTGTACTCTTTGATTTTTTGGAAATTTTTTTGTGTAAAACTTCTATCAATTCTACAAATTTTTTGCCCTGGAAGATCGTGGGATAACAATTATAACTATTTTTAAAAATTTTTTGAAAAATTTTTATTGTAATTTTCCAATCTTAAAATCATTTCTACTGCTCCAATGGTGCGTCATAGAGGGGTCCTTTATAAGACCGACCCCCATTAATTTTTATGTCTTAACATTTCTTTGGAACAAACTAATACCCTATCTCCAATTTCTAAGGGGGCTCCCACACAAAACGACATTTTTTAAAATTTGTTCCAACCGCTCTAACTGCCCAAATAGTGCCCTTAGAGCAACAAAATGTATGACCGACCCACAATATTTTTTTAGTCCAAACATTTTCTCTGAACACACCTACCCTCTATCTTTAACTGTTAAGGCGGTCCCCATACAATTTTTTTTATTTTTTGTAAATTTGTTTTATTTAATCAGCTTCTACCGGTCCAATGGTGCGTCCGAGAGGGGTCATTAGTGAGACCGACCCCCATTTACTTTTACCCTACAACATTTTTTCAAAACATACCTACGCCCTATCTCCACTCCCTAAGTAGGCTCCCATACAAAATTACATTTTTATAAAATTTGCTCCAACTGTTATTTGTATGGGAGCCTACTTATGGAGTGGAGATAGGGCGTCGGTATGTTTTAAAAAAATGTTGAAGGGTAAAAATAAATGGGGGTCGGTCTCAATAATGACCCCTCTCGGACGCACCATTGGACCGGTAGAAGCTGATTAAATTTTTTTTTTTTTTTTCATTCATTTATTTTATTGAATCTTCACTTAAATTATGTGAACTAACAATAAGTATTCAAATCTTAAGACTAATATAACTTAATATTAAGTCCAGCCAGTGCCAGACAAAATTTCATTTGCTCATAAATTATCCAATTGATTTATAAAACAAATTTACAAAAAATAAAAAAAAATGTATGGGGACCGCCTTAACAGTTAAAGATAGAGGGTAGGTGTGTTCAGAGAAAATGTTTGGACTAAAAAAATATTGAGGGTCGGTCATACATTTTGTTGCTCTAAGGGCATTATTTGGGCAGTTAGAGCGGTTGGAACAAATTTTAAAAAATGTCGTATTGTGTGGGAGCACCCTTAGAAATTGGAGATAGGGTATTAGTTTGTTCCAAAGAAATGTTAAGACGTAAAAATTAATGGGGGTCGTTCCTATAAAGGACCCCTCTATGACGCACCATTGGAGCAGTAGAAGTGATTTTAAGATTGGAAAATTACAATAAAATTTTTTTAAAAAATTTTAAAAAATAGTAATAATCGTTATCCCACGATCTTCCTGGGCAAAAAATTTGTAGAATTGATAGAAGTTTTACACAAAAAAATTTCAAAAACATCGAAGAGTACAAACATTTTCAAAAATGAGATTTAAATTATAAAACTTAAAAATCGCATACTAGAGCGCTTTTAAGAATTTTTTGGGATTTTTTTTAGAAAGTACGTAAAAAAACAAAAATTTTGAAAAAAAAAATTTGAAATTTGGACCATTATTGAAGAAGTTATGATTAAAAGAAGTTTGAGTAATGGAACAAACTACCAATTTTTAAAAATTCGATATCTTTTGAACGGGTCATCAAAAAAATCTGAAAATTTACCACGAAGGAGTTTTCGAAAGGTACTAAAAACTGTAAAAAAATTGGGAAAATCTAAAAAAAAAGTTTTTCAAAGTGTCCGATTTCACATGGAATGCCCCATATATTTCTAATAAAAAAATTTGTAATGCAATTTTTTGAATTTTTTTTAGAAAATTACTATCAGACAACATTGTGGAGGGTATTCATAGATTCGACCAAGTCGAATTTAATTTTTCTACTTGTTTTTTATTGAAATTGACATAAAAGATGAATAAAATACAAATATTTAACTTTTTAACGAACTATATGTGGGGCATTACATATCAAATGTCCCATTACAGAAAAAATAGTTATTTGCCTATTTAAGCAAAGTCGGTCAGGTGGCGGAAATTTATGAGAGAGAATGAGAGGACACCACGAAAGTTTTAGAACATTTTTATATGTTTTTTAGTGTGTATTTTTACACAGAGTTTATCATTCAAATTTTTATTTTATTTAAAAAATAATAACGCTAAAAAAATTTAAAAAAAGTTGAATTTGACTTTATTACATCCTTGAATACCCTCCAAAATGTCCAAAGCATATTGAATAGAAATGAATTTGTGTAAAAAAAAGCATTTTTTTACAATAAATATATTTTTTTTAAAAACTTAAAATGGCGATATCTCGAAAACTAAGCCAGATAGAGCAAAATGGAGGGCATTTTTGGCTCTTAGAATCACCATAGTTTCGCGGGTCCTCTTCACATGTGTGGACCCCAATGGGTCCCAACTTTGAATCCAAAAAATTTGGGATTCCGGAAAATTTAAAAATGATTATCGGGGCGTTAATGAAACCAATGCGGATTGGTTTGACAACACTTTTTCACGGAAATCAGCTGTGCGTGTTTATCAATCCAATCCAATTCCAATCAAAGAGAAAATGAGAAAATTTCCGTTCGAAAACGAAAATGTGCGTTCATGAATTCCATTCAGTTGGTTTGACAGTTGGAAAATCTTCGTCAACGTTTGGCTTCGGGGATTTGTAAGAAAAGTTGAAAATATTTAATTAAACAAAAACATTAAACAAATCTTAAATAAAACAGTAAGATGTTCTTTTTTGTTTTCGACTTTTATAAAAAATATTTTTCCTCTTTTTTTTATAAGGGGAAGGTACAAAATTAATGAGCAAAATGCAGTTAGTTCTTCATGGGTTTGTGGAAATAAATCCCGACCCAGCAAAATTTTCTGTTCCAAATAATCAGTTTCAGAACGCATCAAACTACCCTGCAACCGGTTCTACTTAACATTCCAGAATCAATGATTTTGTTTGAAATTGTCCCGAAAGCAATCGTTTTTAAGAGCAACCAAGGAAAATTTTTTGGAACAAATTCCTGATTCAATAGATTCTTGAATATATTCTACGGTAATCACAACAAAATTTTCTATGTAAAATTATTTTTCAAAAAAACTACTTGCTCTAAAAAACGATTGCTTTCGGGACAATTTCAAACAAAAATCATTGATTCTGTAGAACCGGTTGCACGGTAGTTTGATGCGTTCTGGAACCGATTATTTGGAACCGAAAATTTCGTCACGGTTTCATGAACGCTTCGAAAATTGGAAACGGATTTGAATTTCGTTTCCAATCCAATTTCGTTGTGGATTCATGAACGGCCTGTATATCTCGGTTAATATTGGTGACACAACAAAAAGTACAAAAGCATTTTTGTAGCTCTTGGTTTCTAGAACTCGTCTGCCAATACCAGAAAACCCTCAGAGCAATAGTTTTTTAGTTATTCAGTTCCTAAGATTCTCAAGACCCCATTGGGCCCCTAAATTGCAGTACCAGTACCTTTCGGGAGTGCCAATTTTTTAGATTTAAAATTTGGACCTATTAAGGTCCACACATGTGAAGAGGACCGACTATGGTGATTCTAAGAACCAAAAACGCCCTCCATTTTGCTCTATCTGGCTTAGTTTTCAAGATATAGCCATTTTAAGTTTTAACCAAAAAAAATTTACAACTCGCTGACGGAAATACGACATTTAATATTGCTAATGCTTTGTTTTCATTAAGGCTTTTATTAATGCCAATGAAATTTTTCATAATTGGCATTACTAATGCTACTAATTCCTTAACAAGGATTGACATTGATTGAAACAATGGCAATGCTAAAATTTTCATTTGCATTAGTTTCAATATAATGCCAATGAAGTCGTCAATTAATTAGTCCATTTATTTAAATAGTCCCATGTATGATTGATACCCTCCACAATGCAAAAATAATTATTGCAAAAAATTACTTTTTTATCCAGATTGGTTTCAAAAGTAGGAAAATGTTAAGTGTGATCTTTAAAAAATAATAAATATATGTACATAACAACGCAATTTTGGTACAAAAAAACTGATCAGCGATCCCTTGATTAAATATTTATAAAATTATAACGCAATGCACCACAATTTCAAAAATTTACATTATTTTGTATTTTTTCGATTTAAAGTAGTGCCTACGGTCAGTACCGTAGAACCGGGAATACCGGTATTCCCGGTTCTCGGTATTCCCGGGAAATGGTACCGGTTTCCCGGTTCTTATATTATTCCCGGTATTCCCGGTATTCCCGGTTCCGGTTCTAACGGTATTACCGGTATTCCCGGGACTACCGGTATGTATATTTTGTAAAATTTTGTTCAACTAACATTTTTTCTTCGCTTTTACAAAAAAAAAAATACAAAACATGTGAAAAACACCATTTCATTTATTTTTTATGAATTTAAGAACAAAATAGTTTCATGATTTCTAAATAATTTTACAAACAAAACTAAATGTTTCTGAAATACTGATTAAATGGTGTAATTTAAATATTCTATGGTATATTATTTTTTGGTTTCTTGAGAACCGGTACCAGTATCAGAACCGGGAATACCGGTATTCCCGGGAATATATCTAGAACCGGGAAACCGGTACCAGAACCGGGAATACCGGTATTCCCGGGAATACCGAGAACCGGGAAATGGGGGGCACTAATTTAAAGTTTTTATTTTGAAAAATTTTCAGATTATTATTCATTTTAAAAAAAGGTGAATTTATCAAAATGCGGGTGGCACTTTTCGTATTTTTCGACAAAAAATTGCAATTGAATATTGGATTTTATAAAAACTCTGTAATTCTCTTGTCTTTTATTGTGTCAACACCGCGTATGAGTAATATTTGCAAAACCAATGAATTTTTGTTACTCATACGAGGTGTTGACACAATAAACTACAGGAGAATTACAGAATTTTTAATAAAAATTTTTTATGCGCTTTGCTCATTAACTTTGTGCCTTCTACTTGTAAAATAAAAAAATATTTTTCAAAAAAGTCTAAAACAAAAAAGAACATGTTACTAACATTTTTTCATTTAACTTTTGTTTTTAAATGTTTTTTAATTATGTATTTCCAACTTTTCTTAAAAATTCACAAAGCAAAAGGGTGCGAAAACTGTAAAACCAACTGAGTGGAATTCATAAACTCACATTTTCGTTCTCGAACGGAAATTTTCCATTTTTTTCCTTAATTGGAATTGGATTTACACCTGATTTCCGTGAAAAAGTATTGTCAAACCTGTATTGGTTCATAAACGCACCGTATGGTTCCTTTCGGTCTAAAAACTCTATATTAAGATTTTATACCAAATCGGACAATTTTAACCCGTTCCGCTGGAAGGTTAAAGTTTAAACCTGATTTTTTTTGGAAGGAAATTTTATGAGTGCGATTTAATCTGGCGTGACTCACGCGTAAACGTGAGCAACTCACTTGAATAGTGAGTAAAAATTTGCGTGAGTGATTCGATTATTGTGAGCGTGAGTGTGTAGTCAAAATCCAGTAAATTTAAAAAATTTAGTTCGAACCTTGTATTTTTTGATAAACATTTGTTTTTTAATAATAACAACTTTTCATAATTCTGTTTTAGCTATTTTTATGATCTTGTTTTATTTGTACATATAAAATGCAGTTATTTGCTTAATAAAAATTTTGTAGTTTACAATAATAGGACTAGTCAAATTTACTTAATTGGTTTCATCTTCCACAAACCATCATTGAGATAGTGACAATTTTCTACTCCAATACCTTTGTTAATTTTAGCACTGAAAGAAAACAAAACAAGAAAAAAAATTAATGAGAATTTGAATGGAATAAATAAATAAATTCATGTCACCAATTTTAGTCTTGCAAAGTTGCGAAATGTCAAAATTGCAACTTTGATTGCTTGTTAAATTATAAAGAGTTGTAATAATATTGCTATTGAAATAAAGTGCGAATCTTTTTTTGCAACCACATATCATTAAAATATCAAAAAGTCCCTGTAGGAAGCCTGGGGTCAATTGTCTCCAAGTCAACACTTTTGTCGACTATTTTGGGTGACTGTTTGGTGACATGGAAAATTTTAAAATACAAGTTTCCAATGTCTCCATATGAGCACATACAAACTACATAGTCAGTGATTCTAAAGGCACTATTACTAATGTGGAAATCTTATAAAAAGTTCCAAAAATGTGGACTAGAATTATTAAAATGTACTACTGAATCTCTGGTTCCAATGTCAACATGTGGTTCTATAAGAACCACCTAGTCATTAGTAAGTCAATAGTACTAAGGGCACTAGTGGATTCGCAATGACAAGCACATGTAAATGTCTACAGTGGAAAGCATTGTCTGTCATATAATTTTTCAGTAGTACTGGTGACGAAGTCAATAGTGAATCAGTACCGTTTTACTATCGACATTTCCTACAGGGGTGTTTTAATTGATTTAATAATGGAATTTACGTCAAAAATTTTAGTCTTGCAAAATTGAGCAATGTTTGCTTGTTTCTTTGTGAATAGAAGCAATTGTATTGCTATTAAAATAAATTGCGATTTTTTTCTTGCAACAACGCATCATATAAAAGGTAATGGAAAAATAAAAATTTTATTAAACATATTTTTTTTTAAGTTGCAATATTGCAAGGGCCAAACTTTTCTGAAGTGAATACCCTGAATATTTTTCTTACAAAAAGTTACAATATTGCACTCTTGCAAGGGTAAAACATTAGCGGTATTCGCTCTTGATAGCATTTTTGCAAGGGTAGTATAAATGCTATGATTTTATGCTACAAAGCGTGAGCGTCTTTTTTCGTTTTAATTGTGAGTTTTCAAACAGCTGTTGTTATTATATTCTGCTGTTGCCAAAATAGCTATTTTAATTCGAAAATCTCTTTTCTAACGATTTTTTTAGTAGGATTTAGCGACTTTCTGTTTGAAGAATAGTTGGCGGTACCAAATCGTGACCTAAAAATCTTATATTTTGGCTATGGAACTTTTTCGAGTTAAGCTTTAAAATTAAGCGCGCCCAATGGGAATTTTTTTTTCGAAACGGTCTAGTGCCCACTGAAAGACCTCCATTGTAAGTGGAAGGTATGAAAAAGACGAAGAGTTTTAAATAAACTTTTCTTGTTCCTCGGAAACACCCAGCACCTTATCTGCACAGTTGATAATTTGCAAGGTCCGATTTTTTTCTTCTTACTAAATTTCAATTGGAACCAATTTTAAATATCAAGAATTCTACTTACATATCCGCTGTAGATAACGTAGTTATGCCAATAGCTAAAGCATGTTCTTTACCCTCTGCCATAATGGCAACAATGGTATTCTTTTCGGCTGGAGTCATCATGGCACCCGGTGATGTCAAACCGGGACACATAATATTAGCACCACTAAGGACAAAACGTATGGCACCCTTATCTACTTGCTGCATATTAACGAAAAATGGAAATTTGTGCAATAACTTTAATGTCGGCATCCATTGGCCGTCGCGATGACGGAAAAACACCTGTTCTCCAATACCATTTAAGAGAAGTTCAATGTGGTCATGACTAAAAATGTATTAGGGAAATTAATGAATACTTTCCTTTAGTTTCTGTTAATAGTCCTTACCATTTTGCAATACGATACGTATCCTTTTTGGGTAATATCAAATCAATATGTGTCTCGAGAAGTGGGTATGATTCTAATAATTTATTTCTTATTCCCTTTTGTACGGACGACTTTAATTGTTGCACAGAGGAGACACTTTCTTTTTCTTCAAATCTTTAATTAAATAGATAATTAGTGTGATAAGTCTGTGTACAAAATTAAGCAAAAATCTACCTACTTTTTAAACATTTTGTCGGCAGTAATAAAAAAAAATAATTGTAAATGCAAAAAATATGCCTTAATAGTAGAGGTGGCAAACTAGCGATGGCACAATCGATTACATATCATTTATCACAAATATTCGATAACTATTACGCACATGTTGAGAGCTTAATCACAACGAAGGCTTTGTCGTTTTTTTTAAATTGCTGTGTTTTTCAAAAAGTGAATTTATTTTCGAATTAATCTTATTTAGTTAAAAAAAAAATATATTTTAACATGCCAACACAAATTTGGAATATTTTATTACATAATCTACGTTAATTTAGCAATTATAATCCCAAAAAAATAATAAAAAGATTGGAAAATGAAAAAATATATGAATAAATCAAAATTAACCCACCTAAATCCTACACACAAAAAAAAAATCGAGGTAATATTACCTAAAATTATAGTATAAAAATACCTTAGCGCCAGGCAAACGGGGCATTTGCTAAGTTAAAAGGTAATGTTACTTAAAAGCTAAGGTAATTCCTATGTTCGAAAATTTATTATGGTTGACAGAAATATACCTTAGATTTTTAGGTAAAATATCATTGATAAATAGGTGATATTACGTAAATAATTGGGTAGTATTACCTTGTATTAGTAATGGCTTTTTTACACCATTTCCTTTTAAAATTTAAATAAAAACTACGAAAAGTTTATTATTTTTAATTAATTTATTTTTTTTTTAATTTTTTGAATGCTTACAAATTTTAAAGAAAAGTTGATAATAAGAAAAATGTCTCAGAACTTTATGAAGAACTCAAAATCTAAAAATTTTTCTGTAATTAAACATTTTTAAATATAAATACTCTCAGATTCTAAAACTTTTCTACAGAAAATACTCAGTTTCTGGATATTTTTTCTTTTAAAAAATCTGAAATCTCAGAATCTGAAAATTTTTCTATAGAAAAATGTCTCACAATTCAGAATATGAGAACTTTTCTATAGAAATTTGTGTCAGAATCTGAGAATTTTTCTATAGAAAAAATGTCTCAGAATCTGATAAATTTTTCTATAGAAAATATGTCTCAGGATCTGAGAATTTTTATGTAGAAAACATGTCTCAGAATCTAAGAATTTTTCTATTGAAAAAGAGTTTCAGGATCTGAGAATTTTTCTAAAGAAAAAATTAATCAAATCTGAGTATTTTTCTATAGAAAAAAATGTTTCAGAAATTGAGAATTTTCTATAGAAAAAATGTCTCAGAATCTGTGACATTTTCTATAGAAAAAATGTCTCAGAGTTTGAGAATTTTTCTATAGAAAAAAATTTCAGAATCTAAGAGTTGGAATCTGACAATTTTACTATATAACAAATTTCGGACTCTGACACATTTTTCAAAAGAGAAAATCTCAGATTCTGAGACATTTTTCTAAAGAAAAAATCTCAGATTATGAGACATTTTTCTATAGAAAAAATCCCAGATTCTGAAACATTTTTGTATAGAAAAAATCTCAGATTCTGAGACATTTTTTTATAGAAAAAATCTGAGATTCTGAGACATTTTTGTATAGAAAAAAATCTTAGATTCTGAGACATTTTTTAATAAAAAAACTCGCAGATTATAAGACATTTATGTATAGAAAAAAAACGCAGATTCTGAGACATTTTTGTATAGAAAAAAGCTAAGATTCTGATAAATTTTTGTATAGAAAAGCTCTCAGATTCTGAGAGATTTTTCTATAGAAAAAATTTAAGATTCCGAGACATTTTTCTATAGAAAAAAATCTCAGATTCTAAGACATTTTTGTATAGAAAAAATCTCAGATTCTGATACATTTTTGTATAGAAAAAATCTCATATTCTGAGACATTTTTGAATAGAAAAAATCTCAGATTCTGATAATTTTTTTTCTATAGAAAAAATCTCATATTCTCAGAGACATTTTTCTGTAGGAAAAATGTCTAAAAATCTGAGTATTTTTCTATAGACGTTTTTTCTTTTCAAAATTTTTCAGAATCTGAGGTATTTTTCAATAGAAAATTTCTCAGATTCTGTAAATTTTTTTCTATACACAAATTCTCAGATTTTTTCTATAGAATATCTTGAAAAAATTCTATGAATTTTCTAAAGAAATTGAGACATTTTATCTATGGAGATTCTAAGACATTTTTCTATAGAAAAAATCTCAGATTCTGAGACATTTTGTATAGAAAAATCTCAGATTCTGAGTCATTTCTGTATAGAAAAAATCTCAGATTCTGAGACATTTTTGTATGGAAAAAATCTCAGATTCTAAGACATTTTGTGTAGAAAAAATCTCAGATTCTGATAAATTTTTGTATAGAAAAACTCTCAGATTCTGAGAGATTTTTCTATAGAAAAAATTTCAGATTCTGAATCATTTTTCTATAGAAAAATCTTAGAAAAAATGTCTCAGAATCTGAGAATTTTTCTACAGAAAAAATGTCTCAGAATCTGAGAATTTTTCTATAGAAAAAATGTCTCAGAATCTGAGAATTTTTCTATAAAAAAATGTCTCAGAATCTGAGAATTTTTCTATAGAAAAAATGTCTCAGAATCTGAGAATCTTTCAATAGAAAAAATGTATTGGAATCTGAAAATTTTTCTGTAAAAAAAATGTATCAGAATCTGAGAATTTTTCTTTAGAAAAATTGTTTCAGAATCAAATAATTTTTGCAGAAAACATTTATGGAACTGTGACTGAAAGATTTTCAGATTCTGAGACTTTTTTTCACAAAAAATTTGCAGATTTTGAAATATTTTTTATAGAAAAATGTCTTTTTCGCATTTTTTCTATGTGGAAATACGGTTGAGAAATATAGATGATTCTGAGATTTTTCTTAATTCTAGTATTCTTGATGAGTTTTTTTTTGTAAATGATGCTTCTTAAAACTGGGTTGCTGGATCCTTAGAAGACTTCTTACGTTATCTAAAAAACTGTAAAATAGTTGATTTATTTTTACATAATTAATTTGCTAATAAAGGTAATTACCTTGCTGGTCTAATTTTTTGCGAATTGTTAATTTTTATGATTTGATTTTTATTGCGTTTAACAACTTTTAAAAAATATTCCAAAAATTTTTCATGTTTGTATTTTTTATTAATTTTAAAATTATTGTCAAAAAATTTTTCGAAGTTCTACCTAATTTGAATAGTAAAAGTTGCATAGCCAATAGGTATTTAAATTACATATTGCTAAGGTAATAAACCTTATATTTTTGATTTCAAAGAAAAAATAAATACCTATGCCAGCTAAGGTATTGTTACCTCGATTATTTTTTTGTGTGTAGGATTTAATAAGTCCAGTTTGGATTAATTTTGATTTATTTATATCTTTTTTCATTTTCCAAAAAATTTTATTATTTTTTTGAATTAAAATTGCTAATTTAATGTAAATTACGGAAAAAATATTTCAAATTTGTTTTGGCATATTTAAATAAAATTAATCCGAAAATAAATCCACTTATTGAAAAACACAGCAATGTCTGTTTGAAGCTCAAAAGAGACCAATAGGAATTCAGAAAAGTCAAATTGTAATTCGGTAATCCTACTTTTTACACCCTCCACTTAGTGATAGAGGGTATATATAAGTTTGTCATTCCATTTGTAACTCATCGAAATATCGGTCTGGGACCCCATAAGTATATATATTCATGATGCCCGATCGATTTTAAGGCATTCTAGCGATGTCCGTATGTCTGTGGAAAATGTGATCACGTCCAAAATATTACACGGAGATGACTGAAACTTAACATATTTATTGGAAGTTCTCCCGAGAAGTTTGGTATTGCATTTGAGCGATATCGGTTCAGCGGTTCAAAAGTTATGAACGAAAATGTAAGGACACCTCAAACATTTTAGTTCATTCAACATAACCGAAATATACAAAATTCTTTAATTCGGCTGCTGGTTGACATATGTCAACATAATTGAACACTAAATGGTATTTAAACAAGTGTGAACATATTTTTTGACAAAAAAAATAAAAAAAATCGCGGATTTTGTTTTACTTTTTTTTTGCGGAAATTTTTTTTCGCGGAAATTTTTTTTCAAAAAAGATTTTTTTTTCAAAAATAATTTCCTTTTAAAAAAAAGTTTTTTTCAATAATCTTTTAAAAATTGTGGAGGGTATCACTACATTCGGCAAGGCCGAATTTAACTTTTTTACTTGTTTAAATTTCAATTAGAATTTTCTGAATTTTAGTTTGGATTTTCTGAATACACTGTTGAAAAAATTCATATAAATTCGCACTCCCATGAATCAGAATCATAGAAAAGATTAGAAGGTATGCAGTGTTGTATTTGATGTATTTTCCAATATGGTGGCAAAATGCTTGTCCTTCCTCATCTCTTCCTCAATTCAAATTTTTGTTTTTAAAAAATGGTATTTGGCTTTTATTTAATTAAATTAATTGATTGATTATTTTGCTTTATTCAACGATTTTTTCAAAGATAATACTCACAGTTGATAGTTTAAAAACTTTTTTCTCTCTTTTGTTGTTTGTTTTGTTGTTGTTCTCCTTTATGTTGCATTGTTTTTATTAAACGTCAAAAGTTACACTAATACTTATTCAAGCGAAATACGACTCTGTTTCAATTCTATTTTTTTCTATGATCAGAATAAATGAATTTAATAGATTTAGACCTCCTGATTCCAAATATGTCTTCCAAATTTTTCTATCACGTAAGGTTTTTGAGTTATTCGCATTTGAATATTGTAAAATACGCTAATTAAGCACTTCTTGGGTCTCGCCTGTAACTTATTTCTAAAGTTGCTCACACAAAATATGACTATATTTTGTAGAGTTAGCAAAACGATTAAAATCGTAATCGTAATCGCGATTAATCGCACCAATTAATTGTAATCGTAATCGACAAAAAAATCATGCGATTACGATTAACAATATTCTATGAAATACACTGTTTTTATAACGAATTTAAATCAGTTCCAAAATTTTTTGAAACCCATTTTGAAGTTTCTATTTAAAATTATTTTTCAAAAAAACTAAATTACTCTAAAAAACGATTACTTTCGGAACAATTTCAAACAAAAGTCATTGATTCTGGAATGTTTAGTAGAATCGATTGCAGGATTATATGATGCGTTCTGGTACCGATTATTTGGAACGGAAATCATTTAACTTGTTTGCGATTTTTCTTTCCCTTTCTCGTAAAAGTCATTCAAATTTAAATTCTGACATGAGTAAGTTTTAAAGATGTTTGTTTTTAAAATATACTCAAAAGGCTTTGGTCGGATTGGTCAAAATTAAAGTATGGGTAAAATTTTCATAACAAAGAATTTTACTTATACACTCAAAAAAGTATGTCGGTAAAATCTACTACAAAAGACAGTTGTTTTGACTACATTTTGTCGTTGAAAAGGCGTCCACTACATAAACGGTAAAAACAACTGAACATGTTGTTGTTTTTAACTATTGATTTTCAACTACAAAATGTAGTAAAAACTACTACAAAACTGTTTAATACAGTTGTTTTTTCTACAATTGCCTGAAATTTTATTTAAAAAATTTCTTAAACGTTTAAATGATTGATATTTATTTATTTAAAAAGCAATACATTTCAGTTGGTTGTATAGAATTTCGACATGATGACAATTTTTTGATGTATTTATCTGGAATTATAGAAGAAACAAATTATATTAATAAAATGTTAAACAAAATAAATTGATTGTATTTACGTTTGTTTTTTTAATAGTTCATTTCAAATTTTCACCGCTACTGATCAAAATTTGTCTGGAATAAAAAAAACGAAATGCTTTGGCAAAATTGATTTATAAAAAAAAAGAATTAATTTGAAATGTTTCAAAAAAGTATGTACCTGCTCTGTTGTGTATACAAAGAAAAGAAAGATGGCGCGCTCATAAGAAAACAAAACACTGCACACATTTTATTTTGTTTTTTTCCGATTGGTTTTTACGCACGCTTATGTGAGCGCTTTATTATTCACACTTGTTATCTCATTTATCCACTTATTTTCTTTCGCTCAAGATTATTTTTCCAAAAACATATTTTTTGTTATAATTAAATTTAATAAATTGTAATTTAATTTATTTAGATATTATTTATTTGGTATAAAAATAATTCCTTCCGCATCCCGCACGACCAACTCGCTCGACACATTCGTTTGCAATAAAAATTTCTAGAAAAAAACGAGTTTTAGAAAAAAAACTAAAAACAACTACATAAATCAACTATTGCTACAGTGTAGTATATTTTTTGTAGTTATTTTTTGAAACTACTACAAAAAAAGTTGTTTGAGATTTTTTCATACAAAAACGACCGAAATTGTAGTTAAAAACAACAGCTACTACTTACTACACAAACGACCGTCATGTAGTAACTGCAATAATTTTCTGAGTGTAAGTTTAAAAAAAAATGTCTTATACCATGTTCAGATTGGCCTCGAAACCCCGTTGAAAGCTCGTACTTTCAATTTAAAAACTCACCTGTTCACACACAATAATTTTGAGACTTACGGAGGTTTTGGAAACTATCACACAAAATATATTTTTTTAAAACTAATTTATTGTGTGGAAATTATTATTTTACATGTTTCAATTTTATTTTTATTTAAAATAAATAAATATTTTGAAGAAATTTTGTAAATAAATTGATTTCTTTATTTTTTTATTTTTGGCATTTTCCCATTTTCTCTTTTTTTCATTGTCGCACAGTGGTAAAAATATGAAATTTATAAGGTTTCGATCGTACTTTCGTTGAAACCTCACTACAAAAAGGTTTAAATTTGTGAGGAAAAATACGTATTTTCAAATGAGGTTTGGCACGAAACCTCGATAAACGGGGTTTCAAGGCCAATCTGAACGTACTATTATAGTGCATTCACATTGGCATCGAAAGCCCGTTTAACGAGGTTTCGCCTCAAACCTCATTTGAAAGTACGTATTTTCCCATACAAATTGAAAACTTTTTGTTATGAGTTTTCAACGAAAGTACGTTCGAAAGCTCTTAAATTTCATAAAGAAAATAAATTAAAGAAAGTGTCAAAAATAAAAAATATAAATATTTAAATATTTTCATAAAAAATAGCATTAAATCAAAAGATTTAAATAAATTATTGTAAATTAGTGCGAAAATTAATTAATTGTGTGCGATTAATGTCGGTATGTTCGCAAATTTTATTCGGTAATTTTCGAAAACGTGATAACCGTCAAAAATTTCGGGTGTGAACGGTTATGTTTTCAAAATGAAAGTACGTACTTTCAACGAGGTTTCGAGCTGAGTGTGAATGTACTATTAACAATAAATTCTCAAGGGCGCTCGAGTGTTCTTTCGATGCGCAATGATATACTAAAATCTCGAATTATTTTTACTAGGAAAGTTCGAAAGTTTTTAATATTATTTCTTAAAAATAATAATTTTTGTATTTTCGTACTTTTAAAATGAAAATTTCAAAAGATTTTTTTAAAGCTATTGAAACTCAAATTATTTAAGAAATTCGATTAATCTTAATCGCGATTAACGACAATTTTTTTAATCGTAATCGCGATTATAAAATATCTCGATTAATTGCAAACTCTAATATTTTGTATTATTGGGACCTCTTGATTCCAAATCTGTCATCCAAATTTTTCTAGCCCCGGCGTTTTTGAAATATAAGTGTTTGAAAAACTCAAACTCCACTGTCACGCACACTTACATTCTTTATAAATCACACTAAAATCTTCAAACGCGAATATCTCGAAAACGAAACATGCTAGAAAAATTTGGATTGCAGTTTTGGAATAAGGAGGTCCATTTTATATAAGACCAAATCCTATTTTGTGGAAGCAACGTAAGAATATGTAACAGAGGACCCCCAAAAGTGCTAAAATATTGATTTTTTTACTTCTTAACAGCGAATATCTTAAAAACGGTACGTGCTAGAAAAATGGCAGATTTGGAATCAGGAGTCCAAAATCTACAAGGACCGGTTAGACATTTAACTGGGAGGTTTTTGATGTCGAACAGTGATATCAATTTGGCTTTGCTGAATTACAATTGGTAATTTCTGAATTACAATTGTGATTTTCTGAATTTGAGGTGGGTCTTTTTGAACTACAATTGTACATTTCTGAATTTCAATTGGGCTTTTCAGAATTTTAATTGGATTTTTCTAAATTACAATTATTTTTTTCTGAATGACAATTGGGCTTTTTTATACCCTCCAACTAGAGATGGGCGCGTGAGTGGATTTTGACTCACACTCACTCACGCTCACGCAAAAATAATTGAATCACTCACTAATCACTCACGAAAGTTTTTTTTTGTACTCACGCTCACACACTATTCACGTGAGTAATAAAAAAGTTACTCACGCTCACGCGTGACTCACGCAAGATTCAATCACGCTCACGCGTGAGTCACGCAAAATCTACTCACGTAATAAAATTTTCTTACCAAAAATAGAAAAAAATCCAAAAAAAATTTTTTTACAAAAAATTAAAAAAAAATTGGGCAATTCAAAAAATCTAATCACGCAAACTCACGCAAAAAATAAATGACTCACTCACTAATCACTCACTTAGAATTTTTTTCAACTCACACTCACTCACAATCACGTGATTGAAATGAAAATCAATCACACTCACGCGTGATTCACGTGAATCACGCAAATCACGTGACCAGCGCCCATCTCTACCTCCAACCACAGTATGGGGGTATTCTCACTTTGTCATTCCGTTTGTAACGCATCGAAATATCGTTCGGAGACCCCATAAAGTATATATATTATTGATCCATGATCGATTCTAAAGGTACCTACAGACGACGCAATATTATGTACAATATTCAATTATATTGATGGTGTGTGGGTAATATTGACGATTTTTCAATGGTCAATCTTACCCACACACGATCAATATAATTGAATATTGTACATAATATTGCGTCGTTTGTAGGTACCTTAAGACATTCTGTGAATGTCCGTCCGTCCGTCTGTCTGTAGATAACACAATGCAGTACAAAATAAAACAGCTAGACTCCTGAAGTTTGGCACAAATATGTCTCATGTTTATAGGCAGGTTAAGCTCGTGAATGGGCAAAATCGGGCCAGGGGGAAAAAAGTTCCCCCTTGAAGAACTGAACCAACCTCTGAAAAAATACAATTTTTTTACATGTATTTTTGTATTTTTGGTAAATAAATGAAACATTTGGTATATTTATCGCGATGGGAAGTTTCTCTCAAAGTCCCCCACTGCCCCCATCAACCCCCCCCCCCCCAAAAACGCCTATGGCATTTTTTTTACATTTTGGAGGGTATAAAAGATTCGGCACAGCCAAATTTAACACTCGCACTTGTTTAATATCAAATGAGCTTTTCTGAATTTCAAATGAGCTTTTCTGAATTTCTATTCTATATTTTTAAAATATTTTTGAAAATATTTTTTTTGCTATTCAACATGTCAGGTGACATGTGGAAAATGTGTGAGGCCCTTAAAATTTCTCTCATCTCTAATGTCAAACATGACCACAGGGTGTCTCTTAAACAATTAAAAATTCCTTATATCATCTGGTAACTGCAATTAATCTGGCAACGCTGTAATTGTATTAGTAATTTTTACGAAATTGTAAACAAAAAAGTATTTATTTTAGCACTTAAAAATAATTTAAAAAAATGGAGTTTGCCCTACCAGAATTATTAAGTCGTGATGAGATTTTAGCAATATTAAATCAAGTAAGTAATTTTACAACCGAATTACTCTAAAGATTTATAACAAAAGCATTATTTCATCAGCGTCAATTGCATATACAGAATATCAATGATTTAACCCATGAAGAACTAATGCGTGTTTACAAAACCTTTGTATTGCCGCTATCACGTAGACCTGAAAGACGAAAAGTAATTCACACACATGATAACCATTATCCTGCCAATGATGCTGATTGTGAAGAACAAATGCAGGTGGAACATTGTCACGTTACAATGGATATTGATATGACAAATTTGCCTAGTAATAATGTCACAATGGAAACCCATGATAGAATGACTAGTCCTTTGGGCGAAAAACGTAGACAAAGAGAGAGTGATGACGAGTATCAACCGGTAGAAAAAGATTATCAATATCAATTGAGTTCGGCTACAAAACGAATTAAAATAAATTCATTATTCTGATTTTATTTTACTTTTTCTACTTGGTAAGTGTAATAGTTTTGAACTACTTAATTAAGGTGTGGCCAATAGACTTCTCTGGGTTCAAAAACTCGAAATACCTACTTAAATTTTAGTTACGCTACTCAAATGATACGATTTTAGTAAAAATTGTTAGGAGTTTCAAAATCGAATAGAAGGATTTCAAACAAGAAATTTAAATTTTTTTATATTTTTAAAAATTTCCAAATGTATTTTAAAATTGTCCAATTGTATTTTAAAATTTTCCAAATGTATTTTCAAAATTGTTTTAATGTATTTTAAAATTGCTCAAATGCATTTTAAAATGGTCCAAATGTAGTTTAAATTGTCCAAAAATATTTTAAAATTATCCAAATGTATTTTAAAATTGTCCAATTATATTTTTAAAATTTCCAAATGTATTTTAAAATATTCTGCATAGAATTATACAAAGAAAATTTTAAAATACATTTGTAAAATTTTAAAATTTAATTGGACAATTTTAAAATACATTTGGAAATTTGTAAAATATATTTGGACAATTTAAACTACATTTGGACCATTTTAAAATACATTTGGAAAATTTTGATATACATTTGGACAATTTTGAAAAAACATTTGGAAATTTTTAAAATACAATTAGACAATTTACAAATACATTTGCACAATTTTAAAATACATTTGGACAATTTTAAAATACGTTTAGACAATTTTAAAATACATTTGGATAAATTAAAAATAAAATTGGATAATTTTAAAATATATTTGAACAATTTTAAAACACATTTGGACAATTCTAAAATACATTTTGTAGTATTTTTTTGTTTTTTGAAAACCGGTAATAGAATCAGAATCGGGAATACCGGTATTCCCGGGAATGTATCTGGTACCGGGAAAAAAGGGTATTCCCGGGAATACCGAGAACCAGGAAATGGCACTATTACCTACCCAATTATATGATTAAAACAACAATTATATTTAATTTTAAAGATTTTTTTTATTCGCGTACAATATTTTAAATATTTATTCGTTTTTTGTATTTTATTTTAATATTACATAAATTACATTAAAAAAATATAACAAAAATAAAAGTACACACCAATTGTTGTTATTATTATTTTTTTTTTAATTGTTGACATCCATTAAAAAAATTAATCAAAGATGACAATTTTTATGCACAACAAAAAACCCAGTGAGTTTTATTTTATGGTTTGTTTTTTAACTAATATATAAACTAAATTAATTTTTTTTGTAATTTTTAATTGTTTTTTTTTTTTTTTTTGGTATTTTGCTTGTTTAAAGTTTCAACAATTTCCGATTTATCTATTTCAGTTTTGTGTCACACTCACATACATACTAGTTCTGTTTATTATTAATCTTTAATTGTAAATATATGAAAAAAATAATAATAATAATTAAATATAATATTGTATATATAACAATTTCACTAAATATTAATGTACTACCATAGCACTTTCAATTGTTCTTTTCGAAAATATTAATTTTTATTTAAAAAAATTTTCCAGGCCTATTCTAAGTTATGACTGGTTATGACTAATTTTATTATTTTGAAACTTCATATTCCCTGTGTTTGTTGTAAAAACAATTATAAAAAGTCTCAAAATTTAAAATTATTTGTCAATTTTGAGACGATGTGGGTAGCAGGTCTTTATTTTTTTGAAATTTTCAAACAAAATTTGAATTTTTTTATGATTGTTTACAACAACCACATGGAAAAAATTGAGTTATGATTGAGTTATGACTTAATTATTTGTATTTAAAATTATGATATTCTCATAAAATAATTTTCAAGAAAATTATTTATCTGTTTAAAATTTATTTATGTTGGTCATTTTTGCAAGACTTAATCGACAAGTGTTTTGGAATTTTGCTTTAATTATTTTTTATTGTTGGTTATTTGACAATCTTGATCTTACCACGATAGTACAATTTTCTTCTTCTAATTCCCAATGGGAGTAGAGTCGAATATGTTTTAATATTTTAGTTTGTACACTACTAAATTTAAATTCCCTTTGCTACTTGTAGTATAGGTTTTTATATTTACTAAATAATCTTGACAATGGAATCTGACAAATTTCGAAACACGTGTCGATTAAGTCTTGCAAAAATAACTAACTTAAATAAATTTAAAACGGAAAAATAATTTTTTTGAAAATTATTCTTTGAGAATATCATAGTTTTAATTAGTAAAGGAAATAATGACCTCGAACTAGAATAAATCTACTCAAAATGTTAATAAATTTATATAATGATGTTTTCTTCAATCGCTTGGATTGGGATTTACCATACAAAAACGTGGATACCGGTAATACAGTTAGTTCACTTGAAAATTATTCTTTAAGAATATCATAGTTTTAATTAGTAAAGAAAATAATGACCTCGAGCTAGAATAAACCTACTCAAAATGTTAATAAATTTATATAATGATGTTTTCTTAAATCACTTGAACTGGGATTTACCATATAAAAACGTGGATACCGGTGTCACTGGTATCCACCGGTCCGGTGATACTGTTAGTTCCCTGAAGGGAAAGTGGCCAATCCTTGATAGATCACGTGGCATGTCACACGGACCCAAATGACCTTCCAAAAACTTAACACCTTTCATATAAAATCTGCTGTCACTTTTATGAGGACTTGACATGTCATTGGATCTATCTTGTGGGACACAAGGACCTAAATGACCAACCACAAACTTGACATCTTTCAAATAAAAATACCTGTCACTTTTGTGAGAATATGACATGTCACTGAATCTGTCCCTTAAAAACACAATTCGTGAGGTTTAATTTTTTTTTTCAAAATTTGTTAACTCTTTAAAAGCATTTTTAATGAATTTTTACTCCAAACGCAAAAAATGACAAAAAAATGTTTGTGTCCGACACTTAAAAAAATTCAAAGCATTTCAAATATTTTTTACTTCAAAATGCAAAAAAAAAAACAGGTAAAAAATTACGAAAATTTTCCATTTATTTTCTAAAAGCATTTTTATTGAATTTTTTCCAAAACGCAAAAAATTGACACACAAATTTTGAGTCCGCGTCTTGGAATAATTTTTCGTGACTTAGAAAGTTTTTTTTCGCGACTTAGAATATTTTTTAAAATTTTTTCGGGAGTTACAATGGAAGTCTCCCTGGTGCCACCCTTTCGACACATAAATTAATTCGACACATATTTTTTTAGCGGCCCAAACTCATTTTAAGGGGCGTCGATTTATAAGGGGAAATTGATCCTTTTCAGTTTTTTACGATTTACGCCTTTTGAATCAAAATTAACACAGGCATATTTGGTAGTGTCCGACCGAATACACCTTTTTTGGCCGAAGCCGAATATTCGGCCAAATTTTCACTATTCGGCCAAACCGAAGCCGAAGCCGAATATTAAAAAAAAATGTTTTTAGTTGCAAAAACACTTAGAAAAATGTTTTTGTGGCTTACTAATGTGATTCAAAGTTAGTTTAGTGTGTTTTTCAACACAAGAGCACAAATATTATACAATTATTCGGTATTCGGCCTATTCGGCCAAAATTGTGGCCGAAGCCGAATAGTGGCCGAATAGTGCTTTTTTCCCGAAGCCGAAGCCGAATATTCGGTCGGACACTAATATTTGGTATCAGATTAAAGGTATTTAAAAGACCTTTCTCGTGTTGCTATCAAGACGCTAAAATAATACAATATTTTTCGACTTATTAACAAAAACGTACTAAAATTTTGGTATGATTTGGTTTCTTTGCATAATATAGGAGATAAACGAAAAGAACTGGAAAATGGATGTTTCTTTCCCCCTCTTTTGCACCCTCTAAATAAAACTAATACCATAAATATCCGCGGGTGACACTAGGGAGACTTCGCTTGTTAGAAAATTTGGATATCAACTTTTTTTTTGAACGTCGAATATTTTTCAAGTATTTTTTTCCTAAAAGCATTTTTAATGCATTTTTTTCCCGGGATTTTTTAGGAAATTTTACAATTTGTATGTGTTCTGGTGTCTACGGTCACGGGATAATTATTTTTGAGACAGTTGAGTGATATGCATAATTTTCACCTGTCATGTGATAAGCATTTTAATACATTTTAGGTTGATTCGAAAGATTAGAGTTATATAGTCGCAACAAAAAGTTGACTTTTCGACTTTTTTCAATTTCTAAAAAGTCGACTTTCCGACTTTTTTCAAATTCAAAAAAGTCGACTTTTCGACTTTTTCAAAAAGTCTACTTTTTCGACTTTTTGGACTTTTTTCGACTTTTTACAACTTATAAAAAGTTGATTTTTTTTGTAAAAAAGTTTGTTTTTGACTTGTTGTAAGCATTTAGGTGCTATTCTTTGATTGTATTTTTTTTAACAATATTGGGTACCATAGAAATGAAGGGTAAAAAAGTCGAAGAATTCAAAAAAGTGGAAAAGGTTGAAAAAATCGAAAGCATAAGTCGAATTTCGATTTATAGCGACTTTTTGACTATAGAACCCTATGTAAGATGTCTAAATCCATATTGCGTTCTAATCTTAAAAAATCAACGGTGTATGTTGTAAATCTAACTTCAAGTGATTAAAAAGCTTTATTTTAATTTTTAAAGATTCCAAGAAAAATTTAAAAAAAAATCAATTTCAATTAAAGAAAAAATTGAAAAGAAATTTAAAAAAACATCATTTAAAATTCAAAATACGTCTTTTTAAAATTCAATGGAATATTTTAAAGTTTAATTGATCTTATTTTATGCTCTACACTTACAATAGGGGTATTTAAAATTTTAAATATATTGATTCTGACTTTTTTTTACAGTGAACTCCAAACATAGTTCTTAGCTTAAAGTGTTTAAAAGGCGCCTAAAGTTATGCCACAATTTTCTAAAATTCTGGAAAAATAACATAACAACAACAGGTTGATTCATATATGTCTAAATTTAGATTGTTTTCTGGTTTTAATAAATCAACCTGTTTATATGGTAAATCTAACTTCAAGTGATTAAAGTTAAATTGATTATAAATGAGTTAAAACACATCAATTCAAACGAAAAAAGTAGCATTTTTGACCTTACCCCTTTCGAATTTGATGAAACTTAAAATATAGTTGGGTCCTTACAAAAAAATCATAGTGCCAAAATGTTGGACTTCTGGTAGTTTTTCTTCCCGAGATATGGGGTCTTGAAAATTGGCATAATCGTATATATTTGACAAAAGTGTTCTGAGATAAATAAAGATAACTCGAAAAGTAATAATAATACAGGTCTCAGTCAGGTTGCAAATAATAGGTAATGAGACAGCCTTTAAAATGATATTTCCCAAGATTTTTTTTAAAAAGGTCAAAGGTCACTGGTTTTAACCTTAATTTTTGGAGAGCTACATATATCTCAAAAAACGATATTTTTAAAATTTTGGAAAAAATATATGTTATTAAGGGTCACCTGTAATACTTAAGTTTAAATGTTCAGGGTGGAGACTTCATTGGAACTTTTAATATTAATAGAACATAGTGACAGGAAAGGAATAGCGGTGTGTTTTCCCTTTAAAAAAAAATATTTTATTTTTGTCTCTGAGATTCTGGTATCAAAGTTCACTTTTCTGAATGATTTTGACGTGCTGAGTCCATATATGACCTTTGAACTGGCCTATCGCTATTAGTTTTCGAGATATCTGCACATAAATGTGTGAAAATTGCTAAAATGCTATTGCTATGTTTTTTTGAACATTTATGTGCATATATCTTGAAAAGTAATAGCGATATGCCAGTTCAAAGGTCATATTTGGACTCAGCACGTCAAAAATATTCAGAAAAATGAAATTACACCGCTTTTTCTTTCCTGTCACAATGTTTCTATTAATATTAAAAGTTCCAATGAAGTCTCCATCCTGGAGACTTAAATGGGTATGCCATTTAAAAGGCTGCCTCATTACCTATTATTTGAAACCTGAATGAGGCCTGTATTATTATTACTTTTCGAAATATCTTTATTTATGACAGAACACTTTTGTCAAATATATACGATTTTGTTAATTTTCAAGACCACATATCTCGAATACTGGAATGACCAGAAGCCTGAAAAATGGGAAAATCTCTTTTGTGTTAAAGTAAACCCCAGTACTAAATTTCAATAAATTTGAAGGGGGTGCAGTCAACTTGTCGGTTGGATTGAGGTGTTTTAGCTCAAATAAATTATTTTTATACTCTACACTTACAACCGAGTTATTTTTTGTATCACACACAGATCTTCGTGAAATTTAAAGTAGTTTAAAAGGAGGGATAAAATTGACATGTATTTTTTTTTAGCTGCCCAAATTAATATCGTTTCTTTTATACAAATTTCTTGAACGACAGCACGTCACTAACAACGTGTATGGATATAATTGACAATTGTGGTATTTTAATTTCCAACAAACTTTCAGACCATTCTGCCAACAATAGTTATTCATTTTAAAAGTTTCGATTCGTAGACAAAATTACAAAACAACGCACCCTTTTCTAAAACCATTGAAACTAAAATGGAAAATTCTGAATAAAAAAAAAATATTTCCAAAAAAAACTTAAAAATGCTTTAAGAAACAAAAACCTTTTGAAATTCAATACTGATAGAAGCCATTTTCTAAAAAAAAGTCCTTAAAAAGGGATTTTTTTTAAATTACATTATATGTAGTTTTAAATTTACTCCTTCAACAGTATATCTTAAGTTTTAAATTATCAATTGTGTTTAAATGATGTGTATGTGTGTGTGTGTAGTACATAAATTATTCATTGAATAAAATTTGTTTTTGTTTCATTTTTTTCTTTTTGTATCTTAATTACTAATAATACTCAAATTAATTTTCATAGTCTAAACTTACAGTGTCGACGACTAGCACTATATAATATCAATAATTTCTTACGTACTCATACGGCCGTCTCAGTATCAGTCTCGTCTATGCGTCCCAAACGCCATGAATTTGGATCTCCTACTGTAAATATGAAAATTCAATTAGAGTAAACTTGTAAGACACAGTGCAACCGGACGTTTTTTTTTTCTTTGGAGATCTTTACCAAAACAAGTGTAAATGAAAATTGTAAACCATTTTAAGACGTTATTCAAAAAAGATCTATTGATGTTTTTAAATATTTCCAATCAAATTTTAATCGAAATTCAAAAAAGATCAATTGAAATTAAAAAAATATCAACTGAAATTCAAAAAAGATCAATTGAAATTCGTTAAAGATGAATTGTAATCCGGGAAACATCAATTGAATGTATATGGGGCATTCCATGCCAAATCGGACACTTTAAAATTTTTTTTTTTAGATTTTCCTAATTTGTTTACAGTTTTTAGTACCCTTCGAAAACTCTTTCGTGGGAAATTTTCTGATTTTTTTGATAACCCGTTCAAAAGATATCGAATTTTTAAAAATTGGTAGTTTGTTCCTTTACTTAAACTTTTTTTACTCATAACTTCTTCAATAATGGTCCAAATTTCAATTTTTTTTTTTCAAAATTTTTGTTTTTTTACGTACTTTTTAAAAAAAAAAATCCCAAAAAATTCTTAAAAGCGCTCTAGTATGAGATTTTTAAGTTTTAAAATTTAAATCTCATTTTGGAAAATGTTTGTACTCTTTGATTTTTTTTGTGTAAAACTTCTATCGATTCTACAAATTTTTTCCCCGGAGGATCGTGGGATAACGATTATTACTATTTTTTTAAATTTTTTTTAAAAAATTTTATTGTAATTTTCCAATCTTAAAATCATTTCTACTACTCCAATGGTGCGTCATAGAGGGGTCATTTATAAGACCGACCCCCATTAATTTGTACGTCTTAACATTTCTTTGGAACAAACTAATACCCTATCTCAGTGTTGCCAGTTTAGGGGTTTTGTCCCCAAATTGGGGATTTTTTTTGGAAATTGGGGATGAAAAATTTGATTTGGGGATCTGGGGATTTCATGGGGATGACACTGATTTTTTCGGGGATTTTTTGGGGATGAAATATTTTAGATAAACAAGTGTTTTTTAAATACATCAATCATAAAATAATGCTAAAATCGGTAAAATTAACTCTACTTTATTTTTGATCAATCGTGGACATTAACGCATCAAAAAAAAAACCTCAAACGTAGGAATTATGTGAGATTTATAAAGAAATCTAAAATTTTTTATGGTGTCTGTCAAAGCATGGATCGTAGTGGTATCATGTTATCATGATTTTCTTTTTCTTTAAACCAAATTGTAGATTTTCATGCATTTTCTATAGTACTACATCCTTTAAATCTATTATGGAAATTATCCAATTTGGACCAATAAAATACTCTATCGGTGGTATGTAGATTAAAAATTCCTGAGTTATCCATCACTGATAAAACATTTCCGTTGGTTTTTGAATTTTATCACAATACTTGTCGAACCATTGGCGGTTTCAAATGATGTGCTAATCACTCAACATGCAAAATACACTTACACGTTTTAGCCAAATTTCTGTGTAAAATACAACCCACCAAGTGTTTGTGTTTAAGTTAACCAAGTTTTTGTTCTAAAAAATTGGCTAAATTACTCAAAAGCACTTTATGGGTTGCAAGTGTTTTTTGCGCACACAAAAAAATATTTTACCAATAACTTGGGAGGATATGCGTTTTTAAAGTTTTTTACATTAATTATGAAAAATGTTGTAACATTTTACCAAATTTTTGCATAATTTTGGTTAAGGTTTGTAAAATTACACAAGGTTAAATACTTTTATGAATATTATCTAAACTTTTATCAGAAACAAGCAAAAACCTGGTAAAATTATGCTCTTTTTTGCATATTATATGCAAA
Source organism: Pegoplata infirma (assembly GCA_963921195.1). Classification (NCBI taxonomy): domain Eukaryota; kingdom Metazoa; phylum Arthropoda; class Insecta; order Diptera; family Anthomyiidae; genus Pegoplata; species Pegoplata infirma. The sequence continues at coordinate 27,549,731 of OY992540.1, read as the reverse complement.
AAACTTTAAAAACGCATATCCTCCCAAGTACTTGGCAAAAAAATTTTTGTGTGCGTGTAGTAAATTTTGAAAAAAAATTTTTTGGGGATTTTTGGGGATGAAAAATTTTAATTTGGGAAAAAAAAACTGGCGACCCTGCCCTATCTCCAATTTCTAAGGGGGCTCCCACACAAAACGACATTTTTTTAAATTTGCTCAAACCGCTCTAACTGCCCTAATAGTGCCCTTAGAGCAACAAAATGTATGACCGACCCACAATATTTTTTTAGTCCAAACATTTTCTCTAAACACATATACCCTCTATCTCTAATTGTTAAGGCGGTCCCCATACAATTTTTTTTTTATTTTTTGAAAATTTGTTTTATTTAATCAGCTGCTACCGGTCCAATGGTGCGTCCGAGAGGTGTCATTAGTGAGACCGACCCCGATTTATTTTTAGCCTCCAACATTTTTGTAAAACATACCACAGCCCTATCTCCACTCCCTAAGTAGGCTTCCATTCAAAATTACATTTTTATAAAATTTGCTCCAACTGTTATTTGTATGGGAGCCTACTTAGGAAGTGGAGATATGGCGTAGGTATGTTTTAAAAAAATGTTGGAGGCTAAAAATAAATGGGGGTCGGTCTCACTAATGACCCCTCTTGGACGCACCAATGGACCGGTAGAAGCTGATTAAATAAAACAAATTTACAAAAAATAAAAAAAAATTGTATGGGGACCGCCTTAAAAATTAGAGATAAAGGGTGGGAGTGTTCAGAGAAAATGTTTGGACTAAAAAATATTGTGGGTCGGTCATACATTTTGTTGCTTTAAGGGCACTATTAGGGCAGTTAGAGCGGTTGGAGCAAATTTTAAAAAATGTCGTTTTGTGTGGGAGCCCCCTTAGGAATTGGAGATAGGTTATTAGTTTGTTCCAAAGAAATGTTAAGACGTAAAAATTAATGGGGGTCGGTGTTATAAATGATTTTAAGATTGGAAAATTACAATAAAATTTTTTAAAAAAATTCTAAAAAATAGTATAAATCGTTATCCCACGATCCTCCTGGGCAAAAAATTTGTAGAATCGATAGAAGTTTTACACAAAAAAATTTCACAAAAAATCGAAGAGTACAAACATTGTCAAAAATGAGATTTAAATTTTAAAACTTAAAAATCGCATACTAGAGCGCTTTTAAGATTTTTTTGGGATTTTTTTTTAAAAAGTACGTAAAAAAACAAAAATTTTGAATAAAAAAATTTGAAATTTGGATCATTATTGAAGAAGTTATGAGTAAAAGAAGAAGTTATGAGTAAAGGAACAAATTACCAATTTTTAAAAATTCGATATCTTTTGAACGGGTCATCAAAAAAATCTGAAAATTTACCACGAAGAAGTTTTCGAATGGTACTTAAAACTGTAAACAAATTGGGAAAATCTAAAAAAAAAAATTCAAAGTGTCCGATTTGATATGGAGTGCCCCATATACTGTATGTATACACTTTTTTACTCGGGTAGTTTTTTTTTTTTCATTTACATTTGTTTCAGTAAAGGCCCTTAAATATGAACTTCAAATTGTTGCACTGTGTAATTTGAGAAAATTAAAGTAGATATTAAATATTTATAATCTATTAAAACTAAATTAAAAAACATGCAAAAGAAAACCTATATTTCTAGTTCTATATATTTTTTTTGTACAATTATTAAAAACAACACACACAACACACATAGATATTGTATGAGAATAATTTTTTAAATTACTGGTAAAAATTCTAAAAGGATATTTTTTTTTTGTTGTTAACTAGCAACTAAAGTACTTACCACTTTCATAGTATTTTGATATCCGTGGGAGGGCTATTTTTTTTCGGTTGTGGTTTGAAAACAAAAAAGAAAACAAATTAAAATTTTCCAACCCAAAAAATTATTTGAAATTAGAAAAAAAAAAAACAAATTAAAACGAAAGTGTAAATAAAAAATTTTAAACTTTGTTCTGAATGAATAGCAATAATTAAAATGTTGATTTAAAAAGAAAAAAAAGAAAAATTTTGTGTTTTAAGATTTATCGGCAATTTAAAATTGGAGGAAAAAAGTGTTTCGATTGCTTAAAGTAAATTTGTTTAAAACAATTGTTGATTTATTTTCCCAAAAAAATAAATAAATGAAAATAATAATTTATGTTTGAATTTCAAGTATAAGTTTATTGTTTTTTTTGCATTATTTAATTTTTGTTTATAAAACGATTATTAAAAAAAATAATAAATTTAAAAAAAAGGTACATAACGTTTTTGTTTTTATCAATTTAAACGAGTATTTTTTTTTAGAAGTTTTAAGACTTTTTTTCATTTGGAAATTATTTTGTAACTTTAAAGAAATTATAACACTGGGCTTGAATTTGTAATTTTTTTATTATCAAGCTGGGCACTAGGGTGGAGCAATTTTTGGAGTAAAAGAACAAAAAACAAATTTTACAGACCAAACTAGTTGTTTACTCTAAAATCACTTTTCCAGTAATGTTCGAATATTAACTAACATTTTTAGCTAAAAAAATTTTTGTTTTTCACTTTGTTCGGAACTTTCCGATTTTCAAGTCAAAAAAGGAACCCAAAGACATTGCCCTACAGGTCCAATATTTTTTATACCCTCCACTCTAGTGATAGAGGGTATATATATGTAAGTTTGTCATTCCGTTTGTAACTCATCGAAATATAGGTCTGGGACCCCATAAAGTATATATATTCATGATGTCCGATCGATTTTAAATCTGTCCGTCTGTCTGTCTGTGGAAATTGTGATTACGGTCAATATATTACACGGAGATGACCGAGAAATTTGATATTGCATTTGAGCGATATCGGTTCAGTGGTTCAAAAGTTATGAACGAAAATGTAAGGACACCTCAAAAATTTTAGTACATTCAACATAACCTAAGAATACAAAATGCTTTAATTCGGCTGCTGGTTTACATAATTAAACACCAAGTGGTATTTAAACAAGTAGAAACATATTTTTTGACAAAAAAAATTTTACCAAATTTTTTTTTCGGAAATTTGTTTTCATTTTTTTTTTTTAAAGTAATTTCCTTTTAAATAAAGTTTTTGCAATAATCTTTTAGAAATTGTGGAGGGTATCACTACATTCGGCAAGACCGAATTTAACTTTTTTTGCTAGTTTGTATTAATATTGACCCTCTAAAGGGCAATTTTTCCGAACCCGACGATTTTGAAATTCAAAAAAAAAAGGAAAGGTTGCTCCACTCATTTGTGCACCAGGGTGGAGCAAATTTTATACTATGGTGGAGCAAATTTTCTTTTGTCAAATTTCAAAAACGTCGGGGTTAAAAAAGTTTCCTTTTAGGATCAATATCAACATAAAACAAGTAAATTAGTTATGTATTAATACACTTTACAATGTAAAAAGTTTATTTGGAAAAAAAACCAGGTACCATTTTTTTGGTGAAAAAAAAAATTGGCGAAAAATCTTTTTTTTTTTTGTCAAAAAATATGTTTTATGTTATAATTAGAGCCTGAGCTCGACTGTTTTTACAGAAACAATAATTTAAAAATAACGACTATAAGTCGCCCTAAGTGGCAATCAGTATCTTTGGAAAAATGGCAACACCTAACATTTGTGTCTAAAATATAGACCATATCTGGCAATGTTTGCAAAAATAAGTACTTAGATCAGAATTGATGAAGGAGAGGAAGAACAATAATGATTACTAAAAAATAAGTTTGTTTACACATAATTACAATAACAAAGTCTTCTGTTAGAAAAAACAACAGCAACAACCACACTCGAATTGAAAAAATCAGATTTAGTTGATACACTCAAAAAAAAAAAACTGTAAAGTTAGCAAAAAAAGCTTGTAAACCTACAAGAAAATTTGCTGATTTTGAACCCACAATTTTTTGGTAAAGTTAGCAAAAACGTTTTGCTAAAAATTAGTTAACTGAAATAATTTTTATTTCAACTTAGTTCATACACATTTGAGGACCCCATTGGGTTCGGACCCAATAGGTCCAGACCCCGATGGGCCTACCCTCGTTGGGTTCCTTAAAAATCGTTATAGTTTTTGATCCAAAATTTGTGTTCGTTTCGCTCTACCTTGCTTAGTTTTTGAGATACGTGATTTCAGGGGATCACTGGGGTCTTGAGAAATAAAAAACTCGATAACTTCAAAAATATTACTCGGAGAGCTTTTGGTTATTTTGCGGTCTTGTTCTACGTATTGAGAGCTAAAAAAATGCTTTTGGACTTTTTGTTGTGTCGGCAATATTTACTGAGATATGGGCATTTTAAAACTTTCGGGAATGCTAACTTTTTTGGATTCAAAGTTAGGGCTCATTAGGGTCCACACATGTGGAGGGGACCCGCGAAAGTATGGAGATTCTAAGAACCAAAAATGCCCTCCATTTTGCTCTATCTGGCTTAGTTTGCGAAATAGAGCCATTTTAAGTTTTCTGAAAATAAAAAAAAAATTACCATTTATTTTTGCTAATGTTAGCAAAAAATCTTGTAAAAATGTTGTCAACTCAATTTCAAATCTTAGCAAAAGAAATTAGTCCAACGTTTGTTTAAAATTGCTAATGTGCTAAATGAAGTTTACAAGAATTTTTTGCTAACATGCTAATCTCAACTAAAAATTTGCTAAAAGTTAGCTAACTAGCATTAGCAAAAAAAAAATAGTAAATCTACTAACGTATTTTTTTGAGTGTACTTGCTTAACAGCCTACTTGGCGTATCGGTCTAGAGCAATGGTTCCAAACCTTTGATTCTCGCCCCAATTTGGGGGCAATTTGAACCTTCCAGGGGGGGGGGGGGGCAACGAGCAAATTTTCTGTTTTTAGTCAAATTAACTGCAAAAACAATTTTTTTTAGCAAAATTAACTACAAAAATTTTGTTAATCGCTTAAAATTTTTACTAAAAACTTAGTTTAAATGGATATTTTACAAAAACTCTGCTAAACCAGTAGTAATTTTTGATTAGAATCCAAAAATAAGAAAAATGAGCAATTTTTTGTTGAGTGTAGGGGGGACAAGGCAATTTTTTAACTTAAAAGTGGGGTGCGGCGTAAAAAAGGTTGGGAACCATTGGTCTAGAGTGATTGTACGTTACAAGCAGTTAATAGCAAAGTATTACAGATGATGATGAGTTCAATCCTTGTCGGCTGCGATCTGTTAATAATTTTCACATATAAAGTTTTATTGAATATTAACTAAATAAATTTGACATTAAAAGTTTTTCAGAAGATTATTATAACTGGATAATATGAAACTAGTAAGAAACAAACCAGGATGTCTAAATTTTTAGAAAAATTAAAATTTTTCTTTCACACTTTTCTCAATTCAAAACCATATGTTTGTACTTGTTTAAATACCATTCGGTGATCAATTCTGTTCACATGTGTCAACCAGCAGCCGAATTAAAGCATTTTATATTTTTAGGTTATGTTGAATGTACCAATATTTCGAGGTGTCCTTTTTCACGAAAATTTTTGTTTGGTTAATTTGTTTGTTTTATTGTCCCCTTAAAGATGTTTTATCGAATTTAATATTATAAATTTTCATTTCAGATATGTGACCATCAGCCTATTCGAAACTTGGACGTTTTAGGAGATGTTGTACCTTAATGAATTAAAAGACGACTTTCAAAATGTGGGCAACTATCATAAAAATCCACAATTTAATAATAATTGATCACAAAAAGGTTTGTGAAATAATCAAGTCAGTAATTACAATCGATTTTTTATTTTCGATTTTACTCAAAAAACTAATAGTTGGAGAGGATATACTAAAATTAAAGTATCGTTTAAGAAGGCTCATAATATGTCCTGTGCTTTCTATTTAAAGCTAAGGCCCTTAAAGTACTCCGATTAATAAAGATAAAATTTGGAGCAAACTGTGGTTTCTTATTTCAATACAGAAATATTTATTTACGTAAGTCTTAGGTTTAAGATTTTATTTTGACAAAATCTCAGATTCTGGGGGCTCAAATTTTGAGACACAATTCATGTTAATAACACAGTGCAATTACCAAAATCGGAATGGGATGAAACCAAAAGCAAATAAAAGTTGATGTTTTCCATAACAAAACCCTTAAGACTTTTTTTTTAGTTTAGTGTTAGACTTTTTTTACACGCATTTGAAGTTTATAATTATGATAATAATTACTTGAAAACTGCATAAGAAGCGTATACTTAATTTTGTAATTGCCTTTAAGTAACAATCATACGCAACGGTGCACTTTCATTTATTTTTAATAATTCTGCCATTTAGTGAGTACTGGACCCATACATGGGAATTTTTAATTGGCATTGAATTTTCATTGGCACTAGTTGGAACTAATGCCAATGCCAAAAAAAGCATTAGCATTTATTGCCAATGAAATTTTTTGGCATTGTTTGTACTAATGCCAATGAAACGGCACAAATGCCTAAAAAAAACTATTTACAATTGATAAAAAAAGCATTTTTTACAATAAATATATATAGTTTTTTTAAAAACTTAAAATGGCGATATCTCGAAAACTAAGCCAGATAGAGCAAAATGGAGGGCATTTTTGGTTTTTAGAATCTGCATACTATCGCGGGTCCTTTTCACATGTGTGGACCCTAAAGGGTCCTAACTTTGAATCCAAAAAATTTGGGATTCCCGAAAATTGAAAAATGCCCATATCTCGGTAAATATTGTCGATACAAAAATTCCAAAAGCATTTTTGTAGCTCTTGGTTTCTAGAACTCGTCTGCCAATACTCGAAAACCCTCAGAGCAATAGTTTTTTAGTTATTCAGTTTCTAAAATTCTCAAGACCCTAAATTGCAGTACCTGAAAACTAAGCAAGATAATGTTAATGTTAATGGTATGTGAATTTTCAAATTTTCGGGAGTGCCAATTTTTTAGATTCAAAATTTTGACCTTTTAGGGTCCACACATGCGAAGAGGCCCGGCGAAACTATGATTCAAAGAACCAAAAATGCCCTCTATTTTGCTCTATCTGGCTTAGTTTTCGAGATATACCCATTTTAAGTTTTAACAAAAAAAATTTCACAACACGCTGACGGAAATACGAAATTTAATATTGCTAATGCTTTGTTTTCATTTAGGCATTTATTAATGCCAATAAAAATTTTTATAATTGGCACTACTAATGCTACTAATTCCTTAACGGGCATTGGCATTGATTGAAACAATAGTTTCAATATAATGCCAATGAAATCGTCAATTAATTAGTCCATTTATTTAAATAGTCCCATGTATGACTGGACCGATTACAGCGAACCGGACCGGTTATAGCTAGCGTAATTTCGAGCTTAAGTTTCGACGCTGGCCCCCCGACATGTTCAATTGGGGCACCACCAGGGTCCCCTAAAGTAGGACATATATAGTATACAAAAATTTTAAATGAAAAAGAAGTTTTCTAAAAAAAAATTCCGAAGGAAAAAAATATCGAAATCCGAAAATTGTTTCATAGAAAAAAACCTGAAAATTTTTATAGGGAAAATTTGAAATTGTTAAAAGAAAAATGTGACTTAATCTTGTCTCAGAATTTGGAAAAATGCGAAAAAGGTCTCAAAATTTGAGAATTATTTAAGGAAAAAGGTTACAGAATCTGAGAATTTTTCGATAGGAAAAAGTTCTAAGAATCTAAGACTTTTTCTATAGGAAAACGGTCTCAGAATCTCTAAATTTGAGACTTATTTTAAGGTAAAAGGTCTTAAAATCTCAGTCTTTTTTTAAAAAGAAAAAGGTCTCAAAGTCTGAGACTTTTTATTGTTAAAAGAAATTCTCAGTAGTTGAACTTACTCAATTGGAAGAAGGTCGCAGAATCTGAGACTTTTTTTATGGGAAAATATGTTAGAATGTAAGATTTTTTTTATAAGAATAAATTCATAGAATCTCAGAATTTTAGAAATTTTCTATAGGAATCTGAGGAATCTCAGAATCTGATACCTTTTCTATGGGAAACAAATCTCAGAATGTATGACTTTTTCTGTAGAAAAAAGGCCTCAAAATCTGAGACGTTTTCTTTAGAAAAAAAGTGCTAGAATCTTAGACTTTTTTATATAATAAAAAGGCCATTGGAACTTTTTCTTTAGGAAAAGGTCTCAGAATCTTAAACTTTTTCTATAGGAAAAGGGTCTCAGAATTTTAGACTTCTTCTTTATAAGAAAAGCTCTCAGAATCTGAGACTTTTTCTATAAAAAAAGGTCTGAGAATCTGAGACTTTTTTTTTAGGAATAAGGTCTCAAAATCTGAGACATTTTCTGTAGGAAAAAGGTCTAAGAATCTGAGACTTTTTCTATAGGAAAAAGGTCTTAGAATTTGATACTTTTTCTTTAGGAAAAAGGTCTTAGAATCTAAGACTTTTTCTATAGAAAAAAGGTCTAAGAATCTAAAATTTTTTTAGTACTTTTTCTAAGAATTTGAGACTTTAGGAAAAAGGACTCTGAATCTAAGACTTTTTCTATAAAAATGGTCTCAGAATCTAAAATTTTTTTAGTACGAAATAAATCTAATAATCTGAGACCCTTTCTATTGAAAAAATATCTCAAAAATGCTTTAAAATATGAGACTTTTTCTTTAGTAAAAGGTCTCAAATTCTGAGACTTTTTCTATGGAAAAAAGTTCTTAAAATCTGAAAACTTTTCTATACGAAAAAAGTCTCAGATTCTGAGACATTTTTCGTAAAGAAAAAGTCTTAGATTCTGAGACATTTTCCCTATAAAAAATTATTTCTTCAGGAAAAATGTCTCAACATCTGATATTTTCTATGTAAGAATCTGAGACTTTTTCTATGTATACGAAAATGCACAATTTTCTTTTATAACAAATAAAAAAAAATTATCTAATGATGATCTAATACCGGTATTCTCGGTTCTCGGTATTACCGGGAAATGGTACCGGTTTCCCGGTTCTTAATTCATTCCCGGTATTCCCGGGAATACCGGTATTCCCGGTTCCGGTTCTGAAGGTATTCCCGGGACTACCGGTATGTATATTTTGTAAAATTTTTTACAATTAAAATTTTTTCTGTGCTTTTACCAAAAAAATACAAAACATGTGAAAAACACCATTTCCATTTAATTTTCCATTTAATGATTTTTAAATAATTTTACAAACACAACTAAATATTACTGAAATACTGATTTAATAGTGTAATTTAAATATTTTATGGTATAGTATTTTTTTGGTTTTTGAGAACCGGCACCAGGATCAGAACCGGGAATACCGGTATTCCCGGGAATATATCTAGAACCGGGAAACCGGGAATACCGGTATTCCCGGGAATACCGAGAACCGGGAAATGGGATTATGATTTATGATATTTTTTATTCGAAGTAAAAAAAAAAATTTCCCCCCCCCCCTAAGCCCAAAAGCTGTACCCCCCACTGTCCTAGAATGACACTGATGATGGCAAATGGAAGACGAGGATCTCCCCTAATTTTTAATTTTTTTTATTTTGTCTTATCAGGATAAATGGATGTAAATTAAGTTATTTAAAAATTTATCAAAATATTTTGTTTTTGAATGAATGTATCCTTCAATAATACATATGTATTTGAAAGGACGTAACTTACCTCATTTTTCCTGATATGTAAAAATAATAAAATAGGAAAATTATGGAAGATCCTCCTCTTGCATTTGCTATCACTAGTGGCATCCTAGGACAAGTACAAATATTAAAAAAATATTTTATAAAATTTAATTTTCTAAAACTTTTAAATCCTTTTAAAAGGAAACAGGATCATGAAAAGAAAACATGTAAATGCAGTTTTACTACATTTAGTCTCTAGTTTCAAACGTATATTATCCAGTTTGTGTTTAACGATTTTTTTTCATTTTTGTGGGACGGTGTTATGTTTCATGCCATTTCGATTTCAAAAGTTCGATTTTGTATCACTGTGTTATTATTTAAATTTTTTTTTTGGTTTCTCTTTTCGCCTTTTCAGGTCGGTAAAAAATTCCATAGAATTAGACCGAATTTACATTGGGCAATTTTAATTGCGGCAATTCTGATTTTTTAGTGTATCAGAGAGAGAGATAAGATTCTTCCCTCTCTCTCCGATACACTATAAAATCAGAATTGCGGCAATTAAAATTGCCCTGTCTGAATTTGGACTTAGAAAATGAGAAATTCAATAAAGTTACAAAATAATTTCCAAATAAAAGTCTTGATGACCCGAAGGAAAAAATGAATTTAAATGTATTGGCATAATTTTTTTTAAAGAAAAAAATATTTGACTTGGTATTTTTTTTTTCTAATAATTTCTATTTCTAGCATCTTATCGCCGTTACACACACAGATTCTTATATTGTAGCCCTTAAAATACGTACGTAAATATGTTCTCAAAAATTGAGACGTTTATTCAGTTTTGAGTACTTAAGATCTGGGGGGGTTAGTAAAATAATGTTATACATTAATATTTGGTTTAGTTGATCGTTATATAATTTAATTTAACGCAATTTTACACTAAATATTTTTTTTTTTTTAGTTTTCTTCACTTGAATTAACAAATTTATAGGTAGGTAATTCTTCATTCATATCCTCTTTAGTTTTTTATTATTTTTGTTTTAGTATTTTAAATTTATTCTTTTATAATCAGGCACGGTATATTTGAGGTGGTATAATCAGCTGAGCAGGAGGATTCTTCGTGGTTGTTCATATTTAGCCCAATGTTAGGCTTGTACAACTGAAAAGTTTTAGTAGTGTATGTACGGCCCAAAAGAGGCACATGCTCTTCTAAAATAGATATTGAAACACAAATAGTAAAAAATGAAAAAAAAAAAAAAATAATTAAAACAAAATAAAAAAAGTTTTTAAATATTTTTTTTGTTGTTTTTTTTTCTTTTCTTTCTTCACTGTTATATAAAAAAAAAATACTGAACTTCCCATGCAAAACATACAAAAAGTTTGTTAACAGAAAGTTAAAGAAGAATATACATAGTTATATATGAAGGCATATAGAGTTAGATATTAAAAAAAAAAAACATCTCGACAACAAGCACTATCAAAAAAAGCCAATGATATCAAATTTTTTATTTCTCTTTTACTTTTTTTTTTAAATTTTTTTTAATGTTGTGTGAAAATGAAAAAAACGAAATAAAATGCTATACACATGTATTACGTGATTGATTTTAGTTTGATTTATAATAAATTGTTTAATTTACCTTGTAATTGTCGATTTATTAAAGCTGTTAGACTGTGTCCTTCCACACTTTTTTTCATAATGAGCATTGGTTTATCTTCTGCATCATCATAACTACCGGATGGTAAAAATCCATTACTGGCAATTGACTCGCTAACCTATAAAAAAAAATATAATAAAAGTTTTGGAGTACAATTAAAAATTTTATATACACATTAATACAAAAAAAAGTAAAAGAGTTAAATTCGTCCTTCCCGAATGTATTGATACCTTCCAAAATTTAAAAAAAAAAATTTTGTTTTTAATTTTCGCGGAAAAAATTTTTGGGAAAAAAAATATTTGCGTTCGTCAATCGATCGTCATACAGAAACTGGGGGTAACTCATTTTGTATTTTTAGGTTAGGTAGAATGTTTTTCATTTTGAAAAAATGTCTCAGAATCTGAGACTTTTTTATATAGAAAAAATGTCTAAGAATCTGAGACTTTTATTATACAGAAAAAATGTGTCAGAACCTGAGACTTTTTTTTCTCAGAATCTGAGATTTTTTTATATAGAAAAAATGTCTCAGAACCTGAGACATTTTTTATATAGAAAAAATGTCTTAGAATCTGCGACTTTTTTTATATAGAAAAAATGTCTCAGAATCTGAGACTTTGTCCCTTGAAGAACTATATACAAAAAATGTCTCAGAATCTGAGACTTTTTTATGTAGAAAAAATATCTCAGAATCTGATACTTTTTTATATAGAAAAAATGTCTCAGAATCTGAGACTTTTTTTTATATATAAAAAATGTCTCAGAATCTGAGACTTTTTTATATAGAAACAATTTCTCAGAATCTGAGACAATTTTATATAGAAACAAGTAAAAAAGTTAAATTCGGCCTTGCCGAATGTAGTGATACCCTCCACAATTTCAAAAAGATTATTGCAAACAACTTTATTTAAAAGGAAATTACTTTTGAAAAAAAAAAAATTGAAAAAAAAATTTCCGCGAAAAAAAAATTTTGGTAAAAAAATCCGCGATTTTTTTCTTTACCTTTACATATAAAAAATGTCTCAGAATCTAAGACTTTTTTTATATAGAAAAAATGTCTCAGAATCTTAGTGCCAGTTTACAGAAGGCGATCAATACACACGAACGAAAATTTAACATGTATTTTGTTGTTGTTACAATAACAAAACACATGCAAAATTTTCGTTCGTGTGTATCGTTCGCCTTTTGTAAACTGGCACTTAGACTTTTTTTATAGAAAAAATGTCTCAGATTTTGAGAAAAAGTGATTCTGAGACATTTTTTCTATATAAAAAAAGTCTCAGATTCTGAGACATTTTTTCTATATAAAAAAAAGTCTCAGATTCTGAGACATTTTTTCTATATAAAAAAAAGTCTCAGATTCTGAGACATTTGTATACCCTCCAACCACAGTATGGGGGTATACCCACTTTGTCATTCCGTGTGTAACGCTTCGAAATATCGATCTAGGACCCCATAAAGTATATATATTATTGATCAGTGATCGATTCTAAGACATTTTAGCGATGTCCGTCCGTCCGTCTGTCCGTCTGTAGAAGACACGATGCAGTCCAAAATAAAAGAGCTAGGTTTCCGAAGTTTGGCACGAATATGTCTTATATTCCTAGGCAGGTTAAGTTCGGAAATGGGCAAAATCGGACCAAGGGGAAAAAAGTTCCCCCTTGGAGAACTAAACCAACCCAATAAAAATCGCATTTTTTGCAGGGTTTTTTGTACTTTTGCTAGGCAAATGCAACATTCTTATCTCAGAAGAAGTTTAAAATCACAAGGGGAAGGTGCCCCCTAACGTCTCCCACCAACCCAAAAAAAAAAAAACGCCCCTGGATTTTTTTTTTATATTGTTTGTTTTACATTTTGGAGGGTATAAAAGATTCGGCACAGCCGAATGTAACACTCTCACTTGTTTCTATATAAAAAAAGTCTCAGATTCTGAGACATTTTTTCTATATAAAAAAAGTCTCAAATTCTGAGACATTTTTTCTATATAAAAAAAGTCTCAGATTCTGAGACATTTTTTCTATATCAAAAAAAGTCTCAGATTCTGAGACATTTTTTCTATATAAAAAAAGTCTCAGATTCTGAGACATTTTTTCTATATAAAAAAAGTCTCAGATTCTGAGACATTTTTTCTATATAAAAAAAGTCTCAGATTCTGAGACATTTTTTCTATATAAAAAAAGTCTCAGATTCTGAGACATTTTTTCTATATAAAAAAAGTCTCAGATTCTGAGACATTTTTTCTATATAAAAAAAGTCTCAGATTCTGAGACATTTTTTCTATATAAAAAAAGTCTCAGATTCTGAGACATTTTTTCTATATAAAAAAAGTCTCAGATTCTGAGACATTTTTTCTATATAAAAAAAGTCTCAGATTCTGAGACATTTTTTCTATATAAAAAAAGTCTCAGATTCTAAAACATTTTTTCTATATAAAAAAAGTCTCAGATTCTGAGACATTTTTTCTATATAAAAAAAGTCTCAGATTCTGAGACATTTTTTTATATAAAAAAAGTCTTAGATTCTGAGACATTTTTTCTATATAAAAAAAGTCTCAGATTCTGAGACATTTTTTCTATATAAAAAAAGTCTCAGACTCTGAGACATTTTTTCTATATAAAAAAAAGTCTCAGATTCTAAGACATTTTTTCTATATAAAAAAGTCTTAGATTCTGAGACATTTTTTCTATATAAAAAAAGTCTCAGATTCTGAGACATTTTTTCTATATAAAAAAAGTCTCAGATTCTGAGACATTTTTTCTATATAAAAAAAGTCTCAGATTCTGAGACATTTTTTCTATATAAAAAAAGTCTCAGATTCTGAGACATTTTTTCTATATAAAAAAAGTCTCAGATTCTGAGACATTTTTTCTATATAAAAAAAGTCTCAGATTCTGAGACATTTTTTCTATATAAAAAAAGTCTCAGATTCTGAGACATTTTTTCTATATAAAAAAAGTCTCAGATTCTGAGACATTTTTTCTATATAAAAAAAGTCTCAGATTCTGAGACATTTTTTCTATATAAAAAAAGTCTCAGATTCTGAGACATTTTTTCTATATAAAAAAAGTCTCAGATTCTGAGACATTTTTTCTATATAAAAAAAGTCTCAGATTCTGAGACATTTTTTCTATATAAAAAAAGTCTCAGATTCTGAGACATTTTTTCTATATAAAAAAAGTCTCAGATTCTGAGACATTTTTTCTATATAAAAAAAGTCTCAGATTCTGAGACATTTTTTCTATATAAAAAAAGTCTCAGATTCTGAGACATTTTTTCTATATAAAAAAAGTCTCAGATTCTGAGACATTTTTTCTATATAAAAAAAGTCTCAGATTCTGATACATTTTTTCTATATAAAAAAAGTCTCAGATTCTGAGACATTTTTTCTATATAAAAAAAGTCTCAGATTCTGAGACATTTTTTCTATATAAAAAAAGTCTCAGATTCTGAGACATTTTTTCTATATAAAAAAAGTCTCAGATTCTGAGACATTTTTTCTATATAAAAAAAGTCTCAGATTCTGAGACATTTTTTCTATATAAAAAAAGTCTCAGATTCTGAGACATTTTTTCTATATAAAAAAAGTCTCAGATTCTGAGACATTTTTTCTATATAAAAAAAGTCTCAGATTCTGAGACATTTTTTCTATATAAAAAAAGTCTCAGATTCTGAGACATTTTTTCTATATAAAAAAAGTCTCAGATTCTGAGACATTTTTTCTATGTAAAAAAAGTCTCAGATTCTGAGACATTTTTTCTATATAAAAAAAGTCTTAGATTCTGAGACATTTTTTCTATATAAAAAAGTCTCAGATTCTGAGACATTTTTTTTTATATAAAAAAAGTCTTAGATTCTGAGACATTTTTTCTATATAAAAAAGTCTCAGATTCTGAGACATTTTTTTTATATAAAAAAAGTCTTAGATTCTGAGACATTTTTTCTATATAAAAAAAGTCTCCAATTCTGAGACATTTTTTTATATAAAAAGAGTCTCAGATTCTAAGACATTTTTTTTATATAAAAAGAGTCTTAGATTCTGAGACATTCTTTCAATATAAAAAAATGAAATCATATTTGTGATATATTCAGTCGTTTTTGCTCTGCAGAAAAATCCGCTAAAAATTCGCGTTTGAAGATGCGTTGAACCACCCCAAAATGTTTCCAAAAAAAATAACGACATTCTTTTTAGCTCCCCTAAATCCTGCAAAAAATTATGATACCCGCAGATCAATTTTTCAAAATTAACTCTAATATGTGTATTATTGATCAGTGATGAATTCTAAGGCATTCTAGCGATGTCGTCTGTCTGTCTGTTGAAATGGCGATCAATGCCAAAATATGACTTAAACTTAACATGTTTACTTGTTGTTGTCCCGATTAGTTTGGTATTGCATTTGAGTAAAATCGGTTCAGCGGTTCAAAAGTTATAAACGAAAATGTAATGACACCTCGTAAATTTTGGTACATTCAACATAACCTAAAAACACAAAATGCTTTAATTCGGCTTCTAGTTGATATTTGTGAACAGAATTCGATGTCTAATGGCATTTGAACAAAACCAAACATATTTTTACAAAAAAAAAAATTGCGGATTTTTTCCGCGTAATTTTTTTTCTCAAAATTTTGCAAATAATCTTGTTATACCCTCCAATCTAGTGATAGAGGGTATATATAAGTTTGTCATTCCGTTTGTAACACATCAAAATATTGGTCTAGGACCCCATAAAGTATATATATTCATGATCCTCGGTCGATTTTAAGTCGATCGCTAACTTTTGAAAGACTTTACAGAGGCTACTGGTATATATTTTGGCTTTGGTATATATGTTGGTCATTTACCTGGTAAGGTTGGTATTGCAATCCAGCCAAATCGGTCCAGTAGTTCAAAAGTTATGAGCAAAAGAGTAAATTTCGGCAAGGGTGTTTCGCGAATTTACGAGATAAAAAACATGATAACTTTCGAAAGACAATAATAAGACTGCTGAACTTGACATGTATCTTTACCGTTCCCCAGGTCTGTTTGGTATTGAATTTCAGCTCAAAAGTTATAAGCAAAACCCTGAATTTCAGATTAGTCTCATCTTAAATGCCACGTGTTTAACAAGTTTTAAAAGCATTGGTGGTAACTTAACAATGCTTTTCAAACTTGTTTAGTTTTGAAGCAATGCTTTTTAAACTTGTTTTTAAAAGCATTGGTAACTTAAAAATTGCACTCGAAAAAAATTTTACACTCAAAAAAAAAATTTACACTCAAAAAAAATATAGTTTTTTTTTTACAAAAATTACAATATTTTGTGTCATACGTACGTGCATTCACTCAGAAATATTTTTACAGTAAAAAAAAACATTACACTCGAAAAAAAATTTTACACTCAAAAAAAAAAATTTTTTTTTTTAAATGACAAAAAAAGAGTTTTTTACTAAAAATAATATATTTCTAATCAAAATTGTTAATTTTTTCCCGTTAAAAAATGTACTATCCCTTAAAAAAGCATTGTGGAGGGTATTCATAGATTCGGCAAAGTCGAATTTAACTTTTCTCCTTGTTTACATTATGGAGGGGGTATCAAAACATTTGGCAAGGCCGATTTTTTAAATCAATTTTTCACTTGTCTTTTTTTTAATTTTTAAATTTTGGAAGGTATAAAGGATTCGGCAACGCCGAATTTAACACTCTCATTTGTTTTTAATTCGTTTTCAATACATGTAAGTTTCTAAATTATATATTTTTTATTTATTTACCTGTGTTACTTGCATTAGTTTTTTGACCACATCACGTCCTAGTATATGATCAAAAACTGTTTGCAAAAATGGTTCTGACATAATGGATAATTTTAATTTGTCACGATGCCATATCAGAACTCTCGACTCTTCCATGGCCATTATTGAGACCTGTAAAAATAGGCATATTATACAATTCTACAATTATACAATTCTACAATATAATAATAAGGGCACAATGTTACATCAGAAATTACTGCTAAAATAATTTTTAAAGCGTTTAATTTAAAAGTCAGTAAAAAAACTACATTTATCTTAATTTTTAATTTCTGACGTAATTATCTAAAGTTAATATTTGTTTCAAACCTGAAAATAATCGTCCGTTGACACTCCAAACCATTCTGGAGAATCTAGGAACTGATGTGGAAATACTATATGTAATGCTCGTTGATTTTGTGATACCACCAATCTAAAATATATTCAAATATAATTTTTATTAATTACACAGTGATACAAAATCGAACTTTCCGAATCGAAATGGGATGAAACCAAAAGGAAATGAAAGTTGGCATTTTCCATAACAAAACACCTAAGGCTTTTTTTTTTAATTTAGTGCTAGATTTTTTCTACAAGCATTTAAAGTTGGTGATTGTAAAGCATTTAAACTTTTTGTATACTATATATGTCCTACTTTTGGAGCCCCTGATGGTGCCCTTATTGGTTATTCGGAGTCCAACGTCCAAACTTAAGCTCAAAATTACGTTAGCTATAACCGGTATGAATTTCACTGCAACCGGTCCAGTTCTTGTTGAATGACAGAATTATTAAAAATAAACCACTGTCACCGTTGCGTATGATTGTTATTAAAAGGCAATTACAAAATTAAGCATACTCCTATTATACAGTTTTTAAGTAATTTTAATTATACGAACTTCAAATGCGTGTAAAAAAATTCTAGCACTAAACCAAAAAAAGCCTTGAGGGATTTGTTATGGAAAATGTTAACTTCATTCGCTTTTGGTTTCAACTCATTCCAATTTTGCCTGTTGCTCTGTGTTACTACTATTACACTGCAGAACACAAAAAAAAAATAAACATGGGTTACGATCATCATTTCTATATATTTCGGATATGCTGATTCGAATGGCGTTCTCACTTTAAATCATCTCGTAAAGTGATGCTGCCATATTCCAAAAAACGGTTTTTCGCGATTTTCATCATGATGGTCCATATAACATAGCTGTTTTTTGTCCACTATTTGTATTGTTAGCGATACCTTTTTGATTCACTAAAAGCAAGTTTTTAATCAAAGACCAACTTGGCGGTTAATTTCGCGAAAACTTCAAAAAATTAAGAAATTCAAGAATTTAAGGGCTTAAGATGAAAAGCTTTAAACCAAATTTGCATCAGAAATATTGCTACAAGTCATATCTTTGGTTTCCATGCCATACAAATTAAAAATAATTAACTTTTTTTGTTGAAAAAATGGCTTGAAATCATCAAATCTTTAACGACATTTTGCAAGAAAACTGTACCATACACCGAAAAACGGAGTACGCCATTCGAATCAGCATGTCTCAAATATATAGAAACGTTGGTCACACCTCTTGTTTTCTAAAAAAGTGGTCAGTTTTGTCACGCTATGTTATTAGGCGATTAACTTAATTTAAATTTGTGTTTACTTACTTGCCCGATAATACCAATGATAGACTATCGACTTTGGTTACTTTTTCTTGCGCATATACCTCCTGATATTTGAGTCCACGTATCACTTTCATGCAATTTAAAACTTTTTTAAATTGATGTCGTGATACGTGCAAAGGTTTAAATAGAGCCTCATAAACCTGTAAAAAAAGAGAAATGACAAATATAAATTAAAATTGTTTTTTTGTGGTTTTACTATTTTATTTTCTAAACAATAACCTGATTAATAAGATAAGACGGAATACATTGTCAACAGTATTCATTTAATTCCACTAACAAAACACTTTTCAAAAAGAAGTCCTCTATTGACAACCTTTGATTTGTGCACTCAGAAAATTATGTAAGTTACTACATGTTAGTTGTTTGTATATTTTACAGTAGTTAGTTGTTTTCAACTACAAAGTCAGTTATTTTTGTATGAAAAATATCAAACAACTATTTCTGTTTGTTATTTAAAGTCGTTTTTTTGAATAACTAACAAAAAAGTACTGTAATGTAGTAACATTTATTAAAAGTAGTTAACTTTTATTTATTATCTCTAAAAAATTTTCAAAGTTTTTTCCAAAAACAAAAAAATTTTTTTTTTTTATTTTTCACAACTTTTTTTAAAAAAAACTTGGAAAAAATTTGACTTCAATTTTTTTTTCTGAAATTTTTTTTGTTAATTTTGTTTTTACTACATATTAGTTGTTTTGACTACAAATGTTAGTAATTTTTACTACATAAGTCAGTTGTTTTTTGTCAGTTAAAATAACTAACATTGTTAGTTGATTTAACTGAAAAAGTAGTTGACCCCAAAATAACTTACAAAGTAGTTATTTTAACTGACATTTTCAGTTGATTTTACTAACATAATTTTTTGAGTGTGGGTACCTATACCACCCTCCGACAAAAATTAAAAAAGTCGTTGAACACGAACTGTATAATATACGTTTGAAACTAGAGACTAAATGTAATAAAACTGCATTTACAGTTTTTTATTTCATGATCCTGTTTCCTTTTAAAAGGACTCCAAAGTTTTAGAGGATTACAATTTTTTAATATTTGTACTTGTCCTAGGATGCCACTACACACAAAAAATTAATGGCTAAAAAATTTCAATTAAATCTGTTGATCAACAAAATTCAAATGAGTCAATTATTGTTTTGATCAACATTTTTGTTATTTTCTTTAACTATCAAATTAAAAATTTTCAACATATGTACCAGATTTTTTTCGCTTCAATTTATTTAAATACATTAATTAGAAAATATACTTTATGCTCGGGTTTTACTTTTTTTACTGTCGGGAACATATTAGAAAGCAAAAAATATGTATTTTTTTTTAAATAATTTTGTCATAAGCTTAAAATTCATTTGTTAAATCAATCATTATTTTAATTGACTTTAAATGAAAAACTGATCAAATTTTTGATCAAAAACGAAAAAGTGATTGATTGAAAAAAAAAAAATCAATTAATCACCTACAATTTGATGATTGAATAACAATTTTCTTCATCGGAGGAGTTTCAATTAAAAAATTAATTGAATCCGCGTTTTTGTTGATTGAAATTCGCTTTGAATTCTTTCTGCGTAGTGATAGCAAGTGAAAGAGAAGGATCTCCCCTAATTTTTCTATTTAATTTTAATACATCTGGAAAAAGGAGGTAAGTTACGTCCTTTCAAAAATGTATCCTTCAATATCATTTAAAATTTTCAAAAAAATGTTTTGATAAAGCTTTTAAATGACTTCATTCACATTCTTTTATCTTGATATGTCAAAATGGAAAAATTAGGGGAGATCCTCCTCTTTTATTTGCCGTGGCCAGTGTCATCCTAGGTCATAAGTACAAATATTTCAAAAATATTTTACAAATGGTATCCTTTAAAACGTTGAAGTCCTTATAAAAGGAAGCAGGATCACGAAATGAAAAACTGTAAATGCAGTTTTACTCCATTTGATCTCTACTTTCAGACATATATCATCCGGTTCATGTTTAATATTGGCTGTCGGATGGTGTACATATTAGAGTCCCAATAAAAACTTGGTAATAAGTACCCATTACCGCCTGCATTCCATGTAATTAGGACTCGTTAACTGTTCGAATCTTTAAATTGTTCTATAGGAAAACTCTTAGAATTTTTGTATAGAAAAACTTTGAGAATTTTTCTATAGCAAAGTCTGAGAATTTTTCTATAGGAAAAATTTAAAGAAAAATCGGAGAATTTTTATATAAAAAAAATTTATCAGAATCTGACACTTTTTCTGTAGAAAAAACTACTCAGAATATAAAAAATATTTCAGAAAAAGATAATTTTTTCATAGGAAAAGTTTGTGAAATGTGTCCTTTTTATACCCTACACCACACTGTGTAATCAATTGACTTGAAATTTTAAACTTAATCCTCTTTTGGACGAAGCCTATTGAAATTGGAAAAAATCGGTCCATATTTAGACCTAGCCCCCATACCAAGGTCCTCTTTCGTTTTGACTTAAATGACTCTAATAACCGCATTATAATAGGTATCGTTTCAATATTGGCAGGTAAACATGTTTTGTCTTCACAAATCACCATTCCGAATTTTAGAGGAATCGGATCAGTTCTTCTTGTAGCCCCCATACAAACCACCTTCCCGATTTTCACATAAATCTCTTAAATTTCATGAAAGTTGAAAATATTTAATTTAAATTTTGTTTATGTATGTTAAACGCGTACTTTAATACCGTTATCAAATTTGACTATCATCGGACCATTTTTGGACTTTGGCCCCATGTGAAAATTTCGGCCGATATTCAGTTAAAGCGGTTTATTCTCAACAAATTGAAGCCTATTTCACTCAAATTTGATTTGTGAGTGTTTTTTACACTTATTAAAGATTTGATGAATCTAATCGGTCCATGTTTGAACTTAAGACCCATTTTCCGGGAAACTCTGTTGTAGGGTATTATATGGTCGGTCTTGACCGACTATTATTTTCTTACTTGTTTTTAAACTTTTTTCCCCCAACCCTGTAAACATTTGGAAGAAATATCGCCTAGGAGAAATTGCGGCAATATCTTCTTTTTATCGTAATTAAAAATCATTGAAGTAGTATTTTTGAAAATCTTCCTTTTATCATTTCGAGGATATATAAGCAATAAATAAAAAAAAATTTTTTTTTGTCATTTATAAAGTAGATAAAATCGCCGAATTATCAAAAATTTATCTTCCAGGTGATTTTTCCCCTGCGCGATATATTTACGATATCTTCTTTATATCATACGGATGAAAAAAATGCGAAATCAAAATATTTTATTTATTGTCAAAAATTTATTTTTTCATTATAATTTAGTCTTTCGGGGATTTTATTCAATTAATGTGAAATAATCAATATAAATCGCAAAAAATTTGTATAGAGGGGTTTTTTAAGTTAAGTAGTGAATTCGAAGAAATAAAACAATTAAGATCGAAACTGTAAAACAAATAAACCGCACGTTTTTCTCCAATTAGGTCCATGAAATTACATAAATTTAAATTTAGTTGGTCAAGGAAAACTCAATAAGCAATTAAAATCTCAGAATCGCTGATCCCGAAAGGAGAAAGAAATATAAAAAATTCGCCAAAAGATGCTTGTTCGTTGTTTAATGATATATCCTTGTATCTGAGATTATTTGTACATTTTTATCTATTTACTTTCATTTAACACAATAAAAATCATAATTTTATTGACATCTTTATTTTATATTCCACGAACGTTTAGGTGATTATCTGGCAATAATTTATAGGTTAAATTTGAATGATATCTTCAAATTATCTTCCAAATGATTATCTGGCAATATTGCCTATTTATCTTCCAGAAAAATTGCTTTCGTATCCCCTAAACGTATCGCTTTCGGGACACGATTTCTACCAACGGGTGTTTCTTCCGCAATACGAAGAAGATATCTCCCGCAATACAATTTATCTTCCAGGCGATACGCTAGCGTATCTTCTTCGTATCGAAATGCTTGCACGGAAGTGTCTGGGAAATTTTTTATTCTACTAGAACTAAAAATTGTGTGGTACAAGTTTGGGGCCAACAGTATTAAACCGATTAAAGTTTTGGATTTTAGAAAATTTAAAAATAAACAAGTAGAAAACTTAAATTCGACTTGGCCAAATCTATGAATACGCTCCACAATGTCCTTTTAAGGTGATAGTAAATTTTATAA
This sequence comes from Pegoplata infirma, assembly GCA_963921195.1. Classification (NCBI taxonomy): domain Eukaryota; kingdom Metazoa; phylum Arthropoda; class Insecta; order Diptera; family Anthomyiidae; genus Pegoplata; species Pegoplata infirma. Next base: position 27,526,975 of record OY992540.1, on the reverse strand, counting down.
CCAAAAAAAAAAAATATCAATTTTGATGAGAAAGATTTTATTTTACACTCAAAAACTTATGACGGTAGATTCCACTACAAAAGACAGTTAAAACTACTACATTTGCTGTTGTTTTGGCGTCCACTACATTTTACGGTAAAATCAACCACAAATTGTTGTTGTTTTTAAATATTAATTAATAACTACAAAAAATGGTAAAAACAACTTCAAATTACAGTTATTTTTACTGTAACTCAAATTATCTGAATTTTCTTCTAAACTTAAAAAACGGTTTAAATTATTTGGAAATAATTTCTGCTGCATCTGACACTTCCAAATCGTCCAACACATCCATTTTTCTAAAAATTTCTAGAAAATTAAAGTTTTTTTTATAGACTAAAAACAACTACATAAAACAACTGTTACAACAATGTACACTAAGAAAATTATGTCATTAACTGTTTGTAGGTTATTTTAAAAAGTAATCAGTAAAGTCTTTTTAAAAGAAAAATCACTTATTTTATAAAGGATTTAATTTTTTTACTGTTTCTGTAGTTTAAAAAAAATAATTTACTGTATTAAAAACAAATTTACTGTTACATTTAATTTCGGCAGTAAAAAATTTCTTCTATAGTTTTACTGTTTTCCAATACAAAATAACTGAATATTCACTAGTTTTTTAATGTTTTGGTTAGTCATTAAATTAACATTTAAAATTGACTGTATTGTGTTTTTATTTTAAAAGAAAAAACACTGGAATGGTTTTTAAATAAAAGTTCATTTACTTTAAGTGAATATTCACTGGAATTTACCTACATAATTCTTTGAGTGTAGTAATTTTTTGTATTTATTTTTTAAAACAACTACAAAAAACAGTTGTTTGAGATTTTTCACCCAAAAACAACTGAAGTTGTAGTTGAAAACAACAACTACTACTTACTACACAAATCACCAGCATGTAGTAACTGCAATAATTTTCTAAGTGTACGTAAAAAATAAATAAAATTTACCAAAAATTCACTAATTTTTTTTTTAAGTGTAAACTTTATTCGAGTATAAATTTTTTGGATTTTTGAGTAACAAAAATACTTTGTAAAATATTTTTGTGGCTTGCCAATGATTTAAAGATTTTTTTAAGCTTGGTTTTTTGAACATGCGAATTTAAGGTGGAACCAATCTAAAATTTACGGTTTTTCATATAACTTTTGAAGCACTCGACCGATTTTGTTTAAATTCTATTCCAACTTGACCAGGGAAACGAAAAATGTATGTGCAAAGCTTCAGCCTCAGAGTTTCCTTTCGAAAGTTAGCGTTCCTTTTAACTCGTAAATACGCGAAAAATCCTTGCCGGACTAACTTTTAATGTACTTATAACTTTTGATTTGCTGAATTGCAATACCGACCTGACCAGTTAAAAAATAAACCTGACATTTTTTTCTTGACCCTTCATAGAGCTTGGTACAAACTTTCATTTAAAATTAATTTAAGCCAACTCCGATCATTTTAACACGTGGCGCCCTCTAAACGTAGAAAAACCAGTCATTTTTGGAAATTTTTTGATAAATTTCGAATGGTAATATCTTAAAAACCGCCCGGGATTCGGGATTGAAGAAAAATTTTCGGGATCCCGGGATTTTCATGATATTTTGAATCCCGGGATTCACGGGATTTTGTGGAAATTTTTGGGGTTTTTTTGGGATTTTCAAAAATTTTTTAGTATTTTTTGGCACTTTGAAAAATCCACGCGTTCGTAAAGATTAGCAAAGTTGATGTTGTGAACTTCAAAAAAAGTTTGGGATTCCTCCTTTGAAGAATATCCGTATTCGGCTATCTTTCTTATCTTTCGTCGTGGCTGATCGCTATTAACTTTTAGTGAGCGTGAGTTGAAAAAAAAAATTATTGAATTTTCGAATTTTTGCATAAGTGAGAGAATAATCACAATTGGAGCGGGAAGCGTTTTTCCGCAACTGTTCACACACGTTTTGTATAAAAACAAAAAACCGCCGCGTTTTTCCGCCAAACTAGATTCAATTCTATTTTTATGAGGACAAATGCGGAAAACCGCTTGCCGCTCCAATTGTGATTATTATCTGATTCATTTTTTGCTAAAGCTTGCGTGATTTAATTTTTTTTTTAATTTATTTTTTATTTCTTGCAAAAAAAAATATTTTTTAGCAATGTCTTTTTTTTTGGTAAATAATGTGTTAGCGAGAGTGCGAGAGTAGAGTTTGCATGACTCACACGTGAGCGTAAGTCAAAAGTAAGTGATTCTATTATTGTTTGCGTGAGTCAAAACCCACTCACCCCTTTAAAAAATGTTTTAGTAAAACATAAAACTAAAAAAGTTTACAACTTAAGGAGTAAAGATGTGTCAAAAGCCATTTACGGTCCTATGCTCCTTGTAAGAGTAAAAGTAACAAATATAAAAGCCCTTATGTCGAACCACATCTAGTTTTTAGAATTTCTTTACATTTCGCAAACGTTTCACCTTTTTCTATAACAAAAACATGGTACCTGACAGAACTTTTGTCGATTTTTTTTTATTTTGTTCCACAAAACTCATATTTCATACAAATTATTGAAAAAATCTATAAATATTGAAAAAAAAATAAAAAAATCGGGATCCTGAAAATCCCGGGATTGAAAATCAGAAATCCCGAGATTCGGGATTTGCCTAATCCCGAAAATCCCAGGATCGGGATATCCCGATTGGAAGCCCTAGTCACAATATATTCGACAAGAACGAATTTGACTTTATACTTGTTTTTTACAACAAATTTTATTTATTATAAAGTTTTTTGGAATTCGGGACAAAATTAATTAAGTAAATCCCTATTTGGATAATCTAAGTAATCAAACTTAACTGATTAAAACTTTCTCAATTGTTAAATAAACAATATATATAAATATAAATGCATAATGCAATTTAATTTTTGCTTGTGATAATGGAAATTTTCTAAAATAATTAAAATCCAAATAAGATTTTAAATATAAAGATAATATAAAGTAAATTATAAATATGTAAAACGTGTCAAGAATATATACTTTATCATAGAAAATATAGGTAAATGAATTCAAATACACATTAAAATAAACAAATTCACTTAATACAATTAACTAAAAATTCAAGGGTACTATTTGCATGCGTATACAAACAAATAAATTTCACGAAAAATCTGCTGCACAGTGGATTATTTATGATAATTTTTGAAAATGAATCAATCATTCGGTTAAAAACAATGACACTCGGAAATACCTAAATTGTCTATGGCTATTAATTAGTGCTCCTTAGTGTCTCAGTACTAGAGAGCACTTTTTCAGAAATTTTTTTACCAGAACTAGCAAGAAAGACTCTGAATACCCCTATTATAGTTAATCCAGTATATTGTGAATAACCGAATAATTTCCAAAAATATGCCTAAATCTTCTACTGTGGTCTCTTTAATAATGCGCAAAAATAACATAAATAATAATGATCTCAATAATAATACCGATTTATAAACATCACATGATTAATGGTTGATTTCTCTGATATAATTTAATAATTTGTATCATATTTACCGGACGCATAAAAATGCGATGTAAACAAAATACTGTAATTTGCAAGTGTCCAAATAAACATAAAATTAACAGTGAATAAAAGCTTGGATCGGATGCTAAGTTCACACAATATCAAAAGAAAACAAGTAAGAAAATTATAGTCGGGCAAGATCGACCATATAATACACTACACTAGAGGGTTTCGAAATAAAGGTCACAAGTCCAAACAAGGACTAATTGGATCTGTCTTTTGTTAGATCTTTAAGTAGTTCAGAAATACACATAAACTAAATTTTAGTGAAAAAGACTTCGTTTTGTTACTAAAATTCCGAATTTACTGAATACTAGTGCCGGGAAATGGTACTAGTATTCCCGGGAATACCGGTATTCCCGGTTCTGATACCGGTTTCCCGGTTCTTTATATATTCCCGGGAATGCCGGTATTTCCGGTTCCGGTTCTGACGGTATTCCTGGGACTACCGGTATATATAATTTGTAAAATTTTGTACAATTAAAATTTTTTCTTTGCTTTTACCAAAAAAAAAAAAAAAATACAAAACATGTGAAAAATACCGTTTCCATTTTATTTTTGGAATTTAAGAAAAAATAGTTACACTCAAAATAATCACTCTGTTAAATTACAGAGATACTCTGCTGAGCCAGCAGAAAATACCATAGATTTCCAACCAGCAAGATTTTTTGTTATTTTACGAAAAAAACTCTGTAAAATGATTTCGATCAAAAAAAACTGTAAATTTACAGAATTACCTGTAAAATATTGATAAAACCGAAAATAATTTTACCAAAAAAACTCCGTAAATTAACAGAGTTTTAGTTAAATGCATTTAATGATTACAAAATTTTACAAAAAAAAACTCTGTAAATTTACAAAGTTTTAGTTAAATCCATTTTATGAGTAAAACTTTTCTGATTCATAAACATTAATTTAAATTAAATTAATTAAAATTAAAATTTTGTTCAATTTCCAGCATTTTTTATTTATGTGAAAATTACAAGTTTTTAATGAGTAACTCCAATTTTACAAAATTTTGTTTTTCGGTCACAAGAAAATACAAAGATTTTTCCTAAAATCTGTATTTCGACAGATAACTTTGTCAAATATCTGTCGAATTGAGATTACAGTCATTTTACAGAGTATTTAACAGAGTTATTATTTTGAGTGTACGATATTTTCAAATAATTTTACAAACACAACTAAATATTTCTGAAATACTGATTAAATAGTGTAATTTAAATATTTTATGGTATTTTTTTTTCTGGAATTTGAGAACCGGTACCAGGATCAGAACCGGGAATACCGGTATTCCCGGGAATATATCCAGAAACGGAAAACCGGTACCAGAACCGGGAATACCCGTATTCCCGGGAATACCGAGAACCGGGAAATGAATACCGGGCGAAATTTTTATATGGGAACTACCAAAGTCCAAATATGGTCCAAATATAATCAGATTTGATGAGATTACCACAGTACACGTTTAACTCATACAAATAAAATTTTAATAAAATATTTTCTATTTTACAGAATTTTGAGAGATTTATATAAATATCGGGAGGGTAATTTGTATGGAAACTACAAGTGGAACTGGTCCGAGGGTACGTTTGTATGAGGGCTAGGTAGGATCGATTTTTTCCAATTTCAATAGGCTTCTTTCTTGGGCCAAAGGAAGCTTAAGTTTTAAATTTCAGTCAATTCGATTGATGATTGCCACATCGACTCTAAGTGATTCTGAGTCGATCGGTATACATACTCAATGGTGGGTTTAGGACCTATAGTTCGGGTAGTTACAAACATCAGAACAAACCAGTATAACAGAGTGGTGTAGGGTATAAAAATAAACATTTCAAACATCCCATTTAAACAATGGACAGAATCTTAAAGGTACAAAATCTTTGAATTGAAATTGTAGATTTTTCAGACTGAATTCAGGCTGAAAAACTTTAACGTGTTATTTGCAAAGATATTGTTTGAAACTGAAAAACTTTATTCGAAATCGGGGAAAATATGAATTAAAATTCTATTTGGCATTGTTGAAAGATAAATTCTCATTGATTTCTTACATTTTAAATATTATTTTACAATTTTGTATATCCACGCTAACATTTTTCACTACCGAAACATGTGCAATACAGAGGGTAGCATGTCCCGAAATCAGGAAATTTTGGAATTTCTTTAGGGCATACCCCTAGAACGATGCTAATTGAAGAGCTGATTACGGGAAAAATAATCCAAAAAATTTTGGAGGTCATCTTCAGGGAGCAACCAGCGCTTAAAGTTTGCATCCCTAGTGCATTTGGTCAAAAAAAATATATTTTTTTATTTTTAAAATTGGTGCCTAAAGTTTCGTTAGGTATAGTACATTCAGGAAAAAATATTTATTAAGTTTTCATGGAGCAATTTTGGTCCAGTGCAACGTTTTGAAACTTCGAATATGCATAATTTATTACGTATTTTTTTTTTTGTAAAAAACAGCCTTATATGCAAAGGCTTAAACATAAACTCCGTTTTATACAAAATCTTTAAAGAATTCTTACAATCTCCGGTTTTTACAAAAACTTAAAAAAATTATACTAAATTACATCTTTTCAAAATATCAAAACGTTGTGCTGGACCAAAATTGCTCCATGAAATTTTTAAAAATATTTTTTCCAGAATGTACTTTTCCTAACGAAACTTTTGGCACCAATTTTGAAAATAAAAAAAAATATTTTTTTTTTTACCAAATGCACTAGGGATGCAAACTTTAAGCTCTGGTTGCGCCCTAAAGATGACCTCCAAAATTTTTTTAATATTTTTTCCAGTAATCAGCTCTTTACTAAGCATCTTTCTAGGGGTATGCCCAAAAATTTTTCATTTTCGGGACACGCTAACAGAGGGGTTTGTAATTGTTTCTTGCAATTTCGTTCATAAATTTTGAACCGATACAAAACTGGAAATTTTCCTTTTTTTGAATTTCAAAATTGATCGGGGTCGGGGTAGTTGCCTTTTAGGGTCAATATTATCATAAACAAGTAAAAAAGTTAAATTCGGCCTTGCCGAATGTATTAATACCCTCCACAATTTAAACAAGATTATTAGTGTCCGACCGAATACACCTTTTCTAGCCGTAGCCGAAGCGGAATATTCGGCCAAGCTGGAGCCGAAGCCGAATATTAAAAAATAATATTTATGTAGTAAAAACAAGAAGAAAAGTAAAATTCCACTTGGCGGAATACACAAATGTATAAAAACGTTGTATAGAATGATTTTAATTTGAGCAAAAAACTTTTTTTTAGATATTTTTGAGCGTAAATTTTTTTCGACCGGAAAATTTTTTTGAGTGAAAAAATTTTTAGGAGCAGAAACACTTTCTAAAAAGTTTTTGTGGCTTACTAATGTGATTCAAAATGTGTTTAGTGTGATTTCTAACATGTGTGTACAAATTTTATACAATTATTCGGCCATATTCTACCAAAAATTTGGCCGAAGCCGAATAGTGGCCGAAGCCGTAGCTGGAGCCGAATATTCAGTCGGACACAAAAGATAATTTGGAAAAAAAATTTTTGGTGAAAAAAAATCACTATTTTTTGGTGAAAAAAAAAAATTTTTTTTGATGAAAAAAAAAAAAAACATTTTTTTGGTGAAAAAAAAAAACATTTTTTTTTTTTTAATAATATTTTTTCTTGTTAAAATACCCTTCGGCATCGAATTCTATTCAAATATGCCAACCAGCAGCCGAATTAAAGCATTTTGTATTTTTAGGTTATGTGGAATGTACCGACATTTTCGAGGTGTCCTTACATTCATAACATTCATAAATAACCGATAAATAACTGTAGAAATTTTGATCACCGCCAAAATGCTGGTTTGTTTAAAATACTTTTATGCAACCTGAACCGTTTCCTTGCAATTTTTTCTGCAATAATTTAAATTTAATCCAATTTTTTATTTTATTTCGATAAATCATATAAAATTGTATTTAAAATCTGTAATTTGCACGGTGAGCCTCAGCGATGTTCAGGTTGAACTTTAGTGTCGACGAAAAGTGTAAATGCAGTTCGATTTCTACATGATTAGTTGTCACAAAACTGTTTTCAGCAAAATCGTAGCTGATCGCATTCGCGAGATATCGCGAAATTAGTGATTTTATATTTTAAAAAATTTTGATATTGAAGTTTTTTAAATATTTTCAAAAACTGAGTATACAGTTTTCATTGTACTTATTTTAAGGTCACAAAACAGTAAACATCGAAATCCTATCTTCTTTAGTTCGCGAGAAATCGCGAAATAACTTTTTTGTCAATTTTTGTTTTTCAACTTTTTCTAGGTTTTTTTCAAATGTTGTGGAAAGTTGATATGCACTTTAATGTGTACGTGCTACATTTGTATCCCATCTCGGAAAATTTGGTGAATTTTTAATTTGTTTGTAAACTAGTAACTCGTTTTCACATTTAATACCAAAAAATTATTTCTTATAATTCAAAATAATATGACAGTTAATAAATGGTTATGAATTATTTGAAGAAAAAGAGAGTGCATAATAATATTACAATACAAAATAAATGAAAAAAAATTGAAAAATTTTTCGCGATTTTTCGCGAAAATTAGCGTCAATATATAGATTTCAGCAGTTTTACCACCTTCAGTTACGGGCAATTTAAACTGCATACAATATACTTGTCGTTACTTAAATTTTTTTTTTTTTTTGATACCAAAGAAAAAATAGTAATTTATTATAAAAGCTCGTACAGTAATTTTGCGATTTCTCGGGAAATTGATCGTCTATAATTTTTATGCTTGCAGTTTTGTCACCTCTAATAACCTCGAATTCAAACTGCATACCACATTTTTGTCGTTAATTGAAGTATATGTTTTTACAGACCACAAAAAACACAAATTAATGAATAAATAGTAGATAAGCGAGTTTTTTTGCGATATCTCGAAGAATTAAGCAGCTAGAATTTAAATGTTAACAGCCTTATGACCTTTGATCATTAGCAAGTCAAACTGCATTTCGTGTTTTTCAACAATGTTAAAGAAACTTCTTTTATTAATCAAAACAAGAAATACCCCCAAAAAGCTGTTTTTCGCTATTTCTCGCGAAAGTGAGCAGCTATAATTTTTTTGGGGGCAGTTTTAATTTCTTCCAGCATGTTCAAATCAAACTGCTTACCACTTTTTTTTATCATTTCTAAAGAACCGGGTTTAAAATATAATAAAAAAAAAAAATATATATATATAATTACGCGATATCTCGCGAAATTTAGCACCTACAATTTTGATGTCAACAGCTGTGTGACCTTTGATCAACCACAAGTAAAACTGCATACCATGTTTTTATGAAATTTTAAAAAATCATATATGAACATAAAATCAAAAATAAAAACAGCAAAAAAGTAATTTCGCGATTTCTCGCGAAATTGAGAAGATATGATTTCGCTGTTAACTGTGTTGTGACATGTAAATAAATACAATTAAAACTGCATACCCAGTTTTTGAAGATATTTAAAAAACTTCATTGTCAAAATTTTTGAAAATACAAAAACACTAATTTCGCGATATCTCGCGAATGCGATCAGCTACGATTTCGCTGTTAACAGTTTTGTGACATTTATTCATGTAGAAATCGAACTGCGCTTACACTTTTCGTCGACACTAAAGTTCAACCTGAACATCGCTGAGGCTCACCGTGTTTGATTAGCTTTTTTTTTAAAACAGTTATTGACAAATTCCCGAAATTTCCCGATGAAAAAATCCCGGGATTTTGAGAAAAAAATTTCCCGGGAATTCCCGGGAATTTTTTCCCGAATAGAAACCCTAGTCCCCATACAAACCACTCTACCGACATTCATATAAGTCAAATCTACGATTTTATGAAAAGAAAAAAATTTTATTAAAAAAAAAAAATAAAAAATTTTGTTTGTAAGTGTTAAATACAAAAGATAGTTCCAGTCGGTTCATGTTTGGACGTGGGACCCCCATTGGTCTTAACCGTCATGGGCATATTTGATATCAGATTAAAGGTATTTAAAAAACCTATCGTGGTGATAATAATGTGATAAAAACGACAATATTTTTCGAAATATTACCAAAAATGTACTAAAATTTTTAACTTTTACAGTTTTTTACGGTTTACCACAATTTAATTAAAATTAACCGGCATAGGCATATTTGATATACGAGTATCAGATTAAAGCTATTTAAAAACCCTATCGTTGTGATAATAACGTGCTAAAAACGACAATATTTTTCGAATTATTACCAAAAATGTCCTAAATTTTCGTCTTTTTCAAATCACAATTGATCGTTTTTGATCTTTTTCGAATTACAATTGATCTTTTTCGAATTAAAATTGATCTTTTTCGAATAACAATTGATCTTTTTCGAATTATAATTGGTCTTTTTGGAATTACAGTTGATCTGTTTGCCAATTACAATTGACCTTTTTAGAATTAGAATTCATGTATCACGAATTAGAATTAAGCTTTTTTTGAACTGCAATTGGTCAAATTGCATTTGATTTTTTTGAACTACTTATTGGAGTACTAATGGAATATTTAATATACAAGTGGAATCTTCAAATTACAAATAGAATCTTGCAATTGCAAGTATAATCTTCAAATTACATCGGTTAAAAGGTTCGTTTAAAGTGTTAAAATTATCTACGAATATTTTCTCCATTTATTTTCACTAGGGGTTCTTAGAAGAGAAGGGGGTAGAAGATTCATGCGGCACACGTAAAATTATAATTACACACTAATTTGTTGAAAAACATTAGAAATATTTTGATATTTTAATTTTATTTGTTCGTGTTGCACTGTGTAATTAACCACTTAAGCGATTTTTATTATCTGTTTAAAATTAAATTGTTAAATTGTCTGTATATAAAAATTATTACAATGACCTACTTTTAAAATTTTCCAAAAATATTTTGTATGTCTACAAAAATACGCAAATATGCAATAAAAACAAACAATATGCAAATTTATCGATGATCTGCAACGTAACAAATTTCTATTGGTGCTGGTACCAAAATCTAGAAAAACAGGGCCATCAAAAAAAAACTAAAAAATAGGTCATCCACAGCAATTATCATTAAGATCGTAACGATTTGTAGCAGGTTAAACAAAAAATCGTTATTTTTTTTTAATTTTTTTTTAATTTATTTAAATCATTTTGAAGAATTTATTCTTATAATTTTCTGTCTACAAACAAATCCAACAAACAAAACAAAAATCTGTCTTCGGACATCAAACCGATATTAAAATAAAACCACTCTTAGCAGAACAGAGCTCAGACATCACTGAAAGCAACCGAGTCACGTACGCCAAAATTCACCTTTGTTCTCTCCCGATATTAATACTCATACTGTTGTTTACTTAGTATAACCAAAAACAAAAATTCTCATACATTAAAACTAATAAATTAATTGCAAGCGTAAACAATCGCATCGACTTTACAATGATACTTTTTGCAATTTAATCCAATTAAACCATAAAGTATACAAAACCAAAACGATCGTAAAACGTAGTGTTGCCACTCCTTATGCAATTACATATATTACGAGAAATTTTTAGCTGCAAGTGTAACTTTTGTGTAATTTTTTTTATTTGCAATTTATGTGTAAAATTACTATTTTTGTGGTACTTTTTTTTTTAAAAAAAGTACTGCTTGGTACTTTTTATCAAAAAGTACTAGCTTGGTACTTTTTTGTAAAGAAGTACTATTTTGGTATTTTTTTTTATCAAAAAACGCATGAAAAAGAAACAATTTTTGGTAGTTTTTATAAAAAAATATTACTTGGTACTTTTTTCCTACTTCAGTACTTTTTCTAAAAAAAATATTTTTTTGTACATTTCATAAAAAAGTTTATTTAAATAAGTCTCATAAAATGTACTATTTTAGTATTTTGGTCCTTTAAAAAAAAAAATACTATTTTGGTACTTTATAAAAAAGTATTTTTGGTACATTTTATAAAAGGTACTTTTGGTAAATTTTTTTAAAAAGTACTTTTGGTACGTTTTTTAAAAAGTACTTTTGGTACGTTTTTTAAAAATTTTTTTTGGTACGTTTTTTAAAAAGTACTTTTGGTACGTTTTTTCAAAAGTACTTTTGGTACGTTTTTAAAAAAGTACCATAAAGTTACTTTTTATAGAAATGTACTATTTTAGTAAATTTTTTAAAAAAAAACTACCATCTACAAAGTTTTATTTTGGTACTTGTTGTAAGAAAGGACTGATTTTATACATTTGAAAAAAGTACTTTTTACCATTTTAGTACTTTTTATAAAAAAAGTACTATTTTGGTGCTTTATTTTTTTTTTATAATAAAGTACTATTTAAGTATGGTAAAAAACTTGAAAATAATAAAAAAAAATAGTTTTTATAAAAAATACTTCTTTTTTTACAACTTCTGTATTTTTTCTAAAAAAAAAGTATTTTTAGTACTTTTCATAAAAAGTCTACTTAATTAAATATGATTAAAAAAATGTACCATTTTAGTACTTTGGTCCTTTAAAAAATACTATTTTGGTACTCGAAAAAAAAAATCACTTTTAACTCATTTTATTAAAAGTACCATAAATGAACTTTTTAAAGAAAAAAAAATATTTTATTCCTTTTTTTAAAAAAGTACTATTTACAAAGTATTATTTTGGTACTTATTATTAAAAAATTAGGATTTTATACATTTCATAAATAAATTATATTTCTTACTTCTTAAACAAAACTATTATTTTAGTACTTTTATAAAAAAAGGTACTATTTTGGTACTTTATATAAGAGACTGTTATTTTTCGACTTCTTTAGAGCACTTTAAAAAAGTATTATTTTAGTACTTTGATACATTTTATAAAAAAGTGAAATTTTAATACTTTTTATAAAAAAGTACTATAAAAGTACTTTTTATAATAAATTACCATTTTAGTACTATTAAGGCATGTTAAAAAACGTATAAACATAAAAAACTGCTAGTTTTTTTTAAATGGTTTTTTGGTACATTTCATAAAAAAATCTTTTTAAATACGTTTCATAAATAGTACTATTTTAGTATTTTGGTACTTTAAATAAAATACTTAATTGGTACTCTATAAAAAAGTACTTTTGGTACATTTATAAAGTACCATAAAAATACTTTTTATAAAAAAGTACTATTTTAGTAAATCTTCCAAAAAAGTATCATTTGTGAATTATTATTTTTGTACCTTTTATAAAAAAGTATTGATTTTATATATTTAAAAAAAAAGTACTATTTTTGTACTTTTTATACAGAACTACTTTTTTAGTACTTTTTATAGAAAAAATACTATTTTAGTACTTTCTATAAAAAAAGTACTTTTTTAGTACTTTATATAAAAAAGTATAATTTTAGTACTTCTTTGGGATACCTTTTAAAAAGTTATTTTTTAGTACTTTAATACATTTTATAAAAAAGTAATATTTGATACATTTAATAAAAAAGTAATATTTGATACATTTTATAAAAAAGTAATATTTTATAACTTTTTATAAAGTCATATTTAAGTACTATTTAAAAAAATAATACGTTATTGATACTTTTTATAAAAAGTACTGTTTTGGTATTTAATAAAAGTATTGCTTTTATACATTTTTAAAAAACAGTTTTTTTTCAGTTATTTATAAAAAAGATACTATTTGAGTACCTTTTGTAATTTTTTTTAAAGGTTCAATTTGCAATTTTTTAAAATGTTATTTTAGTTGTGTCTTGTACATTTTATTGAAAAGTACTATTAAGGTACTTTTTATAAAAAAGTACTATTTTGATACACTTTATAAAAAAGTACTATCTTGGTACATTTTATAAAAAAAATTAAAATTTTTTTTTAATACCATAAAGGTAATTTAAGAAAAGAACTATTTTTGTACTTTTTATTAAAATTACTTATATAGTACTTTTTTAAAAAAGTACTTTTTTGGTACTTTTTACTTCTGTTTTCGTTTATTTTAGTACATTTTATAAAAAAGTAATTTTTTAATACTTAAAAAAAAACAATATTTTAATAATTTCTAAAAAAGTACTATTTTGTACTTTTTATAATATTGTACTATTTAAGTAATTTTTATAAAAAAATACTATGTTGGTCATTTCATAAAAAAAATACTTTTTTGGTAAATAAAAGTTTTATTTTGATATTAAAAAAAAATACTTTTTCAGTTATTTTCATACAAAAACACTATTTTAGTACTTTTTGTATTTTTTTTTATTTTTATTTAAAAAAAAAATACTTTTTAAGTTATTTTCATACCAAAAAATACTATTTTAGTACTTTTTGTAAAAATATTACTTTTTATAAAAAATTTCAATTTGTTATTTAAAAAAAAAAAAAATAATTTAATTTTTGTTCTGTTCATACATTTTATTAAAAAATACTATTTAGGTACTTTTTACAAAAAAGTACTTTTTTGGTACACTTTATAAAAAATGTACTATTTTGCTACATTTTACAAAAAACTAAATTTTATAAATACTAAAATTTTATAAAATTTGGTACTTTTTATAAAAAAAATAGTAGTACTATTTTGGTTCCTTTTAATAAAATGTTGCACTTTTTTTTAACTACCAAAAAGTTATATTTTGGTACTTTTATCAATTTTTTGTAAATTATGTATAACGGCCGCTCTATGTAAAAACTTTGTAAATGTAAACAATAAGAAAGAGATTAATAATATGTTCTCCTAGCTGGCTTGCCAGATTTGTAATTTTTTTTTCAGAAATGTGTAATTATGCTCCTTTATAAAGGATCGCCATTGATTTTGATTCCAAATGTTGTCAGTTTTGCTACACCCAAAAAAAAACGGGGGTATTCAATACTAAAAATTTAACTAATTTTAGTCCAAAAGGACCTAGTGCAGAAATTGGTAACCAATACTAAAATTTTTAACTAAAATTAGTTAAAACCAGTAGAAATAATAATGTTAGTACTTTGAAAATACTAAAATTAGTAACCAATTAGTAGATTTTGGTACAATATCACTTACTAAACCTTTTACTGTAGAATTATTTTGAGTGTACACTTTGCTTAGTTTCCAAGTTGAAAGAATACGGTATTTAGAAAATTAAAAATTAAATAACTCAAAAATTATTACTCGGGGGGCTTTCAGGAAATCGGCGGTATTCCACAAGTTAAGGACAACAAAAATACTTTAGAATTTTTGATAAAATTTGCAGTATTTACAGAGTTATGTGCATTTTTTTAAATTTCAGGAATGTCAATTAAAATAAAAAATGGACTTAATAAAAGTGTCCACACTTGGAAAGTGGGCACTACTTTACGTGTGGGACGCAAAAGTTAAAAATAAATGTAAATTTTTTTTTATTATTTTCTCAAAAATGTTTCAAACATTAAAATCATCTGGCAGCCCTGGCAGCAAGAGTTTTAAACAAGAACCAGAAACACTATATGAGCGCAATACATTATTTTATGCTCCAACATAACTACTTATTCAGCCATTACAAAAAAATGTTGCTTAAAGCAGGAGGTGTGTCGTGTCTTCTCCATAATTGTGTGTGTGTGTTCAAATTAACAGTCAATTTGGAAACTTGGTTAGCAACTCCGCTCTATAATTTACAATGTTTGCACTACGATCATTTTTATTGAGTGGGCAATTATGTTTATTGTTACACTTTTATTAGTTTTATTTGTTGTTGTTGTCGGGGAAATATGTAGTAATATGTAATAAATATTAAGAATAATAAACTTCACTATTTAAATTGTTATTTCTTCTCAATAAGTTGTACGTTTAAGTACAATGTCACGATCGTTTACATTTTGATTGAAGTACTTTTTTAATTGGGGATTCTTTACCGGTTTCTCAAACATTGTTTGATGGCGCTTATATTAAGAAATTTAATTTACTATGTCGGTACTTTTTTGGTCAGGACCGACCATATAATACCCTACACTAGTGTTAGACGAAAAATGGATCCAAACAGGAAGGATGGTTTGTATTGTCCGATCCGATTATGGACTTCCGCCGTATGACTCCTTCCGATATTAAAATCTATATTTTGGCAACTATTGTAGGGTATTATACGGCCGGTCTTGAGCGATATTTGTTTTTATTGTCACTCGAAAGTTTTTTTTATACCCTCCAACCACAGTATGGGGGTATACTCACTCTGTCATTCCGTTTGTAACGCATCAAAATATCGGTCGGGGACCCCATAAAGTATATATATTATTGATCCATGATCGATTCTAAGACATTCTATGAATGTCCGTCTGTCTGTAGATAACACGATGCAGTCTAAAATAAAACAGCTAGCCTCCTGAAGTTTGGCAGAAATTTGTCTCTTGTTCATAGGCAGGTTAAGTTTGTGAATGGGCAAAATCGGGCCAGGGGTCAAAAGTACCCCTTTAAAGAACTAACCAACCTCTGAAAAAACACACTTTTTCTACATGTTTTTTGTAATTTTGTTAAAAAAAAACTAAAAATTTGGTATATTTATCGCAATGGGTAGGTGCTTTTAACGTCCCCCACTGACCCCATCACCAAAAAAAAAAAAACGCCCCTGACATTTTTTTACATTTTGGAGGGTTTAAAAGATTTGGCACATCCGAATTTCACACTCTCACTTGTTTTTTTTTTTTTTAATTACACTTATGGCCTAATTTTGTAAAACGCAACGCGCCGCGTTGTCAAAATTTCAATACAATTTGTAGTTGTAACAAAAACAAATTACTCAGAAATTTTGACAACGCGGCGAGTTGCGTTTTACAAAATTAGGGGGTTAATTTTTTTTGGGACACAGGGTAACCTAAAAATAGTTCATAAATTTTCTCACAACTTTTATTCACTCAAAAAGACGTAACTAAATTTTGGGAAAAAGTTCATAAATTTTCCCAAAATATAGTTAAATTTAACTAAAAAATTAGATACTTTCTTAACTATGAGGAACAAACTTTAGTTCATATAAGACTACTCTTCAAAACTCCACTTTTTTTTGCACAGACTTCTAAAGAACGTTTTCTAAAGTATTTTGGCCTCCTAAACACGAATCTGTCATCAGAGAAGTTGTATCAAATCGCCTTCTCGAGACATAAGCATTTTCAATTTTTGTGGACCAAGTCCTAAAAACAGAAAATTTTATAATAATTTTAATATTAGAAAAGTGTCTGTTAAAGTCATTCATATTTTTATACCCTCCACTCTAGTGATAGAGAGTATACACTCAGCAGCATAAGTCTGCGTACACAGGCTTTGCCTTACAAAAACCACTCAAAAAATACGTTAATCGATAGATTTTTTTAACCAAAGCTAATGACATATTATTTTGTATACTTCAGACTATTAAAATAACAAAAAGCCAATTTTTAATAGTCCGCGGTTAACAGCAACCAAGCAAAAAACCAAAATCATTCATTAAAAACCAGAAGCAAAAGTCTGCGTACAGTATCGTTTGAGGTTAGTTTTCTTACTATTTTTTTTTTCATTTTTACCAACTAGTGGGATAGTCTTTGTGCTTTACAACTTCTGGTAGTCTTTTCTGCATTGATTGTACCAATCTTGTAGTTTCTGCGGATTTTATATTCCACCAAGCCTGCTCCATAACCTCTTTCAGCATCGTTTTTAATGTTATTTGATGTGTACCAATTTTTTCCGAGAATATTTAACAAATGATCAATAGAGTTGAGGTCTGGTGATTGGGAAGTAGTTTTTTTATTGTTTGGATATATTATTAAGCAGCCAAATCTTCGCAATATCAGCGTTATATTTGGAGTAATTTTTTTGTTTGAGGAGATAATCACCCTGGAGACATAATCTGATCGCACTTTTCTTTAAATTACCTTAAGATATATCTAGGTAACCTTTCGTATCCATCATTGACTCAATTAATTGCATTTGTCCAACTCTACTTGCCGCCATGCACTATCAAACCATTATAACTCCACCCCTGTATTTTACAGTACCACACAAGTTTTATTTTTAAGAGCTGTACCAGTTTTTCTCCACACAATTTGTCTTTTCATGATTCCAAATATACAAAACTAACTTTCATCTGGAAATTTGACCATTTCCCAGAATGAAAGAGGTTTAAAAAAGGAAATTTGTGTGGTAATGCTAAATACAGGGGTGGAGTTATAATGGTTTGATAGTGCATGGCGGCAAGTAGAGTTGGACAAATGCAATTAATTGAGTCAATGATGGATAAGAAAGGTAACCTAGATATATCTTAAGGTAATTTAAAGAAAAGTGCGATCAGATTAGGTCTCCAGGGTGATTATCTCCTCAAACAAAAAAAATACTCCAAATATTCCGCTGATATTGTAAAGATTTGGCTGCTTTATAAAACATCCAAACAATAAAAAACTGCTCCCCAATCACCAGACCTTAACCGTATTGATCATTGGTTGTATATTTTCGTAAAAAAATTGGTACACATCAAATAACATCAAAAGCGATGCTAAAAGCGGTTATGGAGCAGGCTTGGTGGAATATAAAATCCGCTGAAACTACAAAAGTGTTCTAATCAATGCAGAAAAGACTAACATAGGTTCTAAAGTACAAAAAGTATCCCACTAGTTGTTAAAAATTAAAAACTTAGTTAGAAAACTAACCTCAAACGATAATGTACGCAGACTTTTGCTTCTGGTTTTTAATGAATGATTTTGTTTTTATGCTTGGTTGCTGTTAACCGCGGACTATTAAAAATTGGCTTTTTTGTTATTTTAATAGTCTGAAGTATACAAAATAATATGTCATTAGCTTTGGTTAAAAAATCTATCGATTAACGTATTTTTTGAGTGGTTTTTGTAAGGCAAAGCCTGTGTACGCAGACTTATGATGCCGAGTGTATATAATATTGTCATTCCGTTTGTAACACCTCGAAATAATGGTCTAAGACCCCGTAAAGTATATATATTCATGATCCTCGATCGATTTTAAGACGATCTAGCGATGTCCGTCCATCCGTCTGTCTGTCTGTTGAAAACACGCTAACTTTTGAAAGACTTCACGGAGGCTCGTGAAGTTTGGCATATATGTTGGGCATTTACCTGATCAGGTTGGTATTGCAATCCAGCGAAATCGGTCCAGTGGTTCAAAAGTTATGAGCAAAAGACTGAATTTTGGCAAGGGTTTTTCATGAAATTACGAGATAAAACACAGGGTAACTTTGAAACGACAATTCTGAGAGTGCTGAAGTGTGGCACATATATTTGTCGTTCCTCTGCGCCGGTTCGTTTCAAATCTCAGAAATCGGTTCAGTGGTTCAAAAGTTATAAGCAAAAACCTGAATTTCAGTTTGGTTTCACCTAAAATTCACGTGCTGAAAAATCCGGGTTTTACAAAAATAAGCTTTAAAAACAATGATAAGCCACAAAATTACTTTACATAGTATTTTTGTCACTCAGAAATATTGTAACACAAAAAAATACACTCAAAAAAAAAATTAGTAAATTATTTTTTTTTTTTACAAAAATTACAAAAAAAAAGTTTTTTACTCAAAATAAAATATTTCTAATCAAAATTATTAATTTTTTCCCCATTAAAAAATATAATATCCTTTAAAAAGGGCATTGTGGAGGGTATTCATAGATTCGGCCAAGTCGAATTTTTTATACTTGTTTTTATTCGAATTCCCAATAAAATTACATAACTTTTGCAAGAAATCCGTACGATCAATGATACCATCAGGACATTATAAGAAATTTTAAAATGTCCTTTTTAGGTTTTTCATTATAAGTATCCGAATTTTGAGGCCCTATGCTCCTTGTAAATAACACACTCCAATAAAGAGAATCTGGGGTTAAAAGCAAAAATCCATTGAGTATATCCAAAAATATTTGCAAAAGAAGTCAAAACTTTGAACCAAATTTGCATATATTTTTTATAAATTTGTTCGTAGCAATTTTTATGATTTTTTATTGGTAAAATTAAGAAAAAAAAAATTTTAAGACACATTTCCAAAAATATTTTTGTCTCCTTAACACGAATCTGAGAAAAATCCTATCAAATCGCCTTCTCTAGACATAGAGACCAAGGTCTCAAAAAGGACAAATTTGTTAATATTGGAAAAGTGTATGTCCGGACTCGATACGACCAGGGAAACCATCAGGATATGTAAGGAAGTTGAAAATGTGCTTTTTTCGTTTTATTTGTTCAGTTCATGAATTGTTTTTCTTATCAAACTTTTTAATTGAATTTATGAGCATTTTTATTATTTCAATGAAAGTTTTCATTAATTCTATGAAAAATTAATTTATCCTAATATTCATTAATTTTCTGAACAGTTTCAATATTGCAATAAAACCCGTGTAAAAATTGATTAGATATGATAAGATCTGTTTAGATCTGATTATATCAGTTGCATCTGATCAGATCTATTATATCCGAGATTTGTCTCCCATTATACATGGGAAGTTTTAATAAATTTTATGAAAAAATTCGTTCATCCTATGAAAAAACTCATTGGCTCATTTCTAATGAATTTTTCATTGATTATATAAAAATGTTCATTGCTAAAATGAACAAAATTTTTTCTGGGTGTGGAAGAGGATATTTATAGATTCGAGCAAGCCTAATTTATCTTTTTATACCCTACACCACACTGTGGTACAGGGTATAATGAGTTTGTGCTGATGTTTGTAACTACCCGAAATATTGGTCCTAGACCCACTTTTAAGTATACCGATCGGCTTAGAATCACTTTTTGAGTCGATTTAGCGATGTCCGTCCGTCTGTCTGTCCGTCCGTCCGTCCGTCTGTCCGTCCGTCTGTCCATGTAAACGGTGTAAACACGATACAGCCCGAGTAAAAAAAATGATATGACGCAATATATAATTTTATATGGGCTCGTGTCTATTTTGATATAATCGTATACGAAAAATGGTTTCATAAGATTTGATCGAATATTATCTAATAATATCACTTTATATAACTTTATATCGACTTTGATACGAGTTTTGGTCTAATCCAATGATATACAATTATATCCAATTATATTAAAATTTATACAATTTTATAAATCTTATGTATTTTTTTTAGTTTTTAATAAAAAGTTGAAAAATTAAAATAAAATAAAAAACGTTGTTCTTGAAAAAAACTTAGAAAATTTTCAAAAAATGAAGTCACGTTAAATTTTATATAAAACACTTAGAATATATGCTCATAAAAAATTTGTCCTTTGAAAAACTTAGAAAAATTTTAAAAAGTGGAGTCTTATAAAATTTTATATAAAACACTTAGAAAATTTTCGTGATCAAAAAGTTGTGCTTGGAAAAAACTTAGAAAAATAAAAAAATATGAAGTCATATAAAATTGTATATCATCATCATCATCATTAGCTCTACAACCCGGGGTGGGTCTTGGCTGCCTCCAGTTTTGCTCTAAATAAGTCACGGTCGTCTGCCATCGTTCTCCAGTTGCTTAGACCAATAGCTTGGAAATCATTATTAATCCCGTCACACCATCTCAACTTGGGTCTTCCTCTACTTCTTCTTCCCTCTGGCACTATTTGCATTACTTTTTTCGTTGGATTTGAACTATCGAATCTATGTACATGTCCAGCCCATCTCATGCGTGATATTTTTATACGTTTAACAACACTTATATCGTTGTAAAGCATGTTAAGTTCATGGTTATATCTGGCTCTCCAAACACCGTTTTCACATACGGGGCCGTATATTTTGCGTAAAACTTTACGCTCAAATGTTTGAAGTTTTGATTCATCCTTCTTTGTTAAAACCCAGGTTTCACAAGCGTATAATAGTACAGGTAATATAAGGGTTTTATACAACCTCGTTTTTGTAGTTCTCGACAGTGATTTTGATGTTAAATGTCTTCTCAAACCATAAAAACACCTATTAGCTGTTGTAATGCGTTCACTTATCTCTTCATTACATGGAAAGTTTGCGTTGCTTACTTTAGACCCTAAATAAACGAAATTATCTGTCACTTTGTAGTTAATATCTCCTATCTTTATACTTTGACCAAGTTGTTGTCTGCGGCTCGTATTACCAGAGGCTAGCATATAGTTGGTCTTATCAACATTAACTTCTAGGCCAATTTCCCTGGCGCTATCCTGGATTCTAAGGAATGTGTTTTCAAGATCGTTTTTATTTCTTGCTATGATGTCTATATCGTCAGCATACGCCAGTATCTGTGTCATCTTGTTAAAAATTGTACCGTCTGTGTTTATATTCGAATCTCTTATAACCTTTTCCAACGCTATATTAAAAAGAGTACATGCGAGACCATCTCCTTGTCGGAGTCCTACATTGGTGCTAAAGATTTCGGATGTATCATTCTGTATCTTTATTGCACATTGTACTTTTGACATGGTAAGTTTTATGAGACTAATTAATTTAGAGGGGATTCCAAACTCGCCTAATGCGTTGAATAATTTATTGCGGTCTATAGAATCGTAAGCTTGTTTGAAGTCAACGAATAGATGATGAGTGTCGTTTTTCCATTCGGATGCTTTTTCTAAAATTTGTCGCAGAGTAAAAATTTGGTCGGTTGTTGATTTTCCGCTACGAAATCCGCACTGATAATGGCCTATGATATTTTCGGCGTATGCATTGAGCTTTTGATTGAGTATATTCGATAGAATTTTATAGCCTATGTTTAAGAGTGTTATGCCACGGTAGTTATTGCATTCCATCTGGTCCCCTTTTTTGTGTAATGGACAGATAAGGCCCACATTCCATTCGTCTGGTATAATTTCGTTTAACCATATTTCGGATATAAGATTGTGGAATGTCGAGACAAATTGGTCACCGGCATGTTTTATTAACTCAACTGTAAGTCCATCACTTCCTGGTGCTTTATTGTTTTTCATTGCCAAAATCGTTTTTCTAATCTCTTCTAGGGACGGTGGATCACATTCTTCGCTACTGCCTGGATTTATTTCACCACGATCTGTTGATGATATATTTTTATTCAATAGTTTTTCGAAATACTGTGACCATCTCCTGAGCACATTACTACGTTCACTTATTATGTCTCCATTCTCTGCACGTATTGAATTTACACGGGGTTTGAAAGGTTTACGGGTGTTATTTACCTTTCTGTAGAAATAACGGGATTCGTTGTTCAGTCTATGTGTTTCTAAACTTTTGATTATGTTCTCCTCGTAGGCTTTCTTCTTTGTCTTGTGAATCTTCTTTTCTTCCCTTCTTTTAGCACGGTATGCTTCAACTGATGCGTTGGTTCGGTTTCCTTGTATCATTAATTCATAGCATTCATTTTTTTCATTCGTTATCCGTTGGCATTCTTCGTCGAACCAGCCATTGTTCCTTTGTACTCTTCTTTGCTGTTTTAGCAATTCATCTGCCGCAGATTTAAGAGCATCTGCGCATGATTTCCATTTGTCATTTATGGTATCATTAATGGGTTGGTTGTTGGTTAGGTTTCTGTTAACAATTCTTTGGAAGCCATCTTCTATACGTTTGTCTCTTAATAGGTCTGTATTATATTTGTTTACCGGCGAAGTTCTAATTTTCTTGGCATTTGAGACCCTAGCTCGGATCTTAGCTACCACCAAAAAGTGATCAGAATCAATATTAGCTTTTCTGTGACAGCGGACATCAAGTAGGTTCGATGCGTGTCTAGTATCTATTAAAATGTGATCTATTTGGTTAGCATATGCATATCCAAAGGACATCCATGTCCACTTGTGAATATCCTTATGATCAAACATCGTACCACCTATAATCATTCCTTTTGTTGTGGCAAAATTAACTAGCTTGTGTCCATTGTCATTACATAGATCGTGAAGGCTGTGACGTCCTATTGTCCCTTTATAGAATTTCTCTTTACCAACTTTTGCATTGAAATCACCAATGCAGATTTTAATGTCATTTTTTGGGCATTGGTCATATATACGATCCAACAAGTCATAAAAGTTTTCTTTATCTTCTGCAAGTTTATCTTCAGTTGGTGCATGTACATTAATTATACTGAGATTAAAAAATTTAGATCGAATGCGAAGCACACACATTCTTTCATTAATTGGTTTGAAGTCTATAACTAGATGTTTAACACTCTTGGCAATTATAAAACCAGTGCCAAATGTATGATTGGCAGTACTACAGCTATACATTATATCATAGTCTCCTTTGTGCATTGTTCCTGTTCCTAGCCATCTCATTTCCTGTATTGCAGTTATGTCTGCTTTGTGCTCTTCCAATTGATCTAGGAGTTTTCGTAAGTTACCACATTTATAAAGAGTTCTAACATTCCATGTACATAATCTTAAATCGTTGTCCTTTTTTCGTTTGCTTAGTCCGTCATCAAAATCAATTTTATTTAGAGGCAAAATTTTAGGTTTCTTCGCTGGTATTTTTTTTACGATATGAGGTCGCTGGCCTTAAGATCAACCATTGCCTTGGTTTTTTCGCGCCAAGAGATCGCGGACGCCCTTTATTTCTGTAGGACTTCACTGGACGGTCTGCAGTTGTACTTTGCAAATATATATGTCTTCTCATATTTACAAGCCTTACATTCATGGTGATATAAGACGATGAGATTTCCGATACCAGTGCGTTTTTGCATTTTACTCAAGTAATCCAGCTCACTAGGATTATGACTCGCCACCGTTGGCTCGAATAAAGCTCCTCCGCCGCCGAAACAACACTCTACGCCCTGAGATGCACGCAGAGGTCTTCCTTACTCTCGTTTGTCTCCTACCACGGATCCCACTGGGATTTAAAACCCAATCTTCATCGTGGTTGCTAGGATTAGCAGGGTCACCGAAAACGCAGGTGAGAGTGGAAAATTGAGAAGGAGAGGCTAGAGATGCTAGCGGGAATCAGCATCTTATCAGTATCAATGCAAACAGCAGAGAAACTTCGCTTCACTTCCCCATTGGGACCCCAAAAAAAATTGTATATAAAACACTTTAAAAATGTTCGCGATAAAAACATGTGCTTGGAAAAACCTTGAGAAAAACTATAAAATAATGGAGGCATATAAAATTTTATATAAAACACTTAGAAATTTGGAATGATACATGGGACCAGATGTTACAACATATAGTTATGTATGGCGATATCTTAAAAAAATCGCACATCAAAATTTATTATATAAATTTATCTCGCAATACATAGTGTCATACATGATCATATATGAAATAATATGAATATATAAAAGTATATAAGATCATATTAAATTATTTTTACTCGGGAGGTCGCAATTCTTAATCAATTGACTTGAAATTTTAAACTTAAGCCTCTTTTGGCCCAAGGACAAAGCCTATTGAAATTGGAAAAAATCTGTCCATATTTAGACCTAGCCCCCATACAAAGGTCCTCTTTAGTTTTGGCTCAAATGACTCTAATAGACGCATTTTAACAGGTATCTATTCGAAATTTGGCAGGTAATCATGTTTTATCAACACAAATCACCATTCTAAATTTTAAAGAAATCGAACCAGTTCTTATTGTAGCCCCCATACAAACCACCTTCCCGATTTTCACATAAATCTCTCAAATTTCATGAAAATAAAAAATATTTAATTAAAATTCTGTTTGTGTATGTTAAACGCGTACTTTAATAACCTTATCAAATCTGATTATCATCGGACCATTTTTGGACTTAGGTCCCATGTGGAAATTTCGCCCGATATTCAGTTGAAGTGATTTATTGTCAACAAAAAGAAGCCTATTCCACTCAAATTTGATTAGTGAGTGCTTTTTACACTTATTAAAGATTTGACAAAATATAGATCTAATCAGTTCATGTTTGAACTTGGGACCCATTTTCCGGGAAACTCTGGTGTAGGGTATTTTATGGTCGGTCTTGACCGACTATAATTTTTTTACTTGTTTAAATTTAAATTAGAGTTGTGTCGTTCACGAACGAACTAGTTCAATTGAACTATTCACTTAACTGAGCGGTTTATCTAGTTCGTTCATTTTCGCTCTTTTAGGTCTTTTCGTTCATTTAGCTCAATTGGTCATTACTTCATTTTGATCTTTCAGTTCGGTCGTTTAGTTTTTTTTTTTTGTTAATTTTGTCAATAGGCGTTAGTTTTCTCGTCTCTTTTGGCACACTTTCTCAGCATTTATGTTTTTTTTTTACAAAAATTCTATATGTTTTTTTTTTAAATTCATGTTTTTATTCAATATTTTTGTATTTTTTGAACGAAAGTCAAAACACAGACATGATCGAAATGATTCGTTCACGAACTGTTGAACGAAAACAACAACTGACCGATTAGAACTAGATGAACGACCAACAGATATGATCAAAATGATTCGTTCACGAACTTATGAACGAAGACCACAAAAGAGCGATTGAACTAGATGAACGAACTAGGTCTTTTATCTGAAATGAACGAAAATGAGAGCTCACTCAATTGAACGATTAAGCACAAGTCTAATTTAAAATTTCACACGTTTACTTCGATTAACCACTTGTACTCAATATATTCATATTTAAAAAAAAAAATATTTCTATGTAAATAAATGATTTATGATGTGTTCATAAAATGAAAACATGATGACATTGTGCTTTTGAACAATCTGGTTTCAAAAACTTTAACTTGAATATTCTAAATGTTCTTAAAATGTGGGCGAGGTTTTTCAATTCAAGATTATCGTTAAATCAAACGAATAAAATTTAAAAATTTAACGACACTTAGAAATAAATGAACTAAAAACTGGGAAAATTAACTAAATTTAAGGAAAATTTATAATAATTTAGCTGCACTGCCATGTTTTCAAATTTTTCTTAAAAATAAGGAAACAAAAATGATTAAATATTATGCCAATTTGAACTAAAAAATGCAAAAAATTTTATTTTAATTTAGTTCATACACATTTCTGAACCCAATTAAGAAATGGTAAAAATTTTATTTTAATTAAGTTCGTACACATTTGAGATCGCGATTGGGTGAATACCCCATTGGGGTCTTGAGACTTTTAAAAACTCAATAACCTTAAAACTATTACTCGGAGAGCTTTTGGTCTTTTTCTACATGTTAAGAGCTAAAAACATGCCTCTGGAAAAAAAAGATT
Source organism: Pegoplata infirma (assembly GCA_963921195.1). Classification (NCBI taxonomy): domain Eukaryota; kingdom Metazoa; phylum Arthropoda; class Insecta; order Diptera; family Anthomyiidae; genus Pegoplata; species Pegoplata infirma. The sequence goes on along the minus strand of OY992540.1, from coordinate 27,500,474 downwards.
TTTTTTTCATATATATTAAGGAAATTTTTTTGGCGCTAAGAATTTTTTCCATGTATTAGGGAATTTAAGAAAATTCTGGACAATTTAGCAGTACATGAACTAACTTTTTTTTCCTCACAGTTTTCCTAACTTTTAGTTAAATTTAACTAAATTGTGAGAAAATTTTTGAACTAGTTTGAGGGAAGTTGTGTCCCAAAATTTAGTTAGGTCTTTGTTTTTGAGTGCAAGGTAGAGCGAAACGGACAAACAATATTTCTAAACCTAACGGGGTCTGGAGACCAGACTCTGGACCATGTTTCCCATGTTTAAATTATGATTTTTAAATGTATTTTGAATGAAAAAGTTTTATAAAACTTCTCTTTTGCCTCATTACCACTGCTAAAAATTTTGAATACCGCTATTGTGTGAAAGTTGTGAAAACATATAATTCTAACTCCTTAATACTTTTAAATTAATTAGTTAATTAAAAAATTGCTATTGGGTTGGTACTAAATCCTCTTATCGGTATGGTAAAATATAAATGATTTTGTTATTTTCGCTATATTTATTTATGAAATTTGGAAGTTGTACTAAATTATTTATAAAATCGTAAACAATCGCGTGATTGCAGCTGGTTAACACCCTTTGAAATGATATATAGCCATGGTGGTATAGATAACAAAGTCCAATGCAAATTAAAAATTATTTCGGGAACAAAAATAAATAAAATATGCAAAAAGCACCTCCGAATTTCATAATGAAATATTTTTTTTATACCATAAATTTTTCACAAAGTTTTAACAATTTAAAGAAAACTTAACAAATTTTGACCAAGCAACAGTGTCTCTTAAATGGGTTTTTATGAAGACTTTTAAAATACAAAGGGCAAGGAGTATCAATACTAAAGAGATCTGAACTCGCTCTTCTTCTGTTAAAGCCGCTCTTAAATTCCCTTTGCTAAGTCCGCCATCGAACTGGACGTTTGATCGAACCAAAAAAAATCCCTTAAGTTCGATATAAACAAAAAAATTGTTGCAGTTTGGTGATTTTCAGACTAAAGCTAGCGTTTTTTTTTTCATCTAGATGTAAAAAAAGTTTTTTCGATATAAAAAGTTAGCATTATTTGTCAAACCAACAATGTTAATTTAACATTATCGTATTTTCCTCGTCTAACAGTTTTCGTACCTTCTGTTAAAAAGTTCCAAAATATTAAGAGCGGGAGACAAAGAGCTTGCAAAGGGTAATTTATCAGATTTTTAGTTTTTGAAGATCCTTCGGCACACCCCTCTTCAAGCAAGTTTAGGTTGTGTTAAAATAGTAATAAACTCGGGTAATGGTATTTCACTCCTCTTTATTTTGAACTTTATAAATCGTTACACGAAAATCCTAGCTGATCCTGTTTTTGAGTTATTGATAAAAAATTACACTGTTCGACAACAAAAACCTTCCAAAATTTGTACGTTTCGTTTTACATTGCTTAGTTTTTGAGATACTGGATAACTTTTAAACTATTACTCAAAGAGATTTCGGATATTTGGCGTGTTAAGAGCTACAAAAATTTGTTTGGGCTTTTTTTTGTTTCGCCCATATCCATCTCGGGATTTTTTTGTTGTCAGGAATGCCGTTGGGGTCTACACAAGTGAAATCAATAAAAAAAAATTTTGGGGGGGGGGGGGGTGATAGGGTCAGTGGGGGACATTGAGAACACCTTCCCATCGCGATAAATATACCAAATGTTTCATTTATTTAACAAAAATACAAATAAACATGTAAAAAAGTTTATTTTTTCAGAGGTTGGTTCAGTTCTTCAAAGGAAACTTTTTTCCCCTTAGTCCGATTTTGCCCATTCCGAACTTAACCTGGCTAGGACCATAAGACAAATTTCAGGAGGATAGCTCTTTTATTTTGGACTGCATCGTGCCATCTACAGACGGACGGACGGACAGACATTCACAGAATGTCTTAGAATTGATCGTGGATCAATAATATACTACTATATCATGAAATCCAGCAAAGATTTTATAAAATCTGACCGAGGGTCTTCAAATTTATCTAATTTTTTGTACACATGTGCTCTATAGAGCCAATTAAACATATCCGTTTTCAGTTTTTTATATTTAAAAAAAATCGCGATTTTTTCGCGAATTTAATTTTCTTCAAAAATTGAAAAAATCAAAAAAGTATGCTACTTTGAATAGCCATATCTTCGAAAGTATCTATCGGATTTCTTCAATTCAAAAAGCATTCGATTCAGACGATAGTCTTTCTTTATATTAATCTAAAAAAAAAAAATATTTTTAAAAAAAGTGCATTTTTGATGCAAATGCATTTTTCGGATGCATTTTTTAAAACTTTCTCCCCCTTCAATTTTTTTTTAACCAACATAAATCGAAAATATAGCATTTTTTACACAAAACTGCGTACAGCTTTTTTTGTGACGGAGTTTCGTAAAAATTTTGTAATTTTTTTAAAAATACCTTATTGGTTTTTCCATACAATTTTTTCATAAAATTCATAAAATAACAAAAAAAAATTTTAGTCTAAGGAAAAGCTACATAAGCATTTTTTAAAAAAATCACGAAAATTTTGTGAAACGCCGTCACAAAAAAAAATGTACCCAATTTTATGTAAAAAATGCTATATTTTTGATTTATGCAGGTTTCAAACAAATTGAAGGGGGAGAAAGTTTTAAAAAATGCATCCAAAAATTGCATTTGCATCAAAAATGCATTTTCTTAAAAAAAAATTTTTTGTTAGTGCATTGGTATAAAAACGGATAATTAGTTGAATCGAATGCTTTTTGAGTCGTAGAAATCCGATAGATACTTTCGAAGAAATGGCTTTTTAAAGTTACATACTTTTTTGATAAAATTGCAAAATAAACATTAAATTGATTTTTTGTATGGAAAAAATCAAATAAGTAGTTTTAAAAAAATCACGAAAATTTTTTGAAACGCCGTCACAAAAAAAACGGTAGTCAATTTTGTGTAAAAAATGCCATATTTTCGAATTATGCAGGTTTCAAAAAAATTGAAGGGGGAGAAAGTTTAGAAAAATGCATCAAAAAATTGCATTTGCATCAAAAATGCACTTTTTTTTATTGCATTGGTATAAAAAAGGACGAACTTTTAAATCAAATGCTTTTTGAATCGTAGAAATCCGATAGATACTTCAGAAGATATGGCTCTTCAAATTAACATACTTTTTTGATTTTTTAAATTTTTGAAGAAAATTAAATTCGCGAAAAAATCGCGATTTTTTTAAAATTTAAAAAACTGAAAATGGATATGTTTTATTAGCTTTATGGAGAATGCATACCGTTAATATAAAGAAAATCGAAAGACCTAAGGTTAGAAAATAGCATTTTTTATGTGTTTTCTGGTGGATTTTGTGATATACTTTATGGGGTCCCCGACCGATATTTCGATGCGTTACAAACGGAATGACAAAGTGAGTATACCCCCATACTGTGGTTGGAGGGTATAAAAAAACATTAGTTACCAGCCATCTAGCTGAGGTTATGTGCACGTTCTTATGACTTTTTAATTTTTTTTTTTAAGTTCTGTATTTCGGCGATTTCACTTTTTTTTATTGATTATGAAGGGTCTCCTAAAGACAACAACTTTCCAACAAGCCCAAAAACAAAAAAACCGATCACTGGTTCAGAAATAAGCCATTTTACGCTACCCTCCGACCACTAATCCCAAAATTTTCTTACCGCTGTCATTTCGCACACTTGCTTTTTCGGGGATGATCGGAATATGCTGGGTAAGTTCGGCGGGTTGTAACAGAATCACCCTGGAAAAAGTTGTTTGACGTTAAGGAAAAAGTTGTTTGGCGTTAAGAATTTCTTCCTTGTATTATGGAATTCCATTTAAGGAAATTTGTGAACTTAAGTTTTTTTACTTCCCGTTAAGAAAATTTCCAACTTTTAGTTCAATTTTACTAAGCTGTGGGAAAATGTATGAACTATTTTTTTACGAAATTGTGTCCCAAAATTTAATTAGTTTTTTTTTTTTATACCCTCCACTCTAGTAATAGAGGGTTTATATAAGTTTGTCATTCCGTGTGTAACACCTCGAAATATTGGTCTGAGACCCCATAAAGTGTATATATTTATGATCCTCGTTCGATTATAAGCTGATCTAGCGATGTCCGTCCGTCTGTCCGTCTGTCTGTTGAAAACACGCTAACTTTTGAACGACTTTACGGAGGCTCCTGAAGTTTGGCATATATGTTGGGCATTTACCTGGTCAGGTTGGTATTGCAATCCAGCGAAATCGGTCCGTTGGTTCAAAAGTTATGAGCAAAAGAGTGAATTTACAGTAAAGGTTTTTTCGCGAATTTACGAGATAAAAAACACTATAACTTTCTAAAGGCAATTCTGAGGAAGCCGAAGCTTAGCAGATATATTTTCCGTTCCCCTGAGCTAGTTCATATTGAATTTCAGCCAAATCGGTCCAGTGGTTCAAAAGTTATTAGCAAAACCGTTAATTTCAGATTCGCTTCACCTTAAATCCACGTGTTGAAAACCCGTTAAACATGTTTTAAAAACATTGGTAAGTCACAAAAATATTTTACAACGTATTTTTGTCACTCAAAAATATTTTTACACTAAAACAAAAAAAAAAATAAATAAACCCGAAAAAAATTTTACACTCAAAAAAAATTTTACACTCAAAAAAAAATTTTGTAAATTATTTTTTTTTTTTCAAAAATTTGTAAAAAAAAAAGTTTTTTACACAAAATAAAATATTTCTTATCACAAATGTTATTTTTTTTCACGTTAGAAAATTTACAATAACTTAAAAAGGGCATTGTGGAGGGTATTCATAGATTCGGCCAAGCCGAATTTAACTTTTCTACTTGTTTTTTAATGCACTGCTCCTTCTACAGTTTCCATAATATGTGTTTTACATTTGCTCACAAAAAAACTTAAGAGAAATCAAAAAATTACAATTCGTGCTCTCATTTCTCAAATGAATTTCATGTTTGTACTCGAACCACGAATTAAATAAAAATATTTTTGGCGCCCAATTGAGGGCTCAACATTGAAAACACAGATTAAATCACGATATAGAATGAACACATGTCTTATCATCTGTTATATCAAATAATCTCGTTAAAGATTGATATTCGAGAAAGATTAATCACGATTCGTAAGAGATGAATTGAAATTATAAAAAATCCCAAACTCAAAAAATATCATTTAAAATTTGAAATGATCATTTAAAGTTCCAAAAAGACAAATTTAAATTCGTGAATATTCTTTAAGGATTAATTGAAATTCAAAAAATATCAGTTTATATATAAAAAAGATCATTTGAAATTTTAAAAATCTGAACTAAAATTCGAAAGATTCCAATTGAAATTTCAACGATACTATTTGAAATTCGGAAAACATCAATCAGTTCAGTTTCCTATAAAAATTTTAAAATTGAATTTAATTGTTTTGTAAATATGATGAAGTAAATAACATTCCCACTTATTGATTTCACATGCTCTTTTTCGAAAATGGACTTATCATTTTCCAATTCCCAATGAAATTTTTCGAATTTCCAATTATCTTTTTCGAATTTCCAATTATCTTTTTCAAACCTTTGTCCAACTACAAGGGAGTAATGGACTTAAAAACTTTTAATAAACCTTTCTTTCTTCTATAATACTTCCCATTAAATTCTTTGTGGTTAACAACATAAAAACTACATACATTTTTTTTAATGGCGTACATGTGTAAGGAATACCAAACGTACTGTAATTAAATTCTTAAATGGTCACGAGAATTTCAATAATGTCCACTCACTTCCGTTGAAAGTGTACGATCATAATAAAATATTATCTATCCCATCCCATCATTGATAAAGAGACAAATGCAGCCATTAAGAATTTTAATGTTTCGTGTATTTTGTCTAGTGCTCCGGAGCTGTATGAATGAATTTTTATTGCTACATTACACAGATCAACCACCAACATCAAGTTAATTTGTACACAACATTTTATATTTATTCCCGATAAGGAACACTAATGGCAAATAGATTGATAAGCTGAGTGCAATTTTGAATAATTTCCATCAGCCAAAAACGCAATATATACGCGTGATTGTAATTAAAAGACAACAATATTTTTATAATAATTTGGACAAAAAAAAAATAAATAATTTAGAGAATAGTAGAAAAAATGAAAGATGAATTTGTTTTTGAATACAAAACACTGTACGACAAAAATAAAATATAAAATTCAATCCGTCCATATATTCTGGAGATTTTGGAAAGAACATTGTAATTTTGTTTCGGCGCGGGAAGTTGGAAAAAAAAATTCCCCAATGAACGAAGTATTTATAAACAAATTCATACAAAATAATGAACATTTTCATTAAATTTTTGAACTTTTTCATAGAATTTATGAAAAAAAAATTTAAATATTTTTGAAATTCCACATATTATGATTTATTAATAAAAACTATTAAAAAGTTTTAATGTATTATGAAAAGTTGGTAAATTTTAATGAATTTGTTCATACTATGAAAGTCATTCATTGGCATTTATTTTTTGTGTTTACCTCATTTGTTATGAAATTTACGCAACATTGCCACAAACACAAACGAATTAACCGGAGGATGAGTTGGTTTAAGTACTAACAGGAGTTTAAAGATGTCAAATTTGTCGGGGACTAACTGAAGTGTACGTTAACTTCCAGACAATAATTTTCGCGTTGTGTATACGGGGCATTCCATGTCAAATCGGACACTCTAAAATTTTTTTTTTTAGATTTTCCCAATTTGTTTACAGTTGTTAGTACCCTTCGAAAAATCCTTCGTGGTAAATTTTCAGATTTTTTTTGATGACCCGTTCAAAAGATATCGAATTTTTAACAATTTGGTAGTTTGTCCCTTTTCTCAAACTTCTTTTACTCATAACTTCTTCAATAATGGTCCAAATTTCATTTTTTTTTTTTTTAAATTTTTGTTTTTTTACGTACTTTTAAAAAAAAATCCCAAAAAATTCTTAAAAGCGCTCAAATATGCGATTTTTAAGTTTTAAAATTTAAATCTCATTTTTGAAATTTTTTGTACTCTTTGATTTTTTTTTTAAATTTTTTTGTGTAAAACTTCTATCGATTCTACAAATTTTTCGCCCAGGAGGATCGTGGGATAACGATTATTACTATTTTTTAAAATTTTTTGAAAAAAATTTGTTGTAATTTTCCAATCTTATAATCATTTCTACTGCTCCAATGGTGCGTCATAAAGGGGTCATTTATAAGACCGACCCCCATTAATTTTTACGTCTTAACATTTATTTGGAACAAACTATCTTCAATTCTAAGGGGGCTCCCACAAAAAACGACATATTTTAAAATTTGCTCCAACCGCTCTAACTGCCCTAATAGTGCCCTTAGAGCAACAAAATGTATGACCGACCCACAATATTTTTATAGTTCAAACATTTGCTCTGAACACACCTACCCTCTATTTTTAACTGTTAAGGCGGTCCCCATACAATTTTTTTTATTTTTTGTAAATTTGTTTTATTTAATCAGCTTCTAGCTGTCTAATGGTGTGTCCGAGAGGGGTCATTAGTAAGACCGGCCCCATTTATTTTTACCCTACAACATTTTTTTAAAACATACCAACGCCCTATCTCCACTCCCTAAGTAGGCTCCCATACAAATAACAGTTGCAGCAAATTTTATAAAAATGTAATTTTGAATGGAAGCCTACTAAGGGAGTGGAGATAGGGCGTAGGTATGTTTTAAAAAAATGTTGTAGGGTAAAAACAAATGGGGGTCGGTCTCACTAATGACCCCTCTCGGACGCACCATTGGACCGGTAGAAGCTGATTAAATAAAACAAATTTACAAAAAATAAAAAAAATTGTATACGGACCGCCTTAACAGTTAAAGATAGAGGGTAAGTGTGTTCAGTCATACATTTGTTTTGGTCTAAGGGCACTATTAGGGCAGTTATAGCGGTTGGAGCAAATTTTAAAAAATGTCGTTTTGTGTGGAAGCCTCCTTAGAAATTAGAGATAGGGTATTAGTTTGTTCCAAAGAAATGTTAAGACGTAAAAATTAATGGGGGTCGGTCTTATAAATAACCCCTTTATGACGCACTATTGGAGCAGTAGAAATGATTTTAAGATTGGAAAATTACAATAAATTTTTTTCAAAAAATTTTAAAAAAAATAGTAATAATCGTTATCCCACGATCCTCCTGGGCAAAAAATTTGTAGAATCGATAGAAGTTTTACACAAAAAAATTTCAAAAAAATCGAAGAGTACAAACAATTTCGAAAATGAGATTTAAATTTTAAAACTTAAAATTCGCATACTAGAGCGCTTTTAAGATTTTTTTGGGGTTTTTTTTTTAAAGTACGCAAAAAAACAAAAATTTTGAAAAAAAAAAAATAAATTTGGACCATTATTGAAGAAGTTATGAGTAAAAGAAGTTTGAGTAAATGAACAAAGTACAAATTTTTAAAAATTCGATATCTTTTGAACGGGTCATCAAAAAAATCTGAAAATTTACCACGAAGGAGTTTTCGAAAGGTACTAAAAACTGTAAACAAATTGGGAAAATCTAAAAAAAAAAATTTTTAAAGTGTCCGATTTGACATGGAATGCCCCATACACAATAAAATGTGCCAAAATAATACTTTTTTTATAAAAACTACCAAAATAGTAATTTTTACCCAAAATGTACACAACAGTATATTTTAATTAAAAAAAAGTACCTTTTTAAAAAAAGGTACCAAAATAGTAATTTCTTATAAAAAGTACCAAATAGTAATTTTTTATATATATTTTTGGTGCTTCTTCTTAAAAAAAATTTATTTTGGTAAAAAAAGTACTTTATATAAAAAAAAATATTTTTTTAAAAAAAGTACCAAAATATACTTTCTGTAAAATGAGCCAAAATAATACTTTTTTTTTATAAAAAACTACCAAAATAGTAATTTTTTAACGAAAATGTACACAACAGTTTATTTTTAATAAAAAAAAGTACCAAAAAAGTACTTTTTTAATAAAAGGTACCAAAATAGTATTTTTATAAATGGTACCAAAACAGTATTTTTTTTATAAAAAGTACCAAATAGTACTTTTTTATATACCTTTTTGGTACTTCTTAAAGGGCTATATCATTACGAGTATTCAATAGAAAATATTTAATACAATATCATTCTGTTGACACCACCTCTACAAATCTAGTTGAGCGTGATTCAAAATTCACTCACACGCCCATCTCTATTTAAACGCTTCCAAAACTATTTCATATCCCCCAGTCAGTATTATTGAAAGGCCATTGATTGATTTTTTTTTCTGCACTTCAAAAAATATCAGTTCTTACGTACTACGTGCGATATTATGTTAAACCCCAAAAATTTCCTCTTCTTGTACAATGTACATATCTAATATGTATATTGCTCATTAATTAAATTGACGTAGGTTAGAGGAATATGTATAATATAATGAAGAGGCACGTCTAGTCAGTCACGAGTAGTAAAAAGAAGAACAATACAGCCATTTGTTAATGGCCCAAAAAAAAATGGTGTTGTTTACTTATTATGTGAAATAAATCGAAGAGGTGCTAACAACTAATAAATGATTCAGCTAATTTTTAGCTCTTGGCTAGCTAGAAAGAGCAACCAGTGTTGCCACTAAAGAAATTTAAAATTACACATGAATGCAGTCAAAATTACACATGTAGGTTTTTTTATCCAAAATTACAACAATGTATTATCTCAGTTGTGTGCAAATGAGCGATATGTGTCCATATATGGATCATATATGGTCATATATCTTCATATATGTATGTAGCCATATATCCTCGTATATGTTTATATATACGAGCATTTTTCACCGGATATATAATAATTTTGTAGAATCTTAGAATAGTAAAAAGTACCAAAATTTAACTTTTTGAAAAAAGGTAACAACTTTTTTGATAAAATGAGCCTAAAAAGAACATTTTAATAAAAAGTAACAAAATATTTTTTAATTAACAGAACTATGTCATAAAAGAGTAATTTTTGTATAAAAAGTACCAAAAAGTACTTTCTGTAAAATGTACCAATATAATACTTTTTTTTATAAAAAGTTCCAAAACAGTAATTTTTAATGAAAATTTATCACAACAGTTTATTAAACAATAACCAAAATAGTACTTTTTTAATAAAAGGTAACAAAATAGTACTTTTTTATACCAAAATTGTACTTTTTGAAAAAAGGTAACAACTTTTTTGATAAAATGAGCCTAAATAGAACATTTTAATAAAAAGTACCAAAATATTTTTTAATTAACAGAATTATGTCATAAAAGAGTAATTTTTTTATAAAAAGCACCAAAAAGTACCAATATAATACTTTTTTTTTTTATAAAAAGTTCCAAAACAGTAATTTTTAATGAAAATTTATCACAACAGTATATTTTTAATAAAAAAAGTACCAAAATAGTACTTTTTTAATAAAAGGTACTTTTTATATACCTTTTTGGTACTTTTTCTAAAAAATTACTATTTCGGTAAAAAAAATACTTTTTATACCAAAGAGTAATTTTTTATAAAAAGTACCAAAAAGTACTTTCTGCAAAATGTGCCAAAATAATACTTATTTTTAAAAAAAAATTTAAATGTACTTATTTGAAAAATTGAATTTTCCTACTTTTTCTAAAAAAGTATTTTTAGGTACTTTTTATAAAAAAAAAAAATACTTTTTTGGTATTTTTTATAAAAAGTACTTTTTTGGAGTTTCTTATTTAAAGTAGTACTTTTTAGGTGCTTACATAAAAAAGGACTATTTTAAAATAGTAAATGTTGTTAAAAGTGAAAACTAGTATTTTTTAATAAAAAGTACTAAAAATGGACTAATATTTAAATTAATAATCTTAAATGTGCTTTTTATAAAAACTACCAAATACTTTTTTTATAAAAAGTATGCATTTGAATGGAATTTTTTGATAAAATGTACCAAAATACACGTTATTAATGAAAGTACTAAAATAGAACTTTTTGTAAAAAGTACCCAAAATAGTGCTTATTGTTAAAAATACTAAAATATTGTTGAACGTACTATTTAGTTACTTTTATAAAAAGTTTTATTTTCCTACTTTTTATAAAAGTCTTTTCAGGTAAATTTTATTAAAAAAAATGTTAATATTTCCTATAAAAAATTGTAATTTTTGGTATTTCTTATAAAAAATAGTACTTTTTTGTACTGTATTGTTTTTTTAAGTACTATTTTGGTACTTTCTTAAAAAAAGTGGTATTTTGGTATTTTTTCTAACAAATACGTTTTTGGTAGGTAAGTACTATTTTAGTTTTTTCTTAAAAATGTGCCATATTGGTACTTTTTCTGACAAATACGTTTTAGGTAATTTAAAAAAATACCTTTCTATTAATTATTTCTTATAAAAAATAGTAATTTTTTGTACTATATTGTTTTTTTTAAAGTACTATTTTAGCACTTTCTTAAAAAAGTGCTATATTGGTACTTTTTCTAACAAATGCGTTTTTTAAAGTTTAAAAAAAAAAAAAATACTTTTTTATTAAAAGTACCAAAAAAGTGCTTTTTATGAAAAGTAGAACAACATTTTTTATAAGAAGTACCTAAATGGTACTTTTTATAAAAAGAATTTGAATTGTACTTTTTATAAAAAGTATTTAAATAGTACTTTTTTTTATAAAAATATACGTTTTTTATAAATTATTTTTAAAAATGCACCAAAATAGAACTATGTTTTTTAATATAAAAAAATAAATGGGCTTTTTTAAAAAGGTACCAAATACTTTTTCTTATAAAAAGTACCAAATACTTTTTTTATAAAAAGTACCAAATACTTTTTTTTATAAAAAATACCAAATACTTTTTTTACAAAAAATACCAAATACTTTTTTTACAAAAAATACCAAATACTTTATTTTTAAATAGATTGATGGAATTTTTTGATAAAAAGTACCAAAATGTACCTTATTTATAAAAGGTACTAAAACAGTACTTTTTTTAATAAAGTACCCAAAATAGTGCTTTTTGTAAAAAGTACCAAAATAATACTTCTTAATAAAAAGTACCAAAATATACACAAATTTATTTACAATTACACATAAGCTACACATGCAGCCGAAAATTACACATGAAGTAAAAAGTACTAAATTAGTACTTTTTTGTAAAAAGTACTAAAATAGTACTTTTTTGTAAAAAAAAATACCCTATGAAAAGTATTTAAATAGTACTTTTTTATAAAAATATACGTTTTTTATAAATTATTTTTAAAAATGCACCAAAATAGAACTGTGTTTTTTAATATAAAAAAATAAATGGGTTTTTTAAAAAGGTACCAAATACTTTTTTTTTTATAAAAAGTACTAAATACTCTTTTTATAAAAAGTACCAAATACTTTTTTATAAAAAGTACCAAATACTTTTTTGCAAAAAGTACCAAATACTTTTTTTTATAAAAAGTACCAAATACTTTTTTTTTACAAAAAGTACCAAATACTTTATTTATAAAAAGATGGATGGAATTTTTTGATAAAAAGTACCAAAATGTACCTTATTTATAAAAGGTACTAACATAGTACTTTTTTTAATAAAGTACCCAAAATAATGCTTATTGTAAAAAGTACCAAAATAATACTTCTTAATAAAAAGTACCAAAATATACACAAATTTAATTACAATTACACATAAGCTACACATGCTGCCGAAAATAACACATGAAGTGAAAAGTACTAAAATAAAACTATTTTGTAATAAAGTAACCAAAATAGTGCTTATTGTTAAAAGTACCAAAATAATACTTTTTTATAAAAAGTACTATTTAGGTATTTCTTACAAAAAAAAAATATTTTCCTACTTTTTATAAAAGAAACCTTTCTTAAAAAGTACTATTTTGGTGCTTTTATAACAAATACATTTTTAATATTTTTATAAAAACAAATACTACTACTTTTTTATATAAGTACCAAGAGACTGTTTTTTTATGAAAAATACAAAAATACTACTTTTTTATATAATGTATGTACAGGATGCAATTTTTGATAAAAAGTATCAAAGTAGAACTTATTGATGTAAGGTACTAAAATAGTACTTATTGTTAAAAGTACCAAACTAGTACTTTTTAATAAAAGGGACTAAAATAAACTTGAATGTACTTTTTATAAAAAGTATCAAAAAATACTTTTTTTATAAAAAGTATGCACCAGTATGAAATTTTTTGACAAAAAAGTACCAAAATACCATACTAATGAAAAGTACTAAAATAGTACTTTTTTATAAAAAAAGTACTCAAAATAGGGCTTATTGTAAATAAAAAGTAACAAAATGTACTTAAATTTACACATAAGCTACACCTGCAGCCAAAAATTACACGTAAAAAGTATAATTACACATAAAGTGGCAACACTGAGAGCAACAAACAGCCATATGAGAAAGTGACAAAAAAAATCTCATTCAGCTTGAATGAATTAAATGAGTACGCACACAAGTGATTATTTTTTTTTTGCACTAAACACAAAAATTAAAAAATTGTTGGAAAGACAAAAATATAAACACTGTGCGCGGTTGATTGGCGAATCACTAGTATTTATCCACTCACTGTGTGAAAGTCGTTCTGTTGGCTATTCTCTGTGCAAAATACAGAGAATTAACAAAAAAGACCAATGCAACAACTACAGCAGAAAAATTAAAACAAAAAAATAAACCAGTACAAAATTTTTTTTTATTCGGAAAAAGAAAATTTAAACAAAATTAACAAAAAAAAAATCGCATTTAACAATTCTTAAAAAAAAAAATTTAAACAAAAACCCACCGTTTATAAAACAAAATTACTAAAAAAATATTTTAATAAAAATTTTAAAAAAATTATTTAAAAAAGTGATTCCATTTTGTGTATGTTTGTGTTAGAGAATCGAAATTTTTAATAAAACAAAATGTGCCATACTTCTGTATTAGAAAACGAACAAATCGATAAGTGCATAGAAAATGGTATGCCACATAAAATAATTAAAACTATTAAATATACCATGAGGAAACGAGCAGCTATAGCAGAAGAAGATCATCTCCAGGATCATAAGCAACAGCAGCAAAAGCAAGATCAAAACATCACAGCTTCTCTTGAAAGTAAAACATTACATCAAGATCATTTAAAAATGGTAGAAAAAATTGCACCTACTGTATCAAAATGTCCTTTTGGTCATGGCAGATTTTTATCATCTTCTTCGTTCTCCTCTTCCACCTCCTCCTCCTCCTCCTCAAATTCTTCAACTCCTTTAATGTCAACAACATCAATCATGCCCATGGCTAGCAACACCACCACAAATTTCGAATTTCCAAATTTAAATGAACGTTTTCATCAAATTACACAATTAAGCACAAATATTGCAGCAGACAATAGCAACGTTAGCAATAATAGCAATAATATAACAAATTTGAGTGGTCATTTCGAGGAGACTAAAATGCCTGCGGGAAATGTTTACAACGGTGACATTATAGCAAAAGGTACTCAACTTTCAAAGCAGTTTGCATATAATATGCAACAGGCGATAAGAAGGTTACAAAGCAGCAAAATTTACACGTGAGTTTATGTGATTCTTTAAAATATTGCATTTTTTTTTGTTTGTTGTAATTTTTTTTTAGTACACATGTGTAAGAGAATAATTTTTTTTATACACGTAGTGACAAAAAAAAAACCGTATGCGTTTTTTTATGTAACAAAAACCTTGGGTGAGAATTTGAATAAATTTTTCACACTTCTCTTAAAGCAAGTTTAGGTTTTGTAAAAATTGTGACAAAAACAAATAAAAATCGGGTTCAAAAATCTTTAACACGAAAATCCTAGCTGATCCTGTTTTCGAGTTTTAGGCTAAATAAGTACACTGTTTAATAACAAAAACCTCATAGTAAAATATCCAACTGATTCTTATAGATTTTGCTCTCCTGATTCGAAACCTGCCATCCCAAATTTTCTACACTCAAAAAAAAAACTGTAATGTTAGCAAAAAAAAGCTTGTAAACCTACAAGAAAATTTGCTGATTTTGGACTTTTTGTTGTGTCGGCAATATTTACCGAGATATGAGCATTTTAAAATTTTCAGGAATGCTAACTTTTTTTTTAAGTTTTTTTTTAAGTTTTCTGAAAATAAAAAAAAAATTTACCATTTATTTTGCTAATATTAGCAAAAAAGCTTGTGAAAATTCGGTCAACTCAATTTTAAATCTAGCAAAAAAAATTAGTTCAAATTTTGTTTAAAATTGCTAATGCGCTAAATGAAGTTTACAAGATATTTTTGCTAGCATGCTAATCTCAACTAAAAATTTGCTAAAAGTTAGCTAACCAGCATTAGCAAAAAAAAAATAGTAAATCTACTAATGTATTATTTTGAGTGTAGCACATACCGTTTTTGAGATATGTGCTGTAAAAAAATCAAAAATCTCATAATTTAGCACTTTTGGGGTTCCACTATTACATACATTGCTTCCAAGTAATAGAACTTATAAGAAATGGACCTCATGAATCACAACTGCAATCCAAACTTTTCTAGCATGTTCCGTTTTCGACATATTTGCGTTTGAAAATTTTTTCACCCGAATATCTTGAACTCGAATATCTCGAAAACGGAACAGGACAAATCTGAAAATTTTATTAAGGACCAAGTAAAAAATTGAAGTTCGGCCTTGCCGTATGTATTGATACCCTGCACAATTTAAAAAATAAATTACTTTTGAAAAAATATTTTCGCGAACAAAAAAATCCACGATTTTTTTTTTTTTATTTTTCTGTAAAAAATATGTATGTTCGTAATTGTTTAAATATCATTGGGTGTTCAATAGGATGGCTCGTTTTTGGGCTTTTCTCTCTGATCAAATTCTAATACACGTCAAAAGTGTCGGTCCCCTAAGGGTAACTCACATGCAAAATATCACCCCGATCGGAGTTTATCTTCTGTCTCCACTTTGAGCCTCAAAATTGGGGTTTTCGCAAAAAAGAACTTTTTTATAAAAAAAAAAAAAAATAAGTTTTTTTATTAAAATAATTAAAAAATTATTTTTGTATAATATTTGATCGTAAATACTTAAATATGAAATTTAAAAATTTTACGGTATCATTAACCCGTTCAAACTTGATACCAAAAAAATGGCATGATTTTGTGGGCGTTCTCAAAACACCTTTTTCAAAATTTCAAAATTTTATTAAAAAAAAATTTTAAATATACCATTTTTTCTTTCTTTCTTTCATTAAAAACACCTTGGAGAAGAAAAATGTGAAATATGGCGGATATCCGTCGAGCCACTTTTTGGGAATCGCGGGGGGAAGTTAGCGGATTTCAAGGAAATGTTGGTTTTATCAATAATTTGGATTAATAATATCTTATAAATTTAGTTTTTGTGCAAATTAACGGTTTTTTGGTGTCGTGGCATTCTATTATATAACTTTAAGTCTGTCATGAAATCATACCGATCTAGGACGTCTTTAACCCACATTGGCTGGGGGTCAAAAATGACCCCCGAATAAAATTTGAAGTTTAGAGCTTAAATTTTGTGCTATAAAACAAGTATAAAATGGCTTTTGTGTTTTTTACCCCAACTATTATTTCGTATTATTATATTATCTTTAAAAAAAATCATTAACCCTTCTTGGTAGGGGGTCAAAAATGACCCATTCAATAAAAAATATATATTTTGTTGATATCAAAAAATTCAAGCACTATGCCTACAAGTTTTTGCCGGGGTCATTTTTGACCCCGGGGTGTTTTGAGAACGCCCCCAAAATCATGCCATTTTTTTGGTATCAAGTTTGAACGGGTTAATGATACCGTAAAATCTTTAAATTTCATATTTAAGTATTTACGATCAAATATTATACAAAAATAATTTTTTAATTATTTAAATAAAAAAACTTAAATTTTTTTTTTTTAAAAAGTCCTTTTTTGCGAAAACCCCAATTTTGAGGCTCAAAGTGGAGACAGAAGATAAACTCTGATCGGAGTGATATTTTGCATGTGAGTTACCCTTAGGGGACCGACACTTTTGACGGGTATTAGAATTTGATCAGAGAGAAAAGCCCAAAAACGAGCCACCCTAGTGTTCAATTCTGTTCACATAGGTCAACTAGCAGCCGAATTAAAGCTTTTTTGTATTTTTAGGTTATATTGAATGTACCAAAATTTTCGAGGTTTCCTTACATTTTCGTTCTTAACTTTTTAACCGCTGAACCGATATTGCTCAAATGAAATACGAAACGTCTCAGACGGAAATCGCTAGAATAAATTGCACACTTGCGGACCTGATCTCCTTTTTGGATATGTTTTTTTGAAAAAGTCCGAAACCATCGATTTAAAAAAAAAATTAAATTCTACTCTAAATTATCTATAGCTGATTCTTATAGATTTTGCCCTCCTTATTCGAAATCTGCCATCCAAATTTTTCTAGCATGTACCGTTTTTGAGATATGCACTGTCAAAAAGTCAAAAAAACAAAAATTTAGCACTTTTGGGGGTCAACTGTTACTTATATTCTTCCACAAATAGGACTTGATTTCATATAAAATGGACCCCTTGATTCCAAAACTGCAATCCAATTTTTTTTAAACATTTTTCGCTTTCAGATATTTGCGTTTGAAGTTTTTTTCACGCGAATATCTCGGAAATCTAAGAATTTTTCTATAGGAAACTCGGAGAGTTTTATTCAGCAAAAATTTTAGAATTTTTCTTTTTAAAATTTCTCAGAATCTAAGACTTTTCCTAAAGAAAAATGTTTTAGTATCTAAGACTTTTACTTTATAAATGTTTCGGAATCTGAAACTTTTCTACAGGAAAAATTTCTCAGAATCTGATATTTTTCGATAGGAAAAATATCTTAGAATAATATAAGATTTTTCTATAGGAAAATATTTTAGAACCTGAGTATATTTCTATTGGAAAAATGTTTAAGAAAAGGCTTCAGAATCTAACCTCCAGTTTCTGTATGACGAACGAACGTCAAAAATTTCCATGTAACTTGTTATTGTTACAAAAACAAAATACATATAAATTTTTGACGTTCGTCATACAGAAACTGGGGGTTAGACTTTGTCTAAAGAAAAAATGTCTCAGAAAATTAACTCTATTATATAACTTGGACTGCTTTTGGGTGTTTGGCGGTCGTGTTCTACGAGTCAAGAACTACAAAAATGCTGTTGGACTTTTTATCGACAGTATTTACCGAGATATGTGGATTTTTTTAAATTTCGGGAATTCCAAATTTTAGATTCAAAATTAGTGTCCCCAGATGTTTTTTATATTATTTTTATTTGAAAATTTCATCCGTTTCGCTCTATCTCAAAAACTAAGCCAGATAGAGCAAAATTGAGGCCATTTTTGGTTCTTTGAATCGCATGTGTGGATTCCCGGGTCCTAACTTTGGTTTAAAAAAAGTGACAATCCCGAAAATTTTGAAATGCTTATGTCCCGGTAAATATGGCCAACACAACAAAAAATGCATTTTTGTAGCTCTCAACACATGAAACAAGCTCCCCGAGTAATAATTTTAAAGTTATCCAGTGTTAAAAATTCTCAAGACCCTATTGGGCCTCTAAATCCACGTATTTCAGAACTTAGCAAGGTAGAGCGAAACGGACAAAAATTGTGGATTAAAAACTATGATGATCCTAAAGACATATAAGTGGTTCTGGGCCAAACTGCTTATGAAAAAAAATTCGGGCACAAAAGTGCTAAAATTATAATTTTAGCATTTTTGTGCCCGAATTATTTATATAAATGTAAATCTCTAACATTACGCCATTTTAGTTCTCCGCCATATTCTAAAATTCAGACAATCTTATCATATTTTGCAAATTCGTAATATTTTATATCCCTAATAAGTATAATTTATGAAAACTCTTAGCAGACTGCAGTTTACAACTTCTATATTCTTATCTAGTTTAATAGGTGATGATAGTAAAAACAACAAATCAATTTATGGAAATCACGAAATTATAAAGTAGTAAAAAGTGCAAATTTTAGATAATAACTTACAAAACAAAATAATTTGCAATGAAGTGTTCAAACTTTCGTCACACAATTTTTTCAATTGGATGGAGATTTAATGTCTAAATGCTATTACTAATTGTCCGCCATGTTGAGAAACGTAACTGTTTTAGTTTTTAGATGACTAAATTTTAAAAATAGAATTGATAAAAATCTATATTTAAATTTTGAACTTCATGCAGTAAAGAAATTATTATTAAAAGCAGTTTTTTTTTAAATTCTGCAAATGCATTTATCGAATATTGGATTAAGCAATTACCAAAGTTTAAAGTCCATAAAATACTTTTCAATTCCCTATTGTAATTTTTTTGCAAAAATATTTTCAAGTGCTTATACACTAAACTTATCGAATTTTTTAAAAATCCTATTCTACTATACTGTTTTTTTTTTTTTTGAAATTTAAATAATCTTATCTTAATTTTGAACTATAAATTTTAGTCTTTAGGGGCACATTAGCCGCCACCATTTTAATTGTAACAAACAACAAATTTTTCCGTTATGGATTATCTTTTATGCCTCGGACTTAATCAGTTTTAAAAGTAGAAAGGATTGTTTTTGTGTTTTTCAGGTTAAAAAAAAAATTTACAAGCAAATATACTACTATTTTTTATATTTATTTCAATTTCGATAAATTTTTATAAAATTATTTTAAATTTATTTCGTGGGAGTGGCCCCTGTGAGTATTTATTATAAATGTGTATATTGCGCGATTGGCTTAAGATTTTACAAACAGAATTAATCCACATACCAAGTAGGATTAAATAAAAGGTTGTTGTAAATACTAATGTATTTGCTACTAAATTTTACAACTCAGCTTTGTAACTCAGAGTGTACATAGAGGCGAAGGCGTCAAAAACTGAGTTGTCAAAGTACAACTTGTATACATGTATTTGTTGACAAAGTACGACTTGTAAACATGGATTGTGTTTTGAATTCACTTACACACAAAAAATTATTGGCTAAAAATTTTCAATTAAATGTATTGATCACCAAAATTTAAATGAGTCAATCAATGTTTTGATTAAAATTTTTGTTATTTTTTGTTACAAATTTTAAACATACCAGATTTTTTTTCATCTTAATTTATTTGAAAAGGTTAATTCAAAAATATACAAAATATTCGGGCTTTACTTTTTTTTATTGTTGGCAACATATTGGAAAGCAAAAAAGATAAATTTTTTGATAATTTTGTCATAAGCTTACAAATCATTTGTTAAATCAATCATTATTTTGATTGACTTTAAATAAAAAATTTATCAAATTTTTGATCAACATAGAAAAAATGTTTGATTGAAAAAATTTTCAATCAATCACCTACAATTTGATGATTGGTATAACAATTTTTTTAATTGGAGGAATTTCAATCAAAAAATTGATTGAATCCGCGTTTTTGTTGATTGAAATTCGTTTCAAATTTTTTCTGTGTAGACAACGTACGTGTGAGAAATTCGAAAAAGATAGTGATATTATTTTTTCTTTCACCTTCGCCTCTATGTATACTCTATGGTTTAAAATAAAGAAAACAAAATAGAAACATATGACCACACACTAAAAAAAAAAAGAATTTGGAACTTTTTCCAAAATCTTTTTTTTTAACATGATAAATAGGCTGGTGTCTAATTTTAAAAAAGTTGCAGGACGCCACCTCAGTTTGACTATATAAGCTAACAATCAACAAAAAGAATACAATAATTACTATTTTCATTTTCTTAAAACCAAAAATTTTAATAACTTGGGTATGTAACTTGGATAATAATTCACCTCGTGGTGAATAAAACCGTTTTTCACCAGCTTGTGAATAAAAAATAAAACATAATTATTTTACATCAAATTTCTTTTCTTCAATTTTTTTTTTCATCAATTTTTGTTTTTCATCAAATTTTTTTTTTCATCAAAATTTTTTTTTCATAAATTTTTTTATCATATTTTTTTCATAAATTTTTTTTTTCATCAAATTTTTTATTATCAATTTTTTTCTCATCAAAAATTTTTTTTTTCATATTTTTGTCCATCAATTTTTTTTTACATCAAAAAACTTTTCTTTTATCAAAAAAATTCATCAAAAATTTTTTTCATCAAAATTTTTTTTCAACAAAAATTTTAGGTTCATTAAATTTTTTTTAACATGATTTTGTTTTTCGTGAAAAAAATCATTTTTTTTTACCTAAACTACTTTTTCAAAAAGTCTAAGCTTTTCGCATAAAAATTTTCCATTTGTTTATCAAATGTACATAAAACAAGTAAGAGTGTTATATTCTTTGGTGCCGAATCTCTTATACTCTCAAAAATGTAAAAACACTTTTTTGCACTTATTTTTGCACTCACTTACGAAATGTACAGCTCTTTTGGTTTTTTAATGGGGTCCTCGACTGATATTTCAATTCGTTGTGCATGGAATAACAAAGTAATATAACATTTGGGGTTTTCACAGTGACGATTAAATTTGCCTTTTTTAGTTTGGTATTTGGCAAATGTGCCAAACGTAAAAAAAATGCCACTTTGAATGTGGCATATTTTTCTTAAAATGCCCAACTCAAACCTTGTCTAAAAACAAAATGCCAGTGTGAAAATAAAAAAAAACATAAAAATGAAAACAGCTGTGATTGTTTATGCTGAAATTTCGAACACTGTGAAAACCCGAAATGATAAAACATACAAATTTGATGTGTTTATTTTAAAATTGTGAATGTAAAAAGTTAATTAAAGTTATTTTGAGCAAATTGTTCACGAAAAGTGCGCTCACGATATGTAAAGAAAAAATGGTGGTAAATACTTGACGTTTAGTAAAATGGCAAATTTGCCAAATACCCAACTAAAAAAGGCAAATTCAATCGTCACTGTGAAAACCCCAATTATGTTTTCTAAAAAAACTTTGCTTTGGCAAGTACACCCAAATCTTCCACAAAACATTATCATGATTTAATGTTTTGGGCAAGAGTACAAAATTCGCAGGCATTTTTATTCAAAAATGGTATCTAAAACCATCTTTTATCTTGAGCCATATACTTCTATGAAGTGAATAGCGTATAAACTACTGCCATCTATGTTTGTATCATATGAACTAAAAATATGAATTAATGTCCTAATTTAGTAAAACGCAACGCGCCGCGTTGTCAATATTTCAATACAATTTGTTATTGTAACAAAAACAAACTACACAGAAATTTTGACAACGCGGCGTTTTGCGTTTTACAAAATTGGGGCGTAAGTTAATCTAACAATGCACTCAGAAAATTATGTAAGTTACTACATGCTAGTTGTTTGTATATTTTACAGTAGTTAGTTGTTTTCAACTACAAAGTCAGTTAATTTTGTATGACAAATATCAAACAACTATTTCTGTTAGTTATTTTAAGTAGTTTTTTTTTGAATAACTAACAAAAAAGTACTGTAATGTAGTAAATTTTCGTTTTTTTATTTTTCCTAACTTTAAAAAAAAAAACTTGGCAAAAATTTGGTCTTAAATTTTTTTTTTTCTGAAATTTTTTTTGAAAAAAACAAAAAAAAATATTGTTTATTTTATTTTTACTACATATTAGTTGTTTTGAATGCAAATGTTAGTTATTTTTACTACATATGTCAGTTGTTTTTTGTCAGTTAAAATAACTAACATTGTTAGTTGATTTAACTGAAAAAGTAGTTGACCCCAAAACAACTTACAAAGTAGTTATTTTAACTGACATTTTCAGTTGATTTTACTAACATAATTTTTTGAGTGTGCAAAAACAAACCAAATATTTAGTACATACTTTTTTTTGTCATTGCGTGTATACGTGACCAAAAGAGTTCTTGTGTTTTTAAAATTGCAATGCTTGTAAATTTTTTTTTGCAACGATATTTAAAACAAAAAAAAAAGCAAAAAGTGTGACGTATCGCCTATAATAATATGCCATTATATGACGTCTGGAACTGATAAGCATGCAGTTTTTTTTTCCTAATCTTTAGCATTTGCGGAAATTTTGTTGTTGAGTTTTTTGTGTTTTTGCTTTTTTTTAACTCGTGCAGATCTCGTGTTTTAATGATATCGGCTGTTCTAGTTTAATGGACTTTGTAATTTTATGGTTATAGTTTTTCAATTGTTTTCTTTTTTATGTAACCGAAAGTTAAAAGGACACTAAACATATGATGAGAAATTTTTTTTATGATCTCATTTTAATTTGAAACAAAAGTGCTCTTAAACCTATTTCGTTTTTACAACCCAAGTTTTATTATTGTCAGTTCAATGTTACACCATTTGCAACATAAAGTGGGAAAAATTGTTAACTGAAAAATTTTTTTTGTTAAAATTAGAGGTCTTTTAAAGTAAGAGTTAAGTACACAAATCGCAAAAACTAACAAGCTGGGCACCCTACTGGTAAAGCTTATTAGGGTACGCTGAATTCAATTGTGCGTGCTAGCCGCTTTTGGAAGTAAGCACTCGTATTTGCGATATTCACGATTTAAAATTGTAAGGCCTAGGTATTACAAAAATTAAATTTTTATGCTTTTGGGATAGTTTTTAAACATAATTTTTTTTTTTTTCGCGAACAAAAAACGTTTTTCGCGAAAAAAAAACTCACGGTATTATATTTTATTGTGTTAGTTTAACAGACTTGAATGTTTTTAAATTTAAAAATTATCGCAAAAGCTTAAAAATATCGTTTTTATTGTACTTAAGCATCAAAATTTTAAATCACGAATATCGCGAATACGAGCGCAAAACTTCGAAAAACTGCTCGTACCATCGTACCATTAAAAAATAAAAATTTTTCGCGAACAAAAAACGTTTTTCGCGAAAAAAAAACTCACGGTATTATGTTTTATTGTGTTAGTTTAACAAACTTGAATGGTTTTAAATTTAAAAATTATCACAAAAGTTTAAAAATATCGTTTTTATTGTACTTAAGCATCAAAATTTTAAATCGCGAATACGAGCGCTAACTTCGAAAAACAGCTCGCACCATTGAATTCAGCGTACTCGAAATAACTTTACCAGTAGGGTGCCCAGCTTGTTTAAAAAAAGTGTCAAATTCAAGCACAGTGTTACCCTTAGAGCTTGGGTCAAACTTTCATTTGAAATTATTTTGAGCCAAATTCGATAATTCTAACCCGTGGCGCCCTTGGATCAAAGTTTTAGTTTTTTTTTAGGAAATTTTCACCAAAAACTTTAAACTTTGATCAAAGGGCGCAATGGGTTAAAATGGTCTGATTTGGCTTAAATTAAGTTTTATTGGAAATACTCAATGGAAAAAATGTTAAGGTTTTTTTTTAAATTTCCTGAACGTTAAAAAACCGTTTTTTGGAAATTTTTTGAGAAATTTGACCGATTTCAGAAATTTTTTCAGCATGCCAAAATTATGTATTGTAATTTTTATAAATAAAAAATTTTGGTGAAAATTTTCTAAAAATCCAAAATTTTGATCGAAAGGCGAAACGGGTCAAAATCGGATCGGATTTGGTTCAACAAAAATATAAATGAAAGATTGTCTTCAGCTTTCTGAAAACGTCAAGGGAGAGAAATTTTAAGATTTTTGTTTTAAACACTTTTACACTTTTTGAAACCTTAATTTCCTTAAAGGACCTAATGGGGTCCGAACACAATGGGCTCTGGCCTCTTCAAATGTGTATGAATTAAATGGAATAACAATTTTTCCATTTTCTAATAAAAATTTTCAAAATATATACTAAATTATTTTGATTTCCTTATTTTTTAAAAAATATGGGCTAAGACGAAAGAAAAAATCTTTAGCGCCACATCATTGCCGATTTTTTCCAATTTAGCTAAATTTCCAATTTTCAATTTTTTTATTTTAGTTTTTATACCCTACACCACTCTGTGGTACAGGGTATAATGACTTTATGCTGATGTTTGTAACTACCCGAAATATTGGTCCTAGACCTACCTTCAAGTATACCGATCGACTCAGAATGACTTTTTGAGTCGATTTAGCAATGTCCGACCGTCCGTCCGTCTGTCCATCTATCGGTTTAAGCACGAAACAGGTCGTAATTTTCAATCAATTGACTTGAAATTTAAAACTTAAGCCTCTTTTGGCCCAAGGACGAATCCTATTGAAATTGGAGAAAATCGGTCCATGTTAACCCCTGCAAAGGCAAACAGGAGGTGGAGAGAACTGACAACATGCAAAATCAGCAGAACTTTGTGGCCAACTTATGATCAAGGGAAAACTCAATATCTACTATCACTTACGAGAAGGGAATGCCGAGCTCTGACTGGGATAATAACTGGTCATTGTCTTATCGGCATCCATGCCAAGAATATTGGACTTACTTCAGACGCTAGTTGTAAAAGATGCGCTTCACCAGGAGTGGATGAAACGATGGAACACATACTTTGTCACTGCCCAGCTGTGGCAAGGAGTCGCCGATCCATTACCGGTCAGATAAGTTTCGGTACTTTGGAGGATATAACGCAAATGGATCTTGGGATATTGAAAAGATTCGCAATGACTTTGAACGTGTTTAATTTGCACCGCTAGCGGAAAAAAGTTTTGTGGTACCGCTATGGACCAAGAGGTCTATGCGAGGTGTCAATCGGACACCGCCACCCTAACCTAACCTAACCTAACCTAACCCCTAGCCCCCATACAAACGGCCCCTTTGGATTAGGCTTAAATGACTCTAATAACCGTATTCTAATAGATATCGCTTTGAAATTTAGCAGGTAATCAAATTTTGTATGCATAAATCACCATTCCAAATTTCAAAGAAATCGGGTCAGTCCTTCTGGTAGTCCCCATACAAACCACCCTCCCGATATTCACATAATTCCCTCAAAATTCATAAAAATGGAAATATTTGATAAAAATTTTATTTTTAGGTGTTAAACGTGTACCTTTGTAACCTAATCAAATCGGAATATAATTGGACCATTTTTGGACTTAGTCCCCCACATAAAAATTTCGACCGATATTCAGTTAAATCGGTCTATTGACAAAAAAAAAATAAACCAATTCCACTAAAATTTGATCTGTGTGTGTTTTCTACACTAAATAAAGATCTAACAAAAGACAGATCCAATCGCTTCATTTTTGGACTCGGGACCCATTTTCCGGAAAACACTGGTGTAGGGTATCATATGGTCGGTCTTGACCGACTATAGCTTTCTTTCTTGTTTTTATTTGAATTAGTTTAGTAGTAGTTTAGTTTTTTTAAACAGGAGATTATAATCATTATAACCCGAGTAAAAATTTTTATATGATGCAATATATATTGATATGTAATACAATATATAATTAAACGCAATTTGATCCGAAAAATGGTGGATGTTTTTGCATTAAAAAAGATCAATTTGTATAAAATATGATTTGATTTCATCCGAGTTTTGACCAGACATTGCCATACATTAGTGGATCTAATTAGATCTAATTGCATAAAAACATGTAAAATCCTGGTGTTTTTTGGTTTGGGTTGAGTTACACCACAGGTCAACGATACATTCACCAAACATATAATTTTCTTAAACAAAAAAATGTTCGGGTACGCTTCGAACCAGATAGGTGATATACATAACCCTAACAAGGAAATGTTTAGGAACATTTTAAAAAGTTTCTCATACTTTGCCTTAAAAACTTAGAAAATTGTTGGTTAAATGGAAACATATAGTGTTATATATGGAACAGAATAGGATATATATAATTTTATATTAAATTATACAGAAAAACAAATTTTGTATTGACCCTCATGTAATTTTATATAATTATATCAACCGTACACCTTTTAATCCGAATCATGATTCTATTATATATTACTACATATGACTGCATTAAAAAAATTTTGAAAATATCTCACGGATGTATAATCATATATAATTTATTATGTTTGTATCAAGTTATATATTGTAATATATGTTTATTTTTACTCGGGAATGTACACCATAACGTATGAGTAATATATAACTAATTGTTTATTACTCATACGTCAAGGTATTCTGTGGCAATAAAAAAAATAACTTATACAAAATTAATAAATTTCAGAAAATAGTCTGGATAATTTTCAGAACTAAAATGTTTAAGCAATTGCCTTAGGGAATTTGGTAAATATCCATTTTAGAACTGGGTATAGGAGGTAAACAAATTCTGGCTTCACCAATTACCAGGGCAAGTTCAAATAAGCACAAGAACTATTTTTAAGTAAGATTAAGCAAAATTAGATTCTTAACAAAATGTTTGCAAAATAGTCTCTATTAAGCATACAGCAAAAAATGTCCATTGTTAATTACATAAGAATATTCCAGCGCCCTCTAGTGTGCTTAAAAAAATCAAACGCCTCTTAATTAAGAAATCTTCTAACTTCATTAAAAATCTCTTAAGTCCGATTAAAATTTTCAGAACTAAATATCAAAATATCATTTGAAAATGGTGTTTAAAGATTAAATCGTTGTTTTATAACTTCTTTAATGCATTTTTTTTGCATGTTTATTATTTTTTCTCAGTTAGAAACAACTCATATGTATATTTTTTCTGGTGCATAGTCTTTGCATAATGACTCTTATATTTTTTTTTATGCTAGGCTCTGAGGTTAATGGAGAGCTGCTGTACAGCATACGTTTTTGTTATTTAACGTATGGTTAGATGATGAGGTTTTTTTTTACGACAAGATCGAAATGGAAGGGGGTAACTCGGCCGTTGTAGTTCATTGAATAAAGAAATTGCATGCGTTTTAGCACGTACGCCAGTTGCTACACGATATTCATACAAACTGGGTGTATGGCGAATTAGAGGCGGATGAACGTTTAGAATTTTTAATTAATTTTTATTATTTTTTTATATGGGGCACTTTAACGAAAAAACAACACAAATTAACTTGATTTGTTTGTGTATTTAATATGTGTGTGAATGTTAAAGGATCTTGAAAAGTTTAGAAGATATAAGATGTTTTAAAAATGAATTTTTGTAACGCAAAGAATTTTGCTTTTAAAAATCACTGAAAATGACAATTAAAATTACTGCAATTACTCGTCAGTTCAAAGCCAAAATCCAGACGATTTTAGCCGATAAGTCATCGCATGTCGATTTTTATTGTAGTCAAAATAGCGGCCGACATTCATCGACTTGACGCAGCTGGCGGGTCATATGGTGCCGCATAGTTAAACTTTTTGTTCGTCAGTGATGCCATCTATTGACGAATTATGTTAATAATATTTAAAATATTGACTACAACCGATGGTGTTTTTCTGAGTCGAAAATACAGGTTTATATGGGGACTACAAGAAAAATTGGTCCGATTCCTTTAAAATTTGGATGATTTGTGAATACAAGAAAGTTTACCTGCCAAATTTTGAAAGTATATCTATTATAATATGGTTATTAGAGCCATTTCAGCAAAATTTTAAGGGACTTGTGTATGGGGGCTAGGTAATCATGGACCGATGTTTCCCATTGTCAATAGGCTTAGTCCTCGGGTAAATAGGGGCTTAAGTTTCATTGCGACCTGTATCGTGTTTACACCATTTACAAAGACAGGCGAACTTCGCTTAATCGACTTAAAGACTGATTCTTCTGAATCGATCGGTACACTGAAAGGTTAATCTAAGACCAATATTTCGAGTCAGCACAAACTCGAATGGCATGGAAGAGGTTTCATCTCTTAGTTCATAAATGTGTACTAAAATTTCCAATAAAAATTTAATTTATTTAAAAACTCAATACTAAACAAAAAAAAAACGTATTTCCTATTATTTTAGATTGCTGACAAAAACAACACAACCTGCTCATATCATAGCCATATGTACTCTTTCATTTGTATTGCTGACAGTTTGGCCAGAACTTATTTATGGTAAAACTTCTTCATCATCACCGTCAGATGCCAAACATACAAATACACAGCAGCAACAACAATTGTTTGAAACAACAAGACATAGCCAAGATATGTCAGTTAGAAAGAATGATATGTTGGCATTGATAGCTTACTTGGGAGCATTTTCCACACATTTTGGCGCTCAAATATGGATGACCTTTGTCTCGGGTAAGGATTTCATGAAATGTATATTATTTTACGAATTTGTGTATCTTAAATT
The DNA here is from genome assembly GCA_963921195.1 of Pegoplata infirma. Taxonomy (NCBI): domain Eukaryota; kingdom Metazoa; phylum Arthropoda; class Insecta; order Diptera; family Anthomyiidae; genus Pegoplata; species Pegoplata infirma. The sequence continues at coordinate 27,471,458 of OY992540.1, read as the reverse complement.
AGTATAAGTTGCCAGATGTTTTTATACCTTCCACTAAGAGATAGAGAACACCAGAGTCATAGAGTAGTCCAACAAATGGCGTTTGAAAAAGTAGTAAACAAAAACCATATGGTATTGTTTACGAAATTTTATCACAAACCGAAATTCGAGCAAGATGAAAGATACCAGTTTTACAGTGAGAATGCAGATTTTTTTTGTCTCTCTTTGCTTTGCGTTTGAACTTTAGTTTGGCAGTGCCAGAATTTTCCAATTATCTTTGGTGATGCCAGATCTACAAAACGGTCGATGGATTACTATGTCACTATGGAGAACACTATATATAAGTTTGTCATTCCGTTTGTAACTCATCGAAATATCGGTCGGGGTACCCATAAGGTATATACATATATTATTGATCAGTGATCGACTCGAAGACATTCTAGCGATGTCCGGTTTTCTGTTGTAAAGGGATACATAAAAATTACCTCGAACTAGAATAAACAGTTTTTAATTTTTTTTTTTTTTTGCATATCCTCTAACCACAGTATGGGGGAATACTCACTTAATCATTCCGTTTGTAACGTATCGAAATATCGGTTGGGGACCCCATAAAGTGTAAATATTATTGATCCATGATCGATTCTAAGACGTTCTATGAATGTTTGTCCGTCGGTCTGTGAAAAGCACGATGCAGTCCAAACTAAAAGAGCTAGAGAGAACCGACTTTATCTCACCACAGACGAACTTTGACAGAACCTTCGAAGTCCAAATAGCAACTAAGCGGAAAACTCTGTTATAATAAACAAGTAAAAAAGTTAAATTCGGCCTTATCGAATGTATTGATACCCTCCACAATTTAAAAAAGATTATTGCAAAAAACTTTATTAAAAACAAAATTACTTTTGAAAAAAAAACATTTGAAAAAAAAATTTCCGCGAAAAAAAATTTTGGTAAAAAAAATCCGCGATTTTTTTTTTGTCAAAATATGTTTGCAATTCTGTTCACATATGTCAACCCGCAGCCGAATTAAAGCATTTTGTATTTTTAGGTTATGTTGAATGCACCAAAATTTTTGAGATGTCCTTACATTTTCGTTCATAACTTTTGAACCGCTGAACCGATATCGCTCAAATGCAATACCAAACTTCTCGGGAGAACTTTCAATAAATATGCTACGTTTCAGTCATATCAGTGTAATATTTTGGCAGTGATCACCATTTCCACAGACAGACAGACGGACATCGCTTGAATGTCTTAAAATCTATCACTGATTAATTATATATATGGGGCATTCCATGTCAAATCGGACACTTTAAAAAAAAAAAATTTTTTAGATTTTCCCAATTTGTTTACAGTTTTTAGTACCCTTCAAAAACTCTTTCGTGGTAAATTTTCAGATTTTTTTAATGACCCGTTCAAAAGATATCGAATTTTCAAAAATTGGTAGTTTGTTCCTTTATTCAAACTTCTTTTACTCACAACTTCTTCAATAACGGTCCAAATTGCAAATTTTTTTTTTCAAATTTTTTGTTTTTTACGTACTTTTAAAAAATCCCAAAAAATTCTTGAAAGCGCTCTAGTATGCGATTTTTTAGTTTCAAAATTAAAATCTAAGTTTTGAAAATGTTTGTGCTCTTCGATTTTTTTGAAATTTTTTTGTGTAAAACTTCTATTGATTCTACAAATTTTTTGCCCAGGAGGATCGTGGGATAACGATTATTACTATTTTTTAAAATTTGTTGAAAAAATTTTATTGTAATTTTCCAATCTTAAAATCATTTCTACTGCTCCAATGGTGTGTCATAGAGGGGTCATTTATAAGATCGACCCCCATAAATTTTTACGTCTTAACATTTCTTTGGAACAAACTCATACCCTATCTCCAATTTCTAAAGGGGCTCCCACACAAAACGACAATTTTTAAAATTTGTTCCAACCGCTCTAACTGCCCTAATAGTGCCCTTAGAGCAACAAAATGTATGACCGACAATATTTTTTTAGTCCAAACATTTTCTCTGAACACACCTACCCTTTATCTTTAACTGTTAAGGCGGTCCCCATACAATTTTTTTTATTTTTTGTAAATTTGTTTTATTTAATCAGCTTCTACCGGTCCAATGGTGCGTCCGAGAGGGGTCATTAGTGAGACCGACCCCCATTTATTTTTACCCTACAACGTTTTTTTAAAACATACCTACGCCCTATCTCCACTCCCTAAGTAGGCTCCCATACAAATAACAGTTGGAGCAAATTTTATAAAAAATGTAATTTTGAATGGAAGCAAGCTCTTTGTCTCCCACTCTTAAAATTTTGGAACTTGATAACAGAAGGTACGAAAACTGTTAGACGAGGAATATACGATAATGTTAAATTAACACTGTTGGTTTGACAAATAATGCTAACTTTTTATATCGAAAAAGCGCTTAATAAATTTTGAAAAAATGATCAATTTATAATTATTATGGTAATATTATTTAAGAAATACCTTTAAAAGTGTTTAAAACAAATTCTCAGCAAATAAAAAGTCATTGGATTTCCCGATAATCCACAAAAAAAAAACTTTTTTTACAGCTAGATGAAAAAAAAACGCTAGCTTTAGTCTGAAAATCGCCAAATTGCAACACTTTTTCTTTTTTTATATCTAACTTAAGGGATTTTTTTTGGTTTGATCAGACGTCCAGTTCGATGGCGGACTTAGCAAAGGGAATTTAAGAGAGGGTTTAACAGAGGAAGGGAGACTTCACATATCTTTAAGTATTGATAGTCTTTGATGGAAGCCTACTTAGGGAGTGAAGATAGGGCTGTGGTATGTTTTACAAAAATGTTGGAGGGTAAAAATAAATTTAGAACAATAGGGACAATTGAAGAAGTTGTGGGAAGTGGAGGAGGAGTCATCAGTCTCCGAGGAGTCATCAGTCTCCGGGTCTGATGAGAAGTTGCCTTAAGCTTTTGGGGAAAAACATTTTTAATGGCATGGATTGCCTAAACGCACTCAAAAAGTTGTGACGGTAGATTCCACTACAAAAGACAGTTAAAACAACTACATTTGTTGTTGTTTATGCGTCTACTACATTTTACGGTAAAATCAACCAAAAATTGTTGTTGTTTTTAACTATTGATTAACAATTACAAAAAAACGGTAAAAACAGCTTCAAATTACAGTTATTTTTACTGTAACTTAAACTGTCTGAGTTTTTTGATTAACAAGAAACATTTTTTTAAAACATTATTAAAAACGTTTAAAATTGTTTGGTTTTAATCCCTGCTGCATCTGACACTTCCAACTCTTTTCACACATTCGTTTTTCTAAAACTTTGTAGAAAAATACAAGTTTTACAAAAAACGGTAAAAACAGCTACAAATTACAGTTGTTTTTACTGTAACTTAAACTGTCTGAATTTTTTTATTAACAAAAAAAATGTTTAAAACATTATTAAAAACGTTTAAAATTGTTTGATTTTAATCCCTGCTGCATCTGACACTTGGCACTCTTTCAACATATTCGTTTTTCTAAAAATTTCTAGAAAAATAAAAATTTTTTTGTAGACCAAAAACAACAATATAAAACAACTGTTACTACAATGTAGTATTTTTTTTTTATATTTTTTAAAACAACTACAAAAATTAGTTGTTTTGAGATTTTTCATACAAAAACAACTGAAATTGTAGTTGTAAAGAACAACTGCTACTTACAACTAGAGTTGCCAGACGTCCCGCATTTGGCGGGATTGTCCCACTTTGTCTCAACAATTCCCGCGTATTTTATTTATTTTAAGAAGACTTAAAAGGATTTTAAGAATAATATTCAAGAAAATTTTCAAAGTGTTATTTTTTTAGTTATGCTGTAATCAATAAAATTTTTTAATTTTGCTTATTTTTTTCAAATAAAGTCTTTGAAAAAAAATCTAAGAAAGTTTTTTGAAAACAGGATAACTAAGTATTTCTGTAAAATTAGCAAATTAATATGTTTATTTCTGTTATTTTCTTAAACTAAATGACAGAGAATTTAGTAAAAATATTTCAGCAAAAAAATATGCTAAAAGTGTGCAAATTCAGAATGAAAGTTGTTTAACAAATTTTTCCTAAAATAGACGTTATTATGCATTACTTATTTCCCACCAAAATTTTTGAAATCCCGCCATTTTTGTCATTTTTTTGTGTTTGTCCCGCTTTTGGAAAATAAATTTCTGGCAACCCTACTTACAACACAAACCACCGTCACAGACTATATACAGACTCGACAGTAGAGTTTTATAAGAAAAAATGGGGAACAACTAAGCGATTTTAGGAGAAAACACAGCGGTTTTTAGTCAGTTTTACGCTAACATGGCAACACTTTCTACGACTTAGGAGTGAGTGAAACAACAAAAACCGATCTGGCATCCATTTTTCTTATAGCGCGTTATATCAGTTTTCTCTTTCTAACCTAATTCGTAGAATAATTTTAAAATATTAACCATATGGTTAAAAAATACTTTTTTGACACCTGTCATATTTGTCGAGTCTATATTAGTCTGTGCCACCGTGCGGTGTCTCATTGCCGTCTCTAGGGAATCGGCGTAGTTTGAGAATTTGAAGTTTGTATCGGGGGAGTAGGGACATAACAATTAAGGGAATCATAATGGGTCTCATGGCCTCCGAGTAAATTTGCCAAATAGCGAACGCCCATCCAACGTAACCTAAAAGTGTTAGTCTCCTGAGGTTTGATACGAATATGTTTAATGGGAATAGGCTGATCAAGTTCGGAAATGGATATAATTTCTTTGTATTATTGTTAAGAAAGTAAACAACAAAAAACACCTCTGACATTTTATATATTTTTTTTTATTTTTTACATTTTTTTTCTATTTTTTCTACTTGTTTTTTATCCATCTGGCAACCTTAATTTACTGATGCACAAACAAAACTGTAAAATAATATTAAAAATTGCGGTTATAAAAATATTAATATATTTATCTTTTTTTTCTCATTGCAGGGCTTTCATTATATTTTTCATTGCCGCGCCATATGTTCGGTCAATGCCAACAGATATTGTTTCCCAAATATTTTGCTATGAATGCTGCACTCAGTATTACTATGCTCATACTCTTTGTAAAATTTTTCCTCAACACCTGGACTCTAGCAAAATGTATACAGCTGGGTTCGTTGGCCCTTTCTGGTGCAATTGAGGTGTTAGTGCGTCTTTATTTGGCACCTCCACTACTAAGACTTATGCAGGAGAAATACAAGATTGAAGGTACCGTAGGCAGTGGCAAGGAAATTGGCAGTCTGGTGCAAGGTGATTTGGTACAGTGTCCCCACTATCAGCGTATACATAAAACCTTTCGTCGTATCCATATGACGGTGGCAATTGGAAATATTATTACAATGTTAGCGAGTTGTTTACATCTGTATTTTATTGCTGGTCAATTACAAATATCTATTGTAGCCTAGTAACGATTAACTAATCAACATTTAACTGAATCGTCATCATCATCATCAGAAGAAGAAAAAGTAGTAGTAAAAATAAAAGAAAATTTATCATTTAATCCGAAAATATTGCATGCAATACATTTTATTTTTGCACTCTTTCTCAGCAATAACAACACAATATGGAAAAGTTTATAAACCAAAATATTTGCATTTCTAGATTAGATTTTTAATGGAAATGTTTCCAAATTATAGGTTAAACTACACCATTTACAAATATTATTAAAAAAAAAACTAAATATACGAATTTGAATTAAAAAAAAAATCTCATGAGATTAAAAAATTACATTTAAAATTCCAAAAATGTTTAAAACTCTTTTTTGATATTTAAAATTTATTTATATAAATAGAAACTTAAAATTTCAAAAAATGTTTGTAAAAAAAAAAGTATTAATACCGAAATGATGTTGTCTTTTTTTAAAGACTTTTTCTTGAATTTTTTTAAGGGTTTTCTACAACAATTTCAAAACTTTTCAACAATTTTAAAATTTTTGAAAAACCCCCCCAAAAAAAAGGCAAAAAATGTAAAAAAAAAGTTATAAAAAAAGTCAATATCATTAGAGATTAAGTGAAAATCAAAATCATGTTTAAACTTAAAAATTTTACAATATCTAATTTTAAACTACACAGAAAAAAATATTCTTTGCTTTTTTAATTGGTATTATATTTATTTTTTAAAATAATTTTCAATAGACTGAAAATATTTTATTTTTTTTATTCAATTGAACATTTAATTGGTATTACATTTATTGTTTATAACATATTTCAATAGACTGAATTTATTTTTGTATTGATTTTTTAAACTTTTTTTTTCAACAATTTATCAATTAAATATTAGCTGGAATCAAAAATAAAAATGTTATTGATTCAATCAAAATTTTATTCAACCCAATAAAAATTAAAGTCATAAATTTCCATTTAATTAATTGTTTTTATTTAATGTAAGCGATCAAATTTTTTTAGTTGGTTCAGCAAATTTCATGATAAAAACTTATTTTGTATACTCACTTTGTCATTCCGTGTGTAACGCATCGAAATATCGATCGGGGACCACCGAGTATATACATTATTGGTTAGTGATCGATCCTAAGACATTATAGCGATGTCCGTTAGTCCGTCCGTCCAAAATAAAAGAGCTAGACTCCTCAAGTTTGGCACGAATATGTCTTATAGTCCTAGGCAGGTTAAGTTCGGAAATGGGCAAAATCTGGGACAAGGGGAAAAAAGTTTCCCCTTGAAGAACTTAACCATTAAAAAACGCCAATTTTTTGACGTTTTTTTTTTGTATTTTGGTTAAACTAATGAAACATTTTTATGTTCGCAGAAGTTAAAAGTATTGCACTTAAACCCATGGGATACAAAATTTCGTTTTTTTTAGCCCGCCCCCTTTTGAGGGCGTGGATAAAAAAATCTTTAAATATTAATAAAATTATAGTAGTACTTTAGTGTCAAAGCAGAATAAAATGAACTTGTAAACATATTTTGCAAGGGCAATGGGTCCCAAATCTCACCGCCCCTTCATCCCCTCGTCCCCAAAACGTCCCTGTCAATTTTTTTTATTTTGTTATATATTGGAGGGTGTAAAACATTCGGCACAGCCGAATTTAACACTCTCACTTGTTTTCTGTGTACATTTGATATTTAAGGCTTCGATACAGTGTCGGAGCACTCTGTACTACAGAGTAGTACATGTGGGCACACGGCACAAAAAAGTACTTTTTTCTAAAAAAATACTTTTTAAAAAAAGTCCTTTTTTCAAACATAATACTATTTTAAAGTAGCACAAAAGTACCTTGTTTAGAAAAAAGTAGAGTTTTTTCTAAAAAAAAGTAGTAAAAATTAACTTTTTTTAAAAAGTATTTTTTTTTTTATTTTTCCTAAAAATGTACTATTTTTTAGAAAGCACTATTTTTTCTAAAAAAGTACTATTTTTTCTAAAAAAGGACTATTTTTTCTAAATAGGTACTATTTTTTCTAAAAAAATACTACCGTGAAAAAATTTATTAGATCTTATCTGATCTTATATAATTATATGATCGTATCTGATTACATATAATTATATCTTAAATGGCCAAAATCGAGATCTAATTATATCTCGAATTTGGTGAATACTGGCACAAAATTTACATTTGACTATATCTGATCAGATATAACTATATACAATCAGAAGCAATCAAATATTATCAAATTTAAGCACATCCCAGTTGGTAACGTCCTCGACCCATCCTCAGTGACGGAGTGACATGTCAGAGTCACTGCTGACATACACAAGACATCTCTATGTACTGGGTTGAGGACAGTTTCATACAAATTTTCAAAATGTCCTCACTCAAAGTCAGAAGTGGTCAGGGCTGACCTTCTGGGGACATGTCACCTAAGACTTCTTTGGGGAAATGTCTGACGTAGGTCATGCGAAAATACAAAAAATTTTCGTATTTCATTTAGTTTTTACTTTTATCCATTTTCCTTTATAAATTATCTTTCTCATATTTAGAAAAAACTTTTCACCTTTTTTAGTCCCAACTGGATTTGAACCTGGAACCTCCAGTTTCTTAGTCCCACACCTAACCACTTGTTCCAAACTTTATTTTGAAAATTGTTTGTCTATTTATTACTTTTATTCTACTTATTAGATTTTGATTTTATTTTAAATAAATCGATAATATTGCCATCTTTTTCTTGGAAATTGAAGAGTTTCCCAGATTTAAAATTCAAATTTAATATACTGCTATTCGGAAAACATTTCCTTTTGGACGTCTTAGAGGAATTGTCCACACTCTTAAAGCAAACATTCAGTGCTGACAATGTTAGGACATGTCATCAAGGATTACCTATGATTTGTCAGAACCTGAAGACATTTCCTCAAGGAATCACTGTGGAAATTTCCTCTGTGACACATTTTCCAACTGGGACATAATAGGATCTAATTGGTTTTTGCATGGGTATTTTTTCTAAAAAAGGTACTGTTCTTTCTTAAAAAAGTATTTTGTTTCTAAAAACAATTATTGAAAAAAAAAATGTGCCATTAGCACATAACTGGCACATGTGCCCTTGTATGGTACACGGTACATTTCAGATTTGACATGTGTCATACTAGGGCACATTGCACATTTCAGATGTGCCTTTCTGAAATCGCTGACATCTTTATACAATTTTTCAAAATGTCCCCAATGACATGTCAGCAGTTGGTCAGCAGTGTCCACCAGTATCGGTGGCCACCAACAATTCCTTTAAACAACCGCTGACCAACTGCTGACATGTCATTGGGGACATTTTGAAAAATTGTATGAAAAAAAATTTTATAAAGGGAGAGTCTGCAGTATGTCAGGGGTGATTTTTTTTGTCGACTGTGATCTGAAATGTGCCGTGTGACATACTAGGGTACATGTGTCATGTGCCATGCTATAAGCACATAACACATTGCTAAATGTGATGTTGATGTGCGGCACATGTGTGTGCCATTCCTTACCCTGGTTGAAAACACTCCCAAACCAAATTTAAGTGAAATATACTTCTATTTGTTGCAAATAAACTGCTTTAGCTGAATATCGGGCGAAATTTTCATATGGGGCCTAAATCCAAAAAAAGTCCAATTATAATCAGATTTTATTAGGTTTTTAAATTTCGCGTTAAACACAAAATTACAAAAAAAATTTGTTCTATTTTCATGAAATTTGAGTGATTTATGTGAATATCGGGAAGGTGGTTTCTATAGAGGCTACAAGAAAAACTGTTCCGATTCCTTTAAAATTTGGAATGGTGATTTGTGAATTCAAAACACGTTTACCTGCCAAATTTCGAAAGGATATCTATTATGATGCGGTTATTAGAGACATTTAATCCAAAATTAAAAATGGCCTTTGTATGAGTGCTAGGTCTAAAAAAATTTTGCTTGCATGGGAATTTATTTTACCTTGTGAACTTTGACCTCAAAGGGGCACTGGTTAAAGTTATTCGATTTGGCTCAAATTTGTTCTTCATCAGTTTGAGACCATGTGGCACAATGTTCCGCCCGGACGATAGTCAATTTAACAAGTAAAAAAGTTAAATTCGGCCGTGCCGAATGTATTGATACCCTCCACAATATCAAAAAAAAAATTTCCGCGAAAAAAAATTTTGGAAAAAAAAATCCGCGATTTTTTTCTTTTTTTGTCAAAAAATGTGTTTAAGTACCTTTCGGTGTTCAATTATGTTCACATATGTCAACCAGCAGCCGAATTAAAGCATTTTGTATTTTTAGGTTATGTTGAATGTGCCAACATTTTTGAGGTGTCCTTACATTTTTGATCATAACTTTTGAACCGCTGAACCGATATCGCTCAAATGCAATACCAAATTGCTCAGGAGAACTTCCAATAAATATGTTAAGTTTCAATCATCTCCGTGTAATATTTTGGTCGTGATCACCATTTCCACAGACAGACGGACATCGCTAGAATGTCTTAAAATCGATCACTAATCAATAATATATGGACATTTCCATTTAACTTTTCATTTCTTTGAAATTTTGGTTTTTTAGCAAAAACTTTTTTTATTTGCATTAAAATATCTATCCACTGATAGAAATGCATAAAGGACTTCTAATGCAATTAGCTTGCAAACACATAAGGCCAAAAATCTTAATTTGCGGTAGTTAGCGACAACCAAACTTCCGAAATGTGGAAAAGTCGATTGAAATTTCATAAAAATTATGTACTCTTTGGCCAATTGTACTTGCGCCGTCCAACGTATTCTTCAAAGATTTAGAATATATGGTCGCTATACTTGTTCAAAAAAGATGTATTTATGAATTTGATGTGCCATCAATAATAAAAAAGTTATTTGGTGGTAACGGTTTGAAATTAAAATTTCTTCATTTTCAATTTTTCGTCGTTTTTTTATCAGCAAATTTGCGCCGCTTCATACTTTTCAAAAGCTAATACGAAGAATGATAGCTGTCGTAATTGGCTACAGTCTAAAACCAGTCTCATGAATGTGCCCTCAATAGGAGCAGAGTACTAGCTAGACAAAGGTTGAGAGACAAAACGTGAAAGTCATCAAAAATCCACTTTTTTGCGAGGCACATTCGCAATATTACTTAAAAGTGGCCAGCACATCGCGTGATCCAAATATTTTTTGATTTTTTATAATAAAATCGATATAGCGTGTTAAAATTTTGATTAGCAAAAATTTTGCAAAAATCTGACATTTCACGATTTTAAACTTTTGCTTGTATTTTCACGTAAAAAGAATTTAGATTTAAAATATACCCGTCAGACGATTGCTTGTAATGCGTATTATGGATCGTATGCAAAAATTAGGACTAAATGTAACTGTACGCTGAAAACGCGCCAATTTTGTCTCCAGATAAACCGCCAGGGCACACCCAAACCGCTAATAGAAATTAATTTCTATAAATGGCAATTGCTAGTACTTATGAAGCTTTATCCCAAAACTGAACGGCATTCAAAAATTTTGAAGATTGTGGATTTAATGCATCTCTCAAAATTTCATTATTCAGAAACTGCATCACTTTTAAAAATTCACAATTTAGCATAATGCATAAGTTTCTTAACTAATTTGGGGGTGCTAAACACGAATGTGGTCTTTAATTTGGTCCATCATCTTTAGATTTCGCGTAAATTGCATAACAAGCTTCAAAATAACAATCTCTAACTAAGTGGGGGCTTACAAATGATGCAAGTTGCCCTTGCGGTTTTCCATCCCAATCAATTGAACACATAATGTACATCTGCCCAATACTGTCTTTCCCTGGAAATATCGAAGATATCAACAACCTAACACCTGACGTCGTTTCATGGCTGAATACCCTACAATTGTAACATAATGCAGCACAATAATCGCAAAAGAAAAATGTATAAAAAAAAAACTCTGTATTTAAATTCCATACGCTAAATAAATAAAATGTAACCAATTTCTGTTGGGGATAGTATGAAACATTAATTCACGTTAATTTTGTTAAATTCTAATAATAATTGTAATTTTCAGACTTTTGGTTTTCAAATAAAATCTTTAAACCACCAGAACTTTCGCGCCGTCAGCTAAAAGTTCTTCACGCGAACGGATTTTAACTAACTAAATGCATGTTTACACGCGTACTAAACGATTTTGATGTGCCTTCAAAAAAAATTTTAATATTTTTTAAACCTTAAAATCAAAAGTTAAATGGAAATGTTCATATATACTTTATGGGGTCCTAGAACATTGCTGTGCATTTCATAGAACAATTGTAAAAGCTCAATTCACATGTTTTCTTACGCTCTTGCTTTTAGTCGTCACTGAAACAGCGACGAATGAACATGTGTAGCGGATGTATGCCGTTTATTTTTTTATGCACTTAGAGAAATTGGTAGCAATGTATGACAAATATTTTATAATTATAAATGCGTTTGGTAATCTACAATGTCTTATTTGTTATAAAACATTTAAGGGAAATAATTTAATGGTTTGTAAACGACATTTTCATTCTTTTCATTATAACATAATTACTTTAAATGCAAATGAAAAAGAAAAGCTATTTAATTCAAACAAACAAATTTTTGTTAATAAGTTAAGAGAATGGTTGACTAATTTGGAGACCAATAAACCAAAATTTAGTAATAAAAAATTAAAAAAGGACATATCAAGCATAATAAGTTTGGATATAGTTAAACAAGGCAGACCGTTTACTGATGGAAAATTTATAAAACAAATTTTCGAAAAAGTTTTTGAAAAGCTTAATTGCAATTTAAGTTTAATAAAGTCCATTCCCTTGTCCCGTTGGACTTTAGTTAGACGTACTATGCAAATGGGGGTTTATGTCGATTCTGTCATTAGACAAGCTCTTGAAAACTGTGTTTTTTTTTCTTTTTGCTTGGACGAAAGTACTGACATAAACGATCTGTGCCAACTAGTCATTTGCATTCGTTGCGTTGATGCAAACTCAAACGTTTTCGAAACAATATTTACTCTTGAAACGTTTTACGCAAACGTGACAGGAAAATTGTTGTTCGATGTTGTCTGCGAAAAGTTATTATCTATTGTAGATCCTTCAAAACTAACTGGTGTCTGCACGGACGGGGCAAACGTCATGATAGGGAAAAACTCAGGATTGGTTGGACAATTAAAACGACATGGCTTTGCAGTTACAAATTTTCACTGTATAATCCATCAAGCCGCCCTTGCGTCCAAATTTATTGCTGACTGCTCTGCCATGAAAATTGCGGAGCAAATAATCAATAAAATACGTGGTGGACATCACTCACTTACCCACAGGAAGTTAAAACAATTTTTAAAAAAAAAGAATGCTTCCCACTGCGATTTAAAAATGTTTACCGAAGTCCGGTGGTTAAGCCGTGGTTATTGCCTTAATAGGCTCTTTGAATTAAAAGAGGAAATTCAAGAGTTTTTAGAAATTGAAGACATGGAAGAATATCATTTCTTTAAAGACGAAACCTTTATTTTAGATCTTGCATTTTTAGCAGATACAACTTTATTTTTAAATGAATTTAACTTACAACTGCAAGGAAAGGGGAAAAATATATATGAATTATATAAAACGGTTTTCAACTTTAAAACAAAGTTATATTTGCTATTACTCGAAATTCAGTCGAACGATTTTTCAAATTTTCCAAAAATTCGTCAAATAATTGGCAATAAAACTGACTTAAGAAAAAATGAACATTTAGTTATATTTGAAACCCTGCTTAATAATTTTGAGGATAGGTTTAAAGATCTTCAAGTTATAAAACCATTACTTGATCTCTTCGAGAATCCGTTTTCATGTGAAGTTACCAGCTACGAGTTTCCAGTACAAGTAGAACTGGTAATACTTCGAAGTGAAGTGCAAGAACCAAGCAGAATGGATATGAATGATTTTTGGAAAAACTTAGATCCCGTTATATATCCTGAATTGAAAACAATTTCACTAAAAGTGTTATCGTTTTTCGCAACAACCTACTTTTGTGAACAAATATTTTCAGATTTAAAATTTATTTGTTCTAAACAACGCAACGCATTAAGTTCTCAAAATTTAAAAAATATTTTACTAATCCGCAATTGTCACGAAAGTATAAATATTGAAAATTTTTTAATTCAAAGTATAATTGAATGAAAAAGCCCCGCTAATGTACAGTGGCTCACAGCTGTATTAGATATTTTATAGCAGTTTCTTAATAAAACATTAACACGAACCAAACCATACTATCAAACCAATGTTTCGAAAAAAAATCCTGTGTTGGTAATCTATCAAGCTTTAATTTAAGCTTATGAGCGTCCAGATTGAGTAAATAATAAATATGCTACGAGGGTCGAAGTAGAAAAAGAAATTATTTATAGACATTTAAAAAAAAAGTTTAAATATTTCTAAGTCTTGTGTATTTTATAAATAATTTTAAATTTTTAGCAATAGTATAACAGATCATATTCACAAAAATACACACCGACATAAAAATATTTTTAATTTTTTTTTGTAAATGTTTATTAATAATTTCCTTTTCTACTTCGACCCTCGTAGCAGATTTATTATTTACTCAATCTGGACGCTCACAAGCTTAAATTCAAGCTTGATAAATTATCTACACATGATTTTTTTATTCGTTTGATAATATGGTTTGGTTGTTGTTAATGTTTTATTTAGAAAACTGCTATAAAATATCTACTACACAAAATAAGCTGCGCGCCACTATATACATGAATTATTTTTTTTTTTTGCTTTAAAAATTGATTTTTTTTAATAGTAAGAAATAATTAATAAATTCTATTAAAAATATATTATTAGTATGTATTCATTTCAATGAAAGCATTACCATTGATTGAAAAAACTGAAAACTTTTTATTTTTTATAAATTTATATATAAATTTGTTGGTAAAAAGAAAAAACTTTAAAAATGAATTTATGTTTAATTTTCATTTCTTTTAAACACTGTAATATAGTAGATTAAATATAATTTATAAATACGTAAAACCAAATCATTAATATTGATTCAAAAAAATTTACAACCTTTTGTTTCATATTGAATAAATTTATTTTTTTATTTTTCTTTAATTTTTCTTTCCTTAAAACAGAATACAAAACATTAATATTTTTAATAAAAAGTAATTTCATGTAGATACTAAAACTGCTATTAACCCATTCAATATTTCTTACAGTGCAATTCTCATTCTCTCACCAACACAACTACATTTTTTCTTTTGCACAGCAATGATTTAAAGCAATGATGACCATTTCTTTACACAATTGTGTATTATGCTCTTCACACATATTCTTATGCTCATTCATATTATGCTCATTTAATTCATTTTTGTTTCAAATGCACTAAAAGAAACAAATGATATCATTTAAAAAATAACGTATTATAAAAAATGCTTTTGGTTATATCCAATGTCTTTTATGTTTTAAAACATTTTATTAATTAAATTGAAAAACTTCATAAAGAATTATTTCAATAATTATAATTGAATTATTCACAAAATTAATTAATTATTTTTTAAATAATTTAAATATTATTAAAAATTTAATTTAAACCTAAATTAATTTATTAATTAAAAATTTGATAAAAAAAATAATGTGAATTCCTTTACAATTAGAAATTAACTCTTCATCGGTCTAATATTTATATATTTCTTAAATATGATCTTCTATAAATGGTAAACTATTGGTTAATTAATGGTAAATAATGTTTTTGACGATAAAAAAAATATGTTTCTGAAAATGTCATACAAATTGTATAAAAATAAATACAAATATAGATATTAATCATTAAATATATTTCAATTATTTATCTGATTTTAACGGCATTTTTTATAATTCGGTTAATTATTTTTGTTCAGTGCAGTCTCTCTCTTGCTCACTAATACTACTACAAAAATTTTTTGGACATCGCTGATTTAAAGTTTTTGTGTACTAAACATGTCTTAATTTAGGGTACCCTGGCGGTGCCCTTATTAGACATGTGGGTGTAGCATCCAAACTTAAGCTTGAAATTACGTTAGATATAACCGGTATAAATTTCGCTGCAATCGGTCCAGTACCTACTTACTGAATAGACAAATTATTAAAAATAAACCACTGTGCACCGTTGCGTATGATTGTTGTTTAATAATTATAAAATTAAGCATACGCCACTTATACAGTTTTCAAGCAATTGTTATTATAATGACAATAAAAGTTCACAAACTTCAAATCCGTGTAAAAAAACTAGCGCTAAAATAAAACAAGTAGAAAAGTTAAATTCGACTTTGCCGAATCAATGAATACCCTCCACAATGCATTTTTTAAAGAAAAGTACATTTTAACGTGAAAAAAATTACCAATTTTGATTAGAAATATTTTATTTTGAGTAAAAAACTTTTTTTTTGTCATTTAAAAGAAAAATTACTAATTTTTTTGTTTGAGTGTAAAACTTTTTTTCGAGTGTGATGTTTTTTTTACTGTAAAAGTATGTCTGAGTGAATGCACGTACGTATGTACACAAAATATTGATATTTTTGTAAAAAAAACTAAATTTTTTTTTTATTGTAAAATTTTTTTTGAGTGTAAAATTTTTTTCGAGTGTAAAATTTTTTTCGAGTGTAATTTTTAAGTTAACAATGCTTTTAAAACTAAACAAGTTTAAAAAGCATTACTTTAAAACTAAACAAGTTTGAAAAGCATTGCTTAGTTACCACCAATGCTTTTAAAACTTATTTACCATGTGGCATTTAAGATGAACAAAATCTGAAATTCGGGGTTTTGCTTATAACTTTTGAACCACTTAACCGATTGAGCTGAAATTCAATACCAATTTTAATTAGAAATATTTTATTTTGAGTAAAAAACTCTTTTTTTGTCATTTAAAAGAAAAATTACAAATTTTTTTGTTTGAGTGTAAAACTTTTTTTCGAGTGTAATGTTTTTTTTTACTGTAAAAATATTTCTGAGTGAATGCACGTACGTATGTACACAAAATATTGATATTTTTGTAAAAAAAAAACAAATTTTTTTTTTAGTGTAAAAATTTTTTTTAGATCGACTTAAAATCGATCGAGGATCATGAATATATATACTTTATGGGGTCCTAGACCAATATTTCGATGTGTTACAAACGGAATGACAAACTTATATATACCCTCTATCACTAGAGTGGAGGAAAAAACCTGGAGGGTTTTGATTTGGAATATGTCAATTTTCATTTGCTTTTGGGTTCATCCCATTTCGATTTTGGTTGTTGCACTGTGTAATTAACGATTCTTAAATATTTATTCATTCATATACATAAGACGGTATTCACGTCAGAAATTTTAACCCTTGCAAAGTGCACATAAAAATTATTTTGTGTTTTATTCCTTCCCACGTGTTGTAAAAATTTTAGGAATTCTCACTTTGCAAGGGTAAAAAGCTAGCTGACGTGAATACCCCTAATATGATATTTTTCGAATTTGAAACTAAATACATGTAAATAATGTAAAAGTAAAAATTAGGAAGTTTTCTTGTGAATTTATAAATTTTTAGGTTTGTAAAAGATTTTTATCAAAGCCCGCATATTTGCCGCATACATATTTCTAATGGGTTGTGATTTCTATTGTCGTTTCTTAAAAGGTTTTGCTCCCAAAATAAAGTTCATAGATAAAAAAAAAAACATTATATAGTAACAAAAAATACTACTTGAAAAAATTTTTTCCTAAAATTTTCGAGTTAAAAAACATTTTGAGCGAAAAGAATTAAGTGAAAAAAATTTAATGGAAAATATTTTGAGTTAATAAAATATTCTGTAAAAATAATATTGAGTGGACAAATTTTAGAGAAAAATTAATTTGAGTATAAAATTGTTTAATTTCGTTTCCCGTTCTATTCCATTTCATTCCCCGTTCAATTCCATTTCAATCTCCGTTCAATTCCATTTCATTTCGCTCCATGCAAATAAATTTCAGAATAACGAAATTGTTTAATTTCGTTCCCTGGTCCATTCAATTTCGTTTCCCATTCTATTCCATTTCATTTCGTTCCATGTACAACATCCTTTTCAATCAAATTTGAAGACATTTTTCCCATTGAAAACTTCTCAGGTAAGGAGTTTTTTTTACGAAAAAATCGCCGAATCTTAAACCTTTATCCTTAAAAAATTACTCGGGTTCCACAGAAATCCTCTGAGATTCCAAAACGTTTTTCCGACACTAAAATTATTAGATTCTGAAACTTTTATCTTAATTATGTCAACCAAAAAGACCTACAGTTTCAGATTCTAAAGCATTTTTTTATATAGAAAAAAAACGCAGATTCTGAGTCATTTTTTCTAAAGAACACCTAAGAATCTTGGACTTTTTCTATAGGATTTTCTTAGATTTTTTTTCTGATTCCGTGATTTTTTTCCTAAAGAAAAAGTCTAATAGAAAAAGTCTCAGATTCAGATTCCAAATTGTCAGATTTTTCCCATAGAAAAAATTTAAAGATTCTGAAATTTTTTCCTATAGAAAAAATTCTAAGATTCCAAGACATTTTTCGTATTAAAAATATTAAGAGATTCTCTTTCATTCTTTTAGTTTTAACTCCGTTAAAAACTAAAAAAAAAAATCGACATGCACTCAGAAAAAAAACTAACTAAAAAATGGGAAAATTAACTAAATCCAAGGAAAATTGATAATGATTTAGCTCCATTGCCATGTATTCCTACTTTTTAGTCCATATTTTTCTTTAAAATTAGGACCAATTTGAACTAGAAAGTGGGAAAAAATGTCCCATTTTTTAGTTAAAAAAAAAATTTTCATGAGGACATTTTTCCTAAAAATTAGTTAATTTCATATTTTTATTGGTTTATTTATAGAATCGCATGCGAATACACACAGAATTCTCATTATGTACATTTTTTATTTAAAATATAAAAAAACGTTTGTTTCTTATGGTCAAGTAATAAATTTCATTAGTTTTTAAAGTTAAATTACAACAAAGACTTTGTCTTTAACGTTTGTTCCCAAACTATGCGAAAACACGCCAAAGCCAAGGCATTGGTTGTGATTAAAATATTATTTTTTCCCTCACACATACATGTGTAGAAAAAAATGTAAACATTAAATTTATTACTTGTTATCAGTGTTGCCAGGTAAGGGGATTTGTCCCCAAAATGGGGATTTCGAGTTTGGGTTGTGGACAAGATTTCCAGGGGAGGGATTTGGGGATTTCGCAAATTTTTGGGGATTTTTTCTAAAATTTAGGGATTTTCTTTATTTCAAAAACTTAATTTTTAAAATTGTTAAGACTATTATTACCAATTAATGAGATTGACATTGGTACAGAATGCAGTCAAAAATTACAACTGGATTCATTTGTTAATGTCAAAGTAGTAAAATTAAAGTAACAATGCTTTAATTATTTTTTGACGTTTTTTGAAAAATAAAAATATTTTTTGTAAATGCACTAATTGTAAGATTGCAGTCTTTAGAAGCTGGTAGACAACAGTTTTTTTGTTATTTTCTCCGTAAAACTGTCCTTAATCCCATCATTTGGATTGAGCAAGATAAAATAATTTAGGACGGGAGTAATTTTAGTAAATAATGTTTTACAAGGGTCGAACAAAGTTATTTTTTTTTTTCACACTCAGAATAGTTTATATTAGAGGTATTCAGAGTCTTGTTGCCAGGCTGGCAATATAGCAAAAGAGTGCTTCTTTCAAAAAATACATGTATTTTGAAAAGTAATTTTAAAAAGTGCTCTTTTACCACCAGTGCCAGGGCTGGCAATTAAGACTCTGAGTACCACTATTATATATTTAATTATTTAAGTTGTCAAATAATTTTTCTAACGACATACAAAAATATTAAAAGTCAATCAATACAGCTAAAGAAACCATTATTTTTTGACCTCTTATACTTTTGACCACCAATTTATTTGGGAACAATAAAAAAATATTTTGTTTATTTATTTTAGAACATCTACTTAAGTGCAAAGTAATGAGATATCAAAATAAAAAATATTTCTTTGTTTACAAACAAACTGGTGGTTAGCCTTCTTGAGATATAGGCATTTAAATATTTTGTGGACCAAGCCTTCAAAACCAACAATTATTTTAATATTGGAAAAGTGTATGTTAAAGGAATATATTTTTTTATTAAAATTTCTTATAAAAAATCCTAACATATCCAAGAAATCCGGGCTCGATACGATCAGGGATACCATCAGGTAATGTCACGGAAGTTGGCAACGTCCTTTTTGCAATAAATATCCAAATTTTGCAAGAAATTTCCTGTTCAAACCAGATATGTATAGTGGACACTCCAATAAAGAGAACCTGATGTTAAAATTTAAAATCCATTGATTATATCCGAAAAATATTTGCAAAAAAAGTAAAAATTATGAACAAATATGCATATTTTAAAAGATACGTTTTTTTGTACCAATTTTAATATTTTTTTGGTAATATTGAGAGAAAAAATTTAAAAGACATTTTCTTAAGTATTCCTGCCTCCTGAATACGAATCAGTCATCAGAAAAATTAAATTTCTTAAGATTGGGAAAGTGTGTGTTAAAGTTATATTTGCCCCCCCTCAATAAAATTACCTATTTTTTGCAAGAAATCCAGTCTCGATACCATCAGGGCATGTAAGGAAGTATAAAATGTTTTTTTTTTAGTTTTATCCATAACTATTCGAATTGTGAAAAAAAATCCTGTAGATACTCAAATAAGAGAACGTGGGGTTAAAATCCAAATTTCGTTGAGTATATTCAGAAATATTTGCAAAAGCAAATATCTGATTTGAACAATATTTTTTCTTTTTTTCAAAATTCGAATAGTTATAAGTAGGGATGAGATTTTCATGCACTAAAAAATCGAAAATATGCGCTTAAAATATGCGCTAAAAAATTCAAAATATGCACTAAAAAACCTAAAAATATGCACTAAAAAATAAAATTTGTGCAAATCTTTATAAAATCAAGATTTTTTAGAAATTAAGACAATCTGTAAAAAAAATTTTAAAGAAAAAAAAATAATTTTTCTTATTTCCAAAATAAATTTTTAAAATTTAAAATAGTTTTTGAAACAAATAAATTTCAATTTGTTTTTTTGCTAATTTATGCCAAAATATGCAAAAATATGCACTTAAAAGTTGGAAATATGCACAAAATATGCATTTAAAACTCAAATATGCAAAAATATGCATTTTCACCAAAATATGCAAAAACAAATCGATGCCATTTTAACGCAAATTTCTTGATTCGGAAAGATAATTGGTCGATATCGTTTTTAGACTACCGACAAAAAACATGCATTTGCATGGAAATCTCATCCCTAGTTATAAGGATAAAACCAAAAAAAAAATACATTTTTAACTTCCTTACAATGTTCTGATGGTATTCCCGATCTTATCGACCCCGGATTTTTTTTTCAAAAGGTATGTAATTTTGTAGGGAAGAGGAATAAAAAGACAACATTTACACGTTTTTAATATCAACAGAATTTTTGGATTTGGGAGCTTGATTCACAAAAAATTGAAATTCTCATATCTCGAGAAGGCGATTTAATACAACTTTTTTATTTAAAATTTAATATTTAAATATCATAAAAAGGTCTTAACTTAAAATTATTATAAAAATATTCAGCCTTACTATAGAAAAATAAAATATATTTAGAATCAGCTTTTAATTTTATTTCCATACAAATTGTTTTTGTTTTTAAAATCGACTTTCAAAAAATGTATTGAAATTTGAAATTTAAAATAAAACGTTTGTTAAAATAGACTTTTTGTTTACTTGTGGTAAGGGCCTTTGTTTAATAAACACCATTTTTTTAATTAAAAGAGAGTTTATATTTGAATATTCACTAAATTTTTTTGTTGGGGATTTTACATAATTTGTAGGGTATTTTTGGGGATTTCATTTTTCAAATTGGGGACAAGAGCCAAATATTTTCTGGCAACACTGCTTGTTATACAAGACCAAACTCTCCTTTTCATATACTACAAATAATAAACAAAATGTGAACTACAAGCAAGCATGAAAAAAAAAATAAATCAACTAAACAATTTCATGTTATGAAAAATTTACTAAACTTGTGGAAAAAACTTCCTCAAATTAAAGAAGATAAATATGATAAACTAATTGGTAGGAAATTACGTCCTAAAACTGAATTTTTGGAACTAAATTGTGTTTTAAGAAATATGTCTTAAAAATAAAGATTTTTTTTTCATTTAGTTAGGGAAAATTTCTTTGGCGGAAAGAATTTTTTCCATGTATTAGGGAATTCCATTTAAGGAAAATTATGGCCTATTTAACAGTCCATGAACTAAAATTTTTTCCTAAAAGTTGGGAAAATTTCCAAAATTTTAGTTAAATTTAACTAAAATGTGGGAAAATTTATAAACTATTTTGAAGAAAATTTTTCCAACGTTTAAGTTAATGGTTTTTTTTGAGTGTGTCAAAAACTCGCCCTATGTGAAACAAAAATGTCACATATGAAATTATTAACCCCATCCTGGGAATATTAAAGCGTACGTAAATGTTTAAACAGTTGTTAAATATTACTATTTGTACTACTAATTAATTATAAAGTTAATTTAAATAATACTACCTACATTAGGGTGGAACGAATAATGACCTTTTTTGAATTTCGTTGGTTGCCGTACAAATTATGAGTTTTTTTCGGGCGAAAAACTCGATTTTAAAATTGTTGGCCCAATCGGAGAAATTAACACGTGCCGATAAGGGGTTAAGTTTGGCACAGAAAATTTTTTTCCCGATTTTTATTTTTTTTAATATTATTTTACAAAAAAAATTATTTTGTTGAAAAAGGCTTTCAGCTTTAAAAATGACTTTGAAAAAAATTTTGAGGACCGTTGTGGTCTTATTATAAAAATGTTTTAATTTTTTTTTAGTTTTCACAAGCAATGATAACAAAGCGATACAAAATCGAAGTTTCCGAAATTTTGCTACAATCTGTCCAGTACCTACTAATTGAATAGCCAAATTATTAAAAATAAACCACTGTGCACCGTTGCGTATGATTGTTATTTAAACGCAATTACAAAATTAAGCGTACGCCACTTATACAGTTTACACATATGAACTTTTTGAAAAAAAAAAACTTGATGGGACTTGGACCTGACCTTTGAAACAAAAGCGATATGTTTCTTTATCACGAAGGTACAGAGAATGGCGTCTTTGTGCATCACTGGTGCTCTCCGTACTACACCTACGGCTGCATTAGACATCCTCCTTCACCTGATACCATTGGACATATTGGGTAGGCAGAATGCGGCTACGTCGGCAATTCGGCTAAATCGCACGCTGCAATGGAGAAGCAGCAATTGTGGCCATGGCGCGATCTTGAAGAAGATAACAACACCACAAAATGTGGACTGTGCTCCCTCAATGAGCCTTTTTGAGCGCCATTTTACCACTATGATACCATCCAGGGAGTCTTGGATAGGGAACATTCCGGGAAGTGGAGCCACTATAAATGGTTACACAGATGGATCGAGGCTGCACGAACTCGTGGGCTATGGAGTCTATTCGGAAGAGCTTGGATTGAGCCTGGCTCGAAGATTGCCAGATCATTGCAGTGTTTACCAGGCAGAGATGCTGGCAATAAAGAAAGTGGCTGACTGGTTGAGCTGCAATGTCTTATCTACAACCGCAGTCAACATCTATTCTGACAGTCAAGCCACGGTCAAGTCCCTGGATTCAATGTTTCTGAAAACAAGATCTGCCCTAAACTGCCGTGCGTCTTTAAATGAGATGGCCAAACAGTTTAACAAACGACTCATATGGGTCCCAGGGCACAGAAACATTCCAAAGAATGGCAAAGCCTATGAACTTGCAAGACTAAGAACTTCCTTACAGGTTCCAACAGAATTGGAATGTGTTGGTATGCATCTAGAAACTTGCATGCAAAACCTACGGCTTTGTTCCGCAACGGAGACTAATCAAAGATGGGCAAATGGGTGGACGTGTGAGACAACACGACTGATTTGGCCTTCTCTTAATCAGGGGCGCACAAGTGAGCTGATATCGCTTCCAAGAGGAGAGATTTCGACGGTGGTTTCTATAATTACCGGACACTGTCTTATAGGGAAGCACGCAGAGCGGTAAAATGTGCCGTCGAATGACTTTTGCCGGAGTTGCATGGATGGAGAGGAGTTGGAAACTATCGAACACTTTATTTGCCATTGCCCGGCACTTTCTGGTCAGAGACTTGCTTCACTGGGATCTAGGGAGCTGTACGATCTTTCTGATTTGTCGGATGTCAAAAATCAATATCTAAAGAGTTTCATAAGAAGCTCAAACAAGTTTAACGACAGGGACTAGTATGGAAACCTATTACGGTCCCGTGGTATCACAATGGACCTCAGAGTCTAAGTGTGTTGACGTAAAACGTCAGCAGCCACTTACAACATAACCTAACCTGGACCCGACCTTATACAGTAAATTGCAATTGTTTTAGTGATCACAAATCTGGTCTCCAAACTTTTCCATCGCATTAGGTTTTTGAGAAAATTGAGGTCAAAGTTCAACAAAAATCGCCGGTTTAAGTATTTTTGACAACTCATAGCGGCTAAACCCGATGTGATAGCGACTTAAAAATAAATCTGGGGTAAGGCTTAAACATTGCTATCAAGGATTGGTCAGTCGCTTTAACCATTAGGGCACCAATTGTCTTTTAATGAAGTCTTATTCCCCAAAAACGATGTTTCCTCCACTAATCATATGGACGAAAAAAACTTGATGCGAATGGAACGCCACTTTATACACATGATAACAATTATTATCCTGTGCCCAGTTTCTGTAACTATGCGAAAAGTTTTCGCATCGAGAAAAATAAAACAATATTGTAGTCATTTAGTTTTTTACAGGGTGAGTACAATGTTGCTAATGTAAAAAACATCGAATACGAAAAAAACCCAAAGGTATTTTTTTAAATCACTCTGTTAAGTATATGATGACTCTAATATTTATTTATTTTTTTCGATGCGAAAACTTCTCGCATAGTTACAGAAATCGGGTACTGGTTACAAAATCGGTCTCCAAACTTTTCCATAGGTTTTTGAGAAAATTTAAATACAAAAAAATCGCGTGTTGGACAGATTTGACAACTCATAGCGGACTTAATACTAAGTCAAGGGTGAAGCTCAAACATTGCTCTTTTATGTACATAACTCATTTTATCAGTCGCTTTAACCGTTGGAGCACCAATTGTCTTTTAATAAGGTATTTTCCCCCAAAAAACGTTATTTTTGCGATACTAGGTAATAATAATCATTGAAAGACACTTGGTGAACAAAAGGCTAACGCGACTGACCAAATGAGCCCTACATCTTAAAGAGTAATGTTTAATCTTTACCCTCGACTTACTTTTAAGTCTCCATCACATCGGGTTCATACGCTAAGAGTTGCCAAAAATGCCCAAAACGGCAATTTTTTTAACTTTGACCTCAATTTTCTCAAAAACTCGATGTGATGGAAATGTTTGGAGATCAGATTTTTGACCACCTGAACTATTGTAATCAAGTATATAAGGAGTATAATAATAACACTTCTAAACGTTTCGACGGTTAGTAGTGTTATAATTGTAACAAAAGTTTACTAACTTCAAATGCGTATTTTAGCGGTGAACTAAAAAAAAACCTTGAAGATTTTATTATGGAATGTGTCAACTGTCATTTGAATTTTGGATTTATCCCATTCCTATTTTGGTTGTTGCACTGTGTTATAAGCACTCCAAATATCTCAATTTGCACTTTTAGCCACGGCACACAAAATTTGTAAAAATTATTTAAATTTGTCCTCTCACAGTCAATAAAATAATGTACTCAAAACAGTATTATCTTTCACCCGGTTCCAAACATGACTGCGTAGGATTAAGTTCAGCTTTTGAATAAATCCTGTTTCGGTACATTTCAACCCTTTATGCAGCGGCACGAATAAAAATTGTCCGTTTAAGTAAAAAATTTAAACATCGAGTTTTTTACCAAAGACGAACCAAAATTTACCCGACAATCGATGAAATTCAAAAAAAATTATTATTCGTGCCACCCTAACCTACATAAAAATACAGTAAATATTTATATTTGCAAAACTTACTGCGTCAATTTCTCTTTCGAAGCGAACAGGTCGTAGTCGACATAAAGCTGCTATCAGGTAAATCGTGTTAACGCCAAAAAATAAAGACGACCACAGCACAACATCTTGGGCGCAATCAATCAAATAGCCATACATGGCAAGTAGAATAGCTCCTATTACAAGCATTGCACGCAACCATAATATACCAAACGGTCGATGTGGTGCTAAAAATGCCAAAAGTAAAAAGGCATTTCCTAATTGAAAGTACATGTGGTGGGGTCGCTGCCATATAATGCATTGTTCGATAGACCAATCGCCCGTGGTGGCCGAACGTATTGTGGCATTGTTGTCCCAGGATATGGCACCACCAGCATTAGAATTTGTTACCATCATGCCACCACCACCACCGCCACCACCATTGCTAAGGCCACCATTATTTCCTGTAACTGCATTCATTGTGGGTTGGGAAAATATTGAAACAGCCGACGAGACACCTCCTCCTCCGCCGCCGCCGTTTCCTCCTCCTCCTGCTGCTGCTGATGTTTCGATCACAGTATTACCATCACCTCCAACGGCGCTACTAGCAACCGTACTGTAGGCTAAATTATTAATACCTAAATTTGAATGTGTAGACTCGACTAAACCCAAAGCTAGGGCACCAATAAGCAGCATTGCAAGTCAACTAACTAAATGCAAAGTTTTTTTTGTTTGTTTGTATGTTGGTTTGTATAGAGCTGGGTAGGGTATGGTAGGTAATAGGTAGGATAAATATTGTATTTAAAAACTTCTTTCTTTTTTTTTAGCCGCCTTTTTAAAAGAAAACGAACGCTGCTTTAATTGAAGTATGTTGTTTTATTATTATTACAAATAATGTTGAACACTATGATTTTCTTCTGATTTGAGTTATGGAACTGTTGTGCTTGTTTTTACATACAATTTGTTCTAAATACACTTTTTGATTTTCAAACATCATCAATTGATAGTACTCGTTGTTTATTGTGATGTTATCCATTTGTGTATGTCCATGCAACATTTTTAAAAGTGTATTTACTACTTTTAATTACACCATTTCTAAATTATTATTTTTTTGTTTATAGAAAAATTACATTTATAAATTAATATTTCTCACACGTTAGGAAATCTCAACTGTTAGGAACCTCTAATCTTAAATTAGAAGAAGCGAAAAACCAGTGTACAGAATATTTTTGCTCTGTTTGTCAATTTATAACTGTTAATATTTCCGTTTCCTTAAAAGTTTTATTTCCGTTACTATTTTACATTTTTTTTTAATTTATCCTAGAAGTATGCTTTAGTTTATTTTTTCTAGCCAATTTATCTTGCATTTTATTCAACTTTACGGTATTAAAATTATTCACCTCTACGGTTAAAAAAAATATTATTCACCTCCTCAGTTAGAAGCATAGAGTAATATAGAAGCGAAGGTGAGCGAAAAACAATATTACTATCTATCTTTAATTTCTCACACGTAAGTTGTCAATGCGAATTCACCACTTGACAAATCCATTTTATCACCTTCGCCTCTTTGTTACTCTTTAGCAATGGCCCACTTTTAGGATCAACAAGTAAAAAAATTATAGTCTGTCAATACCGACCTACAACAGAGTTTCCCGGAATATGTGTCCCAAGTTCAAACATGGACCGATTAGGTCTATATTTTGTCAAATCTTTAATAAGTGTAAAAAACACTCATAAATCAAATTTGAGTGAAATAGGCTTCGATTTGTTGCCAACAAACCGCTTTAACTGAATTTCGGGCGAAATTTTCAGATGGGGCTTAAGTCCAAAAGTGGTCTGATGATAATCAGATTTGATAAAGTACGCGTTTATCATACACAAACAAAATTTTAATTAAATATTTTCTATTTTCATGAAATTTGAGAGATTTATATGAAAATCGGAAAGGTGGGTTGTATGGGGGCTACAAGAAGAACTGATCCGATTCCTTTAAAATTGTGAAGATAAAACACGTTTACCTGCCAAATTTCGAAAAGATTCCTATTATAATACGGTTATTAGAGTCGTTTGAGCCAAAACTAAAGAGGATCTTTGTATGGGGGCTAGGTTTAAATATGGACGGATTTCAATAGGCTTCGTCCTTGGGCCAAGAGAAGCTTAAGTATAAAATTTCAAGACAATTGATTAAAAATTACGATCTGTATCGTGTTTACACCGTTTACATGGACAGACAGACGGACGGACGGACATCACTAAATCGACTCAAAAAGTGATTCTGAGTCGATCGGTATAGGGTGGTCTACGACCAATATTTCGGGTAGTTACACAAACTCATTATACCCTGTACCACAGTGTGGTGTATAAAAAACTACAATGTCCCCTTACACTCAAGAAAAATTTGCAAATTTTTCAAATTTGTTTTAAAATCCAAAATTTACTTTTGGTTAAGAAAACTTTTTGTTTAAATCACCGTTTAAACCAAGTTTTTTAAAAAAAAGTTTTCAAAGAAAAAAAGGAAAAGTGTCTCGGAATCTGAGAATTTGTTTATAGGAAAAATGATTCAGAATTTGTGACTTTTTCTATAAGAAAAATATTTTAGAATATCAGACTTTTTCGTTAAGAAAATGTCTTAGAATCTGAAACTTTTTCTATAGAAAAAATGTCTCAGTATCTGAGACTTTTTCTATAAGAAAAATGTCTCAGAATCTGATATTTTTTCTATAGGAAAAATGTATCAGAATCTGAGACTTTTCCTATAGAAAAAATGTCTCAGAATCTGAAACTTTTTCTATAGGAAATATGTCTCAGGATCTGAGACTTTTTCTATACGAAAAATGTCTCAGAATCTGAGACTTTTTCTATAAGACAAATGTCTCAGAATCTGAGACTTTTTCTATAAGACAAATGTCTCAGAATCTGAGACTTTTTTTATAAGAAAAATGTCTCAGAATCTGAGACTTTTTCTATAGGAAAAATGTCTCAGAATCTGACACTTTTTCTATAGGAAAAATGTCTCAGAATCTGACACTTTTTCTATAGGAAAAATGTCTCAGAATCTGACACTTTTTCTATAGGAAAAATGTCTCAGAATCTGAGACTTTTCTATAGGAAAATGTCTCTGAATCTGAGACTTTTTCTATAGGAAAAATGTCTTAGAATCTGCTACTTTTTCTATGGGAAAAAGTCTAAGAATCAAAGACTTTTTTTATGGGAAAATTGTTTCAGAATCTGATATTTTTTCTATAGGAAAAATGTCTCAGAATCGGAGACTTTTTCTATAGGAAAAATGTCTCAGAATCTGAGACTTTTTTTCAGAATTTGAGACTTTTTCTATAAGAAAAATGTCTCAGAATCTGAGACTTTTTCTATAGGAAAAATCTCTCAGATTTTGAAACATTTTCCTATTGAATATGAGACTTTTTCTATAGGAAAAATGTCTTAGAATCTAAGACTTTTTTCATATTATAAGTCAATAGAGTCGGTTACCCTACTGTCACTGATAGAGATGCGCGCGTGACACGAAATGTTCGTGATTCACGTGATTCACGCGTGAATCACGCGTGATCGTGAGTAAAATTTATTTTTACTCACGTGATCGTGAGTGCGCGTGATTATAAAAAATAGTTTCGTGCGTGAGCGTGCGTGAGTAATTTTTGTTTCGTGAGTTTGCGTGATTGTTTTGTTCTGTTTGAAACAGAAACCAAGTAAAAAATCGTCTTTATATTTTGATTTTAGTGGGTAATTAATACAAAATTGTGATTAAAATAAATTTTTATTATTGTTTTAAGGAAAGTCAATTTTTTTTTTTGCAAAAAATCAAAAAAAGTAAAATAAAAATTTGTTAATTTTAGTTTCGTGAGTCTTCGGGAGCGTGATTATTTCGTGAGCGTGAGAAAAATTTTAGTTACTCACGTGAGCGTGCGTGAACGTGAGCAGAAAAAATAATTTCGTGCGTGATCGTGCGTGATCAATATTTTTATTTCGTGAGCGTGAGCGTGCGTGAGTCAAAATTTACTCACGCGCCCATCTCTAGTCACTGATAATGAATCGGCTATTGAAACTTGTTGGCTACTACTGAAAACTCATTTTCCAAGATGTATGTCCGTTTGCGAACTATCACCAGTTAGAAGAATTCCATCATTGACTGGTTGGAACATTCGCTTAACGAACAATATATTCAGTAGCGAACAAGTTAAATGGGCGAATCAAGTTTTCCTCCTTCAAATAACCGGGTCCGGACGAGATCTACCCATGTCTGCTTCAGAGGGAAATATAACTTATTATTTTTCAACTCGTAAGACTATTCACATAAAACGCGCCTAGGTTGTTAGAACGTGGTAATATAAAAGAGGATAACTTACTGGTTTATATGAAAATTGCTGAGCTTTTCATTAATGACCATATTTTAAAAGTCAAGGGCAAAATATTACCAACACAAGTATTTACTAAGAACTTTAAAACAAAGACCCTTGAACAGAACGCGTGGTAAAACACGACCTGGGACCCTGAACCTAGTATGGTCTATGAACGGGTCCAAGCAAACCAATAACAATACAGGCACAGGTATCTTCCAACCCAAATTTCAACGTGCGTCGCTCATGGGGAAATTGACATTAATATTTCAGGCAAAACTATATGCCATTCACATATGCGTGCTCAAATGTATTCGTAGAAGGGCAACTTCTACGAAGCTACAAGCTTTAATAGCTTATTATGTGTTATCTGGACTGGTCATGAACTGTGTTGAATCTCTTAACAAACTGGGACGAGAAAACGACCTGACACTAGAATGGAGTGTGGATAACGAGGATCATTCTGGGAACTAACGTACGATTGTCTGGCAAATCGTGGTTCCCGCAGTCCTTATTTTGCCTGGAACCATTCTCTAGTCTGCCATTGGGACATGTTAGGGAAAAACTCAAAATATGATGTGAATCTAACTTCATTAAACACTGGAACTTTTGCTCTGGTCAAAGGCAGGCGAAGAGATTCATAACTGCTACTATCGTTGGACAAAAAGGATCTCCGAATCTTAACATTCTACCTAACTGGGCATTGAAACTTACGTTACAACCTTACAATCTGACACGGACGCATGCAGATTTTGCGAGATAAAGGAGGATACAGCAGAACATATTCTTTGGACATTCACAAGACTGACTGGTAGAAAACTCCGATATCTGGTTACACTTGATATCTTCAACTGATGTACGGAACTCTCTACCTACTGGGATTCTCTGTTTTATTAAAAGACTGAATATTTAAGCTGAATTTACAATGACAGAGTACTCTGTGCCAGAGAGTGGATTTTGTTCCTTTCTCTTTCGCACTTACACATTTTTTGTATGGTGTCGTCTCTATTTTTAGAGATGGTGCTCTGTAGTACAGAATACTCTGACATTGTGTTGGAGCCTTTAGGGTATCTCTTTCAGGCTGCACAAAATATCATTCTGGTCGCAGTGCATAGGTCCCCATTTATCTAATCTAACCACTGATAAGCATCAACGTCCTGCTTTGAAAACTGTTGGATAACACTGTTGGATCCACAGATGACGCTGTTGGGTCCTGTGGGTCAACATACAACATGGTGTCTTACGCGCATTAAACTTGACCCTATTCGCAAGACCCAACTCGGAGATTATCAACAGGTATTGATAAAGTGTTTCATTTATAATCAGTCTTTTGCCCTAAACCTCAACAAGACTTGTCCTACGATCTTAGCAAAATAAATGACAAATTTTAAAGTCATCTGCAAAAGATTAGATAAGATTGAAAGTTTGACATAGAAGAGAATTAAAAAATTAGAGAAAGGGTAGGAAAAAAAGCACGACCTTGCGGGGAAACTTAAAATCGTTTGAAGAGAATCCATATATAAAAACACATATAAAACGATCTCTGAGGAAGCTCAAAATAAATGGAGAGAAGTCATTAACGACACCAAAGGCATTAAGTTTTGATATGAGCGGCACATTCAATCGAACGCCTTGGAAATTAGTCCCTATTCAGACAAGGCAATTTTAATTCCCGCAATTCAGATTTTATAATGTATCGGAGAGAGAGAGGGAAGAATCTTACCTTTCTCTCTGATACACTATAAAAACAGAATTGCCGCAATTAAAATTCTCCAATGTAAATACGCACTAACCTCAGAAAATATTATAGATTCTCCAAAATGGTGTATCAACCTACAGGTCTTCCGTAAGAAAGGAACTCCAAGAGGTCTCCCTTGAAACGAGTTTTACGAAAACCATAATGTTTCGTAGATGACATTGCTCTTGGGCTTTGAAGGATTAAAAGTTTGACTAAAAAGGTCGTTCAGAAAAATAAGAAAACCGGTAGAAGAAAGAACAGAACATTGCGGTAAACCTGAATGAATCTGAAACTCGTTTGATGATAACAATACGTATAGAACGATCTCTGAGGAAACTCTAAATAAATAGAGAGAAGTCATTAACAACACCAAAGGCATTTCCAAAAGGAAAGCCAACAGCTTTCCCGTAGAACGAGTTCAACAAAAAAACATTTTGTCGTTTTAAAGCAGATTGGCCTCCAGATACCTTTCAAGATGGCAATTTACCATGCTCTCCATCACTTTCAAGAGCGCAGAGCACACTTCGATTAGGTGTTGATTATCAGGGTTCTTATCCGCACTCTTTTAAAATATTGCTTGCACATTAACATTTTTTCAGCATGAGGAAATGACTCCAGCACTGTACGAATAGATAAAAAGGTTAGCCACAAAATCCACAATTTAATTATAATAATTTTATAATTTTTAAAAAGAGCAAAATAAACGGTGTTTTTATGCATTTAGTACATTGAACTTAATTAAGATGTACTTTTATGATTGGACATACTATTTATTTAAATTTTGCAACATTATAAAATGTTTATGACCGAGAACAATATGCAGCTAATTTAATAATTAACAAAGCAAACAGAAAGAGAATTTACTATGAGTTAGACTAATTAAATTTAGTGTCATAAAAACCGTGTTTGGTCATACCAGTCAAACAGCAACATATGTCTGTAGGTATGTTATATAACAATCAGACAAACAAAACAACACAAAACACGCAATGTCCAGACCGGACCAGACCAGACGAGAAATGAAACTCTATTAAACTATCTAAACGAAGTCATACATTCAATCAGTCAGTCAGCTGGTTGTATGTTTCCATTAG
This sequence comes from Pegoplata infirma, assembly GCA_963921195.1. Lineage (NCBI taxonomy): Eukaryota > Metazoa > Arthropoda > Insecta > Diptera > Anthomyiidae > Pegoplata > Pegoplata infirma. The sequence goes on along the minus strand of OY992540.1, from coordinate 27,438,845 downwards.
TCAGTTTTCTGGTATATATCTATGTATTACCCCAAATAAACGTGTATAGTAAGTATGTAGGTGGTATGGTAGAAGTCATCAATGTCAACATTCTACTTATATAATTTTTTTTTATTATTTTTTTAAGGCAGAGGTGAAGTCATCACTTACAAGCGTGGTATACCAAAACCAGCAATAAGAAATGCATACTGAACATAAGTGGGAAACAGCAAATACAATTGGTTCAACTAGTTCATTTTAAACAAAATATATTTTGATTTTGAAACATACTAAAAAATCAGCAGGGGACGGTAACTTTAAAAATGTTAACAAATACCCAGTTGGCAACGTCTTCGAGCCATCCTCAGTGACATGTCAGAGTCACTGCTGACATCCACAAGACATCTCTATGTACTGAGGACAGTTTTATATCAATTTTCAAAATGGCCTCACTCAAAGTCAGCATGCTGGCATGCTGACTGTCTGGGGACATGTCAAATAAGAATTCTTTGGGGACAAGTCTGATGTAGGTCATGCGAAAATACAAAAAAAAAATATTTCTTTTGTTTTTACTATTATCCTCTATAAATTAAAACTTTTAGCATTTTTAAGTTCCAACTGGATTTGAACCTGGAACTTCCAGTTTATTAGTCCCACACCTAATGTGTTGGTATGCCTCTAGAAACTTGCAAGCAAAACCTACGGCTTTGTTCCGCTACGGAGACTTATCAAAGATGGGCAAATTGATGGACGTGTGAGCAACACGACAGATTTAGCCTACTCATAATCAGAAGCGCACAAGTGAGCTAATATCGCTTCCAAGAGGAGAGATTTCGACGGTGGTTGCTATAATTATTGAACACTGTCTTATAGGGAAGCACGTTAAATGTGCTGTCAAATGACTTTTGCCGGAGTTGTATGGGGTTGGAAACTATCGAACACTTCATCTGCCATTGCCCGGCACTTTCTGGTCAGAGACTTGCTTCACTGGGATCTAGGGAGCTGCACGATCTTTCTGATTTGTCAGATGTCAAAATTCAATATCTTAGGAGTTTCATAAAAAGCTCAAATTGGTTTAACGGCAGGGACCAGTAGGGAAACCTATTACAGTCCTCGGGCAGTAATAGCTTTTGGTCGTGTGTTAAAAGAGTCAAGGAAAATACTAGTTCTTCTATCCCGACTCTTTTAAAAGATGACAAAGTGTTCACAGAACCGGTTGATAAAGCTAACCTGTTGGCTGGCCTTTCTTGTCGGAAAGCATTCAACAACTGCCCGAAATCGAAAGTGTATCTCATACCATGCCCAAGATATTTTTCCGAGCTCGTGCAGTTAAAAGGGTTCTTGCGGATCTTAACGTAAATAAATCACCGGGACCGGATGGTATACCAGCACTGGTGCTGAAGCAGTGTGCTTCGACGTTAGCCAGTCCACTGGCTAACCTTTTTATCTTATACTTCCGTGAGGGTATCTTACCATCATGTTGAAAGGTTGCCAATGTGCAGCCAATCCCTAAAAAGGGTGCGGCTAATAACCCTGACAATTACCGCCCAATTGCAGTATGCTCAGCGCTCTCGAAGGTAATGGAGAGCATGGTAAATTGCCATCTTGTTAGGTATCTGGAGGCTAACTTACTTTTAAACGATCGACAGTATGGTATTCGGAGAACTCGTTCTACTGGAGATCTGTTTGCATTCCTTTCGGAACGTTGGAGTCATTCGATCCACCATTTTGGTGAGAATAAGGAGGTTGCTTTGGATATTTCAAAGGCATTTGATTGTGTGTGGCACGGTGCGCTCATATCCAAGCTTAATGCCTTTGGTGTCGGTAATGACTTCTCGATTTATTTATAGTTTCCTCCGGGATCGTTCTATACGTGTTGTTATAGATGGGTTCTGATGAGTTTCAGCTTCAATCAGTGGTACCGCAAGGTTCTGTTCTTTCTCCTACCCTTTTTCTTATTTTTCCAAACGACCTAAGTCAAACTTTAAATCCTATCTACTCTTTTGCAGATGACAGCAACATTTGTATTCATTTTCCTTTGATCGTAGACCAAGCCTAGTTGAGGTTAAGGAAAAAAGGCAGATTGTGAATGACACACTTAATCAAGACCTGTTGACAATCTCTGAGTGGAGTATTGCGAATAGGGTCAAGTTTAATGCACGCAAGACCCAATGTTGACCCACAGAAATGAGGAATCAACAGCGCCATCTTTACATATGGGTGTTATAAGTATCGAGGAATCTGACACTCTTGATGTTCTGGGCATGTAAATTCAGTGTGATGTCCGTTGGAATAAGCACGATTTTCAAGTGTCGAAAGAAGCCTTCAAGTGTCTCGGTTTTTTAAACCGGTGTAAGAAGTACTTCACCTCATCAGATCTCCTTACTATTTATACCACCTACATCCGACCGAAGATAGAATACAACTCCTATACATGGGCAGGGGCTTCAAAGTATAGGTTGTCCAACTCTATTGACTCATTGGAGCATCGTCGGAATGTGGGTTGTGTGACTCTGTTCTATCGATATTACCATGGAAAGTGTTCTGCTGAGATAAGTAAACTTATCCCTACAGCCGAGTTTTTGTTCGCAATACTCGGTTGTCTAGTAGATCACATCCGTTTGTTGTCGATTGTCCAGTTGATCGCACAGCGCATCACAGAGAAGGTTCGTTCATCAGTCAAACTAGCCGTATGTGGAATAATCTTCCCGCAGAGGTCTTCCCAGTTTCTTTCAATGTAGATAAATTCAAGTCAAATATCCACAAACACTACTGCCTCTTTCCTCCTCATCTTTATAACCTATTTTCCTGATATCAACAGGGCACTAGTTGTGCTGTTCTGAATATTTGTGGCAGATTATAAATAAAACAACGATCAGTTACGTTGTTTTATTTATAATCTGCTACAGCGTTCATCATTTTTTTCTGGAAAATGAATAACCATCAGAAGGGCCATTGATACTGCCATAAAGGATGGGGTTACTCGTTTGGTAGTTTATAATGACACCAGAAATTCTTGTATTCTCCTGAATAGTTCTTAGTCGGGAAACTTTCTTGTGTCTGATATCGTACGGTCTGTGGTTAACTCTTCACTTGTTAAAGTACACTTTTTTTGGGTAACGCCTCTTATTGGTATTGGATTTAATGAGATGGTTGACTGTTTATGTTGGTGCACTATTGGAGATTGGTCTCACTTATGGTGATGCCTAGGGAAGGATCAGGTATGCTCGAGAGCGCGAGTGGTTAGAGCATTATCCTTCCAAATCTCAAGTGAATAAGCGCCATTCTTTTCTCTTCATTCGGAGATTCTTGCAAGGTTTATTTTCGGAAAGTAGGCCCTTTTTAGCACTCATCTCCCACTATATTTCAACATTGTGTGGAACACCCTATCGCTCTGCAGTTCTGCAAATTGCCACCTGCTTTAAATCACAAAATGGAATCAAGCATTACCCATCGAATATGTCACTTGTTTTAGGTGACACATGAAGAATAAGGGATCAAGTGTTTTTACATTCTCTCGCAACAGAGTTGAACAAGTGCAAGAACTTCAACTATATTCAAATTCTAATTTGTAATATTGGTGTTAAAAAAATCAATTTCCGGTTGCCAAATTGAAGCATGTAATGAAGTACATAACAAATATGCAAAAATGTATATAAGAACAATTAAAAACAATTTTAATTAGTTAATCCATGTTATTGGTGCTTGAATTATAAACTAGCACTACAAGTATGTACTTATATGTACTATATACTCGTACATATATGTATGTAAAGGACAAATTACACTTTACTATGAAAATTTTACGAGCAAGTCATACATATATTTGTACATATATGTATGTGTGTGTATGTGAATTTCTGCCAAATGTCAGTTTACGGTCTTCCTCAAAAAAAAAATATATACAAAAACTAACAATACACCATTTACAGATGTTATTCGAAAAAGATGAATATATAGATTTATTGTAATTCCAAAAAGATCAATTGTCATTCGAAAAGATCAATTGTCATTCGAAAAGATCAATTGTCATTCAAGAAGATCAATTGTCATTCGAATTACAATTGATCTTTTTCGAATTACAATTGATCTTTTCCGAAAAACAATTGATTTCTTTCGAATTACAGTTGATCTTTTTTGAATAACACATGATGCTTTTCAAATTACAATTGATCTTTTTCGAATTACGATTGATCTTTTTGAAATTACAATTGATCTCTTTCGAATTACAAAGGATCTTTTTTGAATTACAATATATCCTTTTTGAATTAAATTGTTTATTTCGAATTACAATAAATCTTTTAAGAATTGCTATGATATTTTTCGAATAACAATTGTTTTTTTACGAATTATAATTAATCTTTTTCGAATTACAATTGATATTTTCCGAATAACAATTAATTTGTTTTTGAACTACAATTGATCCTTTTCGAATTACAATTGATGTACCTCGATTGAATTTACATATTTCGAAATACAATTGATCTTTATCGAACTTCAATTGGTCTTTCTCGAATTACAATGAATCTTTTTCGAATTTCAATTGGACTCTTCGAGTTACAATTGATACTTTTCGAACTAAGTGTGCAATTACAATTCTAGCGTTGGCTTTGAATTTTGTTTAAAGAGAGGGCGTTTGATTTAAACAAAGGCTTTGGCTTTGAATTTTGTTCTGGCGTTTGTTTGTATACACACACACAAAGAAGAAGAGAAATATAATTATTTGGTGGATGAAAAATAAATTTTACCTGAAAATTTTTTTTTTCGGTGAAACATAAAACTCCTTTGGTTTTTTTATTGATATTTTTTTGATACTTGTGTTTTTTTTTTTTAATAATTAGCGGTAAATTATATTTTTTTATATGTACTTTTTTTATAATTTTCCAATACACAGATGTGTTTCATAAACAAGATGTGTTTCATAAACAAAATCAACCCTTTTTTTGTAACGACTGGCAATGCCAAAGCAAAAAAAAAAATACTCACGAGAGAGCAAAGCCAAGAAAATAGAATTGATTCTATTCTGGCTTTGAAACGCTAGCGTTGGCTTTGAATTTTGTTCTACATACAAAACGTATGGGAACAAGCAAAATTCAAGGCCAACGCCAGAATTGTAATTGCACACTAAAGTTGATCTTTTTCAAATTACAATTGATGTATTTCAAATTACAAATGATCTTTTTATACCCTCCAACCACAGTATGGGGGTATACTCACTTTGTCATTCCGTGTGTAACACATCGAAATATCGGTCGGGGACCCCACAAAGTATATATAATATTGATCCATGATAGAATCTAAGACATTCTAGCGATGTCCGTCTGTAGAAATAACGATGCAGTCCAAACCAAAAGAGCTGTACCCCTGAAATTGGGCAAGAATATATCTTATGTTACTGGACCAGGGGGAAAAAAGTTCCCCTTTGAAGAACTAAAATGAACCCTGAAAAATACGATATTTTTACGAGTTTTTTTTTAATTTTTGGTCAACAAATGTAACATTTGTATGCCATATTATGTTCATAGACCAAGGGGGTTAGAAAATTCGATTTTTTTCAGGCCGCCCCCCTTTGGGGGCATGGTTATAGAAATTAATTAAAAATAAGTATAAAAATGTATTATTTTAGCGTGAATATCATAAAAAATAATTTGTGAACATATATAACGGGGGTACAGGTGTCCCCCACCAACTCCGACGACCCTGCTCCCCCCACCAAAAAAAAAGACGCCCCTACGATTTTTTTTTAATTTTAAACTTGTTGGAGGGTATAAAAGATTCGGCATAGCCGAATTTAACACTCTTGTTCGAATTACAATTTATTTATTTCGAAATACAATTGATTTTTTTTTTCAATTTACAATTGACATTTTTCGAATGGATATTTTTTGAATTACATTTCATATTTTTCGAATGGATCTTTTTCGAATAACAATTGATATATTTCGAATTTCAATTGATCTTTTTATACCCTCCAACTACAGTATGGGGGTATACTCACTTTGTCATTCCGTGTGTAACGCATCGAAATATCGGTCTAGGACCCCATAAAGTATATATATTATTGATCAGTGATCGATTCTAAGACATTCTAGCGATGTCCGTCTGTCCGTCTGTCCGTCCGTCTGTGGAAGACACGATACAGTCCAAAATAAAAGTGCTAGACTCCTGAAGTTTGGCAGAAATATGTGTTATATTCATAGGCTGGTTAAGTTCGGAGATGGGCAAAATCGGACCAGGGGGAAAAAAGTTCCCCCTTGAGGAACTAAACCAGCCTCTAAAAAACACAATATTTTTACATTATTTTTTGTGTTTTTGTTTAACAAATGCAACATTTTTATGCTTCAAGAAACTCAAAGTTTTGCATTTGGACCCGGGGGATTAGAAGATATCGTTTTTTTCGGCCCGCCCCCCTTTTGTGGGCGTGGATTAAAAAAAAATTGTAAAATAATGATAAACTTGTATTTCTTTAGTGCGAAAAGCATAAGAATGAATTTTTAAACATATATTTCGAGGGAAATTTGTCCCCCCAATGACCACTGCCAACCCCCCCCCCTCCAAAAAAAAGAAAACGACCCTGGATTTTTTTTGCATGTTGGAGGGTATAAAAGATTCGGCACAGCCGAATTTAACACTCTTACTTGTTCTAATTACAATCGATCTATTTCGAATAACAGTTGGAATTAGAGATGGGCGTAAGTAAGATTTTTGAGTGAGTGATTGTGCGTGGGTGAAATTTTTTGCGTGATTTATTATTTTGTTTCATCCAAAAAAAGGGGAATTTTTTTTTTAAATTTGGCCAAACTTTTAATTTTGTCCCGAAAAAAGCAAAAATATTTTTTTTAAAAATTGGAAAAACTTAAATTTTTTCTAAAATTTTGTTAGTTTTTTAAAAAAAAAAAAAAAATATAAATTGGAGCTTGTGTGAGTTTGTGTTGTATTTAATTCATCCACGTGATTGTGAGTAGAAAAAATATGCTTTTGAAAGAGTGTGCATTGGAAAATTCCTGTCGTGGGCGTGAGTAAGAGTGTGTCAAAAGTCACACACGCGCCCATCTATAATTGGAATCTTTGAACTACAAACGGAAGTTTTTTAGAAATAGAATTTTCGAATTACAAGTAGAATCTTCGAACTAAAGATGGGCGCGTGAGTGACTTTTGACTCACGCTCACTACGGGAATTTTCAAATCACTTACGAGTTTATTTTTTATAATCACAATCACGTGAGTAAACAACTTACGTGACTCACGAAACTCTTATTTATTAAATTTAAAAACTAATATTTTACAAAATTTTATACAAAATTTAATGTTTAGCGAAATTTAACAATTTTTTTTTTTGCATTTTTCGGGACAAAATCTTAAGTTTAACCAAATTTTACATTTTTGTGTTGCTTTTTTGGGTACGAAATAAAATATGAACAAAAATGAATGACGCAAAAAATCGACTCACACACACTCAAAAAATCTTACTCACGCACACTTACGCAATCTTTTTCCCACTCACATTCACTCACAATTACGTGAGTAAAATTTAATTCAGTCACACTCACGCGTGAATCACGCACTAATCTGCTCATGTGCCCATCTCTACTTCGAACTACAAGTACACTGCGAATCACATCAATAAGGAATCGAGTTTTTCACTTTTTAATTGAATATAACTTTGAAACGAATAAGCGAAAAAATATAAAAAAATGCACTGATAGAGACCATTATCTAGCTAATAATATCAAATAATAACAATAATCAAAAGACTGAAAGAAGTCCTTTAAAAAAATATTTTTCGGCAACTTGTTAAAAAATTACCAGTGTTTTATGAATTACTTGAATAAGGAATTTTGTAATACAGACCAAGTAGGACCTGAATCCAATTTGTAATGAATAGCAATACCTCAAACAACAAAAACAAAACAGTTTTCTTTTGAATTTCAATAAAAATGGGACTCCCAAAGCTCTTAGCTCTTCCGAAAAGGAAAAAGTACTGACTTTGAAGTTCAAAGTGTTAAAGGTCGTTGAAATCGCGGAAATAAAAGAGAGGAAAAAAACTGCTGTATGCAATTATCTAACTAACATTCAGAACTATGGAAAAAACATGAATGGGCGAACTCAAATGGCAACTGAACGAGATCGCCAAAAATTTTAAAAATTCCCCCAAATTCTACGCCGACATCTTTCAAAATTCTCAAATAAAGTGGCGTTAATGCGAGTATTTGTACAGTATGTCGCGTTTAAAAGTCAAGTGAGTTCATAGCTCGTCGAAAATTATGCAAAAACTAATCGCTGAATGTCAAACGTAGTAAGCAGCGCCTTTATCTCTGCAGGAATACAATGACACGGTCTGAGAAATTTTTTAAAGTAATTCATTCCGACGAAAAAAAAAATATAATACCGTTGCATCGGACGGATACAATGGTTTTCAGTGATTTGAGACAATTAAAACCGTTTTTGCATAGCAGACAGATCATAGAAGGTGTTGTTATAGTATGGGGTGCGCTATTCTACTGTGGCATCATTACTGTTCATTACGTTACCATCGATGCTTCTTAAGTTTGGAACTAAGGGGTGGCTTTTTATGCAATTTGCAACAGACTATGAACTCATTTAATTTTTAATCGTGATGGACTGTCAAAATATCCATTAAATTACCACTTTCTTTGATAATTTTGCAACCTGTCAAAGTGGAATTCGAGGGAATTCTTAAAATTTTTGTCGATTTCGTTCTGTTCTTGCCATTTTAGTTCGCCCATTCGTGTTTTTTCCATAGTTCTTAATGTTATTTAAATAATTGCCTTCAATAGGTTTGCCCCTCTCTATTTTTTTCGCGATTTCAACGGCCTTTAACACTTTGGACTTTAAATACAGTACTTTTTTCTTTTCGGAAGACTAAGAGCTGTTGTGAGTCTCATTTTTATTATAATTCGAAACTAAACTGTTTGGTTTTTAATGTTTAAGGAATTGCTATCCATAACAAATTGGATTCAGGTCCTACTTGGTCTGTATTAAAAAATTCCTAATTCAAGTGATTCATAAAAAACTAGTAATTTTTTAACAAGTTGCCGAAAAATATTTTTTTAAAGGACTTCTTTCAGTCTTTTGATTATTGTTATTATTTGACGTTATTAGCTAGATAATGGTCTCTATTAGTGCATTTTTTTTATATTTTTCGGCTTATTCGTTACAAAGATGTATTCGATTAAAAAGTGAAAAACTCGATTCCTTATTGATGTGATTCGCAGTGTAGGATCTTCAAACTACCAGTACAATCTTTAAATCTATATAAATAAAAATCAATTGTCGTTCGTTGGTAACAGCATCAGTTGAGTACGGGTGGACCGATTTGGACAATTTTTTTTTTGAAATGTTCGTCATAATCCAACTTAGGTTTTTACGTAAAGAAAAATTGACCACGCCCACTTTTACGCCCACTTTTTTCGATTTATCTAAAATCGGAAAACGGTTGTACCGATTTTGGTAATTTTTTATTTAAATGTTCGTAATAATCTAATTTAAGTTTTTACTGAAAGCAAAATCGACCATGCCCACTTTTACGCCCACTTTTTCAATTTATATAAAATCTGAGAATGGCTGCACCGATTTGAAATTTTTTTTTAAATGCATTTTCATCATCTTTGGTTTTTACGAAAAAAAAAATTGACCACTCCCACTTTGGCTAATTTTTGTTGAAAATGTTCGTCATAATTGAACTAAGGTTTTATGGGTATTAGGATTTCCCACGCCCACTTTTTTCTATGTATCGAAAGATCTAAGACGTAGTCCGCAAAAGAAAAATTGTGCACGGCTACTTTTACGATCACTTTTCCCGATAAACATATATCATGGAGTGGTCAATTTTTTTTTTTAATGTTTGTTTATTTTTTTTTAATGTTCGTCATAGTCCAGCAAAGGTTTTTTGGAAAGAACAATTTTCCACTTCTATGCCCACTTTTGAATGGATGGACCGAGTTGGTTAAATTATAAGGTTTTTATGGTAAAAAAAGTTGTCCACCACTCCTTTTTTTCGATATATATAAAATTTGCTTCATAGAAAAATAAAATATAAATAAAATCAAATGTAGTTCGTTGGTAATCGCATCACATGAAAACTGACCGATTTGGATAATATTTTTCTTTAAATATTCGTCTTATTTTTTTCAATGTTTTTCTTTGGTTTTTACAGAAAACAAATTAATCACGCCCACTTTTACGCCTCCTTTTTTCGATACATCTGAAATCGGAGAAGGGCGGATCGATTTGACTAAACTTTTTTTTAAATGTTCGTCATAGTCCAACTTAGGTTTTAACGGAAATAAACATTTTTCACACCCACATTTTTCAATACATCTAAAATCGGAGAACGACTAAATTTTTTCTTAAAGATCATTATAGTCCAAATAAGGATTTTACGGAAATATTTATTGTCCTCCCCCACTTCAAAGTCCACATTTTTCAATATCCTTAAAATTTATACCACTTGAGAACGCCTGGACCGATTTGGCTATTTTTTGGTTTTAAATGTTCGTAATAGTCCATATAATTGTTCGGAAAGAAAAATTGTTCTCTCCAACTTTTTTTCGATTTATCTAAAATATATTCTTTACTCTAATTCGATATATTAAAAAAAAATATTTCTTAATAGATTCCGCTTAAACTTGGTACACATGATTTTAAATCCTTGGGTATTGTTACCATATGCACAAGTTTAATATACCACACAAATTTTAACGCCCACTTTTGTCTAAACATGTCGCCTACTAATGAGCGGAACGATTTTTTTTATGTTAATTATAGTTCTAATTAGGTTTTGAATGAAATATAAATGAGAAAAGTGTCCCAGAAAAATGGAAAATTCGGGAAAACTATTAATGGTTGTTTGAACTCAAGACAACAGCTAATTATTTTTGTGGTTTTCGTAATGATACTAAAGAAGTTTTAAATTTGTACAGTTCGCAAAGTCGAAGACATGGTAATTTTTTTTAGTTCCTAAAATATAATTTAAGGATGATTATCTACATAATCGGGTCGTTTAAAACCATGCCCACCAATTTTTCTAAGGCAAGAAATTCATGACTTTTTTGCAGGGCTATATGTCTGAATCGAGACGAAATATAACACTGATCTTATATTTGGGCCAGCAACGCGGACCGGGCCAGCTAGTAACATATATAATCTTCAAATTACAGTTGATATTTTTTAAATTTCATCTGTAAATGGTGTACACACTATGCAACAACAATGACAACAGTAAAATTTTTAAATTCGATTTTTCACCATAATCTCATTGTCATGGAGATAAACAATCAATTTTGTAATTTTAATTGCAATTTTTCTAAATATTTTGAGTTGTGTTTAATTGGCAAATAAAGATGATGACGATATCGACATAACGCGGACTTGGACGGCGACGACGACGACAACGATGATGTGTGAGAAATATTAAAGTGCAATGTAATTTTCATGTTTCCTCCATATCATTGTTGTTGTTGTTGTTATAACGAAGGAAGGAAACGTAGGGAAAAAAACTTCAATACAATTTTTTAACTTTAATGTACATGAAAAACGTACACAACACGCATATTATGTATTATTTTTTTTTTCTTCTTCAAAAACTAAAAACTTAAATTTTCAACTTTATTTTTTTTTTTTTAATTAAATTTTGGTATGTATGCATACACATTTGTATAAATTTGGGTTGTTGTTTTATTTTATTCTTATTTTTTTTTTATTTACTTTACATTTTTATACTTCACATTATATTTTTTTCAACTTTGCGTTGTTTGATTTAATTTATTTTATATTAATGCACTTCTCTTTCACATGTGTATATTTATTTATATTTTTATAAATGATTTATAATTTATTTTTTGTTTTATTAATAGTATAAACACTATTCACACAACTGAAATAACTTAAAAAAAATATAAATAATATTACGTGCGGATACCGAGTACAATGTTAGCGAATCGTAAAAATAAAATTAACTGGTCTCACTATAGATGTGATGTTAGTGGTAAGTTAAGTCATAGAAAAGTCAGAATGAATAAGATTTGTATGTGTGTGCTTTGGCCTCTTGTACGTATTGTTGTTGTTGGTGGTGCGTTTCGAACTGTCACTCTGGTAAAGCATTGATTTCAACTCTATTTTGGTTTTGTTTTTCTTATTTTTAGTGTTAACATTAGCATGACACTAGCTTCCTCCTATCTTCTTCTTCTTCTTTCTTACTCTTCTCTCTTTTTATCTATACAAAATACACCGGTTTAATAAAAAAAAAGAATAAATAACAATAGAAATTAAATAAAATGTGTCAATAATGCCGTTGAACGAGTTTATTTTTTTTAGTATTTTTAATTAATTTTATTAGTTTGCATCTAATTAGTTATAAACTAATATTTTTTATTGTATATGAATCATGCTGTTTTGTAAAATGTACTTATGGCAACACTAATGCAATCAGCGTTGCCAGAAAATACAGTGGCAGCTCAATATCCGGTTAACCAGGGCTGCCAGACTTGGGGATTTAAGAAAAAATTTAAGATGCTAGAAAATATGACAACACATCTCATTTGAGGATTTTTATGGGGATTTCAAAAAAAGTTTAAGGGATTTTTTGGGGATATTCGAAATTAAATCTATATAATACAACATGCTAAATTAAATAAAATCAACGATTTTTAAAAATTTTTTTAAAAATCGTTTACGAAGCTCATTCAGCAAAACTTGAATTTTTCGGCTGTAAAATGTATATTAAAATTGCCAAACACCGTTTATTTACGCGTTTGGGGATTTTTTTTTTTAATTGCTTAATCTACGAAATAAAATTATAAAATTACCAGTAATAAATTATTTTTAAAAAAAATTATGATTTTTTTTTATTGTTTGGGGATATTTTGTTATATTTTTGGGGACAACGGAAAAAAGTACCTGGCAACGCTGCGGTTAACGAGTATGTAAATATAGGGATGCCACACGGAAACAAATCGCGTAATTTTTTTGGGATTAACAAATTCTAAATCCCAGGACTTTTTTTTACAATACCGGGATTTATACACTTAAATGAAAAACTCTGTCAAAATATCTGTAAAACGACTTTCAATTTGAATTAGCAATCTTTTAGCAGATTGTTATGCTGAGAAGGATATTTTTACTAAAATCTCTGTCATTCAGTTTAAGAAAATAACAGACATTTTACTATGTTTATACTGATTTTGTTTGCTGAATTTCATTATTTTTTCAAGAATTTTTTTTATATAAAAAAAAGCAGAACAAATTGTTCTGCTGAAATCCGCAGATTGCTCTGCTGAAATCAGCAGATTGTTCTGCTCAAATCAGCAGATTGTTCTGCTAAAATCAACAGATTTTTCAGCAGATTTTTTAGCAAAACGTGTCTGCTAAAATCAGCAGATTTCTCATATGGCTCAAAATGGGTGTATTTTCAGCAGATTTTTCTGCTGAGTGGACAGAGAATTTGTTTTGAGTGTACATTTGTTAATAAGCAAATGAAAGATTTTGATACCACAAGAGGTACAAAGTTCTCCACTTGAATGAAGCCTGGAAAAACCAGCCTAAATATGTAAAACTAAATGATTTTTATTAAATATATTTATTGAAAAACTAAAAGTTTAGAAAATCCCTAAATCCCGAGAATAGCATTATATAAATCTCTATTTTTTTGTCAAGGGAATTGCAACAATTAAAGAATCAGCATTGCCAGATACAAAAAACAATGCTGGCATCTTTACATCCGGTTTAGATATTAACTACATTTAGGGCGGATTACTCAATGTCCAGTTAGCTGTTAACTGCTGAGTTAACTCAGCCTTATGTTAAAATTTGTATGGAAAAGTTAAATTTAAGGGAGAGTTATTTTATAACGGAGCATTGAGTAATCCAGCCTTAAAAAACATTTAAAAACTGTATTTGTTTATTTTTAATTGTTAATGCGTTAATTACGCGTATCGGGGATGAAATATGGCAATTTCGTTTTGGTATCAAAAAGGATTTTAAATTATACATTTTTGAGCCTCTAGGTACTTTTTTATATTATTTAAAACAACAAAAAATTATTAAAAATTCAGGAATGTTTTTTTAAAAATACAAATAAAAAATAAGTTTTGACCACAGACCATATAGACATGCAACACTAGTGCTTATTTTGGTACTTTCAATATGGACGCATACAAAATACTACTAAATTTTCTTCTCTGTCTACAATACGTGTGCCTGTACGTGTGAGCTTTTGCATCTGTATTTTCGTTGTTTGTTTACGTTTTGTATGAAACGTCAAAAGTTACACGCGCGTGCCGTCACTAATACATACACATATGCAAATCTTGTTCGTTTCACCCCTATGGTTTTGACATATGTTTCGGACAAAAAACCTATTTAACCCATTTCGATCCACTGTTCGACTTTTCGAACAGTAGAGATCAACTTTTTAAAACCAAAAATTATGTATGAAAAAGGTGGAATTTCAGGTAAACTTTGTTGCGATTGTAAAGTCCCATCTTTCTGCTATTAAAAAAAAAATATTCCCACTTGACCACGGCAATTGACCCCCGCAATCCATGAAATGCAATGCAAATCAGCACAGAAATTGTTTCAAGCAGAAACAAAAATTTAGCATTCTTTTTATTTTCGGCTTTTATTTTTATACCCTCCAATTACAGTATGGGGGTATATTCACTTTGTCATTCCATGTGTAACGCATCAAAATATCGGTCTAGGACCCCATAAAGTATATATATTTATGATTAGTGATCGATTCTAAGACATTCTAGCGATGTCCGTCCTTCTGTCCGCCTGTAGTTAACACAATGCAGTCCAAAATAAAAGAGCTAGTGTCCCGACATTTGGCACGAATATGTCTTCAGTTTCTAGAAAATTTAAGTTTATAACCTTAAATCGATTTGTATTCCCCAATCTAATTTTAGCGAATTGAATGAATTCACTTTAGACTCATTCGATTTATAATTATCGAATGCATTCGTTTTATTTATCATTCGACTTTCAAAAATCGAATGCATTCGATTTTTTTTTTTCATTCGACTTTTAAAAATCGAATGCATTCACTTGCGAATGCAATCGATTTTCTTTTCATTCAATCTGGATACCCTACTGTCATCAATGACAGTAGGGTATCCAGCTCTATTGACTCATTGGAGCATCGTCGGAATGTGGGTTGTGCGTCATTGTTCTATCGATATTACCACGGTAAGTGTTCAGCTGAAATGGAAGCCTTTCCAGCAGATCACATCCGTTCGTTGTTGACTGTCCAATGTCTCGCACAACGCATTACAGAAAAAATTCGTTTCTCGGTCGAACCAGCCGTATGTGGAATAAACTCCCGGCAGAAGTCTTCCCAGTCAGCTATAATTTAGAAAAATTCAAATTAAATGTCCACAAACACTACTCCATCTTTCCTTCTCCTCATAACCTATTTTCCTAATACCAACACAATGCATTGCATTAGCAGGGGGCATCCCCTGATTGTTGGCTCAAAGTAAAAAAAAAAAAACGGAGCCAATTTTGTGTCCATAGTATCGCTAACACTCTTCAAATTTTTTCGTCGTATAGGCAGTTAATATGTGCATTTTTAAAATTTTCGGGAACACCAATTTTTTTTGATTCAAAATTAGAGCCCATTAGGGTCATCGTATGTAAAGAGAGAAGGCAATACTATGGACCAAAATTTGGCTCCGTTTTGGTCTATATATTTAAAAAATCGATTGCATTCGCAGTGGTATGATAAAAAATCGAATGCATTCGATTTTTCTAAATCGAATGAACAAGAAATTGAATGCATTCATTTTTGTTCATTCAATCAATTCAATTCCTAGGACTGCATTCAATGTTGATTTATGAAATCGAATGCATTCACTGACTATGAAAATTGAATGGATTTTTTGAGAATTCATTCGAAAAGGATTTCATTCTTCGAAGCTCTGGCCACTATTGATAGCAAATGAAAGAGGAGGATCTCACCTAATTTTCCAATTTTATTATTTTTACATATCAGGAAAAATTAGCCAAGTTATGTCCTTTCACAAATGTATCCTTCAATATCATTCAAAATTTTCAACAAAATATTTTGATAACGTTTTCAAATGACTTTATTCATATGCTTTTATCCTGATATGCAAAGGCCTCTGTTCAGGCTTTAACAACTTTTCAATTCACATGAAAATTTCCGAATACTATGAAATCAAGTTTAGTGTTTTGTTGATCACGTTTTCATTTGAAGTTGAAATCTTAAAAAATTATAAGAAAAAAAGTGCATTCGTTTTACTTTCACCAAATTTTATTTATGTGAAACAAAACGAAAAAGAAATTTGGATGTGAAATGTAGAACATTAAAAAAATTCGGAAATTTTCATTTTCACATTTTTTATGTGAATTACTTTTTTTTGGAACAGTGGCCAAAATAGAAAACAAATGGAAAAATTAGGGGAGATCCTCCTCTTTCGTTTGCCATCACCATGTCATCCTAGGAACATCCTTTAAAACTTTGAAGTCCTTTTAAAAGGAAACAGGATCACGAAATGAAAAACTGTAAATGTAGTTTTGCTCCATTTGATCTCTACTTTCAGACGTATATCATCTGGTTCATGTTAATCAATTCCATTTAATTTTAATATTGGAAAAAATAACTAAAATTACCCCTAATAATGGTATTCTTATCGTATATTTGTTCCTTCTTAGCTCGTTCGTTAAATATTTTAAAATGATTTAGCAAGGATCTAATCTTTTAAAATAAATAAATTTTTACAAACATTTGTAATTTCCTATTACACATTTGGAATATCCTGTTGCTAAGCCAACACCACTATAGTTGTATAGGTGTAAACAAAAAAATTTTATATGGATATCGGTATCCATCACAATGCCGCTATACACAAAAATTATCCTTAAGGAAACCAAAACAATATAGTAGTATGAAGAAAACAAGGTGGTTGATTAGTTTGTTCAGTTGGTGGTTTGGTTGATGGGTTAGTTTATTAGTTGGGTTGCCAAACTCCAAAATAAAATATTAATAAAAAGACAAAAACTTTAAATGAAAAATAACAAGAAAAACAGTTTTTTCATTGCCGAAACAATCATTTAAAAATCTAAAACACAACTACCTCATAAATATTTCAAATATTTTTGTATATTTTTTTAAAAAAGTAAAAATAAACAATTAAAATAATTTGCATTTTGCAAACGGAAACGGAAAAAATCTTTAAAAAAACGCAGAAAACTGCAAAAATTTTATTAAAAAACAAAATATATTTTATAACTATTAATTTTTGTTATAACTAGTGAAGTGAATATCAACCTGCATATTTTTAGCTGTTACTTCTGCTGCAGTTGCTCCATTTTAACTGACATTCGACATACAAAAATAATTTTTTTTTACCAAATTTGTTACCAACTTTTTTGTTGTTTTTGTGTATTCTTGTGTGCTAAATGTCAATACTTTTTGTAATTTATTGATGGATTGGAAGTTTTTTTTTTTTTAAATAAATATATAGTGCATAAGAAGTGCAAGTATATATTTAATTATACTTATATACAACAACAATTTGATATGTATTAAATCGAAGTGCATGCTGAAAACCAACAAAAAGTAATGGGTATGTATCTAAAAAAGTCAGAGCTTTAAAAGAATGCACTTCTTTAGAGGTTACAAAGTTTTAAAGAATTTTTTTTACATAGAAAACAAAATATTCGGAACCAGTATCGTTTTAACCATAAGGGCCTAAGCGGTCATGAAATGTCAATAGATTCGCTAATACGAAAGTGGAGCAACATTTTTTTTTTAATGAAAATTTCACATTTTCTTACAGAAAACTTCTCAGAATCTAACAGGTTTTTCGTATACATCTGAGACTTCTTCTATAGGAGAGATTTCTCGCATATAAAAATTCTCAAATTCATAGAAATTTTTCCTATATAAAAAGTTTCAGATTGTGAAATATTTTTTGTACAGAAAAAGTTTCAGATTCTTAGATTTTAAAAGTCTAACGTTCATAGAAATTTTGCCAAAATAAAAAGTCACAGATTTTGAGACACTTTTCGTAGGCAAAGTCTTAGATTCTAAGACATTTTTCTTATAGAAGAAATATAAATAAATAAATTTCTTTATTCAAATAAACACCAAAAACAGTTGTGTCTTCGGAACTTATACAATTTAGATACGTCCCATTTTTTATACCCTCCAACTACAGTATGGGGATATACTCACTTTGTCATTCCGTGTGTAACGCATAGAAATATCGGTCGGGGACCCCATAAAGTATATATATTATTGATCAGTGATCGATTCTAAGACATTCTAGCGATGTCCGTCCGTCCGTCTGTAGTTAACACGAGGCAGTCCAAAATAAAAGAGCTAGATCCCTCAAGTTTGGCACAAATATGTCTTGTGTTGCTAGGCAGGTTTAGTTCGGAAATTGGTCAAATCGGACCAGGGGGAAAAAAGTTCCCCCTTGAAGAACCAAACCAACCTCTAAAAAAATACACTTTTTTACATGTTTTTTTGTATTTTTTGTTAAGTAAATGAAACATTTGGTATATTTATTGCGATGGTAAGGTGCTCTCAACGTCCGTCACTGACCCTATCAACCCTCCCCCCCCAAAAAAAAAAAACGCCCCTAACAAATTTTTTACATTTTGAAGGGTATAAAAGATCCGGCACAGCCGAATTTAACACTCTCACTTGTTTGTTCTAAGAGTGCTATAATAGTACAACATTTTTTGGTTTTAAAGCGCTTAAAAGGCGCTTTAAAATAGGGAGAGTACTTAACTGTGATGCTTTCCCAGCACACAAGCGCTCTCCCGTTCGTATTTTTCTGCCTGGGAAGAGTTACCTGTTTTTTTCTTAGCTGCTCAATCCCACAATTTTTGGGTCACAGGGGAGGGGGAAACCGGGATTTTTTTTCGTTTTTTAAGGATTTTTCACATTTTTACAATGTCTCAGAATCTGAAACTTTTTTATTTAAAAAATGTCTCAGATTCTGAAATTTTTCTATACGAAAAATGTCTCATAATCTGCGACAATTTCTTTACGAAATATGTTTTAGAATCTGGGAATATTATTGTACGAAAAATGTCTCAGTATTTGAGATCTTTTTTATACGAAAATCGTCTCAACTTCTTCAATACTAAAAATGTCTCGAAATCTGAGACTTCATCTGCACGAAAGACTTTTTCTATATGAAAAATACCCTACACCACTCTGTGGTACAGGGTATAATGAGTTTATGCTTATGTTTGAAACTACCCGAAATAATAGTCCTAACCTTTTAGCAAAAGTCACGAAAAAAAGTGATGTATTGAACCGAAACGTGTTGTGTTCCAAAGGGATAGACCCAGTGACATTTCACATGTGATGTATCCGGAGTTTAAGACACTTCCTCACAAAAGAAACAGGTGTTTTTATATAAAAGGTGTCAAGTTTCTGATAGGCATTGTGTCTAAGTGACATATCACGAGAACTATCAAGGACCAATAACTTATCCTGCAGGGAAATGAAAAATATTCCAATTGTTATGAAAATTAATAAATTTTAATTACAAATTATACTTTAAACGGATTTAAATAGAAAACATTGGCAAAGCGCTTGCAAAGCAATTTTTTTCATACTAGCTAATACACAAAAAATAAAGTGCTTTGCCGAGACTTTTTCTGTGGAACGGTTGGCAGTTTCTGCCTGGTTTATTTTCTCCCCTCATTCCAATATGAAAGTTTCAGGACAATCGGTGGGTGCCCTATGAAAGACCTGCCTTATTAGTGAAATTTGATGCACAAAATGTTTTTAGAACATTTTAGTGCAAAAATTAAAATAAAATTTATCGTGCGGGGAAAATGTCCAAAAAAAAATATCCCTGTCAAAAACTTTTTTTTTTAAATTATTCATCAGATTCAAGGGTATGAAATGACTCCCACTTGTTATTAATACGATTGACAAAATTTAAATCAAACGAATTCATTCTTTAAAAAGCTGAATGTCAAGGGAAGTCACTCTTATGTTAATCTTACAAGGGAAGGCTCCCTAGTGTCACCTTCCGATCTTCATTAAATTGGTTTTATTTTGTAGAGCAGGAAAAATAAGGGGACACGAATTTTTTTTAGCGGCTCAAATTTATATCTGTGGAGTTTTGACAAAAGCATTTAAATCGACTTAAGTTCTTTTGTCAAAAAAATATTAAGATTGACTTTTTCGGTTGCAACAAAAACTTTTAACATGATTTTTTTTAAAGATCTCCACAATTTGAAATATCTGCTTATCAGATCTCTTAAAAAATATAAAGAAAATCGGCCAGTTCTTGCCATTTCAGTCTCTTAAAAAAAGCTCCAAAAAAACTTTTCAAAAAAAATAAGTGCTTTTGTCAAACGTCCACAGATATATAGCGGGTGCAATTTAGGGGGAAATAAACGGCCATTTTTCGTTTTTCTGATATGTCATGCTGAGTAACCTAGTCATTTTGCATGAAATGAATGGTCTTTGAAAAACCTATCCAAATTTTCAAAGAACATGTCCAAACATGGACAACTTTTCGTCATATTTAGTAAAATACCGAAAAAAAATTTAGGGCATTTTTGTTAACAAGTCGAAAAATATTGTCAGTTTAAAAAATTTATTTTTTCTTCATATTTCCTTTCATACCAAAATAAGCAACAAAAAAATTGTAAAGTTTGGCTTTTCGTCCCGAAAAAAGCAAAAAAAAATGTAAAATTTCGCTGAACTTTAAATTTTGCTGAAAATTTTGAAAGATTTTTGAAATTTTAGTTTTTGAAATTTTTTTGTATAAATAAGATATTCCTGAGTGTGAGTCAACGTGAGTATGAGTGAAGCTTGCGTGTGTGCACGTGAGTGTGAGTTGTATTTATTTACTCACGTGATTGTGAGTGAGTGTGAGTAGATAAAATATATTCGTTAGTGAGTGTGCGTGATTCAAAAATTCCTGTCATGAGCGTGAGTTAGTGTAAGTCAAAAATCACTCACGCGCCCATCTCTAGTTTAAATATCTTTAATTTGGTATAAAAGGGCACTTCGAAGACTCAATTCCGTTCGGAAGTAGAATAAAACTCAATTTTTTCGGAATTGCATACAACTCCACTTCGATTTTTGACAGTGATTTCATTTAAAAAAAAACGAACGGAATTAAGGGTCAACTTCCCCCTTTTAAATCGACCCCCCTTAAAAAGAAGTTCGGGCAGTTAAAAAAAAATGGCGTCTAATTAATTTTTGTTCTGAATAACATATCATTTAAATTTCATTCAGATCGGAGGGTGACTATAGGGAGACTTCGCTTTTTAGAAAATTTTTCCAAAATTTTTGTATGTCCCAATTCACAACAGTCAATTTTAATTGCGGCAATTTTTGTGTTTCTCTTTTGAACTTGCCGTTTATGTTCACACACTGGCAATTCTGTTCGGCAATTCCAAAAAGAAATGTGAAAATACTCTACAGATTGAGAGTTGCGAATGAAAAAACAAAACGAATTGCCTGTACGAGCAAGTATTTTCCCCTTTCCATTCCTCTCACCTCTCTCTCCTATAAACTAAGAATTGCGGCAATTAAAATTGCCCTGTATAAATTTGGACTATGCTAATTAATTTTTTACTCGAAACCGAAAAAAAATTTAATATTGACCGTAACTCCACCTAGATATATTTATTTGGGTATAGAAATATGTCGCACAAAATTTTAGGAAAATCGGACATGGGTAAAAAACGAATAATACGTGAAAAAAAAAAATTTAAGAATTTTTTACTGGTCAAAATTTATTGAAAATTTTTATTTATTAGTTTTTTTGAAAAAAAATCGTCATTTTGAAAAATTGATTATTCAAAACTGACTTTGAATAAAAGTTTGGGGTCTTCGACCGATATTTTGATGCGTTACACATGTAATGACAAAATGAGTAGCCCCCCATACTGTAGTTGGAGGGCATAAAAAAGAGAAAAAACTAAAAAAGTCGTTATTTCGCATTTCAAGAAGATCAAAGTGTGACACATGAGTGACTTTCCTTTTCGAGTACATGGTACTCATTGGTGGCATTATTTAAAATAAACATTTTATTATTATTATTTTCTTGCAGTTGCATTATTTATAAATTTAACATATTCAACTGATTGTGACAGCTAATATTGCAACAACTGGGTTAAAAGAAAAAAAAACGAAAGTTCAGATATTTGATTGAATCTTGTTGCCTTTTTTATCTTTTTCATCGATTTAACAATCATTCATTCAACAATCAACAATTCATAACTCGTTTACACCCTTAAACACTTTTTACATGATACAATCAAGCGTTTTAAATTTATTTGAAAAATATCACCGTCGTCAACCAACACTTTCAATATTATCACTCGAAAATATAACAACAAATCTTTTATCGTCGTAATTAACCGTTACCTGCCAATTAAAATAACGACTACCACCATGACAACGAAAGCACAGGATAAGCATAAGATGTCCGAAATCGATGAAAATATATCAAAAATATTTGATATTAAAAAGGTAATTTTTAAAAAAAATTATATTTAAAAATTTATATCTAAATTAATCGGGTGAAATGTTTTTTTTTAAATTAATTTTTGTTTTAGCGTTTGGGAAAGGGAGCCTATGGTATTGTTTGGAAAGCTTTAGATAAACGTACAAATGAAACAATTGCCGTTAAGAAAATTTTTGATGCTTTTCGTGATGAAACTGATGCCCAGCGTACATTTCGAGAGATTATATTTTTAAAAGCCTTTCGAAATCATTCGAATATTGTGAAACTACATAACGTTTATAAGTAAGTTAATTAAAAAATATTTTAAATCCAAATTATCAAAAAAAAACTATAGCTCTCAGACAGAAATAGCCGACGTTGAAATTTTCCATTTTTAAAAAAGTCAATTTACCAAAAATCCGGCCACTTTTTTTTAAATTTTTTTCTTTAAGTTAAGATTTTTGTCCATCCACACAAAAAAATTCAGAAACGCGTTTTTCGTTTTTTTTCGATCGCATTTGAATTTTAAATTTCAAAACAATTTAGTAATTTGCTTGTATTTGCTGGTTTTAACGTTGCGAATGAGTATTATTAATTGCATAAATATTACTCATACGCTCTGTTGAAACAAGAAAATACAAGCAAATTACTAAATTGTTATGAAATTTAAAATTCAAATGCGATTTTCTCGAAAAAAAAAACCAAAAACGCGTTTCTGAATTTTTTTGTGTGAATGGACAAACATCTAAACTTTAAAAAAATTAAAAAAAAAAGTGGCCGGATTTTGCTAAATTGACTTGTTTAAAAAATGTAAAATTTTGGAACGGGTTCGGAAAATTCTAAAAAAAAAATATTTTAATCGATAGCCCATACAAAACTATACAAGAATGTAAATTTTTGAGATTGTGGTGCATTCCGTTTTAATGTGATAAATATTTAATCAAGCAATTCGCCACAAATTTTACAATTTTTCCAAATATTTGACCACGCCTCCTAAGCCCAGTTTTTGACAAATTAGAAAACCAAAAACGCAATTTTCTAAGTTCCATATAGGGCTATCCAAACAACCTATTCACAAATTTACGGGACACATTTTTTTGTAGCGGGATATTTGGTGTGGAATGCCTCATATATACTTCATGGGGTCCGATATAGAGATGCGCGCGTGACACGAATTTTTCGTGATTCACGCGTGATAGTGAGTGAAATTTATTTTTACTCACGTGATCCGTGATTAAAAAAATAGTTTCGTGCGTGAGCGTGCGTGAGTAATTTTTGTTTCGTGAGTTTGCGTGATTTTTTGTGCTGTTTGAAACAAAAAACGAGTAAAAAATCGCCATTATATTGAATTTAGATGGAAATTAATCCAAAATTGTGATTTTTATTATCGACGAAACGTCGGGAAAAATTGTAATACAAAATTGATTTTTATTTACATACATTAAATCAACTTTAGGCCCTATTAGCTTGAAAAATAATAAAAATAATTTTTATTATTGTTTTAAGGATATTTAATACTTTTTGTTCAAGAAATCGAAAGAAGTGAAATAAAAATTTGCTAATTTAAATTTCGTGAGTCTTCGTGAGCGTGAGAAAAATTTTAGTTACTCACGGGAGCGTGCGTGAACGTGATCAGAAAAACGAATTTCGTGCTTGATCGTGCGTGAGTAATATTTTTATTTCGTGAGCGTGAGCGTGCGTGAGTCAAAATTCACTCACGCGCTCATCTCTAGTCCGATATTTCGATTAGTTACAAACATAATGACAAACTTATATACCCTACATAACTAACAAGGAAGGTATTTTACAGGGCACCCACCGATTCTCCTGAAACTTGTATACGGAAAAGAGGGGAGAAAAATAAGAGTTACCTGGTTTTTCTTAGCTGCCCAATCTCACATTTAACGGGTCAAAGTGGAGGGGAAAAAATGGGTTTTTTAGTTTTTTGAGAATTTTTCACATTTTTTCAAATAAACTATAAGAACATTTTATACAAATCGAAAGGGTTTTTGAAGGTATATCCAATATCTCCAAATTCGACTTCGTTACGCCCTTATTTTCAAAATTGTAATTCAGGACAATCGGTGGGTGCCCTCTAAAAGACCTTCCTTGTAAGTGGAGGGTATAAAAAATTTGTACATGTTTTTGTAGTTTTGCTAAGCAAATGAGACTTTTTTAAATCAGAAAAAGTTCAGAGTCGTGTAATTGTTCCCAAAGGACTAGAAAATGTCATTTGTTTTGGCCGCCCTCTTTTGTGGGCGCGGATATACAAAAATAGTTGAAATAATGATAAAACTGTATTATTTAAATGCAAAAATTATAATAAATAAAGTCTTCAGGAATTTATTTTAGTGGCCTAAAATAAATTTCTGGAGACGTGCCTGTTTTGTATTTTTCCAAAGTGAAACTTTCCTATAAAAAAATCAAATGTCTCTTTTGCACTCAGAAAATTATGTAAGTTACTACATGTTAGTTGTTTGTATATTTTACAGTAGTTGTTTTTAACTACAAAGTCAGTTGTTTTTGTATGAAAAAGATCAAACAACTATTTCTGTTAGTTATTTTAAGTCGTTTTTTTGAACAACTAACAAAACAGTACTGTAATGTAGTAACAGTTAATTAAAGTAGTTAATTATATTTTTTTATCTCTGAAAAAATTTCCAAGTTTTTTTTTATTTTTCACAACTTTTAAAAAAAAAAAAAAAAACTTGGAAAAAATTTGATCTTCAATTTTTCTTCTGAACAATTTTTAAAAAAAAATAATTATATATATATAATTATTTTCAATATATTGATTATTTTATTTTTACTACATTTTAGTTGTTTTGACTACAAATGTAAGTAGTTTTTACTACATAAGTCAGTTGTTTTTTGTAAGTTAAAATAACTAACATTGTTAGTTGATTTAACTGAAAAAGTAGTTGACCCCAAAACAACTTAGAAAGTAGTTATTTTAACTGACATTTTCAGTTGATTTTACTAACATAATTTTTTGAGTGTGCTAAGAATTAGCAAAATATTGGTAAATTGCATCTAATCTATTTTTACATACATAATTTTTCAAAAACTTTACCTCATTTTTAGTCAGGCCAGAGTTTTTTTAATGTAATAAATTTATTTGTAAATTGCCTAAGTTTTTTAGATAAAAACCTTATGTCTTAATAAAAATTGGCACATTTTTTGTGTATTTATACTTTTTTATCTTAAAAAATTAACCAATTTCGTTTGTTTTTAAGGGCCTCTAATAATTTAGATATTTATCTAATATTCGAGTACATGGAAAGTGATCTACATAATATTATCAAAAAAGGAACCATACTAAAGGACATCCATAAACGTTATGTAATGTATCAACTAATAAATGCCATAAAATACATTCACTCGGGAAATGTTACACACAGAGATCTTAAGCCTAGTAATGTATTGATCGATAGTAAATGCAGGTAAATATAATGATAGAGAGCTTTATCGTCGAAAACTGGAAGATTTTTGATATACACACAACAACACTAAAAAAATTACGGTGTTCCGACGATTGATTTTGGTAGAGGAGACCAAAAAAAATATATGTACTTGTGTCGGCGTTTGGCAAGATCACATCGGAATTTTATTATAAAGACGGTTAAAGTTTCCCAGCTTTGGCCTGTTCTTGCAACATATCGGCACAGACTAATACAGACTCGACATAAGTGACAGGTCTCAAAAAAGTAGTTCTGAACCATATGGTTAATATTTTCAAATTATTCTACGAATTAGGTTAGAAAGAGAAAACTAATATAAAGCGCCAGAAGAAAAATTGATGCCAGATCGGTTTTTGTTGTTTCACTCACTCCTAAGTCGTAGAAAGTGTTGCCACAGACTAAATACAGACTCGACAGTAGAGTTTTACAAGAAAAAATGAGGGGAAAAATAGCGATTTTAGGAGAAAACAGAGCGGTTTTTAGTTCGTTTTACGCTAACATGGCAACACTTTCTACGAATTAGGAGTGAGTGAAACAACAAAAACTGATCTGGCATCTATTTTTCTTATGGCGCGTTATATTAGTTTTCTCTTTCTAACCTAATTCGTAGAATAATTTGAAAATATTAACCATATGGTTCAGAATTACTTTTTTGACACCTGTCACTTATGTCGAGTCTGTATTAGTCTGTGGTGTTGCCATGCTAGCGCAAAACGGACTAAAAACCGCTCTGTTTTCTCCTAAAATCGCTTAGTTTTTCCCCATTTTTTCTCATAAAACTCTACTGTCGGGTCTGTTTATAGTCTGTGATATCGGCACAGACTAATACAGACTCGACATAAGTGACAGGTGTCAAAAAAGTATTCTTTAACCATATGGTTAATATTTTCAAATTATTCTACGAATTAGGTTAGAAAGAGAAAACTAATATAACGCGCCATAAGAAAAATGGATGCCAGATCGGTTTTTGTTGTTTCACTCACTCCTAAGTCGTAGAAAGTGTTGCCATGTTAGCGTAAAACGGACTAAAAACCGCTGTGTTTTCTCCTAAAATCGCTTAGTTTTTCCCCATTTTTTCTTATAAAACTCTACTGTCGAGTCTGTATTTAGTCTGTGATATCGGTATATAAAAATATGTTTTCTTTACATCTGAGGCACAGACTAAATACAGACTCGACAGTAGAGTTTTATAAGAAAAAATGGGGAAAAACAAAGCGATTTTAGGAGAAAACACAGCGGTTTTTAGTCCGTTTTACGCTAACATGGCAACACTTTCTACGACTTAGGAGTGAGTGAAACAACAAAACCGATCTGGCATCCATTTTTCTTATGGCGCGTTATATCAGTTTTCTCTTTCTAACCTAATTCGTAGAATAATTTGAAAATATTAACCATATGGTTAAAGAATACTTTTTTGACACCTGTCACTTATGTCGAGTCTGTATTAGTCTGTGTCTGAGGTGTATGGTGTGTTCAGCAACTTTGTAGAAAATATTATGGCAAATATTTTTGTGGAACATAATTACCTCTAACTCCCTCTCATAACGGTATTTTTTGGTTTTATTCGTACAAATTGTAAAAACCAGCTGGAAAGAGCGTAAGGGTGGGAATGATATATTCTACAAAAATGTTGGTCAGAACTAGAGATGGGCGCTGGTCACGTGAATGATTTTCATTTAAATTATTTTTCATTTAATTTGTGTGAGTGATTTTTATTTAAATTGTTTTTTACGATTTGTTAGAATAGAGTCAAAAAATACCAGTATATGAGGGAGTTAGAGAGTTAATATGTTCCACAAAAATATTTTCCATAATATTTTCTACAATGATATATACCGATATGTTCCAAGAACAGGCCAAAGCTGGGAAACTTTAACCGTCTCTAAAATAAAATTCCGATGTGATCTTGCAAACGCTTACACACGTGTATCTTTTTTGTCTCCTCTACCAGAATCAGTCGTCGGAACCCCGTAATTTTGGAAACAGTTTAAAATTGTTGAACAGTGTAATTTACCACCATAATATGATTGCAACAAAAATTGTATGATTCCTATAAACATATTATGATACAATTTTCAATTATAGTATGACGCTCTTAAATTATAGTTGCCACAATCATATCTCATCTCTAACAGTGAGTGGGGAAGATTACACTGGCCAACAAATTTAACCAATAGACCAGAGTATACTATTATAAGGATTTGAGTTGCGCTGAATCCAAAACTGATCTCAGAATTTGCCTATCACATCAGGTTTTCGAGATATCTTAGCTTGAAGTTTCAAAAATCCTAATTTTTCGCCATATTCGAAACGTTTAACTGTACGAATCCACCTTTATTTATAAAACCTGACGACATATTAGATTTCATAAAGGTGAATTCACGCAGTTATAACGTATTGAATATGGCGAAAAATATTTTTTTTTTCAGATTTGGATTCAGCGCATATACTCTAGTCCCGGGGTTTTGACCTTTTTCAAATTTTGTCGGCCTGTGTAATTTATACAATTTTTTTTTAAGATGTAAATTGGCTGATTTTGGTTTAGCACGTTCCTTAGCAAATCATACAAATCGTGGAGATAATGATATTAATAGTGATAAACCAATACAACCTTTACTAACGGATTATGTAGCAACAAGATGGTATCGGGCTCCAGAAATATTAGTGGCTAGTAAAAGGTATAACTGTAATAAGAGGAAAGAAACTTGTTTACTCACTTTTTAAAAATTTTCCCTATCTCATTTAAGATATACTAAAGGCATTGATATGTGGAGCTTAGGTTGTATTCTGGGAGAAATGTTACGTGGTAAACCAATTTTTCAAGGAAGCAGTACTGTGAACCAGGTAAGTTTACATAGTATTTTTAAATTTTGGAACAACTTTTTGTATTTTCTTTTTAAAAATTTTAGATTGAAAAAATCGTTTACACCTTACCGGATATAACGGAACATGATATTAAGTCCGTTGGTGCAGGTTTCGGTTCCGTTTTATTAAACAAACATATATCAAAAGAAAAGTAATAAAATAATTAAAAAAATTATAAGTTAAAAATTTTTAATAAGCGATTTTTTGTTCAAGGAAAACGACATTAAATGATATATTAAGCGGTGCCTCAGGAGATGCTTTAGATTTGGTCAAGTCCTTGCTGGTATTAGACCCCCTAGGACGTTTAACAGCTAAACAAGCTCTTAATCATCAGTATGTAGAAAAGTAAGTATAAAACTATGCGATTGTAGCGTAAGAGCACTTTTTAAAAAATAATTGTAAAGAAGTGCTTATTTACAAAATTTCGGCCTGGCAAATAATACTCCTAATAGCTATAATCCCTTAGCTACACCTTCCATAATTATGTAAACATAAAACAACAAACACACAGAAAACAATAACAACAAACAATTTTTTTTATTGTTTTGTGTGTGTTTGTTTCTTTATGTCTTCATTATTATGGAGGGTGGAGCTGAGGGGTAAGGGTTTTTATAACTAAAAATATTTAATTTATTAATATTAACTTTAATTGTAGGTTTCGGAATTCATTACCAGAACTAGAACTTAATGTTGATATATTGCCACCTTTTCGTGATGATATACGTTTGTCAGTGCCGGAATATAGATCAAAATTGTACGAAATTGTGCAAGTGCATGGAGAAAAAAACAGATCAACGGATGTTAACAAAATAACAACTTCAGTAATAAAAAATAGGTAAAAATATATTAATTAAACATAAATTTTGGAGAGGTCCACCAACAACTTTTTTTTCTTTTTTTTTTAATTTTTTTATTTTCTTTTTTTTCGTTTTTTTTTTTTTCTTTTTATTTCTTTTTACGAAATTATTAAAAGTTTTAAATATGTGGCAAAATACGAAGTTTCATTACTCATATAATTTAAATTTTAGAGACAGTGTTGCCTAACCGTTTTCAAGATATATAGAGCATATAGGATATATTGATCCTTGATCAAATCTAAGACATTCTTAGAATGTCCGTCCGTCTGTATAAGACACGATGCGGTCCAAAATAAAAGAGCTACCCCTGAAGTTTAGCACGAATATGTCTTATTAGACTGTCATTTTTCTGCATAGCAAAATTTTTTCTTCTCCGATTTTCAAAGTCCGGTCATTTTTTTTTATTCTCATGTGGTACCAATTTGAGGCCAATCGGATTAAAATAACCCGATTTTTGAAAAATTAAAAAAATATATATATATCTTTCGACACATCATATTTGTTAATTTTGATGTGCTGAGCAC
Source organism: Pegoplata infirma (assembly GCA_963921195.1). Classification (NCBI taxonomy): domain Eukaryota; kingdom Metazoa; phylum Arthropoda; class Insecta; order Diptera; family Anthomyiidae; genus Pegoplata; species Pegoplata infirma. The sequence goes on along the minus strand of OY992540.1, from coordinate 27,408,681 downwards.
GAATATCAAAAAAACAGTTTTCGAGATATCGCTATTTGAAATTTGCAAAAAATGGCGGTTTTTTCCTACGTTCAAAAAATTTTTTAAAAAAAGTCTCAAAATTTCATTTCGCCGACCCTTTTGTAGAGCTTGAGACAATCTTTCATTTAAAACTAATTTGAGCCAAATTCGATCATTTGAACCCGTGGCGCCCTTCGATCGAAGTTGTGGACTTTTGGTAAATTTCCACCAATATTTTGGATTTTTGAAAATGAAAAAATAAAAAAAAACGTCTTGCGATTCATTATTTTTATTAATTTTAGCATGCTGAATACGAATATCAAAAAATTTATAAAATCAGTCGAATGGTTTTCGAGATATCGCCATTTAAAATTTGTCAAAAAATTGCAAAATGGGCGGTTTTTTCCTACGTTTAAGAATTTTTTTTTAAAAAACTCTAAAAATTTCTTTATTTTAACCCTTTAATAGAGCTTGATAATATCTTTCATTTAAGCTTAATTTGAGCCAAATCCGATCATTTTAACCCGTGGCACCCTTCGATCAAAGTTTAGGGTTTTTGGAAAAAAGTTTCTAAAAAGCCAAAACTGTCTCAAGCTCTACAAAAGGGTCGGCGGAATGAAATTTTGAGACTTTTTTAAAAAATTTCTTGAACGTAGGAAAAAACCGCCATTTTTTACAAATTTGAAATGGCGATATCTCGAAAACCGATCGAGCGATTTTAATTTTTTTTGATATTCGTGCTCAGCGCATCGAAATTAACAAATATGATGTGTCGAAAGATAAATATTTTTTTAATTTTATTTTTAAACATTTTTTAAAAATCCAAAACTTTGACCGCTGGGCGCCACGGGTTAATTTAATCGATTGACCTCAAATTTGTACCACATAATTTTTAGACCTAGGACAATAAAAATTTGCCCGGACATTTCGGAAAATCGAAAGTTGACAAAAAAAAAATGCCAGTCTAATGTCTTATGGTCATAGGCAGTTTAATTTTGTATACGTTCCCTGTTGTAGAATTAAACCAACCTCTAAAAAAAAAAACTATTTTTTGCAGGTTTTTTTGTGTGTTTCTTTAACAAATGAAATATTTTTATGCTTAAAGAAATTAACGTCCTGTACTTGAACCCAGGGGATTGAAAATGTCGTTTTTTCGGCTTGCCCCCTTTGGTGGGCATGGATATAAGAAATAATTGAAATTATTGAATTGTAATTCTTTCGTGCAAAAATTTGGATCCAGGAGACAAGAAAATGTCATTTGTTTTCCTCCGCCTCTTTTGTGGGCGTGAATAAAAAAAAATATAAAATTGTTAAATGTATAATAAATGAATTGGTAAATATTTATCGCGAGGGAAAATGTGTCTTCACCGAATACACCCCCCTCCCCTCCCCAAAAAAAACAAGACGCCCCTGTATTTTTTTGTGTATAAAAGATTCGGCACAGCCGAATTTAACACCCTCACTTGTTTTTTACGTTTTGTTAAGCAAATTAAACATTTTAATGTCGGAAGGAGTTCAAAGTCCTGCATTTGGGTCCAGGGGATGAGAAAAGAAAATTTTTTTGGGCCCGCCCCTTTTGGGGGCGTGGATGTAAAATATTAATTTTATTAATGATATTGTATTATCTTAGTGCAAAAATCATAATAAATGAATTTGTTTACATTTATCGTGAGGGGAAGATATCCCCAGCCAATCAATCCCCAAAACGCCCTTTTAATTTTTTTACATTTTGAAGGGCAGAGTTGGGCCCGAATCATTGAGTCATTGATTTTTGCATATAAAATGCTCAATGAAATCGATTTTTTGGAATCATTATTAAATACAAATTTCTATCATTGCCAAACTATGTTTAAGGGTATGAAGACTCGGCACATCCGAATTAAACACTCTCATACTATAACACACACATACTATAACATTTATGCTTGTGTGGGTAGTAGCAAGCGAAAAGTCAACAAATTTGCTCAAGCAACAGAATTTTATAGTGTACGTGAGTCGACTGCGCACAAGCAGCATTTTTTAGCCTATTCCCGCGGGAAAGGAATTACATAAATGCCCATCACTGCCTTAAACGAAATAAAAATTAGCTTTGTCAGATTTAACTTTTTTCTGAATTTCACACACTCCTCTTCAAGCAAGTTAAGGTTGTGCAAAAATTTTTTTTGAACTTTAAAAATCGTTAATACGAAAATCCTAGCTGATCCTGTTTGGAGATATTGGTAAATAAAAAAAAAAAAAAAACCTCCCAGTGAAATATCCAACTGATTCTGATCTCCTGAATCCAAATCTGCCATCCAATTTTTTCTAGCATGTACTTTTTGCTAATTTTGCACGTTTGGAGGTCCACTGTTATGTTTTTTCCAACTAATTGGATTTGATTTCATATAAATTGGACCTCCTGATTCCAAAGCTACAATCAAAATTTTTTTTAACATGTTCCGTTTTCGAGTTATAAGCGTTCGAGATTTTATCTCAAAAACTTTACGTGCTAGAAAAAACTGGATGGCAGGAATCAGTTGTATATATCACTGGGAGGTTTTTGTTGTCGAACAGTGTAATTATTTAGCTATAGTTCGCAAACAGGGTCAGCTAGGATTTTCGTGTTAACGATTTCAAAATTCAAAATAAAGATTGGCCGATTTTGTCACCATTTTAACACAACCTTAACTTGCTTGAAAAGGGGTGTGTTCAGTTAATAAAATATTCTAAACTGTATTTTAATTCACTTATCATATTTATTTATCCAACAGAGACCACAGATTGCTACAAACTTCCAATGAAAAGTATGACTCCAAAAAACCACAAAAAACTAAAAACACCTCCAGTAATAATAACACGGAAGATAAAAATATATTGAAAAATAAAATTAATAAAATAGATTCTGAAGCACCTCAGCAAATAAATGGAAATCTTAGTACTATTATAAATAGAGCCTTAAAGAAAACGACAACACCAGTGGGCCAAAGAAAAAATGTTAAAACTATAAAGAATACAATAGGAGATGCAATCAGTGCAGATCATGATTATATAGAATCTAACTTAAAGGAGGAAAGATATTTACAACGCAGTAAATCTCATGGTTACCATCAACAGCATAGATTGGCTGAAAGATTATCTGAGAGTACTGTAGAAGCAGGTGAAGATATAAATGCCAGAAGATATTCTATTAATGATAATGAGATGGCTGATCAAACTACTGGAGATTCTGTTAAAAGACTAAACAACTCTCAAAGATTATATAGAAGTGCGGTAGCATTGAATAAATCCGACAATGAAAGAAATTGTAAAGCGGAACAATTATTAAGAAGTAAAACTCCAGAAAAGATAAAGAACTTTGTACGTCATACAAAATCTGAAGTTATACCCTTAAATAATACACCCAAAAGTGAGTCTTCAAAGGCACTAGAACACATGTGTTATGAAAGACGTTTAAAAATATTGGAAGAAGAAATAAAACGTTATAAAATTGAAGTTAAAAGTTTTTGTCGCGAAACAAAACTAAAACCGCAACAGCAGCATCCGCAGCAATATCACTATAATGAAGATAATACAAAAATTTATAATAATTTAAAACCAACATCAAAAAAATCAACTACCACTAATACTCCCATCAAAAATACATATTTTCAATTATTAACCAAAGGACAACATCATGAACATAATAAATCCGATTTAGATTTATCGGGCAACAGTGGTAATGGCAGCAGTAGTAGTGATCATTTCCGACATTCTTATAATAAGAATTCTTGTTCTGGTCGTAGTAGCAAACAATCAGCAAAATATCAGTATCATAATAACAATAATTATCATCAACAGCAATTGGAAGTTCAAATTCTCCAGCAGCAACAGCAAGACCAACCAACTCAACAATATCGTGTTACACAAAAAAGTCAACATCAACATCGTTGTCGTCCTATATCGAAATTTATTTAACAGTGAATGAGTTGATACTGTACAACAATTTCAAACTTTTTCGAAAATTACGGGATTCTGACGATTGATTCTGGTTAAGGGAGACCAAAAAAAGACACACATGTGTCGGCATTTTGAAAGATTACATCGGAATTTTATTTTAGAGGTTAAAGTTTCCCAGCTTTTTTTTTTTTTTTAATGATTTGAGATTACTTCATCCCCCTTCAGCAATGTGGAGGATAGAAGATTTATTTGGCTGTGCCCGAAGGTCTAAAACGCCATCAACAATTTATTTTTATTATATTTTCCAAATATGGCTATAGATTAGCAGACAGGACGGGAGATCCCGTTATTTATGATGACGCCACGCTAAAGCCCAGACACTCAAGTTGGCACTGCACACAAAAAACGTCCATTGCCTTTGCAATGTAGGCATTGAGACAATGCTCCCAAGCGCCAAAAGACATATAATCAGAACACAAGTGTCTGACGCAATGTCGAGCAGGCTCAACAAAAAAACACGCGGTACAGTTTCGCCTTTAATAAATCAACGACAACGCGGCAGCTTATACGTGCTTAATCTTTGACTGGCCGATTGCAACTCTTTCCCAACTTTGGCTAAAACTATGTTTTCAGCAACTTTGTAGAAAATATGGCAAATATTTTTGTGGAACATATTAACCCTCTAACTCCTTCTCATAACGGTATTTTTGGATGTATTCTAACAAATCGTAAAAAACACCCCGACAAAGGGGGAAGGCAGGGATAAAATTTTCTACAAAAATATTGTCCATAAAATTTTACCATATACGTCAGAGCACACCAAAGCCAAAAAATTAACACAACCACCAAAAAAAGGGTCAAGTTCAAGTCATAGCCCTTAGTGTGCAATAAGGTGGCTCGTTTTTGGGCTTTTCTCTCTGATCAAATTCTAATACCCGCCAAAAGTGTCGGTTTCCTAAGGGTAACTCACATACAAAATATCACTCCGATCGGAGTTTATCTTCTGTCCCCACTTTGAGCCTCAAAATTGGGATTTTTGCAAACAAGGACTTTAAAAAAAAAAAAATTAAATTTTTTTTATTAAAATTCATTAAAAATTATTTTTGTATAATATTTGATCGTAAAAACTTAAATATCAAATTTAAGGATTTTACGGTATCATTAACCCGTTCAAAGTTGATACTAGAGATGGGCACATGAGCAGATTAGTGCGTGATTCACGCGTGAGTGTGACTGAGTGTGACTGAGTTCAGTTTTACTCACGTGATTTTGAGTGAGTGCGAGTGGAGAAAAAAATTGCGTGAGTGAGTGTGCATGAGTAAGATTTTTTCGTGAGTGAGTGTGCGTGAGTCATTTTTTTTGCGTGAGTTTGCATGATTTATTTTCTCTTAATATTTCCTTTCGTACGAAAAAAGCAACAACAAAATTATAAAATTTGGCTTATATTAAGATTTCGTCCCGAAAAAAATGTAAAATTTCACTGAACTGTAAATTTTGTTTAAAATTTTGAAAGATTTTTGAAATTTTAGTTTTTGAATTTTTTTTAAATAAGAGTTTCGTGAGCGTGAGTCAACGTGAGTGAGTGTGAAGCTTGCGTGAGTATGAGTTGTATTAAATTTACGCACGTGATTGTGAGTGAGTGTGAGTAGAAAAAATATGCTCGTGAGTGAGTGTGCGTGATTTAAAAGTTCCTCTCGTGAGCGTGAGTGAGTCAAAAATCACTCAAAAAATTTTAAATACATAATTTTTTTTTCTGAATTCATTAAGTACACCTCGCAGAATAAAAGTGTAAAATATGGTGGAGATCTGTCGGGCCACTTTTCGAGAATTTCGGGGGGAAGTTACCGGATTTCAGGGAAATGTTGGTTTTATCAATAATTTTGCTTAATAAAATCCTATAAATTAAATTTTTGATTAAAATTAGCGGTTTTTTGGTGTCGTGGCATTCAATTAGATAAATTTAAGTCTGTCATGAAATCTTACCGATCTAGTACGTATTTAACCCCTATTGGATGGGCGTCAAAAATGGCCCCCGCAGAAAATTTGATGTTTAGAGCTTAAATTTTGTGCTATTAACATGTATAAAATGGCTTGTGTGTATTTTACCCCAACTACAATTTTGTTGTAATATATTATCTTTAAAAAAATCATTAACCCTTCTTGGTAGGGGGACAAAAATTACACATTCAGTAAAAATATATATTTTGTTGATATCAAAAAATTCAAGCACTATGCCTAAAATTGTTTGCCGGGGTTATTTTTGACCCCCAGCCAATGTGGGTTAAAGACATGCTAGATCGGTAAGATTTCGTGACAGACTTACAGTTATCTAATAGAATGCCACGACATCAAAAAATGTAAATTATAAGATTTTATTAATCCAAATTATTGATAAAACCAACATTTCCTTGAAATCCGCTATCTTCCCCCCTCAATTCACGAAAAGTGGCATGACGGATATCCGCCATATTTTACATTTTTCTTCTCCAAGGTGTTTTTAATGTATTCAGAAAAAAAATTATATATTTAAAATTTTTTTTTAATAAAATTTTGAAAAAAGAATTTCTGAGAACCCCCCCTCCCCAAAATCATCCCATTTTTGTTGGTATCATGTATGAACGGGTTAATGATACCGTAAAATCTTTAAATTTCATATTTAAATATTTACGTTCAAATATACAAAAATATTTTTTTAATAATTTTAATAAAAAAAAACTTTTATTTTTTTGGGGGAGTTAAAGGGTTAATAAATTCCAACAAAAATATTTGCCACAATTTTTTCTACAAAGTTTCTGAACATAGCCTACACCTCAGTTGTAAAGAAAACATAGTTTTATATACCGATATGTTGCAAGAACGGGCCAAAGCTGGGAAACTTTAACCGTCCCTAAAATAAAATTCCGATGTGATTTTGCAAAACGCCGAAACACGTATATTTTTGTTGGGTCTCCTCTACCAGAATCAATCGTCGGAACTCCGTAATTTTTTTTTAGTGTTGTACTGTGCAATTAGTTCTTATGAGAGATAAATCAAAAAATAGAAAATTTTATTTTTAATTACATATAAAATAAACCTACCCCTTTTTTGTATAATTATTGGAATATGTAACTATTTGATGAGAATATATTATATATTTTATGTCAGTGTATGATTAAAATTATTGTGTTTTCTTTGTCTTTATTTTCCAAGGATTAGAATAAACAACTAAGGCCGAGTTTTTGGAATGTGGATTAAGTTTTAATTCAGTTAAACGTAGTCTGAAAGTCGGATTCTGTAATCTGAAACTCGGATTCTGTCGGCGAAATGTGGTTAATTTTGTGTTATTAGCAAAACTAAGCTGTTCCTTCAATTTTTTTTTACAAAATTGGTTAATGTCAGAACAAAACTGTTTTAAGAATTACTTCGTTAAATTTTAAGATGAAGTAGCTTATAAGGCTTCCGCATCCGATCTTGGTTGCCAGCTATCCTCCAGGCAGGCCACCTTCTCACTATCGCTAGCTTTGAACGGGTGTTTAAAAACCATTGCCCAGGGAAAACCTGGCCTAAGGCCCAAGGTCGTGTGCTACATTGACGAACAAAGGAATTATTGCTGGCCACTCCCAAGTGAATGTCAATAAAGAGCTTTCCATCTTTACATGCAATGCCCATCCCTCAAAGATAAACCCAGCTAAATTTTCTGTTCCAAATAATCGGTTCCGGAACACATCAGACTACCCTGCAACCGGTTCTACTTAACATTCCAGACTCAATGATTTTTGTTTGAAATTGTCCCGAAAGCAATCGTTTTTTAGAGCAAGTAGTTTTTTGGAAAAATAATTTTACATAGAAAATTTTGTTGTGATTACCGTAGAATGTATTCAAGAATCTATTGAACCAGGAATTTGTTCCAAAAAATGTTCCTGGGAATATATGCCCTTTTGAATTTCAATTTCGTGGCCCTACTAATTTTTCCAACATCTACTCGTCAAAACCAACAACCTGTACCAGGTTACTGTACTACTATCATTAAAATAATAAATCCACTATAGCGCTGTGTAATTTTTTGAAGAGATAGATATAAAAAGTTTATTTGAAAAAAAACAACAAAAGTAAATTTTTTTGAAAAAACAAAAAATTGTTGGTAAAAAAAATCAGCGAAAAAAAAAATTTCCAAAAAAAATCGTTTGTACTTGTTTAAATACCATTCTTTGATCGATTATGTTTACATGTGTCAACCAGCAGCCGAATTAAAGCATTTTGTATTTTTAGGTTATGTTGAAAATTTTCGAGGTATCCTTACATTTTCTTTCATAACTTTGGAACTGCTGAACCGATTTCGCACAAATGCAATACCAAACTGCTTAGGGCAACAGCACACGGTGAGCCTCAGCGATGTTTAGGTTCGACTTTAGTGTCGACGAAAAGTGTAAACGCAGTTCGATTTCTACTTGATTAAATGTCACAAAACTGTTTACAGCGAAATCGTAGCTGCTCGCATTCGCGAGATATCGCGAAATTAGTGTTTTTGTATTTTTGAAAATTTTGACAATGAAGTTTTTTAAATGTCTTCAAAAACTGTGTATGCAGTTTTAATTGTATTTATTTACAGGTCACAAAACAGTTAACATCGAAATCATACCTTATCAATTTCGCGAGAAATCGCAAAAATAATAAAAAAAAATTTCGCGTAAATTAGCAGTCAAGATATTGATTTGAGCAGTTTTTCTACCTTTAGCCACATAAAATTTAAACTGCATACTATATATTTGTCGTTTCTTGATTTTTTCCCTTTTTTTAGACACTAAAGAAAAAATAAATTAATTAATATAAAAGCTTGAACAGTAATTTTTCAATTTCTCGGGAAATTGATCATCTATAATTTTTATACTTGCAGTTTTGTCAACTTTAATAACCTCGAATTCAAACTGCATACCATATTTTTGTCATTAATTGAAGTAAATGTTTTTACAGACCAAAAATAACACAAAGTAATGAATAAATAGTAGTTTAGCGAGTTTTTTAGTTATATCTCGAAGAATTGAGCAGCTAGAATTTAAATGTTAACAGCCTTATCACCTTTAATCAATAGCAAATCAAACTGCATTCCGTGTTTTTCAACAATGTTAAAGAAACTTCTTTTATTAATCAAAACAAAAAATACCCCCAAAAAGCTGTTTTTCGCTATTTGTCGCGAAAGTGAGCAGCTATAATTTTTTGTGGGCATTTTTAATTTCTTCCAACATGCTCAAATCAAACTGCATACCACTTATTTTTTATTATTTCTAAAGAACCGGTTTTAAAAAATAAATAAATTATAAAAAAAAATTATATAATTACGCGATATCTCGCGAAATTTAACACATACAATTTCGATGTCAACAGCTGTGTGATCTTTGATCAAGCACAAGTAAAACTGCATTCCATGTTTTTACGAAATTTTAAAGAAACCTATCGAAAGATAAAAAACGAAAACAAAAACAAAAACAGTAAGAAATTAATTTCGCGATTTTTCGCGAACTAAAGAAGATAGGATTTTGATGTTTACTGTTTTGTGACCTTTAAATAAGTACAATTAAAACTGTATACTCAGATTTGGAAATATTTAAAAAACTTCAATGTCAATATTTTAAAAAATACAAAAACACTAATTTCGCGTTATCTCGCGAATGCGAGCAGCTACGATTTCGCTGTTAGCAGTTTTGTGACATTTAATCTTGAAGAAATCGAACTGCGCTTACACTTTTCGTCGACACTAAAGTTCAACCTGAACATCGCTGAGGCTCACCGTGAGCAAGTAAATATGCTAAGTCTAAGACATCGATAGAATTTCTTAAAATCGATCACTGATCAATAATATGTATACATTATGGGGTCCTAGACCGATATTTCGATGAGTTACGAAAGGAATGACAAAAAAATATTATTAATGTGATTTTAATAATGGCTTTTTTACAATTTTTTTTCCATTAAAAACTAATTTCGCAAAATTGTGAGATAGAGGGTTTTCATATATTCTCTCGATATCAAACTATTTGACACAGCTTGTAATTACTTTTGATAATTCTGTTCGACACCAAAAACCTCCCACTGAAATGTCTAACTGGTCCTTAGAGATTTTGATCTCCTGATTCCAAATCTGCCATACAAATTTTTCTAGCTCCTACCGTTTTTGAGATATTCGCTGTTAAAAAGTCACAAAAAATCAATATTTTATCACTTTTGGGAGTCCACTCTTTATGTATTCTTACGTTGGTTCCACAAAATATGACTTAATTTTGTATGAAATGGACCTACTGATTCCATAACTGCAATCCAAATTTTTCAGCATGTTCCATTTTCGAGATGTTCGCGTTTTAAAATTTGAGTATAATTTATAAATAAATATAAGTGCGTAACAGCGGAGTTTAAGTTTTTCAAACGCCAATATTTCAAAAACGATACGCGTTAGAAAAATTTGGATGCCAGATTTGGAATCAAGAGGTCTCATTTATATTAAATTAACTCCTATTTCTAATATTTAAACGCGAATATCTTAAAAACCTTACTAGAAAAATTTGGAAGACAGATTTGGAATCAGGAGGTCAAAAGCTATTTAATTTATGAATTTGTTCTACAGTGTTAGTTTTGTAATTTAAAAAAAATATATTTTTCTTTATAGTTTTTTTTATTGTTAGTTTATAGTTTTACAAGTTTATTAGTATGCAACTATTTTTAGGAAATTATAAAATATTCGGCTTTCGTTTAAATTCTTTAGCTATAAATTTTAGAGGAAATTGTTTAATAGCGTTATTAACTTTGATCACATATAAAGCCTAAATTTAACTATTACTTAGCAAAAGAAATGCTTCTACTTCGAATTGAAGTACTTCAAAGCTATGGGGCATGTCACAGACTCAATCCGTTCGGATTTGGAAAAAGTGGTTTGCTCGTAAAACACAAAACGAATATTATAAATTTCGGAATGAAATCACTTTCAAAAATCAAAGTGGAATTGAATTGCATAAAAGTAGTTTCATTCCGAAAAAAAATATTCGCTTTGCGTTTTACGAGTAAACCACTTTTTTCAAATCCGAACGGAATTGAGTGTGTGACATGCCTCTATATCAAATTTAACAAAATGTAACAAAAAGCAGTTGAATACACACTTCGATTGATTTTTACTTCACAAGTAGTTGAAAATTATTCGTTAAGTGCTGAAATTCGCGACAAGCACATAAAAACTACTGCTAAAAGAACACTTGCTTTATATAGGGTTGGCGAGAAACTCAGCCTTTAATCTTCTGGAGTTGAAAATGCTCGATGTGCAAACACATTGATTATATTTTTGAAGTACTCCAATTAGAAGCAGTGCGCTTTTTTGTAATAATATTTGATTTTATTTGATTGACAATACATATAGAAATAAATGTTGATTTAAAAGCAACATTAAGTTCTTAACACTAATTTAAATATACGTTCTTTTTTATAAAAAGGTCAAGTGTATGTAGCCTTTTTAGATAAAAATAAATATTATGTGTATCAAGTAATTAAGTAATGGCAACTTTAGTTTTACTATTCGATTTAAAAAACCTGATACGATGCAACAATTCAAATCCATTTAAAAAACAGTGTTTCTGCACAGAACAGGCACACTAAACATAGCGAGAGTTTTTTACCTTAATTCAATACACACACATACATTTCATTAACACCGCCAAAAATACTACTTATCCAGCAAAAAAAACTACAACAAATGTAACTTAAGTAGAAAAAAATAATAAAATTTGCAATTAAATTTTGCAAGAAAATTTGTTTCTATACAGAAGATATTGAAATAACTGTACAACACGATTTTGTACCTTGAATGGGACCAAACAAAATGAATGTAGACCAAATTTTCACCAAAACTGCAAAAGGTTTTTGAAAAATTAGCTCGATTTATAAAAATTATAATTTAATAAAAACTTTTTGCGTAAAAAAGCTTTTTAAGGCCGAGAGGACGGGTTTAATGCATGGAGTTTGTAATCCCTAAGCCCGGCCAAAGGCCGGCCAGAGCTTCGAAGGATTTCATTCCTTAATTCGATATGTCATTCTGAGTGAAAATTTAGTGATTGCATTCCTCAATCACATTTTTGCGAATTGAATGAATTCACTTTAGAGTCATTCGATTTATAAATATCGAATGCATTCGTTTTATTTTTCAATTGACTTTCAAAAATCGAATGCATTCGATTTTTTTCATTCGACTTTTAAAAATCGAATGCATTCACTTGCGAATGCAATCGATTTTCTTTTCATTCAATTTGAAAATCGAATGGCTTATTCATTGCATAAAAAACTTAAAAAAACTAACCAAAATAGAGCAAAACGGAGCCAATTTTTTGTCCATAGTATCGCTAACACTCTTCATATTTTTTTGTCGTATAGGCAGTTAATGTGTGCATTTTTAAAATTTTCGGGAACACGATTTTTTTGGATTTAAAATTAGAGCCCATTAGGGTCATCGTATGTAAAGAGAGTAGGCGATACTATGGACCAAAATTTGGCTCCGTTTTGGTCTATATATTTAAAAAATCGATTGCATTTGCAGTGGAATGATAAAAAATCGAATGCATTAGATTTTTTTAAATCGAATGAACAAGAAATCGAATGTATTCATTTTTGTTCATTCAATCGAATAAATTCAAAGGAATGCATTCAATGTTGATTTATGAAATCGAATGCATTCACTGACTATGAAAATTGAATGGATTTTTTTGAGAATTCATTCGAAAAGGATTTCATTCTTCGAAGCTCTGAGGCCGGCTACGCGTTTTTTTTTTTTTTTGAGTGGACGTTATCTTGACTTGTTGCAACATTATTTAGCTTAGAAGCATATTTAATACATTTTTTTAACGTATTCCAAAAGGCTTTAAAAAAAACTAAAAACTTCAGTGGGCTATAAAAAATAACTCGATCTAAGTTTTTAAAACCCTTAGAGGGTTTTGGTCTGCTAATAGTGTACTAGAATTTTTTTACATTCAAGTTACACTCCATGACCTCACGACATTTCAGTGTGTAGTTCATTTTTTTTTTGTATTGTTGCATGAAGGACTCCACTTAAGTCTTGCATTCTTTTTTGCTGGGGGACACATAAACAAATAAATTTTTTTTATGATGGTTTCGTCTTATAATTTTTTTTTTTTTTTTGAAAATGCAATTTTCTTTCATTTTGCAAAAAGACTAGATAGTTTTAATAAATAGTTCATATTTGCATAGGAATAAATTTACTACAATACTCTACTACATCTATTTTAATACTTATTTTAATTAATGTATACATTTAATCTTTATTTTTTTGTTGTACCTTTTGTTGGGGTAACTCCTGTTGCAATTGTAAAATATGATCAACTGGAACAGGTTTACCTTCCTCATTAATGCGACAAGGTTTAATAATGCCACCCTCATGTAGTTTATGAACCAATTGAGCCAATTTTTCGGCCTCATATTCTTTTTGTTCTTCGGACATATTATCAAGAGGATTTGAGGCTGGTGGTGGCATATAACATCCTAAAACGGGATTAACTGAATGCTTAATCTGCTTATATTCTTCCGTGTCGCTATCTTCACTATCCGAAGAATATTCACTAGTATCGGGTTTGCGACAATCCAACATACCGGCATTGGCAAACAAACCAGCCATATTACCGTAACCAAAATGTTTTATTAAACGACTGGGATTTTTCTTACAGCATACCAGTAAAAGTTCATAGGATAAATTTCTTACCAACATATTTGGATTCATGAGAAGACGACAAAGATAGTTCCTCAGTTCTTTGCCTTCTTCGGGGCGTTTATAAACATCTTTTAGAGGCGGTAAAACAATGCTACGAACATAATGTCTCATGGTGGAATTACTGCAGACACATTTCACTAAGATTGTCAAAACTGGTTGTACCAATTCTTTATTCGATGCTGAATTCTTTTCCAAATCATCCAGAGCATACAATAAAAAGTTTAGTATAGTATCAACAGCGGTAACATTACGATTTTCATAAATACGATATTCATAAGAGGATAATGATGAAGACGAAGGACCATCACATTTTAGCATTAATTCACTAAGGCAGCTACTGGAAATATTTGTGAGAAGATCAATTGAATGTGAAACTACCTGACGTTCACGTTCGTTTTTCATTGTACCAAAACGTAATAGTAAATCTCTTATAACACTGGTCAGGTGAAGACTTTGTATTTCATTTTCGCTGGGTGACTTGTCTGTGCATGAGGTAATATTAAACATTACCTTAAGCATTTCAACAAGAATATCCAATTGTTCATCGGTAAATTCGCGAGTATTACGTAACTTTTCATCCAACAATTCAGTCATGTAGGTCAAACCATTGAGCTCGAATAAAACCCGACTACGTACGGATGTTTCTAGAGCTGTGATTAAAAATAAAAGTTTCATATCAAACAATTCTATGCAACCAGGAACCTGTATTGATGAGGATAATCGTTGAAATATAACATCCGCCACATTTTGACGTACACAATCACGTCGTATCTCGGCATTTTGAAATACCAAATTGCACAAACACTTTAAAGCCTCCACCACCCGATCCACATTAATATCACCCAAGATATCCAGAGAGCAAACCGAACGTGGTGATTCCTGTTCTTGCGAAGGTTCGGCCACCAAAGACGTACTCGCTGTTAGATGGGCTATTTTTAGTAAACAACCAATATCATCGACAATGTTATTTTTAAGTAAACTTGATTCATCGCGTGATAAAATACGTATTGTATTTAAACACAAAATATGATGGGCCTCCAATTTATCATCGTTTAGTATTTTGAATAGGGACTGCCATAAAGTAATCCATACATCATTCTTATGAAATTTCTCAAATTTGAAAAGATTAGCATTCTAGAAGAAATTTGCAAAAAAAAAAAAAAAATATGTATTATATTTGTGTAAACATTCCAGTTTATACATAAACTAGCAACACCTTTTTCCATATGTACTACGTACCTCTTTATTAAATTTCTCCAAAAGTGTTGGGAATTTCTCTGTATTTTTATCCTGTAATTGCTGTAGTTGGTCAGTATCCATATTGGAAGTTGTAAATTGTTTAATAACTTTAAAATTAATAAACTATTTTTGTTTTTTTTTCTGGTATAATAAATTGTTAAACAAAAAAAATACACTAATTGAACTTTTTTTAATGATTGCAAATAATAACCAGTGCTGCTACATTACTTTTTTTAAAAAAACAGTTGGTTTTGTAATAAGCGCTGAAAACAATTTCATTGACGACTAATTTAATTAATAGTACTCCAATTTTAATAATCAATAGCTTAACCAAGTGATGCGTGCGTGACTCGAATTTTTCATGAACAATTTTTATTCACTAACGTAAACGTGTGTTATTAAAACAAGATTTTTTTGGTAAAACTGCAGTTTACGGGATACACAAAAAATGAACACATATGAAATTAAAAAAAAAATCTAATTTAAAATTAGGGAAGCTGGGGCTAATAGACCCTTCTGGGTCAGAAAACCTATCTTATTCCCATACAGGAATATATTGGTATTCAATTGAAAATTTTACCCTCCGGCTACACCTTCCATAATTATGTAGACATAAAGCAACAAACATAATTATTGAAGGTGTAGCCGTATGTTTTACATACGTTCTGTCTATGTCATAAGATATTTCTCTCAGGTGCAGATACCAACCTGATACCCACTGTAAAAAACCGTAATGTTTATATAAATAATTTACGGCTTGTTTGGCAACTCTAATATTAATCAATAAACAGGGTTGCATTTATATTAATTTATATATGAGGCATTCCATGAGAAATGAGATTTTCGGAATAGACCCCCTTCGATATTTTTTGGTACGTATTCGAAGCAAAGCTTCGAAAGATTTCATTCCTTAATTCGATTTGACATTCTGAATAAAAATTTAGCGATTGCATTCCCCAATCACATTTTAGCGAATTGAATGAATTCACTTTAGACTCATTCGATTTATAAATAGCGAATACATTTGATGTATTTTTCATTCGACTTTCAAAAATCGAATAAATTTGATTTTCTTTTCATTCAATTTGAAAAATCGAATGGCTTATTCATTCATTGCATAAAAAACTTAAAAAAAGTAACCTAGAGCAAAACGGAGCCAATTTTTTTGTCTATAGTATCGCCAACACTCTTCACACTTTTTGTCGTGTAGGCAGTTGATATGTGCATTTTTTAAATTTTCAGGAACACCAATTTTTTTGGATTCAAAATTAGGGCCCATTAGGGCCATCGTATGTGAAGAGAGTCAGCGATACTATGGACCAAAATTTGGCTCCGTTTTGGTCTATATATTTAAAAAATCGATTGTATTCGCAGTGGAATGGAATTATAAAAAATCGAATGAACAAGAAATCGAATGCATTCATTTTTTCCATTCTATCGAATGAATTATGAAATCGAATGCATTCACTGACTATGAATATTGAATGGATTTTTTTGAGAATTCATTCGAAAAGGAATTCATTCTTCGAAGCTCTGCTTCGAATGATATCATTCCTTAATTCGATGTGGCATTCTAAATGAAAATTTAGTGATTGCATTTATGAATATCGAATGCATTCGATTTATTTTGCATTCGACTTTCAAAAATCGCAAGCATTCGATTTTTTTCATTCGACTTTTAAAAATGCATTTTATTGCGAATGCAATCGATTTTCTTTTCATTCATTGCATAAAAAACTTTAAAAAACTAACCAAGATAGAGCAAAACGGAGCCAATTTTTTGTCCATAGTATCGCCGACACTCTTCACATGTCTTGACCCCAATGGACCCTAATTTTGAATCTTAAAAAATTGCCATTCCCGAAACTTTTAAATGCGCATATCTTGCTAAATACTGCCGACACGACATAAAAATCTAAAATCATTTTTGTAGCTCTTGGCTTGTATAATACGACCGCCAAATAGCTGAAAGCTCTCTGAGTTGCCGTTTTTTAGTTACGCAGTTTTTTAAATTTTCAAGATCCTATTAGGCCCCCAAATTTCTGTATCGTGAATATTAAAAGGTAGACAGAGGTTTTGATCCAAAATGTTATCCGTTATGCACTACTTTGCTTTGTTTTCGAGATACTAAAATTAAAGAGACCTACAGGGGTCTTAAGAATTTAAAAGAATTGGTTATAAAAAAAATTACTCGGAGGGCTTTCGGGTATTTAGCGGTCGTGTTCGACAAGCCAAGAGCTACAAAAATACTTTCGGACTTTTTGTCGTGTGGGCAGTTACATACTGTGTGATATGTGAATTATTTTTGGATTCAAAATTAGGGCCCATTAGGGTCATCACATGTAAAGATGGTTGGCGATACTATGGAAAAAATTTGGCTGCGTTTTGCTCTATCTATTTAAAAAATATATTGCATTCGCAGTGGAATAATAAAAAATCAAATGCATCCGATTTTTCTAAATCGAATGAACAAGAAATCAAATGTCTTAATTTTTTTCCATTCAATCGAATGCATTCCAAGGCCTGCATTCAATGTTGATTTATAAAATCGAATGCATTCACTGACTATGAAAACTTAATAGATTTTTGGAGAATTGATTCGAAAAGGATATCATTCTTCGAAGCTCTGACTATAGTGCAAAAAGCATAATAAATGAATTAGTAAAAATTTGTCATGGGGAGGGAGGTGTCCTCCCCAAAAAAAAAAATCCCTGCCATTTTTTTAGGGCAAAGCCGATTCTATTCTATTTGTAAAATAGAACATTTTGGGCGCCAATAACAGTATTTTTTATTGGAAAAAAGTGTTTTGGAAAACTAATTTACAAAAAAAAAAGGAATTATGTAGTTCAGCTGATTATTCTCATGTGTTCCCATGCAGTGGGTTTGCGTTTAAGTAACATAAATTATAAATTATTATTTTTTATTTTTTTAACGTACATATTTCATAAAATAAAATACTGAATTTGTTTTGTAATCACATTAATGTTTTTGTTGCAATGAAAATAAATTTTCAAAATCCTGTAATGAGATATTATCAAACTCCCATCTACGTTGGATTCCATTCGAGACATTTGAATTTGTTGATGAAGAACCAATGAAATTATAAATATTTTCTTCTATGGAGTCACATACAACAAAACGATGAACTGTAGTTGGTCTAAAATAATATTAAAACAATTAATTAATCAGTTTTTTCTCATATTTTTAACATATTTACCTAGTCTGGCCAAAACGATGAACACGTCCAATTGCCTGCAATTCTTCGCCTGGATTGAGTATAGGTTCTACTAAAAATACATGTGAAGCCTCTACTAAATTTAAACCTTTAGAACCTCTTATAAAAGGCATGAGTAAACAAGAAATACCGAGATTAGGATTCTAGAAAAAAAAAAAAGAAAATAACTATAAAAATAATTGGGCTATTAATTTATTTTGGTTATTTTTACTTTGAATTCCTCTATGGTTTTTGCAGTGCACTTTGCTCGAAATGTTATATCATTTTCCCTAAGCGCTAATGCAATTGCCAATAATATTGGATCCCATTGTGAAAATATTAATATTTTTACATCATTTGTGGCGTTTTTCATTTCAGAGTCTGAGATAGATTGATTTTGTTCATCATCTTTTCCATTTGTTAATTTTAATATTAAACTAATTATGTAAGTGATTTTTGAAGAATAATCACCTTTAACTTTAACATCTTTAATAGTTTTTCTCTTTGTTCGACTAACATAATAAATGCTACAAAAATAAATACAAAAATAATTTTAAGAGATAAATATTAATAATGCTACACAAAAAACTTACTTTTCATCTCGTTGTTGATTTCGGCATATC
Organism: Pegoplata infirma; assembly: GCA_963921195.1. Lineage (NCBI taxonomy): Eukaryota > Metazoa > Arthropoda > Insecta > Diptera > Anthomyiidae > Pegoplata > Pegoplata infirma. The sequence continues at coordinate 27,389,957 of OY992540.1, read as the reverse complement.
GAACATTTTAAATACGATCCCTTTACGTACTGACGTATCGATTTTAAACAAGGAAAGCAAATATGATGACCACATTCCAAAACGACATACTTTAAAATAAAAAGAATTAAGTCTATTAATAAATATTAACCGATTTTTTTAAATTTGTTATGTTAACTGCACAGTGCAACAACTAAAAGAAAATGAAAGTAGACATTTTCCTTAACAATTAACGATTTTTTTAGTTTACACCAATTCCGAATGTATTTTAAAATAGTCCAAAGGTATTTTAAAATTGTCCAATTATATTTTAAAATTGTCCAAATGAGTTTTAAAATTATCCAAATGCATTTCAAAATTGTTCAAATATATTTTAAAATTGTCTAAACAAATTTTAAAATGGTCCAAATTTATTTTAAAATTGTCCAAATATATTTTAATACTGTCCAAATGTATTTTAAATTTGTCCAAATGTATTTTAAAATTGTTCAAATGTATTTTAAAATTGTTCAAATGTATTGTAAAATTATCCAAACGTATTTCAAAACTATCCAAATATATTTTAAAATTGTCCAAATGTATTGTAAAATTATCCAAATGTATTTCAAAACTGTATAAATGTATTTTAAAATTGTCAAAATGTATGTTAAAATTGTCCAAATGTATTTTAAAATTGTCCAAATGTATTTTAAAATTGTCCAAATCTGTTTAAAAATTGTCCAATTGTATTTTAAAATTGTCCAAATATATTTTAATACTGTCCAAACGTATTTTAAAATTGGTTAAATGTATTTTAAAAATGTCCAATTGTATTGCAAAATTTTCCAAATGTATTTTAAAATTGTTCAAATGTATTTTAATACTGTCCAAATGTATTTTAAAATTGTCCAAATTTATTTTATAACTGTGCAAATATATTTTAAAATTGTCCAAATATATTTTAATACTGTCCAAATGTGTCTTAAAATTGTCCAAATGTATTTTAAAATTGTCAAATGTAATGTAAAATTTGCCAAATGTATTTTAAAGTTGTCCAAATGTATTTTAAAATTGTCCAAATATATTTTAAAATTATCTAAATAAATTTTAAAATGGTCCAAATTTATTTTAAAATTGTCCAAATATATTTTAATACTGTCCAAATGTATTTTAAAATTGTCCAAATATATTTTAATACTGTCCAAATGTATGTTAAAATTGTCCAAATGTATTTTAAAATTGTTCAAATGTATTTTAAAATTGTCCAAATCTGTTGAAAAATTGTCCAATTGTATTTTAAAATTTTCCAAATGTATTTTAAAATTGTCCAAATATATTTTAATACTGTCCAAACGTATTTTAAAATTGGTTAAATGTATTTTAAAATTGTCCAAACGTATTTCAAAATTTTCCAAATGAATTTTAAAATTGTCCAAATGTAATTTAATACTGTCCAAATGTATTTTAAAATTGTCCAAATTAATTTTAATACTGTCCAAATGTATTTTAAAATTGTCCAAATATATTTGAGTACTGTCCAAATGTGTTTTAAAATTGTCTAAATGTATTTTAAAATTGTCCAAATGTAATGTAAAATTTGCCAAATGTATTTAAAAAATTTTTCCAAATGTATTTTAAAATTGTCCAAATATATTTTAAAATTGTCTAAATAAATTTTAAAATGGTCCAAATTTATTTTAAAATTGTCCAAATATATTTTAATACTGTCCAAATGTATTTTAAAATTGTCCAAATGTATTTTAAAATTGTCCAAATGTATTTTAAAATTGTCCAAATATGTTTTAAAATTGTCCAAATATATTTTAATACTGTCCAAATGTATTTTAAAATTGTCCAAATATATTTTAATACTGTCCAAATGTATGTTAAAATTGTCCAAATGTATTTTAAAATTGTCCAAATGTATTTTAAAATTGTCCAAATCTGTTTAAAAATTGTCCAATTGTATTTTTAAATTTTCCAAATGTATTTTAAAATTGTCCAAATATATTTTTATACTGTCAAAACGTATTTTAAAATTGTTCAAATATATTTTAACACTGTCCAAATGTATTTTAAAATTGTCCAAATATATTTTAAAATTGTCCAAATGTATTTTCAAATTGTCCAAATGTATTTTAAAATTGTCCAAATGTATTGTAAAATTTGCCAAATGTATTTTAAAATTGTCCAAATGTATTTTAAAATTGTCCAAATATATTTAAAAATTGTCCAAATATATTTTAATACTGTCCAAATACATTTGGACAATTTTGAATATACATTTGGAAATTTTTAAAATACAATTGGAAAATTTTAAAATACATTTGGAAATTTTAAAAATACATGTGGAAAACTTTAAACTACATTTGGACAATTTTAAAATACAGTTGGACAATTTTAAAATACAGTTGGAAAATTTTAAAATACATTTGGACAATTTTAAAATACATTTGGACAATTTTAAAATATATTTAGACAATTTTAAAATACATTTGGACAATTTTAAAATATATTTGGAAAATGTTAAAATAAATTTGGGCAATTTTAAAATATATTTGGACAATTTTAAAATACATTTGGACAATTTTAAAATACATTCGGACAATTATAAAATTCATTTGGACAATTTTGAAATATTTAGACAATTTTATAATACATTTAAACCATAATGGGACCTGACATTACTTTTGTATGAAAAAACAATGCATATATGAACCTGCTATTACCTCAATGATTAGGTCCCAAGTATGATTTGGACAATTTTAAAATACATTTAGAAATTTTTAAAATACAATTGGAAATGGTGTAGTGCGAGATTTCTTATAACATGCATTTGGAGTTTATTATAATAACTTGAAAACTGTACAAGAGACGTATACTTAATTTTGTAATTGCCTTTATATATCAATCATACGCAAAGGTGCACAGTGGTTTATTTTTAATAATTCTGCTAAGTTTGGACGCTGGACTCCACAGTAGGACAAGTTTAGTACACAAAAACTTTAAATGCTTTAAAACCACCAACTTTAAATGTGTGTAAAATGAAATCTCGCAATAAACTAGAAAAAAACTTTAGGGGTTTGTTATGGAAAATGTCAACTTTCATTTGCTTTTGGTTTTATCCCATTCCGATTCGGAAAGTTCGATTTTGTATTACTGTGTTATTACCCTATCATCTTCTGTTAGTTTACATATTGGACATGCACCCATATCATCATCGTCTTCCAAATGTTTTATATATTTTAATCTGGCTAATTTAACAGTAAATTGAGTTTGTGCAGTCATTAGTTCGCTTTGTTGTTCCATAATACGTCCTGCAATATCATTTTCCATTATTTTAAAAATTGAATTATCGTCTGGATTATCTGTTAGACTAATGCGCATTTTACACATATTAAGTTCATCATAAGCCTTAATAGTATATTCGATTTCAATCCATAGTTTTATTAAACGTTTACAAATCAATTGCAAATTTTCCAAATATGACCAATTTTTTTCCCAATCATCTGATAAACTACGTTGTTTGTTTTTTAGAAAATTTAAAGTAACTGTTAAAAATTAGAAAATGAAATTCTTAATTATTTATTTATTATAAAGAAAATTCAACGTACTTTTGCAGAGATACATTTCAAATGATGGATTTTCTAAACCTTCGGTAAAGTTTGACTTTTCATCAGTGGTTTTATCAAACAACAGACACTCAAATGTATTCATGGAATTACGAATGCTACATAATTTACAAATGATTTTTTTCTCTTGTTTCTCTTTTTCTTTCTCTGGTTTGTTTGATTTGTTGGGTTTTTTGACTTCCTGCAAAAAAAAAAACAAATTAGAAATTGCAATTGAGAAATAAAACAAATAAAAACGGTAAAAAAATTGGATGAAATAGGTTTGTACTTGTTTTAATACCATTCGGTGATCAATTCTGTTCACATGTATCAACCAGCAGCCGAATTAAAGTATTTTGTATTTTTAGGTTATGTTGAAGGTACCAAAATTTTCGAGGTGTCCTTACATTTTCTTTCATAACTTTTGAACCGATTTTGCTCAAATGCAATACCAAACTTCTCGGGACAACAGCAAGTTAAGTTTCAGTTATATCTGTGCAATATTTTGGCCGTTATCGCCATTTTAACAGGCAGACAGACGGGTATCATTATTGTCTAAGAATCGATCACTGATCAATAATTTATATACATACATTATGGGTTCCTAGACCGATATTTCGATGAGTTACAAACGGAATGACAAATTTACCACTTACAATAAGTGCTGGGTATAAAAAGTTATATCCTGTTCTCACGTACAGCTAAATACCGTTTTTTTGCAACATTTTCTGTTAATATACTGTAATAGAATAAAGAAAGTGCTAAAAATATTGCTGCTAAAAGCGGTTTTTAGCTGTACGTGAGAACAGGGCATTAAATTCGGGCTTGCCGAATATCAGGGACCAAAAATAACCGTTATGATTTTATAAAAATCACAAAAAAAAAAATTAAAAAAATGAAAAAAAAAAACATTTTTTGTACTTGTTCTCACGCAGAGCTTCGAAGGATTTCATTCCTTAATTCGATTTGGCATTCTGAATGAAAATTTAGTGATTGCATTCCCCAATTACATTTAAGCGAATTGAATGAATTCACTTTAGTCTCATTCGATTTATAAATAGTGAATGCATTCGATTTATTTTTCATTCGACTTTCAAAAATCGAATGCATGCGATTTTTTTCATTCGACTTTTAAAAATCGAATGCATTCACTTGCAAATGCAATAGATTTTCTTTTCGATTTTTATTGTTTATCGACCTTTTTCTAATTAATTATTTGATTTTTATAGAAATTATTTCTAAAACAGGCTTTTAAGGTCAGTTTTTTTCTCCTAAATGTAAATAAAAGGCATTATTTATTCATTTTCTATCCGACGTTTCGTTGGTATTTTTCTTTTCATTCAATTTAAAAAATAGAATGGCTTATTCATTCATTGCATAAAAAACTTAAAAAACTAACCAAGATAGAGCAAAACGGAGCCAATTTTTTGTCCATAGTATCGTCAACACTCTTCACGCTTTTTGTCGTGTAGGCAGTTAATATGTGTATTTTTAAAATTTTCGGGAACACCCATTTTTTTGGATTCAAAATTAGGGCCCATTAGGGCCACCGTATGTTAAGAGAGTCGGCGATACTATGGACCAAAATTTGGCTCCATTGTGGTCTACCTATTTAAAAAATCGATTGCATTCGCAGTGGAATGATAAAAAATCGAATGCATTCGATTTTTCTAAATCGAATGAACAAGAAATCGAATGCATTAAATTTTTTGCATTCAATCGAATGAATTCTAAGGACTGCATTCATTGTTGATTTATGAAATCGAATGCATTCACTGACTATGAAAACTGATTTGATTTTTTTTGAGAATTCATTCGAAAAGGATTTCATTCTTCGAAGCTCTGTTCTCACGTACAGCTAAACCCCGTTTTTAGCACAAATATTTTTAGCACTTTCTTTACAGTTTATTGGCAGATAATGTTGTGAACAGGGTATTAGCATATGTCTACCAGCGGCCAAATTAAAGAATTTTGATTTTTAAGGTTATGGAGAATGTCGTTCGTTTATAACTTTTTAACCGCTTAAGCGATGTCACTCAAATGCAATACCTACAAGAAAATGTGTTAAATATATAGAAGATTATTTGAACAATTAATAAATTTATTTAAAACAAATTTGCTGAAAAAAAATTTAAACCAGCAGTTACCAGCAGCCAAATTAAAGCATTTTGATTTTTAAGGTTATGGAGAATGTCGTTCGTATATAACTTAAACCGCTTAAGCGATGTCACTCAAATGCAATACCAACAAGTAAATGCGTTAAATATTTATATAGAAGATTATTTGAACAAAAACTAAATTTATTTCAAAAAAATTTGCTGCAAAAAAGTTGTTAACAAACTTGGAAAAAAAATATATATTTATTTTTGATAAAAAATTTTGTCAGCAAAAAAAAATTGTAAAAATAAATTTTCGCAAGTATTATTGCAATGCATGTACTTACTCTTATCTCACTAAGATGACAATCGTAAACTTCATTTATCAAATGCATCATATCTCTCCATATAGCTGGACTAACTTGATTTCGAGAACGTACATTTTCATTGAAATGCTTAAGTGCATCAATTTCTTTTCGTATAACTTTAAAAACTTTCGATAATTTTTGAAACCACAATTGGACAACATATAACAGGATGCGACTGGACTGAATTTCAGGCAATTTTAAATTAGTACCTCCAAATCGTGGCGCACACTCTTCATGAATTTTTTGCAGTAGTAAGGACTCATCGTTCTTTACCAGAATTTCAAGACCATTGGCCAGAGAATATAAAAAGTTCTCTGTAATTGCATCATTTATTTTATTTACGGCTGTTTCATAAGAAGTTTTTACTCCAGCTAAAGTTGTGGCGTATGTTCCCAAGTATTTCCACTCCAAAGCATTATATTGTGTTTCATATGTTTCCAGGGATAATTCCTTTGTTTCAGGATTTTGAATGATTTTAATTTGCATTAAATTGTGTAGAGCATGTATTTGCAACAAACTATCAACACTGTTAATGGGAATAGATATATGAATTTTAAAATTTTGTTTTATTTTAATGTACTAAAAATACTTACGCTACATTCATGTGATTGTAGTCATTGGCAAGTTTTAATACCGATTCGTAATGTTGAATAGCCTGATCATATTTCTTTTGTAAAAAATATAGAGCAGCTAAACCTGAAATTAAAAAATATTTTTTTTAGTATTTAGTATTTATTTTTTTTTTTTCATTTTCTGTAACCTAGCCTATTGGCCATAATCGGTTACTAATTTCTACTTACAAAAATTTTAAATTGGTAAAAGAAAGAAATTAATTAATTTTAATGAAATTTTTTTGAAAAAAAATTTTACCCGAAAAAAATTTTGTGCAAAAAATATATTTGTAATAGTTAAAATACAATTCAGTATGAAATCCGTTTAAAGCATTTTGAATTAAAGCATTTTGAATTTTTAGGTTATGTTGAATGTACCAAAATTTTCGAGGTGTCCTTACATTTTTGTTCATAAATTTTATACCGTTGAACTGATGTCGCTCAAATGCAATATCAAAGTAAATATGCTAAGTTTCAGTCATATTCATGTAATATTTTGACAGACTGAAAGACAGACGGTCATCGCTAGAATATATTAGAATCGATCACTGATCAACAGGGACAGGACCTTCATGCACTAAAAAACTATGTTTTAAGCTCCTAAAAACTTCAAAAATATGCAGTAAAAACTATAAAAATTAAATAGTTTTTTACTTTTTTAGCTTATAAACGAAAAAAAAAAAAATCATTTCGGTCAGACAGGTATTGACCACGAATAATAATGGTGAGGCCTGCCCAACAGGAAAATTAATAATGTTTACAAAAAAAGTTTATAAAATAGTAAAAACTAAGCAAAAAGTAAAATTTTATACAAAATATATCCCAAAAATATTCATTTAGAGCAAAATACTTGGAAAATATGCCAAAAAAATACACTAACGAATCGATGCCATTGATATAAAAATAATAAATAATCAGGGTATTCACTTCAGAATTTTTTGACCCTTGCAACAGTGCAATATTGCAACATTTTTTTTAAAAAAAAATTTTTAATAAAATTTTTATTTTTCTATTACCTTTTATATGATGCGTAGTTGCAAGAAAAGATTTGCAATTTATTTAAATAAAAGTACAATTGCTTTTATTCGCAAAGAAACAAGCAAAAAAAGTTGCAATTTTGACATTGCGCAATTTTGCAAGACTAAAATTTCTGACGTGAATTCCATTAATAACTTTACATTTTTTTACAATCTGCTATTTTTTGTTTAAAATTTGTAGGTATGAAAAGCGAGAAGCAAGAATATTGGAAAAAATTCGTAGGTATGAAAAGCGAGAAGCAAGAATATTGGAAAATATATATATCCCTGTTTGCATACTACTTATGTACCGCGATTTTAACAGATCGCATTGGTTGGTCACAAAATCTTTTGACAAAGGTTTTTTGAAAAACTGTTTTACTTAAAATTTAAATTTTTTGTGTAAAAATATTTTTATTGGAAATATGTTCAACTTACCATTATGTGATGATGCCATACCACGCAATTCAGATTTACAAGATATCTCATTTGAAGTTTTCATATAATCATGAAGCTCTTTAGGTTGTAAAAATTGTTTTTGTTGCTGTTGTGATTGAAAAAACTTATTTGAATTCTTTGCATTTGTAACAACAACGGGCATGGTACAAGACTGGCGTATTTTCAAAAATGGCTGTAAAATCTAATAAAAAAAATCGTGTATGAAAAGATTATAACTGCTGTATGGTATTTAAAATATATGTATGTCTTACAATATTCATAATTTGTGGTGAAACGGTATTCATTCTCTTAGTGTACTTATGAACGTTACTCATAAAATTACTTTTACACTCAGCGTGTTGTTCATTATAAAATAATTTTTCCAAATTATCAAATTCTATACGATGTAAAATTTCTTGTTGTGGCGGAATTTTCAATTCTGAAGCTATTTGTGATTTACATGTACGCCACATGCATTTTTGTAAAACATTTATTAGTTCTGGTGGTTGAAGTGCGTTTTCATTTTCTTCCGACAAATTTTGTTCGTTTTTTAGTACAAAATCGTTTACTAAAAAATTCCAAGTTGTAGTATCGCAAGCGGCATCGAATCCAATAAATTGAAGAAGAGGATGTAAATCGTTAATAGATTTTTGTATTGGTGTACCAGTAACAGCCCAACGATTAATGGCTAGAAAAAATGTACATAACAAAATTGGAAATGTTTAATTTTAAGATATTGAAAAAAGGCATAAAAGTGGTATTCAGAATGTTATATGGAGTTCACACTAGCGACTTTAAACAAGTTGTTTAACAAAACACCAGTAACAGAATAAAAACGTAATGGATACAGAACAAAGACTTTTTTAAACATCTCACTTTTAAACACTTCAAAACAGCAAGTGTGAACGCCGTATTAGCACTTGGGGTAGTTTTGTGACGAAAAACTACTTTCTCGAAAATCATTTATTTCATCATTTAGATCCGAAATCGCCTATCCCGTGACTGGCAAAAACAGGGCATATCACTAAAAAGTCTTAAAATGCTTATCACGTGACAGAAAATTTAACTTTATCTTAATGACCGTGACCGGAGAGAATGGGACATTTGTATCAACATTTTCTAAGTTTCAAAAATAGTTTTCAAAAATTTCTAAAAAAAAATCCGCTAAAAAAATTTTTTGGTGAAAAAAAGTCGGCAAAATTTTTTTTGGTAAAAAAATATGTTTGTGCTTGTTTAAATACCAATCGGTAATCAGCCGAATTAAAGCATTTTGTATTTTTAGGTTATGTTGAATGTACCAAAATTTTCAAGGTGTCCTTACATTTTCTTTCATAACTTTTGAACCGCTGCACAGTGATTCGTTCCCATATATCGAGTGGGCAAAAATAGAATATTGGTCGCAGATTTCTGAAATTTGGTACACAAGCATTAAATTATCTAATCAAGAAAAAAACTAGTTTTTGGAAAAATCGGAGCAAGGACACGCCTACCCCCCATATATCCTGAAATTTAAATATGTGATTAAAACTACAAAAATGGTCACAAAATTCCCAAACTTTGTCATTATTACCAATTTTGATATAGTATTTTATGTGTAAATTTTTTTCTAAATTGAAGCAAGGACTCGTGTGGCTGCCATATATCCTTTTTCTTAAAAATATTGTAAATCGCTCAAAAATTACTCGATACCCTTGAAATTTTTTGTAAAAATTTGAATAAGTGATGTCAATGTGTGTGCCAAATTTCGCTGAAATCGGTTTTTTAAAACAAAAGTTATTTACATATCCTTTTTAAAAACTGCAATAAAGTGTTAATATAATTTAATCACAAAAATAAAATAGAAAGAATTGTCAAAGATTTTCCAAATTTGGTACGCAAGCACAAAATTAATTAGTACAAAAAAAATAAAAATTTTGAGCAAATCGGTCGAAGGACATTTGTACCTGTCGTATGTCCTGAAACTTAAAAGTGGAGTTTTAGCCACAAAACTTGCTATAAAATTACTAAACTTAGTAATTGTCTTAGAAATTTAGATAACTATCGATGTACAACATTTGTATTTTAATCTGAGCAAGGACTCGCGTGGCTGCCATATATCCTTTTTCTTGAAATCGCTGTAACTATTTTAAAAATTTTTCAATTGCTATCAAATTTTAAATATAGATTAGATCAAATGGCGTCAATAAGTGTGCCAAATTTCGTTGAGTTGCTTGCGGTAACAAAAAAGCTGTTAATATATCCTTTTTTTAAATATAGTCAAAAATATAAAAATACATAATAACTGCAAAAACAAAACATTCGCAACACTTATTTCCGAAAAATAAATTTATTCAAAATAAGTTTTAAGTAAACTCGTTTAATATTTGCTTTATTCCTAAGTATATACCCCTTTAATAACAAAAAACTTGAAAAAAAAAATTTTTTTGGGTACTTAAAATTTTTATTTTTTTTTTTCGTTTTTTCAAAAACTTAGTTATTTTTATTATTTGATCGTATAGAAAACAGTCCAGGATGTTAAAAAAATCAATAAAAAATAATTTCTAAGTACGAACTTTTTTTATGTATCTCAAAAAAATTTTAGTTTTGATTTGGGATACCAACGAAAATCAAATACTGGTTTTTAAGCAAAATGGCCCACTGTATACTTATTTTATCGAATTATTTACTATAAATTTATGGTATACAATATAATAAATCCCTTTATATATAAAAAAACACTAAAATGTTGATGTATTTTTTAAATTTATTTACAGTAAATAAAATAAATAAAAAAAAAAATAATCCAATTTTAGATTTTTTAAAAATTTTTTTTTTTTCAACTTAAAAAAAAAAACTTAGTTATTTTTATTTTTTGATCTTATAAAACATAGTTAAAGCTACAAAAAAAATAAAAAACAAAAAAATTTTATTCACGAACTTTTTTTATGAAGGCCATTAAAATTTAGTGATTTTGGGGATTTTAGTAAAAGTCAAAGATAACTTTTAAAGCAAAACGGCCCACGTACTGCATATTTTTTTTCTGATTTTTTATTATATTTTTACAGAATACTATATAATATATCAATGTGTAAAGAAAAAATACTTAATATTGGATTTTTTTCTAATATTTTTTCCATTAATAATATAGCTTTTGAAAAAAATTAAAAAAAGACACAAAAATAACCTAACTTTTTTCCAACTTCAGACAAAAACTTAGTTATTTTTATTGTTTTGCCTTATAAACCATAGTCCGAGCTATCGAAAAAGCGAAAAAAATAATTTTTTGACTCACGAACTTTTTTTATGCATTCCATCAAAATTTGTAAATTTTTGGGAATTCGGTAGAAAAAATATAGTTTTCAGAGCAATACAAAAATGTATTTTAAGATTAATTCTAAAAAAATGGAAATACAACATTTAGCTAATATATTAAAGTAACTTTTGCAAAAAAAAGTTCGTTGATTTCTTTAAAATTCGATTTTTAATAATTATTTTAGTAAACCTATAAAAATCAATTTTTAGGTTTTAACACAATAGCGTTGAATTTCCATACTTTAGCGCCCTCTTGTGGCAACATATGACTTCTTAAAAATCAGGAAAGTACATATTTCTTTTAGTTTACTATTAAACTGTAAAAATACAAAAAATCATCAACATTGAAGACATACTTTTTTTTTTGATTTTTGCCAATGAAACGAATCACTGTGCGCTGAACCGATTTTGCTCAAATGCAATACCAAACTGCTTAGAGCAACAACAAGTAAATAGGTTTAGTCTTATTCATATCTGTTTACTACTTTGGCTGTGATCACCATTTCCACAGACGGACAGACGTTGAAATGGGTCGAAAATATGGGTCGTGGACCTACATATATTTCCATGAATTACAAACGTGTAATGACAAACTTATTTATACCCTCTATCACTAACAATTAGTTTAGGGTATAAAAATTGTGAAATTTTGAAAAATTTTCTAACTTCAATTTTTAGGGGTCATTTATTGATTTTTTCAAATACTTTAAAATATTTTCATTATTCACGTTAGCGCGAGTATCAAAAAAAGTTCCAGCGTAATTAAAATTCTTTCATGAACTTTTCGTCATTTCCAAAACTGATTTAAATCATTATCAGAATGTAAAAAATATAATTAACTAAATTAACTGAATGCTTGTAAATTTCCAAGAGTATTCAAAAATTTTAAAAAATATGTATAAAAAAATATTTTTAGCTCAAAAAAGGGGTTAAACCATTTAATGCTTTTATAAAAAAAAACCGAAAACCCGGTTATTCGAACCGGTTTTTTACTAAAAAAAAACGAAAACCGTTTTTTAAGTGCGTATGATACTTGCTTGTTTCAAGTTACTTGTTGCTACATTTATTAGGGTTTTTCTATAAAAATTTCGATAACTTTAACCAAAAATTTTGAATTTATCGAAATTCCCATAGAAAAACCCTAATAAATGCAGCAACAAGTAACTTGAAACAAGCAGGTATCATAAAGGCATTAAAAAAGGCAAGTTTTTGAAACCCGGTTTTTGAAATAGGTCGAATAGTTGACAACTCTACACGCAAAAAAAAACTTGTGTCGGAGTGAGCAAAAATCTGGCATAATTTTACCAAAAATATGCTAAAACTACAACCGACGAAGTAGTTTTCGTAATTTAGCCAAAACACTTATGTAAAAAATTTTGAAGAAAATGCTAATGCTATTTAAGCAAAAACTTGGTAAAATATACCAAAAGAAATATGGTGAAATATACCAAAATTATTTGAAAAGCTGACTAAAAATAATGCTAAAAATTACCACATTTATGCTAAAACAAATTTTCAATAAATTTTTGTAAAAATTTGTATATTTGTTGAATTTAAAATTTTCACAGAATAAATCCATATTAATATAATAAATGTTGTGTAGGATTTAATTTACCACCGACCAACTGACCCTTTTTGTACAATTTTCTCGAGTGACTGCTGCCTACGCTTCTTCTTGAAGTTAAGGATCCGCTATAGCTTCACAAATTAATTTAAAAGCATCCTGTAAAAATAGAAAATTATTACAAAACATAAATTTTTAATTTAAAAAATTGGTTAACCCCATTGGTCTCTTGGTAAGGAGGAACACTTACTTTGTCATTCCATTTGTAACTCATCAAAACAGGTATGGACTCCCTTGGCTTTGGGTTTTTAGATTTAATTTTATAACTAAAGGCAGGATTGGTGTCCACGCTCTTTATTGTAGTGAAGGATTCTCCATAGCTTCAAAAATTTATTTATCAGTACCCTGTAAAAATATAAAGTTATTACACTCATAGAAATATCTTAGTAGAAAAATTAGTAAACCCATTGTAGATCAAGTTTTACAGAATAACGCCGTATTCAACAAAAATTAATGTTGATATCGTTGAATAATCAGTAAAGTTGAATCAACATTTTACAACGCTTATACAGAATTCAATAGATAAATCAAAATAGAAAAAACAACCCTGTTCGTTCATTTTTTTTATATTGATGGAATTCACGTCAGAAATTTTAGTCTTGCAAAATTGCGCAATGTCAAAATTGCAACTTTTTTTGCTTGTTTCTTTGTGAATAAAAGCATTTGTATTTATATTAAAATAAATTTCAAATCTTTTCTTGCAACTACGCATCATATAAAAGGTAATAGAAAAATAAAAATTTTATTAAAAAAAATTTTTAAAAAAAATGTTGCAATATTGCACTGTTGCAAGAGTCAAAAAATTCTGAAGTGAATACCCTGATTATTAACGAGTGACGAGTGAGTTGGTAGCAATGTGAATCGTGTTTATCTCTTATAAAATTATTTTATGTGTTTGTTTTTTATAAAAATATTTAATATTATAAAAATAAATAGGATCTGATTTGTAAATATTTGGTAAGTAAAAAATACATTGATTACTTTATGTATTCATACTATATTAAAACGTTTTTTGTTTTTTTTTAGGATTTTGTTTTGGTATCACTAAATAACTGGAGAATGGCTTATGAGTGCATAACATAAATAAACGAAGTGTGTGTGAAAATCTTCAAATATTGCAGCTTAAAAAGCCGACGATAATACAAAAATATTGTTATTTATGCTTAATAAAAGAATATTAACAAATAACAACAAGTTTTTTTTATTAATAAAATTTCTTATATTAACAAAAATATGAGTTGAATTTACAAAAAATAAGAGTTGATTTACAAAAAAACGAGTTGATCAACTTTTACAAAAACTGACAATAATTTTTATTGAAATCAACATAAATATTTGTAGGGTCAAAATCAACAATGATTTCTGTTGAATTTACAGCGATTTTCTTTGGGAATACAATGATTTTTGGTTGAGTGTACCAAACACTAATTTTTAACTAAAAATCTATTAAACCTTATTGATGTCTTCGGAATGCGGGTATACTCACTTTATCATTCCATTTGTTATTCATCGAAACATACGTCTGGGACTCCATTGGTTTTTCTTATTGAATGGTGTTTTAAATGATGAAAGCAAAATTAACTTTAACATTCTTTTATCTTACATTTATTTATCTTTTAGAAAACTAATTATTTATTTTTAATTATGTATTAATTTATTTTTATTTTATATATCAATTTCCTTTTTACGTTTTTATAACACAAAAAATAAACGAACAACGCACGCACACAAAAATACAAAATGAAAATGGCGGTCTGTATTTGTTTTGTTTTTTTGTTGTTTTCTTTCGATAAATTTTTGTGCAGGTAATTTGCGTTATTGAGCAAGCTACTTGGTTATTTTACATAAAAAATTAATTATGTTACTTTAACATCGACAAGCATAATATAAGCAAAAAATTGTTAAAAATTTTTTTTTGGTATGAAAAAAGTTTTACCAAGTAGGATTGCTCAATCTTACACAGACTTTTTTTTTGCGTGTAGATTATAACTAACAGTTATAGTAGGGAATTTGGCTATTTGGCATTGGGAATTTGGATATTTGTTACAAGGTTGTTATACCTGTAATTTCTTGGTATTATATCCAAAATTTTGTCCGGTCATAGTCCCAACCCCGTATTGGGGATTATGATTGAATTCATAATAGATAACTTATTTTTTAAGTTCTCTTACCTGGTATAATACGCACTAATGATGCAATTTTTGAAGTAGTTGATTCAACCATTTGCGCTTCATCGAGTAATACTCTCCACCAATTCAACATTAAAATTGGCGTATTCATACGCATTGATCTTGGCTTATTTCTTGTAGTACGTTCACTAACATTATCTTGAGTAAAATAGATTTCTGGACGCAATACGCTGTAGTCCGTTAAAACAACATCATATTCAGCTAATTTCCGGGGACTAATCCATTTCCCAAACATAATGCCATCATATATATAAACACGTAAAGATGGTTGTATATGACGTTGTATCTCAGATAGCCATTGCAATTTGATGGTATTTGGTGATACTATAAATGTAGCTTTAGTTTTAAGTAAACCATAATCCGTAATTAAAATTTGCCAACAACTAGGACAGAAATATGGATTATTAATATCGTCATGATCGTCATCGTTTAACAGGACGCATCGCTTATGTTGGTATAGAAAACATTTTTGACATTGTATTACTTTTTTTTTCTTCGCAGAAGTGCAAATGCAAAACAGCTCAATATCCTCCATATATTTGCGTTTATTTCCTTCTGTATCAAATAATGTCTGCAGTCTGGAATCTAGATTAATATCAATACGGGGATTTAATAAAATCAAAGCCAACATTTCAACAGTTTTGCCTAAACCCATTTCATCTGCTAAGATACCACCAGGAGCTAAAGATATATACGGAGGTGGTTCGGTTTGTATATAACGAGAATACAAGTGTTTATACACGATAGTCTCGTTGTCTTTAGCTTGAAGTTTTTCAAAATAAGCCGGAAATGAATCTGGATTCTTTTCTTTCTTTAATAGCCATAGAACTCCTTGTTTCTGGTATTCACATAATGTGGGCAGGAATTTTGTAGGCAGTATTAATGTTTGAAGCATTTGTTCAGTTATTTCATTGGCCGACTTGTGTTTCTTTTGTATAGCCTCAAATAATTTAGTGGTCACATATGTTTTTAATACTTTATTATTATTAGAGGCTACATCTGGATAACATCTTTTTATATCAGGATAAATAATGTCGAAAAGTTCATCAATGTAATCATTGAATGCTTGACTTCTTATAAAATTTCTATAGACCACAATTAGATTATCATCTTCAGATTGAACAAAATCAAAATTTTTAATTTTATGTCTTTTACCTATGATTTAAAAGCATTTATTGTTTTTATTATAATAAACTGCAAGTTAATACACATAAATGGTTAAACTTACAAAATGTTATTAGTTTTATTAATGCGTCTGCATCTTCCTTGTAGGCATTCATTAAAGCCCATTGCTTTTCTTTATATTGGAATGTAAATGTATCATCGTCATTGTATTTTTGTTGATCAGTAGTTATTTTAGCAATTTTTGATAAAATAATATCGCCACTCATTTTTTAATTAATAAAATAAACAAATTTTTTTTTTTTAATTTTGTATATTGTTGCCGGAGCTTGAGAGCACTCAAATATAAGGCAGGTTATCCCACAATCAAAATTAATACTTAAACATCAATGTCAGCATCGTTCATAAATTTAATCAACATCTGATAAATTTTTAGGTTCTTGGTTTTCAAAAGATCCATTAAATTGTTATAGGAACCAAAAAAGGAATGTTTCCTTCTTAATAATCCAAATTTAGGACATTTAAAAATTAGGTGTTCGGCAGTCTCCACAACATTACAGTTTGAACAGAGATTGCTCTCATTTTCATTAAAACGACTTAGATATTTTTTGTCATATGTATGACCACTCATCAATCTGTTTATGGTTTTTATATCTTTGGGTTGCATGTTCGCATTCAAATACCAGGGTTTTTCGGGTAAGGTGGGAAAAATTTCAGCAAAGGATTTTCCCTTTTGTGTACAAATTTCAACATAATCGTTATTCCAGTTTTCCTTAAGCACGTTACGAATCATATGAAGTGCTTCACTCGGAGTGAGATTAACATTTAATGGGGCACCAACTTCAGTTGCCTGTTTGGCCATTTCATCAACAGTTTCATTAAAAAATATTCCGACATGACTGGGAATCCATATGATGTGACATTTTTCAATTTTCGATTTGACTAATATGTTATGAAAGTACGCTACGCAATAGTTATCAGTGCATGTAGAATTCAATATTTTGCATGCTGTCATGCTATCGGTAAAAATCGCAAGTCTTCTTACACCATCCTCTATGGCCACTTCGGCTGCCTTAATAATCGACCACAATTCACCAAATAGGCTAGATGCCCTATGATTTATTTTGAAATAAAATTTCTGATCAGCGGTAACGTTGAACACCCCACAACCAGTGACCTTGTCAGTAAGAGATGCATCAGTAGCAAAAATCATAAAACCATCACGTCTATATTCGTTATACTTATCATAGACCAAAGCCTTGATTTGTTCATTCGACACATTCGCCTTCTTATCAGGTAAAATATTCACACTAGTAACGAATTGTTCATGCTTCAAAAAGGAGCATTGCAGATTAACACGATCTATAATTTCATTAAATTGATAATATACAGCACTATAACTGGATTTGACCCTTATATTATCTACAACCAGGTTGTAAACATTTCTGCCATTCTTTTTCAATTTTATCAGTTCCTTAGCAGTTAGATATGTACTTCGCTCCTTTGGAGGAAGTTCATCAGCTAGGACATACAGTATTTGAACTGGAGTAGACGGAGTAAGTCCCAAACATCTACGTAAAATCGAGTTCTGAAAGGTTGTTATTTTAGTATTAATTGAATTCGGTGTATGCGCCGCCGTAGTTCTCGAGTACTCAATCTTAGACCGAACGAAACTTTTATATAAATTAATCGCAATTTTTGGAGTTAGACCACCTTTGACACTTGTTAAACATTTCATCAGATTGGAACCAGATTTAGTTTCTTTAATGACACGTCCATAATGTTCACCAACTGTGAGGGATTGATTTATCGTTCTACCTAGTACCTTAAGCTTATCAACTTGTGGAATCTGTACATTATTTATTCTAATATTCACCTTTTTCCTGGTACCTTTAGCCAGATATATACAGTTGGTCTTATCAATGTTAAAAGATAGATTTAATTTACCGCATATATTCATAAATTGAATAATTTTGCACTTCAAATTATAAACAGCCAGATCAAAGTCTCTATCATAGGAGACAAGTATAAAATCATCAGCAAATTGATACACCATTGTAGACTCGTCCTGTACCCTATGTAGAGATTTAGTATACACATTAAAAAGTAACGGTGACAAGCAACTGCCCTGTGGCAATCCATCATCAACCACAATAGTCTCCTTGCCCAGCTTCAGAACACGACTTGAAAGAAAGTTTTCAATCCAGTTTACATAAACCTCAGAAATTCCAAGATCCATCAAAATATTCTTAAGACTGTTGTTGTTTACACAATTATATGCATTATTAATGTCAAGTACCAACATTACCACCTTATAACGGTCCTCCTTAAGAAGCGCAATGTTATGCAGCAATTCATTGAGACAAGTCGGTGCAGATTTGCCATTTCTATACGCAAAACATCTGTCAGGCAGTATCTCATTCTGGTTCAGAAAAGACGATAAACGATTCTTGACCATGAGATTGATTAACTTTAAAAGCACGGGAATTAATGAAATGGGTCGAAAATTTTTGTAGTCATTCAGGTTCTTGTCCCTCTTAGGTATTGGAACAATTTTAATAACCCGCCAAGAGTCTTGTATGTGACATTCTCTAAACACATCGTTTAAGGCTGTCAAAAGAGAACATTTAGCCAATTCGGGCAGGGCCCGTATCATCTCATAAGTAATTTTATCTTCACCACCTGCCGAGGGCCTGCTCTTATTTCTAAGAACCATATCAAATTCATCAAAAGTAAACGGTGTATAAACGACATCTTCATCCTCATGGAGTGATTCACAGAGTTGTATAGGTGGTTGTGCAACAGGGACTTGGTCCTTAAGATATTGTAGATAAAGTTGATTATTGTCATCGTTCCAAGCTGTATGACCATTACGATTTGTACTACCTTTAACATTACCAACAAAACGCCATGCTGATCTTGTGTTCGGTTGACTATTAAGCATATTTATTTGATCCTGATAACTTTGTTTCTTGGCTGTTTTGACAGCTTCTTTCCAATTAGCTTTTGCAATTATGGCATTTTCAAAATTCTCGGGAGTAGGGTAAAGATCACACTTCCGTCTGGTTGCAATTTGCAACCTGAACAATTTGGTCAGGCCATCATGCCACCAAGCCTTCGGAACCCTGTTTCCCTTAACCTCATATGTTGCATTTTTAATTTCATCAGTAAATCTTGATTCAATTTTAAGAATATCAGCATCTAAGCTGACATCACTAAGTGCAGAAAACAATTTGTCCTTCGCTAAAAATTTTGTATTCTTGCCATTTACGTTTAAAAATTCTGCTACTATAGGGTAGTGATGACTGCCACCAAGAAACACTGGAACTACTTTCCACGTCACCTGAAGACTCGTGCTGACAAATGTTAAGTCAGGTACAGTGCCACAGCCTGAGTTCAAATCCCTCCTGAAAGTAGGGCTCAAATCATTTAAACAAACAAATCTAGAAAGCTCCATAATCTTTATCAATTTTACGCCTCTGGGAGAATCAAAATAATCACCCCATAACTTCGTGCGGGCATTAAAATCACCTGCAATGACAACGTTCTCAAACGGATCAAGAAATCCAATCAGTCTTTCCATTTCCGTCGTAAAATCCTGTATAGATTTGGATTGATCGAAATATACCGAGCATATAATAAAATTGGTGGAAAGATTCAAGGTCTTAACAATTAGTATATCAAAAGTAGTCGCAAATTCAATTTTCTTGAAGCGGATGGATCTTCTCAAAGCGATTGCCACCCCCCCATAATCATCATCACGTGGTTTCTCAACAATATTAAAATTAATCAATTTATGTGGTCTACGTTGAATGTTATGTGAAAAAATTTCACATAAACAAACTATATCAATATCACGATTGTTTATAAAATACTCGACGCCATTGCGATTAGCGCTAAGCGACTGGCAATTGTATTGCAGCAGCTTCATTATCAAAACTTAAAGGAGACTGTGATAACGTTTCACAGTCGATGTCCCTAAAAATCTTACTCATTCTCTCACTAAAATGTGCCACAGCATTTAAGCCATGAGCGTTGTTGTCCTTATCAAAAACATCCTTCATAAATTTCAAAAGTTCCATCGTGGTCTTCTCAAGGAGAGTTACTCTATTTGCATTTGGACGATTCAAAACATTACCCTGGCACTCAGCCTCCCACAATTCTGGGGGATCAAAATATTTCTTCTGAGGCATCATTTTACGTATTGATTTCTTACTTTCCTTTACCACCCTATTGAAGGGTTTAGGTGTTAAAATACTATTTATTACATGGTCCTTGTTTTTCAGCTGAGGTGTAACATGTTGTTGATTCATTACCGGAAAATTGCTATCGTAATTTTCAAGAATGCTGAATCTATTAGTAGGTTCTGCCATATACGAATCAAATACTTCCTTTCTGGACAGTTTTTTTACAGTCATTATCTTCTTGATCTTTTCTTCCTTAGCCCAAACTGGACATTTTTGTTTTTGAGACGAATCATGATCATCTCCGTTACACAATATACATTTGATTATATTGCAGCTAGGGTCACAGCCATTCTTCTTACCACACTTCAAACAGCGCTTATCAGAGTGACAACCACGTTGAGTATGTCCAATACGACCACAGTTGTGGCATTGTCTCACAGGAGGGTAATAATGATCCACCTTTACGACAGTGTAATTTAAAATCAATTCCTCTGGTAACTCGTTACCCATGAATCCAACCTTTACTGCATAAGTGGGCTCATAATTTTCAACTCTATTCACAACAACTCGTCTGAAAAAACGCTTGACAGAGACAACATTCATATTTGCTCGTATACCCTTTTTGATATCGTCATCAGATAAATACATGGGAATATCCCGAATAACACCAAAAGTTTCCATATACGTACGTGGAACAAAAGGCCTCATACCATTTTCTGCCAGTAGTTGATTCCGTATGCATCTGTTGGCATTATCAGCACTGTCAAAAAACACTTTATATAGTGATACACCTACCGCGTTTATCGTCCTAACACCAGGAATGTTAAAATTACGGATTTTTTCCCATAGATAAAGACAATTTTTAACTCTTCTATTGGTTGTAACTTCAGCTCTTGACGTGTCAATTAATACTATTTTATCACCAATATGGTTACTAGGATATAGGACTATGTCCTGATTATCACGATTATCACGACTAAAATGTGTACTTTTCGTTGCATCAACAGTCTTACCAGTCTCACCTGATTGTGGGTTATGTCCAGCATCAGCCGCTGAGTCAGTCTTATCATTTATAACAATTGTATCCATTCCCTCGGTCTCATTACCGGAACCTTTAATTTCAAAATTTTCATGTAGGCCGTCGCCACTAATTTCCAGGCCGTCAACAGAATTTTTATTAACGCCGCCAAACATATTTTGGTTGCCGCCATTAATCTTCTGAGTTAATCTTTTAACCATAGTGACATAGTAGGATAACAAATGGCGTTTGAAAAAGTAGTAAACAAAAACCATATGGTATTGTTTACGAAATTTTATCACAAATCGAAATGTGAGCGAGATGGAAGATACCAGTTTTACAGTGAGAATGCAGATTGTTTTTTGTCTCTCTTTGCTTTACGTTTGAACTTTAGTTTGGCATTGCCAGAATTTTCCAATTATCTTTGGTGATGCCAGATCTACAAAACGGTTGATGGATTACTTTATAACTTTGCTTTTAACCTCTTCATTAGTTTTCTTGGCATCATCCGCCATTTGCTTCATCAAATTTTTCCATTCTTTTTTATCAAGTTTATCCGGTTTTATATTACCTTTTCTTATACCACTCTTACCCTTTACCCTTTGCCACTGAAAACCTCCTCCTTCATCATCTTCCAGCAGCTCCGAAATTTGTGACGCCATTGCGTCACTATTACTTTTAGCCAACGCAGGCAAAACGATACAGTTATCCTCCTTCGCAATTTAATAAAAAGTCCAATTGGAAAATACAAGCCTTTTCATCAATTGTCCGCAGACAGAAAAAATCGAGAATGTTCTCTAACAATTTCAATTGTCCGTAACAAAAAGAGCAAAAATAAAACAACCGCTTACTACAAAGCTCGCACGATCACTGATAAACAAATTTTATGATATTTTTTCGCAAAAAGTGTTTTGTTTATAAGTACACTCAAAAAATAAGTAAAAGTCTATTGTAGTCAGGGATCTAAAATCGGAATTTTGTAAAATTATCGTAAACCGTTTTTAGCTCTGTAATACCCTATTCACACGTACAGTTTTAAATCGTTTTTAGCAGCAATATTTTTAGCACTTTTTTATTCTATTACAGTATATTAATAGAAAATGCTAAAAATAATTGCTAAAAACGATTTAATACCCTATTCACACGTACAGTTTTAAATCGTTTTTAGCAGCACACACAAAAAAAAATTAAAAAAATTGTGCCAGTTTTTGGTTTAATTACAACCTATAAAGTGGTTTTGGATAACTTACCAAAGTTTTTGCTCTAAAAAACTTAGGTAAATTATCCAAAACCACTTTATAGGTTGTATTATCCCCAAAACGGGCACAATTTTTTTATATTTTTTTTTGTGTGCATATTTTTAGCACGTCTTTATTCTATTGCAGTATATTGACAGAAAATGCTAAAAATAATAGCTAAAAACGGTTTAAAACTGTAAGTGTGAATAGGGTATTAATACCCTATTCACACGTACAGTTTTAAATCGTTTTTAGCAGCAATATTTTTAGCACTTTCTTTATTCTATTACAGTATATTGACAGAAAATGCTAAAAATAATTGCTAAAAACGGTTTAAAACTGTAAGTGTGAATAGGGTATAATACCCTATTCACACGTACAGTTTTAAATCGTTTTTAGCAGCAATATTTTTAGCACTTTCTTTATTCTATTACAGTATATTGACATAAAATGCTAAAAATAATTGCTAAAAACGGTTTAAAACTGTAAATGTGAATAGGGTATTAGCCCTGGAATTCAGTTTGTTGTAAATTGTTTTTGTTTCCCAAACTCTGTAAAATCGTCTTAAAGATATGGCAACGCCATATAAAATTGACAACTCTCAGCTGTAGTTGTTTTGACATTCTTTTCCAACAAAACCACATGTGTTGATATTTCGGTTTTATTTTATCGAGATTTTTGTTAATTTTATAACATTTTTACAACAAAATTACTAAAAACATGGAGGTAGAAAATATAAAAGTCGACGATATTTTACCCAAACGTATTGCAAAAAAACGTTCCTTAAATGATGATACGGAAATGCAAGTAGATGAAACTACAGGCATCGAAGGAGCTATTCGCAAAAGTCTACCACCTAGAGCAAAGCGAGTTAAAAGTGAACTGCGTAAAATAGCTGTGCCACCACATAGGTAAATATATTTTATTTTGTATTTTCTTATATGTTTAAAAACATTTTTTATTGTTTTTGTAGATATTCCTCCTTGAAAGAACATTGGATGAAAATATTTACTCCTATTGTAGAGCATATGAAGTTGCAAATACGTTTTAATATGAAAGCCAAACAAGTAAGTATATGCCTTTAATTTTGACAAACTGAAAGTTTTTAGGGGTTGATGTTGCAAGAACCATTTAAGACGCCTAGGAGTAAAGAACACGGTATGAACTTTAAACAAAAAATACAATTAAAATTCAGAGTTTATAAATCATTTTGCTGAGTAGTTTATAGTTTTTATACCCTCCCCTTGGGCTGGATTACACAAATCTCCGTGTAATTCGCCCTTTAGTGATAGAGATTTTATATAAGTTTGTCATTCCGTTTGTTACACCTTGAAATATCGGCTTAGGGCCCCTTAAAGTATATATTTTTCTGATCGTCAATTACATTTACGACAATCTAGCGATGTGCGTATGTCAGTAGATCATACTGATGATTCAATGCCAATTTTTAATTGGCATTAGTTGGAACTATTGCCAATGCAAAAAAAACATTACCATTTATTTTCGCTAACATTTTTTGACATTGGTATTATTTCTACCATATGTGTGGAGTCCACAGTGTGGACTCCACACATGTGGAGAGGACGGACGAAAGTATGTAGATTCTTAGAACCAAAAATGCCCTCCATTTTGCTCTATCTGGCTTAGTTTTCGAGATGTATTAATTTTAAGAAAAATAATCTTTTTCACATTCGGTTATCGAAGTTTTCATTCATAAAGACAAAATTTGAAAAGAGTTATATTAATTTTAGTCGATAAAACAATATCGAATTACTATTATTTTTGAGTTTGTTGAGATAATACTAATTAACTTGTTTTTACTTTTAGGTTGAAATACGTATTAGTCCCGAAACCCCGGATATCTCAAATCTTCAAAAAGGCGCTGATTTTGTTAAAGCTTTTCTTTGTGGCTTTGAGGTGGATGATGCTTTAGCTTTACTCCGTTTGGATGATCTATTCGTTGAATCTTTCGAAGTTAAAGATGTTAAAACTTTAAGAGGTGATCATATGAGTCGTGCCGTTGGTCGTTTAGCTGGTAAAGGTGGTCGTACCAAATTCACAATAGAAAATGTTACAAAAACCCGTATTGTTTTGGCCGACACAAAAGTTCATATATTAGGAAGTTACCAAAATATACAACTGGCTCGCAGAGCTATATGTAATTTGATCTTGGGTTCTCCTCCTAGTAAAGTATATGGTAATTTACGTTCGGTTGCCTCTCGCGTTAGTGAAAGAATGTAAAGAAAATTTAGTTTTAGTTGTGAATTTTTGAATTTTAATAAATATTTTTTACAATAAGTTTGATGTACATAAAGAAATCAAAATACATGACTACATCATGATTTTGTTCAATTCCTTAAATTTTAGTAAATATAAGTAAAATTAGCATAAATAGGGTAATGCCAGCCAAAACCAAAATTGCACACATTTTCCGATTTTTTCGCTGGTACATTTCAGCTCTTTGCAATTGACGTAATCCTTCAGAAACACGAGTTTGGGTTTGTTCAATTGAATAGTCAATTCGATCTAGAATGGTACCTTGTTCTTGTACCATTTGACCGAGATCTTTAAAAATATCATTTAAATCATAAATCGTCTTGACCACTTTGGATACTTCTTCGTCTCGGCTCAAAGCTAAACGTGTATTTTCCTCCTCGAACAGTAACAGCTGTTGTTGAGTCAATCGATTACCCATTGGTCGTTGGAAATTTTCATCTAATTCATTTTGTTTTGTTTCATCGTCATCATAGAAGTTATATTTACTTGTTGACGACGTAGGCTGTAGAAAATTGTCAAACGAATCTACATAATTATCTCTTTCTGTACCATTTGGATTTGTAAAATCGTCAAAAAATTTTTGAGATCGTTCTTCTCGTGAGTTCAATTGCCGTAGGTAGGAATTTTGACTATAACGAAACTTCAATGTTAATTCTTGCAGACTAAGCATTAGGTATGTAACTACATTAGCAGTTAGACGTTGTTCCCATTTTCCACCCACACCTAAACTAGAACGTATACATTGTATATGCCGATGCGTGGAAGTGATCAACTTGGCAATTTCTTGACTCAATGATTCCATTTCGACTTCATCCTCCTTGCTTTCGTCAAAAGCAGGTCGCAACAAATGGCGGGCATGCAAAGACCCAAGTTCATCTAGTTTTGGTTTTATTCTATATATTAAAAAAAAAAAATAGGGGAAAAATTACTAACCGTCTTTGGCCTGGCCTGTATTACCATACTTAGACATTATATACTGAGCCTCTTCCAACTTATCAATCCATGTTGGTTGTGAGCCATATTCATCACGAAGTTCCAAACCTTCCTCGGCATCATGCACAGAACGTCTTAGTAGTAACTCTGCATCTCCATCATTCTACAGGTGTAGAATGCAGAAATGAAAAAAGTTAATCAATATTCAAGCACTTTATTGGAAGAAAACTTACTCTGTCATCGGAATAAAGTGTACGATTTTTAGAAGCATTATTACGCATAATATTAAATACTTCGGTTAAATTACGTGAAGACATTTTGTTTAATTGCTGTATATGTCTTTATAAATTGTATTAGATATTTTTTAACATTTTTCTTGTAAAAAAATTAAATACACAAAAATAACAATATTGACTAATATGGAGTTCACACTAGCGACTTTAAACAAGTTGTTTAACAAAACACCAGTAACAGAATAAAAACGTAATGGATACAGAACAAAGACTTTTTTAAACATCTCACTCTTAAACACTTCAAAACAGCAAGTGTGAACGCCGTATTAACTTTTTTCACGGGGTATGTTTAGTTTCCATATAATTAGTGAGTGTTGCCAATATTTCAAAAAAACAGAAACCGGTAATTATATCAGGGGATAATCGACAACTCGTATCATTAGCTCATTATTCTATTACCACGAAATGGCATTATATGGTAATGGAATAATGAGCTAATGATACGATTATCACGTGTCTCTTCACAATACAGCAGCAAGCAGTAGACAGCAAAATTTTCATATATACACACAGACTATATACAGACTCGACAGTAGTTTTTTAACAAAAAAAAATGTTTAAAAAAAGTCTTTGTTCTGTGTCCATTACGTTTTTATTCTGTTACTGGTGTTTTGTTGAACAACTTGTTTAAGGTCGCAAGTGTGAATGCCATATAAAACATCTAAATATTCTCCTGTTCTGGGACTTCATATAGTTCCGTTGGATTATCGTCGGATGCAATTAATTAAATACACAAGTTCATAGTAAAAATATCTTATTTTATATTTTTAGTTTTTTTAACTAAATCATATGTTTTGTTTATATTCAAACTGTTAAAGCTGTCCTTTAATTTTTGTTGTGCCTTAATTTCGTCATCCACAAATGCTGAGAAATCTTTGTATTGAGAATTTTCCAATTTCAGCGAAGCCATCATTATAGAGTTCTATAAATATTTTTAAATAAAAAACCAATAAAGATTTATACTTTTAATACCTATTAAACTATCCTAATTTTATTAAAATAGGTTAAACCGTTGCGAGTCAATTAAAGTTTTTCTAAAAAGAAAAATGTATGTACACACAAAAAAAATTAAAACAAGTAAGAAAATTATAGTCGGTCAAGACCAACCATATAATACCCTACACCAGAGTTTCCCGACCATGGGTCCCAAGTTCAAACATGGACTGATTAGATCTATATTTTGTCAAATCTTTAATAAGTGTAAAAAGCAATCACTAATCAAATTTGAGTGGAATAGGCTTCTTTTTGTTGACAATAAATCGCTTCAACTGAATATCAGGCGAAATTTCCACATGGGACCTAAGTCCAAAATGGTCCGATGATAATTAGATTTGATAAGGTTATTAAAGTACGCGTTTAACATACACAAACAGAATTTTAATTAAATATTTTCTATTTTCATGAAAATTGAGAGATTTATGTGAAAATCGGGAAGGTGGTTTGTATGGGGGCTACTAGAACTGGTTCGATTTCTTTAAAATTCGGAATGGTGATTTGTGTGTATAAAACATTAATTCCTGCCAAATTTTAAAAAGATACCTATTAAAATGCGACTATTAGAGTCATTTGAGCCAAAACTAAAGAGGACCTTTGTATGGGGGCTAGGTCTAAATATGGACCGATTTTTCCAATTTCAATAGGCTTCGTCCTTGGGCCAAAAGAGGCTTAAGTTTTAAATTTCAAGTCAATTGATCGAGAATTGCGACCTGTATCGTGTTTACACCGTTTACATGGACAGACAGACGGACGGACGGACGGACATCGCTAAATCGACTCAAAAAGTGATTCTAAGTCGATCGGTATACTTAAAAGTGGGTCTAGGACCAATATTTCGGGTAGTTACAAACATCAGCACAAACTCATTATACCCTGTACCACAGTGTGGTGTAGGGTATAAAAATATTGTTAATTGCTTAAATTTTTAACTAAAAACTTAGTTTAAATGGTTATTTTACAAAAACTTTGCTTAACAAGTAGTAATTTTTTACTCGAAACAAAAATTAGTAAAATTAACAAATTTTGCTTGAGTGTAGGGGGGACAAGGCTAAAACATTGCCTTGTCCCCCCTACACCCCCTACTTAAAAATGGGGCGTGGCATAAAAAAGGTTGGGAACCATTGGCTTAGAAACTTTTACGAATCGATGTTTCAATGCGTTTTGCATGGAATGACAAATTAATACATGTAGCTTTATTTTTTCTAGAAAAATTTTGCTTTGTAAAGAACACCTATTTTTACAGCAAAACATTATCATGATTCAATGGTTTGGGCAAGAGTACAAACTCTTTGAAATTTAAATTTTATTCAACTTCTACGAACGAAGTTATTAAGGTTCAAAGTTAAGCAGCATTTTTTTTTAGTGTATTTTTGTTATATCTTCGTTATTTCTGATTATAACGTGTAATTTTTTGGGCAAAATTGCAGTTTTTCAATTGGGACATCTTAAAATTTTTTTTATGAATTACAAACTCCATAAATAAATTTAGCGTCTTCGCTAAATAAAGTTTTTTTTTTGTATCATGGGGGCTCACCATGGAACTTAACCACTTTACCGAAATTGCGATTTTTTTTTAACTTTTAACCATTGATCTCACAGAGCAAAAATGTGCAGTCAAACTGGAGGGGTCACGCCCTCTTTCGAGTGGGCGGACCTTCAAAGTTTAAACGTTTTTCTTAAATATCTTAAAAAGTACTTATCCGATTGGGATGAAATTAGTATCATTCGGAAGCTTAAATAAATTCCTTTCGAACATTCCTTGACATGGAGAAATTTCATTAAACCTTTAAGCGCCAAAACGCGATTTTAATTTTTTATTTTTTTTAATTTTCAAATATCTCAAAAATGTTACGTATATAAGGCCATAAAGAGTATACATTGGTTTGTAGCCAAAGTTCTAAGCTTTCATTTGGACTTTTATTCGACTCTCTAACTGTTCTAACACCAGAGATATAAAGGGTTAAAGTTTTTGTGCTATTTTTTTAGCTTTTTCGTTTCAATTTTCTAGGTGACATGACATAATTCCCACGGACATAATCCCCATTTCCGTTATGGGGATTATGATGATTTCGGTATTCTGGTCATATGCCCTTTAAAATCCCCGGCTAAACTGCAGTTTACGGGACAACCAAAATTTAAAATCCCCGGCTAAACTGCAGTTTACGGGACAACCAAAATTAAAAAAAAAAAAATGCCACCCGAGTCAAAATTAAAAATAAAAAACCGAAATTAAAAGTTAAGGGGTCTGAGGCCCGTGGGTACTCCTGGATCCAAAAAACCGCCTCGCCCACTTATAGATATGTATGGGCAGGGTTTACAATTAGCATACACAAAAAATTTTTTAAACAATATAATACTACAAATATTTCACGCCTTCAATATTTTTCTTTATTGCTAATTTCAAAATTAGAATACGAAAGCAATTTTTTTAAATTGCTAATTTATAAATTCAAACTTGAACATATTTTCAAAATGAATACATATATTCAAATTTTAAAATTTCTGAAGAAAATATTTTAGCAAATTTAAAAATTTGAAAATGAAAAAAAAACTGGTGACAGCAAATTTAAAAATTTTAAAATTAAAAAAAAAAACTGGCCACAGCAAATTTTAAAATTTTAAAATTGTAATTTTAGCAAATTTCAAAACATTTAAAATGCTAAAATTTTAAATTTCAAATTCCGAAAATTGCAATTTGGTAAATTTGAAAATATTTAACATGCTTGTTTATATGGAGTTCACACTAGCGACTTTAAACAAGTTGTTTAACAAAACACCAGTAACAGAATAAAATCGTAATGGATACAGAACAAAGACTTTTTTAAACATCTCACTTTTAAACACTTCAAAACAGCAAGTGTGAACGCCGTATTATATGGAGTTCACACTAGCGACTTTAAACAAGTTGTTTAACAAAACACCAGTAACAGAATAAAAACGTAATGGATACAGAACAAAGACTTTTTTAAACATCTCACTTTTAAACACTTCAAAACAGCAAGTGTGAACTCCGTATTAGAAAACTTACAAACTGAATATATTACAATTTGAAAACAATACAAATTGAATACACATACATACATACGTATGTGTGTATGGAAAAAAAAAATGATGAACGATATTTATTAAACGAATACATAAATATTAAAAGATAAAAATGTTACACGGTTTTTGTGCAGACTTCTAGAATACATTTTCTAAAGTATTTTTGCCTCCTAAACATAAATCTGTCATCAGAAAAAGTTGTATCGCCTTCTCGAGATATAGGCATTTTAGTTTTTTGTGGACCAATACGTCAAAACCAACAATTCTTTTAGTATTGGAAAAATGTATGTTAAATTTTTATATGAGGGTTTCTGCGTCAACCGAGCCACCC
The DNA here is from genome assembly GCA_963921195.1 of Pegoplata infirma. NCBI lineage: Eukaryota > Metazoa > Arthropoda > Insecta > Diptera > Anthomyiidae > Pegoplata > Pegoplata infirma. The sequence goes on along the minus strand of OY992540.1, from coordinate 27,359,315 downwards.
CTCTCTCCAAAATTGGCATGAATTTAAAATTTTTAAAAAATTTTAAAATTACTTAAAAATATTTACTTTTAAATGCCGAGTGACGCCTTTTGAATTTCTATATGGCTGATCCAATATGGAGCCCAATTTTTTAAAAATATTACAGATTCGCTTAAAACGTTTTATATATGGGTTCTTGGGGTCGCTTAAGAAGAACCTGCAGTTGGATTTTTTAAATTCAATATGGCGGACTCAACATGGGGACCAATATTTTTAAAAAATAAACCGATTTGCTTGCAACTTTATATGCTCGGGGTTTCGGGGTCGCTAAAGAAGAATCTGAAGTTAGATTTTCTAAGTTCAAGATGGTGGATCCAACATGGCGATAAATGATCCGACCCAGTGGCGTATACAGGGGGGGCCGGGGGCCCGGGCCCCACCGAAATGATTTCACAAATTTCAGGATTTGGTATCAAATAACAAGTACAATATTAAAAAACTTCTTAGACAAATCGAAAAACATTTAGGAATCTAAAATTTTTTAAAGAAATATGTTTTGAAACCGAAAAATTTTTCTGTTAAAAAAATCTCAAAATCTGAAAATTTTTTCTTAGAATTTCATACTTTTCAACTTAAGATACTAATGAAAAAATATCTTACAACCTAAATTTTTATGTACACAAAAAATGAACCTAATTGTAAGTAAAATGTAGTCAAATCTTAAAATGCGACTTTGTCTTTGAGAAAAATGCCTCAGAACGAGACTATTTCTTAAAAAAAAATGTCTCAGAATCTTACACTCTTCTAAAAAAAATGTCTCAGAATCTAAAACTTTCTATAAGAAAAATGTCTGAGAATCTAAGACTTTTTTTTTATAGGAATAATGTCTTAAAATTGATACATATGCATTTGTACTTTACTGAAAACAAACGTTTCTATTTAATTTGTAATTTTTGTCAAGTAGCTTTTCAGAAAATATTTTCATATCATTGTATAAAAACTTGAAATATTTGTCATAAATAAAATAGATTTTGAATCGTAAATACATACGGATTAATTGGCGACGAGGAAAATTATTTTAAATTTATTAGAAAAGAAAAACAAGATATCATGGATAACAATAGTCTGACGCAGTTGCTCCATCAACAGCAGGCATGGGCGCAACAATTGCTAGAGAGTCAGCAAGAATTTTTTTCACGGTTCATGAACAATGCAAGTTCTGAAAAAAAGAACATTATTCCACCATTTCCAAAATTTTCTATGGAGACAGAAAACTTTAAAGTATATTCATGTCAACTGAAGGAACATTTCAAGGCCTATGGAATACAAGATGATGAGCAAAAAAGGTCATACTTTATTTCTTGGATGGGAACGGAGCTGTTTGAACTGGTAGGCAAGTTGTTTAGCAAGGAGGGAGTAGAGACACGCTCATTTGAGGAAATTATTAGTAAGTTGGATCAATATTTTTCTTCAAAAGTACATATATTGGCGGCGCGCTTTAAGTTTCATAACAGGACTATGCAAGAAGGTGAGTCATATTCTAAATGGTTACTTGAGCTAAAGGGCTTATCGCGAAATTGTTCTTTTGTATGCAAAAACTGTCAAAGCGATTACGTTGATGAAATGATAAGGGATACCATGGTATTGAAAACTCCACATGAGGCAGTGCGCTCAGCTGCCTTGCAGAAGCAAAATCCATCGCTTGAAGAAATAATAGCCATTTCTGAAACATATGAATCAACTCAAAATACTCTTCAAACGTTAAGGAACCCCGTTACACCACAGGAAGTTAATGCAGTTAAGGTACATCAAAAATTTGGCAAGTCATTAGGTAAATCATCAAGTGTTCAACAACAAAATCAAGGTGGGAGCAATAATCAACAGCAGGATCAGCTTCCGTCGTGTCCAGGATGCTTCAAAAATCATACCAAACAAGAGTGTAAGTTTCGCAAGGCCAAATGCCACAAGTGCGGGAAAACTGGACATATATCCCCGGTATGTAGATTTAAAAATATAAATCAAGTAGATAGTTTAGAGGAAATGAATTTAGCATCTGAACATTGCCACCAAATACGCGAGTTATTGGTGCGCAGGGACAAAAAGTTGTTCGTTAACGTTGAGGTTAATGAACATAAAATCGAATTTCAATTCGATACTGGTGCATCGTGTTCAATGATTGATTTAAAATCTTATCATCATTTCCAAAATTTGGCTTTGGAAAAAACTGATACAATTTTGAAAGCTTATGGTAATCAAAACATACCAGTGCTCGGGCATTAGATGTTACTGTTAAATTAGGTAACGAGTCGAAACGGTTAAAGCTATTGGTAGCTAATACATATGACGGCTCAAACATTTTTGGGTTGGATTGGTATGATTCGTTTAATGAAATCAGGGATATCTTTCATATCAATGAACTACAGGTTCAAGACATTTGTGGGAAGTTTCCTAAACTTTTTTCTGATTCACTGGGGTGTTGCAATGCTTTCCAAGCACATTTATACTTAAAGGAAAATGCCACTCCTAAATTTTTTAAGGCTAGACCTATACCATTTGCGCTTCAAGAGCCATTCAAATTAGAAGCTAAACGATTAGAGGAGCTAGGTATCTGGAAACCTGTCGCATATAGTGCGTGGGCATCTCCGATTGTAATTGTACCCAAACCCAATTCTAAGATTCGTATATGTGCTGATTTTAAGCAAACTATTAATCCTCAATTGGATATGGAACAGTACCCTATTCCGAGGCTACAGGAACTACTATATAAATTGCAAGGGGGACAAACGTTTTCGAAAATCGATTTATCTGATGCTTATTTCCAAATTGCTATGGATGAGGAATCTAGAAAGATACTGGTAGTAAATACACCAATGGGGTTGTTTGAGTATCAAAAACTTCCTTTTGGCGTATCAAGTGCCCCAGCAATATTTCAGAGGTTTTTACAACAATTAATTGCAGACATTCCTTATGCTGTCAATTATCTTGATGACATCGTAGTCACCGGCAGAACGAATGAAGAGCATAAACATAATTTGGAAAAACTTTTATATAAATTAGAGGAGGCTGGTCTTACATCTTTTTCTCAGAATCTAAGACTTTTTCTATAGGAAAAATGTCTCAGAATCTGAGACTATTTCTATAAAAAATTCTCAGAATCTGAGGCTTTTCTACATGAAAAATGTTTCAGAATCTGAGAACTTTCTATAGGAATAATGTCTCTGAATCTGAAAAATATCTCAAAATCTGAAATTTTTTCTATAAAAAAATCTAAGAATCTGAGGCTTTTCTATATGAAAAATGTTTTAAAAAAAATGTTTCAGACACACAAGCTGGGACTTTTTGTGTAGAAAAACGCTAAAAATCTGAGACTTTTCAATTGTAAAAATATCTTTTTCTATGGGAAAAATAATTCAGAATCTGAGACTTTCTCTTTATGAAAAATGTCTCAGAATCTGAGTCTTTTTCTATATTAAAAATGTTTCAGAATCTGACAATTTCCTATTGGCAAAATGTCTGAGAATCTGAGACTTGTTTTATAAGAAAATGTCTAAGAATTTGAAACTTTGTCTATAGGAAAAGTGTTTAAGCATCTGAGACTTTTTGTTTGAGAATCTGAGACATTTTCTATAGGAAAAATGTCGAAGAATCTGAGACTTTTTTTATAAGAATCTGAGATTTTCTATAGGAAAATTATCTCATAATTAGAAACTTTTTCTATAGGAAAAATGTCTAAGAATCTTAGACTTTTTCTATAGGAAAATTTTCTCAGAATCCGAGAGTTTTTCTTTAGGAAAAATGTTTTAGAATCTAAGACTTTTTGTATACTGTTTTCTTTTTAAAAAGGTCTCAGAATCTGAATAATTTTTCTTAAAGAAAAGGCGAAGATTTTCTCAGAATCTAAAACTTTTTGTGTAGAATGTTTCAGAATCTAAGAAAATGTGCTAGACTAGAAATATCTCAGATTCTGGGAAAATGTCTTACAATCGGAGTCTTTTCTTTTAGAAAAGTATTTTATGAATATATTTATAGAATCATTTTCTAAAGTGACTTTTTCCCGAGAAACGTTTTTCATTGGAAATATGATTTAGAGTCTTTCACTTTTTCTATAACAAAAACTGTCTTAACTGGAAATTGTCATAGAATCTTTGACTTTTCTTTGAAAAAAAAATCAGATTCTGATAATCTTCATTGGAAAAATGTATCAGCATCTGATACAATTCACACATTAAAAAAAGACTTAAGTCTCTCAAAAAATTTTAAAATATTAAAAAATTTTAATTTTTTCCCCAACAGTTTTAAACTTACAAAAAAATTAAGAATCTGATTGTGTTACATTCAGTCATAGAGTAAAGAAAGGAACAGAGGTACGATTAGTGAAAACTTCGTGGAACCCAAATTGAGAACTACGATTATCTCAAGGCGGGCTCTTTTAGATAATAGAATAGAAATTGTTTTGTTTTCTTTTCATTTTCCTTTTAAATGCATTCGTTTTTTTTTTTCTTTATTTCCTTTTGAAATGTATTTAGGGTTTCACTTTTTTCTTCGATTTCCTTTTGAAAGGTATTTGGGGTTTCTCTTTTTTTCAATTTCCTTTTGTAAGTATTCTGGGTTCTAGCCCGAGATAATCGGAGTTCACGGCTAAAAAAAATTAGCAAAAGAAGTGCGGTTTCATCCGTAATATCTCTTATTCTTCTTTACTCTGTGATTCAGTTCAAGGAAAAGATCGAGACAAATTCTAAAACATGTGCTGTTATAAAAATTTTTTGTAAGAAAAAAATTGACAAAAAATTTTGGCCCCCCACCGAAATAAAATCCTGGATACGCCCCTGATCCGACCTAATATTCGGTTCGGCTAAAAAGCCGAGGCGAATATTCTGCCACATTTTTGGCCGAATAAAGAATAATTATAAGATATTGTAGTCACGTGTTGAAAAATGCACCAAACTCGTTTATGAAAAAATTTCAAGCAAATCACACAGAAAAAAAACGTCGAGGTAATGTTATCTAAGCTGGCTTAGGTGAATTATTTTTGTATGAATATTAAAAGCCACGACTTATTACCTATGCCACAAGTATAATTTTACTTTACATTTTCATCTAATGGCCATGTAAGGTTTACTAATGAAAATAGGTAAAATTTCGAAATTATTTTTTTTCTTTTTATTGTCATGACAATAATTTGAAATTAAATAAAAATAAAACAAACATCAAAATTTTTTTAACATACATATATTTTCATAATTTTTCAACGCAATAAAACCGTTGGAAATTAACAACTCGCAATAAATTATGTAAGCAAAGGTAATTCTATTATTTAATTTATTGGTAAAAATAGTAAATTCAATGATTTTTAATTTTTTTAGATAACGCGAATTTTTGAAATTCTAGGCAAATTATGATGGGAAAAAAGTCAACAAGAATTAGAGAAAAAGGAATCTTAAAGCTGTTTTCAAGATTAAAACAAGTGCTTACATGGAATTTCTAAGTTTGAACGCGCAATTTTCGAAATTAGCTTGTTTCTAAATTATAATGATATAATGGTACAAAATTTCTTAGAATCTGAGACAATTATTTATAGAGAAGTTCTCAAATTAAATGATACTTTTTCTAAAATATCTCAGAATCTGATAATTTTTCTATAGAAAAAATGTCTCAGAATCTGAGAATTTTTCTATAGAAAAACTCTCAGATTCTGTGACATCTTTTCTGTAGAAAAATTCTCAGATTCTGAGACATTTTTTCTTTAGAAAAATTCTCAGATTCTGAGACATTTTTTCTATAGAAAAATTCTATAGAAAAATTTTTTTATGTAGAAGAAATGTCTCAGAATCTGTGAATATTTCTATAGAAAAAATGTCTCAGAATCTGAGAATTTTTCTAAAGAAAAAATGTCTCAGAATCTGAGAATTTTTCTACAGAAAAGATGTCACAGAATCTGAGAGTTTTTCTATAGAAAAAATGTCTCAGAATCTGAGAATTTTTCTATAGAAAAAATGTCTCAGTATCTGAGAATTTTTCTATAGAAAAAATGTCTCAGTATCTGAAAACTTTTCTATAGCAAAATATCTCAGAATCTGATAATTTTTCTATAGAAAAAATGTCTCAGAATCTGATAATTTTTCTATAGAAAAAATGTCTCAGAATCTGAGAATTTTTCTATAGAAAAAATGTCTCAGAATCTGAGAATTTTTCTATAGAAAAAATGTCTCAGAATCTGAGAATTTTTCTATAGAAAAAATGTCTCAGAATCTGAGAATTTTTCTATAGAAAAAGGTTTCAGAATCTGAGAATTTTTCTATAGAAAAAATGTCTCAGAATCTGTGAATATTTCTATAGAAAAAATTTTTCAGAACCTGAGAATTTTTCTATAGAAAAAATGTCTCAGAATCTGAGAATTTTTCTATCGAAAAAATGTCACAGAATCTGAGAATTGTTCTATAGAAAAAATGTCTCAGAATCTGAGAATTTTTCTATAGAAAAAATGTCTCAGAATCTTAAAATTTTTTTATGTAGAAGAAATGTCTCAGAATCTGTGAATATTTCTATAGAAAAAATGTCTCAAAATCTGAGAATTTTTCTAAAGAAAAAATGTCTCAGAATCTGAGAATTTTTCTACAGAAAAGATGTCACAGAATCTGAGAGTTTTTCTATAGAAAAAATGTCTCAGAATCTGAGAATTTTTCTATAGAAAAAATGTCTCAGTATCTGAAAACTTTTCTATAGCAAAATATCTCAGAATCTGATAATTTTTCTATAGAAAAAATGTCTCAGAATCTGATAATTTTTCTATAGAAAAAATGTCTCAGAATCTGAGAATTTTTCTATAGAAAAAATGTCTCAGAATCTGAGAATTTATTTTTTGAAAAATATTTCTCAAAATCTTTTTATAACAACAATAATTGTAATTCATGATTAAATTTATTTATAAAACATAATAAAATCAAATAATTTTTTAATTTATTTAATTTAGTAAAGTGTGTAATTATTTATACCTAGCGTATTAACAAAATAATTTAGATAAATTACCAAAATTTATATATAAATTTTTACTCTGCTAACTTTGAAAAGTTTACAAAGTTTCCTAGGAATATTTCCTAAAAGCATAGATAATTTTTCGAACATATCATTTTTTAAAAATCACCTTGGCTTTTTAGTAATATTGTCTAAAAACTTTGTAGGCTCTATGTTATCTTGGCACTTAGATAAAGTTATACTATAAATTTAGGTAATATTACCTCGATTTTTTTTTGTGTGCAGGTTACATAAAAAAAAAATGGTCGCCATGTTGGATCCGTCATTTTAAATTTGGGAAATTCTACTTCAGATTTTAATTTAGCAACCCAAAATGCGTAAAAAGTTTTAAATCAATTATTTTTAAAAAGTATCGCCATGTTGGATCCGCCATTTTGAACTTAGAAAATCTAACTTCAGATTCTTCTTTAGCGACCCAAAAAACCAGTGCATACAATATTTCAAGCAAATCGGTTTATTTTTAAAAATATTGGTCGCCATGTTGGGTCCGCCATCTTGAATTTTAAAAATCCAACTGTTCTTTTTAAGCGACCACAAGAACCCATATACTTATAAAGAGTTTTAAGCGAATCTGTAATATTTTTAACAAATTGGGCGCCACATGGGATCAGCCAATAGAAATTTAAAAGGCGTCACTCAACATTCAAAAGTAAATATTTTTAAGTAATTTCAAAATTTTTTAAAAAATTTTAAACTCATACCAATTTTGGAGAGAGGGGTGGCTCGGTTGACGCAGAAACCCTCATATAAAAATTTAACATACATTTTTACAATACTAAAAGAATTGTTGGTTTGAGGTATTGGTCCACAAAAAACTAAAATGCCTATATCTCGAGAAGGCGATACAACTTTTTCTGATGACAGATTTATGTTTAGGAGGCAAAAATACTTTAGAAAATGTATTCTAGAAGTCTGCACAAAAACCGTGTAACATTTTTATCTTTTAATATTTATGTATTCGTTTAATAAATATCGTTCATCATTTTTTTTCCATACACACATACGTATGTATGTGTATTCAATTTGTATTGTTTTCAAATTGTAATATATTCAGTTTGTAAGTTTTCTAAACAAGCATGTTAAATATTTTCAAATTTACCAAATTGCAATTTTCGGAATTTGAAATTTACAATTTTAGCATTTTAAATGTTTTGAAATTAGCTAAAATTACAATTTTAAAATTTTAAAATTTGCTGTGGCCAGTTTTTTTTTTTTAATTTTAAAATTTTTAAATTTGCTGTCACCAGTTTTTTTTTCATTTTCAAATTTTTAAATTTGCTAAAATATTTTCTTCAGAAATTTTAAAATTTGAATATATTCATTTTGAAAATATGTTCAAGTTTGAATTTATAAATTAGCAATTTAAAAAAATTGCTTTCGTATTCTAATACCATATTCGCATACAATGTTTAAAACATAGTTTAACTTTTGTGTTTAAAATTAAACGAAAGTGTTCGCATTGCCAGTAGTTTAAAAAAGCATCCGCTTCACTTCTAGTTCGTTTAGCAGCGGCTGTTTTTTTGATGTCAACTTAACGCAGGGTTGTTATTTCGTGTTTCCGAGATGTTTTGGAGATGTTTTCGAGATGTTTTCGAGATGTTTAAAATTAAACGATGTTTTGTTTTGAATGTATGGGAAAACACATGTTTAAATTTAAACATGCCAATGTGAATATGGTATAATATTTTCTGTAGTAATACTAGAAAATTATTAGCGGTTCTCACCCTTGATAGAAAACAAGAAAAGAATCGGAGAATCGAAGAAAACAAGAAAATGTTTGACAGATACAACAACAAAATACATGGCGGCTCGTTTTTCTCATTTTCTTGGTTTCTTCTTTTCTACATAGAAAATTTCTTCGACTTGATGCTTGAGTAATACCATATTCACATTGGCATGTTTAAATTTAAATATGTGTTTCCCCATACATTCAAAACAAAACATCGTTTAATTTTAAACATCTCGAAAACATCTCCAAAACATTTTCAAAACATCTCGGAAACACGAAATAACAACCCTGTGTTAAGTTGTCATCAAAAAAAACAGCCGCTGCTAAACGAACCAGAAGAGAAGCGGATGCTTTTTTAAACTACTGGCAATGCGAACACTTTCTAAGTTGAAGTATAGAAAAAAATAAAAGTTTCTAGACCGACAAAACAGCTGATTAGAGAGGCAATTAATTATTTTGTGATATTTTCAGACTTTTTATACGAAATTTAAAATGAAACTTAAATGATTAATTATATTTTTACTAAAAATCGCGTTGTCTATTTTTATTTCGTGGTTTTAATTATGTAAAATAATTTGAGGTTATAGAAAATGTTAGTGTGAGAAAACTTGTTTAAATAGTTGTTCACTCTTTAGTGGAAAAAATCGGTAGAAAATTTTCTTGTAGGAAATTTCCTCAAAAGTTTTCTATCAAGGGTGAAAACCGCTATTATATTCTATGCAATTTTTGACTACTGCCAGTAGCAAAACAAACCCTGTGTATGGGTACTCAAATCAAAGGTCTTTTAAAGGAAAGCGTTTTTTTGCAACATAAAATAATATATATAAACATACCTCCAGAAACATTTTCTTTAACATTTCCAATTCCTCATCTAGCTGCTGTTCATCCTTTTCTGTGTACGACTTCACATGATCAAAATATGCTGGCAACAGAACATGATTAGGCACTGAAAAATATTTCTTATCTAAATTATTTGCCAACATTATTTGAACCGACATAGATTCCCATATATTGGCAAAAACTTGTCCCATTTCTTTATTCAATAACTCTGAGGTTTCTTTGCTGGCGTTAAATTTATTCACCATATCATCCAATTCCCTGCTAATTATTTTGCGTAGAAAGTGATTTCCTTTAAAAATAAACATTTATTAAGAGAATGCAACAAAGAAATGCAACTTACTTTCTAGCGTAAATTGTTCTGCAGAAAATCCAAATTGTTCAACTTCATATTCTTGGTTCATAGTTTGTACCAAAGACTAACGTTTGTACAAATAATTTAATACAATTAAAAACAAAAATTGCCGCTGGATTTCTTTGTTTATACTGATTTAGGATTGCCAATGTATCGGAAGATCTTAAAATGTCATTTGCTAAATTGTAATAGATTAACTAATGCTACCAGATTTTTTATATATTTGTAGCGATTTTTTTGTTTTGATAATTTTTTGTTAAAAGTTTATTTTAAATAATAAATTTTATATAAATTCTTTTTTGTGAAAATCGGTAATTTTTCGTGTTTTTTCTGTTAGCCAAAACTAAAAATTATTAAAAATTATTTTGGCGTTTATTTAAACTTTAGTTGTTTTAAAAGAAATTTTGGGATTTCTAAATTGATCATAGCGGGGTGAGAGATAACTTTTATTTATTTTTCTTTGTTGATTAGAAGAATCGACCTAATTCAACATGATTTTACGGAAACTGGAAAACATTTCAATAAATTTATCCAAGAAATGTTTAACTACACGTGGTTTTCGGTACTTGCTAGACATACATCCTGATGTGAAACATGCTTTAAACCAAAAAAAGCCGGTAGTGGCTTTAGAATCTACTATTATTACACATGGCATGCCATATCCACAAAATTTGGAAACAGCATATGAAGTAGAAGAATTGGTAAGATCTGAAGGAGCTACACCTGCGACAATAGCTTGTATGGATGGTAGACTTAAAGTAGGTTTAACCAAAGATAATATATCCCAGTTGGCGCAAACCAATAGAAAAGAGTTAATAAAATGTTCTAGACGAGATTTACCATTCATTGTAGCCAACGCCAAATGTGGTGGCACAACAGTGGCGGCTACTATGATTGTTGCTCATATGGCAGGTATACGTATATTTGCCACCGGTGGCGTAGGTGGAGTTCATCGAGATGGTCACATTACTATGGATATTTCAGCTGATTTGGTGGAATTGGGACGAACACCCGTTACTGTTGTAAGTAGTGGTGTAAAATCTATTTTAGATATACCACGTACTTTGGAATATCTAGAGACACAAGGCGTTTGTGTGGCTGTCTATGATAGTGATGAAGGCATGTTTCCAGATTTCTATACGAGAAATAGTGGATGCAAAGCACCATATAACTTAAAAAGCCCCCAAGAAGCAGCTCAACTTATACAAGCTTTACAGGATTTAGAACTAAAATCTGGCATATTAATAGGTGTTCCCATACCAGAACAATTTGCTGCCGACGAACATGTTATATCTAATGCCATCACTCAAGCATATAAAGAAATGACCGAAAAATGTGTAGAGGGAAAAGAAGTAACACCATTTCTATTGGCTGCTATAGCCAAAATTACTGGTGGCAACAGCCTTAAAGCAAATATAGCTTTAATTAAAAATAATGCAAAAGTAGCTGCTCAAATTGCCTGCGAATTAAGTTATTCGCCTAAGAAACGATCTGCGGTATATACTAACTCTGTAGAAGTGAATTCAAAAAAACCCTTGATAATAGGGGCCTCCATGTTAGATCTTTGTTTAACAATGGTAGATAATATTCCTTTGGCTCTGGATGGTGCTACCTATCATACTCATGCCAAGGAATCTGGTGGTGGTGTTGGACGTAATCTAGCCGAAAGTATTTGTAAACTTTATGGCCCAGCTAGTTTTATTTCAGTCGTAGGCAAAGATCATATGGGCCAGAGTTTAATGCAGTTATTGCCCGAATCTGTACGTAAAGGAGTTCACGTTGACAATGAAAAAACTACCTCGATATGTTCTATATTATTTGACAAAATGGGTAATTGTAAAATTTGTTTGGCAAACATGGAAATACACAAGTCTATAACGCCTCTAGTTATAAAACAACATGAACAAGAATTTAAATCTACCCCATTAGTAATAATAGACGGTAATTTAAGTGTAAATGCTATAGAAACAATATTAGAATTGGCCTTACAATACAACAAGCCAGTATTTTTTGAGCCTACGGATATGTTAATAGCCGGTAAACCGTTTGAACTAAACTCTACGCTCACCCAACAAATACGATTCATAACACCTAATGTCTATGAACTTAAAGCAATTGTCGAATCAATAACTGGCAAAACAATTTCATGGAATCCCAACGAGGCCTTATTATCGACATTGGATAAACTACTAAAGGATTGCATGGAATTAATCAAACAAATTGAAAATAAATTTGATTGTATTATAGTCACTTTGGGTTCTCACGGTGTATTAGTTAACTTATGTGGCAGTAGCTTTGAGCAAGCTATGTTTGATCAGATATTTGGTTCATATAACAAGCCTACAACTGACTTATATCTTACACGCTTTTATGCGGCTCCTGTAATTGATAATATAGTTAATGTTTCTGGTGCCGGTGATAGCCTATCAAGTGGTTTAATTACTGGACTATTACGTGGTTTAAATATAAATGACAGTATAGCATTTGGCTTTCTTGCTGCGACGCGTTCTTTACAATCTTTATCGGCTGTGCCTGAGCAATATTTTGAAAATATTGAAGAAGAACAAAAACTTTTACAGAAACAAATCAAGTTTTTAAACTATAAAGATATTTAATTTACATTGGTGTTTATTTTATTTAAATTTTGTTGTAATATGTGTATTTCTCTAATATTTTATCCTTTTGTTAAAAGACTGTGCATTTTTATTTAACAAATATTTAATAAGCCCATCTGTAAATAAGAGAAGAAAATAAAATATATAAAATATTTCACATATTAATATACATAAATGTGCTTTACTTACAATTTAACAACTTTGTCTTTACCACCCGAAGCTACTCTTGAACCATCTGGTGCCCAATCAACGGCAAACACCTCATCTGCATGTCCAGGCAGTTCTTGGGCTAATTTTTTAGTTTGCACACTCCATACTAAAAAAAAGAAACAAGTAAAGAAGTTGTAACAAAGTAAGGCCTTTAAACCGATATGATGGTGTCTTTTTTTAAATTTTTTCTTGTCTTTTTTTAGAGATTGTATACAAAAAATCAAACAAGATTAAAATTTCTTTAAAGTAATTTTTCAATTTCGGTAGAAAAACTCTACAAAAAAAACTCTAAAAAAAATAAAAAAATACCGTCATACGGACAAGGCCAAATATCGTTGGTTAGAAAAAGAAGATAAATAAAGAAGATAAAAAATTTTCGGACAAAAAATTTTTTATTGAATATTTGTAAAAAAAAATGTTAGCAAAAAAAATGTAATAGAAAAAACTACAAGAAAAAGAAATAATATTGATAAAAAATTTTCGGACAAAATTTTTTTTTTTTTGAGGATTTTGTAGTTAAAATATTATTCTGACCGACTTAAATCGATTCAGAATCACGAATTTATATACTTTATAGAGTCTCAAAACTGATATTTCGATAAGTTTCAAATGGAATGAGAAATTATTTATACGCTCTACCGCTAACTATAAGTGTTATCAATTTAGATAATTTTTTTTTTTCGTTGAAAACAAAAAACGCTTTACAAAATACGGGCCTTTACATCTAATCACTAGAATTTCATACCTTTTAAAGTTGAATCTTTACTGCCACTTAAAATCAAACGTGAATCAGCCGACCAGGCTAAGGTGTATACCGCTTGGACGTGGCCTCTAAAAGTATTCAAAAACTGTCCATCTTTGGCACGCCACAATCTCACAGATTTGTCAAAAGATGCAGATGCAATCATTTTTACATCTGGCGAATATTTCACATCATTTACAACATTTTGGTGACCAGTCATACGTTGTATACATTTATTTTGATTCGATAGCCACAAGTATAATGTATAGTCATCTGAGCAAGACACTAATGACTCTATTTCATCTGGACATACTTGTTTATAACGCTGCAAAGCCATTTCTTGAAGATCCTCCTCTGTTATGAAATTTTTTTCTTTAGTATTTATTTAAATTGTAAATATTTAAAAAAAAAACCTTACTACTTAAATCCGCATATTTTTTATTTCTATCCTGAACAGGATGAAAAGGTCCAGTACGTAGCACATAATCTGTGTTAAGGGTAATATTATTTACCCAATGAGCGTGGCCAGTGAATGTTCTACAAAGAATACCATCAGTAGCACGCCAAATTTTTACAGTACGATCTTTGGAAGATGTATATATAAGCCCTGCACCACCCCAACGTACTGCTGTAACTGCTGCCGTATGCCCTGTTCAAAAGAATTTGTAAACTACATTTTGTAAAGCTTTTTTTATAATATCCTTACCAGCTATAACCATAATACATTGTCCAAGGACGGTATCCCAAACACGACAATCTCCATCACTGCCTGCACTTGCCAATTTACGACATTCGGGATTTTTATGATAAGGTTCCCAACTTAAACAGTTTACCCATTTTTTGTGTCCACTCATGATACGACCCATTTGTTTTCCTGTATCTGGGTCCCATACAATAATGTTACCAGCTTTACAAGCACTGGCAAGTTTTTTACCATCCGGTGACCATGCCACACACATAACCCATTGTTTGTGGCCTGTGCAAGTAAAATGTGGGGTCTCTGTATTTAAATCCCATAGTCTTACCGTTGTATCACCCGATCCACTAGCTAAATGTGCACCATCTGGGCTAAAGCATATCGAAATAACGGCTTCTGCATGCCCAGGCATAGAACTGGTGCAACGTGTCACTGGGCGCACCTTAAACACAGATTGTGGTTGATATACAATGCTTATAACATTTTCTGTATCGATTGTTTTAAGATCTAATGTTTTGTTCAGAGTTTTTTTAATTTCATCATCACCAACAAAAAATATATACGGTGTGGGCTCTTCATTTTTTAATAATGCGTTGCATATAAGTCCCAACTGTTCAACGGTTACACCAGCTGGTAAGTCAATGGGCGGACCAGCTTCTTCTCCTGTATCTGATACAAATCGTGCCTGCACTGTGTGAGTTTCATTTTCTTCAACTACAGTTTCCACAATTTTGTTTAATTTAATGCGTTTTGAAAACATGTTTGCTATACAAGACAAAAATTAATTTTTAAATAAAAACACGTGAAAAATATAAACAAATACAAAGAGTTACCAGAAGTTACTAATGTTAGAGAATAATCACAATTGGAGCGGGAAGCGGAAAAACGCAATTGTCCTCATAAAAATAGAATTGAATCTAGTTTGGCGGAAAAACGCGGCGGAATTTTGTTGTCATATAAAACGTGTGTGAACAGTTGCGGAAAAACGCTTCCCGCTCCAATTGTGTTTATTCTCTTATACGGCGTTCACACTTGCTGTTTTGAAGTGTTTAAAACACAGTACAGACTAGTATGCAAACACTGGTGCTAATTGCGTACTTTCCAATATGGTGGTATGGTTTTTAGTACAGAATGATCATCGCTGCCTAGTATATGTGTGCCTGTATGTGTGAGCTTTTGTGCATGTATTTATGATGTTTGTTTACGTTTTGTATGAAACCGTGTGCTGTCACTAATACTTACACCCATCAGATGCAACTCTGTGATACTACTACTCATGTACTGTGGTTTAAAAGTGAGATGTTTAAAAAAGTCTTTGTTCTGTATCCATTATACGGCGTTCACACTTGCTGTTTTGAAGTGTTTAAAAGTGAGATGTTTAAAAAAGTCTTTGTTCTGTATCCATTACGTTTTTATTCTGTTACTGGTGTTTTGTTAAACAACTTGTTCAAAGTCGCTAGTGTGAACTCCATATTACGTTTTTATTCTGTTACTGGTGTTTTGTTAAACAACTTGTTTAAAGTCGCTAGTGTGAACTCCATATGAGGAATTTATTCACTGTTGCCAACATAGGGGTTTCCCCGATAAATCACGATTTTTTTTTTGACACTACACGACAGGGATGGAAAAGTTAGTACTTTAGTATTTTTTTCAGTACTTTTTCACTCTCAAAAATACCGTAGTACCCCTTCGACTGATTTAGTACCTTTTCTATATCAGACGTTTTCATACATTTTTCAACAAAATCTAAAAAAAAATGCAATAAATCGACCGATTTTCATTGGAAAAATGTTTCAAAAGCTTCAAATAAATAAAATTTTTGATTTTAGCCAACCTTTATTGAAGTTTTCTCTAAAAAATAAATAAATCAATAAGGATTTCCTCAATTTAATAACTTTTATATTTAATTATGCGTAGATTCTTCTTATTCGTCGCAGACGAACGGCGTTTGTCGTACCGAAACTGGACTTTAATTTTTTTTAGTACCGTCGAGGGCGATAAAGTACTTTTTTGGTTGAGCTCCAGTACCATTTCAAAATTCCGATTTTCCATCCCTGCTACACGCACTGTGTCGGAGTGAGAGTCCCCGCACAACAATGTCGGAGCGGTTGACGTTTTCGGTCATGAGAGAGTATAGGCGCAAAACAAAGACGGCAGCGGAAAATTCTGTCAAATGTTGATTTTTACACTATTTTTTCACTTTTTCGTCACTTTTTTATTTAAATTAATTGTATTTTTAATTATCCATATGATTTTTTTATATTGATTTGTTTTTTTGCTGTTTTTTTTTTAAATTTTAATATTTTTTGTTTTTAGAGATCATATTTTTTTGTTTACTTTATCGAAAATAATCGAAATATTTGTAAAAAAGTGGCAACATTTTCATTTCAAAAATTAAGGGAGAGAGAAAAACCGACATAAAAATAAAATTGATTTTATTCTAGCGGTTTTCGGTCGAACGTTTTTTCATGCCAAATTTGTATGAAAAAAACGTCACCGACATTGTTGTGCGGGGACTCTGAGCAAAAATCTATCATAAATTAACCAGAAATATGCTAAACTACACGTGGCCTTAGGCCACGTTCACACTACAAGAACTTACCATGGTAAATTGAGATGATTTTGTGATTTTTCTTTATGCTAGTACAATTTGAGGTGATTTTGTAAATCACTATGTGATTTTGTTCAAAGGAAAATCACATAGTGATTTTAAAATCACGCAAGTCTGTATACAGTATAAGATTGAGCAATCCTACTTGGTAAAACTTTTTTCATACCAAAAAAAATTTTTTACCAAATTTTTGCTAAAATTATGCTTGTCGATGTTAAAGTAACATAATTCATTTTTTATGTAAAATAACCAAGTAGCTTGCACAATAACGCAAATTACTTGCACAAAAATTTATGGAAAGGAAACAACAAAAAAAAAAACAAATACAGACCGCCATTTTCATTTTGTATTTTTGTGTGCGTTGTTCGTTTATTTTTTGTGTTATAAAAACGTAAAAAGGAAATTGATAAATAAAATAAAAATAAATTAATAAATAAAACTAAATAATTAGTTTTCTAAAAGATAAATAAATGTAAGATAAAAGAATGTTAAAGTTAATTTTGCTTTCATCACTTAAAACACCATTCATTAAGAAAAACCAATGGAGTCCCAGACGTATGTTTCGATGAATAACAAATGGAATGATAAAGTGAGTATACCCGCATTCCGAAGACACCAATAAGGTTTAATAGATTTTTAGTTAAAAATTAGTGTTTGGTAATAATTTTCTATTTTTACAGGGTACTGCTAAATAAATTTTTGAAGCTATGACGAATCCTTCACTACAATAAAGAGCGTGGACACCAATCCTGCCTTTAGTTATAAAATTAAAACCTAAAAAACCCAAAGCCAAGGGAGTCCAGACCTGTTTTGATGAGTTACAAATGGAATGACAAAGTAAGTGTTGCTCCTTGCCAAGAGACCGATGGGGTTTACCAATTTTTTAAATTAAAAATTTATGTTTTGTAATAATTTTCTATTTTTACAGGATGCTTTTAAATAAATTCGTGAAGCTATAGCGGATCCTTTACTTCAAGAAGAATCGTAGGCAGCAGTCACTCGAGAAAATTGTACAAAAAGGGTCAGTTGGTCGGTGGTAAATTAAATCCTACACAACATTTATTATATTAATGTGGATTTATTCTGTGAAAATTTTAAATTCAACAAATATACAAATTTTTACAAAAATTTATTTTAGCATAAATGTGTTAATTTTTAGCATTATTTTTAGTCATCTTTTCTAATAATTTTGGTATATTTCACCATATCTCTTTTGGTATATTTTACAAAGTTTTTACTTAAATAGCATTAGCATTTTCTTCAAAATTTTTTACATAAGCGTTTTGGCTAAATTGCGAAAACTACTTCGTCGGTTGTAGTTTTAGCATATTTTTGATAAAATTATGCCAGATTTTTGCTCACTCCGACACAGATTTTTTTTGCGTGTACTATCAATTTGGGTACTCCGTTTTCTATACTGCATATCGGTCCAATAACGGTCCGTAAGTGACGTAGTCCCAACGGATTTTGAATCAGATTCGATGTTCCTTACAGTCCGTTTTCTGGTCCGGATCCAGAAAACGGTCCGTATACGGAGTCGGATACCGTTTTAGACGGACCGAAAGCGGACCGTAAACGGACTTTTTTGTTTGTTGGGAAATAAAAATTCAATATACATTTTTTTTCAACACACGACGTAAAACGCTATCCACTCCATATAAAAGCCTTTTTTGTTGGCAAACTTTTATTGTTAACATGCATCAAAATGAAAAAAACGAAACGTTAACTTCCATAAGTTTCTCAATTTAATTTAGCGTCGTTTGGAATAGTTTTGTAAAATATTACACA
Source organism: Pegoplata infirma (assembly GCA_963921195.1). NCBI lineage: Eukaryota > Metazoa > Arthropoda > Insecta > Diptera > Anthomyiidae > Pegoplata > Pegoplata infirma. Next base: position 27,340,720 of record OY992540.1, on the reverse strand, counting down.
TTTTCCATCAAATATTGATAAAATTAGTTTATTAAATCCAATTTAGCTTGAAAGCAACACAAAAACGTTTATCTTTTTTATTAATACCAAAGAGAGCCATTAACAATAAGAGAATCATTCACAATGTATGAAAGTTAATTTTTAACTTCTATAATTTAAAGCGTTAACACTAATGTCAACATTGTATGGTAAAACATGGATAATTATGCCAACAAAATACGCCTAAAAAAAAAAATATCAAGTAGGATTTCTCAATCTGACCCTTGTTTTTTTTTTGGTGTAATTTGCATTTTTCGGTTTCGAAGTGAATTTAGCGGATTTTCGTTGGAAAAAGTTGCCATCAATGGCAATACTTATCGAAATGAGTTATTGAAAGAAATCTATCGATAGATTTGTTTCTGGTGTAATCGACATTTTATTTTCATATTTTATCATAAAATTAAAATTTTTATGCATAATTAATAAGTTTAACAATGAGTATTCCAAATAAATCACCAATTATGTTATCCAATTTAGCTATAGAAGGTCTCAAACATTTGGGAAATGCTATACCTTTGGACACAACAAAGAAAATAATATCGAACAGTGTAAAATTAACATTACATCCCGAAGCCAGTAAGTTAAAATAAGTTTTTTTTTTTTAATATAAAGGTAGGTTGCACATTATTTTTGTTTTCTAATAGCCATTCCTCCTGTACCAGAAATATACGCCACAAACAGTGGAAAAGCAAAGCAAAGTGAATATGCCATTGTTACTCTTTATAGTTTGGCCATTAAATACAGCCTTGATGTAATGTCGCTGAGACAGTTGTTGGAAGAACACCAACTCAACGGTGCCGTTATAGAAGAATTGACACGAACATACGAAGAACAACGTAAACAGCTATTTTTACGCCAACTGCAAGTAAGTCACTCATTTCCCCACATTACTGATTTACAATGGCGTATAGTGGCTGATGTGAAATCATCTACTTCGGATCATAGCAGTGAGCAGGTGGGGTTTTATGTTAACATGGGTCGATACAAACAGAAGGGAGGCGAAAGGGAAACTATTGTGGAATTTGTTTGTAATACTGAAGAATTACAGTTATTAATAAATAAACTTAAAGAAATAGAGCGTCACAGCGAAAAATGGACGTTGGAATAAAAAAACACACAATAAAAATTTTTCTTTTATCTAATTTATAATTTTTTTGTTTTGGAAATTAAAAAGAAAAACAATTAATTTATTAAAATTTACTACAACAATATCAACAGACGAAAATGTGAGGTAAACCATTTTCATTATTATGGTTGGCCAATATATGTATGAAAGGAACTGCTAAACTTGGGTATCGAGCAAGCTCTTCAGTTGTACAAAGTCAGATGGCGCATTTGTATAGATGGATCCGGAAAATGCTTTTTCAGCATTAACAATATCCGAACTAATGACAACACAATCATTGTGTTTGTTTAGTTTCATATTAAGGCCACGAAAACGATTATCAATCTTGTACAGATTTTTACCGCTGGCCCAAGAATAAAACGGTTTACCACTAAAAGGATTCATAAAATCGGCCCAATAACCATGTAATCTTAAACGGGCAGTAATTTCACGAGCTGCTAACACAAACTGAAAAAGAAGAAGAAATTTTATAATTAGTTTTGTTAAGGGCCTAAATATTTTAATCCGATACTTATAAGCAGAAACAGGACCTTCATGCACTAAAAAACTAAAATATGACCCAAAAATCTTGAATATACACTAAAAACTACAGAAATATGCACTTAAAATTAAAACAATTGTGCATTTTTACATAATAGAAAAACAAAAAAAAACAACATTTTTTTTAATAATTATAATTTTTTTCTGTTAGTCTTTTGACCTCGAAAAAAATATTGTGAGACCCGCCCAACAGGCAAATTAATAATGTTTACAAAATAATTAAAAAAAAAAAAAAATAAGCTAAAGCTAAAATTTTTACAAAATATGACCAAAAAATATGCATTTATAGCAGAATACTAGCAAAATATGCAAAAATATGAATTGTCAGCAAAGTACTTATGCACTAACGAATCGATGCCATTTTATAGTAAGTTTTTTGATTTGCAAAGATGTTTGGTTTATGCCGTTCTAAGACTAACGGAGAAAAAACATGCATTTGCATGAAAGTCCTCTACTTGCTTAAAATGATAAAATGTTTGGAATTACTAATGGGGTAATTTTTTAACATGCTATATAAGGAAAGTAGTAGGAAGATCTTTGTTCCAGTTTAATTTAGTTTATTACACTACTCTGACTTCAAGAATACATTTCCAAAGTATTTTAGAATACTGGCATTACTCCAAATTTTTAAAAATTAACTTCAAACATTTCGGCCGCTCTAAGTCCGGCCGTTATTAGTTCGGAAAGCTGCTACGCAGAAAAGCTTTATTTAGCGAAGCCATTTGTATTAAATCTATGGAGTTTGTAGTTGGTATAAAAACTCGTGAGTTTGAGCTAATTTCGTTGGTAAAGATTTTAAGGAAAAGTTTTCAGATTCTAATAAATTTTTTCATCAGGAACTTACACTTTGGATATTTATGTTTCTGTTATTAAAAAATCGTTTGATTCTAATGTTAGTTCTAGTTAAAAATCAATACAAATTGGCGATGACTTAAAAAAAAAATTGGAAGTTGTGAAAAAATGGCGTTTTGTTCCTACAAATGACCGGATTTGGCTTAAATTAATTTTAAATTAAAGTTTGTCTTAAGCTCTACGAAAGGGTCAAGCAAATTTGAAATATCGATATCTCAAAAACCGTTTGACCGATTTTAATTTTTTAATATTCGTTTTCAGCGAATTAAACTTATTATTATTACAATTAAAATTACCTTTCGTAATACAAAGGTAATTTAAAAAAAAGTGCTTTTTTACCACTAGTATCAGGGCTGACAAGTAAGACTCTAAATACCATTATTTTGTTTTTAAAAATTTTCAAAAATCCAAAACCATAGAGAATACTCTATGTCCAAAACTTTGATCGAAAGGCGTCACACAGTGGGGAAAAATTATCTTTTCTTGTGTAATTTTGCCCAATTCTTAACTAATTTAAAAATGGAATTTAGATTTTGACCCCAGGATATCTTTTATGTAGTGTCTTGTCAGACCTTTGAAGATTTAATTCCCTAATTCAATTTATTAAATCTGATTTAAGATAATTGAATTAATTCCCTGTTTCTATAAATCGAAAAGAATTAATTCATTATTTAAATCACTTAATTTCATTGCAAAGAATTAATTCGTTGATTTGAATCAATTGAATTAATACATTTTGATTTGAATCAACTGATTCAAATCACTTGATTTGAATCAACTGATTCAAATCACTTTTGATTCAAATCAACTGATTCATATCACTTTTGATTCAAATCAACTGATTCAAATCACTTTTGGTTTGAATCAACTTGATTTAAACTTTTTTCACTTAAATCAAACACTAAAAATGCACATTATAAAAATCTTATCAGGTCTGATTGCGTTAAATTCATTGGAATATCGCCAATTTTAAACACACCACGCCATCAATAAACAACACTCCAAATTGTACAGTATTATTAAATGTGTACCTTTAGTCTAGAGATGGGCGCTGGTCACGTGATTTGCGTGATTCACGTGAATCACGCGTGAGTGTAATTTCCATTTCCATCACGTGATTGTGAGTGAGCATGATTTGAAAAAAACCTGAGCGAGTGATTAGTGAGTTAGTCATTTATTTTTTGCGTGAGTCTGCGTGATTAGATTTTTTGATTTGCACAATTTTTTGATTTGCCCAATTTTTTTAAAATTTTTCTAAAAATTTTTTTTTTTCGAGTTTTTTTTTTTTTTTTTGGTAAGAAAATTTTATTGCGTGAGTAGATTTTGCGTGACTCACGCGTGAGCGTGATTGAATCTGGCGTGAGTCACGCGTGAGTAAGTTTTTTATTACTCACGTGAATAGTGAGTGAGCGTGAGTAAAAAAATATTGCGTGAGGGATTAGTGAGTGATCCGATTATTTTTTGCGTTAGTAAGTGTGAGTCAAAATCCACTCACGCGCCTATCTTTACTTTAGTCAATAAAGAATTTGGCTCTTCAGCATAAAAATAACTTTTAACACAAAAACAATGAATGATTTACATTTTTATTATACACATACATTTCCATTATATCGAAAAGTCGTGCATTATCCCACCCTTAATGTATATGTGCAAATTAATAAATGTTATATTAAAGCAATGTCTTGCATTTTTGTGATTCCTTTGCATGCATAGGCTAAAAAATGCTGCCAATAAAATGTACACTATAAAATTCTGTTGCTTTGACTTTTTGCTTGCTACTACCGCACAAGAATATATGTTATAGTATGTGTGTGCGTGTGTAAAGTAAATACTTTGATTTAAGAAAAAAATGTTTAAATCAACTGAATCAAAACATTTTTGATTTGAATCAATTGATTTGAATCAAATTGATTTGAATCAATTGATTTGAATCAAATTGATTTGAATCAATTGATTTGAATCAATTGATTTGAATCAAGTGAATTAATTCTTTGTTGATTTGAATCAAGTTGATTTGAATCATTATTTAAACAAGGAATTAAACAAAAAATTAGTTAATTCATTCAACAAAAAGTTGAAATTAATTCTTTTGAATCAAATCATCAAGAATTAATTCCTTGATTTATTAATATGAATTAATCTTTTTGCGAATCAAATCAAAAAGTGAATTAATTCTTCAAAGGTCTGTGTCTTGTATAGATATCCGCTTTAAACAGAAAATTTCTTGCAAATTCGTATAGTTAAAAGTGTAAAGTCAAAAAAAGACATTGAACTCAAATTTTGTTTTATGGAATTACTGAATAAGAATTGTTACTCCGAATTTTGAAAAACAAAATGGCGGACTAAATATGCTTCTTAAAGTTTAAAGAATGATCCAACTACGGCTAACAGTCTTTATCGTTGTTGGATCCGGCTGAAAATGTGCTTCTAGAGTATTTCGGGGTAGCTGATTTCAAAATTTAACTAAAAACTAAAAAAATCAAAATGGCGCATCCAATATGGCGGACAAAATTTTTTTAATAATTGTCTGATTTAACTCAAATTTTGTTTTAAGGGGGAGTTACTGAATTAAAATTACCGGCGTGAATTTTGAAAAACAAAATGGCGGACTAAATATGCTTAGTAAAGTTTGTTACAAGTAATTAAAAAACAGTTATGTTCCTTTTCTTTGTTTAAGCAAGCTGAAAGTGTAGCCTAGTAAATTTCCGGGTCAGTTATCTTAAAATCGAACTGCTAAAATTCAATATGGCGAAAACAATATGGCGGCTAGATTTTTTAACTTTGTCTGATCTAACTAAAAATTATTTTTAAGAATATTAAGAGTGTCTGAAGTTAAATCTACGCACATAATTTATATATATATATATATTTTTTTATTTTTGATATAAATATGGAAATGGTGTAATTAATTGACTTACTTAGTTTCAGAAAAGCTTTTGGAAATGGTGACAAATTATTCACTTTTTTTCTTTATTTTGTAAATTCAATAAAAAATCTTTGAATTTAATTGGAAATGGTGTAACTGATATTTTCCATAATTCTACAAAAAAGCTAGAAATGTAAGGAGTGAGATCATAAAAATGTTAACACACATTTTTGCCTACAACTTTGGTGTAAAGCTTCCAAATTTTTTTTTTTTCGGCAGTTTACATTTTAAAAATATGTCAGTTAATAAATTAATTTACATCATGAGTTTTAATTTGCAATTTTTTACACAATGGACGATGAAAGAAAAGTGCGTTCAAAAATAATTAAATATTTTCAACAAAACCTAACATGGACATACAAAAAAATTGCCAAAGAAACTAATGTATGCCGCCAAACAGTTTCAAAAGTGGTAAAAAGGTATCTGGAACAACTAACAATTGAAAGGAAGCCGGGAACAGGAACAACGACTGGTTATCGTAACATTGGTAAGGCATATAAAGTTAAAAGCATCCTTAAGAGAGCTCCTAACACATCTGGCAGAAAAACAGCTCGGTTAGCCCAATGCTCAGACTTTTTTGTACGTAAAGTGAAACGTAAGGCGGGACTAAAGTCCTACAAAGTTCAAAAAGTTCCCGATAGAAACGCTTTTAAAAATTTGGAGGCCAAAACCAGAGCTAGAAAATTGAAATCAAATTTTATAAAAAAATACAACTATTGTGTAATGGACGACGAAACTTATGTCCTGGCTGATTTTGCGCAGCTCCCTGGTCAAGAATTTTATGTTTCCGATGTTCGAGGAAATGTTGCGGAAAAATTTCGGTCCCCAAAAAATTCCTAGTATGGCAAGCCATATGTAGCTGCGGCCAAAGAAGCCAGTCATTTGTGACATCTGGCTCTATAAACAGCGAAATTTATATCAAGGAGTGTTTGCAGAAGAGACTTCTTCCGTTCTTGAGTCAGCACAATGTATCCACTTACTTTTGGCCCGATTTAGCATCTTGTCACTACAGCAAGAAAGCGCTGGAGTATAATGATAATAATGTGGTTTTTGTACCAAGAGAGGCAAATCCACCAAACTGCCCGGAGCTCAGGCCAGTGGAGAGATATTGGGCTCTTGTTAAAAAAGAATTAAAGGGCACAAAAAAGGTCTCCCAGGACATGCAAGATTTCAAACGTAGATGGACCACCTGCTCTAAAAAGGTGACAGAAACTACCATAAAAGCCTTAATGGGAGGGTTTCCGGAAAAAGTGGATAACTTTGTTCGTAGTGGTTAGAGTTCCATGCGGTTTTTTTGTTATGATTTTGTATTAAATTTTATTTAATAAAAATTTGGTTTGAAGTCTTAAAATTCAGTAGTCTGTTTTTTATTTAACTTTATGTGTGTTAACATTTTTATGATCTCACTCCTTAGATAAGGCACTTTCTGACGTTAAAAAACTAATCAAGCCGTAAAACATTATTTGGGTTAAATAATTTTTTTTAAAAACAAATCTCGGACCACTGCATATATGTATAATTTGTAATTTCGCCATTTATCATTTCGAGCAAGTTTGGGCAACTTTTTTCGAAAGATATGGATCCATTCTATATAAGAAAAAATATAGACTGATTGTATCGAACTGAGGATCGCTGAGGATTTTTTCGGCGCGAAGTAAATAAATAAAAAATCATAGTTATTTTCACAAAAACGCAAATTACTGTCAGGAAAATGAGTTATATTTTTCCATATTATTTTCGTTACAAAGGCTAATATATAAGGGTGAACCCTGCAAATCAAAAGTTGATCATTAGCAATAGAAGTTTGGAAAAAAAATTAAAAAAGTATCTCAAATTTTAAAAATTTTTTACCAACTTTTTTAACTTTGAAGACCTGTCAAAGGAAAGGGTGTAATTGGATCATAAAAATAAGTACAGAAAACCTGCCATAGAGAAACCTGCTTCTATATATGCCCAACAAACTGGTAAACATTTTTTTGAGAATTTACAAGTAAGGACTTTTGGCCGGAAATCGATCTATCTGGCCCTCTGTGCAATGTCCTAATGATATCCCCGATAGTATCGAGACCGGATTTCGAGCAAAAGTTTGATAACTAATAAATCCATAACCGCGCTTCCTTTTTGGAGGGACACCAAAACACAAACTCGAGATAAAAAAAATCTGATAGATACATTATATTGAAATGGTATTGTCTCTAAAAGCAAACACAAAAAGTGTTTCCGTTTTTTTTTTAAGAACTAATCAATAAACAAAAAAATTAACAATGCGCAAGAGCTTATCAAAAATACCTATACCTTCTATTATTTTTTATACAAAATTATAAATTTAATCGAAAAAAAAGTTTTTAACTCAAAATTTTCAAGTAGATTTTTAATAAAAAATATTTACCTTTCTTGCTCCTTGTTCGGTATCTCCATTAAAACGTAGAGTCATTAAAGCTAATTTTTCACTTGACACCACTTCTGGAGCTGGAAATAATTCGTGCAGGGACTTTTTAATCAATGATGGACATTCATTCACACTAAATTTTAACATCGCCTTTTCTGAATTCTAAAAGAAATCACAAAAAAATTGAAGCAATTACATAATTTGCTTAAAATATATAAATAATTACCATTCCTTCAAAATCGACCAGCGAATCTAAAGGAGCTTCTAGTGTTATAGTGCTGGTAGCTCCTTGCCAAGCAGGTCCTACAGCATTTGGAAAGTAAAAACGATTTCCACGCGGTGATAAAAGTTCCCAATTTGGTCCACATTCTCCACCCAAAAAATCTGAATTGCCTTATAAACATTAGTAATCAAATTAAGAAATTTACATCATAAAATTAAAAATATATGTATGTACGTAAATTTTTTGCCAAATCAAATCATGTATTGCATAGTGTATTTTTATTTTTTGTTTTTATCACGTAGAGATAATTTTTTGTAAAAACAAAATATTTACGTGTGTGCTTACAAACTACGATTTTTTGTATGCGATCGTTGTCTGCTAACATACCTTCTACACGCACTTTGGATTTGACAACCTTGAAAGCACTTTCAAGGTTTTTAGAGTCACTTCGCCTGGAATATTGTGCCACAATACAATAATTATTTGGCTGTATCTTTAAAAGATACAAGGTCAAAGGAGTATTGGTATTAATACAATATATTGTAGCATTGCGCACAGTCCCTCCACCGCGATTGAGACTTCTTAATAAGGTATATGACATTCTATATATATTTTATCTTCTATAATTTATATTTCCATACGCGTTTTAAATTTTTTATATTTGATAACTTTAGTTTGTGGCTTAACGTATTTTGCACTATAATTTTTTTTAATAAATAAGATAATAATAATTTATTTCCTTAAAATTTAGATTTTTTCTTCCAGTTATGTATATTTTCGTATTTCGTCTTATTTTTAATGAAAAATTGGAAATATCTATTTCTCATCAGCTGACAGATAAATTTTTTTAAAAAATATAGCACACCCTGTTAAAACATCTGTTGATTTGTGTTTATAAATTCAACACACTTTTAATAAATTCAACACCACAGCACAGCACTGTTGCCAACTATTTTTAAACAAAAACCTCTAAATTTCACGAAAAAAGCGCTAGAAACCGCCAAAAATTAATTTAGCAGTAGTGTTTGGGGTCCGGGAATTCCCGGGTCGGATTTCCCGGGAATTCCCGGGAAAAGACTGACGGGAATTCCCGGGAATTTTTTTAATTTTTCCCGGGAAATCCGGGAATTTCATAAAATAAACCATTTTACATAAAAAACGTTTATTTTAATTTTTAATATTTTTTTAGATACAGTCATAATTACATTTGCTATTTTTTGTATTTTTTCTATTTGGAAGAACAATGCAAATATATATTCTGACCAAGTGTAAAAAGTACGACAATATCATGAAAAAACTTAAGAAGTCAAAAAATATACGTCGGTTAATGACAATTTTGCTAAGACTGTCAAAAAAATAAAAAATTTTGAACCTAGAATTTACATTTGCAGAACAAATATTAAAAGTGCTGCCAACTATATTAGTTTTTGCTCGAATAACGCAGTTTTAAAGGTCTGGACTCCATTGGCTTTGCTATATAAATGAGTTTTTAGGTTTTAATTTTATAGCTAAAGGGAGGACTTTTGCCCACGCTCTTTATTGTAGTGAAGGATTCGCCATAGCTTTAAAAAATTATTTAGCAGTACCCTGTAAAAATAGAAAATTATTACCAAACACTATTTTTTAACTAAAAATCTATTAAACCTTATTGGTGTCTTCGGAATTGGGGTATATTCACTTTATCATTCCATTTGTAATTCATTGAAACAAACGTCTGTGTGGGCGACACGGCAACCTTGCCTTAGTGATGGCAGTTTTATTTTCTTTCATCATATTCTTGTATTTCATAGTATATGTTTATTTAATCCATTTGTTTGTCAATGTGTGCTCTTTTTTTAATGTATATTAATTCTTTGTTTAAAAAGGAGAAAAAATACAACGGGTCTTGTAAAGGGTATTGGTGACAATATATGTACAAGTAAATTAAAGGGAAGATGTACAAAAAGAAACCATCTTTAAATCACTTTGCGCCAAGACCCTCAACAAGAAACCACGTAAGATAAAATCTTTTAAATATTTAATTAATTTTTTGTTCTTTATTTTTTGTTAATTATTTTAATTTTATAATTTCATTTAGTGAATAAACACACACAAAATCACACAAAACCAAATCACATTAAAACACAAAACATTTATCATCAATAAACAACATCATTTTTAATAATTTTCAACATAACCTAAGTGTTTCATTTGGATCGTTTATTCACGTTGGGGCGCAAAGTCAACCCTTGATCATTGGATCACATTATTTTATTCAGTGATTATTCCATGCAGTGAATGTTTTATTCAGTACAAGTTCTAGTCACTGTAATTGAAAAGCCCTTTATAATTGTGATTGCATTTGTGAGACAATTTAAAAATTTTATGACACAAAATTCATGTCGGATTCTGAGACAACACCAAACAGAGTAAGCCAAAGAAGTAACAAAGGTATTCCACCTGCAAGGTTTCAAAATCGTATAAGCCCGATGTCGAAGAATCAGCCACAGACACCTATCTTGCCGCAGGGGAATACAGAAACGCCACAAACTTCTAGGAATCCGACACAGCCAGCTTTAAATATGTCAGCCAGTTCCCGCCCTACAAATGCTCAGCCGCAAGTCCAGCATCAAGTCCAACAGCCGCTTGCACAAATACAGCCACATAGCCAATCGTCATCTAATCATCAGCCTGCACAACAAACACCTGATTATGTGACCGCCATGTCACGTGAGTTTGATCGTAAATTAGCCGATATGAAAAATGAATTCCAGAGGCAAATGCATGTAATGCAGGAATTAATGATATCAAGTACGCAACAGGTGAGTAATAGTGTTGCGCAATTACGTAGTGAACGCCGCGTGGAAATAAGAAATGTCACTCCACCGCAACAAGAAAATAACAATGTTTCAGAATTACGTAATGATGTAAACGACGAAAATACAGATGCCACTCTACGATCACAAAATATACCTTCAACTAATTCTTCATTGGGCAGTGAAAATAGTACGAGATCATTACAGCAAAGACAAAAGAAAATTTACCCACTGCCAGAATTTTCAGGTAAGCCAGAAGAGTGGCAAAGTTTTATAGAATCGTTCAGGAGTACGACAAATGAATTTGATTATTCCAACCTCCACAATATTATGCGCCTTCGGGAGGCCATTAAAGGAAAAGCCAAAGATACTGTGGAGGCACTCCTGTCAAACTCAGCCAATGTTAACGCCATTATAGAAACTTTAGAAGAAACTTATGGCAGGCCCGAACAGCTGATCAAAAGCCAAATTGAAAAAATGAGACGAATAGCACCGATAGCCGATGATAGCCTGGATCAGCTCATTGATTTGGCCAACAAAATTACCAATATGGCAACATTTTTGAAAAACGCAAAAGGTGAGCATCATTTGTCAAACCCTACACTTTTAAGCGAAATAGTTGGAAAATTACCTACTACCCGTCAACTGCAATGGGCTGAAAAGTGTCTTTCCCTTAAAGGGGATGGTCGTACTGCTACAGTCGTCGATTTTAGTGAATGGTTAAATGGTATTCGTCGTATAGCAAATATGGTTTCTGATTCACTGCCCATCGCTTCTGCTCAAAAACGCCAAACAACTACAATTCAACCTACAACAAATTTTTCAAAAACATCTGGTCGTAAATTTGTTCACATTGCTGTTGCTGATAGAAAATGCATTTTATGCAGTGGTGAGTGTAGTGATATCGATCATTGTAATTCTTTTAAATCACTTTCAGTTGACTCACGATGGGAAAAAGTAAAAGAATTAAAGGTATGTTTTTCGTGTCTGAAGAAGGGCCATCAAACAACACAATGCTACAAAAAGAAAAAATGCGGTGTAAATGGTTGCAGCCGAATTCATCATAATTTATTACACAATTTAAATGCTGCTGGTACTTCGTCAGGCGTAGCCCCACAAAACACAAACGCCCCATCATCATCCACTGCACATGCTGCTGCTGGATCCAGCTCCGATCGTGTAAGCTGCCACTACAACGGTAATGTTGCCTCAAGCGATGTATTATTTCAAGTCATCCCAATAAAGTTGTATGGCCAAGGAACTGAAGTTTCCACTTATGCATTTGTTGACGATGGAGCAAACGCTACCATTGTAGACAGCCATATAGCACAGCAATTGGGAGTCGTTGGTAAGAAAAGTACTCTGGAATTGTACTGGTTAAATCGTGAAATGGCCACAGAATCGACAGAAATTATTGAATTAGAAATTAGTGGTGTAGACAAAGAAGCAAAAAAATATAAACTGTCAAATGTCTTTACATCTGAAAAGTTAGCGTTGCCAACCCAATCGTTTTATGCCGGTGAGTACACTGAGAGAAATAATTATTTATCTGGGTTACCATTACATAGTTATGAAAATGTACAACCAAAAATTATAATCAGCCTTGTCCATGCCTATTTGACGGTGCCAATAGAAACTCCCAGGACAGGCCCTGGACCAATCGTAGTGAAAACTAGATTGGGTTGGCTGGCATATGGACACGTAAATAATGATAAATCTAAAAGCCAACATTGGATGTGCCATGCTTATTTGAAAAATAATGAAAATATGACAGATATAAATAATCTTATTTCTAGTTATTTTTCTATAGAATCTTTTGGAATAAAACCAGATGTAAAGCCGCCCATTTCAAAAGATGATGCCCGGGCCATAGATATTCTAGAAAATACGACAAGAAAAGTACAAGGTAGATATGAAGTTGCATTGCTATGGAAAGAGTTTTGTCCACCATTTCCTGATAGTTTTGCCATGGCCATGAGACGACTTGAAGGGGTAGAAAGAAAAATGGCTCAAGACCCTAATTTTGCCGCCGAATATTGTGAGAAGATTGAACATTACATCAAAATGGGATATGCCGAACGTCTATGTGAAGAAGAAGCAGATCAACGTACTGCAAAAACATTTTATGTACCTCATTTTGGTGTAAAAAACCCCAACAAAAGTGGCATTAGATTGGTTTTTGACGCAGCTGCAGAGGTGAGAAACGTTTCTTTAAACAAATTGTTGTTGCCGGGTCCTGATATGAACCAGCCGCTGCTAGCGATACTTTTTAAATTTCGCCAAGCTCCAGTGGCAGTTACGGGCGATATACAAGAGATGTTTCACCAAATTTTAGTTAGAAAAGAAGATCGTGACAGTCAAAGGTTCATTTGGAGAAAAGGTAAGCCTGAAAATAAGGTGGAAACCTACGTTATGAAAAGACTTATTTTTGGGGCAACATGCTCACCGGCAGTGGCCCAACATGTTAAAAATTTTAACGCAAAAACTTTTGAAAATATTTACCCAAGAGCAGTACATGGCATTTGTGAACGCCACTATGTGGATGACTATGTGGACTGCTTTCAAACTGAGGATGAGGCTATTGAAGTAGTAAATAAGGTAATTGAAATTCATAAAGAAGCCGGATTCAATTTACGCCATATCAATTCAAATTCGGAAAAAGTTAAAATTTTTTGTGGTGACAACGAACAAGAAGAAGCAGTAAAAATAGAAAAAGAATTTGATCGTATACTGGGTATGCACTGGCTTACCAAATCTGATAATTTTGTTTTTAAATTAAAATTTACTAATATTCCACAAGAAATTCTTGAATTCCAGCGTAAGCCGACAAAAAGAGAGCTTTTGAGACTACATATGTCTATATTTGACCCGTACGGCTTTCTTGTGGATTTTATGGTAACTGCTAAAATAATCATGCAAGGTGTTTGGAAAACACAAATACAGTGGGACGAGCAAATTTCCGATGAATTGTATATCCGATGGAAATCATGGATGGAGGAATTACCCAAAGTCCTGAAATTTGAAATACGGAGGTGTTATGCCTCAACGTTCGAAGCGGCAGCCGTCGACCTGCATGTATTTGTGGACGCCAGCGAACAGGCTTTGGCAGTTGTTGCATATTGGCGTGTGGTGATGGCTGGGCAAGTAAGTGTGGCATTTGTAGCGGCTAAGAGTAGTTGTGCACCAATTCGATACCATAGCATTCCTAAAATGGAACTACAAGCCGCAACCATGGGTGTTCGTCTTAGTCAATCGATAGCTGCCTACCATAGCGTTGAAATTCGTAATTGCGTATTTTGGAGCGATTCAAACACGGTTTTAAAGTGGATCAGGTCTGACCACAAAAGATACAAACAATATGTAGCAAATCGTGTCGCCGAAATTCTTGAAGCTAGCAGTATCGAACAGTGGAGGTGGTGTGCAGGTGCTTTAAACCCTGCCGATGATGGCACCCGTGCAAAGTTTCCTCCTCGTTACAACCCCAATAGTAGATGGAAGCTTGGTCCGGATTTTTTGATGCAAGATGAACGTCATTGGCCTCAAGAACCCCCAGGACCCCATATTGATGAATCATGTGAAGACGAAATTCGAACAAAATTTGTTTTTGTTGCTGCTTGTCAGGTATGTTATGTAGTACCAAATATTAATCGTTTTTCTAATTATTCGAGGTATAAACGGACAACCGCCTGGGTGTTTCGGTATGCAGAAAATCTGAAGAGGCGTTATAAAAAGCAAGACTTGGTACAAGGGCCTTTGACTGCTGAAGAGGAAAGTGCAGCCGAATTTTATTTGTGTCGTTGGGCACAAAAGCAAGCCTATGCAGATGACTTAGCCGAAATTGTTAGCAAAAATGCAGTCTCACCAAATAGTTCATTGAAGATGTTAAACCCATTTGTGGGTAATGATGGCCTTATTCGTTGTAGCAGCCGTTTGGAGAGAGCAGAGTGCATTTCTCCGCCAGCTAGAAAACCTATAATCCTGCCAAATAATCACGCTCTCTCTCGACTTATTGTTCAGCACTACCACAACAAATTTCGACACGTAAACATCTCAACCATCGTTTGCGAAATAAGGCAAACTTTTTGGATACCGTCTTTGCGCCGCCTTGTCAACACGGCCCAATCAAAGTGCATGTTATGTAGACTTAAAAGAGCTAAGCCAATTCAACCCCAAATGAGTGCGCTTCCAATGGATCGTGTCCAGCCCTTTGTGCGTCCTTTTAGCTACACGGGTGTGGATTTCTTTGGCCCTCTAAATGTCACTATAAGGCGTGCCCGTGAAAAGAGATGGGTTTGCCTTTTTACATGTTTAACTGTACGTGCCGTCCACTTGGAGTTGGCCACCGACCTGTCAAGCGATTCCTTCATATTGTGTCTAAGAAATTTTATGAATCGAAGAGGTGTGCCACTCCAAATAAGGAGCGATAATGGAACGAATTTTGTCGGTGTGACAACTGAATTGAAAGGCACTACAGATTTCCTCGACCACGATGACATCACCTCAAAATTTTCCCCCTTGGGCATAAAATGGATTTTTAATACTCCAGCCAATCCAGCCCAAGGCGGAGCATGGGAACGTTTGGTGCAATCCATTAAAAAAGTTCTATACAACATGTTGAAAGAAGCAGCACCAAGAGTGGACACGTTGAGCAGTTTATTAATAGAGGCCGAATGTATAGTCAACTCCCGGCCCCTTACCCACCTTCCGGTCACTCCCGATGAGCCCGAACCCTTAACCCCAAACCATTTTTTGTTGGGCTGCACAAATTCTACGCAAACCCCTTCATCTCCAGAACCTCGATTGATGTGCTTACGAAAACAATGGAGGGTTTTGTCCAATTTAAAGAATTGTTTTTGGAAAAGGTGGATAAGGGAGTACCTACCTGAACTCACAAGACGCAAAAAGTGGTGTTTACCAACCCAAACGTTAAATGAAGGATGCCTGGTTTTGGTTTGTGACCCTGATGCTCCCAGATCACAATGGAAACGAGGTAGGGTACATGAATTATATTATGGTAAAGACGGTATAGCCAGATCAGCAGAAGTTGCCACATCTACTGGTGTTCTGAAACGGCCCGTTTCCAAGCTGGCAGTGTTGGATGTAGAGGTGTCGCCTGATAGTGAAGTTGGTGATTCTCCTCCTCCGGAATCGATTCACGGGGGTGGGAATGTGGGCGACACGGCAACCTTGCCTTAGTGATGGCAGTTTTATTTTCTTTCATCATATTCTTGTATTTCATAGTATATGTTTATTTAATCCATTTGTTTGTCAATGTGTGCTCTTTTTTTAATGTATATTAATTCTTTGTTTAAAAAGGAGAAAAAATACAACGGGTCTTGTAAAGGGTATTGGTGACAATATATGTACAAGTAAATTAAAGGGAAGATGTACAAAAAGAAACCATCTTTAAATCACTTTGCGCCAAGACCCTCAACAAGAAACCACGTAAGATAAAATCTTTTAAATATTTAATTAATTTTTTGTTCTTTATTTTTTGTTAATTATTTTAATTTTATAATTTCATTTAGTGAATAAACACACACAAAATCACACAAAACCAAATCACATTAAAACACAAAACATTTATCATCAATAAACAACATCATTTTTAATAATTTTCAACATAACCTAAGTGTTTCATTTGGATCGTTTATTCACGTTGGGGCGCAAAGTCAACCCTTGATCATTGGATCACAGTCTGGGACTCCATTGGTTTTGCTAAATGAATGGTGTTTTAAGTTATGACAGCAAAATTAACTTTAGCATTTTTTTATCTTAAGGTACCTACAGACGACGCAATATTATGCACAATATTTTTGACGTTTACCCACAATTGGCATACATAAAAATACTGTGTAAAATATTGAACTGAAAAAAATACATGCAGATTGTGCATAATATTGAATCGTCTGTAGAGGCCATTACATTTATATATCTTTTAAAAAACTAATTATTTATTTTTTTTTATTAATTTATTTTAAAATAATTAATAAAAAAAATTATTTTAATTTTATTTATCAACTTCCTTTTTACGTATAAAACAAAAAATAAACGAAGCACGCACACAAAAATACAAAATGAATATGGCGGTCTGTATTTGTTTTTTTTTTTTTTTTTTGTTTTCTTTCGATAAATTTTTGTGCAAGTAATTTGCGTTATTGTGCAAGCTACTTGGTTATTTTACATAAAAAAACTAATTATGTTACTTTAATACCCTGTTCTCACTTACAGCTAAAAACCATTTTTAGCAACATTTTTCGTTTTATGCTTAAAAACCATTTTTATGACTCGTTTTACCATACATTTTTTTGTTGTAATATGTCAAAATAAAAATGTTTTTAGCTCGTTTTAAAATTAAAACGATTTAAAACGAGCGGTATTCCAGGGGTTGAATTGAGTATTTTTGAATGTTCAGCGTTTTTAAAGCATTTTATTAATATTGGCAACATTGTTTATTACTAAAATGTAAATAATACAAAAAAAAATCGTGCTATTTTTATCTTTAAACAATTCTTGAACATTATAAACAGTTATATGTATAATAAATGAATATAATTTTAATATTTTAATTTCGTTTGTTGTTGAAATGTGTACATGTTTATCAGCTGATAATGCAAATGTCAAAATAAAAACATAAAAACCAAAATAAAACGAGTGAAATTACGTGTGAACACTTTTTTTTAAATTAAAACAAATGTCGTTTAAAACCGTTTTTAGATGCTCGTGAGAACAGGGTATTACATCGACAAGCAGAATTTTAGCAAAAATTTGGTAAAAAAATTTTTTTGGTATGAAAAAAATTTTACCAAGTAGGATTGCTCAATCTGACACAGATTTTTTTTTTTGCGTGTACACGCAAAAAAAAATCTGTCTCAGATTGAGCAATCCTACTTGGTAAAACTTTTTTCATACAAAAAAAAAATTTTTACTAAATTTTTGCTTAAATTATGCTTGCCGATGTTAAAGTAACATAATTAATTTTTTATGTACAATTACCAAGTAACATGCACAATAACGCAAATTACTTGCAAACAAAAATTATCAAAAGAAAACAGAAAAAACAAATACAGACCGCCATTTTCATTTTGTATTTTAGTGTGCGTCGTTCGTTTATTTTTTGTGTTATAAAAACGTGAAAATGAAATAGATAAAAAAATAAATTAATAAGTTAAAATAAAGAATTAGTTTTTAAAAGATAAATAAATGTAAGATACAAAAATGATAAAGTTAGTTTTGCTGTCATAACTTAAAACACCATCCATTCAGCAAAACCAGTGGAGTCCCAGACGTATTTTTCGATGAATTACAAATGGAATGATAAAGTGAGTATACCCCCATTCCGAAGATACCAATAAGGTTTAATAGATTTTTATTTTTACAGGGTAGTGGTAAATAAATTTTTGATGCTATGGCGAATCCTTCACTACAATAAAGAGCGTGGGCACCAGTCCTGCCTTTAGTTATAAAATTAAAAACGCAAAGTCAACACGCAAAAAAAAACTTGGGTGCGATTTCATAATAAAATGTTCCAATTTTACCAAGCAGATAGGGAGGAATCCCATTAAACAATATATTTTGATATTTTGCCAAAACGCTTAGGAACATCCCAGTAAACAAAATGTTAACAACATTTGCACAAAAGTGCTTGGTAAATATTGCCATTCATGTCGTATAAAAAAAAACTTAAATGCTTAATAAAAATACCCAATCTTGTTTTGTATAAAAAATAAAAGAAATTTAGTAATATTTTTTTTATTATTTTTATTATTATTCATTATTTATTTAATATTACTAAAATTAAATACAATAAAAACAATACAAAACATACAATAAAATATATACAATACAATAAAAATAAAATTATATTAAACATAAAATACACAAAACTTACATATCTAATATGTAGATATTAACAATACTGCATCTTCCTTCGGGCGTTGATCAAAAAAAAGTCGTATACCTAGAAAAAAAAAACAATTAAAAGTTAATTAATTTTACAAAATATTAAACAAGAACAAACAAAATTTTATACTAACCTTGTTGGAATGTATTTGTTTATTTATGTATAGTTTTTTTTTCACACGTTCATTTGGATTGACGCCTGAAAATAGAGTTATTGAATGAACTAGTTCATTTGAACTAGTTCAAATGAACTGAACATTTTTTCGTTCGTGTATTAGGTCTCCTGTGCACGCCCATGCAAAAATTTACCAAGTTTTAACGAAAATAAATCAATTTAGTAGCGGGTAATAATAAACAAGTCGTTTAGCATAATGTTTAAAAGTACTTGCAATGTGCCAAGCAAGCTTGGTAATATTTGTTAACAACATAAATATGAAATTTTAGCTTTGACAGTGGAAAACAAAACAAGGCTTGCGAAAAATGTTAAAACTCTATAGAAAAAAAAAATTACCAAGCATGATTGCATAATTTTACACACCGGATTTTTTTGCGTGAAGGGAGTCCAGACCTGTTTTGATGAGTTACAAATGGAATGACCAAGTAAGTGTTCCTCTATAACAAGAGACCAATAGGGTTTACCAGTTTTTTAAACTAAAAATTTATGTTTTGTAATAATTTTCTATTTTTACAGGATGCTTTTAAATAAATTCGTGAAGCTATAGCGGATCCTTCACATCAAGAAAAAGCGTAGGCAGCAGTCACTGGAGAAAATTGTACATAAAGGGTCAGTTGGTCGGTGGTAAATTAAATCCTACACAACATTTATTATATTAATATGGATTTATTCTGTGAAAGTTTTAAATTCAATAAATATACAAATTTTTATAAAAATTTACTAGAAAATTTATTTTAGCATAAATGTGGTAATTTTTAGCATTATTTTTAGTCACCTTTTCAAATCATTTTGGTATATTTCACCATATTTCTTTTGGTATATTTTACCAAGTTTTTGCTTAAATAGCATTAGCATTTTCTTCAAAATTTTTTACATAAGTGTTTTGGCTAAATTGCGAAAACTACTTCGTCGGTTGTAGTTTTAGCATATTTTTGGTAAAATTATGCCAGATTTTTGCTCATTCCGACACAGATTTTTTTTTGCGTGTAGTTTGTAGTTGCCGCAACAACAAAATACATGTAAAAATTTTGCTGTCTGCTGCTTGCTGCTGTATTGTGAAGAAACACTATGGCTGTAATGAGAACAGGGTGTGAATGTAATCGAAAATGGCATTAGTGGCCTGGAATCGATGCATATTTTTTTTGCGTGTATAAATTCTCGCACCTTTAGTTATAGTTATCGGCAGAGGTACAGTTATCGGTGCCTTGATAATCGATTTTGTCACCACAAAGTTCACTTTTTCTTTTGTCATCTCAAAGTCTACAATTCTATGTAACGTGAAAAATAATGTACTTTTTTGTTTTTTTATTTTAATTCGTTTCAAATTTGTTAAAAAGTGAAAAAATATTGATAAAAATGAAACATTTAAAATGTTTTAACTAAAAGGCTTAATTACGACCTGTATTATGTCTCATCCATGTGTCAACTCCAAGAAAATTTTAGAAGATAAAGGAAATTCGTCAATAAGAATTATCAAAATTATCATAAGACCGAAGACAGTGATTCATAAAACAAAAAAAAAAAATAATTAAAAAAAATAAAAGTATAAATACAAACTCTATATAAAACAATGTCACCAATACCAACTCCTGTGTATGGATTCGCAATATTTTTTTTAATATTTTGGTGTGGAACATGGTGTGTTCATCTTATTGCAATTTGTTATGGCAAATTTAAACTACATAAAAAATCTTGCATGTTCCCCAATGAGACCCCCCTGCCGGGTGTATCGATAATGAAACCTTTAATGGGTGTGGATCCTAATCTGGAGCATAATCTGGAAACATTTTTCACCATGGATTATCCAGTTTACGAACTTTTATTTTGTATAGAAGATAAATCTGATCCGGCGGTTAAGCTGGTTGAAAGTTTAATAGCTAAATATCCCACTGTGGAGGCGTATCTTTTCTTGGGTGCTTCAAATGTAGGTGTTAATCCCAAAATTAATAATATGCAGCCAGGTTATGAGGCAGCAAAATATGAATTTATAATGATTTCCGATAGTGGCATTAAGATGAAAAATGATACCTTGCTGGATATGGTAAACAATATGGGCGAAAAGTATGCTTTAGTACATCAAATGCCCTTCACAAGTGATCGCGAAGGCTTTGCCGCAACATTCGAAAAAATATTTTTTGGTACTGTTCAATCCAGAATATACTTATCAGCCGATTTCTTAGGTATAAACTGTCATACGGGCATGTCTTGTCTTTTACGTAAAGCGGTCATCGATAATTGTGGTGGTTTGAAAACATTTGGTTGTTATTTGGCCGAAGACTTTTTCATTGCCAAAGCCATAACTGAACAAGGATGGAAAATGCGAATTAGTAATCAACCAGCACTCCAAAATAGTGGATTTTGTGACATAAGCAGTTTTCAACAAAGACTCATACGTTGGGCTAAACTGAGGGTAGCCATGGTGCCAACAACAATATTGCTCGAACCATTATCAGAATGTATGGTTTTGGGAGCATTGGCCTCTTGGTCGGCATCTCTAATATTTAAGTGGGATCCTTTGGTATTTTATTTGGTACATATTTTAACATGGTTTCTATCAGATTGGGTAATGTTATCCATAGTTCAGAATGGTTCGTTGCCATTTCACAAATTTGAATTTGTTATTGGTTGGCTACTGCGTGAGCTAAGTGGCCCCTATCTATTTCTACATGCTCTATGGAATCCCGCTATACGATGGCGCACCCGAACCTATAAACTGCAATGGGGAGGAGTTGCCTATGAACTGCCAGATTCAAATGATTCCAATACAAATCTAAGTAGTAAACGTCTTTTAATAACATCGTAGCATAAGATCAATTCATCATTTGGACATACAATTATTATTATTGCATACCTTTATTCTGGATTCATACTTACAAATTAGAATTTTCTTAATATTCAGTATGATTCACTCTAATGATACATAAAAGGTTTAGACAATTGAGACATTAGCAGCTATGTTTTTGCATTTTGCGGTTTTATTTTATTTGGTTAAACATATACCTATAAATCCAATGAAATTTTAAAATAACCAGTGAACAAACACACCTTTTTTAAGACTCCAAAAAGGGCTCCAGAAATGTTACAAATATTTAAAATTTTTGTATAAAAGTGTTTTACCTTAAAAAGATAAAACACTTTTATTAAGTATTCAAAAATAAAAAAGGAATGCCTAACATCGAGTGTATCTTTTTTATATCAAATTTTCTAGTAGATGAAGCTTTTCAATTGATATATTCCTTTTTCTTCATTATAATGATAAAATAATTGATTTTCATCGAGAACCTTTAATATCCCTTATTAAAAAGTGTAAATAAAAAAAAGTTAGACTCTGTGTTAGGCACTCGTTTTTTTTTTTTTTTTTTGAGTACGTAGGTACGTAATATTTTAAAACCAAAAGAAAAGTACAATTGGAGTCTTTATTGTATAATTTTCAAACAAAATACTCGCTACATTCATTCTAAGCTCTTTTTAGAAAGTTTTTTCTTTTTAGACAGTTATTTTTTAAATATTTTTTTTTTGAAAATCTCTTTTTTGTCCGTTTTGGAACAAAATTTTGTTTTTTATTTTGAATTTAAAAATGGTCCTCAAAAACCCTCTAAAATAAAAAACTTAAAAATATTTATAAATTAAAAAAAATATATATTTTTAAAATGAAATCGGTTATTAAAAACAATTAAAAATGTTATGCAGATAATTTATATATCTATAATTTGCGTTAAATATCATTCAGATTGAGTAAATAACGAATATGCTACGAAGGTCGACCTTAAACATTTAAATTATTTGTAGACATTTCCTTGAAAATTTAAGTTGATTTTTTTTTTTCACAATTTCATATTCTAAGCATTAGGTCTATTCGATTACATTACTACGATCTACTATTTTTTACTCATTTTACTACAGCTGGAAATTTTCAATACAAAAAGTAAAAAAAACTTTCCAGTTGTAGCAAAACATAGTAAGAAATTTGTGTAATCGAATAGACCTATTAAAACAATAAAATATTTTCTTTGTTCAAAAAAAAAATTGAAGCTTACAAAATTTTAGATAAAATGATATTGGTTTCTCTTACTTTAGTATTTTTTTTGGGTAGTTGGAAAAATTAATTATTAACAAAACATGAACTACCATACTATTGCTAGAAATACAAAATTACGAATTTGAATAAAATCGACTTATTGTTAGAAATATTTTTAAATTTTTTTTAAAGAAATGTTTTAATATTTTTTTATTTCTTACTCAATCTGAAATGGATGAAACGCAAATTAATATTTTTTAAAAAATTAAATAGAATTTATTTTTTAATGCACGATTTGGTTTTGACGATATACATACATACCTTTTTAAACTTTATTAAATTTTTAAAGACTTCGATTTTTGTAAAGATTACACTATGTTAGAGTAAATTTATGCTTTTGATCAGACCTAGTGAAGATTATTGGTTTCGTCGAGTAGATTACAAAAATGACGATTAAACCGGTGGGTATTTGTGTCGCTCTGTCGAAAAAACTTTAACTGGTTGGGATTAATCAAATCGAAGGTTGAAAGAGGAATGAAAAAAAATACTTTTTGATTTCTTAAAAAAAAACACTTGTATGGTTTTAAACAAACAAAAAAATTTTGTGTTACACTTTTAAGATGTTAATGATTCAATATAATTTAAAAAAAATTGTTAAAAGTGCAAATTAAGTACAAATTTCATGACTTAAAAAAAGATAAAAAAAATGCCCCTTTAATTGCAAACTTGCTTTTAGAGAAAAAATTGAGAGATGATCCACTTGCAATATTTTGTCTGTATTCCTCTATGATTAAACCTACCAGACTCACTCAAATTTTAAAGTAATTGTCAACATTTTTTTTTTAACGATTTCCAATTTTCAAACGGTTTTGTACAGAATAAAATTTTTGAAAATGAACTACAACAGAAAGAAATCGATAAACTCAATAAAAGTGTAAAAAAATAACAAATAAATCGGTAAACTCATAAAAATTTAAAAAAAATAACAAAAAATATAAATTATTAAAAAAAATTAATACATATCGTGAACCTATATTCAAAATATGCCAACTCAAATTTGACCGAAATGAGTTTTCGATGGCAAATAGCTCCCCTATGCAATACCCCTCTGTGTTAAAAATTTCAGAGCAAAAAAATATTTTTTGGTCGTTTTACATCCATTTTTGTTATTCTGCTATCTCAAAGTACATATTTTTTTGGTGAAAATAAATGTCAACTCCCATTGTAAATTTCCAAAAAATTTTCAAAAATTTTTTTAAAAAATATTAGACCACATATCTTATTGCATTTACCATGCTGAACACAAATCTGGTAAAGATTTTTATATCTAATGGCTAGTTTTCGAGATATTGCCATTTTAAAAATATCGGTAAATAGTGTTTGCAAAAAAAAATTGCTTAAATATATGTAACTTTTAAAATATTTATCAGATTGAAACATTATGAGTGGGGAAAATAAAGGCAATGATATAAGCTTTCAAAATAGCTGGTTTGGAGTGACCCAAATACAATACAGCGTGAGTTACAGAGTGCCAAAGTTGACCACCCTGAGATCAAAAAGCTTTCGGAGCTAGTAACTTTTAAAAATATGCAAAGATTTTTATTTTTTTTTTTAGTTTTTACAATTACCGTACTAATGATAACAAAATCCAAAAAAAAAAAAAAAATATAAAAAAAAATTTTCAAAAAAAAAATATTTTTACTTTCCGCCAAAATATGCCAACTCTAAAAAAATATTTGTTTTTTGATATAGTAATAAATGCCATCTCTGAAAAATACGCAAACAAGTGCAAAATATGAAAATTTTGGCATAGGTAACAATTATTTAGAATATTTAAACCATCTTATGGAAGGTACATTGTTAATTTTTACAATAATATGCGAAATAATTAGTTTTTTAGCTCTCCTGAAAAGTAAGCTTTTTAGAGTTGGCATTTATTGAATATAGTTCGACGATATCTTTCTTAGGGTGCGGTCACACGAGACATAAAACTGCTAGAAATAGAGCAAAATACAACTTTTTTTCTATACAATTTCATACTTTACAAAGTTGTATTCTACGTAGAGTACTCTACCTCTAGCAGTTTTCTATCTGGTGTGACCGCACCCTAAGAAAGATATGTATTGATTTTTTTAATAATTTATATATTTTTTTTTTGTTATTTTTTGAAACTTTTTTGAGTTTACCGATTTACTTGTTATTTTTTGATACTTTTTTTGAGTTTATCGATATTATTGAAAATCAATACCTACACGCAAAAACACTTTCATTTATTAGCCAAATCTTTGATATAAAATACAACAAATTGGCGTAATTTTGGAAAAAAATTAAAAAAAAAAAACTTTCTTATATCTTATCAATAGAAACATGTCGAAATCCGTAAAATTTTTCTATCTAAAACAGTAAAAAAATTGAAAATCGGTGGAAACGTTTCTGCGTTAGACGTGGTTTAGTCGAAAAAGTTACCTAAAAACGTTTTTTAACATTTTTTTAATCTACTCTACGGGGCCTACAACCTATACTACACCATTTACAGATGAATTTCGAATTGCTTTTTTTTAAATTCTACTTGTAATTTGAAGATTCCATTTGTAATTCGAAGATTCCATTTGTAATTCGAATATTCAATTTGTACCTCGATGATTCAATTGATCTTTTTCGAATTACAATGAATTTTCGAATTACAAATTATATTTTTCGAAATACAATTGATATTTTTCGAATTACCATATTTCCATTTAGAATATCTTATTAATAGAAACATGTCGAAATCCGTAAAATTTTTCTATCTAAAACAGTTCAAAAATTGAAAATCGGTGGAAACGTTTCTGCGTTAGACGTGGTTTAGTCGAAAAAGTTACCTAAAAACATTCTTTGACATTTTTTGATCTACTCTACGGAGCCTACAACCTATACTACACCATTTACAGATGAATTTCGAATTGCTTTTTAAAAATTCTACTTGTAATTTAAAGATTCCATTTGTAATTCGAAGATTCCATTTGTAATTCGAAGATTCAATTTGTACCTCGATGATTCTACTTGTAATTCGTAGATTCCATTTGTAATTCAAAAATTCCAATTGTAATTCGAAAATTCCAATTGTAATTCGAAAATTCCAATTGCAATTCGAAAAAGATCAATTGTAATTCTAAATAGATCAATTATAATTGAAAATAAATCAATTGTGATTCGAAAAAGATCCATTGTAATTCGAAAAAGATCAACTGAATTTTCATTGATCTTTTTCGAATTACAATTGGAATTTTCGAATTTCAATTGATCTTTTTCAAATAACCATAGATCTATTTAGAATAAGTTTTTCGAATTTCAATTGATCTTTTTCGAATTACAACGAATTTTCGAATTACAAATGATATTTTTCGATATACAATTGATATTTTTCGAATTACCATATTTCTATTTACAATAACAATTGATCTTTTTCGAATTACAATTGATTTATTTAGAATTACAATTTGAATTTTCAAATTTTAAATGGAATCTTCGAATTGCAAGTAGAATCTGCGAATTACAAATATAAACTTTGAATTACAAATATAAACTTTGAATTACAATTGGAATATTTAAATTACAAGTAGAATTTTCGAATTACAATTGATCTTTTTCGAATTACATCTGTAACACAGTGTTATTGAAAACTTTAAAAACATACGAAAATAAATTTAACTAAATCCTTATTGAAATTATTAAGTTCCATTACTTTTTTTTAGATTTCTTCAGTTATATTATTATATTAGTTTTAATTATATTTTGATATATTTTTAACTTGGCTAACTTTATGTTTTAACTATAAATAAATCCAAAAAATGCATTAACAATGCCATTAGTTCTGTTGCAGAAAAAAAAGTATTGATGAAATTTTCAATTTATATGATTTTTTTTTCATTTTTCTAAATTTTAATTCTAAAATTATGTATATAATTTTGTTTAACATTTTCTTTTTAGTTAAGCAAATTACATAAAAAAAACTTTCCCAAATTGTTAGTAAATTTTTTAAAAACATTCTCTTTATTCATCTGATTTCTTTATGCCTCAAGGGAAAATAAATATATATTATTTAAAATCTTATTGTACATAAAATCCTTTCCAGTTGATTTGACTAACCTTAATTATCTCTTATGCCTGGTATGATTTAATTTATTTTTCTATTTTTAGGTTAATATTAATTTTTTATAAGTAGGCGTAATTAAAAAAACAAAAACAAAAAAAAAAAATATTGATACACCAAACAAACCGCTAGATTTAAATAAAATTATTAATAAATCTATCTTTTATATGTAAGAAACCCGATCTTTTGTATAAATATATCTTGCTTAAAACAATATCTAATTAAGTCTAAAATCGTTTTCATATTGATCCAAGGGTCGAAATTCTATTATTCGATGCTATATTTGAAATTATGTTTAAATTTTGTACAATTCTCGTAACGATTTTTTTTACAAAACTTCTATGATTTGGAGTAAAGAATGAAAAATGTATCTATGTGGAAACGATGTGGCTTATACTTGGATATTGGCTAAAAAGAGAATTACAAAAAAATTTGTTTTAAAAATCATTATCAAGGTGAAACATATTAAAAATATAGTTATATTAAAATTAAAGAATAAAAAAAGAAAATAAAGAAATGAAAATTATAAAAAAAAAGTTTTTTTAAGTTTTTGTATTTTATTCAATATAACGGACAAATGTGCATGGTTGGACACTTTCTTTAGATAGGGTTTCCACAGACCTTTCACTTGCTATGCAACATGACTAGGTTTCTGGCATAATATAGGAAATAAACGAAAAAAAACTCGAAACCTCCCCTCATTTGCGCTCCCTAAATATAAATTTGGGCAGCTAAATGAAATACGTGTCTCTTTTTATTCCTGCTCTGCAAAGTAAAACCGATTTCAAGAAGATTGGGGGTGACACTAGGGAGATTTTCCTTGTACGTAGGGGTATAAAAAAATTGTTTTTCTCTAATGTACATAATCAATCCAAGAGTTAAGTAGTTTCTTATCTATTCAAACATTCAGCAATCATAAATTCCATATTAAAAGTCTAAAACACTGTGGCAGTATTATTAATCAAACTCAAAACTTCCCAGTCAGAAATTCACACTATTCTTGACAGATAAAGTGTTTAAAATTGTATGGGGAAAACACATAATTAAACTAGTTTAAATGAATGCGAATATGGTATAACATTTTCAGTTAAAACAACTAACAAATGCAGTTGTTTTGACTGACAAAAATATAACAGTTTTTTTATACGCAAACAATTTACATATGAAGTTAATTCAACTGACATGTATAGTTAAAATATTATAACAAAAAATTGTTAAATTGTATTTAAAAATCTTAAATCAAATGTAACTTTTTTGTTAATTAATTTAACTGGATACTTCCAAGGAAAGGATTTTATGATTTTCTTAGTGCTATAATTTAATGGAAAAATACAAATCATTTAAGTGGGTAGAAAGATGAGAAACTAACAATCATAACACGAAGATGACCTCTGAGGTTAAAACCAGATATGGGTCAAATTTAGTACTCGCTGAGGACTTTCTAACAATTTTTTTTTATAACGATCGGACATCAAATGACAAAGCTATGAACAAATAACAATTTCGGCGGTACCAAATCGCGACCTAAAAATCTAATATTTTGTCTAAGGAACTTTTTCGAGGTAAGCTTTAAAATTAAGCCCGCACAATAGGAACTTTTTTTTCCTCCTTTATGGTCGACCCCATAGTGACATAGTAATCCATCGACCGTTTTGTGATCTGGCATCACCAAAGATAGTTGGAAAATTCTGGCATTACCAAACTAAAGTTCAAACGCAAAGCAAAGAGAGACAAAAAAAAAATCTGCATTCTCACTGTAAAACTGGTATCTTTCATCTCGCTCGAATTTCGGTTTGTGATAAAATTTCGTAAACAATACCATATGGTTTTTGTTTACTACTTTTTCAAACGCCATTTGTTGGACTACTGTATGACTCTATGGTCGACCCAGTCTAGTTTCCATTTACCGATCATCCCCATTTTTTATACCATGCAACCTGACTAGTGTTCTAAATACCCAGTTTTGTCGATCTAGCTCTTTTTGTTTCATTGTTATTTTGTTTGGCATTGAGAACTCATATGCTGCATATCACACAAAAGTCCCAAATGTGTAAGCAAAATTGAATATGGAGCATAATACCATAAAATCTTATTTTCTTAAAAGCTTAAAATCTTTTGATCTATTATATGTAAAAGTCTGAAAACTAGAAGCTTTGTTTACAATATATGTAGCAATAAATGGTAAAAATCGATTTCTTTTCGAGAAAATTTGTGGTAAACCTATTTTATCGTTTTTCTCGAAACCGAGTTGTTGGCGTATGGATAGTGTTTGGGAATTCCCGGACTTTTCAATTTCCCGGGAAACGGGAAAAAATAATTTATTTCCCGGGAATCCCGGGAAATTTTCATTATTAATATAAATCATGAAAAACATTAAAATTTTGACCAACTTTTTATTAAAAACAGTTTTATTAGAGATAAACAATTAATTTAAATATATTTAACAATTAATTTATATATTTTATTTGCATATATACAAATAAAAAAATAAAAGCTAAAAATCCTGAAATGCAATAAAACAAAACCAAAAAAATATTGCAACTTTTTTCTCCGCAAAAAATAGCTAAAAATCGCAAAAAATGTAAAACTGCGTTATTCGATCAAAAATAATATAGTTGGCAGCACTTTTAATATTTGTTTAGGGGGCTAATTATGTAACTTGATAATCATTAATCGTCATCCTTAGCTCATTATCCTATTACCATAAAATGACACTATATGGTAATGGAATAACGATGGAAACGATACGACTGACGACTATCAAGTTATATAATTAGCCCCCTGAACAAATATTAAAAGTGCTGCCAACTATATTCGTTTTTGCTCGAATAACGCAGTTTTAAATTTTTTGCGATTTTGAGCTATTTTCTGCGATTTTGAGCTATTTTTGCGATTTTTTGTGGGGAAAAAAGTTGCAATATTTTTTTTTTGTTTTGTTTTATTGTATTTTATTGTATAGGTTGAAAATTTTTATATTTTTTGACAGTCTTAGCAAAATTATCATTAACCGAAGTATACTTTTTGACTTTTTAAGTTTTTTTCATGATATTGTAATGCTTTTTACACTTGGTCAGTTTTCCTATAAATATATGTATATTTGCACTCTTCTTCTAAATAGAAAAAATAGCAAATGTAATTATACCTGTATATAACAAAAATATTAAAAATTAAATTAATATAAATGTTTTTTATGTTAAATGGTTTATTTTATAAAATTCCCGGATTTCCCGGGAAAAATTAAAAAATTCCCGGGAATTCCCGTCAGCCTTTTCCCGGGAATTCCCGGGAAATCCGACCCGGGAATTCCCGGACCCCAAACACTACGTATGGAGCAAAACAATAATAAGCTGCTTTTGGTGTTTTATGTTGTAGGATTTTTGGAGATATTTCGTTATATTTTATGGTCCGCGGGAAAAGTACCTGGCAACGCTGATTATAACTAGATTTATGTTTCAAATACCTTTTGAACCCATCATGCCCATTAAAAAATTTGTAGGGTATACAAAACAGCTGGTAAAAGGTGAGTTTAAAATTCACCACAACTAAAATCTTTTTTTTTAGTTTTTCTGAAAAAACTTTTTCACGTGTATTAAATTTTTAGTACATAAACAATGTAATTTTGATTGTCTGGAATAATTTTAAATTTTTTGCTTTAATATCTAAAAAAAAAAAACTACTAAAATGTCTAGAATAATTGTTAAACAATTACCAAAAAACGTAAGTTTTATTAATTACATATAGAAATTACTGGGATAAAGAACGGGGCACATGAAAATATAAAAATTACCCAACCCCTCTATTGTGGGTCGGGGTACTTTGGAGTCTCTACACTTTATGGGGGATACCATAAAATCCATAGAATCAGCCCAGCTGATATCGCTAAACAATAATATTTCGGTTAATTTCAAATGATACATGCGATTTGTCACGAATCCCTGGACATATTTAATTTTGATGTCCCCTCAAACTTTACTTTAACCAATCACTTATTGTAAGCTAAATTTTTACACCCTTGCAGATAACGGAAGAGAAACTGCGAAGTTTGTTTGGTGCTAAAGGTACCATCACCGACATGCAGTTAAAATATACGCCAGATGGAAAATTTAGGCAATTTTGTTTTATTGGCTATCAAACTGAAGATGATGCTCAACAGGCTATTAAATTCTTTAATAACACCTGCATACAAACAAGTCGCATCATGGTGGAAATGTGTGCTAATTTAGGCGGAGAAGAAAAGCCACAATCATGGAGTAAATACGCTAAGGACAATAAAAAAGAAATGGATTTGGCTAAAAAAACCAAATCCATCTCATTGGACGGAGGAAAGTCTAAAGAAAAGGGACAGACAAAGTTTGAAGAAATAATAGGCAAACATAAAGATGATCCTGAATTTCAAGAATTTATGAAGGTCCATGAGAGTAAAAGATCTTTGTGGGCCAATGACACAGCAGAGGCAGTTAGTAAGAATGAACATAATGAGAAAGCTGAAGATAATACCGAAAACGACAAAAAGCAGGAAGAAAATAGTGAGCCAGCTGAAGAAGAGGAATTAGAAAATGATAATGAAAAAGTGGCTGAAAAACCCATAAGTGATTTGGAATATATGAAATCCCTAATGACTAAAGATTCATCTAAATCAACGACTAAGACTAAATCTAATCTTGATTTATTTACCATTAAGATACATAATGTCCCTTATAAAGCTAAACGCCAAGAGATTCTTAAATTCTTTAAACCTTTAAAACCATACTCGGTACGTTTACCGTCCAATGTTCATGGTTTTTGTTATGTGGGTTTTAAAACCGAAAAAGATATGACCAAGGCCATGTTAAAAAATAAAAGTTTCATTAAAGGCAAACAGGTATTTTTCTCCGATTTCACGGAAAAGAATAAGATCACCAAGGCCAAACAAGCGGGAAAAGGAGAAGATGAAATCGCACAGATTACAGATAAGAATTCCAAATGGAAGACCCAAGAATCCAGTTTAAATAATGAAGAAGATATTTCTGAATCCGGTAAAATATTCTTTCGTAATTTGGCTTATACTGTAACCGAAGATGATATACAAAAAGTTTTTGAACAATTTGGACCAGTAGCGGAAATCAATTTACCGGTAGATAGCGTCACACGTCAAATTAAAGGTTTTGGTACGGCTACTTTTATGTTGCCTGAGCATGCGGTACAGGCATTCAATAAATTAGATGGTACAACATTTCATGGTCGTTTATTACATTTAATTCCTGGTAAAAGTAAAAAGTCCGAAGAAGAACCAGATGAAAATGATGCCTCTTTGTCATTTAAACAGAAAAAAAATTTAAAGTTAAAGAAAACTGCTCAAAACTCTGTAACATGGAATTCATTGTTTTTGGGATCAAATGCCGTAGCAGAAATTTTAGCTAAAAAGTTTGAGACTTCTAAGCAACGTATTTTGGATACCGATGAGGGTGGTTCCAGTGCAGCAGTACGTTTAGCTTTAGGAGAAACACAAATTGTTATTGAAATGAAACAGTTTTTAGAAGAAAATGGAGTACGTATAAATGCGTTTGATACACAAAATGCCAAACGTTCAAAAACAATAATATTGGCAAAAAATTTACCACCCGATACTAGCGTAGCTGATCTAACACCTATATTTGGTAAATTTGGACCTATTGGTAGATTAGTATTACCACCTAGCGGAGTCACAGCTATAATTGAATACTGTGATCCTTCAGAAGCCAAACAGGCATTTAAAAAATTGGCTTATAGTAAATTTAAAAATGTTCCACTTTATCTAGAATGGGGACCAGAAGATACATTTTCAACCAGTTTAAGCGGAGAACCCTTAATAGCAAAGGTAGAAACTGAAAAACAAGAACCAAAAGATATCAAAAATGAAACAAATGCCACCGATATGCCAGACGAGGAGGTAGAGGACGAAGATGAAAATAGCGATGAACCAGAATCCAATACAACTTTATTTTTACGTAACTTAAACTTAAAAACGGTACAAGAAACTGTTCAAAAACATTTTAAATCTCTGGGTCCCATTCATACAGTAGAAATCGCTAAACGTAAAGATCCTAGTAATCCTCAAAATTTCAGTTCACTTGGCTATGGCTTTATACAATTCAAAAAATCTGCCACGGCGGAATATGCATTGAAAAGTATGCAATTTACTAACATTGATGGTAACCAGGTTGAATTAAAACGCAGTGATCGAATACTTAAGTAAGTGTTAGAAAAAAAATTGTTATATCCTTTGTATGCTAGTACTAACTGTTATAATCATTTCAGGTCAGCCACAAATCCAGAGCATCAACGAAAAAAGGTGCAATTAACAAAACAAACTGGAACGAAACTTCTTGTACGCAATATTCCATTCCAGGCTAAAGTCAAAGAAGTTCGGGATATATTTAAGTAAGTTTTAAAAAAAATCAAAAAAATTGGAAAAATTAAGTAAAATCAAACAAATTCAGAAAATGTTAAGAAAAGTTCAGGAAAATTAAGGAAAAAGTGGACGACCCTTTATATACCACGTGACATGTCCACACGGACCCAAATGTCCTATTACAACCCTGCAGGAAAAGTGAGCGGTTAATGATAGGTCAGGACCAAAATTACGTAGCACAAACTTACCGTCACTTTTTGGAAAAGTATTTTTATACCCTAGAACCACAGAATGGGGTATACTCACTTTGTCATTATGTTTGTAATTCATTAAAATATCGGTCGGGGACCCCGTACATCATATTATTGATCCATGATCGATTCTAAGTTGTTCTTTTAATGTCCGTCCGTCTGTATTTGGAAAACACAATGCAGTCCAAAATAAAATAGGTAGACTCCTGAAGTTTGGCACGAATATGGTTCATGGTCATAGGAAGGTTAAGTTCGTAAATGAGCAAAAGCGGACCATTCTAAGAAATTCTAGCGATGTCCGTCCGTCCGTCTGTTGAGGTAACGATACAGTCTAAAATAAAAGAGCTAGACTTCCGAAGTTGGGCACGAATATGTGTTATGATCATTTACTCAAAAAATTTCATACATAAAAGTACGAAGTATTGTTTCGTAAATTTTTTTTCGTACATATTACGAAATTTTTGTACATATTACGAAATTTTTGTAATTTTACGAAAACTTGGAATTTCGTAAAAATACAAATTTCGTTTATTTTACGAAGTACATTTCGTAGCCAAAAAATACGAGATATTTCGTATCTTAACGAAATATTTCGTAATTTAACAAAATATTTTTCGGAAAAAAATCACAAAATCAAAGGGTTTGATTTATTTATCTGAATTACTAGATTTAACAGATTTAACAATTAAAAAAAAAATAACAAAAATTTGTTCCATCTTTTTTAATTTTTGTTTACGGTTTCTAATTTTAAATTATTTCCAGCATAACACAAAGTCAATTCACCCAAGATATATTTTTCAATGCAGTCTGTTAAGTGGTGCGACATTAATGAGAAGTTATAGGGGCATGTCACCAAGTCAATTCCGTTTGAAAATGGAATTGAATTTTGCTCGGGAAACGTAAACTATTTTTTCCGTAAAAAAGCCACTTTAAATTATTAAAATTATTAAAAAGTAGGTGAATGGTGACAGAGTACTCCCGAATCGAGCACATTATTAGTAAAAAATCGAAATTTCGTATATGTATGTCAAAAATATTTTGTAATTTTACAAAATACTTTGTAAATTCACGAAATTTGTTTCGTAAAATTACTTAATATTTCGTAATTCTTCGTAATATTTCGTACCTTAACGAAAGTAAATATGCGTATTTACAAAAAAACTCCATAATATATACAAAAATATTTTTTTTTACAAAATTTCGTAATTTTACGAAATATTTTGTAAAAATAAACTAAATTCGTTTAAAAAAAAAAAAAAAAAACTTTGTAATATGTACAAAACATAGATGGGAATTTTTCATTACCATTGAAATTTAATTACCATTGGTTGATATCAATGATAATGAAAAAAATTTCATTACCATTTAATGGTAATTAAATTTTTTTAATTGAAAAAATAATTACCAATTGTAATGAAATGCACCAATTGTTAAAAAACAACAATTATAACACAGTGCAACACCCAAAATCGGAATGGGATGAAACCAAAAGCAAATGAAAGTTGACATATTCCATAACAAACCCCTCAAGGCTTTTTTCTAGTTCAGAGCTAGATTTTGTTTTACACGCATTTGAAGTTAGTGCACTTTTATTATAATTACAATAATAAATGCTTGAAAACTGTATTAGTGGCGAATGATTAATATTGTAATTGCCTTTAAATAACAATCATACGCAACGGTGTCCAGTGATTTATATTAATAATTGCCTTTAAATAACAATCATACGCAACGGTGTACATGGTTTATTTTAATAATTTGGCTATTCAGTAAATAGGTACTGGACCGATTGCAGCAAAATTCATACCAGTCATAGCTGAAGTAATTTTGAGCTTAAGTTTGGAAACTGGACCCTACATGTCCAATAAGGGAACCACCAGGGGTCTTTAAAGTTGGACACAAAAACTTTAAATGCTTTAAAATCACCAACTTTAAATGCGTGTAAAATAAAATCTAGCTTTGACCTAAAAAAAAGGCCTTGAGGGTTTTGTTATGGAAAACGTCAGCTTTCATTTGCTTTTGGTTTCATCCCATTCCGATTCCGAAAGTTCGATTTTGTATCACTGTGTAATTGATTTCAAAACCATTAGTTTACACATTTTTGTCTTTTTAAAAATTTATAAATTTAAACATCAAAGTATGTTTTTTTTTTTAAATATGAATAAAGACAAAAATCTAAACGCAAATAAAAAACTTCAAATATTGTGTTATACAAAAGGCAAACGTGCGTTTGGTTCATAAAATGTGAAAAATTGAAATACAAAATAACAAAAAACAACAGATATTTTCAAATATTAACGATTTTGACTATTTTGTGACGACTTTTACTAATGGTAATTATTTTTTTAATTGATGCCATACCAATGGTAATTATTTTTTTTTTAATTTTCATTAGTAATTAAATTGATTAGTAATTTAATTGGTTCAATTGATACAACCAATTGTAATGAAAAAAATTTCATTACCATTGACATCAATTAAATGGTAATTGAACCATCAATTAATTGGTCCCATTAATTAATTAGTCCCATCTATGGTACAAAAATATTTTGTATTCTCATATTGCGTAATTATACAAAAAATATCGTAATTATACAAAATATTTCGTAACTTTACGAAATAAACATAATTCGTATTTACAAAAAAAAACTTCGTAATATGTACAAAAATATTTTGTAATTTCACGAAATATTTCGTAATTATATAAAATATTTCGTAACTTCACG
Organism: Pegoplata infirma; assembly: GCA_963921195.1. Classification (NCBI taxonomy): domain Eukaryota; kingdom Metazoa; phylum Arthropoda; class Insecta; order Diptera; family Anthomyiidae; genus Pegoplata; species Pegoplata infirma. The sequence goes on along the minus strand of OY992540.1, from coordinate 27,304,256 downwards.
AAACATTTTCGTAAAAATAAACATAATTCGTATTTTCAAAAAAAAACTTCGTAATATGTACGAAAATATTTAGTATTCTCACGAAATGTGTCGTAAATTTACGAAATATTTTCGTATTTATTTCGTAAATATTACTAAAAAACTTCGTAATATTTACGAAGTGCCATAGGTAAATATAACGAAATATTTCGTTCCGGCAAAACCACGAAATATTTCGTACAATGTACGAAGTATTTCGTTCATTTTACCTATGAAATTTTTTGAGTGTAGGCAAGCTAAGTTCGAAAATGGGCAAAATCGGACCAAGGAGAAAAAAGTTTCCCCTTGGAGAACTAAACCAACCTCAGAAAACCCACATTTTTTTGAAGGGATTTTTTATTTTACTTTTGTAAAAATGCCAAATTTTTGTATCAAAAGAAGTTCAAAATACTGGATGTGGACCCAGCGGTTAAAAAGCAATAAAAAAAGATTGCCCGCCCCTTTTGTGGGCGTGGATATAAAGAATGGATTTTTATAATGATTAATTGGATTAATTGATTGGGGGGAAGGTGTCCCCCAACGTATCACACCACCCCCCCCCAAAAAAAAATACGACCCTGGATTTTTTAATACGTTTTGGAAGGTATAAAAGATTTGGCGCAGCCGAATTTAATACCCTGTTCTCACGTACAACTAAAAAACGTTTTTAACACCAAGCACTTTCTTTATTCTATTACGTTACGCAAATGAAAAATGTTTGAGCAAGAAAAGTTCAAAGTCCTGCATTTCGATCCAGGGGATAAACAATTTCGTTTTTTTGCCCGCCTCCTTTTGTGTGGATTACAAAAATTATAACAAATAATGATTAATTTGTTTAACTTAAGGTAATATGTATATCATAATAAACGACTTTGGTAACTTTTATCGCGATCGGGAAGGTGCCCTAATGTCGACCAAAACGAATGTGAACACACCCCCCTCCAAAAAAAAGCCCCTAGTATTTTTTTTACAATTTGGAGGGCACAAATTTAACTCTCTCACTTGTTTTACTTCAAAACGTAAAAAAAAAAAAAAAAAAATTTTGTATCCGGGAAAAATTTTTTCGGCACTTCCAAAATTTTTTAAAGAGTTATTTTTTATAAAACATTTCTAATGCATTTTTTTTATCCAAAAATGCAAAAAAACAAAAGGTTGCAAAAAAAAATGTGTCTAAGAAAACTTTGAAAAAATTGTTTTAGCCCTTTTGTCTTCGGTCACAGGATAAGAATTTTGTGACAGATTAAGTCCAATTTTCATTTTAGTTATATGTCCTGTTTTTACCAGCCACAGGATAGGTGATTTAGGATTAACCGAATTCCTTTTTCCTGCGGCGTTATTTTTGCTACAAAGAAATTAGGACACTTATAAAGCAAGCGATTTCTAATATTTTTTTTGAATCCCTATAGTGCTATCATTTTTAACCTGATCATAACCTAATAAATATATGTATTTATTTTTTTTATTATTTGATATTTAGAGCTTTTGGAGAATTACGTTCTGTACGTTTGCCCAAAAAAATGACACCCGGTGAAGATTGCCATCGTGGTTTTGGTTTTGTTGATTTTATTACAAAAAGTGATGCTAAAAAGGCGTTTGATGCCTTAAGTCAAAGTACTCATTTATACGGTAGACGTATAGTTCTAGAATGGGCTTCCACTGACGATGAAGATCTGGGTGCACTACGAAAAAGAGCTGCGGATCAATATAATGGCTTAAATCAAAATGATTCTGTTAAACGTAGTAAAAGGGCAGTGTTTGATACAGATGGCAATACGAAAAGTATAGCTGATGAAGACGATTGAATTAAGTTTAATATAATTATATACAAATACGATAAGAGTAAATGTGCAGTGTAAATGGACTGTGTTTCAAAAGTACATATATTTTATTTTATACTTACATTTAATGTATAATGTCATGGCAAATAAATTGTTTTAACACCTTAAATTCAATACTTTAATAGCTGTTAGGGTCGAACCTGAATCAAATTGCGTCGCGCAAGACGTAAAAAAAAACAAAAACAAACACATCAAATTTTAAATTTTTACGTCCGTTTGATTTAGGTACGTCACATTTAAATATTAGAAACGAAAAATTATTGGGCGTTACGCCTTACGCGACGCAATTTGATTCAGGTTGGACGCTTAAACTTTAAACAAAATAAATGTTTTTTATTATTAAATTTTATTTAAAATTGTATTTTTTTAATTGCTGAGGTTTTGTTATTTACACAGAAAAAAAACGTCGAGGTAATGTTATCTAAGCTGGCTTAGGTGAATTATTTGTGTATGAAGTCTAAAAGCCACGACTTATTACCTATGCCACCAGTATAATTTTACTTTACATTTTCACCTAATGGCCATGTAAGGTTTACTAATAAAAATAGGTAAAATTTCGAATTTACTTTTTTTATTTTTTATTGTCAGTTTCAATTTTAATATTTTGAAAAGGAATGTCCAAAAATTAAATTAATTTAAAAATAATAAAATTTTAGACAATTTGTATATAAAATTTTAGACAATTTGTATATAAAATTTTTAGAAATTGAATACATATGTATGTATTTAATTTGAATTTAACTGGAACTTTCAAGGGGTTTAAAGAACGGGTACATGGATGGATTTTGATTTACTTTTGCAAGTGATACACTCGAAAAGCAAACAAAATTAAATATGGAGTCTGGAAATCATAATTCAAATTATTTGCATACAAAGCTATAGCTATTTAGAGGTAAAAAAATGTAATGATTATTTCCATGTGCTGATTTTTATTATGGATCATATTTTGCTATCAGTTTCAGCTTAGAAGAACATTTCACGGCCAAAAATGTCTCTATGGTACCGTCAAGTGATCTTTAATTGAATGGTGCTATTGTTGAAATGCAAATTGACTTTGAGGTTATCAAGGCAATGGAATGGGAGACCCGAAAAATGAGACCAACATAATAAAATTTACCAGTTTCAGCTTCTGCAACAGCAAAGTCAAATTAAATACCCTTGAGGAGACAGAAAATGAAAGAATGCCCACTTCTTGCACTTACTATGCAATGAGCTTTTTTCTATAGAAAAATATCTCAGAATCTGAGGATTTTTCTATGGAAAAATTGTCTCAGAATCTAAAAATGTATTCTATAGAAAAAATTTCTCAGAATCTGAACATTTATCTACAGAAAAAATGTCTCAATATCTGAAAATTTTTCTATAGAAAAATGTCTCAGATTCTTAGAATTTTTGTATAGAAAAATATCTCAGAATCTGAGAATTTTTCTACAGAAAAAACGTCTCAGAATCCGAGAATTTTTCTATAGAAAAAATGTCTCAGAATCTGAAAATTTTTCTATAGAAAAAATGTCTCAGAGTCTGAGAAATTTTCTATAGAAAAAAATGTCTCAGAATCAGAGAACTTTTCTATAGAAAAAATGTCTCAGAATCTGAGAATTTTTCTATAGGAAAAATGTCTCAGAATCTGAGAATTTTTCTATAGAAAAAATGTTTCACAATCAGAAAATTTTTCTATAGAAAAAATGTCTCAGAATCTGAGAATTTTTCTATAAAAAAAAATGTCTCAGAATCTGAGAATTTTTCTAAAGAAAAAATTTCTCAGAATCTGCGAATTTTTATTATAGAAAATATATCTCAGAATCTGAGAATTTCTCTATAGAAAAAATGTCTCAGAATCAGAGAATTTTTCTATAGAAAAAATGTCTCAGAATCTGAGAATTTTTCTATAGGAAAAATGTCTCAGAATCTGTTAATTTTTCTATAGAAAAAATGTTTCACAATCCGAAAATTTTTCTATAGAAAAAATGTCTCAGAATCTGAGAATTTTTCTATAGAAAAAATGTCTCAGAATCTGAAAATTTTCCTATAGAAAAAATGTCTCAGAATCTGAGAATTTTTCTATAGAAAAAATTGTCTCAGAATCTGAGAATTTTTCTATAGAAAAATATCTCAGAATCTGAGAATTTTTCTATAGAAAAATATCTCAGAATCTGAGAATTTTTCTATAGAAAAATATCTCAGAATCTGAGAATTTTTCTATGGAACAATGTCTCAGAATCTGAGAATTTTTCTATAGAAAAATATCTCAGAATCTGAGAATTTTTCTGTAGAAAAAATGTCTCAGTCTGAAAATTTTTCTTTGAAAAAAATGTCTCAGAATCTGAGAATTTTTCTAAAGAAAATGTCTCAGAATCTGAGAATTTTTCTATAGAAAAATGTCTCAGAATCTAAGAATTTTTCTATAGAAAAATTTCTATAGAAAAATATATCAGAATCTGAGAATTTTTCTATAGAAAAATATCTCAGAATCTGAGAATTTTTCTATAGAAAAATATCTCAGAATCTGAGAATCTTTCTATAGAAAAATGCCCCAGAATCTAAGAATTTTTCTATGAAAAAAATGTCTCAGAATCTGAGAATTTTTCTATAGAAAAAATGTCTCAGAATTTTTCTATAGAAAAAATGTCTCAGAGTCTGAGAATTTTTCTATAGAAAAAAAATGTCTCAGAATCTGAGAATTTTTCTATAGAAAAAATGTCTCAGAATCTGAGAATTTTTCTAAAGAAAAAAATGTCTCAGAATCTAAGAATTTTTCTATAGAAAAATATCTCAGAATCTGAGAATTTTTCTATAGAAAAATATCTCAGAATCTGAGAATTTTTCTATAGAAAAATATCTCAGAATCTGAGAATTTTTGTATAGAAAAATATCTCAGAATCTGAGAATTTTTCTATAGAAAAATATCTCAGAATCTGAGAATCTTTCTATAGAAAAATGCCCCAGAATCTGAGAATTTTTCTATGAAAAAAATGTCTCAGAATATGAGAATTTTTCTAAAGAAAAATGTCTCAGAATCTAAGAATTTTTCTACAGAAAAATGTCTCAGAATATGAGAATTTTTCTATAGATTCTGAGACATTTTTGTCTCAGAATCTGAGAATTTTTCTATAGACAAATGTCTCAGAATCTATGACATTTTTTCTATAGAAAAATGTCTCAGAATATGAGAATTTTTCTATAGAAAAAATTTCAGATTCTGAGACATTTTTCTATAGAAAAAATGTCATAGATTCTGAGACATTTTTGTCTCAGAATCTGAGAATTTTTCTATAGAATAAATGTCTAAAAATCAACAATTGTAATTTACAATAAAAAAATTATAAAGCATAATAAATTCTATTAATTTTTTAATTTTATTAATTTTATTTTATTAATGGGTGGAAGTATTTAAAGGTTGCTTATCAACAAAAAAATTTAGATAAATTACCAAAGTTTATATATAAATTCTTACTTGGCTGAACTTTGTAAAGCTTACAAAGTTTTTTTGGAATATTTTCTAAAAATATAGTTAATTTTTCGAACATATCATTTTTTAAAAATTACCTTGGCTTTTAAGTAATATTGTCTAAAAACTTTGTAGGCTCTATGTTATCTTGGCACTTAGATAAAGTTATACTATGATTTTAGGTAATATTACCTCGATTTTTTTTTGTGTGTAGAGTTACGGAAAATCTATATCGATTGAAATTTTCAGGTGACAATTAAATATTTCAAAAAATATTTTAACTCTTTAAATGCATTTTTTAATAGACTTATGCAGGCATTTTTTTAATAGGGAAAATAGGATTGATTTGGTCTAACAATGAGTTACAAACTTCACACCTTTCATATAAAACACCTGGGGGGTTACCGCGTAACTTTATTCGAAAGAAATCGTTCGAATTCGGAAATTTTCAACATGCCGTAACAATAAATTGGTTTACGCAAAATTTTACTTTTTTATATTTTTACATTATTTGAAGAAGATCTGCCGGGCTCCAAAGAATTTTGTAACGAAAAAAATATTTTCTTTTTAATTATTTGCCAAAACAAAATTCTGTTCGAAAACGTTTCCGTTTCGAATCGAAATACGCGGTAACCCCCCTGTATCTTTTGTGAGAAAATGTATCAGCCTTGATAAATCCGTTTTTGAGATATTCATTAAAAAGCAAAAAAAAAACAATAATTTCGCAATTTTTGTGGTCCACTGTTACATATTCTTCCAAAAAATAGGACTTGATTTCATAGGTATGTTTTAAAAAAATGTTGAATTGTAAAAATAAATGGGGATCGATCTCACTAATGACCCCTCCCGGACGCACCATTGGACCGGTAGAAGCTGATAAAATAAAGCAAATTTACAAAAAATAAAAAATTGTATGGGGACCGCCTTAAGAGTTAAAGATAGAGGGTAGGTGTGTTCAGAGAAAATGTTTGGACTAAAAAAATATTGTAGGTCGGTCATACATTTGATTGCTCTAAGGGTACTTTTAGGGCAGTTATAGCGGTTGGAACAAATTTTAAAAAATGTCGTTTTGGGAGCCCCCTTAGAAATTGGAGATAGGGTATTAGTTTGTTCCGAAGAAATGCTTAGACGTAAAAACTAATGGGGGTCGGTTTTGGAAATGACCCCTCTATGAAGCACCATTGGAGTAGTAGAAATGTTTTTAGAATTGTAAAAATTACAATAAATATTTTTCAAAAAATTTTAAAAAATAGTAATAATTGTTATCCCACGATCCTACTGGGCAAAATATTTGTGGAATCGAAAAGTACAAACATTTTCAAAAATGAGATTTAAATTTTAAAACTTAAAAATCACATACTAGAGCGTTTTTAAGATTTTTTTTGGATTTAAAAACAAAAATAAAAAAAAATCCAATTTGGAAGTTATGAAGTAAAAGAGTGTGAGTAAAGGAACAAACTACCAATTTTTAAAAATTCTATATCTTTTGAACGGGTCATCAAAAAATCTGAAAATTTACTAGTAGTTTTCGATGGGTACTAAAAACTGTTAATTGGGAAAATCTAAAATAAAAATTATTCAAAGTGCCCGATTTGACATGGAATGCCCCATATACATAACTCATGAACACACACCCATACAAAGTCCGTATATACACAAAAACCTTGGTATTGACATCCCCTCTCATGGGAAACTTACAGAAACAAAATCGGTTCACGCATTGCAGAGAAAACTCATAACACATACAACAGCATACAACTTTTAAACCAATACACATACAAAGACCGTATACACATAAAAACCATGGAATTGACGTAACCTATCATGGGAAGTTTTCAGAAACAAAATCATTAAACGCATTCCAGAGAAAACGCATTACAAAGAAAATACAACTTATTTTTATATATATAGATAAAAGAAGATGGACCTCCTGATTCCAAAACTGCAATCCAAATCTTTCTGGCATGTCCCATTTTCACGATATTTGCTTTTGAAAACTTTTTCACGCGAAAATCTCGAAAACGGAACATGCTAGAAAAATTTGGATTGACGTTTTGGAATCATGAGGTCCAATTAATATGAAATCAAGTCCTATTTGTTAAAAGCAACGTAAGAATATGTACCAGTGGACTTCCAAAAGTTCTAAACTATTAGTTTTTTGACTTTTTAACAGCGAATATCTCAAAAGCGGTACGTGCTAGAAAAATTTGGATAGTAGATTTGGAATCAGATGAGCAAAATCTATAAGGATCAGTTGGAAATTTTACTGGGAGGTTTTTGTTGTCGAAGGGTGTAATTATTTAGCAATAACTTGAAAACAGGATCAGCTAGGATTTTCGTTTTAAAGATTTTTAAAGTTCTAAATAAAGACGATTGAAATGCCATTACCTGATTTAGTCACCATTTAAACAAAATGTTTTTAATATTTCAAAAATCAAAATTTTGTATATATGCGAAAAATATTTTGTAATACAACAAAATACTTTACGATTTCACAAAATATTTCATAATTTTACGAAATTTGTTTCGTAGTTTTTAGATAGACTTACAGTAGGGTTGCCAGATACTAAAAGTCAAATAACTGGAAAATGGAAAATTTTCAGCTGGATTTTGAAAAAGTAACTGGACCCATGCATAATTTTTTTAATTATTTAAAAAAATATCAACCGATTTCCATATGTGAGATACACATTTTTGTTTTGAATTATCCCAGCAAAATTTTCGGTTGCAAAGAACCGATTGTGGAACAACTTATACTTCCCTAGAACCTGTTCTAATTCTTGTGCAACACCGATTCTTTTTACAAAGGGATTGTCCCAAAAGCAACAGGTGTTTGTAAGCAAAATTGGAACACATTTTTGTTCTTCGGAACCGGTTCTAGAAGTAAAATTTAGAACAGAAATGAGAATTAAAGAAATATTTTGAATTGCATTAATTTATTAAAAAAAGATAAAGATAATCCTATATGACATCGTATATTAATTTTTTTTACCACACATACATCCTTTTTCGCCTCCGAAATTCCATTTTGGGCCTTGCAATAAAGATACATCAGAACATGAATTTTCTGCAAACAAAAATGAAAAACATTATTTTATTAGTATTTGTCCCGACCCAGACAATCAAAATTTAATTTACTTACCTTCGTATCAACAATTTTCGCGATTATATCCTGATATTTTCATAGAATTTCGTGTTTTTTCTTGGTGAACACAAAAAAAAAATGATATTTATTTTTTGATTTTTTTTGACACATAATTTTTTTTAATTCCTGAGAACCAAAATGTTATGAAATTTAGATTGCATAGAACAAGCTTCACAATAATATTCACTTAACTTGTTCTGAATAATTAAAGTGTAATAGTGTTTGATTACCGAAGAACCTGTTCTAGAACAAGTGTTATCGGAATCGGTTCTGAAAAATTTTCCTGGGTAATTTTCAAATATAATATCAGTTAAATTGCAGTCTCTTGTGGCCACGGCAAAAATGTGCCTTTATTAAGCATTACTATTACTTTTTCGAGGATCTCGAAATGTTGAGCTCGTCAATGGTATAGATTTGTTGACGTATATTCTTCTTTTCAATTAATCCCACAAAAATATGTCTAAAGTGGTCAAATCTAGAACTCTATGAGGACAGTTAAAATTTCCTGGAAGTGCGATTTCGAAAAACGGCTACAACAATTGACCCTCATTTGCAGATTTGACCCCTAAAGACTTATTTGTGTGGTGTTATTTAAAAATAAAAATGAACGAAACAATTCTTAGATCATTGACGAGTTTAAGGAAAACATTTGTGCCAAAATCAATGCTGGACTACCCGAGATGTTCAAAAAAGTAATAAAAAAAAGAGGCGAAAGTGCAGCAAAAAGAGCACGTTCTATTCAAGATCATGTTCTATTCATGATTAACGATTTATTCAAGAAGAATGCAAAAAATTGTTAAAAATATTTAATAAAAAAAATAATTGTTCAAATTAAAGAAATTATTTTTTAACTGGACAACTTATATTTTAACTGGAAACTGGACTAGACCCAAAATAACTGGAAAATCCAGGCCATTCCCGGCCGTCTGGCAACCCTAACTTACAGGCATGTGATGGAAATCGAAAATGAAAACGATCAAAATTTCAACGGTCAATATTTTACGATCTGTAAAATATAAAAAAAAAAATTATATAAATTATAAATTATATAAATTATAACTCAATATAATACTTCTGATTTATCCGTATATGGGGCATTCCATGTCAAATCGGACACTTTGAAAAATTTTCTTTTTAGATTTTCCCAATTTGTTTTGCAGTTTTAAGTACCCTTCGAAAACTCCTTCGTGGTAAATTTTCAGATTTTTTTGATGACCCGTTCAAAAGATATCGAATTTTTAAAAATTGGTAGTTTGTTCCTTTAATCAAACTTCTTTTACTCATAACTTCTTCAATAATGGTCCAAATTTCAATTTTTTTTTCTTCAAAATTTTTGTTTTTTTACGTACTTTTAAAAAAAAATCCAAAAAAATTCTTAAAAGCGCTTTAGTATGCGATTTTTTAGTTTTAAAATTTAAATCTCATTTTTGAAAATGTTTGTACTCTTTGTTTTTTTGAAATTTTTTTGTGTAAAACTTCTATCGATTCTACAAATTTTTTGCCCAGGAAGATCGTGGGATAACAATTATTACTATTTTTTAAAATTTTTTGAAAAAAATTTATTGTAATTTTTCAATCTTAAAATCATTTCTACTGACTGCACCAATGGTGCGTCATAGAGGGGTCATTTATAAGACCGACCCCCATTAATTTTTACGTCTTAACATTTCTTTGGAACATACTAATACCCTATCTCCAATTTCTAAGGGGGCTCCCACACAAAACGACATTTTTTAAAATTTGCTCCAACCGCTCTAACTGCCCTGATAGTGCCCTTAGAGCAACAAAATGTATGACCGACCCACAATATTTTTTTAGTTCAAACATTTTCTCTGAACACACCTACCCTCTATCTTTAACTTTTAAGGCGGTCCCCATACAATTTTTTTTATTTTTTGTAAATTTGTTTTATTTAATTAGCTTCTACCGGTCCAATGGTGAGTCCGAGAGGGGTCATTAGCAAGACCGACCCCCATTTATTTTTACCCTACAACATTTTTTTAAAACATACCTACGCCCTATCTCCACTCCCTAAGAGAATCTGATCCTCTGTGCCCACCTCCTGTATACGCCTCTGATGCTATAAAACACAAAAAAGAAAAAAACATTTTCAATATAATTTTTTTCGCAACCATTCAATTATTGCTCTCATTTTATTTTCAAATATATTGTATTTCCTCTTACATTTTTTTAGTGTTTTTTAATATTGATAAAATACATTTAAATGTGATAATGGTTGTGGTTTAAAGAATATAATATTTTTGTTGTTGTTGTTTGTATTTTAAATATTTGCAATAAATTTAAGTGTTTGTTTTTGTATCTGTTGTAAGCAGCAGTATAATTTTTGTAGATGAAATAAAATACATACGAACGAGTATTGATTTATGTTGTCTAGCATAAATCATTAATAATACTAATAATAATAATTAATTAGATTTATAATTAATATATATAGAATATAATTAAAGTGTAATAATAATAATAATTATAATAATATTACTTTTACTTTGCAAGTTGAAAAAAGCAGGAAACTATTATTTTTTTTGATTTTTTTCAAACCAATTTTAAAGATAAATTTAAGAGGAATTAGCAGGATAAAGCATTTTTAATAATACTTTTTTGTTTTTTTTGTTTTCACTGAACATTATGCAATAAAGTATTGTGATATATGTATTGTAGTTATATTTACATAAAATGCATAAAATATATATATAAAAATATCGTATTCTCTATAATTATTAACCTGTTAGAATTACTTGAGCTATGGAATAATTATATGTATATTAATAATAAACAAAAAAAAAAAAAACATGCCCACCCAACCCAAGACGTCCACACCAGAACACTCGTTTTAACACAATTTATAACTGACGCGTGTTGATGGTGGTGGTGGACGTACAGTCTCACACAATCCCAAAACAACAAAAGTTTTACATATTTGCAGCATCTTTTTCATATTGCATACGGGCTTGTAGAAAACAATAGAGTATGCCAGCTTGGGCCATAACATCAACTGTACCAGATGCCAATAAATCTTTATGTTTTGTTTGTGTTGCTCCTGGTCGTAATAAAGTTGGACCAAATACCATTGCCAAATTGTGTAAAGACATTTTGTTATCGACTTCTCTATTATGCACTCTGTAATTATATTTAAAAAAGCAAATTAGTAACACTGTGCAACAAATTTGGGGTCACCGAGTGTATCTTTAATGGGGGGAAAAACAAATGAAAGCATACTATAAGTAGACCAAACCCCCCAAATTATTTTGAAAAACTTAGCTAGAGCTCTTTTTTAAGGCCTACTAAAATTTTCAATATATTTTCGAAGGCGTTTGTAAAAAACAGCCAAATATTTTTTGCAGAAAAAATGGTATCGGTCCATCCGAAATAACCTATCCCGAGACTAGTAAAAACGGGACATATCATTAATAGGTTAACCGACAGAAAAAAAAACGGTTTTCGGTGCACCGAAAATATTCAATTCCGGTTAACCGGTTTGCAAAAAAACTGAAATTTTGTGAAAATCCGGTTTTTCGGTTAACCGGTTTAGAAACACTATTTCTAAGTCCCGAAAAAAATGTTCAAAGTTTTGTGAATCAAAAAGTAAAGAATTTCATTAAAATGATTTTAGGAAAAAACAAGTGAGAGTGTTAAATTCGGCTGTGCCGAATCTTTTATACCCTCCAAAATGTAAGAAAAATTAAAAAAAAAAAAATTGTCAGGGGCGTTTGTTTTGGGGGGGAGGTGATGGGGATAAGTGGGGGACGTTGAGAACACCTTCCCATCCCGATAAATATACCAAATATTTCATTTATTTAACAAAAATACAAAAAAAATATGTAAAAAAAGTGTATTTTTCAGAGGTTGGTTTAGTTCTTCAAGGGGGAACTTTTTTTCCCCTGGGCCGATTTTGCCCATTTACAATTATGCCAAATTACAGGAGGCTAGCTCTTTTATTTTGGACTGCATCGTGTCATCTACAGACAGACGGACGGACGGACATTCACAAAATGTCTTAGAATCGATCATGGATCAATACTATATGTACTTTATGGAGTCCCCGACGGATATTTCGATGCGTTACAAACTGAATGACAAAGTGAGTATACCCCCATACTGTGGTTGGGGGGTATAAAAAATGTTTCGACACCTGACATAAAAAATAACTATCACTTTTGTAGTGATAGTTATTTTTCGAATATGTCACTAGTCCCACATACATTTTACAAAAAAAAAATGGAAAATTTCATAAATTTTGAAAAAGTCCCCAATTTTTATACCCTACACCACTCTGTGGTACAAGGGTATAATGAGTTTGTGCTGATGTTTGTAACTACCCGAAATATTGGTCCTAGACCTACCTTCAAGTATACCGATCGACTCAGAATGACTTTTTGAGTCGATTTAGCGATGTCCGTCCGTCTGTCCATCTATCGTAGAGTTGTGTCGTTCACGAACGAACTAGTTCAATTGAACTATTCACTTAACTGAGCGGTTTATCTAGTTCGTTTATTTCAGCTCTTTTAGGTCTTTTCGTTCATTCAGCTCAATTGGTCATTACTTTATTTTGATCTTTCAGTTCGGTCGATCAATTTTTTTTTGTTATTTTTCTCAATAGGTATTAGTTTTTTCTCCTCTTTCGGCACGCTTTCTCATCATTTATGTGTTTTTTTACAAAAATTTTATATATATTTTTTTAATTAATGTTTTTATTTAACATTTTTGTATTTTTTGAACGAAAGCCAAAACAACAGACATGATCGAAATGATTCGATCACGAACTGTTTAACGAAAACCAAAATTGACCGATTTGAACTAGATGAACGACCAGCAGACATGATCAAAATGATTCGTTCACGAACTGTTGAACGAAAAGGCCAAAAGAGCGATTGAACTAGATGAACGAACTAGGTCTTTTATCTGAAATGAACGAGAATGAGCGCTCACTCAATTGAACGATTAAGCACAAGTCTAATCTATCGGTTTAAGCACGATACAGGTCGCAATTTTCAATAAATTGACTTTAAATTTGAAACTTAAGCATTTTAGGACGAAGCCTATTGAAATTGGAGAAAATCGGTTCATGTTAAGACCTAGCCCCCATACAAACGCCCCCTTTGAATTCGGCTTAAATGACTCTAATAACCGTATTATAATAGATATCGCTTTGAAATTTAGCAGGTAATCAATTTGTATGTACAAATCTTCATTCCAAGTTTCAAAGGAATCGGTTCGGTCCTTCTGGTAGTCCCCATACAAACCACCCTCCCGATATTCACATAAATCCCTCAAAATTCATGAAAATGGAAATATTTGATAAAAATTGTATTTTTAGGTGGTAAACGTGTACTTTAGTAATCTAATCAAATCGGAATGTAATTGTACAATTTTTGGACTTAGTCCCCCATATAAAAATTTCAACCGACATTCAGTTAAATCGGCCTATTGACAAAAAATAAACCAATTCCACTAAAATTTTATCTGTGTGTGTTTTCTACGCTAAATAAAGATCTAACAAAAGACAGATGCAATCAGTCCATGTTTGGCCTTGGGACCCATTTTCCGGAAAACACTGGTGTAGGGTATCATATGGTCGGTCTTGACCGACTATAGCTTTCTTACTTGTTTTTTTTTGAAAATTTTCGAAGTTTCGGACATAAAATTTTCTTGACATTTTTTTTGCGTTTTGGAATAACAAGTATTTTAAAGTACAAAACAAAAAAGTTTCGAACATTTTTAAAAAGTCCCGTTTACAAAAAATAGGTGTTTTGGGTCCGGGTGATAGGTGACGTGACCTATCATGGACTTATCATTATCCTGCAGGGAAGTTATTTTTTACTTTTTCCAAACGCTTAAAAAAATTTAAAAACTTAAGTTTTCAAAACCCTCGGGGGTTATTGTATACAAATGGCATACTTTAATTTTTTTGGTCCCATTCAAGATACAAAATCGTTTAAGATACAAAACAGTGCAATAAATTTAAATAAATAAAAAGTAAATTCAAATTTTCATTACCTTATCAAATGATCTAATATATGATTAATAGATGCCTTATTGGCTTGTGGTAATTCCTCAAATACTTGTAAAAGCTCATTTATACGCTCGGCCTCATTGTTATTACTAAATCGACTAAATGTTTCAAAGAATTTTGGATATAAGATATCTGTAAACAAAGCCTCAGGCAATTCACGTAAATATGATTTTAAAATACCAGTCACCGAATGAATGTCTACATCTTTTAGTAGCTGTTCTGCTTCATAGGCATCTGAAAGGGTATACAAAAAAACATATAAAACATTTAATATTTTCAATTTATTTATATAAACTATTTTATTTACTTGTTTCAAATGATTTTTTCAATTTGGCTAAATCTGAAGCAGAACCACTGACACGATAAATTCCCACCTCAGACATACCACGCTTTTCTACTTCTCTTATGCAGGCACTAATAATAAATGGAATGTCACGTTTTTCACGTCTAAAATTGTAAAGGATATAAATATTTGTATTAAGTCAAGTGTAAACAAGTGAAAAAATTAGATTTTGTACGATAATTTTGTATTTTGTAAAGTTAAAAGATTTGCTTCAATAAAAAACATAAAAAAAATAAAAACTTACTTTAAAACTTGTTGCATTTTGGCACCAAATAAAGCTCCCGGTTTCGATGTAGGCACTCGCCGTAATGTCACTTCTCCAGGTACAAAATGTAAAATGGTATTTAATGTTAAATTATCACCGAATTTAATGACACGAACTTGTGGCGTTTCCTTTAGCCAAGTGCGACTTAACTAATAATTACAACAACATACAAAACATTTACAAAATATAAATAAATTGCCATTTAACGAATTTACCTTCAATACATGTTTTGCCCGTAATATTGGCCGCTCTTTTAGAGCATACAATAATATACGAACATTTTGACTACCCTCCAGTTCCACTACAAAGCTTTCATTCCACATTGGATTTGCAGAGCGACATATCATTTTGGTGGCAGCTTTACGGAAATAATGACCATACGAATCAATTTCTATTATGACGTATAAATCCGCAGCATGTTCTAGACCCGATAAACTTTGAACAGTCAAATGAAGATCGCCTACTAAGAGACTTTCATCTTGAGTGTTACGCATTAAATATGAACCCATTTCGGTTTTCATGCTTTTTTGCATGGCAACTATGAAGGCATGAATTTCGAGAGCATTTATAGTACTCGTACCCGGTATATTACATTGTTGCTAATTGAAGTAGAAAATATATATAGATATTACAATGGGCAACAAATTTGGGGTCAACGAGTGTATCTTGAATGGGATAAAAAAAATAATAAAAGTATACCATTAGGAGACCAAAACTCGAAAAATATCAGTTGGCATTGATCTTTTTCGAATTACAATTGATCTTTTTCGAATTGCAATTGATCTTTTTTGAATTACAATTGATCTTTTTCGAACAACAATTGATCTTTTTCGAAATACAATTGATCTTTTCGAATTACAATTGATATTTTTTGAACTACAATTGATCTTTTTCGAATTACAATTGATCTTTTTTGAATAACAATTGATCTTTTACGAATTACAATTGATCTTTTTCGAATTACAATTGATCTTTTTTGAACTACAATTAATCTTTTTTAAATTACAGTAGATATTTTTTGAATTACGATTAATCTTTTTCGAATTACAATTGATCTTTTTCGAATGAAAATTTACCTATTTCGAATTACAATTGATCTTTTTCGAAAAACAATTAATTTTTTCGAATTACAATTATAATTTCCGAATTACAAATGGAATTTTCGAATTACAAATGGAATCTTCAATGTAGTGATACCCTCCACAGTTTCTAAAAGATTATTGCAAAAACTTTATTTAAAAGGAAATTACTTTTGAAAAATAATTTTTTTTTTTTGAAATAAAATTTCCGCGAAAAAAATAATTTGGTAAAAAAAATCAACGATTTTTTTCTTTTTTGTCCAAAAATATTTTTGTACTTGTTTAAATACGATTTGGTGTTTTATTATGTTCACATAAGTCAAAATAATGCATTTTGTATTTTTAGGTTATGTTGAATGTACTTAAATTTTTGAGGTGTCCTTACATTTTCGTTCATAACTTTTGAACCGCTGAACCGATATCGCTCAAATGCAATACCAAACTTCTCGGGAGAATATATATGTTTAATAACAGTCACCTCTGTTTTGTATTTTGGACGTGATCACATTTTCCACAGACAGACAGACGGACATCGCTAGAATGTCTTAAAATCGATGGGGCATCATGAATATACATACTTTATGGGGTCCCAGACCGATATTTCGATGAGTTACAAACGGAATGACAAACTTATATATACCCAGCAAAAAAAATTCGAAGTAGTTCAAAACGAAGTAGACTTAAACTACATAAAAAGTAGCAATTAGTGAATATTTTTTGTTGCAAAAAAAGTAGTTTAAAATCACATCCAAATATGTCAATAAGAAGGACAATAATATGGATTCCACTACTTTAGAACACTATAGTCGGAATGAGTTTTTTTTTTTAAATATTTTTCTAACGTAATGAAAAGAACATATTTATTTAATAGAGTTTTAGTCTTAACTATAGTTTTATATATAATTGAAAGGCAAAAAGTTAATATTTGATAGGTTCCAATTCCAGGAATTAAAACATTTTTTTATTTTTAATTTGTTTAATCTTAAATTTGGTGTAAACTGATTTTGTTTTTTTACCTTTTAACTACAGTATAGGGGGTACACTCACTTTGTCATTTCCCATAAAGAGAATCGTCGCCTAAAATGCAAAACAAAGTGACAACACTTTTTTTAAAATCAAGTTATTGATTGTAATGCATTGTCCCCCTATAAAATTATCAAAATGTGATTTGCTAGTTGTGATACAATTCATTAACTGAAACCATTTCCAAAAATTCAGACCTATCCGATGAAAAATGACGGACTTATGAACAAAATTAAAAAAAAATGTTTCACAGCTGCTACTTTAAAAAAGCAAAACGTGTTGGATTGTTGGTGACGATATATTATATTGATCAGTGATCGATTCTGAGAAGTTCTATGAACATCCCTCCGTCTGTCTGTATGTAACACGATGTAGTCCAAAATAAAACAGCTATCCACCTGACGTTTGGTACAAATATTTTTTATAGTCCTAGGTAGGTTAAAATCGGAACGGAGGGGAAAAGTTTCACCTTGGAAAAGCGAACCAACCTCTAAAACGCAATTTTTTAGCGATCATTGTTTTTTTGTCACGCAAATGAAACAATTTTATGTCGGATGAAGTATAAATAAAGTCCTGAGCTTGGATCAATTTTTTTAGGTACGAACACTTTTATTGATGCGACTGGTCCACGACCTTACACGGTTAATTGCAATTGTTCTACTCATCACAAATCTGGTCTCCAAACTTTTCCATCACATCAAGTTTTTGGCAAAATTGATGTCAAAGTTAAAAAAAATCGCCGTTTTGTTAATTTTTGCCAAATCATAGCGGATGAACCCGATATAATAGCGACTTAAAAATATGTCGAGGCTAAAGCTTAAACATTGCTCTTAAGGATTCTGAACTCTTTTGGTCAGTCGCCTTAACCCCTAGGGCACCAATTATCTCTCAATGATGTCTTGTTCCCAAAAAAACGATTTTTGCCGCTACAAATCATATGAAAAAAAATCTTATTCGAATGGAACGCCACCTTATAGTATAAGGCTTATAAACATGATTACAATTATTCTCCTGGTCAAAAATCCGGTCTCCATGCTTTTTAAGGGTAAAGCTCAAACATTGCTCTTAAAGACGTATAACTCAATTCATCAGTCGCTTCAACCTTTGGAGCACCAATCTTCTAATAAAGTGTTTTCCCCAAAAAACTTTTTTTTTTGATATGACAGCATTGAAATACAATTGGTGCCCAAAAAGTTAGGGCGACTGACCAAATGAGTTCTGCATCTTAAAGAGGAAAGTTTAGCTTAACCCAAAACGGCGTTTTTTTAACTTTGACCACAATTTTCTCAAAAACCAGATGTGATGGAAAAGTTCGGAGACTGGATTTTTGACCAGCAGAACTAATGTAATCAAGTGTAAAAGGTCGCGTCCCAGTCGCATTTTCCATGTTTAGTAATGTTATTAGAACATTGGCATCGTCAGAATCGCTTACTAAATCTACTTCCTAATGAATTCTAAAAATACACTTTTTAAGTAGTGCAAAAATGCTCTTAAATAGTGATCTTAAAGATGTAATTAAACTTTACATACAAAAACTTAAACTATGACAACAGTATGAGTACTACTTTACATGTACTTAAAAAATGTAAAAAAAACTACTTATTTTGAGCGACACCGCCTTGTTAAATTCACTAGAGTTTCAGCAAAGTTAGAACTACTTTAGCAGCAGTTGAACTACTTTTTATTAACATTTTAGTATGTTCTTTTTTTGCTGGGTACCCTCTATCACTAAGTGGAGGGTATAAAAATGGGAAAGCATGTTCCAAGAAAATAACTGCTTTAAAATTTCACTAAAGTTATCTACACCCAGTTTCTGTATGACGAACGTACGACGAACATCACGAATTTCCATGAATTTCATTATTGTAATAAAAACAAAATACTTGCAAATTCAAGACGTTCGTCATACGTTTGTTATAAGAGACTAGGGGTTAATACAAATTTTGACTTTAAATTTAAATGGCTCATAAAGTTTCAAAACCCTTCGGTGATTTTGGTCTACAAATGGTATACGTTAATTTTGTTTAGTCCCATTCAAGATACAAAATTATGTGAAAACAATTCAAAAACTAAAAAAAAAAAGTATTTAACATACCTGTAAACTTAAAATAGAATCAATCCAATGTGTACGCTCAAAATCTGAACTTAAAAAGAATGTTATGATCTTATTACTGGATTTATTACCAATACGAAACACAAGATTAGGTGATGCTAATACTAATTGTGATTCCAAATCTGCCAATTTTCTACGATATTTATCACCATATCTCATGCCATTGGCTTTGCGTGCCTTTTCATCTTTTTCTTCCATTAACAATTGATCACGTACTGTACAAGCTTGTGTCTTTAGTTGCAATATATTGGCTGGACTAGATTCTTTAAGTTCTGCACTAGCATCGGTCTCTTCAAAAACGTTTACATCCTTTAAAGGTATAAACCATTTCAATTCATAGTCTATACGATCTCGGCCAGAAGCCTTATATTTGGCACATGCAATAACATCGTTAAAGAGAAATAGATGACGCAGTTTACGATGACCATCAACCAGTTCTACGATAAACGAATTTTTCACCATTCGACGCAAGTTTTTATTGGACTCTGTGGTCAGTTTTTGGCTAACCACATTGAATTGCTTTAAGAATCGATGAATAGTATCGTGAGCCTGTTTTAGAGGATGATGATCAGGGTGATTTTGGGGTGTACAATCGAGAAGATCATTAAAAACCAAAGCATTGATTTGTACACGTGCCACTGGCTTGTGCAAAAGATCTTCGAGAGTTAGCAATTGCTCAGTCTGCAAGTTCAAGACGATTGTGGAGACAATCTTTTTGAATTGCGGATTGTTGGCACTGCATTTCTTCACTGTCTCTATAGCCTGATTGTAATTGTGTAGAAATGCACTGTAGAGGTCAAACATTAAGGCCAGGCGTTTAAATGTTTCACCTATAAGCACATCGCCACCCTCATGAGCTACCAGCGACTTTAAATCATTTAAAAACAAAGAATGCGCTTCGTATAGCTCATCGATCTTAAAGAATATAGTATTTTCTTCATCCTCTTTAATAACAGGCTGTGAAGTACCCAATGTAGCATGTATAGCTTTTTTATACTGAAAAAAAAAAACATAGAAAGTAAGAAATAATAAGAGAAATAGATGTAATATGCAGTAAATATGTTTATATAACTTACTTGAATCATAGTATTTAGACAAGCCACATAAATTGTTTCACTCTGTATAATGGTACTTAAAATAGAACGTATTTTATTACCACGTTGACTACCCGAAACCTGTAAAATTTTCAATTTTTTTTAGTAAAATTTATATTTGTGTATTAAAACAAGAGATAAAACAAACATTATGGAGAAACATACAAGAAGATGGTTATGATTTGATCAAATGTCTATGTACACCACGAAAGATAAAGGTTTAAACTCCCTAATGCATTAAGTATTAAACAAATAAAACAAGTGAGTGTGAAATTCGGCTGTGCCCAACATATACTAGTGGGATTGAAAATATTGGCTCCGGCAAAGAAAAATCATTGTTTTTAGAAATATTTATAAAATTGGGTAATTTTCCCACTAACAACCCTGTACACAAATCAAAAGAAAATACAGAGTTAGTACAAACAAAATCCCGCTAAATGTCAAAAAAGCATATGTAAACGGTATAGATTTTAATTGGATTTGAAATCCAAATTTATATGGATTTCGGGGTATATGTAAATATCATATTAGACATTTGTTGATGAAAGTTTGAATTTTTCTAGTGGTAGCTTGCGTTAAGCTCCATGTGGTGCAGCCGTAAAGTAATACCGACTTCACACTGCAGTTAAAAATGCGGATTTTGGTTTTCCGAGAAATATTTTTTCTTCGCCAAATTTTAGATAAGGAAAAGAAGGCTACTCGAGCTTTATTAATGCGATCGGTAGCGTCAGCATTTGAACCACCATCCTTAGTTATCTTGCTACCAAGATAACAAAAAGCATCTACAACTTCAATACGTTGGTCATTTATTATTAATGGGGTAACGACAGGGATGTTAAATGGGGTTTTCAATTTTGTACCAACTTTCAAAAAAAAAATTTACTTTTTGGACCCTCACGGTACCATTTTTTTTAAAGTAATAAAAACTTAACTAAAACAAATGAAATTGTAAATTCGGTTGTACTAAATCTTGTCTACACAACCCCACAAACCCCCCCCCCCCCACCACCCCAAAAAAAAAATGTAAAATCTATTCTGCAGAAAAATGTCTCATTGTCCGATACTTTATCCATAGGAAAATTTCTCAGAATTCTAGAATTTTTTTCGACAGGAAAAATGTATCTAAGTGTGTAAACACGAAAAATGTATCAAGATCTTAGAATTCTTCCAATGATGAAAGGTGTCAAAATCTGCAATTAATAATATCTTCATTAATTGTCTATTAATAACTGACTGATTCTTCTGTGGAAAATTCTGAGACTTTTTGTTTGGTAAAAGAGAGTAAGAATTTTTTTCTCAAGTGTCTAATTCTGATACCTTTTCTTTTTTACTTTAAACTGTTTTAAAACAACTAAAAAAAGTGTCTCATTTATGGTATAAATCGGTCTTGCATTAGTACATTTGTAAGCATTTTTTAAAGTAAAGAAAATGTTGGGGTCTTTTTCCGATATTTCAATGAGTTATAAAGAAATTGGAAATTTTAAAATTGTACCAAATGGGTCGCGGTAGTACCACGGTACTTTTGAAGGTCAAAATGTACCAAAAAAAGTACAATTGTACCAACTTTAACATCCCTGGGTAACGATATCTGTACCTATGCGCATAAGCTTTGTTTTACTTATGTTAATTTTTAACCCAACTTTTTTGGCGTTTTCAGACAGACTTGTAAGTTTAGCTTCTATATCCGAGAAACGATGGGCCATTAGACATATGTCATCGGCATAGTCTATGTCATATAGAAAATCAGACTACCGAATGGTGCATCTCTGTTGGTTTGTTCCAATACGCAATCGAGCAGTAGCAAAAACAACGTTGGAGACAGGACACAGCCTTGACGCACACCTGTGCCTGGAACAAATGACCGACTCTCATTTCCATTGAAACGTACCCTACATTGAGCGTCCCTATATAGCTCACGTATCATGTTTACTATTTTATCAGGAATTCCCTTGTAGGTTAATGCAGACCACATAGAGTTTCGGGATATAGTGTCAAATGCACGTTCAAAATCACAAAAAGTAAATAAATCAGACTGTTCAATTATAACGCGCAAGGTATTAATGTGGTCAGCACACGATCGACCTTGTCTAAAACCAGCCTGCTCACCACGCAATATCTGATCCACAATAGGGGAGATTCTATGAAGAATGAGGGTTGCCATTACTTTACCAATGGCGTTTAGAATGGTTATACCGCGCCAATTTTTGCATTGCGTTAAATCCCCTTTCTTGGGTAGTGTGACCACTATAACTTCCTTTCATTCATCTGGTATATAGTTCGATGCACATGCCTCTTGAATTATAGGAGTGAGAAACTGCGCTAAAGAACTAGCTCCATATTTTAAAAGACCGTGTCAGATGCTTTGTTGTTTTTCATCCTACTTAAAGCATCTTCAACTTCTGAGCGTGACGGTGGCCCTGTAGATATGTACCTTCTTGGGTTACGACGAGTTGTAAGAAAAGTGTATCATCTTCCTGATGATCATTGTGGTTTGTTGAAGTTTGATCAGCGCGTACCAAGTTTCGAACTCGACGAGAAGACTGTCGATAGTGCGATCTTGCTTGTTCTTTTTGTGCGTGAGTTTTAGCGTTTATACGATCGCTGTGCAGTCGTTTACGGTTTTGGATCTCAATCCAAGATTAATCGCTGATCCACGGCTTAACCTTGCAGTTTTGTGTTCCAAGCACCGATCTGGCAGTTTCCTTGCAAACAGACGATACGTCTGCCCATGAGTTCTGATGTTGGTTTTCGAGCAAGGCTGTCCTTAACTTTTCGTTATACATACATATGTGCAATATTACGATCAAGAAGTCGTGTTGTGTTAAATTTGTCGGGCCTATCCGTAGTTTTAATTGCAGCAGGTCTAAAACGAAACGTTGCAACGAGTATCCGTCACTATCAATATCCGCTCGCCGACGGGTTTTGACATCCATTAAGGATCCCAAAAACAATTTACTCATCAGGACGTGGTCGATTTGGTTTTGTGTGCGTCCAGAAGGACACACCCATGTATACTTGTGTATGTCCTTGTGGGGGAATTTCGTACCACCGATAAATAATCGGTTTCGAGCACAAAAGTCAACCAGCTTGTCGCCGTTGTTGTTCCACACCGTTCCCAGACCATGTCTATCCATAACGGACTGCAGGTTGTTGTTATTGTTTCCAACTTTCGCGTTAAAGTCCCCAATGAAAACCTTTATATCCCCAGTAGGAATCTTGCTAATAGCTGAATCTAATTGATCATAAAAAGTATCTTTTACACTGTCGTCATCAGGTTCTGTTGGAGCGTAGCATTGAACAATGGAAATCTTACGAAACTTAGAGTTTATCCTAGCAGTGATAATACGATCAGAGATAGCATTGTATTCCAATAAAGCTTAGCTAGCTTTTGGCGAAAGTAATATTCAAACTCCATTTTTTCTATGCGTTTCGTGACCTGCATAAATGAAACGATAGCCAGAAGGTAAAAAAGTGGAACCGTTGCTGAGCCATCGTACCTCACTAAGTCCTAAGACATCCAAGCTATGTGCTGCCATTACCCTACGTACTTGCTCGATTCGAGATGTTTCCGAAAGAGTCCTAACGTTCCAAGTACCAATCATAAACCGTAGTTTACAGCCATAAGCCGTCATCGAGGAGGGATCATTATTAAAAAGTAATTTTTATTAAAAAGTACTTTTTATTAAAACGTAATTTTTATAGCCCTAAAATAGTACTTTTTTTCCAAAAAGTACAAAAATAAGAAATTTTTAACAAAACTATCGGTGTATAATTACGAAAACGCGACTGAGACTTGACCTTATACACTTGATTGCAATAGTTCTGCTGGTAAAAAATCCGGTCTCCACACTTTTCCATCACATCAGGTTTTTAAGAAAATTACGGTCAAAGTTTAAAAAAAATTGCCGTTTCGGGCATTTTTGGCAACTCATAGCGGATGAAAGTACTTTTTTAGAAAAAAAAAAATACTTTTTAGAAACAAGTAGTTTTTAGAAAAGAGTACTTTTTTGCCAAATGTGCTCACATGTTCGCTTGGGACATGTGCCATTCCTTACCCTGCATGGAACGATATTTCGATATACATACGAAATAAAAAGGGGTTTATTTATGCCCCGTACTGTGTTTGGAGGATATACAAAACAAAGACAAAACGTTTTGTTTTTTGGTTTTTTAATCTCAAAAACAGCTCCCTAATATATTTTGTTTAAAAAAATTATAATTATTATTTGCATTTAGTTTCATATCGCAGCATTAACCCCTTTATATTCATTATTTCCTTTAAAAAAAATCAATTGGGGCATTAGAGAGTTTTCAACTTTATGTAAAGTATAAGAGTAATGAAACACATAGACAATTAATTTAAAACAACACAACACATTCGAATACATATACCAGCACCATTGCAAACAAATTCAAACAAGGACTAAGCAAAAATATGTTAAGTGTATTTTATATTAAATTGTTTGATGATAAGTGGTACTCACAAGTATTGCTGAAACTAGGTTCTGTTCAGGTATGATTTTCAAAATATTACAAAAAAAAGTTTAAAAAAATAAAGTTAGTGGATTATGTTAAAACTTAATTGCTTGCTAAATATTAAAAGTATTAAAATTATAAATTTTTTTTAACCCAGATTATCGATTCATTTGTTATATGGTTATAAAAGTTAGCAGGAGATTTGGAACTTTAAAAACCTTTTAAATGGATATTTATATAGTAAGTTCATCAATTTAAATACAAAAATTGTTCAGTAAATTTCAAAAAAACTCAATTGAAATAAATCACGGAAAAAACGAGTATACAATCATATTAGGCAAAGACTGTATATATAATTCCCTACACTAGTGCTTGCCAGAAAATGGGTCCTAAGTCCAAACTTAGACGATTGGATCTATATTTATCCTGCAGGAAAAGGGTGTTGGTAGATCCGAAATCATCTATCTCGTGAATGCTTATCACGTGTCAGGTAAAAATTGAATTTATCACTAAACTGTCTCAAAAATACTTATCCCGTGACGGAAGACTACAGGACATATCAAAATTTTTTAAGTCCCGAATTTTTTTTTTTCAAAATTTTTTAAGTCCAAGACACAATTGTTTTTGCGCTCTTGAATTAAGAATATCATAAAAACGATTTTAAATTGCTCTTTCTCGTACCATTACTGGTCACTTTTCAGCATTAATCTCTAAATAGAGAATAGGATCCTTTTTATGAACCCCAAGAAAAGAAACTGGGTTAAATTCTGAAGTTTTGTTAAAGCATTGCCGCCTCAAGAAATGGAGAAACCATTACGTCCATGTATTTCCCTATGATGAGGATGACCCCCCAGCACAACATCTGCGAACTCTTATCGAGGTTTTTAAGACCAAGGGCCAGAATATTGTGGTAGGTGGAGATGCCAATGTTTACCATACACTTTAGGGAAGCACTGACATTAACAGGCGTGATTCCCTTTTAAAAAAGGGATAAAAGAAACTGGGTTAAATTCCGAAGTCTTGTTAAAGCATTGCCGCCTCCAGAAATGGAAAAACCGTTCAGCTGGATTTGGAGAAATATATTAGTTTATTTTAGGATTTGGAGAAATCTGTTAGTTTAGTGACGAACCCCCTCAGGGAAGCTTATCTAAAATTCTATCTACAGCGCTTGCCTCCGAAGAAAATCCACCAATCGTGATGGACGCCGGAGCTTTTAAGAACCGAAAGCAGGAAACTCTTCAATAAGGCAAATAATTAACACAAGGGAAGACTGGGAGAACTATCGTCTCAGTTTTAATGATTTTAAAAAGGAAACCCGAAAGGTGAAAAGAGAATCCTGGTCTATTTTCTGTGGAGAATTAGGGGCAACTACGGAAGCGACGAGACTCCGTAAAGTTCTTTCCAATGATCCCAGTGTACCAGGTTATCTTAATAAGCCAGATGAATCCTTTGTAGAAAGCAACTTTTGATGGATACCTATTTCCCAGGTTGCAGAAACGAGTTTAAGAGAGATACTCCCTTGGAAACATATTCACCAGCTACAATTCCAATAAATGAATTCATCAGAACGGTGGTGTACGAACGCAAGATAACGTGAGCGGTCCGTTCCTTCAAGTCCTACAAATCGGCAGGGCCTGATGGTATTTTTCCGGCACTATTGCAGAAGTCCCTCGGGATAATAATGCCATGTCTTATTAAGCTCAAAAGTAGATTGTTTTTTGACTTATTCCAAACGCCTTTAAAAAAATTAAAAACTTCATTGGGCCATACATTTATTATTTTTTGATTCCCATTCAAGATGCTAGACTCAGTGACCCCAAATTATTTGCACAGTAATATGTACACAATTTTGGATTAGAAATTGTTGAAACTTTAAATTGACATTTAAATATATACTTAGGTTTATTTCATTTAATTTGATTTTAAAAACATTAATTGAAAGAAAAATCTCCAGCTAACTTTTTTTTTTTTTTGTTATTTTCGCTTGTGTAATTAAAAAAAACAATGTTTTCCCTAATACTTTCATAGCTACATCTTAAAAATTCTTACCTTTCTTAATGCTCCAGGAGTTGGCGTATTTTGATCATCATGTGATATTGTACGCATTATAGGCATTCCACTTTCATACTCTCCATCGCTGTCCATAGAACTAGAACGTGTTTCATTGCTTTGACTAAAAATAACAAGAGTCGATATCATTTTATAGTATTAATTTTAGTGAAAAAGAAACACTCACTGTATAAAGTAATCAATATTGGCATAATTTGAAGAGCGCCCTGGAGATTCGGGATCTGTGACGCTAGTTTGACTACTTAAATGACCATGAGAACTCATGGGTATGATACTGCCTGGTGTAGATAAATCATCACGACTAGAAGAGGAGCCAGTACGACCTGGTTTAATATAGACATATTCATCATCACCATTATCTAGGGGCACTGTGTCGTATAAGTGTTCTGGTTCGTTGTCTGCCATTTGCGCGGCTCTAGCACTATCTGAACTCAAAGATGACACAGATTCATAACTTTTAATCTGAAATTTTAAATCAATTTTATAGTTTTTGTACAATTCTTATGGAATTTAACAAAATAATATGTAATTACAATTTCCGATATGCCTTGTGAAGATAGTGACTCTTTAGAGCCTATTGTTCGGCCAGGCTGTCCAACAATTTCAGCATCTCCTGGTTGTAATGTTGTTCTTGATTTCTTATCCAAACTACCAGTTGATGAACAATCAGCTGCAGTAAGTTTGACGGTTTTGCTTAAACTGCTAGTAGGCGAAGAACCAGTCATCGGATTTGCACCTGTCCTGGTTTGTGCAATATGTTGTGTTCGATTAGATGCTACTACCACCGGTGGCCCACCTTGGGGGCCAGATTGTGTTCGACCCAAACTTCCAGTGGGACTGTGTGTATAATTTAGATCAGAACGTTTTGTTTTTTCCATACTTTCGGATTTATTAATTTTGTGACCTAATTCTTCCAAAAAATCTGTATTATTTAAAAACTTGTTCATTTCTGGTGTAGTCTTGCGATTTTGAACAAAAGTTTTGCCTTCTAATGATTCAGAAGATTTCTGTCTCAATATATCAGATGGTTTTATGTTTCGTTCTAACGAATTTGCTGGGCTTTCGGATGAAGATAAATTGCCCGATGTCGAAGGTAAAGGCATAGAACTGCCAGCAAAAGCAGAATCACGTTTAGGTGATGATGACAATATTGAACCAGGTATGGTTGGAGGTTCTACACGTCGAATATTCTTGGGCGGAGGTCTATAAGAAAACATACTGGGGTTTTAATAAATGTAATCTACTATTTTAAATTAAGAATATTGATTGTGTAAACATTTTGTTCAACCTTCCCCCTCGCGACAATTAAACCATTCTATCATTATTTACCATATTATTTTTACATTCACGCCCCCAAAAGGGGTAATTAAATTTCTTAGACCCTTCTGAGGGCATAAAAGTGCTTGATTTGTTAAAAAAAGCTTAAAAAAATGTAAACAAATGTATTTTTGGGCGGTTTCCAGTTCTTAAAGTAGAACTTTTTCCCCCTGTTCCAATTTTTCAATTCACAAAGTTAGCCAGCCTTCAGGGGTCTAGCTCTTTTGGTTTGAACTGCATTGTGGTTTCTTCAGACAGACGGACATTGATAGAATGTCTTAGTACCGATCATGGATCAGTACTATGTACACTTTAAGGGGTACTACACCATTTACAGATGTAATTCGAAAAAATATAAATTCTTATTCGAAGATTGTGCTTGTAATTCGAAGATTCCATTTGAAGTTCGAAGATTCTACTTGTAAATCGAAGATTCCATTTGTTATTACAAAATTCCATTTGTAGTTCAAAAATTCCAATTGTAATTCGAAAAACGTCAATTTGTAATTCGAAAAATATCAATTGTAATTCAAAGACTTCAATTGTAATTCAAAAAAGATAAAGATTTAGTTGATTTTAATTAATTACAATTGTAATATTTGATTTATCTTTTCGAATTACAATTGATCGTTTTCGAATTACACTTAATCTTTTTCAAATTATAATTGGAAATTTCAAATTACAAATGGAGTATTTGAGTTACAAATAGAATTTTCGAACTTCAAATGAAATCTTAAGGATTTAATTTAACAAAAAGCAATTGTAATTCGAAAACTCTACTTGTTATTAAAATATTCCATATTTGATTCGAATATTTAATTTGGAACGTTTTAAGAAGATCTGCTCTCACCGTGGTCTACGTCATTAATGGCGTTTCCGTGTCCGTGGTCAAAATACTACGACAACTGGTCGTCGTGGTCGCACCGTGGTGTATTGAAGAATAATCTTTTTCGAATGATCTTTTTCGAATTACAATTGATATTTTTTTAATTGCAATTGATCTTTTTTGAAATGCAATTGGAATTTTCGAATTACAAATGAAATTTTCGAATTACAAATGGAATCTTTGAATTACAACTAGAATCTTGGAATTACAAATGGAATCTTCGAATTACAAGTACACAAATTACGGATGTAAAACAAAAAAGATAAATTGTAATTCAAAAATTCTACTTGTAATACAAATATTTCATTTGTAATTTGAAGATTCCATTTGTAGTTCGAAGATTCTATTTGAAACGTTTAAAGAAGATCCGCTCACAACATGGTCATCTTGGTCGCACTGTTGATGTATCGAAGAAGTTATTCGAAGAATACATTTGTAATTCGAAGATTCCATTTGTAATTCGCATATTCTAGTTGTAATTCAAAAATTCCAATTGTAATTCGAAAAATATTAATATAAATTCAGTTGAATTTTTAAATTACAAATAGAATATTTGAGTTACAAGTAAAATCTTTGAATTACAAGTAGAATTTTCAAATAACAAATGGAATCTTCAAATTACATGTAAAATCTTCGAAACAATTAAACTTTTTCGAATTACTCTGTAAATGGTGTAGAATCTTCGAATAACAATTGTCCTTCTTTGAATTACATCTGTTAATGGTGTAGCCCAATATTCCGATGCGTTCCACATGCGATGACAAAGCGAATATATGTTAAGATGTGTATTTTTTTTTTTTTTAACTTACCTTGGAGGCATTTTCTTCTTAGCATCCAAAAAAGCAGCAGCATGTGATGAGGACGATAATGATGGTGAAGCAAGAGATGGCGATAATGGTGGAGCTGATGGTTTCTTTTCAAAACTACTAAATGTGGATGGAGTCACTGGGTCGCCTCCTCCACCTACACCACCACTTTTATCTGGATTCTGTTCCAATGACACTGAAGAAGTATTATTTTGCTCGGATTTACTCTCTTTAACTTCAATGACTGTAACAAAATGTGATGTTGATTTGGGTGGCCTTTCTGGTATAGCCTTACTTGATGATATTGTAGCCGTCGTGGTTGAATTATCCTCATTCGAGGCAATCGATGCCGCTAATTCACTTATGCATTGATGAAGTGCTCCATTTTTATCGCTGTTAAGTTTATCCTTTTCTGTACCAACATCTTTGTCTTCTTTCTCACTGTTTCTTTCTTCGTTGGAAGTCGTTGATGGAAGATTACTTGTTGTTGGATTGGTAGATTTAGTACTACCATTGTTGCCATAGTGACTAGATGTCGTATTGGCTGGCGTCGTAGTTGTAACAGCGGCTGCATATTTATTATCAGTATTCAATGATAATCTATTACTTTGTTCTTTGCTTCCATTTTTAGATTCTCTTAAATTTAAACTGGATTTCTGTAAGAAGAATATTAAAATATTTGTGTTTGTTAATTGGTTTTACATACGTTTTTATTATCCTGTAAGAATTTTAATGTGACTATAACAATTTTTACATTAGCAGACATTTTGCAAAAATGTTCTGCTAATCAAGTTCATGCAAGTTTATTGAATATTAATATTTTATTATAATTGTAAATAGTAATAATTTCAATCTTCTGTGGTTTCTAGAGAAATTTTTGTTTATTTTTAGAAAAATATTACTTCAATCACGTACAAATTCAGATGTATCACGTATTTCCTTAGAAAAACTTTGTATTTTTATTATCAGTTATCATTTACAAGAATAGATTTTCTTTTTTACTAAACATAACATTTAAATATTGTCAATTAAACTTGTAATTTTGTGTGGAAAAACCAACAAGCCAAATGTAGTTTTGATTCAATTAGGTTAAGAAATCATGTATAGAATACTACACCATTTAAAAATTTAATTCAAAAAGATAAAGTATAATTCGAAGATTGTACTTGTAATTGAAAGATTCCACTTGTTATTCGAAGAATCTACTTGTAATTTGAATTTATATTTGTTATTCGAAAACTCCAATTGTAATAGGAAGATTTCATTTGTTATTCGAAAATTCCAACTGTAATTCGAAGATTCCAATTGTTATTCGAAAATGATCAATTGTAATTCGTAAAAGACCAATTGTAATTCGAAAACTTTGAATTGTAATTCGTAAAAGACCAATTGTAATTCGAAAAAGATCAATTATAATTCAAAATATCAAGTGTAATTCGAAAATTTCAAATGTTATTCAAAGACTTCAATTGTAATTCAAAAAAGATCAATTGTAATTTGAACAAGCAAAAAAGTTAAATATCGTCACAATGTAAAAAAAGATATGTAATTGCAAAAAATTTTATTTAAAAAAAAATTCGTGAAAAAAATTTTTTGGTAAAAAGAAAAAATGTTTGCGGTAAAAAATATGTTTCGACTTGTTTAAATACCTTTCGGTGTCAAATTCTTTTCATATATGAGGCATTCCACACCAAATGTCCCGCTACAGAAAAACATGTGTCCCGTAAATTTCTGAATATGTTGTTTGGATAGCCCTATATGGAACTAAGAAAATTGCGTTTTTGGTTTTTCAATTTTTTAAAAACTGGGCTTAGGAGCCGTAGTCAAATATTGGAAAAATGGTCAAATATGTGTCGAGTTGCCTTGATTAAATATTTATCACATTAAAACGGTATGCACCACAATCTCAGAAATTTACATTCTTATATAGTTATGTATGGGCTACCGATTAAATTTTTTTTTTTGGAAAATTTTCAGCACCCGTTCTGAAATTTTCCATTTTTTAAAAAGTCAATTTATCAAAAATCCGTTTTTTTTTTTTAATTTTTTTTTTTTTAAGTTTAGATATTTGTCCATCCACTCAAAAAAATTCAGACACGCGTTTGTCGTTTTTTTTTTCGAGAAAATCGCATTTGAATTTTAAATTTCATAATAATTTTGTAATTTGCTTGTATTTTCTTGTTTTAACGTTGCGAATGAGTAATATTAGCCCTGTTTTTTGCAGACCGGATTAAGATTTGGATTAACTTTATTAAGCTAAAAAATGGGTCAAATCAAGTCCAGAATTTTCGTTAATATTTTTTTTCTGAAATTACATACAATTAGTAAATATAAACAGAAAAACAAATTAAGCTTTGTCCAAAATGCAAAGAATGAAAAACACATTTAGTTAAATCCTAGGATTAACTCAAATTTATTTGTGCCATTTTACATTTTGGACAACGCTTAATTTTTTTTCCTGTTTATATTAACTAATTGGATGTAAATTCAGAAAAAAAATATAAAAAAAAATTCTGAACTTGATTTGACCCATTTTTTAATTAAATAGAGTTAATCCTAATCTTAATCCGGTCTGCAAAAAACAGGGCTATTAACTAAGTATGGGCTATCGATAAATTTTTTTTTTTTGGAAAATTTTCAGCACCCGTTCTGAAATTTTCCATTTTTTAAAAAAGTCAATTTATCAAAAATCCGATTTTTTTTTCATTTTTTTTTTTTTTAAGTTTAGACGTTTGTCCATCCACACAAAAAATTCAGACACGCGTTTGTCGTTTTTTTTTTCGAGAAAATCGCATTTGAATTTTAAATTTCATAATAATTTTGTAATTTGCTTGTATTTTCTTGTTTTAACGTTGCGAATGAGTAATATTAACTGCATAAATATTACTCATACGCTCTGTTGAAACAAGAAAATACAAGCAAATTACTAAATTGTTATGAAATTTAAAATTTAAAACGGTACACGCGTTTTTTTTCGCTGGACATTTGGTGTGGAATGCCTTATATGTATGTCAACCAGCAGCCAAATAAGATTCTGACAGTATCAAATACTTCAGTACTTTAAATACAAAAAAATCTGTATTTCTCCAAAATGATAAAAAATTGCCAACAAAATTTTGTGTCCGGGAGTTTTTCGGAACTTACTACATAATTTTTCAATGTTTTTTTTTTAAATTTTCAAAAAAATAAAAATTACATGACTTCTACACAGCTTCCATAAAACTCATACTTGTTCTTAAATATTAGATGTTTTTAAAACTTATAATTTTCTTAAAAAAATTAATATACCTATTTGATTTCGCATTTCTATGTTGCATCTGTTGGAAAAAGTCAAACTTTTTAAAATAAGTACAGTCCGGAAGGGATGATAAAAGTTTTTATTATAGGTCCCCAGGCAGAAAAATACATACGGGCCAGATCTGGCAAAGTACCTCATAAGGTAGTATTAATACTGGCAAAGTACCTTATTTTTGGGTTTTTAGTACTTGCTAAGATGCTAAATGATAACACCATTTAGTAGTGGCAAAGTACTTTTAAAAGCGCTTTCCCTGTACTTTGAAAAGTATTATCCGAGATTTTTTGTAAATATCTTTTTAACTAAAATATTCCATTACAAAATGAAAAATGTATGAATAAAATTATTTTTTTATTTAATAATTTGTACATTAGAAGTCTTTTTTTAATTTTTTCATTTTAAATAAATTATATATTAACACAGCATGACAAAAGTGACCACTATTTTAGAAAATAAGAGGTATGACCAACATTTCCATTTATTTGAGACATGCTGAGTCCAATGGCGTACTCCGTTTTATGATGTATGGTACAGTTTTCTTGCAATATGTCATTAAAGATTATCTTATTTCCAGTCTGTTTTTTTAACAAAAAAAATTGTAAAATTTGGTTTAAAGCTTTTCATCTTAAGCCTTTAAATTCGCAAATTTCTTAATTTTCAAGGTTCTCGCGAAATTAACCTCTAAATTGGTATTTGATAAAAAACTTGCTTTAAGTGGATCATAAAGGCATCCCTAACACTACGAATAGTGAACAAAAAACATCTATGTGATATAGACCATCATGTTAAAAATCGCGAAAAACTTTTTTTATGGCAGAATCATTTTACAAGATGACTTAAGGGTCCATCTTTAACTATATAATGTGGTAACCTTAAACAAATAACTGACGAAAAATTTTTCCAAAAAAAATAATTTTTGGTCAGTTAATTCTGTAAGGTTCCCACATTATTTACTTAAAGATGGACCCTTAAATTATCTCGAAAAATGGTGCTGCCATATACAACATGATGATAAAATTCAACATGATTGTAAAAGCAAGTTTTTTATCAAAGGCCAATTTAGGGGCTAATTTCGCAAAAACGTCAAAAAAATTAAGAAATTCGCGAATTTATTGTTACATCCTCTTAATAGAAGTTCCAAATACTCTAGGAATATAAAAGAAAGCTAGGAATCGAGAGTTGTATTTTCTTTCGTAAACATTAATGGTTTTAAAATAAAACCAATTCATCCAGATAACGTATGTTTACTCGACAATGAAAATATAAATAAAGTTACTGAAATTTTTAATAGAAAGCTGTCTAAATACAAATGTGATGATATATTTTTGAAAGGCAATATTTTCATTGAATGTAGCGATTTTTTTTAATTTTCCACTACCATTAAGAGAAATAGGACTCTACAATGTTAAACAAATTTGATAAAAATAACATTGAAATCAGTATCCACATAGTAGAATCAAAATGTATTCATACTAAATTTGATATGGCACCATTGTCATAACTTTATAACACAATTAAGTGTTTTTATATAAAATGTTAAAATTTAATTAAATTATTAAAAAAATATTTCAAATAAATAAACCCCCTTTAGTTTGGTAAAAAAGTACTAGCAATGTACTTAATTCGGTGAAACCAAGTACTTTACTAAAAAGAGCTTGCTATACAAAAAATAAATTGCTTTGCCAGTACTTTTTTTTTGGTACGGTTGGCAATTTCTGGCTGGGTCCGTTCGATTACCTTACACGAGAATGGTCTGCGCTGGAAACAAAAATGTTCAGGAAATTAGAAACCCTAGCAATAACGTTAATGAGGTCTACACTCAAAAAATTATGACGGTAGATTCCACTACAAAAGACAGTTAAAACAAATACATTTGTTGTCAACTACATTTTACGGTAAATCAATCAAAAA
The DNA here is from genome assembly GCA_963921195.1 of Pegoplata infirma. Classification (NCBI taxonomy): domain Eukaryota; kingdom Metazoa; phylum Arthropoda; class Insecta; order Diptera; family Anthomyiidae; genus Pegoplata; species Pegoplata infirma. Next base: position 27,269,098 of record OY992540.1, on the reverse strand, counting down.
TGGTTGTTGTTTTTAAAAACTACAAAAAATGGTAAAAACAACTTCAAATTACAGTTGTTTTTAGTGTAACTAAAATTATCGGAATTTTTTTATTAAAAAAAAAAAAAAAACTTCTAGACGTAAAAATGGATAAAATTGTTTGGTAATAATTCTTGCTGCATTTAACACTTCCAACTAGGGTTGCCAGACGGCCTGGAATGGCCTGGATTTTCCAGTTATTTGAGGTCTGGTCCAGTTTCCAGTTAAAACATAATTTATCCAGTTGAAAAAGGATTTCTTTTATTTTAATAATTTTTTTTTATTAAATATTTTTTTAAATTTGGGACTACTTTTTGAATAAAACATTAATTATAAATATAACATAAATGCCTCTTGTGCTGCATTGTCACTAATTTTTTAACAACTTTTTCGAGCATTTTGGCCAGTCTAGCGTTGATTTCGAATGTTTTCAACGAGCTCGTCGATGATTTAAGGATTCTTGGCGTACATTTTGCTTTCAAAATAAACCCACAAAAATATGTCTGGATGGGTACAATCTGCAAATGATGGTCAATTGTTGTCGCTCTTTTTTGACTTCTCACGTCCCGGAAATTTTAACTGTTATCCTAGATTTCCAGATTTGACCACTTTGGACTTAATTTTGTGGGGTTATTTAAAAATAAAAATATACCCTAACAATCCTCAGGCCGATGACGAAAAAGTAATAGAAATGCTTAAAAAAGGCACAATTTGCCGTAGCAAATAGAGACGGCCATTTAGTCCAAAATAAAACTATGTGTCTCACATATGAAAATCGGTTAATTTTTTTTTTCAAATTATTAAAAAAAAAGATTATGTATGTGTCCAGTTACTTAAACAAAATCCAGGTGGAAATTTTCCATTATCCAGTTATTTGACTTCTAGTATCTGGCAACCCTACTTCCAACTCGTTTAGCACATCCGTGTTTCTAGTTTTTTTATAGACTAAAAACAACTACATAAAACAACTGTAACTACAATGTAGTAAATTTTTGTATTTATTTTTTGAAACGGGTATAATGACTATGTTTGAGATTTTTCATACAAAAACAACTGAAATTTTAGTTGAAAACAACAACAACAACTTACTAAACAAATTACTGTCATGTAGTAACAGCAATAATTTTCTATGCAAGTGTACAGTTGTATTTATGTGAAAAGATTGCTAAATTTGTATTGGTTAGATTAAGCTTAGAATTGTTTGATAAGTCTTAAAAATTCGATGTTTTATGAAATTCATTGATATAGATATTAAGTTTGTTATCTCTTGTGACAAAAATTCGTATAACATAGTAAAACTCAAATATACTAGACATGCAATATATTTCACCACATGCATACATATGTATGTATGATCCATCAATAAATGTACGTCATATTCAATTTGCTATGACTATTAAAAAAATGTATGTTTGTATATAATGAAATTTACATAATTTAATAAAACCAGGAAAATTAAAGTATGTAATATGGGCTATAAAATACTCTACACGATTTATTGTACAAGCAAAAAAGAAAAATGTATTTCACTGAATAAAGAGCTTAGTAAAAGTTATGAAAATTGACATAAGCTTACCGCCAGTTTCTGTAAAAATTTGCATGTATTTTGTTATTGAAATTAATGAACATATTTATTGATTAAATGTGGAAGGTAAGTGAAGGAAAATTGCAATCTTAAATTGAAATTAATGAAAATGTTCGATAGTATCAATTTTTGGTGAGTTATGTGTAACCGTCACTGAAATTTTATTTAATTTACTTAATTGTAGTATACATGATAGAAAAAATACACTTTTACATTTTGTTATCGTTTCCACTTAGTTTTCTCGGCAAAAGTGCACTTTACGGGAAAAGCAAAATTAACATTTTAATTTTGGGGTCGGCAATATTTACCGAGATATAAGCATTTTTCAATTTTCGGCAATGCCAAATTTTTTTGGATTCAAAGTTGGAACCCATTGGGGTTGGCTCTCCACTCAAAAAATTATGACGGTAGATTTCACTACAAAAGACAGTTAAAACTACTACATTTGCTGTTTTTTAGGCGTCCACTACATTTTAAAAATCAACCAAAATTTTTTGTTGTTTTTAACTATTGATTAACAACTACAACGGCGAAAACTACTTCAAAATACTGTTGTAACTAAAATTGTCTGAATTTTCTTCTAAACGTCAAAAACGGTTAAAATTATTTGGAAATAAATCTAAGTGTACATTTGGCTCTATCTGGCTTAGTTTTCAAAATATCGTCATTTTAAGATAAAACAAGTAAAAAAGTTAAATTCGGCCTTGCCGAATGTAGTGATACCCTCCACAATTTCAAAAAGATTATTACAAAGAACTTTATTTAAAAGGAAATTACTTTAAAAAAAAATTTTTTTTGAAAAAAAATTTCCGCGAAAAAAAATTTTGGTAAAAAAAAATCCGCGATTTTTTTCTTTTTTTGTCAAAAAATATGTTTGTACTTGTTTAAATACCATTTGGTGTTCAATTATGTTCACATATGTCAACCAGAAGCCGAATTAAACCATTTTGTATTTTTAGGCTATGTTGAATGTACTGAAATTTTTGTGGTGTGCGTACATTTTCGTTCATAACTTTTGAACCGCTGAACCGATATCGCTCAAATGCAATACCAAACTTCTCGGGAGAACTTCCAATAAATATGTTAAGTTTCAGTCATCTCTGTGCAATATTTTGTCCGCGACAGCATTTTCCACAGACAGACAGACAGACGACAGACGGACAGACGGACATCGCTAGAATGTCTTAAAATCGATCGGGCATCATGAATATATATGTATACTTTATGGGGTCCCAGATCGATATTTCGATGAGTTACAAACGGAATGACAAACTTATATATACCCTCTATCACTAGGTGGAGGGTATAAAAATTATAGTAAACAAATGCTTTTTTCATCAATGTATGAAAAAAATCTGCAAATTTGATACAAAATGTTGACTTCTTTGGCAAATATTTCTGGATATACTCAAAGAGATTTTGGATTTCAACCATACATACGTTCTCTTTATTAGAGTGTTTACTTTACATATCTGCTATGAACAGGATATGTCTTGCAAAATTCGGATACTTATAAGGATATAACCAAAAAAGGACATTTTGAACTTCCTTATAATGTCCTTATGGTATCCTTGATCGTACCGAGTCCGGATTTCTTGCAAAAGTTAGGTAATTTTATTGGGAATTCGATTAAAAAAATACAAATAACTTCTGTTTCAATTTTTGAATTAATAAAAATTATTTCTTGAAAATTGTTACTTTGACAATATCATCGTAATAACACAGTGATACAAAATCGATAGGAAGAAACCAAAAGCAAATGAATGTTTAAATTTTATATAATAAACCCCTCAAGGTTTTTTATTAGCTCAGCGCTATAAATTTTTTACACGCATATTAAGTTGGTGATTTTAAAGCACTTTAAGTTTTTGTGTACTAAACATGTCCTATTTTAGGGGACCAGGTGGGGTCCAGCGACCAAACTTTAGCTCGAAATTAAGTTAGCTATAACCGGTATAAATTTCGCTGCAATCGTTCCAGTACCTACTTACTGAATAGCCAAATTATTAAAAATAAACCACTGTACACCGTTGCGTATGATTGTTACAAAAGGCTATTACAAAATTAAGCATGCGCCTTATACAGTTTTTAAGTAATTATTATTATAGCTCTGTTTTCGCATAACAGTATACATGTTAACATTAACAGATTAAGCGAAAACGCATCCACGATTAACAAAATTTACTTGGCATCACTTCTGTGAAAAAGGTTTGTGTATTTTCTATCAAGAAAGCAAAAGGCTTGTGTCTTTGCCATTTCAATAAAAATGTAAACTTGACATCACTTTTTATCGAAGCTTAATTTTAACGCCGATAATTATACAAGTCAAAAATAAGCGTGGATAATTTAAAATTTGTATGGATAAGCGTATATACGGTTATGCGAAAACATGGCTCATAATTATAATAAAAGTTAACCCACTTCAAATGCGTGTAAATAAATCTAGCGATGAACTAAAAAAAAGTCTTGAGGGTTTTGTTATGGAATATTTCAACTTTCATTTGCTTTAGGTTTCTTCCCATTCCGATTTTGGTTGTTGCACTGTGTAATTAGTAAAGAAACGTGGCCTCGGGCTGGAGTAATCTTTCTCAAAAAAATATGAATGGTTTTAACATACGCTTTTCCAGTATAAAAAAAATTGTCGGTTTTGAGGGCTTGGTCCACAAAAAATGGAAATGCCTTTATCTCAGGAAGGCGGTTTGATACAACTTTTTAGATTCGCGTTAAGGAAGCCAAATACTTTAGAAAATGTATTCAATATGTCTGGGCAAAAACCGTGTAGAGTAGTGTAGTTTTTTAGGCATTTGTGCGGTTTCATTGGCATTTCCCGTGTAAAAATCAATTAAATTTTATTTTATCAGTTTACATCTATCCATTTATCATTGCATATAATAATACATATCTGGAGTGACCAAAATCGAGATCTAATTATACCATTTCCAATTGTATTTCAGAAATTATCAATTGTATTTCAAAAATTATCAATTGTATTTTAGAATTTATTAATTGTATTTCAGAAGTTATCAATTGTATTTTAGAATTTATCAATTGTATTTCAACAATTATCAATTGTATTTCAGAAGTTATCAATTGTATTTCAGAACTTATCAATTGTATTTCAGATATTATCAATTGTATTTCAGAAACTATCAATTGTATTTCAGAATTTATCAATTGTATTTCAGAAATTATCAATTGCTTTTCAGAATTTATCAAATGTGTTTCAGATATTATCAATTGTATTTCAGAAATTATCAATTGTAATGCAGTATTTATCAATTGTATTTCAGAAATTATCAATTGTATTTCAAATATTATCAATTGTATTTCAGAAATTTTTAATTTGTATTGTAGGAAATATCAATTGTATTTCAGAAGTTATCAATTGTGTTTCAGAAATTATCAATTGCATTTCAGAAATTATCAATTGTATTTCAGAAATTATCAATTGTATTTCAGAAATTTTCAATTGTTTTACAAAGGTTAGTTTCTGATATACAGGGTGGTCCAATAACAAGTATTTTTTTAAAAAAGGCAAAGAAATGAACAATACTCAATATTTTTGGAACCCTATGGCTTTATTTGAAAAAGCAAATATTCCCATTATTTATGGCAAACGACTTTATTCATAAGGCTGCCTGGGTTAGCTCCGCAGTAGCTCATCCTCGGCACCCATTTTTCTAATGTTTCTGGTTCTATCTCACGAATGGCTTGAACGATATTCGTCGAAAGGGCTTAGAACATTTCTGGATTTCCCATGTTTCATGGATCTTTAACAAGACCCCTCAAAAAAATGTCCAAAGGTTTTAAACCGCAGCTCTGATGTGATCAATTGTCACCGCGAATATGGCTAAAAACTCGATTTCCGAACTAAGTGCGCAACATATCGATTATTTGATGGGCTGTGGGACATATTGCGACATCCTTCTGAAATCAAATGTCATCCAAGTTGATATATTCTATTACGGCCAACAAAAAGTCGGTAATCATGGCTCTGTAGCGCTCATCTTTGACGAAAATGGATTTTCAGCTGTATTTTTAAAAATATTATGCAATGAGGCTGATACTCAAATCTGTTGCTTCCTATAGATGAATTGGATTCTTTACAATGCCGTGCGAGTTTTCGGATCCCAAGATGTAGCAATTTGTTCGTTAACATAACCTCATTTGAGAGCTTTATTTCTGTTAAAAACTTTTTTTCGAAAAACGTACAGTTTGACAGCGCAGTACTGCGCTACAACGCGATACAGCGGAGCAAGCCGAGGACGCATCAATAAAGTCGTTTGCCATAAAAAATGGGAATGTTTGCTCTTTCAAATAAAGCCATAACATTTCAAAAAAGTTGATTATTGACAATTTTATTGCATTTTTAAAAAGATACTTGTTATTGGACCACCCCTTACAATTGATAATTTCTGGAATACAATTGATTTTTTCTGAAATACAATTGATGACTTCTGAAATATAATTGATATTTCCTAAAATACAAATTAAAAATTTCTGAAATACAATTGATAAGTTCTAATATACAATTGATAATATCTGAAATACAATTTATAAATTCTGAAATACAATTGATAGTTTCTGAAATACAATTGATAACTTCTGAAATACAATTGATAATTTCTGAAATACAATTGATAATTTCTGAAATACAATTGGAAATGGTTTATATCTCGGCTTTGACCTACATTGGGACAAAATTGACATCAAATTATATCTGATGAGATAATATTAATTACTATCAGATGCAATTATACATTATTAGATCAAAGCAGACCAGATAAGATCAAATCGATTTTTACGCGGATAGTAAAAATAATCGCAATGCCAAAATATTTCACTGGCAATAAATGCTAATGCTTTTTTTGGCATTGTCATTAGGTTCAACTAATGCCAGTGAAAATTTAATGCCAAATTGTCATATATGATTCCAAACGCATTTGAAAAAAAAAAAAATAAAATAAAAACGTCAAGATACAAAATCGTGTTTTGCACAGTGTAATCTTTATCCACCATGGTTTTACTTTAACGTTCCATTTGAAGTAATCACGTTAATGAACTTAATATACTTTGTGCCATAGTGTAGGTTATATAAAAGATGAGAACAACATTGTGTTAACAAATAAATAATTTTTCTTTATAAGTATTATATATTTTAAAACGAATCAAGTCAATTGTTTTCTAACTTAATTGAAAAAAATGTTAATTAACAAACTACATACAAACTACAAAAGTCATCATCAAATACAATCATGATTGAATCCTATGTGTCTAAAGTTGTCAATGAAAAATGTAATAAAATAAAAAAGGGCAAAAGAAATTGCATTTGTCTGGCAAAATATTTCAAAAACTTTACATGACTCACTATAAACACTCAACTAAACAACAATTTTCTTACAAAATGTATAAAATGGAAAAAATAACACTGGCTATACTTGGTGAAACGAATGAAAGGCTCTCTCTCTTTATCGCAATATACAACTATTCAGTGCTTAAACGTTTAAATTCTTTTGGGAGAATTTTTTTTTAAATCATTTTGGGCCGTTAATAGATCTATATATATATATATATGTCCTTTATTTATTTAAATATCAATAGGAATACATTTCTGACTACTAAAAATACTTAAATAAAGTTCAGTGTGAACATAGGGCGTCATCATTATTTAAATTTATTGACGTTTCTGTAATCGAAGTAGTTTAGGAGTGAGGGCTGATTGGACCACTGCACTCCGATCCTAGTGTTGGGGCTGCCAACTACCTCTAGGCAGGTAAGCCGTAAAAACGGCAAAAAAATAATACAGCTGAGTTTCAGAGGTAAAAATGTATTCTAGATTACCACCTAATTACCTGAGACGCATCGGTGTTAGCATGCCATTCAGGTTACTCATACTGTACGCCTTCTCACTCTAGCTGACGTCAGACGGTTGTCTGAACGTCATTACCAGGGGATACTTGGCCAAAGGACCGGAAGTAGTGAGCTGCTTGGGAAATTCAACAGAGGAATTGCTTCTTGCTATTCCCAAGTGAATAGCAGACAGAAAGCGTTCCACACCGAAGTGCACCTCTGTGAAAAACCCCACCCCCCAATAATAGATCTGCTTCACAAAAAAACATGTTTTCGCAAATCACGTTGCTCTACGCTTTATGCTATTACAATTGAGCAATACTTCTGTTAAAACTGTTTTGCGAAAACATGTGTTTTTGATATCCAATAATCGCGATCTCCAGTATTCGCGATCTCCTACTTCCTGAGACGCACTTTGGCCATTCAATGTTCACTGACACTCAAGGTTAGCTGTTTATACAATATCTTGGCTCATCGACATAAGATAACATAATTTCCTCAGTGCAGTTGTTAAAGTTATACCGCCTAAGATCGGCCGACAGGGCATTGTTAATTTGAAAAGGAGTCACCGATTTCTTTCTGAACAGTGGGTTGTCATTTGTAAAGGATAGGCTGTGTGTACAATATGATAACTCATTTAAATTTGAGTTTCTTTCTCATACCTAATGCCATTTACATATACCTCGAAATCGAGAAAAAATGGGATTTCAATGAAAATCCAAGTAAATCCTATTACTTTTTTGGATTTCAAATGTCAAATCCCATATAAAAAAAACTTGGATTTTGGGAAAATCGTAAAATCGCAATTCAAAATCCCAAAAAATTTCTACTACCTAATTGTACAACTATGGTTTTTCACAAAATAATCATCCATAATGCCTTTTTGCAACGCTGCACACGATTTTTTTATCAGCTGTTGTTGTTTTTTATAAAGTAAAAAAACAATTAAAATTTATTTTTTAAAAACTATTTAAAGATTAATAAAAACAATGTTTAACAATGTTTCATTTAAAATTTACCATTGCAAATGGTAAACGCACAATTTAGTTGACCAATTTGGTCTTCATAACAAAGAAAAACATTCAATGGTGGCGGCCCCAAACTTGGCAAAAATGTTAATTTTCTTGCATTTAAAGAAGCAGCTCTACATAAAAACACATTTTTTGATATTGTGGTCCCAACATATACTAATGGGATTGAAAATATTGGCTCCGGCAAAGAAAAATCATTGTTTTTAGAAATATTTATAAAATTGGGTAATTTTTCCACTAACAACCCTGTACACAAATCAAAAGAAAATACAGAGTTAGTACAAACAAAATCCCGCTAAATGTCAAAAAAGCATATGTAAACGGTATAGATTTTAATTGGATTTGAAATCCAAATTTATATGGATTTCGGGGTATATGTAAATAGCAAATTATATGCTATTTACACTTTAGGTTTGCTTTGAGTAGTATCCCTGCAAACAAAACGATACGACATCGATTCGCCGATTGTATTGCCGATACGATAAATGTTATTGCGGCAATTATCGAATTCGTATCGCCGGCGATACAACTTTCGGTAGAAACTGTTACTCGACGGCAATACATCCCGGCGATACGAAAACGATTCGTCTTGGCGATAAAAGGGCAATATCGCCAGATAATCGTATAAACGAAAAATAATAAATTTGTCTGTATCGCCGGAATATCACCAAAATGATAAACCGGCGATACAGCTATATCGATTCCCTGAAGCTGAAAATAGACATTATTTTTTTCATTCATATTTTGGTCATGTTAACAGGACTAAAAACATTTGCATTCATCATTGAGAAAACTAATAAAGTTTTTTGGCCGTTGAGGTGCGCCTTGCACATAGCCGAAACGACTCGGAGAGTCATCTCCGACCAAAAACTGTCAACCCAGCAACCCCAGCTTATGTATGTATTTTTGTGTTTTGTATATCCGGCTAACCTGCTCCGTATTTTACTGGTCCGCGCCGGAATCGAAAAAAAATCCCGGACCATGGTTCTGTTCCGTTTGCCAGAACTAATTACACAGGAACTCCGTTCTGTGTAATGGATGTAATGGGTGGGTTCACCTCCGGCAGCAAAACAACTGCAATGGCCTTAATCATCATAGGGAGTGGGATAGTAGCAATATAGCCTCATGCTGCTTAAATAGGCAACATAGCCTCTCGGTGTCGTCGCCATCGGCATCATCAGTGACGTCGATATCATCGTCATCCTACGCTACACCGCCTTCCCCCCCCCCCCCCCCAACAGAAACAACAACCGCAGCAACAACACCAGCAGCAGCAACAACATTAGCCGCCACAATTACAACTTGCTATGTTACCAATAACATTGGCATCACATCCATTGTCGTTTACCTAAAAGGCAAACTTTAAATGGTTTAAAAGCCATACAATGCAATTGCCCCATTTTTATCATTGCAGTCCAGCTTGGATACGACCTTAGAGGCGTTCAGGCATAATCCAACGGACGTAGCGTCATACCACTGTTCGCTCGAACAAGTATTGTGCCATAGGTCCGTACCTGCGGTTCCTCTCGTACTACGCAGGAATGCTGTCGCAACAACATATTGTCATTAGTAGGGTAAAACTAACCTGTCTCACGACGGTCTAAACCCAGCTCACGTTCCCTTGCATGGGTGAACAATCCAACGCTTGGTGAATTTTGCTTCACAATGATAGGAAGAGCCGACATCGATAGATCAAAAAGCCAGTTATCCCAGTGGTAACTTTTCTGACACCTCTTGTTAAAAATTCCTTAAACCAAAAGGATCGATAGGCCGAGCTTTTGCTGTCCCTGTGTGTACTGAACACCGAGATCAAGTCAGCATTTGCCCTTTTGCTCTATGTGTGGTTTCTGTCCGCACTGAGCTGGCCTTGGGACACCTCCGTTATTATTTGAGAGATGTACCGCCCCAGTCAAACTCCCTACCTGGCCATGTCCTTGAATTGGATCATACCTGAGTATTAGGAGTTATACCAAATTTTGAAAATATTGATCAAACAGCACCGAAGCACCATTCAATCTCATCCAAAATTTGTTTACAATTATATAACAAACTCTTAGTACTTTGATCAAGAAGCTTGCCTCAGAACCCAATACCATGAGACATATAAATATATCCGTATAATGGCTAAGAAATGATACACGTTCCACTTAATCAAGTAAGTAAGGAAACAATAATAAGAGTAGTGGCCCCGAAAGACCAATATCTCCCACTTATTCCATCATGATCTCTGGCACTCGATTCTCGGGGAAGACCAGAGAGGAGCGGCACTGGCGGAACAAATAGATGATTCGACGTTTTGCACTTTGAACGAGGATGCCCCCACCAGGATTGTGGGAACATGCGCTAGCTCGCCAGACATCACCATTGCAAGCGCAGGTCTATAAATATAGCAACATGGCGAGCAGTGGTTTCACTTGCATCAGACCACCTTCCCATAATCATTACGCTTGACCAACCCAACGATTTTATACTCTCTGAACGCCGAACCTATGTAAATCATAAAAAGGCAGACTGGGTCGGCTTCAAAGAGTATACCAACCGCCACTTCAGTGATCTACCCACCCTCTCCGACGTACGTTCCGCGGAGAAGTTGTTCCGAAAAATCGTCACTGCAGCAGCCGCTCGCTTTTTCCCTGCTGGTCGTTTACGCTTAGTCAGACCAAACTTCCTAGCAGAGGCGGCGGGACTCGCAGATGAGCGTGACGATATTCGTAGGACTAACCCCAGCGATCCCAGACTCGGCCAACTAAATCTGGAGATCAGCTAATTGTTCAACGAGTATAAAAGGAACAAGTGGATAGATCACTTCAAGAACAAGTGGATAGATCACATTTCTCTTTATTTAGAGCTTAAAAATCGAAGACGAAAATCTATTATTGATAAATTGTTTAAATTTCATACAAGCAATTTGACGTTTAACTATCATTCTATATCTTATATCGAAAAAAGTTGGTCCTATATTAAATAAATACATTTACTAACTAAAGCGGATGTTGTTGCATCACATTATTAAAGATTGTTTAAGCTTTTTAGAAAATTGAGATTTAGCCTTGTGGTCAGAACAAACTGGCGAATCGATTCGTCGTGAATTTTTATAGTTTTGTAATCTTTATAATTACTCCTTTTTTAATTCGAAGTATATACGTTTGATTATCAATGAAATTAATTTTTCTATCACGTAAGGTTTTTAAGATATTCGCGTTTGAATATTCAAATATTTGGGTCTCCTCTGTAACGTATTCTTAATTTGCTCAAACGCAATAGTACTCGATTTAGTAAAAAAAAGGACATCTTTATTCCAAATCTGGTATCCAAATTATTCTATCGCGTACTGTTTTTATAATATTCTTTATAAATCACACAAAAATTTTCAAACGCGAATATCTCAAAAACAGAACATGCTTGAAACATTTTTATTGCAGTTTTGGAATCAGGAGGTCCATTTTATATGAAAACGAGTCCTATTTGATGGAAGCAACGTGAGAATACGTAACAGTGTACTCCTAAAAGTGCTAAAATATTGTTGTTTTTTTTATACTTTTTAACAGCGAATATCTCAAAAACGGTACGTGCTAGAAAAATTTGGACGGTAGATTTGGAAGCAGGATACTAAAATGTATAAGGACCAGTTAGAAATTTCACTTGGAGGTTTTTGCTGTCAAACTGTTTTTTTTAGTGTAAATATTACAAAAATTAATAAATTTTACAAAAAGAAGTGAAAAAAGAACTTCTAATTTAGAAGTTCTAAATCACCAAATAAAAATGACATAATCACAACCAAAATGCTAAGAAAGAAGTGATGAAAAAAACGCTTCCAAAAGGTCAAGTTATATTAACATCCGGATCACTACTTCAGAAGTTGTCATAAAAATGTTAATATATATGTACATAATAAACACTAGTGATATATGGTATACTTAAGTGTCAATCTTTCGCCACTGAAAAGTGGCGAAAAAAAAGAACATACTTTGTGTGTCACCCATATTAAATTCATCAATGTTTCAGTTGAAGAAGAAGTACATCTGGTTCATAAGTTGTGGTGAATTTTGTAGTGAATGGTAAGCTCTTTTTTTGCTGGGTTAAAGTATAAAATTTTTTTAAAAATGGTTTTTTTCAAAGGTTGTTTTAGTTCTTTATAAAGGAACTTTTTTCTCCCTGGACCGATTTTGTACATTTACGAACTTAACCAGCCTTTGATATTTTTACGCATAACACACGGAATGACAAAGAAGAAAATAAAATTCTAGCAAACAATTTATCCTATCTCAACTAAAAAACTTCAGATTTTTAAATAAGACAAGTAATTCGCAAGCCAGGATCTTGGCCCACATGGACTTTTTTTTTGAATTTTTAACCGCAATTTTCTCAACATTGTGATGTAATTGAAATATTTGGGTAACCTTTTTGTAACCAAATCCTGTATTTTTTTGGTTTTATTCAAATCTCTGCAACAAAACACGCATTTGTAGAGCGGTGTTTTTTTAAAACTAAAATACCAATTGATGAACTTTTTCTATTAAAGCTCTGTTAACTATTATTATTATAATAAAATGATAGCAAAATTATATTCATTGTTTTTATTATTTTTTAATTTTTTTTTTTTAGACTTTACCCCGCGCCACAGTTTAAATTTTTCCTTAAATGATGACATTTTTTTGTTTTATCTGCCAATTGATTCGGATGGTATGGTTGGTAACTTTAAGTGGTGATTATGTTGTAAAAAGTTGGAGCACGTTTGGATATTTTTTATTATTTTGTTTTTGTTTTAATTGAAAATCTCCTATGCAGCAACAGACAAACATATGTACATATGTTTGAATAGCATGTACTATATATACATCCAAAACAAACACACATAAACTACTCCACCCTGATGATGATGGTTAACATTTCATGTGTTCAATAAAATTTTTTGCTTCGATGAAGTTTGAAATATAAAATATTTTTTTAACAGCACACGAACGCGAATTTAAAAATCTTTTATTTTTATTTTATGGAATTTTTAATTTTATAAAAATATTTTTTATTTAATTTTCTTTTAATTTTAAAATTTTATTTCAGTATTAGGTTTTATACAATTGTAACTTTTGTATTGGTATTGTGCGGGTTAACCCAACGGAGTAAAAATATGAACTGAAGAATTTTTTATTCCAATCTGAGTTGTGGCAAGTGTGAGGAAAATATAAAATGCAGATAACATGAAAAAAAAAAGAAATTGTAGACAACAACGAGTGAGAACGCATTCAAAATAGCAAGGAAATGTGCAAGTTCAAATTAAACTAAAACAAAAAAAAAAGGAACAAGCAAGAGAGGAACATTTCTAATGTAAGTGGCCAAAATAGGAGCCATCATCACAGCATATAGGAGCATAAAACATACTAATAAAACATTTAGAGTAAATATGCTCTTTTTCTATTTGCAAAATGTAGTACATATATAAAGGCACCTCTATAACCGTCATATCTCCAGTCTCAATAATTGTCCAAGTTAAAAAATAAAAAAAAAAGAAATAAATAAAAGCACCAACAACAAATATTCGAGATAAGATAAACAATATTCGTTCGGTTTGCCTTTATGGTACTTGTTATTGTTTTTCATTTAAGTTTTCTTTTTAATTCATATTCTTACTGTTCCATCCCCTCCCACTGCACCTCCCTCTGATTGGAAATGTATTAACAACAATGTTAAAAAAATATATATATGTATTAAAATTAACAAAAAAAATAAAAAATAAATAAATCATAATGGTATGGTGGTTGGTTATGGAAATAGTGATAAGACTAACACTTTGTATGCTGAATGCCTGGTAATAGAAGTTGTGAAAAAACAAAAATCAATGATATATATATGTTAAATTTAACGATATCAATGAACTATTACAGTATATTGCAAATCCTGCTAAACACATAACATTGCATAGGATCTTATATACAGTGACTCAAACTAATAATGGAACAGCATACATATATTTGATAGCAGTTCTTTAAAGGAAAAAGTTATAAATACTTAACCATATTATTATCAATTGACTATCTTTGTAGATAATGCTATATAGGAAATTTTCAAGCTTTAATTTAAGCTTGATAGCGTCCAGATTGAGAAAATATTAAATTCGATACGAAGGTTGCACTGAAAATTGAAATTATTTATAGATATTTTTTTAGAAAATTTTTTAAAAATATTTCTTAGTCGATTTTTTCCCAGTATAAACACTACAAATTTAAAATGATGCGGTAACTTTTATTCAGTTATCAACTAGTTTTTCCAACAACCCACCCTAGTAAAAATATTATGCTAATTTTACTAAATATATCTAATTTGATCCGTAAAATGGTTATATCAAATAATATCTAATTGTATTACTTTAGATCAAAAAAATATAAAAATTGATACAATTTGATCCTGAATTTGGTCAAATCTAATTAGATCAAATTGATCTTATAATATCTGTTTTTATATAATATGATGAGCAAAACCAAAATACGAATCTAATCATATATGGAGCAATATCTAACCATATAAAGTGGATCAACCGTATCAAAGTGATAGATCAAATTTTATATAAATTTATACGGAAGCATATTAACTCATATAAGATTGTATCAAATTATATATGATTATATCAGAAAATTTTTACTCGGGCAATAAAAAAATGAAAATTTTCAAATACAGTAGAAGAAATCCGCGTGTTTTGAAACCCAACTCTATTGACCACCAATTTTTTGTAAAAAAATAAAAATTTTAATTATTCTTATATCTCATTACTACACACTTAGGTGTACTAAAATAAATAAGCAATTAAATATTTTCTATGTTTACAAAAAATTGGTGGTCAAAAGATTTAAAGGTAAAATTTCTTTTACTGTATTTAAAAAATTTAATTTTTTGTTTGAGTTGTTGGAAAAACTAGCTGATAACTGAATAAAACTTATTGAATTATTTTTTAAATTTTTAATGTTTGAACTTGAAAAAAACCGACTTAGAAATACAATAAAAAAAAATTCAATAAAAAATATCTAAAAATAATTTCATTTTCCAGCGCGACCCTTGTATATCTCATTAATTATTTGCCCAATCTGCACGCTTGCCAGCTTAAATTAGAGCTTGGAAAATTTATTTCAAAAATAATCGATTGATAATAATCAATTTTAGTATTGATAACTTTTTCTTTGAAGAACAGCTATCAAATATATTGTGTTCTATTATTAATTTGAGTTACTGTATTTTTAGCTTAAACCATTGCAGCCTCTAAATAAATTTTAAAATACACATGGATGCAGTCAAAATTACACACGAATCCTAAAATTATGTATGTAAATTCTTTATGAAACATTAATGCAAAAGTCGTTTAAATTAATGTGGATTACTACAGTACAATGGACTATTTTAAGTCTGAGCGCCATGGACTTGCCTAAAGAATTTCCTTATTTTAGGTTTGTACAACCCACCCTCAATGTGTATTTACCCCCAGTTTCTGTAATACGAACGCCATTCGTTCGTGACGAATTTGTGTGTATTTTGTTATTGTAACAAAAACAAAATACATGCAAATTCGTCACAGACGAATGGCGTTCGTATTACAAAAACTAGCTGTTAATCTTAAAGTTCATTCCTTCAATTTAAAATTTGTAGCACAAATCTTAGAATAAGAAAAAAAAAATACCAAAATAGTACGTTTTGATAAAAGGTATAAAATTTTTGATAAAAAGTACCAACATTTTTGATAAAAGGAGGCAAAATAAAATAGAAAATTTTAATAAAAAGTACTAAAATATTTTTTAATAAACAAAACCATGTCACACACCTCTCATCAAGCAAGTATACATAGGGTTTGTAAAAATTGTGAAAAAATCGGGTAATGGATATTTCATGCGTCTTTATTTGGAACTTTAAAAATCGTTGACACGCCAGTTGACTAAGGAGCCCTTTAGTATAGTTAATGGACTGGCAATTACTATACCAACATGATTTCAAATATTCCAATTAAGAAGGTGCTGAAGAAAAGGCATACACATATTTACAGGATAATTTTTGAGTTACAATTAATCACTTGTCTTACAACTAATCTTTTACGAATTATAATTGTTCTTTTTCAAGTTACAATTAATCTTTTTTGAGTTACAATAAATCTTTTTTGAATTACAATTGATTTTTTAAGAATTAAAATTGAATCTTCGAATTACAACTTTTTTTTTTTAATTTAACCAATACTCAGGGGATGCCCCCTACTCATGCAGTGCATTGTATTGATCAGGAAAATAGGGTATGGGAAGGAGGAAAGAGGGAGTAGTGTTTGTGGATATTTGATTTAAATTTTTCTAAATTGTAAGTAACAGGGAAGACCTCTGCGGGAAGTTTGTTGCACATACGAATCGTTCGACTGAAAAACGAATTTTCTCTGTAATGCGTTGTGCGAAACACAGGACAATCAACTACAAACGGATGTGCTCTACTAGATAAGCGAGTATTACGAATAAATACTCGGGCTCTAGGAATAAGTTCACTTATCTCAGATGAGCACCTCCCATGGTAATATCGATAGAAAAGTGTCACACAACCCACATTCCGACGATACTCCAATGAATCAATAGAGTTGGATACACTACTGTCATTGATAAGCTTCACCGCCCTCCCCTGAACACGGTCCAAAAGCTTCAGAAAAGACACTGAAGCTCCTGCCCATATATGATAGTTGTATTCCATTTTCGGCCGGATATAGCTGGTATAAATAGTAAGGAGATCGGATGGAGTGAAGTAAGTTTTGCACCGTTTTAGAAAACCAAGACACTTGAATGCCTCTTTCGACACTTGAAATACGTGCTTATTCCAACGGACATCACATTGTATTCTCATGGCCAGAACATCAAGAGTATCCGATTCCCCAATATCCCATCCATAGCTACAGATGACAATGTTAATTCCACAGCTCGTCTGTGGGTTAACATACAACATTTATCTTTTTTTGAATAACATTTGATTTTTTCGAACTACAATTGACCTTTTTTGAATTACAATTGATCTTTTTCGAGTTACAATAAATCTTTTTTGAATTACAACTGATTTTTTAAGAATTAAAATTGAATCTTCGAATTACAATTTATCTTTTTTTGAATAACATTTGATTTTTTCGAACTAAAATTGACCTTTTTTGAATTACAATTGATCTTTTTCGAATAAAAATTAATCTTTTATCAATTAAAATTAATCGTTTATGAATTACAATTTATCTTTTTCGAATTAGAGTTGAATTTTATTGAATCACAATTGATATTTTTCGAATTACAAGTAGAATCTTCGAAATACAAATATATATATATATATATATAAATTCCTGGGATTCCTAGTTGGAACAAAGGGCCAGTACAAAAGCTTTCCATTGAATGAAATACAAATGGAATCTTTGAATTACGAATAGAATCTTCGAATCCCAAATGGAATCTTTGACTTACAAAAAAAAAGGCACAAAAACGGTATTGTATTTTTTTCGTAATAAGCTAAAGTTTTTCTTTTTCGAATTACAATTAATCTTTTTTGAGTTGCAATTCATTTTTCAAATTAAAATTGATCTTTTTTGAGTAATCTTTTTTTAATTAAAATTTAAAATTATTTAATTTACAAATTACAATTGGAATCTTTGAATTACAATTGATCTTTTTCGAATAACAATTGGAATCTACGAATTACAATTGATCTTTTTCGAAATACAATTGATCATTTTCAAATTAAAATAAATCTTTTTCAAATAAAAATTAATCTTATCAAATTAGAATTGAACTTTGTCGAATAACAATTGATATGTTTCGAATTACAAGTATAATTTTGAAATACAAATGGAATCTTCGAATTACAAATAGAATCTTTAAATTAAAATTAATCCTTTTTAAATTATAATTTATCATTTTCGAATTACAATTAATCTTTTTTCAAATTAAAATTGATATTTCCTGAGTTACAATTGGAATCTTCGATGAGCCTTGAAATGACTTAAACATTGGCCTCTGTTCTGTCTTTCACAACTTTTCAATTCACATGAAAATTTCCGAATCACATGAAATCAAGTTTAGTGTTTTGTTGATCACACTTTCATCCGAAGTTGAAATCGAATAATTTAAATTTAAGAAATTATAAGGAAAAAAGTGCATTCGTTTTACTTTCACCAAATTTTATTTATGTGAAACAAAACGAAAAAGAAATTCGGATGTGAAATCTAGAACACCAAAAAAATTCGGAAATTTTTATTTTCACATTTTTTATGTGAATTACTTTTTTTGGAACAGCGGCCATTATTTGTAATTTATTATTTTACAATTGACCTATTTCGAATTATAATTGATCTTTTTCGAATTACAATTGTTTTTTTAAGTGCAATTGATCTTTTTCGAATTACAAGTAAAATATTTAAATTACAAATGGAATCTACGAATTAAAGATGAACTTTTTCGAATTACAATTAATAATTTTCGAATTTCAAGTAGAATCTTTGAAATACAAATGGAATCTTTAAATTTCAAGTAGAATCTTTGAAATACAAGTAAAATCATCAAATTACAAATTAAAACTTCAAGTTACATATGTAATCTTTGAATTACAATTGATCTTTTTCGAATTACATCTGCAAATGGTGTAGTAGATTTAAAATTTAAGAAAAATATAAATTAAAAAACTTACCGAACTACGATCAATTTCACCACTGCCACCTTCAGTCATTTGTTGATCTCCAGTATTTGATGATGTTTTGGCACCTTCAGAATTTGTAGCAGCTTCAAAGAGTGTTGTGGGATCACCACCAGACTCACGATATGTTTCCACGTCTGATAGTAAACGTTCCAAATATTCAACATATAATGTTTCCTGTTCCAACTCTTTGGTTAATTCAGCTATTTTTAACTTGTGACGTTCAAGACTAGCACGTACATCTTGTTCCCAGGCATCAGATAGAGAACTTTGTGGAAAACGTTCCATCCACAAGCGTTGAAAATCATTAAAGACACTCATTTTTTCGTAGATAAGTGAAGTTTTTTTTTTTATTTAAAATTATATTCGAGTAAAGTTTATTTTTTTAATTATAATTTATGACAGTTATTTGACGATAATAATAATAATAACAAAAACACTAGCGAACCACTAACTGCTCTCTTTTACACTCTCTTCGCAGCCCTTAATTTTATTTACGTCTTCTTATAAGCCATTTTTAAATGCATCATAGTGTATCATTGGATTTTGTAAAAAGCCAAGATGCTTTTTTTTCTTTTCTTTTATTTGTATTTTATAAATGCGAGAAGTGAAATTAATAACACGGGCCACTTTTAGTTTGTATTTTCTAAATATAGTATAAGATGTATTAAAATATGTGTACGGTATGCGCAATTACAAGGTCACCAAACAATGCTTTTTAACTTGTTTTTTTTTTTATATTTTCCTACTTCTTGTTGTACAATATAAATGAATAGCCCAGAATCTTTCCATACGTAAAACAACAACAAAATTAAGAGACAAAACTGCAAATCAACGATTTTTTTGTTAAACGCCCACTTGCATCACGTTACAGCATCACATCTGTATGTTACGTTGCAATTGTGCCTTTTTATCGAATCACGACGAAAATATTCAGTGCGTGTGGTCAAATGTCACAGATATATAATCTATTTTATTCTATTGCCTGCTGCATAACCACTATTTGCTGTTTCCCTATTATTGCCAATTTGCATATAGATATGTTGTGTATCTTTTGAATTCACACTTTTCAATTTTACGCCAACTAGACAAGAATACCTAATTCACAAAACACTTTCCAATTCAATTTTAAAGGTTTTATTTTTCGTTGTTGTTGGAAGTCAGACTGGCACGACTGGCACACCTTTCTTTTGAAATATTACTTGTTTGGATGTAGGTTTTTCTTATTTTCTTTACAATTATTAATATAATTTAATTTTTTGCTTATTTTAATGATGTTTGTTAATAAATTTGTTTTATATAAAACTATTTATAATTTTCTTTCGTTTTTTATTCGTATTTGTATTGAGAAAAAATTAAACACACAGATTTTTTTTTATGAAATGCACCAGTGTTGGTAAGGCCTCCTTTTAAATGTTATCGATAACAAAGTTGGGTTTTTACAGCAGAGGTGTTTTTAGCGTATGTACTGCAAGGTACGAAAATAATTAACACTGTGTGTAAAATTAACAGGGAGATAAGAAGTATGTTATTATCAGTGCAACCGTTAATATTAACAGTCAATTTTAAATTTAACAAGTAAAAAGTTAAGTTCGGACTTGCTGAATATATTGACAACCTCCACAATGCGAAAAATAAAAAAATTATAGACCGACTAGATAATACCCTACACCACTCTTTTTCGGAAAATGTGTCCCAAGTCCAAACATGGATCCGATTGGCCCTACCTCTTGTCAGGTCTTTAATAAGTGTAAACATACACACAAACGAACATTAGCAATAAAATACGGGCGATGGGAGGCCCCAATCGGACCCTAATCGGGGTCAAAGTTGGACGTGAAGGGAGAAAAATCCACAAAAAGGACCATAACTGCCCTAGAGTCGCCCCTGAAGGCGTGAAATGTAAGACCAACCCCCATTAGTATTCCGACCCCAATCACCACTACTTAAGGAGGCTCCCATATAATAGTAAAATTAAAAAAAAGTTCTCCTATCACTTTAACTTTCCCTAAAGTGCCCCTTGAGGAGTCAAATGCATGACCGACCACCATTTTTTTCAATTCCAACATTTTCTCAGAACAAACGAGCTCTCTATCTTAAACTCATAAGGGGGTCCCCATAATTTTTTTTTATAAATTTTTAACCAAATCTAGGTGCCTTCTATATTAAAACCTAGATATTCTCGGAACAAAAACATTTTGGGCAGTATATGCCTTTTAAAATCCATTGAGTACGACTGATAGGCTTACGTGATAATTGGAAATATTTTCGCCAAGGTACAACAAGGGCACATGTGCCGTGTGACAGTTATGGGCTCATGGCACATTTCAGATGTTTTTTTTTCAATAATTCTTTTAAGAATTTAAACACTTTTTTAAAAAACAATGGTATTTTTTTTTAGAAAAAATGGTACTTTTTTTTTAGAAAAAATTGTACTTTTTAGAAAAACCATCACATTTTTTTAGAAAAAATAGTACTTTTTTTTTAAAAAAATAGCACTTTCTTAAAAAAAATTACTTTTTTAGAAAAAATAGTACTTTTTTAAGAAAAAGAGAAAAAAGTGTTTTTTAGAAAAAGTAGCACTTTTTTGGTAAAATAGTATTTTTTTTAGAAAAGAGCTAAAGCACCTTTAAGAAAAAAACGTACTTTTACAAGAAAAAGTACTTATTTAGATAAAATGGTACTTTTTTTCTAAAAAATATTATCTAAGAAAATATAGTACTTTTTTAGAAAAAATTACTTTTTAAAAAAAAAAATAATTTTTAGGCAAAAAAGTTATTTTTAGAAAAAAGTGATTTTTAAGGAAAAAGTACATTTTACTACTTTTTTTTTTAGAAAAAGTAAAAAATGTAATTTTTTCAAAAAAGTACTTTTTTGTCCAACAAGTAAGTTTTTTTCTTCAGGGGTAACTCATGAATAGTAGTGTCAGTAATAACGAAGTCGTTATCTACAGGTGGCAATCTTTTTTTTGGGAACGATTTGGGAATAACGAAAAATAAACATTAAAAAATTTTAAAATTATGAATGAAAATTATTGTTGTGTCACTTGAAAATAAAAAAATACATAATAAAAAAACGAAATGAATATAATTAATCAAAACAACCAGCAAAATTAAACGAAAAATAAAAGGTAAACAAAATTTCCAGCTTTCCCAGATACCATTTGTAAAACTAACACCACCTTTAAACGTCAAAAAGAATTGACTATTGCCTAGTCTTTATATATTTAAGTTTTTGTTTTTCTTAAAATTATTTTTTTTTTAAATAATAGTTTTTATACCCTCCAACCACAGTATGGGGGTATACTCACTTTGTCATTCCGTGTGTAACACATCGAAATATCGGTCGGGGACCCCACAAAGTATATATAATATTGATCCATGATAGAATCTAAGACATTCTAGCGATGTCCGTCCGTCCGTCCGTCCGTCCGTCCGTCCGTCTGTAGAAATAACGATGCAGTCCAAACCAAAAGAGCTAGACCCCTGAAATTGGGCAACAATATCTCTTATTTTACTGGTAAGGTTAAGTTCGAAGATGGGCAATATCGGACCAGGGGGGAAAAAGTTCCCCCTTGAAGAACTAAAACGACCCCTAAAAAATACGATATTTTTACGATTTTTTTTTAATTTTTGCTCAACAAATGTAACATTTGTATGCCATATTATGTTCATAGACCTGCGCTTGGACCAAGGGGGTTAGAAAATTCGATTTTTTTAGGCCGCCCCCCTTTAGGGGCGTGGTTATAGAAATTAATTAAAAATAACGATAAAAATGTATTATTTAAGCGTCAATATCATAAACAAATTATTTGTAAACATATATAGCGGGGGTACAGGTGTCCCCCACCAACTTCGCCGACCCCCCCATCCGCCCCCACCAAAAAAACAGACGCCCCTGCAATTTTTTTTTTAATTTTAAACGTGTTGGAGGGTATAAAAGATTCGGCACAGCCGAATTTAACACTCTTACTTGTTTTAAAGTACAAAAGTACTTTTTATTAAAGGTGCGTAGTAATTTTCTAGAAAAGTATTATTTACCAAAAATTGCAACTTTTTCCAAAAAAAGTACTATTTTTTCTAAAAATAATATTTTTATCTAAAACAGTACTTTTTTTTAAAAAAAAAGTACTATTTTTTCTAAATAAGTACTATTTTTTCTAAAAAATAACTACCAAGGGAAGTCTCCCTAGTGTCACCCGCGGATCTTTATGGAATTGGTTTTATTTTGTAGAGCAGAAAAAATAAAGGGGTATTTTTTTAGCGGCCCAAATTCATATTTAGGTGGTAAAAAGGAGGGGGGAAGACTAGGCCATTTTTCACTTTTTTCGTTTATCTCCTATACTATTCAAAGAAACCTAGTCATGTTACATACCAAATAAAAGGTCTTTGGAAAACCTATCTACATGTGCTAAGAACGTGCCCAAACATGCGCAACTTTTCGTCATATTGAGTAAAATACCAAAATTTTAGGACATTTTTGTTAATAAGTCGAAAAATATTAACTTCTTTGGCCCGTTGTTAGCACCACGAGATAGGTATTTTTAATACCTTTAATCTGATACCACACATGCCTATATTGATTTTGTTTAAATAGGCGTAAATCGTAAAAAACTTAAAAAGGTCAATATCCCACCATACAAATCGACCCCCGCTAAAAATTAGTTTGGGCCGCTAAAAAAATACGTGTCGAATTAATTTTCGTTCTTAACAACATATCCAAATTTCATGAAGATCGGAGGGTGACACCAGGGAGACTTCCCTTGTAAGTACTATTTATTTCTTAAAAATGTATTTTATTTATTAAAACAATTATTAAAAAAAAAAACATCTGAAATGTGCCATGAGCCGATAACTACATAGTACACGGCACATGTGCCATGTGCCCTTGTATGGCAAACGGCACATTTCAGATGTGACATTTGTCATACTAGGGCCGGTCAAGGAAGATGTATAAAGGAATGCTACGAAACAAGTAGTTGGTCGCCATAGTGGTGTTTTTGTCGATTCGAATATAAATTTTTCACACAAATTTTTGTCTATATACGCTTAGCTAAGACATAAAATTTATAAGTGCTTAAAAATAAAGCACATATAAAAATGCTACCAAGTTTCTAAATTTGTTATCTTTTTAATTATCTACGTCTGTTTTAAACGTCAACAACAAAATTATTATATTTGTTTTTAATTTTTTTGCTTATTTTTTTTTTTGATAAAAAATACAAAACGGAAGCAATGAATATTGATTCCAATAAGTTTAAAGAAAATCAACAACAGAAAACCACGAAAGGATAATTAAAGGCTGGGAATTGACAACAACTGCTGAAAGAAAGTTTTAGGTAGCTGCGACTAGAAGATTCAACAACAAAAATCATTTTTTTTGTTGTAATGAAAAGAACACATAAAATAAATTGTATTTCTTTAAAAAATATATAATCTTCCACAGGATTAAGGCATTTTTTCTTAAAAACCAAACTTTAGATCTGACAAATCATAGATTTAGAGGCAATTTTCCATTGAAAAACTAAAGCATTAATATGTATTAGGGTCACAGGGAGGAAAAGTTAGGTAAACGGGCAAAATCTGACCAGAGGGCAACAATTTTCTCCTTGCAAATTACCGCTAGGGAAGTTAATAGTTTTTGATTTGGATCTGAAATGCAAATTTCTTCCCTGCAGTGAATGTAGTCATAAAAATGTTATAAATAATGATTACATTGTCTTAATTTAAAAAAATAATACAATAAATATGATGGTGAATTTCGGCAAAATTTTTTTAATTTCTTTTATTTTTTAGCAAACGTCAGTTTTAATTTCCATTTTTGACACAAATAGAAAGTAATACCAAGTTAGTTTAGTTAAGCTGAGATGTCGTTTTTTTCGAAGCAGTTTATCTACACCCAAAAAATTTCCCAGTTACTGGCTACTAAGAATTTAACTAAGTCCCAGTTAAAATACACCTAACTGAGCCCCAGTTGTTTTCACTCGGTTGATGGTAACTAATTTTATAAACAATTTTGAATTTAACTGAATTTCCAGTTACTGGCAACAGCATATCAGTTAAATTTGTAAAATGGTTGAAAATAGTTGGTAATAACTGGTTTATAAATACAAATGACCGCGATTTTTTTTTTTAAATTCACCATTAAACAAAAGATTTTTTATTTTTTACACATTATTTAATTATTTTAAGATTTTATTAGGAAGTATTACATTGCAAAAACCATAAGTAACCAAGTTTTGAACAATTACATTCCATTTTCAGAACACCAAATTCTCGACGCCAGTCTGCTTACATATTTCCATTTCTCCTCCATCTGAAAAAATTATTTGTTTATTTTTTAATAAAGAAAAGTATACAAATAAAACTTACAATTTAAAAATAAAAATCCGTTTGTGCCTTTTTCCTTTTTTTTTATATAAAAACGATGTTGATTTTTGAAATATGTAAACATAGAGAAACATAGAGGCGAAGGTGAAAGAAAAAACAATATTGCTATCTTTTTCTAATTTCTCACACGTACGTTGTCGATGTGAATTCACCACACAATACATGTTTACAAGTCGTACTTTGTCAACAAATACATTTAAACAAGTTGTACTTTGACAACTCAATTTTTGACGCCTTCGCCTCTATGTTTCTCTATGTATGTAAACAAATAAATAAAATATTATTAACAGGGTAACTGATAGATAGTTTTAATTAATTGAAAACCCAGTTGTTCGTAACTAACACAGTTATTTTAAATTTATTTCAAATCAACTAAGAATTTTCGTAACTATCTAACTGGGAAATTTTTTCGGTGTAAGCGCTCATAGGAATTGACAAAAACACCACTAATAATATTTACGAATTTTTTAAGAAAATAAAAAAAAAAAACATTTCAAAAAATTTTATAGTTTTGACTTATAAAATTTAAATTTTCTTGAAAACAATAAAATTATTTGTAACAAAAAATGTGTTAATTAAAAAAATAAAAAAAAGGAAAAAATATGTATGTATATTTAAACGCTTAAATACTAGAAAAAAAACACGAGGGGATGTTTTCTTGAAAATGATATCAACAGATTTCGGGTTCTCTAATGGTAAGTCCAATTAACAACAATGAATTTTGTAAATTTTTCAATTGAATTATTTTGTTTCCATCTATAGATCTTGATGCCGGCCGGCCTGCCTTAAATTCAATATCGGAAAAGATGTTATCATTTGTTCCAAAAACTTTTATATTAAACACAACTAGTGGTCACGGTAAATCACAGCAACAACAGCAGCATCAACAAGATCCATCACCAGACATGTGAGATATCCTAAATTTTGGATTCAATTCAGTTCACAGGATGTGATATCGTTGAATTGTAGCGTACGTTTAACAACAATTAAAATGGATTTACCTAACATAATGGACCAGCGACATATCAAGTTAAAAAAATATTAAATGCAGAGAACAAGATTCTGAAATATTTTTTTTTACATACAGAAAAAAGTAGAATTCGAAATCTGTAGAATTCGAGACATATTTATTATGGAAAAATTCTCAGTTCCTGAGACATTTTTACTATAGAAAAATTCTAAGGTTCTGAGGCATTTTTCATATAGAAAAATTCTCAGATTCTGAGACATTTTTCCTATAGAATCTTATAATTTTCTATAAAAAATTATCAGATTCTATGACTTTTTTCCTATAGAAAATTCTCAGATTCTATGACATTTTTCTTATTGAAAAATCCTCAGATTCTGACTTATTTTTCCTATAAAAATTTCTTAGATTCTGAGGCATTTTTCCCATGGAAAAATTTTCCAATTATCTGACATTTTTCCTATAGAAAAATTCTCAGATTCTGAGACATTTTACGTATAAAAAAAATCTCAGATTCTGAGAAATTTTTCCTATAGAAAAATTCTCAGATTCTGAGACATTTTTCCTATAGAAAAATTCTCAGACATTTTCTGAGACATTTTTCCTATAGAAAAATTCTCAGATTCTGAGACATTTTTCCATTTGAAAAATTCTCAGATTCTGAGACATTATTCCTTTAGAAAAATTATCAGATTCTGAGACATTTTTCCTATAGAAAAATTCTCAGATTCTGAGACATTTTTCCATTGGAAAAATTCTCAGATTCTGAGACATTTTTCCTTTAGAAAAATTCTCAGATTCTGAGGCATTTTTCCTATAGAAAAATTCTCAGATTCTGAGACATTTTTCCTACAGAAAAATTCTCAGATTCTGAGACATTTTTCCTATAGAAAAATTCTTAGATTCTGAGACATTTTTCTTATTGAAAAATTCTCAGATTTCAAGACATTTTTGTACAGAACAATTCACGGATTTTGATACATATTTCCTACAGAAACATCTCAGGTTTTGAAACATTCTTTCTCTAGGAAAATTTTCAAATTCTGAGAAATTTTTCCTACAGAATAATTTTCATATTCAGAAACATTTTCTCTGTAGAATAATTCTCATAACATTTTTTGTTTATTTTGTAAATTTTAAATTCAATTAAATAAAATTATTTAAACCGTTTTTATAAAGCGATTCTAAAAAAGTGTCAATTGTGTTTTATTAAACCGATTTTCGATGTATTACATACGGAATGATAAAGTAGGTATACCCAATATGATATGTGTTACAAAGGGAATGATGAATTCAATATACCCTCCTTTTAATGGTAGTGAAACTTCTCAAAAATGTAAACAAACAAAATTTGTTTATGAAAAGGGAATAAAGTAAAAATCAAAATTTGATTAAAAAAGAAAATATTTATTTAAATGTCTTAATTGTTATTGTTCTGATTTACGTCGTTGATAGCAGTCCTTTATAACAAAAACTTAAATATATAAAGACTATGCAAGAGTCAATTCTTTTTGACGTTTAAAGGTGGTGTTAGTTTTACAAATGGTATCTGGGAAAGCTGGAAATTTTGTTTACCTTTTATTTTTCGTTTAATTTAGCTGGTTGTTTTGATTTAATTATATTCATTTCGTTTTTTTATTATGTATTTTTTTATTTTCAAGTGACACAACAATAATTTTCATTCATAATTTTAAAATTTTTTAATGTTTATTTTTCGTTATTCCCAAATCGTTCCCAAAAAAAAGATTGCCATCTGTATATAACGACTTCGTTATTACTGACACTACTATTCATGAGTTACCCCTGCTTTATAATTAGTCCATGGGGCCGGTAACATGGCACATGACACATGTGTTGTGTGCCATACTATGGCACACGTAGCACAATTCAGATGTGCCAAATGTAGAGTTTCTAAATAACCGATAAATTTAGTAACCGCGGTTTCGGTTATCGAAAATTGAATAACCAATCGGTTTTGGTTATTTTCGGTTATCAGTAAAAATTTTATTCCGGTGGAAAAACTTTATTATTGAATAGTTTTTTATTAGAATCGAATTCAGTTTAAATTCCCATTTTGGTTTAAAAATCTGAATTTAATTCATCTTCCAAAGATTGAGTGGTGGTTCCTCATTTTTTCAATTTTGAATCTGAAAAAAATTAAGAAATTAAGCTGTAACGGCTATATTCATAACAAAAAACGTTAAATTAACTTTTTCACACTTATTTATTTTAATAAAAGGGAAAATTTGGCTCTCGATTTTAGTAACGTTTTTCTTTATTATAAAAATAAAGAGTGCATTACTTTCCCTTACTAAAAATTACGAAACTCTAGCCAAATGTGCCCTGGACACATGTGCTATTCCTTACCCTGATTGTCATAGGTTTTTTTTTTTTGTTGTAAATATACCGAATTAACTGAATGTGAGCGAATTTTGAGAGATTTATGTAAATATCGGGAGGGTGGTTTGTATGGCGACTACAAGTAGACCTGGTCCGATTTTTTATAATGTGGAATAATGGTTTTTTAATACAAAATACGTTTACATACGCATACCTATTACAATTCGATCATCAGAGTAATTTGAGCCAAATTTAGAGGTCACGTTTATATGTGAGGTAGGTCAAAATATGCACCGATTTTTTCCAATCTCAATGAACAGCTTTTTCTTCAAACAAAAAAAAAAAAACAAAAAAAACGTAGGATATGAATCGTTTATTACATCAGAAGTCACCTTAAAGGACGTTTAAGTAAATATATTCCGGTTGTAATTAATGTGTAATTCAATGTTACAATTTCTTATCAGCTTTTCGATTAGATGTAAATGTATTAAATACTGTAATTATTTAATTGAAAAATAAATATAACAAAATTGCTACAGGTGCATATAATATAATCTAAACAATATAATAAATATACACAAAGCACATATAGTCAAAAAAATTCACCTTTTCAACCCCTCAGGCAAAAAACAAAATTATATATTAAAGGATTTTGAACTCTTATTTTTAGTTAGCTTCGTAAGCGTTTAAAGAAGTAGGTACTAGCCTCCAATGACATCGTCTTGTTAAAGTAATGACCATTGAAATTGGGAAGTAACTAGTTACTCATTTTCGTTATAAGTATCTCGTTTGAACGAGATTTCAACTCAGGTGCGAATTGCCAATTTTGTAAGCAAAAAAAAACTTATAATTTGTTTTGGGATCAACTACACTTTCAATAAAATCGACTAACATGACGGTCATTTGTGTAGTAAGTAGTAGTTGTTGTTTTCAACTACAATTTCAGTTGTTTTTGTATGAAAAATTTCAAACAACTATTTTTTGTAGTCTTTTTTATTTATAAAAGGGGTTACCTTACGGGCTAATTATGGTCAGCTATTTGTTTCCAAATGTAAATAAAAAGTCAATTCATTTTTATTCTTTCCACCCAACGTTTCGTTTGTTTTTTTCAAACCTCTTCAGGGGATTTAATTTATTAAAAATGGCTTATGTTATTACATCGTCGATTTTAAAAATATAATTAAAAAACTGGACTTCACGACACAGAATTGAATAAATAAATAATTAATAATCAAAACGACACAATACACAAAACATAAAGTCAACTTAACACTAGTATCACAGAAGTCGTTTTTAAAAATTAATAAAAAAAATTCTACATTGTAGTAACAGTTCTTTTATGTAGTTGTTTATAAAAAAAAACTTATCATTTATAGAAATGTTTAGAAAAACGGATGTGTTGAACGAGTTGGAAATATCAGATGCAGTAGGAATTATTACACAATAATTTTAACTGTTGTAAGAAGTTTTTTTGTTAATAAAAAAATTTCAGACAATTTGAGTTACAGTAAAAACAACTGTAATTTGAAGTTGTTTTTACCGATTTTTGTAGTTGTTAATCAATAGGTAAAAACAATATTTGATTGATTTTACCGTAAAATGTAGTAGACGCCTAAACAATTGTATTGGAATCTAACGTCATAATTTTTTGAGTGAAGTATGAATATGGGTCGAAATTTTTGTATAGGGGCCTAAGTCCAAAAATGTTTCAAGTAAATTCAAATTTGATAAGACTACCTGAGTACGCGTTTAACGTATGCAAACAAAATTTTAATAAAATATTACCTTATTTAGACTGGATTACTCAATGCTCCGTTAAAAAATAACTCTACGTTAAATTTAACTTTTTCATACAAATTTTGACATAAGGCTCCGTTAAATCGCTTTTTATTGAGTAATCCGCCCTTAATTAAATTTGATAGATTTATGTGAAAATCGGGAGGGTGGTTTGAGTGGGACTAAAAGTAGAACTTGTCCGATTGTTAAATTCCGAAAGGATATCTATTATAATACGGTCACAACCCTCCACTTAGTGGTAGAGGGTATATAAGTTTGTCATTCCGTTTGTAACTCATCGAAATATCGGTCTGGGACCCCATAGAGTATACACTCAGAAAATTATGTAAGTTACTACATGTTAGTTATTTGTATTTTTTACAGTAGTTAGTTATTTTCAACTACAAAGTCAGTTGTTTTTGTATGAAAAATATCAAACAACTATTTCTGTTAGTTATTTTAAGTCGTTTTTTTGAACAACTAACAAAAAAGTACTGTGATGTAGTAACAGTTATTTAAAGTAGTCAATTTTGTTTTTTTTATGTCTGAAAAATTTTCAAAGTTTTTTTCCAAAACTTCACAACTCTTTTTTTAAAAAAAAACTTGGAAAAAATTTGGTCTTCAATTTTTTTTTTTTTGAAAAATGTTTTGAAAAAAAATTATAAATTGAATATTTTATTCTTACTACATTTTAGTTGTTTTGACTACAAATGTAAGTAGTTTTTACTAGTCAGTTGTTTTTTTTT